>OW284510.1:82834098-85734105 GCA_935413205.1 Polydrusus cervinus | reverse complement strand
AGTTTATTAAAGCTCGACCTAAAGTTGGACTTGGTTTTAATGAGCTTTCATTCTTCAGGTTAGTTGTCAATTTTCTAGGCTTAAACTAAGTTATTAGTGACTGATGAAACAAACGTTCCTAATTCTTTTTGGCTTTGAAATGTGTGGTAATATTATTTTAAAGTTATGAATGCGAATGATGAGGTTGAACACTTTCTTGATTTAACAGACGAATCGGATGACGAAGATTTTATGGATGTACTAGGACATATAGAAAACGCTCGAAGACGGCCCAAAAACTACAGACCGAGACCTGATCCTATTCAAATTTTCGTAATTAAATTTAGTCTTGATCTATTTTCAATATTGTGTTTTTACTTTGGTAGTAATATTTTCCTTTTTTATTTACTTTTAAACCCCTTAACAAAAGCTAATAGCAGGCATTCTTGTTTTAAAGTAAAATTTGAAGATCGATTCGTGTTAGAATGCAGGGAAACAGTATATGTAAATTGTAAATCCGAAATCGACGACGGATTTTTCTCTTTCCCATCTCTTTTTAACTCCGAGAATGCGTATGTCTGTTTCACTCTAAGTTTCCAATTCATTTATGTAATCTTCTAATTGAATATAAACCCATAAGGTCACTGACTAAATGACCCCTTATGTACAACGCGCCTGGGTCAAACATAAACAAGATGGTTTTAATAAAAATACAGGGAAACCTAAAAATAGGCCCCTGTTCAGCCCTGTACCTTAACGAAATAAAACCAGCTAATGTAGATTATGAAATGATTAAAAATATCACTTTATTTGGAGATCTAATTTACAAATTCAATTAGGAAATGATATTCAATTGGTATTAAATCTATATTAGCGATGTTTTAATAATGTTGCTAATTCTAATTTGTCGTTTTTTTAAAGCTACTAATCCGCACTAATCATATTTTTTTAAATTTGTATTAGTAGCGATGATCTAAGTAAAGAAGCACGTTGACAATAAATACCATAAACAAGGATGAACTTATGTATCAAAATCTCGTCGATCTCCATTATTCAGAAGTATTTTTTTATTCATATGTAGTATGCCAGTTGTGAAGTTATTATAAATATTTTCGACAACTGGTTGTACTAAGGCTTATTTCAGAATGTAATTTCTCAGGTAACTTTATAAACAAAAATGTATATGCGCATATGCATGTGAAGTAGGTTTTTTTTTAGCTTTAAATGGCAGATCGGTAGAGTACCGACTACTGATACAATTTCGATCTGCATACACAAGTGAAAGACGGCACGTCGAACTCAATAATAAATTCCCTAAAGTCATATTTCGCAAACGCCGCGCTTCGCATAAGTACGTGACAAGCTTAACTGGGATAGGTCCAGTTATGCGTTTAGTTTGAACGCGGTGCAAATCTTCCAAAATTACATTTACATAACAAAGGTTTCCAGATATTTTTTTATCCAATGACAGCTTACTAAGTAAGATGACGACTGGAGATATTTACCAGTTGAAACGTTGTGATTTAAAATACAAAAGACAATTCATGTCCAAAACTCTTCTATTAATCAAGGAACATCATTATCTCCAACTTTTAAATACATATTTTATTATTACTTTTAGAAACACTAAGGAAATACCCACCGGTATCCACTGTAAGTAAATTCTGCTGTGCTGAACAAGAAGTTGGTTTGCAACTACCAAATGATACAATAGTATTCATTTCTCCCTTGGCCATTCATAGAGATACTCAAAATTATACAAAACCGGACGAATTTGATCCGGATAGATTTACGGAAGAGTATCAATATATTAAGCCAAATACATTTGTTCCATTTGGAATAGACTGGAGAAGTCAGATAGGTGGGTATATTTTTTTATGGCCAGTTATGTATATAAAAGAAAAATAAACAAATCAAATAAAATAAACAGTAGAGTGAAATGGCGCATTCTTTTTTTATATTTTTAAGGTAATAAAACATTTACAGCATGATTGGTTACGCCCTTGCATACAGTGGCGCAACCAAAAGGGGGGCTGCCGGGCTGGACCCCCCCCCCCCCCCCCCCCGATCCAAGAAGCTTGGTTCTAAAAGGTTAATTGCAACAGAATTTGTCGTCCCACTCTTAATCCAAATCTTTAAATATATTTATTAAAAGAATGTAAAACCAACACAGCACAAAATTAATATATTAGTTTGCTTTCTGGTACATGATTACACGCTCACCACGCCAAAATTGATGATTTGATAAAGAATGATGTATTTTTGGCTTAAATTACGAAGCAGTTTTTATCGATCGATCGATTACAAACGTTTAGTTTTTAAATTTTTTTAGTTATTGGATTGTGCAAGAAACCGAGTATTAAGAAGAATAATATTATATGCTATTTTTATATACTTTTCTGTCCCGTTTCCCCCTTTTGTTTTTAGAGCTCTTTTAAATCAACAAAAATATAACAAAATGCAATAAAATATTTTTACAACAAAAACAAATTACAACCATCATTTCCTTTATGTATTTTTAAAGACAAAAATTAAAGTAAAAATTTTAATTGAAGAAACAGAAAAAGTGTGATCATTTACAATAAAAATAGTGCGGAATGAAATGAGAATGGTTCATTATGAATTAAAATTTTTACTCGACATAAGAAACTCCCAATTGCTTGCTTTGTTTTATCTTTGGGGCTTACCCTCTCATTTTTGAATTTTGATTTTGTATTTATTTACAATTATCCTAATCTTGGTGTTAGGTTGTGAGTAACCACTTGACCATATTAATATTGTTATTTTAAAGTGTGTGCTAGTCTATTTATTTGTTTTTACTTTATATAACGAAATTTTGAATTGTTATAACTGTTTTATAGTATTGATAGTTTAAGCTTTGTTAACGAGATTTATATCTTATAACAATAAAGCGTATTTTGACTTTGACTTTGACTATACAAAACGGCATTTTAAGAAGAAATATTTCAAACCCCCAAACATTTGCAACAAAAATGGCTTCGTAATTTAAGCTCCAAAAATACATAATTTCTGAAAAAACATCAATTTTGGCTTGGTGATCGTATAAAAGATATTTACTTTATTTTTAGGCCTGAAAACCCGAGCCCAAAAAACCCTGGTTAGAGTCATATAGAAAAATTTTGGATTAAAACATAACATTCATATTTTTCAGAAATTTGTAAAATTTTTAATTAAAAAGCCATTTAGAAATATCAAAAAAAAAGTGAAACAAAAAACACTCACAAAACCAAATTTAATCCAACCATAGTTTAGGTTAGGGGTAGAGGTAATAAGTTCATTTTCCAAATTTAATAGTAGTTGGATATATTTTTAACAAAATTTGGGTGTGGCCCCAAAGCTACTTGGAAGTAAGTACCAAATTATGACATACACGTAGTCCGGCTGCCCCTCGCTCCAGAAAAAATAATGTTTTATCATGCCCTGAACATATTTTCTGGTTACGCCACTGCTAACACCTGTAAAATTATTTATGGTTATACCGAAAGTAGCTGTAAACTTTATTATTTTAAATAGGATGTGATTATTTTTATTGCATTTATGGATTTTTTTCACGGATCGAAACGTATTTTGTATAATAGGTCAAACGTCTAAACTGAATAGTTTTTGAGATATTAACATTTAAAAATTTAAATTTTTGGCATTTTAACCTCTCGGTTTTCGCATTCTATCTTAAATTTTGAATTTCTACTTTAAAAATGTACTTTTAGGATTTCCGATTAAACCGGGAGTTATAATTATTGTTTAAATGCGTCAAAAATGATAAATCATCACCAAAGTGCAAGCCGTTTTTTTTAAGAGGCACCCTTAAGATGCTATAGGATATCAGAGTCCTATAAAGTGTCATTTTTCAAATAAAAACATCTCAAGAACTTTTCAGTTTAGACGTATAACCTGCTTTACAAGATCGGTGTGAATTCATAAGCAAAAACCAAAAATAGAATAAAGATAATAAGATGATATTTAATTATTTAAAATAACAAAGTTTACAGGTATTTCTAGTATAACTGGAAGTAATAGAAAATGCCCATTTTTTTATGAATAAATATTAACCTGCATAGTTGCAAATAAATAGTTTCAATAGTTTTCTTAAAAATTATACCGGACCTTCGTCGCCACTCATCCTTTACCGGGTCCGCCAACGTGGCGGGGATGGAAGATTAAATCATTATCGAGGAGCTTATCAAAAATACTAAACCAGCATAAGGTATCGACTTAAAAGCGACATATTTTAAAAATATTTTACATTATACAGGGTGGCTCAAAAAAGTATGGCGGACTAAACTTGCATTTTTTTAAATGGAACACCCTATATATTATATAGTTTTCTAATTCCCTATACAATTCCACGTATATTTTGTATAAAATGTCATATGTCGAAATTCAATTGTTTTCGAGTAATTGACGTTTAAAATATGGCATTTTTTGACTTTGACAGGCTGTAACATTGGAACGGTTCATCTTAGAGAAAAATGGTTTTCATTAGTTTTTCATTCTCTATCCAAGGAAACCACCTCCGATTTACTATGTTGAACCGTTAAAACCGTTTTTTTGGTTTGACATGGTAAATCGGAGGTTGGTTTCCTTGGATAGAGAATGAAAACCTAAGATAGGGAGGTGAAAACCATTTTTCTCTAAAATGCGCCGTTCCAATGCTACTACAGTCTCTCAAAGTCTGAAAACGTCATATTTTAAACGTCAATATCTCGAAAACAATTGAATTTCGACATATGACATTTTATACAAAATATACGTGGAATTGTATAGGGAATTAGAAAACTATATAATATATAGGGTGTTCCATTTAAAAAAATGCAAGTTTAGTCCGCCACACTTTTTTGAGCCACCCTGTATAATGTTAAATATTTTTAAAATATGCCGCTTTTAAGTCGATACCTTATGCTGGTTTAGTATTTTTGATAAGCTCCTCGATAATGATTTAATCTTCCATCCCCGCCACGTTGGCGGACCCGGTATAATTTTTACATTTTATCAGGTTTTTATATTTTTATTGACATTGAAATTAACAATTACGTATTCCTAATAAATATAAACTTAAAATAAAAGGAGGAAATAATAAAAATATTATTCTAAGTTGATGCAAAATAGATTTAGTTCTACCATTACTCATGTTGTCTTAAAAAAATAAAAAACCCAATGTACAGGGATTCTTAAGTATTTTGTATGGACACGGTCGATTATTTCCTTTAGACATATAACAAAACAATTAAGACATGTTAGTTTAAAAGGCGACGGAAAGTTTCATTTTTGTTAATAAAGCGTAATTTTTAATTATGAAGATCTAATATCGGGTTGATTAAACATTTTTAACAATAATTAACTAACCAGTAACTTTGACGATGACACAAACCACATTGAAAGAAATAATTTTTTACGGTTTACTTAATTCTCGGTTTACTAATCAAGCAACTTTGATTGTGAGTAAATAATGCGTGCCAATATCATTTATTTCACAAAGTAGCTAGTTAGTTAATTATATTGTTAAAAATCTCTATGCATCTACCCAACAGAAACATATTTTATTTAGACTTAATTTTATAAAGTCGTCTTAAACCTAAGTTTAAACCGAAGAATAATTCTATAATCGTAGGAATGACAGAAATAGTCAATTTATAATGTGGGATTGACAGAAAAGTTCAATTTAAGAGTAATGAATCTGATTATGACTTATTATATTATGACCGGGTAAAACACTTTTAACTCGAACTTTGCTGTCAATCCCACATTATAAAATTAGGTTTAAGAGGACTGTATAAAAATGGGCCTTAATACGCCATATTGTTATATACAATTTAGAAGTCTGAAAAATTGTATTATCGCATTTTAATAAGGAACTATCATATATCTTAAAGAGAAACGTTTATATACGTATAGTTTTAAATTCCCCATCTAACAATGTAATTTTATAGTTTAAATTTAAATTGATTTGAACTTGTTTTATTAGAAATTATTTATTCTATAAAAAATAAAAAAGTAAGTTAATAATGCATGTGTTTTTTTCTTTTATATTATATGTGTTTAAGATGTATTGTTAACTATCTTACAACATCAAGAAATAATCGACTTTTTCCATACATATCAACGACTTATACTTGATACCTGCGTCTGGCGATGGCAATAACATTTCTTTTGTTATAATATATATAATAATATAAAAACTAATTTCACGAGAATTTTAAGATAATATGGAAGCATCGTTTGTAATTTTAATGGAAAATATAGCTATTAATATAACGAGATTATTATGCGATTTATATTAGTCAAGGACATTACTAGGTGAAGAGGCAACAGCCGAGTCACCCGCAATGTCCGGGACGGTGTTAAATCGCTAATAATCGAGTTGTATTCAAAGCTTTATCGTATCATTGACAACGGCGATGCGAAAATAAAAACAAGGTTTTATGTCATTTCATTTTGGCATTTCAAAAAGTCATCATTAAAATCATGCAAGATTTTGATATTCCTGACGATATAGTAGCTGCAGCCAACGTTATAAGGTTGAACTTGCTTCCGGACAAATCTAAAATCCATTATGAAAAAGAATATCGGCAGTTTTGTGAGTGGCGAAACAAAGTACAAGTTCAAGGTGCAGAAGAAACCGTATTGCTGGCGTATTTCGCAAAACTCTCTGAGGAATACTCTGCTTCATCCTTATGGCCGAAATATTCCATATTACGAGCGACTTTAGAACTGAAGGAAAGAGTGGAAATCGACTCATTAATCAGAGGGCATACCCAAGATCGTGGACGTTAAAGACAAAGGTGTATCCATCAAATTTGAAAACTGTCAAAATATTGTTTTACATGTTCATGAAAAATAGTTCTAATATTATTTGGTATCTAACGTATTATGCTTTCGTAACTAATGTATTAAATTATGGTAACTAATGTATTATGAGTAACTAAGGTGTTATGTAGGTTTTAGTACGTTTATGATGTTAATAATTATTATTAAAGATATCATATAAAAATGACTTAATCTTCAATGATACGATAAAGCAATTAACATGAATAGCCGTATTATTTCTACTTTTATTAAAACTTTAAAATACATGTTAATTTTTTATTTTTTTTTTGAAAAAAAATAAGGTATCCGTCAAATTTGAAGTTCCTAGTAAAATTTTTGTATTAAATTTTCAATTAGACTAGCCAGAAAAGGATGCCGAATATCACGCTGGTATGAAAGGCTCTTAAAATATTTTCTTTTTTTATTTCAGATATGCAACTTACCACACTGCAAGTAAAACTAGCATTACTTAACATCTTTTCATCGTTGCGAGTTAGCTTGAAAAATGAAGTCTTAGAAAATCTCAAAATAGATCCGAAACTGGTGTGCCTTAATGTATGTGAAAATTTTTCTTTAAAGTTTGATTCTTTGTAAATAAAAAAATATTTATAATACCTAAATAAATTTGTTTAAATTTATACGCTTTCCCTAACAATACAGGGTTATGCAACAGTGCGTCAGGCTTCTATAGCTCCAATGCGAATTAAGTTAGAAATTTTATTCATATGCAGACTTATACTGTATCATAGAGTGCATTTCAGGAAAATATTCTTCCCAAAAAAGTGTGATAAAAAAAGTTATATTTTTTTTAAATGAAACACCCAGTATTTTATGGCATATTTATGTTCGTATTATAGTCCTTTATAATTGTCCTAAATTTTATTTATTTTCTATTCTATTTTTTATAATCACCCTGTATAAAATAGATAAACACAATTAGATTTATAATATCTCTAGATACCTTATTATAAATCTCATCCAATCCCATGGTTTAAGAAATGAATTTAGATGGTTTTTTTGATTTTTTTTTCCTGGATCGTAAATCTTTATTTTTTTAGGTTTTAATGTATTACTCTTAAACTACTGAATCAAAATAAATAAAATTTTGAACAAGTGTAAAGAACGGAATATGCAATAAAATACCATAATAAACAATACTCCTATAGAACCGAAAGAAAAAATTAAATATCTTGGCGTTACGCTAGATAGAAAATTAAATTTCGTACACAACTTAACACACTTAACACAAAAGTTCTACCACGCAACCGCACAACTACATAAACTATTAAACTTCAGATCATTTTTATCACCACATAACAAACAAACAATTTACAATCAATTAATTAGACCAATACTGACCTATGCTGCACCTGTATGGTGCAGCATGTCAAATGAATAATACAACAGACTACAAAAACTACAAAACATAGTACTTAGACAAATTCTTTTAGCTCGCAGAACGACTTCACTAAGACTATTACATAACGTAACAAATACTTCATACTTAATACAATACGTACACAATATTTCAAACAAGTTCTATGAAACTTACATACAAAACGCGCTATTGACTCAAAACATCACACACATAAGGCATACAGATAACGTAACAAACCAATCTACCACAGGCTTCCATTTTCCGGCAAGATAGATAAAATCAACATTTTTCCAATTTTCAATTTTAAAACCACATGCACCAGGCCCCACCCACTCCCAAACTCCCTCCTACATTATGCAGCAAACTACTTTTAAGTCTTTTTGACCAAATTTAGCTACTGAGTACCTAAGCAATCGTGTCGCGGAATGTTTAAAAAGCACAATTTCTTGACCGTTTTGGCAATATTTATATTTGACAGCATAATGTTTATTAATAAACATCCTCAAAAGTTTTCTCACTTCCATATTAACCATACATACAGCACTAGACGTAAAAATATTGATTATAATTTTTCTGAACATAAACTAACCTTAAATGAGAAAAATTGTACATATTCTGCCATTACGTTCTATAATGCATTACCTAACAACATAAAGAGTCTCGAAAGATTGGATATATTTAAACGAACTTTGTACAGTTATTTGTGCAACATAGAGCCCTATAACATAACTGAGTTTTTAACTAAATAGTATGTTGGTTTTTTCAAAACGTTTTCCAGCAAACACCAAGCAATAAGTTATTATTATAAAGTACCAATCGCAAACAAACACACAATCAAAGCAATAGCTAAAATAGAATTTTTTTCATGGCTGTGATGGGTTACTGGAACTGACCAAAATCATTTATTTAAAATCAATTTCACTTTTACCTAAAGGGTTTACACCAGCCCCGTTGGAGCGTTGCTCCGACGAATGTCCTGGAAAGTTGCTAGAAGTCCAGCTACAAACATAGTTACATAAAAACTATGTAAATTGTAAAGTAAAATGACATGTCATTATAAAGAGTAAATAAATAAAGATATTTTGAAAGTAAAGTAAAAGTAACAAAATACTGGGTGTTCCATTTTAAAAAATATAACTTGTTGTTATCACATATTTTTGGCCACCCTGTATATGAAAGAATATTTTCCTGATAATTTACCTCACATATATAGAACCAATCAGAACGCAAATTTTCATAGCAACCACCTTGGTAACGTGGTCTTACCCGATAAGACCTACGACTAGCTCGGTAAGACCACAGTAGCTTTTTGTCAAACAAACAGTAATTTATTTTACGAAATCAAGTTTAATAAATAAATATTATAACACCTACAAAATAAAAGTGACACACAACAGTATTTAAGGTGATTTTAGGGCATAAACTTAACTTAATTATTGACATTTTCAAAGAAATGTTTTGACAAAATGTCTGCAATATTAAACCCAGTGTGCTTTGCCGTGGAAATCTTGGCGTTTTCATGGCAAGCGTGATGACAATTATTGATGAACGAATTTGATTTTTGACGTTCCACGCGTCTGATTTAGTTTTGGATTTTTAATTAATTGTTAGTTGTGGCACCTGTATAAACTTAAAAGTAAATCATAATTATGTGTTTGCATATTTTCCTTTATCACAAACGGCTTTTATTTCGGGTTCAGTAAATTATCCAATAAAATACACCTCTAGAAGCGGCGTCTTATCTTCATACCGTTGTTTTTCACTCGAAACTACCTAGATTTTCTAAGAAAATTTTCACTCAATATAATTTTTACTTATAATCAAAGATAAGACCCTCGAGCTAAAGCTCTCGGGATCTATTCAGATTATAAGTAAAAATTACATTTCGTGAAAATTATCAGAAAATCGATTTCTTGTAAAAAACAGCGGTATTACCGATAAGACGCCTCCTCTATCGGTATATTACTGTTGAAAAGAACCCTATGATACAGTATAAGTCAGCATATAAATTAAATTCCTAACCTAATTGGTATAGGAGCTATAAAAGTCTGACGCACTATTGCAAGGCCCTGTATAAAGATAAAAATTATTTTAAATCAGCTGCTCCAATCATGCATCATTTTATTATGCGTGTTAAGCCCTGCGATCATAATTAAATATAATGGACCAAAAAAATAAACTTCGCACCGTCACAAAGAAGATAGAGTTTGAATTGCCAAAGTAACGAAAAAAACGTCAAATAAGGTAATTAATGTAATAATTATACTGTTAAGATAATTTCAAAAACAAGGCCTGTCTTAAGGAAAGTGAAGCAGTGGCGGCTCGTCAGGTGAATTGAAGAAAAAACCAGGAGGAAAGTTTTTCGACAATGTTAAATATTAATAAACCAATACAGCTACCATTTTAGACCTTAAAAAATAATTATGTTCGAATTAATATTATTATAATGTAGCTATGCATAATTGGGCCTCGGTTAACTCCGATGGACAATAATTAAATTATAAACACGCGCCCCAGTCGACCGCGTCCGTTAGCTTAAAGCAAGTGAAGACCCATCGCCCAACATGACTTTGATATTCACCGTTGCTATGATTACGTGACGTCAGTCACGCAAAGAGCATGTAACAATTTGCATTATGATGAAGGGAAATTTAAAAATAGATCAGTCGTATGCACCATTATTTTAGCATTGGTTCGCCTAACCTTAAGGTATTTCTTTTAAGGCTTCGCGAAACTTACGGTTATAGATATCGTTTTTACGTGATTTACTGTGCGATTAAAAAGTTTTGTTTTTATTTTTCAGTTAATTCAGTAGTGTACGTACCTACTTAGTTGTGTGTTTTAAAAATGAACCCAATTAATGACATAGTTTGTAATTTATTGGAAACTCCATTCAGTCGTTGGACAGATGAGGATAAGAGACACGTTTTGTTACACGGGTCTTTAGTCAATGTACCCGCACTATACGTACCTAGCTCTTCACTATTTTTTAAGACCGCGAGCCGCCACTGAAGTAAAGTGGTCGAACCTATGCATTAAAAACACATTTTTTTAAATGACGGTAAAAAAGTATTACTGGAATCTATCTTTATGTAACATAGCAAACTTAATTAGTTACATCAGTTATATTAAAATTATCTATATAAATAGAAGAACAAAAAAAAAAGATAAAAAATGTTATTCCTTATAATAAATTTTTTTCTTAATTTAAGATCATGCTTTTTTACCACCATTTAGCGTCATTACAGCATTACTTTGAGATAATTTATGAAGAAGAACGCCCATTGGAAGAACGTAATAGTATTATTGCCCTCAATTCGAGAACATGCTGACATTGCCGACCTTCATAAGCCCTTCGTTAAATAATGATGGTCGACTTATTGCAACAAAAATCTTGTTTTGTTTAGATACCCATATTCGGTGTATAAATATATGGTTGGTTAAGTTCTTCATTTCATACAGAGGTGTTTTCACAGCTTCCACATTTAACGTCTAGAGTTTCCAAAGATTTCTCAGAAGAATTTGGTTTAATTTTTTGGGAACTGATTGTTAATCCTAGCATCTTTTGCAAAGCAGACACGGGCATTTCAACCAACAAGCACAACACTGTTGCTCCCAGGTAAGCACAAACTACATCTCCCAGAACAGCAATAAACTAAATTTTAGATAATATAAGAAAAAAAAATGAAATAAAAAGGTTTGTTCGTATCTGGACTGAAAAAGTTTTATAAATAGATTTTTTATCGAACAAGTAAGATGTCTTTAATACGTACAGGGTCTAATGAAATTGATATACAGGGTGATTCCTAAAAGTTAATACTTCTTTTTTAGCTGTGTATAAAAGGTATTAAAATAAACAACATATTCAAATACTTTTTTCAAAAAACTCAAAAATAAGGTACTTACATTCATTTATTACACTATAGATCAAATACATTACTGCCTAACTTGCCCATTGAATAACACTAAAAAACTTCTGGTTGTAGGATGAGCCCGCAAGGGAAAGCATTCTGCGTATAATCTCGAAGCAGCAGCCGCACTTTGACGACACTCACCGTAAATTAGCACCATATTTACTAGTTCATTATTTTCAAATTTTATCATTTTCACGTGTCATCAATTTAAAATTAACTTACTTCAGAAAAACACACCACAGCAGATTGCCAAATAACTAACCATCGACCCGTAAATTGCATGACTAATAAGACAAACAACACAAAGTATAGCAGGCTACGTTTTGATGACCAGGCCCGCACTTTCTTACTTCTGTAACTCGTCTATTTTTAAGTTTTGGTATTTAATAATGTTGTTTATTTTATTGCTTTCTATACACAGCTAAAAAGGAAGTATCAACTTAGGAATCACCCTGTAATTAATTAGGTGGCTCCTTGGGTATTCTAGAGGAGTGGCGCAACCAGGGAGGGCACCTGTCGTGCTCCAGAACTTTGGGCGTGGCCCCGGAGATTTTTTTCCAGCGCCGCTTCTGCGCCTTCCTAAGTACAAAATTATGAAATACATATAGTTCCAACTGCCCCACTATCGAGAAAAAAATGTCTTAGTTACGCCTTTTCTGGTTACACCACTGCCCTAGAGAAACAGTCCTTTCTTTGTTTTTTTTAAATTGATTGTCTGAAAAGTTGGGTAAGGACTCCTAAAATCAGTCCTAATTTTCAGGACGCCCATGTAAAAACATGGCCTTCTCAATGCAAACTGATCTACCCTATTATTATTTTGGTTGCATTATTTACTTGTTATATCTACATTCTATAGTGTGTCTACTTAAGTTGGCAACTAATGGGAAAACTTTTGTATTATTAACTTTACGAAAAAAAGTTATTCATCATAAAACGTTCTGCATGGTCTAGGACCTAAAATACAACCATCATGTTAAATTTTTTCAGTCGTGTATGAGGTTTGTCAAAAAATATGAATTTTACCCTAGAGTAAAGTAACTACCTTTATTTTTGACATAATCGAAAACTGTAATTATATAAAGTTGTTCGGAATATAAAACTATATTATAATATACAATTACATCCTTCTACTTAGTTTTTTTTTTATTTTTACAAATTTTTCTCAAATTACAGATACCGGACATTTGTTTTTTTATTTATTAAAAAAAAGTAGAAGAATGTAATTGCATACCAAAATATAGTTTCACATTCCGATCAACTTTTCATAATTACAGTTTTCGATATTGTCAAAAATAAAGGTACTTTACTCTTGGGCAAAATTTATATTTTTTGACAAACCTCGTATACGACTAAAAAAATTTAACATCTGATGGTTGTATTTTAGGTTTTGGACTATGCAGAACGTTTTATGATGAATAACTTTTTTGCGTAAAGTTAATAATACAAAGTTTCCCATTAGTTGCCAACTTAATTAGACACACTGTAGAATGTAGATATAAAAAGTAAATAATAACAACAACATTTGTGGTTCCCTTTAACATGAGCATAGTTAATAAGGTGCTTAGTTGAAGTGGTCAATTATTCTTGAAAAAGTAATTTGTTCTTAAGCTGTCACTATATACTAATACCTACTATCATATTGTCTTCAGCGGATGTTGGAAATCTCTTGTAACCAATTTGCAATCTTATAAAAGCTACGTGGACAATATAAGCACTATATGTCAATCGACCAAGGACTTGCACTGGTTGAAATTCACAAAACCACCTAGCGAACCCTAAAAAGAAATAATGGATATCTACTACCACATATTACAAATTTAATAATAAAATATCATACTTTTTCCTCTCTACATTTTATATCATTTCTTATAAGTTATCGTCAACATTTTCTTTAAACTTGTCCATGTCTTACCCCAAATACACCTATCCCGATGGCACAGAATACCTGGTCAAACCCAAGCGAGGGCCACAATTGAGAAACCCTCAAAGAGGCTATCAACTAGAATGTTGTTTTTAATTCGTACCCAGTTAAAACAGGTGGTGGAGTAGGAATTTATAATGGACCCATTGAATGCAAACTTTGCGGCGAAGAGGATAAAACCAACCGCAATCCTATTCATATAAGTTAAGGTTGGGTTGTCCAAAATTATTCAAACTCCGCATGTGCACTCACTACATAGAAACACGAAAATAGTCTCCCTAAATCCCCGCTCTAAAGTCAACAGGGGAGCATGGGATTTCCTATTTCCAACCACGTTGCACCACCCGATAGTTTTTGCGATTAAACTATTTTTATCCATAAATAATTTTACTAGGATGTTGTTGCAAATAGGGTCAGTTCTATTTGTGAAAACAGCGTACTTTTTTCTTTAAAGAAAACCCAAAAAATATTTATCATACTAAACTTTTATCACCATTCATAAACATATACTTTTTGTTCGTAATGGTAACTTTAGTTCATACGCATAGTATTGAAATAAACGATAATATGAACCCATTTAAAAGGATGCATAAAACATAACTTTATTTGCCTCCAAATATGCTTAACGTTAAAGTTTAACAATGTTGAAAATTCATCATGTGCAAAATTAGAACTGTCTAGCAAATGAAATAACACAACTCCAAATTTTTCTTTTAACATCAATAAAAGTTCGTTAAGTATTTGAATTTAATTTTAATGCTATTTTCCCAACGATTTTAATTATACAATTCACAAAATATCCATAATTTCTTTAGAAGTCAACACATTAAAGTAAATACTTTTTTACGCTATGTCTACTGTTAGTTCAAGTTATAAACTATTAGTGTGTCTTACGTATCTCGTTTACAACTGAGTATATAATAATATGCAGAACAAGAATTTCCTTTCATTTCGTCAGATCCATCCCTAGACGCGTTTTGCCATATCATGGCTCGTCAGTAGAGCTAGGATCCGACAAAAGAAAGGAGAACTCAAAGCTGCTTATGCAGCACTTGGTGGGATACACCGGTATGATAATATGTTTATGAACTATGCATTGAAGTTATGAATGGTGATAAACGCATCTTTAGTGGACTTTTCTGACACTACTTATCTTAAACCCAGAATTGTCAATTTAGGACAGGTCTAAATTTAGAACTTTTTTTAGTAAATACGACTGAAATTTCTTTAAAATTTATACTTACACTTTAAAGAATTCCATATTGTTATTTACAAAATAAGACATTCACGTCCAAATTTTGTATTTTTATTATAAAGAAAGTTTTAATCACTGAATAAGGAAATTACACTTACATCCAATTCTTTGAGTTAAACCAAATATAAAAGTAGCCCCAGCAATTGCAAAAAGGTTTTTTCCAAAAGACCAATATAAAGCACTTTTTATAGGTGTAACTATAAAATCTGGACTATAGAAAATAGCTGCTACTAGTACTACCGAAATTCCCAAACCAAAGGTAAGAAACCACCAAAACACAATATGAATCTGAAAAATAAATGTTATAATCTATGATATAAAAGTTTTAAATATGAAATAAGTATAATAAAGCTTATATTTATGCAAAAATGTGGTCTTATCCGATAAGACCTACCGCTAGGTACTTGGGCGGGTGACCGCTTGGGAACACGGCGTGCTCTTGCCTTAGGGAAGAGTGTAAAATGAATCGACACCTAGCCATCCTATTCACGCCGGACAGGCCGGATGAGATCGGATATCTCGTAGGATGAAGGTGCCGTTTCACATTCCCCAGTCGGTAGATCACATTTGTGGTCGATGACCGGTTCAAGATGGCCTACGTAGTCGGCGAACCGTAAAAAAAACCTACCGCTCGCTCCGTAAGACCACAGTAGCTTTTTGTCAAACAAACAGTAATTTATTTCAAGAAATCAAGTTTAATAAATAAATAAATAATATAACCCCTACAAAATAAAAGTGACACACAACAGTATTTGAGGTGATTTTAGGGCATAAACTTAACTTAATTTTGGCATTTTTAAAGAAATATTTTATGACAAAAGGTATGCAAGATTAAACTCAGTGTGCTTTGCTTTGACGTGAGCTTAAGAAATCTTGGCGTCTCCATGGCAACCGTGAAGACAACAAGCGAATTTGATTTTTGACTTTTTGACGCGTCTGATTTAGTCTTGGATTTTTAAATTAATTGTTAGTTGTGGCGCGTTTATAAACTTAAAAGTAAATCATAATGATGTGTTTGTATATTTTCTCTTATCACAAACGGCTTTTATTTCGGTTTCAGTAAATTATCCAATAAAATACACCTCTATGTCTTCATAGCGTTGTTTTTCACTCGAAACTAGATTTTCTGATCATTTTCACTCAATATAATTTTTACTTATAATCAAAGATAATACCCTCGAGGTAAAGCTCTCAGGACCATATCAGATTATAAGTAAAAATTGCATTTCGTGAAAATTATCAGAAAATCGATTTCTTGTAAAAAAACAGCGGTATTACCGATAAGACGCCTCCTCTATCGGTATATATTACTGTTGACACTTTGTCAACCAACAAAATAGCGGGATTTTGTTGCTTAGCAAAATGTCACCCACCTACCACTAACATTTTGAAAATATGTAATAAAACGTGCGCGGGTTAGTATTTAAAACGATTTTATATAAACTCACCTTCTTTATGACCAAATTTTTATTTCTACATTTCACGAAAAGGTATCCAAATACCATTCCTATAGTATAACCAAATATATTAGAATATGCTGAACTGTAAAGCACATGCCAATGTTGGAGCCTTAACAGGTTCAAATTGTAAAGGACCCTAAAATACAAAAGGTATTTCTTTGAAACATATTATTTAAATTTTGACATCCTAATTATACAAATAAATATTATAAAACTTTTCAAAATTTTTATTTTTTATAAGATTTATTACTTACTCAGGATATTGTCGTACTACTATGTCATATTCATACACGTATGCTAAAATTCCAGGTATCAAAAATCCTGTCACTAGAACCACCCCAAAGATGTATTTTAGTTTAGTGGGATTTTTCCAAATTAACATTAATATAAACATTGATAATATAAAAAGTTGCATATCCGACGCTATATACCATGACTGATGCAGACACTAAAATACAAAGTCTATATTGAATAACGCGTATAAAAAGAATAAATAATATCTAAGTGATTATGATAAAGAAATGGATCAGTCTTTTAGAGTACCAGTTACTTGATCAAAAATCGCCCGGACATACCATTTTTTTTAAATTCATTTTTATTCAAGGTGCAATACAAAAATGCTACGGGCGTCAACTAATTTTTTTTTAACGAAACACATTGTTACATTTTCAGGATATGCAATTATATCGGGACATTTTTTATAAAACATGTCCTATCTTATAACACTTCAACTGTTTTCGATGTCTTAGCACTTTTAATTTTTATAACAAAATAAGCCAAAAATAACACAGGCCTTATAATAGGCGTAATACATTTTTAAATAAATTTAGTGCTACAAATTCTAGTTTATGTGGTACTTTTCAAGAAATTTATTAAATAGGCTCTTATTACCTAAGGTAAATCTTTTTATTAAATCTATTAATTGCTACATTTATGGTAATTTAGACAAAATTTGCGGGCATTACCTGAGGTAAATCCTTTTATTAAATATATTAATTGCTATATTTATGGTAACTGGAACAAAATTTCCGAGAATTTTGACCTGCTAAGTCCTATTTAATATGCTTTAACTTTATTAGTACTGGGAAAAAGAAGGGTTTGAAGTTTATGACTCCGAACAAAATTTATATTATAAAGTCATTGGGTTCATTCTTGCTCTAAGTTTTGATCACTAAACAAGTAAAATTTATTTTTTGTTTAGTTTTGTGTGTGGTATTTGATATACATTGCTTAAAAATATGTCTAGCTGGCATTGCAAAAACAAACCAGATGATTTTTGTTATATTTGTGGATATTTCGTCTTGAAAAAGTGTAAGAGAACAATAATTGGTGCATTTGTGAAAAATGCATATTATGCTTGTTTCAAAATCAAATTAGGAGATCAAGATAAAAATTGGGCACCGCACCTTGTTTGCAAGGCATGTGGAGAAGGTTTAAGACATTGGACCAAAGGCAATAGAAAAAGCATTTTGAAATACCGATGGTTTGGAGGGGACCGCAAAATCATCATGATGATTGCTACTTTTGTCTTTGTGATATTAAGGGGCATAATAGAAAAACTTTGAAACATATTTTGTACCCAAAGAATATTAAATCAGCTATCAGACCAGTTCCTCACAGTAATGATGTACCTACCTATACCCCCGAAGTACTAAAAGATGATACTGAAAACTCCTCAACTTCCGGTTCCGTACAGTCTATGGATCGTGATTTTGAGCCATCAACCTCAGGTCAAAACCAACCTCAACTATTTTCACAAGCCGAACTGAATGATTTGGTAAGAGATTTGGGACTTTCAAAACACCTATCTGAAGTACTGGGGTCTAGGTTGAAACAAAAAAATTTGCTTGCCCCAGAAACTACCTTCTCTTGGTATAGAAATCGTGAGGCTGAATTTGTAAAATATTTTGCACAAAATGGACCACTTGTGTACTGCCAAGCAATGTCTGATCTAATTACTTGCCTCAGAGCTCCTGAATACACACCTTCTGACTGGAGACTTTTCACCGACTCTGCAAAAAGGAACCTTAAAGCTGTTCTTTTACATAATGGCAATGTTTTTGCTTCTGTTCTTGTCGGCCATTCAGTTCATTTAAAGGAAAACTATAAAAATTTAGAACAATTACTTTTAAGAATACAATATAAAGATCACAACTGGGAATTGTGTGAAGATCTAAAAATTTTAGGCCTTCTCTTAGATCAGCAGTCTGGATTTACTAAATTTCCATGTTTCCTGTGCGAGTGGGATAGCAGGAACCGAGAACAGCATTGGATAAAAAAAAGACTGGCCACAAAGAGAGACTTTAACACCTGGAACGAAAAATGTAATTCGCGAAAGTCTTATTGACCCTAAAAAAGTTTTACTTCAACCACTTCACAGAAAACTTGGACTTCTTGATGAAAGATAGAGAATTTGAAAATGTAATGAAAGATAAGAAAAAACATGCATGGGATGCTTTTAAATAAGTTGTACATAAATTTCTAGGGAATTATAAAGACACAGACTATGTTGAGATCGTTGAAAATATGCTGGAAAAATTCAGGATTCTTAGTTGCAATGTGAGCATAAAACTTCACTCTTTATATTCCCATTTGGACTATTTCCCGGAAAATCTTGGGGACGTGAGTAAAGAGTAAGGTAAAAGATTTCATCAAGATATTAAAGAGATGAAAAAAAGATACCAGGGGCGCTGAGACACAAAAATGATGGCCAATTACTGTTGGACAGAGATCTTTATTTAGTTGAATATGACAAAAAAACAACAAAAAGAAGCTTTTCCGAAAAAAGAAAACGGGTTTTTAAGAAGCGTAAAGAATAAACAACTATTTCAAATAGCTTTAATGTCTATATCTTGTATGTTTTTGTATTTTCCTCTTTAATATGGTATAAAACTAGCTGATAAATGAATGTATTAACAAAGACCTATTTAATAAGATATTGAAAATGTCTTTCATCGACTGCAATAGATCAATCGGTGTCTGTTTAAAGGTTGGAAACAATGATGTCACAACCCTGTATGATTATGACGTACTTGGAAACATGATTTTTGGGTGTTTTGTTACAGATATGTAATATCAATCAGTTTAATAAAAGCTATTCCTTATAAATTATACAAAATGGAATATATTTCTAGTGTAGTATTTATTTTTACAGATATCTAATATATCTAAAAATATACCTTTAACTTTTCAATACTAATTCTGGGTCCCATTTTTAAAGAGGAAACTAAAATGTACTACCTATAATATATTGCAAAAATTCGTCCATTTTTACTAAAAAAAAAAGCTGGTATCTAATATTTTGTAAAAGAAAAGACACATAGAGTCCCTTATTTCAGGCCGAGACTTTGTATGTTTTGGTTTACAAAATACCTATAAGAAATTTTGCCTCAAACCCAATATATTCCTAATAAATCTAGTAATATTTGTTTTTGTAGAAATCTAAGCTTATAGACATCAACACTATATTGCGGGATCTATACGTTATACGAAGTGCGAAGTCCGACAAACATTGGACAAGTATGGATGTGTAAATGGTACGTTAATCTTGATTCTTTGGAGCCAAGTTTAGAAAGTATATTAGTACACGAAATAATTTGACAAATGTTTCGGCAAATATAAAGATCTGTGGATCACCTTAATGAACACGAAGTTCTCAAGCGCCAAGACTGTTGTTTGTAGACCCAATTGTTGCAGTTTGATCCTATTTTTAGTTATTATTATAATATTGTTAGTTTATTTTTCAAATTTTTAGATAGGTACATAAAAGTCACTGACAATATCCTATGTTGGGTTTATGGTTCCCTATATTTATATATTTAAATGCAATGGCTTTTATACATTAACCAACAACAACCAAAAAATAGTTTTCCAAAGAAATAACAACTAATAAAAAATTAACCATATGATTAAAAACTTTACCATATTATTATTGTCGACATAATTGTTTATAAATAAAATATTTGTCCACCAGTTTTTGCGACAATTTCTATATTCTTCCCCGACAAACATATCCCAATTCGGACCTCTAGACATATGAACTAACCATGTACCATGAAGAGCTACCATAAAAGCTACAGCAGGAACCAACCTATAAAAGAAAAACAATTACAGTTGCTTTAAGTCCATGAGGATCGATCATCATTCTCTTTATTACATTCCCACAAGAACTCACAATCACATGCAAACTTCCACTAGGTTTTTTACAAGTTCCTAAAGAAAACTACGATCAGCAAATTTTTACTCTAGAATAATACACTCACCAAGAAATCTGCCCTCATTGGTTCTTTGTTTTTTTAATGTTTGAATTTTCCGAAATCACATTGAAATAAAACATTTATTTATTATAATCGATTTAAATCAAAAATAAACATTATACAACCAAGAAATTAATTTTAAAATAATTCATCTCGTGACAATCAATGTAGATCAAGCGCATTTAGAAATCATTATGTTTATGAAACCACGAAAACAGAAGTTCAAAGTGCCAGTTGGTTAATAGATGGAACTTGGAAGATTTCTGAATGAACACTAAAATAACAGCTTTTCTACCCTCACATAAATATTTGCTGCTTCCTTAACACTTAAGCGACGATAAAAGTAGGCCATTCCAGTTAACGGTACGGCAAAATATTATATTCATTACTGACAGTGCTGCACAGTGTTGCAACCTTTATAAATAAAATTTCCACGAATGCACACAATACTAAAAAAGTATTTTTTAGCAGATCACAACCACAAATGATATTAAATAATATTCTACGACTACGAATATAACCACGACGAGAAAGCAAAGATAAACCCCGCATTTTCCTTTATGAAAACAAGCCGACAATAACTAACATTCAAGCTACTACTTAGTTCCTAATGAGTTCCATGAACAAAATCATATGGAAATAGTAGGAATTTTTTACGGGCGTTAATACGCTCTTGCCAAATGATTAAAAGATTCTCCGCATTGTGGGTTTTATTTGAACTCAAATAGATATTATTCTTTTTTTCACGTTCATAAGAGAGATATCGATAAATTAAATAATAATTTATTTTATTCTGATCTTTTATATTTTTTTTCCAAGGAATTTTAACCAAAGGCTTTCTAGATAGGGCAACACTCCATCATTAACTGAATACTCTCTAAAAAGTAATTTGATTTTTTTCGCGCAATTTTGTATCCCCAATGTTACTGGCGTGCAAAGCCGTTTAAAACAGGGTAGGTAAATATTTAATTTACAAACAATTGTCTTTAACAATTTTCCACATAGTTGACATCGCCACTACAAGTAAATTACGTGTGCGTGGATATGTCCACTTCTCCATTTTATAACTCACGACGTTAAACGGATAAAAAATGTGCTTTTACTTTTCCATAAGAGGCTAATACAGTGTGAAATCTCTGCTTTTCGGACGGTTATACGGGATGCTTATACAATGCCCAATGCACCGATTTATCACTTAACTTGCCAGTGTTAAACTTTTTATCATAAAAAATATTTCTTACCTTATGTATCTATTTAAGATGGCCCATATAAAATATTTACTTTTGTACTTTTTATTCTTCTCAAGCATTTCAAAAAAATGGTATGCCAATAAAAAGCCAGATATTACGAAAAAAGTCTGGACCACATACCATCCGTTTGCCAGAAACATGTTCAATATTTTTGTAGTGCTCTAAAAAGTATATAAAAGTTTAAAAATCGGCTGCAGTTTATTTTATAACAAAATAATTTATAGAGTAGTATACTCGTATACTCCGGTTCCTACTCTATAACATAAAGATTTAGAATCAGTGGCGGTTTTAGTGTAGAATAAATTATACAGGGTATACCAAATTCGATGCTCATCATAGGTATCACGGAGACTATAAGATATACAGCATCGGTCAAATGGGGGCAAAGTTGTGGAATTTTCTGCCCAGTGTTACAGAAAACAAAAACAACAATGTTAAGCAACTTTTTTAACTTTATACTGCCCTTTCTTTTTTGTTAGTATCCCCTTGCAAATATAAAAGTAAAAAAAGGTATTTTGCTTGAAAGTGGAGAGGTAATGACCAGATTGGGGAAACTCAGATCCTCCTAGTTCCGTCTATGCACACGATAAAGATAACAAACCGCAAGATACCTTAAAAATATCATATTATAGCAAAGCGGTATTTACAAAGTTCAACATATTTTTTAAATAAAATAAAAATCAATATTATTAGGGTTTGCAGAATTTTAATATTTTTTTTGTAAAAAATTTTGTAATCGGTGGAAAACTTTGGCTGCCCTTTTTGTTGGCTACTCCTGTACGGTGCACAGTTCGAACATGTAGCAGCAGGGGCCCCGGAGAGGAAATAATTGTTACTTAATACATTTCTGTGGCTTGATACAAGAAGTGCATATGTCACTATTTTGCATTTTTGAGATGCATATGCCAAAGTACTGATAAAAATGTAAATTATATGAGGGCAAAATGTCGAAGCCCCTAGTATTAATCTAAACCCCCTTTTACAAAATACTAGGGGCTTCGACATTTTGCCCCCATAAAATTTACATTTTTATCAGTACTTTGACATATCTATCTCAAAAATGCAAAATAGTGACATATGCACTTCTTGCACCAAGCCACAGATTTAATCATAGATCCATACTAGAAAACAAACAAGAAGTCAATGTGAACGTGATCTGTTTTATAGTAATATATTATACTTTATTTCTCTGTTGTAAAACCTATGAATAAATGTTACTTACTTTTTCATTATATTGTGGATTAGATATTGGTCCACCTAAAACACCCATAACTGTATGCGACATGATCACACAGATCATGTTATACAATCTCACTCCCTGAATACCTTTTAACTTTTTATAATCGGGGCTGTTTGTCGTCGATGTTAAACGGTACCAGTTTTTGGGAATAGAAAACGCCGCTATAAAGGTTTGAACTAAAAAAAATGATATACTTATAAGAAAGTTGCGGTGCGGCGTGATCAAGCACTAATACCAAAAAATAAATGGTGACATTTTTAAATATGTTTTTTTTTAGTACCACATGGAAATTTGCTGTTTCCTTTACACTAAAGTCATTAGATAAGTGGGCCATTCCGGTTAACTGAACGGATATCATTTCATATCCATCCTAGTTAGGATATGAATCTGCCCAGTCACAGTGGTCAAGTACAAAGAAACCAAATCGATGGATGGAATGGAGACAAACGAAACGTATGTTTTTATTAATTTTTACAGACAAAAATAACAGACAATATGGACGCGAGAGGTTTTCATCGGGAATCGCGGAGTAGTTTCGGTCAGGCGTTCGACCCTATCACATACGAGGTGCGCGTCTGCGCGCGGAAACAATTATCGCTTTTCAATACTGACATGGATGGATATGTAATAGCAAAAATATGCATTCACACACAGTATTCACCTGAAGACGTCTGGAGACGCTTACGTTGAATCGTAGTGATTCAAAACAAATAAGGACAATGCAAGTCCAAAACTCTACTGCCGTTTAGGAAAAATATGTGTTGTGAGCCAAAAAGTAATGGATATTTGATTGGAAAATATACATAATTTTGAAAGAGTGTAAATTTGGTCCCTATAAAATTTATTAAATTTACTGAGTAAACTTATGTTTACTTCAATTCAAGTTTACGACAGAAAATAACTTATTTTTTTATAAAAACGAAGATTTTCCTTTTCATTTCGCCAGATCCATCTCTAGACGCGTTCGTCATATCATGACTCATCAGTAGAGCTAGGATCCGACGAAAAGAAAAGGATCTCGAAGCTACTTAAGGCAGCACTTGGTGGGACACACCAGTAAGATATGGCACGGAGCACCATCTGTGTCATTGTTAGACACTCTTGAGCATACCAGCACCTCTAACAAACTTATAGAAATAAGTATATGTTAAGAGGAAATCGCCCGTAAAGACATTCGTCACAATTACAGGAGTCCCGCTAGGCAGCGCTAACTCAAATCGGTTTATTAACCGAAAACAATGAGTAAAAACGAAGATTTTCCTTTTCATTTCGCCAGATCCATCTCTAGACGCGTTCGTAATATCATGACTCATCAGTAGAGCTAGGATCCGACGAAAAGAAAAGGATCTCGAAGCTACTTAAGGCAGCACTTGGTGGGACACACCAGTAAGATATGGCACGGAGCACCATCTGTGTCATTGTTAGACACTCTTGAGCATACCAGCACCTCTAACAAACTTATAGAAATAAGTAAATGTTAAGAGGAAATCGCCTGTAAAGACAATCGTCACAATTACAGGTGTCCCGCTAGGCAGCGCTAACTCAAATCGGTTTATTAACCGAAAACAATGAGTAAAAACGAAGATTTTCCTTTTCATTTCGCCAGATCCATCTCTAGACGCGTTCGTCATATCATGACTTGACTTATTTTTTTATATTAAGTACTATGGTAGAGTAGTACATTAATAGACATATAGACTGTAAAGGGTACACGAATTCTCTCCGAATCCACACTGATTGGAATCGAGTTAATTCAATAATCGGCGGTTAATCGCAATAGAAATAGTTTTATTAATAATTTAAATAACTATATGGTTACTTTATATCCATTTTTTTTATATTTAAAATAAGGGTACAACAGTCTTAAATCTGACATAATTAAATATGATGACAATGCCCTTAACATTTTACCGTTACAAATCCGAAATTTTTTTTTATAAATAATGGGTTAAAATTGAATCATACCTGTTTTGCATAAAGAATTTTCATAGAACGACAACTTATCCTTTTGTTGCACGCATCTCTCATGGAATGAAGCAAATATTACAAATATCAAGTAAACCATTAGAAATACCCTAAAATTTAAAAAAAACAGTACCGGGTGGCCAAATAAGAATAGACGCCGACCATAGCTCAGGAATTACAATGTTTTGAAATAAAAAAAATCACTACAAAATCAATTAAGAGAAATAATTGGAAATTATTTTTCTTAAGTTACCAAATTTACCGCTAGAATCCGTATAATTGTATCTGTAAATCCGACCCTGACTTATGACTCATGTATTATTGAAATCCGATCTCCTCTACTCATGAGCAAACAATTTAAAATATTTTTTGCAAATAAATTAGCACTTAGTACCCATTCGGATTTTTCTTGTCTGTCAGTAGTCTCCCTCAAAGAAGGTAGTTCTCCGGCCAATTTGTTATTGCGTAGCCACGCAATTATGTTAAGAATTATGATGCAATTTTAACTCGATTATAGGAAACGGTGGTGATATGGTCTTGTGATAAAATTTCCGCTTGATGGATCGACAGATTGTGGGTTCACGGTTGAGGTCGATTGAGTTCTTGTTATTAAAGAAATTAGGAGATCAACTCTAGAAGGTCTATATTAAAAACATCTTATAAAATAATGGTTGATTGTGTTGATTTTCGTTAATTTTTAATTTCCGAAATCCAGCCCTTGTCTGGAGTCCACAAAAACTTGCCTTTTAAACATACATTTTGCTCAGGCTTCATCTTTTTATCTTATCTTATACAATGTTGCCGGTTACCTCATTTTTAATTATTTTAAACAAAATTTTTTTAAATTTGTAAGCATTTACTACTTAAATTACCTGGCCTTGTCAGATATTTGATTTTAAGTCTGTTATTTTAATTTTCATGACCTTTGTTCGTATCTTTCTGTTTGTAAAATGTTATATTTATATTTTAATTATTTATCTATTCAAGTTCAGTTCACGACGTCAATGTGTTTATTGTTTGAAATGTCATTTGTCCAAGTTTAGGTTCCTTACTATTTAAATATAAACATAAGTTATGTACCACAAAAACTTTTTAAGCATTGCTTTTAAAACTCTTTTTGACTAGTAAGTACACTCTTTTATTGTTATTTTACAACTTCTAAATTTTATACTTAATTTTAGGGTTAAGCCCTGATGATGGCCTTAAGTAAATAAGGCCGAAAGCGCTTGGCGTCATTAAATAAACACTTACACTGAAATACGTCTTTCCTTTCTTTAGAACACAGTGTACAACCAACTCCACACATTTACTTTCAAAAACATGTTAGTTCTAGTTTTCCACAAAGCATATTTTTAATTGTATTGATTGCAATAAGCGAAGTGCGAAGACGATCATTTAAGTAGTTGCAGGCATAAATTAAAAAGCAATGGATCCAGTGGTGTTTGTTGTGATGACTTTTTTTATATTAATGAAAACTTTGTAGGTTAGATTTAGTGATTTATAGAAATTAATAACTAATAAGAAATGTCAAAAATTATTTAAACAACGCGAAAATCTACTGCGATCCGCGATAAAAAAAAATTAGCGAATGAAATACTGCTAATAGACAAAAATAAATTGTTAATTTACTTGCATGCACAATGCCAATTCAACACATGCAATAAGTTAATCCACTTCCTCCTTCACTTCTGAGCTGATTAAAATTGTTTTTTCCTTAACCATCTAACATCTAACGCTCCTTAACTCCAAGCCTAACGTTGTTGGCCCAAAAAAAAAATGTATGGTAATAGTAATGTGTCATTTGATTCCCTGTTCTTGTTAATATAAATGCGAAATTTAATTCCCGGAGTATAAATATTTCGCTGCCTTATAATTAGTACATACCCGACAGCTAAATCATAACCATCAATGGGATAATTATTAGAATAATTATTTTGGCATGTCAGTTTAGTAACATCTCCCTGAATACCAAGGGTAACAAATTTTTTATTATAACATTCATTAATTACTTCTTTTATAGATATATTTTCCATATTATTAGTGTGAGTACAACTTTCTGTAAGACAAATTCCATGGCGCAGCTGATCATGACGGTAATTTTGTGAATTTGAACTAACATTCTGAAAGAAATTTAAAAAAATTGATATACATTATTAACATCTTTATCACGAGATTGCCAATCAAAACAAGTTTTTATATTATTTATTTATACGGATCCTGCACCTCACTTTCACGGATTAATTAAGTTAGGATTTTGATATTTTGCAGAGTCTACCTGTATCCTAGGATGCATTTCAGGAATTTTTTTTTGTTTATACAGGGGTTTCAAAAAAGTGTGACGTCATAAGGATATATATTTTTAGATTACATGCCATACATTTTCTTACTTATTTGAATGCCTCTTATAGTTGCATAATGATAATGGAATAGTTGATAAAATAAGTTTTCTGTAAATAAGTCTGCGTTAGAAATTGCGATAGGGTTGTAATAAGGACAAATGTTTGATTTGTAATTCTGCATCGAATGATATAATAATATACAGGAGTTTCAGTTTGAAATAAGAGAAACAAATTGCTTTAAACTTTGCAAAGTTTGACATTAAACTTTGGACACCCTGTACAATTCGTATTAATCAAACTTGGTATTAACCAAAAAACTGTTAGACTTTATTTATTGAGTACCTTTGTATAATTTTATTAACGAGGCATTATTTTTATCTTTTAATAATTTTCAAAACCAGTGGTGCAAAACTAACTTTTTTTAGTTTATTTTTTTGGCCTATAATACTGAACCGATTTCATTAAAATTTTGGGGGTATGTAGGCAACTATAAGAGGCATCCAAATAAGTAACAATATATATGGCATGTAATCTAAAAAAATATATATTTATAACGTCACACTTTTTTGGAACACCCTGTATAAATAAAAATATTTTTCTGAAATGCGCCCTAGGATACAAGTAAAGTCTGCAAAATATCAAAATTCTAACTTAATAAATACGTGAGCTATAGAAGAGGTGAGGTGCAGGCCCCTGTATATTTAAATATATTTTTCCAATATTAACAAATTAATAACAAAAACGCATTTTTACAACAGATTTGAAACTACCTTGTATTTTACCAGTGATGCCTTTAACATTTGAAAACAAAAATCTATATAGCCGCTTTATAGTCGGAAATTTAATGCAAATAATTTCTCTAATTTTTATTGTTCCCATAGCTGCAATTAACAGGACATCAGTGGCACAACCAGAAAATATGTTCGGGGGGGGGGACTCAGTGGGCGTAACTGGGACATTTTTTTTGTGAGAAAATTATTTTTATTAAAAAAAAATAATTCTCGATTTTTTTTTTGGATAGAATGAATGTCAGTTTTTTTTTTTTTTTTTTATGATAAAACACCTGCACTGTAGGAAAGATCCTTTAAGGCGCTCTGGGAGCGGTGCGAGTGCGAAAAAAGCGATTAACGTTGGTCTTGGTCAGTATTTTTTTAGGGTTTTGATTGGCTTATATCTTTTTCCTACATTTTTTTTCTGCATGAAAATAACTTCCTGATAGCCACATAGATACCACCTTTATATTTAAAAAAATCAATAAATTTGTTTAGATTAAATCTAAATAAATTTATTGATTTTTTTGTGTAATTTGTTTCAAGAAAACTCACAGTTTAACATAGGAAATTTTAGCGCGCTTGGATCCTCTTAAGTCAGTTATAGTTACGTTACCTGTATAATGATAACTGGACATCGAACGTGTCACATTGCCAAGCCAGATCACTGATGAGCACCCAGAATCAGAAACAAGGATGACCTCACATTTCATTTTAAGTAAGACAAGGAATGTTAACATCAAATTAAATGACAGGCTAGCCATGGTACCTCAAAAACCCGATGGACGTACCTATCAGTAAACGATTAGTTTATTGGTAGCTCTCCACGTCGTTGAGCGTCCGGGGTTTGCACGCTGTGCACCCCTTCGTCCTTCGTCTATTACCCACTGTCCCCTCACCTTGTCAGTAGGGAACGGCAGTTTACGGGTCGATATGACTCACTGCTAACAACGGTATGCCGGTCTTCCGTTAACATCTCAATCCTTGTTTCTGATTCTGGATGCTCATGAGTGATCTGGCTTGGCAATGTGACACGTTCGATGTTTAGTTATCATATTGATCCTCTAGACTCCTTAGTTCATTGTTGTCGGTGATTTAATCGACACATGAGAGGTAGGCAGCTTGGCTGCTCCTGAGTTCTAGTTAAGGCTGATTAAGCCTTCTCTTTCGATCAAATTACCTGTATAATATTCCACACTGTCAAATTGGCACCTGTAAGAGGTTCTAGCTGGAAAGTAAATGTGCAGAACAGAGCATCTTCACCTCTTAGCATACAAAGGTCAAAATTTTCAAAATAAAATAATTCTGGCATAACTGCATATTGAATATCTAAAATATGAAGGGGAGATGTGTTAATCAGATGATGTAGACAGATAGTTGTAATAAGACAGTAATACTGGTATGATATGAAATATTTTTTGAATTGGATATACAAAAGCTTTTAATTTTGCACCTACGTAGATAAATTTTATTATAACCTTTTCACTCTACGATTTGTTACACTAAAAAAATAGGTTCTCTTGGTCGAAAGTAGAAAACTCTCTTGTACTTTAATTATTAGAGGCCAGGAAAATTATCTTGTATGAGACTATTTCTGTTGTCACAAGAGAAAAGCTATTTCTTTAGGAAAATCGACTCTCTTGAAAACCGGCAAATTTCCCCTGGACGTTTTCTCTTGAAATAAAGGCGATTTATTTTGTTTCAAACGGCTTAGAAATGTATTAAGGATATATCGGGTGTTGCATCGTGGTTAGAAAAATAGGAAATTCCATGTACGTTTTAGACTGTCCAAATAGTTGCTCCCCTGTTGACTTCAGAGCGGGGTTGTAGGGAAACTTTTTTAGGGTCTATTTGTGGTGAGTTTACATGCGGAGTTTAAACTATTTTGGACAACCCTATCTTCACCTATTTAAATAGGATTGCGGTTGGGTTTTATTTGAATTCAACAGGGGATGCTGCGAATACCAGCTAGACTGTGATTTGTTATTGTAAATGTAATTTGAAAGTTTTAGATTTTTAACTAGTAATTTTTTTTTACTTAGGTAATTATTATGAGTTATATTGATAAAATTTCACTATGCGGGGAAAATCTTAAGTATTGTATCTAATATGTTTTTCGTTTATTTCTTTGTTAGACCCATACCTACCACGTCGGCCTTACAAAAAGTTATGACTAAGTTTGAGACGAAAGCCACTGCCATAAACAACTGGAAATGCCCAGCACAGAATCATGAAAGAAATGAAGAAAACAATGATAGAGATCTTAATATTTTACTTCACATCGAAGAACATAAAAATATCAGCACTAGTACTCTCGGGCAAGGGGTAAAAAAACATCACACCACAGTACTGCAAACTTTGAAAAAATTAAATATCATTCAAATAAGTATCAAAACCATCAATAATTGCCAGAAAGGATGAAGGGCGAAGATCGCTTTTTTTTGAAATTATGAAGCGAACTAACAACAGATATTTTTTACAAAAAAATGTGTTTCTCAGTCAAATGCACGTTTACATTAAAAATAATGAGCCGAATATACAAAACTATTGGTAATGATGCCTACAAAAGGAACATCGTCTTGCATGCACCCTCAAAAGCTGAATTTTCGGCAAAAATTTTTGACCATCGCATCATTCGAATATTTTTTATTGACGGAAATCTTACGGATCCAACATATTTAGATCTTCTTTAACATTAAATTGGACCCGCACTGGAGGAAGTCGCTGATGAAATTCAGGAGATTTTGTTCCAAATGGATGGTTTCCTGGTCTACAATTCGCTTGTGGTACGCAAATATTTAAATAATGCCTTTAATGGGCACTTTGTCGGTCCAAACTCAATAACTAATTGGCCAGCTAGGTCTTCTGACCTTTCACCAAACGACTTCCTCCTTTGGGGGATTTTTAAAAAATTTCTTTATAAAAGTGTTAGTTGTTAGAGGAGTTAAAAAATTCAATTTTAATTCAATCTGGAAGAATTACCCAGTACCAACTCGCTAATGTTCATAGAGAATTTTACGATCGTTTAGGATATTGTTTAGCAGCAAATGGCGGTTTATTTAAACATTTAATTAAGAATTAACAATATTCCAAACAATTGTACAGTTTTCTTAAAATAAAAGTATTAGGTTTTTTTTTTAAAACAATTGTTTATTTTTAAATTTCCTCTCATTTTCTTCCCCTTTTAGCAATTCTTGATGATTTTTATAGTATTCAGTAGATTTTATTGCAAGTAAAATAAGTCGTTTTCTAATAAAAGATCCGTTTTGAAAATATTGTTCGTTTTATTTTAAAATATTTGTTTAACCCATTAACGCCCAGTGATACCGTTTAGTATCGCTAAATCAGCTATTACTAAGACATCGACCATTTTGTGGGTGGTAGTGGGATAATAATTCTGACGAGTGCGTTAGTTACGGGAAGCATCTTCAGTTGTGTTTTAAGTCTTTGAGTACCGTTGCCGATATTTGTAAGCAAAAAAACACGTGTTATTTTATCGTCCATTTTACGTCAATAGAAAAATATGGACATTCGCTTTGAGTAAGTATAGTTTTTCAGTAATAGTATATTTTTTCTTGAATACAAGTATTGATATTGACTAAGATATATATTTAAAGCCCTCTATAACGTATATCGTATTTTTTAAAATTCACCTGACTTTACAAAATGGCGCAAAACATACTGATACCATATGGTATCACTGGTTGTTACGCTATATATATATTTTTTGACAGGCATGGATTTTCATTGTCTAAAGCTTTAAACATAGCATACGCTAATGACGATGCGGCAAATCAAATAGACGAAATATTTATCGAGCCCCCGGTTCCCAATGTCGACACCAATGAAGATTCCGCTAACGAAGATGATGGAGGCATGCTAAATAACTTAACAGGTCGACAATTACGTGCACCTGTGGAATTAAAATTGACGAATAATACACGTTTAGGCAATAATTATGACGACTTTTTTGCAGAAAGTCCTAACCAAACATCTTCAGCGCCGGCTAATCAATCCGTAACCGAATTATCTTCTGCATCGACCTCAAGAGATACGCATTGTCCAGAATCAGATAACAACGACTGGATTCGAAATCGTCTAGCTTAGAAACCAGATACTGTCTGGATTAAAGGCGACATTGAACCTGGAGCCCGCTCATTTCCAGTAAAAGATGACAAGCGGTTCGAACAAATGTTTTGTACAGACATTTTTGAGCTATTTTTTGTACGATATCATGCAGCAATAAACAATACATGGTTTCTGTATAGGAAGAATCACAACAAAACCTCCAACATAGAGTTTAGAAGGGAATTGGTCCAAGTATACTTAGCACGTTATGGTTTACCGGCAAAATCGGCAGGTCCTGCAAAAACGTCTGTTTCACGCACACTTCTGCCAGGTATTCGATATGACGGTATGCATCACTACGTTGCTTTATGTAATAGACGCCGTTGAGCTGGAAATGAATGTAAGAGTTTTGGTAGAACAATGTGTTCTAAGTGTGATGTAGGTCTTTGTGTAGTCTGTTTTGCCAATTATCACACAATGTAAAAATTTACTTTTAATAATTCCATAAATAAATATGTATTTTAAAATTGTAAGTATTTATATTTTACAGTATCATATGCGCCCAGTGATACCATATGGTAGCAGTCATTTTCTTAAAAACTGACGTAAGACATTTTGTAAAATGTATTTTTTTTTGTGCATTCCTACTCTTAACTCAGAAAAGTAAAAATATGTAAAATAACCAACAAAAAATAATTCTGGGCGTTAATGGGTTAATCCAGTGTTAAAAATGTTTGAAAAGCCTACCGTTTGCAGATTACATTTGACAATGACAAATCACAGGTTGACAAGTCCAATCAATGCTAGTGTCCGCAGCATGTTCAAACTCCGCATGTGCACTCACCACACATAGACCCTAAAAAAGTCTCCCTACAACCCCGCTCTAAAGTCAATAGGTGCGCAAATATTTGGACAGTCTAAAAGTTGCATAAGATTTCCTATATTTCCAACCACAATGCACCACCCGGTATATTTCTTGATGTAAGATAAATATTTCTTTGAATTAGAATGTTTATTTACGCTTTGTTACCCTTCAGTCTAGGCCATTTTTCTAAAAAAATTATGTTTCTAATTATTAAATGTCAAATGCAATTCTTAAAAAACTAAACTGAAAAAATAACGACCGTTTTGGCGAATGGATAAACCAGCCATATGAAACTTGAAATTATCTATAAAAATCATAAAAAATGCGTTGTTGATTTTTCGTTTAGATCTTTCTAATCAGAGTAAACAGTCCCCTGGTTTGCTAATTAAACTGATTCTATATTTTTAATAATAGCAAAATTGTCAATGGAGAGCACATTATTTGGCCAAGAGAAATTCAATTTTAAGTCAAAATCAAACTCTCTTGAGTCAAAAACCAATTTTTGGCTCAAGAACAAACGTTCTTGATAATAACATCCGCCCTCGGTTCAATAACATACACTATTGTCTCAAAAAATTGAGAAAAATTTAAAAACACTTTCAGGGAAACCCAATAAGTATTTTAGTTACAAATTGAATGTTAAAATATGACAGCCGTATTCACTAAAGGATTGTTATCGCTTCTTGCCCTTTTTACGATTTAGGTTTTTACCTCTTCGTTCGCTGCCGGGGCCATTCACGAGCGGACCTAGAGCTTAACGTGGGTTCCGAACCACGATCCTAAGTCTTGCGTTATTTTCCCCAAGTGCTATCATCCCTAAGTGGGTTGTGTCATTGCATAATCTACCGATTAGGGAGTGTGTACCTTCTTCCACACCCCACGAGATATCCGGTATCATCCGGCCTAGTTACCGGCCAAAATTCGGACATACTTTTTTTATTGTACGTATGCCCACTCCGAGGTTCGACCGACCATGGCGTTGAAACGCCCGTAACTCACCACTGAGCACTAAATATTTAAAACCGCAATAAAAAAACAGTTCTGGGTTTAAAATAAGATAATAGGTCAACAAAGTTTTGTATTGTAAATATTTTTTTTTAAAATGTATTTAAATTTATAAAGGAAAAGCTATTTAAGCACGTATTATATTCATTAATAGAACCAAAACTTTATTTGCAACCACATTCCGGTATAATTATTTATCCGTTGAACAATTTAATAATAAAAAAATCAAATGGCCACAAAAGCGTTATAAGGCATATCACAATACTGCCACGGCAAAAACACAACTGGGAGACTATAAGATATAAATATTTCGATGATCTAAATTAAAAACCCTTTAGTGAAGTTAAGTTTTCGGAATTTTCAAGAAAAATGTTGCTTCTGGCGCTATTTGCTTGGGAAATGGGTTTTTCCTTCCCCCAAAACCGATTTTGTGACCGCCCTACTGGGTCTTATCACAAAGCTGAATTTATAAACTCTCGCTGGCGTCGACGTTGTCGTTGGTGCCAGCGTTCATCGTCGACGTTCGTAGACGGCATTTATAAACTTGGAGATGGCGTTGGCGTCGTTCCTCTTCGAATTGGTTTAAAATACCCCAACATATTGTTGTCTTAACAGCTGTCAACTTGAAGTGATACAAATAGTAAAATATTATTGGCTTGACGTCATTGCTACGAACGCCAGCGCCAACTCGAACTTTGAGTTTATAAATTAAGCTTTAAACTTTATAATGGGCGTTACCAATTTTTTTTTAAATAAATAGAAACAATCACAATTTTTTAAAATTTTTCAAATTTTTAAATAATTTTTCTCTACATCGCCTTGCCCCCTCCCCCTTAAGCAATCGATTATTCGAGGAAAGAATGTTTGCCCCCTGAAAATATTCTTCGGACGCCCATGGAACATACTGGGAGACTGGACGAAATATGGAAATGGACATAAAATAGATAAAATATAAATAAACATAAATGACTTACCTGAAACTTCCGCCCTTATAATACTTAACAGGGAAAACAAGAAATAAACTTTATTATTATGCATTTCCATCACAAAATCGTTATTACCGAGAAATTATTTTTTTAAACCTTTTGGTCACCAAGTAACCACTGCGACATCATCAAACATAGCAAATAATGCCAAAGACAATCTACTTATGGTCTGCAAAAGTATTTTAGTTTGCGCAATTTTCTAGTTATTCCACATTCAAGAACAATTGACCTCTGAAATAAATAATAATCTGCAAGAATAACATGTGTTTTTTTTACATGAAACTATGTTAAGAAAGATGTATGAACAAAAATTAGAATACGTTTTATTTTTGCAACTAATGTTAATAAAGAGTCACATTAACATACTTATTTTACAAAAATGTTAACCTGTTTTTTTCAACGAATAGCTAATAATATGAAATTTAAGAGACTCAGTTACAGGGTCTTTTATATTGTGAGTGGTCGTTAATCTAATGGACATTGAGTATGTGATGGTGCACAGTGGCGTAGCCAGAAAATATGCTCCCGGGGGGGGGGGGGGGGCTCAGTGGGCGTAAGTCGGACATTTTTTTGTCTGTAGATAGGGATAGTCGGGACTACATCTAGTTCATGATATTTACCTAGTGAAGATGGTGGAAAAGCGCCGCAAGCGAAAAATTTTCGGGGCCACACCCAAAGTTCGTTTAAAATTCACCTTACTATCAAATTTCGAAAATTAAATTACCTACTACTTCCCCTCTGCATGGTTGGATTAAATTTGTGATAAATGTTTTTTTTTTACTTTTTTTTGATATTCCTATTCTTTATTAAAAAAAAACATTTTTTATATTTATTTTGTGAAATTTATGAATTTTGGTGTCAATCCAAAATTTTAACATAAAACTTATGTATGACTCTAACCCGCATTTTTTTCGGTTTTCCATGATTAAAAATAAAGTAATTATCGCTTACCCATGATACAACTACAAGAACAAGAAGATATAATACCGCGCAGGTGGGCGTCACTTTCGTGACGTCACCTTGTAATAATAAAATATTTTTAATTTGCTTGTAAAATAAGTAACATGCTGTTTCCATGTAAAATTTTGCTTTAAATGAATTTCTATGTAGGTAAAGAAGTTTTCCTTTAAGCAAAATCACATCTTAAAGTTTGAGTTAAGGAAGATAAGTAAAAGGAAGTTTTAAATTTTGACAATAATCAATCCATCTATATAAAATGTGTGTTTCAAGATTTAAATTACCGTAGAAGTTTTAAGGCTAATATGATTTGAAATAAGATTTATTAAAATTTCATATAAAATTGCTTTTAAATAAAGTAAACTACGCTTTGCCGTATAATTCGGCGCGTTCAATTCAAAAATTCGTCACAATGTGACGTCACGATCCACTGCGCACCCTGTTGATATCATACCTTACAGTTGTATCATGTCGCTCACCATGCCAAAATTGATGATTTTTTCAGAAATCATGTATTTTAGGAGCGTAGATGTAAAAGCAGTTTTTGGTGCAAATGCTTAGGTTTTGAAATACTCCTTCTTAAATGCCGTTTTGTATATTCATAATAAAGCATTCTCGTTTCTTCCCGCACTATTTTTTTATTATAAATTATCACACTTCTTCCATCAAAAATGTTTCAATTAAAATGTTTACGTTAATTCTCTTTAAAAATAAATACCTAATTGTTTTTGTTATAAAAATATTTTATTGCATTGGGTTATATTTTTGTTGATTTAAAATAACTCTAAAAATTTGGAAAATGGAACAGACAAGTAAAAAAATACTATAAAATATTATTCTTTTTACTCGTTTTCCTGTAAAATTGCATCATAAATCAAAATCTAAAACGATATGCGTCCGAAACCTAAATATCTATATAAAACAGGGCTTTTAGAAGGAAAAGTTTAAAAACTAAACGTTTCCTACAAGACCTTTGTAATCTAAGCCAAGAATACATTATTTAAAAATTTAAATTATTAGTCCAAGCGTACGTAGTTACAGATTGAAATTATTGTTGTTGTAAAAAGTGAGGTACCTACGGTGTATTTTAAGAGTATTTTTTTCATATTAATTTTTATAATGGATTTAAATCCCGGAGGTATATCTCTATGTATTTGTATGGAACAATTTTTATTTGATATCCTTTTAGGAAGATTGAATACCTATTATAATAAACTTAAGTAATTATAAAAGAAAATCATCTGTATAAAATAAGAATTTATTTTAAATATTTTGAATAACAAATATCGTAAAGAAAAAAATCCTAAACTTTACATTATGTTAACTCATATTCGGGAATTTATTCCTTTTTCATAATTCCATTTTCTTCTTTCTTGTTATTTTGTTTTGTTGGGAAAAAAATTAGCTTCTGTAATGCCGAAACAGGTAGTTCCACAAAAAGTGTTAAGAATATGGCCGCAATATATACACCTAACATATCTCTAGAAAAGTCAACCATCTAAAATAAAAAAGCTTATCTATAAAAATGTATACAGGGTCTTATGGAAATTACTTATTATATTTAAATGAGTAACTCCTTGGGTTTCTTAGGAAATCAGTTCATATTTTTTTAAATTGATTTTCCAAAATGGTGAGTAAGGATCCCACGATCTATACGCCAAAGGGAAAACCAATTATCATAAATCTGAGAGTATGCAATGCTGTATGTGCTAGCTTACATGTTATCTAAAAACGAATATTTTTACATATAATGTCTACTCTGAATAAAGAACTGTAAGCAGTATTAAACATTGTTTTATTCCTTCGAACCATCCCTCCGCAAAAATGAGTCGTTTTGTGTTGTGTGTTAAAGAGCAAAATATTGTTAAATTTGTAAGAAGGAAGATAGGGCTTTTTGTTCCTAACCCCAATTTATCATGTCCCTTCTGGAGAGTAGATTCGACTTCGTTCGACTTCGTTGTTAAATTTGATTCGTAGATTATATTAATAACGATTTTTTTATTAAGTTTGTACATTTTGTGCTAGCCTTGGATTTTTGAGGTCATTTTAATTTCCATATGCCTCTACACAACTAACTTATTCATCATTTAATCCCATAACCATAAATTTAAAAAGACAGATTTGGTACATTTTCTCGCCAACTATTGCAAACCGAAGCTTAAAAATATTTTTCAGGATATGTGCATTTTAATATAAGTTATTTCCATAATACCTTGTATAATAGAATAAACTTGCTTTGACACTAGGTACTTTACTTATTTTAAATTAAGCCGGGTTTATCAACATTCATAACTTTAATGAATAGTTAATAAACATAAACTTAGTTTTAAACGCAATACATAAGGTATACAAACAGTTTATAATGATACCTCTAATTGCTTGCTTTTTCGGCTTTTTTCCTCTTCGTTCGCTGCCAGGGCCATTCCCGAGGGGACCTACAGCTTAACGTGGGTTCCGAATCACGATCCTCGGTCGTGCGACACCCCCCAAGCGCTTTCTACCCTCGATTTATTGCCATTGCATGGCCTACCGATTGGGGCGTGTATATACCTCTAATTCTTACCATTATAAACTGACAGTAGACATAACGTCAAAATGGTATATTATTAACCAAGGTTTAGCCAGCTATCATTATTGCCCGATCATCGAGTTTAAATCACGAGGAGCGTAGCGACGAGGGATTTCAGACATGAGGGCTACAATAGTATGGCTGTCTAAGCCATGGTTAATACAATTTTTTTCCAGTCCTACTAACACATTTACAAGATTTTTGCAATATTAATAATTGATTGATTATTGGGTTGTTCATGGAAATATCAAAGTGTCGATATTGTTTGTTTTGTGTCATATAGTATACGATAAAGGGAAGTGGGCATGCGCCCCTACGAAAAATGGGCAATTTGTTAAATATTGTAGTAATTTTTGCAAAAAAATCTGTTTGTAGAGCATGTTTCATGTTGCTTAGTTTTTGTTGCAGTAAGGCATTAACTAAAACTGTTTCCTGTTCATCAAAATTCTTGTTTTCACGGTGGTAATTTTCCTTCTAGAAATTAATATAAAATAAAGGTAAAAAATGCAGATAAAAACTTTTTATACCAAATAAAATTTTTCACATATTTTTCGATTTTTTGTAACAAATGTTTAATAACCACTTTTTAGAAAAAATGTACTTCCTCTTTAAAATTTTTTTTTAAACGATTATAGGCGACATATTACGTTACGACCTACTAATTAAAAAACTGAGCCTAATACAGAATAGATTTTTCAAGTAATATGATACTATTAATAGATAAATGACACAACCAACCACCTTATTTGAAAATGCTAATTTATGAAAAAAATTAGTAGCTAGGTACACAATGGCGAAACAGCCATCATTTTCTACCAGTCCCCAGGTTCGTGGACATTAAGTATGGAAGAAATCCTATGTGATATTCAAATATCATTTAAGCTGAGGTAAACAATCCTTTTCCATTACACAACCAGATTCTAAAATTGCTCTTGCTGTTTTATTGGCCACGGCCTGTTTTCCTCGACGTACATGATATCTGAATAGGGTATAGGTACGCAAAGATTAGTGCATGCGAAAATCTTCTAATTTTTGAGGTAATGTCTAAAATGCATGACATACAAATTCATATCGTTAGGAAAACTTGCCACGAGATGATCCATGTTTCTTTATTTTTGTAGGAAGATAAGATCCTTTATATTTGCGCATAATCCGAATACGATGGATCGTGCATTATCGTCAGGTAATGAAGGTTGTAAGAGAGTTGCAGGCAGTGTTGCCATTCCTCCCGATTTATCGGTAGATCTACCGAATTTATTTATCGGTTCCCGATTACTTAATAATAAACATGATGAAATATAGTTGATTGGTAGGGGGCCGCGGCCACTCGACCCAAGAGGGTAACCCACCACACAGATACACAACACATGTTACAAGATATGATATTCAGAGGCTGTGACATTATATTGTGAGTATAATTTTCATCCGTAACCGTGGGAACCAGTGGCGTATTCAGCCTTTGGGGGAGGAGGGGGCAAACATATAATGGGATGCTTTGTGATTGTCTACTTTCCTGAATTGGGCGCCCGACTCTTTTTATCCATTTCAAAAAATCACAAACGCCCTCTTGCACAAACAGAAATGGACTAAATCGAATATTCTTATTCTATATATTTAAAAGTATCATTTGATATATATAACCGCGTTAGTGGCTCAGAGGTTGAGTTAGGGGAGACTGGGGATGATTCAACCATGGGGAAGATACAACCAGTGACTTTAATTCTTAAGATATTTGAATTTCCCTCCAGTTTTTACTATCTTAGGTTGGTATTTAGTGTGTTAACATTGAGCGTGAAGTTTAGAGAAGAAATCGGCAAAACGTGTGTTTTTATACAAATACAAGTTTATTTACAATTTTAAAGGTAAGAATCACTCCTTAGTTTTTGATATGATACTTTTTAATGTTATTACTTATATAATATTGTGTATATATACTTAAATCTGCATAGTTTTAGCAAACTATTAAGGTATATACATAACCTTTAAAATTCACATTTTGATTTATTAGCATATATTTAACAAAATATGTGCAACTGGGGAAGATTCAACCTAGCCATGCGGGGTACATTCAACCGCGGTTGAATCTACCCCATTGCTTATAAAACAATTATTTTAAAATAGTAACAAAGTATAATTTTGTACATTGATGAAATTCTTATAGATGCCAAGAACATACGTTAGGACCACAGACCGGGCAGTTGACGAAAATGCAGTAAAAATGGCTTTAAAAGATTGTTTTAAAAGAAAGTGTTCTATCCGAGAGGCAGCAAGACATTACAATATTAAAAGGGATACCCTTATGTCAAGAATTAGGGCTGTAAAAAAGCGGGGCAAACAAGAGATTTACTCGCAATCCTCTGATTCAGGAATGTCGACAGATGACGATGAGGAAAGGAGATTTTAAAGTAAATATTCAGTTAACCAAGTTTTTTCAGTTTGCGAAGAAAAAAACTTGGAAAAATATATAAAAAAATCTTCATCTTTACATTATGGACTATCATATAAACAAGTTAGAAGTCTAGCCTACGACTATGCATCTCATATACCAGAATGCAAATTACCTGGCAAATGGAAAGAGAATAAAATAGCGGGTAAGTAAAAATTTCAGAATTAAAATTTACCTACTTTCTAGAATAACTTTTTTTTCTACAATCGAATTTGTTTTAGGTGAAGACTGGTTATATGGATTTATGGCAAGACACCCTAATTTATCTTTAAGGAAGCCTGAAAGTACCAGCCTATTACGTTCCATTGGGTTTAATAAAGATAGAGTAAACGAATTTTTCGAAAATTATTGCTTTTTATTAGAAAAGTATAAATATAAAGCAGAACAAATTTACAATTTGGATGAAAGTGGAATAACAACTGTTATGAGGCCTCCACGCGTTGTTACTGAAAAGGGTAAGAAGCAGGTGGGTCAAATATCTTCTGGAGAAAGAGGAGAGCTGGTTACATTCGTTGGAATTATAAATGCTTTGGGAAATGCTCTCCCACCTGTTTATGTTGTTCCAAGAATGAGAAACCCTGAAGATTACATCACAGGAGCTCCTGCATCCTCGCTAATTTTAAACAGCAAATCTGGATGGATGACCAAAGAATTGTTTCCGAAAGTATTAGACCACATTATAATCCACACTCACTGCTCCAAAGATCAACCTATATTATTACTTTTGGACAACCACGAGTCTCATATTTCCTTTCAAGCAATCAAATGGTGCAAAGAAAATGGAGTTTCTCTCTTGTCATTTCCGCCACACACCACACATCGCCTACAACCTTTGGATGTTGGTGTGTTTGGGTCATTTAAAGGATCATTAGTGGTAGCGTTTAATGATTGGTTGCTATCAAATCCTGGAAAAGCAATAACAATACGAAATCTAGGAGAATTATCAAATATTGCTTTTATCCGAGCCTTTTCCATGTCTAACATAACAAATGCGTTTAAAAAGCCCGGTCTTTGGCCTGTTAATCGTCAGGCTTTTGACGAAGAGGATTTCGCTGCAAGCACTGTTACCGACAAAATAATAATGAAAACAGATTAGAGGGTCGCAACTTTACAGAAGCTGAGAAAACCTCTATCGATGACGAAATTAATAGTTTAGGTAGGGTCGATATCGCTTCAACATCTGGAAATATTAGAAATAATAAAGAAGAAAATATAAAAACACAGAAAAAGAAAATTCTACTAGACGAGATTAAACCATTTCCTAAAGGAAACAGGACAAATAAGAAAAGAAAAAATCAAAAATTTACACATCTACGCCAGTCATGGAAGAAATAGAAAAGGATCACAAGGAGAGACAAAGAAAAAATTCGTTAAAAACATCAAAATCAACCAATCGAAAAATCTTGCAAGAAGTACCTAATGATGAAAGCGACAGTAGCGATGGTTCCTTGGAACTCATTGACTCGGATATTGATTCATCTCTGGATGAATTTCCAATATTTATAGAACAAGACTTTATTGTTAAAGTACACAACTTTGTTTTAACAAGGTTTTGCACCAAAACTTCACTAATATATTACATAGGACAAGTTTTGTCTAAAAGTCTTAATACTTATACAATAAAATTTTTAAGACGTAAAAATAACTCTACCACTTTTGCGTTTCCAGATATTGATGATATTTTGGCTGTAGAACGAGATGAAATAATGATGGTTTTTCCCACTCCAACAAATTCTGGCACAGCTCGCACTTCATCTCTTTATAAGTTTAAATTTAATTTTAAAGGGTCGAATGTTCGATAAAACAAATTTCAATGTTTTTTTTTATACCTACCTATTTTATTGTAATGTAAAAGTTGTTTTTTAGTAATCTTTTTGGTATTAAAAGGTTAAAAGCCCTAACATGTTGCTTTTTTACTATGGTTGATTCCACCCCACTCCATGGGTGAATCTACCCCATGCATGGGGAAGATACAACCAAACTCCACTTTTGTGTTTTAATTCTGCTAAAAATAAAGTTTACAAAATATTTCTTGTTTAACACAAAAATATGATGTAAGAAGTATTTAAGAATACAGCCAAATGATAAAAACCAACAAAAAATATTTTCTTTCCAAAATATAAATTTTAGACCACTAAGCGGTTGAATCATCCCCAGTCTCCCCTACTGGCATTCGACCGTGGCGACCCAGGTTCGATTCCCGGAGTGGGCATACGTACAATAAAAAAAGTATGTCCGAAATTCAGTGAATTTAAGAATGCAGTAGGTATGTCACTAGTGATTCCTAATAACGGAACCGAGAAGAGTGGGGGGGGGGGGGGGGGGGGTAAAAAGGATTACTAGTGCATACACGTGGTTCAAATTCCACGTTAAGCTGTAGGTCCCATCTGGCTGACATTACCCAGATTATAGGGGACACAATGGGCCTTATATAGACCTAAGTATACTGGCTCTTCCGCCAACCCCGGAATAAAAATCATTTGTTATGAATGATTTCGTCGGATTTTTGTTAGGTGACAGGATTATGTCTTTAAAATAAACAAAAATAGTTGCACAATATAAATCAAACCGATCAAAGGGCTCGGCAATCAGACCAGAGGCGGAAAATTCGCTTTCTTGTGTAATAAAAGTTACTGTTTATTGTGTATACGGGCATCAAGCGGTAAAAGGCATCAAGCGCACGAGGACAAGGGAACATAGTAAAAATTATTATCTCTTTCTTTGGTTACTTACTCACAAGATGACATCGCAACCTCTTAATATCATGTCATGTCTTGTATAATCCTTGATCATGTATAGGACACTGTTATCTAGCCTAGTTTTCTTTCCTCATTATTTTACTGACACTTAAATGTCTAGTATTTTATAATCATTTATACTTACAGTAATGAATTGTGACTGGTATACTGGAAATCTGGACATCGAGGGTCTAATCAGAACTACAAACATTTGAACCAAATAAACACTGTAAGTAAGACGACCCAAAATAATCGTTGGTCGCCATTTGCAAATACTCAAAGCTATCCCTAAAATATATCAAAAGTTATAAAATCAAATCAAGAAAATAAAATCTGATTATTTTTTCTGACAACAAAAACTATCGGCGTTACACAAGTGACTTGTTTGTGACCACGCCCAAAAAGCCTTATTTTGGCCTATCAAAAAACGTTTTTAAAGAAAAAACTAATATGACAACATAGTCACTATAAAACAAATTATTGTATCTTTAATGCTACAAGATAAACTCTAAAAATATAATAATTTGTAAAATATCTGTTGCATCCTATTGATGAAAGCACTTCGACCATAATTTATTGTGTGTGTGTCTGTTCAAAAAACAACTGGAGCTGCCTGGTTCTCCGGACCGGGAAACGGAATGAGACTGATTGAAGTTACCACTCGCAGTTTATCTGGCCATTGACTACCTTGTTTAAAAAGACCAAAAGTGCTTTATTTCTCCGATGTTCAAGTGATTGTAGGCCAAATAGGAGGATTCTAGTATCATAAGGAACGCCTTGATATGGAAAGTGCAATTTAAAAAGCAGATATTTAGTATTTAAGAAAGCATGAAAAATAAATTTTCAAACCACCTGAAAGTGCCTTATACTATAAGGTGTATATAATACACCTTATGTATATAATACACCTTATAGTATAAGGCACTTTCAGGTGGTTTGAAAATTTATTTTTCATGCTTTCTTAAATGTTTGCTTTCACCTGACTAGTAAGAGATTCTGTGTTTTTACAATTCTTGTAAATCCCTTGACGGGTATACTCAGATAGATTGCATGGGACTACCAAGAGATGGCGCTAACGTATATATACGACCGAAGAAGGTTGATATTATATGCATTAGGTTTTAAAGCTTTCATTTGGTATGGTATGAACACCTACCCTGTACTGACGAGAACAAAAGAGTTCGAAACCGGTCTGCAGGTGGTGACATCCTACCAATGTAAAGTTTTCATTTCTTGGTAGAACTATGCAATCCGATTTGTATTTTATTATCTAACAGTGTTAGACAAAATACACCTTATAGTATAAGGCACTTTCAGGTGGTTTGAAAATTTATTTTTCATGCTTTCTTAAATGTTTGCTTCCACCTGACTAGTAAGAGATTCTGTGTTTTTACAGATATTTAGTAAATTTATTCTGTACCCTTTTCAGTCTGTTAATGTGACATTGATAATGTGGGCTCCATATTACAGAGCAATACTCCAAAATACTGCGCACCAAACAGTGATAGAGGGCTGTAAACGCCTTGATGTAAAAAAAAGCTTTGTGTGTCGTTTTATAAAACCCAGCAGCCTAAAAATTTGGCGAATGATTTTGTCTATATGTACACTAAATGATAAGTCACTATCAAAAATTACTCCAAGATCATTAAAATGCGATACAACTTCCAAATTAACGCCATTAATACTATAGATCTTACTCTGCGTGTTAGTACATTTAAAGAATCTTAAAACTTTGGACTTCTTTACGTTAAGTTTTAGATAATTTTTATCGCACCAGTCGATAAAACCGTCAAGGTCCCTTTGCAAATAATTGTGTCCTGGTGAAACAATGGAAAAAAATTTTATTTACAACCATGTATGTAATAATGACATTTCACCTATCTTTGAAAGGTGGAAAGTTGACGTTTCTTGACTTTTACTTTCCACCCGGGTGGAAAGTGCTCACTTTCCACCCGGGTGGAAAGTAAAATTGTTATTTTTTGTAATTTTATTAAAAATCGATATCTCAAAATAGTAAATTTTTTTTTTTTTTTAATTTTAATAAAAATCGATATCTCAAAATAATATACAAACACACCAACACACAACTCATTACACAAATTCAACAACAATAATTTTATTTTTTATTTCTTTAAATGAATTATACCTAAATGACATTTATAAAAAACAAAAAATTAACATGGTTTATGTTTTACTTATTTACATTAAATATTACATTGGCATTATTGTAGGCAGTCACAGATATGTTTAAACCTTGCTGAAATTCTTCTTTTGAAAGGTTTATTTCATGATTATTTGAAGTTAAAGTAGTGTTAGTAAAACTTGAACTTGGCTTTGAAATCAATTTTGCCGTATTAACCTGAGTAGAAACCGAACTGTCTATGTATCCCTCAGCTACTGTGCTAGATTTCCAGCCTCCTAACCGCTTTATTTGCATAAGATCGCCACCGTTATTTGCGAGCAAAGTAGCCGCTGTTCTTCTGAAACAGTGACCAGTAAAACCTTCAGTATTCAGCTTCAGAAAAGCTGCAATTTTTTTTGGAAACTGACTTAAAGTGTTGTGCCCAATACATTGTTTACTAATTTTTCCATATCTTATTTGCATAAAAAGCTTTCCATCCTGTATATTTTTCCGTAAAGTTATGTACTCCTTAAGTGGTGCAATCCATTTATTATCAGTTATCATAAATGATCGTGGCTGGTACGTTTTGCTATTTTGTATTTCAATCGCGACCTTTTCTTCTAAAAAGTGAACGTCTGTTGTTTTCATTTTGTATAATTCATCTGATCGGCAGGCGCCTGAGACACCAATAACCAATGCGACCTACAAATGTATAAAATAATAAGTTAATATAGAAATAGTCAACCTTTTAGCCTAAAATACCTTTTGAACAAGAAATTCCATAGGTGCTTGTTCCAAAAATGTTTCAATATTATCCATAGACAGTGTGGTCGATTTTTTCGGCTTGTATCCTTTGTTTTGCTTTTTTAAAAATGCTAATAGCTTTGCGTGTTTAGATATGTCTACTTTTTCCCTAATTGATAGAGTGGTCCTCAACATTGAATATATTGACCAAAGCGTTGATATTTTCTTTGTCTTGGCATTTTCACTAAAATAAGCTAGTAGCGCCGATTCAGAACCAGGATTTTGAACTTTGTTTCCAATACACCATTCTTTAAAACAGTTATATGCCTTGTCATATCTCGGGCGGCTTTTAGTTGGCAGAAGATCTTCTTCTACTATTTTTGCTGCTTCTCGAATTTCTGGGGGAGTAGCAGCCAAATCAAATTCCTCATCTGAGAGCATTTTTTTGGTGTTTTGTAAAAACTTTGACACTAACGTTTTAAAAAAATAATATATTGTTTAGTGACATGGAAACCATATTCCAAAAATGATATTTGCCATCTTGATGTGTATTATTACCTACGTTATTTTATCACCTGCGGTTATTTGAAATTCTAAATGTCTGTCTACTTTTGCAATGGAAAAGTCAAAATGACATTTACCTTTTAATAATTATTTGAACTCAAAATAATAAGAAGTGGATGTTGGATGTGGTTGTAAATAAAATAGTATACAAACCTCGGTGAAAAGTTTCATTACTGTCTCTGAGATATAGTTTACCTCGACGCTTCGCGTCTCGGTAAACTATCTAATCTCTCGACAGTAATGAAACACTTTCCACCTCGGTACGTAATATACTATAAGATCATCCTCATATATATAAGACGATGAGATGCCCCGAAGCATTGAATAACATCATTTATGAAAAGGATAAATGAAATGGGACCGATGTGTGAACCTTGTGGAACACCTGACGTTACTGTCATTTCTTCAGAAATCGATCCGCATACAGTGACACGTTGAGTTCTTGAAGTAAGATAGGATAATATCCACTGGAGATATGTTCCGCAGACACCAGTATTGGAAAGCTTTCTTATGAGCAGCTGGTGACAAACACTATCGAACGCCTTTGACAAATCGGTGTAGACATATAAAGTAAGCGTAATTAGAAAATATAAAATGGGGGTTCCCACGATATACCTACAATGGTATGCCAATTAAGCAAATTGAACTATGAACATGACTGCGCATGTCGTCACTCCGAGAGTGCGACTGACGATTCTAACCTGATATAAAAACGGACAAATATCAATAAAACGATCGTTTTCTTGCATCTTATAAACCGGCCTTAAGCATGCTGGCAGTGTCATCAAAATGTGGAAGAGAGATAGAAAATGTGACTAATAATAATAATAATAATAATAATAATGATGTCTTTATTTCTGTGTTAAGTAATAGTATTACAATTATATTAAAATAAAAGTTACAACAACAGAAAAGGCGAAGTCCAGATGTGGATAACACTTACAGATATTATCCACCCTGATCGACTTAACCTTAGAATCAACAATATAATAACAATGAAAATTAAACGTCCAAGAGTAGTACGCTGGTATTTCAAAAATAAAAAAGATAAAAACATTTAAATAAAAAGAAACATATTATATTTTTTCCTATCCTATAGCTTGCTTAGCGAAGAGGTATTTAAAGATATTTTTTCTAAATTTTTCTGGAGTAAGAGTTTTAAAGCAGTCGGGCAGTGCGTTATATAACTTTGCAATATTAAAAGTAAAGGATCGTTCAAACATAGTATATTTATGCAGGGGTGGGGTTATCATACCCCGAGCTCGAATATTTATGTCATGTATATGAGATCTAAAAACCACTTTGGCATATAAATATGGGGGACTCTGATTGGATAAAATTTTATGATAAAAACAGGCCTCGTGTAACTTTCTCCTTCCCTCCATATTAAGCCACTTTGCATCAATTAGCTTATGGGATATTCTATCTCGTCGCCGGATTCCATAGATAAGACGTAAACAAGAGTTTTGAACCTTTTGGATTCTTTGTTTTTGATTGGATGTTAAACAGTTTCCGTAAACTACATCTCCATGGTTAAATATGGAGAGCACAAGTGAGTTACAAAGTAAAATTTTGAGTTTTGCTGATAGTTCATGGCGATTACTATAGAGAAGTTTTAATCTAACATAGGCCCTCTGGACACACTGCGTAATGTGCTGTTCAAAACGCAAGTTACCATCGAAAATCACTCCCAAATTTCTTACATTGTCTCTAAGAGGTAATACTGAGTCGCCTATCTTTATATCAAGTGAGTCTTTTACATTATCGACGTCATTTTTCTTACCGAAGATCATTACACAGCATTTTTTTGGGTTAAGGTGTAAGGAGTGTTCTAAGGAAACTTTTTGGATATTTTCAAGATCCTGACAAATAGCTTGACAACAAATACAAATACACTAATATTGCTGGCTAAACGAGTAAAGAACAAGTCTCATGGATTTTTTTTTTAAATAGAACGTGTCATTTGGCTGTTTTTTGAAAAGCAGAGGGGAGCTGCCCCCCCCCCACAAAAAATCCTGGGTGCTCCGTTCAGTCGTGTAACCAGAAAATATGCTCGGGGGGGGCTCAGTGGGCGTTAGTAGGACATTTTATTTTCTGGAAAGAGAGACAGTCGGGACTATATGTATTTTATCATATTGCACCTAGTGAAGAAGGCGGAAAAGCGCCGCAGGCGAAACATTTTCGGGGCCACGCCCAAAGTTCGATTAAAATCCACCTAACTACTATCAAATTTGGAAAATTAAATTATCATCTCGCCCCCTCTCCATGGTTGGATTAAATTTGTTTTTGTTAATGTTTTTTTTTTTATTTTCCTAGCTGGCTCTTTTTTTAAAAAAAAAAACAACATTTTTTATATTTGTGAAAAATATGAATATTGGTGTCAATCTAAAATAATTTTAACATTAGCCGTATGTATGACTCTAACCAGCGTTTTTCGTGCTCGATTTTTCATGATTAAAAATAAAATAAATATCGCTCACCACGCCAAAATTGATGATTTTTGATTTTAAATCATCTATTTTAGAACCGTAGATCTAAGAGCAGTTTTTGTTACTTAATACTCCTTCTTGAGTATCGTTTTGTATATTCATAATAAATCATTCTCGTTTCTTCCCGCACTATTTTTTAAAATATAAATTATCACGCTTCTTCCATAAAAAAATGTTTCAATTATAATTTTGACTTTAATAATTATTATCTTTAAAAATAAATACCTAATTGTTTTTGTTTTAAAAATATTTTATTGCATTGGGTTATATTTTTGTTGATTTAAAATAGCTCTAAAAAAGGGAAAACGGAACAGACAAGTATATAATAGAAAAATATTATAAAATATTATTATATTTACTCGTTTTCCTTTAAAACTGCATCATAAATCAATAACTAAAACGATTTGCGACTGAAACCTTAAACTCTATATAAATTAGGACTTGTAGAAGGAAAAGTTTAAAAACTAAACGTTTGCTAAAAGACCTTTGTAATCTAAGCCAAAAATACATTTTTAAAAATTTAATTTAAGAGTCCTAGCGTAAGACGAGAAATTAGGTTGCAATTATAATTTTAAACCCGAGCTCCTAGGCTCGAAGGGGGGGGGGGCTTTAGCCCGGCACCCCCCGCTAAATACGCCACTGGCTCCTTTGTACGCAACCTATTTTTTATTAGGTTTAAAGAAAAACTTACACCCAATTCCTTCAGAGAATCCCGTAAGTAGAACCCCCACGAACATGGAAAAAAGAGGTCTTGCTAAGGCCATATATACTGATGCCCAAAACGCATCATGTTCATTGGAATACAAAAATATTACTAGTCCAGGAACTATTACACAGCCTATGCCCACTGCAAACATTATTAACCACCAGCAAAATACTCGTAGCTAAAAATAAATAAGGGTAATTATCTAATTAAATACAGAGTGTCATGCTCTCAAAGCAGGATTCCATAGCATCTAAACTACTCAACTCTTTCATATTTTGCAACAACATGACTATAGAAAGTATTCAGGGACACATTGTGTACCTAAATGAATCATTTGGAATTGGATCTTTAAGGTTTAATTTTTATTTATCTCTAAACACCCACTGGTTATTTTTCGGCACTTCCACATTAAATTTTGGTGTAAATAAAAGTGGCACACCGGTTAACCTAAAGTATATTAAAAATTAAACTTATTTTTGTTTATCCGGGTGATTCAATAAGAAAGGTAGCCGGTTATATCTCGAAAGCCGTTTGTCGCACAGCATTCGGAATTTTTCTTTTATGGTAGAATCGGCAATGAAAAATCGCTGGAAATTATTTTTAAGTTTCTAACCCCTTAAGTAAAATGGTAGGGAGGGGTCAATTGTTTCTTATTATTTTAATTGATAACTTTGGTTCGGCTTAACCGAATTTAACAAACTTGGTCTTGTTGAATAGATGTTTTTTTGTTTTATTGATTGTGTTGTAAGCTCTGTCTGAATTCGTCAAACCAAGAAGCATTTGATATTCTGGCAATTTATTTTGAATGTGCGCAAAATCCAATCGTTTTTGCAAGGGTAGATACCCTCAAAAGCAACATTATGATAGGCGAGTTTTAATTTGTCTTGCGTGGCGTCTGCGAACAACAGGAAGTGTCCATCGCCCTATTTACCGTAGACTCGGAACAAGTCGTACTGAAGAACACGTGATTAACGTTTTGGCGTATGTAGAATATAATTCTAAGGCAGCACAAGGATAATTGCAAAAGAATTGGGAATTACTCAGAGTACCGTCCAAAGGATTCTAGCTGAATATAGATATACATACATAATTTGTAAGATAATAATAAACTTGCTTATTATAACTTTTTTTTTAGTTGTACCCTTACCATTTAGTCCTTCACCAGGCTTAAATGATCAAGGTTATGATCGCAGGTTAGATCATTTTCACTGGTTAAGTAATATGAATTTAGAAGGTCCAGAAATACTTTGGCGTATATTGTGGACCGATAAAGCTACATTTCGCAGTGATGGAGAAGTAAATCTGCATAATGTCCACTACTGGTCACGTACCAATCCCCCGATGGATGCAGGAAGTGCAACATCAGGGCAGATGGAGCATTAATGTCTTGTGCGGTATTGTGGGGGGAAGGATAATTGGACCCATTGTCTTTGAAGAGATGCTTAATGGGAAAACATATCTAAATTTTTAAAGCAACATACTGCCGATTCTATTAAAAGATTATGTGCCTCTGGAAGTTCATCGTAACATGATTTCCCAGCACGACGGGTGTCCGGCACATTTTGCAGTAAATGCTCGTGAGTTCTAGGCAGAGCTTTTTCTGGCAAATGGATAGGAAGGGAAAGTTTATTTCCATGGCCAGCAAGGTATTGTTATATTACGCTTGCGTTATAGATCGTGATATTTTTTACAATAAAAATAAAAACTCATCGATTATAGGTTCCCCTTATTATAAATTGTTTTCTATTCTAGGTCACCCTATTTGACTTGTATGGATTTTTATTTTTGGGGGAGAATAAAAGATATTGTCTACGTCACCATTCCTACTACAAGGGAAGATATGATCCAATGGATAAGGAACAATATTAAGAATATTATATATTCCCGTCGCAGAAATAGAAACTGCTCTTCTATCAACTAGACAAAGAGCACAGCTCTGCATAATCAATGACGGTCGGCAATTTGAATATCTGGGACGTCATTAAAAAGCGCAATATTTGGAAATAAGATTTTAGTGGGTTAACGATTTAACATCGATAAAGTGTTGCAATTAAAATTTGATTCGCCATATTTTCGGCTACAAAAGAGTTAGAGAAACAAGGTTTTCACTGGTTGTTTAGGATTTTTAGCCTCTATTTGACTCTGTAAAAATAAACACACCATACTATTAAAAATTTATAAGAAAACTTGTAACTACTATTTAGTTGTCAAACAGCGCCCTCTAGCGGTCACTATAAAGAGAATTAAGTTTACAACACAATCAATAAAACAAAAAAAGCTCTTTTCAACGAGACCAAGTTTGTTAAATTCGGTTAAGCCAAACCTGAGTTATCAATTAAAATAATAAGAAACAATTGACGCCCCCCACCATTTTATTTGAGGGGTTAAAAAAATCCTGAGAAGGAATTATGTCAAATTTTCTCCGTATTGCGATGCAAATATTTTCAATACCTTTTTATTGGGGAAATTCCCGAAATAATTGATCTTTTCTAATTGAATATGGTTGTGGCGCCCCCTAGCGGCCGTCATAGAAACTTAAAAATAATTTCCAGCGATTTTTCATTGCCGATTTTACCATAAAAGAAAAATTCCTAAAACTGTGCGACGAACGGCTTTCGAGATATAGCCGGCTACCTTTCTTATTGAATCACCCGGTACACATATGAAAATCAATTTAAAATGTAAATTTTCAAATTAAATTTTAAATACATTTTTTATTTTGTAAGTATGTCGAAAAAAAGCTGAAATTGTAAGCTTGGAAACTTAAATTTTATAAATTTAATACTACTGAAAATTAATTTCTCAAATGTCACTTTTTTACAAAATGTTTTTTTAGGGTTTGTGAGTGTATCGAGAAACCCCCTTCCAAACTCCTCGGTGCGCCACTGAAATTCATCAGTAGCGGCGGATCTTAAATTTTAAAAGACGAATGGTGGATTTTTATCGCTAAATATAACAAAGCGACATTAAAAAATATGTTTCTACAATAATTTGTTTAGTACCCTGTACATATCTTACCTTTGTATTGAAAAATTTATTCTTAGAACTGTCATTAACACGTTTGTTAAAAAAATAAGCAAATGCAACGCCACTCACTGGTCCTCCTAAATTTTCGATAAACCCTCGAAGCTGGATTTTTATTTGAGGACTGGCAAAAAGCGTTGGTAAATCGTAAAATAATCTGCAATAATATAGGTAGAAATTTAGTTTAAATTCAGCTAAACAACATGTAAAAATTTTGAGTAGTGTCCTACTTGAAGATGCAATAAGTCACGTAGCCACAAAAAAAGCAAGTAATACATTGAACCCTCTTCAAACAACTAAAAACCACCAAGAGATTATACTTACAGCACCTCGCATAGAATGCCGTTATTATGTGCATCTTTGTCTTACGCCTTTGTCCGCACATATCTCTTTCCGTACTTCGTCTCGCTTTTTCCGAATATTTACATATCTGTATCGTAGCCAAGGTGGGGGGGGGGGGCAGGCCTCCCCGAAATTCAAAAAAAGAAGATATAAACTATAATTGGACAATATAAAAAATCTTTGACGGCAACGCTATCAATAACGCGCCAAATAATATAACAAATCATTTTCCCAGTAACTAAAGCTTCAGCAGAAGGACGTTTTTCCACTTTAAAAAGATTAAAAACATATCTGAGAAATCATTCAGGCGAAGAGCGACAACAAGTGTAGCTTTAATTCATAAAAAAATCCTCAGTGATATATGAAATAATCAATATATTTTGTCAAAAAAGGCGACGAATTACGGTTTAGTTTTTGGCAAAAAAATTTGCCTGCGGCGCTGGCTCGTCGCTTTCCTTACCCATCCCCCCCCCCCCCCCCGGAATTAAATTCTGGCTACGCTACTGGTATACATTATTGCATTCCGGTTTTGATTGTCTACCACGTGGTGAAATTAAAAGAAGTATTTTGCTATTATTTTGATTAGTTTAAGTTTATTAGAATCTATTTTTTTTTCAAAAATGTTAAGTGGTAAAATGTCTGAGTTATTGAAGACAAAAAAAAGAATTTTGATTAATTTTATGGTTAAAGAAAAATTGACTCCTAATTTTAGAGCAAAATTGAATTTCGGCCCTGGCCAAACTTTAAGTTCTATAAAAGAAATAGCGTGTGTCAGAGAAAGTCACTGATAACTTATATGATAAATACTTATAGAGTTTTTTGTCAAAGAATTACTCACAAAGCTTATGGGAATTGGCTTTCGGCTAATTTTTCTGAATTTTTTGTATTTTGTAGATCTTGACATCCTGATTAAAAGTGTCCATGGCCGTAATTCAATCCTTTGACTAGTTTTTGAGTTGTGGCCTTTTTAAGTTGTCAACTTCATATTTTAAGATTTTCTGCATTGTCTGAAGTTTTCACTTGTTTCTTAATTAGCCGCAAGCCATTTCCCATAAGCTTTGTGAGGGGTAATTTAACCATCAAAGAGGCCTTAGTCTATCTGGAGCGCTAGTCTTTAAACGCTTGCGTGTGGCTTTGTAAATTGTTTTTGGCTTAAAATTTTGGCTTAAGAGTTTGCCGCTTTTGATAAATTATTTTCTTCTTACAGCGATCATTATCAAACATTTATTTTAAATAATGTGAAAAATACTTACTCGGTTTGGTACAAAAGTAATGATGGAAAATCATGATAATAGTTTTCAACGAATGTACCCACTATACTAAACGATATTATCGCTCCTATGATAATGGAAAAGTAACTTTCGTATTTTTTTAATGCCCAGATTAAAAGTAGGGAAAGAACAACATACTGTGTACTAAGAGCTAACCACCAAGAAGTCTGGAGACACTAAAATAAAAAAAACTTTTTTAAAAATTTAATTAATTTATTAAACCTATTTACTTTTGAAATTTAAAACAAATAATATTACGGGTAATAATGTGAGTTTACACAAATTGTAACATCTTAAGAGCCTTTCATTCCAGCTTGAAACGCGGCATCGTTTCCTGGCTTGTCTAATTAAAAATTTAATACAAAAATTTTATTAAAGGGTTCACAAAAAAAAAATTTCAAAAAAAAATTAAATATTTATTTTAAAGTTTCAATTATGTAGGTTCAAATTATATCATCCACCATGCAGAATATAAAATAGAAATAGAAGGCGGCTATTCATGTTAGTTTCTTATTTTCCATTAAAATTACAAACAATGCCCCGATATTATCTTAAATATCTTATTCATTCTTATGAAATTTTTTTTTTATAATATTTTATATACCGGGTGGTGCATCGTGGTTGGAATCATAGGTAATCCCATGCCAGTCCAAATATTTGCTGCCCTGTTGACTTTAGAGCGGGGTTGTAGGGGAACGCTTTTAGGATCTCTATATGGTGAATGTTCATGCGGAGTTTAAACTATTTTGGAAAACCAGATGTTAACTTATTTGAATAGGATTGCTGTCAGTTTTTCATTGGAATTCAACAGGTAATGCTGCGGACACCAGCATTGATTGGATTTATCAACCTATGTTTTGTCATTGTCAAATGTAATTTGAAAGTATTTTTATCTCACTATGATAAAATGGTAATATGAGGGGAAAAGCTAAAGTATTGTACCTGATATGTTTTCCGTTTATTTCCCTGATAGACCCATTCCTACCAAGGCGGCAATACCTCTCTCTCTCTCTTATATTTTATTTAGCATTTTTAGTTAGGTCGAAGACCTCTTACTATTTTTACTTCATTGTATTAACTGTTTTGTATTTTGATTTTCCCACTAGATGGCGTGTTTTTTTTGAATTTCTGTTTCTGGCTGATTATTTCCTTTTTTGGTTTTTTGATTTTTCTTCTTTTTCTTGGTTTTTGTACTGTTTTATTTACTTTAATCTGTTCTGTTTTTCTTGTATTTTAATTTTCTTGGATTAATTTCTCTTTTTCTACTGTTTTTGGTGTTGTTCATGTGCTTTTCGCCTTTTTTGATTTGTTTCTGCTTATTTTGCTTTTTGCCTTTTTTGTTTTTCTGCTTGCTTTGCTTCTTGCCTATTTTGTTTTCTTTTGATTTTGGTTTTTTATTTTTGTTTTAAACGTTTTTGTTTCCTGCTTTCTTAATCTATTTCTTGAGGTGGTGGATCTCTTGGCCTTTGATACTTTTGTCTGGGGTTTGGAATTTCTCTAAACGCGTGTTTTATTTCTTGATTATTATTATCTTGCAAGTTTTGGAAGAAACTGTTCGATAGTTTATTTATATGTGTTGATAACTTTTCCATTTGGGTGTCTCTGTGTATTTGAGTGTTTCTCATGAACCAAGGGGCTCCTGTTATTATTCAGAGCACTTTATTTTGGGCTGCCTGCAGTCTTGTCCTCTTAACTTTACTCATATGTGCCCATGCTGGACAAGCATATGTCAGCGTTGGTCTTATTATTGATTTATAAATTGTTAGTTTATTTTTCATAGACATTTTTCTACTTTTTAGTAACGGGTACAGTTTGGATATCATTCCATTTGACTTTGCTAGAGTTGTTTGCAGCTGAGGTGTCCATGTGAGTCTTGTGTCAAACTTGACTCCCAAGTATTTGACATTGTTTCCCCATTGGATGTCTATATTGTTTATTTTTACGTTTTGATACGGAATTTGTCTTGTCTTGGTGAACATTATTGCCTGGGTTTTATTAGCATTTATTGCTAGCTTCCATTTTCTTACCCACTTCATTAGTTCATCTATGTGTTGCTGAAGCCTGAGTGTGATCAACCTCGGTATCTTTGACATTGTCGCTATTGCTAAGTCGTCAGCAAACAGGAAAAGTATCGTTCTTATGTTTCTTGGTAGGTCACTTATGTAGATGTTAAATAGTAGTGAAGAGCATAGTGCCCCTTGTGGGAGCCCTGCTTGAGCATTTCTTGTTGTTGATAGCTCGTCTTCCACTCTTACTTGAAATGTTCTTCCTGTTATCAGTGCTAGTATGATTTTGGTTAAATATGGTGGGTAGCCCGCCTTTATCATTTTGATTATTAGTGCATGTTGCCATACTTTATCGAAGGCTTTGGCTACATCCAGGAAGATTGTTCCTAGATGCGATTTCTCGTTTTGTGCTTGAACTATGTATTCTGTGAGACGTGCAGCTTGAAGTGTTGTGGAGTGTTGCCTTCTGAAGCCACACTGCTCAGGTTGAAGTACGTTTAGTTGTTCAGTTGTTTCTTTTAATCTCCTTAGTATAGCTATTTCAGCTATTTTGCCCATTGACGGCAGCAGACTTATTATTCCGTTTATTTCCCTGATAGACCCATTCCTACCAAGGCGGCAATACCTAAACTTTTTACTAAGTTTGAGGCGAAAAGCACTGTAATAAACAACTGCAAATTAACAGCACAAAATCATTAGAGAGCTGAAAAAACAATAATAGAGATCATAATATTTTACTTCAGGTCGAAGAAAATAAAAATATCAGCACTAGAACTCTCGGGCCCGGGGTAGAGAAAGAAAATAAGTAACAAAACCATTAAGAATTGAAGGATGAAGAGCGAGGATCACACACACACACACTTTGTTTTTGAAAGATGGAGCGAGCTAACAGCAACAGATATTTTTTACAATATAATTGCTTCTCAGACGAATGCACACTTACATTAAATAGTGAGCCGAATATATAAAATTATCGGTACCTTCTGGAGCCTACAAATCGAATATCATCTTGCATGCACTCGAACCCAATACCCTCAGACAGTGAATGTTTGAACAGGAATTTTTGAACATCTCTCTCTCTCAATAAAAAAAGACTACGACATATTCATTTGCACTACACAAAATAACATATTAAACAATACTAAAGCGTTTTGGTCATACTTAAGGTCTCAACGTAACACCTCCGGGTTTCCTGCCAAACTTAAATTTAATGGTGTCGACTCAGGTGATCCTAAAGTCATTGCAGATTTTTTTGCAGACTTTTTTCAGTCAGTATTTACCAAGTCAGATGCCACAACTCTTAACAGCCCATCTCGCTTATCTAATAATAACACAGTTATTTCTAACATCGAAATTAACAGTGCCATAGTGTTTGAAAAGCTTATCAACCTTGACGAAAAAAAGGGAGCAGGACCAGATAACATTCCCCCAATCTTTGTAAAAAACTGTAGTCCCACCTTAGCATTTCCACTTAGTTACCTATTTCAACTCTCCCTTAGTTCCGGTCAGTTCCCCACTTTCTGGAAGTCTGCCTATGTAACTGCTATATTCAAGGGCGGCAGTAGAGGGGATGTAACTAATTATCGACCTATATCTGGCCTAGACTGTATGGGTAAGGTTCTAGAATCTATCGTCGTCGATGAGCTATTGTCAAATCTAAACAACAATCTTTCAGAACATCAGCACGGCTTCCTACCTGGACGATCATGCCAGACGAATTTATGTGTATATTCACATTACTTATCAACACTTGTGGACTCAGGAGATCAAGTTGACTCAATATATTTCGATTTTAAAAAGGCTTTCGACAGAGTAGATCATAACATTCTTATAAATAAACTAAAATCATTTGGCGTTACAGATCCTCTTCTATCATGGATATCAAGTTACCTTCGCAATCGTACTCAAATCGTTAAAATTAATGGTACCACATCTAAGGAAATAACAGTGACATCCGGAGTACCTCAAGGTTCACACTTGGGTCCGATATTGTTTCTTATATTTGTTAATGATCTAGCTTACATTTTTGCCAGTTGTGAATTTCTTTTCTACGCGGACGATCTAAAGATCTTTAGAAAAATCACCAACTTCCACGATTGTTTACTTTTGCAACTAGAGATCAACAAACTATTAGAATGGTGCTTACTAAATAAGATGGAGCTAAACATCTCTAAATGTAAGATTATAACTTTTTCACGTAAAAAATCCCCAATTCTACATTCTTACTTCATTTCATGCTCCCCTCTAGTTAGAGTTAACTTAATCAATGACCTAGGTGTAATTTTCGACTCCGAACTACGTTTTAATGAACACTTAAACTATATTTCGGCAAAGGCTTTCAAGATGACAGGTTTCATAATGCGAGGTACTGAAAACTCTATATTTTTCACTGGTGCGTAGTCATCTTGAATATTGCTGCATAATCTGGTCGCCATATTACCAAACTCACATTAAGCGTATCGAACGAGTCCAAATAAAATTTGTTAACTTTTTACTATACAAAATGAGAATAGACAAGAGCCGTTTCTCCCATCAGGATCGATTACAACTAACCAACATCGATAGCTTAGAAAGGCGTAGAATTTTTCTTACAATTGTGTTCGGGTTCAAAATAATCACTAACGTCACAAATTGCTCTGAGCTTCTAGCTCTTATAAACTTTCGTGTACCTTCGCGTGATACTCGTTCACATGACATGTTCTTAACCAACAGATATCGGACTGACGTCGGCAGAAATAATGTTGCCAATCGCATTATGCATCTTTTTAACGCTTACATTCCAACTAACTTTGAGTTTAACTGTACAGCAACGACATTTAAAAAAAAACTCAAATTATTATTGTAATATCTCTTTCCGTAAAAAGAGACGTACGTCCTTTGTTCTTGTATATTTTTAATCTGTTATACTTTTTTATTGTTTCTCTTTAAGTTTATAGTATATTTCACTGTTAATTTTATACATACCAATTGGATATTGTTTCCGTAGTGTATTGATACTAATAATAATAAAAAAAAACATCGCATCATTGGACCACTTTTTATTAGCGGAAATCTTACGGATCCAACATATTTAGACCTTCTTCAAAATCAAATTGGACCCGCACTGGAAGAAGTCGCCGATAAAAATCAGGATATTTGGTTCCAAAAGAATGGTTTCCCGGCCCACAATCCGCTTGTTGTATACGAATATCTAAATAATGCATGGGCACGTTGTTGGTCCAAAGTCAACAATTAATTGGCCAGCTAGGTCTCCTGACCTCTCACCAGCCAACTTCTTTCTCTGGAGGAACTTAAAAAATTCAATTTTAATGCAATCTAAAAGAATTACCCAGTACCAACTCGCTAATGTTCGTAGAGAATTTTACGATCGTTTGGGATATTGTTTAGCAACAAATGGCGGTTTATTTGAATATTTAATTATGAATTATAAATATTTTAAGGTAAAAGATTGTACAGTTTTCTTATAATAAAATTATTAGTTTTTTTTTATAAACAATTGCTTGTTCTTATACACCCCCCCCCCCCCCCTCTTACCAATTCTTGATGCTTTTAATACTATTTAATAGGTTTTATTGTAAGTAAAAAATTGTAATAAAAAAATAATTCGTTTTTTATTAAAAGATCCGTTTTTAAAATAATGTTCGTTTTATTTGAAAATATTAGTTACATCCAGAGTAAAATGTACCTATTAAAGATTTGTAAAAAGCCTACCGTTTGCAAATTTAATTTGACAATGACAAAATCACAGGTTGACAAGTCATCACCTGTTGAATTCCAATGAAAAACCAACCTCAATCCTATTCAAATAAGTTAAGATCATGTTGTCCAAAATTGTTCAAACTTCGCATGTGCACTCACCACACAGAGAGCCTAAAAAGTTTCCCTACAACCCAGGTATAAAGTCAACAGGGGAGCAAATATTTCGAGAGTCTAGTACTTGCATAGAATATCCTATGTTTCCAAGCACGATGCACCACCCGCTATAAAAAAGACATTCTATTGCCATCGCCAGACACAGGTACAATATGCGCGATGTGGGGGAAATGCATTATTTGTTCGTGATGATTCGTCGACTTCTATTTGCTCTTAACATTGTATATTAGTGAATATTAATTTGCTCGGGTGGATTCTCCAAACTTCCATCCACGGTGGAAAATATTGAAGGATACACTGTTCATAAAATAGAAATTAAACGTGTGCCCTATAACAAAAGGATTATAATTTTTTTTTTAATTATGCCTATCTTCGAGAAAAACACAAAAAAATTGATTAGAAATAATGTGATTTTCCGACATAAACAGTACACTGAAAAAATAGTTTATTAAATTACAAAAAATGTAATGGTCGAACTAAAAAAAAAGAAAATGTCTTCCATATGTGTGTTGAATAGGAATATACATTTACCAATAATAGTGCAAATTATGGTTACCTACATTTAAAATGAATGCCAACAAAATGGAAGGTTTATCGCTTGTTTTAAAGTCTCTATTTCTGTATAATTCTCGCGACTGCTCAGTGCCTAGGCGCAAGAGTGATGAAATAGTGATAACGATTGGAGAAAAGGGATATGGGCACTTTGGTAAAAAAAATGTTGTAAATGAACCTTTCTATCTTGCAATATTAGAGTTAGTTTAGTTAAAGAGGTTAGAGTTTCCACACATCCGAATTATTCCGAACATATTATTGAGGTTGCTACGACGTCCGGGTGCGTCTTTGGCCAATTTGAATAACTTAAAGTAAATGAATAAATATTATCTTATAGAATTGGAATTATTTATATGTGACAAGCCCATAAAGAAATTCTTACCATATGATCTGGATCAACCAAATTATTAATAAATAATAAGTTAGTCCACCAATTTTTTCGACACCATTCATATTCTGAAATCGTAAATATTTCCCAGTGTGGACCATTGCCCACATGTCGAAACCAAGTAGCATGAAATAATATTACAACGGCTAACGGGGGCAACTGCCTTTAAAAAAAATATTAGAATTATATCTGGTTGCACAGTTTAAACAATAAATAACTAACCAGGCAGTTTTAACGGTGACCTACATTAACAGTGGCATATCCAGAAGAGAGGGGAGATAAAGGGGGCATTTACCCGCCACCCCCCAAAGGGTTGTTAATTAACAGTAGCCCACACCGAACACAAGATTAATTTTAAAATATATTACTGCTTGTGATAATTATCTATTATTATACTACGCCAAAATTGATGAGTATTTCCAGGAATGATTGGGGCGTAGATTACTATATATGAAAACCGTTTTAGAAATACTTAGTTTTTAAAAGATTCCTTCTTAAAGTGTCGTTTTATAGAGGTTTGGACCTTTTTTCCCAGTCTCTACCACACAAACCGCACTTTAGGAAAGAATATTTCAAAACCTATGTATTTCCCACAGTTTTAGATTTGTAACCTACGCCCCAAAAAATACATGGTTTCTCAAAATACAACAATTTTGGCGTAGTACAGCTATAACAAAAATGTATCGTGCTTTATAATAAATAATAAAATTCGAATAAAATACTTAATAATTATTGGATTGAGTAGTCCGTTACTGTGTGATATTGCATATTAACAAAAACAATAGGAGTAATTTACTTTGTTAAAATATCACTTTATTAATTGATATGTGACTGCAGTTTCGTAGTACTACGTAGTACATTATCAAACTGAATAACTTAAAACTACTTTGTACATATATAAATAGGTTTGTTCACATCTGGAAAACAATGACCTGTCTCCTAACAATGTTTAGCGAAATTAGAATTTTCCTTGTTTAACAAATAGAAAATCTTATGTTTATTAAATATAATATTAATATTTCTTCCTGTTTGACCTAGGTGATAATGAGTAATTTAAAAATTTTACACTCTGCGCCTAAAAGCAAGAAGCTTAACATCTTGGAATCAATAGAAGTTTAAAGTCCATCCCAAAGTATATAGTCTTGATTTTACCCATAATAAATCATTTATATAAACATACCCATTGTCACTGCATAATTAGGTGTTTAAATGTTATCATTACTGCCTACCTGGCTACCCAGGGGTGGAATACATAAAAAGGGTCGGTCGGTGTTAAACGGTAATTTTAGGTAAAAATAATCACTTTTTACATTTAACTGAAGTCCACCTCTGACGCCTAGAGTAAAATATCTAGAAGGGACCCATTTTATTACCTGGGACGGATTATTGAGTTAAATAAAAGCAAAAATCAAGACGATATACTTTAGGATATATTTTATAAACATAATAAAAAACCCTACCATAAACTTACTAAATGACAAAACAGACCTGTGGAATTCCTTGCTAATGACAATACTATGTAATAAGGATCAATAACTAGATTAAGGAATAAATACTCTATTTTTACTTTTAATTATTATTAGGTAGCATCTTTTGTGAAACCTATTTATAACAAAGTAACTTACTCATATTGTTTTTTACTTAATAATTAAGTTTCAAACTGATTTTATATAAATAAACAGAATGTGGTAATTTTTGTCGAATCGTGGTACAATGACTAAATTCTTAAATTTCTAATCAAAAATGTTTCCCTATCTTAAGTAGGAACGGCATTGACAGAAATGCTTTTCTTACAATCAGAGTGGCCCGGTTAGCTTAATCCTTCATTTACTTATACGGCCACTTTGATTATGAGTATAATGTTTGCCAATGTAATTTCTGTCATAGTAAAAGTGGTTTGGTTAGTTAATTATTGTTTAAAATCATTGTGCAACTCAACATTAGTTTTTTATACATACATAACCACTTAATTCATCACTATTGGTAATTTTTAAACGTTAATTTATATGAAACTGATTAAATTAAAGAAAATGTGCCATTTTAAAAAAAAATTTTGAAGTGCTGTTATTTAACTTGGAACATGGTACATTCGAAGTATTATAATCATTTTTTTAAACCATATCTCATTTTAGAGTAAAACCTCTATCTATAGACAACCTTATTTTATAAAATGAAGAAATATGAGTGGTATAATTATCTATAAACGGTATTGGCTATGGCTGGGCAATTATGAAGTAGCATAATCAATTTTATATATAACAACTTTTTAAATTAACCACAATCAAAGCGCTTTTGAAGAGCTTTTATTAAATTTGTAAAATTTAATTATAGTCTATTTCAGAAAGATGTAGAGTAATAAAATGGGAAATTCTATCCAGATCGGCTCAATTTCGGTGTCGGCCATAGGGACAGGTAAATTTTGTGAATTAAATTATTTATGATAACTAACCAAAAAAAAAGAAGATAATTTGTTAAAGAAGTCACTATTAGCTATAGCAAATTTACACAAACATCGTTTCATGAAATATGCCGTAGAAGATAATAGAGCTGAAAAACATAGTGTAACTGTGCTGCGCACACCGCCATATCATTGCGAACTAAATCCTATAAAACTTATATGGGCGAAAGCGAAAGAATTTGTAGCAAGACACAACACGACATTCAAATTGAAAGACGTTAAGCTACTGTTTGATCAAGCCATTAAGGAAGTGACACCAGAGAACTGGCAGAAAGCAGTCCATTATGTCATTAAAGAAAAGGAGAAAATGTGGTATCTTCACCACCTTACCGTTCGGACCGTGGACCCGTTTATTTTAACGTCAAAAGGAAATGACAGTTCCTCGAATGACGAAGAATATTATGATTTTTTATAATTTAATTTCTGTATAATATATTGTTTGTATTTTGTATTTTTTTTACAATGGTTAATAAAAAATAAGTGTACCTAATACTATGTACATAATGCACGCCTTTGTCACACCATTTTCAGTGTTTGTGAATGGATAACATTATTGACCCAAACCCGGGTGGTACTATCTGCACTTGATGAAAATAAAAAATTTTGTAGTACAGAAAATTGTTTATTACTATAAGAAAGGCTTATTAGAGAAAAATGCATTTCAACACTGTAAAATGATATGGGAAATCTACTATATTTATCTTAATAAAAAGCCTAAATTTTAAGGTGTCTGAAATATTCCAGATTCGATATAAAATTTAGGGAATTTTAGCGTAAAAAGTAATTTCCGTGTAAAAATACTTAGCAAGAAGTAGAATTACTAATTATTTACACGACATACTAGTGAAATTACATAAAAAAAACACTTAATTCTTAAAATCACAACGAAAATAGACAAATTTATAATTTTACAATATTAACTGTTTAATATTCACATAGAACCGGTAATATGACCCATTCCGAGCAGTTCAGCACGCCTACATGATGCAATCATTTGTTTAATGACTTTTGACCCACTGGCTGTGTGATATTTGTGCCGTACTTGTTGTAGTTCTACTGTGTATAGTTCATATCTTTTGCCAATAAAAAATGTATAACGGATAGACTTGCGCAACAACCTCTAGCATAGATAATATTATTTATTTACAACCATGTATGTAATAATGACATTTCACCTATCTTTGAAAGGTGGAAAGTTGACGTTTCTTGACTTTTACTTTCCACCCGGGTGGAAAGTGCTCACTTTCCACCCGGGTGGAAAGTAAAATTGTTATTTTTTGTAATTTTATTAAAAATCGATATCTCAAAATAGTAAATTTTTTTTTTTTTAAATTTTAATAAAAATCGATATCTCAAAATAATATACAAACACACCAACACACAACTCATTACACAAATTCAACAACAATAATTTTATTTTTTATTTCTTTAAATGAATTATACCTAAATGACATTTATAAAAAACAAAAAATTAACATGGTTTATGTTTTACTTATTTACATTAAATATTACATTGGCATTATTGTAGGCAGTCACAGATATGTTTAAACCTTGCTGAAATTCTTCTTTTGAAAGGTTTATTTCATGATTATTTGAAGTTAAAGTAGTGTTAGTAAAACTTGAACTTGGCTTTGAAATCAATTTTGCCGTATTAACCTGAGTAGAAACCGAACTGTCTATGTATCCCTCAGCTACTGTGCTAGATTTCCAGCCTCCTAACCGCTTTATTTGCATAAGATCGCCACCGTTATTTGCGAGCAAAGTAGCCGCTGTTCTTCTGAAACAGTGACCAGTAAAACCTTCAGTATTCAGCTTCAGAAAAGCTGCAATTTTTTTTGGAAACTGACTTAAAGTGTTGTGCCCAATACATTGTTTACTAATTTTTCCATATCTTATTTGCATAAAAAGCTTTCCATCCTGTATATTTTTCCGTAAAGTTATGTACTCCTTAAGTGGTGCAATCCATTTATTATCAGTTATCATAAATGATCGTGGCTGGTACGTTTTGCTATTTTGTATTTCAATCGCGACCTTTTCTTCTAAAAAGTGAACGTCTGTTGTTTTCATTTTGTATAATTCATCTGATCGGCAGGCGCCTGAGACACCAATAACCAATGCGACCTACAAATGTATAAAATAATAAGTTAATATAGAAATAGTCAACCTTTTAGCCTAAAATACCTTTTGAACAAGAAATTCCATAGGTGCTTGTTCCAAAAATGTTTCAATATTATCCATAGACAGTGTGGTCGATTTTTTCGGCTTGTATCCTTTGTTTTGCTTTTTTAAAAATGCTAATAGCTTTGCGTGTTTAGATATGTCTACTTTTTCCCTAATTGATAGAGTGGTCCTCAACATTGAATATATTGACCAAAGCGTTGATATTTTCTTTGTCTTGGCATTTTCACTAAAATAAGCTAGTAGCGCCGATTCAGAACCAGGATTTTGAACTTTGTTTCCAATACACCATTCTTTAAAACAGTTATATGCCTTGTCATATCTCGGGCGGCTTTTAGTTGGCAGAAGATCTTCTTCTACTATTTTTGCTGCTTCTCGAATTTCTGGGGGAGTAGCAGCCAAATCAAATTCCTCATCTGAGAGCATTTTTTTGGTGTTTTGTAAAAACTTTGACACTAACGTTTTAAAAAAATAATATATTGTTTAGTGACATGGAAACCATATTCCAAAAATGATATTTGCCATCTTGATGTGTATTATTACCTACGTTATTTTATCACCTGCGGTTATTTGAAATTCTAAATGTCTGTCTACTTTTGCAATGGAAAAGTCAAAATGACATTTACCTTTTAATAATTATTTGAACTCAAAATAATAAGAAGTGGATGTTGGATGTGGTTGTAAATAAAATAGTATACAAACCTCGGTGAAAAGTTTCATTACTGTCTCTGAGATATAGTTTACCTCGACGCTTCGCGTCTCGGTAAACTATCTAATCTCTCGACAGTAATGAAACACTTTCCACCTCGGTACGTAATATACTATTGTCGCACTGTTCTTGTCAAAGTTTATACGGCTTATGTTGAGTTGCATATTTTAAATTAGAAATCAATGACAGTGGCAAAGACGATTTACTTACAAGCAAAATTTCCTGACTAGTATATTAAAAATTAGGATAACAGGGCTACTTTGATTGTAATAAAATAATTTGTGACGTTATTTGTCAAAGACAAAGTTGCCTAGTTAGTTTATTATTGTTGCTACCCAACGTATGTTCAGGTCGGGTTTTTTTTTAATAAAATGTTTATATTCCTATACTTACATGATTATTTTATTTCGTAATACCCACTAATAAATTCTATAGCCGTTCATGACGTAAATTAAAAGGTATATAGTTAGTTGATTTTTTATTCCATGATCGAACACACTGTATACATTTTAAAGTATAAAAGTTTTCTTGCTATGCAGAAACATACCTAAATATCCTGGCTGCAAATATCTTCGAGCCCATTTGAAAACTCAACCCTTTTTTGTCCTTCAGGTATTCAAAAACGTCATTGGCTAGTAGAAATGAAGAAATAAAAAAAAATGTGGTCATACATAGGTGACCACAGGCAAAAAATATGGATACTGGTTGCTCTGGTAACTGAAATTAACAAATTCACATTATGTAGGTTGACTTGACATTATTTTATAGTAGGAATTCCTTATAAGAAATTACAATGTAGTACACGCGCCAGGCGTGGAGAATGATCTAATTCTAGTTGATCCCTATTTTTCGGAAAATCAATTGCTTACAGACAAACTTCACAAAAAGTATTTGCCCAATTTTATAAAGTTCTCTTAAGCCTACGTTTAAACCTAGATTTAAACCGAAGAATAATTGTAAAATCTCAGAAATTTGGGTGGTTCAACCCTTAATATCCAGTTTTTTACCAAGATATCTCCATACACACCTTATAAGAGTGAGGAAAATATACTTTCTCACACACATTTTGTCAAGTCCCCTGTGACAATTTCATAAATAATGTTTGTTTTTTTTTACATTAATACTACTTACACATAACTTACTCTAAAATCTCTTATCTATTATGAGATACATCACCAGTGTTTACTTAATAGTGTCATAGCTTATCTATTTCCTGTTTTTTTTTAATAATTGCTGATGATGACCTTTACTAAAGTCGAAACCTGTCCTATTTAATTTTCTTTTCCCTCACTTTTTATTATTAAAAGGTTTGTGATTTAGACAGACTCTTAGTTCTACAATGTAATTATTGACCACTACGAGAACGGACTACGTCTTGAACATTAAAATAAGATAATATTAAATGTTTAGAAACCCTCCTGTTACTTTAAAAGGTTGAATGTCCGTCTTTATTTCTATCGAGAAGTGTTCAGTTGTATTGCAATATCATTCATATTTAATGTCATATTTCACATGTGGCACCAAATAAAATTAATTGTTAGGTCAGATAGTATTTTCACGACTTTAAGTTATAGTGTTTAAATTGTGTTAATGATATTCCCCCAGGTAGTTGGAAAAATTCAATCCATCATGTAATTACCGTAGAAGATTCTTATGTTACATGTTACTCTGAATAAAAGCTGGGCAATCACTGCACAGCTCTGCTCTGTATGATATAATTAAACCGATTATAACACAGGCCTGCATTTTTTAACACTTTGAAAGTTGATTTAAAAATTTTCACTGTTTTCTGGTAATTGAGTAACACTGATTTCAAATCTGCTTTGCGTTTTTTTTTGTATCGCGTTAGGTTATTTATCAAACCAGCAAAATCAATAAATTAAGAAAAACACGATTTATTTCGTTTATAAGCTAGTTTTATAACATATTAAAGAGAAATATACAAAAACATACAAGATATAGACATTAAAACTATTTGGAATAGTTGTTTATTCTTTACGCTTCTTAAAAAACCATTTCCTTTTTTTGGAAATGTTTCTTTTTGTTGTTTTTCTGTCATATTCAACTAAAGCAAGATCTCTCCTCAATGTCCAACAGTAATCAGACATCATTTATGTATCGCAGCGCCCCTGGTATCTTTTTTCCATCTCTTTAATATCTTGATGAAATTTTTTACCTTGCTCTTCACTCACGTCCCCAAGATTTTCCGGGAAATAGTCCAAATGGGAATGTAAAAAGTGAATTTTTATGCTTTATTGCAACCAAGAAACCTGAATTTTTCCAGCATATTTTCAACGACCTTAACATATTTTTTGTCTTTATAATTCCCTAGAAATTTATGTACAACTTCTTTAAAAGCATTCCATGCATGTTTTTCCTTATCGTCCATTACATTTTCTCAATCATCTTAATTCTCTATCTTTCATCAAGCTCCTAATCTGCGGCCCTACAAAGATTCCCTTTTTTAATTTTGCCTCTGATAGAGCCGTAAATGTGTTACACAAATATTTAAAACAATTTCCTTCTTTGGTTTTTAACAAATTGTTTCATAGGTCCAAGTTTTATGTGAAGTGGTGGAAGTAAAACTTCTTCAGGGTCAATAAGACTTTCGCGAATTAAATTTTTGGTTCCAGGTGTTAAAGTCTCTCTTTGTAGCCAGTCTCTTTTATTCAATGCTGTTCTCGGTTCCTGCTATCCCACTCACACAGTAAACATGGAAATTTAGTAAATCCAGACTGCTGACCCAAGAGAAGGCCTAAAATTTTTAGATCTCCACACAATTCCCAGTTGTGATCTTTGTATTGTATTGTATTCTTAAAAGTAATTCCTCTAAATTTTCATAGTTTTCCTTTAAATGAACTGAATGGCCGACAGGAACAGAAACAAAAACATTGTCATTATGTAAAAGAACAGTTTTAAGGCTCCCGGCTTTAAGGAATTTGAAGCACTAAATTTATTTTAAAATGTATTACGCCTATTATAAGATTTTTTAAATATTTTTTCTTTTTTTTTGGGGAAAAAAAACCTGTGGGTGATGGAGCCCAATGTTATTTTAATTAGTTAATTCTATATAAAAACTGAGCTTAACAAATCAAAATGACGTCATCACAAATTTCATGCAGGCCTGTGTAATTAATTTAAATGAGAATAGCGACAACGAGACAGAAGTACAAATTACATTAGTAATTAGTTCATTTTACGTCCGGTGGTTTCGTCTTCTGCATTGGAGTTTATTCCTACAGGTGGCGATACTGTATTTTCAATACCTATTTATTTCTTAAGTAAGCCTTGAAAATACATTTGCGCTGTTTCTGGTGTTGCTTACGGGTTCTGGCTTTCTGATGAGTTCTAATAAGGACGAAACAGCTGTCATTGTCTATCTGTGCCCCAGGAAACCCATTATTTTGGGGTCCCTATATACTTTAATGCAAAAGATAGATGTACCACTTTGTCCACTTGCCGCTAACTTTTCTTTCTAATATATAAGTAGTATTTAAAAATTTATAATATTTGGTTTTTTCTTTTAATTTTTTTAAATTATCATACATTAGTATAATTACTTAATATTTTTAGTCTGACCCTTTCTTTACTTATTTATTACCAAACTCCTGTCCACACAATGGGATCGACCCTCTAGTTTTATTGCAGTTAACAGGTTAAAACCATTTATTGTAAAAATAACTATGCACAAAAGTATTTTTTCTAGCTCTACTAATTCGACGGTCACCATTGGGATTCCGTAAATGGTAAGAAATACAGCGAGAAAATTGGATTGAAATTGCTCCATTTAAAGACGAATAATAGGACATTGATAAATTAAATAAAGAATTTCGAGTACTTCCTAAGAAATTCGGAAAAACCGAAAATTCTCGTTTTCGTTTTTATTTTTTCCTATCTTTATTTAAAGAGATGGACAAAAATTAAGTTTACATGTTCGTTGCCACTTTTTATTTTCCATAACTTAGTAGCGGCTCGTCGGGTGAAGTAGGTGAAGGGGCTTCACCAAAAAAAAATAAAACCAGGAGGAAAGTTTTTCGACAATATTAAATATTAATGTACCAATACCGCTACCATTTTAGCCCTTTAAAAATAATTATGTTCGAATTAATAATATTAATTTAATCCGAATGTAGCTATGCATAATAGGGCCACGGTTAACTACGATGGTCAATAATTATAAATACTCGTGCATTTTGGCGCGCCCCAGCAGACCGTGTCCGTTAGCTCAAAGCAAGTGAAGACTCAACGCCCAATATGACTTTGATATTCACTTTGGCTATGGTTATGTGACGTCAGTCAAGCAAACAGCATGTAACAATTTGCATTATGATCGAAAGAGATGGCTTAATCAGCCTTAACTAGTACTCAAGAGCAGCCAAGCTGTCTACCTCTCATGTGTCGAATAAATCTCCGACAACAATGAGCTAAGAAGTCTTGATGTTGACATTCCTTGCCTCACTTAAAATGAAATGTGAGGTCATCCTTGTTTCTGATTCTGGGTGCTCATAAGTGATCTGGCTTGGCAATGTGACACGTTCGATGTCCAATTATCAATTTGCATTATGATGAAGGGCAATTTAAAAATAGATCAGTCGTATGCGCCATTGATTAAGCATTGGTTCGCCCAACCTTAAGGTGTTTATTTTGAGGCTTCGCGAAACTTACGGTTATAGATATCGCTTTTACGTGATTTACTGTGTGATTAAGTCAGTAGTGTACCTACTTAGTTGTGTGTTTTAAAAATGAACCCAATTAATGACATAGTTTGTTGGAAATTCCATTCAGTCGTTGGACAGATGAGGATAAGAGAGACGTTTTATTACACGGGTTTTTAGTCAATGCTCTTCACCATTTTTTGAGACCGCGAGCCGCCACTGCCATAACTTGTTATTAGAAATTGATTATGTTTGTTGTTTTGCCGGTCAACGCCATTTAATCTTTGATGTATCTCCTACCGCTTACGACGATAGTCTTCAAAACTGTATTAAAAAATACTGGTTCGTATTTAAAAAGAAAAAACATATCAGATGATGGTACCCAAAAGACCAAAAATCATAAGTAATGAATTTCTGATAACAACACAACAATATATAAATAAAAAGTGATAATAAAAGTGTAAAATCAATTTTTGACCATCTCTAAAGCTAGGAAAAAATAGAAACAAAAATGAAAATTTTCGATTTTTTCCGAACCTCCTTGGATGTACTCGAAATTTTCCAAATTTGTCGGTGGCTTTAAATTGCGCAACTTTTCCCCAATTTAACCTTCGCTCTATCTCTCGAGATTCCAATGATGAGCGTCGAATATTTAACACCCTGTATAAATAACTGGAATACCATTGTTGTGTTTGTTGATAATAAAGCAGCTATAACTTACTGTTTCTGTATATCTTGTATTGGCAATTGGAAGAATAACAGAAGCCAAGATGGTGTGACTCAATACCACCAATGCCGAATTATAAAACCTAAAGAAAATAAGAAAAGAACAGTTTAGGTTTACAAAAACAAAATTTAGCCACTTTTCACGAGTTTCGAGAATGAGGAATGCGAGAAAAGTTGATTACATCTTTATATTAGGTAGGTACCTATTGTACCCATTACAGCCTAGTGCCGTTCGTATTAATTTAAAAAATTAAATATCGTCATTGCCAATTACGCAACAACATTGGAAATATAAAGATTTTTAGAATTTAATTTTCTTTTAGTTGTCATGCACGGTTCTGCACTGCAGGCCCGACGAGAGGAGGGGAGCAGGGGGGGGGGGCAAATTTCCCGGGCCCACGTCTCCTTTAAAGGCCCGAGCTCGAGCTGCGCAGTTAAAAAATATGATAAATTATGTAAAAATATAAAACTTCTTTTGGCTTCGCATTGCCTGCGGCTCTTTCCTACTTGCTGCAATTGTTTTAAATTTTAGCCTCGCCATTGAAACTACACACGAGCCGCCACTGGGATATACGTTGTCTATAAAAGTGGGCCCGGGATGCGACACAGCCCCCGGGCCCGACCTGGCTCTCGACGGCCCTGCTGGATTGTAAAGGGAACAGTAAGTCCCTAACACAAAGCTGTAATTATTAATTTTTAGTTCTTTCCATCCCCTTAATCCTAGATTGCAAACCTACGTGATATCTACGTAGAGTTTTTTTTTAATCTAAAATAATTGGCCTATTATTGGTATCCTCGTTCTGCCGCTCAAGCAGTGCATCTACCACCAACACAACATTCGGCTGCCGACGCGTTTCTGATGTGGCAGGTGAGGGTTGTACCTACTTGACCGAATAAGGAGTGATTGTTGGCGCGTAAATTTTACGTATAAATGTGTTATGAACGCGCTAAATTCGTATAGATGTGTTATTTATGTGTATTTTTTGGTTATTTCGAGAAAATGTTTGCTATTTTTGAATAAAAATAAGTAATTACTTTTCCCTAAAGAATTAAAGGGTTTGAGACAATTTTTGCACATAAATATGTATAACAAATGTTATATACGTAAAATTTCCGTATTGTTAGCATCGAAGTAATATATTTTTAATGTTGGCAATCTAGGGTTAAACAGGGGTTTTATAGCAGAGTATTTGGCAACATGATTTTTTTTTGAATTTATAATTTTTTAACATAAAGTTGTAATCAACACTTTTTCGTATTCTCCATCCTGGAACACCAGAGAAAAGTGGGTTTAAAAAATATAACGATTTTTGGAATTAAATTCTTGCTTAAATGATATGACCAGCACTGCGCTGTAGTGGGTACAGTAAGTACCTAACATAAAGCTGTAACCAACACTATAATAAAATTCAATTTTTAATTTTAAAATCAGCAAATTTTACAATTCTTGATATTTTAGCCATCACCCTGTATTATATAGGCATACATGAAGTCACACACATTGTACTTAGACCTCTTTCAGATGAGGATGTTGTATCCCAGACGCGTGTATCTCCGATACAGAAAAAGCATGCAGTTAATTTGTAGCTTACACACGGCATTCGACGCCGCATACAGTATCGCGCGACATATTTTTTGAATCTTGACAAATCAGCCGCCCGGCGGCGAAGGAGTATCCGAGATACAGAATTATCATGGTGGCTTATGGACCTGTTCAGACATGCATACTTTTGCGACGCAAAAAGTTCGATTTCAGAGGCGGCCAGTATTTATTCAGAAGTGATAGTGAGTAGTTGAATGTTATGCTGCTCTTCAAATGATTGTGGAGACATTCGATAATAATTAAAAAACTTTGTAGTGTCTTGTATCTAATAAATCTTGATGAAGTAAATTATATGTTCCCTTAGCTTCCCTTAATTCTACCATAGGATGAACCCACAGAGTTCGTCTCCTTTTAAGTTTTTTCTTTTCATTAGATATATACCATAACATAACGCACTCTTCAATATTTATGATTAACGACTGCACCGCACTGAAGCTTGTTAAAAAATGTGTAATAAAAAAGTAACCCAAAGAAGTATCGGGGTAGTATGCGGCTGTGATTCGGTATCTCGCATACAGAATCCCGCATACAGTAATCCTCGTCTGAAAGAGGCCTAATAAGGGTGGTGGATGTTTACATCTCTAAAACCACAAATGCTACAATTTTGGAATAACAATGAATTAAGAAATATGACCCCAAAAAAACCGAAATGGAATTACACTCTCCCCCTCCTTTTGCGATAACTTTTAAAAGCCAGCAGAAAAAACATTATTTTTGCAGTCATTTTTACATGGTAGGTAATGATTTATGAAGTAGAGTGAAAATGAAAAAAAAGTTCCATTTACATTTTTTAGGAATTTAAAGTCAGAATTGTCTTACCTTATTCCTTGTATTGCTTGCAATTTTTCAGCCTTAGGAGTACTAACAACAGTCTTTAAACGATTCCAGTTTTTAAATAATGAGAAAGCTGACAAAAATTTAAAGCATGGACTAATAATCAGTTTCTCATAATCATTAACACTTTTGCAACTTGCAGCGTGTTCATAGTATGTTGCGTACAGAATAAAGAGAAGGTAAGTTACAAATAAAATGCTAAAATAAGAAATTTTCTAAATAATAGATAAAATTGGAACATCAAAATGCCATTAAATTGTATTATTTTAGGTATACAGGGTGATTCCTAAGTTGATACTTCTTTTTTAGCTGTGTATAGAAGAAGAATACATTAATTTATTACACTATGGATATGGATCAAATACGGTTCTGCCTAACTTGCCCGTTGAATAACATTACGCAAACCCGCACTCTAAATTAGCACCATATTTTTTAGTTCATTGTTTTCAAATTTTACCATATTTCACGTGTAACCAATTAAAAATTAACTTGCTTCAGAAAAACACACAGCAGCGATTTCCAAAATAAATAACTGACGGCCGACTCGAAAAATGCATGACTAACATAGTAACAATACAAAAAAAAAGGACAAAAACAATATAAAGTAAAGGGCTACGTTTTGATTATCAGGCCCGCACTTAGATTTTTTACTTCTGTAACTCGGCTATTTTTAAGTTTTTTGAAAAAATGTATTTAAAAATGTTGTTTATTTTAATGCCTTCTTCTTCAGCTAAAAAAGAAGTATCAACTTAGGAATCACCCTGTATAAATCTTGTACAGCCAAATCAAAATGTTTTAATGTAAATACAAATTACAAATAAGGGGAAATATTTCAGCTACTCTCAAAAAAATATAAATTGTTATGTTGTGATTAGATTTATAAAGATATATTAAAACATTAATACGAGTCCATGATCTCAGAGTGGAGCTGTTGCGATATAGGGGTAAAAGAAACTCTTAAAGTCTTCTCTACAAAATATCTGTATTACACTAAATAGGGAGGGTTATATACAGGCACGGCTTGTCCATAAGGTCATTTGGTCAATGACCCACCTATCAACTTGACCCCCCTAATTAATTTATTTTTCAAAACAAATAAAAATTATTATTCTCAAAAAATCTAAATATTCCAAAATGTGTCATGCAAAAACTCCCCAATACAGATCGAACTGATTGAAGCACTTCATTCGGGCGGGCCCGGGTCATTTTTTACCTGGACTCAGGCTCACGATCGACCTTATAGGTCCATTAAAACATTTGGAATTATATTACATAAATGAATCGGAAACTAAGAGCGAAACAGATACGCTCTCGAAAGTTGAAAGAAGAGAAATGCCAAATCGGGTTGACGAGACGTTTTCAAGAAACGTAATGGGGGAGTCAAAGTTAAGTTCTTTAGCTGTTTTAAGCATTGAAAAAACGTTTATTAGAAGTGTTTGTAATTTTAATGACCTAGTGATAGAATATGTTTCCAAACAAAAGGATAGAAGGATCGATTTGATATACACACACAACTACATAAAGGTAAGAGAATTATATAAAAAATAATAATAATAATAATAATAATAATAATAATAATAATAATAATAATAATAATAATAATAATAATAATAATAATAATAATAATAATAAAGTAAAACTGTGCTGATGTAAATTTTAAAAAGTCACAGCTAAAATGCAATTTTAGTATTTTATATTTTTGCGGTGTTAATTAGTTGGTAAATTCCTTGGCAAAACTATGCGCTAAATTGCATTTTGCTTGTTAGGTTACGGCTAGTGTTTCACTCTTGTCTTGCATTTTTCTCGTATCGTTTTCGCGACATTGTAAAACTCTTTGTAGTTCTTTACGGACCAGGGTACTTAATAATTTAATTCATCATGTATGATACAATTAAATTGATTATGATTTAAATGAGGAGAGCGACAGCGAAACAAAACTAGATATAGAATACCATTATACATGTAAATAAATATAAGTATTGTTTATATATTTTATTTTTATAAAACCTTACCCAGAAATTATGTCCAAACCATTAACTGGATATCTAGGTTCAGTAGTTTGACATCTAACTTCAGATATAGTACCTTTTAGTTCCAGTTCTCTAAATTTATTATTATAACAATATTCTATCTCTTTTCTTAATACAGGATCATCTTCATGTGTATTAGGAGCTTTTGGACAAGATTTAGGAACACATATTGAATGTCTTAGATGATCATGCCTATAATTCGTCTCGATGGAACTAATATTCTAAAAACAAAGTTTTTATTATGCGCTGGAACCACAAAAGCAAATTAAACAAATATGCAGGTATATAGTATTATAGTATGTGGGGTGGTATGGAATTGACACATTATATCTAACAATAGTCAAGGGAAATAGTAGTTTGTACTGCAAGAGTGGATATGATGTCCATATCGCACGAGGAAGTAAATTGAGCACGATGTCGTAAACTGAGTGCTCAAACTTCCGAGCGCAACATAGACAATCTTATAATTTCATACGTTTTATCTAGTTTTATGTACTTTTTTTCGTTTTCCACAATTTAAGAAAGATTCACTAGTTATTTTTCTATACCTGTTGCGTATAATAAAATTTTTAAGGTCGAATGTGGTTGGAACTCCGTTATCGCAAGAACCCAACAAAACGCAAGTAACAACGTTAATATTATATATTACTATACATTTTATGCATTAAATCTTGTAGTAATTGTCTAGAAATAAGTGGAAACTGAATACGTTTGAAATAAGAAAGTGTATTTATTGTGCACAAATATTTAGTTGGGTCGGAAAATAACAATAGTTCGGTTTCACCTCACCAACCGCCACTGAGTATAGGTCATGTACATATAGATAGGTTCCAAAGTCTTACAGTTTAAGGTTAATTAATAAGCAGTAGAGCTGTATCAAGTACTTAGGGTACTAAAATTGGTATCATTGGCTTACGCTTACCTTAATATAGTACCATATTACCGGTGGATTTTTTTCATCTATAGGTTCAAGAATATATTTTATATAACAATAAAGTGCCTCATCTCCTAGCAACATGCATTTATCAAAGTTGTCTTCATAAAACACGTCAGGTATAGAAGCATATTGTTTATCTGTAAGATAAGTCAAGTTTGAAAATTGATATTCTGTACATTTTCAAAAAATTATATTCAATAGTTTTGGAAAAAATGATGGTCAAATTTCATAATATTTATCCTGATATTTACTGTATTTTTAAGCCATATAATCAGAAATAATTTTTTTCAAGTGATATTTCTATACTCCTATATTAGTAAATATTATTTTACGTACGGTTCACTTTAAGTAAATCCATTCTTATGCACAACTGTGCGTAAAAAATAAAAACGCACAACTGTGCGTTATGATGCCTAGTATAACAATCAAGTTAGCCTTGAACCACTAAAATCGTGATATTTATCTATCTTGCTTTTTGAATATTTAACAGTGACATTGCCATTATTTGAGATTTAAAGATTAAATCGATACCTACTTTATAAATTATAAATCTATCTTTAATTTATTAGTAAGAGTCGTGGAAAGAGTATAGTATGTACCTATTACGTATTGTAGAGCAATTGTGCACTCATGTACCTAATTATCGCTACACGGCTCCTTTACAATTTTTCCATTCCAGGTTATGGGTTCCCTGGGGCACAGGTAGACAATGACAGGCTGTTTCGTTCTTGTTAGAACTCATCAGAAAGTAGTAAGTAAGCAACTCCCAATACAGCGAGACTGTTCTTTTCAAGGCGTTTAAACCCAGTAACGCCATCAGTAGGAATCAAATCAATGTAAAAGATAGCCATCTATCGTGAAAACGTAAAAATAAAACTGAACGGCCACTTCACCAGTATAGGAAACATTTCTCGCTTCTCTAATACCATCTCCACGGTTTTGTGGATTCAGATCCAGATCGCGCTGCAGTCGCCCACCGGTTTGCAGCACTATTCCGTAAATGCCGTGTGTAAGTTAAATAAAATAGTGGAATTTAGTGTCCGTTAAAATATATAAAGAAAAGAAGCTTAGCGGCAAGCGGACAGAGTAGTGCATTGAGTTGATTTCTACTGATGGCGTTACTGGGTTTTCATCGCGTTTTTATTTCTTAAAAACGCCTTGAAAAGAACAGTCTCGCTGTATTGGGAGTTGCTTACAGGTTATGACTTTCTGATGAGTTCTAACAAGAACGAAACAGCCTGTTATTGTCTACCTATGCCCCAGGGAACCCATTACCTTTGGCGTCCCTGTGTACTTTAATGCAAAAGATAGACTAACTACTCTGTCCGCTTGCCGCTAAGCTTCTTTTCTTTATAAAAAAAAGTATGTCCGAAGATAAGTAGGTTTAAGAATGCAGGGAAGAGTGTAAAATGTATCATCTCCCAACCCACCCTATTCACGCCGGTAACCAGGCCGGATGAGATCGGATATCTCGTGGGGTGCGGAAGTAGGTACACACTTCCCAATCGGTAGGTCATGCAATAGCGCAAGAAACCGAGAGTTAACATTTGGATGGGAGTGTCGCTTAAGTGAGGATCGTGGTTCGGAACCCATGTTAAGCTGTAGGTCCCCTCGGGAATTGCCCTGGCAGCGAACGAGGGGTAAAAAGATTAATTCGAAAGAATGGCAAGAAAGGACAACTTCAAAATTTGAGCAATCGATAAAATCACGTTTTTCAGTAATGAATAATGTTGTGTTGCATAAAGATTATCAACAATAATTAACTAACCAGCAACTTGGACATTAGAAGAAATGGTTTTCTTAGAACCAAGGTGGCCCGGTTAGCTTAATTCTTGAGTTACTAATCAGACAACTTTGCTACTAACGCCACAGTCAAAGTTGCTGGTTAGTTAATTATTGTTAAAAATCTTTATAATACCTACTTTATTTATCCACCGAAATTTATAGCAACAACTTTCAAGGCAAGCTGAACGCAGTCATGTTAATATAGAAGGGACCATCGAAAATTCATCTATAAAGGTTGCCGACATCAAACAGATTAGCCGGCATCCACCGTGCCCAAAAACGTGTTATTCTTAAAGAAATTCTGTTTTACTGGTCGAAAAGCAAGAAAAACCTTAAAATATATTTTTTTCGGAGCCTATGTAAAACATTCTCTATCCAGAAAATTAACTATGTATTTAATATTTTCTTGTCGATGGACTCGCTCCCGCTATGACTCACGACCACGACATGATAACGCAGGTGTAGATATTTTAACGAAAATGTATTTGCTTTTTTGTTTTTATGGAGCTTCATCAATAAAATTGAATTTTCGATAGTCTCTTCTACACCTGTCTAATTGCATCGTAGCTGTTAGACCAAGTAGAATAGTGAGGAGAGACCAACCGTTTCGTGGTTAGGTTTATAAATGTTTAGTGTCGCTACCAATTGAAAATAAATATACTAGGTTAGGTATAACCTAACATTTAAAAGCTGTAAAAATCACATTTTTTGTTACGGCAACTAGGATTATTTTTTCGTCACATAACTCATAAACTACACAGCAACGTGTAAACGGTAAATCTATTCAAAACCAGCTAAGACAATAAGTCACATAGATTCGGCGGTCAAGCGAGTGAGCAGAAACGTCGTTTTCAACAAACTAACGGTGCAATTCAAGTTAAGAACTAGTAACTATATTAAAAACTCTTCAATGGCTTATATAAATATATAATTCTATATAATATGTACCTACCAGATATTTCTGCATTAATTTGGTTGTTTAAAATAACTATTAGCGATAGAACTATGGCACGATTCATTTTAATTAGTTACACTCAAAACCCCTTACCAGTTAATACATCTCGTTAAAAACGTGAAATAATGTTTTTGTTTCCCGATAAAACACTAATGGCCGTTCCACTTGAATTAATTGTTAGCAATTTAGCTATAGGTATCACAAAAAAAGTAAATTTTTAAACAGTACCTATTAGGTACTTAGATATGCAATTAAAAAAAACAATTTAATGAATTAGTAATTTTACTTTACATAAGTTTTTGGTAATGTTTAAAATTTAGATATTGGCAAATTGCTATATACGGGGTGTTATAGAATTGACGCCGTAAATCCTGATACAAAACCACGATGTAGAAAATATTTTTAAATGTATCATTGCTATTATAAAAGAGAACATTATCAATTGTTACTTTGCTGCCGCTACTGGGGAAATTTGTTGCACGTAAGATGAAAATCGAAAATATTCTCTTCCATCTTTAACTCGAGAAGACTATGTTTGAGTATGTAAGGGCTAGTAACACATATTCGCCATTTTGTTTTTTTCATAGCCGTTTTATCCAACACTTGATCAAATATCCATGTTTAGAGTATCATTACCTACAACTTAGTTGAAAAAGTTTGATTTTATAAAGATATAAAAGCAGGGAAAGAAATATGAATAAATTCCACAAAATTTTGTTTTTATCAGTTTCCTTTTTGGATAAAGTAAAAAGGATACGAAATATTAATCTAAAAATGAAATAGCCAATGTGTCACTAAACCTAACTCTTAATAATATTATAATATAATAAAACAATAATTATTGTTGAAAATATTTGTATTTCTTTATATAAGTATATTTAAATTTATATTCAACAATCTTTACATTTTATATAAATCTGTTTTATCAACTTACAAATACTAGCAGATAAAATTCCAGTGCAGTTGCTTAGGTATATAATTCAGTGATGTAAAATAAAAATAAAAACTCGTTACATAGTAAGCGTTACTATGTGATCACTAAAAGTAACGAGTCCTAATGTTACGTTACTTCTTGGCTTTCGTTACTCTGAATTTGAATCTAACTATTCTACCAAGATTTTTACAACGGACAGCTTCATTCGTGGACTTAACGGATGACAGACAAAACGTATCATGATTATTTTTCGTGCTGGATTTTGATTTTACCTCGTCGGGCGACCGACGGCATATCGTTTTACATGTACATACGTTGGAGAGCTGGCGTATTAATATTTTGTTTAACTTGTTGTCGGGAAGCTATTCTGAAAGAATTTTCGATCTGAAGCCCATTTCTATTGTAATATCTAACGAGTTTTAATTCTGTTGGGTTGGGGAAATACAGGACTGGAAGTTACCATTGAGAAACGAAAGCAATGTTTATTCTTATTTCTTTTTAATTTATATTTCTTTTTTAATTTTAACAGACACTTTAACAGTTTATAAAAATAATATAAATTGAGTATCCTGTTTCTTAGATTGTATATAGTAAACAAATTGTATTTAGTCAAGTTTACTAACTTATAAAATTATAGAGCCTCGTTTTTTAAAATCAGAAGCCCAAAAGAAGAAACGAAGTGTTATTTGTTTATATTTTATTTAAATTGAAAACAAATAAATATTTTCATTTTTTAATTCAATACGCGATGATCTATTTCTATTTGTTGTTATATTATATGTTTCTTAATCATATAATTGAGAATTGACAATTATACCCCCCCCCCCTTGAACCTCGGAGCTCGGGTCTAAAAGTCTAATAATTGCAACCTAATTCCTAATTATTCGTGTCACGCTGGGACTCTTAATTTAAATCTTTAAATAATGTATTTTTAGCTTAAATTACAAAGGTCTTGTAGGAAATGTTTAGTTTTTAAACTTTTCCTTCTAAAAATTATGTTTTACATAGAGATTAAGAGTTCAGACGCATATCGTTTTAGTTATTGATTTATGATGTAATTTTATTTTATCGAGTAAAAAGTATAATATTTTATAGTATTTTTCTATTATATACTTTTTATTCCGTTTTCCCTTTTTTAGAGCTATTTTAAATCAACAAAAATATAATATTTTTACAACAAAAAATAATTAAGTATTTATTTTTAAAAAACTAAAGTAAAAATTTTAATTGAAACATTTTTATGGAAGAAGTGTGATAATTTATAATAAAAAAAAATGTGCGGGAAGAAACGAGAATGCTTCATTATGAATATACAAAACGGCACATAAGAATGATTATTTCAAAACCTAAGCATTTGCACCAAAAACTGCTCTTAGATCTACGCTTCCAAAATACATGATTTCTAAAAAAATCATAAATTTTGGCGTGGTGAGCGATATTTAATTTATTTTTAATCATGAAAAACCGAGCCCGAAAATGCTGGTTAGAGTCATACATACGTCTTATGTATACTATCTTCCTGGGATTGGAGTCTACATACGTTTTTTAAAATGTTTCACTTGTAATATTAAAGTTAATGATATGCTAATAATGTCACCAAATTAGGTTGAATCTAGAATTAACACTAAAGTATGTAGGTACGACAAGAGGCAATTAACCTATTAGTGCATATAATGGCGTAACGACTATAGAAGTCCAGTGGCCCCAAGCTGGCTTTGACCCCTGCCCTATTTCAAATTTTATTAAACACATCCTAAGGATTTATTGCTGGCTGGTGGTTAAATTTATTTAGGTATTTTTACATATATATTTAAAAATAAGATTCCAAATCACAGACAAAAGATTAGCTCTTTTCTCTGTGTTCCAAATGTCCATGTATAGCCGCCAAACAAAATATAAAAAATCTCTTTTCCGAGATGCGAGACGTCGCTAGACGTAAAGGAAAGGAATATCCGCCGCTATGAGTATGAGATACACCGACAAGACAGGGACAGGGTTCACTATTAGTTTATTCGTACAATATTAGGGATTTAGGGAAGGACGATCGACGCAGGATGCAATAACTGATCTAACAACAAAAGTATGCAAATTTATTGATGAAAAAAGACCAGCATGTTGCATCTTTGTCGATCTTGCTAAGGCTTTCGATAGGGGATTGGTTTTAGGGGTTCTACTTATGAACTTATGAACAGTTATTTAAGTGACAGAAAGCAGTGCGTATAATAAAAATACACTGTTGGCAAACTCGAATCTAGGGTGCGAAATCTCTAATGCAACCAAGAGAGAAAGCACATATGGGCAAAACCTTCAGTTAAAAAAAGACACATAACCACTCCTACATTCCAACTGAAAGGGCGGATATGTATGTGGTATGGCCGAGTCGACGTATCTATCGCTCCCGTGGGTGCTTCGACAGCGTGTTCTAAAGAATGGAAGGTGGGAGATATGGGATAGCGTGTTCTCTGTTTAACGCGTTAAACGCTACTAATAATCGCCGTCTGATGCGTTTATATCGGCACCCTAGATTCAAGTTTGCCAATAGTGTATAAGCGTTAATATACAGTAAAACCATATTTGTAATTACCTGTCTATACAAATTTCGGATCACAAAACAGGAGGTTGCAATGCTCTTTGCTAAGTGGTCTATATGGTATTTCCAGGAGAGCTGGTTATCCATATGGACCGGACCTATAGAAATTTGGTGCCGTCTTCATTCTTTATTGTCAGTGGATTTGCTTTTTTTAAATTGAATTGCAATTGATTTGGAGAGATTTAACAATAGACCATTTGATGCACACCATTTAAAAAGTTGGCTAGATAACAGGTTAGCATCATCTATTATTTTCAAGAAATCAGTATTTCTAATTACGATTGAAGTGTCGTCTGCAAATGGGCATTCATGTTGATTTGAACCAACGGAGAGATTCTCAGCCAGATGCTTATGAAAATTACGGCTATTTAGGTTAATTTCCATTAAAATTACAAACGAGGCCCCGATATTATTTTCAAAATCTCCACTGACGCCGCGCCCCTTAATTCTGGTGAAATTCGTTTATATAATATTTTTTATATAAAAAAAGGAATGTTATTGCCATCGCCAGACACAGGTACAATATGCGCGATGTGGTGGAAATGCAGTACTACTACCGACGACTATTTGCTCTTAAGCGAATGCCCTCTCCGAGTATAGAACTCAGACCGTCATATTCGACCGCCAGTAACTTAACCACTATGCTGCCATCCGTGTCTGCATGTATAAGTGATGCAAAACTTTTTTTTTTTTTCGAGGAGAGATCTTCCAAAGAGACCTTGTGGGGACAAGGTACTGTCGGATTCAATCCTGTAGGGATTGCCTACCGACTAAAACTCCCCGCGTTCTTTCAGTTTCCGGGCCCGAAATGGCCTATAAAAACCTCCAGACGTCTTACTGATCTTTCCACATCTCCATGCCGAGGCATGTTTTTTTGTTTTGGATCTACCTGCATACGTTGACCGCATATGCAGGAATTTATGATCTCTTTGTGGTGTACTGGTGTATAGTGTGAGGTGCCTCTGCAAGTAGCTGGTTTTGGCGTGTAAGTAATTTTTTTTTATTATGGGTTAGTAATGATGCAAATCATCCTTAACTGCCATCTCTTAAATACCTCTTTTATTACGAATTTTAAGGTAGCTCCAATAAAAGACAATTTTAGAAATTATTTTTATATTAGTATTTCACCCAAATAAATTTCAAATATGTTACCTACTCATGTTTAATGCTTTCAGTTCTTTCTTCCTTGCTGTCTTCCTTGGGAGCAAAAATAATCTTCTGCAACGCAGTGGCTGGTAGTTCAACCAAAAGAGTTAAAATAGTTGCAGCGATATATACCATCACCAAATCAGCAATAAATCGGGTCGTCTAAAATAAGACTATACAGTAGGATTTGTGGCGTAATTTGAAACAATAAAGTTCAATTTTACTCATAAAAGATACACTAACAAAATCTCCATGTAGGTCTGCTTGCACACTCGTTAGTCAAGCGTGAGGGACGTAAGCAATGATAACCCGAAAGGTAAAACTTGTGGCAAACAACTCATATGAAATTGAATGAATTTTATGCACACGTGATACAAATAGTTTTAAAAAACATGACTTTGTGATAAACTCTTTAAACAATTGCAGAAGTACCTATCCATTTAACGGGTTTAAATTTGAAACAGTTGATATCTGCTAATGCAATTTATGGCACAGTCAAAGTTGCTGGTGAGTTAAAGATTGGTAAAAATATTTATGATTTTTTAATTTATGAATATTTATAAGTCTTATTAGAAATAAAATATTTGAAATTTAATGAAATATTTTTGACAAGAATTAAATTAAAGAATAATTCTGTCGAGTCCTATATCGTAGAATTTTACCTTTAAGAACCTTCCATACCAACGTGAAACGCGGCATCGTTTCCTGACTTGTCTAATTGAAAATGTAACAAAGAAAATTACTAAGGGGTTCCCAACAACTTCTAGTTCGGTGGATACCTTATTTTTTGTAAAAAAAAATTATAGTTTAAATTTATATTAAGTTTAAATTATATCATCCGCCAAGCAGAACATAAAAATAGAAATATTGCGGCTATAGTTAATTTCTTATCTTAAAATTGAAAACGAAAGCCCCGATATTATCTTCAAAATCTCCACACGCCACACGCGCCACCTAATTCTTGTGAAATTCATTTTTACAATAGGTATTTTGTATACAAAACAAAATTGTATTGCCATCGCCCGAGGCAGGTACAACACACACAATGTGGTCGAAACGCACGTTTGTTCGTGATGACCCATAGACTATACTGTTTGCTCTTAAGGGACTATATTATTAGATTCCTAAAAAATATACAGGACCTAATTATATTCTATTTAAAATTAAAAAAATTAGTATTTTTTCTGACTAACTCTGTACAATTACAGAAATTGTTTCATCCTTTCTAGCTGTGCTGTTTTTAACTAAACTGCTGGACAATTGCTTTCGAGCAAGAAAAATTTCGCCTAATTTTAAATTAATTATTTTCTAAACCATATATGATATCGACCTACGGTTTTAAATGGTTGATAGATTCATCTCTTGGAAAACAATTGTCAATGTTAGATTTTCTTTAACTATCAGAAAATGTTATATACAGGGTGTTAAAGAAGACGATGATTATTGCTCCAATTTTAATGGCATGTAACTTTCACAATATTATTTTTAAATTTTATCACTCTACGTCAGTTGAATCACTGGTTCATAGCAAAGAAAGTGATTTGTGAAATTTTTGATATCTGCTATATTTTAAGAAATACCGATTTCTATGGAAAACCTTGCTTTATTTTAAATTATTTGTAGCTAGATCTCATTGTGCGTTGTATCGTGCAAACTTTGCGAGTGAATTATTATACCTTATGAAAAGCTTGTTTATGTTCAGTAACAATAGTTGTACCTAAATGATGTACAGTGGCGTACTTATAAACATCTATATGTCTATGGTTTATGAGTATCTTACAATTTTTCACGATTGTTTTATATTGCAAAGTACTCGCCCCTAGATTAGGTCAACTTTTTCTTATTTTTTAGTTTTTCATATCGCACTACAGGTATATTATACAGTGTGTTTACAAAATTTTAACAAAGATAATTGTTTTAATTTAATTTTTGAAAAAAAATTATTTATTAATTTCTAACTTTCTAACACTATACTTATAAACCATAGACATATAGGTGTTTATAAGCACGCCAATGTACATCATAACATTTAGGTATAACTATTGTTACTGAACATAATCAAGCTTTTCATTAGATATAATAATCACTCGCAAAGTTTGCACGATACAACGCACAGATCTAGCTACCAATAAGTTAAAATAAAGCAAGGTTTTCAAAAAAAATCGGTATTTCTTAAAATATAGCAGATATCAAAAATTTGACAAATTACTTTCTTTGTTATGAACCAGTGATTCAATTGACGTAGAGTGATAAAATTTAAAAATAATATTGTGAAAGTTACACGCCATTAAAATTGGAGCAAAAATCATCGTCTTCTTTAACACCCTGTATATAAAATTTTCTGACAGTTAAAGAAAATTCAATATTGACAATTGTTTCTCAAGAGATGAGTCTATTAACCATTCAAAACCGTAAGTCGATATCATATTTGGTTCGGAAAATATTAACTGTTAAATTTAGGCGACATTTTTCTTGCTCGAAAGCAATTGTCCAGCAGTTTATAAGGATGTGCCAATTTTTAAAAAATTATATTCAGTAGTTTTGGAAATATTTGCAATATTCCTGAGTTTTTTGGCACCCTATATAAAACTTCCGGTAGGTTAAAATAAGAGCTAAATATAAAACATTAAAAATCTAATAAGCCATGTAATCTAGATACAAGTGTATATAATCTATCTTTAACTGTTTTTTGAAGGATGCCCAATTTTTGCGAAAACGAATACGGTCATTTTCTCTTTCATTTGACTCACCAAATGCTTCTTTGGTAATGAATTCTAGATCAAAGCTAAGTCAGCATATCTTTTAAATGCTTATCAAAATATATTATTTACCAGCAGGTCTTAGTATATGAACATATTATAATTTTAAATTACTGTATTGTATTGATAACATAAATTCGCGTCTATTTCCCAACCCTATTGCAGACACACTGCGCATGTCAGGCGAATAATCTGATGGCGGGATATTTAAAATATATGTAGAAATGGGTTTAATTATTTTTTAATGTTATATTACGTCACGGTGTGAGTCATAGTTTAGGTTCTAGTCTCTATTAAATTGTTTTCAAGAATATTGTTGTTAATCGTAGCTTGCCGATTTGTTAATTTATGGTCCATAATTAAAATGGAGGGGCAGACTATTCAATAAATTTTTTTATTGTTGAAGCCGTAGCACCTGTAAAGTAAAAACCTAACCTTACATTTGTTAACTGTAAAACAATTTATGTATGCACAGACTTTGAGATGAATTATACAGGGTGTCCGGTAACTTATGGGCCATAGAGCAACAACTGGAGATAGTAGATATAAAAATATGTCTTTTGAGCCAAATTTGCCCAAGTAAAATGTTAGAGGTTAAAGAGATACAGGGTGTTGAAAGTGAAAATTAATTTTCGAAAAATGATAATTTTGAAACGGTTTAAGATATCTAATTCAAAATCGGTATAACTAGGTTTTCGAGAGGGAGAAATTCGAATTTGGTGTTAATTTCAAGATACTCCCTAGAGGGCGCTTGCTACGTGCTTCATGTTGAACTAATTCATCCATATGTTTTTAACCGTGCAGTTAGTAGTATTTATACTTTAAACTATAAAAGAACCTACGTTTTTACGTAAAAAAAGGTACTCTTGGTCGATCTCGATATCTCAAGCCGTTGCCCACATTCTAGCGTCTAAATGTTCCATTGCACATTCGGTTGATTCCTGAGAAATATTTAATTCACAAAGTGTGCCTTGCATTTTGACAAAATAATCATCACTATGCTTTGAAAAATCCACGACTACCCAAAGAAAGACATTTTCAGCACGAGTTTTCGATAAATATTTGGTGCGGCATTATCGACAATTTCTTGATCGGCCCATATCAGCTTCCGCAGAGACTTAATGGAGAACAATATTTGCAGTTTTTAGAAAACGATTTACTTTACCTTCTGGATGATATACCTCTGAACATAAGACACAATATGTGGTACATGCAAGATGGTGCCCCAGCACACTTTGCAGTTCCTGTTCGAAATCATTTAAATCAGCGTTTTCCACATCGGTGGATTGGTCGCGGTAGCGAATTTCCTTGGCCACCGCGTAGCCCAAATTAACCTGTTAGATTTTTATCTGTGGGGTCACATGAAGGATTTGGTATATGGTGATGAATCCAATACACGGGAAGAACTTAAACAAGAAATTCAAGAAGCCGCCATTGTTATAGGAGATAGTCAAAATATATTCCTGAATGTGAGACATCATTTGTTAAAAAGCTTAAGAAAATGTATTGAAGTAAATGGTGGACACTTTCATCATTTACTTAAGTGAATTAAAACAAATTCTTAATAGTTTTCAATATTTTCATTTTGTTTTTTTTTCTGCCTTTTTATCATCAAGTCCTAGAATCTGGGTAACGGCTTGAGATATCGAGATCGACCAAGAGTACCTTTTTTTACGTAAAAACGTAGGTTCTTTTATAGTTTAAAGTATAAATACTAGTAACTGCACGGTTTAAAAAAATATGGATGAATTAGTTCAACATGAAGCACGTAGCAAGCGCCCTCTAGGGAGTATCTTGAAATTAACACCAAATTCGAATTTCTCACTCTCGAAAACCTAGTTATGCCGATTTTAAATTCGATACCTTAAACCGTTTCAAAATTATCATCATTTTTCGAAAATTAATTTTCACTTTCAACACCCTGTATCTCTTTAACCTCTAACATTTTACTTGGGCAAATTTGGCTCAAAAGACATATTTTTATATCTACTATCTCCAGTTACTCTATGGCCCATAAGTTACCGGACACCCTGTATGTAGTACAAAAATATATTTGCTTCATTGAAGAAAATAATTTAGAAATATGGACCAGCATAATAACCTCTATATTATTTTCTTCAATGGAGTAAATATTTTTTTGTACCACATAAAATTCATCCCACAGTCTGTATACGAATAAATTGTCTACAATTTAAAAAAGTGGAGGTAAGGTTTTTACTTTACAGGTGCTTTACAGCCTCAATGACAAAACTTACTGATTAATGAGTAATAGCCTATCCCTCTATTTTATAATTATGACCCGTAAATTAACAAACTGGCAAACTGCGAACAACAAAAATATTCTTATAAAAAAAAAGTAATTGGGACTAGAACCTCGACAATGACCCACACCGTGACTTAAAAAATCGCCTTTTTAACCTATATTTTAAATAGCCCGCCATAAAGTTATCCGCCAGGCATGCGCAGTGTGCCTGCAATAGTGTTGGGAAATAGATACGAGTTAAAATAGGATCAGATTTTTTTCTACAGAAATATTGTGACGTTTATGTTCTTAAAGTTTAAAAATTGACGCTATTGTGTCGTTTTTACTTTACAGCATCGATATTATTCAAAACATATACCTGTCACTATAGGATACCTTACCATAGTAAAAGCTGAAGCATATATCAAATATCTTTCTAAACATATCCCAATTAGCATAACACTCATATGAACCAAGTAGGCGCTATAGGTTAAACGACCTAACACATAAAATGGAGTCCAACGACAGAACCGTAGTGCTAATCCTTAAAAAGATAAAATATTGCACAAAAAAATTTAAAAAATAATATTAAGTAAAACTTTTGTTTTTATTATTAGGGAAAAATCTTGTTTGTGACCTACAAATAAAATAACCTTACACGGTTCTAGGGCTAAAATGTCAAAGGTAAAGGGGAAGTGGCGGATTCCCAAACTTAATCCGACAACGCTTTAGGTGAAATATACTTTAATATCCAGTTGTATAATAAGAGCTTAAGAGCTTAAGTTAGAGTTTTGTAAAGCTTGGTTTAAAGTTGAACTTTGTTCAAAAAGGTAATTCTGTTGAATAATCAATTCCTAACCAAAGGGCTGCACAGGGGAGATCAATAATAATTAAATGACCATGCTGGCAATGGTTATTTATCGTCAAAATTTGGGGTATTTAAAATTTGCAGCTACTTTTTCCATATAGTTTAACACAAAACTATTTGCGAATATTACTCAAAGAAGAATATCTGCTATTAGCTTTTGTTAAGAAGTTTAAAGGTATTTTGGAAAATAAAAAAACAGATACCAATAAAGAAAAAATAATATGTTGAAAAAAGATTGAGCCTAAATTAAATTGGGGCCGCCCTCGAACGTTTTCTATAGCTCCTAGTACATGCATAAAATCTTCATCATCTGATTAGTCTCTGTTTAAAGGTTAAAGACAATGACGTTTCTTGAACGGTAGTAGAGTTTTGGACTTGCATTGTCTTTATTTGTTTAGAATCACTACGTTTCAACTGGTAAGCATGTCCAGTCGTCTTCAGGTGAATACTAAAAAATCATCATTATATTCACCTGAAGACGACTGGAGATACTTACCAGTTGAAACGTAGTGATTCTAAACAAGTAAAGACAATGCAAGTCCAAAACTCTACTACCGTTCATCCGATTAGTCTGTTAAATCCAGAAAGTGTTCAACCACAAATTTTGAACTCAAAAAGAATTTAGAAGGTTTGTTTTATTGAGTTAAATCATTAGTCATTAATAACTTGGTTTAAACCTAGAAAATTGAAAACTTACCTGAAGAATGAAAGCTCAGTAGAACCGAGAACTTTAGATCGAGCTTTACAAGCTTTTATTGTACAACCGGAACTAAGGCCCGGTTGTACAATAGTTGTGACTTCAGCGCTGAACCAAGCTCGAAGTTCATTTTGACAACCACTTTATATTCTTGTTGGTTGTCAAAATGAAGTTTGAGATTGGTTTAACACCGAACCATTTCTTGTGTTGAAACTTTTTTTAATGCATACAATTTTGTTACTATACTTATTAGGAAAAAAAAATATACCCATGTTTCCCACTATGGATTAAATCATGTTTTAACTTACAGTTGCTGCTATTATAATTATTACAAATGATGATTTCTACGTTAAGAAAAGTGTTAATAAATAGATTAAATCAAATTAAGCGATCTTGAGAATAATTATAGAAAGTACTTCGGATTCAGGAGTTGGTAACTACAAAATGAAACGCGTGAAAATAGAATATAAAACTAAACTTTTAAACTCCCATGCCATTTAATTTATCTTACATTCCTTCCATATTTTTTTCTTGTATAAAATAATAAATAAAAATTGACTGAACTATCTCTTCGCTACTTACCGCCAACTCCTTCAGAAAACCCAATTATTAAAGTTCCAATAGTTAAACTAAAAGCAATTCGTGACAACACCGCATATACTGATGCCCAAAAGGCATCGTGTATATCAGAATATAGCAATATTACAAGTCCTGGAATAACCGTGTAAAAAACTCCTATGACTACCATCGTCCTAAAAATAACTATACCACGCTAAAAAATAAAACAATTATTTTAAAAAATTGTTAGTTTTTTATCCATTTATTCAGAGAATATACACTCGCGTGCACAAAAAACGGCCCCCAAAATTTTGATTAAGTTATAGGCTTAATACCTTTTTTATTTTTAATCCGATTTTAGTGAGAACTGCAGGTATAGCTCTCAGTTTTAACTTGACTTTCACAAATTTTATTTAACATTATTTATTCGACATATTATACAAAAATTATCAAATTGTTTTTTACCCAGTTTCAAAATACCTTGTGATATATTCAAGTAGCAAAGTCATTCCAAGATGCCAGTTTTTGTTTAGAGTCATCTATTATTTACATTTTGTTTTTTGGTTCATGTCAATACATGCATTTATTCTCACACAAATGCAAAATGATCCTTTTTATTATTAACTTAAATTAATGCATAACACAAAGAGTTAACCACTGCCCCAAAGAAAAGTTGTTTTTAAAATTTTTTATTTTAATCAAAGTACAGTACAATCAGAACTGAAGCTTCTATGTTCATTACATGTATAGTCTGACGCACGGTTCTACAGCTACAATGCCTGATAAGGCAGGGAGATAACGGCCGCATTAAAAAGGCAATTCCCCTTAAAATAAGGTAAAGTCCATACAATTACTGTCTGGATGCACATCACAGCTTCTGACGTAATTTTTGATTCGAGTTAGGTCGTTATCTCCCTGCCTTATCAGGCATTGTAGCTCTAGAACCGTGCGTCAGACTATATTTATAACATTTGCCGATGCTGAATCAGCATGTGAAAGAAGCACTAAAAATCTAAGAATAAAGATAAAGATTCTGCTTATTTAACAGATAAGATAGTTCTCATGGGAACGTAACTTTTTTTTTACTAAAAAAAAGGTTTGATCACAATTATCTGAACTAAGTAAATTAATTAAGTTTTGATAATGGGTATAACCCCCTCTTGTCCTAAGAACCCCTCTTATACGAATGGGCATAGATCTAATTAAGTTTGTTACTGTTTCTTGTGAGATGTTAAGCAACTCTTCTTCTACTGCAACAATAAGCTCTAGGATTGATTCTGGGGCACGATGTCTAGCACGAATTCATCGTTTTAGCTCATACCATAAATGATCGATCGGATTTAGGTGCGGACTATATGCTGGCCACTCTATAACCCGAAAACCGGCTTCAGTAATTTAAGCTTGCACAATTCTTAAGGTGTGCGGCCTCACATTGTCATGCATAAAAATAAATTCAAGTCCAATGTAGTCGATTTAAGGTAGGTACCACATGAAATGCTAAAATCTCCTCGATGTATCTAACACCCGTTAAACCTCTACCTCTGATAACAGGGTCGGCTCGTGCTCCCATAGAAATTGCACCCCACATCATGCAGGAACCACTTGTGTGAGAATAAATGCTTAAAGTAACATAAACCAAAAAACAAAATGTAAAGAATAGATGACTTTGAACGAAAACTGGTATTTTGAAATAATTTTGCTACTTAGTTATACCACAGGGTGTTTTTGAAATAAGATTGGGATTGGGAAACAAGATTTGGATTATCCTTGTATAATATTTCTAATAACCAATGTTACTTAAAATTTGTAAATATCAAGTTAAAACTGATAGTTGTACCTGTAGTTCTCTAAAAAATCATTAAAATAGGCATAAAAATAAAAAAAAGTTATTAAACTTACAACTTAATCGAAGTGTAGAATCGTTCAGTAAGTTATTTAAAATTGAGTTGTATTTCGAAGTAAGCGGACAAGCGGATGCAGTAGCAACAAATAATGGTATACCCAATTATTCCAAGATTTTCCTCACCCATAGCTGCTTTTTTTACTAAAAATGGGATGTTAATTCGAGGAATGTCCAAGTTGGCGGTCGATGGTATTAAATTTGATAAACTATGCCGAGAATAAACGAGAAAATGGAAATTCCCTAACTACTAAAATCCAGATACCTAATGGTAGCCAATGTACCGGGAATCAGATTTATTAGTGGCTTGAACACTACAATCAAAATTCTTTATAAATATGTTTAAATTATAACTCCTTTCAATGGCGTAATCAATAAAAAAAATACCTCTGATATATTTACAATAAAAATATTTTTATAGTTCATGTATTTTATTTAATTAGTAACCTTTGGACCGGCACGGTAGGACTGGATTTGACTTTAAAAGCGTCAAACATTATATTGATATTTGATAGTGCTTTTGCTGTTGGTTGGTTAAAGCCGGAGATCGGGCGTGCGACCCAAGCTTCCTACACTGCAGCCTATAGTGGCCTATTGTACGCCGTTATTGTTAGTCGGCTGGAGTTTGAAGCCTTGAGAGCAGCTTGACTGTCTGGCAGAAAATATATATTTTGATCGTGATAACCCTTTTCAATATTCTTCTGTACGCATGCCTCTATAGCATTAACTTCCGCCTGGTATTCTGTGGAATAGTTTCCCAAGGGGATGCTGATTTGTATTTTTTATTCTAAGTCTTTCTCCAAATATTATAATTGCGGCTACTCTGTCGGCCGTTTTGGATCCATTAGTGTACCAGACTAGGCCTTTGTCCAATGACGGAGGTGTTCCTTGAGACCATAAATCTGAATCGCACCTGATATTGAATGGGTATGTTTCCATCTCCAAGAGCTAATCGTTGATAAAGTCCGTGGCCCTCTTATGTCCTATTTTTACGTGATCTTGTGTCCATTCCCCATTTGGTTTCATGCTAGAGGCGCTGCAACTAGCCTTTTTTCTGATGTAAATGTCTAAAAGTGTTAGTCCTACTATTACTTTCATTGCTGCGGTGGTGATGTTTCTCATTGCACCACTGATTCATTGAGCAGGATTTTTGTAGCTAGGCCCGGCCCGTCAACCAAAACCAAGAGAAAAAATACGAAAAAGAACGGCTGTTCTGAAGTGCCCGATTGGTCTGAAAAGGATAACTAGTGGATACACGTGGTTCGGATTCCACGTTAAGCTGTAGGTCCCGTCTGGCTGATATTACCCAGACGATAGGGGATACAATGGACCGTATATGGGCCTAAGTATACTGACTCTACCGCCAACTCCGAAAAAAAAAACATCTTGCTGGTATGCTCTACCAAATACTACTTAAAGCAGTTTTAAGTTACTCCTTTCTTTTGTCGGATTCTAGCTCTACTGATGAGCCATGATATGGCGAAACGCGTCTAGAAATGGATCTGACCAAATGAAAAGAAACTCTTCTTCTGTAATTAATATTTTATTTGTAAGTAACATCTAAGTATCTAATATTCCATTACTGGCTTTTGATGACGTCACGCAGGTTTGGAGAGTGACGCCATCAATCGTTGCAACACTATCTCCGTAGATACCTACGTCATTGTACTTTCCATAATTGATTTTGACTCTAAAAAGTCATATTCGATGATGAAATGGTCAGTCGTGTTTCATTAAAAGTGGTAGTGCTGTGTGAGTCATGTATAACGTAACCATTTATGTTTTTTGTCAGAGCGGGACGCCTGCGATTAAAAAAAAATTATTGTTGTTTAGTGGCGAAGCCAGAAAATATGTTCGGGGGACGAGGCTCAGTGGGCGTAAGTAGGACATTTTTGTCTGGAGTACCCCAAAAAAAGCGCCGCAGGCTAAAAATTTTCGGTGCCACGCCCAAAGTTAGGGTTTGATCACTTTTCTATTTTTTCCTCCAAAATTGCAGTTCGTAATGTCACCACAAAATGCCACAATTTTCTTATTCAAATCATTGCAAGATAATACTTCTTTCAAATAATCGACAATTATATCCGATGTTTCGCCTAGTTGCTCTCGAAACTCAATAAAATCTTGACTTTCACGCCTTCATATGGTAAAAAATAGCGAATCTGTTAATAAAGTTAGGAAGTGGGTTTCACGAGGGTGCTCTTTCAATTCATCCGTCGCCATAGGTGCCAGCACATTTACAATAATAGCCTGAGATTTTCTACGAGCACATCTCAATTTTTGCTCAAAACAGGTTTGAATTAATTAGAAGCACAATCGTTTGGTCTGTTTGCGAAAGCGGGACATTTTTAGTAACGTAAGGGACAGCGGGACATAGAGCCTGAAAACGGGACTGTCCCGCCCAAAGCGGGACGTATGGTCACCTTAGTCATGTAGGATACAATGTAAAAAACCCGACCGGCCGGAAAAGCTCGAATAAAATTAATATGACCCAAAAATGCGCACTTTTAAATGCTATTTAAAAATCGGACTTTTGAGTTGCTTTCTTTTAAACCAGATTTCACTCGATATACTTACTTTATTATTAAAAATGTTCTGATCTGGTTTCTCTTGCTGATGTTTGCTGTAATAATACCCAAATGCTATTCCAACAATTTGGCCTGCCATATTTCCAATAAATGAACCGATTTGATATTGAAATCGCTTACTTGCAAGAAAATCATTTAAACCAAAATAGAGCCTAAAAATAATTGACGTTTTTTACAAAAGAACTTCATCCTACTGTTTGATGTTCGTTCAGACATAACGCTACTTATTACGGTCATTAATATGTAACAAAAAGAACTATTGTTGGTTAAAATCGTTTTGTTCTACAGGAACGGCTTACTCTGAATAAAGGACTGTAGTAGTTTAAAACATTTTTTTTATTCCTTCGAACCGCCCCTTGCATTAACAGGTAAGTTTATTATTGTTAACATATTAAATGATGTTTAATGTTTGAATCGTAAATTACATTTATTACAACTTTTTTATTTATTATATTTGTACACTTTGTACCAGTTTTGGAATCTTGAGATAAGTTTAAATTTTATTTACCTCTACATAACTACGTGTTTACTTGATATGTCATCCAATGTGGCTGTGTTTACATATCCACTAAATTTACTCGCCTATTTTAGCAAAACTAACCCAATGTACATTGTACATATGTACATACAGGGTGCTACAAATTCGTGTGAGTACAAGGGGATCTCGAAAACGGTTAGAGATACGACGATGGTTAGATTGAAGCAAAGTTGAGTATTCTGGGGCTTAATAATTTGGTTAAAGAAAATTGTAAATATTCCGAATACTTTCGGAGATAACCGAAAAAGAAAACGAAATTTTTAGTTTTGGTTATTATTTTCTAGCGCCTTCATTTTTGACTTGGGAAATAAATAAACACTTTTTTGTAGCCATCTATTATGTTTTACAAGATGGCGTTATTAGTTTTCAAATTCGACGTTTCGTTCCGTTCTTTAAAAACCAACTTTAAGTTAATTTTTTTAAATACGGACCTGGAATTTTAAATTCAGTTTTAGAGACTTCTAAGAGATATTTAATACAATTTAAAGGATTTTGAAATTTTAACGTTTTGTCATCTATAATACATTTTTTCAAGTTATCTTCTTTATATCATTACGGTCCTGAACATTTAGATCCAAACCAAAAAAAAAATTTACTCAGAGGCCTTTTGATATTGTATACGAAAAAGACCTAAAGTCTCGGCCTCTAATATTTTTCTGTGTTTATTTTTGTTAGATGTTTCGCCTGAAACTAGCATCATCAGACCATATAAATATAAACAGTAAACAAATTTTGAAATTTGAAGAAATAGTCCATACTTAAAGTGGAGTGGAAATTCAGAAGAAAAGAAATAAAAACACAAAGTCTTCCTCCACTATTATATTAAAGAATCTCATATGTTCAGAGAAACTTTTTATCTCTACATGTTTCGAATGCAGAAGCATTCATCTTTAGGAGAATGAATGAAAAAAGAAGAAACTAATAGATATCACCTTAACGGAGCATCAAAATTGTAAGTTCAGTAAATAGAACTGTAAGAAAACTAATACACACGTGGTATTGTAACAATAAAAGTATATGGGATTCAGGCTCATGGCACTGTAAAAGTTTATATGCAGAATAAAAAATATAACATCTCTGTCTGAGAAGAATGGTTGGAAAAATGTGGAAAAGAAAAAGTTAATAATTAATCCAGAAATTGAAGGCTGGTCATAACAGAAAACTGAAGTGTGAGGAAGATGAAGTTATTAAATTATGTTAGAATTGGAGGGTTAAAGTTTAAAGTGGCAGTTCTGACAAGGTTCGTCAGATGAATACCACATGTCGATTGACAGTTAAGAATAAAAAAATTGGAAAAAGTAGATTTTGCGAAAAGATCTTTTTGGAAACGTGGTGGCGATCGCGCCTAATTTTATTTAATCCATAAGGTTTTTTTGAAAAACGTTCATTTTATTGTACAAAATGCTAAAAAAACATAGCAAAATCTACTTTTTCCAATTTTTTTATTCTTAACTGTCAATCGACATGTGGTATTCATCTGACAAACCTTGTCAAAACTGCCACTTTAAACTTTAACTCTCCAATTCTAACATAATTTAATAACTTCATCTTCCTCACACTTCAGTTTTCTGTTATGACCAGCCTTCAATTTCTGGATTAATTATTACTTTTTCTTTTTCACATTTTTCCAACCATTCATCTCAGACAGAGATATTATATTTTTTATTCTGCATATAAACTTTTACAGTGCCATGAGCCTGAATCCCATATATTTTTATTGTTACAATAACACGTGTGCATTAGTTTTCTCACAGTTCTATTTACTAAACTTACAATTTTGATGCTCCGTTAAGGTGATATCTATTAGTTTCTTCTTTTTTCATTAATTCTCCTGAAGATGAATGCTTCTGCATTCGAAACATGTAGAGATAAAAAGTTTCTCTGACATACGAGATTCTTTAATATAATAGTGGAGGAAGACTTTGTGTTTTTATTTCTTTCCTTCTAAATTTTGAAATTGTTTTTAAATAAACGTAAGCGCATTACAATAATATAACTAGACTAACACTCCAGTTACCCTTTCTTCACTCGGTAGCATTAATTTTTTTTCTGTTTTACAATATTTCGGTCTAGGTCTGAGGCAAAAACAATAGGACTTAAGATGTTTCATTATGAAAATAAATAAAATACTAATAAAAAAAAGAATTACTTCTCGGGCCTTAAAAACTTGCTTTTACTTGTATTGTTGCGGTAAATCTTATTGAAATAATAGAAACATTTTGACAACCAATAAAATCCCTCTAAACGCTATTTCAAACGTGATTTTCTCGGAATCCAAACAAACAGTTTTGTAAAAACCTGTTTTATATTCAGCGGTAAATATAATTATTTCCAGCGAATCAAGAATCCGGGTATCACCCAGTGCCGAGATTTTAGCGCCTGAAAAATCGATTAGCGGGGTTTTATTGTTTGGCAAAATGTCACCAATAAACAGCCTAAACGCCACAACTTCCTGTAATGTATTATAATTTTAATATTTAAGTTATCCTAAAAATAATTTCCAGGGACATAGTAGTAAAGAAAAAAATATATGATATTTAATGACAAAACGTTAAAAGTTTAAAAATCTCTAAATTGATTTAAATTTCCAAAGCGTATAGAAGTCCCTAAAACTGTTTTTAAAATAAAAGATCCGAATTTAAAAAAATTGACTTAAGGTTGGTATCTAACGACACGTCGAATTTGAAAACGAATAACACCATCCTGTAGAACATAAGGAACAACTATGGGAAAGTGTTTTTTGTTTTTTTCCTTTAAAAATGAAGGTGTAAAAAATTAACAACCAAAACTAAAAATTTGGGTTTTCTTCGATATTCGAAGGTATTCGGAATATTTACAATTTTCTTTTACCTTATTAAGCCCCAAAATATGCAACTTTGCCTCAATTTAACCATTTTCGTATCTCTAGCCGTTTTTGAAATCCCTTTGTACGCACACGAATTGGTAACACCCTGTATACCGGGTGTTTTTTAATTGAGTGCCGATACTTAAGGTTGTGAATCCTTGGGTGATTTGAAGAAGAAAAGTTAATATTAACATATGTCCTAAAGCTCTTCATTTTTGAGCTACAGGGTGTTAACATTTCTTAAAAAATATAACTTATTTATCATAATTATTATATCACTGCGTTCACGTAGGCATGATATTGAATTTTCAACAACTTCTGTAATAAATATGGGTTCTTTATTTTTTTTTCTCTTATTATTTCGCTTTAGATTTAAGATTTGGAATTTATCGTTTTACTAAATGAATTGCGATTTTTAAAATAAAATTTTAAAACATTTTTTTGGTTTTAATTTTTTTATGCAAAAAGGGTGCATCATGCGAAAGTAAGTCTATAAACCAAATTTGCTCCAAAATAAATAAAGATTTTGAATATAAGTTTGGTTGTTAGAAAAATCAGTGTCGTACCATTTTTTTCTTTAAAAATATTCAGTTCAAACCCCGTACGGACGTCACTGGTAAATATTTAAAAAAATCTTTTAAGTTAAAAATGCTCCTTAATGATTAAGAGGTGCGTACAAAATTTCATAAAAATATCTAAGAGTGATATAATAATTATGATAAAAAGTTATATTTTTTTAAAAATGTTAACACCCTGTAGCTCAAAAATGAAGAGCTTTAGTACATTGTTAATATTAACTTTTCTTCTTCAAATCACCCAAGGATTCACAACCTTAAGTATCGGCACTCAATTAAAAAACACCCTGTATATACTATACCTATAGTATTTAAAAATATCCCTTTGACAAAACAATTTTGAACCAGTCTTGACATGCCTTTTAGAATAGTAATCTACTGGTGCTTTTACAGGTAGACATTATAATCAAACTTAGATTTAAATCATCTTTCGAGTCCAATGTACGCAGGCGTAACGTTTTAAATTAAAAGTAGCCTACTCACATTTAGTCACTCCGGATGTAATTTACCGGAGAGATAACCGGCCGGTCGATTCCGCTACAGACACACAGTTAAATGACGGATCAGGGCCGGCCGGCGATTGTCGATTGTTAAAACTGAACGTGTGTAGTAGGCGTTTGCCGGCCGGCATTGGAGATCAAAATGGCTTGAAGTACTTAAAAAGTTTAAAATATCAGGTGTTATTGATTTATACCGCAAACATAAATGATGTTTGCGGAAAATAAAAACTTCATATGAAAACAGAGCTTTTGTGAACGAAGGCTTATGACGAATTACTTTTACTGTATAAAAATGTCGAAGCTATTGTGGAATTTGTGGAATATAAGAAACCTAATATGAGAACTGTATTTAGAAAGGAACTTAAAAAGGTTAAAATAACAAAAAGTAACAAAATTTAATAAATACTCGAAACAATAATTATCATTCACCCTAAAAAAGTTTTTTAATTACTTATACTCGATTGTCTGAGTTTTCGTATAAGCTCCATGTAGGAGAAAGTGCAACGTCTTTTTAACCACTCTTTCATCCTCATAGGGGTTTTCTTTTTTCTCTGCTCGTGTAAAGGCTTTTTTACATTAGGTGCAATTGCAAGTTGCAAGTGCAAGTAAATGATCGTTTTTAATGGGAAAACTTGCATCAGCTAATTAAAACGTCGAAGCGCATGCTTTCAGGCAATTTTTCACCCAATGTAAAAGGCCTTAATATAATAACAATTGCCTCTGCGTTATCTCATTGTGACATGTTTGAACTGACGATAAAAAATTGTGCGTGTATAGTGAAATGGAGGCCGTAATCGAATCCGGCCCAGAACTGTGACTATCGATAACGGTCGCAGCCGGCCGGTTGGCGGACGGACAGTCGACGGACTGACGGCCGGCTGAACGTTATGTGCCTGGACTCCTTTAGTTTTTGGAAAGATATTCCTTCAAGAATAGAAATATTTAAAAAATAAATCTTCGAAATTTTAATTTTTTTGAAAAATATCCATTTGGAAAAAAAAACATATTCGAAACATTAGTTTTTGGGTAATTGGTCCCTCGAAAATGTATTCAAATATGTGTGCAATAATACTTACTCAATGGGACAAGTGTGTAGAGCAGGAAAATCATAATAATAATTTTGTGAAAAGGAACAAAATATATAAGATAACACTGCTGCTCCCAAAGTATACCAAACATATTTTTCATATTTCTTAAGTAACCAAATAAAAAGGAGAGATAGAATTAAGTATTGTGCACTAAGAGCCAGAAACCAAGATGTAGGAAGACACTAAAAAAATAAAAAAACATGTCATGAAAAGATATGACAGAAAATGTATTGTGCATACAGCAAATAAAATTTAATGTGTATTGTACTGTATGTTCGCGAATGGGATTTAGAAGAGCACCAATGGACCAAAAAGTGAAAGATACGAAAAAAAAGTAACTCTTTATAAAAGTTTTTGATTGTAAAATAGATGAGATTCACGTTATGAAAAATTTAATGTTGTATACAGGGAGCATAAAAAATAGGAAAAAGTTATTTTATGTAAAGTAAACGTACCCTGTATATAATTGTTTATCAAAAAACAAATATTAAATAGGTTTTAAATGAATCTCTTAACCGACATACAAGGTGTCATTAAAAAATTTAAATAATAAAAGTAGATAACGAGCTTTTTCCAGTACTAACTTTAAAATCACTCATTATTGACCGATTATTAAGTTTACAAATCGTTTTCCTTTATCCCTTGCCAGAAGCCTCTATTATTTACCGTCGTTATTGATAACGGTCAATAATAGAGGTTTCTGGCAAAAACAATGTAAAACAGGCAACTTGACCTTTTTTTATTTTAAAAATATATGAAAACGTCATGTTTAGATAACCAGGTATTCCAGCTTTCTTTGTTTGGCACCAGTCCTTAAATACTGAGTAGGTTTTTAAATACAAAATCTTAGATTTTTGTGCTTCAACAATCATTGCTAGAGGAGTGCACTATCAGTAATAGTTTCTTCACTCATTTTATCAAAAAGACTTGAATTTTGTTATGAATCAACAAATACTGACAACTAAAAATGCCATCTGATAAGATTAAAAAAATGCTGCAAATTTTAAAGCACAGGTAACTTGACTGAAAAAACAGAAGCAACCCTAAGAAGGTATGTTAACTTTAATTAATAATGTAATGTTGTAAATGTGTTAGTAGTGGAAAAAATAATATATTTATTATGGTTTAGACAACTATTATTGCCCTCATGTCTAAAATCCCTCGTTGATGCGCTCCTCGGGATTTAAAATCGACGCTCGATGCTCGATCAATAATAGTATCTGTCTAAACATTGGTCAATAATATACTATAGAGGCTCCCAACTAGGTTCTCTCACAATTATCCAGAGTACTAGTTTCGATATATCAACAATAATGACACCATGGAGACGTTTGTGAAAGTATTTTTTAAATAAAGCAATTAAGTATTCAATTATCAAAATGTTATTTACTGAACAATAGTAGTTTGTACAACAAGAGTGGACATGATGTCTATATCGCACGAGGAAGTAAATTGAGCACGACGCCGTAGACGGAGTGCTTAAACTTTCGAGCGCTCTATGGACAATCCACTCGAGTTGTACAGTATATTTTTTCTACGACTCAACTTCCGAAATTCATTACTTTTAGTGAATATTTTTAAAAAATATTTAAATTAACTAGCATAAATTGTCTTTTTATTTGGCCGTGTACTTGTGAATAAGATAAAGAAAAAACAATTGAAGAAATATTTATTTCGTTGGCAAATCAATGGACCAAATTATACTGTAATTCATCGATTTGGGCCATTTCTTATATTTACACAAAATCACTTCGAATGTATCTCTCTCACTTTCGGCCTTTTATAGAATAACAGACAAAGAGCTATATATTTATTAATAAAAATGAACAATTTATTTTTCTCAACCATAGCTAGTTTGATTAAATTGTACTGCTGAAATGCACAGAAGAAAAAACGGTTTGTCGGGTTTATTTCTGCTTGCGTAAGAATTAAAACTCCGAAAGTACAACAAAATAGTTGTAGAATTAGTTTTATACAGTTAAAAACGGCTTTTGTGTATTAATCTGAAGTTATAAAGTTCGCTATGGTAAAATTTTTCAAAATAATCGAAAATTCACAAACTAGCAACACTGTTAACGTGGAAAAAGAAGTGGCAATACTGTAAAAATAACATAAACTTAAGACCTTTAGTAAAAAATTAAATTACCTAATTTCTTTCTAGAAATAGTAAAAATTTTTCTTTCTATCTTCATGTTATTCCATTTAAGGAAGATTTACCAGTTATTTTCCTAAATCTGTCTTGCCTTAAATAACAACAGGGGTTGGATCCCCGTTTAAAATATATCAAAAATATCACGTCGAACACATATTTATTTTGCATGGAAAAAAACAATCAAAGTTTAGTAAAAAACGTTTATTATGTAGGTATAGATATTGTACCGGGTGATTCAATAAGAAAGGACGCCGCGCCGGCTATATATCGGAAACTACTGGGCATAGAAACTCGGGAAAAAAAATGATAACTAAACTGGCCATGAGAAAATCCTGGAAATGATTTTTAAGTTCCGCATTTTGCCGCAAGAGGGCGTAATTGAAAAGTAAATTATAAAAGTTTACATATCTCGGAAAATTCCACATTAAGGTATATCTTTGATAACACCATTAAAAGGCTTGGACAATTATGCATCATTTCGGTCTTATGCTCATTGGCGTACCGACTTTAATAAGAGGGGGGTTGAAAGTGTAATCAGTTAAATCGCTGTAACTTATAAACGACTTTTCCGATTTTAGCAATCTAAAGACTGTTTGGAAGCGAAATGTATGTACTTTCACCAATCGTATTTAGTTGTCCATAATATGCTAAAGGGCGCAATTTGTAATAATAACAAATTTTTTGATTTTACTCCGAAAAAATAAATTATACGGTATAATTATGATACCATAATCGAAAAGTAGATTAAATTTGCTAGAAGAAATATTAAAACCGCAGCTCGATATCTCCGTTCGTTTCAGCGTTATCGCCAATAGAATAAATTTTAATGAAGAAGCGATTATATATTTTTTAGAAAAAAAGTGGGACGCCACTGATATTTTTTCATGTGGATATTATTTCTGATTAGCCTGGTCAATTCTGCATAAAATGGTATCTTGCGTTTTTCTCGTCAGGCACACCGTTCTTAATTAAAATAATTAAATTAGCTCTACTATTTATTATTATTAACATTGATAATGAAAAATTTTGTTTTATAAAAATTTTTGGAAATGACCACCTTCACTTAATAGGCATGCTCCCGCCCGTCTAATTTAATTTAATTATTTTAATTAAGAACGGTGTGTCTGAGAAAAACGCAAGAGACCATTTTTATGCAGAATTGACCAGGCTAATCAGAAATAATATTCACATGAAAAAATATCAGTGGCGTCCCACTTTTTTTCTAAAAAATATATAATCGCTTCTTCATTAAAATTTATTCTATTGGCGATAACGCTGAAACGAACGGAGAGCTGCGATTTTAATATTTTTTCTAGCAAATTTAATCTACTTTTCGATTATGGTATCATAATTATACCGTATAATTTATTTTTTCGGAGTAAAATCAAAAAATGTGATATTATTACAAATTGCGCCCTCTAGCATTTTTTTTGAGAACTATTATGGATAACTAAATACGACTGGTGAAAGTGCATACATTTCTTTTCCAAACAGTCTTTAGTTTGCTAAAATCGGATAAGTCGTTTATAAGTTACAGCGATTTAACTGATTACACTTTCAACAGCTTCCCCCCCTCTTATTAAAGTCGGTACGCCAATGAGCATAAGACCAAAATGAGGCATAATTGTCCAAGCTTTTTAATGGTGTTATCAAAGATATACCTTAATGTGGAATTTTTCAAGATATGTAAACTTTTATAATTTACTTTTCAATTACGCCCTCTTGCGGCAAAATGCGGAACTTAAAAATCATTTCCAGGATTTTGTCATGGCCAGTTTAGTTATCATTTTTTTTTCTTGAGTTTCTATGCCCAGTAGTTTCCGAGATATAGCCGGCGTCCTTTCTGATTGAATCACCCGGTACATTTTATGCATTGAATCTTGTAGTAATGGTCTAGAAATGAGTGGAAAACTGCAGATTTTTGAAATACGAAAGTGCATCTGTGCAATACTATTTAGTTCGGTCAGAAAATAATAGTTTACTAGAAAAATATTTTAGTATTAACTTTGGTATTATACCTTCAATTTTTGCATCATTTCATGTACTCTTTAAGAAAAAATTGTGTATACATAGACTCTGGGATAAATATTTTCATTTGAATTAAAAGAGAACACATTTTATCTGACAGATTTGCATATTTTTGAAGTATATTCTTAACCTCACCAAGGGTCTTCAAGGGTCTTCAAGGGTCAAAAAACGACCCGTAAAATTTACAACGTATCAATTTGGTTTCTTTGTAATTGACCACTTGGTGATTGGTCAGTTTCTTATCCTAACTAGGATGGATATGAAATCATAAAAATACTTAGTAGACAAAAAAGGGTTTAATTATTATTTTTGAAATTGCTAACTAGAGGTATCTAGTAATCTAGATTTTGTGACTAAATCGCGTTTTATACAAAAACATTTTTAAAAACGTTATTTTATAAACGCCACGTGGTGGGGACATGGCGTTTTGCAGGAGTTTACGAAGTCTAATAAAAATAAATATTATTGAAAGGGAAGTTTTACAATAAAGACTAATTCAATTTTGATTGAGATGTACTAAAAGTTCCTAAATTATGTGTTTGGCACCTTTACAAACAAAAGTACTTGATTATTTTTAGACTTTATTGTTGGAAACAAGTAGACATGCGGAGACCTTAAAAGTAAAATAACCTTGCGGAATATATTCCATTTCAAAATCGATTCATTCGTTTGTACTTACCATGTTGTCCGGGTCAATGAAGTTGTTAATAAAGAACAAATTCGTCCAACCATTTTTTCGACAGTTTTTAAATTCTCTCCCAATAATTAAGCTCCATATGGGCCCCGTACCTAAATGGCGAATCCAGGTAGCGTTAAATAAAATCATAAATATAAGAGAAGGTAGAAGTCTAGAAAGAAGAATAAATTATAAAAAAATATATTTAACTCAAAATTAACATATGAGGTGTAATATAAACCAAAAGGTTCAAGTATGCTTTATTGTTATAAAAAAATCATCTTGTTAACAAAGCTAAAATATACATACAAGCCTGTGCACCAGAACCATGCTTAAACCTTAAAAAGTACACAATAAAAATTAAAGACAAAACATAACACGCTATAAATTAGTTAAAAAAAAAACAAGCAAGTAGCGACAAAAAAACTCACGAGTAAATGGCACACAAAACAAATTTTACAAAATGACCAATCCTGTTAACACACTGAGTTAAAATGTGTCGTTGTAATACTCAACCAACTCGTAATAGGCTCTCTCCGCCAGTTGTTTCCTTGCAGTTCTTTTACATAGTTTAAGGGTAGGACCCTCTAGTATTGTGAGAGTGGTCGGGAATTGGCAATGTGTCTTTGTGTTTATAAATATGCAGACCGTTTCAAGAATAAACAGAGATGTTAAAGTTAATATTTTCCTGGATCTAAACAACGGTCTGCATGACTCTCTGCCATTTACACCACAAACATACCTTAGAGCCCGCTTCTGGAGAACAAACAACGAGCTCAGGAGGTAGTTATATGTATTCCCTTAGAACACAATTCCGTATCGCAAGATTCTTCCAGTGAGTGGTAGACCTTCTTATGACAAACTGAGTGACAGATCCAGAAATAGCAATAAGGTTAATATAATAATTGAAACTACTTGTCTTCAAAAAATCGTCACTAAATGTTATTCAAAATGTACTAACACTTAATATTGATTAATTAGAGCGTGGTTTACTTGGATTATTTTTCTTAACTTTTACTACAAAAATATACGTTAGAAACATTTTTTCTGTGAGCGTGAAAAACTAAATTTTCTGCAATAATGTGGAATAAATCTACTTTACTTTTCTGCAGTAAAATGCCTAAAAAAAATAAACTTTCTAGACGTTTCTATAATTTTTTTGTATACCAAAGAGACAATAGTAGTTTGTATGTACAACAAGATTGGATGTAATGTCCATATCGCACAATGAAGTAAATGGAGCATGGGCCAAAGTGGTTAGTTTCAACAATTAAGGCGGAACTTTGTGCAGCAAGAAATTTATTTGCAAGAGAGTCTCACCCGAAGTGGGCATACTAGCGAGCTTATGACGTGGTGAAAAATATTCCGTAAACATCGACACACACTGAAACCACGAGTCGAGGCGGCAGGTTCTTTCTTATGCTAATGAGTTTCGGTTGATTTTATTTCGAAGATGAGAAATTTGTTTTGAGGAAAATAAGTATTTTACTTGTTATTGTATTAGTTAAAATAATGTATCTAATCGTTATACGGATATATCTTTTAAATTTTGTCTTATTTTATTATTAAAGCTATAGAATATTTACAAAAAATAAAGTTAGGTAGAGCAGAAAGTTTGAAGTGTTAATTAATAATAGAATAATAGGTATAAAAGCACCTGCAAACAGGGTGTTCGTGTTCCACCGGGAACCGCTTCGAACTATATATGGAAAACTATACATAGGAAAATTTTCAAAATTTGCCATCGTGGTAATGCTGATGGGGACGACCGGACTAAAAAAATTTCATAATGGTGGTACTTCCGGTTATACCGAAAGTTAGTGTCAGCTAGGGTAGTTGGGTTTTAAAAATTAAAAAGCGGGAGGTGGATAGTGCCTGGAGGACAAGTTTTTTTTGAGGTGCTTAAAATAATTATATTGATGATTTCTAAAAAAAAAGTCGATACCCCGTTGATCTTACGCTGTGGCGTGCCTTTTATATTTCTTCCTCCTCTCATCAAACGTGCTTTCTAAAAAAAAAAAGGTTGCCCCTCTCTAAGGCAGCTGTACAGTTATTAGACGTCCGTCGTGTTATCGGAAAAGCGGGAGTTTTGTTTAAGTGCGGGAGCCTCCCGACTAAACCGGGAGGGTTGGCAACCCTAGTATCAGCGTGTTTATTTTAAATAGAACATTCTATATATTATTACATTTTTGCATTCTACGTAAAATTCTAGGCAGATTTTGTACAGGGTGGGGACTTTAATTGGAATAAATTCGATATTATTAAAACTGCTGAAGTTACGCCTACAAAATTGGGTATGTGGGGTTTTGAAGCATGCGGAATTGAATTATAATGTCGGCGCAGTTGCCAGATTTCTCAGCTTTGCGCTACACGTAGTAATTTTAATATTTTAAATGGAATGCCCAATTTATTTTTATTGCAGTGCATTGGGCGTGTCCAATTTAATAAGATGCCAAATTTACAAAATTCTATCTTCACTAATTGCTGAGCTATGGCAACACTGTAGTTCCATTAAAAAGTATCATGAGAATTTCTATTTTTAAAGTTTAAATTAAATTGACCATTTTGAAAAGACAAGAACTTTTCTTGAAGCTTGTCAATAACTTAGTAACTATGGAGGTAGACAAGCGTCCCGGTACTTTTTAAGGGAACTACAGTGTTGTCATAGCTCAGAAACTAGTGAAGATAGAATTTTGTAAATTTGAGATCTTACTAAATTTGACACTAATTCACTGCAATAAAAATAAATAGTGCATTCCATTTAAAATAACAAAATTACTACGTGTAGCGCAAAGCTGAGAAATCTGGCAACTGCGCCGACATCATAATCCAATTCCGCATGCTCCAAAACCCCCACATACTAAATTTTGTAGGCGCAACTTCAGCAGGTTTAATAAAATCGAATTTATTTCATTTAAAGTCCCCACCCTTTATACCTATACCTATAAATATCGAAGCGTTTTTGACATATTTGAATTTTTCTGTTAAGAATGACGTTTGCAAGCCTTAAAATAATTATCAATTTTTTCTATAAAGAAGCCTTATATTTATTTAATTTAAGCGGGATTCCTTGTTATAAAGGACCTGCTTTATTAGATTTTTTATAATATTTTGATAACTATTAATTCAGGGTGTTTAAACAATATTAATTGAAAAAACTGCAAAAAGTCTAAATTTTATAATTACTTTTAGTTAAGCATTAAAAAGGGTAAGTTTGTATATTTCAAAAATGTTTAGTTTTCGAAATATTGCTAATTTAATATTTTTATATGGCAATTTTGCTGCAGATTTTTAGTTCAGTGACTCTTAGTTGTCTATGACGGCGTTGAAAAACAGCAAAATCTAATTTTACCATTTGAACATTATTAATAAGCACATTGTGATGGCTTCTGTTTTGAAGATATCGATTGTCAAATGTGTCCCATGTTCTTAATATAACTTTAACACATTCTCCATAAATAATAAATAAATTTAAATTATCTTCGTTTGTACAATTTAAGCGCACAGACATGATAATTAATGATGTTTAAATGGTAAGTGACAGCTTCATAAATTTTTCTTGCATTTGATTGTTTTTCAACGCCGTTATAGCCAACTAAAAGTAACTAAACTTAAAATCTGCAGCAAAATCGCCATATAAAAATATTAAATTGGCAATGTTTCTAAAACTAAAATTTTTTGGGATATACAAACTTACCCTTATTTTTAATGCTAAATAAGGAATAATTATAAAATTTGTGTATTTCCATTTGAAAAACTAGTCTTTTTGCAGTTTTTCAATTTAATTTTTAATCGTATTGTTTAAACACCCTGTATATAGTTATTAAAATATTATAAAAAATCTATTAAAAATATCTAAAACGCTTAGACATAGGTATAGGACATGGTATACAAGATATGCCTAATAGGACATGGTATACAAGATATGCCTAAATTCTTGCGTAGAATGCAAAAAGTAGTAATATATAGAGTATTCTATTTAAAATAAGCAAGTTGACACTTACTTCCAGTATAACGGGAAGTGCCAACATTATAAAAATATTTTAGTCCGATCGCCCCCATCAGCATTAGCATATACTGTCAAATTTTCAAAATTAGGAGGCACAGGCCTACCCTGAAACTAAAGGTTTTCAGCATTGGTTATCAAATACTTCGTAAGGTCAATAGTTTTTCAATCAAAATTTTCTTATATTACAAATTTTTCACCGTGTTTATTTAAAAAACAAAAGATAAGTCCCGCTGGTTCCAAGATTTGTTGACTGTGGTTACTAACTCGCCCAGTATTTTGTCCGTCGCGTTCCGTGCCCTTATAATTATTTTTTTTTAAAGTGGTATGTTTTTGACGATTAGTTGCGCTGCACCCTCAAAAGAGGAAAAAGTAAGTACCTAGACTTTTTTTTAGTAACACAGAAACAACAGGAGGTAATACCGTATCGTCGCGCCAATCCGATACAAAATCACGGTATTAATGTTTTTTATAAACATAAAGTGATAGGGGGGTAGCCAAAAAGACGTGTAAGTTCTCAAAAGTGACTTCTATAAAATAAAATACTTCGTAGCCTTTTCTACACTTTCTCCACCGTTCAAAAGTGGCTCCAAAAAAAAACAAAACTTTGCGTTTTCAAGAACTTCTATCAAAAGTGATTCCTACAAAAAAAAATGTCGCAGTCGTTTCATAAACTCCCCCTAACAAAAGTTAGTAAAAAAATATATTTACCCCCCCCCTCCCCATGTTAGTAAAAAGTATATCATCTACACACAAAATTGTATTTTATTACTCTGCGTGGCATACTGTCCAATTTTTATTTAATACCTACCTAGCTTCTTAGAAGCATTGTCACTATACAGTAGTCTCGCTGCACCAAATTGTAGCTGCGAGCCAATAACATGGACAGATAAATATCATGTGATCAACGCCAAATTCGTGCCTGACAACTACTTTTAAATCGTTAAACCATGGATAAAATAATAAACACATTTCACCTTTAAGATGAATTCATATTTTAACAGGTTTAGACAGAAGCTCACTATATAAACAATATATAGAGGCTGTATAATAAGCATACAATATAAAAACAATCGATTAGAAATAGATTCATTATGCAACAGTTGGTTTCCTTACTCACTAAGAACCTTCATAAATGGCTTTATTTTATTGCACCTATCACCCTTTACCAAGACAAATTAAACTTTAATTTTAGATCTAAGAGTTAATATACCAGGGTTACCATACATCCTGGGATTTGTCATAAGTTCCCGGTGACCCAGTTTGAGCCTCTAATACCAATAAGCTATTTACCTTAGTATATTTTGTTCACTATCAAGACAATGGCCCATTTCGATAAAAAACGAAACAAAAAAAATTCAATATAGCCCATTTTTGATTGCAATACATCAACAAATCCACTGCATTTTGTTCAATTCTTATCCTTACCTAACATGAATAAGAAATTTTGAAAGCCCAAACACCCGTTTTGACAAAATGGTGAAAGCGCCTTGAACATTTTGCCTTCCGGCGCATTATAAACCATCTCGGTCTAAGCCGAAACATTTATGGCAACCCAGAGTATATAGCACAACTACTAGTTGCGTCTTTTTAAAATTGACGCTTAGATATTCTGTTATTGGCATTGACAATCCAAAAAAAAGAACATAAAATTTAGCCCAAAATTATCCCCGAAATTACTTCTTGTTCGACCTCCTATAATTTTTTTCAGTGTACCATTATTCTCTCTGGATGTAAATTGTTTCACGTCAGCCGAGAATAAATTCAGCTGTATATAGGCAACTTCTATATCATGACAACAAAATTTACCTAAAACATGAGTTGCGCGCTGCAAGATAACGGACTTATTACGACATTGTTTTGTCTCAATTTTTGAAGTCTTAAAGATAAGACATGGAAGTTCTAAGGTACATGGCTATTTTTTTGAAAAAAAAATTCTTAGCTACGATATTAACCTTGGAAAAGTGCCTAAAACTACGCACCTTTAGTGGGCATTTTCTTATACATATTCTTATTTTTTTCAAAAAAGGGCTTTGTACCTTAGAAATACAAACATTCCTTTATTAAATTTTAAATTGTCCCGACAAATATTTCAAATAGCCTTTGCAGAATCCTGCAGTAGCGAAACGGTGTTTTTCATCCTCTAAATTTGCGCGTGGTAGAGCCTTAAATCTTAAAACATTCAAAGTTCAGTACAAATTTCCGAAGGATTGCCGCAATGAGCATTTTGCTTGTATTTTTTTAGGAAAACCATTTATTTTATTTTTGCCTTGGCCAGGTTTGATCTATTCACTGTGATTTTTACACCCGGTCAGTAATACAAATTCTTTTGCACTAGGGCGAGGGTAAGGATGTCCTCTCATCAGTGGCGTATTTAGGTGGGAGGGGGGGGGGGTGTTAATTGCAACCTAATTTTGCTTAAATGCCCTACATACGCCCACTGAGTGTCCCCCCCCCCCAGCATATTTTCTACCTACGCCACTGCCTCTCGTTCCAGTTTTGGTTGCCCGAGTATTCGTTGCCTCCTCCGATCTATTGACTCGCAATGGCAAACTATGTGCTGTACTGTTTCCCTAACTTGTCCGCATAATCTGCAGTTAAGGTCTACATTATAAAGTTGCATTCTGTGGAGATGATTCTTGACTGTCATATGACCTGTCAGAATTCCTGTAATAGTTCTTAGCCAATTTATGTTCATTTGAAGCAGCGCTGCCTCGTTTGTCTCGAGTCTCGATCCCCTGGATTTGCTATGGTGTAATCCCTCACTGTTATTTCAGTAGATTTTGTGTTCATAGTTGATTGTGATCCATAGTTTTATGGCATCTCGTACTGTGTACCTTGATACTTGGAGTGCCGGTTCTGAATTAATGAATGTATTTTCTGAGCCTTTCTTCGCAAGTTCATCGGCTGTAATTATTTCTATACCTGTCTTAAGGTTACCTTGCTGCATATTAGTGATCTAAGAGCTGCTTGACTGTCAGAGTATATATGGATCCGCTTATTGAGGTGAGCCCTCCTATTGTTTTTATACGCACATTGTAATATGGCGTAGATTTTTATTTGGAACAATGCTTTAATTTCTGCATTTAACTAAATTTGTAAAACAATTGCTACTTGAACCCCTTGACTTTAGACCCCCATATTTATTTATAGTCAGTATCTCGAAACCAACTGAAAAAAACAATAATTTTATTGCTGTAGAAGTTTTGTGTCTATAACCGTTATAATAATCAAGAAATAAAAATAACGGCTAGAGGACAATGTTCACGCCTTTGCCTATTGCATTCTCCTTTATGCTATTTAGATAAATTTTGAAATCTACATGTAATATCCACATATATCTTTAGGCCTCTTTCAGACGAGGATACTGTATGCGGGATTCTGTATGCGAGATACCGAATCAAAGCCGCATACTACCCCGATACTTCTTTGGGATACTTTTTTATTACACATTTCTTAACAAGCTTCAGTGCGGTGCAGTCGTTAATCATAAATATTGAAGAGTGCGTATGTTATGGTATATATCTAATAAAAAGAAAAAACTTAAAAGGAGACGAACTCTGTAGGTTCATCCTATGATAGAATTAAGGGAAGCTAAGGGAACATATAATTTACTTCATCAAGAGTTATTACAAGACACTACAAAGTTTTTTAATTATTATCGAATGTCTCCACAATCATTTGAAGAGCTGCACAACATTCAACTACTCACTGTCACTTCTGAATAAATACTGGCCGCCTCTGAAATCGAACTTTTTGCGTCGCAAAAGTATGCATGTCTGAACAGGTCCATAAGCCACCATGATAATTCTGTATCTCGGATACTCCTTCGCCGCCGGGCGGCTGATTTGTCAAGATTCAAAAATTCTGTCGCGCGATACTGTATACGGCGTCGAATGCCGTGTGTAAGCCACAATTTAACTGCATGCTTTTTCTGTATCTGAGATACACGCGTCTGGGATACAACGTCCTCGTCTGAAAGAGGCCTAACACTATATTGCTAATACCATAATTCAATGATGACAACATTTGTACATAAATGTAAACATTTGACAGGGCCGACTTTCAAAATATTTTTACAAGCTTTTATTTAAATTCACCCTTTTAGTTCGGGTGGGTACAGTGTACAGTTTATGGTCAAATAAAACTAAGTAACCAATATTTTACATACCTGAAATACCTTATTCCTGGTATTGAACCGCGATTCGTGCAAAAAAAGGATCATGCACTTTTTTCTACCCATCTTGAGACACAAGTCGCTAACAATAACAAAATGTCTGGTAAAGTTTTATACCTAAATTCGCACCCAAAACTTAAAAATAATATCCACAATCACACACGAAACATCCGAACGAATACAGCGTAAAAAAGATGGAAACGACTATAACTTACAAACTGACAAAAAAATGTCTAAAGTAAAGTTTTATAAATATTACCACCCAAAACTTGGAAATTATAACAACACACGAATAAACGAAACAAAAGATGGCGACTAATAAGAATATAACGGCGAGCCGGTTCTGTTCAAAAAACTTCTGTTTACGTTCTGTTAGAAATCGTGTGGGTTGCCTAATTTTTTCCCTACTGCGCAAGCGCCACGGCCCCTAACTAAGGTTATTTTGAATCGCACGATGGGTGTATTCTTGCTTCGTGCGGCTGCTTGTATTGGCAATATAGTGTATGTATATATGGTTATATCACGTCAAGGGCTTGCGATCCATGGAAGCGACAGCGCTACTTTCCCTAAAATTAAGCGCTAAACCCAAATTGTCTACGGTTTTAGTTTATAAATTCTTGAATTATTAACTGAAATTTACTTTCAAAACTACTTAAATAAATTTACCTCGAAGAGTACCTACTTAGTTAAGTTGATCTAAACAAAATTTGGTATACCTACGTACGTGAAAGGCGTTTATAATTTTAGGAAATTTCTTTAAGTATGTTATACCAGAAACTGCAGCTGTATTCGCCTTAACAAATTGGCTTTTTATAATAACTTGAAAACTAGTTATCCAATTGGAACAAAATTTGGTATAAGCATGTAAATTGAGTTTATAATTTTAGGAAAATATTTAATTAAAACCAATTGAATAAAAGTTGGTATACCCAATGAGTTTATAAATTCAAAAAACAAAATTTATTGATTAACAAAATAATTATGTAAAGAGTAAAAATAGTTGTTTTTGCTGGTTGTCATTTTTAAAGTTCAACTATTTCAAATATTATTATTAATATAGTAGGAATGTTACCTGAAAATTCTCAAGACAAAAATCGAGAAGCATTCTTTTAAGCTTATTCCTTCTCTATCCTTCAAATGTGTAAACAGGCTACTGGAAAGCAAAAATGATGAAATAAAGAAAAAAGTTGACATACACAGGTGGCCCAATCCAAAAAATACCGATGTAGGACTTCCCGCAAACATCTAAAATTGAACACAATAAGAAATATGATTTATTGCAATTCCGGCTATAATTTACTCAAAAACTATTTGAGCTATCGAGTTTATTTCAAGATATAACGTCAAAGTTAAAAAAAAACGTCATTGTATCCCGCATGTATTAAATTCATACTCTTGAAAGGTAGTCTAGGTAAAAGGTAAAGGTGAATGAAAATTAGAACCTGTCCTGTCAAGTTCGGAAGTTTTTATTTTTATGGGTTCATTCTTTTTTTACAGAATTCATAACTTTGTTAAGTACTTGAGGGGAGTTCTTCTGAAATGTATTTGTATTTCTAGATCATAGTTCTTCTAAAATTTTGCAAGAGTTTTAAAAGTAGACTTTTCAATGTTTATTGTGTAACCAGAAAGAAAAGTCGCATGGCTTATATATACTTATTACTATAACGATTCGGTCTTCGAAAAAAAAAATTAAATTATCAAGAGTTAGGTACGTAAATTAGTGCGCCAGACTGCTGAAAGTAGCCTTGTCGAATCTATTCTAGATGGTGAATAGATTCGATAGAGACGCGTTTAAAACATTGTCAAATATTTAATTACGGTGTCACGCTGAATTGAGAGTCTTCTCAACAAAAAATAAGTAGACATAAGTAAATCTGATTAAGTACTTTTGAGACAGTTTAGAAACTGCAAAAAGGGTTCCAGCTAGGGTTGCCAGACGTCCCGTATTTTCCGGGATTGTCCCGTTTTCAAGTTTCTGTCCCGCGTCCCGGGCAAGCTATTAACGGGACGCCATTTGTCCCGTTTTTCTCACTTGACACGAAAATTTTAAACTTTATGTCCACTCCCAATATATCTCACAATAATTGTTTAATTCCAACAATCCAACAACAACAAAAAAAAGATAATACTTTTTTTTAACATCCGTTTGCGTAAAAATGTAAAGTATTGGTATCTTTGCTCCTTTACAGTGGCATATTTAGGGGGAGCTGCCGGGCCCTCGAGCCTAGGAGCTCATAAATAAAAGTCTAATTGCAACCTAGTTTTTCGTCTCACGCTTGGACTCATAATTTGAATCTTTAAATAATGTATTCTTGGCTTAGATTACAAAGGTCCTGTGGGAAACGTTTAGTTTTTAAACTTTTTTCTCCTAAAAGTCCTGTCTTATATAGAGATTAAGGTTTCGGACGCATATCAATTTAGTTATTAATTTATGATACAATTTTAAAGGAAAACGAGTAAAAAGAATAATATATTATATACTAATTGTCTGTTCCGCTTTCCTTTTTTTTTGAGCTATTTTTAATCAACAAAGATAACCCAATGCAATAAAATATTTTTACGACAAACACAAAAAACAATGATTTATTTTTAAAGAGAAAAATTAAAGTAAAAATTTTAATTGAAACATTTTTTTATGGAAGAAGTGTGATCACTTATAATATAAACAATAGTGCGGGAAGAACGAAAATGCTTTTTCCTACGACCACCTATGAAAATGAGAAAAAAAGCACGGTTAACTTGGCTCGAAAGCGCCGAATATCACACGCGTGTTGAAAGAAAATATTTCAACTCTAGAGTGGTAATACAAGGCACACTATTTGATTTAAACATATGATGTCAATTTGACAGACCACACCTATTTATTAAAAAGAACAAATTTTAGAAATCAGTAATTGTAAAGTGTTTTAACTTATTTTTCATGTATTTGTCGAGTGATTTAGAATTAGAGTGTGAAAATACGCCATGTGAATTTATAAAAAATGTTAATAAAAGAAAAAAAAAGTCGCGCTGAAGAAAATGTCATATATTTAAACAACAAATATTAACTGGTAGCCATGAACGCCATAGCGTAGACACTAAAGCTCTTGTCTACAGAACGGGAGGTCACAGGTTCAAATCCCATCAGGAGTATTTGACTTTTTTTTATAAAAACATTAAATAATTTATAGAATTATTTTGAATTGAAATCTTCCTTGTAAGGTGGATTTTTTAAATTTTAGTTAAATGTATATTTCCTTGAAATTTAAAATTTTTCATTCTGGTTAATCTAGAAGTGTGTGTGTGTTTGTTTTATGGCTCTGGTTGAAACCAAATGGCCACCACATTCACAATTGTCGTCATTGGTTAAACCAATTCGCTTCATGTGTTTAGGATATAAGGCATGAAAACTTCTCATGCGTGAAATTGTCCTAACAAATTTTTTATTTGATTCCCTATAGAACCATGTTCTCCTACCTAAATTAGGAAAATTATTTTTATAGGCAAGCCCTTTTTCTGAATTTGAATATTGCACCTGCCATCTATGTGTCATTCTTAGTTTCGCTTGACTAACTATATCTGTGTAAGGTATTTTAAAGTCTGTAGCTGAACCACGGCTCGTAGCTTCTTTAGCTGCTTTGTCGACTAATTCATTTTCGGTAATGCCTATATGTGCTTTGACCCAGACAAAATTTATATCTTTATTTAAGTTTCTTAAGGATACGTATAAATTGGCTATATCACTAACAAGATAATTAGTAGGTGCAATATTCAAACAATTCTGAATTTTTATCAATGAACTTTTACTGTCAGAGAATATAACAAACTTGTTGTTTCCCTCATAATCTTCGCAGTATTTAAGTGATTCTAGGATAGCCCAGAGTTCCGCTGAAAAAATAGATGTGCCGTCTGGCAATTTAAATTGTTTGTATAACTGGATGTTTTTGTGGTAGAAGGCACAGCCAGTTTTTTTATCTAGAACAGATCCGTCAGTAAATATTTGTTCATAGTTTGACCAGGTGGTCGCTTGTTTTTCTAAAAACTTACTTTTGAGAGATAATTCATTTTCTTCCATGTTATTCTGAATGATTACTTTTGGAATGTTATTGAAAATTGAATAATTTAATTGATAAAAGGGTAAAGTGCTATTACTGTATATATTATTTTTGTTCTGGGTTATCCATGAATAACTTTTTATTAACAATGGTAACTTTTTAACTTTCCAATATGAGTGTGTATAACATAGTACTGTAAGTTCGTTTATTTTATTTATTAAAATACTGTCTTTTGAAATAAGTTTTAACAGGAATTTGTCAGCAATAAAGTCTCTTCTTATTTCTAAAGGAGGTTCATTTGTCTCAGCTTCCATTACCGAAATTGGGGTGCTTTTCAGGAATCCTATGCATTGTCTTATGCATTTATTTTTAATAATTTCCAATTTATTTAAATGAGTTTGTGCTGCAGAACCGTAAAAAATACTGGAATAGTCCAAGATTGATCGAACATAGGCTTTATAGAATAGCAACGAGATATTTGGATCTGCTCCCCAGTTTTTGTGGCTAAATGCTCTAATGATATTTAAGCCATTTTCTGTACGCTTGACAAGATATTGAATGTGTTCTTTCCAATTTAATTTTCGGTCCAAATAAAGACCCAAATATTTAACCGTTGATTGTTGTTGGATTGTTAATCCTCCAAGTTGAACCTCATTGGGGTCTTGTCTTCGACTTCTTGAGAAGTTACAAAATACTGTTTTCTCGGTTGATAGGTTAAATCCATTGTTATGAAGCCACTTTAAGGTATTAGTAAAGTTTTCGTGTAATTTTTCTTTTGCTCTCTCGGGATCCTTGTCAGATGTATATAAACAGATGTCATCGGCAAATTTTAAAAGTTTGACGTCGTTTTGGAATAGTTTTTCTAGATCATAAGTATAAATAATGTATAAAATCGGGCTTAGAATGCTACCTTGGGGGAGCCCGATTTTTGCTTCTTTTGCCTCTGTTATTCCTTCGTTGGTGCGGATATATATTTGGCGAGTATTATAAATATCGTACAAATTCTTCACCATTTTGAACGGTATTCCAATTTTCATCATTTTTTTTGCAAGGATATTATACACGACATTATCATATGCTCCTTGTATATCCAAGAACAATGCCGATGTGCACTGATTTTTGGTGAATCCTAGCTGGGTATCTGTCACTAAGTTCGCTATAACATCCTGTGTAGATGTTCCTTTTCTAAATCCAAATTGAGTTTTTGGGAATAATTGGTTTTTGGTTAACCAGAACTCCAATCTATTTTTTATTATTCTTTCGTATGTTTTAAGTACACATGATGCCAGCGCTATTGGTCTATAGGATGTGGAGAGATTTGTTGGTTTGCCTGGTTTATTAATAGGGACAATAATATATTGTTTCCAATCTTCAGGTACTGGGTGCTTTCCTAAAAATATGTTGTTAAATATTTTTAGTAGTAACTTTTTAACATTGACGGGCAGATTAAATAACATTGAATAATGCAGGTTATCCTTGCCTGGAGCAGAGTTATTATTTTGTTTTAATGTTCGATTTAGTTCTTCTATGTTAAAGGGTTTAAGTAAAAAGTCTTCACCGTGGATATTTTCGTCCACTTCCTGTGTTATTGGGCGGTATGCATAAGGGGGGGCTAGTTTATTGTGGAATTCCCCTATCCAGGGATCTTTCAAAGTAGTTGGAATTCTATTTTCCTGTTTCCTATTCCTAAAACCATTAACCTTTTTCCAGACTGTTTTTATTGGTGTATTTTGATTTATTGAGAGGCAAAATGACCTCCAGTTTTCTCTTTTAACCTCTTTGATGGTTTTTTTAGCTTGAGCATCAGCTTGTTTATAATTTATTAAATTTGTCATATTGGGATTTAATTTGTATAAACTATAACATTCCTTTCTTTTTTGAACTACATTGTTACATTTTTCATTCCACCAAGACTTACCTCCATGATTTTTCCCATTATTTTCTGATATAATTGGGATAGATTTTTCTATTACAGCGTTTAAAATTTTAATAAATTGATCATAATTTATATTATCATGTTCTGAAAAGTTTAGAGTAGATTCGACAGCAAATGTGTCCCAATCGGCTTTATGAATATTCCACTTTTTGTGACTAGTCTTGGAAATAAGTCTGGGTGCTATTTGACATGTTATTAAAATTGGTATGTGATCAGATCCATAAGGATCATCTAAAGTACTCCAAACTAATTTATCCTGCATACATGGGGATGTTAATGAAAGATCGATTGCAGAATTACTCCCACCTGAAGGGTGTAACCGTGTGAATGATCCGTCGTTCAGAAAAACTAAGTTACTGTCATTAATTGCATCTAGTAATCTATTTCCTGCAGTATTACTGTCAAAACATCCCCATGCAGTATGGTGTGCATTAAAATCTCCGCATATCAATAAGGGTTTATGAAATAGGTTAAAAAAGGAATTCCAAATAACTGTAGATATTTTAGCTTGAGGCTTAATGTATAGCGAAACGAGAGATATAAATGAGCCATTACTTATAGAAACCTTAACAGCTACATACATAATATTAGGGAAATCTTTGCCGGTAATTTCGGAAAATTGGATATTATTTTTTATTAATACAGCTACACCACCTTTACCATCATCCCGGTCCCTCCTAACAACGTTATATCCCGCAAAGGAGATATACCGGCCAGGCCTAAACCACGTTTCTGATAGCAAGGCTATGTCAACTTTAGTTTTTTCTAAAAGATTTTCTAAGTTTACTTTATTGGATATCGCTGAGCGGCAGTTCCATTGAGCAATATTTAAGCTGTCCATTTTTAAAGTTAAAATTGACTAGAAAGTTTGGATTTTATTAGTTGTGCAAGTTCTTGTTCGTTAATGTCAAAAGTATTTTTTTGTCTTAAAATATTTAAGACTGTTAGGATTACGTCCACAATTTTATTAAAACCAGAATCTTGTGTGTTTGTATCATAAGATGAAGTATTTTGTTGATTTATTGTGTTATTTAAATTTGATTGGTATAAGTTGTCATTAAGAATATTGTTTTTAGGCTGAGAAAATCGGCTCTGAGATAGAATTTGTTTATGTTGTTCTAAAACTGTGTTAGGTGATGCTGGTCTAGCTCTTTTTGTAGTAGTTTTAAATTGTGTAAAGTTTGAAGAAGTAGCTACATTTTTTGGATTTTTTGTGGATGAAGTATTACTGGGTAAGATGTTGTCTAGATCTCTAAGGTCTACTTCATGTTCTGATTTTTTTGCTACTGCTGAAGAGTATGAGGTCTGAGGAAAGCATTTTTCTGCTTCTTTGTACGAAAGATTTTGATGTGCCATAGCTGATTTAATATTTTTTTGCCTAGCGAATTCTGTACATTTTTTAATTTCATTTGTGGCATGAGTGCCTTTACAGTGAAAACATTCTATATCTTTTTCTTCTTTACACTCTTCCAGTTTGTGATCGCCCTCGCATTTTAAACATCGTTTTTTACTTCTACACTGTTTACTAGTATGTCCGTATCGAAAGCAATTATAACATAACATTACTCTTTGGACGTAGGGGGTTACTACTAATCGAACATGCCCTAACGCGACATATTTTGGCAAACTTTGGGTTTTAAACGTAATAATAACTGATTTGGTTTCAATAATTTTTTTTTGATTATCTCTTTTATCAATTATAGCTTTTGTGATTCTTCTAGCATTAATCACTGAAAAAATAGAGTGTTCATCAAATTTTTTAATTTTGTTCTTAAGAGTTTCTATGCTTATATCTGTATCAATATCTTTTATTACCCCCTGTTTCATTACTGACGATTTTGGTATATACACATCTAAATTTTTTTCTTTTAAATTTTTTGATGAAATTAAGTTATTGGCCGTTTTACTGTCTTTGCATTGAACCCGTATTCTATTACGCCCTGTAGATTCAATCTCTCTAATTTTATTGTCTAATTCGGGGTGACAGGCATATATGACATCATTTACTTTTATTGGATTAAGCTTACCTTTAAAGTCTGGGTCTTTATTTTCTATCAGTACATAGTATGGAGCAAGATCTGTGGTTTCATAAAGAAATTGTATTTTGGTTACCTGTTCGCTAGATTCGTTATTTTTTGCCTTTTCGATTGGTTTTACCACCGTTTGACTATTTTCCTTATAATCCACGTTAATCATGTGGTCACTTTTTAATCCAGAAATAGCCCCAGTAGGGCGCATATTATCATCTGGGGGTTTCCCCCCGTTAAACACGTCCATTTTATTTAAATTTCCTAAATTTTGGTTCCCGCAAATTTAAACCGATTATAATCTTTATTTATCACTTAGGAATTCGCTTATCGCGCGAAAAAAAATGCACTACCGATATCGACCGTCCTATTTAATAGCCCGATCAGAACTGTGAATCTAGAAGTCAATCCAGGATTAGGTCTTCCTATGATATATAAAATATGAAAAAATGAAAATGTTAAACTACCAATAAAGGAAAAGCCTATTGACAAACTATATGAAACAAGATATTAAGTGGAACATAATCCTAGGTATGCTAATTTCAACTCTAGAGTTGAAATATTTTTTTTCAACTCTAGAGTTGAAATATTTTTTTTTACAAATCAAAGGCTTTTTTAATAATTCTTTGTAGTCGTAGGAAAAATAGTGTACATTACTCGTGTGAAAGTGATTATTCTAAAACTCGGAGAAATATCTCCTCGTTTGAAAAGTATCACTTTCATCACTTGTTATGTAATATACTATATTAGGAATATACAAAACGGCATTTAAGAAAAAGTATTTCGAAACCTAAGCATTTGCACTAAAAACTGCTCTCAGATCTACGCTCCTAAAATACATGATTTCTAAAAAAATCATTAATTTTGGCGTGGTGAGAGATATTTACTTTATTTTTAATCATGAAAAACCCAGCCCGAAAAATACTAGTTAGAGTCATACATACTTACGTCTTATGTTAAAATTTTGAATTGACACCAATATTCATATTTTTCACAGAAAATATAAAAAATGTTCTATTTTTAAATAAAGAGCCAGCTAAGAATATCAAAAAAAAAGAAAAAAAACATTTACAAAAACAAATTTAATCCAACAATGCAGAGGGGGAGAGCTAATAATTTAATTTTCGAAATTTAATAGTAATTACGTGAATTTTAAACGAACTTTGGGCGTGGCCCCGAAAATTATTGAAATTGATAAAAACCAAACCGTAAATTGATAGTGGCCTGTAAGTCATACTAGAAGCCTGCACGAGCCGGGCCTTTATTTTGTTATTTTTGGGTTCCCCAGGTTTTTAGGCCCGTCGATCTTTTCGGGCCATCAGTAGTCTTTTCGGACTAGCCGGTCTTTTCGAGTTGGTCGGGCTTTTCGGGCCGGTCGGGCTTTTCGGGCCGGTCGGGCTTTTTTCTTTTAGTCTTGGTTGACGGACAGAACCGCGCCGACTCGGGTCGCAAAATACCTTGTCCGGTCTAGGTCAAGTCGCGAAATTGCGGCCCGTGCAGGACCCTAAGTTTTAACTGAGACCGTATAAACTTTACCTACATAGAGAAAAATTGGTACAATGTGTACCAATTTTCCTTTAAAAAAAACATTATCATTTATGATACAAAGATTGCAAGGTATGATTTTCAAAGGCTGTAATGTCATCTTGTATGTAAGTAACTCGAGAGACAAATTGTCATTTTCATTGTGTTTTCATGGTTACGAATAGAAATTTTACTCACAAGATGACGTTACAGCCTCTGAATATCTTTGTATCTTGGCTATATCATTAGAAGCGAAGTTTAGCGGATAAAATAACCATTTGCCAGTAGGTATAAGCAAAATTCACAATATAATTATCAGCTTTTAATTTGGAAGTATTTGCTTTTATCTTTTTATTTAAAATAGACAATTTTTGCCAAGCACCAAAATCCAGCTAAGCGATTATTCAAACACGAATTTAACGAACAACTTGAATAATTTGGTAAATATTCTGTTCCGTATATTCAGCGGTATATATCATTCTTCAAAGTGAACCAAAAATCATGTTGCAGGAGTTGGCGTTTAAACATTCTATTAACGGAATTTTGTTGTTTTGCAAAAGCTAACAAACAATTCATTCATGCTGTAACTTACTTCTTCCAAATATTTTGGATTCGATATTAAATTACTCACAACGCACAACATAGTGTGAGACAATACCACTATCGCAGAGTTATAAAATCTGTAAGCAAAAATAAAGAATGTTTATATACAGTGTGTTATGAAATTGAAACAATTTGGGTACATACCCCTAAAACCAGACCGAATTTTCCGAACACCAATGGAGAAAATTTACTTGTACTTGTAAACTGTACTTTACGCCGGAGCTAGATTTAATAACAAATGACGCCAAAACCTCCCCTTACGGCGTTGTGCAATTCCAGTCTTATCGCGTCGTTTTATTTTGTAACGGTTTTTTTATTTAACTATACCGGGTGATTTACGACGAGCTTGCATATTTTTGCCGCCGTATAGACACGATTAAAATTAAAAAAGTTATATGCCTCCTCTGGGAATCAAACCCAGAACCTCTCGATTACATTGTAATGCTTTTTCAATTTTAATCGTGTCTGTACGCCGGCAAAAACATTTTTCAATTTAAAAATTATTTACAGACGCCAACTTAAATATTGATGTTTGTGACCTGTAATATTGATGGCAAAACATTGGTAACAAAACATCGATGAACATCGCCCATAAATATCCTATATAGATTCAATGAAAATAAAAACAAGAACGAAAAATATTTACCTTATGGTTTGAATACTTCGAAATTTATCGACTTCTGGAGTACTTGTCACTGTAATCAACCGATTCCAGTTCTTTGATAAGGAAAATGCTGAGAGAATCTTGCCTTTAGGAGTACTTGTCATCTTTTGATAGTCTTCCGAATTCATATACCCAGCACTGACTTCATAGTATGTTGCATATACCACGAGCAATATGTACATTACAAACAAAGTGCTGAAAAATATATATATTCGAATAAATGGACGATTTCTGACTTTTCTACGATTTAAGAAATATTAAGATCTTATACAGTAGGTTGCATCATAAAGAAAAATCGTTCTTGGTTAGCCTAACCGCGTATTAAAATGACAAAATTTAATCAGTGCAAGGCTTATTCCGTGTTTACGCAAAATTGCCTTTTATTTTGCAAAAGATGGCCGCTGTCAGTGTTGGATGCCAGTTCTTGTAAAATATAAGGTTATTTGCCTCTTATTAAATTTTGTCTTTTTAATACTCGGTTAAGCTAATTGAGAACTATATTTCTTTATGCAACCCGCTAATAGTCTCCCAGTGGTGTTTTTACCTCGGCATTATTTTGATATACCATTGATTCTCTTTTTGTATTAATTTGATCATTTTGCAATTAAATAATTTTATTAATAAATAATTTTACCGCGATAATGATGCAAATATAGTTTTAGTTCTATTAAACAACATAGTCTGTATTAAAATACTTTATTCTTTATGAATCTAAAGAAAAAGAAAATATTTTTAATACGAAACTTAGTTGACCAATTCTGACAATCATATTGAACCCAGAACTCTCAATTTAGTACGGCTTAAAATTTAGAACCCTTTAGGCCCAATTTTATAAAATCCCCTAAACCTAGGAGCTTTAGGTCTATGGTCTATTTCTTTTCGATTGCGAACGATGACAGAAACCCGTTTTACAATAAAAAAATGCAAGAATTTTCATTTTTGACAAGTTGAAAAAGTAAGGTTAGGGATTTACGTCATAACTGACATTTTGTTGTTTACTGTTTATAGCGGTTAGAATTTTAAATTAACACTTGTTAAGGCCGCTTTACAGTTTGCAATTTTTCTTTCACGCAAGAAAAGATTGCCCGGGAGTATGCGCAGAACGAGGCTAATGATCAGCTGGCGCAATTTATATTGCTTGCAAGAAATATAACTCGGACCGTATTTTCATTGCAAGCGCAATTCTGAGGATTTTCTGGTGATTTATGAGACACCAAACTAAATATAAAAATCCCTTACATTTATTTATGTTTTTTCTAACCTATAGCGGGTACGTTTTGTTTTTGTTGGTTTGCTTTAATCAACCCCCAAAGTGACTGATGCTTACCCACAGAGCATGTCTAGCCAGTCAACTGGATGCCTAGGATCTTGTGTTGAACAATGCGTTTCCGTTATGGTTCCCTTTAATTGAAATTTTTTAAACTTCTCATTATAACAGTCTTCCAATGCCTTTACAAATGTCGGGTCATTTTCATCAGACATCGCTACTCCAGGGCAAGTTTTTGGTACACATATAGAATGTCGCAGTTTATCATGTCTATAATTTGATTCGATCGCACTGAGATTCTGTAAGTAAACGTAAGAATATACAGTGTTTTCACGGTAGATGGAACGTTAGACTTTTATGGAAAACGGGTGATACGTTTTCTTCAAAAATTTGGTTGCTCAGAACCATGGTCTATCGTCCTAAAATATTTTCAGCAATGGGGCGGTGCCGCTTCGGCCCGAAACAGGTGGCAACATCGTTATTTTAAATGGAACACTCTAAATATTATAAAGTAAAGAGTTTAGCATCCGTATAAGTAAATAGAAAAAAGTTTTTTAGCGGCAGGCGGACAAAGTGATGTATCAATCTTTTGCATTAAAGTACACATAGACGCCACAGGTAATGGGTTCCCTGGGGCACAGGTAGACAATGACAGGCTGTTTAGTTCTTGTTAGGACTCATCAGAAAGCCATGCCTGCGTTTTTATTTCTTAAAAATGCCTTGAAAGAACAGTCTCGCTGTATGTACTTGGAGTTGCTTACATGTTATGGCTTTTTGATGAGTTCTAACAAGAACGAAACAGCCTGTCATTATCTTCCTGTACCCCGCCATTACCTTTGGCGTCCCTGTGTTCTTTAATGCAAAAGATTGATGCACCACTTTGTCCGCCTGCCGCTAAAAAACTTTTTTCTATCTATATATTATATTATTTTCTAATTCCCTATATAATGTCACGTATATTTTGTATGAAATGTCATATGTCCAAATTTAATTGTTTTTGAGATATTGTCGGATATGGATTGGCACCCTTAAGGATGAATAAACCAGTTCATACTTCGCTGTGGTGCTAAGACGCTTAATAGGTGTTGAGTCTGCTGATAAGAATAGGTGTAGTGGAAAAATAGTGTGTAGAACAAAGATAAGGACAGTCCTAGTTTGGTAGGAGGAGTTTGTAGATGAAATTTGATAAACATAATTGTTTGTATTGGTTGGGATAAAGGGTTCCATTTTGAATAGTCCATCCAGGGGAAAATCCCCTCTTTAATAAAGTGCTGACATAGCAAAAAGGAACCCCTTCTTCCATCTGGTAAGGGTTGCAAAACTTATAAAAAACTCGGAGGAACACTTACTCGGGGAGTTGTAAAAAGTATTCAAGTGTAAGGGTAACCTCTGCCCAAATAACTACTTAAAAGTTTAAAACAGTTTTCGAGCCATGAAGAGTACTGCCCCAGAACCAGTTTACTTTGCTGCGATTGCGTAAGTGTTCCTTACATTTAATTGTTCAACTGTATTAACTTGTATTCTTTTTATTTTGGTCAAAGTTGTCTATTAAGAACAAATTGTTTCTTTAAACTTACTAGAATAACACCTTTCTAAAGTAAGTCAAAAAGAGACAGTTTCTCTTCTTGTTAGAGAACTATCTAAATTTACCATTTTATAATCTTTTACGTAACATTGTATTTTATTCACATTATGATTATTGTCTGTCATCGCTTTGCTATTCATTAAATAAATGTCTTAAAAAATCCTTAGTGTTTCAGTGATTCGATAGCGCACCATAAGGGCACAAATAATAAATACTTATTAATAAAATAATTAAAACAGATTAAAACCGTCTAAGCTACATAACCCAGTCGCCTGTCATTTTAAGACGCGACAATATTGATGTTCAAAATATGCCATTTTTAGAATTTGAACGGCGCATCACCTCCCCATCTCAAGTTTTTGTTCTCTATCTAAAAGTTACAACTTTTGGTTTAACATGTTAAACCGTTAACCCATTTTTTTGGTTTAACCTGTTAAACTGGAAGTTGGTATTTTGCTAGAGAATGAAAAACTAAGACGAGGAGGTGAAAACCACTTTTCTCGTAGATGCGTCGTTCCAATGCTACATGCCGATGTTTACCGGACCTTCCCAAGGTGTCGATGAATTAAAGCATTGAAGCTTGTTCTAATTGACCAGAAGAAGTAATAGCTAAAGATAGTGTTGTAATGATGAGCGTCGCCTCTGTGAGTGCTTTGTAAGGCACTTAAATTTTTCTTAGCTGAATTATTTCCATATTTTTATACACAAAATCTTAATATATTATATTATCGTCGATTTACCCTGATTATGTTCCATGTTTCAGAAGGATTATCTTTATCAATTGGCTCAAGAACATATTGGAAATAACAATATAACGCTTCGTCTTCTAGTAACATACAACTGTCATAATTTTCATTATAGAAAACATCTGGTATAGATCCATACTGTTTATCTAAAAAATACAAAAAATTAACCAAACCTCTACGAAATTCCAATACAACGTAAGCATACGCACGCATCTAAGTTGATGTAGGTATTCCTATTTAACCGCCAATCAAAACTTCTCTATCGGTTAGTTTATTAGATTAACACTTACGACAAGCCTGTTCAATCGACGTAGGTAAAAAATTTACCTAGTTCTGCATTAAACTCCTCCTACAGGTAAAAGTGGTAAAATTTAGAGCCGTTCCTAGTGTAGCTGCTGCTTCCGCCCGTGTGCGAGAATAAATTGGCGATTATTTTGAAAAACTTTATCATAGCGAACCTTAAAGTTATTATATTAATGCACAAACGCCGTTTTTAACTGTTTAAATCGAATTCTAGAGCTATTTTGTTGTACTTTCGGAGTACTTACGCATACAGAAAAAAAAAACGAACATCCTTTTTTCCTCTGTGCATTTCAGCAGAACAATTTAATCAAACTAGCTATGGTTGAGAAAAACAACTTGTTCATTTTTATTAATTAATATAAACCGCTTTTTGTCAATTATTCTGCAAAAAGCCGAATGTGAGAATAGTATATTACATAACAAGTGATGAAAGTGATACTTTTCAAACGAGGAGATATTTAGCACGAGGCGTCAGCCGAGTGCGGAAATTCCCCGAGTTTTAGAATAATCACTTTCACACGAGTAATGTACACTATTTTTCCTACGACCACAAAGAATTATTAAAAAAAACTTATGATTTGTAAAAAAAATATTTCAACTCTAGAGTTGAAAAAAAATATTTCAACTCTAGAGTGGAAATACAAGGCACACTATTTAATTTAAACATATGATGCCAATTTAATAGATCGAAAGGTCACAGGTTCAAATTCCATCAGGAGTATTTGACTTTTTTTTATAAAAACATTAAATAAATTATAAAATTATTTTGAATTGAAATCTTCCTTCTTGAATGATTTTTTTTATTTAATCAAGGAAAGATACATTAAAAATAAATTTAAAAAATTCACCCAACAAAGAAGATTTCAATTTAAAATAATTCTATAAATTATTTAATGTTTTCATAAGAAAAAATTAAGTGCTCCTGATGGGATTTGAACCTGTAATCTTTCGATCCGTAGGTCATGGGTCTAGTGTCTACGCTATGGCGACCCATAAACATTTCCTGCTTAAGTTTAATATATGACATTTTCTTCAGCGTGGCTTGTTTTGACTGGTAATAGATTTTCCAGTATATTCTTAACTTTTTTCTAATTTCAGATGGCGTATTTTCACACTCTAATTCTGAATCACTCGACAAATACATGATAAATAAACTAAACTGCTTTCTAAAATTTGTTATTTTTAATAAATAGGCGTGGTCTGTCAAATTGGCATCATATGCTTAAATTAAATAGTGTGCCTTGTATTTCCACTCTAGAGTTGAAATATTTTCTTCCAACACGCGTGTGATATTCGGCGCTTTCGAGCCAAGTTAACCGTGCTTTTTTTCTCATTTTCATAGGTGGTCGTAGGAAAAGATAGATTCAAAGTGATTTTGTGTTAATATAAGAAATGCCCCAAATTGATAAATATGTTACAGTCTAATTTGCTCCAGGGATTTGCCATCAAAATTAATTTTTCTTCAATTTGCTTTTTATTATCTTTCTCACAAGTTCACGGCGAACTAAAAAGACAAGTTATGGTGCCTAATTTAAATATTTTTTTACAATTTTTAGTAATGAAGTTCGGAAGTTGAGTCAAAAAAAAAATATACTGTACAACTCGAGTGGATTGTCCATATTGCGCTCGGAAGTTTAAGCACTCAGATTATGGCGTCGTACTTAATTTACTTCCATGTGCGATATGGACATCATATCCACTCTTGTACAATCTACTATAGTTTATTTTTTAATTTTACAACCCAATATAATAATAATAAATATTAATCTATTGATATAAAAACCAGATAAATACTTACGTTATACTTATTAAATAAAGTACATACAGGGTGTCCCACAGGGAACCGAATCGATCTATATATAGAAAACTATACATAGGAAAATTTTGAAAATTTGACAGTATGCTGATGCTGATGGGGGCGACCGGGCTAAAATATTTTCATAATGGTGGTACTTCCGGTTATACCGGAAATAAGTGTCAACTTGCTTATTTTAAATAGGACACCCTATATATTATTACATTTTTGCATTCTACGCAAGATTCTAGGCAGATTTTGTGTACCATGTCCTATACCTATGTCTAGACGTTTTTGACATATTTGAATTTTTATGTCAAAAATGACGTTTGCAAGCCTTAGAATAATTATCAATTTTTTCTATAAAGAAGCCTTATTTATTTAATTTAAGTGGGATTCCTTGTTATAAAGGACCTGCTTTAATAGATTTTTTAAAATAATTTGATAACTATTAATACCGGGTGTTCAAAAAATAAGAATAAAAATCAAATTAAAGAACTGCAAAAAGTCTAGATTTTCAAATGGAAACACCCAAATTTTATAAATATTTTTTATTTAGCATTAAAAATAAGGGTAAGTTTGTGTAAGGTTGCATATCCCAATAATTTTTAGTTTTCGAAATATTGCCAATTTAGTATTTTTATAAGGCGATTTCGCTGCAGATTTTAAGTTCAGTTACTCTTAGTTGGCTATGACGGCGTTGAAAAACCATCAAATGCTTAGAAAATCTATGAAGCTGTCACTTACCATTTGAACATTATTAATAATCATGCCTGAGCGTTTAAATTATACAAACGAAGATAATTTAAACTTATTTAGTATTTATGGAGAATGTGATAAAGTTATATCAAGAACATGTGACACATTTGCCATTCGATATCCGCAAAAACAGAAGCCATCACAATGTGCTGTTAATAAAATTAATAGAAAGTTTCAAGAACTTTGGAACTATTAATACAGGGTACTCAAACAATAGGTTTAAAAGTGAAATTGAAAAAACTGTAAAAAATCTACACTTTCAAACGGAAACCCCCAAATTTTACAGTAAATGTTCAAACTGACGTCCTGCAACTTCCAGACATTTTCGTATCTGAGCAGCACTTGTTCATGGGTCGCTTTTCTTATTGACTCGGGGCTTAAATTTGCAAATTCATTCCTCACTCGCTGTATGCAATCTTCCATAGTTGTTATCGGAGTATTATAAACTCGATCTTTAATTGTACCCCAAATAAAAAAATCGAGCACTGTAAGATCTGGGGAGCTGGCTGGCCAAAGAAAAGGACCATTGTTGGCAATCCATCGATCATTAAAAGCATTTCTTAAAAAATTGTCGATGAGGTAGGTACCATGTGCAGGTGCGCCATCATGCTGATAAAAGAGATTTCTATGTACAGCGAGCGGCAAATTGTCTAAATAGTCAGTTTCAAAATTATGTAAAATGTTCAAATAGCCTTCACCTACAAGTAAATAAGTACATTTTATATCTAGAAAATTAAAAAACGTCTAACTTACCATTTAAATTTTCTTGATAAAAATGTAGTGCTATGACGCCGTCATTTCGTACCGCACAATAAGCAATAAACAGCCAGGAATCTTGAAAATTTAGCTCTCTAAACACATTTAAATTTGAATCACTTCAAAAATGGGAATTGTGTCGATTAAAGGAACCATTTTTTATAAATTTAGCTTTGTCTGTCCAAATGATATTGTCCAAAAATCCAATGTTTCCTTGCGTCCAAGTTAAGATGAATTCACAGAATGCCACTCGTCTTGGAAAATTAGCTTCTTTTAAATGATCGACTTTGTTGTTGAGTAAGATTGTATGGATACCATTTATGCTTGCATAATATTCTATTAATTGTCGACTTGGATAATCCTGACTTTAACGCAGCTTGTCTTACTGACATTATTGGATATGCCGCAAAATATCCCAAAATAGCAATTTCAATATTGTCATCATTAACAACAGGTTTATTTCTTTGCACTATTACCTTGACGGATCCAAAGTTCTTGAAATTTTCTATAATTTTATTAACAGCACATTGTAATGGCTTCTGTTTTTGCGGATATCGAATGGCAAATGTGTCACATGTTCTTGATATAACTTTATCACATTCTCCATAAATAATAAATAAGTTTAAATAATCTTCATTTGTATAATTTAAGCGCCCGGGAATGATTATTAATATTAATAATGTTCAAATGGTAAGTGACAGCTTCATAGATTTTCTTAGCATTTGATTGTTTTTCAACGCCGTTATAGCCAACTAAGAGTAACTGAACAGCAAAATTGCCTTATCAAAATACTAAATTGGCAATATTTCGAAAACTAAAAATTTTTGGGATATGCAACCTTACACAAACTTACCCTTATTTTTAATGCTAAATAAGAAATAATTATAAAATTTGGGTGTTTCCATTTGAAAATCTAGACTTATTGCAGTTTTTTCAATTTCATTTTTAATCTTATTTTTAAACACCCTGTATTAATAGTTATCAAAATATTATAAAAAATCTATTAAAGCAGGTCCTTTATAATAAGGAATCCCACTTAAATTAAATAAATAAGGCTTCTTTATAGAAAAAATTGATAATTATTCTAAGGCTTGCAAGCGTCATTTTTGACATAAAAATTCAAATATGTCAAAAACGTTTAGACATAGGTATAGGACATGGTATTCAAAATCTGCCTAGAATCTTGCGTAGAATGCAAAAATGTAATAATATATAGTGTGTCCCATTTAAAATAAGCAAGTTGACACTTACTTCCGGTATAACCGGAAGGGCCAACATTATGAAAATATTTTAGCCCGGTCGCCCCCATCAGCATCAGCATACTGTCAAATTTTCAAAATTTTCGTATGTATAGTTTTCTATATATAGATCAATTCGGTTCCCGGTGGGACACCCTGTATGTAACTATTAATACATACATTTAGGTACTTAGGACCACTTCGTTCAGCTTAAACTACAAGTGACAGTTAAACTCAAGTTTATGCAGTAATTTAACTGTCATTTGTAGTTTACACTGAACCTATACAATTGACCCTTAATAAGTCAGTAAGTCAGTTCCCGATTCTCGACATTAGTATAATGATAATATTTTTATAATGATTATTTTACTAATAAATTATTTTTAACATTTTTAAAACGCCCTTGGCTTGCCGCCCCTGAGCCCCACACCCCTGGCACTACCGGTTTGGAACGACCTTTGTAACATTGGTTAGATTACACAATGTTACAAACCCTACGAAAAAAAATAGAGATATTTATAATGTTTCTTTTCACACGAGCACTGTCATTACTATTTAAATAACAATAGGTAATTGGCAGTGACCCTCAACTAATTTTTTTTGTTTCATGTATGATGCAGATTAATTATTTATATTACCTACATGTGTACTTATTCATAACAAAAATTGAACAATTATACATACATGTTATTTAAAAAAAAAAAAAAAAAAAGTCTCGGCTTGAAATTTTTAGGGTCTGTTTAATTTATGTTGTGACATGTGGCATGTTTCGCCTCAAACTTACATGATCAGACCTTATAAACAGGTAAAAAATGTTAAAATTGTTTAAAAAAAAACATAATTTCATCACAGCACAGCAACATAACTATACTGTTGATAGTTATTACTGAGTAATAGTGTTGCTGTTCCAGTACGGTATTACACAATATTGACATTTTTAAACAGACATACAGGGTAGCCCATTTGTGTGACAAAGTAGTATATAGTCTCTACTATTAAAGATATCAAAAAAATGTTTTTATAAAAGTTGTGAAGTATTAAAATATACGTTCTAAAATTATTTTTAAATATACAGGATGGTCCAGAAAACTAGGACAATAAAGATATACATGTTTTGAAATGGAACACCCTATATAATAAAGTATTTTTTGTTTCCTCACTAAATAATTTATATGACGTCATTTATCTAGTTTTTAATTTTTGGCAACGTTGCCAAACCAAATGCAAAATTCTTAAAATTAAAAAAAAAACGTGATAGGACAATATTAAGAAGAAAAAATACAGGTAATTTTGTACTATCATGTTTTTTCCAAAATTCAAAGAATTTTGCATTTTGTTTGACAATATTTCAAAAAATTAAAAAACTAAATATGACGTCATATGAATAATTTTGTGAGGAAACAAAAAATGCTAATATGTGTTCAAGCACTCTGGGAAAAGTAATTGCAAGCCCTCTTAAGTGCTTGCAAGTACTTTTAAAGAGCTTGCAATTATTTTTAAGAGCTTGCAAGCACTTTTCAAAGGGTTTGGAATAATTTTTTCCAAAGTGCTTGCCAGTTTACCCAGCTCTGAATATAATGTATGTGACATTTTTGTTTGTCAATGTTTTATTAAAATGTGATAAAAGATTTTTATGTAATTAACTAAAATGTTATGAAATAAAAGTCTGTCGCAAACCACTATAATATCATAGTGGTGTGCGACGGAGTTTTATTTTGACAAAATTATATGTTTAGCCACCTCAAGAACCTAGACCCAAGCAAATAAAACAGCGTACTAAAATCAGTGTAGTTGTAAGTTCTACTCAAAGTTACAATATGTCCGATACGCCCATTGATAATGGCGATTACGAAAAAGTAAAATTTTCGTACTGTTGTATAATGTATTGAAATATATATATAATCTTAAAGCGCCGTTGTTTCTAAGAGTTGATGCTTAACTTGATAACGGAAATTTTAGAATTGAAATATATTAGGAAGTGTGGATAAATAATCACAGGCGTGCCAGACACACATCTTTCGCTGAAATCACTTTTCGCACACAATAAGGCATATACAAAAATATGCTACAGCTTTCCTTCGGGCAAGATTTTGGGGAAATCTACCCTAAAGGCCTTTTTACATTGGATGCAATTGCAAGAAAAAAATGCCTGAAAGCATGCGCTTTGTCAACATTTTAAACAGCTGATGCATGTTTTAAATAGGAAAACGTGCATCAGCTAATTAAAACGTCGTCGAAGCGCATGCTTCCAGGCCATTTTTCTTGCAATTGCACCCAATGTAAAAAGGCCTTAACACCTATAGAATTTATGTTTTTTTACTTACTGGTCACTGCATAACTGTAATTTTCAAATAATAATAACACCATTACAAAGAGTAGTTTGGAAATCATCTTACTCTGCAAGCAATAAGCTAGGTATTTGTCCGCTTGTAAATTACCAAGAATAATTCACAATAGGTAGGTAGGTAATATATATTTACCTATATTATGACAAAATTACATTTTTTTAATTTAAATACATTTAGTATCCTTGGAAATAGCTTGTTGAGCGAATTTAATTCTCGCTCTTAATACAATTTGATCAATCATGTAATTAACAGGGTAAAATAACATTATAAATTAATAGAGTAGTAACACAACGGTTATAATTTCCACTAAACGTTTTAATTTTTAATTGCCATGACAATTGCTTCGAAATACATCGTCTTCGTCAGATGGTCTTACCGGTGTTGGTAAAAACGATCCAGACAGGTAGGAGAATTAAGAAATTATACTTTACTGCTCTTATCTAAAGGTAAAAACCCTCCCGCTTGCATAATAATGAGATTTAGGCAGAAAATTCCTGTTTGCTGGCACGTACTACCAGTGGCTAGTTGGTAGTTATTTAGAATTAAAATTTTTTTCATATTTCACGTCCTGAATAAACAGCAATGATGAGTTACACGGTATGGTAAATATTTTTTTTGTAGAGAAACTGCATGTCTGGCTAAAATTTTACAAGAGACAAAAAACTTTCAACATGAAGTCAGCTAGTGTCAGAGAAATACTTAAAGTCATTTATACGGGGGGTAACAAAAAGATGAACTTTTAATTAGCAATCACATGCCATTTTTAAATTTGCAGGTAATAAAAAAAGATGGCGCATACGCAAAACACGCTATTAATAGTGGTCATTTTTAGTTCAAAAATTCGTGGAAATCGATAAAAGCGTTTAGAAATTATTCAGAAAAACAATATTAATTTGAAAACTTTAGCGCCCTGTAGAGCAAAACGAAGTAACATTGTATATATGTAAGTTTGCTTAGGTCGCCTTATTTTTGGTTAAGGCATTTATGGTGAAGCGTTGTACAGTCATTTTATGGACACCCTGTATATTAAAACATTGCGTTCTCGTGACCCGAATCCGGCCCATGTATATTAATGGATTTTTAAAAACTTTTTTAATATGGATATTGCTTGAGTGTGAGAAAGTTATTTTAATTTACAAAAAAATTTTAACAATAGGAATGAAACTAAAAAATAACTTTGTTACACCCCCATAGATGCCACACCTTTTCATTGGTAAAAACAGAATCAATGCAATATATTGCTTAGTTTTTTTTGTAAATCGGAAAATATTTGTTTTCTTTGTGGCCTTGCAGAAACTTTGTGTTTCATTGTATTCTATTATTTTATAGTTATATCCCAATGGTGCATCGTGGTTGGAAACAGGAGATCCCATGCAAGCTTTAGACCAGGGACGTATTTATAGCTTTTTAATGGGGGGGGCTTTAACCACCCATTTTCGTTTTGATCCCCTATGCTGATGTGAGTATAACCTTGTCTTAGTTTTGGGGAACCTATTTAAAAAAATAACAGATAATAATTAAAAAATTTATTAAAACTTACGGTACTTATTTTTACAAAATTAAGTTCATTCTCTTTCTTCTTTCAGCTAACTTATTTACAATTTTTAAGGAATCTAGTTCTATCGCCACATTCCGATGAATACTCATGAGCGCGAAGCCTGTAAGACTTTCGTCTCCCATTCTATTTCTTAGTACACTTTTTAATTGTAAACATTTTTCTAGATTTTGCACTAATTTAATTTATTTCTGGAGTGATGATGAACTGAAATCGTCTTCGTAAAATGTGCAATTTTTATCAAAATATTTTGAACAGGGCCGGATTGACAGGTTTTTTTCAACAAAGGTGCATCTATGCTCGTTGCAAACCAAAACTGATTTATTCATAATTCAGATACTTAATACGTTTTTTTGGTAGATTAACTATCGAAACTTTATCAGTATAAGTCTCACTCTGAAAGATTTTTAAATTCAAGAAATACAATTTATTTTGTTCAATGATGTATTAAAACATTCCGGATATCATTTTGGAAACTTGAAGTCGTTTGAACCATGATCGTAGCATCCATGACCGTTACCGTTACCATTACGTACTTAGCGGGCTCTGCTAAATAAGTACACTGAAATCCAGTTTATTTATTTTAAGCTTAGTTTTTAGATTTTTAATAATTGTATTAAATGTAATTCTAATACCGCAGAAGAATAATAATATTCTTAATTCTATCCTTTTTGTATACACGGACGTTTCGATTGGGGGGGGGTTTGAACACCCTAAACCCCCCCCTTATATACGTCCCTGCTTTAGACTGTCCAAATATTTGGTCCCCTGTTGACTTTACAGCAGGGTTGCGGGTAGACTTTTTTAGGGTCGCTGTGTGGTAAGTGCACATGCGGAGTTTGAACAATTTTGGACAACCCGATCTTAACTTATTTGGCGTGTTTCATTGGAATTCAACAGGCGATGCTGCGGACACCAGCATTAATTGGACTTGTCAACCTGTAATTTTTCATTGTCATTGTCATGTAATTTGAAAGTATTAGACTTTTTACTAGTAATAATTATTATGAGTTACCAATAAAAGAAAAAATTACTATGATAAAATGGTGTTATACGTGGAAAAAATAAGTGTCAAAACTATCAAGAATTGCTAGAAGGGGATAGAGAGCGAAGATTACTTTTTTATTTCGAAATGATGAAGCGAGCTAAAAAATTATCGGTACTGGAGCCTACAAAATGAACGACGTCTTGCATGCACTCGAGCCCAACACCCTCAGAAAGTGAATGTTTTGGCAGGAATTTGTGGACACCGCATCATTGGGCCATTTTTTATCGACGGAAATCTTACGGATCCAACATATTTAGATCTTCAAAATCAAATTGGACCCGCACTGGAGGAAGTCGCTAATGAAAATCAGAAGATTTGGTTCCAAATGGATAGTTGCCCGCCCCACAATTCGCTTGTGGTACGCGAGTATCTAAGTTGTCGGTCCAAACTCTACAATTAATTGGTCAGCTAGGTTTCCTCTGACCTCTTACCAAACGACTTCTTCCTCTAGGGGCATTTAAAAAAATTTATTTATAAAAGTGTTAGGTTTGAAAAAGAAGAGCAGTTAAAAAATTCAATTTTAATCTGAAAGAATTACCCAGTATACCGTAGCCTCCGACAAGATATTTGTCGGAGGCTACGCCAGTACCAACTCGCCAATGTTCGTGGAGAATTTTACGATCGTTTTGGGCAGTCATACTAAACCTGCGGCCTGCCGAGCTTTTGTGAGTGGCCCACCAATTTTCCGACTATAATAACCGTATCGGACCGTATCGATATTTCTGAGGAAAACTGTTCCTCAATTTTAACTTATACAGGGCGATTCCTAAGTTGATACTTCTTTTTTAGCTGCGTATAGAAGGCATTAAAATAAACAACATTTTCCAATACCTTTTTTCAAAAATAAAGTACATACATTCATTTATTACACTACGAATTAAATACGGTTCTGCCTAACTTGCCCGTTGGCATTAAGAAAACTTCTGGGTGTTGGATGAGCCCGCACTCACAGTAAATTACCACCTTATCTATTAATTCATTGTTTTCAAATTTTACCATTTTGGTAAAATCAATAATTTAAAATTAACGTGCTTCAGAAAAACACACCGCACCGGATTGTTCAACACTACCCGTATGACTAATACTAATAAAAGATAGGAAAAACCTCAAAAACTATAACGGGGTATGTTTTGATGCCAGGCCCGCACACAGATTTTTTACTTCCCTATCTCGCCTATTTTTGAGTTTTTTGAAAAAAGGTTTTTGAAAAAGTTGTTTATTTTAATGCTTTCTATACACAGCTAAAAAAGAAGTATCAACTTAGGAATCACCCTGTATAACTGCACTGTCAGACGAATTTCAAAAAAGGTTCCAAGATTTAAGGAAAATAGAAAAATGTGTATTGCTTGTAGAATACCCATGGCATCTGGAAACGACAACCATCTCACAGCTAGCTTCAGTTTTAAGTTGTAAGTTGTAATTTTGCAGAGTTATTCGATGAGTTCATCGATTTCAAAAAAGAAGTTCTGTTTAAATAAAAAAAAAGGACAAAAGGGGGAATCCGTGGTATTTTGGAGTATTGTCTCGCAAAAATATAAAACCGTTAAAAAAAGTGCCCAAACTCTATTAACACTTTTTGAATCTACATACGAATCGTCGTTTTCGCGAATGAAATACGCAAAAAATGTGAACAGAAACAAACTTACGGACTCACATCTGATGATGTAATAAGGTTGGCATGCAGAACCAAGCCCGATCTTAACCGAGTTTTGAAAAAGTGTTCACAATTTCAGAAATCTCGATAAAACCAAAATTTGGGATTGTAAAAGCTCTTTCCAAATTTTGTCAACCTTATATTATAAGACTTATAAACCAGATTATCTTTCTTTGTTATTAAGATAACCATTCATTTTAAATTACGTTTTTTATTAAGACCTAAATAAATTTGTTTTGGCCCGCGGCACCTTTCCTAAAACGTCTATGTGGCTCCTATAAAAAAAAAGGTTGAGTATGGCTGGTTTAGGGTATTGTTTAGCAAATGACGGTTTACATCTGCTTAAAATATTTCTTATATCTAATGAGGGCCGACTTAAAATTGTTTTACATTTTTGTAGCTTGAAAATTTATTTATTCTTAAAAATAAGTAGTTCTTTTCGGAGCTTTCATTATCGTTCTCTTGTGTTTCCAGTAAGTAGTTATTGATACGTATTTATTTATTGTAAAAAGTCCTATTTTTTAATGGTGGTACCTATATATCGTATAATTACGGCGGTGGCTAAAGTCCCCTAAATGGAGATATGCTAAAAAATTTAATATTCCATAAATACTTTTGTTGATAAAAATATTGTGAAAAGTGCTTTTAAGCAATCTATTATGGATGACATTAGTTTTGTACTAGACTTAAATTTTTGATTCAAAACTTTAAACAACTTTTAGGAACCCATGCATACGTCAGGACATTAGGTAATATTAATGAAATTAGACTTTGTTTTGGCCATATTAAATGACGTTACGGGTAATCATTCACTGAGAATACTGTAAGTATCATGGCCTTTGGTGAAAGATAACTCAAAATTTCACATAAACCAATTTTTTTAATATGTATTAAAAAAGTTTATCAAAACTATTAAACAAATGTAATACAATCTACTACAGCATGTTTTGTCTACTTAATTTACTATAGGAACTCGTTGATAGGAACCGTAGCTTTCAAAAATCTATTAAAAAAATTAGGTAATAAATGTCTATAAAAAATGTTTATTGGTTTTTATTTTATTATAACGGCGTTTAAAAAAGGAAAATATGAAATGCCGTGAAGTTCTTATTTAAAAATTACTCCTAGCGAGCTCCTTTCAAATAATATGTATATTGCTACTGGGCAGCTGTATAGTAGTGGTATTGCCTAATTGCGTAGATAAGGGGAACAGCGTAACGACGCCAATGTACCCCCCCCAGAACATAACGCTATCAATTTGTTTCATAATCGATTATAAAAACAATCGATGGTTCGAAAATTATCGATTAATCAAAAATTATCGAAATGATCAATCAATCGAACAATTAAATAATAATAACCCTTTTTAATAGAAAAATTTGGGCAAGGAGATTTCTGAATTTATTTTTGGATAGACATATACGTCTTTTGCGTTTAAAATTCTTAATTTCTTAATCAAATATTAAAATAGCAAAATTCTCAAAATAGATGCATTTTAATATTAAAAATTAAACGATTCCCTCTAATAAAAATACTGTTATCTTAATAATATGTAAATGTCAGATCCGTACTCCCAGTTCCCTTCTAAGGACTATTATACTTATGGTTTAATAAAGCAATATTATATCAACTATAACATAGCAAAAAGAACTTAAATCACTGTGTATAATATTAATTAATCAATTTTAAGAAATGGTATAATCAATTATTTTCAATTCTGACGAGACGTTGTGGTGGCATACATAAGTACGTCACTAAGAAAATCGAAATGGTTTGAGGAATAATCTTTAAAACTACTGGATATGTGAGTATCCATTTATAGTCTATTTCAGAAAGGTGTAGAGTAATACAAGCTAATTAGGTATGCAAAGGGACTAGAGTGACCCAACGAATATTCAAGCTACTTTCATAATTTGGCATTGATTTCATTGCAAAATTCTTTATTTTCATTAAGTGCAGGTCAGGTGGTCAAGATCCCACATTTTCTCCTCTTCTTTAATGGCATGTTGGACTTCTTTTCGCTAGTTCTCTAGTGTCACTTCCGTAATGGCTTGATCAAACAGTAGCTTAACGTCTTTCATTTTGAATGTCGTGTTGTGTCTTGCTACTAATCCTTTCACTTTCGCTCATATAAGTTCTATAAGATTTAGTTTGCAATGATATGGCGGTATGTGCAGCACAGTTACACAATGTTTTCAGCTATATCTTCCACGGCATATTTCATAAAACGATGTTTGTGTAAATTTGCTATAGCTAATAGTTCTTTATCAAATTATCTTTTTTTTTTTGGTTAGTTATCATAAATAATTTAATGCACTAAATTTACCTACGCCTATGACCGGCACCGAAATTGAGCCGAACTGGACGTAATTTTCCATTTTATTACTCTACACCTTTCTGAAATAGACTATAATTCAATACTCAGTGTGTCCGGCTAGCATTATATAACGAATTAAGGTAAATCCAAATTAAATGGTGGCATTTTTTACCGGGCAGTTTATTTACCATGACTGAAAATAATGTAGAAGTAAAAATAATTCTCATTTTGTAAATTTTATTATTTAAGTGCTGATTTTTGTTGTAAATTAGACATTCAACTTACACCAAAATTATTCGTAAAAGGATTCTTAAGAGGCACAGAAACTTAACAGTTATATTTTAAGTTAACAAGGAAACACATCCTTACAATATAATAAAGCTACACTTAGGCATATATAAAGGATATTGTCATGTAGTGACAGAATCAGGTGTAAATATACTTACATCTAAGGGTATTTTAAACAGATTAACAATTATATACATTATGGATAATTCGAAGTATATTTTAGCTAAGAGATCACCACCACTGAGTTATTAAAATAAAAAAAAATCAAGAAATAAAATAAAAACATATATTAACTGAAAACGTATTTACATATAAGAAAATGAAGTGTTTTTTTTTTATTCAATTACATAAACACTATAAAGTTGCAGACTTTAAAAATATCAAAATACTGAAAAGAAATTTTACTCAGTTATAACAATATATACACATTTTTCAAAATTACAACATAACAAGGAACGAGAGAAGAAATAACATAATATAACTATTCTTAAGGGAGTATTTATTTATTATAATCTGTAATTTAATAATACGCTTACATAACCATCTTTGCACCCATATTAATCATTTTACGTTGCGATTCTGTAATGAAATTAGCCTTAGAGGCGCCTGTCACAATATGCTCGAAATCGAGGAACAGCCTTCTCATGAAATAAATGGGCGGAGTTCGTTTAAAACCTTCAAAATCGTATTCTTAAGGGTGACTCTTAAAGTAGGGTGATCGTTTCTATAACCAAATAGTGGGAGAAGCGTCCTCTCCAACTATTATGCGAAAGAACGTGTCTATCACCTGTCATGTCATACTCATATATAACCTTACTTTTCTGTTTATTTATTTTAAGTAACACGTGACGTTTGTCCCCAACACTTCCCCTATTATCAAAAATACCGATTTGTCTCTCTGTGGCACTAACGGAGAAATGAATTTGAGAATGGGATCGATATCGTTTTCTTACACTGGAGAATTAGGTCCCTGGGGGTCTCGGATATTGATCCCATCCTCAACTGATAATTTGCTTTCCCGTTAGCGTCACAGAGGGAGAAATCAGTATTCTCGACAACAAGGGAAGTGATGGGGACAAACGTCACATATTATACTTAAAATAAATAAACAGAAAAGCAAGGTTATATGATTATAAAGTAATAGACATATTGTTCTTTCGCCTACTTCTCCCATTATGTGGTGATAGGAATGATCACCCAACTTTGAGAATACGATGTTGATGGTTTCAAACGAACTCCATTTCGAGATTTCGGCCCCTGGTATATACTGGCAAGCGATGCACTGCACATGATAGACATTTCATGATGATACAACAATGGCCTCGACAACATTATTCTCCACAAAAGGAAGAGCTTTTGTACTTCTATAATCGATAAAAGTATCTCATTGGGTAACATCTTTCTACAACACGCTGTATATATTTCTATTTCTAGTAAATGTGATGAAGATACTGGATTTTCTAAAATCCTATATTAGGTATCTTTAAAATCATTATATTAATATGCTTTTATCATAATTTAGAATAGGTAGTGGAACATTCCAATTAAAAATAATAAATAGTGACCGGCAGAATTCTGGCTCCATGAAATTTTTTTTTATAAGTAATTGATTTCACAGACAATTGTATTCTTGATAAAAGCTTCTGCGTCCCCTTAAACTAAAAAAGCGCTCATTAAAATTGAAAAAAACTGCAGTGTATACAAGGGAGATTCAACCTCTTGTCTCCCGCCTTTTTCCTTGTTACATTTGACAATCTTCTCTTTCTTTTTATTTTTTTTCGAGCACAAACTGACTAAAGCGTGCACGTGTCTCGTGGGCTATTTTTGTTTAATCTTAGGAACGTTGGTATACTTCCCCTTATCATTTTAAGAATTTTAATATTGTCTGTGCTATTTATAATGTAGGTCTCTATTTTCTGTATATTATAGCATGAAATGTAATGTTTATATAATGATGCTCAGATAGAGTAAAACCTATGTAACCTTACTTGAATGAAATTTGAATGAGACCGTGACTTTGTGTCTATTTTATTTATACTTAAACCAGGTCTTTTAGAGAAAATGGACAGCTTCTTCGAATACAGTAGTACGTAGGGGTATATTTTTTCGTAAACCTAAGGGCTTTAAACTGGTTGGGTGCGTTTCTAGAAAAAACACAAAGTAACCTTTAAGTTTCAAAATTATTAGTCAAATTTATAGGAAAGTGCCCGATTTTAAAAATTTTTAAAAAACCGCATCATGTGAACAATAAATTAATTATGTTAGGTCACCGCATACAACAAACTACCCCTTCGCTTTTGGAAACAAATGTCATTGACCTCCAAAATGTATACCTATTTCGCCGTTACCACAAAAATCTCTGATATATTTGGTTGTAAATCCCCGATATAAACTGCTGGACAATTGCTTTCGAGTAAGAAAAAATTCGCCTAAATTTAACAGTTAATTAAAATGTTTGTTTTTCTTGGGTTTTCGGTCACTCTTGAATAAAAGATTTTTCTTTATAAGGGGTTAACGTTTCGGTTTCCTAATAAAACGTTTCGGTTTTAATTTAATATTTTTGGAAAAAAATTTATTTATTAATTTCTAACTTTCTAACACTATTCCAAAAATTTAACTAACATTGAAAGAGACTTTGATATTAAATATCACTAGCTGCCGTCAAACCAAACCCCGTCCATCCGAGGAGGGCCTACAATGTATTAATCCCATCAAAATCAAACTAGCGTTACTTAATTTTAAGGATCCCCCAATCGTGAAAAATTGTGAGATACTCGTAAAGTAAATCATAGACATATAGGTATTTATAAGTACGCCACTGTTCATGATAACATTTAGGTACAACTATTGTTTCTGAACATAATCAAGTTTTTCATAAGGTATAAGAATCACTCGCTAAGTTTGCACGATACAACGCACAGTGAGATCTAGCTACCAATAAGTTAAAAAAAAAAGGTTTTTCAAAAAAATCGGTATTTCTTAAAATATAGCAGATATCAAAAATTTGAAAAATTATTTTCTTTGCTATGAACCAGTGATTCAATTGACGTAGAGTGATAAAATTTAAAAATATTGTGAAAGTTACACGCCATTAAAATTAGAGCAAAAATCATCGTCTTCTTTAACACTCTGTATATAAAATTTTCTGACAGTTAAAGAAAATCCAACATTGACAATTGTTTCCCAAGGGATGAATCAATCGACCATTCAAAGCCGTAGGTCGATATCATATCTGGTTCAGAAAATATTAACTGTTAAATTTAGGCAAAATTTTTCTTTCTCGAAAGCAATTGTCCAGCAGTTTATTTAGTGATTCCCAGGCGTATTAGCCGAGAAGAGAAACTACAAAGCAGAGATAAAATACAAGTCGGCCGAGTCGGGTATCGTACTCGGACTCATCGGCATCAGGGTTGCCAGATCTAGGGAAATTTCCCTAGTTCTAGGGAATTTTGCGGCTTATAGGGAAAAAAGGAATTATATTCAGTTTAATGCCAAATCTAGGGAATTTTTGAATTAGATAAAATAATTCTTAAATATTATAATATTATATAAATACTAATTATTACATAAAAAATAGCAAATAATGTATCTTTTTTACGTTTTGAGATATAAAACAGCATACAGATCTAGTACGCAATTGTTTATGTATCGGGAAATTTCGGAGATTCTCCGGGCTCCGGCTCCCTGACTATTAGTCTCGGAGCGCTTTGTGTATCGTGCAATTTCGGTATTTCGGTGATTCCCCTGCGGTGAACTACCGGGAATCCCAGGGCAGAGTAAGATTTACATTTGCGATTTTTACAATACATTGTCGTTATTTCTATCTATAAAAAAGACCTAAAGAAGAAATCAAAAATTATTAAAAAGTTATAGTGTCCTGGATACAAAATAACGACAAGCAATTATTTTAATTTAACGATTAACCCCGAAATGTTTCAGAAATTTAAATCAGAAAATTTGTATGGGAAAAAAGAAAACCAATAAATTTAAAAAAAGTAGTTTGTTTAATTTATTTAGAATATGTATATGTTTATTGTATAGTTTTTTGTTACTTTTTTAAAGAGAAAATTTGTTAGGTATTTAAAGATAATAAAGCTAAAAAAACTAAAATTCATTATCCCCTCCTCCCTAAAATATCAAAAAAATTGCCTAGGGAAATCTAGGGAATTTTTGGTCAAAAATATAGGAAAATAAAAAAAAATCATCTGGCAACGCTGATCGGCATATTTAGTCCGGTAATCAATGAATTTGTGGTTGGATAACTATTTTTGGTGCTAAGTTTTAAGTGCTTAATTTGATGTGGTTTATAAAAATTCTTAAATTATGCCTGGTAGGTTGTTTTAAATATTTTTTCAGTGTATTATACCGGCCAATGGTCTATTATTTAGAGAGAGGTTACAACATTCTTACCGAAAATTGCCGATTTTGATTTCACCTGTGAAATGTTATTGCCAGGCTTAAATAGCTTATTTTCTGAAACACTTCAAACTGACGGGCCAGTTTATAACAATATACACTTGTAAAATATTAATATGTAGTTTGTTAAAAAAATGTTAAAAGTAAAATAAGGTATTGCATAATTATTTATTATTTTTACAAATGATTTTTTTCTAAACTGATAAAAGGGATACTTGGGTTACTCTTAATTCAATTTAAATTTTAACTCTATCCTGTATACCATAAGATTTTCACCAGATTTCATGCGAATATTTTTGGTTTAAAGAAATGCAAAAGTTTTTCGAAATAAAAATGATTTTTTTAAATTCAAATATAAATATTTTTATTATATGCTGCACATTTTCTTCTAGTCACGGTATAAACATATAGAAAGTTTATTGTCATTATAAAATAAAATAATTTTTTTTTTAAGTTTTAATCAAAAAAGTGTAAATCTTTGCTGCTGTCCAATTCATTTTCACTTAAAGAATCGGTAATCGGTTTTTTAAATTCCAGTATACTACCTACGTTCAATTTTTTTTAAAATCAGATATTACATTACACGTGTCAGTGTCAGAAACAATGCCAAAAATATTTTTTGGAATAAAAATAGAAAACAGAATTAATGTTTGTGCAAGGCTAGTTATGTGAACTTCATGGAATTTTAATACAAGGGCACCTGAAAAACTTTTTGGTCAATATGCCGACAACTAAAATTAATTCTTCAAATTTAACTCTCTGTAATCTCCCTGTAATTTGGATAATACTATAACCCCTAAATAATTTATAATATTTTAAGCTTTGTTAAAGATTCAAATTAACAACCTGGTACATTAGGCTTACGTAGCCAAATAATTTAATTCTGGATACTTTCTTTTATAATATGTAAGAAATCCTTAAAATGTCAAGAATAATATGTTAGATAGAAAATAGAAATACTATAAAAAGTGGTTAGGGTAACCAAAAATGTAAAGCAGAAACATACTTGTTTAGTGTAAACTTTATCGACAAACATCGTTAATAGTCCTTTACATGTTACTTGCAATCAGAGCTAGGCAGTCAGCAATCACTATAAAATGTAATACAGTACTAATTTAATTCCTATTTTAGAATTGTTTTTTTTTTTTTTTTTACGGTTCGCCGACTACGTAGGTCATCTTGAACCGGTCATCGACCACAAATGTGATCTACCGACTGGGGAGTGTGAAACGGCACCTTCATCCTACGAGATATCCGATCTCATCCGGCCTGTCCGGCGTGAATAGGATGGCTAAGTGTCGATTCATTTTACACTCTTCCCTGAGGCAAGAGCACGCCGTGTTCCCAAGCTGTCACCCGCCCAAGTACTAACCGCGCTCGACACCGCTTGACTTCGGTGATCTGCGGGAACCGGTGCTTAATATGTCGACAGGCCCTTGCCCATTTTAGAATTGTAATTGCATTACTTTGGTTAAAAATGTAATCTGTAATATGTTTGTTTTTCTTGGGTTTTCGGTCACTCTTGAATAAAAGATTTTTCTTTATAAGGGGTTAACGTTTCGGTTTTATTAGGAAACCATCATCAGAACTATAAAAAAAAAATATTTGTCTAAACAATCAAAAGAGAAAAGAAACTATTGTATACAAAAAATATTTTTTTACATTAATATTTTTTTTTATAGTTCTGATGATGGTTTCCTAATAAAACCGAAACGTTAACCCCTTATAAAGAAAAATCTTTTATTCAAGAGTGACCGAAAACCCAAGAAAAACAAACATTTTAATCGATTAAAACGGTCAGGAAAACAAACTAATAGTAATCTGTAATATTCTGTAGAAAAGTAATGAAACTTTTTTTTATAAAGGAACTTATTACGGCTATCCATTACTTTTATTAAATATTTGTAATGAAAGTAATCATATACCTACTAAAAGTAATTACAATTTCAAAAATGTAATTGAATTCTTTATGTAATTTCAATACAATGAGAAATGAAATTTTTTGCATCAGATACTTCAGAAATAGTCGTATAGAATTACCAGTAGACCTTTTTGCACGAGATCCGTTGTTAATGTTAGTTATGTGATATTTAGTTGGAAGAAGAACAGCAGCGTGTGTGTAAAATAAAAATGTATATACCTAAATCTAACCTTGTTTTACATTTGTAATGTAATGTTACAATAATATGTAACTTTGTGAGCTATTGTAATTAATTACTATGTATTTTTTGGTAATATTATTAATACCTGGGATAGGTGATATACAGGCTTGATGAAATTTAAAAAGCCACTTAACTTATATCACAATTTTTACAATAGTGGTTAAAAATGTTTTTTTTAGGTTTTGTTAGTATTTTTTTTTATGTTCTCCAACTGTAAAGTGTATTTTTTGTTACTAAAATAACAAATAAGGTAAATATATTAGGATGTTTCCATTTTATTCTACAAAGGGAATTGAAAATTAAATTTTAAATTCCCTTTTCTAAGTTGAACTGAATTACTTTTGGAAGGGAAACTAACTTTTGTATTCAAGTGCATTAAATTTATTTAAAAAATATGCAGAGCGCTTTCGGCTTATTGGGCCATCATCAGTGCTTCCTTAGTCAGGGGGCAGTACATTACAATACTCCGAGGGACCCTATACGGACAACAGATTAAAAGGTTATATTGGCGTCGTCAAATTGATACGGACGTAAAATGTGATTGTTTGTTTTATAACCTTTGTTATTTTAATCTGTTGTCCGTGTAGGGATGCTCTTCCCTCGGAGTATTGTAATGTACTGCCCCCTGACTAAGGAAGCACTGATGATGGCCCAATAAGCCGAAAACGCTCTGCATATTTTTTAAATAAATTTAATGCACTTGAATACAAAAGTTAGTTTCCCTTCCACTTTAAAAAGGGCACACAGCCGCTACAACCCTATTTGAATTACTTTTATTAAACGGTAATTTGAAGTAATTTCATTACTTTTTCTTAAAAACTGATGATTCCTTTTTGAAAGTAATTTGCTCAGCTCTGCTTGCAATTAAGGAGTAAATATCTAATTTTTCAATATATTTATTCTAAAATTTAAAACTTGACTATTAACTATCTCTGGCGCTACTAGTTTCCCATTTTTGGAAGTAAGAAAACGTCTTTTGGCCTTGGAAAAATTGTGGGAATTTTTAACTTTCTGTGACACACACATACTTTTTCTAGGGGAACAACTAAAGCCAAAGAGGTTGGCTAAATTTTAATTTTAGAACGGACATATAGAAAAAAAATTAGTTTTTAGGTCCCGGGGACACATGTTATGTGCAACACCTGTGGCGTCGTGTAAAGTGTTACATTATCACAGTCTGGTAAAAAAAAATGACGGAATAGATTATAGGAAATAGTTTCAAATTTATGAGAATAATTAAAGAGAGATTGTGAGCCTTAAAACATCCAGTAGAATCATTGCTCGCCTCATTTTAACATTTAATAATGACATGTTTTCCAATAAGGGAGACCTAAATAAACTAAGTGCCACACCATGAAGAAAAAGTATAATTTAAATAAAGTAGTTTTAATACTGCGACGCAGTAGTAAAGCAACTTCAAATCTCTCACTATTATTAGAATAGAAAGTACTATACAGGGTGTTACAAATTCGACGTACAAGCATTGGGATCTCGGAAACTATAACAGAGATGATTAAATTAGGGCAAAGTTGCATAATTTAGTGTTTAATAGAATACCGTCGTAAAATTTAGAAAATTCCGTTTATTTCCGGAGATATCCGTAAAAAACGAAATTTTAAATATTCGCTTTTAATTTTTAATTCATAGAAAAGCTGATTCGGCATAAATACAGTTTTTCAGTTCGATGTCTCGTTTTTTATGTATAATCACAAAGTTGTTTTTTTTTTAAATACGGACCTGCGTATTTGTTGCCTATTTTTAATGCTTCAGTCATAATAGTAACGTATCATGGCTAAAACTATTCCTTAAATATATTCTAAATATCTTTAATCCCGATCTGACTTCTTTAATTAGTCATTTATTTATTTCCAAAGCTCTATTTACATATTAAATAATAACTTAATAAATTCGATAAACTAATAATCATTAAATGTTCAAAAATATTTCCGTTCTCTCTAATACACAAGTCAATTTGTCTTCCAATTTTAGTTATAGCTTTTTTAATGGACCTTCTTCTTACACTATGAAATGCATTTTGTATGCGCTGATTTAACTGGGCAACAATATCAATTTCAGTTTTATAAATTATTTACATAATTAGTTTATCGAATTTACTAATTTATAAATAAGGCTTTAAATATAAATATCTTATCTATACAGGGTGCTACAAATTCGTGTGCGTACCAGCGTGGTTAAATTGAGGCAAAGTTGCGTATTTTGGGGCTTAATAATTTGGTGAAAGAAAATCATATATTCCGAATACTTTCAGAAATGTAAAAAAAACGAAATTTTTAGTTTTGGTTTTGAACATTTTGCGCCCTCATTTTTGACTTGAGAAAAAAACAAAAAAACACTTAATTTAAAATTGTATTAAATTTGTAAAGCTTAGAATTCCCTAAAACTGTATTTAAAATTCCAGGTCCGCATTTAAAAAAATTGACTCGGGGTTAGTATCTAAAGAACGAAACGTTGAATTTGAAAACTAACAAAGACATCTTGTAGAACATAAAAGACGGCTATAAAAAAGTGTCCCAAGTCAAAAATGAAGGCGCCAAAAATTAAAAACCAAAAATAGAAATTTCGTTTTTTTTCGGATATTTGCAATTTCCTTTACCAAATTATTAAGCCCCAAAGTACGCAACTTTGCCTCAATTTAACCATCTTCGTATCTCTTACCGTTTTCGAGATCCCCTTGTACGCACACGAATTTGTAGCCCCTGTATATATTTTATTATTTAGTTTTAGCCATAATACATCACTATTATGGAAAAACAATATCGGCAATACATTTCTGGGACTAAAGCATTAAAAAAAGCGAGGGAATATCCAGATCCATATTTTTTAAAAAACAAGTGGATGATGGTACATAAAAAACGAGACGCCGAACTAAAAAACTGTATATATGATTTTTCAAATTCAAAATTAAAAACGAATATTTAAAATTTCGGGTTTTTACGAATATCTCCGGAAATAAAAGGAATTTTCTAAATTCTCTCTCTCTCTATCTGTTATAGTTTCCGAGATTCCAATGCTCGTACGTCGAATTTGTAACACCCTGTATGTGTAATGGAAACTTAAGTTTCTGCAGGCGCCTATTCTATTTCATAACTATCTTCTTTTATTGCCACTAAACTTTCAAGGCTGTAACATTGATTGTTTAGAATCTGCACGAGAAAAGAAAAATCGACAGAATTGCAGTAAAATTATTTTTAAAATAAAACCTCATTCTAAGGTATAAATAACTTAAAGCAACTTAATTAAACTAAGCATTTTTGGCAAAATAAAACATATTGATATGTTTGTAACAGTTAATAAGTCTTTAATAATTAAATTATAACACATAGAAAGCTAATTTTCGTTAATTTATCTATCTATATTAACGCATGGCGTTATTATAGGTTTTTGCTGCGGATTTGCGGTATCTTTTAAACGCAAAATCCTTAATATTTGCTGGTCCTACCAAAAAATGCATCGCTTAATTGATCTTGATGATGACATTTTAGTAAAATATTTGTAAATTTCGAGTTTAGTTTATTAAAAATTCCGCTAGTCGCAGGCAAAAACTTTCTATTATGTATTCTACTTAAAGTGACCAATCACAATATTAACGTAACAGTTTATTTTACAAATTGCTTTCCATCTATTCTCGAGGTAATATCATTATCTACTAATAAAAGCTAATGCTTTTCTAACTCGATCCTACTCAAGTTTATGGCCAACGCAAGTTCTGCCTCTTCCCGTTTCTGTTGTTTTCTCCTTTCCTCCTCAGCCCTTAAACTTTCTCTGGCCGCCCACGCCATCTGTTGGTCTTCGGTGAGAAGTTCCGAGCTGACTGGCGCTGAGGTCCTACCACTTTTGGAAGATTTTGAGGAAAGGGGGGCTGAAGATGAGGTAAGGGGCACAGACTGTCTACCTTCAAGGCCAAACGGATCAAACTTTTCGTCCGATTTTCCGACTATATTCGTAGAATCACCAAATGCATCCAAAGAACTAGATTTATGTTTTTCCGAAGATTTAGCCTCATCCGTATCATCATCAAATGTTATATTAAAGGGATCTTCATATCTGTAATCTTTAAATGGGTCGTCAGAAAAATCCAGACCTTTGGCTTGACCTTGACGGGTGGATGTTGCGTTGTTGTTGCTGGGAGCTAACTGAAGAGGATACGTTTAAAATTATTAAGGCTGAAAATGCGTAAAAAAATGTGTTAGTCCAGGCACCCGAAGTCAGCATCACCTAAAATTTTTGTTAGTGAATGTTGCAAAATAAATTATAAAAAAATAAATACTTGCTGCTAGGTGCAGATTCATGCGGGACCATCGGGCAGTGAACTAATAAATAAAACAAATTATAAATAAATGATAAATCTTTATCTGAAACACTTTGCATAATAATTATACTAATACAATGAGCAGTTTCACTCAATTAAATTAATATACTTATTATACTACCTATATATTTTCATCATTGGGTGTTTAAAGTAAACAATTGTTTTAATTAGCTTTTTGTTGATTTTTTTGTTAAAATAGTTAAATGAACTTTTACCGGGAATCGTCTTCTTTGTTCTTTTAAATGTATATACAAAGTAGGGGAGGCTGGGTAACAGTGGACCACGGGGTACAGTGGATCAGCCACCATAACTTCGTAAATGTTCGCGTACGCGGGCAAACAAACCGTTGATAACCCTTACTAAAATACCCTCCTTAGCCAAACTAGTCGTTGCCCCGATATCAAAGCGGCAAGACGTACTCCGACGCTTCGGTCAACAGGCTCATACGAAACTTTTTTAGTGTTTTAAAAATTTGTGTTGTATTCAAGTGAGTATCAAATCTGGATTTTTTTGTTACAGTTTTATGCTTAGTAATGCTTATATTAGTTGTAAACTAGGTTGTTTGGTCTTTAGGAGTGTTTGTTAATTTTCAATGAGCATTTTTTTTAAATAACCGTCATTGGGTCACAGTGAATCGTTTTAATTTCGGGTCACAGTGTATCAGCGATCCACTGTGACCCGCAATGATCCAGAAGTTATAATTACTTTCTTTAATAGGTGAAAATGCCTCGCAACAGGAAAAGAAAAACTAGTATAGGACTCCATACTAAAGAACAGATGCAAAACGCTCTAAGACTTATATCGGATGGCCAGAAAATAAGGGCTGCTGCTAGAACCTCTCGAATCCTTTACTCAACTATAAACAGGTATCACAAGAAAATTTAAAATAATCCTGATCCTGAGAAGATAATTAGGCTTACACCTAATTACGCAGTTCATAAGATATTCTCAGATGCGCAAGAGTATTGTGGATTATGTTATTAAATGCAGCCAAATGTTCTATGGGCTCACAATTCTGGATGTGCGACAACGAATTTACAATGTTTTTGTTTTATGTTTACAATGATGTTGAACAATATAAAAGAGAACCAGAAAATGGCACGAAATAAAGCTCGCTGGCATTGAGTATTTATATAATCTCAGAAAAAGAGATAATAAATTATCTTCGCGAACTCCTGATGGGTGCAGCTTAAGTAGAGCTACATCTTTCAACCGCCACAATATTGGTATATTCTTTAAAAATTTAGAAACAGTTATGTCTAGACAGGTAGTCTTTGGCAATAGAAATAGAATATTTAATCTAGATGAAACAAACACTATGACAGTTCAGAAGTCTGCAAAGGTGCTAGCTGCCAAAGGAGAAAGGCAAGTTTCCATGGTCACCAACGCAGAACAAGGGACGTTAACAACAACTTGTTATATAATTAGTGCTTGAAAGACTGTTTAGAATATTTAAGTAGGCTGTCTTATGCAATTAAATTAGTTATAGTATGAAAACAATAATCTTTTACAGTGTGCCCGAGTTGATTTACTGTTACCCATGCACCGGTCCAAAGTGGCCCACTCTTGGGTAACAATAGATCTTTTCCCAATTTTTTTTTAAATGCTGTATCTTGTAAATTTATGTATTTCTCGCCAACAAAAGCCTTTTTCTTTGACGATTTAATACTCTTCTTACAATTTAAATTAAGAGATCAATGATTTAACTATAAACTTTGGAACAGTATAAGTTAGAAAAAAAAAATGATCCACTGTGACCCACCCTCCCCTATTATGTTTTAATTTTAATCAATTTCTTTACAAAATAACTTTTAAATTTATTTATAACTTAAATTAAAATTTTTAGTTAATCAGTTGTTAATGTTTAGTGTAGCTTAAGGTGGAATTACACCTAGAGCTATACAGCAATATAGCCGAGCTATATAGTTGAGGTACGTGTATTTTAATAAGCCACCAGCTATACCGGGTTCGCCTACGAAGCGGAGACGGAAGATTAAATCATTATCAAGGAACTTATCAAAAATACTAAACCAGCATGAGGTATCGACTTAAAAGCGGCATATTTTAAAAATATTTTACATTATACAGGGTGGCTCAAAAAAGTGTGGCGGACTAAACTTGTATTTTTTTAAATGGAACACCCTAAATATTATATTACTTTCTAATTCCCTATAAAACTCCACGTATATTTTGTATAAACATATGTGTAAATGATGAAAATAATTATTGCTTGAATTTGAATAATAAATCTCAAGCTATTCTCGAATTAGCAAGGGGGGGGGGGGGGGCTCTATGCAAGCACCGTATAGCTGTATAGGTCTTTGTGTAATTCCGCCTTTATGCGACATTTTTCAATATATTTTCCATTATTTTTTTTTAATGTTGGTATAAAAAAGAACCCTAAAAAGAATAAAATTCTCCCAACGATAAAATCATAGTATTTCAGTTTCAAAATTAAATAAAATAATATAATAATTATTCAGACTTTTGCTGGTAAGCGATATACATGTGTGATTTCTTAAACTAGAATATTTCTGATACTACATTTTCTAAGTTTAATAATAATAAATAAATTTTATTTTTGTTAATTTTAAGTACAACCAACACATTTTACTGTAACGTATTACCATCAAAAGCCCATCAACAAAAATCAACTAAGATAAACAATACTAGTAATTGTTTGATTAAGTGACCACTTGATTGGCAATTTGGTTTCCATGTTTATTATTTTTTTGCTAAAAATGTTTGTGAATCGTATAATAACAATATGACAATAATTTGACTTAAATTATTCTATTTAAAAAATAAATAAAAAAACGTTATGCAAATACCAATTTTTTTAAATAGTTATAATGCTGGATTAATATCGATGTGTATAAAATCGCGCGAACAGTAATTATAATTTAACATTAAGAGTCATTTTTTTTTACTAACAAATGTTAGATCTAAATAATTTTGACCAAACAGTAAATACTGGTCAGTTGACCACCCAATTCTAGTTGCCAGTAATAATACATACATACCAGGTATTTACTCCAAATCGGAATGGGGCAGGACTGATAAGGACAGGAATGGGTAATTAAAGGTTGGGATGGAAGCATTATGTCCCATAGAACACTACGATGTAAACACTAAAAGTATTTAACTCAATACGATATCGTAAAGATAATGATTATGCACTCTTTTAATGAATCTAAAAATGTATTGTATTTATGAGCTATAAAGTATTTATTTTCAACTGACACCGATAGTAAACAATAACCCATCGAGGCAAAATAAACAAGGAGGCGACATAACGTGACTAAAAGTGACCCTACCTGCGCCATATTGGTACGACACTTATGTTATTCGTGTAGTCAGCTGTTCGATCTATCATAATCGAGGTGGTTCTAGATATTATGAAAAGTTTTTCAATTTTTGTGTAAAACTATTGCTACTGTGTAATAGATATTAATTATTTCTTGTGCCGTACGAAGTTGTTCCAGCAAAAATGCTGTGGATAAGAAGAAAACGGTGAAAATTACGTTTCATAGGTTAGTATAAATAGAGAGCAGGTTCGTATTTATAAACTTTGGGTGCTAATTGTTTCCTATGGTTTGATTTGTTGCAATTTTATTTAAATTATTAAATAACAAAAAAAATATAAAGACAATACATCTACAATTAAGTTAAAGCAGCTTTGGACTTTTTAGGACTAGCCGCTTAACTGCAATTTCACCATTTGTTTATTGATACAGATCATTATTTTCTATGTGCAAAATAAAATTGCATTATTTACAAATTAAAAATGTAGGCAAACGGGCCACTATGCCACTACTCGTCTTCGACTGATAAGTCACAGTATTCATAAAAAAGTGTAACAAAAACTTCGATTTTTGTAAGTCAAATTTTATGGGTTAAAGTTTATTTATTAAAAAAATTTACAACTTCTAAATAAAATAATTTCTCATTCCATTGTGCAACTTTGCAATGGAACAATATTTAATTACAAGACTATATTCTCAATTTTTTGTCAATAATCAAATTAATAAGCACAAACGAATTTCAACAAAATTTGTCTAGCTACTAACAAGTACATAATATACAAACATGGTGTATATATAATACCATTATACGTTATTTCCATTACAAAGCTGTTTATTGCTTAATGAAGTTATATTATTCTAGAATTGTTCAAAATAAATTTAATCAGGCCCTTATGAATCGGTCATATTGGTATGACACTTAGCCCTGCCCCCTGGTACCGTTTTTCGCAGACGAAATTAAATGGTAATAGCGCCTCATTGTCTATTCTATCTCGATGCAATGACCTAACCACAAAACGCATGATGCGACCAGTACAGGACTGCTTTCAGCTTTCGCATTGGAATAAACACGTTTTTCGATTTGATTGAATCGGTCGATACTTGGTGGAAATCCATTGAAATTTAGGCGAATGGAAGTACTTTAACGTCCACAATGTCAACTGGCTTAAATACTCAAACACCAACGATGAGCAAGGCCGCGAGGCCGAATCTTTTGCGATCAGTTCTGGTCTAACTCAACTCGTAGAAGAACCAACGCGGGTTCCAGACCGAGCTGGGGATTTTGCTAGTCTTTTAGATCTCTTTTTAACTTCAAATCTAGACCTATATACGGTCACCGTACAACCACCATTGGGCTCTTCCGATCACAAACTTATTTCAACTCGAAGCGAGCTGCCAATTAGTTCTGAACAACCTCCTAAACCCCGTAAGATTTGGCACTATACATCAGCTAAGTGGGAAGACCTGAAGGACCATTTTCGCAACTTTCCCTGGCTAAGCGTATGCTTTTCTTCGGATGATCCATCTGTCTGTGCAAAGGAGGTCTCCGACGTCATTCTAACTAGCATGGAGGCCTTTATTCCTTTCTCCAAAAAGCGCCCTTCCAACGACAAGCCCTGGTTTAGCAAGAATTGCGAGCGTGCTGTCAGATCTAAAAACCTGGCTTACCGACAGTGGCGTAAAAACCCTACTCCTGAAAATCGCGCCATCTTTGTTACCACCCGAAACCAATGTAAGCAAATGATAGACCAAAGCAAAGAAGCTCATAACGAGAGAATCAAAAACAAACTTCTTGCCAGTCCTAACGGATCAAGGTCATTTTGGTCAGTCGCTAAGGCCGTCAGCCAAAACTTTACAAAGTCAACTATTCCACCTCTAACACGTTCCGACGGCACAATAGCAACCACAGCCGGGGATAAAGCAAACCCACTTGCTGAACTGTTTTCCTCGCATTCCACTGTAGACTTTCAGGGAAAACAACCACCCAACATTCCCTCAGTTCAATCGCAAATGTCTGAAATCGTGTTCCGTCAGCGTCTTGTTAAACGGATTCTTAAAGGACTCGACGTCAATAAAGCTTCTGGTCCAGACGAAATTCCTATCATTGTTCTCAAGACATGCGCCGATGAACTTACACCAGTATTTTGTAGACTTTTCAACTTATCCTACAAAAAAGGAATATTTCCATCCTGCTGGAAGTCGGCGCGTGTCCAGCCCATTCCAAAGAAAGGTAAAAAGACCCTGCCAAGCAATTACCGACCCGTCGCATTGCTTTCAGTAATTTCAAAAGTAATGGAGAAAGCTATTAACCAACAACTCCTAAAGTATCTGGAAGGGCTTAACATTATCAGCGACCATCAATACGGTTTTCGTAAGTCCAGATCAACAGGTGACCTTCTGGCATATGTCACCCATCTTTGGAGCAACACCATCGAACATCATGGAGAATCCCGGGCTGTTGCACTGGACATCTCTAGGGCTTTTGATCGTGTTTGGCACGATGGGCTTCTAAGTAAATTGCGATCCTACGGTATGCCTAATGGATTTTGTTTATGGTTAACCAGCTTCCTTAAGAACCGTTCTCTGCAGGTGGCGATTGACGGGTTTCTCTCAGACACCTTCACCATCAATGCCGGTGTTCCTCAAGGGTCCATATTGTCGCCTACCCTCTTTTTACTGTATATTAACGACCTTCTAGTGAAAACCCAAAATCCAATTTATAGTCTTCTCCAAAAAGGTTAACATTGCAGAACCGGATATAGTCATGGCAGGACACGCAATTCCCCTGGCACCGTCTATTAATTTGCTGGGGGTCAATCTGGGAGGTAATATGTCTTGGCATGATCACGTTGCCGCAATTGCCAAGACAGCTGCACAGAAACTTGGTGTACTTTTCCGCACCAAAAAGTTGTACACACCTCATCAACTTTTGACACTCTACAAAGCCCAGATTCGACCATCATTGGAATATTGCTCTCATGTCTGGAGCTCTGCACCCAAGCACACCCTTCGGCTACTGGATTCCATTCAAAGGAGAGCCGTTCGTCTGATCGGCGACCCCGAGCTGACCAAGACCCTCGATAGCCTGGAGCATCGAAGACAGGTTGGTGATTTGGCTCTCTTTTACAGATATTTCCATGGCAGGTGTTCGACTGACATTGCCCACTTGATTCCACCTAGAGCAATGCAAATCAGAAATACACGGCGAACCACTGCCGCTCATCCATGTGTTGTTCAGCTTAGTACTCCTCGAACTTCTTTGTTCAAGAATTCTTTCATCTGGAGAACATCATCTTTGTGGAATGATCTTCCTGAGGTCGTGTTTCCCAATGAATACAATCTTCAACGTTTCAAGACCAACGTTAATCGCTTTTTTCGCACTCGCACCGCTCCCAGAGCGCCTTAAGGGATTTTTCCTACAGTGCAGGTGTTTTATCATAAAAAAAAAAAAAAAAAAAAAAAAAAAAAACGTATTGTTTAACTAAAATTTCCACTATATTTAAAACACTGTAATGAATTTTTACGACATGTTTCGCTGCACGGCAGCTTCTTCAGGTGTGAAAATATAAACAAGGATTACTATTTATAAATACCATCTATAACTTATAATAACAATGTACCTAAAAATGGGTTTTTACCGACATTATCCCTCCTAGAAAAGATTTAACAGGGGATCTATTTAAATCTAATTGATTATTTAGTAAACAACCAGAGGTTTTAAGTTTGTTAATTTCTAGAGATTCAAGCAGATTTAATTTAATACCTTTATTATCTATATGCAAAATTTTAAAATTATTATTGAAATTATGATTCGTCTCTAGAAGATGGTTAGCATAATTAGAATCATTTTTTCGATTTATGAAACTAGTAAAATGCTCCTTAATTCTTATATAAAAACTTCTGCCTGACTGGCCAATGTAGGTTTTAGGGCAATCTCCACATGTTAGTTTATATACCCCTGATTTATTATTTTTCCCTATTTTTGACTTATTATTTTTTATGAATTTGCCTAATGAATTATTAGTTCTAAATGCTACTTTAATACCCAGCCTTCTCAAAAATTTATAAATTTTATTACTTATGTGACCTATATAAGTTATAACATTATAACGTTCAAAATTATCTTTGTTAGTTGGATATATCATTTCCCTTGCCTGCTTGTACATTTTTTTATTTAATATTTTAGTTATAACTTTAGAAGAAAAACCATTATTAATAGCTATTTGTTTGATTATATTTAGTTCTTTATGAAAATCTATTGTTTTTAATGGAATACTAATTAATCTATGAATCATACTATGGAAGGCTGCTAATTTATGTTGTATTGGATGACAAGATGAGTTGTTAATTGTAGTGTCAGTATGAGAAGGTTTATGAAATATAGAGAAGGTGTGTTTGTTATTTTCTTTTTTTATGGTTAGGTCCAAGAAATTTATTGTATTGTTTTCTTCTTTTTTTAGAGTGAAATTGATGTTAGGGTGTAAATTATTAATAAAATCCAAAAATTTATTGAGTTGTCTTTCTGTTCCAATAAAACAAGTTAAAATGTCATCCACGTACCTGTGCCAATAAATAAATTGTTTAAATAGAGGGTGGTTACTAATTTTATTTTCTAGAAAGTCCATAAATATTTCGGCCAACAAAGGACTAAGGGGGTTTCCCATAATTAGACCTTCATTGCTGTTATAAATATTATCGTTAAATTCAAAATAATTTTGATCTAAGCAAACTTTCAGTGATTCTAAGATTTCTTGTTTTTTAACTAAAGAAATATGTCTTTGAGATAAGAGTTTGTCTACAAAAACCAGTGTATCTTTAATTGGTATACTTGGAAATAAGTTTTAAAACTTCTAGAGACGAATCATAATTTCAATAATAATTTTAAAATTTTGCATATAGATAATAAAGGTATTAAATTAAATCTGCTTGAATCTCTAGAAATTAACAAACTTAAAACCTCTGGTTGTTTACTAAATAATCAATCCCCATTGTTAAATCTTTTCTAGGAGAGATAATGTCGGTAAAAACCCATTTTTAGGTACATTGTTATTATAAGTTATAGATGGTATTTATAAATAGTAATCCTTGTTTATATTTTCACACCTAAAGAAGCTGCCGTGCAGCGAAACATGTCGTAAAAATTCATTACAGTGTTTTAAATATAGTGGAAATTTTAGTAAAACAATACGTTTTTTACTTCCATTCGCCTAAACGTTTTTCGATTATATTGTACCTTTATTTTGCACAACATACTGTTCTATTATTTTAAAACTTATTTTGATTTTAGCATTTTGGATTTGCATAGTGCAGTGATTATGTTGTGGTGCAATGTTATCGGAAAACGTGTTAATTCAAACGCGAAAGTTGAATGCTGTAGCGATCGCATCGACCGTTTTGTAGTTAGGTTATGGTTTACTATCGGTGCCAGTTGAAAATAAATACAATTAAGGTCTAATTAAATTCAGGGTGGCATAGTTATCTAGAGAAGATAAAATCGCTTTAAAAAAAACAGTGTCGCATAAGGTCAAATTATTAGAGTTTTCAGTTTACTGCTCTGAGACTACCCCGAGAATTACATATAGCTTTTAACGAATTTAGCCGTTGCCTCAAATCCAATTGCTTTAAAAAATTGTTTAAATAGAACATATTCTTGTCTGTTTCAAGTTTGGAGACCCGAGTTGGAGTCAATGATATTTCTTGAATGATAGAAGATTTTTGGACTCGCATTATCTGTGTTTGTTTTAAATCGCAACGTTTTAACTGGTAAGTATATCCAGTTGTCTTCGGGTGAATAATAAATAAGTACAGTAACTACAGATCTATTTAACGGAGATGGGTGCAGTCTTGCTTTTAGTTCGTGCGCGGTATTATTTTAAGATTACATCTACTTAACAAGGGTTTCCAGATATTTCTTATATTCAATAAGGGCTCTCTAAAACAACCTGGGTTCTAATGTATGTTAGCAGCTTCCTGGAACTTCCTCTTCCTCCAGTGTGGTTTTTTATGCACTTGGACAGAAGCTGAAATCCTGCATAAAGAACCACACTGAGGAAAGAGGACGTTCAAGAAAGCTGCTACCATACATAACAACTCAGGTTGTTTCAGTAAACCCTAATTGGGTATAAGAAATATCTGGAAACCTTTACTAAGTAGATTTAATCTTAATACTGCGCACGAATTAAAAACATGACTGCACCCTTCTCAGTTAAATGATCTGTAGTTACTGTACTTATTTTGTATTTACCTGAAGACGACTGGAGATACTTACGTTGAAACGTTGTGATTTAAAACAATGCACAATTACGGTTTAAGCTTAATTCGGCGTTGAACCAAGCTTAAAGTTCATTTGTACAACTGGGCCTCAATCTGATGTAGGACACTCCCAGGGTATTCTGGACCGGCAAACCGAAATCGCTTTAGTATTACTGTCAATTTAGATTTAAAAAAAAGAAATGTTGTGTTTCATGAAGGCTGGCCACCGGCCATATTTTGGAAACTACTGGTCATAGAAACTCAGGAAAAAAATCGTATTTAAAGTAAGTAGCCATGAACAATCCTGGAGTAACATTACGTTCACACTTGTTGGCGATGTCGCTTAGAAAATGTCGCCAAGTTTATTGTATTTACATGTTCCATCGCCAGAAAGAGATAAATGACTGCTTCTGCTATCGCTTCTTTGCTGCTGTGATGTAGGTGTCGCTTGTGTGTGTACGATAGAGATGGAAATAAACCAATCAATTAACGACAGTTGAAAGTCCTTACCTTTTTCTTCCGAACAAGCTTAAATTTACTAAAATCGGATAAGTCGTTTAGAAGTTACAGTAATTTAAATGATTAGAATTTCCCCACTCTTGTCAAGATCGGTAGGTCAATGGGCCTTAAACCAAAATGATGCAGAATTATCTAAGCTTTCTAATGATGTTATCAAAGGTACCTTAACGTGGAAATTTTCGGAGAAATTTAGAATTTTAATAATTAATTTTCAATTTTGCCCACTTACGGCAAAATGCGAAATTTAAAAATTATTTCCAGGATTTTCTCATATAGTCCGTACAATTACTGGCTGGATGCATGTTACACCTCGCAAATACAAAATCATAACAGAAACAAAAAATAAGGTAGGTCTGTTATTTGACATAAAATTCGTTTCGACAACCTTTGTCATTTTGAAGAACTTTAATTTTACGCATTAAAGGTGATTTGAAAGCGAAAAATAGTTAAAACATATTCTAAAAAAATCTCATTATTCAGCAAAAAAAGAATGCTCACCACGATTCGAGTAAAAAATTACGTCAGAAGCTGTGACGTACATCCAGCCAATAATTGTATGGACTTTAGTCACTTTAATTAACATGTTTTCCTTAAGTTTCTATGCCCAGTAGTTTCCGAGATATGGCCGGTGGTCAGCTTTAATGACCCACCCTGTATCAGCTTACTATTATGACGACGTCATTATTTTAATATTAGGAGTTTTGCTAGCGTATTTTCCTTCGGATGGGATCGATTTTATTTTCTGATAAATACACCCAACTAAATATAAAAAAGTGGCAATGATTTTTTGTTAAAATTTATGAAACTATAAAAAATCAAAATGGGTTCATAATGGTAGAGGGAAAACCGTAGAAAATTGGACATATAGAATTAGTATTATATATTCCACCCTTATAAACTCAGAGTAACAGGTGGATGGCAATGATCAAAAATTTCTAGTAATCTATTTAAAAGACTCGCGTCTATATCCTAACCTATTGCAGGCACACTGCGCATGTCAGGCGGATAGCGTGATGTGCTTGAGTTAAAATATAGGTAGAAATGGATTTAATTATTTTTTTACGTCACGGTGTTGAGTCATAGTCGAGGTATTAAGTTTTCTTACAAGAACAGTTTGCCAGTTTATTAATTTGTGGCCTTGTAATGAACTAAAAACAATAATAAGCCCTATGATTTCTTCTAACTATGACCGTCATAAAAAAAAGTCGGAATTACAAAATCGTAGACTGTCAACACCGGTAACTACATCTTTGAATTCCTTAAAACATAATGAAAAAAAGAAAGTAAAGTGTTTGATTTAAAAATATAAATACAATACCATATTAAAAATTTAATGAAGTAATCGCAATATCAATCATATTTTACATGTAATAATTGAACTCATTTCTACCAATGTAAATATCAAATACCTCGCCATCACGCTATCCGCCTGACATGCGCAGTGTGCCGGCAATGGGTTGGGATATAGACGAGAGTTTTAAACTTAACTACGGAAAAGTACACCATAGAGAAGGCAGAAGTCCGGTAACTTTATTATTATTTGTCATCATACTTAATCACTAATTATATAAGTTCAATTTTCTAAGGGGACAATAATATCAAAGGTTGCCAACAAAGCACGTGCACATGTAATTATAAAAGATTATGGTTCATCAATTTACCTTAGCATCGAAGTCAGTAAAATCAGCGAACCCACCACCACTTCCGAAACTACCATCGAAGGGGTCGCTACCGAAGGCGTCTTGCTTCTTCATGGATGGCGGTTGAGCGGGTCGAGGTGGGGCCGGTCTTGGAGGGGGTTGTTTACTTTTTTTAGGGGGTAATGCCGGGCTCGGACTGGAAGGTCGCCCTGGGGGTCCTGAAGGTACGTTAACGCTGTCTCTGGTGGGGGCGTGCAATACAGCGAAAGGGTCACAACCAAATGGATCTTTGTCAACCTTTTAAATAAAAATTATCTTTAACATAAAGCCAGATTATATCACAAAGGCCTTACATGCAATAACAAGTAGAAAAAGATCGCTCTAAGTTACACAAAGAAATGGTGAGGGTAAGTATTTAAGTTCTGTCTCAGTGAAGTTGACTCAACTAATAAAATTATGTTTTTAAAGCAATCTTAACCTGTTATCGGAAAATTGATTAAAAACTAGGTTTGGTAAAAATGGAGGTGAATAGAGTTCTTGAATTGTTAGTTTATATTCTTTTAAGTTTAAATTTTTAATTTATTAAGAACATTGACAAACGTAAAGATGGTATTATTATTATTATGTAGGAGCTAGTACTCTGGATATTATTTAGGTTAAGCGATGAAATTTGTAACCTTAACATACATTTTTTAATGAAATCTTGTACTTTGGCTTAGGGTTTAATTTACAACATATTTGATCTTTTGGTAGAAAATTATATACAAGGTAAGTTTACTCTTAAGAAAAATTAAATTTTCGTATTTTCTTTGCTCCCTGTAATCACAGTGATTGTTCTTACATACAACAAACTATTTAAATCAATAGTTTACCTAATAATTGTACATGGTGTCGCAAATTCGATGCTCATCATGGGTATCTCGGAAACTATAAGAGATACAGCATTGGTCAAATGGGGGCAAAGTTGCGGAATTTTATGCCCATTAATACCGTTAAAAAAAATTTGAGCTTTATTTTTTACTTTTTAAAATATTGGAAAAAAACTAAAATTTTGAATTTTTGTTTTTTTAATTTATCTGACTTATTTTACCAGCTAAAGAAAACCCAATACAACATTGTTAAAGCAACTTTTTTAGTTTTATACTACCATGTGTTAAGAATTTTGGTAGAATGTTTCGGTTTTGTGGAACTGTTATAAACTTCAAACGGTAGACTGCAAACCGCAGGCTGCAGCGGCACACCGCAGGCGACACTGTGTTTCTATGGAGTACATTCCGAGCGCGGCGCCACTGTCGCCAGTTGGCCAGTAGTGTCGATTGCGGGTTCCTGGACACTCCAAAATACATGGCAACGAGGCTGCCGATGCCTCGCAAGAGAGAACGCTGGCATGCCAGCTGATCTAGCAGACAATACGGTGAACAGACCAATGGGATTTGTCAAAGAGGAGATTAATTACACGGCCAAGCAGCTTGCACAAAACAGATGGACAGAGTTAATAACCTGTAGTACATCCGGGCAACTGTGACCTACATTTGATAAAAAGAGAACCGCAGACCTATTGAGACATATTCGCAAAGACGTGAGAAATATTACTGCGGTTTTTACCGGACATTGCCTCTTCGGTAGACATGCCGAACGTATGGAATTACCCACTAACGACTTCTGCAGAAGTTGCAGAGATGAGGAAGAGGAAAAAAGTATTCAACATTTTCTGTGTGAATGCCCTGGCCTTGTAAGAAGGTTCACTGCCCTGGGTGAACCATTTTTCGATAGCCTGGAGAAACTAAGCAACTTACAACTTGGTCGACTGAGCAGGTTTCTGAATAGTAGTGGCTGGTTTGAATGAGTTGTTAAAATCCTTTTCCGGTGTACGCCGCACTAACCATCAGAGATCTGATGAAGGTGAGTTTACGGAACAAGTGTGGTGTCACAACGGGCTTAATAGGACTACGTGAGACTGTTTGGTCAGAACCAAAGGTCTGTAACTCTAACCTTACCTAACCTAGTGTCGACTGCGGTAAACTAATAGTAATAATATCATACCTTTGGAGCTACTTCAGCGTTTTTATTGGGGTTGTCAAAAGCATTAAATGGATCACCTTTTGATGTGCCAAATGAACCACCAAATGGATCCGAGGAAAAGTTACCCTAAAATACAATATTTGTAAAATGAAATAAAAATTACAATGACTGTTCTTACATTAACTGGTTTTGAAAAGGCCGCGTTGAATGGATCGTTGGAAGATGAGGTATTCTGGCTTTTAAACGGATCTGGAAAAAAAAATGTTGAACTTAATAAAAACAGTAATAATTACAAAGTATATTAACAAAAAATTAAATTTTAGAAATAATTCCAGAATTCTAAAATGTGGATGACTATCCAAAAGATGTTATTATTAAAAAAAAAAGTTTACATAAGTATATACAGTGTGTCCAAAAAAGTATGCAACATAGTTTTTTATTACCGATTTCTCAGAATATTTTATTCTTGATAAAAGTTGGTGCATACCTTGAAACTATAAATGCATATTTCACATTTCACCCGCGGCTAATAGTAAGGGAGCAAATGTCATTTTTTCGAAATTGCATTAAGAGTAAAGTACCTTAGTTATTAGAAATACAGCAAAAATTTATATGAAAGTGTTATTGCAAATTAAAAACATAGCCCAAATACGAAATTTGAGTTACGTCTCAATTTTTATTTTTTTTTCTAATCTCTAATTTTATATGCATTTTTTAAAGTAGGTTTTTGGACTTTAGCGTACTGGGTGAAAATGACAAATAAATTAGTAGTTATTTCCAGTACTATAAAAAGGGTTGAATTTTATTATAATTTAGTTTCGAACAGAAGTTGGCTAAAATGTATTTAAGTAGGCGTGCAACACGCTTATATCTAAACCGACCCGGTTCATTGAAAAGTTTTTAAAAGTTTGCAACTACTTAATGCATTTTTATTATAAACCCACGTTTAAGTTATTTGATAAATATATTAAAATTGCGTAAACGAAAAATCGACCAGAGGCGTACCGTTTAGGGGAAATTAGAGATTAAAAAAAATTAAATAAAAATTGAGATACGTAACTCAAATTTCGTATTTGAGCTATGTTTTTAATTTGCAATAACATTTCCATTTAAAATTTTGCTGTATTTCTAATAACTAAGGTACTTTACTCTTAATGCAATTTCGAAAAAATGGCATTTGCTCCCTTACTATTAGCCGCAGGTAAAATGTGAAATATGCATTTATAGTTTCAAGGCATGCACCAAATTTTATCAAGAATAAAATTTTCTGAGAAATCGGTAATAAAAAATGTTTACATATGTTGCATACTTTTTTGGACACACTGTATATTTAAGTCACTAAAACAGTTCAGTTTTTAAAGATAATGGAATGAAATTTGGAGGATTTGTACATGACATAAAACTGCATTTTTGACGGATGATTCAACTTTATGGAACTTCCGGTTAAAAAAAAATGAATATTAGACAACTTTACATTTAATATATTTACATCTTAATATTATACATATTTAAAAATAAAAATCTTATACAGTTTAAAAACCCTAATCATGATACATGTCATAAAAATGAAATAACCATAAAACCTAAAATAAATAAAATTTCAAATATTTATGTTTTTATTTAAACGATTATTTACCAACAAAAATTAAAAAATATATTTCATTAAAAAAATATAAAGTCGAAATAAAAGCATGGATATTGGAAACAGATAACTTAAAAAAAAAAATGGAAATGTTTTAATAAATATCGTTATGAATAATATATTTTTCAAAATTTTTATATTTTAAATCTTCAAAAAAAAAACTGCGTTTATATTTATATACAAATAGTTAAACGTTATTAATTTGCAATTTAACTTTTATATAATATTAAGGGGGATTCCTACTGTGATGATTCTATTTTCAACGTTTGTTTACGATTTTTTTCTGGGGATAATAAGACAAATGCAGAAAAACAAGTGTTCAATTCTTTTTATTAAAAATAAGATGTACCAAAAAAAATTTTCAACTCCCAAAAAATGAAAAACTTGAGGGTGCTACAGGGTGCTGAAGTTACCCCCTCAAAAAAACGTAACTTGCTGGCGGAATTCAAATACATTTTTCTATTAATGACAAAAATAAAATTGACCCTGATTCGTCAATTGTAAGCATGTAGTTATAGCCCCCACTAGAATCAATTCAAAACTTGAGTAACTGTTAAAATGGCGCGAGATTTAAAATTTTTTTTGAAAATTTACCATTTTTTTAGTATTTTAAGGGCCGTAACATTTTCTGTAATATCGCAAAATACTTTATTCTAGAGGGGGCTATAACCATTTGTATTCTGAGCATTTTAAGACCAAAATCATTAAATTCTAATAATTTAAACATACCGAAGTACTTTCCGCCAGCGCGAAAAACAGGGTTTCGAGAAAAACAACTTTAAAGTTTCAACGGTGGCTCACAACAAAATAGTCTTACTGTCACGTAGTCTGCGATGCCTGGCCTGTAGAATACACCCTCCTCTTCCTCGAAAAACGATAAACGAGCTGAATCTTCCTGCCTCTTTGCAAGTCTGGCCTTTTTAGCGCCCTTAGATACTCGTTTTTCAGATTGATTACATATGCAGTATGTGCCTAACTCAAAAGCAGCTAGTGGTGAGAACTGACCGGCAAACATAAAATTGGATGTAACTTTTTTTTGGAGTAGATTTGGTAAAAACGTTTACACACGGTTATTCTAGAGGCTATAGAGAGTCAAAAAACGTCGGAAAAAAAATTTCGATTTTTTAAAACCATCACAGTAGAAATCCCCCTTAACAAATATTTTTAAAAACTTATTTTAACATTCCTATATATTTATAATTTAAAATACTAAGATTTGCCCCTACGAAAGAACGTCTTCGGGGGATCAAAGAAGAAGTTTATTGAGGAAGATTTAGAAACACATTTATTATATTATAAATATTGAAAATAAACTTATTATTAGATAGCTTTTGACCGAAAACAGTAAAGTTGTTTTTCCTCATGATTATAGGGCTGAAATTAGTGATTTAAATGTATTCATGGCCTTCTAGATAAGAAAATATGTTTCAGAAAAAAGTTTGGTGACAAAAATTGACAAGTGACACAAGGTTATATTCGTAGTAACGTCGTAGAGTTAAAAAAAAAAAGAAAAAATAAATCAGGGGTCCCATTTAAAAATAGAAATTTACTGTCACTTCCGGTTAAACCGGAAGTTCCATAAAGTTGAACCATCTGTCAAAAAATGCAGTTTTATGTCATATACAAATTCTCTAAATTTCATTCAATTATCTTTAAAAACAAAAGTTATAGGGGCAAGCCACCTTAGGCGGAAATCCGGTATATATTTTTATATAATTGTGAAAAAATGAGTTATTTCTTGATTTTATTTCAGAGTTAGATCGTAGCTAAACAAACCTATTTACATACATAGACATAAACACTTACCATTTTGGAATGGATCATCATCAAAGCCACCATTTGATCCATTTTGACGACTGAAGGGATCATCATGTCCATTCTGCAATGATAAATATAGGAATAAAAATACATTTTTATTGAATGATAGAAGAGTTTTGGACTTTTTAAATCGCGTTTTAACTGGTATCTCCACTCGTTGAAACGCTGTGAGTGTCATATGTCTAAATTCAATAGTTTTTGAGATAACGACGTTTAAAATATGGCATTTTCAGACTTGAAAAATGGTTTTCACCTCCCTATCTTAGTTTTTTATTCTCTATAAAAAAAAAACAACTTTCGATTTACCATGTTAAACCAAAAAACCGGTTTTAACAGTTTAACATGTTAAACTGGAAGTTGTAACTTTTAGATAGAGAATAAAAACTTTAAGGAGTTGAAAACCATTTTTCTCTAAGATGAACCGTTAAAATGTTACAGCCTGTCAAAGTATGAAAATTCCATATTTTAAACGTCAATATTTCATAAACTATTGAATTTAGACATATGACATTTACAAACTAAGCGGAGAATTTTGTGGGGAATCAGAAAATAATACAACATAGGGTGTTCCACTTTAAAAAACCCAAGTTACATTCATCACGTTTTTTTGGGCCACCCAATATACTCCAGCATAATTTTAAAATGTGCAACTTTTGTATTTCGAATTTTTATCTAATTCTTAAGATAAAGGCGAAAATGAACTTTGCTCTATCGTTGACTCACCCTGTACAACTTGAAAAGATTGTCCATATTGCGCACAGAAGTTTGAGGAGCCTACGTGCTCAATCTACTTCCTTGTGCAATATGGACATCATATTCACTCTTGAATGATAGAAGAGTTTTGGACTTGCATAGTCTTTATTTATTTTACATCACAACGTTTCAACTGGTAAGTATCTCCAGTCGTCCTCAGGTGAATACTCAGTATCAGGACGACTGGAGATACTTACCAGTTGAAACGTTGTGATGTAAAACAAATAAAGACAATGCAAGTCCAAAACTCTTCTATCATTCAAGAAACATCATTGTCTCCAACCTTCAAATATTCACTCTTGTTATACAAAGTATTATGTGAAGCCAAACACAAACTTGTCCTGATAAACACTTTCAAAATCATATTCCATTATCACCACTGAAGGAAGGCATACAGGTGATATAATATTGTCACGAAAGGGAACCATAAGATCATAATATTTTATTAATTAATATTTTCCCTTTTAATAAATTGTTCACGTTAAAGACAGGTCATTCCACGTAATCTGTATCAAGTTTATTAAACAAATTAATAAAGTTGCAATTATGAAATGTTATACGCGCTTCCCGATCTATCAATTATTGTCGAGTCAGCAGAAATGAGGTGTACCACCTACGTTCGTCGTTTCCCTAAAAGTGGAAAAAATTGCTGACTTCACAGAACGGCACATTATTGGTAGAAAATATATCTTTCGGCACTAGTGCTAGAGTCCGTGAGTGGTGACATATCCAAGTCGAAATTGTTGGTCCCCAAATTGTCAAGAAGCCAGAGAACAAACGCAAAATTATTAAAAGTACAATTCTACTTTCAAATTATGGTTAAAGATACGTTATTTATTTAGTTTTGATTTTCTTTGTAAACCCTTCAAGTAAATATTATTTAGAGCTTTATAAAAAAAATTCTAAATCACTTTGTTTTCCTGATAGTTGCTAAGGTCCTGTAGCTACCTTTACGCCCTCGTCGCACCCTAAAATCTGGGCGTGACAATATCCTGGACTTATTTCATCTACATCTTAAAGTTTCTCTTTCCTCAAAAATATAACATTGGCTAGGAATTACCTGTTGGGCTTCTCCATTCGTTAATCCAAGTCTGGTATATTCCGAATCTCTAAAATCTGCCCTAATCCTTAATGCCGTATCAGGGATCTGACTAACATCACCGGATTCAATTGCCGAGTCACAAAGGGATACCGCATCGCTTAATTGTCTCGTTTGTTCTTGTAATTGGGTGGTAAGTGCTTTCACCTGAAAGAAAAAAAGCCTGGTCAAGTATACATGTCATGGTCTAGTTCACAAAAGTGTTTTTTTTTTAATTTACTCACAACCAGCTATATACAGTGTATTTCACGTAAGCTTTAATGGCCGTCAATGACACACATCATTTTTAGTAACATTTATTTTACAGAACTTAAGGTTTAGTTAGGACTGGACAGGTGTTCCTGTAACAATTAATTGCCAAATAAAAAATATATATTTACTTGTATTTCATAAACACTTCACAGATACACACAGTCCAACAGTTTATAACCAGAAAGTTTACGCACAAAATAATAGCAAAATTAGCTCTAAAAATACCAAATACAACAACAATACTGCACTTATTATTCAACACGTGAACGAATGAATGCCGGCTCTGTGATATATTAAAAGAACGCAGAGAAGACAATTGTATTGATGAAGTACAGAAAGAGATGTGCGAGGGCAAGAGCGTAACTAAGAGATCACATACTAACGGCAGTCGATGTCGGTGCTGTAACAATAATCTCTTAACGGGTTGTTAGCTGCTTGAAGGCAACATATTGGAGTTTTCACTGTGTATCTTTGTCGTGTATATGTAAATATACGGTAAGTTATATATCCATCTCTCACGTCCGGATCAATTAGGCCCGGTTGTACAATTACGATTTAAGCTTAGTTCAGCATTGAATCAAGGTCAAACTTCATTTTGACAACACCTTTACATTGGTTGTCAAAATAAAGATAGAGCTTAGTTCAACGTTGAACTAGCCTTAAGCAGTCATTGTACAATCGGATTTAAACATATAATATTAATTATATAACAACGACCGTTTTCCAAAAATACTGTTTATCTTGACAGTTCGTAAAAAGTAAGTTTGTCTTAGTTACATCATGAACAATTTTAATAGATTTGTATTTGTTTTAAAATAAAGGAATGAATAAACTAATTTGGATAAGGTTCTTGGGTATTTGGCCACCACTTAACACCACTGGTTATTTTTTGTTTCTTAAAGCGACGTTAAGCAAAATTTTTCTGTTTCTTAGGCTTCGAAACAAGATAGTTTTTTTTCGCGGATTAGAACATTTTAAGGATAAGAAAACTTTTATAGAATAGTTTTTTTCCTAAAATCAATGATAAAAAAGTTTGACATATAGTGCCATTAATTTCACACATAGCTTATGGTGTATCCCGTAGCATCATTTAATGATGTTAGACACCTCCATAGTTGCAATACTACGACTTTGGTTGGTTAAATTCCTTTTTTATAGATAAAGAAAATTATTTTAAAAATTTATTGATAATGCAGCAACTAAAAAATCATGAAACAGTCTCATTACTTACCTGGCTTATATTTAGCTGTGTTTCCTGCAAGTTTGTAGAAATTGACTCCAATTTTTTTATGCTTTCGTTCTTTTGCTGCTCCAAGCGTTCTTCCTCCTGTCTAATACCATCGAGTTGTTCCTTTTTACTTTTTAAATCAGATTCCTGAGTAGCCACCAAGTCTGCTTGTTCTTTTGCCTGTACCCGTAACTTGTCAACCTAGGAAAATATATTCTATTGTTATTACTATTAGTGATGGCGGAAAAAAGGTTTTGAAGTAAAGAAACAAACATTTTAACGTTTAAATTATTAATATTATATTATTAATTTACACTTATTAATACGATTTTTTTGTATGTGAATGTTAGTAGATGAAAGACAATAAAACATTTAAAAAATATTTAGAGAAAAGTTGTGTTAAAATCAAAACAGGGCAAATATCTTTCAAACGAGTTACAACATTAAAAATAAATGTTAGTTACAAACCTATAATTAAAGAACTACTTTAGGTCAAAGGCTCAAAGTGTAATTTTTCTTAAAATGAAAATGATAAATTATTAGTTTATTATTAATTTTTTTATTTTGCAGTATAATAAAAAAAATTATAAATGTATTGAAAACAACAGTAGAAAGAGAATTGTCACATAAATAATTTATAATAATTTAGTGAAAAAAGTTATTACCAAAGGTAGTATGTAATAAAAAAAGCAAACATAAATTTTGTTTTCATTTCACTAAGATCATAACCTCACAAAAAAATGTTCTGCCCAGACTTCACGCCAAAAATTATCCTGATAATTCCCAATTAAATTACTCTTTTAATGTAATAATGGAGGAAGGCGTATGTTATCCTTTTTCTTTAAATTCTGAATATATCAGTGGGGAAAACTTAAAGTTTCTTATTTTTTTTATATAAACTACATTGTTAGTTTATTTAAAATTAGCGAAAGGGTAAATACAAAATTGACTTAAGCACAAGGATAAATAGTTAAACAATTAAACAACAAACAAGCTCTACATCTACACGTCATTACTAAGCAAAATAAAAATACAAATTCCTACCTGTTCCATAACCAATGTCACGTCAGTGATTTGTGTAAATCCTTCAGTATCAGAGACAACATTATCTTTCTACCAAAACCAAAAAAACAAATACAAAACCACTAAAAAGTCTAAAGAAATTAAGATCAGAAGCAAAAGTAAGCAATGCATTAGAATAAATATTAAGAAAAAAGCTGTGCAGAAATTGTCTCTAAATATTCGAATTTAACTAATAATTACCTGTGCTTTCAAATCATTCAGTCTTTTTTGTGCTTCTCCTTTTTGGTTTTCAAGCTGTTTAAGAGTTGCTGCAAGAGTGTCGAGTTCACTCTAGGAAAACAATAAACTTAGTAAATTTTGTAATATCCTTCGAAAATTAAACCTTTTTTTATTGTTAAAACATAAACAAATTTTTGGACGTTTCTTTTTATATTTATAAGTAGAATAAATTAAGTTTTTTAAGTAAACTCGAAAATTAAGTTCAAAATTACTGTCAGTGGATTTATTGCTTTCATATAAAGGGTGATTTTTTAAGAGTGTCCGAACTTTTATCCGAGAAGGCTGTGAAATGAACTGTCACTTTTCGCGCTTGTAGTGTCAGAATTATTCAGTATAGTCTGGCAAATCATTATGGAAAGAATGACACCAGAGCAACGCTTGCAAATTGTCCAAATTTATTATCAAAACCAGTGTTCTGTGCGCCAAACTTATCGAGCCCTTCGTGAATTCTATGGTGCTCCTAATCGCCCAACCGAACGAGGTATTCGCCGAGTTATAGACAAATTTCTAACGCAATTTACATTACTCGATATTAAACCAAAAACCAGACAAAAATCTGTGCGTTCCCAAGAAAATATTGACGCTGTAGCTGCCAGTGTTGATGAAGACCCAAATTTGTCAATTCGTAGACGTTCACAAGAAGTTGGGCTTTGTTATTCGACTACGTGGACAATTTTGACTAAAGATCTTGGTCTGGTGCCTTACAAGATTCAGCTTACCCAAGAACTTAAGCCGCAAGATCATCGTTTGCGTCGCACGTTCGCTGAATGGTCTCTTAGTCAATTGCAACTTGATCCACAATTTTACCGCAAAATTTTGTTCAGCGACGAAGCTCATTTTTGGTTAAACGGTTACGTCAATAAACAGAATTGCCGCATTTGGAGTGCAAATAATCCCAAAATGATTCAACAATTGCCGTTGCATCCAGAGAAATGCACGGTATGGTATGGATTATACGCCGGTGGCATTATTGGGCCGTATTTTTTTTAAAATGAAGCTGGAAACCGCGTGACAGTTAATGGGGATCGTTACAGAGCGATGATTAATGAATATTTAATTCCAAATTTGAATGGTATTGATTTGGACGAGATGTGGTTTCAACAGGACGGAGCCACATGTCATACAGCCAATGCAACCCTGGATTTATTGAGGGAAGAATTCGGTGAAAAAATTATTTCGAGGAATGGACCTGTCAACTGGCCCCCAAGGTCGTGTGATTTAACGCCATTAGATTATTTTCTGTGGGGTTACGTTAAATCATTGGTCTATGCCAATAAACCGGCAAATATTGACGCATTAGAACACAACATAACGCGGACAATTGCAGGCATAAGTCCCGAATTGCTTGAAAAAGTGGTCGGAAATTGGATTGACAGAATGCGCTTTGTTAGAAGAAGCCGCGGCGGACATTTGACTGAAGTTATTTTCAAACATTAATGCCATTAAGTGTTATTTCACATAAAATAAATAGTTTAGAGATATCTAATATGGTTGTTGTTTAATTTAAATTTAAAGTTCAGACACTCTTAAAAAATCACCCTTTAGAGTGCAACGGGTTGTAGGAAAGTTACAGAAAACAATTCCAGCGTATTTTTAAAATTTTTATTGAGCAGAATATTTATTTTCCTACGACCACCTATGATGATGGGAAAAAAAGCACGGTTAATTTTGGCTAGAAAGCGTCGTATATCACACGCGTGTTGAAAAAAAATATTTTAACATTAGTGTTGAAATATAAAGGCACATTATTTAATTTAACCAGATGATGCCAATTTGACAGACAACCCTATTTATTAAAAAGAACAAATTTTAGAAAGCAGTAATTGTAAAGTGTTTAATTTATTTATCATGTACATATTTCTCAAGTTATTCAGAATTAGGGTGTGAAAATACGCCATCTGAAATTATAAAAAATGTTAATAATATACTGGAAAATCTATTACCAGAAAAAACAAATCGCGCTGAAGAAAGTGTCATATATTAAACAACAAATCTCTATTGGCATTCAGAGCGTAGAGAATAGAGCTCTAGCCTAAAGATCGCAAGGTCATAAGTTCAAATTCTGGTTAATCCAGAAGTCAATCCAGGATTAGTTCTTCCTATGATATATAAATATGAAAAAGTTAAACTACAAATAAAGGAAAAGCCTATCGGCAAACTATGAAACCAGATATTAAGTGGCACATAATCCTAAGTATGCTAATTTCAACATTAGTGCTGGAAACTTATGATTGACCAAGTCATAAAGGTATTTTTTAAAATAATTAACCGTGAATGAATCGAATAAAATATAGATTTTGTTTTAAATCAATAAATAATAAAATTAATATAGAGTAAGACTAAAACTTACCTGCAAATTTTTTATTTCTCCAACTTTAATTTTAATATCAGCTTCCTTTTGTGCTATGTCAGTTTCTAATGCTAATTTCTCCCTACACAGTTCTTCGATGTCTTTGCTTATCATATCTAACTCCGGATTTGAATATCTAGTGTTGTTATTCTCCTGAAACCAAATTTTAACTAAGAATAATAGGTATTGACGAGTTGTGCAAAGAGATTGCCTAAGATAACCGCGCATGTCAAATTATGCATAGTCTTTAAAAATAAGATTTTTTTCAGTGTATTCAATTAAGAATGTTAATATTAATATAAGATAAGAAGAATTTATTTCAAAAAAGAACTAATTAAGAACGGTGTGCCTGAGAAGAAAAACGCAAGAGACCATTTTAATGCAGAATTGACCAGGCTAATCAGAAATGATATCCACATGGAAAAATGTCAGTGGCGTACCACTTTTTTTCTAAAAAATATCAGAGGAAATGTTTGCAGGGACGCCACTGGTGGGACAAAAAAATAACGTTAATTACTAAAAGATGTGGTTTTATGTCCTATTAGCACATGCCAAAATTGAAAATATTATCTAAAGTACTTTGGAAGATATTACAAAAAACGCAAAAAAAAAAATAATTTAACACCCTGTAGCAAAAAATTTAAGCCGTTTAGGACATATGTTCATAAGAACTTTTCTTTATAAAATGACTTGAGGAATCACACCCTAAAATATTAGCACGTCATTAAGGAACACCCTGTATAAAGCTTAAGAGTCAACAAGATACAAGAGACTTTAAGGTGCTCCAAGCGCTACCAGCCATATTTTATCTATAGGTAATTAACCTTAGTTATGACGTATGCAGATGACTGTCATGAAGAACACTTTTAAAATATTATTCGTGTTTTATTTAGTATCATTGGTAGAAAGTGGATTTTTTAGTAGCTCCATTGATAAACTTAAGAAAAAAGCGAAGAATGCTTATAAGAAAAAGTTTGGAAAAGGTTTACATCCTCCATCTTCATCATTTTTTTCTTAACTTCATAAGGTTAGGATTAAGTGTCAGATTATAGGTTAGGTAACAGTAAAGCTTCAAACAAACCTACGCGGAATAGCTCCGTTCGGGCGTTTCGCGGGCGATATTTGCCATTTAATTACATGGCGGCCAACGCGCCGCTGACGCGTGGTCGCGTAGGTCTGTTTGATCCTTAACAAACGTGCTGTGTATTAATTTTTGCAATAATTTTAAGGTAAAACCCTAAACTTCTGGGGTTACGAACAGAGTGAATACCCAGGGGCAAACAACAAATTCCGCGAAGAAAATAGAGCTAAATGGAATGAATACTACACCTGCCTCACCAAACAAAATGAAAATTTTAAAAATCAAAAGACTGTAACTCCAGAAGCGATATTGGCCTTTGAAGGTTCATATGTAAAGTAGGTTTATTTTTCAATATATTCCCTTACATTGCCTAGCTTTAGTAATGCGTAACTCAATTGGGTTATGTATACCGACAACCGTAATGAGTGCAAGAAGAAGAAACATAATGTCGGCAAACCTAAACTTTTTGTAAATTATTTTATTCCAGCATGGAATGCAAAGTATGTATAAGTCCCCTGGAAAGTCAAAATAAAGAATCTGTAGTTTGGGAGTTCGCAGCACCTTACGCTGAAGTTATGTCACCGATTGAATATACAGAACATATTTTGGTATCGCCCGAAGACAAATCGCTTCACCTTTACAACCTCAACAACGAAGATACTGGGCAGTACCTTTGCAGGCTGGGTGATTCAGCTACAGCTCCATATTTTTTAACAATTCTCAATGTAACAGATACTGTAATGAGTGAGGTTAGTTTCAAGGCTCCTCTACGATGTGAAAAAAAGGCGACGGTAGAGAGCAGTGGCGGCTCGTGATATTTATCGTAGGGTGTGCGCAGCAGGCAAAAAAGCGCCGCAGGCGAAAAATTTTCGAGGTGCCACGCCCCTTTTCACCTTTGTATCGATTTTCTTTGTGCTTTTTATCCAAAAAAATTTTAAAAAACGCAGTTTTTAAATGGGATTTAAATTTTCTTTGTTTTAGCACCAAATTAATTTTTTATTTTTTAAAAATTTTAATAGTTTTATAATGGGTACCTAGATAGTAGTAGATACCTATACAGATTGAAAAAAATAAAAATTATTAATTCTTTAAAAATTCCACGATTTAAAGAATCTTCTGTTTCATCGTGGCCTCTAAGAGCCAACTCAAATACACCACAGAACTTTACGCAACTTATAATTCTACTTAAAATGTGCCGATTTTTTCGTACATTCTCATTATGTTTAGCGATCCCTAGGCGGTACGAAGCGCTTAACTGTTGGACAATGTTTACTTTTCCAAGTAACGCAAGTTCCGTACTAGCCTGCAAATGAAATTTAGACAACTCGTGCTTATTTATTTTTTCCTGTAAATGATTTAAATCTGTAATGCCTACACGGCTCCAGTTCTTGTCCATGTTTATATTATAAAATAATAAGCATGGGAAACAAAACAGTGAGTTTCTAATATTACACCCACATATCCATTTGTTTTTTTTTGTAAATGTCAATATTAAAATGTCTAATAAAAGATCAACCTTCTTTTTTCTCTTTACAAGTTTGATTTAATTTTAAATCCGGCGTAGGCCTTCCTAACCTTTTTATGTCAATTTTCCTTTGGAAATCGAATGTCGAAAATTTATAATGTACTCTACAGAATTTTGGTCCATAACTATATCACTTCGTGTGACACAATCCAAACTACTAGCCATTATTAATTTAAAAACAACACAAAAACATCCACAACACCGTCAATAAACTTCAAACTTATCTAATCGCGTCAAAAACTCATAAAACAATCATATTAAATTGAAGTGTGTATTCAGAAAGCGCCCGGCGACGCACTCTCATCGGGCGATTAACCGAATATTCCCGATCAATCCGCATAAGGAAAATCGCACGAAAATCCATCCATAAGAGCGCCGAACGCCGAACGAATACACACCACAGCCGGTGAGTCTGCCCACGCGCTCGGTCGCGCTTGAAGTCTACGCCTTCGCCATTGTTATATTATACAAGTTCTTTATTTCCGTTACCTAAATATTTTTTTAAATAAGTATAAATTTTATTTTTGCTGGTGCTTGACTTTCTTAGGCAGTGCGCGCGCACTAGCGCACTTGTTGACGAGCCGCCCCTGGTAGAGAGACGTATGATTAAAATGATAATGTATCGATGTACGGTAGTCCCGGTAGAGCCCAACCCGTGCGTCAACACTTATACGTTATTCAAATATTATGAAACAAATCTAAGTCAAAACAAACTTTAATTTTATGTACATTATAATAGATGTGCCTAGCGTCCCGATGTACGGATTTCTTTTTTTGTCTATGTTTTGTTACTGATTATTTCGTAAAAAAACTGTTTTAATACAGAGCTTCGTTTTAACAAAGAAATAAGTAGCAGTAATGGTAGAATTGACTGTGTATGTGAAAGACTGCTGATACAATAAAATTTCAATTGCTAATAATGTATGTAGGTGCATAACCCAGCCGCACCAGTTGGCCCCTACCCAAAAGAGTCAGAAGATATCGAATACAATTTGGTATTGGATACCGAATGGGGCGAATGGTCCACTTGTAGTAAATGCAACAACATAGGAAGAAAGCATAAACTAGGATACTGCAGTATATATTCAAAGGATTTTAGAATAGAGGTAAGAATTTACATAATTTTTCAAGAAGTTTGTTCAGATAAATAAGTAAATCTTACACTTTTTTAAAATCTTGTGTTGCCTAAAGCCCGGACAATTACTGGCAGAATACACGTCACAGCTTCTGACATAATTTTTAATTCGAGTCCTGTCGTTGATTAATCGTATATTTTTTCAATTCTGTCAGAATTTAAAAAAGCTTTAAAATGGGCATTTTTTTGCCGAATAATGAGCCATATTTTCAAAATATATTGAAACTAACTATTTTTTGCTTTCAAATCACTTTAAACCGTATAATTAATGACAAAGGTTGTCAAAACGAACTTTAGATCAATTGACAGGACCATTTCATTATTAACAGACCTACCTAATTTTGTGTTTCTGTTATGATTATGTATTTGCGAGTTATGTCGTGCATCCAGCCAGTAATTGTACGGACTATAGTGTAGTTAAAATTATATTTAAAATAACAAAAGTTATGGTACCCGGCCGGTAGAAAAGTTATCTTTCTTTTAAAAATAAAAGACAATATTAGAGTACAAATTTCTATTTTTTAAATGGATATAAAATATGGCTAAACCAATTCAAAAAAAGTTTATAAGTTGTGGTATGTGATATCTAAGTTTTAAATACATTTATCTTATTTGTTTCAAACAATTTGTGGTTTTAGGTAGCGCCAGTTCAAACTAACACGGGAAATCGTACCAAAAAAGCTGAAGAACAAATAAAAGACATGTTTGCCGTATTTAAATATGGGATTCCGTGTCAAAGCCACATCCTGCCGGAATTTTTAAAGAAGCTTACAAAAGTTATGGACAGAAAAAATGAAATAATGACAGGATATTGTAAAGTACGATGGGGGATGAGATTTTTCTGTTATGTCCAGGGTGTTATGGAATTGACTCCTTGGGCGTTCTAAAGAAACACTCAATACTGTTTTTCTTTAATCCACCATCTAAAAAGTTGGGTAAAGACACCTAAAGCAGACGACCATGAGAGAATCATGACTTTCGTTAGTTAAAGAATTTACTCTATTGTTTTTGGGGATGCATACTTTACTTGTTAGATTACGTCACTGTCAGGTCGCGTCACCGGAGCCGAATTCAAACCAGAATAAAAGACGCCAGACATCGATATTCCATACTGATAATAGCGTCGGCCCGCTATATCAAGTTCTGCTTGTTTAGTTTATTTATTTACTTTGATATTTAAAAGTTTGTGGACTTTGTGGCTTTGTGTTTAAGATATAAAAATGTATTCGTTTGTTGTGAAATGCGGGAACATCATTTATTTATTTTTATTATGGTTGTATACTTGGTTTTCTTGGCCTCTTGATGTAGGTTTAATTTTTGTTTCTAGTCACTGAGCCTTGACATTTTAAATAAAAATATACACATGGTTTCTCCTTTGTCGCTCTTTCCCTAGAACTCCACAATGGCGGCGCCGTTGAGCCATTATGACAAAAAAAAAATTGGTGAATTTTCTCATTTATTATAGCAATGCGACATTAAAAAAAAAAATTCTGAGAAGCGTTTTCATATCAGGATTTACGGGTTTTAATATGTCAATTCCATAACATCCTGTATCTGGATATGAAAATGGCAATTTTGAAATTAAGTTTTGCAAAATATTAATATACAGTACTGACAGTCTTGATAAGGTAATGACAGTAATCCTGATTATGTAAGGGCAAATTTCAAGGATTAGTGGTCAGACCATTATAAATTTTTATAAGAAACAAAATTGATAAGTAAATGACGAAGGATTGATTTCCTTCAGGACTGTCAGTCCGAGTAATCCTGTAGGGTCTGCAAAAGAATTACGTAGATTTTATCTATTGCTTGTTTTCTTTCATGATCAGGTAATTCCATAAAAATCTATCCTCGTACGAATCATTGGTTACTTTTTGATAAATAAGGGCGTAATAAGTTCTTCTGTTGACATTTTAAAGTAGTGGGCGGTTTATCGCTACAAGGGCTTAGTGTAGCTGTAGCCAAGAAATCGTGTAGTTATAGCCCAACCAGTTATATTGGCAGAATACCTATGATGATTCTCAGCCGATTCCTCCTTATCGGAAGTAGCCGTCTGATTAGTTTCTCAATGGAAGATTTACATGTTTAAATCTCTGCCTGTTGCTTTAGTAGATTGTGTATAAATTTCCGCTCGGAATACTGTGGAAGACTTACCTAGAGAGAAGTAGACCTTTTCTCAGGTCTTACTTCCCCTATCCCTGGTCCGGTATCCTCTTTGGGTATTGAGCCGTCTGTGTACCATAATAAATTGACTATTCGACGGATTGTATCTCAAAAACCAGTGGAGCAAAGTACAAAAAGGCCTTTAAAATTACATTCTTCAAATTTAAGGTAAAATGTCCGGAAAATAAGGTATTCGAGGTCAGAGACAAACAAGGAAAAGTTATAGAAATTGCCAATAATTCAGCGGGCATATACGCCTTATCCCAAGGTCTTCCGAATGTAGAACCCCCTGTAGATAGGCGACTACAATATGAAGCAAAAGGAAAAGATATTGTACTAGAGTGTCCGGGGTAAGAGGAACTCTCTTATTATACGTTTCTAAAGGCAATTTTATTCTTAATTCATTTTTGTTGCGGGAAAAAGTCAGTGGTGCAAAAGATTAAAGACCTAAAATCAATAATAGTGCAGACTTTAAAAAACCTTCGCAGCAGTATTCACTAAAGGGCTCCTAATTTAAAACCGTCCTAAACTGACAGTTTTTGGTTTAAAATGACAAGTGTTAGAATAAATTTAACTAAGTTTGGTTATTGTAAATAGTTTTTTGGTGTTTCTTCAAATTTATTTAAAAAAAGTATTTTAGTACGTACTGTGTTCTTTAATAGAACTAAAACTGTATTTGCAATAGAATCCCGGTCAAATTATATATCGGCAAAACGATTTAATTACAAAAAAAATTAAATTAACACAAAAGCATACTATGACAAATAAAATAATGCCACGGTGAAAACACAACTGTGAGACTATTGTTGGGTTGCATGAAGATTTTTAACCACAATTAAGGGAAATTTCTACTGTGATGGTTTTCAAAAAATCGAAATTTTTCCTGACGTTTTTCGACTCTGTATAGCCTCTAGAATAACCGTGTGTTAACGTTTTTACCAAATCTACTCCAAAAAAAAGTTACATCCATTTTTATGATTACCGGTCCGTTCTCACCACTAGCCGCTTTTGAATTAAGCCGCGTTCTCAGAACTACGTTCTGTCGCCAGCGACATCATCTCGACCAATCAGGATCGTCAGGCCAGGCTCGCAAAGAGGCAGGAAGAATCAGCTCGTTTATCGTTTTTTGAGGAAGGCACGCTACGGGCCAGGCATCGCAGACTAAGTGACAGTGAGACTATTTTGTTGTGAGCCACCGTTGAAACTTTAAAGTTGTTTTTCTTGAAACCCTGTTTTTCTTGAAACCCTGTTTTTCGCACTGGCGGAAAGTAGTATGTTCAAATTATCAGAATTTAATGATTTTGGTCTTAAAATGCTCAGAATACAAGTGGTTATAGCCCCCTCTAGAATCAAGTATTTTGCGATATTACAGAAAATGTTACGACCCTTAAAATACAAAAAAAAATGGTAAATTTTCAAAAAAAAAATTTAAATCTCGCGCTATTTTAACAGTTACTCGAATTTTGACTTGGTTCTAGTGGGGGCTATAACTACATGCTTACAATTGAATCTGGGTCAATTTTATTTTTGTCATGAATAGAAAAATGTATTTGAATTCCGCCAGCAAGTTAGGTTTTTTTTGAGGGGGTAACTTCAGCACCCTGTAGCTCCCTCAAGTTTTTCATTTTTTGGGGGTTGAAAAATTTTTTTTGGTACATCTTATCTTTAATAAAAAGAATTGAAAACTGGTTTTTCTGCATTTGTCTTATTATCCCCAGAAAAAAATTGTAAAGAAACGATGAAAATAGGACCATCACAGTGAAAATCCCCCTTAACTAACCAGCAAGTTTGACTGTGACATAAATGACATTGGCAGACATATTTACTCACAATCAAAGGTGTCTGATTAGTAAATTAAAAATTACGGTAACCGAGCCAGTATGATTGTGAGAAAAGCGCCTAAGAACGCAGCGCCCAAGTTGATTCCCAGCGGTATATTTTGTCATATTTATACATTAATCAATAGATGTGACTTTTTTTTAGAAATATCAACAGTGATGCTCCAATACAATGGCAGATTGCTGATAAAAATATTATTCCAGAGATTATTTCTAAAGAATCTAACGGTCGAATATTTATAAGCATAACAGATAAAATACATATAAACAAAGCAAAAATTTCTGATTCCAATATTTACAGGTACGTAAGTGCAATATTAACTAGTAAGACACGTGTTTTTTGCTGTTTTTTCAATTTTTAAGAGGTAAAAGAGTAAGAATTGGTGTTGAAATTTTTAAAAAAAAAGTATCTAACGGTGCAGACAGTGGGAAGAGGGGTGGTGGAAAATTACATATTATTTTGTGGTTCTCTTATTCATATTTATTCAGTTTAAAAATGTATACACCCTTATTTTTCTATTCCCTCAAGTACCAGTAAATCATATTTCCCAATACCTTGTTATATGTAAAAAAAACATAATTTAATTTTACCTTTGTTTCATTCGAAATTTAAATTAATTCAACATTTTTATGTAAAGTATAGTTTGTAACACCAATCGTTTAGTGGCGATGTAACAACGAATATTACTACAGAACAAGGCATGCCTTCCATTAAACTACTTTAAAATAGTTCTTTATTTCTTCGAACCGTCCCTCCGCGTAAACGGGTAGTTGTTTGCTGGGTGTAAAAGTGTTAAATGTTTGAATCGTTGTATAGTCTTAAAACTAATGTATATTTTTTGCAGTCTTGAATTTTTAGAGTAGGTTTAATTTTTTATTACCTCTATAGTGTATTTCACGTAAGCTTTAATGGCCGTCAATGACAAGTCATTTCTAGTAACATTCATTTTATAGAACCTAAAGTTTGGTCAGGGCCGCACTGGCGTTCTTGTAATAGTTAATTGGCAAATAAACAATGTTTAGTTCCTTTCCATAAAAAGAATACTTTACAGATACACTCAGTCCAGCAGTTTATAACCAGAAAGTCTACGCACAAAATAATAGCAAAATGATCTCTAAAAATACTAAATACAACAACACTGCACTAATTATTCAACACGTGAACGATCAAAACCATAAATAATGCTGTGCCGCGCGCGCAATGTGGCTCTGTATTATTGAAAGAACGCAGACACGCGGATTCATGAAGTACAGAAAGAGACATCGGAAGGCATAAGCGTAAGAAAGAGATACACATACTAACGGCATCGATGTCAGGTTCTGTAACAATAATCTCTTGACGGGGTTCAGCTTATTGAAGGGAAACAGATTGGAGTATTCAGTGTATATCTTTATCATGTACATGTAAATATATATCCATCTCTTACGAATCTAGCCAATATTCGTTAGGACAAGCCGTTTTCGGAATTAAGAAAATTTTATATCACATGTGGGCCAACGCGTTTGCCAAGAGAAACCTCAAAGCATTAAAAACGTACGTGAAATATACTACAGCACCAAATGTTTACTTTATATCATGTCATACGCCTGTGTTTATAAATAACCCAGTAGCGCGCGGGCTATAAATTTCAAAAGACAAATGGAAAATTGTATTGCTTATTATTATTTTTAAAGCAACATTTAAACATATTATACGCAATACGGTTTCATATCAGGATTTGCGGGTTTAAAAATAAATAAATCATTTCTATTACACCCTGCTATACAGGTACTATTCGGCATCAATTTTTATAGTGTCCGTAGTATTGAGGATAATGTGTGATTTCCCTACCACTTTTCTTCTTTTTTGCTTAATACGTAAGAAACTTTTTTTGTAGCTAAATAACACGTGAATTATTTTTCGTTGTTCTACTCTTACCAAATTTCATTAAAATCATGGATACATGTTCTGTAAGTCGGCTTGTAAATAAAATGTAATTTTTTAGTTGCTGGCAATTAAAAGAGTTGGCAGGAACCATAAGACTCGTAGTGGAAAAAAAATTTGAACTTAACTTTAATCACACCATTATGCTTTTTGGATTAGTTATTATATTAGGTACCTTTCTTTATGTTTTCGTAAAAATTATTGCTACTAGGGAATATACGAAAAATGTGTAATGATAAAATTTTAATGAATATAATATTATATTTGTAGGAATTTCATTTTACGTTTAGTTATTAGTATTATTATTAAATATTAATTTACGTATTTTTACAAATTTATCGGTAATTTGAGACAAAATTTGTAAAAATTAAAAAAATATTTTTTCGTATAATTGCATATTAGAACATAGTTTTTAATGCCGAACAATATTTCATAATTAGAGTTTTCGATATTGTCAAAAATAAAGGTACTTTGCTCTTGGGCAAAATTCATATTTTTTGACAAACCTCGTATACGCCTAGAAGAATTTAATATCTGATAGCATTTTAGGATTTAGACCATGCAGACCTTTTTATAAAGAATAACTTTTTATCGTAAAATTAATAATAAAAAAGTTTTCCATATGGTTCCAACTTACGGAGACATACTGTATTATGAATTTTTTTTTTATTTGTAAAATGAATTTTGTAGAATTAATCTACCGTTAATAAATAAATAATATATTGAGAACGAACTCTAACTAGCTGTTTTAAATGATAGTTGAGGCAAGGGCCTATCGACATATTAAGCACCGGTTCCCGCAGATCACCGAAGTTAAGCTGTGTCGAGCGCGGTTAGTACTTGGGCGGGTGACCGCTTGGGACCACGGCGTGCTCTTGCCTCAGGGAAAAGTGTAAAATGAATCGACACCTAGCCATCCTATTCACGCCGGACAGGCCGGATGAGATCGGATATCTCGTAGGATGAAGGTGCCGTTTCACACTCCCCAGTCGGTAGACCACATTTGTGGTCGATGACCAATTCAAGATGGCCTCCGTAGTCGGCGCACCGTAAAAATTAAAAAAAAAAAAATGATAGTTGATAGTTAATTATACTATGATGTGCACGTACTTACCACAAGTCCATCAGCTGGTTTAGATGTTCTAAAACTTGGTGGTATCATTTCCGGTGCTAAAGTGGGTGGAGGTTCTATGCCCTTTAAGCATCTTGCCACAAACCACATAGCCAACGCAAACTGTTCGTTATTTAATTTTCCCGTTTGTTTAATGTCGCAGAGTGCCCTAGGAAGAAAAATGTCGTTTTTTCTCTTTTTTTATTCCCATTATCAAAAACTGGTAATAAATAATATGGGTAAAAATGAAAAATAACTAAAATATAGCCTTACCAGATATGGGCAAGAACTTGCTGAGGTACCCCACTTCTTAAAAATACATCTTTAATTTCACCTCCAGATACAAAACCATCCTTATCGATATCACTTTTTATAAATAGAGCGTCTGACTTAGATTTTTCCTCGGCAGTAACAACCCAGGGTATTGTTGGTTGTACAGACTGGATTGGTTTTGTCGTAGGAATCTAAAAAAAAAATGCATCAAAAACTAAATTTAAATAAAGTTATTCGTCAGTTGTTGTTTGTTGTTTCTTGCTTTTACGTATGGAAACGGTCGACTATTTCTTAAAGTAAAACCGAAAATATGTTAACGAAAGTTTACAAACATTTACAAATGATTTTTGAAAACTTTTCTATTTATCATTATTCGCTAGCCATCTTTCTTTAAGAAATAATATATAAAATGTATAAAAAAGTGTTTTATGTAATTATAGTATGTAATATTGTAAAATACATAAAAAACTATACATAGGAAAATTTTGAAAATTTGACAGTATGCTGATGCTGATGGGGGCGACCGGGCTAAAATATTTTCATAATGGTGGCACTTCCGGTTATACCGGAAGTAAGTGTCAACTTGCTTATTTTAAATGGGACACCCTATATATTATTACATTTTTGCATTCTACGCAAGATTCTAGGCAGATTTTGTATACCATGTCCTATACCTATGTCTAAACGTTTTTGACATATTTGAATTTTTATGTCAAAAATGACGTTTGCAAGCCTTACAATAATTATCAATTTTTTCTATAAAGAAGCCTTATTTATTTAATTTAAGTGGGATTCCTTGTTATAAAGGACCTGCTTTAATAGATTTTTTATAATATTTTGATAACTATTAATACAGGGTGTTTAAAAAATAAGATTAAAAATGAAATTGAAAAAACTGCAAAAAGTCTAGATTTTCAAATAGAAACACCCAAATTTTATAATTATTTCTTATTTAGCATTAAAAATAAGGGTAAGTTTGTATAAGATTGTATATCCCAACAATTCTTAGTTTTCGAAATATTGCCAATTTAATATGGGGATTTTGCTGCAGATTTTTCAGTTACTCTTAGTTGGCTATGGCGACGTTGAAAAACAATCAAATGCTAAAAAAATCTATGCATGACGCTGTCACTTAACATTATTAATAATCATTCCCGGGCGCTTAAATTATACAAACAAAGATTATTTAAACTTATTTATTATTTATGGAGAATGTGATAAAGTTATATCATGTCACATTTGCCATTCGATATCCGCAAAAACAGAAGCCATCACAATGTGCTTATTAATAATGTTTAAATGGTAAGTGACAGCTTCATAAATTTTCTTATCATTTGATTGTTTTTCAACGCCGTCATAGCCAACTAAGAGTTACTGAACTTAAAATCTGCAGCAAAATCCCCATATAAAAATATTAAATTGGCAATACTTCGAAAACTAAGAATTTTTGGGATATACAATCTTATACAAACTTACCCTTTTTTTAATGCTAAATAAGAAATAATTATAAAATTTGGGTGTTTCTATTTGAAAATCTAGACTTTTTGCAGTTTTTTCAATTTTATTTTTAATCTTATTTTTTAAACACCCTGTATTAATAGTTATCAAAATATTATAAAAAATCTATTAAAGCAGGTCCTTTATAACAAGGAATCCCACTTAAATTAAATAAATAAGGCTTCTTTATAGAAAAAATTGATGATTATTCTAAAGCTTGCAAACGTCATTTTTGACATAAAAATTCAAATATGTCAAAAACATTTAGACATAGGTATAGGACATGGTATACAAAATCTGCCTAGAATCTTGCGTAGAATGCAAAAAGTGCCACCATTATGAAAATATTTTAGCCCGGTCGCCCCCATCAGCATCAGCATACTGTCAAATTTTCAAAATGTTCCTATGTATAGTATTCTATATATAGATCGATTCGGTTCCCGGTGGGACACCCTGTATATGAAATAACACTAGAAGTAGGCCAAAATGACATGTAAAAATATATACAGAATGAATAAAGATATTTTGAAATGAAATATGATGGTATAAAAAGTACATAGTTGCCGTTTTCGAATGACGTATACCGAGAAGCAAGGCTTGCGTTGGGATGGGACATATTTAGTAAAACCGTTTTCCGGTAAAATTGCCCGTCCCTAACTCCCGGACCATTATTAGTGTCGCCTTAATAGTAGAAATTAGAAAAAACAAGTTCTACTTACAGCTGGTTGAATCACTGGAGGAGGAGGAACTTCGGGCTTTATGCCATCAAGAGGGCGATTAATCATATTCACGATCCCTCCAATGGGCGTTGAATCCTTTCGTTTAAGTGGCGCCATAAGTTCTGAAGGTAAAGTGTTGGGTATCGCATATTTCTCTAGCGCTTTGTAGACCAAATGCATAGCCTAAAAATGAAGTTATTCATTTGGTGATTCGGTAACACGGCGACTCACAAAGATAATTTCTTAGAACTTTTGTTTTTAACTTATGTTTAATAGATATATTTCTCTGTTTAACTAAAATATTAGCGTTTTCCAATCACTTCCGGGTATACCGGAATATATGTCATCGCTATCGCTCGGGCGCTTCGACTGGCAAAAGCTACCTACCACCCTTGTAGTGTAAATAACTTTTGACATAAATTTTAATTCGAGTCATGTCGTTGTTTAAATCGTATATTTTTTCAATTCTATCGGGATTTAAATAAGTTTCAATATGAGCATTTATTTTTTTGTCGGATAATGAGACATATTTTCGGAATTATGTTCCAACTAATTATTTTTCGCTTTCAAATCAATTTTTAACAAGAAGAAATTAAAGGTTGTCAAAACGAATTTTATGTCAATTGATTTAATTAATAACAGACCCACCTTATTTTTATTTCGGTTATGATTATATACATATTTGCGAGTTGTGACGTGCATCCAGCCAGTAATTGTACGGACTATATAATATGTTTTTATAAAGCAAAATTGCAACAAATTTAATAAAATATTTTTTTAATAAAAATTCCCAATCAGATTAAGGTAAAAAAAATGTTTTTTTACTGGTAACTTATCTAATTCTACTTAAAATATACTGACCACTACAAATTCATGTCTATTTAACATTCCATCTTTATCTTGATCTGCTAGATCCCATATTTTTCCTAAAGTATCAAAGGGAAGTTTAGATTCCATTAATACATTCTTAACCTAAAACAAAGTATAATACATTATTTAATTAGCAGTAACAAGAGCCATATTATAACGCCGAGTATAAATATTACACAAATTCAATCAGCCACTAATATAAAATAAAATTTTTATTCTAAATGTTTTTTTGGTTTTTTGTTAAATTTATAAACTAAAACTATTTTCCCAACAACATTCCGGTAAAATTATTTATCAGTATAAAATGATTTAAGAGAAAACAGTAGTCGATGGGGCATCACGAACAAATAGTGCATTTCCACCACATCGCGTATATTTTATCTGTGTCTGGCGATGGCAAGCAATTAAGTGGCGCGGCGTCAGTGGAGATTTTTAAGATAATATCGGGCATCATTTGTAACTTTAATGGAAAATAAGAAATTAACATGAATAGCAGTAATATTTCTATTTTTATGTTCTGCATGGCGGATGATATAATTTGAACCTATACAGTGTGTCCAAAAAAGTATGCAACATATGTAAAAGTTTTTTATTACCGATTTCTCAAAAAATTTTATTCTTGATAAAAGTTGGTGCATGCCTTGAAACTATAAATGCATATTTCACATTTCACCTGCGGCTAATAGTAAGGGAGCAAAAGCCATTTTTTCGAAATTGCATTAAGAGTAAAGTACCTTAGTTATTAGAAATACAGCAACATTTTATATGGAAATGTTATTGCAAATTAAGAACATAGCCCAAATATGAAATTTGAATTACGTATCTCAATTTTTTTTTTTTATATTTTATATGCATTTTTTTAAAGTAGGTTTTTGGACTTTAGCGTACTGGGTGAAAATGACAAATAAATTAGTAGTTATTTCCAGTACTATAAATAGGGTTGAATTTTATTATAATTTAGTTTCGAACAGAAGTTGGCTAAAATGTGTTTAAGTAGGCGTGCAACACGCTTATATCTAAACCGACCCAGTTCATTGAAAGGTTTTAAAAGTTTGCAACTACTTAATGCATTTTTATTATAAACCCACGTTTAAGTTATTTGATAAATATATTAAAATTGCGTAAACGAAAAATCGACCAGAGCCGTACCGTTTAGGGGAAATTAGAGATTAGAAAAAAAAAATTGAGACACGTAACTCAAATTTCGTATTTGTGCTATGTTTTTAATTTGCAATAACATTTCCATATACATTTTGCTGTATTTCTAATAACTAAGGTACTTTACCCTTAATACAATTTCGAAAAAATGGCATTTGCGCCCTTACTATTAGCCGCAGGTGAAATGTGAAATATGCATTTATAGTTTCAAGGCATGCATCAACTTTTATCAAGAATAAAATTTTCTGAGAAATCGGTAATAAAAAACTTGTACATATGTTGCATACTTTTTTGGACACACTGTATAATTGAAACTTTATAATAAATTTTTAATTATTTTTTTTTGAAAACAATATAAGGTACCTATCATCCGCCAAACTAGAAGTTCTTGTGAACCCCTTAGTAATATTTTTGTATTAAATTTTTAATTAGATAAGCCAGGAAACGATGTCGCGTTTCACGCTGGTATCGCTGGAAGGCTCTTAACGGCAAAAAAATAAAACGTCATAACTTTAGCATATCAAAACAATGACGGTTTTTTACCTCCTATCTACGTTTTTTATTCCCTACTTAAAAGTTAAAACTTCTGGTTTAACATGTAAAACCATAAAACAGTTGTTTAACATATTAAAAAAGTTATAACGTTTCTTTAAGCTGAACCGTTCCAAGATTACAGCCGTTCAGTCTGAAAATGCCATATTTTAAATATCAAAAACAATTAAATTTAGACATATGACAAAAATAATATAATTTATAGGGTGTTATATTAACTAAAAGTATGTTTGATATGCCCTGACTATTTGGGACACCCTGTATAATTAAAAATAATTTTAGATTGTATAACGAATGCGTCCCTATAACTCTGCTATGAAATCCTGCGTTGAGAGTGGACCACCCTGTATGTTCGATATTAAATTTTCAATATCGCCCAATAACCCTAGTTTCAAGTACGGCAATGTTACTTTCGATTCTGATTAACACATTTGATTTATGATTATTTTAATCAGATATCTGAAATATAGGAAAAGTTACACCGCCTTAAAATATTAATAGCCGTGTTCACTAAAGTACTAAATTTAAAACCGTCCTTAACTGACAGTTCTGGGTGTAATCAGCGTCAGAATAACAGCGGGTTGCATACAGAAAAATCGTTTTCGGTTACCTTGACCGCGAATTAAAAAGACAAAATGCAGGCAAATCAGAGACTGGCAAGGCCTACTCCGGGTTAGCACAAAATTGCCTTCGATTTTGCAAAAGATGGTCGCTGTCAGTGCTGTCAGAATACCAGTTCTTGTAAAATATAAGGTTATTTCGCACAAATACGAAGCATGAAATAAATTTAAACAAACCAAAATTGGCTATGACGGAAACTTTATACTTGGTTGTTATTATGTTCACAAATGTAGTAAGTAGTCACATTTTTATGTCCAACGGGCGCTATTTAAATTGCGGACGTTTACTCAAAAATGCATTCGAGAAGAATGATACTTGTTTGAACACCTAATATAAAGAAGTTTTTTACTTTTTGTTGCTGGTCATTTTTCTTTTAATTTGTTTCCTACATAATATATTACTCATATCCGGCTGCATACAAATAAACCCTAAATAAATGCCAGGGTCGTATTTATTTAAAAGTAATTATTAAACTCCTAATGGTGTAAAGATAACATCAAAACGTCTAAAAATTATTAAGTGTGATACAGAGCTGTGAGTAACTTAAGTAAAGGATCTAGTTACTTAAAGTAACTAGATACTTAGTAACTTAGTTATTTTTTGATCATGCCAAAAGGAACTGTAACTTCGTTACTTTTGAAAAGTAACTTGTATCTAGTTACTTTTTAGGAGTAACTATACACTTAAAAAGTAACTAGATACTTTAAAAACAACTTAGATCCTTTTAAAGTAACCAAGTTCCTTTTAAAGTAACTAAGTTAGGTACTTTAAAGTTCCTCTAGGATACCAATAATGCACACGCGTCGTCCATCAGATGACCAAGGGACGATCGGCGGCCGTTAATCAGATTTTCACGAAGGGACGAGCGGCAAGTCGCGACAAAAATAACTTGATTAACAAGGTTTTTCTCAAATATAACAACCCGTTGCCTTCTTCAGCTCCCGTGGGGCGTTTGTTTTTATATGCTACTTTCATTAATGCTTCTCGCAGACATGCCCTCTTATATGAGAATTTTGAAAGGTTGGTACTTTTAAAAGCCAACGGGGCCTTTTAAAAACGTTCTGATTTTTTTTGGTTCCTTATAAAAGTTCCTACTATATTTGGATTTGTTACTCATTTATATTTATTTAGTTTTGTCACTTATATTTATTAGGTTTTTTGTTACTTATCTTTCCTTTCTACTTATATTAGAAATGTATTAAGTTTGTAAGTATAATAAATTCGTATTCGTTATACACTTTTCATTTATATGTTATCACTACCTGGTAAATTTATGATATCTAAATAGTTCAAAAGCATCTTAGTTACTTTTAGAGTTTTGTAATTACAATTAATATAACTAGTTACTCAAAAGTATCTTAGTTACTTTTAGAGTATCCTAGTTACAATCAATGTAACTAGTTACTTTAAAAGTATCTTAGTTACTATAACTAGTTACTTTAATTAAGTAACTAAGAACTAAGTTATTTTTAGGTAAAAGTAACTATTCCTTATAAGTATCTAGATACATTTATACAAAAGTTTCGAAAAAGTAACTAGTTACTTTTCTGAAGTAACTTTCACAACTCTGGTGTGATACATGGTTGAAACTAAGACTTAAAAAGATTTCAAAAAATAATATAAAAAATGCAGGTCCGTATTTAAAAAATTTCAGTTAATAACAGTTTTACAAAAACGAAACGTTGTACCGAAATTCCAAAAACACAATAGTATAAAGCTAAAAAAAGTTGCTTTAACAATGTTGTATTTGTTTTTCTGTAGCGGTTAAAATAAGCCAGATAAATTAAAAAAACAAAAACACAAAATTTTAGTTTTTTTCGAATATTTCGAAAAGTAAAAAAGAAATTATATTAGTGGGCACAAAATTCTCCAACTTTACCCCCATTTGACCGATGCCGTATCTCTTATAGTCTTCGAGATACCCATTATGAGCATCGAATTTGGGATACCCTGTACAGCTATAAAGTTTACAAAATTATATACAGGGCGTTATGGAATTTATAGCTAATGCTGATTAAAATTACAAATATTTGACAACGTTGCGATATAAAATGTTGATTAAATCGATATTTCTTTCCACCTGCGTGGAATGTAAAAGTATGGAGTGTTTCGTATGTCATCCAAGTCACACATTTAATATAAGTTATTTCCATACCACACTGTAGATTTTTTGTTCTATAAAAATGTACTTTTAAACAAGTTTTTTAGATGTAAAAACTTACTTTGTTTCCTGGAATTAAACCATTTAACGGTTGCAAGGAGTCAAACAGTTTATCGTATTTTTCTCTTTCCGCTGGCTTTATAGTCCAATCAACTGCCGACGGCGGAAGTGATGTAATCAGTGGAGTTGAAGAAGGTACTGGTGGTTTGGTTTTTCGCAAAGGTATATCACCCTACGAAAACAGTAGATATTTCAAATTTTGTTTTAAGCCAATATGAATCATTTGTTTCCGATGGAATAAAGTATGTTCAAAAATGAAATCATCAAAAAAACAAGAGTAAATTTTTTGGTATCTCCTGAACTCTATTTCAAAAAAGGCTTGGCAACAATGTATCGGTAAATATTTAAAAATACGGGTAATATACAGCAGTCGCGGCTGGAGGCAAGGGAGACTGTGCTTCCTCAGTAATTCTTACCCTCCTTAACCTTTTCTTGGTGTAGAAATATAACAAAACAAACTAAAAACAACCAAGACACGGTAGGCCACACATCTAGTATAAGGCAATCCAACGATATGTCAAAATGGCGGCTGGATGGCAAATACTGCGTTGTAATTGGTACTCGTGACCATAAAAATAATATTACTCCCAACCGCCATATTAAATCACGCGGCTTGGATTCCCTAATAGAAAACTACATTGGGGTTGGTGTGATCTATTTCTGAAACTGCGAATTGCAAAATGTAGTTTCTTATACTAGATGTGTGGCCTACCGTGTCTTGGTTGTTTTTAGTGTTTTTTTAATTCTATGATTTTACACCCGGTGGGTCTATCTTTTACATTCGATTTGATTCCTACAGATGGGGATGTGGCATTTTCAATACTTATTTTATTCTTAAGTAAGTCTTTAAAACGCACTTTCGCTGCTTCTGGAGTTGCTACTCAGCTTATTGTTCTTCGTGGAGTCCTAATAAGGACGAAACGGTCGTCATAGTGCCCGTTGGAACCCATTATTTTGGCGTCCCTGTGTATATTAATGCAAAAGGCAGATACACCACTTTGTCCACGTGCCGCTAACTTATCTTTTCATTTTATCATTAGGTACAGACACCAAACTTTTACTCATTAAATCTATTATTTAAACAAGAATAATTTTATTATCACAGGATGGCTAAAAGTTCAAACATTGTTTGTCATTTGTCATAATCTAGTACTTTGATTTTGAGTAAATAATCATACCCAATTATTGACTATTTTTCTGTTTGTAAAATATATATTTCGAAAACGAATATTTAATCTAAATATACAGTGTCAAGTGGAATCTTACCATTTTTGGTGGAGGCACATCTTCGGTTAAGTTATTTGTACTTAAATCTCTCCCATTTTGTACCAGAGCGACCAATTTTAATGCAACGAACATCCCCGATTTGTCCAAACTGCCTCGACCACCGGGATCGGAGAGGTCCCAAATGCGGGAAAGAATCACATCGCTTAAACCTGAGCGTTTCAGGAATCTTGCCGCTTCCATACCGCCCACGGTGCCAAACCCGTTAGGATCAACCTAAAATACAAAAAAAAAATTACCACATTAAACCTATACCAAAAATACAAAATGAATGACAGAAGAGTTTTGAACTAGCATTATATTTATTTGTTTTAAATCACAACGTTTCAACTGGTAAGTATCTTCAGTCGTCTTCGGGTAAATGCTGCTTACCAGTTAAAACGTTGTGATTTAAAACAAATAAAGACGATGCAAGTCCAAAACTCTTCTATCATTGTCTCCCACCATCAAACCGACACTAAAAATACAGGATGATTCGAGGCGAATGACCTATTAGAAGATCTCAGATTGACCATTTTGGAAGTATGACAATAGAAAAAAATTGCATAATATCGGACCGTAACAGGTCAACTTTGACTTTATAAGAAAATAAGCCTCATTTTATTATATTGTTGTATTTTACTTAAGATTCCAAACATATATATTTGGATAGCAAGGCTCATATCTTAAACTAGAATGTTCAGATAAATCCAAAAATTCACTAAAACTCACGATACACTAACACCTGTATGCCTATGCATATGTATGACATCATGTTTGAGAGTCAAGGGTGCTTTAACATAACAGCTACAGAACCAATAATAGTATATTATTAACCGAGGTTTAGACAGCTATAATAGATAGTCTAAATCATGGTTAATATATTTTTTTTCACTACTAACACATTTACAAGATACCAATATTATTAATTATAAAAATAAATTAGGTATATATTTAAAAGATTGCTTCTGTAATTTTTTAAGTTACTTGTGCTTTGGAATTGGCAATATAATTTGTTTCTGACTTGTCAGGCGGCTTTGTTAATTTTTGATTTACAATATCGAGACTTTATAACATCGAACGACTCTAAGAATCTGATATGTAAATCAAGTTACCTGCTTTCAAATAGATTGTTTTCATTAATAACCATGGTCAATAATGAGTGTCAAAATAGAGAAAATCAATAATGGGCGTTTTTTTATTTAGTAGTAGAAAAAAGTAATTATAATGGCCCACCAATAGGTGTGACGTCATGAGCGACTTCAAATTGCAGCTGGCTTATCCGCATACCGTTTTGGAAGACAAAGATGAAATCATATAACTAAAACAATGGCCGTTTTACAGGATAGTAGAGGAAAAATTAATTATAATGGCCGCCAACGGGTGTGACGTCATGAGCGAGCGGTACCTATATACCAGCTGGCTAATCGGCATACAGTTGTAGGTGTATCGTGACAAAACCCCTATGTCTAATTTCAGTTGTAAGTACTTAACTTCCCGGAAGTGATTAGGGGTATTACAGCAATAATTATGCTTAGTGCCAAAATTTCAATAAGATAGGTTTATGAGTTTCAGATATTTTTTAATGGGCTAAAATCACCCTATATAATGCATTTATTTCCGGCGTATTTCGTCAAGTTGACATAGCCGAAAAGGTTAAGCGGAAGTCGCCAACTTTGTGAAAAGGTCAAAGCAAAATATCTCGCAAATTGTTGACGGCAAAAGACTTTTTATAGACCATTAAGTTATACAAAACTTTGTTTACAAAAAGATTTTTGAAGAATATTTTCAGGAATAAAAGCATAGAGCTACAAAAAATGTTGACTATATGTTGTAGCATCAAAGAGTTCAGAGATATTTTGCACTGACAATATTGTAAATAAACTATAATTATTTTATTTGGTGTGACATAAAAAACTTTTAGATGATTAGTTGTGCTTTGTCTTGTTATTGGTGATAAAAAAAACAATTTATTTCTATTTTCGTTTATTATAAATAATTTGTTTTGTGCCTGTGATTACGGAAATATACATATTTAGTTCTATTATTATCCAATGAGGACATAAATAACTCTGTAATACGAAATTACTTCTTCATCCTAATGAAAAAAATTACTTTAATTCGTTATACTAAAACTCATGCAAACAGCATAAACTCCCTTGAAGATTTAATTTAAAACAGATTAAATTTTTTACAATGCAAATAAAATAAGTACTGCAATTCTGTAATAAATTTGAATAGGACAATAAAAAAGCTATAAAAAAATGTAAAGGAAAAAATAATAAAATTCTATACTTATGTACATAAGAGTTAGAGCTAGTGACGCATTCACCATATCATTATTTGATTAATATTTCCTTACTTGTTCGTTTTATCGAACAAGCTGCCAAATTCCGGTCTTTGGACACCAATTACCTAAAGTTTTAAGTTAAGAACAAAAAACTAGATTTGTTAAGTTTTTTTTCATTAAATTATTCCTAGAATTCAAAAATTACGTATGATTTATCAGATGATCAATCCCATTCTGTATAAATCAAGCAATGCAAAACAGAAATACACGGCGAACCGCTGCCGCTCATCCATATGTTGTTCAGCTTAGTACTCCTCGAACTTCATTGTTCAAGAATTCTTTCATCTGGAGAACGTCATCTTTGTGGAATGATCTTCCTGAGGTCGTGTTTCCCAATGAATACAATCTTCAACGTTTCAAGACCAACGTTAATCGCTTTTTTCGCACTCGCACCGCTCCCAGAGCGCCTTAAAGGTTTTTTCCTACAGTGCAGGTGTTTTATCATAAAAAAATTTAAAAAAACAAAAAACTCGCTAAAATTGCATTTTTCCTGTGACTTTTTTAAACCTACATTAAACAGCTTTACCTTATTATGATATTTTTATACAATTCTCTTACCTTCATATAGTTGTGTTTTTGTATATCAAATCGATCATTTTATCCTTTTGTTTGAAAAAATGTTCACTAGGTCATTAAAAATATAAATACTTCTAATAAAATGTGTTTCTAATGTTAACTAACCGCTTATTTTAAACTGTAATATTTCTTATACTGTTAAAGTCATTGTTCTTTAATACAAGTCACAACACATAAGTACACTCATAAACACACATAAATGATTTAAATAAGTGTTAAGGACATATTACGGGGATTCGGCATTCCTAATAAAACAAAGGGTTTATGCAAATGTTGCAAATACTATCTGCATATTTTGTACTAAGTATTTCATTGTCTAACTAATGCAAAGTTTTGATTGAAAAGTCATGATTCACGGCGCTGTTCGACTGTATTTCCATAAATGCTTATTGAACGTGATTGAAGAACTGATGCCGATTGAACCCGAAGTGTGCCGAAGTCGACGATGTATTTTTCTCTGTTCTTTTTAACTTCCGAGAGCGCGTATGTCTGTTTCGCTCTTAGTTTCCAATTAATTTATGTAATCTTCTAATTCAATATAAACCCATAATGCCCGTACACACGATCAGGCATGCCTTCGCGCCTACCTGAACGTTTCAAGCTCGCGAGTAAGTGCGATCGTGTGTATGCTGAACTGATGGTGCGTTCAGGCCACTTTGCGCGGAGCGAAGCAATCTGGCGATTCTTGATTTTCTGGTCAGGCTCGCAGGCAGGTTTTAACGTGTATACACTGCGCGTGCCAAATTTTCATTTTCAACCAGTTAAAAACTATTTAGCACTGAACTTGTTGTTTTCTGTCTAAATAAATAATAATGTATAATAAATATTTATGGCTACTACAAGAGAGAAAAATATAATAACTGAATTTATAGAACTATATCGAGAAAATAGATGTTAAAGTGGATGATAATCTTTCGTGTGGACTTATAGATTGTCGCATTACAGTATCTTCTTTTTGAATGTATGGTGATACCAAATCTAATAGTTCCATATACACTTCTTCGGTCATTCGCATGTAATTTCTGTAGTCATCTGGTTCTAATTGTAGCTCTTTTAATACATATATTTGTTCCTTTTAAGTAACCATGACTTTACCCACTTCTTTTATGGCCGTGCTAATTAAACACAAGTCTTTATTACTGCTTAACGACATATTAATATTAAAGCGGATCGTTTGATAATGAAGAAATGAAGTGATGACTCTCAGTCTAACTGAGACGTGTGTACGGAATGTGTAGTATCAGACTTACTCGCAGACCTGCCTCTTCAGGTAGGCGCGAAGGCATGCCTGATCGTGTGTACGGACATTTACGGGCGACAGTAAGCTGTACTGAAATACGGCCCGACCGAGCGGAATGCTTCGATTTCGATCTGTATTGGGGAGTTTTCGCATGGCACATTTTCGAATATTTGCATTTTTTAAGGATAATTATTTTTAATTGTTTTGAAACATAAATGAATTAGGCGGGCTAATTTTATAGGTGGGTCATTGACCCAATGACCTTATGTACCTACAAGCCGCGCCTGAAGCATAGATTCAGGTCATTTTGGAAGCAATACGTGCCTGCAATCCTGCAAAATCTATAGTATGTTGCCTCGCATCCCTACATTATTCCTCATTTATAAACAGTACTTTCCGCGCTATATTATTTACGATATTCTTTGTGATTCACTGTATATTAGGAATTGCATCTTTCGGTCCCGGGATACCGGGAAATAAAAATATAATCCCGGGATTGAAAGAAAATCGCTGTTCATGATATTACCAGAAATTTTATTAAGTAAAATCAAAATTTTATTTCTAAACATAGTCAACCTAAAAAGCAGTAGACTTGAAATGCACTGCGTTATGTTCAAGGTTGAAACCAGTAATTCCCTGGTAAACTGCTGCACATCGGGAAAGCATGTAGGGATTGCAATCCCAGGATTCCGGGATCCCGAAAATCCCGGAATTGTTTATTTGCGTCGGGATTGCAATCCCTACTGTGTATTCAATAGACTTAGATTCCTGAAAAATACTGGATGTGCAATAACTAAATAATTTTTCCCAAGCAGTGTTCACAAAAAAAATGTAAAAAAAATAAAACCGGTTTTAGAAGTTTAATAGTTAAACCAAAAAATGTTTTAAATAAAGAATGAAACCTAAGACAGAACAGTGCAAGCGATGTTTCTCCAGTTGTACTGGAATCAAATGAACTGTGGCCTGTTAAGGTTTAAGGGCCGACATTTTTAAAATGTCAGAATCTCGTTAACGATACTTTTTATATTTATGATATTTATTTATTTATTTATTTACGAGACTAGCCCAATCAAATTAGGTATAGAAAACATTAGAGTAAGTTTACTTGGTTTGATTTCCAGAATTGAAAAATATTATAAAATATAGGATATTCGGTTTAGTACCGTAGTACCACAAAGAATAAATAGAATAATGTGTTTGTTAGCAGATAATTATATCTAAAAAATAATTTAACTAATAAATTTTAGTTTTAACCGAAAAAAACATGATGTTTTACCACCGACTTCGACTCTTGCATAGAGGTACTTACCACATCATACAAAGCCTCATAAATATTGCTATGGCTTCCAGCAACCTAAAATAAAAACAAATGCATTTTAAAAATATACATGTGTTATAATGTATAGGTGCATGTAAAAGTAACATTGTTATATAAAAAAAATTATATATTGATTACAATTTCAATTCTTATCAAGATCGGTAGGCCAATGAGCCTTAAACCAAAATGATGCAGAATTGTTTAAGCTTTCTAATTATGTTACCAAAGATATACCTTAGTGTGGGACTTTTTGGAGAAATTTTGAAATTTACTATTTAATATTCAATTGTGCCCTCTTGCGGTGAAATGCGGAACTTAAAAACTATTTCCAGGATTTTCTCATAGCCATTTTAACTACGAGTTTTTTCCCGGCGTTTCTATGCCCAGTAGTTTCCGAGATATGGCCGGTGGCCAATTTTAATGAAACACCCAGTACATATAATTACCATACAGAAAGTTATTGAGAATATTTTGTTTAATAACACAATGGGCATAGTTCTGATACACATACAAAATCAGAAAAAGTGGTAGCCTATATCTAATTGAAAAAGTAATTTGACGATGCATGTTATTATGATGCATTTTTAAACCACCATTAGGTTAACTTACAAACTTTTGTTTAAGTGATTTCATAAAAATAAAATCTGTTCGGTTATTAAAAAAAAATTCATATATTTAGAGATCCAAAATATTTTAAGCCACAAGCAAATATTTTGAATTGGTAATAAATTGTCTAGATGATTACCTAAATTATTATTAAAATTAGGCAAATCGATATCTACGTTTACCGTGCCGTTATCATAAATCATAAAGTATTTATTTCTCTAAATAATCTGGATACCACATATTTGAATGATTTTTTTATGCGTTATAGGTTGGTTCCTTGACTAATGTCGTAGTTTTCGCTGTTTGAGATAAAAAGTTAATGGTAAGGGGGTGGTAATAAAATTCTTTTTTTAAAGAATCGTATATTAAAATTAAAGTTGAAATCAATATTTCGTGTGAGTTTATAAAACATCATTTTTTTGGAAACGAGTAAAACAAAAAAAAACCTTCTGATTTCCACTTTAATTTTAATATTGATTATATGACTCGTTAAATAATAACTTTGTTCGCGGTAAGCTGAGTTTATAAGCTCTCGCTGGCGTCGACGTTCGCACCAGCGTTCATTGTCGAAGTTCGTAGGCAGCATTTATAAACTTAGAGTTGGAGTCGTTCCTCTTCGAACTACAGTTGACACACAAATTGTTCGAAATGACCAAAGAATTTCGCACACGAGTTGCAAACAATATTTTTTCTCCAACAACTTTAATTTGATTAAACTAAAAGGATATTTTTATATTATAATATTTATTCCAAATTAATTTTTAAAAACATAGTAGCCGAAACTGTCGCAGATATAACTATAAGTTTGGCAACAAACATTTTTCACTGAAGTTTTCGATATTATGTGATAATATTGTTTTTAAAGGAAAATAATACATTAATGGAGAGTCTCGAAAGTGAAGATGAATTATCCTGTACCCCACCAGAAATGTTAGATGCAGCCAAACTTGTTACACTGAATCCTTTATCGGAAAAATACAAACGGCAGTATAAACAATTTAAAACATGGTGTTTGAGAAAAAAAACGTGAAAAAAGCATCCGAAAATATTTTACTGGTATATTTTGTGGAAAGTTCGAAAGTAGTTAATGTCAAGAAAAAGTTTCCAAAATTGGTTCCATATTTAAAAAAAAAACTTTCAGTTGGGCATTAAGCTAGGAAGTCTATGGTTTTAACGCGAGAGCATATTAATCATTTTTTAACTGAGGCAGATAACATTTATTTATTAGTGAAGGTAATTTATTTTATTTCAAATTTTACTATTGATATAAAAAATAATTGTTTTAGGTTGTTTTTATGATGGGTATCTTGGGTGCTTGTCGCCGGGAGGAGTTAACAAATGATATCGAGGATAAGGATTATATTTTAATAGTAAAAGTTCCCGATACAAAAACAAACGTACAGCGCGTGTTCAGTTTCAAAACTGGAATATACCGAACTTTACAGAAAATATACAGCTCTTCGTCCAAGCTATCCATCGTCACGGCGATTTTTTCTGAAATATCTACTAAATAGATGCTTTAACCAAGTTATTGGAAAATGCCATCCCTAAAAGCAAAATATCTCAGAATTGCTAATCCTGAATCATATACCGGTCACTGCTTTCGGAGGACGTCAGAAACACTTCTTGCTAACACAGGAGGTGACATGATTACTTTAAAGGACCATGAAGGGTGAAAATCTTCAGCTGTGGCCGAAGGATATGTGGAGTACTGAATAAATAATAAAAATGCTATAATATACTTCAATCTTGGCCGCGTAATTATACCTTAAGGTGTAATAATATACCAAAAAATGTGTACAACTCCGAGGCAACTGTGATTTTTATTTTAAATAAAATAATTCTAAATAACCTCCGCCACCCTTATATTAATATTACTGTACATAAATTTGTAATAAGTTACTTTTTGTCCAAAATCAATTTGTTTTTCGCTGTTCACAAATTGTCCCCTATTTGTGGAAACAGTCGCATTTCCTCTAATAACAGAGATAATGAAGTGTCCCACAAATGAGACCGTCAGAAAAAAATGGAGCTAGAGTTTAATTTTTTAACGGCTACATGTTACGGTCGCTACTGCAGTGGCGGCTCGTGATAGTCGATACAGGTGGGGCCAAAATATCAAGTAAAAAATCTTTGATGAGAGTACAGGGTGTTACAAATTCGATACATTGACATTACTATCTCAGTAACTATTAGAAATATACATATTTGGTTAAATGGAGGCAAAGTTGCAGTGACAATTTTTTATGCTCTTCAAGAAAATAATCTTATTTTTCAGATATGACGTTCATTTTTTAGATACCTATATAAACTCAATTTTTTCAAATTCGGACCTGAATTTTTTTAAAATTTTTGACCTTTTGACCTCTTAAAATTATTATCTTGTAAAATATTTAAGAAAGTGTCCTTGGTTTTAAAAAATAATAAAAACCTACTTTTGTCATAAAAAAATAAAAACAAGTTTTTCGTACATTTTTTCGGATATCTCTGGAAATCATCGAAATTTGATTAAATTTCTTTTTAACAAATTGTTCAGCATTAGAATATGCAACTTTTCCTCCATTTACCAAACTCTCTATTTCTTGTAGTTACGGAGATAGCAATGCTAGTGCATCGAATTTGTACAACCCTGTACATAAAAAAAATCGAAAAACTTACCGACTAATTAAATGGAGCACTTGCAATAGTTGTAACAAAAAATGTTTACAAAACACTCAAATTATCTTATAAGAAAATTCTATAGGTACGTCTTTTTGTTATTTGAAAAACATTCAATCATTTCTGTTCTTGAAGTCATCAATATTGCTTACAAAATGTTTTTTGGCAGGCTACATACCTAAACCGCTAAGTCTTTCCTCTTTTATTTTATTCATTTTTAAATTGATAAACCGGAATCGGGAATATTATTATAATCCACCGACGGACTGACCTAAACCTAACCTATAAGAATAATTTATGTTAAACAGTAAAAACTGTTTAAAATAAAACTATTTTAAAATTAATATCTCGACAGGGCAAACCGTATTCAAAACAGCTGCCATCTAGTATCAAGTAGTGGTAACAAAGACGAAGGCGTGATCCGATTGGAACGACAAAATAAAGCACGTGTAAATCCTCCAATCACGGATGATCTGAGTATCTGGCCCGCCACAACATTTCTGAATTCCTTATGCGTCAGTAAGAGAGGGCGATATATCATTATCTCTTTCGTAAGCGATGAACCTTCGATGAACAGCATGGCCATACATAGAAATCGCCGGCGTTGGGTAGCGCAAAGGAATTTTCGCGGCGTCGGGGAGTTTTTGCACCGTTAGGCGTTATCAGATATTAAATGAGCGCAACGTCTTGAATTTTAAATTATTCACAGTTACAAAAAGAATGAAGCGTAAAGATACAAAGCAATGATTATGAGTGTGAGTAAAAAAATAACTTGGTGTACATGTAGATAGGGCCATGGCACTGTGGCCCTACTGTACGAGCCGCCACTGCGCTACTGTACTCCACAGGGTGATGCGAATTTTCGAGAAAAAAAAAACATTTTTATTACGTATATTAACTTTTTATCACAAATTGATTTAAAAAGTTATCTGAAAAAAAGTGAAACGGTTGGTCCCAATTTGAGGCCAGATATTTCGATCAGGGAGCACTATAGAAAAGATGTCCATTGTCTACACCTGAGCAACTATGTTAAAAACTCCAAAATGCTTGTCTTGTATTAAATAAGAAAAAATAAATAAGGAAAGAAAACCGTGAGAGGTAGAGAAAATTATTAATGATACTTTAGGCCAGCAGTGTATGGCAGTCGACCTTCGGCTTAACCATAGAGCTAATTAAACTGCAAAGTTGTCGGTAAAACGTTATGTACTTATTTTTTATTATTTTTTTGTAATCAGTAATATGTTTCATAATTAGGATACTTTATCGCATAATGAGTTTTTATTTTTAGAAAACATTTACATAATATATTAACGAAAAATAGAAGAATTCGTTCATATCAAAATATGATAATTCGTTTTTCCCTATCTATTAGGGATGTTAAAAATATCGATAATATCCAATGTTTCTGTACTTTCTTCCGGCATGGTGATAATATCAGCCGATATTTTTTTATTTCTATAAAGGGTGTCCCATAAAAGGATGCACTCACTCACTCACAGGGATCTTGTAAGTCATATAAGATACTGAGATAGATATAATTTACAGGGGAGTCAATGATAGAGAAAAGTTTATTTTCTTCCTTTATCTTAAGAATTCGATAAAAATTTTAAATACAAAAGTTGTAGAGATGATTGAGGGGCACACTTTGAAATTATGTTAGAGTATACGAGGTGGTCCAATAAAACGTGGCGAATATAACTTAAGTTTTTTTAAACTGTATTATTTTCTAATTCCCCACTAAATTCTACACCCATTTTGTATAAAATGTTATATGTTTAAATTTAATAGTTTCTGAAATTTGGCATTTTTAGACTTTGACAGGCTGTAACATTGGAACGGTTTATCTTAGAGAAAAATGGTTTTCACCTCCCCATCCTAACTTTTCATTCTCTATCTAAAAGTTAGAACTTCCAATTTAACATGTACAACCCAGGGTAAAGCCGGTTTTTTGGTTTAACAGGATAAATCGTAAGTTGGTCTCTTTGGATAGAAAAATAAAATAAAATAGGGAGGTGAAAATCATTTTTCTCTAAGATGAACCGTTCCCATGTTACAGCCAGGGAGGTGAAAATCATTTTTCTCTAAGATGAACCGTTCCCATGTTACAGCCTATCAGTCTAAAAATTCCATATTTTAAACGTCAATATCTCAAAAACCATTAAATTTTAGACATATAACATTTTAGACAAAATAAGCGTAGAATTTAGTGGGTAATTAAAAATAATACATTATAGGGTGTTCCATTTAAACAAAACTTAAGTTATATTCGCCACGTTTTTTTGGGCCACCTCGTATATTCAAGTATAATTTCTAAATGTCTCAATGATCTCTACAACTTTTGTATTTCGAATTTTTATCTAATTCTTAAGATAAAGGAGAAAATGAACTTTACTCTATCGTTGACTCACCCTGTATATATAGTAAGAATAAAGTTGCGCCCTACTAAATTCTGCAATATTGTGTTTTCAAATTTAAAAAACTCCGAATCCTTCCGAAGATATTTGGCCAAAACAGAATTTTCGCGATTTCGTTTTTATTTTTTTTGACTCTATTTGAAGAGATATGTTCAAATTAACTTCACCTTCCATTACAATTTTTTCTTTTCTACAAGTTAATGTAATTTGATTTTTAATCCGACGTTTCGTTTTTTCCAAAACCAACATTAACTTTTCTTTTTTAAATAGTCACGAATTTAAATTTTATTATTTTAACTCAACGGCGTATGACACCTAGTATTAATAACACGTTTCGAACTTAAAAACCCATCATCAATAAGAATAAGTGCAAATGTAAGCTAACTCAGAGTGCTCGATTTTTCAAATACCGAACATAGGTCTATTAAACGAAAGCAAAAATCCACCAATGGTTAGACCGAGGAGACAAGATTTGCATTAATAGAACGCAGTAATTCTATGATATTCAGAGGCTGTGACGTCATCCGGTGAGTAAATAACCTAAGAAATGAATGGTAATTTTCATTATGTTTCCATGGTTACAAAAAGAAATTTTACTCACAAGATGATCCCACAGACTTTGAATATCATACCTTGTAATCTTTGTATCATGGTAAGCTTCCTCACTTCTAGCGCATGCGCAGTTTCGCACTATTTGTTGGGCTCGCCTCATCCAAGGAAAAAAACTAACCTTTAGGTTAAATAATAATTTTTAAATTTAAAAAAAATCGATACTGAACGAAATATATCGAGACATCTATCTTTATGTTCTTGCTATAAACCAAATAACCTTCTAATATATCAATATAACATACATATATCGATATTTTTTCGATATCAACATCCCTACCATCTATTAAAATATGTGTCAAACCGCGTTCGATTTTGTTATCTTGCCCCAGTTAAAAAGTTATTAGTATATACATATGTATTATCAGTCATCAATGTGATCGAAACAAGGGGTGCTTAAATTCCTAAAATTATAAACACCGTACCAAAAATAGGGAGACTGAAAGTTCGCATCCCTCGGTACCAAGGTACCCCAGATAAAAACGGACCGATTATTTAGCTTAAGGACTAATACTCCAAAATATGGGTCCTGATTTTAACTGCAAATTTAAATTTAACGTTATCAATCCTAACCTCAAAAATAGGTTGCTTAAAAATAAAAAAAAAATGAGAGAAATTAAGAAAAAAAGAGCATATAATTTGTATTTTTAAGCGTAGTCTCCGTTTTTTTCCAATGATCCAAAAATCTTATTTCACGATCAAGCTAATTCCAAATAAATTGCTTTACAGAATCGATTAGCGGGGTTTGCACAGGATCTATTTTATCCTCGATTTTATCTGATTAAGAAAAAGGATTAAATGAATTATGAAGGACAGGTCTGATAAATAATTTACATATTTAGTAGTATTGGAAAAACAAAATCTGTGCTTGTCAGTTTCAGTTTCTTCTAAAAGATTTATTATTGAACCTCTGCTTATTATTATATTTATTATTAATTTAAAGTACAAAACTTGAAATTTGAGAGGTAAATTTACAAGTAGTAAAATAAAACCTTGCTTTAAAATATTTTTATATTTATAGTTTTAAAGACATTAAAATATATATAAAAAAAATACTTAACTCTCTCCGGTTTCTTATTTATTTATTTATTAAGCTTATTGTTAAGAAGACTTTAACAAGTATTAACAACGTCTAGATATATCTATAGGCAAATATTAATTGTTAAAGTGAACGAAACATTAAATACTGTACAATAGCATAATAAACAATAAAAGCTATGAATAAACTTCCACAAAAACATTTCAAATATTGTTTGTGGACATTCCAAAGAATTACAAAATCAGCTAGCAAGAAATTCATCACTACTATAAAATTAATTTTCAAAAAGATAGTACTTTTTGCAAGCACGAAAAGAAGATTCAGATTTAATATTATTTGGAAATTTGTTATAAACCTCTAACTGAAATAATGCGAACTGTAAGTGGATAATCTCTAGTTGGGAATTAAGATGTCTTTATTTTGATGAAACAGGTAGAAAATGTGATAGTTATCTCAAGACACATTTATCACAGGATATCAATGAGTGATAATATATACGTCTTGTAGTTAATATATTTCGTGAATAAAACAAGTATTTAGTTCTAGGTAAGAATATTTTTAAGACCTCTTAAATGATTCAAATAATAATAATAATAATAATGATTAGGAAAAATATTGATTTTGTTGTGCTTGGTGATTTATTGACAGGATGTATTGTTATTTAGGTTTGTTTAAGTTATGAATAAATACGTAACTATTGTTATCAATTTATTTTAATATGACATAATATTCAATTACATTTGTTTTGACTTTGCTGGTCCTGGCTAATACATATAGGGTAATTCATTAAAAAAAAAACAGAGTTAAGTATTATATTTTAAAATTTTCTATATTGGGATGTCAACAGAAAACACCGTGTACAAAATTTTTAGTACTTGAAGATTTGAGGCAGTTTTTCTATCCTTCAAGTTGAGAGTTTACAAGAAATTTTCGATTTCCGATATTCTAATTGAGAAATACAGGTAATTTTGTATTATCATGTTTTTTCCAAAATTTTAAGAATTTTGCATTGTGTTTGACAGCATTGCAAAAATTTAAAAAACTAAATATGGCGTCATATGGACAATTTTGTGGGGAAACAAAAAATGCTAAAATATATAGGATGTTCCATTTACAAAAAAATTTAATTTTATTGTTCTACTTTTCTAGACCATCCTGTAAGTATATTTAAAAATACTTTTAGAACATACTATATTTTTTTTATACCTCACAACTTTCATAAAAACTTGTTTTTGATATCTTTAATAGTAGAGACGGTATAATACTTTTTCAGACAAATGGGCAACCCTATAGATCTATGTTTACCAATACTTCTTCCAAAGGATAAACGATGACATAGTTTTAATAAACCTATGTCATGCGGCCCTGTTTCTACAATCTTGTTTATGCTCTTTTATTAAGTGTAGTTTTATATGCATTCCCTCTTATTTTCATTGTTCGGTGGTTTAAGATCACTACAAAGTATTACACCCAGCCACTTGAATGTCTAAAACTCCACATTGCCATTGGGTTTGTTGGTATATAAATACTATGACAGTTGATATATTGAGATATTTTGAATATTACACTGGGCCAGTCAGGTTAAAAAGATAATGTTGGAACGTCGCACCGCTTTAACCTTATGACCAATTACTATATTTATTAGACCAAACGTAGAATAATTATTAATAACAAGGCATCAGAGCTGTATTACTTAAAATATTGGTATTTGCTGCTAGATTACGTTTTCATTTATACAGGGTCCTGCAATAGTGCGTCAGGCTCCTATACAAATTAAATTAGGAATTTCATTCATATGCAGACTTATAGTGTATCATAGTGTGTATTTCAGGAAACTATTTTTCCATGGACACGGTGGCCCAAAAAAGTGTGATAATAAAAAATTGTATGTTTTTAAATGGAACACCAAGTAGTTTATTGCATATTTAGATTCGTATTAGAGTCCTCAATAATTGTCCAGAATTTTATTTAGTAGTTAGGAGTAATAATTTAAAAACTTAAAAAATAATATTTTACGGCCCTGGAAAAAAGTAAAAAAAAAAACATCTAAATTCATTTTTTAAATCATGGGATTAGGTGAGATTTTTGACAAGGGGACTAAAGATATTATAAATCTATTAGTGTTTATCTATTTTATATAGGGTGTTCATAAAAAGGTTTCAATAACAACACATTTGAATTAATTTTTCTCAAGTATATTATTTGACTATTTAATGTAAAATTCTTTAAAAAAAATTTGTGTACTTCAAGCATATAAATTATTTCCAACCGTTTTCGAAAAAATTGTAAATTTCATAAATTATGTTTTATTTTTAAAATTGTTGTTGACGTCGGCAGCCATTCGACTTGAATCAACTTTATTTTTTCGGCGCTGGCGTTCGTAGCTATAATGTCAAGCCAATAGACGACAACGCTAGCGAAAGTATATTATACAAACTGAGACTGTCACTCTTGGTACAATAAAAAATTCATATAAAAACAGGTAAAATCAGAAGGTTATAAAGAATAATGCAATGATAATGATTCCCAACTTAAACGCATGTAGTGTAGGTCTTATTTCCTATAGTAGGAAAATTTAGTAGTTAATAATACATAATAAGATATATTCGTATATCTATGGTTTTCTTCTATTTTTTGGAATGCTAAAAAAAAGGGGCAAAAAAGTTTTATCAGTGTGACCATGAACGATACTTGTTGACGGCCGATTTTAGCAAAAACCGTAAATACAAAAGTTGTAGCCATTAATGATATGCATCTTGTAAAAATAATTTTAAATATACAGGGTTTCTCAAAAATGCAGGGTGTACCAAACAACTTTTTTTTGCTGAAAGTAGCTTTAAATTTTCTTTAATTTGGTATTAGTATGTGATATTTTATTACAAGTAATTTCCAAAGTAAGTATAATCAAGATTTTCTAAAAATGTATTTATAAAACGTCGATTATTAGGGTTGCCACCTTTTTATTGTTGTTGACCTGGAGTCTAAGCAGTGGGTACTACCCAAATCAAAAACGACTTCTAAAAAAAAAACGCCACGCTCTATAACGCAATAGGTTGGGGCAAACAAATCTGCCCTCTTGTCCAAGTGACGTCTAAAAAAAAAAGGTCACTGGGTGGACACTTGTTTTTAGGGTGGGCCGGTGCACACAGTAACCTGTAACCTAGACTCAGAGGGTTTCAACCTGGAGACTCCAAACCAAACCTGGAGAGTCCAGGTCAGACCTGGAGAGCTGGCAACCCTATCGATTATGCACAGGTATTTTAATACATCATGGTTCTAGTATGGTATAGGAAGTATTTCATTAAGATACTTGTTAACACTGGCTATTAGTCTGTATTAGTACTCTCTATTAGTACTCTGTAAACAGGAACTTTATAAAGTGTTACATTCCATCCAGCACCCCAATTCACCCCCGGGGCTGTTACAAAAGCATTTTCTCTGCCATGCCCCAATAAATATAAATATGTGTATTGTAACCATTATGACCACTCAGTAAAGGCACATTTTTAAAATTTGCAAAAATGAAAAACCCACTATGAAATTCTGGTTATAGATTCTGTAAATGAAGGAATTGTCACTGTCAAATAAGGGACCTACCTTGATGGACTTAGTCATAAATTGGTCACAGTTAAATTTATTGAACTATAAGTAGGTACTATTTGCTTAGTTATTTATTGTATTCTCTTAATTCTTAAACAAGGTAAATATATGTTTAAAAAAAGTATATATATACTTCAAGTAGACTATTATTAAGTATAGACCTAGACTGGACACCTATCGAAGATGTAAATTCAGCAGATTTCTGTCTTGGTAAAGAGCAGGAAAGTATAGAACTAGGTAGTAGTGCCCGCTTTAACAATAAAACACAGTTTATGACTGTCCCTGTAGTCAGGTGTATCATTTAAATTATTCTAGTGGAAATTGAATAGTCCAAGTATGTGACACTGTATTGATAACTGCTTATACATATGTAAAGGTAAAAATATAAGTCTAGAAATTCTAGTCTATGACTTATTGAGGTCTACAAATTATTTACTCATAAAGAAGCTCATACATTTAATTTTATCAATAAAAATAAGTTTAAAACTAGACCGCCCACAAAAATGTCAAATGTTATTTAAATATTCTTCAGTTTCTAGCTGTAAATAACAACTAATTTTAGATTATAAATATAAGTAGAAAAAGTGCAAATTATCTGGCAGTAAAATAACAACAAATTATTATAATACAGAAGAAATTTTTAAATATTTTTAACCTACCTGTGTTGGGGATGGTAACGCAGCCATCTTTTCCAGCACTTTAATAATCGTTTATTGGTCGCTGCGTATTCGCGTTCTGACTCCACCAATGAAAACACAAATCGATAAGTTTTTTGAGGGGAAAAGGGAACCCATCAAGAAGTTAAAATGGGTATGGATAATCTTCCGTTAACGGAAAAATTAATTTATCATTTTCGTATCAATAAAACCGCAAGTGCATAAACATGATCTTATAGCCTTCTCTTTTTAAAAAAAGTGAGCGAGACAAGGTGCGTTCCTTTTGCTCCTTTTAAACAACTTAAGCGAAATAAAAATCTCTGCTTAGCTAACATGTAATAGGAACGGTGGTTGATTTTATGAAAGGAACGCTTTAAGTTAGCCGTTGGCTTCGCTATGCTAATTAATAGCAAGTAAAATGAACTCATGTCATGGTGAGACAGAATCTCATTCCTTTTCTTTGAATTCAAGAAGGCCATGAGTAAGGTTACTGTTGATCCGCACAAGCGGAAAACGTCAACATAACAGTACCTAAATTTTAAATGTGATTGGCCAAAAGTCAGCTGATTGACAGAATCAATATCATTCAGTTGATTTTTGACGAATCACAATCATAATTTAAGTAGCATCTCTGTTTCTCGCCACGCCAAGCTATCGTTCCACTATTTCGACCAATCACATCTCATAGACTAGGTACGCTGCCAAATTTGTGGGGATCCAGTCTTAAAGTTTTATTTCGGATCGGACTGTCAGACCAAATCGGATTTTTTTGGCATACAGGTGGATAATTTGGGTTAAGGGTTAAGGTTCTAAGATTTTTATAAATTTGCTATGCCTAGGCAACGTTTTGTCGTCACAAAAAATCGAACGATAAGATGTAAACGCGTGTAAACCACGCTTTAGATGAAATTCACTGGACTGCAATTATCATTCTCCTCTCTGTGCTTTTTGACTGAACCCGAGTTTACATGGGGCGCAAGCGTCGTAAATATGACAGAGTAAGTAAGACGTGATTGGTCGAAAGTCCTCTGACTGACATTGATTCTATCAATCAGCTGATTTTCGATCAATCATGTCTAATTTAGGCTGTCAAATGTACGCTGTTTCCGCCCCATGTGAACTTTGGCTGAAGGCTGCAAAGCTAGAGATCATCGTAATTGCTCTGTGTTCAATGTCAACTCCTCTGTGGGCATACCTAACCCCAAATCATAGTAAAATATTAAAAATATGGCCTTTAATTTTTGAATTTTTTTGCGAAAAGTGGAACAAATTATGATTGTGACATAATATATTTTTTTAAAAAATGAAGAAAAAACTTAAATACTTTTTAAGTGTTGTTTGGTTTTGTTATTTGATTGCCACTTCAATACTTTTCTTTACAAGAGGATTTTTATTAACTAGGGAAGTACAACATAAAAATTCAACATGTTCGTTAGTAGAAGAAACATCTTGTTCTTTTGCTCAGTACAAAGAAGATAATAGACATTTATGTTTATTTGGAAAAGACAATTTCGTTTTACGTACGACATTTGATAGAGCATCCAATTTATGTGTGAAACCACATAAAAAAGTTGTTTTGATTATAATAGATGCTTTAAGATATGATTTTACTCTTTATAACGATAATATTGATAATTCACTGCCATATGAAAATAAATTACCTGTGATAAGAAATACCCTTTCTGCATCTCCCAGTTCAACACGCCTCTTTAGATTCATTGCTGATCCACCTACAACTACCATGCAAAGACTTAAAGCCTTAACAACAGGAAGTCTTCCTACATTTATAGATGCTGGATCTAATTTTGCTACTTCAGAAATAAATGAGGACAATATTATTGATCAGGTTAGATGACTTACATAGACAATTAAAAACCTTATTTTATCTTGATAAATATCCTAGCCTACACACTAGTTCATAGTTCTAGTTTCAAATTCCTTGATATTTCTAGTATATTTTATCATTCGTAATATTTTAAAAAGATTAGGACAGGTGTGAGGATAAGGCAGCTATTTTGATTCTAATAATAAATTCTTGATTCTTGTTTGAATTTAGAAATAAATATGTAGGTACTATTAATCATTATATTGAAGCTCGAAAAGAGTAATTACTAACAGGCCATTACTTACATTCAATAATGGGTTGTACTTATTGTAGTTTGCTCTTTGAGTACACTGAGCTTTTTGTAGCTTTATAATAGAATTAAAACACAAAAATATATTTCTGTATTAGAGTTGGCTATTCACTTTTTTTAGGTTTTAAAAAAGAATAACAATGCAATATTCATGGGAGATGACACCTGGACATCTCTTTATCCCAAAAGATTTTTACGAAACTATCCTTACCCATCATTTGATGTATGGGATTTAGACACTGTGGACAATGGCGTTAAAGCAAAGATATTTCCAGAACTTAATAACACTGATTGGAGCCTGCTGATTGGACATTTTCTAGGGGTTGACCATTGTGGCCATAGATATGGACCCAATCATAATGAAATGTCCCGAAAGTTATCAGAAATGAATGATGTAATAGAGTAAGTTTCATTAACAGATTTATGGATTTAATTATCCTGTAGCCTACTTGCCTTTTTGGACGGTATAGTTTGTATTTTTTTACAAAAAATGTTATAAGATTAAAATTAGGGCAAAAGTAATGCTAGTAAGATACTACTAGTGAAAACACCACAATAAAATTATAAATCCACATATTACATGTCACATTTTATCTGCTTTCTGTTTCTGCAAGAAACAGCACATGTTCACACCAGGCCTGTTCTTAAAGTCATTATTAGTTTATCATATTCATTATTGCTTAACATTATGCACCCATACTAGATACTTAATTTAGTAGAATAAAATCCTGTTTAAAATACCTAATACCTTATTTATTCCATCTTTTTATAAGATGTATGTGTTTTCTTTTAGGAAAATTATCAATGTAATGGATGATAACACCATACTTTTTGTTGTTGGCGATCATGGTATGACAACTACAGGTAAGTAACAGTGATTCATATTCATATTTATTCATAATATTATACATATAGTACCTTTACACGTCAAAAAGATAAAATATTTAAAAAGTGATGGGGGTTCTATAAGATTGAGTCCTAAAAGTACTAATAAATTTACAGAAGTGAGTTAAAAAAGGTGGACAACTTGGTATTCCCAACCTTGTTTGATGTCTTAAAATAATTAATTCACAAAAGTATTTGATTTCAAAGTATTGAATTCTTAATAGTAGGTACCAAATTCTACCCAGCACTAGTAGTAATTTTATTGCTTAAACTCAAATTGTATCTATGTCAATATTTTTATTATGAAACTATAAATGGAACTGTGAACACCTACCACACACCGGCCCAGGTTAAGTAAATTTGTAATCCAAAAAATAATCACAACTAAATTTCTATAATATTTATTATAATAAATTTGATAACAATGTTCAAGGGAAAGCTTATAGGAAATGGCTTTAGGCTAATTTTTTTCTGAATTTTTAGTATTTTGTAAATCTTGACGTCCTGATTAAATGTGTCCATGGCCATAATCCAATCCTATGACTAGTTTTTGAGTTACGGCATTTTAAAGTTGGCAACTTCTTACTTTTGGAATTTTTGCATTTTTTGGAGTTTTCACACAAACTACTTACTTTTTTATTTTCTTTATTGGTGAAAAATTAGGCCTTAAGTTCACTTTTCACTTATATGTAAGTAAAATATATACAGGATGTTGAATAATTTATAGGCGGATTAAATAATAAATAATATTTGAAAATTATGAAAATCCAAAAAAAATTATTACCCATTTTTTGAATTTTAATAACAAACAGATAGATATTTTTCATATTTTAATAATTTGTAGTAGGTATATAGAAAAATAAATGGGCATAGGTTGATGTAGAGTATATGGCCTGGTATTTTATTTCGCAAAAAAAAATTAAATTTCACGTGACTGAAATAAAATTTTGTCATTTGATAGAAAAACCCGGGGAAAAACTTTTTTAAATTTTCCTATATGTATTTAAAAATTTTTACTTGTGTATAACTTAATCAATCACCCTGTATATCTAAAATTAGAATGTGTTCACAAATAGTTATTATAAAAGAAATGTTACAGATTGGATAATCAATTTAAAAGAATCAATTATAACATAGAAATTAAAGTCGTTTATTACATTTTCAGGTAAATTTTAATTTCTTTTTAAAAAAATAAACTACTAGGCAATATACTCTACATCAACCTATGCCCATTTATTTTCCTCTATAGCTTAGTACGAGGCTTAGTACTACAAAATATGTGTTTGTTGCCGTTTGTTTTCAAAATTCAAAAAGTGGGTAATAAATTTTTTTTTATTTTCATAATTCTTAAATATTATTAGTTATGTAATCCGTGTACAAATTATTTAACATCCTGTATATATTTTGTTTTCTATGTAAGTGTTAGAAAACTTAAAGTCTTATTTTCCACCAATAAAGAAAAATAAAAAATTGATAGTTTTTAAGAAACAAGTAAAACTCCGGACAATGCAGAAAATCTTTAAATTGCATTACATTTTTGCAGCTTAGAAGTCCCTAAAACTGTATTTAAAATGCCAGGTCCGTATTTAGAATAAATTTACTTGAGGTTAGTATCTAAAGAAGTAAACGTCGAATTTGAAATCTAATATCGGTATCTTGTAGAAAATAAAAAACGGATATGAAACAGGTTTTTGGTTTTTTCCAAAGTCAAAAATGAAGGCGCAAAAAATCAAAACAATTTTTTTTTTCGGATATTCCCGAAAGTATTCGGAATATTTATTTACAATTTTCTTTCATGAAATTAATAAGCCCCAGAATACGCAACTTTGCATCAATTTAACCATCTTTGTATCTCTTACTGTTTTCGAGATATCCGCGAACGCACACGAATTTGTAGCACCCTGTATAATTGAAACTTAAACATAAATTTTCAATTTTTTTTCATAAAAATGGGTCAAAATCATCCGTAAAACTAGATGTACTAAAATATTTGTGTTAAATTTTCAATTAGACAAGCCAGGAAATAATGCCGCGGTTCACGCTGCGCTGGTATGGAAGGCAGAATATTTACCAAAAAAGTAAAAAATCGTCTTCATCCATTTATTAAAAACATTGTGAATACGCTTTCAAAAATGTTTTTATCTTATTTTAATGTATTTTTGTTGTAAAAAAATATATTGGTTTCACTTGGCTCTTGAGATAGTTGTCATTAAAAAATGAAAATTTACCCCTTTAGGAAGTATTTCTCCGGGGTGAGACAAGTCAGATCCAGATATTAATCATTATTACTATAATAAAATTTGCCGATCAGCAACTTTAATTCTTACCACTAAAATCCACCGGTTGGTCAGCCTTTTTAAATTGTTTAAACCTTCAAACTCTTGTGCTGAAGTTCTGCGGTAACCACGAAGCCACTGAAGCCGTATCCGTTTATTCTGATATTTCGGATTTTATTTTGAATTAAATAAACTGCTGGACAATTGCTTTCGAGCAAAAAAAATTTCGCCTAAATTTAACAGTTAATATTTTCTGAACCAGATACGATATCGACCTACAGTTTTGAATGGTTGATATATTCATCCCTTGGGAAACAATTTTCAATGTTGGATTTTAACTATCAAAATATTTTATATGCAGGTTGTTAAAGAAGACGATTTTTGCTCCAATTTTAATGGCGTGTAACTTTCACAATAATATTTTTAAATTGTTTAAACCTTCAAACTCTTGTGCTGAAGTTCTGCGGTAACCACGAAGCCACTGAAGCCGTATCCGTTTATTCTGATATTTCGGATTTTATTTTGAATTAAATAAACTGCTGGACAATTGCTTTCGAGCAAGAAAAATTTCGCCTAAATTTAACAGTTAATATTTTCTGAACCAGATACGATATCGACCTACAGTTTTGAATGGTTGATATATTCATCCCTTGGGAAACAATTTTCAATGTTGGATTTTAACTATCAAAATATTTTATATGCAGGTTGTTAAAGAAGACGATTTTTGCTCCAATTTTAATGGCGTGTAACTTTCACAATAATATTTTTAAATTGTGTCACTCTACGTCAATTGAATCGCTGGTTCATAGCAAAGAAAGTAATTTGTCAAATTTTTGATATCTGCTATATTTTAAGAAATACCGATTTTTTTGGAAAACCTTGCTTTATTTCAACTTATTGGTAGCTAGATGTCACTGCGTTGTATCGTGCAAACTTCGCGAGTGATTATTATACCTTATGAAAAGCTTGATTATGTTCAGTAAAAATAGTTGTACCTAAATGTTATAATGTAGAGTGGCGTACTTATAAACACCTATATGTCTATGGTTTATGAGTATCTCACAATTGTTCACGATTCTTTTATATTGGAAAGTACTCGCCCCTAGATTAGGTAAATTTTTTCTTATTTTTTAGTTTTTTATATCGCACTACAGGTATATTATACAGCGTGTTTACAAAATTTTAACAAAGATAATTTTTTGAATTTAATTTTTGGAAAAAAGTATTTATTAATTTCTAATTTTCTAACACTATTCCTAAAATTAAACTTACATTGAAAAAGACTTTGATATTAAATATCACTAGCTGCCGTCAAACCAAACCCCGTCCATCCGAGTGTATTAATTTGAATCGAGATTATCACAAAAAAAACAATATTAAGTAATAATAAGTTGAAATAAAGCAAGGTTTTCCAAAAAAACCGGTATTTCTTAAAATATAGCAGATATCAAAAATTTGAGAAATTACTTTCTTTGCTATGAACCAGTGATTCAATTGACGTAGAGTGATAAAATTTAAAAATATTATTCTGAATGTTACACGTCATTAAAATGGGAGCAAAAATCATCGTCTTCTTTAACAACCTGTATATAAAATTTTCTGGTAGTTAAAGAAAATCCAACATTGAAAATTGTTTCTCAAGAGATGAATCTATCAACCATTCAAAACCGTAGGTCGATATATATCTAGTTCAGAAAATATTAACTATTAAATTTAGGCGAAATTTTTCTTGCTCGAAAGCAATTGTCCAGCAGTTTAGTTATTTTTTCAATAATGGATTTTTAATTTTTTTTTATCGCCATACAGTGCTGTTTCATCCCCTCTGCCCAGTACTCCGTTAATTTATATGTGTATTTGTTTCCGTTTTAGGTGACCATGGTGGAGAAAGTTTAGATGAAATAACTGCCGCAATGTTTGTACATTCCAAGCTTCCACTTCTATCTTTTGACACAAATAGAAATAGTGTAAAACAAGTTGATCTTGTCCCTACTCTGGCAGCCATCTTGGGGATTCCTATTCCTTTTCAAAATTTAGGCGTATTGATTCCCGATTGTTTACCCAAATTAAACAATAATAGTGACTGGCAACTGCCATTATTTTGGTTATGGGGAAACGTTCAACAAATTCAGAATTATATTAAGGAATATTCAAAAAAAACTGACATCTTTGACAAAGACCTCTTAAAATTATATTATGACGAGTATGGATCCTTACATCAGGAAATACAATCGGTTGATTCAGAAGAAAAATATGTTAGATTTTCCCAAAAAGCGAATGAATTCATTATTAAACTCAGAACACTATGTGAAGAAGTTTGGATACAGTTTGATCCATTTTCAATAAGTAACGGTTTAACTTTTCTATTTTTATCGATATTTTTCCTGTTTATTTTAAGTGATGGGATTCCTTTAAAACATCTTCCACCTGCAATTGAAGGTTCCTTTGTCACAGTTTGCTGTACAGGATTATTATTAACTACAATCGCAATTTGCTGTTTAACCCTCTGTAATTTAATTGATAATGGTGTGTACACCACCATATTTGTCACAAACATTTTGTCCCATTTTATATTTTTACTACCAGTATTCCAAAACTGGGGAGTAATAAGTGTTAACTGGTATAATAAGAATAAAAAATATGGCATTATTAATTTCGTTTGTAGGTTTTTATTAATATTTAATATTTGTGGCTTATTCTCAAACAGTTTTATTAATGAGGAAGCAAGTGTATTATTATTTTTATTAGTAACAAATATATTTTTAACTATGTTATCAATAGCTTCATTTCTTAGGGTAGAATACAGTTCCAAGCGAAAGACTGAAATATTTTCAAGAGCATTATTCATACAACTTGCAATAGCGTGTTTATTTATATTAGGGTTTCTAAGGACTTCAATGTATTTCTGGCGATGTCGAGTAGAACAGGAATGGTGTTTTGCTTCTCCCCATGATATAGGTAATGTTACCTTAAAATTGAAATCTTCTAAGCTTCAGTGGGGTATTACTGTAATAGCTTTGGCATTGTTCATAAGTCTTAAGAAAATGTGGCTTAGAAAATGTGGTAATCTTAATGGATATTGTCTTACAGAGATGTTTACCAAACTTATACCTACGGTTATAGTGGTTTGTATTGCTGGCTTTTGGATTCTTTCGCGATTGTCCGGCAATAAGCCTTCAAGTACAAAAACTGCAAATTATTTGGCTTTATCTGTGTATGGACTATCAGCTGTATCGATAATTGAACTTGTTATGAAACCTCTTTGTGTATACATTGTGGAAACAAATGTAGAAGAAAACGTCATACCGCAAATTTACAACAAATTAAAAGTTAACTTTAATAAAAACACTGAGAAGACTGGAAATGTACCGATTGTGTGTGGCTTGGGAACTGCATACAGTGCTGTATATATTATACTAGCAACTTATTTAACTTTATTGGTTGCTTTAGTATTGGGAGAAATATTCGCATTTGCCATAGTAATTATGTGTATGGTAACCACGTTTATGCTAGTTGCTACTTCCATACTGAGGATTAAGCATGCTGATTCTATTGGTAAGTTTTTTACAACTATAAACTAATTTCAATTTCCAAATATTTGCTAAAAACAGTTTATCACCGCGTTTTACATATTTTTATTGTATTACAGATAATAAGAATTATATTTAATTTATTATAATCTACCTGTTAATTTTAATTACATGACATATTTACTTTGATAGAAAAAGAATTAATATGTATTTCTATCTAAGAAATGTTGAAATTTTATTAAGGGCAAACTATACGATTCATACAACTCACAAAATAAATCAAGTTTTAGCTCTAATGACAATATTGCCTTACCGCGCTTGCTGTTCTGCTATTGTAGTGCATAAAGAATTAGGTTTGTTCAAATTAGAATGTTATAAATTACATTTTTATATTTTTTAAAATCTTTGTTAGATTGATTGATTATAATTAATAGAAATATTAGTTAGCGGCAAGCGGAAAAAGTGGTGCATCTGTCTTTTACATTAAATAAAGTACACAGGGACGCCAAAATAATGGGTTTCCTAGGGCACAGGTAGACAATGACGGCTGTTTCGTCCGTATTAGGACTCTACAGAAGTGGTAGTGGAGTTGCTACTCAGGTTATGGTCGTTACTAGGACTCTACGGAAAGCCATAACCTGAGTAGCAACTCCACTACCACTTCTGTAGGGTCCTAATACGGACGAAACGCCCGTCATTGTCCACCTGTGCCCTAGGGAATTCATTGTTTTGGCATCCCTGTGTACTTTAATGCAATACACCACTTTGTCCGGTTATCTTTCTATTTTATTATTACGAACACTGAACTTCTACTAATTTTATGATCTTATAACAAAATAATAACAAAGCTATTTTTTGAAAATAATTTTCATTTTCTTCCTAAGAAGGAAATTAGTGTAATCACGAAATATCAGATCCCAACATTTTGGGGTATCTATGTAGATCATCGACTGACGAAAGATTAAAAACTACAGGGCGGTGAGGGGAGAAATTTTGTGTGTTGATAAAGCATTAACCCCGCTCAAGATCGCATAAAAATTGCTTAGCAGAAAGTTCAATAAATCGTTTCTTTAGCGCCTTTATGTAGTTCGGAAACAACGCGCTTCAATGTTATACAGAGTGCGAAAAAAGATCTTGCAAATAATTCACAATTTCATGTAAGTGTCATTTTTTCAATAATATTTTTTCACTCAATATTATAATACCATTTTATAATCGGGGCGTTTTTAGTATTTTTTTGTTTTATGTCCTGGGGCAAGAAATATAATTTTTTTATTAATTGCGTTATTTAAATTGAAAAAGATCAAAGCAAAAAAAATTTAGCTATCAAAGAATTATATTTTTTGATAGAAACATTATTCTTATGCTTTAGTCAATCTCTGGAGTTTTTTTTATTTAAAGTCCTAGGACAGAAATTATCATTTTTTTGACAAGCAGCTGTTTTTAATATTTAACCGCCTAAGGCCCGTATTATTAATCTCCTGGTAACTTTATCAGCAAGATAATTTCCAAAGAAACCATTGTTAAGACAATTGTCTCCATAGAAATTATCTGGCTGGTAAAGTTACCAGGAGATGAATAATACGGACCTAAGCATACTAAGGGATAGCTATGGTTAATTTTTAGTAAATTTTTTTAAATAATATACAGTGTTATCCATTGGTAACTTTGTTATTATTAAAGATGCAAAATTGTTTAAATTAGCAAACTATAGTAGTATTTTTATAGTTCATTATGATACAAGAATTTTAAAAAACAGTAGAGCATCGTTTGAGGTTAGAAGTAAAATGCAATTTTTTTAAATGGAACACCCTATATATTATATTATTTTCTAATTCTCTATAAAATTCCACGTATATTCTGTATAAAAAGGTATATGTCTAAATTCAATTGTTTTTGAGATATTGACGTTTATAATATGGAATTTGCATGCTTTGATAGGCTGTAGCATTGGAACGGCGCATGTTTGAGAAATATGGTTTTGATCTCCCTCTCTTAGTTTTTTATTCTCTATCTAAAAGTTACGTAAAACCATTTTTTTTTAATTTAGTTATATTTTTAATTTAAAATAGAGGAAATGGGATAGAAATCGCCAGGCCATATAAAATATTTCATCCTTTACTTGCGTCTTCTTTAAAATCGCATTATAAATAATTAAATACGAAGTTATACGTCCGAAACGGAACCTCCACAAAACGGAACTTTAAGAATATTTCAAAAACTAAGCGTTGTGGACAAAAAGACCCATAATCTACGCCTTAAAATACATCATTGCTGAAAAATCATCAATTTTGGCGTCGTGTAGGCATAACAGATAATTACCTATCATTATTTATACTTTAAAAACCTTGACCTTGATGCTTGCCTCTGAGTAAATTGTATTATTACACCGTTAAGCTAATGGATAACGATATTTATTTGTGCAACTTGCTGTAAGAGTTTAAGCACAAATTTTTTCTTCTAATATTTTTTTTAAATCAATATAAAAAAAAAATAGCCTGTTCGTAGCAAATTTTTTTAACCTGTATCGATTCATTTTTTAGAAGACTTATACAATGTTCCCAGCATAGCTATTTTGGGATGGATAATTTTGGCACAATATTTCTTTTATGCATCTGGACACCAACCTGCATTTTCGAATATAGCTTGGGAATCAGCATTTGTTGGAACTTCTGGCTTTTTCACGAATAATTATGTTTTGGGAGCCCTTATTATATTAAACACCTTCGGGTCATACATACTGATGGGAATGTTGTTGCCGTTACTGATTATTGCACCGTTTACATTGTTCGTCATGATGCCATCAGTTTTGGGAAAACACAAGGAATTTGGTCAGTATACTGATAGAGGAGAGCTTGTTTTATTTGAAAAGGATAAGCTAGCAATATCAGCTTTATTTTCCCTATCGTGTAAATATGTCGCTGGTCATGCCATTAAGGTAAGAGTTCTTTAATTTTTATAGCAGGTGGGCGAGCGATCTAAAAAAACAATTATCTTAAAATGTTGAGCGCTAGACACATTCACAAATTATTCAGCATAATACATGATACCGTACCGACAGAGAGGTACCTCGTTAACATTCGCTCATAAAAAGAGTAACAAAAATTTCCATTTTTGCTGCTGTTGCATGTAAGTCAAGTTTTATGGGTTAAAGGTTATGTATCTACTTTCATTTAGTAATATGAATTTTACAGTTCTGTAAATCGTTTTGTAAGGGCATCTATTACAGCACTAGTGCTGTAATGGAAAAAAAAACTGCTTATATCTTGATTTTTCTTGACTGAAGTCATAGTTCTCAACATTGAGTAGTTAGTCCATAGTGTAGATGGTTTATGGGAGCTTTGCTTTACAGAAAAATAACCCAAAAGGATTTTCTCAGACACCTACTTTATTTTGTTAGCTTTGCACCAATCTTCAAACTTCTCCAATTCATACCGGGCCTTGGATTTTGTCGGAACTAAACTTAAGATCGCTTCGTTTGCCGCTGCGTCTATATCAGAGGGTAAACTTCCATCAGAATCGCTCATTTTGAAAAACGCTTTTTATATTTTTGAATTTGTTTTAAAAGTTTTGACAGTAACCATGCGAAACAGTAACTATGCGAAAGGTAACATAAAAAACTTGATTAGTAAACTTAATAGCAGGTGCATTTTACAGGTGCATTTTTATTTTTTAAAATGCCTTTTGCCAAATATTTGAATTCATAGATGAAAGTAGATAAAATTTTGTACGTCTATTCTTGTTGTAAATTCATATTACTCGATGTTTTATTAAACTCGGCTGACGCCTCGTTTGACAACTTTAACATCTCGTGTTGTAATATGAATCTTTACAACACATATCGTAAATAACTAGTATTAAAACATTTACAACTTCTAAATAAAATAATTTCTTATCCCATTACCAATTCCATTACAAAGCTGTTCATTGCCTAATGAAATCATATTATTTTAGTTGACTCAAGCATTTTCATAATTGTTTAAAATAAATGTAATCGGCCATATTGGTATGACACTTAGCCCCGCCCTCTGGTAACGTTTTTCACATACGAAATTAAATGGTAATGTGTGGCCTCCTTGTTTATTCTATTTCAAAGGTTTAAACATAGTATAGTATAATTCATTTTGGTTGTATATCATGGACGACCTTTTAAAACTCATGGGTACACAAAAATATAAAATTTGGGTACATATAACTTCTACACATTAAACATTGAGGAAGCATTTGTCCTTAAAGACAAGGATAAAATAAAGTAAATGTAACTATTGATAAACATACTTTTAATATTAATTAATTATAATCTCTCAATTATTACCGGTTTACGCTTTATATAAATAAACCTACTCAAGTCTTTCCGCATGCCGCTGTTAAATTTATTACGTTAAAACAATTTTTTAGGTGTTTGCAAGTATGTTAGCAGCCACCATCCATTGTCGCCACTTAATGGTTTGGAACGTTTTTGCACCAAAATTTATATTTGAAGCAATTGCGATGTTTGTTACGATAGGTTCAGTATTATTAGGATATTTATTATTTCTAAGAATTCACTCTCAGATAGAAAGACTTGTAAATAAACTGAATAAAATGAATTAGGTTTTACGTATGTAAGTATGTTGTAAATAAATAAAGTGTCTAATATATCTTAAATTTATTATTACTTTGCTACAGCTATGAAAAAATAATGGAAATAGAAGAGACACTGCAAGAACTAGTTTGTAGTATGATCATGATCATTCTACAGTTAAATTCTTATAGTGCCCAAAGCCACAAACCTTCATATGTTTCTTTTTCACAGTGTAACGTGCGGATTGTTTTTTTACCGTTCTACTCATTGAATCTTTTTTATCATTTAATTTTACAATCTTAATGCTCCGTTAATATCCGATTTCTACTAGTTTCTTCTTTTTCCATTTGTTCTCCTGAAGATGAATGCTTCTGCATTCGAAACATGTAAAGAATTTCTATTTTGAATCAAAAATATTTCATTAATATAACAGTGGAGGAAGACTTTGAGTCCTTATTTATTTTCTTCTAAATATCCACTCCACCTTAAGTATGGACTATTTCTTCAAATATTATATTGTGTTCAAATAACTGCCATTTTTATTCATACCATTCCATTTTTGAAAATATTTAATATAAAAATATAATAGGCAATAATCTGATAAGTAAAAAAATTAACTTGTGACCGTGAAGAAAAAATCAAAAACGCGAAGTTTAGTAATGATTATTTTCTGTTCACATTTTAATCAGCGGAAATATGACTCTTTTGCTATTTTTTCTAAAGTGAAATAAAAAAATATCTATGGCAGACTGGTGTGTCCTGTACATTATCTTTACTTGTCGAGAGGGGAGGTGTAATTTTAACCCAATGCCTTTATAAAAATCCACCGGAAATTACTTCTAACTTTTTAATCATGATTATTTATGTATGACCTTAAAAAATCAGACCAAAGAGGATGCTTGCGTGCTATCTTATAAACATTTTACAAATTAATATCTCTCTCAGTGACATAAAACTGCATTATTTTATGCACCCAAGTTATCAAAAGACAAGGTTACAACAACACAAAGCATAATTAAAATACTAAAGACAATACGGTGATAAAAAAAAAGTGTATGTCAAAGGTCAAAACCTAAGAGAAACAAAAAATTACGACATGAATATTTCCATTAATGTGTTAATATTTTTGTCAATGAACTAGTTTTGTGTTCTGTGACATGGCTTTTGTGTTGGGTAAAAGATCACTTTTCTTATTTTTTGTGTTTTTTATGTATAAAAATGTGATAGGTATTAAAACGTAAGTACCATTTATTTTATTTAAGAATACATACTTATTTATAATATGCAAGAATAACAATTTTAACCCGTTACTTTAATTTTATTTTAATAAAGGGTGCTCTTCCTTTACCTTTTTAAAGGACCCCGCACAAAGCTTATGGGCAATGGCTTTCGGATAATTTTTCTGAATTTTTAGTATCTTGTAGATCTTGACATCCTGATTAAAATCGTCCATTGCCGTAATCCAATTCTGTAATTAGTTTTTGAGTTATGCCCTTTTAAAGTTGTCAACTTCGTACTTTGAGATTTTCTGCATTGTTTGGATTTTCGCTTATTTCTTAAAAACTATCAACTATTTTATTTTTCTTTATTTGTGAAAAAGGAGGCGTTAAGTTTTCTTTCATTTATATAGAAATAAAATACGTACAGGATGTAGAATGATCTGTATACAGATTAAATCACTAATAATATTTAAGAATTATGAAAATCAGAAAAAAATTATTACCCATTTTTTGAATTTCGAAAACAAACGGTTAGATATTGTTCATATTTTTTTTAGAATAATTATTTTGAACATATATAGTTTTAATAATTTATACAAGTGAAAACTTTTAAAAATAGAAAATTAAAAGTTTTTTTTTATCAAATGACAAAATATAATTATTGTTAAATTATAGAATATTTTTTTAGTAGAATTTTTACCTTGGGTCTTGTACAAGACGCATTATAACTACCTTAGGCACTAATTAATTATCATTTTTATCCGTTTGTTAATTAAAAAATTATTTACCAGATATTTCAAATACTTTTAGAAATAGAGTCAGAGGAAAGTTTACAGTAAATAAAAGAATATATTGATAAAATTAAAACAAAAAAAAATACTGATATTTTACTTTAACTTTAAAGAAATATATTACGAAAAAACATGTTATTAGAACTTTATGATAGTTTGAATGCGTCTTATATAAGATCCAAGGTAAGAATTCTATCAAAATTTTTTTATAATTTAATAATATCTTGTCATTTGAAAAAAAAACTTTTTTAATTTTCCTATTTTTAAAAGTTTTCACTTGTGCAAATTGTTATAACTGTATCGCCCTATATATCTAAGATTAGAATGTGTTAAAATATAACTGGTGTAAAAAAAATGTTGTAGATTGGATAGTAACTAAATGAATTAATTATAACATAGAAATCAAAGTCGTTTATTAAGTTTTCAGGTGAGTTTTAATTTTTTTTTTGAGAAATAAAATACCTGGCAATATGTCAGCCTATACCCATTTTTTTTCACTATAGCCTGGTACTACAAGATATTAAAATACGACCACTATTTAGTCATTTGTTTTCGAAGTTCGAAAAATGGGTAATAATTTTTTTTTCGATTTTCATAATTTATAAATATTAATTATTTAATCCGCCAATAAATTGTTCAACATCCTGTACATATTTTATTTCTATATAAGTGAAGTGAAACTTAAGGCCTAATTTTCCACAAATAAAGAAAAATAAAAGTTAATAAGAGCAAGTGAAAACTCTAGACAATGCAGAAAACCTCAAAATAGGAAGTTTTTTAAAGGGACCCTAACTCAAAAACTAGTCGTAGGATTGGATTACGGCCATGGACATTTTTAATCAGGACGTCCAGATGTACGAAATACTAAAAATTCAGAAAAATTAGCCGAAAGCCTGTTCCCATAAGCTTTGTGAGGAGTCCTTTGTTTTTATGAAATACATTTTTTTTAAAAATGTATTATACATAGTACTAGGCGTACTAGCTTTAATTTTTTTAATAAAACATTTTACAGGGTGGCCCACTCTCAACGCAGGATTTCATAACATCTAAACTACTTAACTTTTGAATATTTTTCAAAACCAGAGTAATTAGTTATACAATCTAAATTTATTTCAAATTTTACAGGGTGTCCCAAATAGTCAGGGCATGTCTAACATACTTTTCTCCACGACCATTACTGAATGCAATAATTCCAAAATCATTTTTGATATAGAATGTAAAAATTCTCGCTCTTGAGTTGGAATATTTATTCTGAAACACTTGCTTCTTATGCGTTTTGCGTGTATTTTCATTCCATAACAAGATACGGAATGAATATTCTGTAATTGATCTAAACGACATAGGTTGCCATGAATTTCGAAACTGTCAATGTCAGCAGACAAATTTTAGTGCAAGTCAAAATATGAGTGAAAAATCGGATGAATCAGATTTGGAACTGGATAATACTCCACCTGAAATTATAAATATTGCGAATAGTATTTTTGGTCGTGGAGAAAATATAGTCTGCTACTCGATTAGAATGAAAATTCGATACTCATGGTTCCACTCGGATCAAATTTTTATTCCAACCTCGTTACAGAATCTACTATTTTATAATGGAACGCCCTATATATTATAATATTTTGTAATTCCCCACAAAATTCTACGCTTATTTTATATAAAATGTCTAAATTCAATTGTTTTTGAAATATTGACGTTTAAAATATGGCATTTTCAGACTTTGACAGGCTGTATACCTAGTAGGAAAAGCTGAACATTCCCGGACGACCGTAAAGATTGTATGTCGAGGCTCAAACCGAGACTGACAATACGGAGTCCGGGAATGTGGCTTTTTCTACGAGGTAGGTACACATACTATTTTTCCGTGAATCGAAAATTATTAAAAGGACATAACTTATTACAATCAACTTGTTAAAATTTTGAAATAAATATTATTAACTTTCACAAATAAAGCATGCCATTAAATATTTGTGTTGTGACTATGGAAACACAGTAATATTGAATTGTCAAGATTAACACATTTTAGTTTACAAGTAGCCGTACAGAAATATTTCCTTACAGTACCTACAATAATAAATATTTCCAAACAGTTATTTTCCGTTGCCTAGCAATAACTAAAAGTGTAAGGAAATATTGACTTTTTCTTTCAGAAATGTAATCAATGTTTCCGATCGATTTTCGGAAAAATGGTTTTCACCTTCCTGTCCTAGTTTTTTATACTCTAAACCAAAAACGTTCAACTTCTATAGTCTGACGCACGGTTCTAGAGCTACAATGCCTGATAAGGCAGGGAGATAACGACCTAACTCGAATCAAAAATTACGTCAGAAGCTGTGATGTGCATCCAGACAGTAATTGTATGGACTTTACCTTATTTTAAGGGGAATTGCCTTTTTAATGCGGCCGTTATCTCCCTGCCTTATCAGGCATTGTAGCTCTAGAACCGTGCGTCAGACTATAGTTTAACATGTTAAACAAAAAACCAGGTATACGGTTAAAATGTACTTCTTGCGTCGTGAAATGTACTCAAGCACACCGAAATGTACGCTACTATATTTTTGCAACCTAAAATATTCAAAATACAAGTACATTAAAAAAAAAGTACTCGTGGAATGACAACTTGATACAGAATTTGTACTCAAAGTACAGAAACTGAGTAACATGTATTCTAGTATCTCCCAGCTCGGCAAGGCGTAGCACCCTAAATGAAAATACAAGTTTTTGTTAAACCAACGAACCCACTAAACATCTTTCGACATTTTAAAAGTAACTGATGAATATTCTTTTAGAAATAATGCTACTTATACTCGTAAGCAGGATGCAGGATTTTTATTTTCTATGCCAAAAACAGTAGTATCAGGAAGGAACGAAACAGTATGTTTATCTCTGCATCAAGCTGAATCACCCGCGAAAGCTTTAATTGATTTGAAATGGAAAGAAAAACACTTTACAACTCTTAAAAGTTTAGAGTCAGGTAAGGTTTACTATTTTCTTAAAAATAATTTTTTAACTGGCCACAAAATCACTATTTTCCAGTCGATTTATTGGCGTATTTTATTTTAAAATTTAATTTGGAGGTAGTCCAAGACCAAGGTCTAAGAGTTTAGTCTTTTTAAAAGTTTGTACCAGATAAAAAAAAACTTTATTGACTTTGAAGCGATCCGAGACCACCGCCTCACGAAGACACACTACAATGGAATAGAGACTTATTTTTTGGTGTCAGCCCAGCGTTTTTTTTAAGTTGTCTGTTATTATAAGTATCCCTAGGCGTGTCATCACGATTTTTAAATTTTTATACACTAAACCGAGCAGAGAAGGTGGCCAATTAGGAAAAAGTAAACCTGGCAACTAATCTACATAACTGATTAGAAACAACAGCATAGCAACCATTAACGACCTTTTTGTTATATGATTTTCAAACTAGCTTTTTATTAATTACCAGACCAAGCAACTTATTATATTATTTGTTTTCGATATCACAGCCATCCAAACTTATGCTATCATACACCCTTAAACTTAATACTAAGAGCATTCGTTTTATTCACTATAAGACATAAGTTAGCGTCCTTAATTTTCTTAGAGAAAAACAATGTTTATTAATAAGACCATTTATTTAAAGACCCTCATAATGGAACTATAAAATAGTTAACTCTTCCATTGTCAACACAAAACAAAAAATGAAACATCTGCAAAGGAGCGGAGTATATAAACTATCTTGTTCAAATTTTCCAGCCACCTATATTGGAAAAACCACCAGGTCTTTACATACAAGAATCAAAGAACACATAAGTAGGCCAACAAAATCAGTTTTTGGACACTATCTTAAATATAATAATCACAATTTTTCTCCTACTTCAAGTGGTAAAATCATTCATCATTTCACGGGTCTTAATGTCAAACATCTTGATCTTCTAGAGGAGTTAGAAATTTCTAGAGAGATCAAGAAAAATCCTGTCCTCTGTCTTAACACAAAAATGACAAATTCATCTAACAGCAATTCACTTTTTAGACTTTTCAATTAATTTTTTCGTTTAACCAATCAACCTTCACTGCATACTAAACCTTTACCATCATTTGGCCACTTAACTATAAGATTATTTTTCCATATAAAATTTTTTTTAACCTTGTTGCCAAATCTCTTACAAATAATTCCTTAAAATCTGAATACCCTCTTTATCAAATTTATCAACCTAAGTTGAAAATTTATGATCTTATAAAATAATGGTTGATTGTGTTAATTTTCGTTAATTTTTAATGGCCGATATCCAGCCCTTGTCTGGAGTCCACAAAAACTTGCCTTTTAAACATACGTTTTGCTCAGGCTTCATCTTTTTAGCATATATACAATGTTGCCGGTTACCTCATTTTTAATTATTTTAAACAAAATTTTTTTAAAATTTGTAAGCATTTAATACTTAAATTACCTGGCCTTGTCAGATATTTGATTTTAAGTCTGTTATTTTAATTTTCATGACCTTTGTTCGTATCTTTCTGTTTGTAAAATGTTATATTTATATTTTAATTATTTATCTATTCAAGTTCAGTTCACGACGTCATTGTGTTTATTGTTTGAAATGTCATTTGTCCAAGTTTAGGTTAGTGTATAAACATAAGTTATGTACCAGAAAAGCTTTTTAAGCATTGCTTTTAAAACTCTTTTTGACTAGTAAGTACACTCTTTTATTGTTATTTTACAACTTCTAAATTTTATGCTTACTTTTAGGGTTAAGCCCTGATGATGGCCTTAAGTAAATAAGGCCGAAAGCGCTTGGCGTCATTAAATAAACACTTACACTGAAATACAACGTTTTTCCTTTCTTCAGAACACAGTGTACAACCAACTCCACACATTTACTTATAAAATAAATGTGTCATCCGCAAAAAGCCTTATATTTCAAGGGCAGCGATGGCATTGATATATAGGAGAAAGAATAGTGAGCCAAGTATTGAACTCTAATGTACTCTGTGATTGATGTTAGCAGAACTGGGCTGTCCATTTCTATACCTTACAACTTGTCCCCTATTTGTAAAATACAACTCAAACCATTGCAGAGCAACACCCCTAAAGTCATAGTGATACAGGTTCGCAAGCATTCTCTTATTGACGCAATAAAGCCTTCGAAAAATCACAGAATACCGTTGCGGTCATATCACTCATTAGGATCCTTATACAGCAATCAAAAAAATTAAATATGGCATCCCCCGGACACTTAGCCTCCTGAGAACCATGCTGAGCTCACTCAAAATATTATGACGCTGTATAAGTTTCATCCTTCTCTCCTTAACAAGGCTTTCAATAATTTTTGACAGCGTAGGCGTCAATAAAATGGGCCTATAGTTAATAAATAAAAAACTACCTTAACATCTGTTGAAATTACCAACACGAAATGATTTTTTTAGCCAATACTTATATACCTACCTAAGTTTATTTTACTTTAGCACATACATGTTTTTCGATGTTTATACCTATGAAATACTTTTTGGATCCCCAATTCGTCAGTATCAAGGTTCAGGTGCAAATTAATGGAGATATTCAGTCAGCTCATAATCAGGATCCAGTTTTGATATATCCAAATAAACTGAACAAGATATTTATTGATACAGATAGAGGAATTTATAAGCCTGGTGATACCATAAAATTTAGAGTTTTACATTTGAATGAGAACTTTTTACCGATTTCCACACAGGTGTGTACCATTGAGTGCAGCAATATGCGACGTCAGGGGAAAATTATACGTTCTTGCGCGCAGCGCAGATTATAACACTAAAACTATTGTCTATTTCAGAAAGGTGTAGAGTAATAAAAGCTCATTAGGTATGCAAAGGGACTACAGAGTGACCCAACGAATATTCAAGCCACTTTCATTGCATTGATTTCATTGCAAAATTATTTATTTTCATTAAGTGCAGGTAGTACCACCCTGGTCTGGGTCAATTTATGGGTTTTGTCTATTGTTATCCATTCTCAAATACTGAAAATGGTGTGACAAAGGCGTGAATTATGTATATATAGTATTATTGGGTACACTTATTTTTTATTAAAAATTATAAACAAAGTACAAAATACAAAAAATGCATTATACAGAAATTAAATTTAAAATAATCATAATATTCTTCGTCATCTGAGGAACTGTCATCTCTTGATGTTGTATGTAATTAACGGATCGACTGTTCGATTGATCAGGTGGTCAAGATCCCACATTTTCTTCTCTTCTATAATGACATGATGGACTGCTTTTCGCCAGTTCTCTGGTGGCACTTCCTTAATGGCTTAATCAAACAGTAGCTTAACGTCTTTCATTTTGAGTGTCGTATTGTGTCTTGCTACAAATCCTTTCACTTGCGCCCATATACGTTCTATAGAATCTAGTTCGCAATGATATGTCGGTGTGCGCAGCACAGTTACACTATGTTATTCAGCTATATCTTCCACGGTATATGTTATAAAACGATGTTTGTGTAAATTTGTTATAGCTAATAATTTCTTCTTTACCAAATTATCTTCTTTTTTTTTCTTTGGTTAGTTATCATAAATAATTTAATGCACAAAATTTAGTTGAGCCTATGGCCAACACCGCAATTGGGCCGAGCTGGACGGAATTTCCCATTTTATTATTCTACACCCTTTTGAAATAGACTATAGTTAGTTTAATTCTAGAAAAAAGACATATCTCTAAATTCGTCAAGTCGCTGACACAATCTTTTGCCACGGCGTTAGGAAATAAGAATTCCCTGTTCGCCGCATGTTGGCCTACTCCACTCGCTATTCTAAGTTTGTTTTATGGACTTTAATCTACATTAGAATATCAATCAGTGTGGCCACAAAATTAAAAAAAAAAAAAGATAAACTTAACAACCTCAAAAATAAAGCCATTATAAAATTGATATTGTTTTATTTTAGATACCAGAAATAAAAATTAAAAATCCCATGGGTATTACCATTGCACTGTGGGACAACATTAAACCCAATCATGGTTTGATAAATTTGGAACATCAGATGGTAGCTGAAGCAATGACGGTAAAAATGCAATAAAAAATCCTTATTAACAACACAGATCCAGCTGTATCATCAATTAGTTCAATGTTATATCAATATCAACAGTGTGTCCAAAAAAGTATGCGACATTATCAGAAACTTCTCATAAATTTATTGATTTTCTAGAATGATTATTTAGATAGTAATTTCACGTACGGCTTATAATAGGGACCAAAGGCCATTTTTTAAAAGTTGTGTCAAGATTATTTTTTTAAGGTAGAATAAAATTTTATGCAACAACTCCATATAAAATTTTGCTCCATTGAACAATAATGCAATTTCGAATAAAATAACATTTGGTCCCTTACTAATTCTAATAAAATATGCTTATTGGCTTTTCTAATGCCAGCACCACCATTTATCAAGAAAAACATTTTCTAAAAAATTAGGAATACAAAATTTCAAATGAGTAATTATGTTGCATATCTACTTACTTTTTTGGATAGTTTCTACATTACATCGAGATAGAATAAACAAGGAGGCGACATCACGTGACTAAAAGTTATCCTACCTGCGTCATATTGGTATGACACTTATGTCATTTGTGTAATCAACTGTTCGATCTATCATAATCGAGGTGGTTTAAGATTTTACAACAACTTTCTTAATTTTTCTGTAAAACTAGGCAACCGGGCCACTATGCCACTACTCGTCTTCGTCTGACAAGTCACATGGTTTACAAAAAAGTGTAAAAAAAACTTTCATTTTCGCTGTCGCATGTTAAGTCAAATTTTATGGGTAAAAGTTTATTTATTAAACATTTACAACTTCTAAATAAAAATTATCTCATCCCATTGTGCACCTTTGCATTGGAACAATACTATATTCTCAATTTTGTCTATATGTTACCAATCAATTAACTTAATGAGCACAAACGGGTTTCACCAAAATGTTTCTAGCTACTAACACAATATACAAACATGTATATTGTATTATCCGTTATTTCCATTACAAAGCTGTTTATTGCCTAATGAAATTATATTATTCTAGTTGACCCAAGCATTTTTTAGAATTGTTCAAAATAAATTTAATCAGGCCCTTATGAATCGGCCATATTTGTACGATCCTTAGCTCCGCCCCCTGGTACCGTTTTTCGCAGACGAAATTAAATGGTAATAATAGCGCCTCCTTATTTATTCTACCTCAATGTTACATTACAATGCCGATTCAACATTTTAATAACCAGTAACTGGATAGGTGCCTTATTTATATCTCGTTTCCTTTAATTTTAGGATTTGTTAAATTTATATTAATCTGAAAACTTCACACCCACTTTTTTTTAACCAATCACAAGATTTAATTTTGAATCATTACCATAGCAACAACAAAAATTTCAGGAAATATTCATGCTCTATGAACTTCTAGCGATCAAATTACACTTGATATTTTTCCGTCACTTTAAATGTCAAAATAATGACATAATTAAATTACCTAATTAAAGCAATAAAGTATATTTTTTAGTTGCTAAGGAACTAAGGTAATTTTATTCTTATTCATGGGTCACTATGTTATTTCAAATATTTTTCATTCATAATAAAAATGTTAAATTTTGGTGCAATATTTTATTAGGTGCGAAATTTTCTTACTGAATCTCCCTCAAGCTTGAGTTATAAATCCATTCATGCTCTAGGGAGATTGATTATAAGTAATAATTTTTTAGGGAAAATGGAAAATTGAAGTAGAAAATCTAACAAAAACTTTCGAAGTATCTCACTATAATGTGCCACGTTTTAAAATTGAACTGAATTATCCAAAAATTATTTATTACAAAAATGAATTCATGACTGTCTCAGTATGTGCGAAGTATTCTTACAATAAACCTGTTGAAGGAGTAGCCTTTGTCAAAATTACCGATTCTCATGGCAACATGAATCCTCTGAATATATTGCAAAAGGTTAGTAAAATTATTATTAGTATTCCTTTATATAGCACCTGGCTAATATTAAACAATAAATACAATTCAAAATTTTATAAAATATAATACCTATACAAAAGTTGATGTTTTTATATAACTCTTTTGTTTTAAATGCTTTAATAGTTGAATATTGTTATTTTATAGTAGTATTTAAGTTAATTAAATGTAATTCCGCAATAAGCTGAATAAGTTGGTTGGGAGTAAAAAATAATAATATCTTCAAGGCAGTGGCGTAACCAGAAATTTAGTTTGGGGGGGGGGGCAAAAGGAACGGAAAAGCTATTAACTAGCGCCGTATATACTCGAAATTTTCCTTTTTTAAAATACATACTTTTGCCTCCTACTTCCAAAATCCATGTACATAACTTGGAAATTATTCAAAAATTGGTTCTCAAAGTAATTTTTAAGAAGCCTTTCGCATATCCTTCTAGCCTGCTTTATTTAGAGAGTGGGTTATTTGACATTAGACAACTACACAGCGTGCGTCTCTAGACAATTTATTTTAAAAACTGAGTTGGGTACGATAGAACATGATTATAATACAAGATATAGTAACCGGTTAAATGTTGTACCTCGGGCAGAAAAATCAATCTTACAGAGGAACTTTCATTACTTGGGTCCCAGGCTTTTTAATATTATACCTCCGGAAGTGAAAAATTTAACTAGTTTCCCTCTTTTTAAAAATAGAATTAAAAAATGGATATATTCATTGCTTAGATATCAGGTACATCAATACGTTGATTTTAAAAACATATACCGTATACTTGAGTAATGAGGATTGCCTATGTGTGAATGTAGTTTTATGTCCATTTTGAACTTAAATTATCGTTGAATAATGGACTGATATATTATGGGGTGTGATGTGTGTATAGGTACGTGTCTGATGTGTTTAAGTAATGTATATATTGTGGGATTGTGGAATATGCATCATTCCAGGGATGGGTTCCATGTAGAATAACTTTAGAATTTGTATTTTTTTTTTAAATAATAATTGATATTAAATTGAATTTAATTATATTTATAAATAAAAGCATACCCACGCACAGCGTAGTCTTTAGTGGGTTTAGATTTTATTTATTTTTCCATAACAGTAATTTTTTTCCTAATTATTGTTGTTTTGAGAATAAATAAATTTTGATTTGATTTGATTTGACTTCGCTTTTACGCAATAACAATAGGTTGCCAATGGTAAATGTCAAATTTCTAACAGTCCTTAGTAATGATTGTATTTTCAGATGTCAAATGGTTGCTCTAATTTTCAAATAAACAAGGAAAAGTTAAACGTAATGAACATCACTGAGAAATTTCGTTCATACGACCCGAAAATTAATATTTTTATTACTGCAACTGTGACAGAACATGGGACCAACAAAATGGACGTGGCAACTGGAAAAAGTCAAGTTTTATTAAAAGTAAGTATCTATAATATCAGCTTATATACCGGGTGTCCTATTATGGATGGCGACCGTTCATATCTCGGAAACTAATAGGCATAGAAACTCAGGGAAAAAAATTCGTTATTATGTGGCTAAGAGAAAATCTTGGAAATAATTTTTAAGTTTCGCATTTTGCCGCATGATAGCACAATTGAAAATTAAATATTGAAAATCTAAATTTCTGCGAAAATTCCCACATTAAGGTATACCTTTGGTAACATCATTAGAAAGCTTAGACAATTTGCATAATTTTGGTTTATTAAGCCTCATTGGCGTACCGACCTTAATAAGAGGTTGAAACTTTAATCATTTAAAATTGCTGCAACTTCTAAAGGACTTATCCAATTTTAGTAAACTTAAGATTGTTTAAAATAGAAAGGTTTTACTGCTTTTTACTTTTATTTGCCGTAGACAGGTGTTAGTAATTTACAATTATTTACGCTTCTAGGGTTACAATTTAAAATTTCGAAGCCATCAAATATTCATACCTGGCATACCGTATAAGGGCCAGTTAAAATTAACTAATAATATAACCAGCATTACCGAAGAAATTATAGAAATATGTTACAATCTTGCAATAAAAAAGAGCTGGAATTACTTTAATAACGAGCAGTGCCAAAACTATTCCGTTCAAGATACTGGAATAATATCATTTAAATTATGGCCTTTTAGAAGCAATGTCATACATATTCATATGCATGTAAGTATATCAAAATCATCTGTAGGAATATACAGTGTCCGCAAGAAAGTCCGCATCAAATGGCATATTTTTTTATTATTAGGTATAAGTAAAAATTGAGAAGCAGTTAGTTTTTGCTTGCCTAAAAACCAAAAATGACGTATACTGAACAGCTACACGACTTGCGTTACCTGTCAAATTTGACATTTTTAATAAAATAGGTTCAAAAATGCTCTTATTTATTAAAATATCGAAAAACTTTATTCGAAAAAGTTGTTTATTTAGGCATTTTTAGGCTCCGTACGAAATTTTGACAGTCTAATACAATTTTTATTTTTTGACAGTTTCTTGAAAATTTTGATCAACCCTCGTAGATTAACTTTTATACATCGATGTAAAACATTTTTCTTTACTTTGTTTGTTATCATAATGCAATTTTGTGTAAAATTTTTGTTTCTAATTGTTTATTTTGCTTCAAAAACTGAAATTGTTATTGATCAGTATGTAATGTTTGATGCAAAGTTTATCTAATTACATCAGTTTTGCCAAAAATGACGTTTCTTATTTTTCTTAAGTTAGTAAACAGTCTAATCAATTAGGTTGTATTTCAGACTTTTGCTTCAGAAATTAAATAAACAACAAATGAATGTAATGTTAATATTCTTGTTGAATAAAATGTTTTAAGCGATTAATATTTATTCTTTTTGATCCAATATTAATTAAGTAAAATTTCAACGAAAGCTTCTTAATATTTTCTTTTTGTACATCTATTTACTAACTTAAGAAAAATAAGAAACGTCGTTTTTGGCAAAACTGATATATTTAGATAAAGTTTGCATCAAACACTTGATCAATGACAATTTCAGTTTTTGAAGCAAATAAATAATTGGAAACAAAAATGTTACGCAAAATTGCATTAAGATAACAAATGAAGTAAAGAAAAATGTTTTTATATCGATATATAAAAGTTAGTCTACGAGGATTGATCAAAATTTTCAAGAAACGGGCAAAAAATAAAAATTATATTAGAAATTTCGTACAGAGGCTAAAAATGCCTAAATAAACAACTTTCTTGAATAGTTTTTCGATATTTTAATAAATTAGGTCATTTTTGAACCTATTTTATTAAAAATGTCAAATTTGACATATAACGCAAGTCGTGCAGCTGCTTCAGTATACGTCATTTTTGGTTTTTAGGCAAGCAAAAACTAACTGCTCTTTCAATTTTTACTTATACCTAATAATAAAAAAATATGCCATTTGATGCGGACACTGTATTAAAAGTTTGTTATAGAAGCCTGCACGTTCCGGGTTTTCATCTTGGGCCATAACGCGGCCCGGCCGGCACGACTCTCGGGCTCGGGTCGGGCTTCTAAATCAATAAACGTTTGGGTTTTCGGGCTCAAACAATTTTTTCCGGGCTTGACGGGCCGGTTGGGCTTGGGGCCTCACAGGCCAGCCAGACTTTTGTGGCCAGCAGGGCCTTTCCGGTCAGCCGTGATTTGCTTATGTGCTTTTTACAAAGAAATATTTGTAAAATAATTTTCAAGCCCCTAATAATGACGAGCAGAGTTTGTCGGGCCTGCCGGGCTGTTCGGTTTTGGTTGACGGGCCGGAAATTCTGTCTTTTGCAGGGCTCTAGTTTGTTATACAGGAGGCCCTGAAGGTATGGTTAATAATTATTATTCTTAAATATTAAGAATATAAATATCACGGTTATACAGGGTGATTCCTAAGTTGATACTTCTTTTTTAGATGTGTATAGAAGGCATTAAAATAAGCAACATTTTAAAATACCTTTTTTCAAAAAACTCAAAAATGAGGTACTTACATTTATTTATTACACTAAGGATCAAATACGGGTCTGCCTAACTTGTCTGTTGAATACCATTAAGAAAACTTCTCGGTGTAGGATGAGCCTGCAAGGGAAAGCGTTCTGCGTATAATCTCGAAACAGCAGCCGCACTTTGACTCACCAATTTAACACCAATTTAAAATTAACTTGCTTCAGAAAAAAACAACGCAGCGGAAAGTCAAATAACTCACCACCGACCCGTAAATTGCATGACTAATAAGAGATAAGACAAACAACATAAAGTATAGCAGGCTACGTTTTGATGATCAGGCACACTTAGATCTTTTCCTTCTTTATCTCGCCCATTTTTAAGATTTTTGAAAAAAGGTATTTGAAAATGTTGTTTATTTTAATGCCTTCTATACACAGCTAAAAAGAAGTGTCAACTTAGGAATCACCCCTACAGTTTTTTGATATTCATTTTGCAAATAAAAATTCACAATAGTTTTAAAATATTATTAAAATCATATAAGTAATACAGTTTACAAGTATCGTGTTACATGATATGGTGTATATCCCGCGATTATTGAGTTACAGGTCCCCAAAGGGAGATCCTGAAGATGTTTTTTCTTAATATTTTCGAAACCATTAAAGATGGAAACTTGAACTTTGAATAGTCTAGTAATATTTATTAGCTGAATTGAACTAATATCTTGACAATGTCGAAATTTTATTAGAAGCATCAGAAATAGGTGTAGTTGAGTAAAAACAAACCTCATTTTTTTTACATTGATAAGTTTTTTTAATAAATTAGCAAAATATTATTTATCAAGCTACAAATGGGCTATTGCCTGTTGGTAATATAGTATAATAATTACTAATTAGAGTTAATCGATATGGGTAATTTAAAATTTAGTGAATGTAAATCAAATAGGAATATATTTAGATACATAGTAAACTTTTAAAAAGCAACAAGAAAGACAACTTTATATCACAATCTCAATTTTCCTATGCTTTTAATCACAGCCCTAGTTAAACAAATTTTAATGCATCGTTTTGAGATAAATCAATTTATAAATTATGTTGCGTGCTGTTTACCAATAACTCTTCTCTTTTTAGGCAAGATCATTAAATAACACAATAATTGGAGATAGTTTTCTTGTAGTACGAATGTATTCTGCGAGCAACAGTTATATTCATTTGGAAAAAGACCTTAATAATAAGAACAACCAATTATGTAATATTGTTTACCAATACAAGGTTTTTTACACAACTGATAAATTTCATGGAGGTGATAATGTTACATTTTACTACTTGGTATGTATACAAATAAACAACTCCAATCAAATATCAACCATAAAAAAAATTTCTACTCTCACATGGATATTTGATATTTCCTTTACACTAAAGTGTTTTTTGATTTTTGTTTTGATAATACAGGTTTACTGAACGGATATAATTTCATATCCATCCTAGTTAGGATATGAAGCTGACCAATTATAGTGATCAATTACAGATAAACCAAATTTACCTGGTAAATTTTACGCTTCGTTTTATGACACTTAACAAAAGTGAGGTTATTAATATACTTCAAAAAGATCCAAATCTTTTAGATCAAATTTATTATTTTTTATCATAATCACAAGCATGTATCCCATAGCCTATGCATACTCCAATTTTTCCCAAGAGTGCACGAAATGGTGCGAAAATTGAGGGTCTAAAACCAAAATATATTTCAACCGAACTATTGTTCAGTATTTTATATATATACAAAATGAACGTTGGTACTTACGTGCCTTTGTTGCTTTTTGCTCCAACCCCAATTGATCTTGAAACTTTTATTATACACAATATACAGGGTGATTCCTAAGTTGATATTTTTTTTAGCTGTGTATAGAAGGCATTAAAATAAACAACATTTGCAAATACCTTTTTCAAAAAACATAAATATAGGCGAGATACAGAAGTAAAAAATCTAAGTGCGAGCCTGGTCATCAAAACGTAGCCCGCTATACTTTATGTTGGTTTTCTTATTAGTCATACAATTTACGGGTGGTGTTGAGCAATCCGCTGCGGTGTGTTTTTCCGAAGCAAGTTAATTTTAAATTGGTGACACGTGAAAATGATAAAATTTAAAAACAATGAACTAGTAGATATGGTGATAATTTAGGGTAAGTGTGGTCAAAATGCGGCTGCTGATTCGAGATTATACGTAGAACGCTTTCCATTGCTGGCTCAAAGAAGTTTTCTTAATGTTATTCAACGGCCAAGTTAAGCAGAACCGTAATTGATCCATAGTGTAATAAATGAATGTAAGTACCTTATTTTTGAGTTTTATGAAAAAGGTACCTATTTGAAAATGTTGTTTATTTTAATGCCTTCTATCAGCTAAAAAAGAAGTATCATCTTAGGAATCACCCTGTATATAGAAAAATAACTTAAATAGTGGAAAATAAAGATAAGCACTTAAAACCAGATAAAACAAACGAAATTATAAGATTAAAAAAAAACTATTCCATTTTTAAGGTTATGTTATTTTGTTTTGTTTTTCGAGTTTGTTATGCAAGCAGGCAAAAAATATATTTCAACAAGACAATTAATTAAGTTTACTATGGTTTAGAAAAATAAATTGTCCATTTTTAATAATAATATATCGCTTTTTGTCTGTTATTCTGCAAAAGGCTGAATGTGGGAAATAAAGATATACAAAGTGATTATTGTGTTAAAATACGAAATGAAACAAATCGACAAATATGTTACCGTGTAATTTGGTTCATGGATTTGCCAACGAAATGAATTTTTTTTTAAATTGTTTTTTATCATCTTTCTCACAAGTTCACTGTCAACTAAAAAAAAGTTACTATATTGGCTAATTTAAATATGTTATTTTTAATTTTTAGTATGAAGTTCAGACGTTAAGTCTTAAAAAAATAATCTGTACTATACTCGAACGGATTGTCCATATTGTGCTCGAAAGTTTGAGCATCGTGATCAATTCACTTCCTCGTGCAATATGGACCACATAGTCACTCTTGTAGTACAACTATTATAGTACTATTTTTTTTTTTTTTTTTTTTTTTTTTTTTATGATAAAACACCTGCACTGTAGGAAAAATCCTTTAAGGCGCTCTGGGAGCGGTGCGAGTGCGAAAAAAGCGATTAACGTTGGTCTTGAAACGTTGAAGATTGTATTCATTGGGAAACACGACCTCAGGAAGATCATTCCACAAAGATGACGTTCTCCAGATAAAAGAATTCTTGAACAATGAAGTTCGAGGAGTACTAAGCTGAACAACATATGGATGAGCGGCAGTGGTTTGCCGTGTATTTCTGTTTTGCATTGCTCTAGGTGGAATCAAGTGGGCAATGTCAGTCGAACACCTGCCATGGAAATATCTGTAAAAGAGAGCCAAATCACCAACCTGTCTTCGATGCTGCAGGCTATCGAGGGTCTTGGTCAGCTCGGGGTCGCCGATCAGACGAATGGCTCTCCTTTGAATGGAATCCAGTAGCCGAAGGGTGTGCTTGGGTGCAGAGCTCCAGACATGAGAGCAATATTCTAATGATGGTCGAATCTGGGCTTTGTAGAGTGTCAAAAGTTGATGAGGTGTGTACAACCTTTTGGTGCGGAAAAGTACACCAAGTTTCTGTGCAGCTGCCTTGGCAATTGCGGCAACGTGATCATGCCAAGACATATTACCTCCCAGATTGACCCCCAGCAAATTAATAGACGGTGCCAGGGGAATTGCTTGTCCTGCCATGACTATATCCGGTTCTGCAATATTAACCTTTTTGGAGAAGACTGCTGCCTGGGTTTTCTTAGCATTAAATTCGACTTGGTTACTGTCACCCCAAGCCAAAATTTCTTCCAGGTCTTTGTTGAGGCGCAATACTTCATGCTGCCTGCGAAGATGTGCGTCGGCAGCGGATGTTTGGGGAGTCAAGGTAAAAGATGAGACAAGTGTGCTGTCATCAGCAAAGCTATAAATTGGATTTTGGGTTTTCACTAGAAGGTCGTTAATATACAGTAAAAAGAGGGTAGGCGACAATATGGACCCTTGAGGAACACCGGCATTGATGGTGAAGGTGTCTGAGAGAAACCCGTCAATCGCCACTTGCAGAGAACGGTTCTTAAGGAAGCTGGTTAACCATAAACAGAATCCATTAGGCATACCGTAGGATCGCAATTTACTTAGAAGCCCATCGTGCCAAACACGATCAAAAGCCCTAGAGATGTCCAGTGCAACAGCCCGGGATTCTCCATGCTGTTCGATGGTGTTGCTCCAAAGATGGGTGACATATGCCAGAAGGTCACCTGTTGATCTGGACTTACGAAAACCGTATTGATGGTCGCTGATAATGTTAAGCCCTTCCAGATACTTTAGTAGTTGTTGGTTAATAGCTTTCTCCATTACTTTTGAAATTACTGAAAGCAATGCGACGGGTCGGTAGTTGCTTGGCAGAGTCTTTTTACCTTTCTTTGGAATGGGCTGGACACGCGCCGACTTCCAGCAGGATGGAAATATTCCTTTTTTGTAGGATAAGTTGAAAAGTCTACAAAATACTGGTGTTAGTTCATCGGCGCATGTCTTAAGAACAATGATAGGAATTTCGTCTGGACCAGAAGCTTTATTGACGTCGAGTCCTTTAAGGATCCGTTTAACAAGACGCTGACGGAACACGATTTCAGACATTTGCGATTGAACTGAGGGAATGTTGGGTGGTGGTTTTCCCTGAAAGTCTACAGTGGAATACGAGGAAAACAGTTTAGCAAGTAGGTTTGCTTTATCCCCGGCTGTGGTTGCTATTGTGCCGTCGGAACGTGTTAGAGGTGGAATAGTTGACTTTGTAAAGTTTTGGCTGACGGCCTTAGCGACTGACCAAAAGGACCTTGATCCGTTAGGACTGGCAAGAAGTTTGTTTTTGATTCTCTCGTTATGAGCTTCTTTGCTTTGGTCTATCATTTGCTTACATTGGTTTCGGGTGGTAACAAAGATGGCGCGATTTTCAGGAGTAGGGTTTTTACGCCACTGTCGGTAAGCCAGGTTTTTAGATCTGACAGCACGCTCGCAATTCTTGCTAAACCAGGGCTTGCCGTTAGAAGGGCGCTTTTTGGAGAAAGGAATAAAGGCCTCCATGCTAGTTAAAATGACGTCGGAGACCTCCTTTGCACAGACAGATGGATCATCCGAAGAAAAGCATACGCTTAGCCAGGGAAAGTTGCGAAAATGGTCCTTTAGGTCTTCCCACTTAGCTGATGTATAGTGCCAAATCTTACGGGGTTTAGGAGGTTGTTCAGAACTAATTGGCAGCTCGCTTAGGGTTGAAATAAGTTTGTGATCGGAAGAGCCCAATGGTGGTTGTACGGTGACGATAGGTCTGGATTTGAAGTTAAAAAGAGATCTAAAAGACTAGCAAAATCCCCAGCTCGGTCTGGAACCCGCGTTGGTTCTTCTACGAGTTGAGTTAGACCAGAACTGATCGCAAAAGATTCGGCCTCGCGGCCTTGCTCATCGTTGGTGTTTGAGTATTTAAGCCAGTTGACATTGTGGACGGTAAAGTCGCCAAAGATAGCAACTTGGGCATTCGGATGATTGGTTTGCAAGAAGTCGATTGTGTTGGCTAGTGATGAGAAGAGGGCCCTGTAATGCATGTCGCTTGGAGGTCGGTAAAGGCAGCATATAAACTTAGTGATTTTTTGTGAAGATATTTTAAACCACATTACATCAAAGTCTTTCGGTTCCAGTATTTCCTCCCGTTGGCAGCAAAGATCATCTCGAATGAACAGACAGACCCCAAAGTTGCGTCTAAAACGGAAGTGAAAATTATATCCAGGATATAAATAGCTGACGGTGTTCGTTGACGCTCTGACTTTTGTCTCGGTCAGCGCAAGCACATGAGGCTTGGAAGATTGTAAGTGCTGGTGGACTGAATTGATGTTAGTGTTAAGCCCTCTAATATTGCAGAAATCAATTTTGAAGTTGTTACTTTTGGGTCTGTTAGCAACTGCAGGCGCCACACCATTTCCTCGTTGAGTGTTGTTGGAGGAACCCAGTAAATTGTCGGAAATGGTGGATAATTCATTAATTTCGCTTGATGAAGCCACAGGACCAGCCCCCACCCGGAGATCCGATCGGGGGGCGAGTTTACCTCCGGAATATTTTGATCTTGGAGCTTCCATCATGCTTCTTTTATACGGCCCCACCCTGGAAACCGGAAACATCAGCACAGCGACGAAACGTTAACTCAAAGAGCAACTTCACGCCGCGTAAACTGATGCAATGGTATCTCACCGGGCGATGCCGGATGGGCCAGCATCTTCCATTTATAGTCGTGGAAAACAATTATAATTATTGTATAAATTAGAAACATTTTTGATAACACCCAAGCCCAAGGGCAGATCCAGAACGTTTCCAAGGGGAAAAGGGACCAAAAGGAGGCAATCAGCGAGAAACATACATTATAAGATAAAAATACACATGCTTAGGTACTACTAAAAAGATATTCTTGGCCTTTTCAAAGACCAAAACTACTGCTTCTTAAAAAAGGCCCATTTCTTATATTTACACAAAATCACTTTGAATATATCTTTTTTTTCGCATTCGGCATTTTTCATAGTAACAGACAAAAAGCGATATATTTATTAATAAGTGTTTTTTGAATTGTAGCGAATTTGATGTGTTGATGTGCTTGAAAGTGTGTCAAATTAATCACACTATAACAATTCACATAATAGCAACGCTGTACACGTGAAAAGAAAAGTGGTAATACTGTAGCGACCAAACAAAGATTTATAACCTTAAAAATTTACACAAATCTTATAATTTCGTTAGTTTTACCTGGCTTTATGTACTCATTGTATTGTCCTTTTTGGCCTTTTAACTTGGATATAATAAAAGTTTTAAGGTCAAAAAATAGTATCGCATTGCATAAAATAATATGGGGATGTGAAATAATAAATGTATACAAATAAATCAAAACATTTTCTTGAGAAGCAAAACTTAAGAAAGTGCTCTTATAATTTAGTGACACATCATTAGTTTTGTGAGGTCAAAAGCGACTCAAAAATAAAAAAAATCAGATCCGTCCTTAATAAAATTTTGTGCGTATCTAAAAAACGAAACGTCGTATCCGAAAAATACAATTATTTTCTTAAAGATCATAAAAAAGGGCTTTTAGAAAGTACTCTTGGTTTTTCAAAACAATCAGTATTTTGTAAAAAAATAAAACCAAAACTGATTCTTTCGGCTTTTTTCAGATACGTCCGGAAATCATCAGAATTGTTTAAACTTCTTTCAAACAAGTTTGCCTCCATCTAACAAACTTTATATCATTTATAGTTACCGAGATAGCAATTAGCATTGCGAATTTGTAGCACCTTGTAAAATATATAGTTGCCTGAAAAAGCAGCGTTAAGGCTGCCAAACCGGTAGAAACTCAACAAAATGGCATTATGAAAAAAAAATAAAACTTTATTTCCCCTTTATCCTTTATTTACTTTTAGATAAAAACCAATAAGGAGATTTATAAATTAAGAAAAATTGTTCATTCAGTAAGAAAACATGATCCAGCACACTTAAACGACAAGGAACATTATTTAGGCAAAAAGCACAAATTTGTTAAGTTAGGAACGAACATCGACGAGTTTCCAATAAAGTTTAAAATAGATCGAAAATTTGTATCTAAAAGTCAATTGCTTGTTTATTATGTTACCAAAGATGGCGAAACCGTTGCAGCAATGAAGTCTGATGATATTGAACCATGTTCTTTAAAGGTTATCATATTATTACTTTAGCTAGTATTTATTTATAAGAATTTATACTTTAAACTATTTTCAGTGTTCTGCGATAAAATTGGAAAAACGCTTATGGTGTTTATTCGTCTGTCACAGTTCTTGTTCTAATAGATCTTTATCGTTACTTCGAACAATTTGGGGGTATTGATTGGTTGGTTTAAGGCGGGGGTCTGGCGTTCGACCCAAGCTTCCTGCACTGCAGCCTAGTGGCTTATTGTGCTCCCCTATCTTGCTAGAAAAGATTTGTTCCTTTTATAAGGTCCAGTAAGTGGGCATAACAATAAAAAAAGTATGACCGAAATTCAGTGGATTTAAGAATGCAGTATGTCACTAGTGATACCTAATAACGGAACCGAGAAGAGAGTCATGTACTGGGCTTCTAGGGGGGGGGGGGGGGGGGGGGTAAAAAGGATAACTAGTGCATATACGTGGTTCGGATCCCACGTTAAGCTGTAGGTCCCGTCTGGCTGACATTACCGAGACGGTAGGGGATAATATAGGCCTAAGTAAACTGGCTCTTCCGCCAACCCCGGAAAAAAAAGGTAGGGGTATTTGTTAGGTGTTAACCGACCCAGTAGAAGTAATTGTGAAGTGACTCAGAAACATCGCAAGTAGACTAACACAACCTCAATTTTCTTTCGCAACTCCAACGCCTACACTCTCACATAAAAGTCAATATGTCTTTTTACGCAAGAGTAATAATTTCCTTTCTTCGAAGAATCACCTGTCCAAAAATTTAATATCTCAATTTTCCTAATCATTCACAAGCACCTATGAAGTGTCTTCTTTTCCCGATAGCCAGGACATATTGGATCCTCCACAATATCAATTTGTATCATGTGCCTCTTTAACCAACAGTGCCCAGTCAGGATCACTGCTAGTGGATTTAGGGCTCTCCCATGATACACTAACACCGGTATGCTAACGCGCATAAGTTATCTCTCTCCCACATTATCACTTGCGAGAAGGCTTATGGTCGGTTTACATCAGACGGAAGTCAATGATCGTTTTATTTTTGATTATAAAATAATCCTATTATAATATAAACTATATGCTGCCCTAATGCATCTCAGCTACTTCTTTTCGAAGATCCTAAATACAAAAATAGTTTTTACTGACCATTCTTTAAATTTATTTTGTCACCCCTTTCGCAATATATAATCCATTATCTGTTTAAAGGTTAGATACAATGATGTTTCTTGAATGATAGAAGAGTTTTGGACTTGCATTGTCTTTATTGGTATAAATATCTCCAGTCGTCTTTAGGTGTGTATGTATCAGTATTCGCCTGAAGACGATAGACAATACTTAGCAGTTGAAACGTTGTGATTTAGATCAAATAAAGTCCAAAACTTTACTATCAGTCATATAATGACTGATGTTTTGCCAGATCATTATTACAAACCCAAAATATTTTATGTCGGTTCCTTTTGTGTTTTGGTTACACTATCAATAACCAAAATCCTACACTATTTTATAATGAGTGAAAAACTACAGAGAGAGAACAAAACTGCACTAGTTTTTTGGTACTTGCTTTTCTAGTTTTGTTCTGCAAAAGTACTGCAATATTCCTTAGTTAATTATATTATCAGTACATTATATAACTACCGAACCCGAACTAAAAATAAAAAACAACAGCCACAGAAAGACGTTAGAACCGTCACTCGCGTCAAACGGTTACTAAGCAACCGTGCTCGCGTCCTCGCATGTAAGGATATGCGCAGTGATATTCAATTTGCTTATCGGCATACCGTTGTAGATGTATCTTGGGCTGGGCTCTCCTCTTTCTGCTCAGGAGCTATTCCATCCTAACCTTTATCTGCTCCTATTATGAAGTCCTGTCTTCATCCGAAATTTTTTATTTTGGTGGGTAGAAAACCGAGAAATATATAAAATTTGATAAGTAATTTTTTTAAAGCTTATCTATGAAATTTTGCGTTACTTTTAAAGCAATAACTATCTTCCCAAAGTTGATTAAGACAAAATTCCTTAAATTAATTAATAAAAAAATTTATATGATTCAGACTTTACCGGTGACACTGTAGACATTTTGTATTACTTGTTATTAATTAGGTAGAGGCAACTTGGAATCGAATTCAGTCAGTACCAGGTGACCTAGCGACGCTAACTATTGAATCAGAAAGTCCGGCTCTTTGTGCTGTGTCAGCCACAGATAAAGCCAGTAAATTTATGTCTATCAACAACCATAACTTAAATTTGGAAAGCGTTTTAAAAATGGTTTCTCAAGAAAGAGACGGTGCTCAATCTGGTCGAAATACCTGCATTTTGCCAAACAAGAAAAGTCAATGTAAGTTCTCAACAGTTTTATCTGCATGAATTAACTTCAATTCTCTTTGTCATCCCCACCCTCTTAACCTGTTCCTAGCTGTGCCACTGTTGTTACAAAAAATTTAGTTATGGATTGAAAATATATATTTAGTCTTAGGCCCGTTATATCCATCTCCTGCTAACTTTATGAACCAAATAATGTCTATGGAAAAAATTGTCTCAACAAAGTTATATGGACAAATTAAACTTTTTGCCGATGATACAACAATTATTTATTATGAAAAAAATATTCAATTACATATCAAAAAGGATTTAAAAATTATATTTAACTGGTTAGAATCTTTGACTAACTTTAAATTTCAATAAATCTTCTTTTATGTACATTCCAAAGAAAGACTCAATAGATATCGAAAAACGACCAATAATATTTAATAAGAAAAATATTAGTAATAATATAACCCCGCTGTTGGAGAGCACCACCACGTCTGCCGTTCCTGGATAGTATGCCGTTTCTAGATATTAACATATGTGCCGTTTGTGAATATATGTGATGGTAGGTAACATACATGCATAACACAAACCATCAAGTGTATTTGCTCCGGGCATCCTCAACTGGTCTTGACCATGAACGGGTTTTGTAATACACTATCCAGTCGACGTCATTTCGGACAAAGCGGAGTGATGCCCTGACTTTTCGACCTTGGACTTTTTATTGGATTGCAAGCTGCTTTCTGCAATTATAAAATATATATTTGAAGGTTTCTTAATATTACCTCTTAATTAACATTGAGTTAATATTAACACATATGTAGTGACCATGACATTGGCTTACTTTAAAAGTAAAAATTTGAACCAGTCAGTTGTTGCAAATATTAAGGGTTTCTTAATGAGAATTTATAAATATCAAGAATTTTTAAAATAATAAAAATATTTCTTAAATTTAAATCTCACAAATAAAACCACCGAAAAAAGTATTTATCTCAGTGTAGAAACTAAGTATTTCTAAAAATATTTAAACGATATCTCCGAGGCACGCATCCTTCCAAAAGAAATTGCCACCACCTTAAGTTTTGCATACGTGTAACACCCCAGAAACAAAAGACTCGGAAATAGGTCATATTAGGGTGCTCCCCCTATTATTTCTTAGCGTCGCGTAACAAGAAATGACCACACTTCATCTTAAGAATGGGGTTAACACCTGCAAACTCCTGCTAGGGTGAAAATTTTCCCCCTGCATGATTAACGAGATTGATGGGTCACCCTATCGGAAATTATTGCACTTACATTTTTATATCTGTTTGTAACCTCAATACGTCGGAACAAGGGATTATGACCCTTAATTAGCTATAAATAACCTTTTTTCATGTATCGTTTCTCGGAAAATCAAGACAGTTAAATGTCACGTTCGCTGAATAGGGTTGAATTGAAGGGGAAATAAAAGGTCACCGCGTTATTTGGGCTAGATTGAGAGGGGTGATTTTTGGATATTAAAGGCTGAACAACGCCTTGGGTCAGGAGTCTATAAGCAGTCTATAAAGAGTCTATACGCGTTAAAGTGAAATTACGTCAGTTCGGAGTCCAAGTTAAAAAGTTAGTTCTGTTAGTGAAATCTGAGGGTGGGACCTCGGCCCACCTTCCAACAGGAAGTTTTATAAGTTTTTAAAATAAAAATGAGTTTGAAATAGTTGAGAATTTACATAAAAGTTGTCGAAATTTTATATCGGTTTTTTTTTAATCGGAAAAACGGAAGTTTTGGAGACGAACGAAATGCGTATTTTGTAATTTTAATGCGGAACAAAAATATGAATTTTATTAATAAATAAAATTGAGTGTTTATGGACAAAAGTAATAGACAAAATTAAGAAAACAATTATCAGTTCTCAGTGACAATGGATAGTTCACCGTACATATGTGCCAGCTCGCAGCTAAGGTTAACAGTATACCTTTCGGGCGTGAAAGACACTTCGGTCAGTAATCGCGGGTTTCAGCCGCTCGAAACTCTCGAATACGAGGTGCGCGCGGAAAGTATTATCGCTTTCCTATAAAGTAATTAATTATGTAGTAGCAAAAATATGTGTTGTGAGCCAAAAGTAATATTTATTGGAAGAATATACAGGATTGTAAAAAAGTGTCAATTTTGCTCCCTTTCGAATTTTTACAACCTTACTGAATAAACTCATGGAAATAAGTGATCCTGTGTTTGCTTTGCTACTTATGGCTTACTATAAATGCACATTTGGGCTGAAGGCGCCGTATTCTTCCCGAATCCACACTAGAGTAGAGCTTGTAGCCACCACCTCGTAGCTAGGCCAACCAACTGAGAGATAATGAAAGAGGATACGGGGTGGGCGCTATACATACTAATTCACTTTTCTACTTACCAGGGTTTGTACGCTTGCAATGATAACGAATATGCGTTGTCAAACTGCCGGGGCGACTATACTGTGCTGAACACCCTTTACATGTGGTGGACTTTGACTTATTTTAAAATACAATATAAAGCATCAATATAAATATATGAATTCCAATGATTATTAAGTTACTACATATCAAGAGAGAAATACTGGCTTGGGGATTTTTTATTATTTAATGCAAAATAAATATTTTCATTTACTTTCAGATATTTTTCAATCTCATCAAATTATTTTTTATCTTTAATATTTTTCAATTTTTAATTTTATTAGCTTTTTGTTGAGCTAGTTTAACATGTTCCTTTCTTATATTTAAAAACTGCTTCATTATTTCAGCACTTGTTAATTCATTGGCCTGCAATCGGATACATTGAGTTATTTGCGCATAACTAATATTATTTTTTTGAGATTGTCCAGAGGGTGGAAAATGCCATACTTGGCAATTTTGTTCGGAATCAAAATCTAACACTTGTATTCCCTCAAGATCTTTATTTAATTTTGCCCGTATCTCGGGATTGGGTGTGTTGGGTAGACATTTCTTACTTTCGGCTATTTCATGAATTTTTCCCATATTTTTATCAATATTAGAAACACTTAATATGTTGATTTTTTTATTTTTTGTTGATTCGTTAAAAATATTCGGCGTTAATACATCTAATTCCTCCCTTGTAAATCCAATTTCGGTTAATATATTACAAGATGAATCTCTTTTTTTCGCAATAAAACAATTCTTCTGTCGCATCATTTAAGGTATCAACATCCCAATCCCGAACACTGGCATTGGGTATCTCGGATTTTTTGCACTTTCTATTAGTTCTTGAAACATTTTTTTTCCCTTTGACACTACTTGTAGCAAAACTTACCTCGTTAGAATTCATTTTTAACAATTTAAGTATAATAATAAGTAAAATAATAATTATAACAATTTATATAGCAATTAATGTAACAACAAGAATAACAATAAGTATAAGTCACCATCTGTGAATGATTTTACCTGCTAACGTTCAAGGTATTTATATGATTTACTCCACTCCTCTAACCAGTTTTTATCAACACCACTACCCAAGCAGGATTTCGATTGCCGCTAAGCGTCTGGGTTTTTCCTCTTTTTTGTCTGGTAATATCCCAGGTAAGATTTCAAGATCAAATACTTGTCTGGTTTGTTAACCTTTAAAAAGTTCAAGATCGAGCATATTTTAATTAATTGTCCTTGTATTCTAAATCCGCATTAGTATTATATAATTAAGTATAATTATATGTGTTATTGTATTTTACACGAAAAAATCTATTAAACATTTTATTATTTCACATTGGATTTTATTATACAAAGTAATTTTCTTAGCCTATGATCATTCTCAATCTTCACCCCGCACTTAGATTTTTTACTTCTGTATCTTGTTTTTTTAAAAAAGGTATTTGAAAATGTTGTTTATTTTAATGCCTTCAATACACAGCTAAAAATAAGTACCTACCAACTTAGGACACCCTATATATCCTTAAATAATTTTTAAAATATTTATTATGCGTTAGTATATTTAAAAATTCAGTATCTTATTTCAATAGTGTTAAAACTTTTAAAAAAATACAAAATAAGGTTATAAAATATATTTATAAACTTCCACACTTAGAACCGATAATAAATTTATACAGGTCAATTTTTTTTTTTTTTTTTACGGTTCGCCGACTACGTAGGCCATCTTGAACCGGTCATCGACCACAAATGTGATCTACCGACTGGGGAGTGTGAAACGGCACCTTCATCCTACGAGATATCCGATCTCATCCGGCCTGTCCGGCGTAAATAGGATGGCTAGGTGTCGATTCATTTTACACTCTTTCCTGAGGCAAGAGCACGCCGTGTTCCCAAGCGGTCACCCGCCCAAGTACTAACCGCGCTCGACACAGCTTAACTTCGGTGATCTGCGGGAATCGGTGCTTAATATGTCGACAGGCCCTTGCCTCGTTATACAGGTCAAATAAATACTTAATTAGATATAAATATTCGAAATAATTATATGATTTAAAAATTTGCATATTTATTCATTCTTTAATTATAAAACAAAAAATTTCAAACATAACCTTTAAAATTGTCCATAATGTACACACACATGACACTAGACAAACTAACTTTTTAAAAACCATCAAACAGTAATGGAGAACTGTCATTGTTATATATAGTGGATTCATATTATATAATAATTTACCTGTACACATAAAAATAATAAGAAAACTAACCTTATTTAAATTTCATACAAAAAATTATTTTTTACGATAATGTTTATATTTGAATTATAACCTCACTAAATAAATAAATTTAATGGTTTCTTTTGAAATTACCTTACTGGTAAAGTTACCATGAGAAGGATATAACAGGCCCTAGTCGGCTAAATTTGACTGTGACAAAAATTACATTGGCAGTCATTATTTACTCGCAATCAAAGTTGTCTGATTAATAAATCAGGAACTAAGCTAACTAGGTCGTTATGTAAGAAAATGATATCTCTAAATGTCATTTATGTCACGGCCAAAGTGCCTAGTAAATTAATTATCATTAAAAATCTTAATGCAATGCAATATGAAACCTTGTTTTAAATAACTTTTGTTTTTAAAGCTGAAACTGCCTCGAAACTAATGTGGGACTTAAGAAGAAGAAAGAGGCATGTTTATTCATTCGCAGAGGACTATGATTCTTACGATATTTTTTCAGTAAGTAGTAATAAATAGGATTTTAAAAATGCCTATGAACTACTCTTATATTTGAGTAACGTACGTATGTTAATCACATTTATGCCAATAATAATTACGGAAATATTGCTCTTATTTTTAGAAATTTGGAGTTATTACTATTACCAACCTGCAAGTGATAACGAAGCAATGTTATAATGGTAAGTGATTTATCAATAAAATTATTTGCAACTTCAACAACTTAAATAGAAATCCAAATATATGTTTGAAACGGTATATACCCGTGGAGGAAGACTTAAAGTGTCTTATTTTCCTTCATTTACATTCCCATTCCAACAAATCCCCTTGCAGAAAGTCATGTATTAAACAACAAATGTTTATCGGTAGCAATAGCGTAAAGAATAGAGCTTTAGCTTACAGATGGCAAGGTCACAAGTTCAAATCCCATCAGGAGTATTTGATTTTTTTTTTATAAAAACGTTAAATAATTTAAAGAAGTATTTTGAATTAAAATCTTCCTTGTTGGGTGGATTTTTTAAATTTATGTTTAATGCATCTTTCCTTGATTAAATATAAAAATTTTCTTTCTGGTTAATCTAGAAGTCAATCCAGGATTAGTTCTTCCTATGATATATAAAATATGAAAAAATGAAAAAGTTAAACTACAAATAAAGGAAAATGAAACCAGATATTAAGTGGAACATAACTCTAAGTATGCTAATTTTAACACTAGTGTTGATATTTATTTTTCAACACTAGTGTTGAAATATTTTTATTACAAATCAAAGGCTTTTTAAATAATTCTTTGTGGTCGTAGGAAAAACAGCGTACATTACTCATGTGAAAGTGATTATTCTAGAATTTCCGCTCTCGGCTGACGCCTCGTGCTAAATATCTCCTCGTTTGAAAAGGATCACTTTCATCACTCGTTTTATAATATACTATTGAGTTACGTGATCGCTTCCTGCATTGCTAGCTAAAAAAGTAGAACTTTGGGTAATATAGCAGGCACACCTTATTTTTTAATCGGTAACCAATTTATAAAGGTCATACTATTTCATATCAATGTTCCATATACGACGTATTTGACCTATAGAATTTCAAGAAGCTAGTTTTTTAAAATGTGTATCAGATTTATGCTTGTGCTGTTTGTAACACTTGCGTCCATGGGCGCGATGTGTCGCGGATCCGACCAAACAAATCTGTAATAAGCTAAGCCAAATGTTGTTGCGCGCAAAAATATATCAATCGCAAAAATCCGTCTCGTCATTTACATCGAAGCTTGGCGCCTAGCTTTCTCCCATTTAGGTGAGATGTCTTAGTTCACTTAGTTTATAAAGATATAGACGAAATATGATATGTTTTCTTAAATTATCATTAGGAACGTTCTAGCCAGTTCTTAAACCACCACAATCAGACAAATTTGTTAATACTTTAAACACAAAAAATACATCCAAAAACTTAGCCGCTGCGTTGCAAAATGACAGTAAAACTAAAATAAAATTGAATTGTAAAAAATATTTTATGATTAAAATAGAGGGACAGGCTATTCAATAATCGTTGTTATTGTTGAGGCCGTAAAGCACCTGTAAAGTAAATGCCTAACCTCCAATTTTTTAACTGTAAAACAATTTATGTATGCCAACGACCTGTTTAATTATCGAAGATGTATGCACAGATTGAGAAATGAATTGTATGTAGTATAAAAATATATTTGCTCCATTGAAGAAAATAATGTAGAAATATGGACCAGCATATTGTTTTCTTCAATGGAGCAAATATATTTTTGTACTACATACAATTCATCCCACAGTCTGTGCACAAATAAGTTGTTCTACAATTTAAAAACGGCCTCAACAATACCAAAATTTATTGAATAGCCTGCTCCTCAATTTTAATTATGGCCCATAAATTAACAAACTGGCAAGCTACGAATAACAACAATATTCTTGCAGACTAGAACCTAAACTATGACTCACACCGTGACACGTAATAAAATATTAAAAAATAATTAAACCCGGATTTTTACATATATTTTAAATATCCCGCCATCAGGTTATTCGCCTGACATGCGCAGTGTGTCTGCAATGGTGTTTGGAAATAGACGCGAGTCGATCTCGCAAGTTCTAACAAAATAATTACTATATTATCTGCGTCGTGTTTACGATAGTTTGTCGGACACGCTCTGGGACTCGATTCTGGAATCTCGCTTAAGAGTGTCTACGAATGTCGTATTCGAAAAATGTCGTCGTTACTTGAGAATCGAGTTCCTAAAGCGCGCAATTCCGACGTCGACCGTGAACACGCCCCTGTCTGTTAAAGTAGCAAAAGCATAATTTTTTAAATGTTTATATATCAAAAACTATTCAGTGTAGACGGTTGCTCTGATACACAAAATACCTTTAGAATCTTGAGAAAAATGCAATAAAAATAGTCATATTTAAAATAACAAAGTTGACAGCTTTCGATATAACCGGAAGCTAGAGAAAAACGCCAATATTTTGGTTAAAGATATATTACATCAAAATATATTCTAGCAACAATTCTAAAAACATATATTTCAAAGTTTTCTCAAAAGTCCAGTTTAAATATTAAATAAACTCGTTTTACTATTATTATTAGTAACATCACAACAGGCACACATCTAATAATTATTAAATAATACATTTTTAAAACTTTTAGGACCTCTTCTTAACGACACCCACCAAGGTAGGCTGCTCAACAAATACATTTAGTTGTTAACAATAATACCACCGAAATAATTTACATGTTTTTAGTACAGTTTATGACCGACCAATATAATAGTGATAATGAAGACGGGTCGCAGGTTACGATACGGTCATTTTTTCCTGAAAATTGGTTATGGGAATTGGTTCCTGTTAGGTAAGTTCTTGGAGAAACAAAAAAATAATATACCCAGCCATGATAGAAACAACTAAACCCTTGCCTAATAACGTTTAATAGGAGCAACCTTTTTCTACTTACATTAGGTATGTCATATTCAATTCAGATTATTTAATACAGACAGGAAAAACCAATATGTAATGGCCATTGCTTTTTTAGCAATTCAGTACAGCTTCAACGTGAACTACCTCATTCTATTACAAATTGGAATACTAATGTATTTTGTGTTTCGGAAACGGAGGGTATAGGATTTAGTCCGGAAACGGAGTTGTCCAGTTTCCAGCCGTTTTTTGTGCAAGTTTTGACACCTTATTCCCTGAAAAAAGGAGAAAATACTAATTTATTAATTCATGTTTTTAACTACATGAATTATACTTTTCCAGTAAGTATCTACCCATTCCGTCCATAAAGGGACCTTACCGCATAGAGTAAGACAATATAAAAGTTTCTACGATTCCAGTTTTTAAATTCATTAATTCATTAACTAAGAAAGTAATTAAGCAAAATAAGTTCTCTCATAAAAACAACCCTCTTACTCTGATATATCGGAATGTCAATATAAAAGCAAAAAGTAGCCGAAAAATGTTCTCTTTTTGACTGCAACCAACACTACCACATAGCGGCAGTCGCGTAGGCCATAATCGCCTCGTCGAAAGAAAAAAGACAGTTGTGAAAGACAAGGGTTACAATCGCCTGACAGAAAATCTACAAAACACGTCACCCGACCGTAAGATCTTGTCTCCTCCCGCACTACTCCACGTTGTAGAATTGGTTACAGACAAGAAGAGGACATTTTTTGAACCGCCTCCCAGTTTATAATATATTATTTTTAAATGTGTTTAAAACTTTTAATCAAAAGAACATGTTTTTCTTAATTAAAAAAATTTATTCCGAATTGATATATCGATATTTTCTTGCGATATATCAAATAACCGATACAATATTTTTATGAGTCGATATTTTCTTTCGATGTCAACATTCCTACTTTATGCGACTCGCTATCACCCAAATGATGCCTCAATGATGTTTCTACTACTACAATTATTACAATTTCGAGTGCAATTATTTTTAAATCCATTTTTTTCCTTTTACAGATAAGAATATCGATCAGGTTGTCAGTAAACTTAAGATTGGCGGGCTCAAATATTTTAACTGCGGCGTACTGTTTGATAGAAAACAACACCGTAACACATACGTATCACCTTATTGGCCTGGAAATGGGCACAGCTAATGTAACAGTCTTAGTTGAAACTGAAAATCAATATCCACTACAGTGTGGTCCTGAGACTATAATTTCTAAAAGGCAAGTAGTCCTAAAAAATACCCTGGATGTCTGCATTGAAAATTATACAACGGAACGCGTATCCCTGACTATAATTCAAATAATTCCAGAACTGAAGCTCTAAAATAAGGATTCTATTGATGTTGTATTGTTGTTCTAGCATTCTTTTTTTCTAAGATACTCCTTTGACCTACGGAATGTAGATAGAGTGTTGGTTGTGTTTCTTTTTTTTACTTTTTGTGCGTTTGGCAGATTTTTACCATTTTCCAATATTTGGTCAACTAAGCTCATGGTGTAGTCATTTTTGTTGAGATCGGTCTTGATCTGCACCTAGCTAGTATAAATAGAACTGTAGTTACCATATTTATTTAGTATTCACCGTGTAAGACGACTGGAGCTACTTACCAGTTGAAACGTGGTTCGGACGAACAATGGCATAAACAATATGCACTTAATCTATCAATAGTTGGAGAAAAACATAGTTATTTGACCTATACTAAACTTCTTTAGGGAATTCGGGAGATAATCTATATTTTTTATCGCTTACATAGTAATCGTCACGTCCTACAATTACTACTCCTTTGAAATAAATACAAAAATAATTTACATTGAATAATGTTATAAATTCTTCAGGGATGTTGTTTTTAAGACCATTAAAATTGAATCTGAAGGATATTTAGTGACGAAAACAAATTCAGCCCTATTATGCGCATCCAGTAAGATTTTGGAAAATAATGTAACATGGGACCTTATACTGCCCGAAAACATTGTTGTGGGAACAGAAAAAGTAGCTGTTACAATAAATGCGGATTTGCTAGGACGAACTATTGAGGTGAGCTGAAATAGAAAATTATTGTTTTGTCGTATTGAGAAATGTGTGCCAGTACTTGACAAAAATACTTTATTTTAGAATTTGCACCAATTACTATCCATTCCAACAGGTTGTGGAGAGCAAATAATGGCCTCCATGGCACCCAATGTCTTCGTGTTGCACTATTTAAATGCTACTGGTCGCCTAACGCCTTCTATTAAACAGCGTATTGTAAGAAACTTAAAAATGGGTAAGTTCATTAACTCTAGCCGAAGAAATACTTTTGTTTATGTTGTATTTTTAGTATTTTTTACACAGAGTTTAAATTAATTCAAATTAAAGTGGATATTTCGCCGACAATGCCAGTGGGATGATTTGTGCTAATGGGATTCGTATCTGACTTGTCTGTTTGTGTTTTTCCTTGCATTATTTCAGCAAATTTATCTATAGAGATTGTATATTCTACCAATTATGCCGCTTACATCTATCACCTGGATTGCCGGTTTTAAATAATGTCGAACAATGTACATAATAAAGAAAAATGTAAAGCAATTTATAATAAACATTGAAAATATTATAAAATTATAAATACTTTAACGCCTTTTTTTCTATCTTAGGTTATCAAAGAATTCTTAACTACGTACACGCAGATGGTTCGTTTTCCGCATTTGGATATTACGACCAATCGGGCTCAATGTTTTTAACAGCATTTGTGGTAAAAATATTACAAGAGGCCAAGAATTTTGTATATGTAGACCAAAGGGTAGTAGAAAAAGCTGTTAACTGGATTTTCAGTCATCAACTTGAAAACGGTTGTTTTGATACAATGGATCATGTTTTCCAAGATATGGTAGGTAAAGTTTTTTTGTCTATAAATACGGGCATTATGCCCGTATTGATAATTCTTCCTGAGGAAGCCTCGAAATTTAAGATTAATTTTATAGACAAAAATTAATCCTTAAGGATTCCTTAAGAAACTGTCAATATCGATCAATGTCAAGTTGAAGAACACTTGAGATTTACCTTGAGTAAGGAAGCCCCAAGGAACGACTATAATTATGGGTATAAATAAACATATCTAAGTTGATCGGAATCATTTCTGAAATACTTACGTTGCCAACGGTTTTTATAATTAAGTCAGTCTGTTACGAAAAAGGCGATTTACTGGCTAAAGCCGGATCTTCTCAAAAACTCAGGGGCCCTAAACCCGCCCTTGGCATATCAAAACAGACCACAAAACCAACATCAGACAGGTGGGCGCAATAACAACACCTATCCCGATGGAATAGGATACCTGGTGAAATCCAAGCGAGGGCCACAATTGGGAAATCCTCAAAAAAGCTATCAACTGGAATGTTGCTTTTAACGCATACCCAGCTAAAACAAGTGGTTGTGGTTGCCACTTAAGAAAACACCTACGTCGAATAGGAATTTACAATGGACCCAATTAATGCAGACTTTGCGGCGAAGAGGACGCAACCGCCTCACATTATATACAACTGCGAAGCACTGACCCCAAGAAGATTCAAAATCTTCGGAGGAATTTAATGTGGGGATAACCTCCCACATGACAAACTTGGTAGACATTTACTGGACCTTGTAAAAGGAACAAATATTTTTTGGTGAGACAGGGGCGCACAATAAGCCACTAGGCTGCAGTGCAAGAAGCTGGTGCCAAACGCTCGAGACCCCTGCCTTAAACCAACCAACCAATCAGTCCGTTACTAGCCTTGGACAGTTGGAGACCCTTCCCTACTCTAGATAAACATCTAGTTATTAGAAATGTTTATTAAATATTATTTTAGGGTGGTACAGACTTGGAAAACAGTACAGCAGGTCTCACAGCATATGTAATAATTAGTTTATTTAACGCAAAAGTTAATGTACCTGATACAGTTCAAACAAATGCTAAATATTGCATTAGAAGCCAACACAACCCTGATAAATATTCCCTGATTATCAGCTGTTATGCGTTATTTAAAGTTCATTGGATCAGTGAAGGAGACAGATTTTTGGACAAAGTCATTGCTGTGTCAAATACGGAAAATGACATGATGTGGTGGAGTACAAAAGGTAATGTAATGTTCTAATAAATCAATAAATAAGTAAATCTTAATACGAATTGTTTTCATAATAAAAATTATTATCATTTAGGTGATGATGAGTACTACGCTTCTGACATTGAAATAACCAGTTACGCATTGTTAGCATTAATGCAACAGAAAACTGCTAAGAATATGGCCTACGCCCAATCCATAGTTCAATGGTTGACGTCAAAAATTGGACCTACTGGAGGTTACAAATCTACTCAAGTAAACAACTTAGAAAATTAAACCTATATACAGCGTGATCAGTTAAGGGTACGGAGCGGCCATATCTCGGAAACTACTGGGCATAGAAATTCAGGAAAAAAAAAAAACTAAAGTGGCCATGAGTAAATCCTGGAAATAATTTTTAAGTTCCGCATTTTGCCGCAAGAGGGCGTAATTAAAAAGTAAATTTTAAAATTTTACATATCTCCAAAAATCCCACATTAAGGTATATCTTTGATAACACCATTAAAAAGCTTGGACAATTATGCATCATTTTGATTTTATGCTCATTGGCGTACCGACTTTAATAAGAGGGGGGGAAGCTGTTGAAAGTGTAATCATTTAAATCGCTGTAACTTATAAACGACTCATCCGATTTTACCAAACTAAAGACTGATTGGAAGAGAAATGTATGCACTTTCACCAATCGTATTTAGTTATCCATAATAGTTCTCAAAAAAAATGCTAGAGGGCGCAATTTGTAATGATAACACATTTTTTGATTTTACTCTGAAAAAATAAATCATATGGTATAACTATGATACCATAATCGAAAAGTAGACGAAATTTGCTAAAAAAAAATATTTAAACCGCAGCTTAATATCGCCGTTCGTTTCAGCGTTATCGCCAATAGAATAATTTTTAAAACTTTAAATGACGGAGCGAGTGGGACGCCACTGACATTTTTCCGTGCGGATATTATTTCTGATTAGCCTGGTCAATTCTGCATTAAAATGTTTCCTCAGCACACCGTTCTTAATTAAAATAATTAGATGTGCGCAAGCATGCCTATTAAATGAAGGTGGTCATTTCCAACAATTTTTATAAAACAAAATTTTTCATTATGAATGTTAATAATAATTAATAGTAGAGCTAATTTAATTTAATTATTTTAATTAAGAACGGTGTGCCCGAGGAGAAAAACGCAAGAGACCATTTTTATGCAGAATTGACCAGGCTAATCAGAAATAATATCCACATAGAAAAATATCAGTGGCGTCCCACTCGCTTCTTCATTTAAAGTTTTAAAAATTATTCTATTGGCGATAACGCTGAAACGAACGGAGATATCGAGCTGCGGTTTTAATATTTTTTCTAGCAAATTTCATCTTCTTTTTGATTATGGTATTATAATTATACCATATGATTTATTTTTTCAGAGTAAAATACAAAAATTGTATTATCATTACAAATTGCGCCCTCTAGCATTTTTTTTAGAACTATTATGGACATCTAAATACGATTGGTCAACCAGTCTTTAGTTTGCTAAAATCGAAAAAGTCATTTATGAGTTACAGCGATTTAAATGATTACACTTTCAACAGCTTCCCCCCCTCTTATTAAAGTCGGTACGCCAATGAGCATAGGACCAAAATGATGGATAATTGTCCAAGCTTTTTAATGGTGAACGGCAGTAGAGTTTTGGACTTGCATTGTCTTTATTTGTTTAGAATCACTACGTTTCAACTGGTAAGCATCTCCAGTCGTCTTCAGGTGAATACTGAATAAGTACGGTAACTACAGCTCTATTTATACTAGGCAGGTGCTGTGACGCATGATTAGTGGGTGGAGTCATGCGTGTTGCTAGGTGATGACGCATAACTGGATGAGTCATGCTTGATGAGTCATGCTCGATGACGTCATGCTCGATGACGTCATGCGTCTAACTCTTGGGTGGTCTTATTCTAAGATTACATTTACTTAACAAGGGTTTCCAGACGTTTCTCATATCTAATGAAGGCTTACTAAAGCAACCTGGATTTTGGTGTATGGTCGCAGCTTCCTTAAACTTCCTCTTCCTCCAGTGCGGTTCTTTTTGCAGAATTTCCGCTTTTGTCCACATGATATGATGGCCGTGCGTCCAGGCGTGGTCAGCTGCACCTGATTTTTCGGTCTCTCCTTTTTGGGTGTTATTTCTATGTTCTTTAATCCTTACTTCTAGAGGTCTTAGTGTCTCACCAATGTAAGAAGCCCGGTATGGACCCGGTATAAGTGATAAGTTCCGTAACTACGAGAAATCTAAGATAAAATTAACAAAGGAGGAAACGCACATCCAGTTTCTACTACGGGCAAGGGACCAAGGTATTATTCCAGATGGCTTTAGGATCAAGTCACCGGTCCCAGGACAACAAGCTAAGAAGATTCTGGACAACGCCAGCAAAGCTCTTATACGCTCCCAAATCAACTACCATCGTTTTAAGAAAGCTTCTCTACTCACAGACATCCAACAGAGATTTGAGGAAATTAAAGAATATACACTGGAAGAGGATCATGAACCCATTTTTCGGAAGATTGATGCCACCTGCGACAAAGTAAGAACAGCTCAACAAAATATTCATGAAAAGAAATTGCGAAAGCATGTTAGTCAAAATCCACCAACAACGCAACCCCATAACCAAAGAACCATCGTCAACATTTCATCTAGGGAATTAACACCCATAGAAGAATCCCTAATGGCTAAGGGTTTAAACTTTACTATTGCTCCAAAAGAGATACCAATATTGGACATTATTAGCGCCGTCGACTCAACAACCATAGGAGAAACACAAGCGGAAGAATTTAGATGGAAGGTTAGAAATATTCTAGAAAAATCAAGGCCTCCAAAACGAAACATCGGTAAGGAAGAAACAATCGCTCTCACAAAACTTCGTAAGGATCCTAATATCAAGATTCTACCAGCCGACAAAGGAAACGCAACTGTCATCATGGATGTTCAGACATACGACCAAAAAATCGAGGAAGTTGTGCAAAAAGGAAACTACACCCTTATTTCCAAAGATCCGACCGGCACAATCGAGGGAAGAGTCTACCGAACACTTAAGAAATTTGAGCGGTACATACCAGAAAAGACGCGGAGACGCCTGACACCACACCACAGTAAATCACCACACCTCTATGGCCTGCCAAAAATACACAAACATAACATGCCTCTGAGACCAATTACAAGCTCCCGTAACTCCCCTACATATGAACTAGGTAAATTTTTACTTCCCCTACTCCAACCACTTCAAGGAAACAGTACGTCATTTGTAAAGAACTCGCAACACTTTGCACAAATAATAGGAGAAAAGGAAGTACAACCAGGAGACCAACTGGTCAGCTTTGACGTCGAAAGTCTTTACACCAACGTCCCTATAAAAGACGCACTTAAGGTCATCAGGAGCAGACTTGAGGAAGACCTGACCCTACAAGAAAGAACACCGCTACCTACAAATGCCATCATGGAACTATTGGAATGCTGCCTTAACAATTCTTATTTTCAGGAAAAAGACAGATTCTTTAGCCAAGAAGACGGACTACCAATGGGCTCATCTCTCTCGCCCATAATCGCCAACATTTATATGGAATGGTTTGAATCCGAAGCAATAAAACAAGCAAAGAAGAAACCAAAAATATGGCTAAGATATGTGGATGACACCTTCATTATTTGGAACGGAAACGAGGACGAACTCAGAGAATTCTTACATCACATTAATAACTTTGCACCGACAATTAAATTCACCATGGAGAAAGAAGAGAACAACCAATTACCTTTTCTAGACGTCAACGTAGAGAAAAATGGCAACACCTTCCTCACCTCAGTGTACAGAAAACCTACACATACAGGGCAATATCTCAATTATACATCAAACCACTCGAACAACACAAAACATGGCATAGTAAGAAACCTGGTGGATAGAGCAATTACTCTCTGCAACTCAAACGAAGCTCTCAAAAGAGAAACTAACCACATCAAGACCGACCTCAACAAGAATGGCTACCCCATGAAATTGATTGACACAATATTGGAAAATCGCAAGAATCGGCCAAACACACGTAAAGCAGAGAAAGAGATACAACCAATACTCAATATTCCGTATGTCAAAGGAGTATCCGAGAAAATAAGAAGACTAGGACAACGATACAACATCAACACAGTATTCAGCTCTAGAGACACTTTAAGAAGCCACCTAACGAAGACGAAACCAGCAAGCCAGAAAGACAAGAAAAATTGTGTCTACCAGATTCCCTGCGAATGCGGCCAATCTTACATTGGTGAGACACTAAGACCTCTAGAAGTAAGGATTAAAGAACATAGAAATAACACCCAAAAAGGAGAGACCGAAAAATCAGGTGCAGCTGACCACGCCTGGACGCACGGCCATCATATCATGTGGACAAAAGCGGAAATTCTGCAAAAAGAACCGCACTGGAGGAAGAGGAAGTTTAAGGAAGCTGCGACCATACACCAAAATCCAGGTTGCTTTAGTAAGCCTTCATTAGATATGAGAAACGTCTGGAAACCCTTGTTAAGTAAATGTAATCTTAGAATAAGACCACCCAAGAGTTAGACGCATGACGTCATCGAGCATGACGTCATCGAGCATGACTCATCAAGCATGACTCATCCAGTTATGCGTCATCACCTAGCAACACGCATGACTCCACCCACTAATCATGCGTCACAGCACCTGCCTAGTATAAATAGAGCTGTAGTTACCGTACTTATTCAGTATTCACCCGAAGACGACTGGAGATGCTTACCAGTTGAAACGTAGTGATTCTAAACAAATAAAGACAATGCAAGTCCAAAACTCTACTGCCGTTCAAGAAACGTCATTGTCTCCAACCTTCAAACAGACACTTTTTAATGGTGTTATCAAAGATATATCTTAATGTGGGATTTTCAGAGATATGTAAAATTTTAAAATTTACTTCTCAATTACGCCCTCTTGTGGCAAAATGCGTAACTAAAAAATTATTTCCAGGATTTTCTCATGGCCACTTTAGTTATCACTTTTTTTCCTGAATTTCTATGTCCAGTAGTTTCCGAGATATGGCCGCTCAGTACCCTTAACTGATCACGCTGTATAGGCTTTTTCAGTAAATTTTGATTTTGACCATATTGTATATAGAGCACGCAAAAATATAATTTTCTACGATTCAGTTTTTAAATTCTTTAATTGACTGAGAAAATAATTAAACAAAAATACGCTCTCTAATAAAAACACGGGCAAGAAGGTACCGACGTCACAACAAAACCGATAAATGGATAACCCGGGATAGCATTCATTCGACACGTTCAGACCCATCTCCGACCTGACTGATCTCTCAAGACTGGTGTCATATCTGTTCTAAACCGTTAATTTGTGGCTGTGGGGGGGAGGCATAAGCAGGAGCCGCCACTGTTTATTGCTAATTCTATAGGTTTAATTTTCTCATAAACGAAATCATTTACCTTGTGATAACCAAGATTTGTTAAAAAATGCTAAATATATTAATCATAAATATTATAGTAATAGAAGTGCCTAAATTTTGATACAAACCAGATTGCTGAGAGTATGTTTGTCTTTTGGTTTGGATATACAGGGTGTCTCGAAATTAGGTGACAATATTTTAAGGGGATAAAGTACATCCACAAATAGGACTAAAATCCTCTATTAATATACCTTCAAAAACGCTTCGTTATGGGGCTAGAGCCCCCCGAATGGAAGCTATGATAAGCGGTTTTTTCACAATATCTCAGAAACTGATTGAAGTATTAAAACAAAATTTGATACATGTTTTACCCATGACAAGACGCAATAAACGGTTTGTTTAGCTTAGGTGTATTTCTTCCAGTGGCGTCTCACTGGGTAGGTAGTGAGGAGAATATTGCCCTAACTTTTTTATTTGTAGGATTTTTTAACGTCAGTTGCAATTTTTAAAAGCACTAAAGTCTTCTATTGAAAAAAGATACTCTTGCTTCATTTCGGTAGGATTCACCATTTTTCAGTAAAATCGATTTAAAAATTTTCGGTTTTTTTACAAGTTAAGGTGTTTTTTTGCATATCTCAGCAAACACTTGATATTAAAACATGAAATTTATTAGAAGTTCTACTCTAGCGACAAGGCATATTTATTAAAGGATGTAACATTAAAATATTTTTCTAGTGGCGTCGCACGGGGTGGAGCCTAAAGTAAATATTACAATTTTTTTTTAATTTAAGGGGCTTTCATACTTTTAAAGTAATTTTTTAAAATTTTTAAATTTTTTGTTAATAAAACCTTTCATTATTGTAATTTGACAGAATATAAGGTTTTCAACAGATTTTTAGACCTTGTTTTTTAAATATTTATTGGTATAAGAGACTTAAAATAAAACAAAAAAGAATAACAAATTGCAAATCAAATTTAATTGTAAAACCACACGGGAAACTAATTCTTAAGCAAATGTTCGAAATGATTTCCATTTTGTTGGATGCAAAATCTAGATCTGCGTGTTATGTTTTGTGAGGCACGGAGAATTTGAAAATGGTGTAAAAGGAAAGCCCCTCAAATAAAAAAAATAGTAATATTTACTTTAGGCTCCAATCCGTGCGATACTACTGGAAAAATATTTTAATGTTACATCCTTTAATAAATATGCCTTGTCACTAGTAGAACTTCTAATAAATTTCATGTTTTAATATCAAGTGTTTGCTGAGATATGCAAAAAACACTTTAGCCTTTTCAACGGCTTGTAAAAAACGGAAAATTTTTAAATCGATTTTACTGAAAAATGGTAAATCCTACCAAAATGAAGCAAGAGTATCTTTTTTCAATAGAAGACTTTATTGCTTTTAAAAATTGCACCTGGCGTTAAAAAATCCTACAAATAAAAAAGTTAGGACAATATTCTCCTCACTACCTACCCAGTGGGATGCCACTGGAAGAAATACACCTAAACTAAACAAACCGTTTATTGCACCTTGTCATGGGTAAAACATGTAAGTATCAAATTTTGTTTTGATACTTCAATTAGTTTCTGAGATATTGTGAAAAAACCGCTTATCATAGCTTCCATTCGGGGGGCTCTAGCCCCATAACGAAGCGTTTTTGAAGGTATATTAATAGAGGATTTTAGTCCTATTTTTGGATGTACTTTATCCCCTTAAAATATTGTCACCTAATTTCGGGACACCCTGTATATTAATTTGAAGGATTTGGGAGTTTCCTTATTTATTGAAAATAAGATATTCTCTTAGAAATATTTTTGTTTCAGTAGGACCAGATGTTAGCAGCGGCGTGCATAAAATTAATTTTAAGTTATAGAATAATCTAACCTATTTTTAGTTGGTTGGTTAAATCATCCTTACGAACAAAAATAAGAAAAAAAATATAAAAGCATATTCGTTTTTTTTCTGACCAACTAATTAAAAGAACATCCTATACATTTTAGGACACAGTAGTAGCTTTAGAGGCTCTAACTACATATGCAAAATATATTCACACAGAAATAATAGACATTAAAATAAACTTGGAAGCCCACCAAGAGAGACATATATTTTCCATAAAACAGAACGATAGACTCCAATCGAAGCAAGTGCCGCTACAAAACAAAAATAGTGAAATTAAAATTTATGTTACTGGTAAAGGATGTGCGTTAGCACAAGTAAGTTTTGTTTTTTTAAAGCTATTTAACTTTGTTATTTTAAACGGGATGTGAATTTTTTAGATTTTTTTTTTGAGATTCCAAAAGTATTTAATATAACAAGTCAAACATCTAAGCTGAACCGTTTTTGAGACATTAGCATTTTTAAATGACATTTTTATTAAAAATAGTCCCTAAAAACATTCGAATTCATGTCCTCGTGGTAATCTCCCGTATTGAACGACTGAAAGATTAGCAAACCTTCTTTTAAAAATCCCTCTTCGCTTCCAATATGGACGATTATTGGTCTCTTCCCTTTACCTGAAGGCACTTTAATACCCGTTGACAAGCCTTCCATGAAAGCTTGGCGAGCACTGGTTATATTTTTGTCTTGCCACAATTTTGGTACTATACAGGGTGATTCACGTTGAGTGGCCTATTAGAAGATCTCGGAAACGAGTGCACTTATCTTTCTAAAAATTTGATAGCAGGCATAATTGGCTTTGAGCTTTTAAAACAATTACATTATATTTTGACGTTTTTATTACTTCCGGTTATACCGGAAGTTAACGCCAACTTTGCTTTTTCAAATGGAACACCCTGTATATTTTATCATTTTTGATTACCTTAATAAAATCTAAATAACTTTTGTTAATAATAATCTATTCCTATCTCTAACCGTTTTTAATATATTAATTATAAAAGGATTTTTTTGTGTAAAAACGATCCGAGAAGAAAGTTTAGTAACTTGAAACTAATAAAGGTAAACATTTAAAATATTGTAAGCTTTCAAGTAATACATAGATCTTTGGTTTAAATTACTTAGGTTTCACGTTTTTTATACAGGGTGTTCTTAAAATTGTGCCAATGTTTCCATTTAAATAAATGTGCATAAGTCAATTATTGCAAATAGAACACCCTTTTTTTTAGCTTACTAACGCATAGAGAATTAAATTTTTTATCTAAATGCCTAACATATTACAATCCACATTGTTAGTCGTTTTGGAATTATAAGCAATTTAAATAAAAAATCTTAAAATTTCTGTTTGTGTTAATGCGACATTATTTTTGAAAATAAGGCTACCACTGGGATTTTCGTTTGACTTTAAGCTTTGTTGCCAATTTGTAAAGTTGGCTTTGACCAAAATGATTTTAAAGTTGACACTTATTTTAGCCCTGTTGTCATATTCTAGTTAACTTATTTAAAATTACGTTCATTCTTGGTAATCTCAGAATGGCGAATAATAATTATTAATATAATTTTATATAAAAAAATCAGAAATAGCTAAGCAACCAACATAGGCACTTAATAACAAATGGTAACAAAGCTCAAAGTCAAACGAAAATTCCAGTCGAAGCCTTATTTTCAAAAATAATGTCGCATAAAAACAAACAGAAATTTTAAGATTTTTTCTTTAAATTGCTCATAATTCCAAAACGACTAAAAATGTGTATTGTAACATATTAGGCATTTAAATAGGAAATTTAATTCTCTACGCGTTAGTAAGCTAAAAAATAGGGTGTTCCATTTGCAAAAATTGACTTATGCACATTTATCTAAATGGAAACATTGGCACAATTTTAAGAACTCCCTGTATAAAAAACTTGAAACCTAAGTAATTTAAACTAAAGATCTATGTATTACTTGAAAGCTTACAATATTTTAAATGTTTATCTTTATTAGTTTCAGAGTTACTAAACTTTCTTCTCGGATCGTTTTTACACAAAAAAATCTTTTTATAATTCATATCTTAAAAACGGTTAGAGATAGGAATAGATTATTATTAACAAAAGTTATTTAGATTTTAATAAGGTAATCAAAAATGCTAAAATATACAGGGTGTTCAATTTAAAATATCAAAGTTGGCGTTAACTTCCGGTATAACCGGAAGTAATAAAAACGTCAAAATATAATTTTTTAAAAGCTCAAAGCCAATTATGCCTGCTATCAAATTTTTAAAAAGATAAGTTTACTCGCTTCCAAGATCTTCTAATAGGCCACTCAACGTGAATCACCCTGTATAACCTTCATTAATCCACGTCTCATCAAGATAAAAGATTTTCTTCTGCTCTCTTCTATACTGCTTTATACTTTTCAAGTATTTTCGTCGTCAGCAAATAATTTCATCGCTTTCCAGTAAAAGTGATTTACGCTTATGCTTTTCCGAGACGAAATCCATATTTTTTAAAGTGGTACCTAAAAGTTTTCTAGTTATCAGTGGAATACTATCATCCTGCCCAAGCTCCATTAGAATCTTATCTAGGGTGGGTATTTCTTTTTAAAATTATAAGAGTGAACTTTTCTTCGAACCACACTTTTGGTGTCTTTATCAAGGACTTTTACTGGTCTGTCTGGACTTTTCTTGGGAGGTTCCACTTGACCTGCTGTCCTTCTCTCCCGCAATAATTTAAAAAGGTTGGACTTTCCAACTCCAGTCATTCGGGAACATCGGTCGACATTTTTTTGTACAGTAAATTTCGGGTAATCGTATTTTATGCAATCATGTATATTTAAAATAATAACTTTTTCACTCACTGATAGTGGAGAATTATTGAAACATCTTTTTTTTTTGTGTGAATGTCGCCATTTTATTACAAACAATACTATTTTATCTTCTCTAAAAATGTTGGTAATTATGTTATCATAAATAATGTAATAAAAAAAATTTACCTGTACCTGCACCGAAATTGAGCCGAACTGGACGGAATTTCCCATTTTATTACTCTACACCTTTCTGAAATAGACTATAGCAATCTGACAGTCCGTAGCACTTTAACTGTGCATCTTGGAAAGACTGTTTTACGTCCCTATTTTAAATTGTATACTTAAAAAATTAACTTCTGTTTAAAATTTGCGGTTGTCCGGTTAAACGGAAAGTTATAATTTTGGGTAGAAAATAGAAATCAAACATGGATATATGCAATATTATGTCAATATCATAAAAACTATTCAGTTTAGACGTATGACCTGTAATACAAGATTTGTTTAGAATCTTAAGCAAAATCTAAAAACAAAGTTTTTTCATGTGAATCGTATTTATATAACAAGCAGCATAATGCTGCGGACCATGTAAAAAGACAAACTTTTGATTTCAACAGTTCCTAAGCCTTCCTTTGGTAATTTTTACTTTTAAAAAAATCCATAATATGGTGAGACATGTTAACTTTGTGTGGACTGAAAAAAATGTTTTTTCCTTTCTTAAATCTAATAGTACTAAAAAGTTGTCTTTTTATCTTCTATATACATTGGTCTATTGCTTTTTCAGATTTAAAAATATATTGAGGTATACCTGGACTTGTTTTAGTCATTATGGCAAAACTTTACTTAACAAAAAAAAAATACGTTTTTAGTAAATAGTTTTGAAAGTTAGTAATTAGTAAAGTAATAGAGTTTAGTGTCCATATAAGTAAATAGAAAAGAAGGTTTTTTAGCGGCAGGCGGACAAAGTAGTGCATATATCTTTTGCATTGAGTACACAGGGACGCCAAATGCAACAGGTTCCCTGGGGCACAGGTAGACAATGACAGGCTGTTTCGTTCTTATTAGAACTCATCAGAAAGCCATAACCTGTAAGCGACCCCGAATACAGCGAGACTGCTTTCAAGATATTTTTAAGAAATAAAAATGCGATATAGATGGCGTTACTGGGTTTTCATCGCTTTTTTATTTCTTAAAAATATCTTGAAAGCAGAGTCTCGCTGTATTCGGGGTCGCTTACAGGTTATGGCTTTCTGAGTTCTAATAAAAACGAAACAGCCTGTCATTGTCTACCTGTGCCCCAGGGAACCCATTGCATTTGGCGTCCCTGTGTACTCGATGCAAAAGATAGATGCACTACTTTGTCTGCCTGCCGCTAAAAAACCTTCTTTTCTAGTTAGTAATTAGTTCCGTGATTAATCAAAAATAGTGAAGATAAGTAAGACTTTTTAGTCAAAAAATGTGTAAACATTTTAATGTCGAAAATTAACTTTCTTTTCAATTTTGTTTTAGGCCAAGACGTCTTTTTTAATGCACTTTTTCCTTATTACAAACTCTCTAGTAAACCCAGAACATTGAAAGACCGCATTTAAAAAAAAAACTTACATTTTATAAAGGCCTCGCGAACCCTCAAGATATTTTTTAATCTCAAAAATCGATAGATCCAGGTATACAGAAACTAAAAAGGTAACTTTTGAGCACTTGGCTATATTGAAATTATTTTTTCGGGTAATATTCGTTCCATCCTACAGTTCATAATATTATTTTAAAAACATTTGGTTCTTTTACATTATTAAATAAGAAACTTAGTAAATCTGATAATGCTGCGGACCGTGTAAAGAGACAAACAACCATTTGATTTTAGCAGTTCCTGGGCCTTACTTTCGTAATTTTTTGCTTTTTAAAAAATTCAAGAATTGTATGCTTAAGTGGAGTCAGACGTGTGGACTTTGTCACTGTTTATACTATAATTTTAAAAACATTTGGTTCTTTTACGTTATAACCGTGTATGTTAGATATATTAAGTACAAGCTGTAAATAAACAAATAATAATAAATATTTTAAAGTTGACACTAGCGTACTACTCAACAAATGTTTCGAAAAGTGAAGCTTTCAAACTCGCCATTGACGTTGCCTCAGTATCTAACGTTGACCAATGTTCTATAAAAAGTATATCTCCTTGTGTGGCTTACCAAGGAGCAGAAAAACTTTCAAATATGGCTGTTATGGAAATTTCTTTACCATCAGGATATGAGGCAGATCGGGCGTCGCTGTACAATTTATTAGGAACTGGAAGTAATAAAAGTAAGAATATCATTATATTTCGTTTTATCGACTCAAATTTTACCATAAAATACTGTACCAAAATTCAAGTAATGCAATTTTTTTAAATGTGTTTTTTTCAAAACGGGTTTAAATTATTATTTCATAGGTTTATAATCATTTTAATAATAAGAAAATTTCTATACAAAACTTATGGTAGCAGGAACGATTTTTTCTTTTAAAACTAGGAACATTCATTAAATATTTGATAATATGTATTTGTATAATTTTTAGAAATCAAAATGTTCGAAGAGAAGGAAAGTCAAATAAATTTTTATTTTACCAAATTAGATGAAAAGGAAGTGTGCTTTTCATTTAACATTAATGAAAACTCAGCCCTGGAGACAAGAAAGGATAGTCTTGTGAAACTTTATGATTACTATAGACCGGAGCAGCACATATTACAATTTTACAAAATAATGAATAATTGTAGCAACGTTTCAATAGATGTTCTGGAAGAAAAAGGTACACTTATTAAATCTGCAATTTAAATGAGCAAATTATTTGACTATTTTATATATACAGGGTGTCCCAGATAAGGATGCACTACAGGGATCTCGTAAACCATATACAGAGATAGATAAATTAGAAAAAAAGTTCCGCCCTACGAAATTTTACAGCATTGTGTTTTCAAATTTAAAAAACTCCGAATCCTTCTAAAGATATTTGGGCAAAACCGAATTCTCGCGATTTCGTTTTAATTTTTTTCTGACTCTATTTGAAGAAATATTTATATTTTTATTATTTTTAGCAAATTCTAGTACAGTTAAGCTATTAAATTTAAATGCAACTCAGGATATTGCGCAAGAATTGACCTCCTCCTCAAGCCCTACAAATGGAATTATTGCTTGACCCAGCAATTCAGCTTCAATTTACGAGGAAAAAGTCGATGAATAATTTGATAAATATATTGGCTGTATGTGTACGAGCTGAACAAAATAATTTCAAGATTCAAAAAACCTCACCCGTATTCACTTGGAGGTTTAAAATTTAGGCCGTCAAAATATTTAGATCTATAGTTTCACAGTTGTGTTTTCATCGTGGCATTATTTTAGATGCCATATGACGCTTTGTGTTATTTTACCTTTTTTGTAGGTAATTAAATCGTCTTACCGATAAATAATTTGACGGGGAAGTTGTTGCAAATACGTTTTAGTTCTATTAAAGAACACAGCACATACCTACTTGAATGATTGAAGAGATTTGGCCTTGAATTATCTTTATTTGCTTTAAATCACGATGTTTCAACTGGTAAGTATTTCCAGCAGTCTTCAGGTGAATACTAAATAAGCACAGTAACTACGGATCTATTTATACTAGCTAGATGTACTGAAGCATATATGAGATGGGTGCACTCATGCATTCAGTTCTTGTGTGGTATTCTAAGTTTACATCCATCTACTTAACAAAGGTTTCCAGATATTTCTTATATTTAATGAGGGCTTACTAAAACAATCTGGGTTCTGGTTGCAGCTTCCTTGACCTTTCTTCAGTGTGGTTCTTTATGCAGGATTTGAACTTCTTTCCACTTGGTATGATGGCCGTGTCAGCATGGTCAGCTGCACCTGATTGTTCGGTCTCTTCTTTTAGTGTTTTGTTTCTGTATTCCTTGATCCTTGTTTCGAGTGGCCTTAGTGTATCATCAATGTAAGATCAGCCACATTCGCAGGGAATCTGGTCGACACAGTTTTTCTTGTCTTTTTGGCTAGACACTTAGGCTACTCGAACTAAGGGTCAAGAAGAGAGCGAAAAATCAGGTGCAGCTGAGCATGTCTGGATACACAGCCATCAAATAGACAGAACCTCAAATCCTGCATAAAGAACCACACTGGAGAAAGTTCAGTGAAGCTGCAACCATACACCAGAACCCAGATTGTTTTAGTAAGCCATCATTAGATATAAGAAATATCTGGAAAACTTAGTTAAGTAGATATACCTAAACTAGATGTGTAGAATTCCACGCACGAACTGAACGCATGACTGCAACCATCTCAGTTATACTCCAGTGCATCTAGCTAGTATAAATAGAGCTCTAGTTACTTTACTGATTTAGTATTTACCTGAAGACGGCTGGAGATACTTACCAGTTAAAACGTTGTGATTTACAGCAAATAAAAAGTCCAAGACTCTTCAATCTTTCCAGAAACATCATTGTCGCTAACCTTCAAACAGACAACAGTACGTACTAAAATACGTTTTCCCTTACCTATAGATTTAAAGAAAAACCAAAAAAATATTTACAATACAAAACTTAGTTGAGCTATTCTGACACTGGTTATTTTAAACCCTAAAACCCCCTAAAACTGTTAGTTTAGAATGGTTTTAAATTTAGAATCCTTTAGTGAATACGGCTGTGTATGTTTTAATTACTGTATTTAGAATATTTCTCACTATTTTGATAAAACTAAACGAATGTATACTATTTTAGTGTTAACACTTCACTTATAAGTGTAATGGACTTTTTCAATTTTCAATAAATTGACAAACTTTTAAAAGATTTACAAACGAGGGTTTTTATTGCCTAGTATAACATTTTTAATATAACTGAAAAAATATTTAGCTGTGTAAAGTCGTCTATTTTAATTGAAAAGTTGTATTCTTGGGAATCGAACCTGGTTTTCCGTTCGGTGTTGTTGCCGAAGATTGCATGAATAAAACTAATAGTCCCCGCGTACCACCATCCAGGTCACAGGGACCAATACAGGACCTAGTATTTATATGGGACTAAGCAGCCGTCAAGATCCTGACTGCAGTGTATTGGTCGTCGTTACCTGGTTCGCTATTGTGTAGGGGCGTTTACATAAAAAATTAATAATGTCGCAGTTGGTTTAGGCCTTCATTACACTTGTGAAGTTTTTCGTGGATTTCTGAGTTGAATTTTGAGAAAAACATGTTATGTTGGTGAAATTGTTCGAAATATAAAAAGCCAATTTTACGAAAAAATAGGTTTTTTTACTATAATCGAATTTATCGTAATCAGCACTAACATCCTGAACTAGAACCTATTGATAACATGTGCCAATATTAAAAATCTTCCTAGAATATCACAAACATTTTCTAGAAACAATTAAAAACACGGCGGAAAAGCTGCAAGTTTAAAAATATTAGGTGAGAAGGAATGTAGGTCATCCTATTAACCGCGCAATTCTTTTATTTAGTCATTATATTGATATCTTTATTTCGATAACTTAAATAGAAAAGAAACAGAACACCACTCTCAAGAGATTAGTCAGATCGGAGCGTGTCGGATGAAGGCTGTCCTGGGTTGCCGGTTTTGTTGTTACGTGTATTCTTCCGCTTGGTTTTTTTAGAGAGCGTATTTTGTTTTCCTTGCAGTATGGCGCTGTTGTCATTTATTTTTTTATATATTTATTGTTTTCCGTCAATATGTGGGTAGGTTATTTAATTTTACATTTATTGCTTGATTACAGGTATTATAGTCAGACTAGTTATATCTAGTATTTATTTAGGTTAAATATTTTTTGTACTTACTTAGATTATATGTAAGAATAGCTCTGTCGACTAAATATCGCCTAATTGTATTTCTTATTTTGAATAAAAGACGTTTATTATTATTATTAATTTAAAAGATACTTTCAATGTAACAAACATGTATATTTATAAAATCATATAATCCATTATAAAATAAATATTACAATAAATGTACAAAAACTAAAATAGGACAAATTTAATCTTAACAAATTTGATGAATTTACCAAATGATAATGCGTGTGCGTTTTGTTTTTGGCAAGTTCTTTTGGTACGGGTAAATCACGGCATTCAATTATGAGGCCACATCCTTTGCAACCTGGGGGCTGATACGTAAAGCACACTTGATTTTCTGGACAGTGTCGATTATCACATGGATCTTCCAGTGCATTTAGTCTACAATGCATGTAAGCTAAAAATTTAAAAATATATTATGTAAGTAGGTAAGTACTGAACTAATAAGCACTGCGTTAAATTTAAATATTTCTACTAAGAATAGATATATTGGTTAAAGTTTAGAATCTATCAGTAAAAAATCCAACTAGAATTTTAAAATAATTATGCAGTAAATAGGCCCGGTATTTTAGTTAACTTTTAAAAAATCAAATTATCGTAGACAGTACAAATAAAATATGCAACATAAATTTACGATGTTCGTTTAAGGGGATCTGCGCAACTTTTCCATATCTTTCAGATTGTTTCAGCCTGTTATGCTTTTTTATGAACATTCTTAAAAATGGAGGGAAAGTAAATAAGTACACAAAATACGTTTTCCTATAACTAAACGCAAAGTACCAATTTGCACTTCTAAAAGAAAGCACAAAGTATCACTTTTCAGAGGTCCGAGCGACAAAGTAACCAAAACACGACACCGACAACGATCATAAAACGTTTGGTGTTCCTCCTGTTTGACACAATTTTTAAAGTAGGCATTAGACACATGTCGTAGGTGTAGGTAAGTACTTAAACAATTTTTTTCTGATTCCACATGGAAATTTGCTGTTTCCTTTACACTTAAGTGGCGAGTAAAGTAGGCTATTCCAGTTAACTGTGCGGCAAAATTTTATAACAATCCTAGATAGCTAATGAAACTGACCAATCACAGTAGTCAATTACAGAGAAACCGTTGTTGTTCTTAAAAGTACTGACCAATCACAGTATATTATTTTTACTGATGCTCCGCCTTCTTTTTTAAGACACTAAATTATATAATTTATATGTATGTATATGGTACAATTTGTTATTAATTTGTTCAATATAATAAAGTCTAGACGCATTTATAATAGATTTATCAATAATGCAACCTGCTGAATGTGCATAGAAAATTAATTTCATGTAGCTTCATTTATCAGTTGGTTTTCCCATACTTAATTAGTTTAACGTTTCGATAGTCGAGAGGTAGAGCGTTTTACTATGGAACCAATGGTCGTGAGTTCGAGCCCGGCAACCTGAAAATTTTTTTTAAATATTTTTTAGCATAAGGTTTGTAAGTTTGGTCCTAGAAAAAAAAATACTGTTCGACTCGAGTGGATTGTCCATATTGCCGTCAGAAGTTTAAGCACTCCGCCCACAGCGTCGTGCTCAATTTACTTCCTCGTGCGATATGGACATCATATCCACTCTTGTTGTACAAACTACTAGTAATTTTTTTTTGCAGTAAAAACATTTTTACAAAAACACCGGTTGTAATAAAAATCATGTATGTAATTCGAGAGCAAAGTGATGCATTTCCGTTCTGAGCGAACAATTTGACGCATAGCGGACCGCGGCTATCTCGCAAAAAGTAAGGTTGAGCTATACAATTTAATTATATTTGGGGTAAGAGGTATTCTGAAAACAAATACAAAATCCCCGGTCTGTATTTAAAAAAAAGTTTACCGTGAAACCAATTATAAAAAATGACATAAAAGAAACTGATACCGCTGCGTTACAATATGGTAGAGAAGAAAAAAGACAAAAGTTATTAAATAAATTAATTATTGACATCATAAATCAAAAACAAGGATATATACTGAATCTTAAACAAAAACTCCACCTATAATTTATGTGTCAATTTCTAACCCCCTCGGGTCAACGCCCAGCCACGGCCCTGGCGCGAACTATTGTTGGTATAGAGTTTTTTAAGATGGTCAGTGTAAATTAATATTAATTTAAATTAAAATTAATTTTTCTCGCGACATACCATTAAAAGTTAGAACTTTTTACAATAAATAAATTCGTATCATAAACTACTTACTGGAAACAGATGAGAACGATAATATAAAAGCTCCGAAAAGAACATAAGTCAAAATGACAATCAAAAAAACGATGACGTCAGAAGTCAATGAATAAACTTCAAAAAATAATAAAATTAAATAGTAAAATCAATCTGTAACTCTTCTCTTAGTGCTTGGAAGATGTTGGGTTATTTATTATGGAATAGTTAAAAAATACCCATATTTTCAAGAAAATTTAATTAATTCAATTTGTTAGGTAGGCTGTCTCTTGGACCACTAAGTACCAAGTGTATGACTTCACTTGTATTTTTTATACAGGAAGATGACTAAAATATCATACTGTGTGGTGTCGACTCAAAGGACCAAAGTACACTAAAAATGCCACTACTGCTCTTCACAAACATGCAACTTCATCGAATTATACTTTTAATTTCAATGAAACAAAATGTTTATCCCAAGAGGCAAATTATGGAAAATGAACTATAAAGGAAATGATTGAAATAAAAAAAGAAAAGCATGCAGTCAATTACAAAACCGACATAGAGAACCTTAGTCAAATTTACCATAATTTCATACAATGAATATCTAACCCAAAACATTTTTACATCTTTTATATATTTACAAAACTTAATTAACATCCTGTATTCAATATGAGAATCTTTTAAAAAATAGTACGTATAAACAGTATCTAATCTTTTTTGGTAAGTTTTGTTATTTTTTATACAGAGAATAAAAGAACAAAATTCTTGCTAAACGCATAAAATATAATTACATCAGTTCACCATAAAACAACAACTCCAAGGTATGTTCCCTTATTTTATTCAAATTATATTTTTATCTCTTTTCTAAAACAATTATTGTATATAAATAACAAAAAATGATTTGTATTGTATAATATGTGTTATAGCTCTAAGTGTTTGAATTCTCAAAAAAAAACTAAATATTTTAAGAAAACAGTTTACAAAATGTCTTTTGTAAACTGTCAAAAATTGTGCATGTATTTTATATTTATGGCCTTTATATTTTTAGATGTTTTAATAGAGAATTAAAAAAGTACGATACAGACGTACGAAACGTTGTAACATAACAATGAGTTGTTTATTAAGTAACTTAATATACCAAAGAATTACCAGATAAAAATTAAATTATTACGTTATTCTATATTATAAGAAGCAACTTACTGTCTTTACATATTCCTTTCGAACAGCATCCACCACAACAGGAAAAATCATCAGAACACTAAAAAATAGTAACTTAGTCTAGTTAAAACGACTTTTAAAGGTAATTTACTCACAGATTGTCCGAAAAATTTACAATCCTGGGACAACACTCCCAATGGATTAAAAACCAAAAATAAAAGAACAGCGTATCCTAAAAACATCTCTTATTATCCTTACTTTAAAAGTGCGACTATATATTATATTATCAAATTAACTTTTCGATGTTGCTAAAAACCTTGTCCACTATTGGCGTTATGCTACTAATTAGTTATATCAAATTATACTTAATGTTTGCATAAAACATAAACCTACCTTTTTAATATATATTATGTTTATCCATTAACGATATAGACAAATAAAGCAGTTTTTGTTTGAGTTTTATTATAAAATGTAATTGTTAATTACAATAAATAAGCGTTAAAAATGTATTATACTACTACGTACTAACAAGATTTATTTCTAACCAACTAAAAATGTCTTTGTTACATCCAATATCACGAAAATAGTCTTGAAGGTTCGAAATAAATTTATTCGGTAAAACTTTCTCCTTAGATCTAGTTAGCAGTGGTACGAGCGTGACCCAACCATCTGGTAAATCGGGGCAATAATGTATCGCTTTTTGAGCAAACAAAGAGGCCTGCTTAGGATCTCCAGTCATGTAATATGATAACGCAGCTAAACACAATACCTAAAAATACATATTAATACAGGACACAGCTTAAAGCAAACAAAATGCAGATTAAAGGGTATAGTTAATTAATTCGCTTGGTTATTGGGGAAACGACCAGGCTTACAAAATATGAGTCAGTGGCGTAGCCAGAAAATATGTTCGGGGGGAGGGGACTCATATTTTCTAAGCAGGTTTTTTTAGGGTTCGGAGTTTCAAGTTAAAAATAAAACCATATTGATATATTTTTACATAATATAATAATGTCGAGAGAAGATTTTTAACCCGCAACTTTGACTAGCATAAATGACATTGACAGAAATAGTTTTCTTACAACCTAGGTGGCCCGATTAGCTTAATTCTTCATTATTTACTAATCAGACAACTTTGATTTTGAGAAAACAATACCTGCCAATGTCATTAATGCCACAGTTAAAGTTGCTGGTTAGTTAATTATTGTTAAAAATCTTTATAATTAATACCTACTTATTTATTTATCCACCGAATTGACCGAATTTTATAGCAACAACTTTGAAGACTAGCTGAATGCAGTCATGTTAGTATAGAAGGGACCATCGAAAATTCATTTATAAAGATTGTCGACATCAAACAGCTTAGCCGGCATCTACTTGGCCCAAAAATAAGTTATTCTAAAAGAAATTCTGTTCCAGAAAAAAAATTCTCTATCCAGAGTATTACCCATTTATTTAATATTTTTATGTCGATGGGCTCCCTACATGACTTGCTGCTAAACCAAGTAGAATAGTGTAGAGTGACCAACCGATTTCGTGGTTAGCTTCATAAATGTTTACTGTCGCTGTTATTCGAACCTAAATATACTAGGCATAACCTACATTTAAAAGCTGTAAAATCCACATTTTTACTTACGGTAACTAGGATTATTTTTTCGTCAAATAACCCACAAACTACTTAGCAACGTTTAAATGGTTAATCTATACAAACCAGCGAAGACAATAATTCACAATAACTCGTCGTTTAAGCGAATGAGTAGAAACGTCGTTTTTAACAAACTAACTGTGCAACTCGAGTACGGTGCATAGCCGGCTTGGCGGACAGTTTGAGCTTAGTTGTTAGTCCACTATGACGATCGAGAAACACTGTTGCCAGACGTCGACTGTTGATAATAGTGAATACTGAACATTTGTTAAAATGTAGCGGAGTGTGGCCGAATAGAAAATATTAGTGAAAGGTGTAAGACGAAAAATTAGTTCGCAATTAGACTATTGGAGCTGGGGGTACGCAGCCTCTTAGGAGATGCAAACTATTACCCACCTTTATCCTATAGCTAAAGAGATGGTCAATTTTAAAGATGAAGTTTGTTTATGACTAAACCAATTTGAAAGCACTACAGATTCCACAAGGTACATTTCTGAGCGGACAAATAAGATTACAGCTAAGGTTTACCACAAAAAAAAATGTTTTCTTTCTTACCTTGGAAACATCCATACTTTTTTGATCTAGCTTCATAGCAATGTTTGCACATTTAGTAGCTGCTTCTAAACGTGTTCCATCTTTTTGTAACCTGAATATTAATTGAGACAGTGTCAACCATGTCGCCGATTCATTAGGATGTTTATGGACTAGTTTACTGAGACCTGTTATACCACCATTTTTATCATTCTAAAAAATAAATATACTTTATATGCGTTAAAATAAAGGTAGTTTATTCTTGAAATTATTTTATAATTTTTGAGAACCCTGTAACACAAAAACTTTCGTCATAAAGTGTATTATTTTTTAAGAATCGGAGAAAAATAAAGTTTTTTTGAACAATGAAATTTTTGTACTTTTTGACCTCTATCCGTGGACAATAAGATAATTGGGAAAATGTATTGGAAAAGTCAAAATTTGAAAATTATTCTAACTTAAAACAAAGTATAAGTACCTAAACTTTTTAATAAAATTTTTCAAATAGATAATTTTTATATACTTCTGGAGTGAGCGAGACAGAATTCCTAGAACGTTTCTTTTTTATACTTTGACAAATCCCGGGCGAAATGGGTTCTAACTTATTGGGATGACCTCCATGGCAGCAACCAGGAGTTTAACCAAATAATTTGAGGTTAATAAATCAAATACCAGTTTGGTTTCTTTCTCGGTTATACAATTGGTTTGTTTTTTACTCCTTGAGTAGCAGGCTGCGACCTACGTTACCAACGAATTAAAAGTTAATTTTTCACTTGTTTTTTTTACCAGCAGGCCTGTTTTTGTTTTACTCAAATCCCAGAAGGCCTTGGAAAAAACTTGTTCAAAATATTGCAAACAATATAACATTTTATAAAAGCAAAAAAAAAACGATTAATTTCATAGTTTTTTTCATTCAATGGATCAGGATCAAATTTAAATCAAACTTTTAAGATGTGTTTAGACGTTTGTACCGACCGCCTTTTTTTAAACGTCATTTGATAATTGCATTCTAATGTATCAAAATATTTAAAAAAAATGTTGTTAAAAGTAGGGAAAGAGTGAAATAAATTGGACTAAACAGTCAAATTTTTGTAGTAACATTCAACACTTAAGCCAATGATACATCGGTGATATCATCCTCTACAAATAAAACATGTCACTATTCCACAAAATATTTGATTTTTCTATAAACTCACAACGGTTTGTCCATAGCCAGTAGCGGCTCTTGGTAAAAATTTTAAGTTGTTCTACAATTTTTGCAAAAAAAAAACTTACCCATTTTTAATAAATTAAGTCTGTCCTACGTTCTTTTCTGTTCGCAAATTTTGTAATCACTTTGTCATTAAAATTGCCTATTTCGGAGATTAACTTTTTTTAAATAGATAGCTTGGAAAGAGCTGTTATTACGATTTTTAATAACTTTTTCTAGTCTCGTTCAACGTTTCTCCTAGATTGTTTGCTATTAAAAATTTTAGAAGAGGTAGTGCGTCATTTAATGTAAGCATGGAAAATAATATAAAGCATTTTTTTGTTACATCCACAAATCCATTCATTCTCTAAATAAATGTTTCACAGCTTTTTCAATAGTAATACCTGGTAATGGTCTACCTTTTCCTTTTAATTCAATCTTTTCTTGGTATAAATATGTAAAAAGTATCTTCACAACCTTACCCAATACCGCGCTCGCGCTGCACCAAATTCAGCGAACTCTCCAGTTAAATCACGGCTTAGTTTTTTAGACGGACACAGGGAAAGCGGAGTACTGCGCGGGTGTTTCAAGAAGCTTGCAAAGCACGATCGCGTGGCCCAGATAAACAATAACTCGGCGATAGCGTGAGCCGGTAGGTTATTCCACTGGTCGACTATACTTGCGTGGTTAGGACTTTACTAGCAGTTTTTTAAAAATCATTTTCAACATAAATACCGAGTATGTATTATATTATATGCTTTTTGGCAATAGAAAATATTTTAGTTAGATTAGTTAATTATTTTTAATTTTTTTGGAAGCTCTGACGCACTGCAGCGTTTATGTACCAGCTGCCATTGTACAGGGTGTCCCAAATTCGAGCCTCATCATGGGGATCTCGGAAACTATAAGAGATACAGCATCGGTCAAATGGTGTCAAAGTTGCGGAATTTTGTGCCCAGTAAAATGATGATGAAATGATGACATCGAAACGTCTTGATATAATTAAGTGTGTTACATGGTTGAATTCACTTTAAAAAGATTTCAAAAAATAAAATAAATACACCACGATATGGAGCAAGAAAAGTTGCCTTAACAATGTTGTGTTTGTTTTTTTATAGCGGATAAAATAAGTCGGCCAATTTAAAAAAAACAAAATATCAATATTTTAGTTTTTTTCAAATATTTCTAAAACTAAAAAAGATTTTTTTACGATATTACTGGGCACGAAATTCCGCAACTTTACCACCATTTGACCGATGCTGTATCTCCTATAGTTTCCGAGATCCCCATGATGAGGCTGGAATTTGGGACACCCTGTACATAGGGCAGCCATCAAAAAGTGTCGGATCTGGCAAACAAACGTCAATATTACAATGATAATAGCGATTACTTATAGATTTTTAATTTACGTACGCCTATACGCATAGGCACAAAATTTCATGTTGCCATACGACCTTAATAAACATTAAACATTTTAACTTGAAGAAATAGTATACATAAAATGGAGAGGAAATACTTTGGGTCTTCCTGCATTAATATATTAAGGATTTGTTTAAAATTAGTTATCTACACGTTTCGAATGTATCAACATTTATCATCAGGCGAAACAGTATAGTTTTTAATTTAATCTTGTTAACAGGTCAAATTTTAAAAAAGGGCTAGCAAAACACTACAGCAAAATGCGTGAGTTTTAAATCTACAATAAAAAGTGTCACTTACATTAAGTAAGTAAAGGTACGACAATAAAGTACAATAATGGTACATGTACTCTGAATATTCCCTTCCGCTGTATGTAGTCGATGACTCTAAACTATTTAATTCGTTAAGAACTAGTTTCGCCAACTTCGCATCATTATGCAACAACGCTAATGAAAAAGTTGAATATAGACTCCATGAAGAGGGTGGTTTCAGCTCAATACTAAAAATAAATTAACAAACTGTTCGTCAAATAGTTAGAAAATTAGGGAATTATGTAAATGGTATTTAATGTTTTTGTTTTACAGTTACCTTTGAAATAATAAAGTTTTGGCAGCATCAGGCCCTTGGAACTTGTATGCCATAGAAGCCAAAGCTACTAGGAGTTCCGATTGATAAGTTTGCTCCTCGGTCAGCCAATGCAATGCTTGTTCATAAGCAGCAAAAGATTCTTTATACTGGCCATCTTAAATACAACAAAAAAGTTTTATAAAATGTTAGTATTATAAAACCGTTTACTGATCTTAATTTGCTTCTGTTAAATACTCGAAACTAACCAATATAATATGGTCGCAATCAGAGCTGGGCATTAATTGCATTGAAAGTGCTTGAAAAAGTGTTTCAAGCACAACAGTACTTCGACAACAGTGCTTGCAAGCACTTTTAAAATACAGTGCTCGGTAATTGAAGCCCTTTATAAAAAAATATTGGTAATTGAATTTTGCATTTCAAGTCATTTAAAGTGCACTCAAAATTTCTTTCTTCGGTAATTGGTAATTGCAAGCACTTAGAATTTCCAAAGTGCTGGATGCTGGCAATTACTTTTTCAAGTGCTTTGCCCAGCTCTGATCGCAATAAATAATGTATTTATTTTATACTGCGCGGAATTCATTATAACTTCTTTTCTCAACCGAGACGATGTTCACTGTTAAAACTACCAATGTCATTTCCGGCCAATTTTCAAGAAGATTAAAATGTTAAGGCTTACAGGTCATGCAATGTAGCATGAGCCCTGAGATGCGCAGAAGAAAGAAAAGGAGAGTCAGTGTACGACAGAGATACCTAATACCGAATTTTAGTAAAGTACAGTCCGCGTAGAAAATAAAAGTGGGATTTGATTGATAAAGCCGTAGTGACTGCTAATCGTGTTTGCTAATTGGGCCCTGTTATGCAAAAATCAACCAACCAACAAAATAGTTAATTCCTTTTAATTATTTTTATAATAATTTAAATTATCGGAAATTTTTTCAACACTAAACTAACTATTCAATATGTAAATTATATTGTAATTCTATTATTCTAACAGTAAAATTATTTTATATATTTTGACCATGCAAACTTAGATACATTGAGGGTTAGTTGCTTTTGGCATAATATGGCCTAATTATGTGTTTATTATGCTTTTATGGCTGCCCTTTCTCGAAACAATATACATATTTGCATCTATTCATATGTGTTTAAATTGTTGGTAATCCTCAGTAATGGGTTTTCCATATTTAATGAGCGTTTATTACTTCGCATCCCTGTTTTTTTTATAATTTTATTATGGCCGACACAATTTCGGCTTTATATAATTAAAGATGTATGTACATAACATATTAAGAGTCTAAGTTTTAAAAGTACATGTATGACTATTATATAATATTTATCAGTTTCATCTGTCTAATTCTTCTATTCCGGACAGAGAACCCTCGCTTACATAATCATCAGAGTCTTCGCTTGAACTGCTGTCAGTGTCATTCAAATGTATTATTAGGTTTTCTACAACAATATCCACCATGGGTTCGTTTTCCATATACTCTAATTCAAATCTTTTTGCTCGTTCGCAACGTGATTTCCACTGGTCCACCGAAAATTGTTCAAAAAAAGTATCGGTTAATTTCATAACACGGAAACTCTCATTTTCTTTAAAAATTGGATGCGGAGATGCCTTACGTCAGGTTTCTCCATTAAAATTTTTCTATTGGTTTTGATTTTTCTCCAACGAAATCCAATTTTTCTTATTTCTTTTCTTAATCTGTTCAAGCATCCCTGGTAATTGATATCATTTTGAAATTTTTTATGAATTCTCGCTAGAGTTGGCACTTGCTTTTCTGTTTTATGAAAATTGTGAATTGTTCTGCGTAAAACACCTTGAAAAGCAACGTCCAAGACTATTTTGCTTTTTCTGTTTTCACGCTTTTTGTTTGGCGTGGAAAAAGATTTAACTGCTCCGGATTCGATATTTTTGGCTTCTTTCCTGTATCTGCCTCTTGTTGCATAAATTTTATTAAATTATAAACTATTTCACGGCTTTGACCGCTCAATACTCGGTTTAAGACTTTACTTTTAAAAGGCATTATTACAAATAAATATAGTAATAACTTTTTTTCCAATGAACGTCCTACTTTTCTGACAGACTGTACAGAAGTGTGCGTTTCAAAGATCATCACAATAATGAGCTCTCGGCTAGCTCCTCCCACCTGTTTACTGCGCACCCAAAAGTCAGAGCTCAAGCTATATTGCACGAGCTGTACATGTGCTGTGTTTATAAACAGCTACCCTGTTGTTTGGTTATAAGGTGAGAGTCGGGCGTGCGGCCCCAAGTTTTTTGCACTGAAACCTAGCAGTGGCTTATTCTGAGCCCCCCTCTTGCTAGAAAATATTTATTAATTTTTTAAGGTCCCGTAGATTTTTAAAAAGTTTGCATGTTACTGCGTTGAGTTTCTCCGAGGAATTTAAATCTTCTACAGGTCAATGCTTCGCAGCTCTACAGCTTTGAATTCTACAGGGTACTACAAATTAGTGTGCGTACAAAGGGATCTCGAAAACGGTAAGAGATACGAAGATAGTTAAATTGAAGCAAAGTTACGTATTTTGGGGCTTAATAATTTGAAGAACGAAAATTATAAATATTCCGAATACCTCCGGAGATATCCGAAAAAAACCGAGATTTTTAGTTTTGCGTTTTAATTTTTTGCACCATCATTTTTTACTTGGGAAAAACCAAAAAACACTTTTTTATATTCGTTTTTATGTTCTACAAGATGACGTTATTAGTTTTCAAATTGGACGTTGCGTTTTTTAGATACCAACCTTAGGTCAATTTTTTAAAATACGGATCTGGAATTTTAAACACAGTTTTAGGGACTTCTAAGCTTTACAAATTTAACATAATTTAAAGGTTTTTGAAATTTTTACGTTTTGTCATCTAATAACACATTTTTTCAAATTATTTTTTTTATATCATTACAGTCCTTACATTTAGAGCCAAACTAAAAAAAAATATTTGTGATTTGAAGAATTAGTGCATTTTTACTCAAAGAGATCTGATATTTTGTAAGAACAAATCCTAACACTCTAGATACCTTTTTTTCACACGAGAGTATTAATATTATTCTAGTTTACAGTACTTCGAGATCTAAGGCAAAAACAATAGGAATTAAGGTATATGTAATATTAATAAAATAAATAAAAATAGTAATAAAGAATATAATTACTTTTTATGCCTTAAAATCTTATTTACTTCCTAAAGTATTGTTACGGTAAATCATTGAAATAATAAACGGCCTAAACACCATAGCAGCCTGTAATGTCATTTTAATATTTAAGTAGTCCTAAAAATATTTGTCAGAGCCGGTATAGTAAAGAAAGGATAATTTTAAATACTGATGATGTGTTAATTGATGACAAAACGTTATATTTTAAAAATATTTTAATTGTATTAAATTTTTAAAACTTAGAAGTCTCTTACACTGTATTTAAAATTCCAGGTCGTTATTTAAAAAAATTTACTTGAAGCTGGTATCTAAAGAACGAAACGTCGAATTTTAATAATTATACCGCCATTTTATAGGTTATTAAAATTCAATCATAAAGAAGGTGCCAAAAATGAAAAAGGAAAATCTCGTTTTTTTTTGGATATAATTCGGAATATTTACAATTTGCCGTCACCAAGTCATGCCCCAAAATACGCAACTTTGCCTCAATTCAACTATCTTCGTATCTCTTACCGTTTTCGAGATCTCCTTGTACGCACACGAATTTGTAGCACCCTGTATATAATATGTGGGGCGGTTTCGTCCTCTTCGCCGCAAAGTCTGCATTCAATGGGTCCATTGTAAATTCCTATTCGACGTAAGTGTTTTCTTAAGTGGCAGTGGCCAACCACTTGTTTTATGTGGGTACGCGTTAAAAGCAACCATCCAGTTTCTTTAAGGGTTTCCCAATTGTAGCCCTCGCATGAGTTTGGCAAAGTGTTCTATGCCATCGAGATAGGTGTTGTTATGCTCATTTGTTTCATATTGCTTTAGATGCCTGTTTTAATATACCAAGGGCGGGTTCAAGGTCCCTGAGCTTTTAAGCAGATCCAGTTCTCGCCGATTTATCTGCTTTTTTCTGCTATCCCCGAGCTTGGTAAAACAAAAATTATCTAAATCGGTTCAGTGGTTTCCAAGATATCGGTGGACAAATTATATACATAAAAAACGAATTGAGAAGCTATTTTTTTTAAAATCAGTTAAAAATTATTTTCCTATACGAACGCAGTTTATTTATTTCATTACCAATAATATTAAATAAACATACTGTAAACGTGATCTCTTGATACTTTAATACTAATTTAATAAAATATAATAAAACACGTCCTTGAAAAATGCAGTTGTTAAATATTTTGATTCTTTATACCGAATAACACTTCCATGTAGGTAAGAAACGAGTACTAACTTCTTCTGCAAATAAAGAATATTTAATGAGATATACTAAACTGTATTCTAACTGGAAAAACCAACATGCTGTATCAAAGTCTAATTAGGAAGAAGTAAAAGTTTTGGATTACTGTATTTCTGTAGTCAGATGGCAAAATATGATATGTCCGTTTTTGTATATTTTCAGTACGGCAATTTTAAGTACCTATATGATCTGCTCTGATACATAAGTATAGTATTTTGTATATACAGGGTTACAAATTCGACATACCAGCATTGGAATCTCGGAAACCATACGAGTTAGAGAAACGGTTAAATGGGGGCAAAGTTGTGCAATTCGGTGCTAATTATAATTCCGCTTAAAAAGTTTTCAAATTTCGAATACTTCCGATTTTATTCGAAAAAAAAACGAAATTTTGCAAAATCGTTTTTATTATTTTCTAAGCTCATTCGACTAGCTATTTAAAAATAAATGACACTTTGTCATTGCCACTTTTTCTCCTCTACAAAATGACGTTACTAAACTAAAGATCCACCGTTTCGTTTCCGAGCGGCCATCACCAACTTTACTCTTTTAAATACGGACCTGGATTTTTTTTAACCGATTTTTAAACCCACCTACCCTCAAAATATAATGACGATATTACTTTCTCATAATGATGAATTGACCTTGCTTATTTTTTTAAATTCATATTTTTTACACTTCTTGCCAGTCCAGTCCTGGCAACGAATTACAGTATTAATTAAAAACTTTATTTTATTTAAAACCAAATAAATTTCATGAAAAAGTTTGTCTAAAGTTCATGTTAGGTATATTTACATACAGGTTGCATTTGGTGGGATAAGGAGAAGATCGGTTGTTGTCGCCAAAATTGGAAGAAAAATCGATCTTTGTATTGAGCAAAACGGCAATCTCTTTGAACATTTAGAAAATTAGGATTTATAATTAGTAAATTTAGAATTATTGGAAAATTCTTATAAAATAAATTATATTGCTTATGTATGAATGTTTTAAATAAAATCAAGTTTTTAATTAATATTGTAATTCGTTGCCAGGACCGGACTGACAAGAATTGTAAAAAATATGAATTTAAAAAAATAAGCAAGGACAATTCATCATTATGAGAAAGTAATATTTATGGCACACACAGGTGTTTATGGCATACACAGGTGTTTATGGCACACACAGGTGTTTCAACACTTAGGTGCCTTATAAAAATGTATAAAATATTAATCAATCTGTATACTCTAAGATCTATAAAATTGTAACAACAGTTTTGAATAAATTTGAATTTGAATATCGCCATTACATTCGAGGGTAGGAGGGTTTAAAAATCGGTTCAAAAAAATCCAGGTCCGTATTTAAAAAAGTAAAGTTGGTGATAGCCGCTCGGAGACGAAACGATGGATCTTTAGTTTAGTAACGTCATTTTGTAGAGGAGAAAAAGGGACAATGATAAAGTGTCATTTATTTTTAAATAGCTAGTCAAATGAGCTCAGGAAAAAATAAAAACGATTTTGCCAAATTTCGTTTTTTTTCGAATAAAATCGGAAGTATTCGGAATTTGAAAACTTTTAAAGCGGCATTATAATCAGCACCGAATTGCACAACTTTGCCCCCATTTAACCGTTTCTCTAATTCTTATGGTTTCCGAGATTCCAATGCTGGTATTTTGAATTTGTAACACCCTATATATACACAATTCACGACGTGACGTGTGAGCTAATTACGTCTCACTAAAAATCTGGGAAAATTTTGAGGTGCCGATATCAGCTGTGCTACTGCTGTCGGAAAACGAGAGAATCGGTTGCGCAGACTATAGAACACTTACCCCTGAATAAAGCTAGAGCCAATCCAGCTCCACTGCTAAAAGTAGCTTCTTTTACATCACCAAACATTTCGATAGCTTTTTCGAAGTTTCCTGTTCGATACAATAACCGTCCATAATTTACTCTAACTGCATCCTTATGTTCTTTACCAGCCAAGAACAATGCTTTTCTAAAAGCATCTCTTGCTGAATTGTTAAGACCCATCCGTTCATAAAGTATACCGAGCATGTTCCAGGCACATTCATCGTCTGGATTTTTTTCTAAAATAATAAATAATAACACATATTACTAAACTTTTTTGTTTCTAATCCCACTTTTACAGTTCTTTTATCATGTTCCCTGATGACACGATGAAGAAGTGTCCGCCACAGCTTACATTTTTTTTGCTATATTATAGATTATGAATTATTTTTTTCAAAGCATTATTTGTATTATCTCCAAAAGTATTTTAGATATTATTTTATATTTTGGTGTTTTTTTTTTTACGGTTCGCCGACTACGTAGGCCATCTTGAACCGGTCATCGACCACAAATGTGATCTACCGACTGGGGAGTGTGAAACGGCACCTTCATCCTACGAGATATCCGATCTCATCCGGCCTGTCCGGCGTGAATACGATGGCTAGGTGTCGATTCATTTTACACTCTTTCCTGAGGCAAGAGCACGCCGTGTTCCCAAGCGGTCACCCGCCCAAGTACTAACCGCGCTCGACATCGCTTGACTTCGGTGATCTGCGGGAACCGGTGCTTAATATGTCGACAGGCCCTTGCCAATATTTTGGTGTGTATGTGTAAATATATAGCTCTGAAACTATTGTTTTTTTAAATCAAAATTTTTCTTTTAAGTTCTATTTAAAAAAGATCTTAAAAGTTGGGAAAAAGTAGTAAAAACAATATGGGACTTATGGATTGGTTACATCTAGGTGTCCTTTTTAAAGGATACCCGTACCGACATCTAGTTTTGGGAAATTAAATTTAAAAACTTTGGAGCCAAAATGTATTGGCCTTTATAAAGGATGGTAGGTTCATATGGGTTTTAATAGAACCACGTATTTTAGTTAGAATAGTTTGTATACTATATTTTAAGTAAACTTTTAATGATTTGACGTTTCTTTTGTCAAACCCGTTAGCCAATATGTGATTTAAAAATTTCTTAATTACGAAAACGGCTTTTCCTCACGAACATTGGCTAGATTCATGAGAGGCATGATACAACTACGGAAGATATGATACCGCGCAGGTTTTCGTGACGTCACCTTGAGCCTAAAAACCGCCATATTGCGATATTCTTCGTTGTTTAAGTTCGGTATTATGTTCCGATAAGGCAAAAATGTTATTTTTTAGATGTAGGATGTATTTTCGTATCAGAGAACTAAATACAAAATTACACGATGCAACACTTTCTAGAAAAAGAAAAATGAAAAAAACAATAACCTAAATTTTTCATGATCACAGTAATCAATCTAAAATGTATGTTTCAATATTTCAGTTACAGTACAAATTCTAATGTTAATATGATTTGAAATAAATTTATTAAAAATTTCATATAAAATTGCCTTTTAATAACGTAAACTACGCTTTGCCGTATAATTCGGCGCGTTTAATTTAAAAATTCGTCACAATGTGACGTCACGATCCACTGCGCACCCTGTTGACATCATACCTTGTATAGTTGTGTCATGATGAGAGGTGGATATATAACTGACTGTATATTTACATGTACACGACAAAGATACACACTAAAAACTCCAAATTGTTGCCCTTCAATCAGCTAAAACCCGTCAAGAGATTATTGTGACAGAACCTGATATCGATGCCCTTAGTATGTATATCTCTTTCTAACGCTTCGACCCTAGCATATCTCTTTGCATACTTCAGGAATCCGCGTATCTTCTTTGAGTTCTTTCAATTAAATAGAGCCGCATCGCGCGCTCGGCACCGCATCCATTCATTCAATTTTGGTTTTGATTGTTCACGTGTTGAATAAGTGCAGTGTTATTGTTATTGTTTATGGTATTTTTAGAGATCATTTTGCTATTATTTTGTAGACTTACATTTTCTGGTTATAAGCTGTTGGACTGTGTGTATTTGTGAAGTGTTGTATTTATGAAAAAAGTAAGTAAATATATTGTTTCTTTGGTAATTATTGATTACAGGAACACCATGACAAAATAGAATAAATTAAAAATTAATAGAATATATTTTGCGTCATATATTACGAATTTAAACTATTTTTGTTATAATTAATCTTGGTTTGGTTTATTAGCATAGCCGTATATGTGGCATAGCCTAGAATGCAAACATTTTTATTGTGGCATGTAATTTTTCTCTTTTAATACTTTATTGAACTGATCCCAAAAAAGCACGAGGTTATCAATTTTATCTGTAAAAGCACGAGGTTATCAATTTTATCTGTATTCGTATTTGATAATTTTTATTGTATTTGGTATAGTTGGTTACCGAGATGGGTCCATTGTAAGGAATTTTAAAAAATTAAGGGGAGAAGAAAGGAAGGGTAAAATGTAGTCCTGAAAATTTGACAAATGACTAATATCTTTATTTTTAAACTATTTTATTTTTATTGTAGGTAATTAAAAGGTTTTAAAATTTTTGCCGATAAATATGTTTCTAGCCATAAAACAAATTTTGACTTTTGATTGTAACATTTTTAGATATTTATTTATTATGGATCACGACTATTGAATTCCAAATATATCCAGTAGAGATCAATTTTCCTTTGTTTTCTAAAATGTCCATAACTTTGATAAAACGAAGTAAAGGGTAGGCCATGAAAACATTAAAATGGTTAATTTCAATCTGCTTTATGATATAAAATTGACTTGCTTGAGGAAAATGTGACCGTTAAGGCTATTATATTTACAACCTGTTTAAAAATAAAAGAATTTCTCAAATAGCAATACATCTTTGTTTTATTATAATAAAATTCTTCATTTTCTTTCTAACGGTGTATCAAAGTTAATAATTATTTTTAAGGTAATAGTGGAAATTAACAACAATACCATAAATGTAATTTCTCCACGACCATTACTGAATGCAATAATTCCAAAATCATTTTTGATAATAGAATATAAAAATTCTCGCTCTTGAGTTGGAATATTTATTCTGAAACACTTGCTTCTTATGCGTTTTGCGTGTATTTTCATTCCATAACAAGATACGGAATGAATATTCTGTAATTGATCTAAACGACATAGGTTGCCATGAATTTCGAAACTGTCAATGTCAGCAGACAAATTTTAGTGCAAGTCAAAATATGAGTGAAAAATCGGATGAATTAGATATGGAACTGTATAATACTCCACCTGAAATTGCAAATATTGCGAATAGTATTTTTGGTCGTGGAGAAAATATAGTCTGCTACTCGGTTAGAATAAAAATTCGATACTCGTGGTTCCTCACGCTCGCACTCGGATCAAATTTTCATTTCAACCTCGTTACAGAATCTACTATTCTAAACCCGTATAAGCATACGAAGTTATGTCAAGTATGCCGTGGAAAACAATTCATTCATTTTAATCTTCGTTAATATTATTTAATGCCATTTGACATTTTGGTCTAATACAAATGGAAGATGCTGGCCCACCCGGCATCGCCCGGTGAGATACCATTGCATCAGATTACGCGGCGTGAAGTTGCTCTTTGAGTTAACGTTTCGTCGCTGTGCTGATGTTTCCGGTTTCCAGGGTGGGGCCGTATGAAAGAAGCATGATGGAAGCTCCAAGATCAAAATATTCCGGAGGTAAACTCGCCCCCCGATCGGATCTCCGGGTGGGGGCTGTTCCTGTGGCTTCATCAAGCGAAATTAATGAATTATCCACCATTCCCGACAATTTATTGGGTTCCTCCAACAACACTCAACGAGGAAATGGTGTGGCGCCTGCAGTTACTAACAGACCCAAAAGTAACAACTTCAAAATTGATTTCTGCAATATTAGAGGGCTTAACACTAACATCAATTCAGTCCACCAGCACTTACAATCTTCCAAGCCCCATGTGCTTGCACTGACCGAGACAAAAGTCAGAGCGTCAACGAACACCGTCAGCTATTTATATCCTGGATATGATTTTCACTTCCGTTTTAGACGCAACTTTGGGGTCTGTCTGTTCATTCGAGATGATCTTTGCTGCCAACGGGAGGAGATACTGGAACCGAAAGACTTTGATGTAATGTGGTTTAAAATATCTTCACAACGAATCACCAAGTTTATATGCTGCCTTTACCGTCCTCCAAGCGACATGCATTACAGGGCCCTCTTCTCATCACTAGCCAACACAATCGACTTCTTGCAAACCAATCATCCGAATGCCGAAGTCGCTATCTTTGGCGACTTTAACGTCCACAATGTCAACTGGCTTAAATACTCAAACACCAACGATGAGCAAGGCCGCGAGGCCGAATCTTTTGCGATCAGTTCTGGTCTAACTCAACTCGTAGAAGAACCAACGCGGGTTCCAGACCGAGCTGGGGATTTTGCTAGTCTTTTAGATCTCTTTTTAACTTCAAATCCAGATCTATATACGGTCACCGTACAACCACCATTGGGCTCTTCCGATCACAAACTTATTTCAACCCTAAGCGAGCTGCCAATTAGTTCTGAACAACCTCCTAAACCCCGTAAGATTTGGCACTATACATCAGCTAAGTGGGAAGACCTAAAGGACCATTTTCGCAACTTTCCCTGGCTACGCGTATGCTTTTCTTCCGATGATCCATCTGTCTGTGCAAAGGAGGTCTCCGACGTCATTCTAACTAGCATGGAGGCCTTTATTCCTTTCTCCAAAAAGCGCCCTTCCAACGGCAAGCCCTGGTTTAGCAAGAATTGCCAGCGTGCTGTCAGATCTAAAAACCTGGCTTACCGACAGTGGCGTAAAAACCCTACTCCTGAAAATCGCGCCATCTTTGTTACCACCCGAAACCAATGTAAGCAAATGATAGACCAAAGCAAAGAAGCTCATAACGAGAGAATCAAAAACAAACTTCTTGCCAGTCCTAACGGATCAAGGTCCTTTTGGTCAGTCGCTAAGGCCGTCAGCCAAAACTTTACAAAGTCAACTATTCCACCTCTAACACGTTTCGACGGCACAATAGCAACCACAGCCGGGGATAAAGCAAACCTACTTGCTGAACTGTTTTCCTCGCATTCCACTGTAGACTTTCAGGGAAAACCACCACCCAACATTCCTTCAGTTCAATCGCAAATGTTCCGTCAGCGTCTTGTTAAACGGATTCTTAAAGGACTCGACGTCAATAAAGCTTCTGGTCCAGACGAAATTCCTATCATTGTTCTCAAGACATGCGCCGATGAACTTACACCAGTATTTTGTAGACTTTTCAACTTATCCTACAAAAAAGGAATATTTCCATCCTGCTGGAAGTCGGCGCGTGTCCAGCCCATTCCAAAGAAAGGTAAAAAGACCCTGCCAAGCAACTACCGACCCGTCGCATTGCTTTCAGTAATTTCAAAAGTAATGGAGAAAGCTATTAACCAACAACTCCTAAAGTATCTGGAAGGGCTTAACATTATCAGCGACCATCAATACGGTTTTCGTAAGTCCAGATCAACAGGTGACCTTCTGGCATATGTCACCCATCTTTGGAGCAACGCCATCGAACATCATGGAGAATCCCGGGCTGTTGCACTGGACATCTCTAGGGCTTTTGATCGTGTTTGGCACGATGGGCTTCTAAGTAAATTGCGATCCTATGGTATGCCTAATGGATTTTGTTTATGGTTAACCAGCTTCCTTAAGAACCGTTCTCTGCAAGTGGCGATTGACGGGTTTCTCTCAGACACCTTCACCATCAATGCCGGTGTTCCTCAAGGGTCCATATTGTCGCCTACCCTCTTTTTACTGTATATTAACGACCTTCTAGTGAAAACCCAAAATCCAATTTATAGCTTTGCTGATGACAGCACACTTGTCTCATCTTTTACCTTGACTCCCCAAACATCCGCTGCCGACACACATCTTCGCAGGCAGCATGAAGTATTGCGCCTCAACAAGGACCTGGAAGAAATTTTGGCTTGGGGTGACAGTAACCAAGTCAAATTTAATGCTAAGAAAACCCAGGCAGCAGTCTTCTCCAAAAAGGTTAACATTGCAGAACCGGATATAGTCATGGCAGGACACGCAATTCCCCTGGCACCGTCTATTAATTTGCTGGGGGTCAATCTGGGAGGTAATATGTCTTGGCATGATCACGTTGCCGCAATTGCCAAGACAGCTGCACAGAAACTTGGTGTACTTTTCCGCACCAAAAGGTTGTACACACCTCATCAACTTTTGACACTCTACAAAGCCCAGATTCGACCATCATTAGAATATTGCTCTCATGTCTGGAGCTCTGCACCCAAGCACACCCTTCGGCTACTGGATTCCATTCAAAGGAGAGCCGTTCGTCTGATCGGCGACCCCGAGCTGACCAAGACCCTCGATAGCCTGGAGCATCAAAGACAGGTTGGTGATTTGGCTCTCTTTTACAGATATTTCCATGGCAGGTGTTCGACTGACATTACCCACTTGATTCCACCTAGAGCAATGCAAAACAGAAATACACGGCGAACCACTGCTGCTTATCCATATGTTGTTCAGCTTAGTACTCCTCGAACTTCATTGTTCAAGAATTCTTTCATCTGGAGAACGTCATCTTTGTGGAATGATCTTCCTGAGGTCGTGTTTCCCAATGAATACAATCTTCAACGTTTTAAGACCAACGTTAATCGCTTTTTTCGCACTCGCACCGCTCCCAGAGCGCCTTAAAGGATTTTTCCTACAGTGCAGGTGTTTTATCATAAAAAAAAAAAAATAAATGCAAAAATAATATTTTTGTTTTCCACAGCCTACTAGACTGGTATTGACTAAATTTCTTATCGCTTATTCGAGTCTAGTAATTATATTTATGATGTTTCTTGCTAATTTCTACTATTGCCTAGTGAAAAATTTTAACTTGTGGTACATCGTTAGAAAGAAAATTAAATGAACAATATTATTATAATAAAACAATTTAAAAAATGGAGAAATTCCGCTTTGTTTTTTTAGAAAACACGTTGTAAATAACATAGCCCATAACATAACAAATAAATTGTTCTCCAGCAAGTCAATTTTATACTATTATTGTCGGGTTGCATAAGGAATTTTAATAATAATTATTTAACCAGCAAGTTTGACTGTGACAGACGTAACATTGACAGAAATAGTTTTTTCACAATCATACTGGCCCGGTTACCTTAATTTTTAATTTACCAATCACGCACCTTTCAATGTGAGTATATAATGCCTGTCAAAGTCATTTATGTCAGTCAAACTTGATGATTAATTAATTATTGTTACAAATCTTTGTGCAACCCAACGTAAGTAGGTTAAAATGAGCCATTTTAACGTTTCCATGGCCTACTCTTTACTACTTAGTTTGTTTTACCAAAACTATGGACATTTTAAAAAACAAATGAAAACTGATGTGGGCGGCCATTAAAAAAATATTATAAAATGTGATAAGTCATTTAAAAGAGAATTTTCTATAGAATTTGAATATAGAATAAAAATAACAGGTTTCCATTTAAAATTTAAAAATTGGGGTATCCATATACTTAATTATAACTTTGCACGGCGCTGGTTACTTGGGAAAATAATTTAGAAATATTGTTCTACGTAATGTACTGTTGTTGCTAAATTGGACAGAATGCATTAAACTACAGTTTGTATGGCGTTTTATATAAAGAAACCTTAAAATGTTCCTAGAATACATTATAATTATTACAAGGGAAGGGTTAAAACAAAGTAATTTTCTAATCCATTTTCGATAGTGTTATTTAAATTTCACTTTCTAAAATAAACTAGCACGTGTTAGGTTAAAGGTAAAAGTGACATACTTTATGTTTTAAATTTTCAATTAACTCCTTCCTGTCAAAAATAAAAGTGACCCTGCTAAGTTAAAATGTAAACAAAAAGACTTTACGTCTATGCATCGTATAAAATACCAAATAAAGCATGCAGCACATTTCTTGTTATAATTACACTGTCGAATCGGTTTGGTGAGAAAACACCTTTAGTGATTTTAAATGGTAGAAAAAATATAATGATAAATTTAAAGACAGTTTTAGTGTTTCTCGTGATTTTAGCTACGTGTTATTGCCAACAGCATCATATAAAATACATTAAAAAGAAGAAGCATCATGGATTGCGTAAGTCTATTAAAAGTTTTGTATTTTTTTTTATAATAAACGTCTACAGACATGCTCATAAAAAAGTGGTTCTACTACAACATGGAAATTTGCTCTTTCTTTTACACTTAAGTGATTTGATAAGTGGGCTATTTCGGTTAACTATACGGCAAAATTTCATATTCTTACTGTCAGAGCTACACAGTGTTGCGACCTTTAAAAATAAAATTTCCCATTTGTTAAGAAAAATTCCACGAATGCACACAATACGGAAAAAGTCTTTTTTAGCAGATCATAACCATAAGTGATTGTAAAGAATATCCTACGAATATAATACTGTGCTTAAAAATTTCTCTTTTCCCATTGGAGACAGCGCCGCATTGTTCTCATGAATCCGGAAATTCGCCATTAGTTGACAACATTGTTAGAAAAACTATATTCCTCTTTGGCGTTCTTATAAAGTACTGAGCAATCACAGTTTATTGTATTTGCTGAGGCTCCGTCTTCTTTTTCAACACACTAAATTATATAATTTATATGTACAATATGTCATTAATTTGTTCAATATAACAAAATATATACGCGTCTATATTAGATTTATCAATAATGCAACCTGCTGAATGTGCATAGAAAATTAATTTAATGTAGCATTATTATTGAGTTGGTTTTACCATAATTTCTAATAATGATCCCGTGGCCAAGACGGTAAAGCGTCGAATTTTGGATCCAATGATCATGAGTCGTTAGTTCAAGCCCGGCAGCCTGCAAACTTTTTTTAACATAAGGTTCGTAGTTTTGGTCGTAGCAAAAATATACTGTTCAACTCGAGTGAATTGTCCATATCGCACTCGGAAGTTTTTATTTTCTCGTGAGATATAGTTCTCTGTATCCAGCCTTACAAGTGGCCTATATAAAAAAGGTAAATATATGAAGTGTTTGAAATATAAATAACTCGTGCAAAGTTAAATCTACAAGGTGTTCTTGTTGTCCTAGACCAGTGGCATGCAAGGCCGTTTAAAACGGTAGGCAAAAGTTTCATTTCCAAACGATTGACTCTAATAATTTTCTACACAGTTCACATCGCCACTACACTTAAATTACGTGAACATGTCCACTTTTCCAATTTCTTTTTCCGACAACCGACAGCGACAAAGGGCGGAAACACTAATATTATTATAAAAAATTTTTATCCACATGCGTTTTTTATTCAGATTTTAAATCTATCATCCACTTGATTAAACCAATATTGCTAAAAAAGTCAATTATTATGTGAATTATAATTTAGGATATGTACTTATTAGATACGTATAAGCCAAAATTATATTAAATCATCATAAAAGTACTTCTTAACTAACTTAACTTTAATTATTATTGAACTATATGTCTCATGTTTTATATCGAGAATGCGTAGTATTTTTTGAAAACTACAACAAAACTTGAAGATTGGCACCAAGGCACTTCACAAACGTGGGCGGATGGCTTACGGAGGCTCTTGTCTCGAGTCTTGTGTATTTGTTGCATCTCTTTGTACCCTACCGCCCCTTTCGCTAGCTTCCGCCCATTTTTGCATTTTGCTTTCTTATGAGAGGCTAATATAAAGGGATATTTCTGCTTTTAGGACAGTGCATTTCAGCAGAACAATGTAATCCAACTAGCTATGGTTGAGAAAATAAATGGTTTATTTTTATAATTAAAAAAAGCGATATACTTTTTATCTCTAGCTGAATGTGAGAAAGATAGATATATTCAAAGTAATTTTGAGTAAATATAGGAAATTACCCATTTGAAAAATATGTTACCATGCCAAGTATAATTTGGTCCATGGATTTGAAAACGAAATGAGTTTTTTTCAATTGTTTTTTATTCTCTTTCACAAGTTCACGGCCAACTAAAAACACAAGTTATGATGCCTAATTTAAACAATTTTTTAAATTTTTAGTATGAAGTTAAGTCATAAAAAAAATATACTGTACAACTCGAGTGGATTGTCTATATTGCGCTCGGAAATTTACTTCCTCGTGCGATATGGACATTATATCCACTCTTGTTGTACAAACTACTATTTAAATTTAAAATAAGTTTAAAGGTGACCATTTTAATGTAAATGAATTTTTGCGGTGTTTCTTCAAGTTCATTAAGAATTAAAGAATGTATTGTTAATAATAGTAGAACTTATAGTATAGAACAGGGAGGGAAAACCAATGGCAAGCAAAAAAATAATTTGGGAACGGCATTAATTCAGGAATTTCGGTTTTGGTTTGATGCCGCTTACGTCGTCGATGGAATTTTTTCCCATTAATAATTAAGTCAAGATAGTTTATTGGCACGTTATGGCCACGGTAAACATTTCTTTGCGAAAAATGTAGCGTAGATGTACAAAGGTTCGCCATTCCTGGAATAGAATATAACCCACAACTATGAAAGTTTTATATTACATAGCACTTAAAAAACAAAAGGAGCGAACTAAAAGATCTAATTTTAATTATGGCAAAAATTTCGTCAATCGAGTTTTTAGGGACTAAAATGTTCGCTAGAATTAAAACACATTTTAAATCCCTTTAAGAACAAATAAAAAGTAATGTTGGCAACATAATATAGATTTCATTCATTCATTCAATATTGACAACCAAAAAATTAAAATTTACCTCAGTAGGTGTAAATACCTAATCATTAATCTGAATTTTATTAGTTAGAAGAGTAAAAATGGGAAGTCGCTTAGTTTTCAAGAAAAATAAAACTGGCGTAAAACCAAATCAGACACTATAAAAAAATCACAGTATATAATATTGGGGGAAAATTAATTATGTTAAAACCGTTTGTAATGTTTAGGCTTTTTTGCTTCGCTGTATGTACATAAAAATAAAAAATGTAATTTATAGTTCTCCTGATTTATAGAGAAATGAAAATGTTAATTGTATGAAAATCATTGATACCGTCAAAACCCCAATACTTCGATAGCTGTATTACTATCAGCATTTTAACAATGGAAACAAAAAAAAACACATTTTAGTTAAAATATTTGTACTCTCAATTCTTGAGCCACAAAACAATGCTTGCTGGCATGCTTAGTAATACCAAACGGGTTTGACATGGTTCTACGCCTTAAAAAAAAGACACGATATTGCTGCGTTTAGTATGTTGGTTACAGCTTTATGTTAGATACTTGTTGTGTCCATTACAGCACACTTGCCGCTTGTGTCGATCTAAAATAAGGTCTAAAAATTGTAATAATTCCAATTATGGAAAAAATAGTTTTGGTAGCATTGTGAATTAAGTTGCTGGTCAATTTGTCAAAATTATAAATTTACTGTAATTTTTTTTACGTTTTTACAACAGTTCTGCATTGTTGTGAAGGTTACACAATATAATAATGTTACCCAACCCTAAATAATTAATGTTGTAGAGGACATCCTAAGCAGTACAAATAAGTTGTTTGACCTACCTCGAATAACCAAATTTAAAAAAAAACAATTACTGCCTACTTAAATTAGTTATTTATATACGGATAAAACATCTATTTTTATTTTGTTGCAGATCATATTAAATTTTTACATTATTTGGTTTTCCTTGCCCTTAAACTAAAACTAGTAGTTTTCTTTGGCACAATATTTACCATAGGCTTGGTTGCTGCTAAAATCTTTGGCGTAATTAAACTTACTGAGTACATGAAACGTAAGTATTATAGTTGTTAGACTAGTGACTGTTTTATACCACACAGGATGGCCCATCAAAAACATTCTACCCAGGTTTATTTCACCTCTCTACTTAAACCCCTACAACGTGGTGGCTTTCACCCTTAAAATCTTAAATGGGACCGGTCCTATTGAAAAAGCCATTCCCTTCAAAATAAAGTATCACTCGACCCCCCTTTCCATTTGAGACTTTAAGGGTGAAAGTCCACCCCATCGTAGAGGGTGAAAATAGCAAAAAATATGTCCCCCTAAAAACTAACGTTTATGTCTCAGAGCGTATTTTGATTTAATGAATTACAAGAAAATAAACCTGGGTGGAAAGTTTTCGATGGGTCACTCTGTATTTGCTGTGGGATAACAGCAAAAGCTTTAGGGCGCCTATTTTAATAATAAAGATTTTAAATTTTAGACAAATATCACATTCATGAAGAAAAAATTGTTTACGTCGATCCTCATGAACAGCACCATCACCATGATGATTATGGCGGTGGCTACTCTGGTGGTTATTCTGGAGGTTTCGAAAGTCCAGATTTTGCCAGTTCAAAAATTTATCCTTCAGGTTATGGTGGTTCAGGTAGGTTCAAGAGCTAAATATATTTAAGATATCAGTAACTATAATGTAAAACTCGTAATATTTTTCCGGCCTTGTCTTGTCTAGACGTGATCTACTGTGGGTAGCATCAGACATTTTTAACTAAATTAAGTGACTTTTAAATCATAATGTGTGATAACAAAAACGGCAATGCACTACAGAGTTACGTGATTTGGAGAATATACTAAATATGCGTGTCATATTACAATATACATTATACATAGGTCATCCTAAAAATTAATTGGAAAAGCAGGTAAAAAACGATAAAATTTAAAAAATTGCATTCCAGTTTCTATAAGTTAAAAGCAATACAATTTTTATGATTTAATTTTACTTTAAAATCCAATTTAAAAAAAAAAACATGTGGAAAATATTGTAAAAAATACAACCCAACATTTTTTTTTTAAATCGAATTTTTTAGAAAATCGCTTTGTACTTTATTTTTACACTATATCATGACCGTCTATGAGCTATGGCTTTTGCAAATTAATAATGCCTAATCTCAGACCAATTACCCTAGACCATTATACTATTACAAGAGAATAACTAACATGATTATTATTGTGCTATTACTAAAGAAGATAAACCCACGTGTCGATTTGACGTCACGTCGAGATCTGATCTGCACGGCCCGTCGATCGAACCTCGAACAGTTAATTATGATGCTTCGGCTTTTCCATACCCACAAGCAGTGATGTGATCTCTCAATGATGCCATTCGCAACGTCGTAAAAAATTGGATCGCCAAGTGGTTTATCATCTTTAGTAATAGTATCATGCCCTAGTGTGTACATTGTTAAAAGCACATTTCGCTGGGTTAATGCAGGCAGAAGTAGTATGCTATGTCCATTTCTAGCGAAATTGAGGTTTTGACGCCTATGTCCAGTTCAAATGTTTTAACACTTGCTGCAGAAATATCGTATCTCTATATTTAACCTTAAGTCTTATATTTTTTTTTGGTTTCTTCATCTTACATTGTTTTCAGTGATAATTTTGTGTTATAGGAAAAATAGTTCTGTTCCTAATAAATAACGTTACATCAATTTTGCGGTCCCCTTATTTGACCTACAATTTTAACTTGATTACACATAGGTTTAGTTTTGTTTTTGATTTTTAAGTATGGACATAGACTATACTTGTTATAAAACCAAAGTCACTTAAAATGGACATATGATACAATTTTCAATACAAAGGTATGCTATGTCCTATAATTTTTGATTTTTATAAAAATTAAGTGTGCTAATATTAAGAGAATATTCTGCACTAAAAACACAATAGAGTACCGGTTTTAAAAAAATTTATTATTAAGTTTTTTGCAAGTTATTCAGTTTTTTACTTCCCCTGTATAAACTACTAAATGTGACATAGCATACTTCTGCATTAACCCAGCGATTTGTGATACAAGTAAGTCTCCCACCCTTAAAAGGCATCGGGACGCGTGGGGAATGGATGAAAAGAAGGGAATACTACTTCTTAAGTGCTTCGGCCATAAATAGTCAGGCCACGAACATGGTCAATTTTGTTCTCACCTGTGAACTATCATATCTGAGCTTAAATGGATGTTGCGATCACAACCTTTTAATTACTACAGTGCCTAAATTCTAATTCTGTAAACATAAAACGTCCTCATGGCAAAAAACAATTATATTTAGGGTAATTGGCCAGAGTTCTTAATAGTGAGATGAAAGGTCTTCTTAAACCTCTAATTATCTTGGTAAAAGTTCGCTAATTGTGCTTACTGTAAAGAGAGATACCAAAAATATATTTTCCCTATTCCAGATATTACTTTCGATCATCCTCCTGGCGATACCGAACGATACGGAACAGCGCTTGATCAATCACAATTTTCGCAGTATCCAGATGCTAAAATATCAAGCAGAAATGTTGACGGAACCTATGGTTCCGAAATGTATAATGTATTTATGCAAATTCTCAAGACGCTTAAAAGGTCAGTACAATTTTTAGCATATAAAAATGCATTAGATAAAATCGATTAGAACATTTTTGCAGTCTAGATCTAAATATATTTATGAATAAGATGCAAAAAGTACACTTATCCCATGAAGATGCCATGATAAATGTCAACTTCAGACTCAAATGGTATTAAACAGCAAACAGTAGTGGATGAGTTATCACGAACAAATAGTGCATTGCCACCATATCGCGCATATTGTACCTGTATCTGGCGATGGCAATAAAATTGTCTTTTTTATATACAAAATATTATAAAAACGAATTTCACGAGAATTATCGTTTGCAGTTTTAATGGAAAATGATTAATTATTATGAATATTTCACTCATGTATAAATTTTCCCATAAGAAACGTTAAAAATAAAAAAATATCAGCGGATATACAACGTTGCCTAGACAACGTTGTATATCCAACACACAACAATCGAACCTATTTGACGAGACAGTTTTTTTTTTACCTTTTTACTGCGAACGTGATCGTTATTGTTATGAGTTCCCTTCGGGAAATTCATTGCTTTTGAAAAACAAACCCTCTCAACAGATAACGACAAAGATATAATTATGGCATAAATGAAAAAATATAAATATTATTTAAAAATTTGTTATATATATTTCATTCTAGAAATATTCTCCCTAAATACCGCTCGTGCATAAAAATTAACCAGATAATTTTCATGAAAGCATGTTATTTATAATTCCACGAGTTCGAAGAACGAGTGGTATTACCCCCGATTATCCGCAATATTTCTATTTCTGCATGGCGGATGATATAATTTGAACCTGTATAATTAAAACTTTAAAATACATTTTCAATTTTTTTTTTTTTTTAATGGTATTATCCGCCAAACTAGAAGTTCTTGTGAACCCCTTAGTAAGATTTTTGTATTAAATTTCCAATTAGATAAGCCAGGAAACGATGCCGTGTTTCACGCTGGTATGGCAGGCTCTTAAACGCCTTACTTTCAGTCTCTTCAATTGCAAGGTATTACTACTATATTCTCTAAAGATTAGAGGTAAATTTACTATTTTTGCCGATGATACAGTGGCATGCTAGGAACTCGGAAGAACTAACGACCATGATAGCTGAAGATGTTGAGAAAGTTAAGGGCTGGTGTGATGCTAACTCTCTCACTTTTAACATCTCAAAGACTAACATAATAAATTTTAACTGTGCTGTTGGTGAAGTCTACCTAAATAATTCCGTAGTATCTAACTATTCAGATGTAAAGTTCCTTGGTGTAAATACTAACTAACCTGACATTTAAGTGTCATATTATAAAGGTGTGTAACAAAATATCTTCAGGGTGTTATTGAGTCTTAATTAAGATATACTATCTGCTTAGCGGGGAATTCCAGTCAGTATCTCTTAAATCGGTTTTTGTATTTCAAAAGCGAGCTGTAAGGTATGTGCAGTAAGAGAACCACGTAGACCATTATTTAGACAAAATAAATTATTAACGTATTTACATTTTAGAGACGGCCTGCTTAATGTATAAAAAACTTAAGAGCCAAGATAGTTTAGGAGTTCTGCTCTTGCCCATACCCCATACTTCTCTGATAAAAAGTTTCATCTTCTATAATGGTGAAAAAGTATTTAACCACACACCAGCCCACATTAGAGCTCTGAGAACCCTTAAAAAATTTAAATCGACTGATACAGGCTTTTGCTGCCTACTATACAGTTTCAGAGTTTTTTGATGATCGTTTTTAATTATTTTGGACTCCTTGGTTCTGAACTGAGCTTTATTATTTTAACCTTTGACTGATGTATTTGTTTTTGTGTTGTTAAATATGTATGATTGTTGTATGTTTGCTTCTTATATTATATAAATTTCATACAACATTGACCATTAGCACTAAGAGTACTTATGTTTTTATGATGATATTACATGTTATTATACTTATAATACTAGAGTACTCCTAGGCTAGATTACTTTATCAGCAAGAATGTATTCTTTGGACAAGGGAAAAGTACTGATGTCAATACTCAAGTCATCCAATACGTCAGCGGTGATGTGAAATTGATTATATAAACATCTGGTGTTTTTTTAAATTCTCTATTTTGTAGTGTGTGTTATTTCTTAGACATTTCATTCAGACAAACTGTGCCATATTATTATTCTAAATATTTTTTCAGGTTAAATATAACAGAAAAGGCTTTTACTGAAATGGGTATTAAAGACGACAACTGTAAAAAGAAGTTTGTATGTCAGGCTGACTACAATTCGGAAAAAAATACATTTCTTCAAACTGGATTTAATATTCTTAGGTAAATAATATAAAATACGCTTCAAATAACGAAGTAAAAAACACTAAAATGAATCTACACACTTACAGTGTGTTTTTAGTTATAATTCATGAGATCATGACACGTTAGGAGAGTGATCAAACTGCTTTCGTCCTCGAGATACCAAGGGACATATTAGCACGGCAAACTTATAAAGATTACACTTAAAAATATGTCAATGATATTAATTAATAAAAAAATAATTACAAAAACGGTTGACATAAAAAAAAGTTAATTTTTGTTAAGTTAAGCTAAAGTTCTGTTGATCGACTTAAAAGTCTTGTAAAACAAATCCACCTAGCCGTGACCAGAGCTGGGCAAAGCACTCGAAAAAAGTGCTTCGAGCAACAAGCACTTTAGAAATTGCATGCAATTACCAAGGAAAGTCATTTTGAGTGCTTGCATGCACTTTAAATGACTTGAAATACGAAATTAAATTACCAATAACTTTTTATAAAGGGCATTAATTACCAATTACCGAGCAGTGTATTTTAAAAATGCTTGCAAGCACTGCGCTCGAAGCAATATTATGCTTGAAGCACTGTTTCAAGCACTTTCGAGGCAGTTACTGCCCAGCTCTGGCGGTGACGGTTGCCTTGTATGTGTGGCCAATCTAGCTATGGACGGACATTATTTCACAGCTTATAAATAGTGTTAACACCAAAGACAATTGTGTAGAACGACTTCTTACTTTATAAATAAGAAAAATAAAATCATTATAATATATTGTCAAATAATGATTTAAAAGTTACCTAAAGTCTCAGGCATTAATTAAACTTTAAAATGAGCAACTCTTTTGCTGAATAATGAGACATATTTTCCGAATATGTTCCAACTAACTATTTTTCGCTTTCAAATCACTTTGAACACGTAAAATTAAAGTTTTTCGAAAAGACAAAGGTTGTGAAAACAAACTTTATGTCAATTGACAGGACCCTTTATAACCAGACCTATCTTATTTTTTGTTTCTGTTAGGATTAAGTATTTGCGAGTTGTGACATGCATTCGCCAGTAATCGTACTATATCTACCGACCCGAATTACAAATTATTTTTTTTTCTTTTTAGTGATGAATCATATCAAAAATACAGGCCCAACATTACCATTACCTCCGAAGAGGACTGTGATGCACTCTACAAAGAGTGTGAAGACTGAAAAATTTTAACGGAAAAAGTTAAAATTTGTTTATTCCTATTTAGTACAATTATTTATTTGTGTCAATAGTAAATTAGGTTTTAATTTTTAATGAATTTATTTTATTTGAACCTACTTATTTTTCCTTTCGATTGCGTAAAACTATATTTTTCCGATTTGGAGCGATTGCAAGAATTAAAATCAAATATCGACTAATCATTTTTTATTATCTTAAAGACCTTAATTACACAAAAAAAACAATTATATATATTTCTTTATTTTAAAGAGGATCGGCTACGTTTTTACATGTACCAGATTTATGCTCATGCTCTTATTAGGGTTTGTATCAATAATTGGTTACATGGTAGTTTGCACCTCGCGTCTACTATAGATAATATGGAAAAATAAAAGAAAAAGCTTGAAAATTACAAATAAAGTTTAAAAAGTAAGTCCAATTTTCAGGAGAACTATAGAATTTAAAAAAAAATGTTTTAACAATTCAATAACAATTTATTATACAAAATTTGATGCAGATATGGTATAATTTAAAATAAAAACCATTATATATTCAAAATATATCATTAAAGGCGCCTAGCTAATTAAATAGCTGTATGCGTCAGAAATTAAAAAAAAAATGTTTACAATAAAGTACAAGGTCCAATTTTAAGCCCAAATAATCTATAAAAATAGTAAATAAACTTCTGACACTTTTAAACGCCTAAAAGACATTTTCAGTCCTTATTTGAAATTAAATATATCAGGAAATGTTATAAAGATATTTGAACGCGGTTTCAAGCATATTGTTTAGTTTTGGAATTTTAATTCCACAGTGCAAATTTAACAAAATTTCACAGCAACACCTACCTTTTTTTATTTTTGGGTTTTAAAAGAATCGCTGGTTCAATTTGTAAAAAATAGCTTTCGCTTTTACTGTAAAACGACAATTATTCAAAAAACTCGAAAATTATTTTTACTATTGAACCAGTGATTCTTGTAAAACCCAAAATTAAAGAAAAGGTATTTTTGGAAAGAAATTGTGTCGCTGTGAAATTTTGTTCAAGTTGCACTGTTTCACCATACCATCATGTATTATGAAATTAAAATTCACATATTCCACACAAGTAATTTAATTTTAAATATAAACTACAAATTTTCCTTATGCGTTTCAAAGTGCCAGCAGTTTATTTATGCAACACCCTATTTTACATGTTTTAATAAACTACATGTTAATCAGTGATGTAAGTTTTCGTTACTTTTAAGGACTTGGACCGATTCGTTACTTTGGGTATTAGGACTTGTTACTTTATGTAAATCGTTACTTTTATTTTAATTGTGTTATTGTTGTTTTAGCTTTAATCGATGCCAAATACAGTTTTGCAGTATAAATATATTAAATCTAGGTATGTCAATTATCAAATATGTGATTAAAATTCATATAAAAACATACAATATAACACAAAATAGAACAACGCGCCTTCGGTGGCCCAACAATGGGAAAACAATATCAGCACGAAAAATAATTATGATGAAGTTTCGTCCGTTATTAGCTATAAAGTCCAAAAATGAAGCCGTCCGTTGAACATTTTGGGTAGAATAGTTAGTTAGATTTAAATTCAGTGTAAGTAACGAAAAGCCAAAAGTAACGAGTCTTTTATAAAATTAGGACTTGTTACTTTTATTGATCACATTAGCTTACTTTGTAATGAGTCTTTAAATATTTTACATCACTAATGTTAATATTTTGAAAGAAATACTGTCATCCTTATCGAGAAAAAAACTATTATTTTCCAAGTTAGTCAACGTGACAAAGTCGCGTTTGTTAATTTGCGATCTGATGGTTGCCTACCCATTCTAGTGTCCTTTATTCATTAATTAATTTGTAACGATAAGCTGTTAGAAGTGTAGAATGTTTTAAGCGCATGGTTTAAAGTACTATTTTTGTATGTTGTGACTTATTTCAAATGTTTTTATAATTAAATATACTGCATATTGTGATAAAATGGCACGACAGTTTGAAATGTTCAATAAATTAGGCCATTTTAGCTCGGAAATAACATTTGACAGGTGAGAACAAAATCGGTTATGTCCGTGACCTGACGAACTGTGGCCGAAGCACTTTACACAAGATGTATGAACGGCAGTAGAGTTTTGGACTTGCATTGTCTCTATTTGTTTTGAATCACTACTTTTCTGGTAAGAATCTCCAGTCGTCTTCAGGTGAATACTAAATAAGTATGGTAACTACAGCTCTAAAGATTGGAGACAATGACGTTTCTTGAACGGCATTAGAGTTAGATACAAAAAAAGACAATGCAAGTCCAAAACTCTACTGCCGTTCAAAAAACATCATTGTCTCCAAGCTTTAAACAGACACTAGTATCCCTCTATTTTATCTTCTCCACCGTACATCCCCTTTTAACGCTTGGAGACTAACTTGTATCGCAAATGTGCCTTAGTCTAGAGTAATTGGTCTCAGATTATACCACCCACCAAGTGTGATGTATTTCATTGGACCCTCAATGAAAATAGGGATGGACAAAATGTATTATATAAGCTTACCCGTATACCAGTTAACGGCATCGCAAGCTACTGGAATAGCATGCATATTGTAAATGGAATACTGGACAGCTTTGTCATTGGACAGGCTGTTAAGTAAAACGTAGCAAACCCAATGACCATAGCCAATGCTACCTTGTTGATGCTGACCAAGCTGGGTGCTATGTCGAAAAAGATCCATGGCGTCGGAATGTCCCATAAGTTCAGCAATTATAGCCTAAAAATGATAAAAATATATTCCAATATGTTTTTAAAACATTCATAATATTGTACTGTTCAACATAGCCTGCTGAGAACTATACTAAAATCAATTCCACAATTGAGAAGGTTAACGAGTCATGTGCACGCAACCATTTTCCTCTCTTGTTTCGGGGTCGAGACGTTTTCTAGTAAGGTAGTAGAAAAAACATTTTTGGACGAGACAGAGGCAGTATATCAAAATAGAAGTAAAAAAATATTCAACCAACCAAAATGATTCTAACTTAATTTAAGAAATTTTATGTTATTGGTGAAATTTTAACGAAATTTCTGCGTGGTCCCAAATATTCCTGCTGCGCGCTTTTTACCACCCCCCCCCCCCCCCCCGCGCGGCAAAATAAATAAAATTAAGAAACACATTATAATAAACTTACTGGACCACCTGTGCCTACTTTGTGGACTACGTTGCCGCTGTAACCTTCAAACAAATATATTACTAGAATGTTTTAGTACTTGCCATTAAAATTATTTACAAAACCTGATGTGAATAAGCAACAAGAAAACCTATTACTCCAATTTTGTGAAATATACGTGCCAGAAAAAGAACAAAAGTAGTAAAAAGTATAGTAGTAAAAGCTTTTTCAAGTGTTTACTTTAGAACACTCTTATTTATCTGATTAATTCTATTCATAATTATAAAACTTGACCAAGTCTATAAGATTGTATTTTCTGACTAACAAAAACCCTAAATATTACTACGACACAAAGGCATAAGCAAAACAGTGGCGGCTCCTCGAGGGAGGCTGAGCCTCCTCTTGCCCTCCTACACATTTTCCTAATTTATTACTTAAACAGTACCTAACTCTTAATTTACGGCAAGCAAATATGTACATATTCGGATTCTTAATCTTAATTTATTTCCTTATTTGCTATTTTTACCACAATTTAATATTTGTTTACAATCTGACAATAGCGCATGAGGCTAGTGGCTGTTCAGTCTCCATGGTTTTTCCTAAAAGTCACGTAAATAAGCTCTGATAAATACGAAATTGTGAGAGGGAAATAGTAGTTTCTAACATTTTAACTACAATAAGTGGCAACGTCGAATGGAAAGAGCCTCCGACGAATCACGAGCGTGATGTCTCCCACGTGCACATAGATCACCTGTTTTTCAACGCTTGCTAAACTCGTCTCGTGTGTCGTAAACCGCGCGCGCTCTTCTGGTATTTGTTAGGTTAAATTTTAGAGTTCTTGCGGTTTCGCCTGGTTTGTGAAGTGGACATCGCATCGATTGGATATTTTATTTAGTTTACTTTGGATTACCTATAATTTAAAAATGAGTACCGCCGGCTTAAATTTATACTGTAATTTAGTGGAATATTTTTTAACTAACTCGTTTAATTCCCTAAATTACGATGACAAACTTGTAGTGAAAAACAGACGTCCAAAGCCAGAATTAAAAAGCCTAGTAGTAAGTAAGTACAGGAAAACAAAACCGTGGCTTTAAAACATATTATTTTCGAAAATATGTATGCTAACTGGATCCGAGGTAAGAAATCAATTGTTTTGCTGGTATTGTTTACTATTCTCTTACGATAAATTGTCCTGCTGAGGAAAATTAAGATGTAATAATGATTTAAAAAATTCAGTACGCAAGCTTGAGAGACACGAAAAATCACAAGAACACATAACATTAAGTGTTAAATTTAAGTTATTAGGAAAACAAAATATAATAAATGTTATTGATTCCGCACAATTACGTGAGATAGAAAATCATAATAATAAGGTTAGAGAAAATCGTAAAATCTTAACAAAATTAATCGATTTTATTTATTCATATTTTTCGTCTCAGGAAATTTTCGAGGACACGACGAATCTGAAGGGTCTAAGTGAGGTAATTTTAAAGAATTATATTTTTCAAGAATAATAATTTATTTTATTTAATTAGGAATAAGATAGGTACCTACATTACTTAGTTTATATTTAGAATTTGTTTTTATTTATTTTTTAAAATGGTTTTAAACGAATGACATCACGTTTAATTACGTTAAAATCCTAAAATGTGTAGTAACATCTAAATCTATTTTTTTACCGTTTTAAAAAAGTTGAAATTAAAAATGTGATGGGTAGATCTAAACTCTAAATTAACTTATAACGTAAATGTGATACCTACTTTAATTTAAAGAAAAAAAGAAAAAATCTCAATCAAATTTAATCTAATTTACGAAATTAGATAGAAGTTGAGTGAATTTTGGGCGTTGCTTCGAAAATGTTTCGCCTGCGGCGCATTGCCTGCGGCGCTTTCCTCCTTGTTGCGATTTCTTTCGATTGTAGCCTCCCCATTGAAATTACCCACGAGCCGCTACTGATGCAATGGACATGTAATGCTAATTACATATGTTTGAACTTCTAAGGGAATTAGCTGCTTAATAGGCATTTAAGTTGTAAGTAAGACGAACAATCGTATAAGTGCATTATAAGATTATAAAAACCCACCTGTCCAATCCAGCTATTAACATAATTAGGGTCTGATCTCTGGCCTTCACCGAACGCCTTATTAGCTAATTTTAGATCGTCCATAAGTAGATACAATAATCCAAGATTTGTCCATGCTACTGCACTATTATGTTCAGCACTCACCGCCTTAATAAAGCTGTGTTGTGCCAGAGCGTAATTGGATGGATCTAAAACATATCGGTTTGAGCAGAAGACAAAGGAAATCTGTTTGTGATTAAAGGTTGGAACGCACCGAATAACATAACTTACTCATATGAATTGCAACATTCCCTAACAAATTCCAGTGTTGCCAATTTCCAGGGTTCATTGTCGTACAATGTTGAGCAGCAGCCAATGCATAGTTGAACAATTCGGATTTTTTATCGGAATCAGTCACGCTACAAGCATGGGCAAGGTAACATGTCCCAAGATCATGCCACAGAAATGAATTATCTTCTGCTAAACTAACTGCTTTACAGTAACACCTAAAATAAGGTTATTTTAAAATACATCTGAAACATTTAGAACGATGCCAATAACGTTATAAAATCGAGAAGTTAATAATATTAAGTTTATTTTCAATATTTATAATATAATAAATTTGTTTGTTTATCTTCCTTAATAAACTGCTTCTTTGATCCCCCGAAGACGTGTTTGTTAGGGGCAAATCTTAATATTTTAAATTATAAATATATGAGAATATTAAAATATTTTGTTTAAATATTTGTTAATATTATAGAAAAGTTAAATTGTAAATAAAAAACGTTTAAGTATATGTATATAAATATAAATATAAACGCAGTTTTTTGAAGATACAGGGTGTTTTTTAATTGAGTGCCGATACTTAAGGTTGTAAATCTTTGGGTGATTTTAAAAAGAAAAGTTAATATTAACATATGTCCTAAAACTCATTCATTTTTTTCAACAAAATATCGAAAGCAGTCTCAATGAACCGAAGAAAAAAATTGTTTTTTTGTTTTTATTTTTTATGCAAAAAGGGTGCATCACACGAAAGTAAGTCTATGGACCAAATTTGCTCCAAAATAAATGAGGATTTTAAATATAAGTTTGGTTTATAGAAAAATCAGTGGCGTACTATTTTTTTCTTTAAAAATGTTCAGTTCAAACCCCGTACGGACGTCACTGGTAAAAATTTAAAAAATCTTTCGGTCAAAAAATGCTCCTTAATGATTAAGAGAAGTGTACAAAATTTCATAAAAATACCTAAAAAATACCTAAGAGTGATATAATAATTATGATAAAAAAGTTATATTTTTTTAAAAATGTTAACACCCTGTAGCTCAAAAATGAAGAGCTTTAGGACATATGTTAATAATAACTTTTCTTCTTAAAATCACCCAAGGATTCACAACCTTAAGTATTGGTACTCAATTAAAAAACACCCTGTATAGGTATAATACAATTTTGGAAAATATATTATTCATAACAATATCAATTAAAATATTTCCAAAAGTATTTTTAAATTATCCGTTTCCAATATCCATGCTTTTATTTCGACTCTATATTTTTTTATAAAATATATTTTTAAAATTTTGTTGGTAAATAGTTCTTTAAATAAAAACATAAATATTTGAAATTTGTTTGTCTTATGGACTTATTTATTTTAGGTTTTATGGTTATTTCATTTTTATGACGAGTATTATGATTATGGTTTTTAAATTGTATAAGATTTTTAGTTCTAGATATGGATATTATAAATGTGAAGTTGTTTAATGTTAATTTTTTCTGTTTCAGAATATAATTCTATTGAAGGATAAAGATAATCTTTATTAAATATAATTTTTGAAATCTTTTCTGTAATATTTCTAATTTTTTAACTAAAGTTCTATTTATTCCTCCCCAACCTAAAATTCCGTAATTTAAATGAGTTTTAACTAATGCATAATATAATATTTCCAGTTGCTTTACGTTCAAAATTTTTTTATTGTTTCTAAAAATTGGTAGTAAACTTCTTAATTTTTTAATCAAATATTCTATGTGAAACTTCCAATTTAATTTACTGTCAAAGATTATTCCTAAATATTTTGCTTGATTAACTTTCAAAATTTGAATGTCATCAGTTATTTTAATACTATTCATATTTTGTGGTATGTTATTTGGATTTAAAATGAAAGAAAGATAATTAGTTTTATCAAAATTGTTAATAAATTTTTATTAAACCAATTTTTTATTATTTTAAAATTTTTTTTTTTGTTATTTAAGTTGCCCCAATTTGTATGTGTATAAAAAATAGCAGTATCATCTGTTGTTAGGTTTTATTAAATACAAATTTTATGTGATTCTTACAATTTTCCTCAATGTATGTTATAATTTAAATGGAAACCTCCCATTTTTATTCAACGCTTAAATTCTATAAAAAATTCTCTTTTGAATGACATATCACACATTATAAGTTTTAAAAATTGCCGCCTAAATGAATTTTTCTTTGTCTCCTAAAACGTTCATAATTTTGCTAAAAAAAGGTAAGTGGTAAAAGTAGGCTATGGAGACGTTAAAATGGTTTATTTCGACCTGCTCTATAATATAAAATTAACTTACTCGAGAAAACGTATCCTTTAGAGCTATTTTATTTACAACCTATTTTTATAAATATCTTCATTTCATTTTTTTTCTTACGGTGTCTTCTTTGTTATCGAATTAAAATTGTAATTTTAAACACCGGTAGACACAACAAGCGCGGTAGCCCCCCCCCCCCCCCCCCCCCCAAGCCCAATTAGAAAAATACATACATACAATTTTTACACTTATTGTCTTTGTCTTTACTATTTTTAATAAATAAAAATAGCCTGCTTGAATGTTATTTTTGTACAAAGTACAAAAAAAGAGTACTCAAAGTAATAATTCAAAAGTAATCCGTGTACACGATAAGGGATCTGTGATACGAGCAAGTAAGGACTTTGAATGAAAAAAATAAAAGTGAATATATCATTCTATAGCCAGTTTTTCAACGTTCCTTAGTTCAGTATTCAGGCACTGCAAAACATTAACTTCAAAAATATGTTTCTTTCGAGATAAAATAAAAGCGTCTCTTACTTCGTTGCGAAAGAAAATAATTCTTCTTGCTCCAGCACCTGATACTCTTTTGATATTTGAGTTCCAAGCAACGTTTTTGACACATTTAGTAATGAAAATGTTTCTGGAAGTTTGGCAACAAAAAATGCACAATCTGCTAACAATTTCCACAGACAATTTAGTTCGCTTCGTTGTAGAATGGCTCTAAAATAAAAACATTTATAAAAAAAAATAGTGGACGGAATAAGTTCAAGAAAACTTACAAAGTAAATTTATTGGAAGCTGTTTGGGCATAATCTCTGGCCGTTCCAATTCTTTGTTCTTTAAGATATTCCTTAGCCTGGCAGAGACACGTTTCACCTAAGCCCTTTAAAGCCGGTACATATTGACCATTAGCCAGCAGAATATTTTCAAAATCAACTTTAGCTTCAGAGTATTCACCTAATATCTAAAAAATTTTTGTAAAAATTAGACTAGTTAACAATGATTAAAATATGAGGTATTTGCTATTGTCTTTAGTTACACTTTAAAGTTTTCAAAGCTGTCTTTTTTATATAAGGTGAAGTGGGGTAAGTGGGGATTAAAAATATAAAAGGTCGCCTTTGAAACTACATAACTTTTTTAAAAATAGAGTTACAGAGATGCGCTTTAAATAGGAAGTAATTAGTGATATTTACGATTACAACAAAATTTGTTTAATTATTGACCCAAGAATTTCATTTAAACAAAAAATTGTTATGAAAATGTACCCATAGAACGCACTTGCCTCCTTGGGTTTTCAACTAATAAATCGCGTTCGAGTAATGTTATATTCAACTGGAGCAAGTGGGTTAATCTATTGCGACTTCACCAACAACGGGCTTTTTTCAGATTTAAAAAATTTCTAAAAATAAAGAAGTTTATATGTTAGACATTTCTTCTTCTATAATTTTTTTTTAAAACTACGTAATACCGTTTTTAAGTTTTTATTTACTTTATAGTTTTTGCAGATTACGCACAATCTCACTTTTCAACTTCTTAAAACTTTTCACCTTAAATTTTATTTATATAAAAAATTTAAATGGGACAAGTGGAAACTAATTCCCACTAACAAGAAAAGCAGGGCAAGTGGGAACTATGGACCTAAAACTGAAAACCTGAAAAATCGAAGTGTTAAAAAAATACAAGAGATAACGTTAGTGATTACAACTTTAAGGATGTAAAAACTTTGAACATAAGTATTAAATTAGTACAGATAAAAATTGTTAACAATTTTTGCCGTAACTTGTAACTATAGACGAAGTTTAGATACATTTGACATAAGCTGTGTTACTTTAAAAAAATATATTAAAATTTTTTTAACAATATGTTGGGGTCTATAAAAGTCCAAAAAACCATTTTATTGTAGTTTTTTATTTCAAACGATATTTTTTTTACAATTATTATAAAAAAAACCACTTGCCCCAGATCCCCACTTCACCAACGTTCAGAAACCAAACCCAAATATAAAACTTTTTATTTTTGACCTTACGAAAAAAGGTATTCTTTAGTTCTGCTTATTAAGAAAACAACATACAAATCAGATACCGGGTATCAAAAAAGTAAAAAACATAAATGTCGTAGATGGAAATAGTAGTTTGTACAACAAGAGTGGATATGATGTCCATATCGCACGAGGAAGTAAATTTCCGAGCGCAATATAGACAATCCACTCGAGTTGTACAGTATATTTTTTCTATGACTTAACTTCATACTAAAAATTTTTAAAAATTATTTAAATTAGGCATCATAACTTGTGTTTTTAGTTGGCCGTAAACTTGTGAAAGAGAATAAAAACCAATTGAAAAAAACTCATTTTGTTTTCAAATCCATGGACAAAATTATACTTGGCATGGTAACATATTTTTTAAATGGGTAATTTCCTATATTTACACAAAATTACTTTGAATATTTCTTTCTATTCTTTCTCACACTCAGCAAGAGATAAAAAGTATATCGCTTTTTTTATTAATAAAAATAAACCATTTATTTTCTTAACCATAGCTAGTTGGATTAAATTGTTCTGCTGAAATGCACAGTCCTAAAAGCAGAAATATCCCTTTATATTAGCCTCTCATAAGAAAGCAAAATGCAAAAATGGGCGGAAACTAGCGAAAGAGGCGGTAGGGTACAAAGAGATGCAACAAATACACAAGACTCGAAACAAGAGCCTCCGTAACCCATCCGTTCACGTTTGTGAAGTGCATTGATGCCAATCTTCAAGTTTTGTTGTAGTTTTCAAAAAATACTACACATTCTCGATATAAAACATGAAACATATAGTTCAATAATAAGTAAAGTTGAGTTAGTTAAGAAGTACTTTTATGATGATTTAATATAATTTTGGCTTATACGTATCTAATAAGTACACCTAGTTTCACGGCTAACTTCCAGGTGAATAAAATAATTTTAAATTTGCTGCAATTTTTAGCCGCAACAGCCTATATATTTTCGGGTCGTGCCACTTCGTCTTTTAGCGTCTTTAAAAATCAATAGTATGCGTAAGACAGGGAAAGAAATGCCTTTGATCACTATTAAACACGATATTGTGATTTAATGCTTTGGAATAAATTTAAGAGACCCGCTGGCAATAGGTTGCCGTTAATTAGGTCACAAGAGTGGGGGAGGGGGGTATAAGGGTTTAATTGTTCGCTGTTTGAATATTAATAATAAATAAAATTAATTGCTATTAAAATTATTAAAACCAAATTAAATGTTACGCAAAAAAATCTATTATCAAAATTTGACACGTGTCAAATTGTAATGATCGACGATATTGATACAATGAACTATGCGGACGCAAGGACAAGGTGACAAGGTTTTTAAGTTATTTTGCGATTCGCAAAATTTCAATTTACAGGACGAGAATCTTGAAGGATTATATAATCTTATTGGCCGATTGAAAATTAGTGGCGGGAAGATTAATTTTGTGATCCTTTAGCCTCATTTCCTGAATTAAATTATGATAGGCACCCTGTTTTTTTCTAAATTGAAAAATCTCGCAGGTTTCTACTAACCTATGTGTTTTTTGTGCTCTATTTTTTTTAACAATAAATAGGCAGCGATTGCTTGTCTTCATCACCAATACCAACATAACAAATTTGCATTGTTCATTTGGACGTTTCCTAATTAAAGTTTAATCAACAATGAATACAGTGAGGACCCAAAGCCCCCCCCCCCCCCCTCTAACTTCTAAATCGTTTGGTATATTTTAATAAAATTAGAACAATAATATTTGAGTAACGTCGGGTTGCACAAAGAATTTTAATAATAATTATTTAACCATCAAGTTTGACTGTGATATAAATGAGTTTGACATTAAATAGGTACTCACATTCAAAGGTGCGTGATTAGTAAATTAAAAATTAAGGGGAAACGGGCCAGTATGATTATGAGAAAATTATTTCTGCCAATCTTACGTCTGTCACAGTTAAACTTGCTGGTTAAATAATTATAATTAAAATTATTTGTGCAACCCGACGTAAATATTGCATTTTTTGACATACCAATGACAGCTGTAAATTTCTAGATGACAGCTGGGTCCGCTTTTGGAATACATTCTTCTACTTATACCTCATTTTAAAGGTATGCTTGAGAAATTCTCTAATTTAAAAATAATAAAAAAATTTAATTAAAAAAAAATTAAAATTAGTTTTTGCAAAAAATTTCGGCATGTTTTGCGTTCCGGATATCATTCATTGAGCATACGAACAGCAGCTTGGTAATTTCGACTAGCTTCGCCAAAAATAATAACCGCTTCAAATTTATCTTGTAAAGAACAAGCCATTTAAGACAATTTAGGGCTAAGAATATTTTCTGTCAATCAGTCATTTAAAAATATTATGACAGCAACAATAAATAGTCATCTAATAAGTAAAAAAAAATTTGCATAGAGCAATTTTAATTTTTTTTCAAATAAAAAAAATATTAATTGGAGAATTGGAGAACCCCATTTTCATTTAAAAAAATATTCCAAAAGCGGACCCAGCTGTCATCTTGAAATTTACAGCTCTCATTGGTATGTCAAAAAATGTCAGACTTACTCAAATATTATCTTGTCTTGGCCTCCTAAGTAAGTAATCGAAATGAATAATAAATCTCAACTTTTAAACTCTACCTCCCTATTGTCTAAAATACTATAAAATAACCTTACCTCACTTTCGATCTTTGTCACAGTCAATCAACAGTTATTATTTAATTTTAACGATCGCGCAACAACGCTAACGATCGCGCAACAACGCTTAGGCAGGCCGACACTATTAGTGGACCAGCGCAAACATCGGGGCAGTGTTGCCAGATTGGTCAACGAATTATTCTGCGGAGTGGATCATCTGCTGAATTGTTTATCAAGGTTGTATTATCAGATATATTTTTATTGGCCCCTTGCTGCCCTTACTTCGTCCTTATCAATAGTTTCAGAAAAAAACAAAATTCTGAATATTTTCATTGTATATTGTGTTTTTAAATCTAATTGTTAAAGTATTTCTTATTTATTAAAAATTCTTTAAAAATCTGCATATTACAAAATGATTCTACAGCTCTGCAAATATGCTTCCAATAATCTGCCAAATGCAGAAAAGTCTGCTATTCTGGTAGGTAGGTAGTTATTTATACGGACGATAATTTGACAAATAATGCTTATCGACTTAAGATAGGTATATGAGTACTACGAGATCGTCTCAAACTGGGGGATTTGCTGAATCCGAAAAGTCAAACCTTATCGGAGTATGTGGTGCCGACCCGGCCATAATGATTTTGCTCCAATATTGACATATGTCTTTTGTTGTAAATTAAATTAAAAATTATTATTAAGGAAACTATTTTAGGATTTATTAGCATGCCTAGTTTGAAAGCGTAAATTAATTTACGTGTAATGTTTAGCGGTAGCTTAGCGATAGACAGGAAGACATCAAAACGATAGATCCACCGCTAAAACTAAAGATCTGGCAACACGTATCAATATTAAAAACTGCCTTGGCTGGCTGCATTACATTCGCTTCTTCCCAGAATTATATTAGTAGTCGGTTTTACTCGGCTGTATATATAGTGCGTATCATATGAACAATCCACCAAATTTCGATATTTCCACCTGGAAGTTAACCGTGAAACTAGGTGTACATATCCTAAATTATAATTCACATAATAATTGACTTTTTTAGCAATATTGGTTTAATCAAGTGGATGATTTAAAATCTGAATAAAAAACGCATGTGGATAAAAAAATTTCGTAATAATATTAGTGTTTCCGCCCTTTGTCGCTGTCGGTTGTCGGAAAAAGAAATTGGAAAAGTGGACATGTTCACGTACACGTAATTTAAGTGTAGTGGCGATGTGAACTGTGTTGAAAATTATTAGAGTCAATCGTTTGGAAATGAAACTTTTGCCTACCCTGTTTTAAACGGCCTTGCATGCCACTGGTCTAGGACAACAAGAACACCTTGTAGATTTAACTTTGCATGAGTTATTTATATTTCAAAAACTTCATATATTTACCTTTTTTATATAGGCCACTTGTAAGGCTGGATACAGAGAACCCTGAGATAAATCCGATGCTTTCTGATAACATTTCAAGGCTGATGTAAAAGCTCCTCTTGAAAAATATGCATCTGCTAGGGATTCCCAACAATGTCTTAAATACATAATTAGGAATTCACATCAATAACATAATAACTATAAATTAAGAAGGAAATAAACGATCTCAGACCACCGAAAACGTCATTAAGTTGGGTCTAAATTTATCTGACATTTATCTTGGCATCTTCATACGTTCAATGTACTTTTGTGTTCATTTTTTAAATAGTTAGATGTAGACTGTAAAAATTAACGTGATAAGACTTGATTTGAAGTGTTAGTAGGTGAAGTTGGTGAAAGCGACTGCGAAAATTACCAGTTGCGTAGCGTGCGATCGTTCCCGGACCGAAAACCCAAGAGTTAAAGAAACTTTTGACCAGTAAGTTTCGCTGTTAATGTTTACACACTATTATCCAAAGTTGAAAAGAAAATGTCAATTTTCAAACGTCTGGATAAAAGACATTCTATTTAAAAAAAAATCTTATGATGTATACATTTAAAATAATTTAGAAAATATATTTACATGTATACCCCACTGAGTTTTCGAAAATAAGTCGGTCATATTGAAATGCCATCCCGGTCTCTAAAGTAGCTTTTTTTTCCGAGGGCCCGTCCAACTAAAGCAGCTAACTCACGTTCAGTCGATCGGCCGGAATTTACCGGAGAGATAATGGCCTGCCGGCCGATTTTGCTACACACGCAAACAGTTAAATGACGGGCCAGGACCGGCCGGCGAATATCGGTTGTTAAAACTGAACGTGTGTAGTCGTTTGCCGGCCGGCATTGAACTGCAGGCCTACTTTTACTTCAGACGAAAATGTTGTAATTGAAAATGGCTGAAAGAACTTAAAAATATTAAAATATCAAAGATTTTATTGATTTGTACCGCAAACATAAATGTTTGTGGAAAATAAAAGGCTTTACATGCCAACAGAGCTTTTGCGAAGGAAGGCTTATGAAAAATTACTTTTACTGTATAAAACAGATGTTGAAGCTATTGTAAAATCTGTGGAATATAAGATATCTACATAATATGAGAAGTGCATATAGAAAGGTTAAAATATCATAAAGAAGCAGAATTTAATAAATACTCGAAACAATGATTTATTCATCCTAAGAAACTTTTCTAAATAACTTGCACTCGATTTTCTCTATATACGAGTTCTCGTATAAGCTCCATGTAGGAGAAAGTGCAACGTCTTTTTAACTACTCTGTCATCCAAATTGTATTTCCTTTCCTTTTTCTCTGCCGCTGCGCTCTCTTCTTATGACAAGTTTGAACTGACGATAAAAGGCAGTGCGTGTGTAGTGAAATGGAGGCCGCAATGGAATCCGGCCCTGAACTGCCGGCCATTATCGGTGAACAAAACTGAAGGTGTAGTATGACTATTGATAATTGCCGGCCGGCGGACGGACAGTCCAGGGACTGACGTCCGCCGGCCGATCGACTGAACATGAGTGACTTCATTTCATTATTCTTATTAAATAAGTAGCCTTAAACTTTTACTTCACACCTGCACTTACATATTATCTGAATCAACTCGTAAAACCATTCTTAGGTAGTCCAATGCTTTTACGCCATCTCCTTGTTCCAAGTAAGTCAAACCTAACTGCAGCCAAGCCCATAAATTTTGTTTATTTATTGAACCGTGGGTTAAACTAGTCAGCAAGTTTAAATTTGCGTCCTAAAATAATATTAATTTTATTAGTATCAAAAAAAATTGAACCGGATTTAAAACTGCTCATTTAAATTTGTTATTCCCAACCAATTATAAAGTTCATTACAGGAAATAATAAACTAAATTAATTTATTTATTATTAATTAATAGTTATATGTTGTTTCTACTATAAAAATGTACTTTTCCTGAAAAACACTTTTTTAAACATTTCTTAAACTTTTGTATCAACTTTTTTATAACTCTGTTGTCTGTAATATGTTTTACTAAATTATTATACAGTATACAGTGGTTCTTTACTCGTGCTAGACAGAGAAAAAATTGTAAGAAAGAGTTGCAGATTGATTTGACTATTTTTTTAAGTTTGTCCATTGACTTCCGACGTGATATTTTTATGATTGTCATTTTGACTTATAATGTTTTTAGATTTTTGTGCCTTGAAAATTTATTTATTCGTAAAAATAGTTCTTATCGGAGCTTTTATTATAGTTCTCTTGATTTTCCGGTAAGTCAAATCAAATCAAAAATTTATGTATTCTCAAAACAATAATAATTATATAAAAGTTAGGAAAAAAAATTAACTATTACGAGAAATAAATAAAGAAAAGCTAAACCCACTAAAGACTACGCTATGCGTGGGAAAAGTAGTTTACGATACGTATTTATTTATTGTAAAAAGTTCTAACTTGTAATGGTATGTCGCGATAAAAATTATGGCGGTGGCTAAAGTCCTCTAAATATGCTAGAAAAATTAAATATTTATGTATAATTTATTAATAACAATATTGGGCAAAATGTCTTTAAATGATCTATTAAATGTATGGATAACATTTGTTTTGTTCTAGACTTAAATTTTTGATTCAATACTTTAAACAACTTTTAAGAACCCGTACATCGAGACATTAGGTACATCTAGTATAATATTCATAAAATTAGACTTTGTTTTGACCATATTTCTTCGATTTGATTCGTACGATTTTAATGACGTATAAGTTATGACGTACGGGTAATCATTGACTATAAATACTGTATATAACTACTTATTCCATTATATAAAACTGATCTTAAAATTACCCTTTACTGAAGAATGAACGATATCTTTATTTTTACGCGACCGACACTTTGTGCTGTCACTTTTAATACACATTTCTATTAACTCACCCAGTTCTTTTGTTTCCTATAAATCTTGCTCAATTCACTTCCCGCTTCCGAAGAGGACGGATTAATTTTAATAGCTTTTTCAAAGCAGCGGCGTGACTTATCCAACTGACCAAATTTGGTATAATAATGACCCAAATGTATAAAACACAAGTAATTATTGGGATCACATTTTGCAGCCTAAAATGATATTTAATTAAAGCATTTACGTAAAGTAACTTTAACTTATGTAAAACACACTGCGTCCATTAATGGAATAGGTCAAAAAATACTTAAAATATGCCCACATCTTTAAAATTTAATCAATTAGATCTAAAAAATTAGAAATATTACAGAAAAGGTTTAAAATTATATTTTCCGTCGACCGTGTATTTACATCCGATATTAACGTTCCCAAAATCATTCATTAATGACCCCTATTAATGCATGATTTTCTGTAAATGCACGATTTTGGTAATTAAAATTAAAGGCAGCCATGCAAACAAATCAACAAAATAATAAAACGTCAATCCAAAACGTCGTCCGCTGTCATTAGTATTTGTAGAATTGTGAAATCTGGATTGTAAAATAAAAGTTGTTAACTGTTTTTCTTCACTTTAGTAAAAAATACGGTCGACGAAAAAACATTGTAACCAACTCTTACATTAAAATGCGATTAATGATCTCGAACATTAATCGCCATTATTAATGTACTTGTTGGTTAAATTACTATTAATAAAGATTATCTTTATCCTTCAATAAAATTATATTTTGAAACAAAAAAAATGAACATTAGACAATTTAAATACATATAATATATATTTAAAAATAAAAATCTTATACAATTTAAAAACCATAATCACAATACACGTCATAAAAATGAAATAACCCTAAAACCTAAAATAAATAAAATTTCAAATACTTATGCTTTTATTTAAACGATTATTTACCAACAAAAATTAAAAAATATATTTCATTAAAAAAATATAAAGTCGACATAAAAGCATGGATATTGGAAACAAATAACTTTTAAAGAATTTTGGAAATGTTTTAATTAATTTTGTTATAAATAATCTATTTTTCAAAATTTTATTATACCTATATATTTAAAAAACTGTGCTTATATTTATATACATATACTTAAACGTTTTTTTATTTGCAATTTAACTTTTATATAATATTAACAAATATTTTAATATTCTTATATATTTATAATATAAAATGCTAAGATTTGCCCTTAACAAGCACGTCTTCGGGGTATCAAAGAAGAAGTTTATTGAGGAAGATAAATAAACACATTTATTATATCATAAATATTGGAAATAAACTTATTGTTATAACAGGATTATTTTCTTAATCAAAAATAAAACGATGGTTTACTTGCCCCTAATGTAAACCGGCCTTAAAAGAGTCCTCGTACGTGACGTTACAACGTGGAAAAGAGATAGAGAATTTATGCTCAATAGCGTACCGGTGTTAGTGTATCGTAATTTCATCAGATTCATCCCCAGATGCGCTTTGCCATCTTATGGCTTATCAGTGAGACTCCATAATCTGACGAAAGAAAGAAACGTGCACACAACTGATCATATAGTTAAGGCGTAAAAAGCATGCGGCGCCATCAGTGTCAAATTTGGACACTACCAAAGCAGACCCAATTCAAATATAAATTTCAAATAACCAAATATAACTACATACCTTTAAAAATGGTTCCAACGAATTTTTATAATCCTTCAATTCCCAATATAATGTACCTATTTCTATCCACCATTCAGAAAAGTTAAAATTGCATTTCGCAATCATTTCCTGAGCCTCTGAATATCTCTTTTGTGCTTTCAATAAGCGAATGTAATACAATTTTGATTGTTCTTCACTGATTACTTTTAACTCAGAAATATAGTTTTCGACATTTGAATACTGTTTTAAATTTATATTTATTGTAATTATAGCTGGCAAACACTTGGCACGATCAAAATCCTAAAAATTATAGTTATGAATGCGTATGGTTTATGTAAAGGATACTATCTTGATAAGTTTCACAAGAAGTTGTCTACCTTACAGTGGCGTGCATACAATACCGGGTCCGCCAACGTGGCGGGGATGGAAGATTAAATCATTATCGAGGAGCTTATCAAAAATACTAAACCAGCATAAGGTATCGACTTAAAAGCGGCATATTTTAAAAATATTTTACATTATACAGGATGGCTCCAAAAAGTGTGGCGAACTAAGCTTGCATTTTTTTTAATGGAACACCCTATATATTATATTATTTTCTAATTCCCTATACAATTCCACGTATATTTTGTATAAAATGTCATATGTCTAAATTCAATTGTTTTTGAGTAATTGACGTTTAAAATATGGCATTTTTTGACTTTGACAGGCTGTAACATTGGAACGGTTCATCTTAGAGAAAAATGGTTTTCACCTCCCTATCTTAGTGTTTCATTCTCTATCCAAAAATACCAACTTCCGGTTTAACATGTTAAACCAAAAAAACGGTTTTAACGGTTTAACATAGTAAATCGGAGGTTGGTTTCCTTGGATAGAGAATGAAAACTAAGACAGGGAGGTGAAAACCATTTTTCTCTAAGATGAACCGTTCCAATGTTACAGCCTGTCAAAGTCAAAAAATGCCATATTTTAAACGTCAATTACTCAAAAACAATTGAATTTAGACATATGACATTTTATACAAAATATACGTGCAATTGTATAGGGAATTAGAAAATAATATAATATATAGGGTGTTCCATTTAAAAAAATGCAAGCTTAGTCCGCCACACTTTTTTGAGCCACCCTGTATAATGTAAAATATTTTTAAAATATGCCGATTTTAAGTCGATACCTTATGCTGATTTAGTATTTTTGATAAGCTCCTCGATAATGATTTAATCTTCCATCCCCGCCACGTTGGCGGACCCGGTATAGGCAAAAAAGCATTGCCTAACCCTGGGAACAATAAAATATTTTAGTTTTTATCCGTGTAACCCAACTTTAGCAATTTATCTCTACATTAATATAATAAATAATAATATAGGACCGAAAACTTAATCCTATATTATTTTCATGAACGCATTCTTTGCTTATTTATATCGTAAACTAGATCCCTGTATAAGCGTTCCGTAAGACCGTTCTAAAAGCAAATATCTCGCTGTACATTAGGGTCTTATGCAAAAGCCTGCTTTAGTACGAGTGGAAGCAAGCGAGAGAGCCGGTAGGCAGTAGGGTAGAACGAGCTGTAACAAATAAACCCGTCGCAATCTTCGACCTTCCTTCATCAGCCCGCGCCAAGACAGCACGCGTTTGGTAAGTGCATTGGTGCCAATCTTGAAGTTTTACCGTAGTTTGGAAAATACCTCGCTTTCGCAATATAAAATATGAAACACGCCTCTATAAGTTTTATTATTAATTAGTTTAGTTAGGATATTTTTAAAGGATAAGGTGTCGTAAAATAAGAAACACTTTTATGACAACTAAAATAATTTTTGCTGATCGGTTCATAATATTTAATAATCAGTAAGCTTATCATCATATTTCACATAATAATTGACTTCGTTTTTGGCAACATTGGTTCAATCAGGTGGACGATGGATTTTTAATTTATAATTAGTGTTTTCGCCCTCTGGCTAGACTTCGCGCCGTCGGGTTTCGGAAAAAAAAGAAATATGGAGGCGTTAAATGTTACTATTCCGGCTAGCCGCGCGTCTGCAGAACGATTCTTTGTCTGGATTAAAAAGAATTCATACCTATTTACGAAACACACAGGGAGAGACACACTTAAGTGAATTAACAATAATCTCTCTGGAGAACGACCTTTTGCAGGACTTAAAAAGCAAAACCAATTTTTATGATGCTGTTTTAAAAGAATTTTTATGTAAAGACCGCCGTGTTGAACAAATTTACAAATAATGTCGTTTTATTCTTCGTCTGACACAGTATTCTTTCCACAAACTCAAAAACAAGACATTTTGTGACAAAATTTGAATTAAGATGTTTGAATGCTACGAAAGGTAAGTTTTTGTCCTAAATGCAATTTTTTCCTACCCTGATTACCATTGCTAACTTGCCTTGTCATTATTTGGTTACACAACAAATTCGAAGCTATAAGTCTTGTAATATTGCAATAATCCTTGTCTATAATAATTTTAGAAAAAACTTTTTAAATGGTACAGAAGGAAAATACCAGTGAGTTTTAATAAGTAATTCCATTACCTGTTGAGAATAGATATTTAAGGCACTTTGCCAATCGTCTATGTGATTGGACATTGAAAGTACATACAGTTCTTGACATTTCACCTTATTTAACATAACAGTTGGATTATTCATTGCCTGAATTAACTTTCTACTTTTCTGGAGACTTACTGCAGCGTCTTCCTTGAGATTTAACTTAAGTAATACATATGTTAATAAAATCCATGCGTAGACCAATCCGGGCCTTTGCGTAGTTACTAAAAAAGTTAAATAATATTAGAGTTCTGTAAAAAATGAGTTGTTAAGAGGTAGGTCTAGTGTGACGCATTAGTTTTTGATCAATATTTCGTTACTTTTTCCTTTTATCCAAAAATCAGCCGAATACCCATATTTGAAGCATAATTACCTACATAATAAAAGCAGAAGAAGAAAAACGGACGAATTTACGTTTTATGCTTTTATTAATTCATTAATCAAAATTTCTTTAGTTTAAAACTGTAGGTAATTGCTACTCAAGGAAGGGTATTTAGCCCCTTTTTGAATAAAGCAAAAAGGATATTTCCGGAAAACGTTGCGGTACAAAACAAATAAAGACAATGCAAGTCCAAAACTCTTCTATCGTTCAAAAAACATCATTGTCTCCAACCTTCACAGACATTGTTAGGATGCTCTTAAAAAATAAAGAAACGTGAATCATATTGTGGCCAATTTTCCTAGCTAATTTTTTCGATATGAATTTGTAAGTTATGCATTTTAGACATTTCCTCAAAAATTAGAAAAATATCCCCACTCAATTTTGCATATCTACCTAGATCTGTGCCCTCCCAAACTCAAAATCCAATGAATAAAGATTGAAGGTAGATATTATTATTGGTATCGAAAAGTTTCTTTTTGATTAAAATATTATTGCATTATGTATTATTATTACGAAACTGCATTAAAAACCCAGTCTTCTATTTAAAAAACCTATATGATGATGTTCCGGGAAATCAATATATTAAGGCACAGAATATGTTACAATATTTTACCGACGTCATATAATATAATAATCTAAAATTTTCTAAAGCTATGTACTAAAATACAGTTTAGAAGCTTAATAGAATTTATAATAAAATACATTTATTAAATTGCACAATACAGTACCTACATTATACAATACAATGAATGAAACAGAAAACATCGCACCGCATCATCCAGCAGAAAAGCGTACGTTTGTTTAAAAAAGATCATAGTCAAGAAATTCCTGAGTACTATAAAAAGCATTCCTCAATAATATCCCCCTAATTGCATCCTTAAAAGGTATTTCAGGCAGTTCTCTTATATGTAATGGTAGACAATTGTAGTATTTAGGCCCGTAATAGTTAGAGGAGAGCCTAATTAGTTCTAAGCGATGATAGTTTCTTATTTGACCACCCTGTCTGGTTGAATAGTCATGATAGAATCGATTTAAGTCAAATTGTTGTTTGTTTTGGTGACAATAAATCAGACATTCATATAGGTATCTGCAAGAAATGGTCATAATACACAGTTGTTTAAAAGCCTCTCTAGCATCCTGCCTATAGCCAAGTCCAGCCAAAGTCTAATTGAAACCTAATTGTTCGTCTCACGCTTGGACTCTTAATGTAAATCTTTAAATAATGTATTTTTGGCTTAGATTACAAAGGTCTTGCAGGAAACGTTTAGTTTTTAAACTTTTCCTTCTAAAAGTTCTGTTTATATAGAAATTAAGGTTTCGGACGCATATCGTTTTAGTTATTGATTTATGATGCAATTTTAAAGTAAAAAGAATAATATTTTATAGTATTTTTCTATTATATACTTGTTTGTTCCATTTCCCCTTTTTTAGAGCTATTTTAAATCAACAAAAATATAACAAAATTTAATAAAATATTTTTACAACAAAAACAAAAAGCAATTAGGTATTTATTTTTAAAGAGATAAATTAAAGTAAAAATTTGAATGGAAACATTTTTTATGGAAGATGTGTGATTTATAATATAAAAAATAGTGCGGGAAGAAACGAGAATGCTCTATTATATATATATACAAAACGACATTTAAGGAGTATTTCAAAACCTAAGCATTTGCACCAAAAACTGCTCTTAGATCTATGCTCCTAAAATACATGATTTCTGAAAAAATCATCAATTTTGGCGTGGTGAGCGATATTTACTTTATTTTTTATTATCATGAAAAACCGAGCTCGAAAAACGCTGGTTAGAGTCTAATACAGTCTTATGTTAAAATTTTGAATTGACACCAATATTCACATTTTTCACAAATATAAAAAATGTTTTTTTTTAAATAAAGAGCCAGCTAGGAATATCAAAAAAAAAGGAAAAAAAACATTTACAAAAACAAATTTAATCCAACGATGCAGAGGGGAAGAGGTAATAATTTAATTTTCTAAATTTGATAGTAGTTAGGTGAATTTTAAACGAACTTTCTTCTTCACTTGGCACAATATTATAAAATATATGTAGTCCCGACTGTCCCTTTCTCCAGAAAAAACAATGTCCTACTTTATAGCTACGCCACTGAGTTACATCCCCATTTAGTAAAACCAAACTAACATCGCAATGGTAGACAGCTCGCAAAAATTTCCGGCAGTTCGCAGTAGTTTGGGAAATTCTTATGTCGCTTATCCTGGCCCACCCCGTCCGATGCTTGGCTATTTCAACTTCAACGCTGCAGCATTATTCATAACATATTTACCTTCAATAAGCTTTTCTTTTGCATCCAAAAGATTATTATCTTCTACAAAAAGTACAGCTTTTGTAAACAGTCCCATTGCATTTTCAGAATCAGCAGTTAAAAGGGCTTCCACATATTTGTGTATACTTTCTTTATAAATTTCAATGTTAGAGATTTCTTCAATGTACAGTTGATTAAATATTTTACATATCCAACTAAGTGAAATCACACTGGAAGGAAACATTTCCTGCATCTGAATAGAATGTTCCAGTACTTTAAGTTGTTGTCCATTTTTATTTATCAGAGTTAAATAATTCGAATAAAAACTCTCGGTGATCGCTGAAACGGATTTGAGATCTGCAAGACAAGTTTCGTACTAAAAATTTAAAACAATTTATATTTTGTGAAATGTCTTCGTTCTATTTAAAATGTTCCTAACTTAAATTTTAAGCTGGATTTATAAACTCTCTCTGGTGTAGTAGTTGGCGCCTATGTTTATCGTTGACGTTCGTTAGTAAAAACAAAAACGCCATAAATAAAAACAAATAAACTAGAAAAGTTTATTTGAAATCTAATTCGTGAAGAATGAAAACAAATATGGATTACTAAATTTTTGGCATTAAAATGTCTTAAGTTTAAGTAGTCTTAAAAAAAAGTGTAGGTATATAATAAAGATTTATGGTGGGTTGCATAAAGATTTTTAACTAACCAGGAAATTTGACTGTGACATAGTTGACAATGGCTGGTATTTGTACTCACAATCAAATGTGCCTGATTAGTAAATTAAAAATTAAGCTAATCGGGCTACTAGGATCGTTAGACAATTATTTCTGCCATGTCATGTATGTCACCGTCAAAGTTGCTGTTTAGTTAATTATTGTTAAAAATATTTATGTAACCCGACAAAAGACTTGCAAGTCGTTTACAGATACCAACATAATAACCATAAAATTAATGTGAGCTTGTGAGCTAAAGTAAGCTCTGATTTTAGTTTAGCGTTTATAATTTCTGTGAATATATTAAGTGTTACAATGCTTAATGATAATACACAGGGTCTTTGTAAAAAATACTTACCATATTAACTGCGCCTTTAAATTCATCACCTCGTTGTAAAAGCTCAGCAAGTAATTTTAAAATTTCCACTTTACTTTCTTCGGTACATTTCTTAGATGTATCATACAAAATAATACAAATTTCAGCATGGTCTCCGTATTTACTTACATTAGACAATTTTTTACAGTATTCTACAAGCTTCTTGTCACTCCTGCAAAGAGAAAGTGTGTGCTAGTTAGCATTATAACAGTTAGAGGCGGCCGGTACTTACGGCCCATTGAAGCTCTGGGGCCCGTGTCTCTCTCGATGATACTTAAAATAATAATAAACAATATTTATTTACTTTTAAAAAATCTATATTTTTTAATAAATTATTATAATTGTTTGTATTCATTTATTTCAAAAATAATACGGAGGTTTTGAGTTTATCAGAAAAATATGCTGCAAAGATATTTTATTTTTATTTATTTATTTATTTGCACAAATAGGATGCCAACCTGGCCCAAATTCGGCACCCACGAATTACAATTGGTGTACAGATTTTGATTTCTTAATACTTAAGTTATATTTTAATAATAATTATGAAAAACCGCGTGATTTCTAAGCTTTCTCCTAAAAGTTAGTAGAGATACATTAAACAAATCAATATCATGGTATGAAGCGTTATAAAGTGAGGTTATACGACTTATAGGCGAGTGTTTACCTAAATTAGTTCTATAAAAACAGTTTGCAAATAGGTGAGCATTACGAAAGTTACGTGAGGGGATATTAAAACCTATACCGGATAGCAAATTTGGAGCATCTATATATATACCGTGTGTAACAGGATCATGGTACACCCCCGTATCTCTGTTAGTTTTTAAGGTAATTGATTGAAACTTGGGATATCCCATATACATAATAAGCGGCATTTTTTGACCAACAAATGATTTTTTTTTTCACTTCCGGTTTCGCCGGAGGTGACACCAACTTTCGATTTTTAAATGGAACATCCTGTATATTATTACATTTTTGAATTCTGCATAATTTTCTGAATCCAATGATACTACAAAAGTGACATTTCAAGCGTAAAAAATATTTATTATTTAATTTTTAATTTTCCATTTAGGTGTGCCATAACGGTTCCGATATATTCGAATTGATCTGTCTAATGCTAGAAAAATCGAAGTCCTGTCAAAAATACTAAATTGCGTTTTTTATAAGCAAATAAAATTCATCGTAATCGTTTTTGGGGTAAAACTCAATTTTTCCAAATGGAACCATATTGGTACCGTGGTACCATTTCTTAGTACTATTAATAAGGAATTTATTCATACCTGGTAATAACATGTGCAATAAATATAATCAAAATTACAGCTAAAAGAAAATACAAATATTTTGTTCTAATTTAATGCTAAGAGATTACTGAACTGATTGTATTTATCGCACATGTTATTACCAGGTATGAATAAATTCCTTATTAATAGTACTAAGAAATGGTACCACGGTACCAATATGGTTCCATTTGGAAAAATTGAGTTTTACCCCAAAAACGATTACGATGAATTTTATTTGCTTATAAAAAACGCAATTTAGTATTTTTGACAGGACTTCGATTTTTCTAGCATTAGACAGATCAATTCGAATATATCGGAACCGTCATGGCACACTTAAGACGACAGAGGCAAAACTAAGTCTACTATAAACATGTGCAAAATACAGAACCTTCCAAGACTGCAAAGAAGACACAAATTTGCATGATCTAATTATAAAGCCTAGCATGCGATTACATTTGTTAGCAACATAATCAATATGCTCATTGAAGATCATTTTTTTATCATAAATAACACCAAGATCCTTTATTTTACCTACTTCTTTAAGTAATATCCCATTAAAATTGTAACCATAACAAAAAATATTTACTACTAGTAAACGTAATTAAAACTAACATCATGAACTATTTTTTATTGAATGAGAGTTAGGTCTATTCCACTGATAACAGGTTTAAAATAATGTCTACAATCAATAAACATTATTACTTCTACTCCTATATTAGTAAACATTGTTTTACGTACATTTCACTCTATAAGTAAATCCATTCTTACGCACAAGTGTGCGTAAGGAATAAAAACGCACAACTGTGCGTTATGATGCCTAGTTAACAATAAAGTTAACTACGAACCACTCAAATCGTAAAATTTATCTATCTTGCGTGACAGTGACATTGTCATTATTTGAGATTTCAAGTTTAAATCGATACTTTATAAATTATAAACAGATCTTTAATTTATTAGTAAGAGTCATAGAAAAAGTATAGTACGTATTGCGTGTTGTAAAGCAATTACGTACTCATGTAATTACCGCCCTTACCGCTACGCGACTCGTTCGCAATTTTTCCATTCGTGCGTAATATGCATTTTACTACACTAAATACGTAATATACTATTATTTATCATTTTTCATACACTATTAATTTATAAAATTTGTTTAAAATTAAAAGTTATGTTCGAAAACGAAAAAAATACTTATTTTTGGCTTACCCTGTATAGAGACTAGATTTTTTACTGAAATTAATTTTTGTAATTGAAAAGACAATACATTTTTAAATTAATTTAAGATGAATCTGAACATATTGTCTAAAATTAATGTTGGTTTAAACCAAATTGCGCAAAAAATAAACAAATTTTGGCATAATTTTTTTTGAATGGTTTAACCACACCTTATACGTAATATACCGTTTGTTTGAAGGTCGAAGACAATTATGTTTCTTGAATGATAGAAGAGTTTTGGACAGGCATTGTCTAACGTGAAAACGTAACCTTTGACGTCCCTGTGTACTTTAATGCAAAAGATGGACACACTACTCTGTCCGCTTGCCGTTAAGTTTCTTTTTATATATTTTAAAGGACACTAAATTTCATTTTTTTTATTTATTTCTTACATGGCAGTTTTACGGATTAGTGCTGCACACCAGTGGGCGACTGCAACGCGATCTAGATCTGAATCTACAAAATGTGTAGAAAAGCGCAAAAAATGTTTCTTATACTGGATGGGTGGCCGGTCCGTGCTTGATTGATTTATAGTTCTATGTTTTCACGTTAGATGGTTATGTTTTGCATTGAGTTGATTCCAACAGATGGTGATACTAGGTTTTCATCATATTTTTATTTGTAAAAATATCTTGAAAATATATTTTCGCTGTAATAGAAATTGCTTATAGGTTATGGCTTTCTAATGAGTTCCAATAAGGACGAAACAGCCTGTCATTGTCTACCTGTGCCCGAGGGAACATTACCTTTGGCGTCCCTGTGTACTTTAATGCAGAAGATCGACGCACTACTCTGTCCGCTTGCCGCAAAGTTTCGTTCTATATATTTTAACGGACACTAAATTCCACTATTTTATAAATGTTAATATTTCCGATCGATTTTTAGATAATAATATTTTAGGTATTGTGTTTATTGTTAATGCTCAAGCTATGTAGCTCATAAAGGTTACAAAATCTTGGGCATTATTATGAACACAATTAGAAATTCGAAATAAGGATAATGTTCTTGATACACGGACTTGTATTAGATCTTTTAACACCGGCTATTAAAAATGCATAATGACAGTTTAGAAGCTAGACTCGAAAATATGTTGAGGTCATAGTGAAAATATTGATGACATTAAATCCTGTTTGCGTCTTGTATAACAAGAGAAGCATATGGTCAAATCTGAGTGTCTGTCGAAAATAAATGATTAAAGTTTGTGCCATAATCTTTTTTTAAATGCATGTTTTATTATATGAAAACTCATGTTAGACCTTTGGTAGGCTAAACCTTTTATACCTCCTGCTGGTAAAAATAATGTTGTTTAAGGATAGAAATGATTTTAGTTTCATATAAAGCGTCTTTTTATAAGTAAAATATTAAGTTAGGACAAAACTCATATCTTGGATCATTATTCTGTTATTCTAAAAAAAACATACAGCGGGTCGCCCAAAGAAACATTATTCTTACAGCGGTTTGTACAAAGAAAAATCGTTGTTAGCTTAATCGCGTATTACAAAAAAAAATTAATCAGAGGCTGGCAAGGCCAACTTTGTATTTGCGCGAAATCACCTTATATTTTATAAGAACACATATAAAACATATTTTGAGGCATATTTAAAATTAAATCTTTCCCATCCATCAAAACCTTTTTGGAACCAATACAATCATGATGAATTGAAACATTAAGTATGTGGATACCTAAATATAATTTTAATCATTTTTACTATTAGATTTTTATGTATCTCCAATAATAGAAACAACATACAAGAAACTGACAGAGCAAGCATATTATATTTTGTTTTATAAAAAATTTCAATTAATACTTACGTTTCAATACCCAAATAGGAAGTTAGTGATTTAATTAGTTCAGCTTTGACTTCATCTGTATTTAGTTTTTCATAATAGCTAATCAAACCTTGCCATGCCAATGGATGTGATGGATTCATATCTATTGCTTTTTGGAAGGCCTTTGGTGTATTATCCATTGGTCCAACTTCTTGAAAAGATAGGCCAAGGAATACCATTGCCATGTAATTGCTTTTATCTTCCTTAAGTATAACCTAAAAGTTATGTCCTTAACCATACAAATGTGAAAAGTTGCGATTTGAAAATCACATTCTGGGGTTCACAGGAAGGCTTTTAATTTTTTTATGTAAACTTGATATTTCAATGGCAAGGAGTGTATATTTTGTGTTGATTGAATCCCACTTCGTTATGGCATCCCTTTTTGGAATTTTTTTATAAAGAATGTATGCAAAAAAAATTAAGTAGGTAACTTAAAAAGCTAAGTATATCTTGAGAAACCCTACTCGGTACTCAGTTGTAGAGTATTTTAGTGAGTAAGTTTTAAAGTGCTAAGTTTGACTGTTAACCTTATGCTTATGCATATGCTGAGCGTTTCATAAACACTTACCTAAATTGTTTTTGTATCATGTTAATCTAATCTCTGTCAAGTTACTTGTTGCATATTAAGTTTGTTATCCTTCACGTGTACTAAACTACATAAATTTACGAACAGTAAAAATAACAAAACATAATAAAATATCTGTGTAAATATATCATTGTAAATAATTACAAAATGCATCTACATCTAAAAAGTTTGACTCAATAAAGTAGCACAAGAGATTTAGTTACTCTTAAAATAGTTTTTAGCTCAAAGTTTTACTTACTTTTGACAATTTTAAAGCAGTCTGAAAATCCTTATTTTTAATAGCATCTCGGGCTTCTTTTAACAATGCCTTTATATCCTTCATTGTTTAGTATTTTAAAACTGTAGAGATTAAGGTTTTCTTTATACTAAATTAATTCAACGCACTACGCAGCCCTAGTCCTATATTCTGGGAATAAATTTAGTTGATTGACTTCCTTTTTTTATTTATTTTTGAATTTGAAGACTAATTTCTAGGTTATATTATGTCACAGAGAAAAATAGTTCGTAGCAGATTAGATGGGAGTTTGTAATGGCACTGTAATGGTACGAGGGTACGAGGACGAAGATCGTAGTCGAAATCTCACCAATTGTACCACAGAGCAAATTTTAGACTATCTAGTCGTAGGGATAGTTCCTAATCCCACCGATAAAGACATACGAGCAAGCAATTAAGGACGTTTAAGATTTGAAAAAAAGACAGGATTCCCAATTAGTGGGATTGAGCAACGTCTGGAATTTGTTAAATTCGATTGTCAAATTGACAATAGTCTGTTTATATTTCAAATTATATGTCAGTTGGTTGGTTGAAAAAACCTATTCTCAGTAGACTGCAGCCAAATAACCTACTTGGTACATTCACTCGGTCCCAGCGGCTAAAAATTGGGTTATTACTAAAGCTAAAACAATCATCAATCAACAAATATAACTTTTACTGAAAAATTATATAGGGGTCTTCTCATCCCCCAGCCACCCCGGAACCACTTTTGTCTAGGCTTAATATAGCCATTTTTGCAGCACGCGGCAAGGTGTGATGGACCAATACACTCAAGGATAGTGGTTGGAGCGCGCAGGGCACGGGGTAAGGCTAAGAAAAAAGGGCATGCGCAAATAACTCGGTCAGTTTCGCGAGATATTGTAAACTCATGTAACCCAGAAAACTTGTCGGTTGCCATAGTAAATTAAAAAAAGCATTGAAACATCGAATATTGAGTTTATTTTATAAATATAATTGGATGAGTAAGGAACGTTCCTGATTCACCCGCAGTGTGCTTATCTTTAATGGCCATATTGTCCGTATATACACAAGCCTCACCTATGACTTTAGCTCGCTTAACTCCCGTTTTTCATATGTGTTAAGCCAGCTTAAAATATAAGCCAAACTTTCGCAACTACGGCGATTATGGCCATAAGTCATTATAGTTTGAAGAAAAGGGCATGCGCGATAGTATTGAACCAGAGATCCTGGCGGATGCCATAGTAAATAGAAGAAAGGCACATAAACAGTAAAATACTGGAAAAATAGTGTAAATAGAATTGAAGAAGTAAAGAAACTTTCTGACGCACCCACAGTGTGCTTATCTTCAAGACATTATAGATGAAAGGGACCAATTCATCTAAAGTCTAAACCAAAGGACATATAAATATAATAAATTATACCTTTCTTAGGGTCGCTGGGGCACTAACTAAGTACTGGACTACTGAACCGAGTCAACTTTGGCACTAATCGAAAAGTTGGCTGGGGACTGAATACTAGAGGCCATTGAACCATAAACAAAACAACCTTCCTTTGTGGTCAGATACTGGACAGCTGCTAAAAAAGGTGGGACATTCAAATATTTCAAATTTTATTTCTTATCTAAAACGAGTTTAAAAGTTTTACGATTTACGAGTTGCGAATGCGCTTTGTGGGGGTCAAAGTACTTGATACTGTTATTTTTTTATTTTGTTGTACTTTGACCTGTAAAATTCATACTCACTCTGATCTTTGATCCGTATACGGATACCAGTTTTGTATTTATAGTTGGGGGCCCAAGCGCTTTTTTAGTTTATCATTTAATTTTTCAGCTGTGAAAGAAAACACTTTTTGAAAATGGCTGCTGCACTGGTAAAAGGTAAGTTTGTTGTTTTTACAAGTATTTAGGTGATGTGTTTCATAGCCATAAACAAAAAATAATATTGATGAATAGTTGTGGAATAACTGCATTGTGTCCAATATTAATTGAGGTGTTCAATATGTAGCAGAGCTGGGCAAAGCAGCATTCGAGAAAAAAGTGCTTCGAGAACCAAGCCTTTTGGAAAAATAATTTCCAGCATGAAGCACTTAAAATTCTACATGCTTGCAATTACCCATTACCTAGGAATGTAATTTTGAGTGCTTGCAAGCACTTTAATTGACTCAAAATGCGAAATTCAATTATCAAGCAGTTTTTATAAAGGACTTGAATTACCGAGCACTTTATTTTAAAAATGCTTTCAAGCACTGTGCTTGAAGCACTTTCGAGGCAATTACTGCCCAGCTCTGATATGTAGCTCTGGAGCAGTAGAATTGTAGAAGTATGGTATGTGTTATTAGGTGACTATAGGGGCTAGACTAGGATATATGAACAGATTCGAAACCCACCAAAAAGTAGACTGCAAATTTTTTTAAAACAGACAGATTTGACATTTGAAAAAAAAATCCATTATATGGATATCTTCTGTACCTACTAACCCTCAGAAGTGAAAACTGACATATGTATGAAAATATATGTCACTTTATGCTTCTGAGTGTCAGTAAATTGCATATTCCTGACCAATTTTATACTATATAACTAACCGATTTGTTTTAAAGATGTCAACAGTTTGCTTTTGCATTTATAGGAATTCATTTTAAATCTCACTACATGAACTAGTAACCTTGATTGGACCCAAAAATTTGCTAACCTATTTTAAAATAACTTACTTCTCACTCACATGTTATTAAATTATTGTATTTTATATCAGCTTATTCTGTTTAGGGGTATTTATTGTTGGGGCTAAAAGGACTGTTTTTGGAACCTATGGAGGCAAACTTAAAAATATTTCCATTACTGAGCTACAAACTATAGCAGCAAAAGCTGCTCTTGCTGCTGCCAATGTTAAACCAGAGAGTGTAGATTCAGTCATTATTGGTAATGTTGGTCCGGTGAGTTATTATTTTTCCTAAACTATATTTTTTGTGTTTTTACTTTCCTCAAAATGAAAAGTATTGTATTGTGAAGAGAAAATGTTTTAGTCATAATATAATAAAAATAATAATAATAATAATAATAATAATAAAAATTACAATCATTGGTTTCCTTGAAGTACATACTTATCTTAAAACAGTGTTCTGTATTATAACACAGATAATAAGAGTTCCAGATAGGGTTGCTCCTGATTTAGGTGGGAGACTCCCGATTTTCCAATAAATCTCCCGACTAACATTTCAAAACTCTCAAAACTTTTCCTTTTTCTATAGTAAATAATATTATATATTTTTACTTCTGCTTCATTTTCACATAATTTTATTTTGTTCTACTTTTATTTGTTTTTTTTGGCCTAAGAGCCCCCTTATCTACTAAAAGGTATTGATTATTGGTATGTTGGTACTCATCCCTCTGCCTGAGTTTTTATCTCGCCAGGGACCTTTTTTGGAAGTCGGAATGGTTTTTTTTGCTGAAAAATATTAACAATTTTAGGATATGGCGAAAGCGACAAAAATAATATCGCCAACTCCCGCTTTTGGTTTTTTGAAATTTGGCATCCCTAACTCCAGATAACACTTGCATATTCTAATATGCTCCTTACAAGTTATATGACATGATTGTATAACTGTTTTATACAATTTGGATCTGAAAAGTCCCTTGTATGTCTAACAGGGTTGCGACGATTTAAATCAAATTATAAATTTCTCTAAAAACAAGTTGCCGAAGCGTCAGGAAATTCAAAGAAAAAGGAAGATAGTTTATTTAAAACGAGGTGTTTAGATACATTATGTAAGTGTAAAAAATAACTAATCGTCATCAGTCCAGCGTAAAAAATATTCATAAATTACGCTGCACGCTGCCGAAAATTTGCATGTCAATACAAGTTATTTTGTATGTCGCTGAGGAGATTTTCTAACTGTAAATCTAGACAACAAATATTTTTGGCAAATAGAGACAAAATAATGAATAAAGTGATTTTAAAGTTCATTATTGCCAAATTTAAAGAAAAAATCAGTGTAAATTGATAAAAATCACAATTTAATCGAAAAAATCAGATTTATTAATGATTTATTGCATAAGTCTGCATCGCTTGCTTATGGGTTATTCGATCCATAGAATTGCAGCAATTAACAATTTCCCTTTTCTGTAGATATCTAATTCTTATACCTGACAGTAAAAATATGATTGTAGAAAAAGGTTGCACATGTTTAGTTAGTCACATTTTATCTGATTGCTCAGTTAGCAACACATTAAGAAACCCATTCCTAAGTTAAGGTGTTAAAGGTTAATTTTACATACAATAAAATACCTTGTACAACCTATCTAAATAATTATGTTTTACAGAGAATCTAATCAGTACTTAAGCATAATATTTATATGATATGTTATTTATAGCTAATCACTATAACTATAAACAGAGCTTATTATAGTAAAATAATTTTTGATAATATAATAATCAGATTAAATTATTTAAAAAAATTGTTTTTCAGGTTTCTATATTTACACACATACATAGGTACATTGTTTGTGCAATATAGACAAGAAAGCATTGCCTATCCTGAAATGATTGCCTTAAAAAATGTATATAAATTTTACATATGGAGAGGGACTTTAGTTGTCTTATCTCTTTCTTTTTTTGGCTTACCATGCATGGACTATTTCCTCAATATAAATCTGTGGCCTTTCGGAGACATATGATCTATTTCTATTTTTTATGTATTGACACATCATATACAGGGTGCTACAAATTCGTGTGCGTACAAGGGTATTTTGAAAACGGTAAGAGATACGAAGATGGTTAAATTGAGGCAAACTTGCGTACTTTGAGGCTTAATAATTTGGTAAAAGAAAATTCTAAATATTCCTAATATCTTCGGAGATATCCGAAAAACCGAAATTTCTAGTTTTGGTTTTTAATTTTTTGCGCCTTCATTTTTTACTTGGGAAAAAAACAAAACACACTTTCTCATAGCCGTTATTTATGTTCTACAAGATGGCGTTATTAGTTTTTAAATTTGACGTTTCGTTCTTTAGATACCAACCTCAAGTCAATTTTTTTAAATACGGACCTGGATTTTTAAAACCCGTTTTAGTGACTTCTACGCGTTGGATATTTAATACGATTTAAAGGTTTTTAAAATTTTAACGTTTTGTCATCAAATATCACATCATTAGTATTTCAAATTATTCTTTCTTTACTATTACGGCCCTGGCAATTATTTTTAGGATAACTTAAATATTAAAATCACCTTACATTACAAGAAGTTATGGTGTTTAGGCCGTTTATTATTTCAATAAGATTTACCGTGTAACAATACAAATAAGAAATTTTTTAAGGTATGAGAAATAATCCTATTTTTTATTAGTATTTTAAGTTTTTACCAGAGACTTAGACTAAAATACTGTAAAACAGAAAAAAATCATTGCGCCCAAGAGAAAAATAAAGGTAACTGGAGTGTTAGTCTAGTTATGTACCTGTGATGCGCTTAGGTTTGCATCAAAATCAATTTTAATTTTTTTTTACTGTTTATACGTTATGATGATGCCAGTTTCAGGGAAACATGTAACAAAAATAAACAGACTGAAAAATATTTCGGACCGAGACTTAAGGTCTTTTTTCTTACAATATAGCAAATATCAGGACTCTTTGAGTAAAAATGGACGTATTTTTAAAATCAGATATCTTTTTTTTTTGGTTTGGCTCTTAATGTTCAGGACCGTAATGACATAAGAAGATAACTCGAAAAAATGTGTTATTAAATGACACAACGTTAAAATTTTAAAAAACTTTAAAATGTATCAAATTTTTAAAACTTGGAAGTCCATAAAACTGTTTTTAAAATTCCAGGTCCGTATTTAAAAAAATTGACTTGAGGTTGGTATCTAAAGAACAAAAGGTCGAATTTAAAAACTAATAATGCAATCTTGTAGAACCACCAAAACTAGAAATTTCGGGTTTTTTCTGATATCTCCGAAAGTATTTGGAATATTTTAAATTTTCTTTCGTCAAAGTATTAAGCCCCAAAATACACAACTTTGCCTCAATTTAACCATCTTCGTATCTCTTACCGTTTTCGAGATCCCCTTGTACGCACACGAATTTGTAGCGCCCTGTATATGTATTTATATCCGAAAAATATAAATGAAAAAATTGTGATTGAAATTGTAAATTAAATTTTTTTATTAAACAATCAAAATATTTGGTATAATATTTGGTCTAAACAGAACAAATACCACCTTTCATAAATGTATCAAATAGTTTTACCCTCATTTTTTTCTCGAGCACATGATATAATATTTTAACAATTTTATACCAATGATTAAATATTTTCTTACCACCATATATAAAATATTTTCTAATTTGTTCTGAATGAGGTATAGGTAAGCTTAAAAGAAAAGAGTGATGCGTATTATAATAGGAAGGCAACAACTGCTCACTTTTATATTTTTTATAAATAAGACAGGTAGTCTCTAAAATAGCAATAGAGCAAAGAGTCAATATCGCATGTCTTATAAATAATGGGCAACAGGAATACCTAATTTTAGCACTACACATGATCTTATTTCTCTCTGTTGTAGAACAAACACCGTGTTAAATAAATATTGGGTACATGACCCCCGAAAACAGAGTTGACAAAAAAAACGTTTTTTTGGAGTTCATATATCTCCCAGAAGCAGAAATTTAACCCTCTGCAACTTTTAATCGAAAATATAAATAATTCATTTCATACAGGCAAAAAATTAGGTTAGCGAGGTTCGTTACATAAAAAGCAAACATTCATTTGTATTTTTACTAAATATTCAATTTTTATTGTCTGGCCTGTCGCGAACAAGTGTGTAAATGTACATACAAACTATAGCTGAATTTTGTATATTTGTAATTATTGTAAAAACACAGAATTTCTACTAGTCAGGTGGTAGCAAACATTTAAGAAAGCATGAAAATTATATTTCAAACCACCTGAATGTGCCTTATACTATAAGGTTGTATTTCGTCTAACACAGTTAGATAATAGACGAAATACAACCTTATAGTTTAAGGCACTTTCAGGTGGTTTGAAATATAATTTTCACGCTTTCTTAAATATTTGTAATTACTTGTGTGATGATTAATGTATTTGTTGTTTTCAGCAAGCGTCTCCCGATGGAGGTTTTTTGGCCAGACATGTATTACTCCATTCTGGCATTCCACAGGAAAAACCCGCTCTCGCTGTTAACAGGTTATGCGGTTCTGGTTTCCAATCTATTGTTAATGGAGTTCAGGTACTTGAAGGCTTTATACAGTAATAATAAATTGTTATCAATGAATGTATTTATCGAACGTGTACACAAATACAGATACAAGATTTTTATGGTGGCCGAACCGCGAACCTCCACCGAATTGCAATTCGTCTGATATTATACAGGGTGATTCCTGAGTTGATACTTCTTTTTTAGCTGTGTATAGAAGGCATTGAAATAAACAACATTTTCAATTACCTTTTTTCAAAAAACTCAAAATCAGGTACTTACATCCATTTATTACACTATAGAGATCAAATACGGTTCGGTCTAACTTGCCCGTTGAATAACATTAAGAAAACTTTGGTTGTAGAATCAGCCTGCAAGGAAAAGTGTTCTACTTATAATCTCGAAGCAGCAGCCGCACTTTGACGATACTCGCCGTAAATTCGCACCATATCTACTAGTTCATTGTTTTTAAATTTTACCATTTTCACGTGTCACCAATTTAAAATTAACTTTCTTCAGAAGAACACACCGCAACGGATTGCCAAATAACAAACTGACCACCGACTCGTAAATTGCATGACTAATAAGAGATGACCAGGCCCGCACTTAGATATTTTACTTCTGTATCTCGCCTATTATAAAGTTTTTTGAAAATGTTTATTTTAATGCCTTCTGTTCTGTCCTCGTTTGCTGCTTATATATATATTTAGGTTTATAATTAATATTATTTTTAAGTTTAAAGTATAATTCTTATAAATATTTTTCCTCTTTTATGGGTGTCTACTTGCATTCAAAATTACGCGTTTTGTTTTACTTATTGCAATTTAATTAGTTAATTTACATTTAAAATTACATATTCTCGACTTTCCATTTCCTACCTTTTTACCGTCCCTCGTACCTACCCACCGTACTCGTGTACGATGCGATGCGCGATTTGGAAAGGAGAGAGAACCAGATACCCAAAACCCATCAACCGTACCGCGCCGTTTTGGTAGGTGTCCATTTTTCCCAGCAAGAACTCCTAAAATCTGCATGGTAAGTCGAAGTATTCCATTTCATAATTATATTAATACTGATTATTATACCGATATTAAACGTTGCTAAACCTTGGGGTGGTTCCGGACCGGGAAGATCTGGGCGAGAATTAACAAAGCCAGCGCAACCTATGTTTTCACAGTCTTTTTTTTTCTTTTGAGTGGCTAATAACGCCACACCTTCTATACACAGCTTAAAAAGAAGTATCAATTTAGGAATCACTAGAAGTAGAAGTCAAAAAACACAGTGAAGAAGAAAATAGGTTTACTATGAATTAATGACTATTTAGGCGTCAAGCATATAAAACATGAACAGTCGTAATAAAGTACTGCAATAAAGAAATCATATTTTCCAAAATAAAAGTATATTTCAACTATATTGTGATGAGTGATCGGAAATTTGGACGCGCTTACAAAATCGGACTGCTGGCACGGCTTATTATTAGGTAGGCCAGCGTCCTAATTTTCGATCACTGATTATGATTTAAGATAATTTTTACAGTTTGTTTTTCTAATACTCCTAGTTCATATTAAATTAGTTGTCTATTTAAAAAAAATAAGACTAAAAAATTATTATTGCCGTGATTTTGTTTTAAAAAATTACAATTACAATGTAACTTTTATAATATAAATATAGTGTTTCATACATAGTATGGTAATTTCTGCTGTGTTGTTGTAAAACCAGTATGAGTTCCAAGATGATAAACTTATGCATATTTACGTGAATTAACAAGAATTTTCTAAAAAAAAATCAGTTTTTTATTAAACAAAAAATAATTTTGAATTCCTTAGGATTTAGAGAGTGGTTTTGGCCAAATTTCCCTAACAGGAGGTGTAGAAAATATGTCATCATACCCACATATTGCAAGGGGTCTGCGATTTGGGGTTCCTCTGGGCACTACTCCTGTTTTGGAAGATTGTCTGTGGGCTGGCCTTACTGATACATACTGTAATTTGCCCATGGCTCTTACGGCTGAAAAGTTGGGCGCACAATATGGACTTACTAGAGATGAAGTTGATCAGTTCGCTTTACGATCTCAAAAATTATGGAAAGAAGGTAATAAAAATAAAAAACTTAATAGGGCATTATAGTCTACAGACAGGATGTTAAGAATTTGATACATTAGCATTGCTATCTCGGAAGTTGATTAAATGGAGACAAAGTTACATATCTTAATGTTGAATAATTTATTAAAAAGACATATTTAAAACACTCCGATGACTTCCGGAGATATCCGAAAAAAATCGAAAAATTCAATTTTTGATGTTCCTAAAAAATTTTTTTTAAATACGGCTCTGATTTTATTTTAAAATAGCTTTTGACCTGCCAAAACTAATGATATGTCATACTTGTCACTAGTCATTAGTTGTGGGAGGTCAAAAGCTACTCAAAAATTTAAAAAAAAATCGTATTCCGTATTTAAAAAAAATTAACTGATGTGGGTATCTAAAAAAACGAAACGTAACTAAAAAATAAAATAATTTTTTTGAAATGCCTTTAGAAAGTGCTCTTGGTTTTCCAAAATAAAAATTGATTTTTTCGGATATCTCCGGAAGTCATCGGAATTTTTCAAATGTATTTTAACAAATTATTCAGCTTTAAAATATGCAACTTTCTCCGCATTTAACCAACTCTTACTTCACCTGTATAATATTATACTGGGTGAACCCCTAAATAAGACCTAATTTGCTCGTGGAAAAAGCATAGCCTTCCTGACTGAGGGAGACGGAAACAGTATTGACTTTTATCCTAACTATAGTACGTGACGTAGTGGCGCAAAAAAAAAACAAGATGTATATTTCTTTCTTATTCTAGCAAAGCGACATTGAAAAATATTTTTCTGCAACTTCGTTTTATATCGGGATTTACGGGTTTTCAATATAATGCGTCCATAACATCCTGTATAGACTCGAATTATAGTTTACCCATCCAATATTCAAAGGTTTTATTTTAACCGGAAAAAATTTAGTTTGTTTTGCCAAATGAAAATTTCGCACTTACTTTTTCTAACCAATTAGAAGTTTTCCTTTTGAATCATTACCATGCCAACAAAAAATTGTTTAGTAAATATTCATACTCTTGAACTTCCGGCGGCCAAATTACGCTGGAGATTTTCACCTAACGTCAAAATATCGATACAATTACAAAATTAAATTATTTTTTAGGGCAAAAATGCCATATTTTTTAGTTGCTAAGGAAGCAACTAACGTAATTTTATTCGTATTCATAAATCACTATGTTATTTCAAATGTTTTTCATTCATAATAAGAATTGTAAATGTTGATGATTTTTTTTCTAGTGTCAAATTTTCTTACCGAATCTGCTTTGAGCTTGAATTATAAATCCGGAAATTTTTCCCCAGCCGTGAATTTTTTAAGAAAACTTTCCTCGGCTGGAAATAATTCATGCTCTAAGGAGATTATAAGTGAAAATATAAGAGAAATATTATAATATAACCAATTATTAGTATCAATATTTCAAATAAAGAAATATATTTTAGCACAAGATGCAGGTAGATTTAAAGAAGAGTTAGTACCTGTACCGGTTAAAGTAAAAAAGGCTATCGTGAATATTGAAGTTGATGAACATCCTAAACCTGAAAGTACTTTGGAAGGAATAAAAAAACTTCCGACAATTTTCAAAAAAGACGGATTGGTTACTGCTGGATCAGCTTCAGTAAGTAATAACTACATTTATATTTCTAGGTGATGGTACTTTCTACAAGTAAATAGACAATTTGATCAACGTTTTGACTGTTATAAGTGGCAGAACGACATATATCTGTTGACATATTTTAAAATTCTGATTAAAAATAAATTGTGTATCAAATCGGCCCTTGAGCAGGTACTTTCGGTTCTTGTTAATGATTATTATTAGGGAATCCAAACCACGTGGTTCAATATGGCGGTCGGATGGCAAAAAGCATTGAGTCATCCGTAAAATGCCACCAGCAACATTATTTTTATGGTCACGTGGACCAATCACAAAGCAGGATTTGCCATCCAGCCGCCATTTGGACACATCGTTGGATTGCCTAATTGTAAATCAAAAATTAATCTAACCCAAAAAAAATTTCTTTGGTTAGTAAAAATTTAAAATACGTAATTAGTTAAAATAATAAAGTTGAAAGTATGTGTGTAACCAGGGTTCCGACGATTTAAATCAACTAATTGTTTAAATTTTAATCGTGATTTAAATCAAATTATAAATTGCTATAAAAACAAGTCGCCGAAGCAAATAGCTCATAAGGAAATTCAAAAAAAGGGGAAGTTAGTTTATTTAAAAAGAACTGTTTAGATACATTATGTAAGTGTAAAAATGTAACTAATCGTCATCAGTCCAGCGTAAAAAATATTCATAAATTACGCTGCCGAAAAATGTCAATACAAGTTATTTTGTATGTCGCCGAGGAGATTTTCTAACTGTAAATCTAGACAACAAATATTTTGGGCGAATAGAGACAAAATAATGAAATTAAGTGATTTTAAAGTTCATTATTGCCATATTTAAGGAACAAATCAGTATAAATTGATAAAAATCAGATTTATTGATTTTTTCAAAAAATCGTTATTTATTGCAACCCTGTTTGTAACCCTATACCTATAAGGCAACTAAGGTTTGTATTGTAGTGAACTTTTTTTCTTCAAACCTATATAAAAAAAGTAATTAAATTTGTGTTCTATGAATTTTAGAAAATTGAACTTATAGAATTAACCTCGGAATTAATAATAAACAGCTTTGTAGTTATATATGATACTTTTGTATACTCACACAGTGTCTTCTAGAATAATACTAAATAAATGCGGATGAAATATGTAATAGTTGAAATGTTTAGGAATATAAACAGATCTTTTCAAGAACATGTTCACTTGTGTGTGTGTGCACAGATCAAAATGGGAGACATTTTGAACATTTACTTAGTCTAATCGCCTATGTTCAATTTTCATAATAAAACTATTTGAACATAATTTATGAAATTTGCATTATTTCGAAAACTGTTGGAAATAACTTATATGCTTGTAGTAAGAAAACATTTCTTATGAATTTTACATTAAATAGCCAAATAATATACAGGGTGTTCCATTTGAAAAACTTGAGAAAAATGATTTTAAAATTTTTTGTTTTTAAAACCTTTTATATGAACACCCTATATGAAATAGATAAACACTATTAGATTCATAATATCTTTAGACCCCTTGTCATGACTATTACCCAATGCCTTGGTTTAAAAAAAATTAATTTACTTTTTGTTTCCCGGATATTAAAACATGATATTTTTAGTTTTTAATTTATTATTTTTAAATTCCAAAGTAAAATAAATAAAATTTTGAACAATTATGAAGGACTCCAGTATCAACCATTATTATTTTTGGAAAATTTAAATTTTTCATTGGATGCAATTCTTGTTATGTAAATAAGATATAATAAAATACTGGGTGTTCTATTTAAAAAAATACAACTTCTTGTTGGCACATTTTTGTGGGCCACCCTGTATACATATAGTAACATATTTTCTTGAACTCAATTCGTATAGAGGCTATAGAAGCCTGACGCACTATTTCAGGACCCTGTATAACAAGAGTTTTTGGTAAAAAATTCAGTTATCTATAAAAAAAAGACATACTATTATTTCTTACGTAAGATCAATGATTAATGGGATATTTAGCACTGAACTCAAGTTGACGGCTGTAACATAAACTTTTCGACCTTGCCCACTAACCTTTACGATTTTCCTGTAAAAAAAGCCAAAATAATTATTAAACTTTTAATCCATAAAGTGTATATTTAAAAAGATGTGAATTTTTAGGGAATTTGTGATGGAGCGGGTGCAGTAGTGTTGGCAAATGAGCAGGGAGTATCCGCGAACGGTCTTAAGCCGTTGGCTAGGATACTGGCCTACTCTGTTGTTGGAGTCGATCCAACAATTATGGGTATTGGACCAGCCCCTGCGATTAAAGCTATCTTGAAAGCAACTGGCAAAACTCTAAATGATATAGACTTGGTTGAGGTATGTAAAAAGGAATATGTGTTCTCAAATTGACTGTTATACTTAGCATTTTGAAAAAATGTAGCCACGATTTTGAAAACCAATTTTACCTTGTGAAAAAGGTAATTTGAAGTAGAATAAGGTTATCCAAAAAATATGCAAGGTTAAATGGAAAATGATAAAATGTTAACTACGCTAATTGAATCGAGAAGTAATTGTAAGTCGAATGAGCTGTCAAAGTATGCTCTACTGTTGTCTACTTTCGAAGATTTGTTATCCAAAATGTGTTGACATTTTTTAACAAACTAAAGCTTGTGTGATATTTCTATATGTCGTAATGTTCACTTGTCATTTTTAAAAACAATCAAATTTATATCGATACCCCTATTTTTCAATTTATTTTTGAATTCTGCATAAAATTCTAAACATATTTCATGTATCTATCATATTCAGTCGTTTTCGAAAAACTGTTTTAACTTAAAATAAATAAAAATTATTTTAACTAATGTTGAAAATGACCTCCCAACAACAACCTGGCAGTAGGTACCCAAGACGATCCACAAATTCTTATGGAACGACATAACGTTCTATCAATCTTATTTCGTCCTTTATCCTGTTCTTTAAGTTTTCAATATCCTTTGGTCGTTTAACATACAGGGTGCTACAAATTCGCGTGTGTGCATGGGGATCTCGAAAACGGTAAGAGATACGAAGATGGTTAAATTAAGGCAAAGTTGCGTATTTTGGGGCTTTATAATTTGGTTAAAGAAAATTCTAAATATCCGAAATTTTCAGTTTTGGTTTTTAATTTTTTGCGCCTTTATTTTTGACTTTGGAAAAAACAAGCAACACTTTTTCATAGCCGTTTTTTATGATCTACAACATGGCCTTTTTATGCGACGTTTCGTTTTTTGGATACCACCATCAAGTCAATTTTTTTAAATACGGACCTGAATTTTTTATTACGGTTTTAGGGACTCATAGGCTTTAGAAACGTAATACAATTAAAACATTTTAAAAATTTTAATGTTTCATCATCAAATAATACAATTAAAATTATCAATTTATTTCCTTACGGCCGTGTAAATTATTTAAAAAATGTTTAGTCCTTTTTATATTTTTAAGGTTTTTTAGTTAGATACCTATAAATAAAATACGATACAATTATTATTACAAGGAAAAAGAAATATTAATGTTGATTAGTGATGTATTAAGTTAACATGTTATTAAATGTTTTCATTTTTCTTTATGATTTCACTATTTTTTTAGATGTATTAAAGTAAGTAAGAAAAAATTGTTATAGATAGCGATTACTATTATCTGTCTTAAAGTTTTGCCCTAGAACCTTCAAATTTTTATTTCAACTTCACTCTACTGCTATGTACCTCTTTTTTATTCATGACTGTCCCTTTTTCTATTTTAAAATATTTTGAGGTCTCAGGACAAAATTATACGAATTAAAGTAAGTGTTATGATAAAATATAATATAAAAACATTAATAAAAAATATAATTACTTCTCATGCTTTTTACTACCTATGCGTTTTATTGACCGGCTGAAATATTTGACCTTGACTAATTTTATTAAAATAATTAATGGCTTAAACCATACGTCTCACTTCCTGTAATGCAATTTTAATATTTAATCCTAAAAATAATTGCCAGGACCGTAATGGGTAAAAAGGGATAATTTTAAATATTGATGTATTATTTGATGACGAAACCTTAACATTTTTAAAATGTTTTAATTGTATTAGGTTTTTAAAGCCTATAAGTACTTCAAACTGTAATAAAAAATCTGGGTCCCTATTTTAAAAAATTGACTTGATGGTGGTATCCAAAGAACGAAACGTCGCAATTAAAAAGGCCATGTTATAGATCATAAAAAACGGCTCTAAGACAGTGTTTCTTGTTTTTTTCCTATGTAAAAAATAAAGGCGCAAAAAATTAAAAACCAAAACTGAAAATTTCGGTTTTTTCGGATATCTCCGAACGCATTCGAAATATTAAGAATTAACCATCTTCGTATCTCTTACCGTTTTCGAGATTCCCATGCACGCACGCGAATTTGTAGCACCATGTATACTTTAGACTTAAGATAACCCCACAAAATATAATCTGGAGAGGTCAAATCTGGCCGATCTAGCCGGCCATTCGATTGTACCCCGTAGGGCAATCCATTGTTCAGGAAAAACTGTATTAAGGTGTTTAAACTGTGCCATCTCCATTCAATATTTGTTTATTATTTTTTTACGTTTTTAGATTAACGAAGCTTTTGGAGCTCAGACTTTATCATGTGCCAAAGATTTGAACTTGGACATAAACAAATTGAACGTTAATGGCGGTGCCATAGCAGTGGGACATCCTCTAGCTGCCACTGGAAGTAGAATTATGACCCATCTTACCCATGAATTGAGGTAAGAAATAATTATTAGTTTAGCTATTAGCGAATGAGGCGGAATTTTTAAACAACATTGTAGCACTTATCTAATCAGTGCGTAGATTAGACATAAAATCTAAAAAAAACGTAGATACCTATCAAGTAAAGGAAATTCAAAATTAAAAAAAAAATAATATTGTGGTTGTAAGGTGAAATTTCCGCAGTAATTCGATTCAACTTTCAGTAGGACTTGCCGGATATGAAATGATTAATGACATTATGCGTGTCCTCCCTGCTATAAAGAGTTTGTAAGGCAGTGACGGCCCGTGATGTTAGACCTGGGCAGTGCTGCATTCAATACTGCCCGCAGTGCCCCGGGTTTACTCACTTACTAAACATACTACTTAACTTAGCCGCATCTATAATAATATTTTTGGGACGAAATTCTTAAATTGACAAATATATTCCTAAAAAACTATTTTTCAATTACTTACTTAATAAATCTCAGTTCAGGGATACATCCACTCGGCAGCATGAAGTGCAGCACGAATCTCGAGAAATTAGGGCACTTCAGCCACCTCCAGAACAATGCTTATTTTTAGTAGGAATGACGTTGATATTTCGACTGGTAACGATTGGGTGACAGGACGCTTTTCAATAGCGACGACCGCGTGTGCAATTTCAAATATTAATTTTTTTATTTGAGGCAGTGCTGTAACTCTGCAGCTCTTATGAAAAAGCGCCACTGTTGAAAGGAAATTTTGGTTTAAAAACTCATTAAGGGCAGATCCCTGCTGACGTAGTAAATACCGTAAACATTAGCAAAGTAAAAAAACGAATACACGAAGATCGTCCTAACTTATATTTTTAAATCGACCTCAAAACACGGGTAATTGGACGCTACTGGTTTGGATAAAAGCAGATACTTTATATTTTCGATAAATAGTTTTTACTTAATTTAATTCCGAATATAAATTTTTTTAGAATAAAACAGCTTTTGTATTTTGATATTGACGTTAATGGTACAAAAGTTTAATGATTAAGTTTTAAGAGGTGACAGTAACAGCGGATTTATCGATGGTAACAGTTACTGTTATTAAAACAGCAAATAAAAAACGGACTAATACAAATATAAAAATAGTGTAAAACTTTGGACTGTAACTTCGTATATTTCAATCGTAAAAAATTGTGAAACAAATTTGTTTTTTGATGTTCATTCACCTGATAATGACACTGAATTCTGATATGAAGTTACTAGAACTAGACATGGCCTTAAAAAACTACTAATTTTCTTCAGTCATTAACGTAATCGCGTAAAAACTCCAAAAAAGTCAGCTGGGAATCGCATTCCACAAACCATGCCGACGCAGACGACAGTGGAAATCGAACGGTAAGCTGATCAGCAAGCTGAAATACCGCCGCGCATTCTGTCACACACGAGCAACGGCTCTAACCTCTAATTGCCGGGTCATTGTACAAAGCGAGCAGAATAAAGTCTTATTGCATGAAATCTCATATAATGCGCGCTGCACTCTCTCACACGTCATAATCTAGGAGAGAGATAATTTATGCGCAATGGCATACCGGTGTTAGTGTAACGTAGAACCACTAAAATTAAAACAATAGGTCTGGTCAAATTAAGCTTAAAAGCCCGTAGTACACCGCTAATATAAATCATATGCTCGAACGGCATGCACTGTTTCTACGGTGCTTATCTGAACAGGGTCAGCCGGTTAGAATCGGGTCTATTAAATTTTTAAAATGTGTTAAGACGATTCGGTGCTGTCTGTGAAAATTTATTACAAAGTAGTCTTGCAAGCATGAGAAGATCAATAGAATTGTGCGATTATTGTGTTCTCAATATTAATGAGTCGGCTCGGCATACCCAGCCTACCCTAAAAAGCCGCCACTCAATGAAATCTGCTATGCCGATGTCATGGCAAGGTGGTTTTTTCATTATACAGAATATTGTTATCTCGATGTAAGACATGTGAGTGAGACAGAATCTCTTGCCGATTCATTTGAGGACTGAGTGATCTCGGTGCGGGGACGTCTTTGAGGGGGGCCTAACCTTGAGTGGTGACCTCCATGTCAGAGGCCAGAACTAAATAATTTGAGGTTAGTTTTGTTGGTCAAATCGTGACAAGGGGTTTTCATCCGTTTACGATACACATCAGGGTGTTAATATTTTAAGGTTAGGGTTATGACAAGATGTTGACATCGGTTTTTAATTAAAAGAATTATTAGTTTATACGTGTTTTAATTTTCACTCTGCAAATAACAGTTTAGAAGAGTAGAGGTTGGGAATGTTTAGGATGTTTTGCACAGAACACTATGTGATGTGGTCAAAGACTTTCTTCTTTAATTCTTCGGCGAAGTACATCCAGCGTCTAGTCCAGCAACTGCGGGAGTGCAGAATGGATTGGAAGTAAAATATAATGGTGTCGATGTCTTTATAAGGCAGTAAAGGGTTTGTTTCTGCTGTTAGAATTTTCGAACAAAAGAAAAACGAAGAAACCTCGGAGGAAACGCTTTAGGTGCTGAAGAACGTAAAAACAACTAATCGGGCTACACGGTTCAGTACAATGATATCAATTATCAGCAAGAAGTGACAATTCTCTAAAAACACTAATTTTTTCTAATCTTTTCGTTTCTTTAAGATTAAAAAGTCCGTAAATTATTTTAAAAAACTTAATTTGACGAAAACATCAAAAAATGAACTACCATTTTGGTTTGCTTCTTGGCTAAACAGTTGGTTTGTATCTTTACTCAATTAGTAGCAGCAGGCGGCGACCTACGTCATCTACCTGGTAAACGTCAAAATTTCCTCACTCCTTTTAAATGAAGTGGAATGTTATAGTTTCTAACTTACTCTTCGTTAAATTCTATAAAGCCGTGATACAGAAATATTGATTTTTATTATTTTAGGAGGAGAAATGCCAAGTTAGGCATTGGTGCAGCCTGTATTGGAGGTGGACAAGGAATAGCAATTTTGATTGAAGCTTTATAATTTAAACAATGTAAAGAACGTTAACATATTTTACCGGTGTTCACTTTTATAATTTCTTTATGGATATAAGTAAACTAAAAAAAATAATTAGGATACCTATGATAAAAACTATGTTAAGATAAAATTGTTAAAATTTTTATAATTAACTTTCTATGAAAACTGTTCCATAACTGTTTTATTATATTTTAGTACATACCTGTCTAAAGTTTCTAGAATCCATCCGCTTTTTTTGATTATGGATTATGGCAGTTCAAATTAATCATATTTAGAATCTTTGTTCAACGGTTAAACCCTTTTGCGGTCAAAATATAATGAAACAGTCCTTTATATAAGACGATACTTTTTTTCATTGTGAGTACAAATCATTAATTTGGTGCTAGAACAGAAAATGTACATATATATTTTTATAGCTGTTTTTAAATAAGGTTTTAAACGAGTATTTATAGCATACAAGTTAAGTATTTTATCTATTTAATTTTACTATGTAAAAGTTTTATTTTAATTCTTTTTATTTTATACAAAATTTATATTTTATTAGTCGACAGCTAGAAAACGTATTTTTTTAAAATAAAGATTGATAATGAAAATGTTATCCGAGAAATATTTAAGAGAAACCAATTGTCTTTATTAAATTTTAAATATATTATTGTTTTCCTAATAACTGTTTTTTTTTTGTTTTATGAATAGAGGCAAGTGTATATTTATTGAGAAAAAATTACCAAAAAAAGTTTTAAAATACAGTCTTGTCAAATAAAATCTTTCACAGTTTCAACATTTTCGTTTGCGAAGTTATTTTTTTGATGCCTTTTTTTCTTGTTAGTTTATCTATCTCTGCAATTTTCAATAAAACATTTTACCATCTTACCAGGTTCTATTTATAGGCTTAGTAAACATTTATTGAACTGAATGAGAAAGCAAACTTGTCCTTCACCTTCTATAACACTTTCTCATCGCCGTTTTTTATGTTCTACAAGATGGCGTTATTAGTTTTCAAATTCGACGTTTGGTTCTTTAGATACCATCCTCAAGTCAATGTTTTTAAATACGGCCCTGGAATTTTAAATACTGTTTTGGGGAGTTCTAAGCTTTAGAAATTTAATACAATTCAAAGGTTTTTGAAATTTTAACGGGTTTTCATCTATAATAAGACATTATCATTACGGCCCTGAACATTTAGAGCCAAACCAAAAAAAAATCTGATTCGAGGAATCCGTCCATTTTTATTTATAGATGCCTGATATTTTGTAAGGAATAAGACCCAAAGCCTCGGCCTTAAATATTTTTCTGCTCGTTTATTTTTGTTAGGGGAGACTGAGGATACATTGGACATTTTTCGATTTTTTAATGATATTTTGTTCTGTAGGTAATCTACCTTCACAAAACTTTCAGAAATATTTTTTTAACCCATTAGTAACTTTATTTTGTTAAAAGGCTATTTCTAAACCAAGTACTTTGACTCTGGTAAGGCTTGAAAAACTAATAGGCAATTGTCCACTCTATCCTCAGGTCTGGGGCAACAATGGACATGCTAAGGGGATACTTTGGACATGTGTTGATTTAAATGAAATTTGCTATCTAGAACCCAGAAATCAAAAAGATATTTATTATAAAACCAGTAATCGCAAAAGATACATTACATAAATAAAAATATATGACATACAAAGAATTATTGCAAAAAAACTGAATAAACTTCTAAAAAAACTAAGCTAAATGAAAAATCTTGCACAAAATGCTGAAAAACTAAGCTAGGTATGGAAAGTCTAGGAGAAAAGACTTAAATTAATGTAAACTAAACTCGGTAAGATCTACGTTAAAGTATATCATATTTTTGAAGCGCGGTCGTGTATCTTCTGTTGCCTTTGGGAGTAATGAAACAACTTCCTCGTTAGATATAAAAGAGGAATCTTCCTCCGTTATTTGAAATCTATTTGATGGAGTAAGCCTCTTATAAAAACGAACTTCATATCCATTCCGAAGTTTGCTTTGTACTCGAGCAACATAATTTCTACCAGATGATGCAGTTTTCCCAGGAACTTTTACAACCATAAAGTCACCTTTCTTAGCATTATTTATGTCCTTGTCCTCCTCTTCTTCAAATTCGTCCCATTCTGAAGACGAGTCCTGTGTAATATTTTCATCTATATCATCGCTCTCAGATGAATCACTTTCAACGACGACTTTCTTCTTTGCAGCGTGAATTTTTTTTATTGCTGGTGACTTTTTTCGATTTTCTAGCTCCTTCTCCGGAGTATCGGTAGCAATCATGCATCTACCTCTCTTCCTTCCTCTCGAAGCTATTTTTCTCGGACCAGCCTTTGGGTATGGAGTAATTAAATCGGGGGGAATAAAATAAGTCGATGTGCTTTCATCGTTATTTACATTTGGTAAAGTGCCACTGCTAGAAGGAACACCAATATTTCTTAGTGGGGTATTTTGTGCCTCGGTAATTACATCTAGTAAAATGCCACTGGTTGAAGAAACGTCTTTATTTGTTGGTGGGGTACTTCTTGTGTCTATGTTTTTAGTTTTTTCTTCATTCTTTGGCGCTGGACGGTCAGAGACGGAAGAGCACAAATATTCATGGTCTTGAAATATATTACTGTCTAGTGGAAAAATTCCACTTTTGCGAAAACCTGACTTGATCGATTCCGGTGTAGCAGCTCGATCCCAGGCTTTGGAGCATAACTCAGGTAACGCATAAATAGAAAGAGTTTCATTAGGATGGGCTAACATCCAAGTGTGCACTGCTTCGCTAAAATATTTTTTGAACGGACCGAAGACAGACCTATCCAGTGGCTGCAATTTATTAGATGTATGTGGGGGCAGTGTAAGGATGGTGATTCCATTTTGTTTGCAAAAATCAAGTCCCTCAATACTAAGGTGTGACTCGTGGTTGTCTAATATTAATAATACTGGGTTTTCCTTAGAGCATCTAACATTTTTTTTAAAGAACTCCAAAACTTTGAAAAAATTTTCTGACGTCATCCACCCAGATTTGTATACCAGCCCCATGGATCCTTGCATTGCCCCTGACATCATACGATGTTCATCGAAACGCACTCTAGGAAAAACCCAAATAGGTGGTAATGAATTCCCATTTGCACATATAATTCCAACTTGCGTCACCAATTCGCCGCGCTCTCTGGACGTAACTTGGCCAACCTGTTTTTCACCTTTTTTTCCAACAACTTTTTCAACTGGTGGTACAGTTGTCACCCCGGTCTCGTCTAAATTATATATCTGACATGGTTGATAATTGTGTCTTTCGGTCACTTTTTTTAGTTTATCAAAAAATTCACCTACAACGGTTCTGTTGAACGCAGTCATTCGGGCAAGAGATGTGGCTTCTGGTTTTCTCACTGACAAAGTTGGATTTCGCCGCAAAAAAGCCGAGAACCATTCTGAACCTGCCATTTCATTTGTTTTCCATGAATCTGGGACTTTCAATGAATTTCTTATTGCAAACTGGAACGCTAACTGTCTGGTTTTTTTGGGCGTGAGTCCATAAAACATACTGGAACTTGTCAGTAAATATTTTGCTAGTATTTTCTCCATAGAATCAGGAAATATCTGTCGATTTTTAAAGTTTGGCTTAAATGAAAGATTTTGAATTTCATTTTCCTTTGCTTTTTTTACGTAAATTGCTAACCGGGACTTTTTAACGTTATGGAGTTCAGCCACTTTTCTGATGCTGCCTACATTGTTTATCACATCTTCGACTGCCTTTCGAATATCGCCTTCAGGGAATTCCCTGTTTGTTTTTTTCTTGTAGACTCTGACCATCTGAAACAAAATAAATGATAATGCACGGAGAGCTGTTAGTAGTGGTTTGTAGGAGTTTAGGATAGTAACCAATAAACCACAATAACAACAACTTTTATTCTAAACTTTTTTTCCGTGTGGGGATAAAATGGACATAAATGGGGATACAGTGGACACTGTCCACTATATCCCCTATTTACATTTTATTATCTCTTTGTATTTATTTTAAAAAACAAAAACTATTTCAAGAAAATATGAACATGAATGGCTCTTAAATAACTCACATTATGTAGTCTCAATGTCGTATTTGAAAAAATACATAACCGAAAGCATTGCAAAACGTTAGCACTTACCTTAAATCTTATAACAAGACCTTAAATAAACGAAAATTCACTATAAAAACGACAGGCGTCTTCACATGGCAATGAGCATTGGCAAACTGATTCTTCGCCAAAAGAACACTCGAACGCTCGCGCTGTGGCAGCACTATCGCAATTTAGGCGGAAAATTTGAAAGTGTCCATTTTATCCACTTGTCCAATGTATCCTCAGTCTCCCCTACATATTTTGCCTAAAACTAGCATCATCAGACCTTATAAGCAGTAAAAATTTTTTTTTATTGTTTTTGAAACAAACATAAGCGCATCACAGTAACATAACTAGACTAACACTCCAGTTACCTTTTTTTCACTCGGGAGCATACATTTTTCTTTGAAAAAGTGCTTCGAGCACAGTGATTGCAAGCATTATTAAAATACAGTGCTAGGTAATTGGTAATTATTGACGCCCTTCATAAAGAGTGCTTGGTAATTTAATTTCGCATTTAAAGTGCTCGCAAGCACTCAAAATTACTTTCCTCGGTAGTTGCAAGGCTTGATGCTGGTAATTACTTTTCCAAGTGGATTCGAAGCACTTGTTTCGAATGGTATGCCACCCATAGGCTGTGGGTATGCCCAGCCACAGCCGTCGAGGCGGCTGTGGCCCAGCTTTGGGACTTAAGATATTAATAAAATACCAATAAAGATATAGAATTACTTCTCATGCCTTTAAAACCTACTTAGTTTTGTCGAACCCCACACTGTTGCCAGATTGTGTAAAAAATCTTTTATTTACGGAAATGAAGGTATTTCATTTCTGGCTATCTTCAGTGTGTTTGACAAGATTATAGTGGGTTCGGGACTTTGGGCATTATTGCCTATGTTGATATTTTCACTACTATATTTTAGAATTTACTGATTTACTGAATATTGAATCTTAGAGTTGGCCTAATTATCTTAATCCTTCCTAATACGAAAATCAAACACTGATGTTGTATAAAGGGAGCTTAATTTATTAACTTATGAGTTAACAGTGTACAATGTACATTGTACAAACAACATTGCAAACATAAAAATAAAAATATCAAAATTAAGAAAGAACGCAAAGTTTTGCATACACTAACCTACAAATACTCGAAGCAAACCCAACCCAGCCTTAATCATCGTAATGTCAAAATCTTTGCTATAATGTAAAAATGTCTAGTCTAAGCAAACCTGATCGTCGACGGTTAGATGAACGATTTTACACCGAAAAGCACATTTCACAATTCACTTAATTTTTAAATAACATTGTTTTAAAAATTTTTTAACTATGAATAGAAAACTGATTATATGTGACTGTTGACTGACTGAATGACTTCTACTGAATTAATAATTTTTGTTCATAGTTTGCTAGCGTTTATATAGAAAGATTTTTCCATTAATCCTAAATTATTACAATAATTAATTACTACTACTAAGTAATTTAAGTAGCCATCTGTCACATAATTTCATGCGGCTTCTTTGATACTGAAAATGTATGACTAATTATTGTCTATAAACATCCGGCAGGAAACAATAAAATATCAAAAATTAGGTGACAGTTTCCGGCTGAAAATTGCATAAGATAGGCGGATACATAACTTTATATCTTTGACATTTATTGAGGATACTTTGAAACATAAAATAACTTGACATTTCCGACATACGTCTTTAGAAAATATGTTTGGGAAATTATAAATATAAAAATAAAATGACAGCAGGAAATATAAATTTGTAACAAAAATGCTAAAAGTAAACAAAGATAAAAGTACCGCTTCTAATAAATAATTGATATAATCGACAGATAGTAATAAATTATGATATACGACTTCCGGTTAAATAGACGAATGTGGTAATTGCGCAACATCCGGTATAAATTTAAATTCTTTTAATTAGTTAAATTGCTTTGGCTGTTTGTATAACAAAATAATAATGAAATGAATAGTAAAAAAATATATTACATCAAAGGTCCTGTTGTCGCCAATTTTTGCTATTACCACATTCCTCGATACCCTGAAAAAGATGTTATTATCTTAATGATAAAACTTCTTGAACTTATCTTTAATTTCACTTCTTATTCCTTTCATAAAATAAACTTATCAATTAATATTTAAATGTGACACGTCTCGTAAGTGTGAAACATAAACCGACCTAGACTGTTTAAGTGCCAAGATGACAGATTTATTGGTAAAGAAGTTAAAGGGATACAATTATAGATTTAAATTTTTAAAATATGAATAATTTTTAAGTTTTGGCAAAAACTGTAACTAGCCCAAATAGAAAAACATTATAATTTTTTTTTTACTGAATAAAGCTAGTTAGAACGGTTTACTTACTAAGTTTCGTTTTGTTTTTTAAATTTAAAAATGATATAGGGTTAGGTTTGCATTCATCGTACTATTTAACTAAGTTCTAATTACTAATTAATTTTTATACCTAATAGTATATAGTAGTTACATATAAAAAAACTTGAACAACAAAAAAACTGACACAACACATATCACCTGTTAAATAAATTCACTCCATGAGATAGTCATCTAAAATGTCAATTTCCTCTGGAAGCACTCCATGACGTATCCATGCGATTATCATGGCGGCAATAATATCTACCAGCTGGTTCAGGTCATCAGGCTGGTTCTGTGGGGGTTCTTCATTAACGTTAGGTACTACTTGATCGGGGTATTGCGGAGGAATGTTTGCCTGTGGAGGTTCAGGCATGTATGGGCCCGCTTGGTCATCTTGTTGTGGATAGTTCGGTGGAACCTGTTGTTGGGGCGGATACATGACCCTATCTTCTTCTGGCACATGAACATAATTCTCCCTGGGTGGGAAGATTCGCACCCCTACATCGCATATTGCACAGTTGCACGGGGGAACTTCGGCTAGCCCTTGGTCAATAGCGCGAAAGGTATCGACGCGCCGAAGTTCATTATGCGCGCGATCGGTAAAGAGGCGATTTACAGCCCGTGGCGCGATTAACAGGGGATGACATGGCATGTCGGCCCCCAACGTATAAAATTCCTCCCGTAAATCGCGGATGGCCATTAATAATAGTGCCCGTTGCTCCTCCAATGAAATATGCCGAATATATCTTAAGAATCCTTCCATTTTTTCTTTTTCGTTAAAATTTCGTTTCGAGAAGACGCGGTGTTAAGACGATCAGACTTAAACTAAAGCCTTTTTCTTATTTCGTGTTGGTCCAACTTCATTTTTATTGACATCATATTTTACTTATTATAGTGTTTATGTTATTATAATGTAAAAACCTTATTCGTTTAATTAAGTCTTCGAGTGGTTACAGGCACTGTCAATAATGTTTATTTTAAATAAGGTCCATCCATTCATTCCCGTAAAATTTATAGGTTTGCTTTTCTAATTAGTTCGATGCTTAATACTAATATAGTGCGTATAAATCACTCTGTATAGTGTCTTTCTGCCTTGGTATGACGTCACGCACTCACGATTACGCGAAGGCGGGTTTCTCGGGGTTGCTTTTCTTAAGTTCCGTTTTGTACCCGTATGGCCATCTGTTACCGAATAGTAAAATAGATTAGTGCATGCAGTTGGGAGAAACGAAGCACCTAGTCAATTTATTTTTATGACTTTTAAGGTTTAGTTATAGGGGCCGTTACTAGTGTGATTTTTGGAATAATATTAAACTTGAGCATCATTGGCATTTTTAAATGGAATAAGTTTACTGACTTAACGTGTGAAATGTCCAAAAATGTCTGCTTTCTGGTCCACTTATATTTTTATAAGTTTCTAGTTCCTGTTGTTGATTATCTTGTGAATGAGATGATCCTGCAATTGTAGAGATTACCGGGGTAACGCACTGTGGATTTTCGTCTAAATTCCGCTCGTCATTAGCTTGTCTAGTTTGACTATTTCTCTTGAGTATTTTGGCTTGTTTTCGGTTTAAAACAAAAAGAGTTAAGGTATTCCAGAACGAAGCTAAAAGGTACATAGAACAGCCATCTAATTTATGCAAAGCCATGGCATTTAGAAGAGTTTCAAACAAAAACTTTATGACTCTATAGATGAAATAACAGCCTAATATGCTGCTTGTCCACTGTCCAAGAATAATAAAATATCCGTATAATCTTTTAATTGTTGAATTCGCCATCTCTTCTAACTCTTTGGTGTCAAATAAATTTAAAGATGAATATCCCTGTGATTGCACGGGCTTTCCAGCGAGTTTTCTTATTAAGATGTTACTTACAGCAGGCCTTTCTAATCCAAATAACATAGTTTCTTGGGCTTTTTGTATTTCTTCTTTGGTGTATATTCCGCCATTACTAACGCCTTTAATGGTTTCAAAAATCATATTTTCTTCTTGGTCTACTTTTATTTCTACTGGTTCTATACCAGTTAATGGGTAGGGATTAAATCCGATCCATTTTTGATCTAGATAGTAAAGGGGTGGTACTAAAGATGAACAATCTACTTCAACCGCATGGTCTTGCAAAATTCTAGTAATTGGAGACATAAAGTAGCTTTTATTATGAGCTTTTACAGGTAGCTCGCTAAAACATCCTCGTTCTTCTCGTCGTACTTCTACGATGACTGGTAGGCATTTTAAGATATATAATACTTCTCCAGCTACTCTACCTACAAAGCCTAAAGCATTATTTACTATGGCAGCCACTGAGTTAGGTGATAATGGAGCTAGTAATAATCGATTTTTGAGAATTTCTCGGTGTAAGATGCAACGTCTGTGTACAGTTTGTTTAAACATATCATCCATAGTTCGCTTAAAAGATTGCTCAACATAGAATAATTTTGTATTGACGTAGGTCAGTAGATCGGCATGGTGAGTTCCAGGTCTACCACTCCACTGGGTGCGGGTGTAAGCATCTGGTTTTTCTAATATTAGAATTCTAGGGTGTTCTGTTATCCATACTATTGAACTGCACTGCGTCTCTTTTTTATAGAGTTGGATTGCAAATACTCTGGCTCTGTCTTCCACAACAATGTATTTGTTGCCTTCTGTTTGACCTTCGCGTTCAGTTATTAGACTACCCTTTCCATCATAGAGTAGATCAAATTGTAAGCATTCTTGAGGTAGTACCGTATTCCAAATAGTTTCACCAATTTTGAAATCCATACAATAAGACTTTGTAAAAGGACAAGTGACTCCGTCGGCTAATATAATCTCATTAGTTTCTAGTTTTGCTTGAGCTTGATACTCCTGTAGACTTATTTTGACTGTAGCACTAACTATAACTTTTTTCCATTGTTCTCCATTTTCTGAATATACAGTACCTTCGCAATTGGCATTCTTATCATTAGCGCCGGCTAACGTGATAGAGGTAGTGATGGTACCATTGACAACAAGTCTGGAAATTATTTGGTTACTAAAGCCGCGATATTCTTTATACTGGTGCATTTTTGCACATTCGTCGGCTCCAACTTGGTGTACATATGACAAAAGTGATCCTTCTGGTACAGAGCTATGTGAAAATGCTCCACAATGGGTAATTAATCTGGTTACTTCAATAAGACATGTTTTAACAGGAACGGTTTCAATCCTACGTCTTTCTAATATTTGAATAAATTTTTCTTTAGCTTGATATCCTTTCTCGATATCAGGACACGGAGCTACGTCTCGAAGTGAAATAGCGGTTATTTGGGTTTCTGGATTATGACAGTCATATGCAATTAACGATGCCTTGAGTCTTGGGAAGCTTATTACTTTCCACAGTATAGTTGAAATTATTAAATTTTTAAAATTTTGTATAATATTCTTCATACTTCTTAGGTCTAGTTATATTACGTTTAGGTCTAGTTTCAATTTTAATGTTTTCAGTGGATGTATTTTCTTCTGTACTCTCCAATTCACTCTCTGGCTCTTCAGAGATATTAGTTTTACTTTCGGAACAAGATTCTGAGGATTCATCAGTGTCACTTGATTCTAAAGTTTGGTTAGGTTCTTCTATCGATAAACTAGACGATTGACCTTCCAGTGTATTACTGCTCTTTTCTAAATCTGTATCAGTATTATGCTGTCTATCAGTGTCTAATGGTAGGATTTTCTGAGGAAGGGTGTTTTGATTTATAATCTCTAGGTTGTCAATTAAATTAGTATTCTTTGATTTCTCTTTATGGCTTATATTTTCTACATAATCATCAATATTATTTTCTATTATTCCTTTAAAGAGTTTTAGTCGATTAGCATGGACCATTTCTTCCTTGCGTCCATTTAGTTTACGAATTTTAAAAGTAACTGGCCCTTTTTGCTGAATAATCCTATAAGGCCCTGACCATTTAGGTTGTAGTTTTCGGGAAAGTAGTTTATTTTTTATTACTGGAGTATGTAAATACACTCTGTCTCCTACTTTAAAGGGTTTTCTGATTTTCTTTTGATTATGTTTTTTACATCGATCATCGATGCTTTCCTGTATATTTTTCTTAGCTTTTTCATGAGCTATCTGAAAACGAGTGATAAGCTCACTTGCATAATTATCATCGATATCATATCGAATTTTGTCTTCCCTGATTTGCAAATGATGAGGTAGTTCCATATCTCTACCAAACATTAGATAAAATGGCGATTCCTTGGTGGCGTTATGAGGTAAATTTCGATAAGCCATAAGGGCATATGGTAAAAAGGTGTCCCAGTCAGTTTCGTGATCTTTCATATAATGGCTTAACATTGTTTTTAGAGTTCCATGCATTCTTTCAATGATTCCATTAGCTTGAGGATGATAGGGAGTTGTTTGTAATTTTTGAATTTCTAGTATTTCACAAACTTTCTTGAAAAGCTTAGAAAGAAAATTTGAGCCACAATCTGTAATTAATTTTCTAGGAGTCCCAAATCGTAGTATAATGTGTTCTACAAATGCTCGAGCTACTGTTTCTGCAGATATATCCGGTAAGGGTATACATTCTGGATAACGAGTAAGGAAATCCACACATGTAAGTAGGTATCGGTTATTTTTGGAAGTTCGGTTTAGAGGTCCTACAATGTCAAGACTAATAAAACTAAAAACTGCTTCAGGTACTGGAGTCTTCTGTAGTTCTGCTAAAGGCTGATTCGGACTTTTAATTAAATTGCATGAATGACATTGTTCGCAATATTTGATTACATCTTGTTTCATATTTTTCCAATAAAAATCTTTTTTAATAACTTCTAATGTTTTTTGTTGTCCTGGATGTGCCGCAAAGACGGACGAATGGTAAACTTTTAAGATGTCATTTTTCATTTTCTCTGGAGCTACTATTTTATCATTTCTTTCATTTGTATACCTTTTTTTATAAAGAATATTATCAGAGCTTATATAAAAGTCATCCTCATCGTCAGCGTATTCCTTTTTAGTAATTAGGGTTTGTAAATTAAGGTCTTGCTGTTGTAAGGTAGCTATTTCTTCTTTAGACCAAATAACGGGAAGAATGGGCTGAAGCTGTTCATCATTAGTTATAAGAGCTACTCTCTGGGGTGTTTTATTTTCTTGTTCCTGTATGTTTAGTCTAGATAGCGTGTCTACATTCGTATTCCTTTTTCCAGGTCTATACTCGATGGTAAAGGTGTATTCCATTAAAAACATAGCCCATTTAGCTAGTCTTGAGCTCGGATCTTTAATGGTTAATAAATACTTTAGGGGTCGATGATCGGTAACAATGGTAAAATGTGCTCCTGTAAGATATACCCGATATTTTTTGACAGCCCATACTACGGCTAAAAGTTCTCTTTCTATAGTGCTGTATCTTCTTTCAGCAGTATTTAGAGTTCTGCTTGCATAACTTACGGGATGTTCTAATCCATCATATTTCTGTGTTAAAATGGCTCCCAATGCTGTTCCGCTGGCATCAGTATTTAGAATAAACTCTTTTTGAAAATTAGGATATTTTAAAATGGGTTGGTTTATAAGTGCTGTTTTTAGGATCTCAAATGCTTGTTGTTGTTTCTCGGTCCATTTAAAACTGACGTCCTTTTTTGTTAGTTCGGTGAGAGGTTGTGCTATTTTGGAGAAATTCGGCACGAATTTTCTATAAAAGCCTGCTAATCCTAAAAAGGCTCGTATGTCTTTTACTTTCTTGGGTATTGGGTAGTTCTCAATTACACGAGTTTTTGAGGGATTAGGTTTATAACCATCTTTTGATACTATATGTCCTAAATATTCCACTTCTTTTTTAAGAAAGTGACATTTGGTTGGTTTGAACTTCAGATTACTCTCCCTTATTTTCTCAAAAACGTGTCTTAATCGTGAAAGGTGATCGTTGATATCGTCTGAACTGAAAACAATAATATCGTCCAAATACACTAAACATTCTTTGTAGGTTAGATTACTAAACAGCTGATTCATGAACCTTTGCCAAGAGGAAGGAGCATTTTTTAACCCCATCGCCATCCTCTTGAATTCATAATGATTATTAAAAGTTGAAAATCCTGTTTTTTCTTGATCCTCGGGGTGAATAGGGATTTGGAAGTATCCAGAAGCCAAATCCATGGTGGAAAAAAGACTAGCTTTTGCCAATCGATCTATGGTATCTTCCAAGTGTGGCAGAGGATAAAAATCACTTTTGGTCACTGCATTTAATTCCCTAAAGTCTATACATAACCGGTACTGAATCTCTTCCCCAGGATGAGCTTTCTTTTCGATTAGTATGGCTGGAAAACTCCATGGTGACTCACTTTCTGTTATGATTCCATCAGAAAGCAATTTATCAATTTCCTTCTTTAATATTTCTTGACGATGGTAGGGTACACGGTATGGTCGTTTGCTAATAGGAGGAATGTCTTCTGTAATTATTCGATGAGTTATCTTTGATGTACAGGTAAGTTTTTGCTTAGGTGCTCTAAATATATCGATAAATTCCAACACAAGTTTTTTCAATTTTTCTTGGTCTTCGGACAGATCTTGGTCTAGTCTTAGTTGTGACAGTATATCTGATGCGTCATCAGTACTTATGCCTCTTACTTCTTGGTAAGACGAATTTGGTTTTGTATCTACAGCTGCTTCATATGCTTCTGCAATAACGATTTTTCTTTGAATTATAAGCGGTTGTTCTGTTATATTCATTAATCGAATTGGAATTTTATTATTAACTTTACTAAGGCTTCTCGCAATGAGCAATCCATGAGGAACATCTTCACGTGGTTCAACGACTACGTGCTGGGCCTTGACTCGAGATGCTCTCTGGAGATTGGCCATGCAAGTGACTTGACATCTTGCTGGAATCAATAAATCTTCTGATAAGAAAATTGTGGAGGGAATCATATTCTCATTTCTCTTTTGATTTTGCTTAGCATGGGCATTCCCTTGATTATCTTGTTCTTTCTGCTTGTTCTTGCTGTTGTTTTTCTTCTCATTCGCGAATTCTTTTTCTTTCTTATCTTCTTTTTGTTGGTTGTCATTTAAAACTACACTATCTTCCTTTCTGTTAATAGCATTATTTTCCTTTTTATTTATAGGCGCGGCCGCTTTCTTAACCATTTTGGTGGAACCGTTATGATTTTCTTGTTTTTCTAATGAGTTCAGGTGAATGGCCATCACCTGATCTACTAAATCTTCCTTCATGGCCATTGACGAAAGATTTTTCATAACCGCTTCCTCCAATTTGGCGTCTAACCTTTTAACTTCTTCTTTAAGATACCTTAATTCCAATAATATTTGGTTATCAGTTCTCTCCCTTAGTGATGTTGTTAACCAACTTGCTCTATTCAATTTAGCTTTTTCTTCGAAAAGAGCTATTATCTCTTCAAAAGCATACATCCATCCATTTCCCCAATCTACTTTGATTCCATATTTATGCAAGAAATCTAACCCTAGTAAAATGTCAGCTTGAAAACTCATTGGTGAATTTACTACTACAAATGAGTGTTCGATTAATTTTTCTGGTAGCAACATGATAGGCAATACTACTTCTCCTTTGCACGGTATACCACCTCCTTGAATATCAACTAAATTATTTTCTATATCTTGAGAAATTTTAAACCCCTCGGCAACATCGGGTTTGGCTAGGGATACAATGGCTCCTGAGTCTATAAGGGCGGTACACTCTCTATTTCCTATTACCACTTTAGCTATATTACGAGGGCGTAATAACTGTTCAGAGCACTGTATCCCAACCTCATTTACTTTTACTGATGAGTTCCGCCTTGCTGAGCAGCCGGACTTCGGGGTTGAAAAGGAGCTGCTCTGGCGTTTAAACCTCTTTGGTTATTTATTGTCCTGGACTGGTATGTCGGGCAGTTGATGCGTAGATGTCCAATCTTATTGCAATTATAACAGGTACGCAATTCCCTTGTATTTTGAGTTCGACACGAACTTGCAAAATGTCCCAGTTTATTGCATTTGTAGCACCTTAAGTCGCGAATTTTAGATTGTCTACACTCCTTAGCTACATGACCTGATTTTTGACAATTATAGCACTTTAAACTTTGATGACGTCCAGTATTCTGTGTAGGTTTGTGAGTAAATCCCATACTCAAGCCTCGACATTCTCTATGTGATGTAGAAGGTCTTATTATGCCTTCAATAGCTTCCTCTAGTTCTGCCATTTTCAAAGCCGAATTTAAATCACTTGGAGATTTTGATAAAATTTTTGCTTTTAAGGGCATAATTAATCCCATTACAAATTGAGTGGTTAATTCTTCCTCAAAGTTGGCTTTTAAAACGGTATCTATATTTTTTGTTCCAGTATACGAGACAGTTTTATTTGCAAGCATTTTTAATCTAGTCAAAAATTGTCGACAGGTTTCACCATTTCGTTGTTTACATTCCATATATTTTCTGCGCGCTTCTCCATTGATTTCAGATTTTTTAAATTGTTTTTTCAGTCCACGAGATAAAGCATGCCAACTTGGCGTAGTTTTCAGGGTTTCTTCGGCTTCAATGAATTGTTTTGCTTCCTCTCGGAGTTTAAGGCGAGTAATCGCTACTTTTTGTACTTCGGTCCAATTTGCAAGTAAAGCAGTTTCTTCAATTATTGATAAAAATTCTTCGATATTACTTTTTCCATTATAACTTGGAACTGAATCAAGTCCAATAACGACATTATTTAAAACAACGGGATTTACTGGGTTAACAGTTTCTTTTCCTTTTTCTTCGGTCATGATCAAGTTTAAATTTTCCTATTAGGCAAAATGCTGTTGTGGGGGAGTATTTAACATCCACAGTCTCAAAGTCCTAATTTAATAATAGCTCACTGTTTTCTTTTAATCTACCCCACACCTGACACCATTTGTCGAACCCCACACTGTTGCCAGATTGTGTAAAAAATCTTTTATTTACGGAAATGAAGGTATTTCATTTCTGGCTATCTTCAGTGTGTTTGACAAGATTATAGTGGGTTCGGGACTTTGGGCATTATTGCCTATGTTGATATTTTCACTACTATATTTTAGAATTTACTGATTTACTGAATATTGAATCTTAGAGTTGGCCTAATTATCTTAATCCTTCCTAATACGAAAATCAAACACTGATGTTGTATAAAGGGAGCTTAATTTATTAACTTATGAGTTAACAGTGTACAATGTACATTGTACAAACAACATTGCAAACATAAAAATAAAAATATCAAAATTAAGAAAGAACGCAAAGTTTTGCATACACTAACCTACAAATACTCGAAGCAAACCCAACCCAGCCTTAATCATCGTAATGTCAAAATCTTTGCTATAATGTAAAAATGTCTAGTCTAAGCAAACCTGATCGTCGACGGTTAGATGAACGATTTTACACCGAAAAGCACATTTCACAATTCACTTAATTTTTAAATAACATTGTTTTAAAAATTTTTTAACTATGAATAGAAAACTGATTATATGTGACTGTTGACTGACTGAATGACTTCTACTGAATTAATAATTTTTGTTCATAGTTTGCTAGCGTTTATATAGAAAGATTTTTCCATTAATCCTAAATTATTACAATAATTAATTACTACTACTAAGTAATTTAAGTAGCCATCTGTCACATAATTTCATGCGGCTTCTTTGATACTGAAAATGTATGACTAATTATTGTCTATAAACATCCGGCAGGAAACAATAAAATATCAAAAATTAGGTGACAGTTTCCGGCTGAAAATTGCATAAGATAGGCGGATACATAACTTTATATCTTTGACATTTATTGAGGATACTTTGAAACATAAAATAACTTGACATTTCCGACATACGTCTTTAGAAAATATGTTTGGGAAATTATAAATATAAAAATAAAATGACAGCAGGAAATATAAATTTGTAACAAAAATGCTAAAAGTAAACAAAGATAAAAGTACCGCTTCTAATAAATAATTGATATAATCGACAGATAGTAATAAATTATGATATACGACTTCCGGTTAAATAGACGAATGTGGTAATTGCGCAACATCCGGTATAAATTTAAATTCTTTTAATTAGTTAAATTGCTTTGGCTGTTTGTATAACAAAATAATAATGAAATGAATAGTAAAAAAATATATTACATCAAAGGTCCTGTTGTCGCCAATTTTTGCTATTACCACAGTTTCTAGCGTATTGTTACGGCAAATAAACGGCCTAAAGACCCTAACTTCCTATAATATTTAAGTAATACTAAATATAGGTTATGGTCAGGGCCGTAATAGTAAAGAGAGGATAATTTAAAACACTACTAATGTGTTATTTGATGGCAAAACGCAAAAATTTTAAAAATCATTAATTTGTATTAAATTTCTAAAGCTTAGAAGTCCCTAAAAGTGTTTTTAAAATTGCAGGTCCGTATTTAAAAAAATTAACTTGAAGTAGGTACCTATCTAAAGAATGAAACCTCAAATTTAAAAACTAATAACGCTATCTTGTAGAATATAAAAACGGCTATGAGATAGTGTTTTTGTTTTTTTTTTCCAAGTGAAATAAGAAGGCGCAAAAAATTAAAAACCAAAACTAAAAATTTCGGGATCTCTTAGAAGGTATTTCGAATATTTACAGTTTTCTTTGACCAAATTATTAAGCCCCAAAATACGCAACTTTGCTTCAATTTAACCATCTTCGTATTTCTTACCGCTTTCGAGATCCCCTTGTACGCACACGAATTTGTAGCACCCTGTATACAATTATTTCAATTCGATGAAAATTTCTGATTTCCAAAACCTTGAGTCTGACCAAAAAAATTGAGCCGAAAAAAGAGAATAACCAAATTAACTTATGTGTGTCTAAGGCACGAGCCACCACTGTTTTCAGTGGGATAGATAAACATGACCTTTTCGTGGTTTTTGCTTTTGACCTTGGTGAAATAACATATAAAAATATAGGGGAACTTTGCGTTAAAAAGGATATGATATAAATGTTATATGTTAAAATAATTTTTAGTTGCCCCTTCTTTAAAAAAAAACTGACGACAAATTTATATTTTTATTATACCCATTAAAATCGAATTTTCTATAGGCGAAAATATTGTCTTTCCAAGCAAAAAAATCCGCAGCTTCACCTTTGGTTCGGAGAAAAACATCTGCCCAATAAAGAGTTATTTCAATAAATATGTAACTCACCTTCTGACTACTTGGTCCGAGGTTACCACAACTACGCAATATTTTACCAGAAAACTAGAGTAAAAACGATTACTTCATAGAAGAAGAAGATTGTATGATCTATATTTGATTACATCTACTTTTAGGATCAGAACGCGCTAAAATGTACTTGTTAAATTGCTTCTTAGCCGGAATTACAAAAACAAGGATGTGAAAACACCAGTTAGTCTACGAGGGCTAATCTCGATTCAGGAGGGCTTAGCTCCCCCTAGCCCCCCTCCTAGTTGCGCCTATGCATAATATGTTTCTTCGGTTAATCCCTTAACATAAATACATATCTCAAAGATCTCGTCTTATTTCCTTTCATCTAAAGTAAAAACGTCTGTTTTAACATGTTTATATTTCGACAGGCTTCACCTGTTTACCAATATTTTCATTTTAAACTAGTATCCACTACTTTTTAATTCTCTTACTCATAAAATAAATATTCGACCTACGTCCTCCGTTAATTATATGGGAGAGATAGATGAAAATGTAAAAAATCATAAACTTAGTAGGCGTGGTAAAATTTTAACAATGAATATTACAATATTACAAACTATCAGGTCAGGCATTACCGGCTGTTTGCTATAGCGACAAATATAACGCTGTGACTTGTTAATTTTAAACTTTTTATTAAAACAACTGTGCTTATATTTTTTAATTGAGTGTACATTTTTAGAATGTTACATCTGTCAAGAAAGTAGAAAGTTTTATACTGAGTTTATACATTATTAGGTATGTATAGGTATTATCGTTAAACTTAGAAGATATTTTAATGAAAATTTGGGCACAATGTGCACAAAATTTCATCTTATCTCTAATTATTAAGTGTTTTGTTAATACATAATCAATGATCATTGATCACGCAACTAAATGTTATTTTAAAGATTATTATTAAAAAATTAGAAATTCTTTATTTTTAAAAGGTAAGTTAATATTATTTATAGTAACTACCTAAATATTATTCTTATAAATTTTACAGGTCTATTCAAAATTTAGAAATTCTATCGGGCAAATTTGCATAAAAACAGACCCAACTCTCGTAATTTCATTATGACTGAATTCGATAAAACTGCTAAAATAAGCTCCTTGTGTATTATTTTAAATAATAACCTCGTTTGTAAAAATATTAAGCGAGTTCGGTTTTACCATCAGATTTGTGAGATTACTCCGCAGTAAACCTCTTATAGCTTGTACTTTGATAGGTAAGCAATAATTTGTAATTAATTTTGATCAATGTGTATAATCAAAATCATCTATCAATGTAATCATGTTCGAAAGTACCAGCATTATTTAGACTCCCTTATTTTAAAAATGCATTTTGTTTCTCTCCTTCATCAAAGACAAACTGACATAAAGTCGCTGGATCATCTGTAAAGTCTAGTTATTGACTACTTACTTACCGCTCAACATTTTGTTAAAGAATCCCATTCGGACCTCCTCTTATTTACTTTTCTTTAATATGTATTAGTTAAATTGAATTCTTTGATCCCACTAACCAACAATAGAATTTAACTCAACATTTTTAAAAAGTATTGATTTCTTTCTCTCACCCTTCATCTCCATTTTGATACCTACCCGTCTATCCATATATATAATATATCCAATATTGTACCGAGCTGCTAGGGATAATACATCCAGAAATTTCAATCGATCCCGCCTAATTCTCTAGTTAAAAACCCAGCTACCCTTGGGCATTAGTTGCTCGGTTTCATGATTATTAAACTTTCACCTTTTCAATTTCCTCAATTTACCAAAACATTTAGGTACTTATTTAGACACTGTTGAGTTTGAAGATCAAGTCATCTTTTTCTCGGCTCTACTCTCGTCCCGCCCCCAAACCGAGACTATAAGGAAGCTGCTCATCTTTCTTGGATCTTTAAAACTTTACTTAAAAGGCAGTGGAGCCGCGCGTTTTCCACCACCAAACAGTTATTACACTGATACGAGCGCAAACCTTGAATCTGTAATCAGCCGTTGAGGTGTTACTGCGATAGAAGCCAAAAGGCAGGCCCAGTGAGATACTTTTTTATTGCTTAAGTCTAGGCGTTAGCATACGACAACATATGCCATGGTAATATCCTGAATTCAATGGTAAAAGAATCGATCAACATAAAAAATATATACCAACCCTGTAATCAATCTTCTCTTCTCGGTAAAATAAGAAGTGATTGGAGGGGGAATTGTTTAACTCGCTTCCCATTTAATATCTAATAGCTCTTAATAAACAATTTATTTTAGGTCATGGAAAATAATTGGAAAAGTAAATTAATAAGATTCCTAGAGGATAACCGGGGACTAGTTATACTATTTTTTTGTTTACCTGCCAGTTTTATTTTCGACTTGGGACTTTCATTGCATAGAAAATTGCAGAAGTACGTTTTTGGTAGTTCAGAAAAACACGATCAAAGAGTGAAAGACATTCAGAAACAAGTTCAAAGATACAAAAGTTTACCACAAAATGAACGAAGGTTGCTTTGTAACGCTCGGCCAAATTGGCTTAGTTTATCTACCACATTTTATCAGAAAGATCAGTGCCATAAGGTAAACGTTGGATTATTTAATATCTTGGCGTTAAATGAGACAAGCTTAACTGTACGTGTTGAACCAATGATAACAGTTGGGGAGATAACCAATTACCTTATACCAAAAGGTTATACTCTAGCGGTAACTTTAGAAATTGCAGATGCCACTTTAGGAGGCTTGGCCATGGGAACTGGAATGACTACACATTCACATAAAGTTGGTTTATACCAAGAGAATATTGTTTCATATGAAGTTGTACTTGGAGATGGTAGCTTAGTCACCGCATCACAAGAAGAACATTCAGATTTGTACAAATGCCTACCATGGTCTCACGGAAGTCTTGGATTTTTAGTTGCTCTCACCCTTAAAATAGTAAAGGTCAAACCCTATATTAAAATGACCTATATTCCTGTAAAGGGGCAGGAACACTATTGCGATATGATCAGATTACTCTCGGGTGATTCTGGATCAGATTATGAAGTTTCCACATACGTAGAGGCTACAATCTTTAGTCAAGAGGAGGCGGTTATCATGGTTGGAGATTATTCAGATTACAATGCAAACCTACCAATGAACAATGCGTCCACCTGGTATAAGCCGTGGTTTTATAAATACGTAGAGACATTTCTAAAAAAGGGAAAACATACCGAGCTCATACCACTTAGGGAATACCTACTGCGTCATAATAGAGCAATCTTTTGGGTCGTAGAATCCATGATACCTTTTGGAAATAATCCATTATTTAGGCTACTCTTTGGCTGGCTGTTACCTCCAAAACCAGCATTTTTAAAATTCACTACAACACCTGGAGTACGAGCTTTTACTTTCACGAAGCAAGTATTTCAAGATATTGTACTGCCAATAAGAAAATTGGAAGATCAAATCAAAAAATCTACTGAATTATTCGATGCATTTCCACTTCTAGTCTATCCTTGTAAAGTTTATGATCACGGTCCTAACTCTGGTCAAATCAAACCTCCAAAAAGCGAATACTTAGTTGAAGGTACAAACTATGCCATGTACAATGACTTAGGTATTTATGGTGTGCCCGGATTTGTACAAAGAAGAGAGAAATACAATCCTGTTGGAACAATGAGGGAAATGGAAAAATTTACCAGGGATGTAGGCGGGTTTTCATTTCTGTATGCTGATATTTTTATGAACAGAAAAGAATTTGAAGAAATGTTTGATTTAACATTGTATGAAGTAGTACGAAAGAAATATCATGCTGAAGGTGCGTTTCCGCATCTGTATGATAAAGTGAAACCTGAAATAGATGTATTTGAAATTGGAAGACAGTATGAAACAAAATAAAGTTCCTGTCCTGTAGATAAGCGTTGTATTTAAAATTTGTTTTTTGTTACAATAAATTTTTTAAATAAAATTAAATTTTTATTATGGTATTATTAATTTACTGATTCTATTTACCGTAAAACTGAGTTTTAAAGTAAACAGGTCAGCGTCAGTTTCAATAAATACTTACACTGAAATATGTACCGGGTGATTCAATAAGAAAGGTAGCCGGCTATATCTCGGAAACTACTGGGCATAGAAACTCGGGGAAAAAAATGATAACTAAAGTGGCCATGAAAAAATCCTGGAAATAATTTTTAAGTTCCACATTTTGCCGCAAGAGGGTGTAATTGAAAAGTAAATTTTAAAATTTTACATATTTTCGAAAATTCCACATTATGGTAGGTATATCTTTGGTAACACTATTAAAAAGCTTGAACAATTATGCATCATTTTGGTCTTATGCTCATTGGCGCACCGACTTTAATAAGAGGGGGAAAGCTGTTGAAAGTATAATCATTTCAATCGCTGTAACTTATAAACGACTTATCCGATTTTAGCAAACTAAAGACTGTTTGGAAGAGAAATGTATTCACTTGCACCAATCGTATTTAGTTGTCCATAATAGTCCTAAAAAAAATGATAGAGGGCGCAATTTGTAATAATAACACATTTTTTGATTTTACTCCGAAAAAATAAATCATAAGGTATAATAATATGATACCATAATCGAAAAGTAGATGAAATTTGCTAAGAAAAATATTTAAACCGCAGCTTAATATCGCCGTTCGTTTTAGCGTTATCGCCAATAGAATCATTTTTAAAACTTTAAATGAAGAAGCGGTTATATATTTATTTTTTAGAAAAAAAGTGGGACGCCACTGATATTTTTCCATGTAAATATTATTTCGGATTAGCCTGGTCAATTCTGCATAAAAATGGTCTCTTGCGTTTTTCTCTTCAGGCGCACCGTTCTTAATTAAAATAATTAAATTAAATTAGACGGGCGGAAGCTTTCCTATTAAGTGAAGGTGGTCATTTCCAACAATTTTTATAAAACAAAATTTTTCATTATCAATGTTAATAATAATAATAATAATAATAATAATAATATGTAAATAGTCGAGATAATTTAATTAAATTATTTTAATTAAGAAAAAAGTCACAAAATGTCAGAACGTGATACAATGAAGATTTCTTACGTTAAAAGGTAAAAAGAACATTAAAACGCTTATTTAAATAGAGATTTTTTAAAAACTTTTAACAGTGGCCATTTTAAAATAGCTTGACAGAATCGCGCAAAAATTTATGAGCATACGAGATATTAGCTTTTAAATGATGTATCACAAGCTGTGTTTTCATTTAAAAAAAAGATATAGAAAAACGAATGTCACAGCGTTTTCCCCAAAAGTTACAGGTTAAGGCTATATTAATTTTATTCCGGGTTTCTGAGCAACCCTGTGTATAATAAACTGATTATGAGAATTAGTGAAAAGGTAAAATATATTGCCTCGTAGCTCTAAATAGGTCCTTCTAAAAATAAAATGTGATTATAGTTTATACTGTAAAAATTGTATATTTCAATACGTCATTTATCTTTGCATTAACATATTATGTACTAACTATATTGATATATTTTATTATTTCCTTAACATTAAATGACCATAATTTGTTAAAGAAAAATTTATATATGTCTACTATATTTATTTGCATATTCAATAACTATAATACAAAAATTATTATGTAAAATACATTAACAAAATCATCTTTTAATCAAACAACACATAATAAATACAAAACAATATAATATATAAAAAGGTACAAAAACGTATCAATAAATTTGAGGAATTAATCCTAATACGACACCTATTGGCATAATTCCATTGCTTAAATTACCGTGCTCCGAATGTATTCTGTCCATTTTTAACAGTGTTAAAAGATAAGGATACAAATACACTCAGACTGCACCAGTTCTTTTACGGAATAACGTTAAATAATTAAATCGGCTAAATTGATTCCATTCATCAAAAAAAAGTATTTACAATTAAAATGAAAATGACATGCTTCTATAAAAACTACATATAGGGTGTCCCACCGGGGATTTATATATGGAAGACTATTATACATGAAAAATTTTGACACTATGCTAATGTTGATGGGATCAACCCGGCTAAAATATTTTTACAATGGTGGCGCTTCCGGTTATACCGGAAGTAGGTGTCAACTAGCTTATTTTAATATTTTTAGATGCTACGTAAGATTCTTAGCAGATTTTGCATTTTAGGCCCTATATCTAAGTCTAAACGTTTTTAACATGTTTGTTGTGTTTTTATGTCAAAAATGACGTTTGTTGTGGGTTGAATTCCTTATTGAAATGAACCTGCTTAACTATGACGGCGTTGAAAAACAGTCAAATGCTAAAGAAATCTATGAAGCTATCACTTGCCATTTGACAATTATAAATAATCATGCCAGGGTGCTTAAATTGTACATTGTCATAGCCAACTAGGGGTAACTTACAATCCGCAGCAAAATTGTATATAAAAATATTAAATCGGCAATATTTCGAAACTTAAAAGTTTGTGGAATAGACAACTTTACACAAACCTACTTATTTTTAATGCTAAACAAGAAATAAATATAAAATTTGGGGTTTCCATTTAAAAATCTAGACTTTTTTTGCAGTTTTTTCTATTTCAATTTTAATCCTATTGTTTGAACACCCTGTATTAATGATGATCAAAATATTATAAAAAAATCTATTAAATCTACCCTTTTCAACAAGGAATCCCACTTAAATTAGATAATTAAGGCTTATTTATAAGAAAAATTTAAAATTATTTTGAGGTTTTTTTTTGTTGTGTAATTTTATCCTCTTCGTTTGCTGCCAGGGCCATTCCCGAGGGGACCTACAGCTTAATGTGGTTTCCGAACCACGATCTTCAGTCATGCGACACCCCCCAAGGGCTATCAACCCTCGGTTTATGGTCATTGCATAACGTACCGATTGGGGAGTGTGTACCTTCTTCCGCACCCCACAAGATGTCCGATCTCTTCCGGCCTGGTTACCAAGGTAAATGGGGTGGGTTGGGAGACGAAACATGTTATACTCTTCTCTGCATTCTTAAACCTAAATTTCGGACATACTTTTTTTATTTCTTTACCGTTCCGGCAATATTTATATTTGTATGTTTATAAAGAAATATCCTCAGAAGTTTTCTCACTTAAAAATTAACCATGCATACAGCACTGGATGTAAAAATATTCATTATAATTTTCCTGAACATAGACTAACATTAAGTGAGAAAAATTGTACAATTACTTTTTATAATGCATTACCTAACAACATAATGAGTCTTGAAAAAATGAATATATTTAAACGAACTTTGCACAGTTATTTGTGCAACATAGAGCCCTACAACATATCTGAGTTTTTAACTTAATAGTATGTGTCTTTTATAGTGTTTTTTAAATTCTTTGTTATTTGACGTATTTTAAACTTTGTCATTGTATATAATTGTTTTAAAATAAATGCTTCTTATCTTATCTTATGCGTATGCCCACTCAAAAGATCGAAACCAGACCACTACGGTCGAATGGCAGTACCTTACCTCTGCTGCGGTATTTTAAGGCCAACCCAAACGTCATTTTTGACATAAAAACTTCATATACCAAAAACGCTTAGACTTAGGTATAGGACATGATATACAAAATCTGCCTAAAATCTTACGTAGAATCTAAAAATGTAATAATGTATAGGAGGTTTTCATTAAAATAAGCAATTTGACACCTGCTTCCGGTATACCCGGATGTGCCACCATATTGAAAATATTTTAGCCGGATTGCCCCCATCAATATTAGCATACTGTCAAATTTTCAATATGTGTATAGTTTTTCATATATAAAGCGAGGAGGTTCCCGGTGGGACACCCTGTATAAGAAATAAATAATAATTTTTATTTTACTTGTGACATTCTAAAAAACCGTTACAAACCATTTTACATTTTCTATCTGTAGGTGCTTAAATCAATCAGAATCAATTTAGTTCGCAACATCAATATCACTAAAATAGATGCATCAGTTTGGTGGTATATAACTTAAAATTAATATACTTAAAATTAATTATAACGTAGGGTTCAATTGTAGGTATTAACCTTGTTTGTGTTTGTACTGTCCCAAATTTTCCGTCTTCCAACGTTAATTCCTTCGAAAATTTAACCTCTAGAATTATTAGGGAATCCAAACCACGTGATTCAGTATGGCGGTTGGATGGCAAAAAGCATTGAGTCATCCGTTAAATGCCACCAGCAACATTAATTTTATGGTCACGTGCACCAATTACAAAGCAGTATTTGCCAGCCAGCCGCCATTTGGACACATCGTTGGATTGCCTAATAGGTAAACAACTTTGTGATGTCTAATAACCTTTTTGCTTAGTACTTTGATACTAATCGATATCGATATTGCTAAACTATTCTTCCTATGTGATTTAATAGTGGTAGTTCTAGTGTCTCGTCCCATTTAGCCAATCAAATTTTGAAACTTAACGCAACAAAATTTACTGCACATATGCCTATTCCGCCTTGCAGATGTCACCATTAAAGTACAAGTTTCATAAGAGGCGTTTTTAGCGCACGCGAGTTTTTTAACTGAAACGTGTGTTAAAATATCTTATTAACCTTGTGCTTTATACATTTTTTTCTATTTTACCTTTTATGATCAAGAAATATTTACATTTATTTCCCAAAGTAATCCCGCGAAATATATTAACATCTCAAGGTTGGTAACTCATTTAAGTGTGGAAAAATTTAAAAATCGCTTCTTTATTCTACCCGCCATTTTATTAAAATAAAAATTAACAAAATCGACTGTCAAATCAATTAGGGAATCCAGACCACGTGATTCAATATGGCGGTTGGATGGCAAAAAGCATCGAGTCACCCGTTAAATGTCACCAGCAATATTATTTTTATGGTCACGTGCACCAATTACAACGCAGTATTTGCCATCCAGCCACCATTTTGACACATCGTTGGATTGCCTAATTTAAAAAGTTGCGGTTGTCACTTAATTTACCTATTAAATAATGGACGGTTTACCTACTCCAGAACGGAGCAGTGACGGCAACAACTTTAAGCAAGCCTTTTGCCACAAAAAGTCGCAGAAGGTATATAAAAAGGAATATTTCTAGGTAATATATTTCCACTGCTGCCAGATTATTTTTTAGCGTTTTCCTTTGCTTTAACCTGAAAAATTCTTCATAATTCTTCAACGATACAATTGTAAAGCGAGCTATACTTTTAAACATAACTATCAAAAACAAAATTATAAAAAAGATTCGAAATGCGATGTGAACTCAGATATTTGTATAATTGAACTAAAAGATAATATTCAAGAAATTGGGTTTTCAAGAAAAATTTGTAAGAAATTGAAAATTTCTTCATATTTTAGTAATTTGCGTAAAATCTTCTTCTTTCCTTCATTTTTTGTTGTTGCTAATATTCGGCATATTTAAAAGAATTCCTCAACTATGGCATCACTCAGTACCACACACAAGGTGAAAAGGTAAAGGTCGCAGGTGGCTATGAAACGTCAAAAATGTGATACCAACTTCAAGTAAAGAAAAAAAGCGTATCGAAAGGCTTTTCAGACCGTGAAATAGAAAAAATATATTAGTTGATTGAATTTCTTTTAAGTACCTACAACGAACTGAGCCAAGCTAATAGCTAAGAACTAGCAACTATGACGTAAGTTTTAATATTTTTAAATTTTTACTTACTTTTACGTATGGAAGTAAAGGATTTGACATTACTATGAGAGGACATAATAAAGAGAATGTAAGATGCTCAAAAGGAAAAGGAATATTCCTATTACTCTTATTGAAGTTATTAAAATCAAAAGTAACCACAAAACTGGTTGACCAAAATTTTTTTTGTTTTACGGTTCGCCGACTACGTAGGCCATCTTGAACCGGTCATCGACCACAAATGTGATCTACCGACTGGGGAGTGTGAAACGGCACCTTCATTCTACGAGATATCCGATCTCATCCGGCCTGTCCGGCGTGAATAGGATGGCTAGGTGTCGATTCATTTTACACTCTTCCCTGAGACAAGAGCACGCCGGTGTTCCCAAGCGGTCACCCGCCCAAGTACTAACCGCGCTCGACACAGCTTAACTTCGGTGATCTGCGGGAACCGGTGCTTAATATGTCGACAGGCCCTTGCCCGCCCAAAACTTTAACTAGTTACAATTTCTGAAAAACGAAAACACTAGAAGTTACCACAACACATTGGAAAAAGGCAACGGCTTGTTGATGAAAGACTAGACTTGTTCTATTGGTAGAATTTTCTAAGATTCATTCGTTTATTTGCTAGTCAACAACAAAGGGAAAATATTATTTTGGGAAAGCATAGCTACACTGAATGTCATTTTGAGATCATTTATACCTCGTTTTTCCTAACAACGTTTTTTTAATACTAAGTAAATGAATGCTTTTGACAAAAACCATTTTTACGTATGTATTTCGAGCAATTTTATCAAATATTTGCAATTGAACAAAAAATAAGATTGTGACATATTATTTTTACCATTTCAAGTTTCAACTACTTAATACTAATTTTTTTAAAAACCTTTTTAATGAACCCTTAAGATTCGGTTGTACAATTACTCCTCAAGCTTAGTTCAGTGTTGAACCTTAAACTTCATTTGTACAACCTCAACAGGAATTTAAAGCTTGGTTCAACGATGAACTAATCTTAAGCCGTAATTGCACAACTGTGCCTATGTGTTGTAATTTTCACAATTATCTTGTCAACATGACATATCTTTCGCTATTACAGCGGGCTTCTTCAGATGTGAGCTGTGTCTCTAAAAAAGCCACTGCGGTGACGAAAAACATGTCATGTTGACAATAAAATTACAACACTAATGTTAAAAGTTTTTTAACTGAATTTTCATCAAGTAAAGATCGAAACGATAAACATTTTTATTACTTCTTTGTGTACAGACCAAACTCAACAAAACAAAGATGAGTGTAATTCTACTAACTCGTGGTATCGCTGTGGTCTAAAGGAACTATTCATTTTAAAAGCAGAACTTGGTACAGTTTTCACAAATTCATATGCTAGAAGCAAACACGCATGAAACATTTTTATGTTTTGGCAATGAATTGCAAGACCAAAGAACTTGTATTTTATTCTGGGCGGTGCAAGTGGTTTTCAATATTCAAAAGTAGAAATATACAAACAATAATATTCAACACAAAATAATAATAACTTATACTTATTGCGCTATACGTCCATTAAACTATTATAATAAATTATTTAGTGCTAATATAGCACAGGGATATACTAAATAATACGTAACGGAGGAGCTCTTTGTAACATCGTTTTTTTCTTCTGGTGGGAAATATTATAAAAAAAATATTTTGGACAATTTAAATTCAGCATAAAACTATACAGGGTGACTCACAAGGAGCGTTCGTTAGAACTTTTTGGAGAAGTGCTAAAAATTATTTTTTGAAACTGCGAGCTAATATTTTTTTATGGCGTTTTCGGTTATACCGTTGTAAACTTTGAAATTTTAAATATATGATTATTTTTATGCCTAAACTGAATAGTTCCTGAGATATTGGCATTTGAAAAATGACACTTATAGAACTTTGACAGGGTTAGCTTCTTAACGGTGCATCTTAGAGAAAAAGACTTGCACGTTTCAATGTTAGATTCTTATTTGTAAAGTATTTCAAAATTTGTAACTTCCTGTTTAACCGGAAGTTAACTTTTTAAGTGGAAAATAAAAATTTAATATATCAACGTTTTTCTAAGATACATCGTTAAGGTACTACAGCCTCAATATGTTAAAAATGTAATTTTTAAATGCTAACGTTTCAAAAACGATTCAGTTTAGACGTTTGCCCTCTGTTATACAAAATAGGTTTAGAATATCGAGAAAAATGTAATAAAAACAATCATATCCAATTTAAAATTATATTAAGTTGACAGCTAACACCGGTATAACCGAAAGTGATAGAAAAAGATAATAGGTAAAAAAGGCAACAAAAAATATAAACTCGCAAAGTTTCAAAACATATTTTCAGTGGTCCTCTCAAAAGTTCTAACTCCTCGTGAGTCATTCTGTATATTTTTTATGTCCATACGTCTTAAAAAATACCTAAATATAAATAGGTTTACGTAGTGAATCAAGTTGTGATAATAGGTCTTTTCGCGGAGTCGATCCCGAACACATTCAGAGTATTATCGCATGCGCACTTTCAAATTGGCCATGCGCGGTAAAGGCTAATTTTAAAGTGCGCATCCGATAATACTCTGAATGTGTTCGGGATCGACTCCGCGAAAAGACCTAATCATTTGTGTATATATAGCTTGTTCGTTAGCCTGTGCATATTATATAGAATAATTATTATTAAATATTAAAAAAGTTAAGGAAATTAAAAAAAAAACGATGTTACCAGCATACCATTCATATGTTAGAGATCTTGCTGTGGTAAAATCATTTGGAATTAAGGGATTGGTGCAATTTTTAGAGTAAAAAAATATGTCCATTACGCTGTTAGTTACCTATACACAGTGGAAAGGTAAAGGTTGGAACAAATTCACTTAAAATTGAAATTTTCGTTCCGAATTTTTAATTTTTGTAGGTATAAAGGTTATCCCAAAAACAAGTTATGACAACTTACTTAATTTTTTTTAAGCGGGTACCCTTATTTTTTTTATTTTTGATATCTGCATAAAATTCTAGACATTTCAGACAAAATATGCTATTTAAGAGACATTTTTTAAATAAAAATAAAACTCAATATTAAGAAATTAAACAAAAAATTCGATTTTTTTAATGTCGGTTCGGGCTTTGTACGATTGAATTATAAAACTTATTTATTTGCAAGTTTTTATAAATTTTTCAGAAAATTGGTAAGTACAACTTTATCATATCCATTTTTTGAAGTATTTGTAAGAGCACAACAGACATAAATCTGCTCTAAAACGTAACCAATACCCTTAAAGTTGATAAACAAATTGAACAAAAAAAGTCGTCCATTTATCTCAAAGAGACGTATCATATATCTTAGGAAAGACACAAGGTCTCGGTCTCACAAAGGTTTATTAATGGCTTATGGTTATGGTAATATGTTTCGCTCTAAAAGATCATTATCAAACAAACGCAAATCAATAAATAAATGAGTTTGATTTATTAATTTACATTTATTTTCTGATGTTCTGTTCTGATTATACTCTTTTAGAGCGAAACCTATGTTACCATAACCATAAGCAATTCCTTAACCTTCGTGAGACCGAGACTGTGTGTCTTTTCTTTAAAAGATATACAAAAGCAAATTGTTTAACTTTTAACTTCACAGAGATTATAACGAATCCACTGATTTATGTTGTGTGTGTTTTTAGATTATATGTAATTACAAGAACTTTAGTTCTTATCGGTTAGGAAGGAATTTATCTTTATATTACCTTAAATTAGTATTACCATTCATTTCTAAAGGGATAGTACATTATGTGTATAAAGGATCAGACATACTTGCGATTTTTAATCTCAAATAATGTCTTTACGTCAAAATAAAGGAACAGTCAGTAGTAGCATTAGGAAACCTTTTTCACATCAATACAAAAAACATATTATGATGATGATGAATAATAACTATAAAAATGTGTCCAAAATTACTGTCAATGATTTAACGCTTTGGTATAGAGTGCAGCGGGTTGTACGAAGTTAGAGGAAACAATTCAAGCGTATTTTTGAAATTTTTCTGGAGCAGAGTATTCATTTTTATGGAAATTTTTTCCTCCGACGTCGTACAACCGGCTGCTCTCTTTGTGAAAGCGATGAGTAACTGATTTTTTTAATTTTGGACCTGGGAGTATAGGTAAATGTTTTATTATTGTTAGATTTTGCTTTTGTATTAAACTCCAATTGAAAATAATGCTATTTGCGTTTACACAAGTGTTTATGAAGTTTAATGCCTAACATTAGGAGATACACAAGGTAAAGTGTTTATTGGCAGCTTATACTGATTAATATTGTATACGTATTATTTTAAAAATTGTTAGCTGTGATCCATAAATAACTCAATCTCATAAAAAAAATACAAAAGGTTTGAATTTCTGACATAATCATGATATTTCTATGTAGTTTTCAACGATGACACCCATTGTGATATTATATTAAAGCGTTAAACAAAAAAAAACATAATGGGGTAAAATTGTCTCATAAATTAGAATATCATGAATCGTTATGAAAAACAGGTTTTGTATGCACTGTTAACTTCCCGAATAATTCAAAACTACCCCGACATTTGGGAGGAAAATGTCCCTAAAAATACAGTACATAAATACCAGTAAATCGTGAAAATGTGTAAGCATTGACATACGCACATAGTTTTTTTAACGCACTAACATTTAGTAGTTATTTTAAAATATATAAAATATGACTGGATTAAACAGATTATACAAATAGTATTGATAAACAGGGTGTTTCACGGTGGATTGAACGTTAGACGTTTATGGAAAACAGGTGATACGTTTTCTTCAAAGACTTGGTTGCTTATATACGTAATAAAGTTACCTCTTTACAATTTAACAGGTTAAATCGAAAGGTGGTATTTTTGGATAGAGAATAAAAAACTAGATAGGGAGGTGAAAACCATTTTTCTCTAAGATGAATCGTTCCAATGTTACAGCCTGTCAAAGTCTGAGAATGCCATAGTTTAAACGTCAATATCTCAAAAACAATTGAATTTGGACGAGAACAAATTTTAATACTAAATAACTACCAACTAGTTTGATTTTTATAACAATTGTTCCAAACTTTTTTATGTTTTGCTTCGTAAATAATTTTTTTGTAGAGAAACTGCATGTCTGGCTAAATTTTTACAAGAGACAACAAAAGTTTCAACGTGAAGTCAGCTAGTGTCAGAGAAATAATTTAAGTCATTTATACGGGGGGTAACAAAAAGAGGAACTTTTAATTATCATTGACACGCCATTTTTAAATTTGCAGGTAATAAAAAAAGATGGCACATACGTCAAAACACGGTATTAATAGTGGTTATTCTTAGTTCCAAAACTAGTGGAAATCGATAAAGGCGTTTAGAAAGTATTCCGGAAAAACGATATTCATTTGAATACTTTAACGCCCTGTAGCGGCAAAACGAAGCAACATTGCATATAGGTAAGTTTGCCTAGATGGTTAAGGAATTTGTGGTGAAGCGTTGTACAGTCATTTCATGGACACACTGTATTTCAGTAAAATTTCCGCAAGGATCAATCAAGTCAAGCAATACTTTTTTTTTCAATAAAACCTGTGTAAAGCTGTAATTTGAAGATATTTATAAAGGGACAGAGATAAATCTTCAGTGTAAAAAAGTGTTTCGTTGTAGAGAATGATGTTTGTGGACGCCAGCATCCTAAGAATGAAATATTTATAACTTTGGAAATTTTAACCAATGTAGGTATGTACATTCTTATTTACACTTTAATGGTAAGTTACCGAAAGTCAAATGAAAACAAGTATTTGTAACTGATAAAGTTTGTAATTATTTGTAATAAATTAAGACAATGCAAGTCCTAAACTCTTTTATTATTCAAGAAATATCATTGTCTCCAACTCTCAAACAGACACTGATAAAGTGTAGTTTCTTCTCGTACTTAGTAACGTTCCATGTGGGTATATGAGCTTATTTTCAATTAATAGTTTTCTTCACCAATTTAATAAATGTTGAGTATTTTATCGGCAGAACATATGATTTACTGTCCCTATAACTTAAAAGAACAGGTCACTTACAAATACAAAATGTCCATTTTTGTCTTTTACTCTTCAAAAAAAAAAATTTAATACTAATGATTTTTTTCTTATAAAATATACCTTATAAAAAAAAAATAGGTTTTCCCTGTAATAAATTTTCCCTAAAATGATTTACCATTTTAACAGAATAAAAAAAATCATAGTTTCCTCTATATTATAAAATGTACCTCAACAGTGAGACAAACTAAAATATACTCCATTGTGGGCAGAGATAAAAAAAACTATACACATATACATATAGAATATGAATGCTAAAAAAAAATGTAAGGAAATAATATTTCTGTATGGTTGTTTTTGACAATACAGAAATTATACCTTACCTATGTTTTTTAAAATAAACTCTTAACCTATACAGGGTGTTCCTTAATGATGTGCTAATATTTTAGGGTGTGATTCCTAAAGTCATTTTATGAAGAAAAGTTCATATATGTCCTAAACGGCTTAAATTTTTTGCTACAGGGTGTTGAATTTTTTTTTAATGCGTTTTTTGTAATATCTCCAAAAGTACTTTAGATAATATTTTCAATTTTGGCATGTGCTAATGGGACATAGAACCACATGTTTTAGTTATACAAGTTATTTTTTTAACCCACCAGTGGCGTCCCTGCAAACATTTCTTCTGATATTTTTTAGAAAAAAACATTTTTCCTGTGGATTTTATTTCTGATTAGCCTAGTCAATTCTGCATAAAAATGGTCTCTTGGGTTTTTCTTCTCAGGCACATCGTTCTTAACTAAAATAATTAAATTAAATTAGACGGGCGGAAGCATGCGTATTAAATAATGAAGGTGGTCATTTCCAACAATTTTAATAAAACAAAATTTTTCATTATGAATGTTAACAATAATAAATAGTAGAGCTAATTTAATTTAATTATTTTAATTAAGAACGATGTGCCTGAGGAGAAAAACGCAAGATACCATTTTTATGCAGAATTGACCAGGCTAATCAGAAATGATATCCACATAGCTGTAGCAAAAAATTTAAGCCGTTTAGACATGTTTATATGAACTTTTCTTCATAAAATGACTTGAGGAATCACACGCTAAAATATTAGTACGTCATTAAGGAACACCCTGTATAGACACCACTGGTAATTATACTTGGAAAACAAACATTTATAAATTAAAAATAAGTCATTCTAATAATTTTAAAAATCAAACATAACAGTTTCAAGAGAATAAGACAATATATAATCATAACACAAGAGAATGTATAAATTATTAAACTATACCAGTTAAAAGTAATTTTTAAAAAATCACTTTTATATGATGGAATAATAAAATATAACAAACCTTCATCAAAAGAAAACAAAAATTGACAACTTAACGAAAATAACGAACAGAGAAAAGTAAGAAATGTATACTTTAACGTTTCTGTCCGTATTTCTAACCGTAAAGGATATATTTTACTTTGTTGCACTATTAGGTCACCGGTAAATGCAGAAATCGTGGAAAATTCCTCTTTTCTCACAGAACAATAAGAAACGGTGTTCAAAATTCTGTCTTTAAAAAGAATGAGCATTAATATATATAAAATAATAAATATAATAAATCGAATTTAAGTATATGCAACGTAATATGGACCACTTTTTTTTTACTAAATTAATATTTCAGTTTTCATGCAAGTTTTATAGTAAGGAGAGGAAAGGGCTGTTTTTCAAGCGTCAAGGCAAATATAATATAAAAATCAGAAATAAAAAGGTGTGACATCAATTATGTTGCATATATTTTGGCACCTATGAGCAAAAGTTTATGAAACAATATGTTGTTTGTTATATTACAGTAAAAGTGGTAGTTGATCTGAAAAATTTGTAATAATCTAATTTTTGCGCCATTATGTATAAAGCGGGGTTTTCCTTCACAGAAAAAAAAATACCATTAGTCAAACTACCCCATAACCGCGCTCCTAAAAAAAGGTAATATTTTCAAATGTTTTGCAAATTTCTCAAAATCAAACCTTTTCGAAAAATACCTTTTTGTAGAAAATAAAATTTCCTATCGATTTTGAACATTTACTGTCAAAAAAAATGTGGCTCAAGCAAGTTGGTAAAGATAGTTATTTTAAGCCTTTGAAAAAATAACGATATAATCTTGCATCATAACTTACTGCTGTGCATAAAGTAAAGAATATATTATCATAGTATAGGTTTCTGGAATTGGGTCCTTTTTTGGCAAATGCTAAGTAAGTTTAAACCATAATTTTTTTATAAAACAAAGGTCTCTTTTATATTCAAGTGCAAATAATAAATTATTAGCAGATCGCCTTTGACTTCGCGGTCTTCTTTAGTGCTTTTTTGTCAGTTACAAACAGGCAAATTTCAAAGTAAATGCATCATATTGCAATTGCACACTCCAAAACGGGACATAAATAGAATCAAACATATTTTATTTAAACATATTTTAAGGCTTCGCCTGGATACCAACTTTTAAATGAGTTCATTGGTAATAAATGCATTATTATTTTGTAAAAGCATTATTAAGCATTGATAATGATATTAATGTTAAGATAAATCCATATGAAGGGTATAGGGGGGAAAGAGTTCAGATTCATAAATACCAAATTTTTAAATAAAGCCAAAACTAAGTTTATAGAGTGCAAGGAATTAGATCGTTCTTGTTCGGGGCAACTTGGACCCTGTTGGACTTTGATCGTTTTTCGGTGCATACTGTTTTAATTTAAATACATGGGTTGTGATTATTTTTACCCGATACCAACTACACCAGCTAAAAGTTTGGGCTAAGAAGTTACAAATAGCACTTTAACGCAAATTTTTGTCAAAAATTGACTCTACCCTCTTACCCCCGTACCCTCCATATGTTGCCCTACAACAATAACACAGCTTTGCGTTTTTGCAACGCATCCTGTCGTCGTGTTAACATTTTAGGTGGTCTTGGCTCGCTAACAGAAATACTAACTATACCAAAACGATTTAAAAATATTCAATTAGTCTCTCCTTGTTTGATGATAACACCAAAAAACTCTTTGGACTTTTACTAACTGCCGTTGTGGACTAAAGTCAAAATGAAGGGAAATCAATTTTTTATTTTATTAATTTTAATTGTGTAAAATTAATTTCTTGTTTATAGAATTTATACAATACCATGTCCATGAAGGATCTATCTTTGATTGGACTGTCAAAGTATAACATGTTCTATTTTTACAGATTCGCGCATTTTTTTCAAACGCAAAGTTTGCATACACCAAATGATTGAATGAATTTTCGATAAAAAGTTATCTATAATTTTATTATTAAGTCCAAAATTTTTATCAGTGATTCATCGCCCTCATGTGGAGTGTAGCGTGTTGTACGAAGTTAGAGAAAACAATTCCAGTGTATTTTTGAAATTTTAATAGAGCAGGATATTTACTTTTATGGAATTTTTTTCCTCCGACTTGTCATTGTCATTTCTTGCCATTTTTTCGAATTAGGGTTTTTACCTCTTCGTTCGATGCCAGAGTCATTCCCGAGGGGACCTACAGCTTAACGTGGGTTCTAAACGATCCTCAGTCACATTCCCCCCCTACCGGCGTGAATGGAGTGGTTTGGGAGATGATACATTTTACACTCTTCCTTGCATTCTTAAACCTACTAAAATGCGGACATACTTTTTTTTAATTGTGCGTATGTCCACTCCGAGGATCGAGTGCCAGTGACTCACCGCTGAGTCACTGACAGTAATTTTGGACTTGGAGTATAGTGTATATATTTTCCAAAAACTTAATAGTTTTAGAAAAATTAGCGAAAAAATAAAAATGTTATCTTTAAGGTTGATTTTGGGGTAGTTTGGTCGTTGGGATTTTTACTCATTTAAATAGGGCCTTTAGCCTACATAATGGCGCCAAAATAAGCTTATCACAAATTTGTTGTAGTTTACCCTAATAAACCAGCTAATTTTATTGGCGCACTGGTATTGTAGAGTGTGTTATCTCTTGCAGTCGTATATGACATCCAAAAGCTTCTTTGCTATACAAAAGTATACCTCAGTAACCTCTTTTTCTATACAACAAACAAACCAAATAAGTTACTTACTAAAAAGCGTAATTAATGTAAAAAAATCTAAAAAGTATGTTTAGTATATTGATAAATGCAAATATGTTTCTTAGCAATTTGATTAAACGTTGGAATAACAGTTTTTAGTTTTCATCTAGCTACGATACAACAGGATGGTTATATAAAACGCTAGTTATTTTTTAAAAACGAATTTTAAATAGAATATAACTGACTTATATTTTTCGTCAATAATCATATTATGTAAGTATGTTTAACGTTTTATAATAACTTGCCCTTAGCTAAACATTTACAGTATGTTCGAATTTTGAATCTTTATACCGTGATCTCTGTTGTTTAAAAAGCTAAAAGGAAGGTTGGATTTAGCCAGGAAATTGAATTAAAACGACTAAATAAAAAAAGCAATTTTTGCTTACATTCGCAGACCCGGTATGCGTTGGCCTAAAAGGCGATAATGTAGGTATGTTGGTGTCAGCAAATAATTTTTAAATTGAACAAGTTTTATGCCTCCGCTGGTAATCGAACCCAGAACTTCTCGATTAAGCCTCAAATGCGCTGCCAATTGCGCTACGGAGAACCTGATATTCTCTCACCAACTTTGGTCATATAACTTATTCAATTTGGTAAAAAAATATTAATTCTTAATTCATTATTAATCAGGCAACTTTGAATGTGAATAAACCATCTCTGTTAACGTTATTGTCAGAATCAAAGTTGTTTGGTTAATTATCGTTGAAAATGTTTGTGCAATCCAACATAATAAGTGTGATCAAAATTGAACTTAAGAAAAATTATGAAGGATTATTAAAAATTGTCTGCAAACTCCAGAAAACGTTCGTAATTAAATTTTCTCTTTAACTCTTAAAATATCTGATATCTCAATATGGAGAATCAAATTTCGATCACGCTGTATTGAACCAAATATTTAAAATAATGGCAGTACATTTTTTTTTGTTGATTTTAAAATAGTTATTCATCAAGTAAATAATTTAAAAAGTTGGCTACTCGAACCCAAGCGGGGACTGTCGAAAACCTAGACTTATTTCTGGAACCTTGTTGGTAAATTACAAAATATTTCAATTCTGACAAAAAAAATCTCCTTTGTGATTAATTATATCTGAAAATTTTGTAAACTAGGTAAGTCACTAAAAGGATTTCCGTATTTTTTAAATACGGATCTGAATTTATTATTTTATTTTTAAGAGCAAGTTTTACCACAAATACAATGATTTCACTCGACACTATTTTCTTACGATACCGAAAAAATATTACATTATCAGGAAAATTAATAAATCCATTCAATCATGAATAAAAAACTGAACATTTTGCTTGTTAATATCATTAAATGCTCGAAATGGCCTCCTTGATTTTCAATTTTAAATCTTCCTGATGATGTAATATGTTGTTTTCCGAAACGTAAAAAATAGGGTCAAGTGATACTTCATTCTATTTGTGGTAAAACATACTCTTAAATAAGTTCACGATAACTCAAAATAACATACCATTATAATAATATATTATTTAAAGAAGAAAAAGTTTTTATTTGAAAAACTTATTTTGAGACTAACACCATTTGTTGTTGAAGTAATTAATTTTAGACTTTCTTAACAAATCACCCTGTATCTCATGAATCAAAAAAAAATCGGAAACGCGGTGACTGCATCTTAAAAAAGCTTTAAAAATGGCACACACTTAGTAGAAATTACCGTTTAGATGATACCAAAAAGTTACCACCCTGTATATAATTTAAATAAGCCTAGTTTTGCGACGATCTTTGCTTGTCTATTTAAAAAAAGTGAAAACTCGTCACGTAAATAATTTGAAAAGTTGCTTACCTATTGACCGATAATAATTACATTACTATTAACGCTTATGGAATTACAAGCCAATTTCACAGCATATTCAACTCTAAACAACAGGTGACAGAAGACTAACTGATGATTGTTACGTACGTAACGCTGCATAGGAAACAAGGTGTCAATTTGTTGCTATCCCCTGATGAAGAATTTTCATGTTTGCAAAGCCGTAGTCATTTCATCGTGAATAGTCGCTAACTCGTGTATGCGTGCGGCGAACTGTTGATTCAGCGTTAATAGAATTTGCTTCTGAGATTCATGGGCACTAAGTGCGATGTCAAGTTCGGATTGTGCTAGTTTGACAGTAGCTTGAAGTTCCTGATTATCTTTTTGAAGTGCCTAAAAATAATTTTATAAATTGTTTATTATGAAGTTATTTTTATGGCGTTGATTTCAAGTATTTTTAAAAGTTAGGTCTAGTGATGCATTCACCATTTCGTTTTTTGATCAATATTTTGTTACTTTTTTCTGGTATCTAAAAATCGGCCATATACCCATATTTGAAGCATACACAATTTAAAGTTAAGCAAGTTTTAATTTATGAAGTAACAAAAGCAGAAAAAGAAAATAGGGCAAATTCCACAAATTTGCGTTTTTTTTTTATTAATTAAAATTCCTTTTGTTCAAAACTGTAGGTAATTGCTAATCAAGGACAGGTATTTGGCTCCTTTTTGAATAAACCGAAACGAATAAGAAATATTAGTCAAAAAGAGAAGCCTCACTAGACTTCACTCTTAAAGATATAAACCAGGAAGTTTGCTGTCGTGGCTAAGGCCGTATAGTATCCACAGTGACTGATTACCCGTGCGTCATAACTTATACGTCATTAAAATCGTACGAATCAAATCGAGGAAATATGGTCAAAACAAAGTCTAATTTTATAAATATTATAATAGATGCGTGCCTAACGTCCCGATGTACGGGTTCCTAAACGTTGTTAAAAGTTTTGAATTAAAAATCTAGTACAAAACCAATGTTATATAGATCATTCAAAAGCACTTTGCACAATATTTTAATCAATAAAGTAGACCTTAAGATTTAATTTTTTAGCATGACTTCATTTAGGGGCCACAGCCGTTATCTTTTCGCGACATTCCATTAAAAGTTAGAACTTTTTAAAATAAATACGTATCACAGACTACTTGCCAGAAACACAAGAGAACGATAATAAAAGCTCCGAAAAAAAATGTCAAAAAAAACAGTGACGTCGGAAGTCAATGGACAAATTTAAAAAAAAATAATTTTTAAATAAAGATGGGGAATTAATTGTAAATCACGTTGTCGCTTAATCGTTGAACAATGACGCACGAGTAAAGAACTATTGTGAATACTATACAGCGTGGAATTTTTAACTGGAATAAATTCAGTATTAGAAAACCACTTTATTTGCTGAAAAATAAAGAACTACGGCTGCGTTTATTTTTAGTTTGGCATTTTTTTCGCGTCTTCATAAAATATACCCCTCTTTTGGAGATAGAAACCGCCCCCAATTTTTTTTTCAAATGTACAGGAATGTATTGTGAAAAAAGGGAATACGACCCACTATTTACTTTTGCATATCGGTAATATAAACGAAATTGGTTTTATTGTTTTTTTTTTTACGAATCGCCGACTACGGAGGCCTTCGACCACAAATGTGGTCTACCGACTGGGGAGTGCGAAACGGCACCTTCATCCTACGAGATATCCGATCTCATCCGGCCTGTCCTGCGTGAAATGGATGGCTAGGTGTCGATTCATTTTACACTCTTCCCTGAGGCAAGAGTACGCAGTGTTCCCAAGCGGTCACCCATCCAAGTACTAACGGCTCTCGACACAGCTTAACTTCGGTGATCTGCGGGAACCGGTGCTTAATATGTCGATAGGCCCTTGCCTGTTTTATTGTAAAAATTGTTGGAAATATTGCCCATTTTTTTTTAGACAAACCCTTAATCTAAAGTAAAATTCATTCTTGACATTATGTATCATATCCGGGGTTATTTGGCGAATTTTATGTATAAGTCGTTGCCTAAATTCCCCTAAAAATTGTAGTATCAATTGTTGCTAAAAAAAACAGTCTTTTTATGGGTTTCTAGATTACCGAAATGCAAAAGTAAATAGTGAGTCGTATTGTCTTTTTTATACCCTTTCCAACGAGCTCACAATACATGCTTTTACATTTGGAAAAAAAAAGTTGGGGGCGGTTTCTATATAAACACGTCCTAAGGCTGCATATTTGCAATGGTCTTAATATCACAGAATGTTAAAACAGCGTATAAAAAGGCCTTTAAAATGCAAAGCCAAATGAAGGTCCATAAAATGTAATGCCCGGTGTGAATGAAGGTCCATAAAATGTAATGCCCGGTGTGAAATATTACCAGTGTAGTAGTTGTTTTGGGTCTTTCTGTGTCTGACGAAAATGATTTTCACGTCACTTTTTCAAAAAACGACTACTAGAATGTGTCTTTTGGATTTTTAAGAATATTATACACAAAGGTAACTTGGATGTAAAAAATGATACCTGTACGTCAGGCAGCCTATTTCCAGACGATAACCGTTTAATTTCGTCATTCTTGCTTTCAATCTCCAATTCTAGTTGTTCAACTTTTATCCTTAACGATTGAATTTCTTTCCTTAATTCATCAGCTAACTCTCCACCTCCTGTAAAAAAACCGTAATTTTTACAAAAAGTATTATTTTATCTATTTATTAATTTCATTGTCATTGTACAAAATTATTTAAAACTAAAATAATAATTTAAATTTTAATACCTAATAAAAATAAAAATATTTAAATACAGTCATTCTTATTTTATTTACATACATTCCTTTCTATTCTGCAGATAAGTGTAATAATCAAAATAGCAAAACACGCTATAAAATAAAAATAATAGACATTGCCAAGCGATTTTAAAATATTTATTAAAAAGAATAATAAAGGAAAATGTATACAGGGTGATCCCTTGATACTTCTTTTTTAGCTGTGTATAAAACACATTAAAATAAACAACATTTTCAAATACATTTTTTCAAAAAACGCAAAAATAAAATACTCACATTCAGTTATTACACAATGGATCAAATACGGTTCTGCCTAACTTGCCCGTTGAATAACATTAAGAAACCTTCTGGGTGTAGGACGAGCCCGCAAGGGAAAGCGTTCTCCGTATAATCTCGAAGCAGCAGCTGCACTTTGACGTAAATTAGCACCATATCTACTAGTTCATTGTTTTCAAATTTTACCATTTTCACGTGTCACAAATTTAAAATTAACTTGCTTCAGAAAAACACACCGAAGCGTATTGCCAAATAACTCACCACCGACCCGTAAATTGCATGACTAATAAGACAAAAATAATATTAAGTGTAGCAGGCTATTGATGACCAGGCTTGCACTTAGATTTTTTGCTTCTGTATCTCGCCTATTTTTAGGTTTTTTGAAAAACGGTATTTGAAAATGTTGTTTATTTTAATGCCTTCTATACACAGCTAAAAAAGAAGTATCAACTTAGGAATCACTCTGTATTTAACAAGCACGCCTTGGAGATTAAGAGGCGGAGTGACTCCGTGGTTCGGTTTGCAAACTGTAAACACATTAAAAAACGTTTTTTTCATTCATCCCTTCCTTCGTCAGATCGTTTCGCTATATAATGGCCCAGTGCTAGGCTAGGACGGTAAGATATTGCGAGCAGCAACAGTTTAACGTTGCCAGCAATCGAAGTATCTAACAACGACACTAGATGTCGCTACTCGCAACATCTTACCGTTGGTAACAGTTTGTAAAAGTCATTACTATCGATAATTAAGATGTTTTTTATTCATCCCGATGCATCGTCGACATATAAATATTCTGGTCTTTACAATTTCAAAAATACACTGGAATTATTTCCTCTAACTTCGTACACTCCGCTACACTCTACATAAAAGCGATGAATCACTGATAGTAATTTTTAATTTCAAAAAACTTTATATGCCGCTAAACATGTTCAGCTATATTTAATACAGACAAAAAAGTCTAACATACCTTTACTATTCTCTAAATCATTCTGATATTTTGCTTTCATTCGCATATTTTCTTCCTTGAGACTAGCTAATTGCCTCTTCCACTCTTCTACATTGGCAGTACTTTCCTGGAGGGCACTAGTAAGGCGAGAATTATTGCTTTTTAAAGTGGTTAATTCTATTTCCCATTTTTTGGCATTGGCAGAACTGCAAAAAAAGATTTTTTTTAAAATAACTGTGTAGGTAGGGCCTACTCAATAAATTTGGGAACACAATAATCGCACAAAATATAGATGGGCCCTACTACAAAAAGAGGTAAGCTAATTTAAATAAGTAAACTAAAGAATAATTCTAATATCGTAAAAATGTCAGAAATTATCGATATACAGGGTGTTACAAATTCGTATGCATACAAGGGGATCTCGAAAACGGTAAGAGATACGAAGATGGTTAAATTGAGGCAAAGTTGCGTATTTTGGGGCTTAATAATTTGGCGAAAAAAAATTGTAATTATTCCCAATGCTTTCGGAGATATCCGAAAAAACAGGAATTTCCATTTTTGGTTTTTAATTTTTTACTTGGGAAAAAAATCAAAAACACTTTTTAATAGCCGTTTTTTATGTTCTACAAGGTTGCATTATTAGTTTTCCAATTCGACGTTTCGTTGTTTAGTTACCAACCTCAAGTAAATTTTTTTAAATACAGACCTGGAATTTTAAATACAGTTTTAGAGACTTCTTAGCTATCGAAAATTAATATACTTAATGTAAAAGTTTTTGAAATTTTAACGTTCTGTCATCTAATAATACATTTTTCAAATTATCTTTTTCATTTTATTACGGTCCTAAACATTTAGAGCCAAACTAAATAACAAAATAGAGGCCTGATAATTGATATTTTGTAAGAAAAGAGACCTTAAGTCTCGGCCTCAAATATTTTTCTGTCTGTTTATTTTTGTTACATGTTTCGCCTGAAACTAGCATCATCAGATCTTCTAAACAGTAAAAAATGTTTAAATTGTTTTTTAAATAAACATAAGCGCATCACAGTAACATAATTAGACTAACACTCCAGTTACCTTTTCTTCATTCGGGAGCATGGTTTTTTTTTCTGTTTTACAGTATTACAGGCAAAAACCATGGGACTTAAGATATACGTTATATTAATAAAATAAATAAAATACTAATAGAAAATAAAATTACTTCTCATGCCTTAAAAACTTGCTTACTTCCTAGAGTATTGTGACGGTAAATCTTATTGAAAAAAAAACGACCTAAACACCATAACTTCATGTAATGTAATTTTAATATTAAAGTAATTCTAAAAATAATTGCCAGGGCCGCAATAGTAAAAAAATAATAATTTGAAATGCTAGTAATGTGTTATTTGACGAAAAAACGTTAAAATTTTAAGAACAATTAAATTGTATTACATTTCCAAAGCTTAGAAGTCCTTAAGACTGTTTTAAAAATTTCAGGTCCGTATTTAAAAAATATGAATTGGGGTTAGTATCTAAAGAACGAAACGTCCAATTTGAAAACTAATAACGTCATTTTGTAGAACATAAAGAACCACTATAAGAAAGTGTTTTTTGTTTTTTCTCCTAAGACAAAAATGAAGGCGCAAAAAATTAAAACCAAAACTAAAAATTTGGGATTTTTTCGGATATCTCCTAAGGTATTCGGAATGTTTACAAATTTCTTTCACCAAATTATTAGGCCCCAAAATACACAACTTTGCCTCAATTTAACCATCTTCGTATCTCTTACCGTTTTCGAGATCCCCTTGTACGCACACGAATTTGTAGCACCCTGTATAATGTGGGATTGACAGCAAAGTTTAATTTAGGAGTAATCTACCTGGTCATAACTTGTTATGGGACATTATATTAAATTATGACCAGGTAAATCACTTTAAACTTAAATTTTGCTCTCAATCCCACATTATAAAATGACTATTTTTGATATTTCTAAGATTTAAACTGGACCTCGGTTTAAATCATAGATGTTCTTTTGCCCACTTTTATAAAGTCGTTACACCGAGGTCTCAGTTTAAATCAAAGAAATGTCAAAAATGGTCATTTTATAATGTGGGATTGACAGCAAAGTTTGAGTTGAAAAATAATTTACCTGGTCATAACTTAATAAAATGCAACATAACATAACAAATTATGACCCGGTTCAGTACTCTTAAATTGAACTTTGCCGTCAATTCCACATTATAAATCGACCATTTCTTACATTTCTACAATTTAAGGATTATTCTTTGGTTTAAACTTAGGTTCAAAACGACTTTATAAAATTGGGTCATAAAGAAACAAAGTCGTTGCAGCAAGTGCGTTAAACTTAAGGGACAACATGTGGAAATATAAAATTTAATATTTACGTAAAATGCAGAAAAGAGCAATACCTTTGAGCTAGAGCTAGCTTGAGTCGATCATTCTCATATTTCAGTTGCATTTCCACAGAATTGGCTCCGGTACCGCCCCCATAACTTCCTTTATCCATTTTAATTTGATGGCTAGGACTTTCACTGGTCTGCATACCAGACAGGGAATGACTACGCCCGTGTACCATTTCATCTGATTCTTGCTTCGTATTTGTAGTTGGGAGAGCTGCACTCCCTAGAAAAAATTAATTTACTTTTCTTTATCTACTGATAACGCCAGGTATTTAAGGCAATATATTTAGTAATCTTTGAGAAAATTCGCAACAAGAGTAAATAGATAAAACAAAACCAATATTTATACTTCATACATAAATGTAAAATATTAATTATATACAGGGTCCCAAAAAATAATATAACCTTAAATTATATAGATGTTATGCCATTATGTAACCGATTTAGGTACCTTACATACAGTATTCACAGAGGTTCTTTATTCGTGCCTTATTGTTCAATGATTAAGCGACAACGTAATATACGACTCTCTTTTATTATCGTTCTCTCGCGTTTTCGGTGAGTAGTTTATGATACGTATTTATTTATTGTAAAAAGTTCTAACTTAATGGTATGTCGCGAAAAAAAATTATGGCGGTGGCTAAAGCTTTCTAAATGAAAATATGCTAAAAAATTAAATATTCATGTATACGTGGCTAATAAAAATATTGTGCAAAGTGCTTTTGAACGATCTATTAAATGTATGAATAACATTGGTCTGGTACTAGACTTACATTTTTGATTCAAAACTTTTAGGAATTCGTACGATTTTAAGGAATGACGCACGGGAAATCATTCATTGAGAATACTGTATTTATGGTACTCTGAGAATAAATATAGTCACAAAATAAGTAATTGTGACACTAATCTTGGCTTGCATAAAGATTTTTAACCACAACCCAGCAAGTTTAACTGTGACATAAATGACATTGACCGACATTATTTACTCACAATCAAAGGTTAAGGCCTGATTAGTAAATTAAAAATTAAAGTAACCCGGCCACACAACGCTGGTAGATAGATACAGTGACCGGCAGAATTCTGGCTTCATATGGAAAACTTTTTTATTATTGATTTCACAGAAAATTTTATTCTTCTAAAAAAGCGCTTATCAACATTGAAAAATACTGAAGTACATATAAGGGAGATTCAATTTTTTAAGTTTCTCAAGGTAAAGTACTCTTTTCTACTCCTATATTAGTAAACATTACGTACAGTTCACTCTATAAGTAAATCCCTTCTTACGCACGACTGTGCGTAAAGAATAAAAACGCACCAACTGTGCGTTATGATGCCTATATAACAATCAAGTTAGCCTTGAACCATTCAAATTGTGACATTGATCTATCTTGCTTTTTAAATGTTTGACAGTGACATTATTTAAGATTTGAAGTTAAAATCAATACTTTATAAATTATAAACCGATCTTTAATTTATTAGTAAGAGTCGTAGAAAATGTATAGCACTTATGTTAGTAGTATTAGTCTGGAATCTCCTTTGATTCACAGACCGGGTAGGGTGTTATAAGGGGAAAGGGAACTGTGTCGTCGATGTACAGATAAAAGATAAATAGATCTTAATGTTCAGTGGTAGTGAATGAGTTATAACACCCTCCCGGTCTGTGAATCACTGGAGATTCCAGACTATTAATACTAACAAAATTGAATAAGTTATATGACCGAAATTGGTGAGAGAATTTCAGGTCCCCGTAGCGCAATTGGCAGCGCGCTTGAGGTCTAATCGAGAGGTTCTGGGTTCGATTCCCAGCGGAGGCATACAACTTTTTCAATTTTAATCGTGTCTGTACGCCGGCAAAAACATTTTTCAATTTAAAAATTATATACAGACGCCAACATAACAGGGCCGTAGCCAGAACCAAATTGTTGGTAGGGCTATTCGATTTCTTACCAGGGCCCATATTCTCACCACATAACTTGCAGACGTTTTTGACACTTATTTTCTTCTATTTCAAAATATTTTTTACCAGGGCTCAATATTTTTTACCAGCCCCCCTCTAGCTACGGCCCTGCAATATAACTACATTAAAGCATAGTACGTATTGCGTGTTGTAAAGTAATTACCGCAGTCGCCGCTACTCTGCTCGTTCGCAATTTTTCCATTCGTGCGTAATATGCTTTTTACCACACTGAATACGTAATATACTATTATTTATCATTTTTCATACAATATTAATTTATAAAAGTTGTTTAAAATTAAAAGTTATGCCCGAAAACCAAAAAAATACTTATTTTTGGCTTACCTCGTATAGAGACTAGATTTTTTACTGAAATTAATTTTTATAATTGAAAAGACAATACATTTTTTAAGTAATTTAATCTGAATATATTGTTGTAAATTAATGTTGATTTAAACCTAATTGCTCAAAAAATAAACGAATTTTGGCATAATTTTTTTGAATGGTTTAAGAAAAATTAAAAATAATTAGAAATTTAAAATTTGACCACTATTCTAAAAGTAAACATTATGAAGAATTTTTAAAAATCATTTGATGTCTTCAATCTAGTCTCTATACCGGGTAAGACAAAACAATAAGTATTTTTTCGTTTTTTGAATAGAAGGTCGTGACTTCGTATAAATGTTCGGGCATAACTTTTAATTCTAAACATTTTTTATAAATTGTATCTAAAACGAAAAACAAGAGTATTTTTTACTCGTGAGCAAATTTTAAAAACTGTGCGATGTGAATAAATCCCCCTCATATGCACTACAGTTTTTTCAATTTTAATGAGTGCTTTTTTAGTTTAAAGGGATGCATAAGCTTTTATTTAGAATAAAATTTTCTGTGAAATCAATAATAAAATAATTCTTTCACGACGCTCTTGTCTACATTATATAGGACGCTGCGTTAAGATAGAGATTTAATTTGGCTCCAAATGAAAGGTGTAAACATTTTATCAAAAAAAAGTAATATACAGGGTGTCCCAGATAAGGATGCACTCTACAGGAACCTCGTAAACCACATAAGATACAGAGGTGGTTAAATTAGAAAAAAGATGCGCCCTACTAAATTCTGCAACATCGTATTTTCAAATTTAAAAATCTCCGAATCGTTCCGAAGATATTTGGGCAAAACCGAATTTTTTTGCGATTTCGTTTTTATTTTTTTCTGACTCTATTTGAAGAGAAGTGTTAAAATAAAGTGTATTATACATATTCATTACCACTCTTTCTCCTCTACAAGTTGGGGTAATTAGATTTTTAATCCGACGTTTCGTCTTTTCAAAACCATCATAAACTTTGTTTTTTTAAGTAGTTGGGAAATTTTATTTTCAAGTTTATTTTGATATTCATAAATTCCCCTCCTCCTTTATAATTTAACAACGTATCACACTTAGTATTAATAATACGTTTCGGACTTAAAAACCCGTCAATAAGAATAAGTGCAAATTCATCTTATTTGAAACTATTTTATTTTCAATCGCCGTAACCTAATCTGTCTCATAAGCTGTGACAGTCGGGACTACATATATTTCATGATATTGTACCTGGTGAAGAAGGCGAAAAGGCACCGCAGGAAAAATTTTCGGGGCCACGCCCAAAGCTCGTTTAAAATTCACCTAACTACTTTATAAATTTCAAAAATTAAATTATCACCTCTCATGTTTTTTTTTACTTTTTTTTTGTTATTCCTACCTGGCTCTTTATTTAAAAAAAAAACATTTTTTATATTTGTGAAATATGTGAATAATGGTGTCAATCCAAAATTTTAACATAAGACGTATGTATGACTCTAACCAGCGTTTTAAATAAAGTAAATATCGCTCACCACGCCAAAATGGATAATTTTTTCAGAAATCATGTATTTTAGGAGCGTAGATCTAAGAGCAGTATTTGGTGCAAATGTTTAGGTTTTTAAATACTCCTTCTTACGTGTCGTTTCGTATATTCATAATAAAGCATTCTTGTTTCTTCTCGCACTATTTTTTTTTAAATAGTCACACTTCTTCCATAAAAAATGTTTCAATTAAAATTTTTACATTAATTTTTTTTAAATAATTGTTTTCCGTTTTTGTTGTACAAATATTTTATTGCATTGTATATTTTTGTTGATTTAAAATAGCTCTAAAAGAGGGAAAACGGAACAGATAAGTATATAATAGAAAAACACTATAAAATATTGTTCTTTTTACTCGCTTTCCTTTAAAATTACATCATAAATCAATAACTAAAACGATATACGTCTGAAACCTTAATCTCTATATAAAACAGGATTTTTAGAAGAAAAAGTTCAAAAACTAAACATTTCCTACAAGACCTTTGTAATCTAAGCCAAGAATACATTATTTAAAAATTTAAATTAAGACTCCAAGCGTGGGACGAAAAATTAGGTTGCAATTAGACTTTTAGACCCGACCTCCCAGGCTCGACCTCCCTAAATACGCCACCGGTGCAAATTAATTTCTTTGAAGTAATACTTTTATGTATTTGAGGAGTTGTGATTGTAGTTTTTTTTATTACAAATTATGGAACATTATTTAAGAGAAGAAAAATTGGATATGATTTGTAGTCAACGTCCAGAGTCATATTATTTCTAGTTGGTTTTGAAAAGAAAGTTGATACAAGATGATTTAGAACTTATTCTTATTGATAATAGTTTTGAAACGTATTATTAATACTAGGTTTGATACAGGTGGAGGGGAATTTAAAAATAATAAAATAAAACTTTCCGACTATTTAAAAAAGCAAAGTTGATAATGGTTTTGAAAAAACGAAACGTCCGACTAAAAATCTAATTACTCCAACTTGTAAAGGAAAAAAGTGGTAATGGAAAGGTAAATTTTATTTTAAAATATCTTTTTAAATAGAGTCAGAAAAAATAAAACCCAAATCAAGATATTTTTTTTTTGGAATGATTCGGAGTTTTTTAACTTTGAAAACACAACTTTGTAGAATTTAGTAGGGCGCAACGTTTTTCTAATTTAACCATCTCTGTATCTTCTATGGTATACGAGATACCTGTAGAGTGCACCCTGTATAGGTTATCCACAACAAAAAACATTACCAGGTGGTTCAAGTAGATTATCAGCATTTTCCTGAGCTGTAGCAGCAGCTCTAGCATTGATAGGACTAGCATTTGCACTCGTTACTGGCGTTACTGCAGTACCTCCATTAGCGGTTACCTTACTGATGGCAGTTCTTGTAGCCTCTTTTACTTCATTGAATTTGTCAATAAACTAAAAACGATAATAAAATAATCTAAATATCTTTAAAACGGCCAAAAATCTGTCTTTGAGTAGTAATTGTTTGTCATTTTAATTTATAAAAATGATGATTGATAAATTAATAAAAGCAAAAAATTAAAATCTGTAAACCAAAGTTGACGAAATAGGTTAATTCCTCAGACTAATTACCATAGATAAAGTATTTCATTCATAAAAAAGCTATTGTGTGTACAGAGTTAAAGGCGCATTTCTGTACAAGGGATGCTACTTGTACCGGGTGGTCAACTAAGAATGACCGCCGGCCATATCTCAGAAACTAGTAATCGTACAGCATCCGGGTAAATTTTTTTATGACAAAAGTGCCCAAGAGAAAATGCTGGAAATTATTTTTAAGTTCCGCATTTTGCCGCAAGAGGGCGTAATTGAAAAGTAAATTTTAAAATTTTACATATCTCCAAAAATTCCACATTAAGGTATATCTTTGATAACACCATTAAAAAGCTTGGACAATTATGCATCATTTTGGTCTGTTGAAAGTGTAATCAGTTAAATCGCTGTAACTTTTAAACGACTTATCCGATTTTAGCAAACTACAGACTGTTTGGAAGAGAAATGTATGCACTTTCACCAATCGTATTTAGTTGTCCATAATAGTTCTAAAAAAAGATGCTACAGGGCGCAATTTGCAATAATAACACATTTTTTGATTTTACTCCGAAAAAATAAATCAGACGGTATAATTATGATACCATAATCGAAAAGTAGATGAAATTTGCTAGAAAAAATATTAAAACCGCAGCTCGATATCTCCGTTCGTTTCAGCGTTATCGCCAATAGAATAATTTTTAAAACTAAGCGATTATATATTTTTTTAGAAAAAAAGTGGTACGCCACTGATATTTTTCCATGTGGATATTGTTTCTGATTAGCCTGGTCAATTCTGCATCTCTTGCGTTTTTCTCCTCAGGCACACCGTTCTTAATTAAAATAATTAAATGGTATGATATCATAATTATACCGTATGATTTATTTTTTCGGAGTAAAATCAAAAAATGTGTTATTATTACAAATTGCCCCCTCTAGCATTTTTTTAGAACTATTATGGACAACGAAATACGTTTGGTGAAAGTGCATACATTTCTTTTCCAAACAGTCTTTAGTTTGCTAAAATCGGATAAGTCGTTTAAAAGTTACAGCGATTTAAATGATTACACTTTCACACTCTTATTAAAGTCGGTACGCCAATGAGCATAAGACCGAAATGATGCATAAATGTCCAAGCTTTTTAATGGTGTTATTAAAGGTATACCTTAAAGTGGAATTTTCGGAGATATGTAAAATTTTAAAATTTACTTTTCAATTACGCCCTCTTGCGGCAAAAAGCGGAACTTAAATTTCCAGACTTAAATGGTTTAATTTCTTGTGCACATCACAATACACAGTATGTTTAATTTTTTAAAAACACTTAAAATAAAGTCACAATATACAAAAAGCCCACTCTAATTAATGCATGCTAATAATAATCTACTTGTCTGAAAGCTGGTCGTAACGAAGGCCACTGGAAAACCATTAGATCGCAAATATAACAGACGCGATGTTGTCATGTCGACAAACTTGGAAAATAATAGTTTTTTTTGCCATAAGGATGGCGGTATTATTTTCAAAATATTAAGACGTAGTTAAAAAAATATTAAAAGTAAAATAAGGTGTGCAGAAATATTTATTATTTTTACCGCGTACGTGTGTTCTCCTACTGCTACTACAGGGTAATTCTTAAGTTGATACTTTTTTTTTAGCTGTGTATAGAAGGCATTATAATAAACAACATTTTCAAATACGTTTTTTCAAAAAGCTCAAAAATAAGGTACGTACATTCATTTATTACACTATGGATGGATCAAATACGGTTCTGTCTAACGTAAACATAATCTGGAAGCAGCAGCCGCACTTTGACGACACTCATCGTAAATTAGTACCATATCTACTAGTTCATTGTTTTCAAATTTTACCATTTTCACGTCTCACCAATTTAAAATTAACTTGCTTCAGAAAAACACATCGCAGCGGATTGCCAAATAACTGACCACTGACCCGTAAATTGCTGATGAATGACTAATAAGACAAACAACATAAAATATAGCAGGCTACGTTTTGATGACCAGGCCCGCACTTAGACTTTTTACTTCTGTATCTCGCCTATTTTTAAGTTTAAAAAAAAAGGTATTTGAAAATGTTGTTTAATTTAGTGCCTTCTATACACAGCTAAAAAAGAAGTATCAATTTAGGAATCACCCTGTATATTTAGTGCAGGTCGGCAACATAGTGTTGCGATTACAATTAAAAATTTTTTTTTTATTAAAATTTAAAAATTATTACTACAGTGCGTAAATTCTTATTCTGTGAACATTAGATGTCTTCGTGGCCAAATGTAAATAGTTTTGTCTAGGATAATTGGTCTAGGTTAGTTCTTGAAATATTTTCTTCCAAGGTTACCAACGTGTAATTTTATTTTTTTATGCGCACAAGAAAACGAAGACTTACAGGAGAAATTGCTATCACGCCATTGGCCATAAATTAGGAAATACTTCTGAAAATAAAAACACCCATTTCCTGGAAGAATTCTTAGTTCGTGATCTAAGACGGAATAACTTTTAAATTATTGCGCTTGAGTTGAAATAATAAAAATGTAATTTGATTCTGGTTACTTAAAATGACGTGGTTGTAGAATGACGTATTTTATAGGTTCGGACGTGACTTATCGGTTGTAAGGCATGTACCAATTTTCATACCATTATCTTCTACGGTTTCCATGCTATTACAAAAAAAAAACTTTCCCGCAACCCTTTTTGAGGTGCTCCAGCCCCATAAAAAGAAGCATTTTTGACGGTACGTTTATAGAATATTTTTGTATTTTTTTTTATGTAAATACTTTACGCCCTAAAAATATTGCACGCTCATTTCGAGACACCCTGTATACATATATAAAAAATATTGAAAATTTAATTTTCAATATCAAAAACTAAACTAAAAAATATCGTAAAACATTATTTAGGTCAGAAAAATAGCATTGAATGAAATTTACAGTTACATATTTTAAAAATACCTTCTGCAATTCAGCCTCAGACGAAAATCCTAATCCATAAACAGTGTTGGCTCTAACATCGGACCATTGTCCAAATTTCTGAGATGTTTTGGTAAACGTCATATTTGGCGTTACTGTACTATTTATTACTGCCTTCTGGCCTTCTACACTAATAATTCTATACAAGCTGCGCGAGGAGTCATAAAAAAATGATACACTAACTGCAGTACTTGAAGCAGGCATCCAGGACCGCTTGGTTTTGGGATCAATATGAAATACATGGGCTTTGCAAGTGAATATTGGTTGTTCACTAAAAATATATGGTTTATTTACATGCTAAATTATGCAAATCCAGACAGTGAAGCATCAGGTCACAAACAAGAAACAAATACACAACTGGCTAATTGAGCGTTCCTTGCCTAATTTGTATAACTTTTGTTCATTAACTTTTATATAAATATATGTGAAGGGTACAGGCAAAGGTAATGTCAATTTTTTTCTGAAATCGAGTAATTTGCGCCTTCTGGTAGCTAAATGTACAAAATAGCATCCTAGAAAATATGGTTGCTAGCTAGAAAGGCAAACAGGAATAATATACAGTTTTATTTTTTTCCTACAGGCTAAAAAGGTGATATGTTCGCGAGAAACGACGTAAAAAGGTGATCTATCAAGCATCGCGTTTTCCAGCGTAACCAAACCTGTTGATACTTCATTAAATATTATGTAAGATACTTCCTTTTTATAAAAAAAAATTCCAAGTTGTAATAAACCGCTATTTCTCGAAACCAATAAATTTGAGATATCACCTTCCTTGCCTGTACCCTTTATATGAATATCTATGTAAAGTAAGCTCCACAAATATAAAATTGTTATGTACATTTCTGTCTTGTGTATACAAACTACAGCAAAAAATGCCTTATCTTTATGAACAAAAACCGAAAAATAAAATTGTTAGATCCTAATATTTTGTACAGTTATCAAATACAATAATGATTTCTTAATTTATAAAATTTTCGACTTAATTAGCAGGTATAAAAGAATAAAAAATATTTTTTCACAAAAAATTTGATTAGCAAAATTAATAAATATAATACTTACACTAGCGAATATTGCCCGCATATATATTAAGTTAATGTAAATTTTGACTCAATATTTTCGTTACAAATTTAATTGCGGTAGTAGAGGGTGGCTGGTTTGTAGGGTAAAAATAAGGACTTTATGGTAGAATTACCAAATCCATTATTTTAGCTTTATTATTAAATAATAATTGTTATAAGTTACTGCTTAACATTGAACACCCTAACAAGGTTAAGTCAGGGGTTGTAGTCATTGTCAGACGTGATGTGGTAATCACTATTAATACTTATAACAATAATATTTCCTTCTAAACCAAAAGTTATTATCGTAGTTTAAGGTTAGTACGTAGTATAAATAAGACTGACTGTAATATAGTAGGTTAGATTCTATAAGATTCTATTAGATTCTTTAAGACTATAAGTTAGATAAGGTTCATTATAGCTCTGATATAATGTAACTACTAGTAACAATTATACCCTTTTTAATACCTAACCAGTAAAACAAGTATTTTACTTCTTCGAACCAAGTAGTTACCTTACAGGTTGCCAGACTCTGAGAACGATTTGGTGCTGTGATCTATAGATAAAAACAGAGCGAAACCATATCGATGCTTCGCCTACTAACTAGTGATCAGAAATACTGTCGATTGGTGTAGAGTTTTGCATGGATACTTTAAAAAAATATGATTTTTATAAAAATAATTAATACTGTTTTTTGGCACACAAGGTAATTTTTAAGTCGATTTATCTCGAAAACGGTACATTAAATTGTGTCCACCTAAGAATGCCTTTTTCCTATAAAAAATATTAGATTTCTTTAGTCCAACATAAAAAAGTACAAAACTCAACGAAAAAAAAATTAGGTCTATTTTTACTCCACTCCCTTCTCTTTTTGACGTCATTTTTAAAATACCGACATTTTGGACATAACAGTTGGACTCAGCGGACAAAGTTTACCAAAACTTCAAGATTTAGTATTTTTATCTTTGACGGTTTCGAAAATATTTAGTGAAAACCATCATCAGAGTCCCCTCTTTAGACTAGGACTGTAGCTCGGTAATTAGGGGACATAGGAGAAAATGTTATATAAAGTTCCAACTTTATTTTGATCCAATCTTCCCAAATCCTAATTATTGGCCATATCTTTAAGGACACCCTGTATAGATTTTATACAATTATTAACGGGTTGTCCCATTTTAAAAAAGTACGTTTAAAAATTGAGGCATACAGAAAGAACTAGTTAAACCAATAGATTATATGTAAATACTTTATAAAATGTACTTTTTACTTTCCTCATAACTTAAAAAGTCCGAAAATTTAAAATAATTTTACTATGTGAATCTAATAATTGAAGCATCTTTTTCTTAAGGCCTTTTTACACTGGGTGCAATTGCAAGAAAAAATTGCCTGAAAGCATGCGCTTTGTCGACGTTTTAAACAGCTGAGGCAGGTTTTAAATGGGAAAACGTGCATCAGCTGATTAAAACGTCGTCGAAGCGCATACTTCCAGGCCATTTTTCTTGCAATTGCACCCAGTGTAAAAAGGCCTTACAAAAAGTAGCTCACCATTGCAATAATTATTGTTCTAAAATTAAAGTTTGGTCACTATCAATATCTGTGGCTACTGGTTATCCATTAGGGTGAAAATATATATAAAGTATTCTGAAATGAAATGGAATAGCTGGGAAAAATTGGTTCTTAAAAAAATCCTCAAAAATATTTCGTGGCTACCTTAACGTTTAGAGGTGTAACATATTGCTTTTTGTAATTTTCTTTTTCTTTGAGTCACTTGGGGTTGGGGCACCTCAATACTTAAATCTAGAAAATGGAACTTTAGCAACTATTCCATTTAAAAAAAAAAAACGCCAAGTATGTATAACTTCATTACACCCTGTGCTCCATTTTTTCATTACGATTATTATAAGTACTACATAGAAAAATTAAAAATTCCCAAAATTCTTCTAGGGGGTTTGGGAAAAAGTTTCCTATTTCAAAAGATGAACAACTAATAGACTCAAATATTGATGGTCATTCTATAAATGCAAGAACACACCCTTTGGCTTTCTTGCAAAAAAAACTTTTCACCATTCATATCTCCTACTAACCTATTAAATATAAGTGTACCTAGTGAAATTAGTTTTTAGCATAATATATAATACAGAGTGTCCCAAATTCTATGCTCACTATTGGTATCTTGGAAACTATAAAAGATACAGCAAATGTTAAATTGGGGCCAAGTTGTATAACTTGTAAAGTAGTGCTGGTGAGAAAAAATTCCGACTACTTCCGGAGATACAACATATCGCAAAACAGAAAGCACTTTCTACAGACCCTTTTGGATTATGCATTTAAAAATAGTTTCTAATTTAAAAAATTATTTTTCAGTTTTCAGATATCTTCAATAAATCAACATTTTTAAATATGGACCTGAAATTTAAATAATATTTTTTGAAATATTTTTTTACCCAAAACCATAAACTATTTTTTTTTTGCAAAAATTTCACCGTTTTGAACCAAAAACCCGTCATCAGTAACTTATGACAATTATTATGTTTGAAAAATATACTACTCTAGCCAGAAAGAATTTACTTAAGTAATAAGTAATATTTTGGTAACAAAGATTAACTTATTTACTTAACAAAATAAAGATTCTTAAATATTCACAATAACATTATATTTTTAATAAGTAAGATTTTGGTTAGAAAGAAATTTATATTAAGTATTCAAGATGCGTCTTTTTTACTAAATAGGTTTTTAAAGTTATTTTTCAAACATAATAATTAACAGGACCGCATTGCAAAAAAACTTTGTTACTGATGATGAATTTTGGCGTATACTTTGAGAGAACAAAATACTTTAAAAAATAATATTTAAATTTTAGGTCCATATTTAAAAATTTGATCTGATGGTGATATCTGAAAACCAATCATCATTTTTTAAACTAGAAACTATCTTCAAATACACCATAAAAAAGGCCTATAAAAAGTGCTTTTTGTTTTTAATATGTTTATAAATATTGTCACAAAAAACAAAAACGGAAAATGAAATTTTCCGTTTTCTTCAGATATCTCCGGATGTAGTCTTATATTTTTAAATTTCTCACCAGCAATGACTTAAGCTACAAATTATGCAACTTTGCCTTAATTTACCCTTTGCTGTATCTTCTATAGTTTCCGAGATCCCAATGATGAGCATTGAATTTGGGACACCCTGTACACATTATTAAAATTATATGAGTTAGCTGTTATCTTGGTATACTTTATATCAATTTATTTTATTACTTTAATCACAGAATATATTGCTACACAATTATATTCTATGCTTTAATGTATAAATAAGTATTTACTATCTAGGTTTAATTAGCCTAGGTAAAGCAATTTTGCTTCTACAGCATTGAACTTTTACTTATGCGGATTGAACATGTCAGATAATTTCTAGGGAAACAATTGTCTCAACAATAATTTCTTTGAAAATTATCTTGCTAGTAAAGTATAGGCTACATAAACATTACAACATAGTATAGTCAGTCTAACAATTCTGACATTGGTTTTGGTTATGTTGCAATCTCTAGATGAGGTTTATATCATTGTCCAAAATTGATAAATAAATTAGGCACCAAAATTTAAGTAGTACTTATCTACTAGGTAAAGACTACATTACATTTATGAACTTCTTAGTGAATTTATTCATGAAGTGTTGGTGAAGTTGGTAGTGTATACACCATGTATACATAGTAAATCATAATATAATTGTTTGTCAAATTCTGATGTTTTGAACAATTTTACCAACACAACATATTTTTTTCAAGACTCATCATAATACCTTCTTTGATTATAAAACTGATAAATGGTTAAATAAGAGATTCTATTTATATCAAAATCAAGAACAAAAAAAAAATTCATTTATTTTCTTTAATGTCATGTCACTACGTAACTGATTAAAAAAAGTTTGAATGTTGGTAGGTATATCCGAATTGATGTAAATTTGATACAAATTTCTTTAACATCAAAGTTTATGCTTTATACTAAATATCAAATTTAGCCTTAAGATACTTCATGAATAAATTCAACAAGAACTCCACAAGTGTAATAACAGCTTTAGTAAAAAATAGTGTCTATTTTAAAAGATTTAAACTTTTTTTTTATAAGGAATCACTACCATATTGGTTCTAAGGTCACTTATAGATTTAATAGATTAGAAAGTTTTTTTTACAGGAGCGTAGGATCAGTTATTTGACAAAAATACTTTGTTTCTAAATTAAAAATTAAAAACTGTAATGGGGTAGGGTCAAAAAAAAAGTGGGTGGAATTTCGGACATTTGTGATAAATGTATACTCTCAATTTTCTCTGAAACAAAAAAACAACATGTCTATAGAAAACTTACCCCATGGCTTCTTTTCCAGAAGTCATCTAATAATTTTTTAATAAATAATTTAACAACAAATTGGGGATCAACAACACTTGACTTGACAGTAGATACAGGAAAATTGTCAATAAATTTATCAATGTCAACTTCTTCTACTTTTGAAGTATTGCGGCAGCTACAACTACTGTTTACTGTTTTTCGCCGCTTGGTGGTCTGGCTGTTTAGGCCTTGCGTATAGCGACAGCTACGACCTATCATTCCTCTGTGACCCGGGTTCGATTCCCGGGAGTGGGCATACGTACAATGTACATACAATAAAAAAAGTATGTCCGAAATTTAGTGAATTTAAGAATGCAGGGAAGAGTGTAAGTAGAACGTATCATCGCCCAACCCACTCTATTCACGCCGGTAACAAGGTCGGATGAGATCTGACATCTCTTGGGGTGCGGAAGAAGATACACAATCCCCAATCGGTAGGTCATGCAATAGCAAGAAACCAAGGGTTAATAGCCCTTGGGAGGTGTCGCATGACCGAGGTTCGGAACCCGCGTTAAGCTGTAGGTCTCCTCGGGAATGGCCCTGGCAGCGAACGAAGAGGAAAAAAGTCGAATTCGAAAGAATGGCAAGAAATAACAATGACAACCAAGAAACCCTATATATTTTCTATGGTCGAATCCAACGAGGTAGAATCTCTCGTTGGTCGAATATCGAATATTTATTCCTGTTTATTTCTCTGTGTTGTGATGAAAAATGAGACAGAGCGTGTTTATTTATTTTAAAAATTCCCGGTTTTAATAATTTAAAATAATATAAAATGTCTTCATGTAATAACGAAGATCTAGAAATCAGAATTGTATCCTTTTTAAAAAAGCTCCAGTCAAAATCGTCTTCGTCTTTTGTAATTTTTTTTTGTACAAATAGTCTATTATTATGAATTAAAATGTTCAATATTATTTATAATAGGTAATATACTTATCTTTGGGTATACTTACTTAAGTATTACAGTTTTAAACTTTCAATAGTGTATTTATTATTTTACTTAATTAAATGTAGAACTTGTTAAACAGCACTAAACAAAATCAAGAGTTTATAAAACTATTAAAAAATGTACTGGAAGATCATAAACTCTTTGATTTGGCCACTGCAGAAAAAAGGATATTTAAAAATGTGATACCACTCATTATCAATAGATTTTCCACGGTAAGTAACATGATACATAAGATAAAAAGGTATGGTATGCTATTCAGAGGCTGGTTAAGTACAAAACATACAGATACAGTCAAAATCAATCATGTGAAGTTAAGCTACCGAGGAGAGAGAACTTTAAAAACCTGCTACATAGCATAAAATAATTAATATTAAGTAACATCTATAAGTGATATGCCATTACTGGTTTTTAATGACGTCACCCATGTTTTAAGATTGATACCATTAATTGTTGCAAAAATATCTTTAAAAACACCTACGTCATTGTACTTTTCATTATTGGTTTTGACTCTACTGTAGGATGTAAAAACTGCCAACAGTTCTAGAGCTATGGAAATAATGCAGCCTTCAAAAATACCTAGCTGTGTTAATGCTTTTTATATACCTACCTAATTAAACAATTCCAATGTTAATATAAAACTTTAATAGGCCATACCACTAACCTTGTTAATCTTTAGGTCAAACATTGTCAAAAATATGTTTTAAGACATTTTATCCCCCTGCCTCCTCAGGCATTGTAGATTTAGAACCGTATTAACTACATTTTAGTAACAGTTATTTACTGTTCTGTGGTCATTCTCTGCAGTGTGCTTTTTAATAATTTTGGCAGTAAAACAAATAAATTTACATAATCTAAATGTAAGGGTGTCTAACAATAGGCTGATTTCTGTCTGTTTCTTTTACAATTAATATAATAATAAACAAATATTCCTTTACTTAGCACTTGGCTAGTTCTAGTAATTGCGCCTACACAATAAACCTACCTATTTATCTTTTTACCTTGAATAAACTTTTTTGCAGGTTTACAATGATAATATTTCTTTATTTGAAACTCTAGATGATAAAATAATGAGAGTGTTAATAAAAGAAAACCTAGAGGTAAGTTTCCTAGTATCTATAATATATGGTTATGTAAAGTAGGAGCCCTATACCTGATTGTTCATGTCTAGTTTAGTTAGTATACTTTTTAGTTCACATTTTCATTATTTGATAGTACCTATTTCATGAAATTTATGTTTTATTCAAAGTAAGCCAGAAATAAGATTTTGTGGTCACAGTACCTGATATTTTTAAATACAAAAAAATAGTTTATAAAACCCAGTACATACTTAGTAGTATAGTGTGGCATCTCTTGATTAAATTTTACCTAAGAAAGCAGTTTAAAAATACAAATATTTCTGCTGCCTAAAGTAGTTTATTTAAATGTCATTTTAAACTCAGAACTTTACCAAAATAGGTTTTTAGTATTTGATTTAAAATTCATAAGTGTGGTACGTCTGACTGTCACTTCCGGTTGAGTCGGAAGTGCATACAACTTTGTTATTTTTATTTATTTATTTATTTATTTATCAATACACGGGACATGCCCATTCGTATAATAGTTCTTAGTCTAAACTAAAATAACTTATGCACTACACAAATATAAAAGAAACATTATTGAACAGCTAAGCTAATACATCTTTTTTTTTTTAATTAGTAGTAGGTAAGCTTTAATAACATTTTTAATAGTTGTAAATTTATGTTAAATAAATCACCCCTAAACCTGTTCCTATTTTTCATAATTCGATTGATTGGAGAATTTTCACCATACACAGTACCGTGCTGCCTTAATTCAAACAATTTAGATTCTCTTAATTGTCTAGGAGGTACATATAATTGGAACAAGGACAAGAGTTCTGGGCTACTTATTAAACCATTTATAATTTTGTGTGCCAAAATAATGTTGTTATGTTCATGACGTTTTTTTATGCTACTTAGTCCTAACTCTTGTGGTAAATTGACATAATTTATGCTTTCTAATGGTATATGTTTCTTAAATGCTATATATCTAAAAAAAAAATCTTTGAACGGACTCGAGCTTGTCGATATAAATTTGATAGTAGGTATGGACTCCAGACACTAGTACAGTTTTCCAAGTGTGGTCGTATCAGTGAGAGGTGTAGAGAATTTTTATTGCATTCAAATTATTAAAGTCTTTTGTATTTCTCTTTACAAATCCAAGCATTTTAAGTGCCTTATTACGGCAACTTTCAATATGATCTGAGAATGAGAGTTTAGAATTAAATTACACTTCCAAATCACGAATAAGCCGAACATTCTCAATATTTTGATCATTAATAATGTATGTATATTCAGCAATGTTATTAAGGGACTTGGAAAACTGTATACATTTACATTTATTGACATTTAAAACTAGTTTATTTTCTATACACCACTTACAGAACCTATCAACATCATCCTATAGCTTATATACGCCATTAATGTCTTGAATCTTTTGATATATTTTCAAATCATCTGCATATTGCATGGTTCGAGTATAAAAAGCAAGTACCAATGTCATTGATATAAATATTGAATAATAATGGGGCAAGATGAGCACCCTGTGACACACCTGAAGGAACCATTATGGTTTTTGATAGAGATAATTACTTATTTTTACCAGCTGCTTTCTATTTAAATGGAACACCCTGTATATTTTTAAAAATGTGCATTTTACGAACAATTCCAAGCATAAAGCATGTAACATATCTTATACCTATCTAGGACAGTTTTCGAGAAAATGGCGTTGAAAATTGTCAAATTAGCACCTACGTTTTATTGTTTTTACGAAAAACTAATAAATAATTAAAAAATTTCTCCAAAAATCTTAATGGCACTCCCCCTTTTTAAATCTAATTTTCAAAATTATATTACTTTTCTAAATATTTTTTTTATGCTTCCCTATGTCCAAACTTATTAGTTTTTAAGATATAAACAATTAAAGGTTTAGTTACATTATCCAACAAGGATCAAATTGATGTTAATTTATTCATAGTTTCATCTAAGGTAGCTATGGATCAAAATAATATTGCGATAACGTCTTAAAACAGTTAAAATTAGTAAACAGATCTGGGAGGATCCATAGCTAACTTAGATGAAACTATAAATAAATTAACATCAGTTGTTGCTTGTTGAATAATGTAACTAAACCTTTAATTGCTTATCTCTTAAAAACCAATAAGTTTAGACAGGGAAGAATAAATAAAAAATAATTAGAAAAGTAAGATAATTTTGAAATATAAATTTAAAATGGGGTGTAGGTGTACCATTAAAATTATCGGATACATTTGTGTTTGAATGTCACATTTTACAGCACTTCCGGCTAAACCGAAAGTGATGTACCTAGTGGATACCCAAAAAGAAGTAAAAAAATTATATTATATTTTTTTAAATTCATTTGTTTTTTGTAAAAGCAATAAATTGTGTTGCTAATTTGACAACTTCCAACGTCATTTTCTCGGAAACTGCTTTAAATTAGGGTTGCCAACCCTCCCGATTTAGGCGGGAGACTCCCGCTTTTTGACAACCTCCTGCGCACTTAAACAAAAATCCCGCTTTTTCGGTAAATAACATGATGGATGCCTACTGCACAGCTGCTTTGCCTCCAATGATATTTCATATTCTTATAAAAATATAAATAACAAACAGAAATTCATAGGGGGCGACTTTTTTTTTTTTTAGAAATCACTTTTGATAGGAGGAGGAAGAAATAAAAAAGGCACTCCATAGCGTAAGCTAACTGCAGGTCAACGGGAAACAGAGGGCGGGACCTTTTTTTTGATATCTATAATTATTCCTACTAATATATAATAATTTTTATGCTTTTAATAACAAAAAGTGGCCACCTTCCGCTTTTGAATTTTTGAAATCTGGCAACCCTATTTTAAATAGGTATTATGATACATGTTTTATGCTTAGAATTCTTCATAGAATACTTATTTTTAAAAATATACAGGGTGGTAATTGGTAAACCTAAATTAAAAACCGAGGAATAATTCTAAAAAAGTTTTTTTTATTGAATATTTATTAAAGGTCAAAAAAAAATTCTAAAATCGTAGAAATGTCAGAAAGGGTCGATTTATAATTGCTGCGTTCGGTTAATGCAAAGCTGTCTCCTCGAGCTACCCATTGGTGGAGTTTTACGTTCGTTTAATAGATCTATGACCTCGGGTTCGTGGTATTTGGATTCTAACGTGGGATCGGTAAACGCTACGCGCTCTTTTAGCTCCCATGACATTAAGTCTGCTTGCTCTGCTCGATTTTTTTAAAACCGAAGGCCGTAAATGTGTAATTGATAGTTATGTTACATTATATTAAGTTATGACCAGGTAAATCACTTTTAACTTGAACTTTGCTGTTAATCCCACATTATAAAATTACCATTTTTGACATTTCTTCGATTTAAACTTATAATGTGCGATTGACAGCAAAGTTCAAATTATAAGTTTACCTGGTAATAACTTAATGTATTGTAACATAACATAAGTTATGACCAGGTTGATTACTTTTAAATTGAATTGAACTTTGCTGTCAATCCAGCATTATAAATCATTTCTAAAATTATTCTTCATTTTAAACCTAAGTTTAATAGGTTAAAGGGGCTTTATAAAATTGGGCCTTAATGTCGCCTAATTACGTACTCAGTTTGTTTTGGATAAAATGTAAAATGATCAAAAATAGGAGTACCTGTTTGGCAAATATTTTAACAAAAAGTTATCAATAGGATGTAAATAAAAGTTAATATGTTCATCCCCAAAATATATAATTATTGGCATCCTGTTGAAATAATAAAATTGATTTTAGGTCGCCTTTGAACTAACTGAAAGTCTTCAAGAAATATTAAATTTTATGTATCAGCAAAATCCCCTTAATGCAGGTGATATAGAATCGGTATTAAAATATGTTCCCAATTGCGTTCTCTTATTTGCAGATCACTGGAATAACAGGTAAGCTTTTTCCACGGGAAGAAATTTTTGAATTGAACGCGCCGAATTATACGGCAAAGCGTAGTTTATGTTATTAAAAGGCAATTTTTAATAAATTTATTTTAAAACATATTAGCCCTAGAATTTCTACTGTGACTTAAATCTTGAAACATACATTTTATATAGATATATTGATTATTGTGATCAAAATTTAAAACTTCCTTTTACTAACATTCCTTAACTTAAACTTTTAGATGGGATTATGCTAAAAGGAAAACTTCTTGAAAGTGCGTGGGAATTCATTTAGGACAAAATTTTACATGGAAACAGCATGCTACTTATTTTACAAGCAAATTAAAAATATTTTATTTTTAAATTATTTGAAAAAATAAATATTTTGACTCCGAGTACTTTAAAGATGATATGCACAAATAGAATTAATAATAAATGATGGCATTGTTTGTGAAAGTTAATAATAATAAAAATAACAATAATAATAATAATAAGAAATACCTTTATTTAAAATAATTATAAAAAGAGACAATAGAAATGAAACGGTCACTCTAAAAGCTGATATACTGAACACGAACAAGTTAAGTAGGTATACATTGCGAATATGGAAATTCGATAACGACACGCTGTTTAATATTTTTTTTTGTATAGAAAAGAGCTTAAAATATTTTTACCCTTGTCTGAGTATGCGTTAAAAAAAAATTCTGAATTTATTTTACATATAGGTACCTAAAAAGTTTTAATACAAAATTTAAGTTAATGTTCTTTTTCATTTTTATTTTTCTAAAAAGGGTCGCATTATTTTAATTCTCTGCTACAAAAATACATCCTACATCAAAAAATAACATTTTTGCCCTTCGAACATAATATCAAAGAGCTGATTTCCAAGAATGAGTAAGAGAGAGTAAAAAAAATATATTTATTTGTCAGGTGTATTTTTCAATAATTCCTGTTTCAAAATTTCGTTCATGGTCATCGTCACTAAAATAATTGGAGCAAGCACCAGCATTTTTAATTTTAAATTTATCGTTGCGTTTACACACACGCTTTCAAACACCTTGTAATTCCTTAAAATTGGACTTCAGGCGTAAAACTCTTGCGTTTATTATCGACAATATACAACCATATTATCGCACACCTCATTTTTCAGTAACTTTACAAATCAGTTATTAGAAATAAACGATTGTTACATAATTCAATCTCTAACGTAAACAACGGAGAATATCGCAATATGGCGGTTTTTACTTACAAGGGAAGTCACGAAAGTTACGCCCACCTGCGCGGTATCATATCTTCTTGTAGTTGTATCATGAACTGCGCCGCCTCTTCGTTCGATCGGTCGACTATGACCTTGACTTGCAAAATTGAACTGCTACCCGGTCGATAGGTCAAGGCATGGATCGAACGAACGACCGGAACCGAACTAAAATAGACCGGGTCACCAAAAAGAGTCGGGTCTTCCTATCTCTAAAATGTAGCAGATTTAGGTTGTCAAATGTGATTTTTTTTTGAAAAAGCCTGAATGACTAGAGCGCGGAAAGTTCATGATATTCCAGACGTATTTGCGTATTGCGATTATAAGGGCGATGTATATATCTATAAGGGTATGAATGGGGGAAAATAAAATAGGATGGAATACCATATTAATTTCTCAGCATTCACTAACTCCTGAAATTCGAATTTTGGTTGTATTTTAAAATACAAATTTCGCAAAAACCGAGAGTACTACCTTTTTTATAGTAAGTAAGTTGCGCATCTACATTTTATACTTAAACCCCTTTTATTTTATTGACGTTGAAATTTGATATGTGTAATTAAAAATCCGAAGTTCTACGTCTAAGGATTGATATTAATAATATTTTTCACACCTTACTTAATAAAACTAAGTCAACGTGCCAAATTTAAGCCCACTCGCATAAGCCTTTTTAATTTATAAAAAAAAATATTTCAAAATTGTAATTTCAGAGCCGTATACCGGGTGTCCACGGAAGGTGGCTCGCCCCTATAACTTTTTTTGTTTTTAAAGATAGTGAAATGAAAACTGGAGGATTTATATATGACGTAAAATTGCATTTATTGACAAGTGACATAAATTTTTTATTTTAACTTTAACTCTATATAACGTTCTAAATACAACCATGTGTCACTTGTCATATAGAGTTAAAAAAAGGAAAAATATACCAGGTGTCCCATTTAAAAATAAAAAGTTTATGTCACTTCCGGCTAAACCGGAAGCCGACGTTTTTCTAAAGAATGACTTTTTCTTCTATACCTACTAATACATTTTTTTTCCTCTTCCAAACTCTATCTGTGGACGCACTGTATAATGTTGCATCTAAAATATATAATTCTTTATGAATACTGTATTTTTAAATTTCATTTTAGCTCTGAAGCATACAAACGTACCTTTAACGAAGAAATAACTAAACTTTTAGAAGTAATAAAATATCTTTATGTCAGTTTTCTGCATCTAGTAGAAATGTCAGTAAACATAAGTGATAATGATGAAAGCTTTCTAGTAAACAGTAAGTATTTTACATTGTTTAGTCGCATACAAAATTTTGATATTTAAAGTGACGCTTTTTTGGCTGGAGTTTTCGCAACTGGTTACAAAAAGTAAATTCAACTTTTAATTCCTCAACTTTTATTACTGTATTACTTCGAATTAAAAAAAATCTTGTCTAAAACGCGTTTGGAAAGAACCTTTTTTAGTTAACGTCTCACAGAGGGGGCCAACCATTGGAATTCTTGGCAAAAACTTCATATAAAAAAAATTAAATAAATACGATTACTCGGAATTTGAGTCATTGTGATCGCTTCTGTTGGCTAAAAGGCAAGGTTAAGACTACGTGGTTTAAATATTAAGTTAGGGGTTTGTTTAAGATTCTGCGTACTAGACCCGGACGTAGATTTCTAGGCGTTTGGATTGGCGGATGAATTGACGAAATGCCAAGATATATTTTTTCCTAAACCCAAGAAGTTTTATATTAAGTTACCATACAGTACAGTATCAAGTGATCCGACTTTACTGTATCAATAACAATATTGCAAACTTTTTGTGAAAGAAATTGTATGCCCGTATAACCACTTTTCCACTTTTTTTATCATTCTGGATAAATTTATATTGTGAGATATATCTTATATTTTTGACTAAATAAGCATTTAAATAACACACTCTATTATGTGTTGTTCCTAGAATGGTTGCTTGCGGGACACCATCGCTATGTCTAAATGTTTACTTTTAAATTATTGAGTTCGTCCTGTTTCTAATATGTTTATTGTAGCTTTAATTTCTATTTGTGAACTTACAAAAAATCTATATTTTAATTTGGATGAATCTGGCGGCTTGGTAATTTCAAGTTGGAAATGTTTTGGTACTGTGGCTGCGAAGTATTCAACGGCATTAGAAACCAGCATGGACCTTCGAATTCCAATCACTGCCCTATGTGAAGATGTTTATAAAGTGTTAGTGACGATAATTAATCAGGTAGGGTGTTATAAAATAAGTGTAATATTCGTGGGATGTTTTTTAGGACTACTTGTGGATGTGATCTGCTAAAAATAAGATATTTTTTTCGGTAATTTTAGTTTTAAACTACATAAACACTTACCAAGAGGAAGCATTCTAGGACCACTTTTATTTATTATTTATCTAAATGTTTCTTACTAAAAATCTTGCCATCTCTTGTTAGACCGGGTGATTTACGACGAGCTTGCATTAGAACTTTTGAGGAAACTACTAAAAATATTTTTTTGAAAATTTGTAGGTTTAAGCTTATCGATATGCTCTCTTAAATAAAATATTAACATGTTTATGTTACTTCCGCTTATACCGGAAGTAGCTTCAACTTTTATTTTTTAACTACAATATAGCATTTTTTATTATATTTTTGGTTTTTGCATTAAATTCTAATTACATTTTATGGAACACGTTTTTTAACTAAGTCTGCTAATTTCAGAGATATCTGCATACTTTGTAATTATTTGGTAAATGAATAGCCATGAAATTATTCGTATATATTTTTTACCTTAGCTCCTGGACTAATTTTTTTTTTGTTATTGTATAGTTAAAGAATCAAAAAAGAATTAAAATTGGCATAAAAAATACAGGGAGGTCACAATTAAGGGCTCATTGTAAAAAACGTTACATTTAAATGGAAAATGGAACACCCTGAATATGATGATAAATTAACTGCCTCTTAAAATTGTTATAACCTTTTCTATACCTATATCGACGCGTTTTCTTAGAATATCAAGTTTTTTTTTAAATACGATATTTTCAAACTTGCCATGAAAACAAATTTACATGGATACCTCATAGTGATATTTATAAGAGAAATATTGTTAGGTATATTTTATAGTATAACTAGAAAATATATCAATTTTTTAAAGCTTTATAAAAGCAAATAAAAAACACTTGCTTACTTTTAATGTATTAAGTTGAATTATTGTTTTCAAATTATTTTTGTTAATGATGAAAAAAGTTTAAATCTTTACTTAAACTAAATATTATTTGATAATCAATAACAAATTTAGTAATTTCCTTTTCACCATGTTCGAAATAATTACCATTCCTACAGTCCAAGCATTTGTGCATTCTCTCGTCAATATTTTCCTTATATCATTATAGAGAGTCCATGTACCGGGTGATTCATTAAGGGTGACGAGCGGCCATATCTCGGAAACTACTGGGCATAGAAATTCAGGAAAAAAAAATTATAACTAAAGTGGCCATGAGAAAGTCCTGGAAATAATTTTTAAGTGCCGCAAGAGGGCATAATTAAAAAGTAAATTTGAAAATTTTACATATCTCCGAAAATTCCACATTAAGGTATATTTTTGATAACACCATTAAAAAGCTTGGACAATTATGCATCATTTTGGTCTTATGCTCATTGGCGTACCGACTTTAATAAGAGGGGGTGAAGCTGTTGAAAGTGTAATCATTTAAATCGCTGTAACTTATAAACGACTTATCCGATTTTAGCAAACTAAAGACTGTTTGGAAGAGAAATGTATGCACTTTTACCAATCGTATTTAGTTGTCCATAATAGTTCTAAAAAAAATGCTAGAGGGCGCTCTTATTAAAGTCGGTCCGCCAATAAGACCAAAATGATGCATAATTGTCCAAGCTTTTTAATGGTGTTATCAAAGATATACCTTAATGTGGAATTTTCAGAGATATGTACAATTTTAAAATTTACTTTTCAATTACACCGTCTTGCGGCAAAATGCGGAACTTAAAAATTATTTCCAGGATTTTCTCATGGCCACTTTAGTTATAATTTTTTTTTCCTGAATTTCTATGCCCAGTAGTTACCGAGATATGGCCGCTCGTCACCCTTAATGAATCACCCGGTACATTTGTTATGGCAAGCTTGAAAAAATCGTATTTAAAAAAAACTTGATATTCTAAGAAAACGCGTTGATATACATAGGAATATAAAAGGTTATAGCAATTTTAAGGAGCAGTTAATTTATCATCATATAAAATAAAAACATACAGGGTGTTTCATTTAAAATAAGAAAGTTTTTAATATTTAAAGTATTTAACAATGAGCCCCTAATTGTGACCTCCCTGTATATTTTACGCCAAGTTTAATTATTTTTGAGATTTGTTGATTCTTTAACTATACAATAACAAAAAAATTTAGCCCAGGAGCTAAGGTAAAAAATATATACGGATAATTTCATCGCTATGCATTTACGGAATAATTACAAAATATGCAGATATCTCAGACATTAGTAGACTTAGGTAAAAAACGTGTTCTATAAAATGTAATTAAAATTTAATGCAAAAACCAAAAATATAATCAAAAAATGCTATATTGTATTTAAAAAATTAAAGTTGAAGCTACTTCCGGTATAACTGGAAGTGACAGAGACATGTTAATATTTTAGTTTAAGAGAGCATATCGATAAACTTAAACAGATTTAAAAAAAAATATTTTTAATAGTTTCCTCAAAAGTTGTAATGTAAGCTCGTCGTGAATCACCCAGTATAACAAGCGGTGGGAAGATTTTTAGCAAGAAACATTTAGATAAATAATAAACAGAAGTGGTCCTAGAATGCTTCCTCTTGGTAAGGTTAATTTTCAACTTCTTAGAGATAAATTCTTGATCATTATTATCTTAATCAACAACGTTTTAAGTTTTATTTTTAAGGTAAGAGTCGACGATCCTCTCGCGCCATATTTATATAACTTATCAAGTAAAGCATTGTGGGAAAGACAATTAAAAGCCTTAGCTTAGAGAGATCGAAAAAGAGACAGCACCCGAAAAAATAATAAAATCAACGTACTTGTATGTTTACCTTCCAAAAGCGAACAATTTACAATAACTTTAGTAAAAATTTAAAAAAATATTAAGTCAAACTCAGTGACCAGATTTATTTACTTAGTAATAACCTTTTTTTCCAATTTTTTTCAATTCTTTCGCTGCCAGGGCTATTTCCGAGGACCTACAGCTTAACGTGGGTTCCGAACCACGATCCTTGGTCATGCGATTATGGCTATTAACCCTTGGTTTCGTGCCATTGCATGACCTGCCGATTGGGGAGTGTGTACCCTACGAGATGTCCGATCTCATTCGGCCGGGTTACCGGTGTGAATACTTTGAAAGATGATATTTTACACTTTTCCCTGCATTATTAAACCTACTAAATTTCGGACATACTTTTTTTATTGTGCGTATGCCCACTCCATAGATCAAACTCCGACCGCCAATAGAATGCCAGTAACTCACCCCCGCCGCAATTATAACATTCGTAATGTAATAATTTTATTAAAGATTTATTTATTTGTAGGATATAGAAGCAGTCTCACGACACCTTAAAATGATACAGTATTTAATTAAAATACTTTTTAAAATCACGGACATATTTTACCAGTACTTGAATACTTTTGGTTTGGATTTACTTGTATTTTTGGTCAAAATCTCTAGGTTAGTAATTAATTAAATAAAATTCGTCATTAATTTTTTTAAAATACTTATTTTTAGCTTCCATTTAAAAAAATTTGAGCATCTGTCCGCAGAAGCATTGACAGCTTTAGATACAGAGGTATTTAAAAGTCTAGATTTTTTTCTTCAACATTTAATTATGGACCAATCAGATTTTAAGGTAAAATACAACTTCAATTTTAAATTTAAAAAATTGTTTTTAAATGATGTCGTACACTAAGAACTCGCCATTGCTCAGTAAATATTGGATTGGGGCGCATTAACGAATCAATTATAGTTCATAGTGTACGATAGCCTTAATTTTACTGTAAGTAAATTTAAATTTAAGAGTCACCAGTAAGGACTGTCGCAGAGTGATTCATTGTATCGCAAAGTGAACAAAATTCGGCTGAGGTAAAAAACTGTAAATTTGCGTTACGCGCCACGCGGCGTGGCGACCTAGACCTGCAGCGGCGTCTGGCAAAGTCGATATGGTTTTAGGACTCCTTACCAAACTTTTTAGACGGTGTAGTGTTTATCTAGGATACCTAAGGAGTCGCTCATTTAAATATAATGCGTCAATTCCATAACACCCTGTATAGATATTACACCAATCCTCATAATTAGTCGTTCCAAAAGATCTAATAACTAGCACTTCTCAGAAATTTAATTTGCCGAATTATGTGTAGGTACTGACAAAATGAATTCCATAATTTTCTGTTCTTTTTTTTTTTTGTTAGGAAACGATAAAAGCTTTTTTTTCTAGGATCATCTGGAGAAAATATCAGACTATGTAGAAACTAATGAAGTTTTAAAGCAACATCCCATGGGGATTATAAATCTTTTAACTAAAATTCTTTATGTGGTTGCTACTGTTCGATCTGATTGGTGCATTACAACAACTCAATTAATAGAAGTGATGTTTGTCATACTACGTAGTAAGTATCAAAGATAATACAAAAAATATAACCTAACATTTTTATAAAACCCGATTTAAAAAAATAGCACTTTGTATTTTAATGTAAATGTGTACATTATTACACTCCATAAATATTGAAGCAAAGCATTCAAATATTATACTGACACAAATTAATTCATTACATGAACACATAAAAATCAGGAAGTCATTATTTCTGTAAAAAGTAATTTTGGAAAAAGATCAATTTTATATTTTATAATATAATGTAATAATTATATTTAATAATTTACCCAAAAATATTACAGACATTAAAAGAAATGTTTAAAAAAGTAAATTTACACCTACCAAAGTATTTTATTTATTTTTTTAATACATTAATATTTAACGTCATTATTTCTTAAAATTGTTTTATACTAGAGATGTAAGTAGGTACGTTTAATATTCCCTGTAATGAACTTTATAGTTGACTGGGAATAAATCTTTCTTCTAATCTTCTTTTCCAAATATTGCATGTATTTAAAAAGGACAATAAAACCTTTAAAATTTATTTTTATATTATACATTACATTTTTTTTCGAAGACTGTATTTTGGTTTCTAATATTCGACGAATGGGCTCTTTTACTATTCCCATATTTGATAGTTTTGGCATTTAAATTGTTAAGTTGTGCTATAATAGGAGTTTATCATCAATAAAATCATTGCTAGGGCATACCATGCATTTTTTGCAGCCCATTGAAAACATGAACAATTTCCACAAATCTTAAAAACGCAAAACTGGCGCGATTACTCGATGACGTTAAGCCGATAAAAATTTACTGTGAGCATCGTTACCGATCTTTCACTTGTCATGTCGGTGTTTTTGTTTAAAATAACTGTTTCTTTTTATTTTTTTGCTCATAGAGCAGAAAGATCGACAAATAACTTAGTATAGACTTTTTTCAATGTAATTTCATTAGCTTAGCCTTTTGTCAATAATGTCGGTGTTGCCACATGCGAAACCTTTTAGGCTAGTTAAATAACATATTTTGTTTCTAGAACTTTATTAACTTATTTTAAGACATAAGAATAATAACATTTTAGAAATAATATGATTTTCTTTTATTTTTCCGTTCTGGACAATTATTTCTATTGGATTACTTTTCGGACTTTGTCATCAACATAAACATTTTGGAGAACATTGGCAACATTGTCAAGCTACGGCTTTCATGACGTTATTTGATAAAGTCCATGTTTTTGTTCCAATACTTTTTTTATTTATTTATTTTCTCAGTGATGGCTTAAAAATATCAAAAAAAAAACACGAAAAATTTTATTTTTTGTTCTTTATATACTACAACTAAAATCAAAATTTCGTGAAAGAGCCCATTAGAGCATGAATGAAAGCGTGTTTTAATAAAAAAATGTTTATATTATTTTTTAATAGATAACAAGGAATTATGTTCAGATAGATGTACTGTCGAATTATACCAAGAATTAATACTGAATACTTCAGCTGCCATTTTACTCCAAGATGTAAGCTTTCAAAGCTCAGAAATTTTACTCCAGCATATTTTACAGGATGATGCTTTTGTCGCTGTTTTGGCTTTAGACATTTATACTTTAGTTATAAGGTAATGTAAACGCTTATCTTTTATTACACACGATCCGGTGCGCACCGCACAAATTAACTCTCATCTAAGTCTTTGTTTTGCAAAACGTCGTCTTTTTGGCAAAGGGCTCCCATAAAGTATGCATATGTCATTTGACGTTTAAGAATTTATCTTGACATAACGAATTTGATGGACAGATTTAGGTTTATTATTTGCATCGACATTTTAATTTTACAGAAAATAAAGTGTTGTCTTCAGCTTAAGCAAATGTGGAATTTCTACATAACGACATGTTTGTATATTGTACAGGGTGTCCCCCATGCCGTTGTTCATTATGGGTATCTCGGAGACTAAGAGATACAGCATCGGTCAAATGGTGACAAAGTTGCAGAGAATTTTGTGCCTAGTAATATCGTAAAAAAATCTGAGTTTCCTTTTTACTTTTTGAAATATTTGAAAAAAACAAAATGGAAACATTGGCACAATTTTAAGAACTCCCTGTATAAAAATCGTGAAACCTAAGTAATTTAAACTAAAGATCTATGTATTACTTGAAATCTAACAAAATTTTAAATGTTTACCTTTATTAGTTTCAGAGTTACTAAACTTTCTTCCCGGAGCGTTTTTACACAAAAAAATCCTTTTATAATTCATATCTCAAAAACGGTTAGAGATAGGAATAGATTAATATTAACAAAAGTAATTTAGATTTTAATAACGTAATCAAAAATGCTATAATATATATTATATATAGATATTTCAAATAGCAAAGTTGGCATTAACTTCCGATATAACCGGAAGTAACAAAAACCTCAAAAGATAATGTTTTAAGAGCTCTTAAGATTTTACGTTCAGTTACTCCTAGTTTGCTATGACCCTGTACAATTTAAGCGTCCCGGCATGGTTATTTATTATTGTCAAATGGCAAGTGACAGCTTCAATACCGTCATAGCCAACTAGGAGCAACTGAACTTAAAATCTGCTGCAAGATCGCCATATAAAAATACTAAATTGGCAATATTTCAAAAACTAAAAATATTTGGAATATGCAACCTTACACAAACTTACCCTTATTTTTAATGCTAAATAAGAAATAATTATAAAATTTGGGTGTTTCCATTTGAAAATCTAGACTTTTTGCAGTTTTTTCAATTTCATTTGTAATCTTATTTTTTAAAAACCCTGTATTAATAGTTATCAAAATATTATAAAAAATCTATTAAAGCAGGTCCTTTATAACAAGGAATCCCACTTAAATTAAATAAATAAGGCTTCTTTATAGAAAAAATTGATAATTATTCTAAGGCTTGCAAACGTCATTTTTGACATAAAAATTCAAATATGTCAAAAATGTTTAGACAGGTATAGGACATGGCATACAAAATCTGCCTAGAATCTTGCGTAAAATGCAAACATGTAATAATATATAGGGTGTCCCATTTAAAATAGGCAAGTTCACACTTACTTCCGGTATAACCGGAAGTGCCACCATTATGAAAATATTTTAGCCCGGTCGCCGCCATCAGCATCAGCATACTGTCAAATTTTCCTATGTAGAGTTTTCTATATATAGATCGATTTGGTTCCCGGTGGGACACCCTGTATATAGACATAGGGGGTTTACATTTTTTTTTGTGGGTATGTGTAATTAATTGTTCAGCAACAGAAGAAATGCTCATTTTGAAGTTTAATTAAATCCTGTCAGAATTGAAAAAATCTACGATTTAATCAACGACATAACTCGAATCAAAGATAACGTCAGAAGCTGTGGCATCCAACCAGTAATTGTACGAACATTATATATGATATCCTCGTAAAAAATAATAATTATTATTTTTTTTAAATTTTAATTAACACAATAATATATTTTATTTCTAGCAATGTACATCCAGATGAATCCATTACGTTATTTATTAACCTTTTATATGGCGTGAACGATATACTGTGCGGGTTCTTCACTAGTCGCCCGGAAATAGTTTATCTTAAAAAGTTATTGCAACGAATGTTTAAAATTCTACCAGATTCCCTTAAAGAAGAAATAATTAAACTTTTTAATCCAGAACATTCTATTCAAATATGGAGGTTTTTGGGTTTCAGTAGTTTGCCTGCTCATGTAGTTCAACTGATAACCAATCCAGTGGTGAGCAATACTTCAGATTGCATCAGGGCAATATTAGATAATTGCACAGAAGATATGCCACTAAACATTGTGAGTATTCTTGATAATTTTTTCCGTATACTATTTTAAATACGTAATTTAAATCGTACTTCATCCCTCTCACGGCAGAATTTCATATCATCTAAACTATTTAATTTGTTAATATTGAGTTATACAACACCCTATATATTATATTATTTTCTAATTCCCCACAAAATTCTACTCTTATTTTGTATAAAATGTATTTTATTCAATTGTTTTGAGATATTAAGGTTTAAAATATGGTATTTTCAGACTCTGACAGGCTGTAACATTGGTATAGTTGATTTTTTTAAAATGGCTTTCTCTTTCTTATCTTAGCTTTTTATTCTCTATCTAAAAGTGACAACTTCTGGTTCAACATGTTATACCGTAAAATCAGTTTTTTTTTGGTTTAATACGTTAAATCAAAAGTTGTAATTTTTAGATAAACAATAAAAAACCAAGGTAGGAAGGTGAAAACCATTTTTGTCCAAGATGGACCGTTCCAATGTTACAGCTTGTCAAAGTAGGTTAGGTTAGGTTAGGTAAGAGTGGCAGACCTTTGGTTCTGACCAAAGAGTCTCACGTAGTCCTAATTAGGTCCGTTGGATACCACACGTGTTCCGTAGAACCCACCTTCATCAGATCTCTGATGATTAGTGCGGCGTACACCGCAGAAGGATTTTAACAACTTATTCAAACCAGCCACTACTGTTCAGAAACCTGCTCAGCCGTCCAAGTTGCTTAGTTCCTCCAGGCTATCGAAAGATGGTTCACCCAGAGCAGTGAACCTTCTTCTTGCGAGGCCAGGGCGTTCACACAGAAAATGTTGAATACTTTCTTCCTCTTCCTCATCTCTGCAACTTCTGCAAAAGTCGTTAGTGGGTATTTGCATACGTTCGGCATGTCTACCGAAGAGGCAATGTCCGGTAACAACCGCAGTAATATTTCTCACGTATTTTCGACTGTGTCTCAATAGTCTGCGGTTCTCTTTTTATCGAATGTGGGCCACAGTTGCCTGGATGTACTACAGGTTGTCAACCCTGTGCATCTGTTATGTGCAAGCTGCTTGGCCGTGTAGTCAATCTCCTCTTTGACCAATCCCAGTGGTTTGTTCACTGTATTGTCTGCTAGATCAGCTGGCATGCCTGCGCCCTCTCTTGCGAGCGCATCGGCAGCCTCATTGCCATCTATTTTGGAGTGTCCAGGAAACCAGCACAGAATAACCCGATGTTGGTTGCCAACTGTGCATAGATTGTTGCGGCATCGCTTTACGAACTTTGATTTAACGCTGCTGGAACAGATTGCCTTAATCGCCGCCTGACTATCACTGAAGATGGTGATTGACAAGGCTACTCCCAGGCCAAGGTGTTCTTCCAGGATATTGACCGCCTTCTCTACTGCCAGTACTTCTGCTTGAAAAATACTACAATAGTTGGGGAGTCTATACGATTTCTGTATTTGTAAACTTTTTGTCAAAGTATGAAAATGCCATATATTAAGCGTCATCATATCAAAAACAATTGAATTGAGACACGACATTTTATATAAAATAAGCGTAGAATTTTGTGGGGAATTAGAAAATAATATAATATACCAACAAGAATATAAAGTGGTTGTCAAAATGAAGTTTGAGCTTAGTTCAACGCTGAACTAAGCTTAAGTCGTAATTGTACAACACGGCCTTAGTGTACAAAATGTCCTGTTTTCCAATGTTTAAGAATGGATATGCGAAATGTTGACGGCCTCTGCCATTTCTCAAAAAAGTGGTAAGCTATCACCAAAATCTCATTCCTCTATCTATAAGAAGTACCCTATAAAAACATTTGAGAACTGGGCACCCTTTACCAAATTATGAACTATAAACGTTTTGTCATTATCAATTTTAAATCCATAATAATGCATTTTTAGGCTGAAGGACTTGAACTCATTTCTACAGTAAAAGACCTAGATATTAAAGATGAAAGGTTAGTTGAAATTACAAAGTTTTTAGATGCATTATGGGCAAGTGATTTTAACGTTGAAGTTATAGAGAACAATATATTCAAATATTTTATAATGAGGATAACAGAAGTAACGGCCCGTTTTATGCAAAATTCCATGTTAGATTTGCACGTGGTAAGTTAATATTTCGTCTTATTAAAAATACAAAAATTTATTGCATTGTAAAAACGCATAATTTCTTACTAGTCAGTTGTTATATTCAACATTTAAAAATGCACGAAAAATAATTTTTGAGCCACCTGAAAGTTTTTTTAACTATAAGGCTATATTTTGTCTAGCGCTGTTAAATATCAAAATACAAATCAAATTGCACAGTACTAATAAGAAGCAGTGGCACCTACTGGTAAAAATTTGAAGGTGTTCGGCAAATTTTTGCAAAAAAAGACTTAACTATTTTTTATAAATTAAGTCTACGTTCTTTTCAGTTCGCAAATTTTGTTATCATTTTGTCACTAAAATTGTCTATTTCGGGGATTAACTATTTCAATAGATAGCATGGAAAGAGTTGCCACGATTTCTAATAATTTTCTAGTCTCCTTCAACGTTTTTCCTAGATTGTTTGCTATTAAAATTTTAGAAGAGGCAGTGCGTCATTTAATGTAAGCAGGAAAAACAATATAAAGCATTTTTTTCTTACATCCCCAAATCCATTCACTTTTAAAATAAATGTCTCTATTCAATTTGCGTGTGTAACTTTTCTCTCTACTTACACCAGATTTTTCAATAACATTATCTGGTGAGGGTGTGTCTGTGTGTAATTAGGTTTTGTGGCTCTGGTTGAAACCAAATAGCCATCATCTCTCTTTGTTTCTTTTATATATTTTTAAGTTACTTTTACTGAGATAATGGTTTTTACAATTTCTATACTGAACCTATTTTTTGTAATTCTATATAATAAAACTAAAATAAAGTTAAAATCTTTCGTATTTTTTCTTTTAATTTTTTTTTCCTTTCTCTTTTTATTAAGCAACGTTTTTTTACATTTTAAGGTTAATATGTGATATAAATTTAAATAGCGTTTTATATGTTTAGAAATTAAAGTGTCTAAATTAAAAGGATATTCAACTAAATTATTAGTCATTAAATAATTCATTGGTGAATACAATGTTATGTCTATGGCATCCTAATATACTATGCCCCAGATGACCGATTTCCCCACATTCACAATTTTCATTATTCTGTAGGCCTATTTTATATTTAGGTTAAAGGTCATGATAACTTCTTATTCGCGAAATAGATCTTATGAAGTTTCTGTTAAACTCGGTTTGAAACCATGTTTTTTATGTATTTTTGGAAATATATTTTTTTAGTCTAAATTTCATATATTAGGTATATTATTCCTGTCAATTATTGAAAATTAGCTTTTTAGCTAGGCTAAAGAGGTCAGTATATGGGATATAAAAATTATTTACACACGCTGGAGCTCTTGTTGCCAGTAGTGATCTACCTTTTCCTTTTAATTCGATCTTTTTTTTCGTATGAATATTTAAAAAAACTCGCATTAATTAAATTAAAGATCACTTCCATAGTACACAAATAATAATTATTGTCAGCGATAAACAAGTAGCGTACAAATTCTGTACAAACAACCTTGCCCAATGCCGCGCTCGCGCTGCACTTAATGCAGCTAACTCTCCAGTTAAATCACGTCTTGTTTTTTTAGACGGACACGGGGAAAGCGGAGTACTGCGCGGGTGTTTGCAGAGCACGATCGCGTGGCTCAGATCAATAATAACTCGGCTAGCGTGAGCCGGTAGGTTCATTCCTTTGATCGACTTTACTTGTGTGGCTCGGACTTCAGCAGTTTTTTATCATTTACAATGCGAATGCCGAGTATTATATTATTTGCTTTTTGATAATACAAAATATTTTAGTTAGATTACCTAATTATTTTTTATTGGGAGCTCGGCAGCGCTTATGCACCAGCCGCCACTGCAGTGGCGGCTCGTGAAGTATAGATGCGGCGAGGCGAATTTTTGGTTGCTATGTCTTTATCACTTGTTTGTCCCCGTCAGCTAAGAAAAATCCTATTTTACCTACAAATTTACGTTAGCAATACTGAAAGAATAAAGGAAAATACAACATACCTATTTTAATTGTATATTGTATTTTTTAAGTGTATTTGGTAAATAATTTATTAAAAAATCATTAAAAATCTGCAAATTATTGAAATCAGAAGTATCTACTAATCTGACAACACTGCTGCCATTGTTGTCTTTGACCGAAGCAATCATCCATTTCAAACAAAATGTTCCAGGAAGTCAAATTTTCTGTTTTGTTAATTAATAAGAAAATAATGAATGGTAACAATACATGCTCCTATATTATTAAATTTCATTTAAAACGAGTGAAATTGAAATTTATATTGAAATATATATATTTTATTAAATACATTACAAAAAAATTAACAAAAAATATTATTTAACTTAGCCGAACAGACAACATTCAAATCTGAGGCGAGTTTACTGTCGCCTCGGCAAAGAAGTAAACCGCAACGTGCGTGATGAACAAATGTGATGGACATGTAGCGAAGCGACGGACGTCGCTTGGGTTAAATGCATGCCAGGCGCGATGGTATTAGAGGCGAAATTCTTATCGCTGGAGTATGTCATTGCACTGACGACGTTATACGCAAATAACGTTTTAAAATAAACTATAATATGAATGTCTAATTTGCCCAATATTAATGTTTTTTATGATATTAAGAAAATTCAATTAATTATTTTTTAATAGAAAAATGAAGCTTATTAAAATTAATTCTTTGATTATTTGAATATTAATTTTATCACAAGCCTAGTGAGGCGTTGATTCATCTGACGAGCCGCCACTGCCAAGAAGTGAAGACTTTCTCATGGGATCTTTACAAAAGTAAAGTCTTCACTTCTTGGTAGCACTTTGCAATTTGATTTGTATTTTGATATCAAACAGTATTAGATAAAATATGACCTTAATTACATTGTTAAATTTTTAGATTTCTACAAATTTAAAAACGCTATCCTGCAAAGAATCGTACTGGGTAGCAATCTATAAAATAATCTTATCAATTTTAAATGCATTGCCTACAATAAGTATTCCTGAAATAAACAAACAAGAGCTCTTAACACAAGTGGCAGCCATTATAAACCATACTATTCAGAATAAAGGCAATCTGCTACTGCAAGAAACTTATCTAGAGTTGTTTAGAAATTTGAATGGGTCACACAAGGATATCTTGAACTGTCTACTCGACAGTTTAAATCCTAAAGTGGCTAGCCAAATATTTCAGTATTTAGAAAAATGTTCAACTGGACCTCCATTAATAACAAATATTTGTAAAAGTTGTTTTAATCATAAATGTTTAAACTGGAAGATGTCAATAGATACTACAATATTGCCACAAATAAAAAGAGCTAAATTAGAAGTACCAATATCGAAACCAGTTAAAACTTTGTCAATAGAAAATGTTTTCCCAAGTCAAATTCCAAATAAAATTCGAAAAACCATACATAGTACTGAAAAAAGTAAAGAACAAGGGAAGGATATTGGCACATTTAATAGTAATGAAGCAGAAGATGATTCTTCAGCCACAGAAGTTATTGAAAGAATAAAGGGGGAAGTAAAGTGTCTACTAAAAATTTGCAAGACTGAAAAATTAACTCAAAAAAATGTCTCCCACTTAAGAACAATAATGAGCCAAGTTTCATCTTTAATGTAGTATTATTTTATTGTTATATTATTCCTAAGGTTAATAAATCCGTATTTTTACAAATAATTCTTATTACTGTATGGCGATGGATAATTCATTGGGTTGCCCAGAATCACATTCAACTTTTTATTTAAATCAAAGTTAGTGAATTATACCCTATTAAAAAACACTGACACCTGTATTCACTAAAAGGGTTTAAATTTAGATCATCGAAATATTTAGATCTTATAGTCTCCCAGTGTTAATTTGATTTTTTTGTAATTAAATCGTTTTATCAATAAATAATTTTACCAGGATGTGGTTGCAAATACATGTTTAGTTCTATTAAAGAACACGGTATGTGCTAAAATACTATTTTTTTTATAAATTTAAAGAAAAACAAAAAATATATACAATACAAAATTTAGTTTACTTATTCTGGTCACTGGTCATTTTAAACCTAGAACTGTCAATTTAGGACAGTCTTAAATTATAAACCCTTTTAGTAAATACGGCGGTGAATGTTTATCAATGGTGATATAGTTTTCATAAGGGACTAGCCTTGGGTTATTCTAATTTTCGGTCCACTTTTTTCTAAAAATGAGATTTTTTTGGGTTGCACAAAAAATTTTGATAGTAATTAACTAACCAGCAAGTTTGACTGACATATAACATTGGCAGAAATAATTTTCCCACAATCATATTGGCCTATGCAGTTACCTTAATTTTTATTTTACTAATCAGGCACCTTTAATTGTGAGTATATAATGCCTGTCAAAGTCATTTATGTTACAGTCAAACTTACTGGTTAGTTATTAATTCTGGTTAAAAATCTTTGTGCAACCCAACATAAGTCTATGTTATTTTAAATTAGTATTCATGTAATCCTAAGTTAATAGTTTGTTTTTAAGAACCGTGAATTAAAACTCATTTTACAGTTTTTCTTATTATAGACATAGAATCATTTGATTAATGATTATCTTAACCTATTGAAAGTGATTTATTCTATATCCCAACCTACCTTTTTCTTAATTACTTTTTTTGGTAGATATCCAAACTTGTAGTAAAACTGTGGCTTACCCCTTTTTAGTGAACCATTACACTCAGTCAAAAAGCATTCATAAAAAAAATCATTAAGGTGTAGAAATTATAAGTTAGTGAACTTTGAAAACAGTTTTCTATAAAATATTTTACAGTGCCCAGCGTATCGGGTGGTCAAATAAACGAGGAAACCGTCTTTATCTTGGAAACCCGTTATTGTACAGCTTTCAGAATCTTTCTAGGGAAAACAGCCAAGAGAAATCGCTGGATATTATTTTGAAGTTTCTCAGGTGGCCACTAGAGGACGTAATACAAATGCTCAACTAAGAAACAGATGGTTTCTCTCTAATATGCCTATTTAAGTCTTACTAAAAATGTATGTGTTGTAAATTTTTTCAGGACATTGAAAACCTGAACAAATTCGACTAATTTTAAAATCGCAAAACAGGCGCGACAACGTCGATTCGATAAAAATTTGTAGTGAGCATCATCGTTACTGATCTTTTCACACACACACAATGGAACTTGAGGATCTTTTCACAAAAACTCATAAATTTGTACAAAAATTTTATAAATTCAATAAGTATAACTTCTCTATACTACAATTACTTTTTTATTATCTAAATATTTACATTTATTCCCATTTCTTAGAAATGTCTTGATAATCTCCATCTTGTGCATCATAATTTTCTATTGGAGGTGTATTAACAGGCCCCACACTTTTATATGGTATCAAGTGAAAATCAAACTGCAACAAAAAAAAGAGTAAAACTCCTGCAAACGACACCGGGTGTAAAATTTTTTAGTTATATTGATTGAGAAAGTGATTGCATACATCTAAGGCTGCTTCATACAATTCTTCAGATTCTTTTTTAAGTTCGTCCATTGCCCTTTGCTGAGAAAATTGTACTTGGTCAATCATTTTTATATCATCCAGCAATTGAGCACGTTTATAATTTGCCCATTTTTTTTCCAACAATGCTCTTTTTTCTAATACTTCTACTGATGGTATTATATTTCTCTGCCTCTCTCTAAAAATGTAAAATTGTTATACTTCTAGAGGTAGGTACAATCTTTACATATAAAAATTATTGTCGTACAAATCCTACAGGACATTGACATCATATCTTTTAATTTGTAAAATATGAACTATTTCTAACTTACAATTTTTCATCCAATAAGGTTAATGGTACTTCACATTCATCAATTGGTTTAAGTTGCCTAGCATTTTTTTCCAATCGCCTAATTTGTTTTTCCAATTTCTTTTTCTTCCTTTCTTCCCTAGCTCTAACTACAGCAGGGTCTAACTTTTTCTTCTTTTTGAGAGGCTCAGCCCTGAAACACTCGACATTAGGCTGGTTATCCAAATATCAATTCTTATTAGTACTTACATAAGACATGGTGTAGCTTTAAAATATAGAGAATTGTTTGTTGAAATTGTGCGAACAGTTGGAGAAAATTGTTGAAGGCATAATCTGGAATATAAAGAATTGATTGTTAAAACCAAGGCAAGTTTATTTATTTTTTTTTTTTTTATGATAAAACACCTGCACTGTAGGAAAAATCCTTTAAGGCGCTCTGGGAGCGGTGCGAGTGCGAAAAAGGCGATTAACGTTGGTCTTGAAACGTTGAAGATTGTATTCATTGGGAAACACGACCTCAGGAAGATCATTCCACAAAGATGACGTTCTCCAGATGAAAGAATTCTTGAACAATGAAGTTCGAGGAGTACTAAGCTGAACAACATATGGATGAGCGGCAGTGGTTTGCCGTGTATTTCTGTTTTGAATTGCTCTAGGTGGAATCAAGTGGGCAATGTCAGTCGAACACCTGCCATGGAAATATCTGTAAAAGAGAGCCAAATCACCAACCTGTCTTCGATGCTCCAGGCTATCGAGGGTCTTGGGCAGCTCGGGGTCGCCGATCAGACGAATAGCTCTCCTTTGAATGGAATCCAGTAGCCGAAGGGTGTGCTTGGGTGCAGAGCTCCAGACATGAGAGCAATATTCTAATGATGGTCGAATCTGGGCTTTGTAGAGTGTCAAAAGTTGATGAGGTGTGTACAACCTTTTGGTGCGGAAAAGTACACCAAGTTTCTGTGCAGCTGCCTTGGCAATTGCGGCAACGTGATCATGCCAAGACATATTACCTCCCAGATTGACCCCCAGCAAATTAATAGACGGTGCCAGGGGAATTGCGTGTCCTGCCATGACTATATCCGGTTCTGCAATGTTAACCTTTTTGGAGAAGACTGCTGCCTGGGTTTTCTTAGCATTAAATTCGACTTGGTTACTGTCACCCCAAGCCAAAATTTCGTCCAGGTCTTTGTTGAGGCGCAATACTTCATGCTGCCTGCGAAGATGTGCGTCGGCAGCGGATGTTTGGGGAGTCAAGGTAAAAGATGAGACAAGTGTGCTGTCATCAGCAAAGCTATAAATTAGATTTTGGGTTTTCACTAGAAGGTCGTTAATATACAGTAAAAAGAGGGTAGGCGACAATATGGACCCTTGAGGAACACCGGCATTGATGGTGAAGGTGTCTGAAAGAAACCCGTCAATCGCCACTTGCAGAGAACGGTTCTTAAGGAAGCTGGTTAACCATAAACAGAATCCATTAGGCATACCGTAGGATCGCAATTTACTTAGAAGCCCATCGTGCCAAACACGATCAAAAGCCCTAGATATGTCCAGTGCAACAGCCCGGGATTCTCCATGATGTTCGATGGTGTTGCTCCAAAGATGGGTGACATATGCCAGAAGGTCACCTGTTGATCTGGACTTACGAAAACCGTATTGATGGTCGCTGATAATGTTAAGCCCTTCCAGATACTTTAGGAGTTGTTGGTTAATAGCGTTCTCCATTACTTTTGAAATTACTGAAAGCAATGCGACGGGTCGGTAGTTGCTTGGCAGGGTCTTCTTACCTTTCTTTGGAATGGGCTGGACACGCGCCGACTTCCAGCAGGATGGAAATATTCCTTTTTTGTAGGATAAGTTGAAAAGTCTACAAAATACTGGTGTAAGTTCATCGGCGCATGTCTTGAGAACAATGATAGGAATTTCGTCTGGACCAGAAGCTTTATTGACGTCGAGTCCTTTAAGAATCCGTTTAACAAGACGCTGACGAAACACGATTTCAGACATTTGCGATTGAACTGAGGGAATGTTGGGTGGTGGTTTTCCCTGAAAGTCTACAGTGGAATGCGAGGAAAACAGTTCAGCAAGTAGGTTTGCTTTATCCCCGGCTGTGGTTGCTATTGTGCCGTCGGAACGTGTTAGAGGTGGAATAGTTGACTTTGTAAAGTTTTGGCTGACGGCCTTAGCGACTGACCAAAAGGACCTTGATCCGTTAGGACTGGCAAGAAGTTTGTTTTTGATTCTCTCGTTATGAGCTTCTTTGCTTTGGTCTATCATTTGCTTACATTGGTTTCGGGTGGTAACAAAGATGGCGCGATTTTCAGGAGTAGGGTTTTTACGCCACTGTCGGTAAGCCAGGTTTTTAGATCTGACAGCACGCTCAAGGCAAGTATATATGTAAATAATAGGCCTATTTTAATCTTTACTAGGCTACATTGGACTGGGAAGATAACACACACTAAGCAGTACTTAATAATTATATTAAAGATAATAATATCCACTTGTTGAACGTTTGAAAAAAAAATATTTTACCGTGTCAGTGGTTGTCCATAAATTACATAACGCAATTTGGAGGAGGGGTGGGGGGTCTGCCCAGGCGTTACAACCCTGGCAGGTGGGGGAGGGTATACTTAGAGATTTTTTAGGTGAAGCTAGTGATCTCTGAACTAGTTATGGTAATAATCCTAATAAAAGTTTAACAATATGCCGTATATAAAAATTTAGTCAAAAGAAAAATTGATATTTAATTTATTAAAGAAAAAGAATACTTTAGTAAAAGCTGTATGTGGCACCAAAGGAGGCTCTCTCCTTCGGATGCTCATCATTCTACAAAACAGGCGAACATTTTTCTGCAATTGCAAAATATTAATGGAAAACATGTTTGTGTAAAGAATTTTATTTCTCCAGCTTGTTCTTATTTGATAAATTGCTTATGAGGGTCCCTCATGTTATAGAGATTACTAAGATATGATATTCTGAGGCTGTGATGTCACTGGTGTGTAAGTAACCCTAGAAACAGGGTCCTTTTTATTATGTTTCCAATGTTACAAATAGAAATTTCCCTCACCACAGGATGTCACAACCTCTGAATATCATGTATTTAGTTCTTTAAATCATAAGGGTCCCTTATATTGAGAAGTGACAATAGGTAGCCATCTGAAAAGTAATTTTCAATAAATTAAAACAAAAATTTGTCTACAAGCCAGGGTTGGCTGTTTTTTTCTTAAACTGAAACTCTTTGTAGATTACATTAAATATTTTGTAAAAAAATAGTTGAATTTTCATCAACAGCCTTTTTTTAAAATGTTTTTTACTAAAATCTATATAGAATTTAAAACAAAACTCAAAAAAGCCCAGTGGATTGGGCTTCTTTTTAAAAATCCAGTTTTTTTCTAACCCTGCTAGAACCTGACATTCAATAAATAATATTAGGCAATCCAACGATGTGTCCAAATGGCGGCTGGCTGGCAAATACTGCTTTGTAATTGGTGCATGTGACCATAAAAATAATGTTACTGGTGGCATTTAACGGGTGACTCAATGCTTTTTGCCATCCAACCGCCATATTGAATCTCGTGGTTTGGATTCTCTAATTGAGGAGCAACCAAGCAAAACCGAATAAATCCACTTTTAAACAAAAATGATTTAATATTTGATTCCTATTTCTGTTGGTCAGATAAATCCAATGGTAAAATCAGATTCAACCTAACTATGCCAAATCACCTTTAAAATCCACCTTAAAGTCAGGCAAATCAAGCAAAACCAAATAAATCCAAAAAATAAAATTGCATATACTTATTTCGAGCAAAAAGGAATAAAATAGTTTAGGTTAGTTTAGTTTAGTTCAAAAACTTTTAAAACAAAAGAAAGAAAAAGAAACATATATCTACATTAAAATAAACAATTTCACATCATATTAGTAGAAAAAATAAAGGTTTTAATTCACAACTCAAGCAAAAACAGATAAATCCATTTTGTTATTGTTAATATCTTTTTTGTTGATTATAAAATTGGAACGTTAATAGTGTGTAAGAGATCTATCATATCTTTCACGTAGGCTATATTTTTTTTGGTTAAATTTAAAAACCTGCTAATGGCACGTTTTTGGCAATTATCTCGAAACTTTATAAAAGGGATTATTTGGTTTTGCTTGGTTGCTCCTCAATTGTACCTAGGTATTAGTGCAATGTTCAGTAAACATTGTCAATGTTTTGATTAGACAGTCTGACACTGCATGTGTTATAATATAATTTTAAAAACAATGTTTTAGTTTACACTTTATAAAATGTATTAGTGGATTATTTTTGCCACAGGGTTCTGTAATAGAAATATACTTTTGATTATAGGATTCTGTAGACCTTTGGCTACATTTTTCCTGTGTGATTGCTCTACGACATGGACGATTTTTGAAACATAAAAGTGATTTGCATTTGCGGTACTGCTCTCAAAGCAATCCAAAAAAAAACCGTCAATGGACGATGTTAAGAGTTATTTAATGTTTTGGAGGTTTGTTAAAGAAAAATATTTATTCTACCAACCGGCTACCTAATACTACTAAAAGTCAATTTATTGTATGTGTAAAATATTGTACCTTTTAAATTGAGGTATTACAGCCCTAAAACTCATTGCCAAAGTTTAAAAAGGGTTTATAAGCCCGAAAAGACAAGAACGTCAAGAACTTTAATAACACATAACCTAATACAATCCCACAGATGACAGAACACTAACCTAGTTTTATTGTGGGTTGTGACTGTTGATGCGGTTATAGGTAACTAAATAAAAAACTATAATTCCATTTCATTACCGCGACCGGTTGCATGAGACCTATCACGTTATTGTTATATATTTTGGTAATTGTACGTCTATTTAGCGAAATTGTTTGAACGATGTCTTCTTTTTTGGCGTGTGCCTTGTGTATTTAAGAAGAAAACCCTGAAGGCTCAGAGGTGAGTTACTGGCATTCGACCGTAGCAGTCCGAGTTCGATTCTTGGAGTAGGCATACTAAAACATAAAAAAGGTATGTCCGAAATTTAGTATAAAAACACCTACTTGACCATTGGGTACCAAGTTACTATTACTAAAGAAAAGCTAAAGAAGATTTGTCAATTTGACGTCCCTTCGACATTTGATTTGCACTGCCAGTCGATCGAACCTCGAAATTATGGCGCTTGAATGGGCTTTTCTATATCGAGAAGCCGTATTGTGGTCTCTTACTGACGTCATCCGCAACGTCGTACAACCCCCACATCCGCAATGGAGATCATCTTAAACTTTCCTTCACTTCACTTGGTGATAAAACGTCGGCCCAGAATTATCTTGTTCTATACGCCAAAACTTAAGTTTTGGGAAATCACGGTTTAATGTTTCAAAGTCTAAAAACCTATATTTCAGTTCTACTAGTAAAAAAATATTTAATAAAGTATAAAGATATGACACCCCTGAAATGATTTATATACTATATAACTAATTAAATTATCCTTATAGGGCTTAAATATACTTTTTTAAATTGGATATAGAACAAAATATCCAAATTTTATGCATTTATTAAATTTATAGGGATATAGAACACTATATTTGGATATAGCATAAGATAATTCTATAATTGCATGGAAATTTAACTTAACAATTACCATATTATTAATATATAAAATTATATTGCGACATAATATTTCTTTTTATGTTTTGAACACTTTTTGGGGCCAATAACTTGGAATAAAAAAGCCTTTTCTCTTCTGGCATTTGCGGCACCATCTCAAGAAGATGTTTTTTTTCTGTTCAGGTATCACTGCTGACTTTAAAGGTATCTGTAGTAAAGTATATCCCAAAGTATATCGTCTTGGCTTTTGCTTTTATTTAACTCAATAATCCGTCCCAGGTAATAAAATGGGTCCCTTCTAGGTATTTCACTCTAGGTATCAGAGGTGGACTTCAGGTAAATGAAAAGAAGTGATTTATTTTCAACTTGAGTTTTATTGCAAATAACATTATTTATATTATTTTTACCTATAAGTATAACACCGACCGACCCTTTTTATCTATTCCACCCCTGGGTAGCCAGGTAGGTAGTAATGATAACATTTAAACACCTAATTATGCAGTGACAATGGGTATGTTTGTATAAATGATTTATTAGGGGTAAAATCAAGACGATATATTTTGGGATGGACTTTACGCTTTTCGGAAACGCTACTTATTTTTTAAAATTAATTCTTCTGGTATATTTCAATTTTATTGCGGTTGATCTTCCTTCAAGGGACTCTTGATATTTTACGTTTAATGGAGCATTCTTCTCATAAGTTAATTTTTTTTCCTTGGTGTATGGAATCATATTATAGGTATACTTATATAACTTACCGCCAATCTTCCGTTGAACAATCCGGTGGTTTCTGTGGAGATGACGAACTAGCAACACTATGATCCATGTTAAATTTAAACTACTTTTCCTGTTTAAACGCAAAAATAAAGACACAAGACAATACAACTGACTTACTATTTGCTAAAAACTAGTTAACTGGATATAGACCAAAATAATTCTGTAGTTATTATAATATGGTGAATTTGGATATAGCATAAATGGTTTATTGAACAAGATAATTCTTTACATCCACATATAGAACAAGATAAAACTTTTAATTTTCAAACATGAAGGGATATAGAATACTAATTTATAAAAAAAAACTTTATGGGCGGGAATTTTTCTGTAATTTTAACAAAAAAATGTGCAGTTAAATCTGTTAATTTTAATTATGTATATAACTCATTTTCCCCTAAAAGTGGATATAGAACAAGATAATTCTGGGCCGACGAAAAGGAGAAGTAAGAATGAGACTCTATAGGCTGCAGAGGTCGACGCCGCTCATCGGCAGAGAACTGATGGACATTAACTTTTAGTGAGACTATAGAAGGACCTGAATTAAAAATCAGATCAGACCAACAAACCAAAGAGGTTACCGGAGTGAGAATACACGGAGTAAGATCGAAGGAAAACCTTTTTTTCTCTGGGAAAGTCTTCTACAGTATTCTAAGCAAAAATATACGCTATATTACAGAGTGCGTATGAAAACAATAGGAAGGCTTACCTCAATAAGCGGATCCGTAAATAGACTCTGACAGTCAAGCAGCCCTTAGATCGCTTATAATGCATTATAGATAGACCAAAACCTGTAAATTTAAATTAGGTTTATCAATTAATATTAATGTATCTGATCCCCCAATAAAGATAACATTGAGATTGTCAACTTAACTACAACCTGGGACACCATTCTACAAGTTACCCTTCGTTCATTTGTCAATTAAATTTTATAAAGCTCATGGATTAATGAAAATTTTATAAAGCTGTCCTTTTTCTAGCGAGGTTAACCTCACGGTCAAAGTTAATTTATACGATAGGCATACAATTAGCCAATACCACCACGTACAGCGACGACCTATCATTCCTCTGTGTCATGAAATATTTGACATTTGGAAATCTAAATTCCGACATTTTTAACCCGTGCCTATAAGTCTTTGAGTTTGAGAGTGAGATCAAGTTTTTGCCAAAGTATTCAGAAAATTCTATCATGAACAATTCAAAGGTAATTAACATGGTAAACCTTTGCGATAGGTATTTTAACAGATATTTGCCTTTTATTGGCTTGGGTTAAAACAAGCATAGACTTACACTTAATACGGTTTTTTACGTAATCATCAATCGATCCATAATAAGAATTACATATTTAGATGGATGGATGGATAAAAATTTGAAGAAACCTAATGCACGCATGTTGGCTTCAGTCATATCTTTGGTCTTCTCGTATAATGATTTAACTCAAAAAATTTTACAATTAAGATAGGTAGGTATGTGTATATTGGTACAAGTACAAGATTGTACTTAGGGCTCAAGAAGTGGCTTTTTTTCCAGAATATAGTTTGGTACCTGATCCACCCAATTAAGTTAACATTGAGATTGTTAACTTAACTTTAATCTGTGACGTCACTCTACAAGTTAACCTTCGTTTATCTGTCAATTAAGTTTTATAATACCCACCCTGACAGCAAAAAGTTACATTTGGTCTACTGAGAAATAGGCAAAAATGTGATACTTCAATATGTGAGAAGACCAATGATATATGAAGGTATTATTGCAGTAGAACCTATTTTTTATACATTAAATTTTAATTATTGCAAAAGGGAATTATTTAGTTTACTTACAGTTTTCCATTAGTTTTGCATATTTTAAAAAGCTGTTGTAAGTACCTCCAAACATTTGTACTCTAATATGATTTAATTTAAGAATGCAGTGGTGCAAATACCTACTAAAATATTTATTGAATTGTTGAGAGGTTAATAATAATTACTCACATTCATTATAATTAAATAAGACAAAGAAGAGAGATACATGCAAAAAAGGATAACAAATTAAGCACACTAGCTTAAAAAATATTTCTTCTTTGACATGTAGACAATTTAATGTACTTACCTACTTTTACAATAATGCATATTACATTTTTCAATAGTAACAGCATTATTTTGAGGCACCTATATACAGGGTGTTTTTTAATTGAGTGCCGATGCTTAAGGTTGTGGATCCTTGGGTGATTTTAAGAAGAAAAGTTAATATTAACATATGTCCTAAAGCCCTTCATTTTTGAGCTACAGGGTGTTAACATTTTTTTTAAAATATAACTTTTATCATAATTATTATTATATCACTCTTAGATATTTTTGTGAAATTTTGTACACACCTCTAAATCATTAAGGAGCATTTTTGACTTAAAGATTTTTAAAATTTTTACCAGTGACGTCCGTACGGGGTTTGAACTGAATATTTTTAAAGAAAAAATTGTACGCCACTGATTTTTCTGAAAACCAAACTTATATTTAAAATCCTCATTTATTTTGGAGCAAATTTGGTCCGTATGTGATCCGTGGTTTCGTATGATGCACCCTTTTTGCATAAAAAAATAAAAACAAAAAAACAATTTTTTTCTTCGGTTCATTGAGACTGCTTTCGATATTTTGTTGAAATGAAAATGAATGAGCTTTAGGACATATGTTAATATTAACTTTTCTTCTTAAAATCATCCAAGGGAACCTTAAGTATCAGCACTCAATTAAAAAACACTGTGTATAGATGCATAAGTAGTTATTTTACATTGCAAGGATATCCTTATTAAAAACATTGTTTATTTTTGATATTACCTATTAACCACCTGTATAATTAGACCCAGCGTTTACTTGAGAACATAGGCAAATTATTTGGCTCAAACATAATTTGAGATATTGCCAAATTATCATAACATAACATTCCTTAATATATTTTTGTGTAAAGGCCTATTAAATTTGTAATAAAATTGACACAATTTTTAAGTTATGTCAATTCTACTTTATGAATAGTAGATATACATTAAATTGTTATATACAAAAATCAGTTGCATTGAACAAGAAAATCTATATATAATAGTGTTAGCGTTTTTTGAAATCTATATGAAACTTGAGAATTTTTTGGGTATTTCTTGCTACATTTCTTCTTTTTCACTTTCTTAATCTTCACAAATATTATATGTATAGGTATTGTTCTCGGCAACAGTCTTCGCTAAACTGGTTGAAACATATATTTCGTTCTTATATAATTTTTAAATGTAAGCATTTCTTCTCTCAGTAATTTTGGGCCTAAAAATATATTTTTAAATTTATAAGTTTTTTTTTGTGTAGATAATTAAAGGAACAGTAAAACCACAGGTACATTAAATATTGAGCCAAACCCATATCTAATATTTTTTTACAATGGACATTTATTAATCTACTGACATAGGTAGCTCAGTAGAAAAAAAATGTATAAAAACTCACCGATCCACGCCAATGAAAATTAAAAAATGTGTACTTACCCCGAAAATCACGATTCTGGCCTATTTTTGCTAAATTTTCCACTGGTTCGGTGCTGTGTTATATTATTTATAAATGATAATAGTAATTTAAATTGGCAAAATTAGTAGAAATGCTTAATAAACTCAATAAATCTACTCAAATCATGAATTTCAAAAATTTGCGTTGTCAAAATGACAATAATTAAAAGATGCGTTTCCAGATTTTATTTTTATTACTGTAATAATCGGGAAAAATGATTCATTTATTGGTTGTTGAGTAAACGGTTTAGTTTCTTTTATTTATTAGTGCATTAGTGAGACAAGGAACCTAATAATCCGTTGATTCATCCTTACCCAAAAATTTTTGCCATTTAATAAATATAATTTTACAATAATCTAATAAACTATTCGATAATGTTGTTTGATGCTAGTAAATTATAGCTTAATATTATTTATTCCTATTAGCAGAAAATATATAGTAAATGAAAATGGACATTTTTTCTATAATTTGCCTATGCTCTGACGACAAAATGCATAATATGGCAAGCCAGTAAGGAATTTTCCCTTTGACTTCCCATTTATGTTTGAGCCAAACAAGTTTGTTTATTTTTATATCTATTGGTTATTGGTTATATCGAAGTTACCTATAATATACATTTTTATTTTAGAAAATCCTCCCTCTTACACAACAACTCTACAGGCAAGTAACTCGCAATTCCTCTTCAGAAGCTTATCCAGTGTCAGGAAGATATGTGAAATTTTTAGCTAAACGAGCTAGATTAGAAGTAAGTAATACAGTTCTATACTAACCAATAATCCAGCTAAAGCAAATAAATACATATTAAGATTAATCACAATCTTGGGTTGCATAAAGATTTTTAACAATAATTAACTAACCAGTAACTTTGACTGTGACATAAATGATATTGGCAGGCATTATTTACTCACAATCATCATTGAGCTTGTAAGATTTTCAAACTGGTCGAAAGCAGATATAATAACAACTCATAGGGGCTTTGATGATACTTTCAGCTTCAATGATGATATTGTATATACAGCTGCATATAAGAAAATAGGTTTCATAATTAGATCGACCCGACATTTTAATGCTGAGGTATGTCTTAGATTGGTTAATGTATTGATGGAGTATTATTTTGAGCAGGTCTTTGGATGGGGTACATTGTAAGTTTTTAAAGTATATATTTTATAAAAGGTTTGGATATTACCCTGAGAAAGGTTATGATCACCAAGCATTGCTAAGTAGCTTTAATAGAATGTCTTTGGACGACAGAAGACCTAGGATATGCTTGGTGTATCTGTACAAAGTTTTGTCTCAAAGTGTGGATAATCCAGATTGGCTTTCTTAGTTATCCTTTTCGGACAATCTCATTTATAACGGACATAAAATGACATTCTATTTAGATTTTCCTAGTACTAACCTCCACAAGAATTCTCCATTAATATAGCTCACATTAGATATTGTATAGTTATTAGATTGGTATCTGTAAATGGCAAACATTGCTGTTGATACTGTGTGAATGAATAAATAAATAATTCTGCTTCAGAAAAATATTAAATTTTCGTTGCAGGTTCCAGATGAAACTCCAGTTCACATAAAGTACAGTTTTGTGGATAAAGTATTGACTGGAATGACTTTCGGACTCGCATTTGTTGGCACAGGCCTGGCATTAGAGGTATTCTACAAGGTTATTGTTGGAAAGAAGTAATATTACGTTATTTAGGTAGTTTTTAATAGAGTAACATTCATGTAAATTATTCCAATAAAATGCTTTTTGTTTGATTTAAAGAGTTCATGTACAGTTTAAAACACATAATATTGGCAAGACGTTATGTACGTTTTAACAACTTATTACCAGGGTGACCCCTTAAAAGAATAAAGTGCTTTCAAATTATAATCTTGTTTTAATTTGCATCTGCATGAAAGTGACAGAATACACTGCGTCCATTAAATTATAGAATAGGAAAAAACGTATTTGCATTTGAAACGTCTATATTTGCTTCAGAATTCGATCAATCCATTCCATTTTTAGTTAGGGCCTTAAACTACTTATTACAATGAGTTGACGTTCTTTTATGTATTTTTTAAACATAATGATTGCTACAATATCAAACCGTTAGTCTACTGGTTTAAAAATGGATGTTTCTATAATACAAAGCAATGAAAATCAAGATTTATTAGTGTGTTGCAAATAACAAAAAAAACGAAGCAGGATATTGAATTTCTGTTTTTACCAATGTGGGTATGAGAAAGTTATTTTCATGCAAAAAAAAATCCAGGGAAAAAATTAAGCCAATGAAAACTGTTAAAATTATGGTTTAATTTCATTGTAATGTATTGTTAAAAACATTTAAAATTATTTTTTTAATGAACATAACTTTCTCACACTCCTTAATATCTGTGAGTCCAATTTTAAGGAAATTTCAAAAATCTATTAATACACAATTGCCAGGATTCGGGTCAAAAAAACCTAATATAATTTCACATGGAGCTGGTAACTTTGGAGAAAAATTTAGATATATTGTTTGGATGCTCTTAAAAAGATAAAGAAACGTGAATCACAACGTGGCCAATTTTCCTAGCTAATGTTTTCGATATGAATTTGTATGTCATGCATTTTAGACATTTTCTCAAAATTAGTAAAAATCAAACTCGATATCCACAAACCGCCACTGGCTCTTTTACTAAATTTGTATTGCTTGGTGTTTATCTCCCATTTACCTAATTTGTAAGATAGAAGAAGAGAAAGACAAATAGATAAGAACAATTTACAATACGCTCAACTTAAATATCGACATGATTTTAAAGGAGTTTTGCTATGCGGCTATATACAACGCGCGGCATGTCAGATTGATAGAAATCATATTAAACAGTCGCGTTTCAGCTGTTGCCGTGGTATCAGTTACGAGTTTGATTCCTGGCCGGCGAGTTACTTCGGAGGTATTGAAACGAATGTTGGACGAAACTCCACTGCCTCTTCAAATAAGTTTTTATAAAACAAGGAGGTGAATAAAATAAAAATCGGCTCGGTACATAGTCTACCGTTTTTTACACAGAATACAAAAACCTCTGGAAGTCGAGGCCCACAAAACCAATGGAAAGAAAGAAAATAGTTTTTAGAAACATCTGTTCTCTATACAGGGTGATTCACGTTGAGTGGCCTATTAGAAGATCTCGGTAACGAGTAACCTTATCTTTCTAAAAATTTGATAGCAGGCATAATTGGCTTTGAGCTTTTAAAACATTATATTTTGACATTTTCATTACTTCCGGTTATACCGGAAGTTATAGCCAACTTTGCTATTTCAAATAGAACACCCTGTATATTTTAGCATTTTTGATTACCTTCTTAAAATCTAAATAACTTTTGTTAATAATAATCTATTCCTATCTCTAACCGTTTATGAGATATGAATTATAAAAGGATTTTTTTGTGTAAAAACGCTCCGAGAAGAAAGTTTAGTAACTCTAAAACTAATAAAGGTAAACATTTAAAATTTTGTAAGCTTTCAAGTAATACATAGATCTTTAGTTTAAATTACTTAGGTTTCACGTTTTTTATACAGGGAGTTCTTAAAATTGTGGCAATGTTTCCATTTAAATAAATGTGCATAAGTCAATTTTTGCAAATGGAACACCCTATTTTTTAGCTTACTAACGTGTAGAGAATTAAATTTCCTATCTAAATGCCTAATATGTTACAATCTACTTTTTAGTGGTTTTGGAATTACATACAGGGTGATTCACGGTGGATGGTACGTTAGAAGTATATGACGAACCAGTTAACGAATCGTTTTGAAAATTTGGTTGTTTATATAAACGGACATGCTCTATTTACCTAAAATATTTTTAATGATGCAGTGTTGCCACGTCTACCTAAAATTAGTAGCAACTTCGTTATTTTAAATGGAACACCCTGTATTTTATTAAATTTTTAAACCCTCTATTACTTTCTTAACAACTTTATTTAATGTTATTCTATACTTATCTCTTACCGTTTCTAAGATAATAATTAAATTGCATTTTTTTGACGAAAAACGTTAACTTAAAAAAATGTTGATATTTTTGAACTCTGAAATATTAGAGCCCCGAAAATTGATGACTGGGTAAATATTACCAGGGGGCTTTTAACCCTATGCCGAAATCTTAGTTGCGATATACAGGGTGGTTTAAAAATACAGTTAATTTGGGGACTTCAATAGGTGACCATAAGTATATTTTTTTAAATGTAACACCCTGTATATTATCACTGATTTAGAAAGCTACTTAAATTGGCTCTTTATTTTTGTATAACATATCTATAGCTAACTAGTCAAGTTTTTGACTTATAAGCCATTATTTGTAAAATTTGCTCAAAAATTTGATTTTTAGTAAGTATGCCATGACAAACTCTTGTTTGACATAAAAATTATGGCACTTTCTTTAAAAATTCAGTTAAAAATTAATGAAGAAAACTATTTAAACGCAGTACTTATGAATTTATTTATTTTATTTGGACAGTGTGATATAATTATCGCTAGAACATGTATAAAGTTTAATGAAAAGATCACCCGATCTCAATCCATTGGATTTTTACTTGTGGGGCATGTTTAAGGAAAAAATTTACAAGTCACCAGTACATTCAAAAGAAGAATTGCTACGTCGAGTTACCCAAGCATTTAGAGAACAAAATCCAAATGAGATTAGATCTTCCACGACTAATGCGGTACATACCCGCATCTTGAAGTGTTTGGATTAAAACGGACAGCGTTTTGAACAATTGTTAAAATGATCGATTTAATTTTTTTTTTATTACAATCCTGAAATAGTTTAAATTTCCTTAAGTTCATTGGCGGTAGATTTGGGTACATCTCATTAAACTTTATACATGTTCTAGCGATAATTATATCACACTGTCCAAATAAAATAAATAAATTCATAAGTACTGCGTTTAAATAGTTTTCTTCAGTAATTTTTAACTGAATTTTTAAAGAAAGTGCCATAATTTTTATGTCAAACAAGAGTTTGTCATGGCATACTTACTAAAAATCAAATTTTTGAGCAAATTTTACAAATAATGGCTTATAAGTCAAAAACTTGACTAGTTAGCTATAGATATGTTATACAACAATAAAGAGCCAATTTAAGTAGCTTTCTAAATCAGTGATAATATACAGGGTGTTACATTTAAAAAAAATATACTTATGGTCACCTATTGAAGTCCCCAAATTAACTGTATTTTTAAACCACCCTGTATATCGCAACTAAGATTTCGGCATAGGGTTAAAAGCCTCCTGGTAATATTTACCCATCCACCAATTTTCGGGGCTCTAATATTTCAGAGTTCAAAAATATCAACATTTTTTTAAGTTAACGTTTTTCGTCAAAAAAATGCAATTTAATTATTATCTCAGAAACGGTAAGAGATAAGTATAGAATAACATTAAATAAAGTTGTTAAGAAAGTAATAGAGGGTTCAAAAATTTAATAAAATACAGGGTGTTCCATTTAAAATAACAAAGTTGCTACTAATTTTAGGTAGACGTGGCAACACTGCATCATTAAAAATATTTTAGGTAAATAGAGCATGTCCGTTTATATAAACAACCAAATTTTCAAAACGATTCGTTAACTGGTTCGTCATATACTTCTAACGTACCATCCACCGTGAATCACCCTGTATAAGCAATTTAAATAAAAAATCTTAAAATTTCTGTTTGTGTTAATGCGACATTATTTTTGAAAAGAAGACTTTGACTGGGACTTTCGTTTGGCTTTAAATGAGAAATAGCTAAGCAACAAACATAGGCAGTTAATAACAAATTTCAAAAAACAAACCTCAAAGTCAAACGAAAATCCCAGGCGAACAGAAATTTTAAGATTTTTTATTTAAATTGCTCATAATTCCAAAACGACTAAAAATGTGGATTGTAACATATTAGGCATTTAGATAGGAAATTTAATTCTCTACACGCTAGTAAGCTAAAAGATAGGGTGTTCCGTGGCATTAACTTCCGGTATAACCGGATGTAATAAAAACGTCAAAATATAATGTTTTAAAAGCTCAAAATTAATTATGCCTGCTATCAAATTTTTAGAAAAATAGAGTTACTCGTTTGTGAGATCTTCTAATAGGCCACTCAACGTGAATCACCCTGTATATTAACGCTGTTTTTCCCGCGATCTGTCATCTTTCTACATCAACGAGAAAAAAAAAAAAAAATTTATTTTTCACCATAGAAATTAGTACATAGGTACCCTTATTTTTGTTGTTGGTAATTCGAATATTTATTATTATCATCTTGTTAGAACAAGGGTGTCTTAATAGTGACATTTTACGAAAATCCGTATTATACAATATTCAAATCTCCATAGGCCAAAGTGAGAAGACCTCGGGGACTGTGTGTGGTTTCGGGATAATTGTAAGGCGGTGACGCCCACCCAAAATGGAGGTATTCGGTTTTGTAACGGAGTTTCCAGGGGAGATTTGGATGAGAAAGGAGTGGTATTTTAAAAGAATTTAATGACGACCTTTTTTTTTAGAAGTCACTTTGAACACGAGGGGAGTTTTATCTGCTCTCATCTGATTACGTTTACGTCCTTATGCTACCGTTGTAGGGAGCGTGCGGAAGAGGCGGCGATTTTTTTTAGAAGTCATTTTTTATTTGGATAGTGCCCATCCACAAATCATCGGGCCCGCTTTTGTCCACCCATCCCAAAAATCCTGGCGCCGCCACTGTGTATGTGTATATATAATTCGTATATTGCTTGTTCCAGCCTTTGCCAACGAAGACTGGCCAATAATAAACTACAAATTTTCCCATAATCATTTAAGCTTTTCTTCTGTCGACATATTAAGCACCGGTTCCCGCAGATCACCGAAGTTAAGCGGTGTCGAGCGCGGTTAGTACTTGGGCGGGTGACCGCTTGGGAACACGGCGTGCTTTTGCCTCAGGGAAGAGTGTAAAATGAATCGACACCTAGTCATCCTATTCACGCCGGACAGGCCGGATGAGATCGGATATCTCGTAGGATGAAGGTGCCGTTTCACACTCCCCAGTCGGTAGATCACATTTATGGTCGATGACCAGTTCAAGATGGCCTACGTAGTCGGCGAACCGTAAAAAAAAAAAAAATCTATAGTTTTCCCCCATCCCTTTGTATTTAAATCGCTATGGAAATAGTAAGTAGAAGGTATTTTATCTAATTTATTTTTCGTTATATAATCTCGACATACCAATATTTCATTAAATTACATAGTAGATTTTTTGAGTACGTTCGTAATATGGAGGCCATATCAAGTAAATTCTGGTATGTTTACTTTCCAACACAATTCACAATATGCCGTGTGGGCTAATTACGGCTCACTAAAAATCTGGGGAAATTGTAACGTCTTGATCGATGACAAATTACTGCTGTCGTCTGTCGGAAAACGAGAAAATTGGTTGCGCAAAATATACTTATAAAATAGCTCACGACAGTTTTTTTTGTAACAAAATTTTATCTAGCGAATTTATACAGAAATTTTACACATAAATGTCAAAAAATAGTTACTTATGTGATTAACTAATAAAATAATGAATGTATACAGATACAATGATCGATAAATGTAATTATGTATGTTGATAAATGATAAGGTATAATTAAGAAGTTTTAGAATTATGTTGGATAAAATTATTCGAACGATGCGTTAAACCAATATAGTAAGGTACCCTTTGCTCAGTTTATTATTAAAAGTGGATATATAGCATTGATAACATATAGATAAGGTAAACTTATATATTTGTTGCTGATGTCCAATAAGTTACATGAAGTAGATACATACATACGTGTAATTTACCATGTCACCGCTGATGCATGCTGCCAACTCCGTAAAAGTTACGCTAACAAATCGTTATTTGTATTTGGTTTAAAAATAAAAAACATTTACCTCGTTAATACATTTAAATGTCTTATCAGTTCATTAACAATTTTCAATAATAGGAAAAAATAAACATTACTTGATAACTTGCCGTGTGGCGATAAGTTGTTTTAATTTTGAGTTAATTTTTGGTTAGAATAACGTTAGCATTGCACGCACCATATGTTATCGTTGGCCGAATTCTAGTAACAAATTAAAGATGTCTGACGATTTATTGCAAGGTCTTAAAGATGCTCTGGGTGAAGAAGAAAACGCCAAATTGGACCCTCAAGCTACAATGGAAAAACTTTTAAAGGCTATGGAAGGCATGGAAGGAATTACTGACGAAGAAAAGAAAACTATGTTTCAAAACTTAGCCGGTGGACTATTTGGCCGTGCAGGATCAAAAGACTCGCAATTACCTATAGGAAGTCCCATATCGAATCCATTATTGGAATTTGCAGTTTTATTTGGCTTTATCAGTTTAATTGTTCTTGTATTTGGTAAGCTACCATTTTTACTTTTTGGTATCGCTTTTTATATTAAATCACTGATGTTGAGAAAGTTATAAAAAATGTTTATCCTTTAAGTGTGAAGTCCAGTAATGCATTCGTCATTTAATTTTTTGATCAATATTTCTTATCCTTTTCGCTTTATTCAAAAAGCGGCCAAATAGCCGTCCTTGAGTAACAATTATCTACAGTTTTAAACTAAAGAAATATTGATTAATGAATTCATAAAAGCAAAAAACGAAAATTTGTGAAATTTGTCCATTTTTGTTTTTCTGCTTAATTTCAAACGTATTCAATTTTAAAGTGTAGATATATATGCTTCAAATGTCGGTATTCGGCCGATTTTTGAATAAAAGGATAAATTAACGAAATATTCATAAAAAACGAAATGGCGAATGCTTCACTAGACCTCACTCTTAACGTATGTACCTACATACATGGGTGTAAAAAACAGTAATTTGAAATTTTTGCCGGGTGTCTAAACGATATATGGAGGACTTGTAGTTTGAAAACTAAGGCAAATAAAAAAAATATTTTTTATGTAATTTTATTGGAGAAACAGCCTAAATTTATAATTAATATTGTGGTATACAGAGTGGCTCAAAAAAGTGTGGCGTTACATTTTTTTACATTTATATTTTCGTATTTTTAAAATTGTTTACCAAAATTTGCATTTTAGAATTTAATTGTAAAGGACGTTTTCAAAAAAAGCTAGGCAGGTAATCATTTTTTTTAGCAAAAAACGGCCGCGTTTTCCTTCCTATTTAAAAGCCTTGGTATAATTTATGGTAAAATTAGATACTGTAAATATGTTAGTAGAATATCATCGTTAACAAAATAGTGATAAATTTGTTTCAACTAACATATTGTACCTACAGGGTGAGTCAACGATAGAGTAAAATTTATTTTCTCCTTTATCTTAAGACTTAGATACAAATTCGAAATACAAAAGTTGTAAAGAACATTGAAGTGCACATTTTAAAATTATGCTGGGGTATACGCGGCGGCAAAAAACGTGGCAAAAACTTGGTTTTTTTTTAATGGAATACCCTATATATTGTATTATTTTCTGATTCCCCACAAAATTCTCCGTTTATTTTTTAAATGTCATAAGTTTAAATTCAATAGTTTTTGAGATATTGACGTTTAAAATATGATATTTTCAGACTTTGACAGGATGTAACATTGGAACAGTTCATCTTAGAAAAAAATAATTTTCACCTTCCTATCTTAGTGTTTTATTTGCTATCCAAAGAGATCATCTTACGATTTAACATGTTAAAGCAAACACCGGTTTTACCCTGGGTTTAACATATTATACCGAGAGTTGTATCATTTAGATAGAGAATAAAAAATTAAGATAGTGGGTGAAATAGTTATTTTCCTAACAAGTGCGCAAAGTGATACTTTTCCGCACGCAAGTACAGTTGGACGAACGACGCGAAGCGGAGTTCGGATAAGTTCTTGCGTGCGGAAAAGCACTTTGCGCACTTGTTAGGAACAACATTTTTCCTACGAGCTTCATATCAGATAACAACAAAAATAAAAATATGATAATTTATTTAACAGTGTTTAAGCCTTTTTATGATTTGATAAAAATAAAAGTGTCGGTGTTTGTAGATTCTTGTGGACATAGAAACTGAGGAAAAATCTGACATCATGTGTCAAAATCGACATGTACATTTATTGTTGCTTGGCAATATTATAATCATTTATCACTATACGAGGTACTTAAAAAATACAGTTTTTTTCGTTTTAAGCTGAAATACAAATATCGGGAATTACGATTAAAAGATAAAAGAGAATACTCTTGCAACGGCTTCTCACATTGCCATAAAATAGTTTACAGCTACTAAAATAAATATAAATATTCCCTACCAAGGAGATTTTTGAATAGTTTTACTTTTCCGCACCCAGTGCGGATAAAAGTCTTATCCGCACTAGTGCGGAAAAGTGTAACTTTGCACACAAAAATGCGTGCGCAAAGTACTACTTTGCGCACGCTCGTAGGAAAACGAAATTTTCTTCAAGATAAATCGTTCCAATTGACAGGACGTCAAATTCTGAAAATGCCATATTTTTAACGTTAATATCTCAGAAGCTATTAAATTTAAACATAATATACCATTTTAAACAAAATAAGCGTAGAATTTAGTGGGAAATAAGAAAATGTGCAGGGCGGCTCGCTCTCAGCGCAGGATTCCATAGCATCAAACAACTTTTTAATACTTTCAAATTATAAGGTGGCATTAAATCTAAATTATACAAGGTGTCTTAAATAGTTAGGGCATATCCATCATACTTTTTTTAAAGGAACACACTATATGTATATTTTATTATTTTCTAATTCCCTATTAAATTCCACGTATATTTTGTATAAGATATATCATGTCTAAATTCAATTGTTTTTTTGAAATAGTAACGTTTAACATATGAAATTTTCAAGCTTTTATAGGCTGGAGCATTGAAACGGCGCATAAATGGGTTTACCTTCATTTTCTATCCAAAGAGCCTAAAAAACGGTTTAACATGTTAATTTTTTTTTCAAATTGTTTATTGATTTTTATTTTTGACCCGCGACTTTTTATTCTTTAAAACTCACGGCTCTTGACACTTAATTTAACATTGATTACATTTTAGGCTGTTATTATTGTTTTGAAATTTTAAGAAACTTTGAGTTTATACAGCGTGATCAGTTAAGGGTACGGAGCGGCCATATCTCGGAAACTACTGGGCATAGACATTCAGGAAAAAAAAAATTATAACTAAAGTGGCCATGAGAAAATCCTGAAAATAATTTTAAAGTTCCGCATTTTGCCGTAAGAGGCTATAATTGAGAAGTAAATTTTAAAATTTTAAATTTCTCCGAAAATCCCATATTAACACCATTAAAAAGCTTAGACAATTATCCATCATTTTGGTCCTATGCTCATTGGCGTACCGATTTTAATAAGCGCGGGGGGGGGGGGGGAGCTGTTGAAAGTGTAATCATTTAAATCGCTGTAACTTATAAACGACTTATTTTAGCAAACTAAAGACTGGTTGGAAGAGAAATGTATGCACTTTCACCAATCGTATTTAGTTGTCCATAATAGTTCTAAAAAAAAAATGCTAGAGGGCGTAATTTGTAATAATAACACATTTTTTGATTTTACTCTGAAAAATAAATCATATGGTATAATTATGATACCATAATCGAAAAGTAGATAAAATTTGCTAGAAAAAATATTAAAACCGCAGCTCGATATCTCCGTTCGTTTCAGCGTTATCGCCAAAAGAATAATTTTTAAAACTTTAAATGAAAAAGCGAGTGGTACGCCACTGATATTTTTCAATGTGGATATTATTTTTGATTAGCTTGGTCAATTCTGCATAAAAATGGTATCTTGCGTTTTTCTTCTCAGGCACACCGTTCTTCATTAAAGTAATTAAATTAAATTAGCTCTACTATTTATTAATATTAACATTCATAATGAAAAATTTTGTTATAAAAATTTTTGGAAATGACCACCTTCATTTAATAGGCATGCTTGCGCCCATTTAATTATTTTAATTAAGAACGGCGTGCCTGAGGAGAAAAACGCAAGGGACTATTTTTATGCAGAATTGACCAGGCTAATCAGAAAAATTATCCACATGGAAAAATATCAGTGGCGTACCACTCGCTTCTTCATTTAAAGTTTTAAAAATTATTCTTTTGGCGATAACGCTGAAACGAACGGAGATATCGAGTTGCGGTTTTAATATTTTTTCTAGCAAATTTCATCTAATTTTCGATTAATGTATCATAATTATACCATATGATTTATTTTTTCAGAGTACAAATTGCGCCCTCTAGCATTTTTTTGAGAACTATTATGGACAACTAAATACGATTGGTGAAAGTGCATACATTTCTCTTCCAAACAGTCTTTAGTTTGCTAAAATTGGATAAGTCGTTTATAAGTTACAGCGATTTAAATGATTACACTTTCAACAGTCCCCCCCCCCACAATTACGCCCTCTTGCGACAAAACGCGGAACTTAAAAATTATTTCCCGGATTTTCTCATGGCCACTTTAGTTATCATTTTTTTTTCCTGAATTTCTATGCCCAGTAGTTTCCGAAATATGGCCGCTCCGTACCCTTAACTGATCACGCTGTATAATAATTTTGAATAAACCTTATTAATTTTTTAAAATTTCGATTTTTGGAAATTAAGAAATTAATTTTTCTTACCACTTATTTTAACATAAAAATAAAGTTTAATTCTTAAATATTGCTGTCCATTACATCACGAATAAATCTTAAACATTTTTTAGTGCATTTTATTCCTTAATAAGAAATAAAATTAACTTTTGTGAATATGTAAAGGTTTAAACCTGTCACCTTTAACACGTTGGAGTTGATGTACTGTTTATTTTTATTGAATCTATTCTATTTATATTTTAGGATTAATAGCATATAAATTATACAACAATATGTTAAAACGAGAAAAAAGAAGGGAACTTAAAAAACTCCAAAAAGAACAGAAGAAGAAGAAATAGTATTTTACATTTGCACTAACTTTTATACTTTTCAATAAACTAAAATATTTACAAAGATTTTCCATTATTTACTTGTAGCTTTAAAGATTAGGATTAAGTTAAATATTTTTATTTTTAGGATGTTTTTGCCAAGATTAAAATTTGTCTGACAATTACTTAAGTTGTCCTTGATCTGGGTTCAAGTTCAAGGGATAAATAATTTTGTATTTTGATGGGAATATGAAAAAGGGGGGGGGGCATAGAAAAACAAATAGTTTGAGCCTAATATCAGTAACGGAAAAATAGTAGTTTTCCTATTCAGTGCGCAAAGTTATGTTTTCCCGCACTTAAAGCTTATCCGAACTCCGCTTCGCGTCGTTCGTCTAACTGCTTTCGCGTGCGGGAAAACATAACTTTGCGCACGTGTTAGGAACAATATTTTTTCTACGAGTGAGATAACTATATATTTTTTTAATTTTTAATTTTTATTGACATCAAAAACAACTTATAAGTACTTATACCTAAATTGCCTATTTATTATTATTAATTACATTAACATGGAATGTGCAGTTGGAAAACAACTCGTACTGTCTCTCGTATTTTTCTCGCGATTTGGCAGGCAGCAATTGCAAACTAGCCATGTTGGCGGCTTCTAGGACATCTTCTGGAAGTTCTTCTTCAGTGATATCCATTTTTAAAACAGTTTTTTAAATTTTAAATAGGTGAAAATGCTAGTGAAAATTTTGAAGAAGACCTCTAAACTGACATGAAAGCGTTGTATGACAATGTATTTTGCTTGTTAAGGGAACAAACCGCATTTTACACAAAAATACTTGTTTTTTTTTTAACTTGAACAAAATTACAGGAAAATATAATAATGCAGATTTCAAAAAAATTTTGACCCGCACGGCACAATACTTCGGTATAGTTTATAAGGCAACACATAAACCACCTGTCAACTTTGTCTTGTTACAATATTTTTGCATAAATCGTCGGCCCAGAATTATCTTGTTCTATACGCCAAAACTTAAGTTTTGGGAAATCACGGTTTAATGTTTCAAAGTGTAAAAACCTATATTCCAGTTCTACTAGTGAAAAAATATTTAATAAAGTATAAAGATATGACACCCCTGATATGATTTATATACTATATAACGAATTAAACTATCCTCATAGGGCTTAAATATACTCTTTTAAATTGGATATAGAACAAAATATCCAAATTTTATGCATTTATTAAATTTATAGGGATATAGAACACTATATTTGGATATAGCATAAGATAATTCTATAATTGCATGGAAATTTAACTTAACAATTACCATATTATTATTATATAAAATTAAATTGCGACATAATATTTTATTTTATGTTTTGAATACTTTTTGGGGCCAATAACTTGGAATAAAAAAGCCTTTTCTCTTCTGGCATTTGCGCCACCATCTCAAGAAGATGTTTTTTTTTCTGTTCAGGTATCACTGCTGACTTTAAAGGTATCTGTAGTAAAGTATATCCCAAAGTATATCGTCTTGGCTTTTGCTTTCATTTAACTCAATAATCCGTCCCAGGTAATAAAATGGGTCCCTTCAAGGTATTTTACTCTAGGTATCAGAGGTGGACTTCAGGTAAATGAAAAGAAGTGATTTATTTTCAACTTGAGTTTTATTGCAAATAACATTATTTATATTATTTTTACCTATAAGTATAACACCGACCGACCCTTTCTATCTATTCCACCCCTGGGTAGCAAGGTAGGTAGTAATGATAACATTTAAATACCTAATTATGCAGTGACAATGGGTATGTTTTTATAAATGATTTATTAGGGGTAAAATCAATACGATATATTTTGGGATGGACTTTACGCTTTTCGAAAACGCTACTTATTTTTTAAAATTAATTCTTCTGGTATATTTCAATTTTATTGCGGTTGATCTTCCTTCAAGGGACTCTTGATATTTTACGTTTAATGGAGCATTCTTCTCATAAGTTAATTTGTTTTCCCTTGGTGTATGGAATCATATTATAGGTATACTTATATAACTTACCGCCAATCTTCCGTTGAACAGTCAGGTGATTTCTGTGGAGATGACGAACTAGCAACACTATGATCCATGTTAAATTTAAACTACATTTCCTGTTTAAACGCAAAAATAAAGACACAAGACAATACAACTGACTTACTATTTGCTAAAAAATAGTTAACTGGATATAGACCAAAATAATTCTGTAGTTATTATAATATGGTGAATTTGGATATAGCACAACTGTATAGCATAAATGGTTTATTGAACAAGATAATTCTTTACATCCACATATAGAACAAGATAAAACTTTTAATTTTCAAACATGAAGGGATATAGAATACTAATTAATAAAAAAAAACTTTATGGGCGGGAATTTTTCTGTAATTTTAACAAAAAAATGTGCAGTTAAATCTGTTAATTTTAATTATGTATATAACTCATTTTTCCCTAAAAGTGGATATAGAACAAGATAATTCTGGGCCGACGAAATATCTAAAAAAATAATAAAATAGAAGAAAAAAACGCGTCTATAATATGGTAATTTTGCTTTAAAATAAGTGTGCGGGAAAGTGCTACTTTGCGTATGCAAAAGTGTAAAAATAAGTATACCTTGCAAACTGAAATACAAATTTGGCATTGCCGAATTATTTTCTAATTTAACAATTAAGATTTTTGTTTTTTCTTGCGACGTCGTCTACAATTTTGTTCATTAATTTTAATGTTTTGATGAACAGACAAGCGAGTCCTATTGTAGCCTGTCCTCCCATGCTGTTACTTTGGAACATTTTTAATCTCTAGGCCAAATTTATAGGTTTAAATCGAAGAATAATTACAGAAATGGCGATTTATATTGTGGGATTGAGAGCAAAGTTCAATTTAAAAGTAATCAACCTGGTCATATAATTTGTTATGTTACAATATATTACGTTATGACCAGGAAAATCACTTTACTCGAATTTTGCTGTTATACCCCACATTAAAATATTACCATTTTTGACATTTTTCTTCGATTTAAACTAGACCTGCGCCAGTTGAAGGATTTTAGAAACGATTGGGTCGATGTTAAGAAATTACACCAACTGCTAATATCACTTCTAAATTTTTATATTTGTATAGGGATTTACTGATGAAGTATCCCTTTACTCACTTCCTCTAAATAGCCACCGCTGGCACTTTTACATCTCATAAGGGTTATAATAAGTTGTCAATGTCAAAAAAAATAATAAAAATTCTCCATAATATGACCGATTGCGAAGATATTTTTTCAATACCCAAAGATGTGATGTTTCCTGATGAATTAAATAGATATTTAAGGGACCAAATCGCTGTAAGTGTATACTAATATTAACATAATTGAAATCATCTTGTTTCTTTCGTTACTTCATCTTCGTTCGTTGCCAGAGCTATAGTCTCGAAGAAACCTACATTTAACTCTCACTCCACACCACCATTTTAAGTCATACATCAAAGTTGATGATTATTCAGAAAAAGCTTAGTTTTTGATCTATAAATAAGAGCTTTTCATATCAGCGTAAAACGCGGCAGAGTTTCCTGACTTATCTAATTGAAAATTTAATACACACATTTTAGTAAGGAGTTCACAAGAATTTCTAGCTTGGAAAATGATAGGTACCTACCTTATTTTTTAAATTTTCAATTATATAGATTCAACCTATATCATCTGCCATGCAGATCATAATTTATGTTAATTTCTTATTTTCCATTCAAATTACAAACGAAACTCCGATATTATTTTAATTCTCATGAAATTAGTTTGTAAGTATAATATTTTGTATTTAAAAAAATAAACTTTATTGCCATCGCCAGACGCAGGTACAGTATGCACGATGTGGTGGAAATGCAGTATTTGTTCGTGATGACTCTCGACTACTGTTTGCTCTTAACGAGACGCCATATGAGTAAATATATTAGTGCTACGTGTCACGTGTTATTTATACGACTGTGGATTGTTTAATTAATTGTGAAAAATTTAATAATACGAAAAAAAAATTATTATTATACTGTAACGATTCGAGATCGCGCCCTTTTATCAATAAAACTACGTATCACTTGATGGTACACATTTATTAACTATCGAGGTAACACCACAGAACTCGAACAAAGAGAAAAGTTATTAACGTGTTAAATGATAGATGCCGCTGTGACTTTTAGGGCGAAGCTAACACCGAGAAGCGGAGTGGGATGAACTAATTAGGGCGGAAGGGGGGCAGGGGAAACCACCATATGTTTTTATTTTTTGAAGGTTAAATTAATATTTTGAAATTTAAAATTTGTAATAAATGTTTTTTTATTAATTACGTTTTTATTACTAATAAATACAATTTGCATTGCACGATTCGTAATAACAACGTATTTTTATAAAAAATTATTTAAAACAAATTTTAAATGTCAAAATATTAATTAACCTCAATAACAAATATTATATATATTATTTTTAGTAAAACAATCAATAATACAACGTTTTTATTGCACAAAATCAATAAATTTATATAAAATAGTCTTTAAGGAACGCCTTTGAAGGATTCCTTAATCTCTACAAAAGCAGAGGCCAAGGAACCCTCCGTCAAAGTGTTCTCAGGCTACTACATACCACCCTCGACAAACACCCACAGCATAAATAAATTTATTAACAAAATAAATAACTGAGATCACACATCTATGGTACACAAATAAGTTTAGGGTCATAATAATTAATAAAGTTCAGAATTTAGAGGATGATAGGTCGAGATCCAGTACCAGTGAAGATCAATAAATCAGGTGGAGGTCAGTATCAGTGAGGGGCATCTTCAAGTTCAGGTCTAAATCCAGTGGCGGTTGGTTAACATCACGTTCATCAACATTCTGAAGGATTTATCATGAAACAAGAGAACAGCGACAGAGTCTAATATTGGCAAATTATTTCTCTTACCACTAGTTAACACACATATCAGGTACAAAGTCAAAAAAGGGGCAACGAAAGAACAATTTATGTAACTTTTAAGATTTTATTGTTTATTTTGCTTTTACAAAAACTTTTGTATATTTAAGTGACGAACTTATATAGACTACCTTAGTTATTTTGTTCACTTAAATTCTTGTGAATCCTTAAATAGACAGTCAACTTGATAATATCAATAGTTATATCATGTTGCTGGCAAAAATTGAGTAATGTACTACCTACCCGTAAAATGTTTAATAACATCGAGCCTTTTTTTTAACCTCGATAAGAAGCTGACTGAAGTTTTCAATAAGAAATATGATATATTATGAAAATAGATGTTCTTTAAATCGGCCAGTGAACAAATGGATACATATCACAATACTTGAATTATTTCTTGCAGAGAAAGTAGTAAAAGTAAAGTAAAAATTTGAACAAATTGTTTTGAAATTTAGGGTCGTTGACCTTTAGCGATAGAAAATAATTGAAACTGTTTTCACCTTCTTTTTCTCAAATATAATAATATAACTTCTTACCCAGACATGCAATAAGACTTTCTTTTGCATTTTCAAAGCACGATCTTGAGATATTTTTGATAAAAACCCAAAATAATTTCTTAACAAGCCATGTCATGAAATACCAAAACCAAACACAAGGAAAAAGGTGGTTAAGAAGTGGAGCAACGTGATTGGTTGCTATTCAAATATGTATTTTGATTTGAGCCAATCTCTTTCATATCCTAGAAAGGCAGACATCTTTTGAAGTGGCAGACAAGTGACATTGACATAACTGACTGATGCGATTTGCCGAATCCCAGTTTCATACCCCTGGGTAACACTGTGATGATAACAATAAGGTGTCCTCGGAGCACGGGCCGCGCGTAAGACTTAGAGCGTTTTCACACGACACCATATATCGCGCGCGATAAATGGTCGCAATATTGCTTTACACCAAATTATGTGTTCTCTAATATCGCTTGTGTGTGAAAATGGCTCATTAGAAAACACATAATTCGGTGTAAAAGCAATATTGCGACCATTTGTCGCGCGCGATATATGGTGCCGTGTGAAAACGCTCTTACACCTAGTCAAGATGTCGGTCAGCATCAAGCATGTGCCATATGCTATATCGCACTGCCGGCCCCGATCGCCTCGGTACCGATACTCACATATGTAGCCACTATGCTTGCGCATGCTACAATGCTAACCAGGTGGATACTACCGAAAACACTAATACATTACAATACATTTTTTTAATTAAAAAAAAACACTAAATTTAGAAAAAAAATATCAATAAATATCTAAGTTTTCGAATCAGTGGCGGCGCCAGGATTTTTGGTATAGGCGGACTCACGTGGGCCCGATGATTTTTAAGTGAGCAGTACCCAAATCAAAAATGACTTAATTATAAAAAAAAAGGTCGCCGCCTTCCCCACGCTCTATAATATATGTAAAAAAAGGTCATTATTCTCTCCAAAATAACATACAATACCACTCCTTTCTCATCAAAACTTTCATAGCCAAATCCTCCTTCCCCCCCGTAAATTCCATTACAAAACCGAATCCATCAATTTTGGGTGGGCACTCATGTTTCTATGGTGGGCCAGTGCCCCCCCCCCCCTGGCGCCGCCGTTGTTTCGAATTCAGTTTGACAATAAATATTTTTTTTTTAATTTGGCTTTTATAAAAATGTTATTTTTATTTGAATGATATAAGGGTTTTGAACTTGCATCGTCTTTGTTTATAATTCGCAATGTTTTAACTGGTAAGTGTATCCATCAGTTGTCCTCAGTGAATAATAGTATATTCACACAGTCTGTCAAATTGTTAATTAACAAACAATCTGGCAAAATATTATTAATACTATTTTACTATTTATTTTATTAATACAATTTAAAGTTCTTGGCATATAAATATTTAGCCCCACGCCCCCCAAATCGGATCCTGGATCCGACTTTGCCTATAGACCAGACCGTTAAATTTGTTTAATGGGTTAAAAAAATCTTCACGCTGATAGCTAGTTAATATGGGCGTCGTATATTTAATAAACTTTATTTTAGGCATATAGCCATGAAAACGGCATGCTTCAAAAAAATTTAAGAGAAAGTGAGGAAAAATGTGTTCAAATGCAAAAAGAGATAGATAATCTCAAAAAAAATAACAAATCCGAAGAAATACCGGTCATATCCCAATTTGGGGATTCATCCAATAAAACCATCAACACTAAGATCGTCGAACTAAGCAAGAATCTTCGAGAAAAATGTGCAGAAATGGAAAAATACAAGACCAAATATTCAAAACTACTCATGCATCTTGAAGAATTAAAAAAACGAGAGAACGAAGAGAAATCAGTAGAAAAACAATCAAAAGAATATGTGAAACCGACAAATGAAACGCAAGGGGCTTTTAAGCAATTACAAGAAAAAATAAGCGTAACAACAAATAAAATGCTAGAATTCAAAAATACTAATATTCAGCTTCGTAATGAATTAAAACAAGCAAACAAATTATTACAGCGAGAAACAGGCGAAGATGTTATTTCACTACAAGGAAATAGCACTTGGAAGGGCCGGGCTCAAATAATTTTTGATTTGCAAGAAAAAAATAAAAAACTGAAAGAAAAGCTTAAAAATATACAAGGTAATACATTTTAATTTGGAGATAATAACCGGGTATAAAAACTTTTAAAAATCCATTCTAACGAGAATAAAGCTTCACTGAGTTTAAAAATATTACACAACAATAAACTGTTTTTGCTAAACAAAATTTTCCTCCGAAACCGTACGTACACGCCAATTTTAGCAAGATAATATTTTCCATACAAGGGAGTATTTTTTAGCAAAAAGTCTTGCTTGAGGAGTCAGCCCTTTACATTTGTCGTGTTTGCAAAATCTGTCTAATTATGTTAGACTTTTTACGAGTGGGACATCACTTTTTATAAGAGAAGTTTTTGAAAGCGGCAGGGACGGTTTTATTTTAGAAGTAACTTTTTGTTTTATAATAATTAAGAAGTCTGCTTACGCCTGTAGAATTATGAGAGCCAGGTGGCGCGTTCTCTGAAAACAACTAAAGAAATAAGAAATTTCTTTTGTTTTGTAACAATTTTCGCAAGATTTTTCAACAGTGGTTCATATTTTTTCTTAGATTAGACAACCTTCTGTTTAATTCAAATTAAACAATTTTTATGCTATACCGGGTGCTACAAATTCGTGTGCGTACAAGAGGGGATCTCGAAAACGGTAACAGATACGAAGATTGTTAAATTGAGGCAAAGTTGCGAATTTTTCGGCTTAGTAATTTGGTGAAAAAAATATTCTAATTATTTCGAATGTTTTCGGAGATATCTGAAAAACACCAAAATATCCAATTTTGGTTTTTAATTTTTTGCGCTTTTATTTTTGACTTGGGAAGAAAATAAAAACACTTTCATAGCCGTTTTGTATGATCTACAAGATGGCGTTATTAGTTTTCAAATTCGACGTTTAGTTTTTTAGTTACCAACCTCAAGTGAATTTTTTGAAATACGGACCTGGAATGTTAAATACAGTTTTAGGGATTTATAAGCTTTAAAAATTTAATAAAATGTACAAGTTTTTGAAATTTTAACGTTAGGTCATCTAATAACACATTTTTTAAAATATCTTTTTCATTTCATTGCGGTCCTGAACATTTTGAGCCAAACTAAAAAACAAAAGATTTTTACTACTACAAGGAGGCCTGATGTTTGATATTTTGTAAGAAATATTTTTCTGTCTGGTTATTTTTGTTACTTGTTTCGCCTAAAACTAGCAACATCAGATCTTCTAAACAGTAAAAAAAATTAAAATTGTGTTTGAAACAAACAGCGCGTCACAGTAACAAAACTAGACTAGAACTCGAGTTACCTTTTCTTCACTTGGGAGCAATATTTTTTTTCTGTTTTACCACAGTATTTCGATTTATATAGGTCTAAGGTAAAAACCATAGAACTTAAGATAATACGTTAATAAAAAATAGAATTATTTCTCACGACTTAAAAACTTACTTACCTCCTAGAGTATTGTGACGGTAAATCTTATTTAAAAAATAAACGGCCTAAATACAATTAGTTGCTTCCTGTAATGTAATTTTAATATTTAAGTAATCCTAAAAATATTTGCCCGGGCCTTAATAGTAAAAAAAGATAATTTGAAATGCTAGTGATGTGTTATTTGATGACAAAACGTTAAAATTTTACAAACCTTTTGAATTTTATTAAATTTCCAAAGCTTAAAAGTCGTTAAAACGATTTTAAAAATTCCAGGTCCGTATTTAAAAAAAAAATTAATTGAAGTTGGTATCTAAAGAACGAAACGTCTAATTTGAAAACTAATAACGCATCTTGTAGAACATAAAGAACGGCTGTGAAAAAGTGTGTTTTGTGTTTTTCGCCGAAGGCGCAAAAAATTAAAAACCAAAACTAAAAATTTCGGGTTTTTTTTCGGATATCTCCGAAGGTACTCCGAATATTTACAATTTTCTTTCAACAAATTATTAAGTCCCAAAATACGTAACTTTGCCACAATTTTAACCATCTTCATATCTTCTACAGTTTTTGAGATCCCCTTGTACGCACACGAATTTGTAGCACCCTCCCTGTATATGATTAGGTCTTATTTGGATTCTTATTTAATATTTTGTTTATCAGGTAGTTATAGGAAAACGTGATTTTGTTAAAATGACTGCTTTCAGCTTTTAAATGATCACGTTGCCACGAGAATTATCTGAACTCATTAACGGTGTTTGAATTGTTCAAAATTTTCTAGGAGTAGGAATTCATGTTAATGAGAGAATAAATCCTAAATTTCTTCTTGATATAGATAAAGAAGAACAGATAATTTAGATCGTATCTTTTATGGCATATTATGGAGCTTTCATCAACTGCACGAAGCGACATTCCGTCTATTTTAATATCCCTCGCTGTTTACGAGATCACACCACATATATACATACACTATATTGCTAATACCATAATTCAATGATGCCACCACTGTAAGCAGATGATCAGGGGCCGTTGAGTTTGCGCAGATTGGGAATTTGCTTCTTGATGTAAACATTTGACAGGGCCGACTTTCAAAATATTTTTACAAGCTTTTATTTAAATTTACCCGTTTAGTTCGGGTGTGTACAGTTTATGGTCAAATAAAACTAAGTAACCAATATCTTACATAACTGAAATACCTTATTTCTGGTATTGAACCGCGATTCGTGCTAAAAGGATCATTCACTTTTTTCTATGCATCTTGAGACACAAGTCGCTAACAATAACAAAATGTCTGGTAAAGTTTTATACCTAAATTCGCACCCAAAACTTAAAAATAATATCCACAATCACACACGGAACATCCGAACGAATACAACGTAAAAAAGATGGAAACGACTATAACTTACAAACTAACAAAAAAAATTTGTCTAAAGTAAAGTTTTGTAAATATTAACACCCAAAACTTGGAAATTATAACAACACACGAATGAACGAAATAAAAGATGGCGACTAATAAGAATATAACGGCAAGCCGGTTCTGTTCAAGAGACCTTAGGTTCTGTTTACGTTCTGTTAGAAATCGTGTGGGTTGCCTAATTTTTTCCCTACTGCGCAAGCGCCACGAACCCCAACTCAGGTTATTTTGAATCGCACGATGGGTGTCTTCTTGCTTCGTGCGGCTGCTTGTATTGGCAATATAGTATATGTATATATGTGGATCTCACCGATACCGTGGATTTTTATGATGTATATTTGATACAGTGCTGCAGAGCATAGGTATCAACAATAAAAGTTTAAAAAACTTAAAAACTCCGCTTTTAAATATTGTGTTAGCCTCAAATATTTTTCTGTCTGTTTATTTTTGTAACATGTTTCGCCCGAAAACGGCATCATTAAATCTTATAAACAGTAAAAAAAAAATTTTAAATTATTTTAAAAACAAACATAAGCAATCACAACATAACTATACTAACATTCCAGTTACCTAATTTTCACTTAGGAGATATTTGGAATTTCCATGCAGTCTGGCATTTTCAGCGAGATATACTAAAAATCATCAACACCACTAATTGTCCAATGTGTGCTTCACCACCAAAAAGTACACACACAAAACACATTTTTGTCTCACAGCCACAGATCCCACCATATTTTTCATATTATATTTTCTGGTATAACTGTTTTCCCCGACTTGTAGAAGCCGTAGAAGGCACAACAATATTTAAGTTAGGCATATAAGTCCTTATATTTCGGCATTAAATCCATTTTTGAATTATCAAAAGCGAAACAGTAAACTCAATAAATTTAAAACACAGAAGACAGACCCGGCAAACGTTTTAAAATCATGGGCCACGGCTAGACTTGACTGAAAATTTTGGCGCTCTGTATGTATACGTATACATAAATCACCTTTCACCTTTGATTCATTCGATGATGTTAGGCAGCCGCGACTGATTTCGGATAAGATAAACCACATGGATTAAAATTATACTAAATAAAATAAAAAAATTGGTTTATGAAATATAGGATAATTAAGATACAAAAAATAGGAATAATTTCGTATCAGAACAGGTGCTGCAGCACTTTCTTATACACTAGCTTCTTTGATATGCAGCAAATGTCCTTAAATAAACGAAAATCTAAAATTTCAGAATTTGGAGAACAATACGAAATACAAATCCAGAACGAAAAAGTGGGCGTTAAAATAGCAACGCTAGAAAAAGAAAAAGCCGAACTAAAATCAGTTAATGAAACATACAAAACAAGAATTGATGCGTTGAAATCCAGATGTAATATGCTTGAAACCGCCCAACAAGAATTGAAACTGAAAACGGCACAAGTACAAGAACGCAGCACAAAAGAATTAGAAATTATTGCAAGTATGTCGAATCAGTTGGCTGAAGGAGAAAACAAACGGCGACAAGCGATAAAAGAAAAAGACAACGAAATTAACAAATTAAAAATAGAGATTAAGAATTTACAGGATAAAGTCGATGATTATAAGGCTTTAATAAATAATTTGAGAGTAAGGATGAACGAGCAGAACATTAGCACAAATGGAATTGATATGCCGGAACAAGATTTTAAGGTAGGTATACCAAGGACGCTAGTTCTTACATACATAACACACAAATACTTGCTTGATAATTTTATTTTTAACATACCTAATCTCTCATACCTTTAACGTGCTTGCGCAACCCGTAGGTACTGCAACAACTTTATTTTATTAAAAAAATAATATTCCTCCTGGCCTTACAACTTTCATCAATATTTTCTTTCACTTGGTTGTCGTCTCCAAAACGACGTTCTCTGAGTTGCTTTTCAATTCAGAAAGTTCCATTCAGTATCAGATGTCCGAAAATTTCATTCGTATATATTTCAAGGAGAGAAAGACCTGACAAACATACTGTAACAGGACGAACCACTCCACAAACCGGTTTACTACAGACTACCAATTTACTTGCAAAATAGGCCAAATGAAATATAATTTAAATCCAACAAAAGTATTATTATATTATAATATAATCAAAATAAAATCAAACACGAATAAAAACCATATAATATACTAAAAAGGCAACGCCCCATTTATTCGAACAAATTTGCAAGTAAATTGGCAAAGACACGAACAAACGGACAAGAAAGTAACCATATTTTTCATACCGCGGGGGTAAATCCCGTCCACTCCTAAGCCCCTCCCATCATGGTTTCTGACTTTTATTCAAGTCTAGCGACAAAATTTTGCTACACATGTACCTAAGTAATTAAAGCTGGTTTTTTCGGATCGTTTTTTCAGTGAAACAAGCATAAACATTTTTCTAAAATAGTAACCAATTAATAGCAGAATCCTTAAAGCATTTGCAAAATAAACTCTTTCATGGCGGTAAAAGATTACTGGAACCTGCCGATCTAAAGCTAACTAAAAACAGGTTTTTTTCTACCGGGGTCAAAACCAGCCCCAACGGGGCGTCGCCTCGTTGTTGTGTCCTGGTTAGCACGCAGCTAACACAGCAGAATATAGTTTTAAGTTATGTTATGTAATAATATAATAATAGTAGAAGAACCTGACATGTAAAATACATTTAATGAATAAAGAATATTTTAAAAGTAAAGTAAGAGCATCTACATTATGAACATATTAAAAAGAGAGTTCAGACCTTTAAAAATGTCTTATATGGAAGCTATGGCCATCAGAAAATCTCTTGAATTTTGTTGAATAAAAAATGTGTTTTAACCCATTACTAGTGAGGCAACTAAAGTTTTACTTTTTGTATTAAAGCATTTATTGTGCCATACGGGCATAGGGTGAATTCGCTAGTAGTCGAACAGTTTTCGCAAATCTGAACTTCATATTAATGTAAAATATTTATTTTTAGACGTATCCTGGGTGACTTCTTTTCACACCAGGGATTTATTATTTCATTTTATGCAGAGTATCACTAAATACTTCTATTTTTTTACCTATTATTTCTGAAAATAAATAAATAAAAAAGTGCTCTTTTGCCATTAGTCGGACAGGATTTGCTAGTAGTCGGCCAAGCATTACCCGGTCGTCGGACAGTCCACGATTGGTTATTCTCCGCCAGGACCGCAATTAATAGATTTTTAACACATATATTTTTATAAAAACTTATACATTTTTAACATATATTTTGTGATAAACAAAAAGAAATATCTTAGATATAATAAGTGATAAAATTTTGTCAAAGTGTAAATGTTCAAGAAACTCACATAAACGAACATATAGTTTTTACTTATAATCATCATAGGATCAAATATTTACAAAAATCACAGGTGAAATCCAGTTTTGAGACTTCATTATATTTTTTGCCATTTTTGGCCTAGCCTATCATTTTTAAAAGAAGTTTTTATTTTCTGTTTTTTTTATAGGAAACCCGCATTTTGCCAAATTTTGAATCCATTCGACTATTTTCGCCTCATGTGCCAATGTCAAAACTAGATCAGGTCCCATCTGCAACCGCGTATTTACAACCTTTCCTGAAATACGGTCCTGTACTGTTGACTTGGGAACTCTGTATTCTCTACATATTTCCCTCAATTTTCCGCCTCGATGGTTTTTTTAAGGTTTTTTTCGTCGTATCGACGAAATCTACCTTTCCCCCCAGTGCTCATAATTAAAACTGTAAAAATAATTTAAAAAAAAACATTTTACTTCGCAAAAAATAATGCTAAGGGATGCGACTGTCCGAATTTAAGGCAACGTCACATTAGATCTTTGCCAGTAGTCGGACATATTTTGACGAATAATAACTTAATATTATTAAGAGTTAACACTGTCCGTCCACTGGCGTCGGCTTCAAATATATATTTTTCATTCTTTAGGTAAAAAGAGACAAGCGATACCGGTGATGTACAGTTAGAAAAAAACAAATATATAAAAGCCTTAAGTTGCCAGTAGTCGGACACCTGTCCGACTACTGAGATTTGTAGATTTCCTTAATCCAGTAATCGTCCACCTATATTTAACCTTAAAATTTTAACAAATATCTGTTCAAATCTTGTTAAATGTATAATATATCTAACATCAACTGTGTATATTATATTTGATTTAAATCACTTTTACTTCCCTTCAAAAATGACAACGCCCATTTGAAAAACCTTTAAAACGCACAGCACAAGTATGTTGATAATTTGGCGCGCTTTTCACGTTTCAGGATTTAGGGGAACATAGATTTAAATTTTAAAGTTATTGCCGATTATAACGGTTTTGTCCGACTACTAGCGTTGTCCGGCTTACTGGCGAATTGACCCTATTCTAAGTTTTCATAAAAATCATCTCGAAATTTTTTCGTCTGCGGCGATTGCCTGTTCACCTTGTTAAAAGCCACATGGGTTTTTATAAATTCACGAACTGCTATCGTCCGCCCATAAAGACTAGAGCCTCTCTTGACTTCAGCCTAGATCCGCCACTGTTTGTACCTACAACCAGACATTGGTGAAACTTTCCGTCTAGCTATCTTACTTTAAGAAATAATCGACCGTTTCCATACATAAAAGCGGCCCTGTAGTTGTGGAATATCATTTTCAAATATACGAACGGAATTTCTGGACACCCTGTATATGTAAAAAATTGTTTTTGTTTTAAAGCAACGTCAAGAAGCTCTTCAAAAAACCGTTTCAAAACTTGAAGAGGAAAAACTACAGCTATTAGACTTGATTGAAATTCAGAAAAGAAGATTAGATAATGAAAGAAAAGAACATGACAAATTTCAACAACTTTACCGATTGGAGAGGCAAAAGGCAATTAAATTTGAAACTGCAATTGCAAAATCTGACTTAGAAGCTGGATGTACAGTAAGCATATAATCGAAATATTTGCCACCAAACGAACTCCTTACTTTTCTTTTGGAAACTGGCCCTCGAATAATGTGTTTCATTTCTAATATTCGGCAAAGCCGCTCAAACATATTTATGGAAATTTTTAATTTTAATTTTACTTTGCCCACTCGCTATGAAAATCGATAAAATACTTTTTATTAACCGCATTTATTGTGACAAAGTTATCAAAAGGCCATGTTGACTCTTGTAGATTTTATATTTCTTATAGTGATAATATGTGCAGTTATAGAAAATAATTATTTTTCGAAATTTGACGTTTAGAAATAATTAAGTATTTAAATTGAAAAGAGTTTTGTTTCCCTTTCTTCATCGAACCTTATCCCTAGACGCGTTTCGTCATAACATGACTCATCAGTAGGGCCAGAAGAAGTCGACGAGTGGAGGGACAACGTCTATTGTATACAGTCTTTATAGTATCAAAGAAGTGAGGTTTTACGAGTCGCTACTCGTAAAACCTCACTTCTTTGAATTAAGTATTTGTTCAAAGACCTGTACGCATTTTAAACATTAAATATGATAAATAAATTTAAAAAAATAAGTTATTAGCTTATTTTTTATCTTTCTTATCACTATACAGAAGAAGAAGAAGAGTTTCCTTTTATTTCAGCAGATTTATCTCCCGACGCGTTTCGCCATCTTATGGCTCATCAGTGAGGTAACAGAATCTGACGAAAGAAAAGAACGTGCATGCAACTATATTAAATAATTCAGGCGTAAAAGCCATGCAACATAGCCACTTTTAAAAAATTGACTCTTTTTAAGTTTAAGCGGAACAGAATAAAATTTTCTGTGATTTCAATAATAAAAACGTTTTTCATATGGGGCTAGAATTCTGCCGGCCACTCTGGTCCTACATCTTACCTCCCGTCATCTATAGCTCACTTATTAATTAAATTAGGATTTTGATATTTTGCAGACTTTACCTGTATCCTAGATAGGGCTGCCAGATCTGTTTTAGGTCAAAATGGGACTGAGGCTAGAAAAGAAGCAAAAATACGGGACAAGCAGAAAAAAGAACGGGACATGTATGAAACATATTATATTTAAAACTGTCGTAATTATTTTAGAAATGTATCGTAATTATTAATCCAACAATAATCCATTGACTGTTAAAACGTATAGAGGAGCAAATATACCAAAATACTATGCATTTTTACGCAAACGGATGTTAAAAATTTTTTTATCTTTTTTTGTTGTAGTTGGATTGTTGGAATAAAACAATTATTGTGAGATAAATTGGGAGTGGACATAAAATTTAAAATTTTCGTGTCAAGTGAGAAAAACGGGACCAATGGCGTCCAGTTAATAGCTTGCCCGGGACGCGGGACAAAACCTTAAAAACAAGACAATCCCGGAAAATACTCCCTGTCTGGCAACCCTTATCCAAGGGAGCATTTCAGAAATATATTTTTGTTTATACAGGGTGTTCCAAAAAAATATGACATCAAAAGGATCTATTTTATTTTAGATTACATGCCATAAATATTCTTACTTATTTGGATGCCTCTTATAGTTGCCTACATACCCCCAAAATTTTAATGAAATCGGTTCAGTATTATAGGCGAAAAAAAATCCACTAAGAAAAATCTGTTTTGCACCACTAGTTTCAAAAATGTATAGAAAATAAAAATAATGCCTCGTTAATAAAATATTACAAAGGAACTTAATAAATAAGGTCAAAGAGTCCCGTTAACCAAGTTTGATTAATACCAATTGTACAGAGTGTCCAAAGTTTAGTATCAAACTTTGCAAACTTTAAATCAATTTATTTTTCTTATTTCAAATTGGAACCCCATGTATATTACCTATTATGTCATTCGATACAGACTTAAAAATCAAACATTTGTCCTAATTACAACCCTATCGCAACTTCTATTCCAGCAGTTATTATTATGAATAAATAACAAAGGTGGCTTTGAAAAACAATTTATTTTTATTAACGTTTACTAAAGTGACAAAAAGAATTCTTTTCGCATGCTCCTAATATGAAGTTCATATCTGCGCGCTCTTCTTGGTTGTATTCAAGCACAAAAAATAAAATAGCTTAAATAATTAATAATAAAGTAATATTAGTTTGTTTTCCTGACCGTTTTAATCGATTAAAATGTTTGTTTTTCTTGGGTTTTCGGTCACTCTTGAATAAAAGATTTTTCTTTATAAGGGGTTAAAGTTATTATTATAAGAGTGACCGAAAACCCAAGAAAAACAAACATTTTAATTAATAATAATCTAATAATACCTATTTGAAACTATATAATAACTAAAGTCAAAATGGGCTTTTGTCGTTTTAATAAACTTTAATACCAATAAATTGTTTTGCCAAGCCCACCTTCGATATTTATTTATAATAATAACTGGTGGAATAGTTGATAAAATGAATTTTCTGCAAATAAGCATTGGTGCGTTAGAAATTGCGATAGGGTGATAATTAGAACAAATGTTTGATTTTTAATTTTGCATCGAATGCCATAATAATATAAAGGGGTTCCAATTTGAAATAAGAAAAATAAATTGATTTAAAGTTTGTAAAGTTTGACACTAAACTTTGGACACTCTGTACAATTGGTATTAATCAAATTTGGTTAACGGGACTGTTTAACCTTATTTATAAGGTTCCTTTGTAATATTTTATTAACAAGGCATTATTTTTATTTTCTATTAATTTTTAAAACCAGTGGTGCAAAACTGATTTTTCATAGTTTTTATTTTTTATCGCCTATAATACTGAACCAATTTTATTAAAATTTAAGGGCTATGAAGGCAACTATAAAAGGCATCCAAATAAGTAAGAATATATATAGCATGTAATATAAAAAAAATAGATCCTTATGACGTCACACATTTTTGAATTACCCTGTATAAACAAAAATATTTTGTGAAATACGCCCTAGGATACAGGTAAAGTCTGCAAAATATTAAAATCCTAGCTTAATTAATGAGTGAGCTATAGAAGACGGGAAGTGAGGTGCAGGATCCAGTATACTTTATAAATTTTAAACGGACTAGTACATTTGTATACATTTCGTTTTTAGAACAGATCAAGTTACAGTGGAATGTCCCAATCGTCTAAAGCTACTGAACATAACTTAAGAGATCAACTTGAATTAGCAGAAGAAAATATAAAAGCCCTTAAAACAAGATTGCAGTTAGAGCAACGAGAAAAAAGTGAAGATCTTCAAGAATTCGCTAAAATACTTAAAGTAACTAATAAAAATCTTTAATTAAAATGGTATTCTTCTGAACAATGTTGATTTTAATATGCTTCAAAATTCCACCTAAATTTATTTTGTTTATGTGTGTACACCGATCACTTCTGAATAGCTTAACCAATTTTAATATTTCCTTCGCCATTGTATAAAAGTTTTAAAAAATGAAAGAGAAAATAAAATGTAACCTCAAAAAAATATATGGTATCATTATGTTGTTTTTGGCAGTGGCGTAGCCAGAAAAATCTTTTGGGGGGCGCCATGTTTTTAATTTTATTATTATACACGGTGCTACAATTCTTGTGGGTACAAGGGGATCTCGAAAACGGTAAGAAATACGAAGATGGTTATGTCGAGAATTGAAAATCCTCTTCTTTTATTTTTATTATTATTTTTCTTCTAAAGAAATATGGATTAAAAATGTTAAACAAATATTTTAAAGCAGTAGACAGGAAGGTGAAAATTCTGTCGACGGTCGCCTGCCCGATTAATACTAATTAGCTGAATCTTTTCTATCGGTGGGCGTTAACCTTTTAAAATAAGGTGGTTTTCAAGATTAAGAGCACAAAAAACAGGCGTCTCTAGACGTTCTCGCGCAACGCTATCTGAAAGAATTAAAAGCTTTTCTTTAACAAATTTTTATGGTAATTAACGTTAAAGGCTTTTAGGCAATAAAATTTTATTACAAAAAGCACTCTAGCAGCATCCGGCACAAGATGGCCGCTTGACCACTGCCCGAAGGTTCTGCGGGAACCCAATAAAATACATTATCGATATTTTTCTGTTCACTCCCACAATGACCAAGAGGGTGGGCCTTGACCACTACTCTATTTGCAAAAATCTATAAAAAAACGCGCCTATTGCTAAAAAGTTAGTTCTTGGTAGTTCTCAGCTAGAAGTTCTCAGCTCTCTGACCACTCCGAACGGTCATTCGGTCCAGTCTCCAGGGCTAGCCACTATGCCCGAAATTAAGTACGCGGGTCGTGAAAAAGTATCTAAATTCTAATAAAAGTAAAGTTGCTAAATTCTGAAATACTTAACATTCAGAAATACAGTGTTCTCATTATCGAAAACTAGTGCTCAGCGAATACCAGTGAAAATTGTTTTTACTCTAAAGCCCGAACAATGGAAAAGATGCGGACAATTTTAGTTGTACTATGTAAGTTTCCAACCTGTAGAACATTTAGACTCTGTAATCAAGTGTAAAATTAGGACAGACGATATACGCGAAAAGTTTCTCCATATTATAAAATTTAAATATGCTTAAAATATGTACGCAGTACATACTGATGAAGCTATGAAAAGTTGTATTCGTAAAAAGGGATTAGGTTATGTGTTATTTATCTGTTATAATTGATATGTGTAAGACGCGAGTTAACTCAATGGAGTACAAGACCTTTTAGAACTATAAAAATAGTGACATTAATTTAACGTAGGCAACGCGCCAGTGAGAAAAGGACAGTACGCAGTACTGAAAGACATGAAAATTTTAACTTTGTATTAATATGGAATTTAATAAACTTCACCGCTTGATTTATAACTAGTGATTATGATATAGTAACAATAAACGTATTTTATAAATGATCCGTGGGTTAATATTTTCTTTGGCCATACAGCAGATTCTTAAGAATAAAATTCTCAGACAAAATATTAAAACCCTAAAAATCGAACCCTCACTTCTATCTGTCGCAGCCACTTCGCTCCCTTTCAATTAAAATGTAAGATAACGATAACATTCCAGACCTAGAACACCTGAAAACACGTCTGTGAATATGCAAAATCTTTAATAAACAGTGGCGGCTCGACAATAGCCCAGTGTATGCAACTAGCGCCCTCTAGTTTGAAACTTACAACTTTCTACAAATTCTTATTTCTTGCTCATAAAAGCATAATATAGCCAACTTTCAATTCGATTCATTAAACCGTTTTAAAATTATATATAATTTTCCAGAATAAACTTTTACTTTCAACACCCTGTATCTCTAGAACGAGTAACAATCCGAAAAAACTTATACGACTTAATCGGCTTAGTTTGATGTCTAGTATCTCCAGTTACTCTATGGCCCATAAGTTATGTGACACCCTGTATGTAAATGTCCTGTTTGGCCAGTGGTCATTTTACTTTTGGTATATGTATTTATCATGGACGCTCCACTTCTGGGATGTCGATGATGTTGAAAGACGTCGAAGACAGTGGGTGTCAGGTAAATATAAGGACATTATGGTAAAAAACCAAATAAATTATTTTACCTATTATTACAAAATAGCTAAATGTTTAATATTATTGTTATAGTTCCTACATAATATTGAACATCATATAGCAAGGTCAAAACAGGGGTTAATACTCATTGCCAAGACGTGAGGTTGTAAATTACTATCAATGAACTATTATAACAATAATGCTTATTCATTGTTTGGATTTGGATTGTTGAGTGTTTGGATTGGTTAGAGAACTGTCGATAACTTGTCCGTGGTTGCTTATGGGAACAGACCCAATGAAGGCACAGAAATAGAAATCGTCTTTAAGTAGGTATACTTGTAATAGCCGTCTATGACTACGATCTACATGAAGGTAAAAAAAATCAGTCCATGGAAAATTCGACTGATCTTTCATTGATTAATTTTTATATATTCCTACTATCTTTCGAATAATTGATTTGGTAAATAATCATCCAACAATCGATCAGTCAAACAAGCGAATAGTAAAACACTCGATTTAGAGAAAAATTGTCTATTTCTAAAATAAATTATTCGAATAATCTGAAAATCGGTTCATCCGATATCACTTTTTAGAATTTTTCTACCGGCCGATTCATCGATCAATAATCAACTTTTTTGGCCCGCCCTTTATGGAAGTACGTAATTTCAAAGAAATTTACTTGTTACTTGTAGATATATTAATGCAAGGTAAATATTTTTTATACTTTTTTTATTTGGCTGGACACCGTGATAGCTCAGTGGTGAGTTACCTGCATTCGACAATAGCGGTCTGAGTTCGATCCTCAGAGGGTATACGCACACTAAAAAAGCATGTCGGAATTTTAGTAGGATTAGGAATTCAGGAAAGAGTAAAAATATGCCATCTCTCAACCCACCCTATTCACGCCGGTAACCAGGTCGGATATTTTGTGGGGTACGGAAGAGGGTACCCACTCCACAATCAGTAGGTGATGCAATGACGCAAAAACCAAGGGTTGATATCCCTTAGCGGGAAATGCGCATAATTGAGGATCATGGTTTGGAACCTATGTTAAGCTGTAGATCCCCTCGGAAATGGCCCTGGCAGCGAACGAAGAGGAAAAAAGCCAAATTTGAAAGAAGGGCAAGAAATGACAACGACATTTATTGGGTTTAGATTTGCAAAATAAAACATGAACAAATAAATAAAATAGTAAAATTTAGGGTCCGTTAAAATATATAGAAAGAAAACTTAGCGGCAAGCGGACAGAGTAGTGCATCTATCTTTTTCAGCAAGTACACAGGGACGCCAAAAGTAGTGGGTTTCCTGGGGCATAGGTAGACAATGATAGGCTGTTTATTCCTTTTTGGGACTCAGACTCAAAAATCCATAACCTGTAAGCAATTCCCAATGCAGCAAAAATATATTTTTAAGATATTTTTAAGAATAAATATACCATTAAAACCTAATATCGTTATCTTTGGAATCAACTCAATGCAAAATATAGCCATCAGACGAAGAAACATTTTATTGCGCTTTCCTACACATCTCTACGGTTTTGTAGCTTCAGATTTGTTTATTCTTAAAAATATATTGAAAACATATTTTAGCTGTATTGGCTTTGTGACACAAATTAATATAGAGTGCTGCATAAAAATGGACTCCACAGCACTTCAAAATTGTGACATTGAGCTATTTCGTCGTAAATCTTTCAAGCAAAGCGATGGAAATGCTGAAAGAAGTTTTACAAGAAAACGTCAAAAAAATTTTTTTTTTCGAAAAACCCGGAACGGTGAAATCATAAAACGTACATGGCTCTGTTTTTCTCCAAGCAATGGATACGTCTACTGCTATATATGTAAACTTTTTTCCGGAGCGCGTTCGCAGTTTACCCATGGCGGTTATTGTGATTTAAAAAATGCTGCTGGACATCTGCTTGAACACGAAACGTCTAAAAACCACCGACATGCCGTAATTGATTTTGAAAACCGCTCTAAAGAAGTGGGGCGTGCCGATCAAAAACTGACACGACAAGCAAATGACGCAGCAAAATTCTGACGAGAAGTTTTCAGGAGATTAATAAGTGTGATAATTTTTATCAGTGAAAGAGGTCTAGCATTTAGAGGTGAAAATGAGATATTTGGATCACCGAGAAATGGTAACTACCTGGGACTACTGGAACTTATAGCAAAGTATGATGACTTTTTGAGCAATTACATAAAAAAGTATGGAAACCGTAGGAGTGGATACACAAACTACCTATCCTCGACGATTTGCGAGGAAATTATTCAATTAATTGGCAAGAAAGTTTTCAATGAAATTATCTTTCGAATCAAGCGGTCAAAATACTATTCCATATCATTAGATTCAACTCCAGATGAAGGACACGTCGATCAGCTTACTTTGATTTTTCGGTATTCAGAGGAACACATCCCTGTTGAAAGATTTGTAACATTCATGCCTTACCAGGGTCACAAAGCTAAAGATATGTTTGACCAAGTTTTTGAAACAATATGAAAGACATTACGGATTGCCGTGGTTAATCCTATGATAACGCTTCTTCAATGAGCGGAAAGTACAATGGCCTTCAAGCGTTGGTACTAGCAGAAAATAAATTAGCCGTATGGATACCTAATACCTTGTGCTTGGCATTTACTCAATCTTGTAGTACAGGCTGCTGCCGAGTGCTGTCTGGGTGCTGTGAGTTTTTTTAAAGAATTTTATGTATATTTTACAGCCTCAACTAACAGATATAAAGTTTTAACCGATTGCTTAAAAAAGGCCGACGTGGATAAGCCCATTCTCATTCTAAAACGGACAACAACAACACGTTGGTCATGCAGAGCAGATGCTACAAAAGCCCTTTTGCGAGGCTATAGAGAAATAAAAAAAATGCACTTTTTGAAATATCACAGGACAAAGAAGATTCAGGAAAATCACGTGTTACTGCTCTAGGTTTGAATAACAAAATGCTAAAACTGGAAACGAAGATATACACAGTATTTTAGGAAGATATATTGAGTCAAGTAACTAAAACTAGTGAATTTCTTCAGACCCCGAAATTGGACGTGAATACAGCCGCCTCAGCACTGGCGTCGCTAACACACTTTATAGAAACTAGACGGGATAGCTTTGAAGAATATGAGGTGAAAGCTGCTGAGTTAACTAGTTCTGATTGCACAGAGTATGAGACACAAATACAACGAAAACGACAAATAAATGTTCGTTTGTTACCTCTCGATTGTGTTCAAGCATCGGAAGTTGAGCTAACCCCATCGGAAAAATTTCGAACACAGAATTTTCTTCCTATCATAGATCAATTTAAATCAGCATTGCGGCAGAGAATTGAGGCATACAAACTAATTGATACCCGTTTTGAGTTTCTCAACAGTTGAGTACACTCAGCAATGAAGAGATAATTGCAATTTAGCAAAAACCTATTACAATGACTTAAATGAACAATTGGGAAATGAACTGATTCAGTTCAAGTTTTTGTGCCACGAGTTTAAAAACAATGACGACGATAATGAAGAAGTCATTAGTCAGGAGAGGTGGATGTATGAGCTCATCTTTAAAAAAAAATCTTAAAGGATGTTTTCCTAATATTGAGATTGCCTTGAGAATATACCTGTCACTTATGGTCACAAACAGCAGTGGAGAGAGGTCATTTTCCAAGTTAAAGTTGATTAAAAACAGGCTTCGAACATCAATGTTGGAAGAGAGGCTAAGCGCTTTAACTTTACTCAGCATTGAAAGTGATATTTTAAGGCAACAAGGCTATGAAGATATTGTAAATAGCTTCGTTAGTATGAAGTGTAGGCGTACACTAATTAATTAGTCATTAAGATTCTAAGAAACTATCGTTTTAGTTCAGGTTATGTTTAGTTTGATTCTTTTTAAAAATTCATTGTTTGTTTTTGGATTAAAAAGTGAGTTTTGTTTTTAAAATTTTTTACTTTACGATATATTATTTTTAAAATCGTATTGATCATATTTGCATATTTAGAAACGTAGGCTTTAAACTCAACTTTGTATATACTTTTCTATAGAAATGTTAATAAATCATGTCAAATATTTAGTAATGTTCAGTTCATTTCATTTTTAACATTTCATGAATTTATTAAATTCTAAATGATGTCTATAGGTAAGTCGTAGGTAAATTTTCTATAATTTAATAAAAAACTTTATTTGTTTTATTTTTAAGTTTTAGATAAGATAATTGCTAAATTGCTGAAAATGCGTTGTGTAGGTTCCAAAAAAATATTTTCCCCTTTAGGGCCCGTACCACAGGTACAGCCTAGGGGCCCACAGACTCTATATCCGGCCCTGCTTGTCCGTGATTGCTTGTGGGATCAGAGCTAATGAAGGCACAGGAATAGAAATTGTCCCTAAGCCTAGATATATACATAGGATTGTTATTTTTTTTATCTATTTAAAAATTTCCTTTATTTGTTTGCCTTTTTGTTAATTACATATTGTCACATTTCTCACTTATTCGCATTTTGCTAATTGTTTACTAGCTAAGACGTGCGCACTGACAATGTCAGTACTGGGCTGGTTCTTGCCCTATTAAAAAGTTAGTGACTTTTAATTTTCATTTTTTTTTATTGTTATTTTATTTTTATATTTGCCTAAATATTTATTTTAAGACGGTTAGATGAATAGCAGTGCTAGATCTCGCAGTCGTCTAACATTTTTTTAAGATTGTCTGTTAAATTTAATGCTTGCTTTATTTTTTTATTCATTTATATATTTGTAATAGCCGTCTATGACTACGATCTACATGAAGGTAAAAAAATCAGGCCATGGCAAATTCGACTAATGTCTCATCGATTAATTTGTATATCCAGGGTGTCCCGAAATTAGGTGACAATATTTTAAGGGGATAAAGTACATCCAAAAATAGGACTAAAATCCTCTATTAATATACCTTAAAAAACGCTTCGTTATGGGGCTAGAGCCCCCCGAATGGAAGCTATGATAAGAGGTTATTTCAAAATATCTTAGAAATTATCTTAGAAACTGATTGAAGTATCAAAACAAAATTTGATTCATGTTTTACCCATGACAAGACGCAATAAACGGTTTGTTTAGCTTAGGTGTATTTCTTCCAGTGGCGTCCCACTGGGTAGGTAGTAAGGAGAATATTGCCCTAACTTTTTTATTTGTAGGATTTTTTAACGCCAGGTGCAATTTTTAAAAGCACTAGTCTTCTATTAAAAAAAGATACTCTTGCTTCAATTTGGTAGGATTTACCATTTTTCAGTAAAATCGATTTAAAAATTTTCGGTTTTTTACAACCCGTTGAAAAGGCTAAGGTGTTTTTTGCATATCTCAGCAAACACTTGATATTAAAACATGAAATTTATTAGAAGTTCTACCAACGACAAGGCATATTTATTAAAGGATGTAACATTAAAATATTTTTCCAGTGGTGTCGCACGGATTGGAACCTAAAGTAAATATTACTATTTTTTTTTATTTGAGGGGCTTTTCTTTTATACCATTTTCAAATTCTCCGTGCCTCACAAAACATAACACGCAGGTCTAGATTTTGCATCCAACAAAATGGAAATCATTTCGAACATTTGCTTAAGAATTAGTTTCCCGTGTGGTTTTACAATTAAATTTGATTTGCAATTTGTTATTTTTTTTTGTTTTATTTTAAGTCTCTTATACAAATAAATATTTAAAAAACAAGGTCTAAAAATCTGTTGAAAACCTTATATTCTGTCAAATTACAATAATGGAAGGTTTTATTAACAAAAAATTTAAAATTTTTAAAAAATTACATTAAAAGTATGAAAGCCCCTCAAATTAAAAAAAAAATTGTAATATTTACTTTAGGCTCCACCCCGTGCGACGCCACTGGAAAAATATTTTAATGTTACATGTTTTAATAAATATGCCTTGTCGCTTCTAATAAATTTCATGTTTTAATATCAAGTGTTTGCTGAGATATGCAAAAAACACCTTAGCTTGTAAAAAACCGAAAATTTTTAAATCGATTTTACTGAAAAATGGTGAATCCTACCGAAATGAAGCAAGAGTATCTTTTTTCAATGAAAGACTTTAGTGCTTTTAAAAATTGCACCTGACGTTAAAAAATCCTACAAATAAAAAAGTTAGGGCAATATTCTCCTCACTACCTACCCAGTGGGACGCCACTGGAAGAAATACACCTAAGCTAAACAAACCGTTTATTGCGTCTTGTCATGGGTAAAACATGTATCAAATTTTGTTTTGATACCTCAATCAGTTTCTGAGATGATTTGAAAAAACCGCTTATCATAGCTTCCATTCGGGGGGCTCTAGCCTCATAACGAAGCGTTTTTGAAGGTATATTAATAAAGGATTTTAGTCCTATTTTTGGATGTACTTTATTCCCTTAAAATATTGTCACCTAATTTCGGGACACCCTGTATATACCTACACCTACTATCTTTTGAATAATTAATTTGGTAAACAATCATCCAAACAATCGATCGGTCAAACAAGCGAATAGTAAAACAATCGATTTAAAGAAAAATCGTCTATTTCTAAAATCGATTATTAGAAATAATCTGAAAATCGATTTATCTGTTATTACTTTTTGGAAATTTTTTTAATCTACCGGCCGATTAATCGGTCAATAATCGACTTTTATGCCCAGCCCAAGAAAGAAGAACGTGATTTCAAAGCAATTTAGTTTTTATTTGTAGATATATTGATGCAAGGTAAATCATTTTTATACTTTTTTTATTGGGTTAGACACGGCGGTAGCTCAGTGCTAAGTTACATGCATTCCACCATGGCGGGCCGAGTTCGATCTTCGGAGAGGGCATAAGCACACTAAAAAATACTGCAGGGAAGAGTAAAAAATATCTTCCAACCCACCCTATTCACGCCGGTAACCAGGCCGAATATTTCGTGGGGTACGGAAGAGGGTAGCACTCAATCTCAACAAAATCGATAGGTCATGCAATAACGTAAAAACCAAAAGTTGATAGCCCTTGGCGGGAAATGCGCATTATTAAGGATCATGGTTCGGAACCTATGTTAAGCTGTAAGTTCCCTTAGGAATGGCCCTGGCAGCGAACGAAGAGGAAAAAAGCCCAATTCTAAAGAAGGGCAAGAAATGACAACGACATTTATTGGGTTTGGATTTATAAAATAAAACAGAAACAAATAAGTTTATATTTATTTAAAATATCTAATTAAAGGTTCAGAAAAACAAAGTAGTCAGACAGGGTGATCTTGAGAAGATTAAAAATATATACTTTTTATCCACTTTCCACTCTAGTCCACTTCCTTACCATCAACTCAATCCACTCAATGTAGGAATTCACATTTGTATACAGTGCGTTCCCATTACAAGTAAATGTGTAGTTAGAATTAAGATAGGAATGAATCACTGATACCACTCCATGGATAAAGTATCTATTCTTATAGTTAGGATTCTTGAATACTGCTCCTCCGCCGCTATCTCCTTTACAAAGGGTTGCATCTGAAGCAGGGGCAATAAAAAAGATTTAAAAAATTCTCCAAAAAATATTAATAAGGTTCAGTGTATTTTAACAGATTTTTAATACTAATACTAAACTTATTATAAACCGCGGTAGTGGTTCAGAGGTTGAGTTACTGGCATTCGACCGTGGCGACCCGGGTTCGATTTCCGGACTGGGCATACACACAATAAAAAAAGTATGTCCGAAATTCAGTGGAAAACTTATTATACTTTCTTATGCCAAGCATTTTGGTGTTGGTTCAAAGTAATATATATATATACCTACAGGGTCCTGCTTCTCACTTTCCGTCTGCTATACAGAGTGCTACAAATTCGTGTGCGTACAAGGGGATCTCAAAAACGGTAAGGGATACGAAGATGGTTAAATTGAGCAAAGTTGCGTATTTTGGGACTTAATATTTGGCGAAAGAAAATTCTAAATATTCCAAATACCTTCGGAGATATCCGAAAAAAACCGAAATTTTTAGTTTTGGTTTTGAATTTTTTGCGCCTTCATTTTTGACTTGGAAAAAAAAACAAAAAACACTTTCTCATAGCCGTTCCTTATGTTCTACAAGGTGGCGTTATTCGTTTTTAAATTCGACGTTTCGTTTTTTTGATACCAACATCAAGTAAATTTTTTTAAGTACGGACCTGAAATTTTAAAAAACATTTTTAGGGACTTCTACGCTTTGGAAATTTAATACAATTTAAAGAATTTTAACGTTTTGTCATCAAATATCACATCATTAGTATTTAATTATTTTTAGGATAACTCAAATATTAAAATTACATTACAGAAAGTTGTGGCGTTTAGCCGTTTAATTTCAATAAGAGTTAAGTTTCTATGCATGAGAAGTAATTCTATTTTTTATTAGTATAATATTTATTTTTTTAATATACCATCTTATATGGTTTTTGCCTTAGACCTAGATCGAAATACTGTAATACAGAAAGAAATTAATGCTCCCCGAGTAAAGAGGAGAAGGTAACTGGAGTGTTAGTCTAGTTATGTTACTGTAATGCGCTTAAGTTTGTTTCAAAAACAATTTCAATTTTTTTTTATTGCTTATACGATCTGATAATGCCAGTTTCTGGTGAAACATGTAACAAAAAATAAACAGACAGAAAAATATTTGAGACCCATGCTTTTGATCTTTTTTCTTACAAAATATCAAATATCAGGCCTTGGACGAATTTTTCAAATCAGAGTTTTTTTATTATTTGTCTCTAAATGTTCAGGACCGTAATGACATAAAAAGCGAACTTGAAAAAATGTGTTATTAGATGACATAACTTTAAAATATATTAAATTTGTAAAGCTTAGAAGTCCCTAAAACTTCGCATTCGGAATATTTACAATTTTCTTTTACTAAATTATTAATCCCCAAAATACGCAACTTTACCTTAATTTAACCATCTTCGTATATATTACCGTTTTCGAGATCTCCTTGTACGAACACGAATTTGTAGCACCCTGTATAGTTCAGTTATTACTTAAGTTAGGATTTTAATATTTTATCTACTGTAAGTACCTGTATCCTAGAACACGTTTTAGGAAAACAATATTCTTGATTATATAGGGTGGCCAAAATAAGAGTGACCTTATAAAGATACATTTTTTAGACTATATGCCATTTATTTTATTGCCTATTTGAGTGCCTCATATGGTTACCTACATATTCCAAAAATTTTATTAAAATCGGTTAAGTAATATCAGCGGAAAAAAAAAGTTTTAAACCACACTCTGGTACAAAAAAAACGTTCGTATTATATAACGTTTAACAGTCTCTTTTACCAAATTTTATTGATACGTTACAAGTAAGGAGACATTACAGAAAGTCTGCAATTTATCTTCCAGCTTCAAGTTGTTTAGAATATGGCATATTATTCTCTTCTTTAATTAATATTTGCATCTGCAAGTTAACTTGTAATATCAGTAAAGGTGTGCAACATACCAAAATCCTAACGTAAATAATAACTGAGCTATAGAAGATGGAAGGTGAGATGCAAGAGTAGCTATTGCAGCTAAATCTCGCCTCGGTATGGCTGTGCCTTCGCCGTAAAGACTGCACCCATCTCAATCATATGCAGCATCTAGCTAGTATAAATAGAGCTGTAGTTACTGTACTTAGTATTAACCTGAATATGACTGGAGATACTTACTAGTTGAGGGGCGCGCTCTAGCAATAACGCCGCCCTGGGCAAAACAAGAAATTGCCGCCTTTTTCATCCCTTGTACAAATCACAAATATAAAATGTACCAGGCAGCGGCGCCAGGATTTTGGATCAAATCAAAAGTGATTTCTAAAAAAAAAAAAAAAAGGTCGTAGCTCGAAAATAAAACATACATCTCATTTAAGCTTTTGACGCCGGGGTGGGCACTCAAGTTGCTTAAGCTATCAACATAAGTGCGCACCTCGGTGCCAAGACCTTAAATCAGATGTATGTTATTTTCGAGCTACGACTTTTTTTTTTTTTTTTTAGGAAGTTAACTGGGAATTGGAATGGTTCAAACTTCGAATATACGTAGGGATGTAAGTAGGCAAAACGGGGATTTATTGTTTTTTTAGATTTTATGCCGCCCTGCTAGGCCCCTTATGCCGCCCTCCCAACTTGCCGCCCTGGGCAGGGGCCCAGGTTGCCCCCCCCCCCCTAGAGCGGGCCCTGGTTGAGACGTTGTGATGTAAAACGAATAAAGACAATGCAAGTCCAAAACTCTTCTATCATTAAAGAAAAGTAATGTCGTCTTCAGTTATATACTTTTAATAATGTAACAAAAGTTACTTTTAAACAATATAACCAAATTTTATTGTAACATAACATGTTTGGTGGGAAGTGGTAAAGATTATATGTCGTTGCCTTGTTTTACCAAAATTATATGCACATTTAAAAAATAAAAGTAAAATTGATATAGGCGCTCATTTAAAAAAAATTATAATGTGTGATACGTTATTAAATAAATAATTTTTGGGCTTGGAAGTCAGATACCGATACTTTATCTAAACTTCAGATAAAAAGACATTTTCTAAAAGAATATTTTTAATTGTTTCGAAATTATAGGTTACAGATTAGATTCCAACACAACAATTCTCTTTAAAGATAAGTTGAACGTGCTGCGAGGTAAGCAATGTTCTGTTAGGCTGCATTATATGTTTCCTGCTTTCGAAAAAACTTGATCAGGAAAGACGGAGCCTACAGAGGTATATAGCCAAATATGTAATCGCCATTTTTTTGAGTGTGAGAAATCTGTTATTATTTTCCCAGTATCTTAGAGGATTTAGTTCCAATGGGTTCGTAGGCTCATTTAAATAAATTTCAATTTCTTTATCCAAATCAGGTACATTGTTTTGTTATTGTCCATTTTTATTTTTCGTTTATTTCAAGAGAAGTTTATTAATAAGAATAAGTTTTACGATCACTGCAATTATACCACAGAACGAATTACACACGCACAAGATCAGAAGAGGAAAAAGAATATACTTAACGATCAAGGCATTGCAAATCCATACCATTCAAAGACGGTTGGCGTATAGCAACAAGAAAGTATTTGAATTTCGGATACTTTCCAGGTACTTTTTATCCGTAATTTAAAGTATCGGCCCTTATCTCATATTTGTGAGTATTGGCAGATATTGAGTATCGGTATCCACCCAAGCCTTTTTATCTAGAATTTAAGCATCGAATAAAAATGGCGTATGTCCATATAAACTTTAGAAGTTAAATTCATATCCGGGTAAATCGGAAGTGGTTTTGAAGGTTTGAATTTGCCGAGAAATGACAATTTACACACCCATTAAATCCTAATATTTTTAAAAATTGGGGAGGGGGACCTTTACAGTGTTGAATCAACAGCTTAGATAAACGTTAACTAGAACACTGACGCGCTTCATATGCATCTTGGCTCAGTTATGGGTTTTTATAATAAAATTATACGACACAGAAACTTACTTGTGTGAAATCCAAAACATAATTTGTCCGAAACAAGATATCGTTGCTTAAAATCCCGATCTAAATCGAGTGCACAAGATTCCGTATTATACAGCAACTCAGCTTCTTTTAATACCTCCGATGGCTTTCCAGTTGAATCGAACCCCCATCCTGATACCTGCAATAATACCTATACTTAATAATCGAGCAAGGAATGATACTATATATTATTTATAAGTATAAAAAATTACACATGTGCCTACTGGGTCATAGCCAGACTCGAACTTTCGGAGGAGCGCACAAAGTTGTTGGAAGGGCTAATTTATAAAAAAAATTATTAGCTCAAAAAGAAATAGTGCCGCAGGTGAAAAAATTTTGAGACAACGCTCAAATTCAGAGCAATCTGGGGTGGACACGATTCCCTGCTTCCATGATTATTACGGCATCGGCACTGTAAATAAATACGAAATAAAGGTAAAGGTACGCATGTATGTAGGATTGTAGGTATCACAAAAAAACAAAAGTTTTATTTTTATATTAAACACTGAAAACATTAACATTGATGATGCATTAATAAAAATAATAAACAAAAGAAATATGAAGTAAATTCATTTATTTTTCATCTGTCAATTATTTACTCATGATATCTTAGAAACGACTACTATAAACATCATCATATAGTATCATAGGAAATATTAGCTGGCGATAAATTTTGAATCAACTTTTACCCGAATACGAAAACACGAAAAGTATATGAGATGTCCACAACCTGGGGCTACAAGGGGCATCTATGAAATTACTTAAAACGAATTACTAGCTTATTAAGATATACCTACCTATAATAACTATTTTCCAACCAGTCCCTAACAAATAAATATTAAATTTCAAGTAAAACATTTTTTTTCTATAGCTGATGTTAAAATGTTGTTATAGCAACTCTTTTGAGTAGATAAACACCTTAACAGCAAGGGTAGATAAAATGTTTAACTTTTTTTATTCAATTAAATTTACAAATTCATACACATAAATTCAAGGATTAACAAGTGCAATTTTACAATTAACATCTACTTTTCGAATACCACAACTTGTACTCGTTTGCTTAAATACTTGAACCGAGGTACTGGATTGATTTTCAGGTCCACCAAGTATAGACTTGGATACAACAATCTTATTGCATACTGACTGTTCCATGTTAAAAATTAAAAAAGATTTTAAAATAATAAAAAATTGGTTTGATAAAAATTTATTAACCATTAATTTTGATAAAACCAATTATCTACCTTTCACTTTAAATCCAAATAACGCACCACAAAATATGAATAGTATTAAAATAACTGATGACATTGAAATTTTAAAAGTTAATCAAGTAAAATATTTAGGAATAATCTTTGACAGTAAATTAAATTGGAATTTTCACATAGAATATTTGATTAAAAAATTAAGAAGTTTACTACCTATTTTTAGAAACATTAAAAAAATTTTGAACGTAAAACAACTGGAAATATTATATTATGCTTTAGTTAAAACTCATTTAAATTACGGAATTTTAGGTTGGGGAGGAATAAATAGAACTTTAGTTAAAAAATTAGAAATATTACAGAAAAGATTTCTAAAAATTATATTTAATAAAGATTATCTTTAGTAAAAGTCGAAATAAAAGCATGGATATTGGAAACGGATAATTTAAAAATATTTTTCGAAATGTTTTAATTGATATTGTTATGAATAATATATTTTTCAAAATTTAATTATACCTATATCTTCAAAAAAACTGCGTTTATATTTATATACATATATTAAAAAGTTTTTTTTATTTACAATTTAACTTTTATATAATATTAACAAATATTTAAACAAAATATTTTAATATTCTCATATATTTATAATTTAAAATATTAAGATTTGCCCCTAACAAGCACGTCTTCAGGGGATCAAAGAAGAAGTTTATTAAGGAAGATAAATAAACAAATGTATTTATAAATATTGAAAAATAAACTCTTATTATTATTATTATGTAAGACTTTTTCACTCACGATATTCTTGATGTTTTTCCACTTTTTAAAAGGACTGGTGTTCCTTCTCATACATCATCCTATATTTTTGGGGCAATAATAAACTTTCTGCTTGCAACGCTGCAGTAGTAAGACAGTAGATTTTTTGAAATTTCTTTTTTCTATTATAATGTAGACATATTAAATAGTAAATATCACCAAAAAAATTTGCGGTATATCGAGTATTTTTTGTAAAAAAATGTTTTACCTACGACCAAAATGAAGCTTTTTATAATTTCCATCGTAAAAACTAGCTGGTGTCATATTTGTTAAATGATAGATGATGAACAAAAAAAATGCCCTGTTGAACAAGTTCTAACCCGCCCCAATACACCGTTTTAGGGTTTCAATTGTTTATATACATATTTAATAACAAATTTTTTTATAAATTTAACTTGATCGCAACGCGACGTATTGTATAACAAAAAACACGAAACGCCAACTTCAAAGTTTTTTTAATTTGATCAATACTTTACATCCTAACATAAATTTTACTCTAGAAGTAGAACAAAACAATTCGATAAATTTCTTAGATCTTACAATAACCAAAGTAAACAATAAACACAGTTTCTCGATATATCACAAACCTTCACATACAGACATTCTAATACATAACAGTTCGAATCATCCATATTCCCATAAAATGGCAGCTTTTAACTCATTTGTCTATAGATTGTTAAGTGTTCCGTTATCAGAACAAAACTATATTCAAGAGTTAAATATAATAAAGCAACTAACAGTAAATAATGGCTATCAACCTAATGTAATAGATCAAATTATAAACAAAAAACAACTAAATAAAGCAATTAGTTTAGCACATCCAACTTTTAAACGTACAATGAAAACTTAATTTACAAAACACTCACATATACTGGAAAACTTTCACTATTAGCTAAAAACTACTTAACGAAAAGAAATTTTAAAATCTCATATAAAACCAATAATAAGTTAGGCAAACTAATTAAAAATAACAAAAGCAGAACCAAAAAAGAACAAAAATGTGGAGTGTATAAACTAAAATGTGGTAGTTGCCCAAAAGTTTACATCGGACAAACAGGTAGAAGTTTTGAAACAAGAATTAAAGAACACAAAACAAGCTATAATAAAAAACTCACCAATTCTCATTATTCCTTACATCTTAATAACGAACAACATAATTTTGATGACAAATTTGAAATTCTACATGTAGAAAACAAATCAATAAAACTTAATTTTTTAGAAAGTATGGAAATTAACAAATACAAAAATTTAAATATTTTATTAAACGATCAGCTCGATTTGAATAATTCCCCATTATTAAATCTATAACCATTCGGTATTCCCTGACATTATTATAACAATAGTTTTTAAAAATATTTTTCAGAATAGTTAAGAAAAGGTGTGTTTTCATAATTAGGGTTCGGTACTTTATTACTATAATGTCTTTATTATTAAGTTGTAAAATAGGTACATTATTTTGGAGTAGGTTACCATTATATTTTAAGAGAATATTATTTGCATTAGATTTCTACTATCTGACGAAGACACTGTGTGTCGAAACAATTGTCATAGTACAATAAAAAAAAATAAGTGAAGATTTATACATTCTTGTATTCTTTTTAACCTAGTTTCTATAATGGATCTTCATCAAGTAACGGCTACATCTATTGAATAAAAAAAATCCCGTTAACCACTTGCTAACCTACCTTAACACATCTATTAGAGCAGATTACCGAATCCTCAGTTCAACTTCAAACGGTGTATTGGGGCTGGTTAGAACTTGTTCAACAGGGCAATTTTTTTGTTCATGTACTATTGACTATTATTTCCTGACTTAACATATTTCGTAAACAATCTGACAACGTTGCTGTCATCTATCATTTAATAAACATGACACCAGCTAGTTTTTACGATTGAAATAATAAAAAGCTTAATATTGAAATATTTTGCCTTAATGTTGGTCGTAGGTAAAATATTTTTCTACAAAAAATAATCGATATCCCGCAAATTTTTTTGGTGATATTTACTATTTTATATGTTCACGTTATATTAGAAAAAAAAAATCGAAAAATCTACTGTCTCTTAAGTCGACCGGACCCGGTTTTCTTCTTCTTGTGTTAATTCTTTTCCGTACATTTCGTATTCACTTCGTACACAAAACGCAAAAATACTGAACACTCCACAAAAACCAGAATGTAAAATTTGTTTGACATTTGTTGACAGAGTAATTCATATCCCGAGTAACGGAGCAACACAGTTGCGATTTTTCTTCTTGAGCGCAATTAGCGTCTCGACGCTAAAAAATACTCTCAATGATAAAGTACAACTTTATCGTCTTGTACAATAAATAACTATTAACGATGGCCGATTTTAAGGTTACCGCTACAGACACAAGCGCAATTGCAATAAACGTTTTTAACCACTGCACTGGTAACAAACTATGATTAAAATAATATACCTGGTAGTTGTATTTATTAGGTTTAAATTGATATTTGTAAAATTTTATAGATCTTTGGTAATAAATTTAGTAATTGTGCTTTTCAATGGAATTAATAATATATTAAACCATAAAGGTAATTCATAGATTTACCAACCAAAACCAAACATATATGATAGAAATGCATGTTGCAAAACGTGCGGGTCGTTTACTACCGTATTTTAATTTTCTATTATGTGAGACGGTCGACCTAACATTCCTCTGTCTAGTAGATAATTTTCTTTTTTATTAAATATTCAGGGATAAGCATTGATGATCTATTATTCTTCTGTGCCAAATGTTGGTTTTCTCATGAAGATAAATATCACAGCAAGACAAGACATCAACAGAATAAAACATTTGATTAAAAATAGTTAAAATAATTTAAAAAATTAAAAAAAGGTTTTGTAGATTTATTATGATACTGAAAAATGTATCGTAATAGATTTCTTATGAAATAAAATTAGAAAAAAACATTTTTGCACCCAATTCCCGCGACTAAAGGTAATAAAGCAATCAGTAAAATTTTAATCATTACCACTCCAATATTATTATCTTCTACGGTTGGGAGATTCTTATAGCATACAGGCTGTACAACTTTAGACATCGCAAAATGAATCTTTAGTTTTAACATGGCTATATCGCCTCGATAGTTTAGTAATGCTCCTCTGTACTCTCTGGGTACTTCAATTTGATCAACCTGAAATTAAGATATTAGTTAATTCAGCACATAATAAAGGATTAATGCGTTGGATAATAGTTATTTATAATTTATGTAACTAATGTTTGAAATAAAACATACATCCTCAAATAACAGGGAAGTAGTATGTAGATAACTAAGATAACAGGCAGTTTTGCCAAATCTCGTTAATCGATTTTTCTAAAGCGAATCAAAATTCAAAATCAAATTCAAAATAATTTATTCACCAAATATCATAAACATGATTTGAGGTTTGTTATTAATCGGTCAAATACACTGCGTCGATTAATTATGGAATAATTAAAAAAGTACTTGATTTTCAAAATTCAATCAATCTGTTCTATTTTCAGTTTATTGGGTAGGCTGTCTCTTGGACCACTAAGAATAATCTGTGTGACTTCACTTTGCGTTTTTTTTTAAATTCAGGGTGATGGCCTAAATATCAAGCTGAATAAAATCTGCTGATTTTCTAAAATTCGAAGTTATAAAAATGGAATTTTATTATTGCGTTGTTTACAGCTTTATGTTTGGTACTTAATGTATTCCCTACAGCGAAGTGCCGTTCGTGTCAATTAAAAAAAAATTAAATTCTAAAAACCGGTAAATTATTTAACTCCACTTTCCCTCAGTTTTCGAGAATGGAGAATACAAAGTCCAACCGTTTATAACACTGACACTGATATTTTAAACTTTATTTGTCTCAATATTTTAACTAGCCTATTGGTGGAGCTTCTGTTTGATAAACTCCTATTACAGTTACCACTCTATAGGCCGATACTTTATGATTTAGTCCATGTTCACCCGTCCACGTTTAGCTCGAGTTTACCACATATTATATACATACGCTATATTGCCAATACAAGCAGCCGCACGTAGCAAGAAGACACCCATCGTGCGATTCAAAATAACCTGAGTTGGGGTCCGTGGCGCTTGCGCAGTAGGGAAAAAATTAGGCAACCGACACGCTATTTAACAGAACGTAAGCAGAACTCAAGGTCTCTTGAACACAACCGGCTTGCCGTTGTATTCTTATTTGCCATCTTTTAATTCGTTCATTCGTGTGTGGTTATAATTTCCAAAGTTTGGGGTGTTAATATTTATAAAACTTTACTTTAAACATTTTTTTTTGTTAGTTTGTAAATTGTTAGTCGTTTCCATCTTTTTTTACGTTGTATTCGTTCGGATGTTCCGTATGGTGATTGTGGATATTATTTTTAAGTTTTGGGTGCGAATTTAGGTATAAAACTTTACCAGACATTTTGTTATTGCTAGCGACTTGTGTCTCAAGATGGGTAGAAAAAAGTACATTATCCTTTTTTGTAAGAATCGCGGTTCAATACCAGGAATAAGGTATGTCAGGTATAAAATATTAATTACTTAGTTTTATTTGACCATAAACTGTACACACCCCGAACTAACGGGTGAATTTAAATAAATGCTTGTAAAAATATTTTGAAAGTTGGTCTTGTCAAATGTTTACATCAAGAAGCAAATTTCCGAGCTACGCAAACTCAACGGGCCCTGATCATCTGCCCACAGTGGTGTCATCATTGAATCATGGTATTAGCAATATAGTGTATGTATATGTGTGGAGTTTACATGGAGCGCAAACGGCGTACATATTACAGCGTAAGTAAGACGTGATTGGTCGAAAGACAGCTGATTGACATTCAATCAGCTAACTATCAATCATAACTGACTTGCATTGTCACATTTACGCTGTTTGTACTCCATGTGAACTCGCGCTTAAGCCACGTTGACACGGTTCAAGTGACTTGAACAACTCACTTGAATTCAACTGAATTGAACGCTTGAAAAAGTTTACACGTTTCATTTGACATGTAGGCATTTCACAAACATTGGTATTTTTGATAGGCTAAAACAAATTTCAGCGACTTTTCCTCGGTCCACCTAGTGCCGGCCATCTTGAATTTGTCGACTTGAACGAAAAAGTTGAAGCTTGTTCAACTGGCGATTCTTTCAAGTGAAATGAATCAAGTCAGATGAATTGGAGGTTTACACGTTCAATTTAGTTGAATTCAAGTGAGTTTTTCAAGTCACTTGAACCGTGTCAACGCGGCTTTAGTCTTACCTCAGAATATTGTGCAACATGATTATCTCTTTCATCATTATATGCGATGTAGTATTTTCCAGCTCCAACACGGTAATATGTTGTATTATATACTTTACCGTTTTCATCCGTTACAGAATGAGCAGCTAAAACAAACACTATTTTATTTAAATACATTTAATAATTTATTTTTCAAACTAGAATTATTTCAAGTATCCATTTAACATTTTAGCCGTTCCTTTTTTCTCCTTCGTTGATATTTTCCAGGGAAACTTTTAGTTCGGTATTCTGGGAGTAGGCTATTGATGAAATGTAAAACGCACTTCTTAAATTCAGTATTAAAATAGTATATTTATATACCACTTACACATTCATAAGGACGGATTACGCTTTTTGTCATGGGGGGTGTTATCGTAATTTACATTTAACATTTTTGGATTTGGCGCATTAAGAAGTTTAAAAAAGAGAGAAAAAAAGGAGAAAGAAGAGAAAATGGCATATTCCCATAGGAAAGTCTACTCCCATAAACCAAGAATTGAAGCTCAGCAAGTCTTCTGAAAAAGTTGAATTGTCTTCTGCTTCGTCTTACAGTTCACCAGTGGTTATTGTTAATAAGGCAAATAAAAAACCTAGATTTTGTAGGGCTTACAGGATGATAAACAAAATAATTGCCGATGAGCCTTCAATCCTGCCAAAAATAACGGATATTCTAAAAGACCTGGGTAGATGTAAAAGCTTCACTGTACTTTTAAAATCTGGGTACTGGCAAGTACCACTTAAGCTACTTTCCAAACAATACATTACCTTCTTGACACTATATCAGTTTACCGTTATGCCATTCGGTGCCAAGAATGCACCTGGAACTTTCCATCGTTTAATGACCAATGAAGTTTTGAGTAGTTACCTCAATGTCTTCTGTAAAGTCTATTTAGATATTATTATATATTCCCTCAATTTAGAGAGTCGCATTAAACAACTTTAACTAATATTTGAGCATTTAAGAATACATAATTTAAAAGTATTCCCCGAAAAATGTCAATTTGCCGCATCGGAGATAAATTATCATATATCCGATGGTGCGATAATTTCTTAAGAAAAACATGTTATAGCAGTAAAAAACTTTCGACCTCCACAAACCAAGAAACAGCAACAAAGTTTTTTTAGGGACGTGCAACTGGTTAGGGGAATATATCCCTCATATGTTTGATCTAACTTCCCCATTTACTTTCTTCTTACATAAAACTAACAAATATCGTTCAAACGAGACACATTAAAAAGGATTCGATACAATCAAAAAAAAAAAAATTAAACCCTTATTTTACACAGAGCTGACTTTTCTGAAAGATTCTGTTTGCAAGTTGACGCATCAACTCTCGGATTGGGTTGTGTGCTCTTTCAGTTTGATTCGGTGACCCAGGAAAGAAAAATAATATCCCACTTTAGTGCTAATTTTTCTGCAGCTGAAGCAAAATATCACTGCAACGAGCAAAAATGTCTTGCTGTCACTTAATTAACTTAATTAATAAATATCGCCACCTTCTTGAAAATAAAAAAATTATACCTATTTCTGATTCAAGGTTCCTTCTTGGGCTGGATAAATATAAAGATACAAAATCTAAATTTATTTGGTGGTCATTGCTTCTTCAAGAGCATTACTTTCACTTAGTTCATTGTGCCGGACGTAATGATGATCTTCCTGACTTTCTCAATAGGAATACTTATCAGGAAACTTTCGATATTGCTGAGGTAAGCAATGAACGACTACTTTCCCCTTTCAATGAAACAAGTAGAACAAACTGTTGGGGAATATATACATGATTGTATAGTTTGTGCTCCAGTCAAGAAAAGACAAGATCAAAAATCTTTTTGATTATAATCTTAAATAGAATATTTTTTTGCGTATGGTTCATTTTTTAAATTTTTTTGTAGGTTTTATCCAACCATTTTTTTTACAATTTGTATAGAAATAAGATTCTTTGTTGGTTCGTTGTTAAAATATCAGTCAGTCAGTAGACACCATTAAGGTCCGTTAGATCCATCTCCTGGTAACTTTGTCCACAAGATAATATCCAAAGAAACCATTGTTGAGACAATTGTTTCTATAGAAATTGTCTGGCTAATAAAGTTACCTACCATTAGGAGATGAATCTAGCGGAGATTAACCATAAAAATATTTTTTTAACCAGTATAAATGATCGGTTACACCCTCGAAGTTACGGGTGTGAAAGTGTGATTCGTTTCAGCCCGTAGTCTGGGGTGAAACCCATAAACCTTTAAAGAAATATATAAAAAACCGCTGTGGTTATTTTGACAGTGTTGAGAGTTGTAAATGTTCGAAACTTCAAGCTTCAACATATATTTTTTTTGGAATTTTTATTTTTGTAAGGAAACCGAAAAAAACGCAAAGTCCATTTTGACCGATTTCAGCCCGTTTGACGGTAAGTTGTATAAAATTAACTTTCAAATTTACAATTCAATAAATGTCGTCAATTTTCAGTTGCCATACACGTTAATTCCTTGGGATTAAAATTTTTATTTCATTCCCTCATTGGAGGGAATTACTGGAAGAGTAAACATATATATTTTTTTAAATTTTTACATTTACTTACCAGTAAGAACTATATTAGTCGTTATTAGAGATCCAGTGCCAATATTCGTAAAGTATGGGTCAGACTCCTTATTGCTATATACCGCCACTACCCAAGGATAATTTCCTATCTCCACTTCTTTTTCGCCCACTATCAACGGTGTTGCAGATAATCTTCTCTCTCCGCATACTAAAAAGAATACTTTACTTATATTTTCTCCTTATTTTTATGGAACCAATATTTCAACAAAGTAATTCATTTACTCGTAGAGCAGGTGAAGCCTGTGAGTATTTTTACAAGTGAGGCAAATTTTGAGAGCAACTAGTAATGTTAGAAGCAAAATGTAGTTTTTTTATCACGAATGTGCCGTAAGTGTATTTATTTTTAATTGGCACCGATATAATAATAATAGTAATAATAATAATAATAATATTAATAATAATAAGAATAATAATAATAATAATAATAATAATAATAATAATAATAATAATAATAATAATAATAATAATAATAATAATAATAATAATAGCCCTCAGGGGCTTGGAGTCGACGAGCCTCCTCCAAGTACGGGACTTGGCAATCCCGAGGTACCTGAGCCCGGGGAGTAAACCCCGAAAAAATAATCCGAAATCTAAAGTGTTTGCCGTGCTGAGGGATAAATGGCTCTGCGTTAATGAGCCACAAACGGCTACCTACGGATACCTGGCGACCTTCGGTTGGAACACAGCCTTGCTGTAGTAAGGGAGCACTGCTGCAGTTGACCACCATTTCTTCCCTACTCGTGGGACTATATATGAGTCAAATAAATAAAAAACAAAACAAAGAGATATCCACCTCTATAAATATGGATGTGGCTGGAGGTCCACCCCAAAACACCACCAACAACAATACGAACCAAGAGACGGGGGTTCCTCCTCGGTTCTTGGTCGTTAAAAGAGATGAAGGAGACTTCTCAAAAGTTAGTCCCTTCATAATAGAGAGATCTTTTATTTTATAGTCTGATCGGCACGCCAAAGAATGTTAGGAAAATTAACGATGGACTCCTGATAGAAACCGTATCTGGAGCTCAATCAAAACGCTTACTGGAAGTTAAAAAGCTAGGAGAGTATGCAGTAGAAGTATACCCACACCGAAATCTTAACACCTCTAAAGGTGTGATATACTGCCCAGATCTTTTAAACTGTACAATAGAAGATACCCTGGACGGCCTAAAAAACCAAGGTGTTTGAGAAGTGAGACGAATCAAAACAAAAAAAGATGGAGCATTAGTTGATACGCCTAATCATATTTTAACATTTAATAAACCTATACTCCCAAAACGAATAAATGTGGCATTCTACTCACTAGAAGTCAGAATGTACATTCCACCTCCCATGCGTTGTTTTCGATGTCAGAAATTTGGACATACATCTTTCCGATGTAACCAGCCACAAGTATGTGTATGTGGTAAACCTTTACACGAAGGTCAGCCATGTAAGGAACCCGTTACATGCGTTAATTGCGAAGGTCCTCATTCAGCCAGGTCACGACAATGTCCAGTTTTTAAAAAAGAATCAGCCATTCAAGAAATCAAGATCAAAGAAAATGTCTCATATATAGAGGCCAAAAGAAAAATAAATATATCTTTACCTTCTACCGGAGTGAGCTATGCAGCAGCATTATCTACTCCAGCGAAAATTGACTTTTCAGACCTTATTGAACAATTAGTGCCAAAAATTATAAATGCCTTATCTTCAGCACCAACTTTTCGTGCCCCCAAAGAACCCTCAGCACTGGAAAAACGAAAGAGGATTGATTCCCCAGAACAACTATCCTTACCATCGGGAGATGAAACATCACTCAGTGCCCAAGTTACTGAAGTAAGAAAGAAAAAGAAAAAAGCGGGATGGCCAAAAGGCAAGCCACGAAGCCAAGCGTCTGAGCATTCAGTGCTCTCTGCAACGTGATACTTACCTGTGATATCTTCTTTTATTAATATTTAGTAATTTTATTTATACATTTATTTATTCTATTTTTACATACTCACAAAAAAAAAAAACAAAAAAAACAAAAAAACAAAAAAGATATGGATACAATTATCCAATGGAACTGTAACGGATGTAAAACCCATTTTCCAGAATTAAAAAGCATAATAGCTGAAAAAATACCATTCTGTCTATGTCTACAGGAGACACACCTAAGACCCCAGGAACACTTCTCGGTGAGGGGTTTTAATCTTTTTAGACAGGATGTGATCCCTCATATGCGAGCTAGGGGGGGGCGTTGCCATTCTGTTAAAGGAAAATATAAAAACACAAAGACTAGACATTCAGACTCAACTGCAAGCAATAGCTGTGAAAATTAAATTTCCTATGAATATGACGATATGTAACATATACTTACCCGACGACAATTGGAGGCTGGAGGATCTGAGTAACTTAGTCCGACAGTTACCTTCACCATTTCTAATTACAGGAGACTTTAACTCCCATAATCCTCTGTGGGGCTCTCGCCACTTAGACGGGCGTGGCAGAGCAATTGAAGAATTATTGAATGATTTTGATTTAATAGTACTAAATACAGGCGAAGGTACTTACCTTAATTCTAGGTCAAATAACTTCACCGCTATTGATCTATCAATCTGCTCACCCGAAATAGCACATTTGTTATCATGGAAGGTGCTTAAAGATCACCTTTTTACCGATCACCATCCAATATCTATAGAACTACCAACTCGAAACATCCAAAGCAACACTTTACGTAGATGGCGACTAGAACAAGCTAACTGGGACCAATTTGCAGAACTACTTAGTCTAATTGAAATGAAAGATACTATCACAGAAACAGTTGAAGCTATTACTACAGCTATAGTGCAAGCCGCCGAATTATGTATTCCCATGACAAATAATAGTAAATCGAGACCAACTGTACCATGGTGGAACGAAGAAATAAAGCAAGCAATTAAGGAAAAGAAAAGAGCTCTTAACATTTTTAAAAGATATCCCACACGAGATAATATGGTTAATTTTAAACGTCTGCGGGCAAATTCCCGCCGACTAATCTTAGCGAGTAAAAAGTCCTCCTGGGAACAATACGTAAACTCTATTAATGCTGATACAACTGCAACAGAAGTATGGAAAAAGATAAGAGCAATATCTGGACGAAAATTCCCTCCTCCCTCTCCAGTACTTCGAGTTGATAATGCACTAATATCAAATGCAGAGGATATAGCAAACTTGCTGGGAAACAACTTCCAGACAACGAGTAGTTCAAACAATTACGATCCAATATTCCTACAACAGAAACCCATATTAGAAATAGATCTAGACTTCTCTGAAAATGATACTTCACAATATAATGATCCTTTTACAATAAACGAATTGGAAAATGCACTTAAAGACGCAAATAAGTCCTCTCCAGGACCAGACCGTATTCCATACGAAATGATCCGCTAACTACCAAAGCATGTTAAAACATTACTGCTTGACTTGTTCAACAAAATATGGTCAGAAGGAAGCTACCCAGACCAATGGAGAGAAGCTACTATAATACCACTGCTTAAACAGAATAAAGATCCCGAAGATCCAGCTAGCTACCGTCCTATATCGTTGACCTGTTGTCTTAGCAAACTTCTTGAGAAAATGGTAAATGTACGTATAATGTGGTATCTAGAAAGAAATCGTCTTCTATCAGCCTTCCAGATGGGTTTCAGAAAATTTCGTTCTACTTCTGATCAACTGACTTACCTTGACGATGCTATTCAAACTAGCTTTGCAAACAGAAATCATTTAGTAGCGGTATTTTTCGACTTAGAAAAAGCATATGATATGACGTGGAGATATGGAGTAATCCAAACTATCTTTAACTGGGGGCTCAAAGGAAACTTGGCTCGCTTTATCTGCAGTTTCTTAGCTAATAGGAAATTTAAAATACGGATTGGAAACACGTTATCTAATGTTTACAATCTAGAAAATGGGATCTCTCAAGGCTCAACACTCAGTGTCACTCTGTTTGCTATAGCTATCAACAATTTATTGGAAGACGTTGATCCAAGTGTTGGAAAATCACTGTATGTCGATGATATTTCCATTTTTTACGCTGAAAGAAGTATGGAAGAAGTTGAACGAACGTTACAAAATGCTATTAATAATATCGTCCATAAAGCAGAAAGTCGAGGTTTTAGATTTTCAATAACAAAAACACACTGTGTTCACTTCTGCAGGTTAAGAACGCCACACAATGACCCAAATTTAACAATAAATGGCCGACCATTAGAATTCAAAGAAACAGCCACGTTTCTAGGGCTTACTTTTGACAGAAAACTCTCATGGAAACCACATATTGATAATCTGGCAGTAAAGTGCAAAAAGTCCTTAAATTTGATTAAATGCCTGTCTAGCATCAATTGGGGCGCAGACAGGAACACTCTAATTAAACTATATGAATCCCTAATCCTATCAAAAATGGACTACGGGTGTACAATCTACTCTGCTGCACGTAAATCTCACTTGATAGTACTGGATCGTATCCAAAATTTAGCGCTAAGGTTAGCTACAGGCGCCTTCCGTACAAGTCCAGCGACATCCTTATGTTGTGTATCAGGAATCCCTCCATTAAAATATAGAAGACAGAGATTCTTATTAAGCTATGGATCGGGAATAAAAGCCCAACCTAATCACCCCAATTACGAAGTTCTACTTAATGCAAATTTAGATGTATTTCAGGCGAGACCAACAATAACTAGACCGGTGGGTATACGCATTCAGGAACTTCTAGATGATATAGACGAAGAGTTTCCAATAACGTATGAACTGTCATACTGTGAAAGACCTCCATGGAAAATTGCTCCTCCAACTATACACTTTGAATGTGCTGCCTTCAAAAAGGGAGAAACCAATAACATTACATATCTGTCGACTTTCTACGAAATTAGAAATAAATACCCAGACAGTCAAGTTATCTATACAAATGGTTCCAAGACAGACCAAGGAGTTGGAAGTGCGTTTACAGCTCTGAATAAAGCACACTCCTGGAGGTTAAATCCTAAAACGATCATTTACACTGCTGAGCTCTATGCAATCTGGCAGGCATTGCGGTACATAGAATATGAGAAAAACAAAACGTTTCTCATTTGTTGTGACTCTCTAAGCGTATTGCAATCCATATCAAATACTTTTAGTTTTAATCCATTGGTGCAACACATTCTTTCTCTAATTCAATGGCTTGAGGAGCAAAAAAAGAGTATATACTTTGCCTGGATTCCAGGACATGTAGGAATACCAGGGAATGAACTTGCAGATGCCGCAGCACGACAAACAGCGGAAAATGAAAATGATCCTATGGAAAATGTACCTGTCCTCCCAGACGACATAAAAACATCACTAAAACAAAAAATTAACAACATTTGGCAAAACGAATGGACCGAAACTGAATCAAAACTTAAAATAAGTAAGCCTCTAATTAGAAAAGAAAAAATACACAAAGGTTTCACGCGAAGAGAACAAGTAGCCCTAATCCGCCTAAGAATAGGGCACACCAATCTAGCATCTATCCATATGCTAAGGGGAACCAGACCACCCGTGTGTTTAACATGCCAAAACCCACTGACAGTAAAACATATCCTTTTGGAGTGTAGAGAATATACAAATGAACGCGTACAAGCACAACTGCCTGACAGTATGGCCGAATGCCTTTCATACGAGAACGCCACGATGAATAAACTTATCCAGTTCTTGAAAAGCACGACATTACTAAAGAAACTGTAGTCAAAATTATGTTAATTATGTTAATAATTTAATTGATAAGTATAACGCGGCTAATGACCACAGCAGTTTATGCCGTTATAAACAAAAAAATAATAATAATAATAATAATAATAATAATAATAATAATAATAAAATTCTTAAAAAAGTGGTAGCAGCAGACACTGGATATACAGCCCTTAACTTAAAGCAGAACGGATTACCTAACATCATCCGCGCGCCGCCAAGTCAACAGCTTGTAACTTGGCAAGAGAAAGCTCTACACGGCAAATACCCTACTGCACTCCAAAATCCACTCATAGATAGAGAAATGTCACTGAATTGGTTAGAGAAAAGGCAGCTTCACGCTGAAACAGAATGTTTTATAATCTTTATCCAAGACCGTGTCATTCGAACTCGAAACTATGAAAAAGTCATCTTGAAAATAAATGTGGAAGATGTGTGCAGAAAATGCAATTGCTCCGGAGAAACGATAGAACATATCACGGCGGGATGTGGTGCTATGGCCCCCAACGCTAACTGGGGAGACATAATCAGGTGGCAAAGATCATCCACAAGGAACTGGCCCATAAACTAGGGCTAAGGGAAAACCTCCCACCATACTACCAATACTCACCCGAGCCAGTCCTTGAATCCCCTAAATATCTCTTATACTGGGACAGGCCAATAATAACGGATAGAACAGTAGACCACAACCGTCCGGATATTCTTCTCATCGAAAAAAACACCAAGAAAGCTTTCATAATCGATATAGGTTGCCCACTAACACACAACCTCTCTAAAACCGAATCGGAGAAGAAGACCAAGTACTCGAATTTGGCTATAGAGATAAAAAATATATGGAAGCTAGATAAAATCGACATAATTCCGATCATAATATCGGTGGAGGGAGCTATGACGAAAAATTTTAGGCCCAACTTGGAAAAACTGGGCTTTTCAGGTTATTTATACCAACTTATTCAGAAAAGCGTCATCCTCCAAACTTGCCATATAGTACGGAAGTTTCTAAACAGTACAGGTTAAGATGAATTTCTTCTCTGTACTGTAAATAACACCAGCCTTACCAACCAAAAGCTGAGAAACAGAACACTGAAAACATAATAATAATAATAATAACATTTAATAATAATTACCTAACCACAAAACGCTCAATGCGATCGGTACATGTCTGCATTTAGTTTCGCATTTGAATAAACACGTTTTCCGATTATATTGTAAGTAGCTTTATTTTGCACAAGACAAGCACTGCACTAGGCAAATCCAAAATGGTAAACTCAACATAGGTTTTAAAATAATAGAACAGTATGTTGTGCAAAATAAAGCTATAATATAATAGGAAAACGTTTTTATTCAAATACTAAATCTGAATGCAGCCCTGTACCGGTCGCATCGAGCGCTGTGTGGTTAGGTAATTATTATTACATGTTATTAATATTATTACAGTACAATCGCGATAATATGAATAAACGCTTGTATTGTCATAATTTCTCCAAATTTACTATCATAAATGTATCTATTATGTGCTTATTCTGGTGGATCTAGAGGGGGACTGCAGTCCCATAGCTCCCCCCCCCCCCCCTTAGATTCGCCACTGCTCACTGCATCTGGTCGACACGTAGACACGTTTATGGCACATTTAGGTACCGCTGCTGATTTTAGAATCTGACGCACAGGACCCCTTGCCCCCCTTCTACGTCCTTAGCGGTACCGTAGTTGAAGGATTTGATTTTAATTTAATTTAAAAACATGCAGTAATAAGAACTAAGTCATTAGTTTTGTTCCAACCCAGCAAGAGAATCGTTACTGAACTGTAATTTCGCTTAACTAATTTACCATTGCAATAATCAATCGCTAAATTCAGAATCCATTTTATAGGCTGAAAATTATCGTTTACGAACGATTTTCTTGCCGGGTTGGAACAAAACTGTTGCCATTAATGTCATTCTCATTAAACTGTACTTGTTAACAGTGGATTTGACAGTACCTGGAACACATTCTGGGTGGTAGTCCCATGAACCATCATAACAGATGCTTCTCTCAGCCCTTTCACGGTGTTCGTAATATGGCTTGCATTTATAACTTAAGACGGTGTTGTCGGTAGCCTTATCACATGGAACCACGGAACCATCATTCGTGCAAGTAAGTGTAAACAAGGAGCTGTTGTACAAGCTTGGACACAGTTCTGAAAGTAACGAAATAATAACATTACGATATATAGTATATACAGAAGTTCAAGATTTATGGAAAAAAATCGAAATAAAAATATTTCGAAATGAGATTTTTCGTAAAATATACTTTATAAGGAACAAAATATTTTAATAAAATTAGGATTCAATAAATGAGTGTTAGAATATGTACTTCATGGATATGAATTAATTTTATAAATAAAAGCGATTGTGCTAATCTATTTCCGATTTACATTTTATTACAGGCTGGTGTATCTATATACTGTAGTGGTGTTTTAAATTTTTTACAGGACGGTTTTTATCCAACGGTATCTCGGGCGCCACCCCTGTGGTAAGGGACCCACGTGAACCGGGATATTTTCTACAGTGAAGAAAATAAATGAGACAATCAGCTACACAATGTACGGCTACCTATTGCTCCCTTTGAACGTCCTGAAAATGAGAGTTTTTGGGATGGAATAAAATAAATAAAACAATCGGCTTTAAAACATTTTGTATTGCTAAGCGAAAGTCTATTAAACGTTACATTAGTATATAGACCTATAAACAGATTTATTAAATATTTAAAAGAGATGAGATGATTGTATACGTGTATTCTATGCGATAATGTGTTTTATTTATTAACCGATGATAAAAAGGTTCCGGCTGTGACATTGGCGCGTTTTAATATATTAAACTTCGCGGTTTCATGCGCTCACAAGCGGTTCGGCGGTCAACATAATAGCAGCGGTACATAGACCTACGGAAATGCAAGCGCGGTCAGCAGCTTAATTAACAGTATCAGTATGAAGGTCAGTACGGTGACTTATTTGCAGATGTCGGAAAAAGGACATGACATAATAATATGCTAACTAAAAAATAATGCGTAACTCCGTATGAATTCCGCGAGTCTACACGTTCTGGCAATATAACAGTGTATGTAATAGTAATAATAGTATGTATGGAAATAATAAAAGTGTATGAGTGATATAAAAAAGGTTATGATTGTGTCGGTGTAAATGAATTTAACGATAAGATTTCGATTGAAACAAAACATAGCTACTCGGCTAAGGTGTCCAAGAGCAGCCCGGTCTTTATGTGAGAACGGCAAGAAACAAAAATAAAATAGTCCAGTATATTTATCAAATTGTTCGTGTAGTTTGGGATCATTGTAAAGTTGAAAAATCGATTTTAATAGAATTTAGCTGGTTGGTAAAACCTATCTATTAACATTGGAAAAAGTTTCAGTTAAAACTTTTTATATCTAAGCCAAGTCAAACCAAAAATTTGTGTATACAGGATCATCCAACTAGAACTGAACAAAGGAGCCTATGTTTTCCAAGGCATTCTAGTCGTATTATACTAGAATGAATACAGCTTTTTAAAAATTTAATATTGCTCATATCTTAAAAATTTTTTAAACTTATATAGACGAACTATAATATTTTTGGAATCAGGAAGTAAATTGAACAAAACACATAGCTAGCAGAGAGGATTAGATATATTGATACCAATTTATTATTTTATTGCGCAAATAAGTAGACTAAATTAACCGTTCTTCATGTAAACTAAAAATAAAACAAATAAGACTTATCAGCTGATCCCCAAAGTAAAACTACTACCAACTAATAACGTAAAAAACGTCTTACTTTTACAAGTTGGCATGACAGTGTTCCATTCGCCAGTTGGAAGACAAACTGATGGAAAGATATCCTCATTGGTTGCTGATAGTTTGAACCCAGTATTACAGAAGTACATTATGATAGTCTTTGTATCTGTTTTGATATTAGGAATACCTTCTTTACCATCTTTTAGATAAATCCAACGGCCATGGCTTGGTGCAGCAGGGGTTGTACACTTTTTGCTAAAATAAAACTACTATTTTCTTTAATTATAACAATTGTACAAGTGTCTGTTAAAAACAATCAATTCAGAAATACTGAAAATAAAAGCTTGTTTCCATTATAAGCGGAACACTCTGTACAAAAAGAAAATGGATCTTAGCTCTATTGATGAACCATGATATGGCGAAACGCGTCTATGAATGTATCTGACAGAATGAAAGGAAAATCTGTATTTGTTTGATATTAGTTTTTGGAACGTTAAACCTACGGGCAGCGCTACCTAGCGGGACTCCTATTATTGTGACGAATTTCCTTACAGGTGATTTCCTCTTAACATTTGCTTATTTCTATAAGTTTGTTAGAGGTGAGGGTATGTTCAAGAGTATCTAACAACGACACAGATGTCGCTTCGGGCAAAATCTTGTTGGTGTGTTTCACCAAATACTGCATTAGCAATTTTGAGTTATTCCTTTCTTTCGTGGGATCCTCTGCCCTACTGATGAGCCATAATATGATAAAACGCATCTAGGGATGGATCTGAAGAAATGAAAGGAACATCTTTATTGATTTTTTTAAAATAAGATTTACCCCTAACAAGCAAGTCTTCCGGGGATTGAAAAATAAGTTTGTCAAAAGGAAGGTAAAAGAGGTACTTACGAAACATTTTTGCATAATAATTCTTCCTCATCGCTTCCATCAAAGCAATCTTTTTTTCCATCACATTTTAGCTCAATATTGACACAGTCAGTAGTGGTGGCACATTGGAATTTAGAAGTGTTTCTTAATAAAAAAATAATAAATGCTATCACAAAATCATTTTAACAGGAAATTAACAAAAGGTCTAGTATGATATAAAGGGAGTTTTATAAGTCTGTGATATAAACAAAGTAATATAAATATGGCCGCCTGACATGAACTTCATATTGTACAGAATCAAGGGCGATTGTACGGGGCATAGGCGCCGATTCCGTGGGGGCTCTGGGGGCTTGGGCCCCCAGAGCCATATTTCTTTGGGGCGTAGCCCCCATAGCCTAACCCTCACAGTACGTTTACATAATAATGATACTAATAGCAATTCGTTTGCGAACGTGCGTTACTTGAGATTTGATAATTTAATTTTTTTCTATAAAATTTATCTACAGTTGTCGTTTCCTTTTTTAATTTAGCAGGTTATCATATTTAAGAAAAAAATATTTTGGCTTTGAAAATTAAATTATGCTAGATCTGGCAACCCTGGTCTGCCACTTTGCTTAGAGCACGTAGAGAATTTGGAAAGTCCCTGGTCTCAAAGTCTCAAGGTTGCCAGGCCTGGTGAAATTTCACTAGATTTAATGATTTCGAAACCAATCCAAAGTGATTTAGTGAAAACTTTCGTTAAATACCCCAGTTTTAGTGATTTTTCGGATTTTGTAGCAAATAAGACAAAGTCGTCTAAAATACAATACAAAAATGCAATATTTTAAAAATATTTTTTTCAAAAACACGGCTATTTTTAATTATCCGCTCGATCTATATTTTCTACACGTTGGCAGCCGTGATGTCATATCTGCGCATCATGCAGATCTGACGTCAGCGAGGTCAAGCATCGGCGCGGTCAAGTTGGAGCCAGTGTTACCAGATCTCCTGTTTTAACAGAAGATCTACTGTTTTCACTCTTAAACTACTGTTCTACTGTTTTCACCCTCAAATCTCCTGTTAAAAATTTTTTAATACCAAAGAGGTAATTAAGCTACATAATTCACAAATGTACACAAAAACATTGGATCATTCGGAACTAACTGGCCAGAGCCGTCTTTCCGTACGGGCCCGGTACATTTTTTTTAGAAGTCACTTTGGATGGAGGAATGGCCCCGCGCGTCTTGGGGCCCACAATTTGAATCGATGACCTTTTTTTAGATGTTACTGTGGAAGGGGGCCCCAAAATTTGGACCGATTACCTTTTTTTTTAGAAGTTACTGTGGAGGGAGCCTTATTATATTTAAAATTTATTAACTATTACATTATATTATGTGTATATTTAATAAAGGAATTTTTTTTATTCGTTGAGATCCGGGCTTCAAGCCCCCAGAGCAATTCTGAAGTTCTGGCGCCTATGGTACGACACTAAATTTTTTTATAAACAACATATATTTTAACAGGGGTTGGAAAAACAGTTTTTTTTGTCTCCAAAGATGAACTAGTAGCCCTAGAGACTTTTGGTAGTAAAATTTTAAATTAATAACAGAAATATCGTCAAAATATAGAGTTTTAATGCTAATTAAATAAAGTAATATCTTAAAATAAAACTCTTAAGTAAAACTGCGGCGGTGACTCACTGGCATTCGACCGCGGCGTTCCGAGTTATAAAATATAAAGTAGGTAAAGAACTATAATTTGGCACCGGTTTCTTATTTTCAGGAATGAGGTAAAAAAGGCTTTAAATCTTACGCTCCTATTTAAGAGGTTCACTCCTGCCATCCGCACAAGTTTTGAAGAAGGCAATAACACTGTTGCTTGATTTTGCATTGGTACGATGACAAATTTAATGTACTTTGTCTTCAAAGTTGTATCCTGTGTCTGAAATTAGCCTAGTGTTTCAATGGTCGCCACTGGGTGTAGGATAAGAGATAAATCCTTGTTACGTTTGGATGTGGATACTTACCCTTCACATGACTGTCCTTCAGTTTGTCTTCTAAATCTTTTCACAGTTTTTTTATTAAGCTCAACAAAAGTTTTCTGGTCGACAATGTAACTTTCTGAAAATCTCCATAAGGTACCTTCAATACAATTAAAATTTTAGATAATTATATATTATATAATGTTTCTAATATGTTAAATTTGTAATTTCAGGCAATACCGGAAGTTGGAGGTCAACTTGAATTTTTAAAAAGAAATAAGGCTGTGTTTTACTCAATTTTCGGACGTTACTCAAAAGGCTAAACATATTTTGTATTGCAGATTTTACGTCTAAATTAATTAGTTTTAGATATACAGGGTGATTCACATAACCCGTTCTTTAGAAGATTTTTGATTTCTCGATATCTCATCGATATGAAATTTGGTAGCCGGCCATAATCAATTTTTGCTAAGTCTAAGTAAAATGTTACAAAATCTTGGTTTTCTTAAATGGACAGACCTCATTTTAATTTTATATTTGGATTCTGCATTGAATTGTGAGTTCAGATCACTCCATTTGTCATTACGTATCTGTCATAGCTTTTCACATATATCATATTTTCCCCCCCTCCCACTTATAATCGGAGTGAAGAAATTGGCGGTGTCGGTAGTAGACTTTTTTAGAAGTCATTTTTGATTGGAGTGAACATTGGATGGCGCCGGAAGACCTTCGTTTATACCCGTTTACCCAATCGGATTTGCAGAGATATTGTGAACTATATATCTATACAACTAAACTTATACCTGTATTTTCATAAAATATTTTCAATACGTTGGTTTAACTGCACTTCTTACTATTTTCACAGTAGAATTATTCTTAAAAAAGGACTTATATCATATTACATAAAGGATTATTACCAAACCATAATATTAACCTATATTCCTTTTCCCTACGTGCATGACAACCTTTTAATTAATTTGGTACAAATAACTCATTTTGGCCATATTTTGACTTATGTCCCTTTTCACATAGGTAGGTACGTGCGCCAATTACTATCACTCCTTGAAACTTGTCCTTACACAAACAGTATTACTGTCATTCTCTTATAAAGATTGTCAGCCTAAATAATCGTATAGGGTCTGCATAACAGCAAAATGAAAAAAAGGCTTTGTTGCTTACCTACTTGAAAGATTTTATTTTAAAATTCATAATTTTATGAAAAATTTAAATACTTTTTAAACTTAATTGTAAAATACCCTAATAAATGTTTATTATTTCGCAGATCCTGACGTCCTGATTAAAAGTGTCCATGGCCGTAGTCCAATCTTATGACTAGTTTTTGAATTATGGCCCTTTAAGGTTCTTTTTTTGAGAGTTTCTGCATTGTCTGAAGTTTTCACTTGTTTCATTAACTAGTTTAATCTTCTTTAGTATTGGTGGAAAATTAGGCCTTAACTTTCCTTTCACTTATATTAGGCGGATTATAGTTATTTATATATCAAGGGAATTATAAAGATCCTAATTATCAAGGAGCGCAATTGCCCTCGATAATTAAGACATAATAATTTCCGCGGAACATAGATACTTTTGTTTCTGACCTAATTTAAAAACATTTTGTTGTGATATTGGTTGACATCCACGATCATGGTTGTTGTTATGTTACTTGTGTATAAACTGACATTTGTTGTCAATCGCTCTCTTAAGGCCGAGACACAATTCAAAACTAGGCAACATGCAACAAGTAACGGGTAATAGGAAATGAAAAATATAATATAAATATTAATTCCTGTTGCTTGTTGCATAAAACTTGATTGTGTCGTGATTGATTTGTTTGTGCGTGTCAAAATGTATTTCTGTTGCTTAGTGCTTATCGCCTAATGCTTATTTTTTAATTGTGTCTTGGCCTTTAATTCCCTCTACTTTTCAATAATATCCCAAATGACCCTTTTTATTGGTCGCGTAACCAAGACGATATAAGCTAATGATATTCCGGTCAGAAATAAAATAATTAATATTTAAAAATTAAGAAAATCCAAAAAAAATTATTACACAGTTTTTGAATTTCAAAAACAAGCGGCAATATATTGTATATATTTTAATATCTAAGTAGTACCAAGCTATAGAGGAAAAAAATGGTAATAGGTTGATATAGAGTTTATTGCCTGGCATTTTATGTCTAAAAAAATCACCTGAAAACCTAATAAACGACTTTGATTTATATGTTATAATTAATTCATTTAATTACTGTAGAATTTTTTTATAATAATTATATTTTAACGCATTCTAATCTTAGATATACAGGTTGATCCAGTTATAATAATTTACACAAGAAAACTTTTAAAAACAGAAAAATTAAAAGAAACATTTTATGAAATGCCATATGGCGAAACGCGTCTAGGGATGGATCTGACGAAATAAAAGGAAATTCTTTTTCTGCATTTTATGAAATGACAAAATATTATTGTTAACTTATTAAATATTTCTATGGTAGAATTTTTATCTTGGCTCTTATACAAGACGCATTAAAACTACATTAGATTCTTAATAAAATGTTTTTTTTCGGAAATAAAATATCAGTATTTTTTTTAAATATTTTTTAGTTACTGTAAAGTTCACACTCGCTCTCTTCCTAAAAGCATTTGAAATGTCAGTATGGTAAATAATTTTTTATTTTACCAATGGACAAAAATAACAATTTATTAGGACCGTAAAGTAGTTTAAATGCGTTTTGTAGCCAAGGTAAAAATTCCACAAATTTTTTAATAATTTAACTTTTTAATTTTCCTATACTTATTTAAAAGTTTTCGTTTGTCTAAATTATTATAACTAAATCACCCTATATATCTAAAATTAGAATGTATTAAAAAATAATTATTGTAAAAAAATGTTACAGATTGGATAATAAATTAATGAATTAATTTATAACATAGAAATTAAAGTCGTTAATTAGGTTTTCAGGTGAGTTTTAATTTTTTGAGAAATAAAATATTCTCTAGTCTAAATTAACCTATATCCATTTTTTTCCTCTATAGTTTGGTACTACAATAATATATAAACAATGTCTAGTCGCTTGTTTTCAAAATTCAAAAAATGGGTAATCATTTTTTTTTGGATTTTCAGAATTTTTAATAATTATTAATAATTTAATCAGCCTATATAGTAATTTAACCAACAAGTACACTAATAATGGCGAGTAATGATCGAAATATTTTAACGGGTGAGCGTAGCGACCGCGTTAATGTTCGAGATCATTAATCGCATTTTAATGTTAGAGTTGGTTACAATGTTTTTTCGTCGACCGTATTTTTTACTAAAGTGAAGAAAAACAGTTAACAACTTTTATTTTACAATCCAGATTTCACAATTCTACAAATACTAATGACAGCGGACGACGTTTTGGATTGACGTTTTATTATTTTGTTGATTTGTTTGCATGGCTGCCTTTAATTTTAATTACCAAAATCGTGCATTTACAGAAAATCATGCATTAATAGGGGTCATTAATGAATGATTTTGGGAAATCGTGCATTTACAGAAAATCATGCATTAATAGAGGTCATTAATGAATGATTTTGGGAACGTTAATATCGGATGTAAATACACGGTCGACGGAAAAATTATTTAACATCCTGTACATATTTTATTTTTATATATAAGTGAAAGAAAACTTAAGGTCTACTTTTCCATCAATGAGGAGTAATAAAAAAGTTAATAGTTTTTAAGAAACGAAAGGAAATTCCAGACAATGCAGGATATCTTAAAGTAAGAAGTGACCAACTTTAAGGGGCCATAACTTACAAACTAGTCATAGGATTGGATTACGGCCATGGACACTTTTAATCAGAATATAATTCAGAAAAATTAGCTGATTTCACATAATCATTGTAAGGGGTCCTTTCCAGATATCCACGACTTCTTTAATTAATATCTATACATAGTTTGTATACTATAAACATCCAATAAACAATTTTTGAAAATATAAATAATAACAGCACAACAGGCAAACACTTTATGCATTTGAATAGAAGAATTTGACCGATAAACCCGTCTAGAAACATTTCTTTGATTCGCAAATATTCAGACTTACGACTTACATAGAAAAAAGGTCATCCACAACATTTTATTTATTAGACAGTCCATCTTAAATACTAACACTCGATTGAAAGAGTTGCGTCGAGTGAGCAGTGGTCACTGGTCAGCAATCGACTCGATGGAAGACGACTGACCGGTTGTGAATAAAAACACTAATCAAGGAAAATTGATTCAAATTAAGAGTCATAATCCTAATTAATTACTTGTAATATTTTGTTGTTTTTTATAATTGACTGGGATTTCCTTGTAGGTATAAGAAAAAGAATCAATCGAGTGAAAAAAAATTGATAACGCAATAGACGATGCATTTCAGATTTGTTTGTAGTAGCCAGAAAAATATTCCCACTAAAAAAATATTAGTTTGATGCCAAATAAACGATTTATTTGACTTATTTTTATTGAGACCAAATAATTTTTATTCCTCTGAAATAATATACATGTTGTTTGTACTAAATAAACAGGTGTATTTGAATTTGTGATATTTGTTTGTGTTTTAATTATTTACTTCAAATAAAATGTACATATTTGCTAGCCACTCTATATAAAACCGAATATAACCCGAAATAAAATATTACTTTGTACTAAATAAACGGATATTTAAGACAAATATTTATTTATAGTTAACACATTTTTGTTTTATTATGATAAATTTAATTAATATTATTCAAATAAACTTTTAGTAATTATTTCAGGAAAATATACTGGCGTGCTTAATAAAAATTGTTAAAGTTCTATAATCATAAACGCGTTTTTTATTTTACTTGAATAATATGAGCAAGGCCTTCTCCGATTTAAGAAGTTAATATTGAAGTTAAAAGCTTATCCTATCGCGAGACCAAGGTTCACAGTGCCTTGGCGTCTTATTTAAGGAGATGCTATTATCTTTTTTTAAAGTTGGCATTTGTCTAATTAGCCATACAGCCAGTCACAAAACGCTATTATTTAAAAATTTTATTTTTATGACCGCCTACGATTATCTCCGTTAAGTCAATTCTGAGGCCTCCTTAATCAAGATACCTAGGCATAAAAATCATTTGAAATGGCCAACATAACTCGAAAACGAATAAAGATATCAAAACGTGGTTTTCACCAAAATGTAGGTACTTTTATGCTTTTCAAACATATTATATAAAAAGTTTACCGTTTAATTAATTTTTTTAAAGAAAATTAGGAAAAACGGAAACTTTTATACATAGCGCCATCTGTAAAGCAAAATACGAATTAGCGATCAACAAAATTACTTTCTTATTAGGTATAAAATTATCTGATATTTTGTAAGAAAAATGACACAAAGTCTCGGCCATAAATAACTTTGTGTCATTTTTCTAACAAAATATCAAATATCAGGTCTCTTGAGTAAAAATGGAGGAATTTTTCGAATTTTATAAAATTATCTTCTAAAATAAGCTCAAATTTATTAAGATTGCATAAAAGATGTGAAAGATACAGTACTTTTAGTAATAACTTATTTACCAGCTTCCCCCACTTTTATTATTGGAGATACAAAAAAATCTTTAGAATCAAACAGCGGCAAGAATGGATAATATTTCCATTCCCGATATCAAAACAGTACCTTAATGAAGCTATTTTTAAAATAACTTGAATTTTATTTCTCCAGGTACGCCGCTAGTGGCCGTCTTGGTATACCTGATAGATACGCTTTATCCCCCCAAACCAATAATTGTACAAGATGATCCTGATAGGGGAAAGCAATTTTGTTAAATGATTTAGATAACAGATAATCACGCACGACTTGTCCAAATAATTTGTTGTTCAGATGAGCTACGTTTTCTTTAAATATTCGAGTTAATAGACAAAAATATAGATACTTGGCACAGAAAAATTATAAGTAGTTCATAGAAAATCACATCCAGCATAATGAAAAATTTTATGTCTAGGCGGGTATTATTGAAAATAGGGTAATCGGATAATTTTTCTTGAATGAGAGCCTTACTAAAGAAATATATTTAAATTTCATTCGAAATGATCCGGTTTCAGCTCTTGCCACTTTGTTTCCAGATTTAACCTTATGCTTAGTTTCGCATAATGCTACTCATGGAAGCGAGTACTTAAAATACATTTTTTTCGGGCAGTGGATAGGTAGACGGGGGTCAATAGTTTGGCCACTCATATCACCCGATCTTAACCAATACCCCCTTATTAGAAGGTATTATCTTAACCCACTGGACTTTTTTTGTGGGGTTACGTCAAAAATTTAGTCCATTCGAAGAGTAATACGAGAAATTTCTCCACAAGAAGTACAAAATGTACAACAAGAATTTTTGGATTGATTGATCTAGTCCAGAACAGTTGATGGAGGTAATTTTTAACATCTTATGAAATAAAAATGTTCCTTTCATTTCGTCAGATCCATCACTAGAAGCGTTTCTCCATATCATGGCTCATCAGTAGAGCTAGGATCCGACGAAAGAAAGGAATAACTCAAAACTTCTTAAGCAGTATTTGGTGAAACACACCAGAAAGTTGTTGCACTGAGCGACATCTTATAAAATAGTTTATTTTCAAACTTTGTCGTTTGTCTATTTTCTTTTAAAAGTAAATATTTCGTAAACGGTTGAAGATAGGTATAGGGCATGATTTATGAAAAAGTCTAGAATTGATTGTAGAATGCAAAAAAAAAAGTTGATACACGTAGCATTTTTATGATCCACCCTGCATACCCCTTTCAAAAAAAAAAATGCATTTCAAAAAATATTAATTTGACAGGTCCGAGCGATTCTTGATTAAGTGGGCGGTATTATATATAAAAGGCTGATCCGTTTCTTTATCATATTCTTCCCGTTGCCCGTGTCTTGTTTACATGACGGGCGCTATCAAAAAGGTGAATCTGCGTAAAAATATGTTTATTTTATATTTATTCGTTCTTATATACGATAACATATTTTAAATTAAGATTTTAAACACGTGGTAAACATGTAGCATTTAATATAACAACAAATTGTTGAAAGAGTGTATCGGGTGTCCCACTAAGAATGGCTCTCGGCCGTATCTCATAAAGTGTTAGTCGTATGGCCTACGGAATTTTTTTTTATAGGAAAAGTGATCACAAGAAATTGCTGGAAATTATTTTCAAGCTTCTCAGTCGAACGCTAGGGGGCGCAACCGTAACGGTAAATCAGAAAGACTCAGTATTTTCAAAAGTTGCCTTATTAAGGTGTATCCAAAGTACCATTTTCGTATATTTGAGACTTTCTAAACAAAATTCACTCATGTAACGTCTTTGTCAGTTTTAAAATAAACTGGTGGGGGAAGGTTGAACATTATTTTAAATAAATGCTCATAACTCTGGGTTGGCTCAACAGAATTCAGTAAATGTATAATATAAATATGATTTTTAAAGTAGGCGCTAGAGGGAGCTATCTTACAACTTAATAAACAATACGCGTTTATTCAAAAGTTTTAAATGTAATGGTATATTTCATTTTACCTAATTACAAAGATGAATAAAAGCCAAAAGAACTGGCGAAAACTACAACTTGATATCTTTTTTCAAACCGGAGATATTAACAAAAACAAAAATAAATACGAAAAATATGATTATCTTGAAGTTTCAACGGTAAAGGTTTTTTCAAAAGTCAAATAGGCCTTGGAAAAACAAATTATGATTTAAAATTATAGGTGCTTTCAAATAATTATTATAACATGAAAATTTTAATAGGGTCCACAGTGTCGTGCCGTTGTATTAATTTTTGAAAATGCCTCTTTTACTTGAAGAATAGTCATATTTTTCCCTATTTGTTTTTAATATCTCCGGTTTGAAAAAAGATATCAAGTTGTAGTTTTCGCCAGTTCTTTAGGCTTTTATTCATCTTTGTAATGAAGTTAAATGAAATATATAATATTGCATCTAAAACTTTTGAATAAACGTGCAATGTTTATTACGTTGTAAGATAGCTCCGTCTAGCGCCTACTTTATAAATCATATTGTCAAAGTTTATATAGTGGAATATAGAGTAAGGAAAACTCGTTTTAACATAACTAAGTTTACTGAATTCTGTTAAGCCAACCCGAAGTTATGAGCATTTATTTAAAATAATGTTCAACCTTCCCCTTTATTTTAAAACTGACAAAGACGTTACATGAGTGAATTTTGTTCAGAAAGTCTCAAATATACGAAAATGGTAGGGGAGACTGGGGATGATTCAACCGCTTAGTGGTCTAAAATTTATATTTTGAAAAGAAAATATTTTTTGTTGGTTTTTATCATTTGGCTGTATTCTTAAATACTTCTTACATCATATTTTTGTGTTAAACAAGAAATATTTTGTAAACTTTATTTTTAGCAGAATTAAAACACAAAAGTGGAGTTTGGTTGTATCTTCCCCATGCATGGGGTAGATTCACCCATGGAGTGGGGTGGAATCAACCATAGTAAAAAAGCAACATGTTAGGGCTTTCAACCTTTTAATACCAAAAAGATTACTAAAAAAACAACTTTTACATTACAATAAAATAGGTAGGTATAAAAAAAAACATTGAAATTTGTTTTATCGAACATTCCACCCTTTAAAATTAAATTTAAACTTATAAAGAGATGAAGTGCGAGCTGTGCCAGAATTTGTTGGAGTGGGAAAAACCATCATTATTTCATCTCGTTCTACAGCCAAAATATCATCAATATCTGGAAACGCAAAAGTGGTAGAGTTATTTTTACGTCTTAAAAATTTTATTGTATAAGTATTAAGACTTTTAGACAAAACCTGTCCTATGTAATATATTAGTGAAGTTTTGGTGCAAAACCTTGTTAAAACAAAGTTGTGTACTTTTACAATAAAGTCTTGTTCCCTAAATATTGGAAATTCATCCAGAGATGAATCAATATCCGAGTCAATGAGTTCTAAGGAACCATCGCTACTGTCGCTTTCATCATTAGGTACTTCTTGCAAGATTTTTCGATTGGTTGATTTTGATGTTTTTAACGAATTTTTTCTTTGTCTCTCCTTGTGATCCTTTTCTATTTCTTCCATGACTGGCGTAGATGTGTAAATTTTTGATTTGGACTGATTTTTTCTTTTCTTATTTGTCCTGTTTCCTTTAGGAAATGGTTTAATCTCGTCTAGTAGAATTTTCTTTTTCTGTGTTTTTATATTTGATGTTGAAGCGATATCGTCATCGATAGAGGTTTTCTCAGCTTCTGTAAAGTTGCGACCCTCTAATCTGTTTTCATTATTATTTTCTTGAATTTTATCGGTAACAGTGCTTGCAGCGAAATCCTCTTCGTCAAAAGCCTGACGATTAACAGGCCAAAGACCGGGCTTTTTAAACGCATTTGTTATGTTAGACATGGAAAAGGCTCGGATAAAAGCAATATTTGATAATTCTCCTAGATTTCGTATTGTTATTGCTTTTCCAGGATTTGATAGCAACCAATCATTAAACGCTACCACTAATGATCCTTTAAATGGCCCAAACACACCAACATCCAAAGGTTGTAGGCGATGTGTGGTGTGTGGCGGAAATGACAAGAGAGAAACTCCATTTTCTTTGCACCATTTGATTGCTTGAAAGGAAATATGGGACTCGTGGTTGTCCAAAAGTAATAATATAGGTTGATCTTTGGAGCAGTGAGTGTGGATTTTAATGTGGTCTAATACTTTCGGAAACAATTCTTTGGTCATCCATCCAGATTTGCTGTTTAAAATTAGCGAGGATGCAGGAGCTCCTGTGATGTAATCTTCAGGGTTTCTCATTCTTGGAACAACATAAACAGGTGGGAGAGCATTTCCCAAAGCATTTATAATTCCAACGAATGTAACCAGCTCTCCTCTTTCTCCAGAAGATATTTGACCCACCTGCTTCTTACCCTTTTCAGTAACAACGCGTGGAGGCCTCATAACAGTTGTTATTCCACTTTCATCCAAATTGTAAATTTGTTCTGCTTTATATTTATACTTTTCTAATAAAAAGCAATAATTTTCGAAAAATTCGTTTACTCTATCTTTATTAAACCCAATGGAACGTAATAGGCTGGTACTTTCAGGCTTCCTTAAAGATAAATTAGGGTGTCTTGCCATAAATCCATATAACCAGTCTTCACCTAAAACAAATTCGATTGTAGAAAAAAAAGTTATTCTAGAAAGTAGGTAAATTTTAATTCTGAAATTTTTACTTACCCGCTATTTTATTCTCTTTCCATTTGCCAGGTAATTTGCATTCTGGTATATGAGATGCATAGTCGTAGGCTAGACTTCTAACTTGTTTATATGATAGTCCATAATGTAAAGATGAAGATTTTTTTATATATTTTTTCAAGTTTTCTTCTTCGCAAACTGAAAAAACTTGGTTAACTGAATATTTACTTTGAAATCTCCTTTCCTCATCGTCATCTGTCGACATTCCCGAATCAGAGGATTGCGAGTAAATCTCTTGTTGGCCCCGCTTTTTTACAGCCTTAATTCTTGACATAAGGGTATCCCTTTTAATATTGTAATGTCTTGCTGCCTCTCGGATAGAACACTTTCTTTTAAAACAATCTTCAATCCGGTCTGTGGTCCTAACGTATGTTCTTGGCATCTATAAGAATTTCATCAATGTACAAAATTATACTTTGTTACTATTTTAAAATAATTGTTTTATAAGCAATGGGGTAGATTCAACCGCGGTTGAATGTACCCCGCATGGCTAGGTTGAATCTTCCCCAGTTGCACATATTTTGTTAAATATATGCTAATAAATCAAAATGTGAATTTTAAAGGTTATGTATATACCTTAATAGTTTGCTAAAACTATGCAGATTTAAGTATATATACACAATATTATATAAGTAATAACATTAAAAAGTATCATATCAAAAACTAAGGAGTGATTCTTACCTTTAAAATTGTAAATAAACTTGTTTTTGTATAAAAACACACGTTTTGCCGATTTCTTCTCTAAACTTCACGCTCAATGTTAACACACTAAATACCAACCTAAGATAGTAAAAACTGGAGGGAAATTCAAATATCTTAAGAATTAAAGTCACTGGTTGTATCTTCCCCATGGTTGAATCATCCCCAGTCTCCCCTACTTTCAATACACCTTAACAAGGCAACTTTTGAAAATACTGAGTTTAACTAATTTACAGTTACGTTGCGCCTCTAGCGCTCGACTGAGAAACTTGAAAATAATTTCCAGCAATTTCTTATGATCACTTTTCCCATAAAAAAAAATTCCGTAGGCCATACGACTAACACTTTATGAGATACGGCCGAGAGCCATTCTTAGTGGGATACCCGGTACTCGCCATATAAACAGTACAACTCAAGATTTCAAAAAAAAACAGCCTGGCTTGTCCATAAGGTCATTTGGTCAAAGACCCAACTAATTAATTTAGTTTTCAAAACAAATAAAAATTATTATCATTCAAAAAATGCAAATACTCCAAAGTGTGTCATGCGAAAACTACCTAATGCTAAATATAGATCGAATCCACCATCCGACCGCTCTGCTCGGCCGTTTTTAGTTTAGCTCACGGTTGACCTAGTTTATATTGAATAAGATTACATACATGAATTGGAACCTAACAGAGAAACAGACATACCCGCACTCGGAAGTTAAAGAGACGGGAAAGATACAAATCTGTCGTCGACTTCGGTACACTTCGCGTTCAATAGGCATTTATGGGAACACAGTCGAACAGCTTTATGACTCATGCCATTTCAATCAAAACTTTTCATTAAGACAAAGAAAAACTTATTACAAAATATGAGGATTGTTTTTGCAACATTTGTATAAAGCTTTTGTTTGATTAGGAATGCCGAGTCGGCCCGTGGTTCGTGTTTGTTCTTATGTGTGTTGCACTTGTATTAAATAATAATGACCTTAACAGTTCAAGAAATATTACAGTTTAAAACAAGCGATACGTTAATATTTGAAAACCCTTTTAATAGAGGTACTTATAATTTTAATGTCCTAGGGATAGAACATTTTTCCAAACAAAAGGGGAGATCGTTTTTATATACAAACACACATCTACATAAAGGCAAGGGAATTATATAAAAACATAATAATAAAGTAAAGCTGTTTGATGTAATTTTAAAAAAAGTCATAACGAAAATGCAATTTTAGTATTTTGTTTTTGCGGTGTTTATAAGTAGGTAATTAATTATTCCTTGGCAAAACTATGCACTAAACTGCTTTTTGCTGATTAGGTTACTGCTATCAAAATTTGCCCCACCCAGTGGCGGCTCGTCAGGTGAAGTGGCTCTTCGCCAAAAGAAATAAAACCAGGAGGAAAGTTTTTCGACAATATTAAATATTAATGTACCAATACAGCAACCATTTTAACCCTTAAAAAATAATTATGTTCCAATTAATAATATTAATTTAATCCGAATGTAGCTATGCATAATAGGACCACGGTTAACTCCGATGGACAATAATTATAAACACTCGTTCATTTTGGCGCGCCCCAATCTACCGTGTCCGTTAGCTCAAAGCAAGTAAAGACCAAACGCCCAACATGGCTTTTATATTCGCCGTTGCTATGGTTACGTGACGTTAGTCAAGCAAACAGCATGTAACAATTTGCATTATGATGAAGGGCAGTTTAAAAATAGATCAATCGTATGCACCATTGTTTTAGCGTTGGTTCGCCTAACCTTAAGGTATTTATTTTGAGGCTTCGCGAAACTTTATTATTATTTACTGCGTGATTAAAAAGTTTTGTTTTTATTTTTCAGTTAATTCAGTAGTAGCAGTTTGTAATTTATTGGAAACTCTATTCAGTCGTTGGACAGATGAGGATAAGATAGACGTTTTGTTACACGGGTTTTTAGTCAATGTTTGTTTAAGTACCCGCAATATACCTAGTTCTTTACCATTTTCACCTGCAAAAAAACTCTTGAGCCGCGCCTGATGATAAGTATAAATTCTTGTAACAATCCAGTTGGCCGTTTAGAAAATATACGCCTTTTGCCAGAACAGGACGGTATACTTAACAAGAATTAAAAAAACATGCTTTTAAATAAAAAGTATATTTAACAATAATATTTGATCAATAATATACTACAAAACTTTACAGCATTTAAAAGTGTAACTGATCTTGATATAAACTATACTAATAGAACAGAATACGACTAACTAATGTTTTGTAAATCTTGCTTAACAAATGTATTTATTAATTAAAAAATAATTACCCTCATCACTGGGTTTCAGAGGAGCAAAGTTTCTAAAACTTTGATATATGACTTGATATATTGTGTAAATCAGCTCCAGGTAATTAAAGTTCCAAATTTATTATATTTGATGTATGTATGTGTAACCTCTAATAACAAGGGCAACATTTTAAAGATTTCGGTTGAATAGGTATTTTGAATTCTTTTAAACGGGTCAGGTTTTAAAATTCTCATTGTTTTTTTTTCCGAGGGCCCGTCCACGCACCGGATTCACTTAGGCCAGGTTTGTCTGTGTCTGATGTTTCGTTTCGTCTTCTTTTCTGCACCAAACATCTATGTGCAATTTACTTTTACAACAATTTCGAAAATTTTATTGGGTTAATATAGAATCAATATACAATGTCACCTGTAAAGTCCGCATCAAATGGGATATTTTTTTTTAAAAGAAATTGAAAATTTATTTTAAAGTTTTAAATTATATGATCCGTCTTGCGGAACATAAAACTAGAAATATTGCGGCTACTCATGTTAATTTCTTATTATACATTAAAATTACGAAGGATGCCCCGATATTATCTTCAAAATCTCCACTGACGCCTCGCCATTCTCGTAAAAATTCGTTTTTATAATATTTTTTATATAGAAAAAAGACATTTTATTGCCATCGCCAGACACAGGTACAATATGTGCGATGTGGTGGAATTGCACTATTTGTTCGTGATAACTACTGTTTACTCTTAATCATAAACATAAAAAATGTTTCCTTGATATCCTATGTTTAATAACAACCGAATTCTAAAAAATAGGCCCAAAGTATTTTAAAAATTGTTTAACATTATTTTAAATTTCAAGTAAACTCTAATTTCTAGGATCACAATTTATAAAGTTTTGACTCATCATTATTATTAAATAGCCAAGTGCAGCAGACGGGATCATCAGTATGTAGTTAAGAGGACTCCGTAGACCTTTAAAACGAGATTTGTCCCCACGGGTTTGTTAATCGATGAAGAAAAAAAAGTTTCACATAAAAGTGTTTACAAATTAAACAAAGCATGTTGAAAAGTCCTTTTAATGACATTTTTCGAGAAAATTTTAGGAAAAATTGAATAATCTGGCAACGTCGTATACATCACCAAAATAAAATAGCGTATCTTATGTAAAATTTTATGCCGAATTCAATGAGACAAAAAGAAATGGGGGGTACTATTTAAAAAAAATTACTTATATGACGCTCCGCATTTTTGGAGCATCCTGTATATATAAAAATATTTTTAAAATGTGCGCTTTCATTTCTCCTAGAACCTTTGTATTAAATAAATTTCGATATTTTTAAAAACAACGGAGATATTGGACTTCCTCGCACTAATCAACCACCCCGTACATATGTATTATGTATATTTAAATCATTTATTTATCAATTTAGCAACACTATATTGACTTTCGAATATTCTGTAATTAATTCTAAACAACTTTTATTAAAATAATTTTTCAAAAACAATTACTGTGTTCTTAGGTCTATTTCTAAGCTTGATTATAATCCATCTCAGTCGCACTCTGACGCTCAGTGGCGAACCCTACTCTGGGAGACGGGATGCGCGTCGGTGACCACTGTCTTCCGTGGATATCATGAAAACTGTAAGAGTGGGTAGCTAAGGAATCCTCTTAAGCACTCAGCTGTTGATCACAAAGCATTTATTAATGCTCAAGAGTGTCTAACAACGACACAGATGGCGCTCCGTGCCACATCTTACTAGTGTGTCCCGCCAAGTGCTGCCTTAAGTAGCTTCGAGATCCCTTTTCTTTTCGTCGGATCCTAGCTCTACTGATGAGTCATGATATGACGAAACGCGTCTGGATCTGGCGAAATGAAAAGGAAAATCTTCGTCTTTATTTATTAATGTGTTTATTTACGCACCTATCGTCCAGATACCTGGCGAAAGTTGACTGACACATTCTTAGTGTGGATAAAGTGAGTACACAAGATTTATCTACTTAAGTAGGAATAAATTCTGACAATAAGTTGCACTACTTACTAATTCTATATACACTATTGGCAAACTCGAATCTGGGGTGCGAAATCTCTAATGCAACCAAGAGAGAAGGCACATATGGGCGAAACCTTCAGTTAAAAAGAGACACCTAATCACTCCTACATTACTACTAAAAGGGGGGATATGTGTGTGGTGTGGCCGAGCCGACGTATCGATTGCTCCCGTTGTTGCTTCGACCGCGTAATCTCAAGAATGAAAAGTGAGAGGTAGGGGATATCGTATTCTCTGTTTAACGTGTTAATCGCTACTAATAATCTCCGTCTGATGAGTTTATATCGGCACCATAGATTCGAGATTGCCAATAGTGTATAAATAAAGTTGTAATTTACGGGTTGTTTCTTACATAAATAATAAACTAATTTTGGGAAAAAAAACCCATATATAAGGCGTCCAGTGAGCTTCCCTTTCAATGTACAGGATGTAAATTATTGTCAAATTTGTTGGTAGGCTAAAGCCGTAATTTACGTATTATTAATCCTTTAAAGAAAAGAGTTTCGAAATCTTTCAATGTCAGAGCTTAAAACTTAGAAACAGATACAAAAACTAAAAACTACTTTTCTTTTTTTATTGCAGATATTAGTGGTTTTCAAATTAATTAAAAAAATTATAATAAATGTATCAAGGTCTAATGCCCATATTTATAGTCTCAAGTGTATTTAACTTGACACTGACAGTTCCTTGAGGAATCCTTAAGGACTAATTATTGTATAGCTCTTCCTTAAGGAACCTTGATACTTAAGAAAGCTTAACGTGCCAAAACGGATTTTATAGGCAAAAATTAGTTAATTATATTTAAATTAGTTAGCTAAGGATTCCTCAAAGAACTGTCTCTATCAATTAATGTTAAATTGAGGAACACTTGAGATTTTGCTCGAGTAAGGAAGCCTCAAGGAACGATTATAAATATGAGCATTAATCTTTATTATACCATTCATTCTAACAAAAAATAACATTTATAATAAAAGTTATATTTTATATTATCGATACAGGGTGTATTTTTTGGAACAGTATTTGTGTTAAAGGGTTTTTTTTAGAAACACAGAAAAAGCGGTATTTTGGAACAATTATTTAAAAAATAAATATATTTTAATATATATAGCCGATACAAACCTTTCATTTGCATTGATCTCAACTGTCGTTTCGTAAACCAGTCACCGCGTTTACGTCGCGTTTGGTTTGTGAAATACAATTTCCAATTTTTAAACTACTTTCCTGGACAAATAAAATTTTACGATTTTTAGAAAATATTGACACTTTTGATTATACCAGTTAAATACATTTTTTGACCTTAAATTCTGAACACACTGTGGATCAAGTGACCAATGCAATGATGTTCCAATGTTTTTTATGTTGAATCTTGTTTTAATCCGATATCTTAAATGTAACATTAAAGATTAAAAAACTTTTACTTGCCTGTTTCTTTTGTGTCCAGGGTTGGTTTTAAGGGTCAAGTCTAGTTATGCATTCGCCATTTCATTTTTTGATCAATATTTCTAATCCTTTTCGCTTTATTCAAAAAGGAGTCAACTATCCATCCTTGAGTAGCAATTACCTACAGTTTTGAACTAAAGAAATTTTAATTAATGAATCAATAAAAGCAAAAAACCAAATTTTGTCCAATTTTTTTGTTTGCTTTATAAATTCAAACTTGTTTACCTTTAAATTGTAGGTAATTATGCTTTAATGGGTATTTGGCCGATTATTGGATAAAAGAAAAAAAGTTACGAAATATTGAACAAAAATGAAATGGCGCATGCGTCACTATCCTCACTCTTAATATAATAACAGTGTCACCAAAATATAATCTTGCTCCGTATTTTACAGAACAAGAAACAATAATTTGAGAATTTATTCTAGAACAAAAACTATATAAAAAAAACATGCTGATGTTTGAATAAAGAGAAACGACAGCACGCTAAGTTTTTAAATAGTTTAAACATTTTTGGGTAAAAATTGTATTTCTACTGTAAATAACCCAGCACAAATACAGTTTCTACTTTTATCTAATAATTCCTGCACCGGGCCTTGGTAGAAGTGTATACACAAATTTTATATATCACTTGTATATATGTATATTATATAAAGAAAAATGTATATACAAAATAAACAAAATTGTCTTTAATAAGTAGAATGTAAAGATACAATGTAACAAAAAGGTTATATACAGAACAGTTATAAAACCGGAATGTAAACATTAATAAAAAGCTTGTTAATTCATAACCAAAATTATAAATACAAGTCATTGATTTTAATAAGGTATTGTAGAGTTTAGAATAAGAGGATTACATTAAATTGATAAAATATTAATATCAAAAAAGTTATGCACTAAAGTAAGGCAAATATTTAAGAATTCTAATATTCTCACTATAATAGAGAAGGGCATAAACTCTAAACAACATAGCAAATAAATATCTGCACTATATACTACCTTCCGTTTAAAGCAATATAATTAATATTCCTATCGTATATGTATATTTAACTTGGAAAAACACTAGCACCACATTATAATGGGATTTAAATATATGCCAATCCTACATATACAGCGTTCTCTGATTACTCGTAATCGTTATTTTATTAGATCTAGATGTAGGTGAGGTAAATGTCAAATGAGGTTATGTTGTTCGTTTTATTGTGTTTGCGGCATAGGTTTTCAGTATACGTTCGTGGATTATAATGCCGAAAGTGAAAGTCCGAACACAAGGCATTGGTAGATACAATTTTTTTACGCAGTGACTAGGAACACGTAGATGTGCACCGACTTGGTTCTTTTGCGAGCACGGGTATGACGTTATTTCCAGTTAACGTGCCACTAAGCGCAGAGAATGGAGTTGCAAACGTTGTTTAGATATTTTTAATAATACCAGAAATAAAAACGTGATTTTTTGCAATAGGTGCTAAAGAATTAATAGGCTTTATTTAAATAAAGAAATATACATATGAATAATTTGTTTATTAAGTGTGTCCCCCCCCCCCCCCCCGACGTCATACTTCTTCTTCTTCTTTTTGCGCATATTCACTAATGAATGTTTACGATCACATGACTCATCTGTGTTCCGTCCCTGACCGTATGTATTAGACTTTCCACCATTCGTAATCCGGTCTATTGTCTTATATTGCGCAGCCACGATATCTTAATTCCTATTCCTCTCCTTCCCACTATCTTACCCTCGATAATCAGTTGTAATAACTGGTACTTCGTATTTCGCATTATGTGCCCTAGGTGTGCGGTTTCATGACGTCATACGCGTGTCCGTAAAAGAAAAACTCGGTGCACGACGGCGTGCCCCCACTGACTACGTTTAGAAGCACGTTAAATTCGTCATACACACAGCAAAAAAAAGCCGGTGCACATCAAAATAGGTCCTAGTCACTGCGTCGTAGTCATATATTGAAAAGGATGTGAAATCAACAATATCACCAACTGGTCTAGGGCGGGGCTAATTTCGATTCGGGGAGGGGGGGGGGCTTAGCTTCCCCTACTTAGTCTATGCGAACGATTGACATTAAATTTGCTTCCCCTATATCTAGATCTAATCAAATAACGATTCTGAGTAAGCAGAATGGTCTGGCATAAATACCTAACGCGATCCTTAGTATAACACAAAAATTGGCTGACGCTAAATTACGCACCTCGGTCGATACTTAAAGAATGAAAAAAATATGCAGATAACTTATCAAATAAATATTGGAAGAAGTCGCTACTTTTCCCAAAGACATAATAAATCCTGTAGTGTATTTATTGTCAACTGGCACCAAGAGTAAACCATAACCTAACCACAAAACGCTTGATGCGATCGGTACAGGACTGCATTCAGCTTTTGCATTGGAATAAACACGTTTTTCGATTATATTGTAATTTTATTTTACACATACAACATACTGCTCTATTGTCTTTTTGAAGGTTGGAGACGACAATGATGTCTCTTGAATGATATACAAGTTTTGGACTTGCATTGCCTTTATTTGTTTTGAATCAAAACGTTTCAACTGGCAAGTATCACCAGTCGTCTTCAGATTAATCCTAAATAAATATAAGCAGTACTGTACCGATCGCATCGAACGTTTTGTATTTAATTTATTGTTTACTATCGGTGCCAAATGAAAATAAACACTTTAGGACAAGAGACTTAATGTCTCGACCTCAAGTTTTTTCCCAAGATATACTTTAATAAATATATTATGAAGCTTAAAAAAGCTGCAAGCTTTTTAGTTAAAATGATATAGAACTTACAAAATGAATAGATCGTGTAAGATAAAGTCAACCACTGTGTAAATGATGCCTAATTCCACTAGCAGGCACCGTAAGGTTATTTAAAAAATATAGTATATCGCTACGAAAATTTAGAAAATAACAATTGTAAACTCCAGTCTTTAAAAAGCAAATGCTAAGGCACCTTAAATGTTGGCTTCATTAGGAGTTAATTTTCTCTACAGATCTGCATTAGAGCAACTAGGACTTTTTCTTGGGGAGGAGGGAGGTGGAAAGATATTATTTAATTTCGTAAATTAAATTATTACCCCTCCCCCTTCTAACTAACTCAAATTTGGTTGTTTGAATATTTATTTTCACTTTTTCTTGGTGTTCCTAGCCTAGCTCCTGGCACTTTATTTTGTGATTAAATACTAAATATACAGAGTGATCCTTAAGTAAGTACATGAAGAACATCTAGAATATGATTCCTGGCATCATTTTAAGACAAAAAGTGTATATGGACATATGCCTTTCGCCTACTTTGAAAAAAAGTTGAATTAGCGATGTCTTACCAGTTTTTTTTACAATTTTACAGTTTTTTCCATTTTTCTTTAAAACTACTTTTTTTCAAAAACAGAGACAACTTTTGTTCAGCTTGTATCAATAATGCATAAAAATGCATCAGACAAAACGTATCATAATTATTTTTCGTGTTGATTTTGTTTTTACCTTGTCGGGCGACCGACGGCGTGTCGTTTTGCATGTATGTCGGAGAGATGGCGTATTAATATTTTGTTTAATTTGTTATCAGGAAGTCATTCAGAAAGAATCTTCGATCCGAAGACCATTTCTATTGTATTATCTATCGAGTTTTAATTCTGTTGGGTTGGGGAAACACATGACTGGATGTTACCGTTGAGAGATGAAAGCAATGTTTATTCTTATGTTTTTAATTTTAACAGACACTTGTTTTATAAAAATAATATAAATTGTGTATTCTGTTTCTTAGATTGTATAGCGTAAACAAATTGTGTTTAGTCAAGTTTACTCTGCACACTTTGGTATTTACAAAGTTATAAACTTATGGAGCCTCGATTCCTAGAATCAGAAGCCTAAAGGCAGAAACGAATTGGTATTTGTTTATAGTTTATTTAAATTTAACACAAATAAATATTTGCATTTTTTAATTCAAAACGCGATGATCTATTCCTATTTATTGTTATATTGTATGTTTTTATGTGTTTTTTAATCACATATTTGCGAATTGACAATCATACCTAGATTTAATATATTTATACTACAAAACACGAGTATTTGGCATTCGATCAAAGATATAAAATAACACACTTTTTTATTTTTAAAAGTAACGATTCACATAAAGTAACGGGTCCTGAGTAACTAGTCCTAATACCCAAAGTAACGAATCAAAATCAAAATCAAAAAAACCTTCTTTAACGAAAAAGTGCAGTTTAATACAAAAACAGTTGACACCAATTTTCATCTCCGCATCTTCAAGAAATTTAAAAATTTAAAAAAAAATTTGGATCTTAGAGGGTAAGCATTTTAGGGTATAAGTCCATATAAACTTTTCATCTTAAAATGAGGCCAGGAATCACATCCTAGATTTTCTTTATATACCAACCACTGACAAAATCAGTGAACTCTGTCCCTGCCGGCGACTCATATTAATAGCCACGAATTTCCTTCCCTTATGCTTAGCGACAGCTTAGAAGAGACGTTTTTTTATAAATATACGCTTGGCGGAAATACAAGGAAATTCGGTAGATTATTATTTTAATTATAAATATTTAAAAATATATATGTAAATAAATTTAACCGCCGCCAGCAAAAAACCCTTAAAAGTGTGTTTAACGGAATTTGGAAGATGTTAATGGGGGGGGGGGGGGGGGGGGGGGGGGGGGGGGATGTAACGGCAATAATGCAGTTTTGACAAAATTATTGCCTCTATCTATCTTTTGAGATACGCCTTTTCGTATACATGGCGACAAAACGTCTGAAAGAACTAAAGCAAAAACCTAAATGCTAAAATAAATGCACTCGGGTGGTAGGAATGGTACTAACGTAACGTAAACTCCTGTTTACTACGATTATCTTTTTGTTTTATCAGGCACTGGGTACATTCGAGTTTAATTTTTTAAAATCAACTCCTTTTAAATAGTTTAATGAAGACTTTTTATAGTACTAAAAGTTGAACACAGTTTACAAAACGTGGTAAAACAGTGAGTTAATAGGCCATATTATATGAAATTATGTAGTCATTATTTCCAAAAAAAAAAAATACAAACGTTCACACATAATTTCACCAAGTGGTATGTATATACATGGCAAGTACGATGTTGATATAACTTAAATAAATTTTAAGGTCCTAATTATTTACATTATTTCAATAGAACGTAGAAAACTACTCCACCATTTTAAATGCAAAAAAAACTTATAATCAGCCAATTTCTGTAAAATATGGTTTTTCAAATTTCATTGCATAACCAATATTTTACAGATTTAAAGGTCTTTTTATATTAGGTGTAATTTCAAGCAAAATTGCCTAAAAGCATGCGACTTGATGATATTGCAATCAGCTGATGCAATTTTGTCCATCATTTTACTTACACTTGCAATTTCACCTAATGTAAAAAGGAATTTTCCTAAAATTAACATTTGTGGTCAAAATTATGGTCCCATTGGGTTCGTCAAGAAAAACTAGAATGGATTTTGTATCTCTGTGTTTAAGTTGCACTTAAAGCATATCAAAGTTGCACTTAAATCATATCAAAGTTGCACTTAATTGAGAGTACCTACCTAGTATTTTTGGCGGAAATAATAAAGTCCTTTATTTTTCTTAATTATTCACTATATTTTAATATACAGGCTAGCAATTTGAAAACGCAACACCCTTAATATTTAAGTCATTCAAAAAAAATATGGAAATCATGTCAACTATATTTTCTGGGGCGAAATTTTTCAAACTGCTTTTTAATTAAATTGTGTGTGTTCCGTTACTAATGGCCACTTGTCGTTTCTAACATTCAGCCAGCTTGCTCTTGGACTTACAGCTTAACGTGGGTTCCGAACCACGATCCTCAGTCATGCGACACCCCCCAAGGAGGGCTATCAACCCTTGGCTTATTACCATTGCATGACCTACCGATTGGGGAGTGTGTACCTTTTCCGCACCCCACGAGATATCCGATTTCATCCGGCCTGGTTACCGGCATGAATGGGGTGGGTTGGGAAATGATACATTTTACACTCTTCCCTGCATTCGAACATATTTTTTTTATTGCGCGTATGCTCACTCCGAGGATCGAACTCGGACCACCACGGCCGAATGCCAGTGTCTCACTTCTGAGCCACTGCCGTGGTTATCCAACAACAAAATATCTTTAATCCCGAAACTTACGAGGTACTTTTAAAAAGGTAACAGAACGGCCTTTCAAATGATATACACTCAACCCCTCTTCTTATTTAACATTTTAGTTGTTGTTTCCAGCCCCGCTAGACGGGTGTTACAATTTAATTGAAAACCAGCTTGAAAAATGTTCCCCTTGGAATTAAAGTTGACGGGTTTTTGCAGATTTCTATATTTTGTAGAAGCGCTTAAATATTAAGGATGGTACGTTTTCGATTTGGCATTGGCATTGGGTGGAGTGAAAAAAAAATGTTTTCTCCTTTCTTGATTCCAATAGTACTCAAAAGATGTCTTTTGGTCTTCTATTTACATTGGTATATTGCATTTTAAGATTAAAACATTTCTCGAGGGTCTGCCGGTACTTTAAAATTTATCTTTGGTAATAAATGATAAACAAAGATAGTATGCTTAGCAGTGAACCCTCCCAAACATAATTTACAAAAAAAAAAAATAGCAGAAAATAATCTCCTTGTTTGAATGTAAATTGAAGCTGTAAGAAACGCACTATTAAAACAGCGGTGTTTTCTTATAACTATTATATAAGTTATTTTAAAAACTTATTGTTTTATAGCACCTTTTTGTAAATTAAGCAATGTTAGTCATTTTACCTTACAAAACCCACACTAGTCTTAATCAGTAAAACTGTGGTATTTGGATATGAAAACTAATTACATGAAAATTAAGCTAATACGTTTTAAATGTTGTTGGCTGATTGAACATAATTTGCTGGTAACATACCGACCTGACCAGTTCGTTGTACCTCACCAGTCATCCAGCCCCTGTCAATACTGCTTACATTGATAATTAGATCGCCCTCCTGAAAACTAACTTCGTCTTCATCTTGCGCTTCATAGTCGTACATTGCCCTAAAATCAGAAATAATGTTGATTCTCATATAATTCTTTCCCACTTTTAAATAGCAAACAGGTGATATAAAGGAGGTTCTAGAGCCAAGTAGAACGTTGCTTACTCAAAACGTATAAAAAGGTCTGAAGAGTAGTGATGGCATTTTTAAAAATTAACTTGGAGTGGATGAAAGGCACACAGTTTTAATGGAAAAAATTACCGTCATTGAAATTTGCCATTTTAAAAATTTAAATTTTTTTATTTTCAAAATGTTTTGATAATATATTTAGCTAGGAAAGTGAGATTAACTTGCGTCATTTCTAAAACCGTTATTGAGTTAATATACAGGGTGTTATGGAATTGCCCGAGTATATTTGCACCCGGAAATCCTGAAATGATAACCTTTGAAGAAAAAATATTTTTAAATGTCGCTTTGCTTTAATAAGTGAAAAAAGGCACCTTTTGTGTTTTTGATCCCGACGCCTTCACTGCCTTATCCACGTGCGTTTGTTTTTATTTTGAACTGTCAAAGTAAAAGAAGGTTAGTGACTTAACAATATTTTGTAAGAAAAAGACACAAAGTCTCGGCCTCAAAATTTTTTTCTTACAAAATATCAAATATCAGGTCTCTTTGAGTAAAAATGGACGAATTCTTCGAATGACTTTACAATGTTTCATGACAATGACCTATATACTAAAGAAGAGTTCACTGACCTTACGTCATTAGGTAGGTATATTTAAACTTTTTAGAAATTAAAATTAAACATTACTCAGCAAGAATCCTTAAAAACTGGCGTAAACCCCATAATAAAATAAACACATTCTTTTAAATCGAATCGGCGATTCACACTTTGTAAATTAACCCGTATTTCACAACAAAAACAACACATTTTTAAGCAATTCCATATTGAAAATTCTTAGTTAAACTATTTACTTCATATGGGGTCCTTGCGCAAACACTTGTGTTTGTTCATATTTCTCTATTTTCTGCAATAAAACCGACAAAAACCTTTCGTTATTCCCCCAATGCAAACACATTTAAGCTGTCAATTACCTACAGTTACAAAGTACGCCGCTAGCGATGACGCTAATTTAGTTAGTGATGGACAATGCATATCGATGCTTTTCTAAACATCGGTGTTTTGTTACCGATGTTCGATATTTTGCCAGCGATAATAAGGGTCACAAACAACGATAAAAGCATCGATGTTTGACACTGCGTTTTAATATGTGACGCCACCTTTGTATTTAGAAATTACTTTGGTGAGGCGGACTTTCAGCACGCCAGGGACTGGCGGAACAAAACATCGATGAACCTCACTCATCACTAATTTAATTTGCAGTTATGGTCAAAAGCATCGAGTCATCCAGCAATGCACCAAGAATGTCATCTTGGAACAAAAAACAACCTGTTCGTGTCTTGGTCGTGTATTATGTAAAAATGTGTTTTATTCCGTCTAGTTGTCTCCGTGAAACGCGGGGTCGTGATTTTCTCCGAGGAATAACATCTTTTGGAGGAGACACAGCAGAGTTCCATACTATCATGAGTCGAGATTTTTGGCGAGTTCCTCTTTTAGAATGTAAAACATTAAAAACTGGTAAATAGGCACGGCTACTGGTGGTAAATAGACATCTACTCGTTATTTTTTATTAATACAACTTTTAATCTAAAATTTGAGTACCTATTTTACTTTATGTTTGGCTGCTGATGGATTCCGTATTTATTTTCCTATTTTATTAGTTTCTTGTTTACTAAACACAAACAGCTGATGCATGAGTTCATCTAAACCCATATGTTTTATTTACTGTACATCTGATTGTGATAGTTTGATATTTGACAACGTTGCGACATCCACCTCTCTTACTCGCGAGACTACGCTTTTATTCGTATCTCTCACTCTTTTATATTGAGAAGTTCATGGCTTTTATTCATTGGCGTCAGACTGATTTTAAAGGTCCTTACCCCACTATTTAGATGGTTCATTTAAAAAAAAACTATGGAATGTTTATCTAGGACACCCAAGGAGTCATTCATTTAATTATAATAAGGCTATTTCATAACGCGCTGTATAAGTACTTAAAACACTAATTACTTTTTTTTAAAAGTACATATTCAACTTATATTACCTGTATACTCTCCCCATTCCTAACGATCCATAATTATGATTTACAGGGTCCATGTCATGTACAGATCCAATCTGCCTATTCGGAGGAGGTTCCATGACACTCCCGCCAATTTCCGAATTATAAATTAATGTCTGCGATGTTCTATTGGAGTATGGACTTTGGAATTGATGAGATGACGCCTAAATAAATTTAAGAAGATTGTGTTGTATAGTGTAAAATAGCTCTTTGCTTGACGAAAATAATAATAAATTTATTTTAAAGATTAATAACATAATAAAATTTATATGGGGTAGCCCCTTCCTTCTGGACTTAGATTCGATTTTTTTATTTTAGTTTTCCTTAAACAAACAATGCTTTTTGATTATGACTGTAGTACCTGTGGGTCATAGTCAGTAATCTTGCCAACAGCTGGATGCTGAACTGGGGTTGAAATAGAAGGCATTTCATTAGTTACGACTTTAGTAGTACTTGTATTTCTGCTAGTAATAGTTTCGGAATTTCCATTTTCGTTTAACTGTCTGCGCTGTTCCATTTCTGCTTTGCGTTGAAGGTCACCATGGTAAGCAACATTACTGAAAAGAACAGGAACTGTATTAACGATCGCACAGCTAATAAGAACTCTCAAAATATATTTTATTGTCCAAAGAAACGGTATCCTTATCGACAATTTGCTAATATCTAATATGCTTACAATAATACATCTAAAAGTCCTAAAAAAACACCAAAAATAAACAAACAAGTGTCTGTTTAAAGGTTGGAGACAGTGATGTTTCTTAAACGGCAGTAGAGTTTTGAATCACAACGTTTCAACTTGTAAGTATCTCCAGTCGTCTTCAGGCTCTGAGAGCTGTAGTTACCATACTGATTTAGTATTCACCCAAAGACGACTGGAGATACTTACCAGTTGAAACGTTGTGATTCAAAACAAATAAAGATAATGTAAGTCTAAAACTCTACCACCGTTCAATAAACAAACAAAAGGCCTATAAAAGGGGAAAAACACAAACATCATGCTCATCACGAAAGGGTTTAAAATAAGTACAAATTAAAAAAAGAAAAAACGATTAGTTAAAATGTCATAAAAACACACAGAGACTAACGTATCACTGATGGATCATTGAAAAAAGCATCCAAAGTGCTGTAAGCTTTTTCAGTTAAGAAACGCTTAGTTAGTTTTTTATACTTTTTCAAATTTTGTTGCCTTCTTAAAGAGAGCGGAAATTGATTGAATGAATATTTTCTTAGATTTTTCAATTTTGTTCTGAATGAGGTATAGGTAAGCTTAAAGAGTCAATACATATTGCTGATAGATTTGTAATGTTTTAAGCTAGGGTGTAGTGGGATGTCTGAGACTCGGACCGATAACCTTTATTATTTGTTATTTCTAGAGAGTACAAACGAAAAATATGAGAATGGGTATAGAAGGGACCAAACAGCTTACACGAAATTTGTTTTACTGATCGAAAGGCCTGAAAAAACGTTGAAACGTATTTTTTCGACGCTCGTGTAAAAATATCTCTATCCAAAGAATCACCCATATATTTAATATATTTTTGTCGGTCGACACGCGTCTAAACATGAGGCCAAGTTAGCAGGTGTGGACATGTTGACGAAAACGTTTTTATGGGGCTTCATTAATTAAAATAAATTTTCGATGATCCGTTTACTACACTATCTTAGCAGTTTAAAAGGCGTAACCCCGCCTCAATGCTTCACGAAAACATGTACAATAAAATAATATCGAAATATGTAAAATTCCATGATACATTTCAAGGTTTTTTTTTACCGGCGCGGCGGTAATTAAATTTATTTGCCCAGTATTTTTAAAATGATAATAAAAATAGGCTCCCGATCTCTCCGTGTATTGCCCCTAACCATCAATTATAAAAAAGGCTCACTTCTGCGCTGTCACTAAGCGTAAAGGAACAGTATCCGCCGCCGCTATGAGTATGAAACACGCCGACAAAAGTTCACTGTATTTGTGAATGTGGTATAATAGTTCAATATTGAATCAGAAAATTAGAGCCAGGAGCCAGCTAGGAATACCAAGAAAAAAATATTAAAACCAAATTAAATCCAAACAAGAGTTAATTAAAGGGGGTAAGGGTAATAATTTTTTTTAAAGAAATTTGATAGTAGTTGGATAAATTCTTGATGAATCTTATGGGCTCGATTGACGGCGAATGACCCCCCTAGAATGTCCTAGTTAAGCCAATGCGCATTACATGTAAAACGAAAATACATTTCTTATAGTTATTACTTTACAGGATATAGCAGGTCGTTAAAGCTGAAAAAAATGTTTAGAATCTTGTATTTTTGCATCTTATCTATATCGTACCTTATAATTCTTGTATTTTGTTTAATTCGAAGGGTCTCTGGATCATCGGCAACTTGTGTAAATTTGCCCTTTGCCTTTTCAAAATCAGCATGGTAAGTTACATTTGATTGAAGTCTAGTATTCTCTGCTATCCTTCTCAACTCTGGCGTTTCAGCCATAGTAGTTGCCTTTGCTTTTGGTATATGCCTTAAAAAATACACTCAGGTTTAAAAACAGTAAATTTTTATGTCAATACAAGCTTTGAATTTCAATATTTAAAGAACGACGGATCAGTGCAAAAAAGTGGCAATCGTTTTTGGAGACAAACTAATGTTTGTCTCCATTTTCGATCGATTTCAGACACAAGATATTGTATTATTTTATGCAATAAAAGACGACGCGCTCCGAAGTCACGTCGGTTCTTACGTAGCGAATGAATCATAGTGCGCCTATCTATTCAGCTTTCTTTAAATGTTGAAATTCAAAGTTTGAAGTCATAGAAAACAATTCAGGATATTTATTTTATTGGATTTTTTTTTCTGACTTCGTACAAACCGCAGCTCTCGATACGAAAGCCATGAGTCACTGACAGTAATTTTGGAGCATATTATTATGATAAAATCGAAGAAAAATGTATAAGGCAATGAAACCCTTAAAAATAATTAAGGTGAAGTGGGGTAAGTGGGGATCTGGGGCAAGTGGGTTTTTTTGTAATAATTGTAACAAAAATTACTTTCAAAAAACTAAAACTACAATAAAATGGTTTTTTGGACTTTTATAGACCCTAACATATTGTTAAAAAAATATTAATATTTTTTTTTAAAGTAACAGCTTGTGTTAAATGTATCTAAACTTCGTCCATAGTTACAAGTTACGGAAAAAATTTTGAATTTTTTTTTATCTGTACTAATTTAAAACTTAGGTTCAAAGTTTTTACATCCTCAAAGTTGTAGTTGTAATCACTAACGTTATCTCTTGTATTTTTTAACACTTCGATTTTTCAGGTTTTCAGTTTTAGGTCCATAGTTCCCACTTTCCTCGCTTTTTTGTTAGTGGGGTAAGTGGGGATTAGTTCCCACTTGTCCCATTTAAATTTTTTATATTAATAAAATTCAAAGTGAAAAGTTTAAAGAAGAAGAGTGAGATTGTGCGTAATCTGCAAAAACTATAAAGTAAATTGTGTGGCAACGCATACTTCGTTGTGGTGCGACAGCGCCTCAAATACGGAAAGAAATAGGTTAGGAGCTGTCAGTTGGAAGTGTCAAAAAGTATTCCGAAATTCCGAATGTTTGCATAAAATTTAAATTGGAATAAAGCAGAGTTTTTTTAACAACAAATTATGGAAATACCAAAAGCATATTATGAAAAGATAAAAGGGACAATTCATTGATGATTAAAACACGAAGTAAGTACCCACAAGTTATAATAATATAGTAATTATTATTAAACCAAAATAAGAACTTTTTTCTTAAATAATGGACACTGCGACTAGCTTAGTTGATATTTTCATAAAGTATGTTTTAAAATTAGCATAAGATAAGCTTCTCACAAAAAAACTGTAACCAGTTATTTGTTATGTTTATATTTTGTATCATATTTTAGCTGCTCAATTATGAACCAAACCAATGATAAAATGTATGCCAGGTAAACGTATGCAGAGTTAAATTAATATGAAGAAGACATAAATTGGCACTGATATTTTTTTATACCCATATGGCTTGAAATATAGAAAACATTCTCCTATACCTATCCCAGAACTTGCACTAAAATATTATCTTAGTAAGGGAATAAAGAAAAAAGTGCACTTAATATTACAAATATACATGCATGCCAGCACTTTTGAAATAAGAAATCATCCTCCCACAGGTAGGTAATAGAATAATTGTACTTAGTTGAATTATTAAAGCCTATAATATTTACTTTACTGATTGTTCCGATATACCTTCTCACCTGAAATGATTCAGTCTCCAGTACCAGTTTTATTGTTAACATAATATTACAATAAATTATAAATTTAAAACATCCATAGTATCGTTGATTGTTTTAGAGGCCAAAAACTAACATATATTTCTTGAAACATGGCTTTTTTAATATAATACAACTGGAACTGAACTGAAAATTTAAGAGCCAAGATAATTTAAGGGGGCACCACTACTGCACGAGACAAGTGGAAGTTTTGCAGGTGCCCATTCCCCATACTTTTCTGGTAAAAAATTCCATCTTTTATACTGGCAAAAAAGTATTTAACCACTTACCAGCTGACATTAGATCTTTGAGAACCCTTAAAAGATTCAAATCGGCTGTGAAAGGGCTTTTGCTAGAGAAAGCCTACTATACCGTTCCAGAGTTTTTTAATTTTAATGATAGATTTTAATTGTTTTGTATCCCTTGACCATGAACTATCAGTTCTAACACTTCTAACTGACTTATTTTTTTTAACCTTTGACTGTTTTACTAGTTTTTGTGTTGTTAACTTTGTATGTTTCTTGTTATATTATAGTTCGGTCATATCGTACAGCATTGGCCATTAGCATTAAGGGTATCTATGTTTTGTGATGATATTATATGTATAAGTAAATACTAGTGTATCTAGGCTTAATTACTTTGTCAGCAAGAATGTATTCTTTGGACAATAAACGATTTTAAATTAAAAGTAAAGAAACAAAACTGAAGATATATTTTTACTTTATTGCAATATAGGCCCTACTCGAGGCTTCAGAGTCAAAGTAAAAAAAAATTAAAGCACAAGTTATCCGCAAAGCATATTATGTAGATATACCTAACATATATACAAATAGTGCAGTGAAAAATAATTACTATGTAGTTTATTTTTTATTAGTAATTATTTTATTTATTTTTTGTTTTAGAAGCACTAAACATTTACACAGAAAAATGATAGAACTGGAAATGAAGCAGGTTTAAAGGATCATTTCTCGAATATTCAATATGAAATGTTTATACGTATGTTAAAAAAGTATTTGTTCATGATTAAAAAAAAAATAAAATAAAATTTACAAAAAGACTTGGGTTTCTATGAATAAAATATTTTGCAAACCTTACACGATCATTCAGGCTGACAGGCTTGGTAAAGAAATTACAGTAATGTTACCGGTTGTGTAAGGACAAATTTCAAGAATTGATTGCCATGGCTGATGTAAATTTTCATTAGAAGCAAAACTACGGCGGGAATGATTGATATCCCTCAGGACTGTCATTCTGAATGAAATCGTATAGGCTCTTCATTTTGCTTTTAAGGGTAGCGTTTTTATACCTTCAAATTCAGAATGTTTTTAAAGTAAGGGCTGTGGAGTATAGGTGCTGAAAAGTAGGGATACGAGATCGATATACGATATTTTTGTTGAGAATCGATACATAATACTGTATCGATAAAAAAGAATCCACAGATCATGATTTGAACAACTCGGTAGGAATGCAAATGATACTTCATACTTTTTGAATGATACAGAGTAAAATGTATCGATACTCATTATATATCAAGGACCTTTTATTTTTAGAAGTCACTTTTAATACACAACAAGGTGGGGAAATAGTAACTAAGCTTTTTTAAACTTTTTTTAATGAACTCACAGCTTACGTTTATTATAGGGGGACCGTGTATCGATATTTTGAGTATCTTTTTCAAACAGATACTTGCTTGTATCGATACTTTTGGTGTATCAGACATCCTTACTTAATAGAGGAGATGTCACTTACGGATCGGAAAGAAGTTTTGGCAACAAGAACAATTTTTTAGAGGTTGCTTTGACCGGAAGAAGAGTTTTTCCCAAAAGGAAGGCGACTAAAAAAAAAGTGACCTCCAGAAAAAAAGAACGTATCCCGGCTCTAAAAATCTTCTTACTCTCAAAGGTGACTTCTAAAAAAAAATTCTGACCCTTCACACACCCTATACTATTTGTAAAAAACATCCATTTGATAAAAATCGGGGGGGGGGGGGGGGGGGGGCGCAGACGAAATTTGATTCAGCACTTAAATAAAAAATTGGTCACAATCGTTCAGTGGCGGGTGCCAGGATTTTTGGGATGGGTGGGCACAAGCGGAACCATGAGTGCCCACCCTGGTGCCCCCCCAAAATTGATGGATCCGTTGTGCAAGGGACTTAGCTATAAAAGAGAACGATGACCTTTTTGTTTTTTGACATCACTTAGAAAAGAGGAAGGTTTTGTTTGCGGCTGCCTATAGCGTCGGGAGGCCGGGACCTTTTTTTTTTTTTTTTTTAAGTTACTTTTATTTTGGGTAGTGCCCACTCAAAAATCACCGAGCCCATTTGTGTCCTCTCATCCCAAAAAGCCTGGCGCCGCCACTGAGTCAAATACCGCTTCCCCCACAGCAATTCCATTACAAAACCGATTTTCACAATTTTGGGTGGGGGGGCCAGTGCCCCCCCCCCCCCTGGCGCCACGGCTGTATTACAAAAGTACCGTTGTGTTTTGAAAATTGTGGTTTGAAAGTATACAGATGGAAATTTCTATAGTTTTAACTTAATTTGACTAAAAAATTTCTTCTAAAGGTTTTTTTAAAATTAATAGAAAACATGACAATTTTTTACAGATCAATTATACAAGGAAGAGAGAGCCCCCTCCTCCTCTAAAAATATTTTTCTGTACGCCCATATCTCATTAATCAATCAGAGCCAATTCTATTTTGTTTCGGGCTCAACCAAGATACCGGCACGTACTGCCTGTTGGGCTATGAGAATATTCAACTCACGCACACTTTTATTTTCTGTGCAATCATCTGTCATTTGTTTTGTCTTTTGTTTTAAAAAGTAAACAAAGTAGACTGTAGAGGTTTTTTTATATTTCTGTTTCTAAATTAGCGAGAGAGTCCTGTGGCAAGAAAAAAAATTGAATATGAGTGCCTTCACTTATTTCCTGATTTTGCCTCTAAGAAAAATATTGGCGACTGCCTTTAGACTGCCTGTTTCACGAGAAATACAAATTCCTGAGCAGGTTCTACAGAAAATTTTGATGGACATATAGCTATTTAAATACATCTGGAAGTGATGAAAACTAGTAAACATGTTTGTTGTTTGTTTAAAAGGTCCAATTTGGACATAGAAGGGTAATAATTAAGAAATAGTCCGCTGGAATAAAGTTAAAGTATTGCAAGGAGTAATCAAAATCACAGTTTTACTTAAGAGGTTCTTGAAATCTGACTAATATTGGTTTGATAAGATCGAGGATAAGATGATAAATCAGGTAGGTAGTTAGATCATTTTATAGAGTTGAATTATAGAGAAATTAGAGGATAATTTCATAGATAATTAATTAAATAGACCTTAAACTAATCATATTATCCAAATTTAAAAGTAAAAGTGCTAGATTTCCCTAAAAAAATCCAATAATATTGGAAAATACTTGAAACCAATAACTTTAATCGATGTATGTTGCCCGATTAAAGTTATGTCTTCGTTAACTAACGAAAGTGATAAGAAACAAGTGAAAATGTCGACATCTGTGTATTTTTGGTGGCATCTGCCAACTAACTGTCACTTTTTCTCTGAAAATTATGTTGACAGTCCCTTAAAAAAACAAAATTTAATCGGTTACTAGGAAGATTTAACGGTAGTTATGGAGTTAACGATCGTTAACTCTAAAAAAGCTTTGTGCAACCCACTGTAAACCAAATACGTTAGGTCAACACACCAATATAGGCAACATTTATCGCATCCCCCAATTTTTCTACGGATTTGTAGATTCAAATAAGTTCGCGATGCAGTATACCCACTGTGCGCTGCCAACCCGTTTGAAAATTATATTTAAAAAAAATTCTGACAGTTTTCAATAGTAGAGAGAAGTTTATAAAAATCCAATAATAAACATGGCTAAAATTCGGGCCAAAAAAACGCACTTTTTTTACCTATTTTAATATGTATATCTGTACCTCAGCGGTAAAGTATACTCCACAAGCTATCATAGAAGCAGCGGCGGCGCCAGGGGGGGGGCCAGGGTGGGCACTGGCCCACCCTAGAAACATGAGTGCCCACCCTGGTGCCCCCCAAAATAATTGATGGATCCGTTCTGTAAGGGACTTGGTTATAAAAGTTTTGATGAGTGGTTGTATGGTATTTTGAAGAGAACGGTGACCTTTTTTTTTTTTTGACATTACTTAGAAAACAAGAGGAAGGTTTTGTTTGTCGCTGCCTATAGCGTTCTAAAACGTCGGGAGGCCGCGACCTTTTTTTTTTTTAGAAGTCACTGCATAGAAGTATACTAACGTATTTTGTATAGATTTTTATTTTTGACTGGGATATATGGTCTTGCTTACGCAACCAATAAAGAGGGTCATAACTCCCTTGGGATATAAATAATCATGATTTTAATCAGTATGATTTTTTCAAAAAAAATCATGTTTAATTTTAAAAAGTTTTTTTTAACAATTTAACACAAAAAATGTATTTGTTCATGTAAAAAATAAAACCCAGACTTGATTTTAATCATCTCAACCCTGCTCATGATTTAACCAGATTTTTAGTGAGCCGTAATTAGCCCACACGTCGCGGTCTGAATTGTGTTATGGCAAGTAAATACCAGAATTCACGTGTCTCTGACTCAATCTTGCAAGAACATTCAAAAAATCTACTGTGATTTGTGATTTAGTACAGAAAATTAGTTGCCGGTAAAACGTGGACTACGTTTTCCTCTGATGTAGATATAAATATAATTTCACATGGCGCTGGTAATGGTAACCCTGGAGAGAAATTTAGAAATATTGATTTGATATTTTTAATAAAAAATCCTCATTCGGCATTTCGCGAGTTTTGGTGCGCTATTTAAAGTGTATTTTCTATGCTAAAAAGTTTTTGAAAATGTTCGGATAACTTTAAATTATGAAAATACCAAAGCTACACAAAACTGATATAACTTGAGGTTAATGGATTCATGCATTTATTTAGTCCCCATTCTATAAATTGGTAAAATATTTGTTAAAGTGTATATCAGAAGTAACAGGAAAAATCATTTCTATATAAAAGATTAATTTCAGTTTACAAGATTTATTGATGCTGTTAGCATTCTTACCACAATCTCTTGATTATTTATTATACACTAATATTTGAAAACATTTTTTTTAAAACAACACAAAAATGGAATGACATCACGCTCGTTCCATAAACGTATAGACGCTGCCAACCTTATCTTAAATATCAATTTATAACATATAGAAGTTTAGTGTCTGTAATAATAAAATAGAAAGAAAAGTTAGCGACAAGAGGACAAAGTAGTGCATCTATCTTTTGCATTAAAGTACACAGGGACGCCAAAATAATTGGTTCCCTGGGGCGTAAGGGCACAATGACAGATGTTTCGTCCTTATTAGAACTCGTCAGAAGGCCAAACCCCGTAAGCAACTCCAGAAGCAGTAAATATGCGCCAAAAAAAAGGTTCCTCAAATTGGCTTTGCAACATCGTAGACATGTCGTAAATTACCTAATTCTTATCATAAATAATACGTCACTAAATAAGGAATAATTTAGGACATGGGGAACAAATTTCAAGGCTTACTTTGAGAACTTTTTTTCATCTTTTTTGGGTTTCTTTATATAGAAAAAAAATGTAATTAAATTATTTAACTTTTAATTTTAATATAAATGTATGCTTTATAATGTAAAATAGTGTGGCAAGTGACTATTGATTTATTGACTAGTGTGCGTCCTACTTGGTTATTATGTGTTGACCTTATTAGCTATAAGTTTTCATATTGTTTATTATTTTTATTTAATACAACTCGTTATTTAATTTCTTACAGTATGCCCTGATGATGGCCTTGTAGGCCGAAACGCGTAGGTTCTAATTTTAATAAATATATTTGTAAGAAGGAAATACATATAGGGTTTTCTGTTTCTAACATATTTAATATAATATTCTAATTATTTTCTAAATGTCCTAGCCAAATGTTACCATTTATTAAGACCGACCGATAAAGAAAAAGTATATAAGTATATAAGTATGTTACACCCCAGTAATTCTGCAAAAATATCAGTTTAAGAGTTAGGCTTAGTGACGCATTCGCTATTTCGTTTTTTGATTAAAATTTCGTTAGTTTTTCGCGGCGGCCCTTTTTCGTTTTATTCAAAAATCGGCCAAATACACATATTTGAAGCATAATTATTTACAGTTTAAAGTTAAAAAAAAAATTGAATTCATATTAGTACTAAAAGCGGAAAAAGAAATATTAAGGAATTTTACAAAATTCCGTTTTTTGCGTTTGCGTTGTTTAAATTAAAACTGTAGGTTAATTTCCTTATGACGGGTATCTGGCTGCTTTTTGGAAAAAGCGAAAAGAACACGAAATATTGATAAAAAATGTAGTAGAAACTGTGATCAAATAATGTTTAAAAACATATACACCCTGTAAAACACAACTGGGATAATATTTTGGGTAAAATTTTAACAAAAACAGTAGATGGGAATAAAATCAAAGCTTTTATAGAAAAAAAAACTTTGAAGGCCATGTAAAAATTGTTAATTATAATTTATTGTTCTACAGGTGAGGCTTGAGGTTAGGTGTAAGAATAGCTATATTGTGCTAAACTTCTTTGTATACATGTTTATATTAAATAAAAGACGTTTATTATTATTATTATTATTATTATTATTATTCTAAAAATATTTATTTAAAAAAATTTTAACATAAAAATATAAAGCACACGTCGCGTCGTGTAAATATATATTTTTTTAAATTAACCTGCTTACCCAAAAATTACAAATATTAATTATGGCAATATACCTAATCAATGAAAAAATGTCCTTATACTTACGCCTCACAATAAGGATCCTTATTAAAGCCTTTATAATTGCGCATATTAAGTGCCATACCACAATCCTTGCATTTGAAACACAGTTTGTGCCATGTCTAAAAAAATAATTAAATAAGTACCTACCACATACACAAATTTACTATATTGCGTTAATGTGTGTTCAATCAAGAATGCAAACAAAAATAATAGTCCAAGGGACCAAAAATGCAACAGTTTTAGAAATGAATTTAATATTAGGTCATTTATAGGGTGTAGACATAGGTAGGGAAACGCGTTGTCCGCCCATACCCTAGTTAAGGTCCACTCAAACGAAGGCGGGAACGGGAGCGACACGATTGCGGGATATTATTCTACAGCGGTATATTATGCAATTGTACAATGTACATACCAATGCGGAGGTTCGCATGCAGATCCGGCTGTAGAATAATGTCCCGTAATCGTTTCGTTCCCGCATTCCCACGATTATTTGAGTAGACCTTAATAGGTTAAAAGAGTAAGTATTGCACAGTAAACACAAATAGGTAGATTATATTTCCCTCAAATTCAAGTTCAAATTCAAAATTCAACACATTGAATCTCGCTTCTTGTTCTGTGGTCTAGCTTTCTACTTCAACTGAAATAATATTACACAAACTTCGTACGTTGCAGCCAGAGTTTCTAACGTATTACAGGCTATGAGCGGACAATGCATTTTCCTACTCATATACCAAAATTAAAAACAATATCCAAAGTAATTTCGGAGTTATGACAAAATAACAATTAAAAAAATATTTCAACATCCTGTAGCAAAATATGTAAGCTTCTGCAGGCAAATGTTCATATGAACTTTTCTTCATAAAATGATCTGTGAAATACCCGCGCAGCGCGCTTTTTTATCGACTGCTAAAGGACTGACCATGTTTTTCTTATTTTAAATTATATAAACCACTTGTAATAACCTAAATTTTATATTTAACTGTAGATATTCTGTACTGAAGTATTAATTATTTTGAAGAAGGTTCTTTAGTACTTGGACACACAAAAATACACTGGTTTTCTTTGTTTCTTTAAAGCTACATTTTGCAGAATTTGTCTGCTTCTGCAGGCTAAAATTATTTTATGGTTGCTCACTAAACAAAATAATTTTAGCCAGACAAATTCTGCGAAAAGTTGCTATAAAGAAACAAAAAAAAAACAGTGTTTTTTTGTTTGTCCAAGTACCCAAGAACCTTTTCCAAAATAATAAATTTTATATTTTATAAAACACGTTCACTACCACATTTTTTTGATGACTTTAGCGCATTGCTGACGCGTCTCATTGCAATATTTTGCAGACTGACCATGTCAACATAATATGTAGTACCTTACTATCCACAGACCAATTTTCAGAATTTCTAACAGTTGTGAAATACAGATGTTTTTTATGAAGCCCTCTTGCCATTTTTTAGCAAAACCTGGTCTATTAACATACACCCTAAATAAAAAGTACCAGCCTTTCTAAAACTGTTGTATTTTTGGTCCTTCATTTGTATAGGTTGACAGTTAAACTTAAGTTTATGCAGTTACATTACTATATAAACCTAAGCTTAACTGTCAGATGTAGTTTAAACTGAACCTATACAAGTGACCTTTAAGAGTTCTAAATTTAAAATCATCCTAAATTGACAGTTCTGGGGTTAAAATGGCAAATGTTAAAATAAAGTCAACTAAGTTTTATATTGTAAATATTTTTAAACTATTTGCACAATATCCCGATAAAATTATTTATCGGTTTGTAAATAGTATATATAACTGGTATAGGTAGTTAAAATGTGACCAGTTGCACATATTAATTTATAATTTATGTATGTATGGCCTGTATGGCCCAAAGAATGAAGTATCCAACATGAAGTTATTGAAAATTACCATCACACTTTAGAAAAACAATGTGAATATTAAGAGAAACAAGAATTATCCATGTTAATACTTGTCTGTTAGCATTCAACAATATGTGTTACTGTGACTCATAAACTATTACAACCTTAGTCTAAATATGATTGTAGCCTTGATTAATAATTTAAAACAATGAGCTCATTAGTTAGGGTAATGTGCTGAAGATTTAAAGTGTTAAAATATTATAAACTGATTTGAATTGTATTGGATGTTGTATTAAATGTACCGTTAAGTTTGTACAATAGAATTATGGATAAAAAACATCCAAAAGTTGTAATTATTACCTTGTCCAGACATTTTACTTCTTCAGTCGGGTACACAGTTTTTTCACACTTAGCGCAACGTTTATTCATTTTAAACTGCTTCTATTATTATTTCACTTATAGAATCTCAATTGTAAGATGCGCTGAGTATAAAATTACTATAATAAATAACAATTTTATTTATAAAAACTCAAAAAATGGAAAAATGCCCAGCCCGAAACTCTACTCGCCTTTTGGATTGTCTGATTGTCACTTTTGTCACTTGTCAACACAGAAGAAAAGTAGGGTTCTTCGTACTTGTCAAAATAGAACGGCGTTGGCCTTGAACACAGAGAAATAATGGATTGTTGCTAAGATGATCTGGCATCTTAAGAATGGGCCTTCTCGATAAACTTGAAAACCAGGATACGATTTCTGTCCTTTTCTACTTTTTAAAAATCGACAAGGCCGTGATTTGAGCTAATATAGAAAAACTTTTACTGCGTTTGGTTAATGCAAATATGTCTACTCGGTCTACCCATTGGTGGAGTTTTGCTTTCGTTTAATTAATAGATCTATGACCTCGGATGTAACTGCTCGGCGTTCGATATTTGTACTCTTAAGAAGATCGGTAAACGCTACGCGCCCGTTTACAGGTATCTCTACCTATTTATAAATCTCTTTAAATGTTACTTATGGTATACATTTTTATTAACTCTAGATTTGACATTCAAACAATGTTTAGATAATACTTGAGTTCCTTTTACTTGCTATTAATTAGCTTAGCAAAGCCGACGGCTAACTTGAGCATTCCTTTCACAAAATCAACTCTCGTTGCTATTACAAGTTAGCTATTAGGCAAATATTTTTACTTTGCAAAGTTGGTTAAAAGAAGTAAAATGAACTCACCTATTGAAATTGCTTTATGGAATAATTCCCAAAGTTTGTGATTGGTCAGAAACTTGGGCTTCGGGACAGTGTTAAATCTTTCGTTCCTCTGTGCTCTGACCCTAGCCACAGAGGAATGCTAGGTCGATACTGTCTCAAGCGGCTCCCGCCAGCGATTGCCGCCCGCCAATGGGAAGAAGTTGTCAACGTCAACTGTCAACCCGTCCCGACTCGTGTTTTGGCTGATTGTTTTCACTACAAGAATTTTACGATTTTTATATGAAGTTCTTGAGTGGTTGGTTTTGGTTTGTAAAATTACATTAATACATAGCCTAAAGGATATCATTTTGTCAATAGAAACTGCGAGTTATCTGTAAGGTTTTGGGAATTCTTTGAATTATATCCAATACACTAATCATGATGAGTGACGATGATCGAGATGTCGATGTTGAAAGTGATGTAAGTTATCAGGATAATGGTTTGTTATAATTAAATCCTATTGCCCATTATTTGGATATTTTCTCCAGCTAATTTGCTCAAATTAAATGGGATGAATGGGGGTATATTTCCTAACATTGATCTGAGTCTGAGATTCTTTTTAAATACTTAGGCACTAGTTCAAGCTCGATCCAGAGGAAATGCGATATTTCAAACAAATTTCACGTACCTATGTATATCGGTAATTAGAAGTTTTGGTCATCATTGTAACATGATGTACCATAACTACCATATAACTATTGCATTGTAAATAAGTAACTTTTTATAAATATCCAAAACAAGCCATTTAATATATACCTATCATCACTTACTAATATTCATTTTACCAAGAAGTACAAAATAAAAAATTAAATCCCTTGCTATGATCCATGCTATTTATCTACTTAAAATTGTGCCCAAAAGACAAAGATCATTTTCTTTATTAACCATCTTTTCTGGCCAGGAGCAACTTATACCTATATAAAATCTACATAGTTTAGAATCTTGTATTCTATTAAATTTTATATAATAAACAGGAGGTAGGTACGTCAAATATTAATTGTTAGAGAAAATTAACATTTTCACCAATAACACATAATAATATATTGTTATGTTGCTATATTGTTAATATTTTATTTCCTTTTAAAAGGCTGTACTGAATTTAGTATGATAATATCAACTTACCTAATGTTCTTTAAGTTAGCTTAATATTGTATATGTGGGACTTGGTACCAGTAATATTTAGTACTGTTTAAAGTTCAAAAATAAATTTAATTAAAAAAAATTAGTCATTATGTATGAATGTATGCTTTTAGGATGGCGATGATTCTGATTCCAGACTACCATCTTCAAGACAGTCCTCTGGCAGTCAGTATTATTCTCAGGTAAAGAAATATTCGTTATTCTAAAAGGCATTGTAAATGAATGTGAAAATGCAGATTTTTGTACATGTTCAAAACAAAATCTTTTTGAAGCAGTTAGGTATTCTCAAAAACTTAGTATTGATTAAAAATTTTTAATGTTATTTAGCATAATTGAGTTTTTACTAGTTTAAATGGCATAGAAAGATTTAATGAGAACAAATGATATTTAGTAGCTGTCAGAATAATATAGGTACTCTACAAATTCCGAGCAGCTGAAATACTTTTAGATTTTAAATTATAAATGTTAAAATGACGAACCTCATTGTCATGTATATGATCTGATATTTAGTGAATAAATGAATTTGAACTTTCATTGCTCAGTGTCTATCGCTCTTTTCAACCATAATTATGATTTAAAAAGTCTGGAAACATCTACATTTAAAAAAATTGTCAGAGCTGCTGAACATCGAAGACCATTTTTTTCTTTTTAGGCTGAGAAAAGAGCACATCACAATGCTTTGGAGCGAAAGCGGAGAGACCACATAAAAGACAGTTTTAGCAGTTTGCGAGATTCTGTGCCTGCTTTAAATGGAGAAAAGGTGGTAGGTTTTCTTTTTCATTTAAATTACCTGAAATTTTGAATAAATAAATTTTGCAAAAAATATAAGGTAAACTAGACAATAGGAAATTATAAAAATAAAAAATTTACTTTCGCAATTTTACCAAAAGTTTTGCTTTCCTTACTTGTTAGGAATATAAAATAACTATTGCATGTGTTAACTTTGAGAATAAATTAACTTTAAATTGTCATTTGTGTATTTAGCTTAAAAAATAACTATGACTTTATTTTATGCACAACTTTTCTGGATCTGCTTGCTAGTTTTTCATTTTTTCTTTCTCTTCTTTTTTGTATTTACTTTTATAAACAAATTATTTATATAATTATCTTATCCAAGTGGCTATTTATAGCATATGGAAAAGTAATCAGTATAAAAAATACCATCTACTTATTTTTAACGATAGAATTAACTTGTCTGTTTAAAGGTTGGAGACAATGACGTTTCTTGAATGGCAGTAGAGTTTTGGCTTGCATTGTCTTTATTTGTTTTGAATCAAAACAAATAATGACAAAGCAAGTCCAAAACTCTGCCGTTCAAGAGTTAACTTGATCGGACATGCTGGCAACTTCAAAATTATGTTCTAGGCTAGTCGAGCTCAAATATTGAAGAAAGCTGCAGAGTATATTATGTTCATGAGAAAAAAGAACAGTTCCCATCAGCAAGACATTGAAGATCTCAAAAGGCAAAATAGTCTCTTGGAGGCTCAGAGTAAGTTTTTTAAGGATAACACCTTGAAAAAATAAAAATTTAATAGGGATAGTTTTTGTTGTGATATCTTTCTGTTTTTAGTTTTTTTTTATTTAAAAACTTACAGCCGTATTTACTAAAATTTAATACCGTCCTAAACTGACCGCTCTGGGTTTAAAATGACAAGCGTCAGAATAAGTCTTTTATATTGTAAATATTTTTTTGGTTTTTTTTCAAATGTATAAAGAAAAACGTGTTTTAGTGCGTTCTGCGCTCTTTATTAGAACTAAAACTATTTGCGACAACATCCCAGTCAAATTATTTATCGGTAAGACGAATAAATTACAAAATAATCAAATTAACACAAGAGCATCATATGGCATATAAAATAATGTCACGGTGAAAAAACAACTTTGAAACTATAGATCTAAATAATTCAATGGTTTAAATTTTAAACCCCTTTAGTGAATACGGGTGTTAGAGTTTTAGATCAGTAGTGGCAATAAGGGGTTCGCCAATGGAGTGACCCAAATAAATAATAAAAATATTTTTTTAAACAAATTTTTATTAGACAAAAGTCTATTAATAAAAATAATAGGTTGCGTTCTTTGCAAAATCAGGCGGGGCCCCCGAATTAGGGTTACCAACTTGAATGTTCCACTATACAGAATATAAAAAACCAAGACACCACCATACCAGAACATTTTAAAATAAATTGTTTTTTAATTTTTTACCAGCATTTTAAAACTCAATCAAAAAATAATTATTTTGAAAGTAATAGAAATTAGATCACTTAAAAACGAAATAAAATATAAAAAAATTTAAATATGAACAAAAAGGGAAATTAATTGTTTGTCTAATGTTAAGTTGCAGAAAGATTTTTAACTACAATTAACTAACCAGCAAGTTTGACTGTGATATAAATGACATTGACAGGCATTATTTACTCACAATCAAAGGTGCCTGATTAGTAAATAAAAAATTAAGCTAACCGGGCCAGTATGGTTGTGAGAAAATTATTTTTGATGTCATGTGTGTCACAGTCTAACTTGCTGGTTAGTTATTTATTATTAAAATTCTTTGCGCAACCCGACAACTAAACTAATTTTCACAATAATGAAATGGTGAATAAATGCTATAAAGAAGCTGACTTTATTACTATTGGCATAACTATAGCACCCTTCATATTAAATTAGGACGAGTATAACGTAAATGAGTTCAAACTAGGAAGTAACTGAATATATCTTCCAGCGCCTTGTTTAATATTACGACTTTCTCAAGGATCAACAGAGGAGTTTTCTATAGGCTAAATTTCTTTATTTATTCATAATGAAAAGGGTCTTTCCCGGAAGAACCCTTTGTTGAACTCATAGATGGAATTTATTTCATCTTCTAGCTTTGTTCATATAAATAAAATAGAACTACAGATTTTAATGTCTTATTACCAATAAAAGACAAATTTCCATTATCTTGCTTTTTTATGTGATTTTAACTATGGTGAATAAATTTCACATACTTTATTTAAAAAGGATAATAAATACTCGAGCGAAACTGCGGAGACCCGCTAGTCGATAATAAAAAATATTTGTTGCAAATGTTGCAACATTTTTTTAAATTCTTTTTTCTCTCGTAATTATTGTCAGTACAATTTTTTCAATTCTATTTGTTTGGAGATTCTTGGGTAAATAGGTTATTACAGAAACTCATCGTTTGTTTGGCAACATTTCATGTGTCATTTGTGCACGTTTTCAAATCTTTTTTTTAGTCATGTTTGGAGTTGCTGTTTAATAAAATAAATGTATTGGAATGCGTTTGGCAAAGTTCTTTAAGTATTTATATTACTTTATAATTTTTAAATATACAGTGATTGAAAACTATGCACTGATCCCCACGGAGGAGAACAGCCTGGTTGTGGGATCATATTTAATTTACCCTTAGTAACACTAGTAATGGGCTTTTTCACTATAAGCGAACTTATATTCAGTTGAAGGGAAAATATTAAATTTTCTGAAATGAAATGGAATACCTGGGAAAAGTTGGGGAGTGTTTCTTTTCCTTCCAAAATGTTTTTGGGCTAGCTCACCATTTAGAGATGCCCCAGATTTTTGGGAATAGAATGGAATACCTGATAAAAGTTTAAGAATATTTGTTAAAACAACTATGAAAAATATTTTTTGGTTAGCTTCAAGGCTAGTTGTATGGTAATCGAAAGAGAAGACTTTATATTCTTGCACTCAAGAAAGTTCTTTGAGATTATGAAAAACTTCGTTAATTTATTTTTTCTCAACTCTTTATTTTTCACATACTACATAGCAAACTACATATTTTTACAATAATAAAAATACCAACAAATAAAAACCAATAACGGCTACGAACAATTATGTTGAAATCACATTTTTCATTCCAGAATATTAGATGGTCGGTGGAGCTATTATGCAAAAGCTTTGCTGTGATACGGTTATTTTCTTTGTAATCTAACTAGATTCTTGACACATTAATGCAGATTATCCATCTTGTGACGTAATTTCCGCACATTCTCCCATTGGTTAAGGGTTTTCAATATAGTTTAGGTACCTTGGGCTCAAGTTCAGGATTAACTCCAGGGTTTTTTGAATATTGAAAATGTTTGTAAAAATAGATTTTTTAATGCAACTCTAATTTCTTCGGGTTTGTCGTAACTGCGGGTAGAATATCTTACAAAGGGTATAGATCAGATGTGTAAGACATTTCATTTTTGTAATTTTTTTTACATTGAAAAAAAATATGCTCTTGGCCCAAAGCAGTAAACTCTCTTGAACCTTAATTATCTTTGTATAAGATAATTCTTTGTCTTGTCACAAGAGAAAAGCTATTTGTTTACGAAATACTACTCTTGAAAAACTTTCAAAAGTCTTAGAATTATACTATTTAAGAAATTCATTTAATATACAGGTTGGTATGTAATGAATGCGCCATAGAGCAAGCACCGATTCTACATAAGAAATTAATAGTTTTGAGCTAAACGGGTCAGTAAAATGTTGGTCGTCAATGAAATACAGAGTGTTAAAGTTTAATTTCTAAATTAATTTTTTTCCATAGCTCAAGCAGTTTTTGAGATATAAACATGAAATTTTGTAATTGGCGGTTTATGAGGGCGAGTAACATTAATCTATTTCTATTTTTCAAATTGCTTGTAGAGGGCGCTAGTTACACCCTTTACGCCCACCCTTTTTTATGGGTAACTTTATGGAGATTCCGATTTCCGATAAAAATGTATAATAGAATGATAATTTCTAAAGAAAAAGGTATACTTTTTTATTTTATTAAAACAATTCATTTCCGAGATATTTGCATTTTTAAACAACATTGCATGAAAGTTTTTATTTTCAACAAAAATAATTATTCAGTTTAGACAAAAATTTTAGAATTAAAATCGTTTTAACAAATGTGAAAATGTCCACCATGTCCATAATAGCGCCTTACTTTAAAAATAACGTTCTGTAAGTTTTTTTAATTACGTTTGTTGCTTCCTGAATCCTTTGCAACAGTTGGTCGCGTGTCTGGATATCTTGAGTCCGACCAAGAATATAAAGGGACAGCCACGAGTTGGGCGGTGCGCAAAGGTGTGACGTTAAAGTCAGTAGCAGTGCTATTAGGATTTAAGCAAATTACTAACGATTTTAATATAAAGTACCTATTTTATCAGCTGTGTCCTCTGGCTATTGCTAGGCGACGAGTGTAAACAAACCACTGCGCGACTTCTGCTAACGCCATTTACTGTACCTTTCTGATTTTTGTCGGACTCTACTTTATGCAATAAATCTTTGATATAAGCCCAGAAGCAAAAATCTAAAGGGTTAAGGTCAGGGGTACGGGGTTTCCATGGAAAATTGCTACCACGGCCAAACCATCTATTATAAAACCGCTTCTTAAGACAATTACGAACTGTAAGTGACAATAAAAATTGACACAAAAATTTCCAGTGTAATTTGGCCACCGGAAGTTTAAGAGCATGAATATTTCCAGAAATGTTTTTCGTTGCCGTGGTAATGATTCACAATGAAATATTCTAATTCGTTAGAAAAAGTGGGTGTAAAATTTACATGTTTATATCTCAAAAACAGCTTGAGTTATGAGAAAACAAGTAATTTAGAAAATAAACTTTAACTACCAACATTTTACTAAGTCATGTCGAGGTCAAACCTATTATTTTTATGTGCTGTATCGATGGTTACTATACACAGATCATCCTGTATATTTCTTTTGATGTGAGATTTACATACATACATAAATCTCTTCGCGTAAGAGAATTTATCTTTGCAAGAGAAATGTCTCTTCAAATCTTCATTTGATCTCAAAAACAAATGACGACACAATCGCGACGGTATACAGAAGCAGTCTGGCTACCGAGATGGCTTGATCGGGTAGATTGGGTTAACATTTTAAGCATAATATGATTTTATTATTATTTTTATAAAATTTTAAAAATCTGCACTACTAACTAATTATAACTAAAACTAACGGTTAACATAGTTCAGATCAATCAGTAGCGGCTCGTGATAGTCGATACAGGTGACATCGTGAAATTCCCATTAAAAATATATCCCAACAATAAAACTTTAGCCTATTAAAAATGTATCCCAACAATAAAACTTTTCATAGAGTATCGTAAACCTTTTCTAAAAACAATTTAAAAAAGTCGAAAAGCAAAATGTTAAACACTAGCAGACATATGTACATAAGCCCATTGACCTCAATTCTTTTATTTGCATGCGAGCGACCGATTTTAATGTTATCTTTATTTTGTTAACTTAAATAACTTAGGGGCGCTTCAGACCGAACGCCATCGGCTCCTTATTGACTGGCTGGTCTCTTATAACGTGAGCGTTTTCACGTGTTTTGTTTCATTTCTCAGTAAAGAATTTGAGGTTTTAAAAATTGAAACGGTAGCTTCTATTTTTTTTTGCTCTTTGCTGTAGGGTCAAAACCAAAATTTAGTGAAAAAGCCCATTAGGCAACCCTTCATTGATAAGCCACCAAGTGCCTTTTTAATTCGCCCTTTAATGTTTTGATCACTCTTTCTTATCCTTTCTGCTTTATTCAGAAAGCGACCAAATACCCGTCCTTGAGTAGCAATAACCTACAACAGTTTTAATTTAAACACATTTTGATTGATAAATTACTAAAAGAAAAAAACAAAATTTTGTGAAATTGGTCCACATTTCTTTTTTTCTTTTATTACCTACATTGCAAATTCGATCTTATTTAACGTTAAATTATTAGTTATTATGCTTCAAATATGGGTAGTTGGCCGATTTTTGGATAAAATGAAAAAATAACGAAATATTGATCAAAAAACGAAATGGCGTATGCGTCACTACACCTCACTTTTAATAGCGACCTATTATATCCTATTCAGGTATCATTACAACACGAGAAATTTGAAAATCTGGTTGTGTATTAGCCAAGGCTTGTTTCCCTCGGCGTAAATGATACCTGAATAGAGTATAAGTAGTTATTTTAAATGTGTGTGCAACTTATATTAAATTTCAAATTTCCTGAGACCCTTAGAATTTATTAATAATGTAATATGTATGAATAATTTTATCAATGTTTAGAGATTAGTGATATTGGGTCATAATAGTTTCATAAAACAATGGAAGCTGGTAATATACAGGGTGATTCACGTTGAGTGGCCTATTAGAAGATCTCGGAAACGAGTAAACTTATCTTTCTAAAAATTTGATAGCAGGCATAATTGGCTTTGAGGTTTTAACACATTATCTTTTGAGATTTTTGTTACTTCCGGTTATACTGGAAGTTAACGCCAACTTTGCATTTTAAATGGAACACCCTGTATATTTTAGTATTTTTGATTACCTTATTAAAATCTAAATACCTTTTGTTAATATTAATCTATTCCCATCTCTAACCGTTTTTGAGATATGAATTAAAAAAGGATTTTTTTGTGTAAAAACGCTCCGAGAAGAAAGTTTAGTAACTCTTAAACTAATAAAGGTAAACATTTAAAATTTTGTAAGCTTTCAAGTAATACATAGATCTTTAGTTTAAATTACTTAGGTTTCACGTTTTGTATACAGGAAGTTCTTAAAATTGTGCCAATGTTTCCATTTAAATAAATGTGCATAAGTCAATTTTTGCAAATGGAACACCCTATTTTTTAGCTTACTAACGTGTAGAGAATTAAATTTCCTATGTAAATGCCTAAAATATTACAATCCACATTTTTAGTCGTTTTAGAGTTATGAGCAGTTTAAATAAAAAAATTTAAAATTTCTGTTTGTGTAACATTATTTTTGAAAAGAAGGCTTCGACTGGAATTTTCGTTTGACTTTGAGCTTTGTTACCATTGGTTGTTAAGTGCCTATGTTCATTGCTTAGCTATTTCTGATTTTCAAAGTCAAACGAAAATCCCGGTCGAGCCTTGTTTTCAAAAATAATGTCGCATTAACACAAACGGGAATTTTAAAAACTGCTCATATTTCCAAAACGACTAAAAATATGGACTGTAACATATAAGGCATTTAGATAGGAAATTTAATTCTCTACACGTTAGTAAGCTAAAAAATAGGGTGTTCTATTATTTGCAAAAATTGACTTCTGCACATTTATTTAAATGGAAACATTGGCACAATTTTAAGAACTCCCTGTATAAAAAACGTGAGACCTAAGTAATTTAAACTAAAGATTTATGTATTACTTGAAAGCTTACAAAATTTTAAATGTTTACATTTATTAGTTTCAGAGTTACTAAACTTTCTTCTCGGGGCGTTTATACACAAAAAAATCCTTTTATAATTCATATCTCAAAAACGGTTAGAAATAGGAACAGATTAATATTAACAAAAGTTATTTAGATTTTAATAACGTAATCAAAAATGCTAAAATATACAGGATGTTCCATTTGAAATAGCAAAGTTGGCATTAACTTCCGGTATAACCGGAAGTAACAAAAACCTCAAAAGATAATGTTTAAAAGCTCAAAGCCAATTATGCCTGATATCAAATTTTTAGAAAGATAAGGTTACTCGTTTTCGAGATCTTCTAATAGGCCACTCAACGTGAATCGCCCTGTATAGATTTATGTGTAATAGGATTGTTGAGGTCAAAATGGTGTTTGATAAGGGATATAACCTTTTCTGACGACTCATCAGTGCTATTTTTAAGGCGCCTTGTTCTTTATATTACAGTTAGAACTTTAGAAAAAGCAAAGTCAACAGGTGTTTTTGACAGCGATTTGGCAATGAATGAAGCCCTATACAATGAAACAGAATCGGATACGTCAGATATGGAAGGGTCGGTACACCAAAGACGGCCAAAAAAGTTAAAATCATTTCATTAATTAGCGCTTTTTATCTTTATATGTAGAGATAGATGTATATTAATGTTAAAACCTTTAAGTCGTCAGAATTTGTTAAGGTCGGTTGTAGGGTTCGTAAGGTCATTCTCATTATTCCATAAATGAAAATTCACTTTTAATTATTCATATTGGCCTTTTTAAATGACTAATCAAAGCGTGTAGTTTAAGATATTTATGAATAATATCAAAAATGCAATTTTTTAAATCTATTTGTAGAAGGTGCTGTATACAAATCATATAATTATTTCTTCTATTGTTTATTTTATAATATACTTTATTATACAGTTTTGTTGTAATTTTAAATATAATATTTGGTAATCGGGTCATTTTAAAAAATAGACATACTTTAAGTAAACTTATGTTCCTTTAACAGAAATTTAATTTTACAAACTATTATAAACACTTTTTTGTTAAATTTGGTATACTTAGATCCGGTTGAGTACAATTACGGCTTAAGCTTAGTTCAACGTTGAACCAGGCTCAAACATTTTGACAACCAACAAGAACGTGAAGTGGTTGTCAAAATGAAGTTTGAGCTTGGTTCAACGCTAAACTAAGCTTAAGTCGTAATTATACAACCGGGCCTTAATAGCTGAAGCTTAGAAGACAAAATTTCGGCCTGATAATTTTTTATATAGTTTTGTGGGTTATATGGTTCGCCCTGTACAGTGTTTTTCTTAAGGTGGGCCATGTGGTTTACATGGAAAATTTTTAACACCTTGTAAAGCGTTGTATTAGAAATTTAAAGGTATTTTAGGATTTTACCTACAAGATTCGATAGAATTAAGGAAACTATTAAAAAACTAGAATTTATGTATTTTATAATAAAACAAAGTTTTATCCGCCTCTGTAGATCTAGGAGTAATGATACAAAGAACGGAAGATGTGATATTTAGAGGCTGTGGCGTCATGTCATAATCATAGGAACACTACGAACACTTACTCAACACATGACGTCACAGGCTCTGAATAATATAAAAACTGCAACGATAGAGTTGAAATAGCAAAGCGCCGGAGCGGGCGGGCAAGAACAAACAGCATAATAATCCCTCAAAACTGCTGCGAACGGCCGGAAATTTTTGCGAGCTGTCTACCATTGCGGTGTTACCTACGAAACAGTGCCGCGCGGCGAAATGTTTAATATAGGTAGAACATTCTTTTTCAAAATAGGGGTTTTTACAAAATAATCGTAGAATTTTGTGGGGAATTAGAAAATCATGTAGTATATAGGGTGTTCCATTAAAAAAAGTATGTATGCCCCAACTCTTTGGGACACCCGGTATAATTTAAAATAATTTTAAATTGTTGAACTAACACTCCGTTTTCAAGAAATATTAAAAAATTTAGCAGTTTAGATACTATGAAATCCTGCGTTAAGAGTGGGCCACTCTGCATTTAATGTCACAATACATCAGCATTTTTTATTTACACCTGTGAAAGTCATTTTGGACTATACAGGGACAGACCAAACTATGTTTGATAATGAAATTTCCTCAGTTTTTTTTTAGTTTACTTAATTCTATCGTTACAACATTAATATTGTAAATAAATCTATAGCTTACCTTTATTTAAAATTGTATTTAATCTCTAATAGAACAGCGCCTAACGTCGAGTCAAACAATTACCGGCCGCACTGTAGGTCGGTATTTGAAACCTTCCTAATTAAAAAGTGCACTTTTTAATATATTCTCGGCGACTTAAAAAAAAATTGAAACAATTTTCACACACTTTAGAAACGATCGATTTAAATTCGTGCAATGCGTTTTAGTTTGATATATTGCTGTCATAAATGTTATAACCGGCTGGGTATATCTTACCGATTATTATTTGAACTAATATCTTTTTATCATCAATTTTGGCTTAATTAAATTACAATAATGTAAATATGTGTTGTTACCATCATGCAAAAAGACTTCGTTTTTCAAAACGTCGTCTTTTTGGCAAAGGCCTGCCGAGTTAGTGAAAAAAATGCGTGACGTCAGAAAAATTCATGTTTTAATTAGGAGAGTTTCAAGTCTCGACCCCCTGTATGGGAATCATGAGCGTACTTCGAAAATCTAAAGTTCCAATTAATACTTTTCAGTTAAGCATAACTCATATTAATAATTTAGAGTTAGTAAAACATAATCCGATTAAATTAAAAATATAAACTTCTTTATTTTAAAACTAACAAATAAAAAAACTTTAATTCGTTAGTCAAGATAAAATCTTCAACGTCAAACATAAGCGACAATAACACTCATCCAAGCTAAAGAAAAGTAAGTTATGCAATAAAAATCTTTTATATTTCTTTTTACTGAATAATTTTGGAAGAAATTCTCAAAACAATGAAGCTCTGTTACCGATAGGCTAATGTCAACATTATTATTTTCCTAACACGTGCGGAAAGTGATACTTTCCCGCACGCGACTGCAGTTGACCCGAACGACGCAGAGCGGAGTTCGGGCAAGTGGTCAACGGCGGGAAAGACACTTTACGCATGAGTTAGGAACATTATTTTTTCTACGACCGTATATACAAAAAAGTATACCAACCCATTTTTCAAAAATTATTTTATTTCAACATACATATACAAAACTTTAACTAAAAACTACTAATTATTATAAATATAAATATTAAAAACACAATTTGTTGCATTCTGTAAATTACTTAAAATTGCCGGTCCAGTGAAGTTATTTGGTGTTAACTGGTAGAAAAGATGTAGATTTTATTTGATGGACTATTTCGTAAATATTTATTTACCTGTTGTAACAATAGTTATAACTTCCGAAGTAAAAAACTATCTAATAAGGTCAAAATTTGCATTAGTTTACTTTCCCGCACTAGTGCGGGAAAGTGACACTTTCAAAACTAAAATGCGTGCGGGAAAATGGGTTAAAACGCACGGTCGTAGAAAAAAATAATTTCTAAACGCCTTTATCGATTTCCACTAATTTTGGGACTAAGAGTGACTATTATTAATGGCGTGTTTTGATGTATACGCCATCTTTTTTTAATACCTGCAAATTTAAAAATGGCGTGTGATTGGTAAATAAAAGTTTGTCTTTTTGTTACCCCTCGTGTAAATGACTTTAATTATTTTTTTCTACTGACGTTTTATAATAACCTCTTTTTGATTGTCATTATGGTTTTTTAATAACCTCCTTTTAGGCGCAGCGTGCTTAAAAAACTTTTAAGCACGTTACCAGGAGCAACGTGTTTAAAAGTAACGCAGGTAATTATTTACAATTAAAACGTAAACACAGATTAGGTAAAATTTAATTTTTTTGGGCAAGTGTCAATTTTTAAAAGGGGCAAATGAAACATAGGTAATAAAATTTTAGTAAAATAAATTAAGTTTTTTATTATGAAACCTCAGTAGAAAAAATATTTTATACAACTCGTTACAAAACAATGTCTTTTAGTCACTTTGACGTGTTGTCCAACTCGGCTTCGCCTCGTAGGACAATTCACGTCGCGTGCCTAAAAGACACTTATTTCGTTACTTGTTGTATAAATAGCTATTTTCTACTGACGTTTTATAATAACATCTTTTTGATTGTCATTATGGTTTTTTAATAACCTCCTTTTAGGCGCAGCGTGCTTAAAAATCTTTTAAGCACGTTACCAGGAGCAACGTTCTTAAAAGTAACGCAGGTAATTATTTACAATTAAAACGTAACCACAGACTAGGTATAATTTAATTTTTTTTGGCAAGTGTCAATTTTTAAAAGGGGCAAATGAAACATAGGTAATAAAATTTTAGTAAAATAAATTAAGTTTTTTATTATGAAACCTCAGTAGAAAAAATATTTTATACAACTCGTTACAAAACAATGTCTTTTAGTCACTTTGACGTGTTGTCCAACTCGGCTTCGCCTCGTAGGACAATTCACGTCGCGTGCCTAAAAGACACTTATTTCGTTACTTGTTGTATAAATAGCTATTTTCTACTGACGTTTTATAATAACATCTTTTTGATTGTCATTATGGTTTTTTAATAACCTCCTTTTAGGCGCAGCGTGCTTAAAAAACTTTTAAGCACGTTACCAGGAGCAACGTTCTTAAAAGTAACGCAGGTAATTATTTACAATTAAAACGTAACCACAGACTAGGTATAATTTAATTTTTTTTGGCAAGTGTCAATTTTTAAAAGGGGCAAATGAAACATAGGTAATAAAATTTTAGTAAAATAAATTAAGTTTTTTATTATGAAACCTCAGTAGAAAAAATATTGTATACAACTCGTTACGAAACAATGTCTTTTAGTCACTTTGACGTGTTGTCCAACTCGGCTTCGCCTCGTAGGACAATTCACGTCGCGTGCCTAAAAGACACTTATTTCGTTACTTGTATAAATAGCTATTCTGACATTAGCTGACTTCATTTCAAAACTTTTTCCTATTAAATTTTAGCCAGACATGCAGTTTCTCTACAAAAAAAAAATATATATATTCAGGAACACAGTGAACATTTCATACAATTGTTATAACAATCAAACTAATTGATAGTTTTTTAGAATTTAATTTTTTTTTAATGTTTTTCGTCCAAAATTAACAGCAATGATGAATTACAAGGTATTGTAAGTATTTTTTTGTAGAGAAACTGAATGTCTGACTAAAATTTAATAAGAGACAAAAAGTTTTAGTGTCAGAAAAATAATTTAAGTCATTTATACGGGGGTACCAAAAAGACAAACTTTTATTTATCAATCACAAGCCATTTTTAAATTTGCAGGTATTAAAAAAAGATGGTGTATACATCAAAACACGCTATTAATAATAGTCACTCTTAGTCCCAAAATTAGTGGAAATCGATAAAGGCGTTTAGAAATTATTCCGAAAAAACGAATAACATTGTTAGTCTACTTTAGCCCAAATGTGAACTTAGTGGGTTTTTGAGGAAAGCGGTCTAAACATTATTAGTACAAAAATACCGAAATTTTCTGAAAACCCTGTACAGCTACATCCAAAATGTGTCTTAAAATAGTATTTTTGACTCAAATTTTAGTGTATTAATTTTATCAATAAAATTGTTTCTGTTTTTTAGAATGGCCCATATAATAAAATAGATAGTTATTTATTGATCTGCTGTGTGGAGTGATAGAGCTTTTTAAAAAATACAATTTTATACTATTTTATTGTTGTGTTAATTTTTAAAAACTTTAGTTTTTCGCTCATTGCTTAAAAAATATGGTAAATGCAAATTCCAATAAAGTTTATTATAATTAATAAATCAACAATTAATAAATAAGATACTAAATACGGAATCCGTTTACTCATAAAATACAAATCACTTTTGCGGGCGTAAAGTTTGTAAATAAGTTAACTGCTATAAATTTCCACCTATACAATTAAAGTATTAATAAACTGAAAAATAAATACATACGCTTGGACTTATGAAATTTGAGTATAGTGAAAAAGCACATTACTCATTTATTACTTTGCCTGTTTTCGGGGGAGGTGCGATCCCTGCCCGTGGAGAATATAGCGGTGCTCTAATACCTCTGGTTATATTTTTTTATCGATAATATTCGACGGTAATTTTTTTAAGTCCAAAATTAACGACAATTTTCACTAATCACGGCCACACCCGAAGGGCGCAAACTTCCGGTTAAAATAGATGTTATACTCTATGCGCTATACTTTGAGCGGTAATTAGGTTGTTTGCTTTGTTGCTCTTTTGTGGTGCGACAGATAAGAAAAAAAAATTGTAATTACGTCAAAACGATGATGTGAAATGTCAACTTCAGTATAGGAACTAATATTGTTACTGAACTGAAGTTAGTAAAAATGCTGTCAAAGGTAATGCTAATGTTAATAAGTAAAGTTGCTGAACTTACAACGTAACAAGCCGCGATGTAAAAAAATGACTATAACAGAGCTTTACTTTGACTTTATTGGTGTACCATAATATTGTTAATAAATTAAGATGTACATATATATTTCAAAATCATCGCCTTGCAAAAATCATTACTATCTGACCATCTTTAGTAATGTGCAAAGTTTTTTATAATTGTCTCTGAAAATCGAAGCCAAAGCCTCTTACTTTCCAGACGAATCCTCTAATCAATTGCGCCACAAAGATTGTGGATTTTTCTGACCCAACTTCGGCCATATAACTTAATCAACATTTGTTAGTATAGTTTGGAACTTCGGCAATTTTAAAAATGGAATGTGTGCTCAGAGGAAGGAAACTTTTTAGTTGAATATGCGAAATTGGTGATATTATGTCCATTAAAAAATAACAAAGGAGGGGCCAAAATCCTGCTAAAAGTGGCACATGTTTTGAAATTGTAAATGCGACTTATCATGTCTCTCTGGAAAATCACCATAACTGCAAGGACCACAAAAACAGGGTGGTTTTAGCTGTTATCGCAGTTTCCGGAGAGACATATCGAAGAGGGATTTAACATTTCATCAATATATACAATTTTTTTGATTTTGGCCTCCATGCAATTCTTATGGCCGTAATGTACCAGAGCCCGTGTAGCTTATTTTACTCAAGATCCTTATACTTAATATGTGGCCACGTTCAGCAGCATTCGGGTAAGAGATTCGCGCGAGCAAGGCGGAATTCATACAATATACAAGGTATAATTATGATATCAACAGGGTGCGTAGTGGATCGTGACGTCACATTGTGATATATTTTTGAATTGAACGCGCCGAATTATACGGCAAAGCGTAGTTTACGTTATTAAAAGGCAATTTTATATGAAATTTTTAATAAACTTATTTCAAATCATATTAGCCTTAGAATTTTTACTATGACTTAAATCTTGAAACATACATTTTATATAGATAGATTGATTATTGTCAAGATTTAAAGGAAAACCAGCGCGGTATCATATCTTGTAGTTGTATCATGGCGTCGACTGGCGCGTTATACGTTATAGAGATTAACCTCGCGGAGAGAAAGAAGAAAGATGTCGTGCAAAGTGCGTTCCGCAGCGTTGAGGTAGGTCAGCATCGAACGAGGCAACCTTCTTAGTAAAGCTGAAACATTTGTATTCGAACCATAGGCGTACCCATTTTTACAAATCCAAATTAAAAATGCAACCCTATTTCGTAGGTAACTTGCATCCCAATTTAATAAAATCAAACCAACACACACAACACTTTTTTTTTCTTGCTGGGGTTGGCGAAAGAGCCAGTATACTTAGGCCTATATACGGCCCATATTATCCCCTATCCTCTGGGTAATGTCAGCCAAACGGAACCTACAGCTTAACGTGGAATCCGACCCACGTGTATGCACCAGTTATCCTTTTTACGCCCCGAGAGGTCCATAACGCCCTTCTCGGTCCCGATATTAGGAATCACTAGTAACATACTGCATTTTTGTATCCACGAAATTTCGGACATACTTTTTTTATTATGCGTATGCCCACTCCGGGGATCGAACCCGGATCGCCACGGTCGAATGCCAGTACCTCATCTCTGAGCCACTACCGCGGTTACTTATTAGTTTAATGATCTTGTATTCTACTCACTTATGACTATTGATCCTTAAGAACTATTTTATTTTTCTTCGAGATTTCGACATAATATAGCGAAAAATCTGGAGAAAATCAATATGTTGAGCGGTGTGCAAAGTATTTAAAAATTAAAATTCAATCCAGAATTTCTGTGGCACAATGGGTTAGCGCATTCATCCGGCAAAATGAGTTGAAATTGGGATGTTTTGGTTTCGAGTCCCAACGGACACAAAAATTTTAAAAACCTTTTCAGCAGACCGCTAGAAATTTTTAGCTATTCACAGATAAAAGAAATATTTGTAAAGGCGTTAGTCCTGCTTATTTAAACATTTTAAATTAAATATATTGATTTGACAGATTGTGTCTTTTGCGTACTGCGACCCGATCTTCTTTTTGGCGTAACGGAAGTTAATTATCTTTAGAATTCCACCAAACAGTGTATGAATTATTTATAAATTAATTAATAGGTGTCTAGTCCATCTTAATAGAGCAAAATGAATTTAAAAGAGCAAACAAATTTATATAAAAAAAAAAATTTTGTGGTCAACTTTAAACACATACATTTATTTACTTAAGTTATTATTTTTAAAATACAATGCTCCGTAAAAGGCAATTCAAGCCCTTTATTAAAAGTGCTCGGTAATTGAATTTCGCATTTCAAGCTATTTAAAGTACTCGCAAGCACTTAAAATTTCCAAAGGGATGTGCTTGATCCTAGCAATTACTTTTCCAAAGGGCTTGGTGCTCAAAGCACTTTTTTTAAGTGTTTTTTCCAGCTCTGAACTATTATTATAACAATATTCTTTAATAAGACTATTTAACTTTAGAACTACCTAAATAGAATCAAAATTTCGGCAGATATATCTTGTTTTTTACCTAATATAACCTCACTTGTAAATAGTGTAATATTTTCTGTTAAGATTTCTTAAGTTTAATTATTTTTATGATTTTCGGTAATTTGGTTTTGTTCTGTAATAAATTTTTCCCACAACTCCTTTAAGAAAGTACACATAACTGTATAGCGAGGTTTAAACGTCAAACATTAAAACGCACGATTTTATAAATAATTCAATATTTGTTGTGCCTGTTTTTTATTAAAAATACAACGATGCGTGATGTTTAATGCCTTTGCTAGCACAATATGCTATTATGATAAGTTCAATACTTACTGAAAGAAATGCTTACTTATTCTGGGTTGTGTGAAAAATATTGTAGATAGCTCACTGGAAAGAGTACTTAACATACTTACGAGATATATACATTTGGCTAACGTCTAGTAGTGTGTCAAATACGCTTGTATGTTAAGTGTTACTTTTCATTCCCGTTGTGTAATATAATATTTCACGATTGTCAAGAATATTTTTATTGTGTTACAGAATACTTCTAGCGTTTTTATTTTTCGAATATTTTAAACCTAGGTATTTAAAAAATTATGTGATATTTGAACTGTCGTCAGGGTAAAGTGATTTTTTACACTAACGCTAAACTAAATAAAATTTAACCTCAATCAATATAGCGAAAAGGTTGCTTACTTTTTTTTTTAAATGTGTAACAAAAATTAGGAAGAAGTAATCCTGGGTTGACTTCTTGACTAACCAGAATTAAATATTTTAATTTATTCAAGGGAAGATGCATAAAACATAAATTTAAAAGATCCACCCAATTCATTCAAAATAATTCTATAAATTATTTAATGTTTTTATAAAAAGTAAAATGGGATTTTTCTTCAGCGCTATTTGTTTTTTTCTGGTAATAGATTTTCCAGTATATTAGCATGTTTTGTTATTTTAGATGGCTTATTTTCACACTCTAATTCTGAATCACTCGATAAATACACGATAAATAAGTTAAATACTTTACAATTGCTGCTCCCTAAAATTTGTGTATCAAATTGACACTATCTGTTTAAATTAGAGTGTCCTTGATATTTTAACACGCGTGGGATATAGGGCGCTTTCTAGCCAAGTTAACTGTGTTGCTTTTCTCATTTTCATAGATGGTCGTAAGAAAATACAATTTCAATATGTCTAAAGCCTGGGAAAACAAAATAGTAAGTAATAGAATAGCGTTATTGGGGCCATATTAAGCATGTTAATTTCCAAAGCATTCTAGACGTATTAAACTAGAATGAATACAGCTTTTTAAAAATTTCATCGCTCATATCTGAAAAACGGTTTGAGCTAATATAGACAAATTATGTATATATTTTTGGGGGCAGGAAAGAGATCCCATAAAAATATACATGGTGCTCCATTGAAAAAACCAACACTTTAAGCCTCAGCTCCTTTGTTTTAAGTTTAAGCCAAGTTTTAAATGGCAGTTTTAAATTCTACGGTCAAACATAAACAAGATGGCTATATTGGTTTTAATAAAAATACAGGAAGACATAAAAAATATGTCCCCGTTCAGTCCTGGTTGGACGACTCTGTACAATCTCATGGCCTTTTAAATTTTTTACGACATAGTTTTAAAATATCGAAAACAATTAAAAACGTCTGAAGTATTATTTGATAGTTATTGTATGAATGTTCCATGTTCCAATAAACAAAAACTAAATTAATTGGTTTTTATATTTCCTCAAATCAAGACCCTCTCTTTGAGATAGCGGAGTGAGATCAAAACAGGCCAGTTCATAGGAAAATACAAATGATGAAATAGAATGGTAGGGTACAACCAAATCGCATAGATTTTTTATATGTATTTTCAGTGTCGGCTCGCGGTCTTAAAAAATGGTGAAGAGCTAGGTATAGTGCGGCTACTTAAACAGACATTGACTAAAAACCCGTGTAACAAAACGTCTCTCTTATCCTCATCTGCCCAGCGACTGAATGGAGTTTCCAACAAATTACAAACTATGTCATTAATTGGGTTCATCTTTAAAACTCACAACTAAGTAGGTACATACACTACTGAATTAATTGAAAAATAAAAACAAAACTTTTTAATCACACAGTAAATCACGTAAAAACGATATCTATAACCGTAACTGACGTCACGTAACCATAGCAACGGTGAATATCAAAGCCATGTTGGGCGTTGGGTCTTCACTTGCTTTCAGCTTACGGACACGGTCGCTGGGGCGCGCCAAAATGCACAAGTGTTTATAATTATTGTCCATCGGAGTTAACCGTGGGCGTATTATGCATAGCTACATTCGGATTAAATTAATATTATTAATTCGAACATAATTATTTTTTAGGGCTAAAACGGTACCTGTATTGGTACATTAATATTTAATATTGTCGAAAAACTTTCCTTCTGGTTTTATTTTTTTTTTGGTGAAGAGCCCCTTCACCTGACGAGCCGCCACTGTGTATTTTAGATTTTTTTTTTTAAATAAAATAATTGAATTGATGGAACTACAGTCTAATTTTTCAACTGTTACTTATATGCTTTAAATTTCGTCAAAGGTATATGTTACGGTTGCTGGTATACTCCACTCCAAAAAAAAAAAACATTTTTGTTAAACCTGGTATAAAACAAAAATTAACTTTTCATCCAAATAGTGTAGGCTATAACATTTAGCGTCGTAGCTAGGGGCTGGCCAGGCGGACGGCTGCCAGGGGTGCACTGTGCTAACCCACAGCCTGCGGGTCGCTAGGGCACACCAAATTAAAATATTTAAAAAACTGCACTTCATTCCAATACCCCCCACTATTTTTAAAGGCTTTTCTAGCCATATTTTTTTTTCGAATGTCATTATTTTATGTACTAGTGGATAGGAAATTCTACTTTTAACAAAAAAGAAATTCAAGGTTTTTTCCAGCAAATTTGTAGTTTTTGAAAAAATTGCAAAAACTGAAAAATTGTAATTTTTTTTTATATTATCACAATTCCTAAACCCAACCAAGACCACTCACAAGCAGAAAACTACCGTCCCATTACTCTCCTGCCAACAGTTGGAAAAGTGTTTGAATCAATTCTAAAAAATCGACTAGAACAAGAAATAGGACATCACATTCCTGATTATCAATTCGGATTCAAAGCAAAAAATTCAACAATTCACCCTTTGACTATCTTGACATCAAACGTTCAGACATCCAACAAATATGGTAAATACTCGGCTGCTTTTTTTCTAGACATCAAAAAGGCATTTGATAGTGCCTGGCACCAAGGGATATTATTCAAACTCCACAAACTCAACTGTCCAGCCTACTTAATACATGTAGTACACAAGTTTTTATCAAAAAGGACATTCAAAGTCAAAGTCAGAAACTCATACTCGGACGATTTCACACCTGAACAAGGAGTCCCCCAGGGATCACCCCTTTCTCCGCTTCTATTCAACATTCTCTGCTCAGACATATACAATCATATATATAACAATAACATTGACCTGACATCATACATACTCCAATTTACCGACGACACAGCTCTCTTAGCACATGGAACCTCTATACAAAATGCAGTAAACAAGCTTCAACACCTCCTAAACTTAATAGTCCTCTGGATGCATAAATGGCGTATTCTACTTAACCCAACAAAATCATAATTTTTGATCTTTCACCACAAAGTCAAAGAAGAGGATCCCCCTATTAGTCTATACAATAACATAGTTAAACCAATGAACCACTGCAAATATCTTGGAATCACAATCGACAGTAAATTAAACTTTAAATTACACACAAACAGAACAAAACAGAAAGCTATTACCCGTGCAAAGCATTTCAGGTCACTAACATATAAAGACTTAGGCATTACTGTACAAACCGCAACTAACATCTACTCAATGATATGCCGCCCGTTGCTGGAGTATGGACACATATTGTACAGTAACGCTAGAAAACCAACAGTGCAGCCACTGGAAATAGGTGAGAGAAATTGTTTGCGTGTGATCACAAAAATCCGTCACCCCCAGAATCCACTCCATAATCCTTCAAACATCCTGCTCTACCAAAAAACAAAAATCGTTCCAATCGACCAACGCCTCCACAAGCTGAACCTGAAATTCTCCAAACAACAACACAATAGAGAAATAATGCAAAGACTCATGATACCTCCCAGTGAAAACATCCAGCCAAGACGAAAATATCCTGCAATGAGTCTATTGGAAACAATCAACTTTTTACAAACCCAATAGGATCTCTCGTGATTGTTTTGAATTTCATAGTTTATAGTTTATTGTAAATATTTAGTATATTTATTTTTTTGTGCTTACTTAGGTGCAATGGTATTGTTTAAGTTTGTATTTTTTTTTTTTTTTTGTATAACTGAAGTTTGAAAAAAATATTTTTAGTACATATATTTCAAGCAATACCTACATATAATAGTAATCACCCTGGGCAGGAAGACCCCGGTCGTTAGCCCTTTGGCAGATGCCAATAAATTGTAATAAATAAATAAATAAATGTAATTTTATGAAGTAGTTTGGCCACCGGAATTTTTAGTTAGTTGCCATGATAATGTCGGAAGAACTAGCTCGTCACAAATTTGTTGTGGGTTTTGCCGAAAATCTCGATGACCTTTTAAGAATGAAAATCCTTAATTTAAATTAATTTATCTATCTTATTCTAAACAAAATATAAAAAATAAATTAGTTTAGTCTGGGCTTTTTCTCAGGAGGTGGTTTAGGTTTATTTTCCTGCTTAACCTCCACTTTTTCTTTATTTTCCTGCACGCCATTTTCACTTTCTGTTTTTACTGGAATCTGAGTAGTTTTGGGTTGGGGTGGGGTTGGTAATGGAAACTTTTTGATCAATTCCCCCAACAACATATCAACCCTTTGTCTTTGAAAGAGGGAACTGGATTCTTCTTTGGGCTTTTCTTTTTCTACTGCCTTAATTTTTTCTGGACCCTTTTGTGTTTTAAAATCCCAATAGTAACCTTTACTGGGGTGATATCGTGAGAACCCAGAAGATTCCTCAAACGAAGATTGAAGATGATGAACGGCGGACAACTAAAAAAAACCTTTATAAAAAAAGTTCTTCATTACTAATTGTGACGTGTGTGACCCACGGATACACATACAACGGTATATCGGTAAGCTGAAAATTAAACATCGCTGCACATGTCGTCACATGCGAGCATGGTTGCTTAGTTACCGTGGGATGCGAGTGACAGTTCTAACCTCACATTGCCGGATCTTTGTAAACAGTGGGCAAATTTTCTTTCTGTGGCTGTTATTGTTTTTTATTTTCAGTTCGGGTAGTTATATAGTGTACTGTTAATAATAATAATCAACTAAGGGATATTTATTGACTTTATTACGTATTTGGCACTTTGGCAGAACAAAACTAGAAAAGCAAAGTGCAGCTGTGTTCTTTCTCTGCGGTTTTATACTCAATGTAAAATTATGTAGGATATTGGATATTGACAATGCCAAACTGTAAGAATATAAGAATTTTGGGGGAATTAGAAAATAATATTATGTATACCTATATAGTGCTGCATTAAAAAAAAAAGTATATGTTATATTATGGTATGGTATTTATAGAAATTTGGAGGGAATTTATGGAAATTTGTTACAAATAGGAAATTTTAGTGTATAAATAAATATTGGACTGTCATGTCCCCCTCGCTTCATACTTATCTTATAATCATAAGACAAGGCCATGGGGTCCAAGTTACAAATAGATGTTATATATATGCAGAAATAAGAGATTTATCCAATTTTAATAATGTTCAGATAAAGGCATATGCATGCAATACAATAACCCAATTTTCATCTTAAAAAAGTTATGCAAGACTATGGTCATATCACTTTAACTTGAGAAAGATGACAGAAACCCATTAAACACGCGTTAAATTTTACTTGACACTTTAGAGAAGTGAGGTTAGGGTACATTTCAAAAAGTGACAATTCTGTCAGATTTGTTTATTTTTTATTTTGCTGTAATTAAATCCTTTCTTCGGTGGTATTCGTAACATTCGAGTGAAAATTATAGTTAAAAACATTTGTGGATTACGTGTTTAGTTATCTATGCCCTTTGGACCGGTCAGTTTATTAAATTTAAGTTAAAAATACCTAAATGTTGGCGATGTTCCAGTTATGGATAAATAAAACTTCTTTGCTTTGAGTGTCAAAATAATGTTTTGGTTTTTAATAAGCTGATAAACTGGAAACCTACCCTTTATGGTGAGAGCAGAAGAATGAAAACTAATATAATATACCTAAATTTCATTGAAGAAGTGATTTTAGTGCGAGAATTAATATAAATTGGACACCTCTATGTTATGATGAAAGCAGAATAAAAACCTTTTTATACCTATGTAATACTCCAAAGAAAAGCTGTTTCTACTACACAACTTTATTGGACAGTTTTATAAGAGAAAGATTACTGCATTTTAATTTCACAGCCATGTTATGTTTAAACCCAACTAAGTTTGTTAAAAATGATATTTTAGTCAAGAATATCAGAAAAATGCATTGAATGCACTTACCCTAACATAAGTACGTATTTATGTGTTGCTTGAATTAACAAAAATATAGTGCATTAATAAGAAGTTATCAAAGGAAAGATGTGCCAAACTTATACAAAGAAACTTTCTCTCGAACTGTGTAGTGTACAACTGGAATCGACTAAGTGAAGACACAGTCAATGCAACCTCAATAAACCAATTTAAGAATAGACTTGACAGATACATTAAACAATGGAACAGCTCATTCGTCCATTACAAGTATTTTTTAAATTAATTTAAAGCTATTTTGTTGAGAAACTGGGCTTTTTTGTTAGCGAAAGTAGGCAACCAAGAAAACATTTCTGAAACCCAAGAGATCACAATTGCTTTGGTACAAAACAACACATTGTTCGTTTTTCACAATAACTATAGTCATTTCTGTCTCGTATTATGCAAAATGCCAAATGTGAAAAAGATAGATATAAACCTGATGTCTTCAATGGAATTTAAAATTTTCTATAAGTAAAAGGAACAAACCCTTTTTTCTTCTGTGAGTAAAAGGAAAACAGCTAATTCGACAAATATGTTACCGTTTAATATGGCCATGGATTCACCCAATGGAATTAATTTTTCTTCCATTGTTTTTTGTGTCATCTTTCTCAAGTTAAAGTGATATGGTCATAGACAGAGAATTTGGTACCTATAGAAAGTGATAGGTACCTATTTCACATTGAAAATATGTTACTATGGTTACTGCCTTCATTATTGGTAATTGGGCTGACCTGTTGCCAACTAACAGAAAAAAAAAGATGAATGCAATTATTGCAGTTAATGGATATTGCTTTGGCCAAAGTTAAACTGTATGTTACAGACTTGTTAAGTTTTATTGTAATTTCTGAATATGTAAATAGATTAATCTTAGCAATATAGAAATAATAAGTAGGTACCACAAACTACATTACATATACTTACAAGTCTCGAATTCAAAACACTAGCCAAATCTGGTGCTTGGTACAATATGGAAATAATAAGTAGGTACCACAAACTACATTACATATACTTACAAGTCTCGAATTCAAAACACTAGCCAAATCTGGTGCTTGGTAAACAATCCCAGCAATGATATAGTAATCTGCCAATGGTGTTAACTGCTGAGGACTATGTCTATGTTGCTTTCGTATTACATATAAAATGGGTTCTTGTACATGTAGCAGTACATACTCTAATCCAGTCATGTTTCTATAATAAACAATTTTCATGATAAATACATATAAGTGCCAAGTAAGCAAGTTATTGTAAGTATAAAAATTTTCAAAAAATTACAAATTTGTTAAGTTATCCTTCTGGATATACTTATATACTGCATAACTCCTGTTCCAGGAAAACTTAGAATCTTGCTTATTCTCTTCCTTGAAACTTTAAATGTCATCTGTCGGCAACATGAGTGTGTAGTTTAGTTTTACTTTAGCTAATAATAAGAATAAGATAATAATAAATGTAGTTTATTCCAGGATTTATTGTATTTAGTATGGAAACAAAATAAATACAACCCAGTTATAATACTTACTGTAATTGATCAGGATTAAGCCTTTGCATCTTAACAATTTCATTGTTACAAGTTCTATCAAAAAACGGATTAGAAGCTTGAGAAAAATACTCCATTACATTGGATGTATTTAAAATAGGAATCCAAGATGAGTCGTGCCATGATAATCCTAGGGTATTGTCTGCAACACCACTCGGGGCGTTAATACCAAGTCGATTCATTTTTAGTGTGATAAACTTCTTTTTATCAAATTTCAATAGTACCTACCTGTAACAAAATAAAGTAATTATCTGTTATAGGTACATCATGCAAGTAATGATGATTAATTTGGAAGTTATATAATTAAGACTACAAATATGAAAGCAGCATTTTCCTTTCTGTTCCGTATTAGACTGTCTGTTCGGTTATCCTTTTTCAAAAGCTATTTTAAATCAAAAATAAAACCAAATGCAAAAACTTAACATAAAATATTGTTTTTGAAGACCAAAGTTTAAACCAAAAATATTAATTGAAAAACAGAAATGTTGTTTTTTGCTTTTTTAATGAAGGTCAAAGTTGATTATTTAAAATAAAACAATAGTGATCAATAATATAAATGCCTAATTGCATCTTCTTTATCTCTACAAAAGGGGCACTTTATGAAGGAATACTTCAAAAACTAAGCGTTTCCGACAAAAACTGTATTGTGATTCATAATCAAAGCCTCAAAATACAATCGTTCCTAAAAAATCATCGATTTTGGCATGGTGTAGGTTTTAAATCCCAAAAAAAATGTCCAATACATTGTATATCATCCTTACCCGTTGGCTGGTTTAAATTATTACACATAAAAAAATCCATTATTTAATTAGGGTAAAAGATGTATTTATTAGTTTTATTTATAAACAAATACCATTCAACTCAACCATAAAATACAACCTTACTTTCTCTTCCTTTGTGTGATGTGGCTGTAATGTTTAATGACAGAGAAAATTTAAGACTTACTAGAGGGTCTACTTACCCCACGCTAATTGCCAAGTTTCTCTTGACAAACCTTTTTGTTGGTAATCAATTTTCTTATGTGAAAGGAAGAAGGAAGCACGCACCACAGAGGAATGATAGGTCGTCGCTGTCGCTATACCACGCACATACAAAATAAACTGTGGAAGTTGACAGGTGTGTTTCGTCTGTAGGAAATGTTGAATTTTCTTGACACATTCAACATTCCCATAATAGGAGGAAATAAAATGACAACAGCATATTTATTTACCATGTAAACAGCACAATTCTACTGCCTAATCCTTACATAATACTTGTGAATTAAACCCAAGGTAATGTTTTAGATTTTTACTTATAGAAACTATCACTGCCTATGTTAAGAAATGACCTAATAATAACTATCATTTGTTTCTGTTTGGAAGGCCAGCATCCAAAATATCCAAATGATACCTCAAATTTACTTATGATAAAGCTTTTTCCATTTAGGTTGATAAATTCTAAAAGCAGTACTCCTATTACCCAAAATATGTTCTAATTTAATAAATTGTTAGTGAATTTAGTAAGCTTAATGATTTTTTAGTAGCCGCAGCCCAGGCAGAATATACATACAACTGTTTTTCCCATTGTTAATAAATGGAACATTTAGTTGTACCACTACACAAACACCCTGAATACTTACAAAGTAGTTGTGACCTTATAAATAGCGAGTGGAAACGAAGTGATACAGCTAGACTACGAAGCTTAGAAGCATCATCTGATCAGCTACCAACATCACTGATTCTTTTAAAGGAAAATAAGGTAATAGGTTACCTTAAGTTATCACCTATACCTAGTATTCGAGATGGGTGTTTTGTTGAGTCAGTTGTAATCAACAAGAAGGAAAGAGGAAAAGGTTATGGAACACTATTAATGAAGAGAGCTGAAGAATATTGCAGAAATAACTTAATCTGTCTAAATGTGATATACTTATCGACTAAGGGACAGGAGGGATTTTATAGTAAATTGGGTTATACAGAATGTATGCCCATATCTATTTATGGAAGTTTCACTTCTGATCCACAAAATAAAATCAATGCTACTTCTACAAACCTAAATATACCAAGAGAATATTTCCCCAAAAATGTTCCTTTAGCACCTCCAATGCCTGTGAAAAACTTTGACACCTTAACATCCTCAAAAACATATATGAAAAAAGATCTTTGAGAAGTATAAATCAGGGTGTCAATTAACTGGGAAAAATACCTAGAAAAACTTGGATAGTCAATTTCCAAATTTGATAGACACTTTAAATTTATTATAAAGCATTAATTTGTACAAATTTTTTAAGTTTTTTTTAAAACAAGCTCAGTATTTTTGCAATTTAAAATTAAAATTAAAAAACTGATTTTTATATGCTAATTTGTACCTATATGTCACTAATCTTTTGTAGCTAAATTGTTTAAATATTGAACTCTATTTATTTGTTATTGCCATTGAAATGTACCTCCCCTCAAAGTTGTACCTTATTTTATGTAGACACTTATTAATGTAGTGTAAATAAAAATAACTTTATAACGATAATAAAATATATTTATTTTTAACATTACCAGATCTAGTTTTATTAATGTTTACAGCTGCCCAACCTAAATTTAATTATAATTATTTGATCTATTTATGCAAGACATTAGTATTATTGATATAGTGTTGCCAAATCTAATTTACATGTTATGTCCTGGGCCAGCATATCCAAAGTAGCTATTTGTAGTCAAATTGACAGATTATATAATCCGTTTCTTTACAGTCCAATAAGGAGGAGTTAACTCTGGCCATTATATTTATGTCAATTAGCTTTGGCAAGACTACCTTATTCCCAGAACTCTTTTCAATCCTTAACCTAAAAATACCCTCGTCATCTTATATTATAAACACATTTATTTTGATATAATTCCACACACGTGACCATAATGCTCTGGTTTACTTAAAGATTCAACTAAGAATTGGCCTAAATCATACTTAGAGACCACTCGCCCAAGATACTTGTCATGTGCAACTTCATAAGAAGATTCTGGTTGATCTGAAATAAATTATACAATTGAATGCTAGAATGAGATCAAAGGTGGAACAACTGCTTGTTTTCTGTTTGTTGTTGAAACGAAGATAAAATAATCAGCTGCTCCAAAATTGGTAAATAAAAGAATTGTGTATTAAAAGATGAGGTAAGTATGTGCGTTTTCAAACTTCCTGCTTTTCAAGCATCTTTCTAATCGTTTGGTTACAGTCTAGGAAAATTTTTATTATTGGGGTATATTTTAAGTATGTTCTAATTCATGTGCTTAACAAGACAAACTTGGTTATAGTAAAAAACTCCAATAACCATTTGTTATATGCACGACGTACCTGCAATATGTGGTGGAAATACAGCAATGTACTTTAGCTGAGACTCTTTCAAAACATCAAACATTCTCTTGTGATCAGCATTGATGTCTCTAAAAATAGCTGGAACTTTATCACTGTTTGGGTCATGGAATAGGAACGCTGATAAACAGACAGATATAATATCAATATTTGACTCCTTCATAGCTCTAACTATATTTTTTAAACCTTCACTCATGTCAGTAGTCGGTTTGAGGTCATTTCTAGTGCCAAGTGTTACCACCACACAATCTGTATTTTCAACAGCTTTAAGAACATCTTCATAGCATAATACATTTCCTTGTGCTACTTCTACATTGTTTCTTAAATGGTCTGGTAATTTTGTTGAATCTCTAACAAAAGCTCGGACATTCAACCCTAAATTGAATAAAATGTCATGTAGCACATTTCCAAACAAAATGCATTATTTAAAAAATATTTTTATTTTGATAAATATTGAGCACTAATTAATATTTACACTCATTTCTTTTTTTAACAAAAAATGGGGTCTGTATCTGCATTGAACTGACAAAATTCTTAATAAATATCGGAAATGGGTATAGAATAGTGACATAAAGTATTATAAGTAAGAGTCTATTGGTGTAACTGGACAATGTTTCTCTAAATCGACTGATTGAAAATATTCAGCAAACAGAGGTTAGAATGATCAGGACCAACCCAGTGTTTACTGTTATGAAACATTTCTAAAGGCAAATAATTATTTTTACGCTTTGAATTTACAAAACTCTCTGTTTTATTTTTTTGACTAAGAAAAGAATGTTCTGATTTTTGTCCAATTAAAAACGAGATAGGATTTTTCCATCAAGAACTAATATTAAGAACTCAAATAAAAACATAAACCAAGCTGTTTGGGAGGGAGGCGGTAGGAAAATTGCTAAAAATCGGAGGTTACAAACGACTGTTAGGTTTCCCCTTGTTTATAAAAAAAACTATTCTAAAATAATAAGAAACTATTTTAAATAGAACATTTACAAACCTTTTTTTAAAGCCGCTTCGATCGTACATAATCCGGTCACACCTGTTGAACCAAAGATAACTAATTTCTGCATTGCAAATATAAAAAAAAATGCGTAAACTAGAATAGCACTTCTCAGTTTTTTATAATTTTATTTTTGTGTATTCTTGAACTTGAAAAAGTAAAAAAAATAGTGTTTTTGTGGTTGATTTTAACCTCAACCTAAACATTGCCAACAGCGTTGCCACATTTATTTTGGCGAATCTACTTTTATTTTATTTTGAATCTACTAAAATCTACTAAATTAGGGGAGGGCACAAATGGGCTCGGTTTTCTAAGTGGTGTCTAAAAAAAAAAAAAAAAAAGGTCGTCGTCCGATATTAAAATAAATAAGTACTTAATTAAAATAATTTTTACAATAATTTATATTGTTAATGGCATTTTTACATTATTGAAAGCTATATATTAAAATCTATTAAAATCTACCAAAATCTACTAAAGAAAATATGCCTACTAAAATTTTCTGAAGAAGGGTGAAAATCTACCAAAAAGTAGAAAATCTACTAGATGTGGCAACCCTGATTGCCAAGAATGACCCCATACCACAGAGGAATGATAGGTCGTCGCTGTCGCTATCCCATACCCCATCAGATTTCGCCTGAAATATGAAAAAAAAAGAAGACGAAAGTGAAATAAGACATGACCCGCTGCTATTGCAGCGAAGACCTATCATTCCTCTGTGCCATTATTAATCCATTGACTCTTTCGAAACCCAAGTAAAATTACTTGAGTTTTGAGTTTCTATTATTTGCTATTAATTAACCTAGCAAAGCCAACTGCTGACTTGAGCATTCCCTTTACAAAATTCTTATTACAAGTTAGTTAAGCAAATATTTGCACTTTGCTAAGTTGTTTAAAAAAAGCAAAAGAAACTCACTTATTATCTGAGTGATCACTCTAACAGTTCGAAAAATCTGTTGGCGCATGGTCTGGTACGTATACGATAAAACGCACCCAAATTACAAATACCAATAAATGATATCCTATTTTAAACGCGCCCTAGGGTTGACATTCAGTTCATGTTACCAAGCGATAATGATTATGTTCAGCGATTGAACACTTAACGGTGCAAGTTTAAAAATTATCCTAGTGATCACTCTTGTTATTGAAAAAATCTTTGGGTACATGGTCTGGCATTTAGTAAAACGCACTCAAATTACCTGCAGAACGAGACAAGTAATAAATTGGCAAATTGATCTTTGAAGATGAGAAGCCAATAACACATGCAAGTGTAACGACCAGGGGTCTTACTCTTACTAAAGTTTTCTTAAATATTTTATTTCGTTTAATCGAATGAAGTCTGTTGAATTTTATTAGGAAAACACGGATATCCATTCTGAATCCAATCTTTAGCCAAATAAAAATAGAAAGAGATAGAATGGAAAGTATCAACAATTACGTGTTATTTTTCTATTCAATTATTGGTCAAACAAAATCAAAGCCATATTATATGGACATAAAACACTCGACAAACGCATCATCTCTTACACCAAACAATAAATGAAAAATCTTTGGAATTAGGTTACTCATCGTTTCTTAATAACCCAAATCTTTGAAGGTTAATTGTTTTCGAGTTTCGACAAAAGTTAATTGCTTTTTACTTCCTTTTTAGGAGTATAAAAACACACACCGCGATGGATGCGGAATCATTATATCAGAATCTCTTGACAAAAGTATTTCCTTGGACTCATGTCAAACTCTAAATTTCTAAAAGGGTAAAAACCCTTAGTGCCTCGATTTTCATTGGCCAGTTCAACTAAAGTTAATTTAATGCAAGAATTGTTTATTATTTTTATCTATTTTTAAAGTCTTGAGAAAGTTACAGAAAAGTTCATAATAATTACCTTAAGGGTTTAGCCTCTACTTTGACCCGAGAGTTTACATTATCAAATTACATACAGTGTGTTTACATTATGTTAATAAAGAGTGCAACGACATTCCGAATTCCAGCTGTAAGACGATAGAACGATGCTAACAATAGCGTTGTACATTATTTGCAGTAAGTTAATTGACTTTTTATAAACATTGACGATATCATTATACAGGGCTAACTTATAATGTACGCAGTACCATAGCCAAGAGACTTTATGACCAAGTGCAACCTGAACGGCTATAAATAATGACTCAGTGATGATAAGAACCTATATATAATTGTCTTGCAAATGTACGCAGTACTATTACTAAATCTTTGTTACCGAATAGGTGTTTTCAGCTATCATTAAATAAAAGCTTGACTTTGATAAATTTAATTTAAGTGTCTAAGTTCCCTAAATAGCTAAATACAATTATTCTTCTATTAGTATTGTAGGTCCCGCAGGGATGTATATAATTATAAACGATTGCACGCAGTGCCAAAATTGTATGTATTCAATGTCGCTGATATCCCGCAGGGACTTAAATCAGGCGTGTAGGTATACAGTACAAGGGTAATTGTTAGTTTTATTGTATTTTTATAATAGTAGTGATAAGAAACATTGTGCACGTAGTATTTAATTCAATGGACATAATATGTACTATAAATATTGTAATGTCCGATTCCCAAGTAATTACATTAAATATATATTCAACACCACAATGGGCTCTTATTTTCTCCGACCAGCTAATCAAATCATTTTTCAGGAAAATCACTGACAGTTATTAAAACTAAAAGAACCCAACTACAAGTTAAATATCTGTTCGCCAGTCGCTAAAGCTCCAGCGGCGGCGCCAGGGGGGGGACCTGTTCGGGTCTGTTCCTGAAACATGAGTGCCCACCCTGGTGCCCCCCACAATTGATGGATCCGTTCTGTAAGGGACTTGGCTATAAAAGTTTTGATGAGTGGTTGTATGGTATTTTGAAGAGAACGATGACCGTTCTACTAGAGCGTCGGGAGGTCGCGAGACCTTTTTTTTTTAGAAGTCACTTTTATTTTGGGTAGTGCCCACTCAAAAATCACCGAGCCTCTTTATGCCCTCCCATCCCAAAAATCCTGGCGCCGCCACTGTAAAGCTCCCTTTCAAAAAAGCCGAGAAATATATCACAATTCGATTAATTATCTTATTTAATTAACATTGGCAAATACACAGTGATGGCCTTCTGGGATTTTAGACCGGATCTCCACGGGCTTAAAATTTATACCGTACCTATTTAATGTGATGTGATTGGTCGAAAGTCAGCTGATTGACAGAATCAATATGCCAATGAGCTGACTTTTGACTAATCACGCGTGACTGTTAAATTTAAACCCATGAGAACACGAGCTAAGGGGTCACTGTTGGTGAACTGGAGAAGGAAATTACAGCGTTCTATAGCACCACCCAATATACTGTCTTTATCTTACTTGCGGTTAACTTTGCTATGTCGTGGATTTGGAGAAAATCCGTGCGCAACAGCCTGTATGTGCCTTTTAATTGTGAACCATATGTATCGAACACAAAGTTATAATGAAACAAGAGTTTATTCAATAACATTTAAAATTTATTCTTTAAATTTCCAACAAACTCATCAAATACTCACAACACATATTCTTGCTAATTGGTCAAAATCTTAATGTTCAAATTAGCACGCGCCCATTTTTCGCCTCGACGTCGAGAGTATCAAATGTCTTCCCCATACTCCGCGATCTCCGATTCAAGTTTATCGCGCCCGACAGGTGCATATTTAAATATTCTAATAATTGCGGGGGAATGGCGCCACCATAAACTGCATTGTATCACCGAACTGATAAATGCGGTCCGAATATTCTAATAAATTTGGTCAAAAACATGTATTTTCATTTTAAAAACTGCTTGGACAAATCTGGATAAATAATTAAAATAAAAAATCAATTTTCTCTCTGCTTCGTTACAAGAAAATAGAAAATTAGTTTCGTTTTGTATTTATTTGTATCTTCAAGAAGGTGGATTTACAGATTTTGAGTAAGAAAGTAAGGTTAATTTTAATTTAGAAATATCAGATGGAACTATAAATTTCGACTAACTCACATAGGTTTGGTTAATGCTAAGCGTTCGTTTAGCTAGAATATCACGTGACATTACATCGACCTCTGCTCGATTCTTTAACCGAACGTAGTATGTGTAATGGCCTGAGTCTCCATGGGGTGCAAATGGGGTAAATATGGCAGCGTTAGGAAGATGTAATTGGTCAAACGTCAGCTCATTGACATTGATTTCTGTCAGTCAGCTAACTTTCGACTAATCACGTTTGACTTTTACTGTCATATTTAGGACGTTTGCGCCTAATGGGGACTCGAACTGAGATCATGGGTACAAATGAATGATAGGTTCATGATCCTTAGAAGAGGTACGTAGACATTTTTATCATAGAGAAATGATGGTCGTTGCTGTCCTTTACCTTATTGTTCCAATATAATAATTTCGATTTAAACGATGTGAGTAAAGCAGACTTTCTAACCTTTCACGTCTTTAAAGGGGAGACTGCGGCAAATGGCGACCTTTTTCTTGCAGCTATTTAGTTTCTATCTTTACTAGTATCAAAAGGATACGAGTCAGCCTCTTGGCAAACGTCAAATTATCACTTTTTATGAACAGGCCTATATTGTGTTTCTCTTACTTCTCCTTAAATCGTAGAAGGCCTTGGGGAAAATTATCGAAATCGGAAATGTTCTTTACTGGTAAGACGTTTCAAAAGTCCTAGTTAGTCTCTAACAGATCGGACAATCCTCTGTGTTCCCTACTCAGCAACATCGAGCTGCAAGGTGGTAGTCTGTACTTCAACGTGTTTGATCACACCTACAATTTCTCTGTGTAGAAAACAACTTATTTTGCGCCCTCTTGTGGCGAACAGCTGAACATACATTAATATTAGAAGTTTAGCGTCTAGAAAACTGTGCTCACAATCGGGTAATGTGAACGCGGCAAAGTGGCCTCGCATTTCGGTTTTAAATTTAAAACTTTGGTGCCGATATACGTTTAATTAATAAAATTAACCAGCCAATTGTTACTATAAAATAAATTGCATGGTCAAAGTGTTGTTATGACAATGGCGAGCTAAAGAATGTTTCAAATGTTTTTGGGTGACATATTTCAAACTTTACTTTAAAAAATCATCTCTTCCTAATATTCGGGCAAAGCTATTATGATAAATTGCTAAATTTAATTTTCAAAGGTAAAATGAATAATACTGTGGTTATTTTAATTCACAAAATAGTAGACGGCCAAATTGTTTCAACGATTAGAGATGAAAAAAATGCAAGTTCTGCACTGGATATGGTAATGCGTACTTTTCTTAGCTCAGATGATGCATATTTTGATTTTCAAAATTACGATGAAAACAAGTTAAGCTTAAATATTAGTCATACAGAGTCAGACGATTCAATAACAATTGAAGCCTTAGAGAGCCTAGAGTTATCAACAAATAATCCAGATTCAATGGTAAGATTAAATTTTCCAACATTAATAAAGTGCCAAAATTGCGAAACAAATTTTCCGACAAAATATCAGTACCAAAGACACCAATGCGATTTTAATTCGGAAAAGGTTGTTTTCAAATCATCTCCGGAAAACTTATCTGGTATAGAGAACAATGAAGAAAATGAAAAACCTGTATTTGAATGTCCGATATGTTTTAAATTTTTTGCTAATAAAAATAACCTAGATCGACATCAGGTTGGTCATAATAATAACAATGACAACGTTTGCGAGTTTTGCGGTAAACATTTTGTCAGCGAAAACCGTCTGCGTATTCATAAGGAAAACCACTGCAAAAAAGCCGGAGATATTTCCAAATTTTATAGAAGTGATGTAACAGTTTGGAAATGCAAAAAATGCCACGAAGTTTTTTCTTCCCTTCAGATTGCGAACCACCACGTTCCACTTTGTCACGAAATTCTCGAAGTGCAAGGAAATGATCAAGCCGATAAGGAAAATGTAGAAGCGGTACTCCAAGATGATACATTTAATAATGATCCGGGATATTCAAAGCCCAATCAATTAGATAAATATACTGAAGCAATTTTAACGGAAATTTTACTTCAATGCGAATTTTGTAACAGAACTTTTTCGGACAAAAACTTGTTGCTAATGCATCAACGAAAGCATACGACAGCTAAAAATTACGAATGCGTAAATTGTAATAAAGTATTCGATTCATATACCACGGCATCTTCTCACTGGTTAAAGAGATGTTCCGACTATGCCAATTTATTTTATTTGCCCAAACTATCTTATTGCGAGTATTGCGATAGAACTTTTAAATCGCACGAAATTTTATACAATCATAAAATTAAAAAGAAGCATTATACTCCAAAGTTACATATTGCTGTAAATGTTGAACCAGACAATGTGCATGATGAACCGAAATCTGCTCCAGAAAACAAAGATATTATAAATAAACTTATTCAAGATGTTTTAAAAACATTGGAAGTTCCTGTAATAAACAAGGGAAATAATGAAAAAGACAATATTTACGCCGATTCCGATGTAACAATTATTAATATAAAAACTGAACCGGATAGTGGAAATACAAGTAGGCAAGTATAAAAGTAGAATTAGGTAATGTTCACGATTCAAAATTTACTTTTTAAATTTTAGTCACATCCTGTTTTTGATTTATTAATCAACATTTAATATTTTTTATTTAAGCAGTGCGAGCACCCCGCGTGCAGAACAAAATATTGACAATCAGGAAGCAGAAATAACCAGAAGACCTGGTAAAAAACGCAGATGGCATAAAAGTATGACAAAAAGTAAAAAATACTGTATAACTACAGATGAAGGCTTTAAATATCAATGCGAGCGATGCATCAAAGTTTTTAATTGCATCGTTAGTTTAGAGACCCACAGGACTAGCGAGCATGTGGCTACTTTTTGCTGCGAGGAGTGTGGTCAGGTATAACTTATTTACTAATTAATATATCAATATTGTCAATAATAGTATTCAGGCGAGGTCCTATATATCCATTATCAATCTTTGCTGTTAGGTAACTATATACAATACACAAATATACAAACCTATCTATTAACAAATTAAAACGTGGTTCCAGAAGTTCCAATCCGGCTAAAGGATAGCTTCCTATAATTAATGTACCGAGTTATCCAAACAGGACTGAACAGGGATCTATTTTTTGAGTTTTACGGTATTTTTATTAAAACTAATATAACCATCTTGTTTGATATTTGATCGTAGAATCTATAATTGCAATTTAAAAAGCCACTTGGCTTAAAACAAAAAAATTGTGGCGTAAAGTTGTTGTTTATTCAATGAAACACCCTGTATATTTTTTATTTTTATGAAAGGTATTTCTTTCCTGATTCTAAAAATATATAATTTGTCTATATTAGCTCAAACCGTTTTTTAGATATGAGCGATCAAATTTTTAAAAAGCAGTATCAATTCTAGTTTATTATGTATGTCTTGGACGTGTAATGGCGTAATGGCGATGCATTAAAATGACATAGGAGGTTCTGGAAAATAAAGTTTTGATATGTCTAGAGCGCCTTAGAAAACAAAACCATGTAAATAGTAAAAGGATAGGCGTTATGGGGGGCCATATTGAAAATTTTAAGTTCCAAGGCATTCTAGACGAATACTGCTTTTTAAAAATTTAATTGCTCATATTTAAAAAACGGTTTGAGCTAATATACAGTGTCATCATGTAGAAAAAGCCAGCAACATACGGGAAATTTTTTTCCTAATTGGTTAAGAAAATTTTGATGTTGCCATTGGTTTTTGTTTAAAAAATGATTTCAAATGACGGGCATATAAGCCGTCATGTGACTTTTTTTAACTGTCAAATTTAAAATTTTTTCAAAAAATCTGGCATTATTTTTAAAAATTATAAAGAATGTTACAGGAAAAAGTTGTTTATTTTTTACGTACATATGTATCAATTTTCAAGTCTCTAGTACAATTTATATTTTTTTAGATTTTTTAAAATCTGGTTGTCTGAGATTTTCAAATTTCACCAAGTCTGTATAAAATAAATTTTTTACACTAAACCTATTTTTTAATGTATTTTTATCACCAATTGGTGCCTTAAACACGTTTTTTTATTTCAAAAATATAAAAAACGCATCCAAAAACTACGTCACATTACTTTTGTTTTTTACTAAATACAACTAAAAAACAATTCCAACAAAAAAATCGATTATTTACCCTTTTCCGCACTTTTTAAAAGATGCCTTTGGGCATCAATCATGCGAAAGGACTATTTTCATAATTTAAAACATAATGACACCCTAATAAAATTATGATTTATACATGCTCTTGCCATTTTAATTTGCAAGTGTGTTCCTTAAAACAAAAAAGAAGAATTTCATAATATTAAAATAATTAATGCAGGCAAGTTTACTGGTTTCGTATAGCCAGAGGGGTAACTAACATGATGACGATTTTAGACATTTGCTCAAAAATTAAAAAAAGTAACCGCAGGCACTCAATTTTGCGTATCTAGATCTTAGCCCTCCCATACTCAATATTCACGAGCCGTCACTGGAATGACGAATAATCATCTTATATTATACCATTTATTAATTTATGATTCACATTTACCATTTTCAATACAAATTGTATTCCCATTTTAAAAACTAAAGAAGCTTGATAAAATAATATTGAGATAATTTATGGGTGTTTTTGCAGGGAAATTTTTCATTTTATTATTAAGTACTATTCTTTAAATTTAAAGGGCATATTGCTTCTATTTGTACGTAGACGATTTATGCTTATGTTCTTTTTTAATATTTTCAAAAATTATATATCGTGTAGTTATTTATAAGTATACAAATAAATGTGTTTCATATCAAAATATAGATAATTCAAAAAACTATTTGAAAACAGCCGGATAATGAAAATGAAGTTACAAGAGTTATTCTAGTTTTCAGGAGACGCTATAAACTTTATAAAAAAATATTTCAAATAAAATTCAATTTTACAAAAAAATACCTACAGGGCCACATTTTTAGAAAAAGCTTATTATGTAAAATATTTGAATAATATGATCTAAAATTTTTGTGAAATAATTTAAAAAATACTGTGTTTTATTCGAAAGTAAAAGCTAATTTAAAAAAAATTATTTGATTTTTTTTATGAAAATTTGATATTATTTCTAAATATCCTCGTAGTTTTTAAGATTTTAAATTACACTTTCGGAGTTATTTATAGTGTGGTATAAAATGTGATTTGTGTAAAAAAAATGATTACTCCATAAAGCCAGTGCTCGAAAATATTCATAATAATAGAGACATAAATCTGCCACATATAGAAATTTTGCTTTAATCCCCAGCCGCCAAGCAGCAATAATAAATCAAATATTAAAGTTTTATACATTTCCTAAAAATTTCGATAATAAAGTTCGGTAAAAAAAAATTAAAAACATATTTATTATATTACTCGTTATATTATAAATAATATAAAATATTTTCCCTTATTATTTTAAGATTCAATATGTTTTTCATATTTATGCTCGATACGAATATATCTTTGATGATATTTTAACTCTGTTGAGATTGGGATCTGTTTTTTACATGTTATCAGTAGTGGTATCGACTGTCCTGAGATACTGAGTCTTATAAACTTTAACATCGTTGAAAGGCCTGGTCGCCATATACATACTTTTAGAATACCTTTCCACTCTACAAATTATGGGAGGAACGAATAATTGACGAGAATTGTTAGGCAGGCAAACGAAATATTAGCAGAGCATAATATATGCGTTTTTGGCTCATCTTTGGGTCGTTTTAGGGAGGTATTAAAGTCTAGGATCTAGGAACCTGCATTGGGCTGTTATGTTATGTAAATATTTGTACAATTACTTTATTTAGTTGTAGGGTCACATTATACATTTTTTGTATGTAAAATGGATTTACCGTTGAATAAATAAATAAATAAATAAATTATGTATTTTTTAGACCCTTGGAAGCGCTAAGGCATTGCTTATTCATTGCAGAGCCCATAAAAGTTTAAAACCGTACGTATGCGATACCTGCGGCAGAAGTTACTCACAGACTTCTCATCTCTGGCAACATATGCGATTCCATCAGGGTAAGACAGTCTTGTTAAAATAAGCACATTTGGTAAGATTGAAATGCTTGAGAAAAAATTATAATTTATATAGCAAGACAAATGTACTTTTAGCCAGTTTTTTTTAAAAGGAGGAATCACCATTTACATCAACAGATCGTTTATAACCTAAATTAATATGATTTCAGGAATCAAGCCCTTTGCTTGTCCACATGAAGGTTGTGAAGCCAGATACACTATAAGACCAGATCTTAAGGACCACATTCGTAAAGTGCATACAAGAGAACGTCCTTTCAAATGTAATGTTTGCAATAAATGCTTTTTGACCGGCTCTGTATATTACCAGCACAGATTGATTCATACAAACGATAGAAGATATGGATGTGAGGTGAGATATTATTTATTATTTAATTTCAACCATTAAATAGTGTAAAATAGCTCAACGAAAAAAACTACTAACTACAAGTTTTCACTTAGAGCATAAATTATTTCCGGAAATTTTGTCGAGGTCTCGAATTATTTTTTCTTAAAAAATTCGCGACTGAGGGAAAATTTTCGGATTTATAATTAAGGTAAGAAAATTCCGTAATCAAAAATATTCCTTTTTGTCTTGACAAATAATTTAATTCTGTGATTTTGTGTAATTATTTTGACGAAAGTGACAGGGAAATTTCCAGTATAATTTGGCCCCCGGAAGTTCAAAGTGCAAGAGTATTTCCGGAAATTTTCTTCGTTGTCATGGTAATGATTCCAAATGAAATCTTCTAAATAATTAGAAAAAGTGAGTGCGAAATTTTCACTTATAATCTCCCTAGAGCATGAATAATTTCCGGAAATTTTGTCGAGGTCTGAAATTTTCTAAAAAAATTTGCGACTGAAGAAAAATTTTCGGATTTATAACTCAGCTCGAGGTAGATTCGGTAAGAAAATTTCGCAACCGAAAAAATACATTTTTTCCTTGACAAATAATTTTACTCTGTCATTTCGTGTCATTATTTTGACGAAAGTGGCAGGGAAATTTCCAGTGTAATTTGGCCGCCGGAGGTTCAAAAAGCATGAATACTTCCGGAAATTTTCTTCGTTGTCATGGTATGATTCTAAATGAAATCTTCTGATTAATTAGAAAAAGGCAGTGCGAAATTTTCACTTATAATCTTCTTAGAGCATAAATTATTTCCAGAAATGTTGTCGAGGTCAAAATTTTTTAAAAAAATTCGCAACTGAGGAAAAATTTCCGGATTTATAATTCAGCTTGAGGGAGATTCGGTAAGAAAATTTCGCAACCGAAAAAATGCATTTTTTCCTTGACAAATAATTTTACTCTGTCATTTCGTGTCATTATTTTGACGAAAGTGGCAGGGAAATTTCCAGTGTAATTTGGCCGCCGGAAGTTCAAAGAGCATGAGTATGGAAATTTTCTTCGTTGTCATGGTAATGATTCTAAATGAAATCTTCTGATTAATTAGAAAGAGGGATTGCGAAATTTTCACTTATAATCTCCTTAGAGCATAAATTATTTCCAGAAATGTTGTCGAGGTCAACATTTTCTTAAAAAATTCGCAACTGAGGAAAAATTTCCGGATTTATAATTCAAGCTCGAGGGAGATTCGGTAAGAAAATTTCGCAACCAAAAATATTCCTTTTGGCCTTGAAAAATAATTTTATTCTGTCATTTTACTATGAATATTTTACGTCTAAAACACGTCACTAAAATCTTATAATATAATAATATTTATTCATAATAAACTGTAAACAAAAAAGTCTGCATAATATTATCATACTTAAGTCCATTATAAATGCCTCCCCTTCAGTTTTACTTCAAAAGGCACGTATATGTGCCTTGAGAGAAGTCTAAGGGTAGGGGAAAAATCCCCTCCACTTACAACTGAAGGGATAATAATATATTATATCCTAATAAAAATTACAGAAATAATAAGTTCTAAAAGGTAGTGGGTAAGCAAAAAAAAATTAATAACCGAAAGTATGACTTTTTTTTAGATTTGCCATAAGAGATTTTTTAGAGCAGATGCTTTAAATAACCACAAACGAATTCATACAGATGAAAGACCTTATCCGTGCAGTGTTTGTGGAAGAGAGTTTAGACAAAAGGGGGATCGAAACAAACACGTCCGTACCCAACATCCTGATTATTTTAGTTCCAATGTTTAAGAAAGTTTTATAGCATTTTTAGGAGCGTTCATTCGAGCTGCGCTTTTCGTTTTTATAAACTAGGGATAAGCAATTCGATTTTAGATTTTTTTACGTATTATATAAGTCACCGTTCTTTCATATTTTTTTAGCGAATAATAATTATTCAATCAATTATTAGAATATAATTTTTTTATATTTTCGTCTCTGTTATGACCTTTTTGTTAATAAACTGAAGGAAACTTAGCATCGAGACTTACATGATCTCTTAACGTCATCGTCAGTTTGTTTTTAAATGAAACTGTTTTAGATTAAAGATTAAGGATAGTTCGATAAATTATTATAAAGTAAATTTCAATAACCAAAAACAGTCGCACACGAGTTGAAGTGTTGATCAGAGCATGTATTTTGGTAATGATGATAATCACAAAAAACAATTAAAAACTAATTGACGACAAATTTAAATTTAATCGTTACTTTATTGGTGTAACATTTTTATTCTTTCTCTTGATATCAAGGAATGCGATATTTGTGAAACATGAAAAATAATTTTTTTATTTAACGTATTCCACTGCTGGAAGAACGTCAAAAAATATTTTTTGATAAAAACTTTTTCAAAATTACATAGTTAATAAAAAAGTTAATACTCTCAGAAATAATTGCCAGATTATTCAAAAAGTGCAGATCTGTGTCAAAGCGTATTTTCATCATTATAATAAGTTAAGTGTTCTTTAAGCTTAATTTTGTTATTAATTTTTCCATTGACTATTAAATTGATTTAATTCTAATGATTTTAGTGCATTTCTGTTCAAATATATAGTAGTTTATTGTTTGTTGTGTATGTATTATATGCTGTAAAATATATATACAGGGTGTTCAAGAAAAGGAGGCACTTTAAAGGGATATCGTAAACCATATCAGATACAGAGATGGTTTAATTAGAAAAACGTTGCGCCTTACTAAATTCTGCAACAGTGTGTTTTCAAATTTTAAAATCTCTGAATCCTCCCGAAGATATTTGGGCAAAACCGAATTTTCTCAATTTAGTTTCTATGTTTTTCTGACTCTATTTGAAGAAATATGTTAAAATTCTTATTACCATCTTTCTCCTCTACAAGCTGTTGTAATTAGATTTTTAATCCAATGTTTCGTTTTTGTCAAAACCATCATCAACTTTGCTTCTTAAAATAGTTGAGATATAATTTTATTTTATTATTTTTAAACTCCACTCCTCCTTTATAATTCAACGACGTCTCACACCTAGTATTAATAACACATTTCGGATTTAAAAATCCGTCATCAATAATAATAAGTGCAAATTCATCTTGTATCTATAAATTTTCTGTAGTTTTCAGTTTTCAGTTCTTCACTTGAATAATCACACAACTCCTCAAAAACATACAATTTTTACTTCAAAGAAATTAGATTAGGTATAAAAGTTATTCATTTGTGCTAAACGATTACATAACCTATAATTTATTTAAACACTGTTGAGACAGATGAAAAGTAGAGTATAGGTTATGGAGCTTGAACATAAAGTAGTTTCAAATAGGATGAACTTGCATTTATTCTTATTGATGATGGGTTTTTAAATCCGAAACGTGTTATTAATACTAGGTGTGATACGTCATTGAATGATATAGGAGAATGGAGAAATGAAATTTATTAATAATAAAATTAAGTTTCCCGGCTATTTAAAAAAGCAAAGTTAATGATGGTTTTGAAAAAACAAAACGACGGTTTAAAAATCTAATTACAAAAGCTTATAGAGAATAAAAATGGCAATATAAATGTAAACCTTATTTTAACATATCTCTTCAAATAGAGCCAGAAAAAAATTTAAATTAAATCGCGAAAATTCGGTTTTACCCAAATATCTTCAGAAGGATTCGGAATTTTTTTAATTTGAAAACACAATGTTGCAGAATTTGGTATGCATGGCATCTTTTTTCTAATTTAACCATCTTTGTATCTTATATGATTTACGAGATTTCTGTAGAATGCACACTGTATATAAAAAAATTGCTTGGTTAACTAATTTTAAATTACTTCATTGCTCCATATTGCCTATACAGATTCTTTAAATTATTCTATAGTTAAAACATTAACATTAAAAATTAGATTTCTGTACTTATTTTGTTTGATTTATCAACAGCTGGTTGTGTAAAGAAAAATCGTTCTCCGTTAGCTTAACTGCCTATTAAAAAGACAAAATTTAATTAGAGGCTGGCACGATCGAGCTGTTGTATTACAGTTCTTGTATAGTCCACACCAGCTCTCAATTGTATGGCAATCTATCACCTACATGCCCTCGGGGCAATCCAGTTTTTTATTAATATTTCTATTCTAAAATTAAAAATTTGGTCATTATCAATCTTTGGGGCTACTATAGTCTGCGCATCAATAAAAATATTTTGAAATTTCCATACTTTTTGGGAATAATTTTTTATTTCCACACAATACACTGACATCTTATGTATATCCTATGAAAGTCCAGGAATTGCCAAAAACACGTCCATAGGATGTCTAAATTTTGTACATTTTTGGTCCAATGGATATTCAATTGAAATGGATATCCATATGACATCCTTTACAGGACCATGGATATTCTGGATTACCAATGGACGTACAAATGTACATGTCCATTGGAATTTCATAAATGGATATCCATATGACTTCCATGAGTGCTGACCACATAACTTGAACAAGGAGAAAAGTTATTAACGTGTTAAATGATAGATGCCGCTGTGACTTTTAGGGCGATGCTAACACCGAGAAGCGGAGTGGGATGAACTAATTATGGCGGAAGGGGGGTAGGGGAAGCCATCATATGTCTTTATTTTTTGAAGGTTAAATTAATATTTTGAAATTTAAAATTTGTAATAAATTTTTTTTTATTAATTACGTTTTTATTACTAATAAATACAATTTGCACTGCACGATTCGTAATAACAACGTATTATTTAAAACAAATTTTAAATGTCAAAATATTAATTAACCTCGATAAAAAATATTATATATATATTATTTTTAGTAAAACAATCAATAATACAACGTTTTTATTGCACAAAATCATTAAATTTATATAAAATAGTCTTTAAGGAACGCCTTTGAAAGATTCCTTAATCTCTACAAAAGCAGAGGTCAAGGAACCCTCCGTCAAAGTGTTCTCAAGTTACTACATACCACCCTCGACAAACACCCACAGCATAAATAAATTTATTAACAAAATAAATAACTGAGATCACACATCTATGGTATACAAATAAGTTTAGGGTCATAATAATTATTAAAGTTTAGAATTTAGAGAATGATAGGTCGAGGTTCAGTACCAGTGAAGATCAATAAATCATCAGTGAGGGGCATCTTCAAGTTCAGGTCTAAATCCAGTGGCGGTTGGTTAACATCACGTTCATCAACATTCTGAAGGATTTATCATGAAACAAGAGAACAGCGACAGAGTCTAATATTGGCAAATTATTTCTCTTACCACTAGTTAACACACATATCAGGTACAAAGTCAAAAAAAGAACAAAGAAAGAACAATTTATGTAACTTTTAAGATTTTATTGTTTATTTTGCTCTTACAAAAACTTTTGTATATTTAAGTGACGAACTTATATAGACTACCTTGGTTATTCTGGTCACTTAAATTCTTGTGAATCCTTAAATAGACAGTCAACTCGATAATATCAATAGTTATATCATGTTGCTGGCAAAAATTGAGTAATGTACTACCTACCCGTAATATGTTTAATAACATCGAGCCTTTTTTTTAACCTCGATAAGAAGCTGACTGAAGTTTTCAATAAATATATATATTATGAAAATAGATGTTTTTTAAATCGGCCAGTGAACAAATAGATACATATCACGATATATATCTTTTTCTCAAATATAATAATATAACTTCTTACCCAGACATGCAACAAGCCTTTCTTTGCATTTTCAAAGCACGATCTTGAGATATTTTTGATAAAAACCCAAAATAATTGCTTAACAAGCCATGTCATGAAATACCAAAACCAAACATAAGGAAAAAGGTGGTTAAGAAGTGGAGCAACGTGATTGGTTGCTATTCAAATATGTATTTTGATTTGAGCCAATCTCTTTCATATCCTAGAAAGGCAGACATCTTTTGAAGTGGCAGACAAGTGACATTGACATAACTGACTAATGCGATTTTCCGGATCCAAGTTTCATACCCCTGGTGCTGACCCTCTAATGGCTTTTAAATGGACGTCTATTGGATTGCTGTTTGGGCACAGAGATTGATGTAGGTCAAATTTTTATTTTAGAACAGAAATATCGTTAAAAAAATAGACAGCCGTTTTCACAAGGGTTCTAAATTTAAAACCGTCTTAAACTGACAGGTCTGGGCTTAAAATAACAAGGGTCAATATGTCAACTAAATTTTGTATTATAAATATTTTTTTTGGGTTTTCTTCCAATTTATATAGAAAACCGTGTTTTACCACGTACCTACCATATTCTTTATTAGAACAAAAACTGTATATATAACATCTCGGTCAAATTATTTATCAATAAAACGGTTTAAATACAATAAAATCAAATTAACACAAAAGCGTCATTTATTATGGCATCTAAAGTATTGCCACGGTGAAAACACAACCTGTGAGACTATTGTTAGATCTAAATATTTCGATGGTCTAAATTTTAAACCCCTTTAGTAAATACGGGCTAACCGCGGTAATGGTTGGTGGGAGTTACTGGCATTCGACCGTTGTGACCCGGGTTCGATTCCCGGAGTGGGCATACGTACAATAAAAAAAAGTATGTCCGAAATTCAGTGGATTTAAGAATGTAGTATGTTACTAGTGATTACTAATAACGGAACCAAGAAGGGCGTCATGGACTTCTGGGGGGTCTGGTTCGGATTCTACGTTAACCTGTAGGTCCCGTCTGGCTGACATTACCCAGACGATAGGGGATACAATGGGCCTTACATAGGCTAAAGTATACTGGCTTTTCCGCCAACAAAAAAATAATAATGTTTATACATGTACCATTGCGCCCAAAAAAAAACTGGGACAGCAAAATGTAGTTTAATCTCCCAGACTATTAGCTTGTTTTGAAGTTGTCAATTTAATTTTGTGACTGACTGTGACGTATTAAAAAATATATTTTTTGAAAAGCCCGCGTTAACCACTGAGCAAAAAAAATTTACACTCGATTGAGAGATGGGTATCAAATAAGAAACATCGTAGTTCAATTAGAGATTAGCAAAAATACCGTGTTGATGGCTAAGCACAAAATTGCAGAATATGGAAGTATTGTAAGAAAAGCAGGTTCTGCTAGCCCCAAAATTTCGAATGACGGCCAAGATATAGAATTAATTAATTTTCTAAAAGATCTTCGAAACAGCAATAAAATCTAAAGAAGAAACATTTTCCTGGTTCGGCTAATACCGCGTAGAAGTATTCGTAGTTCAGATATAAAAAGTTGTTGTACTGCCAATAAAATATTTTTGACCGAAGCAAACTAACAGAAAAGAGTAGAATTTGCTTATGAATATATAAATCAAGGTAATATATGGGAAACCGTAATATTTTCTGATGAAAAAACCTTTCAATCATGCCAATAATGTGAAGATCTGCGTTTATAGGCCTTCTGGTACGAGATACGATGAAAGATATACAAATAAGACTATTCAAAGTGGACGCTTTTCTATAAACGTTTGGGGCTGCATTAGTGCAAGGGCCCAGGAGTTTGTCAAATAGTACACGGGAGGCTCAATGCACCATTATATTGCAACATACTAAACCAAGTTATGGATCCATCTATCGACGCAGTATATATATGGTCAACATTTTATATTTTAACAAGATAATGTTTCTATGCATAAAGCCCGCATAGTTCAAAATTATTTAGAAGAAAATCGATAATACCGGTGTAACTACCAAATTTTAAAAAACATGCTATTATATTAAGGTTTAAATATGATTGAAATTAAAATTTATAGGAACATAATATTAAAAAATCTTGTTTTATTCTTGATACATTTTAAAACACTTAAATATGCGTATTTTAATTTTTCCTCGTATTTCTAAAAATGTAGGATTGTTGTTTTGGTGTTAGACCTTTTCACTTCCATGACAACTATTATTATAACAATGATAACCCTTCCTCAATAGAATTTACATATTCCTTATAGTCAAGGAGCTTCTCTACAACAACAATTTTGCTGTCCCAGTTTTTTTTGGGCGCAATGATACCTACCCCAGTGATAAAACGGCCTTAATAGCTATCTAGGACACGAGTCTTCTTTTGTGAATCTTGAAACTTCATCTTATATAATAATAATAATATTTTAACTTTTTCTGACCAGTATCCCACATCTAACAATATTTATAAATTATGCTCGATATATATATATTTAAATTTAATTATGTATTTACTTTTTAACATTAAGTACTTACCTTCACGAAGTATTCGGCTAAAATATTTTTTGAAAATTTGCAAAATTTGTTGTGGCACTAGTTTTAAAAATGTCTAAATATTGTTTTTGATAGGCGATTCTGAAATTGAAAACGTATGCCTTGGATAATATATTAAATAGAATCATAAATGGATTTCTGATATTTTATTATTATAAAGTTTTTAACATGTTTGACAATTTTTGTTATTTAAAAGTATCTAATAAATAGTAATAATATAAAGCTTTCGAACTTTTTGTCACATAATGACTTGGGGATACTAGAAAAAAAGTAACAACTTTTTTTTTATAAACTCCTGGAGCAAATTAACACAACATCATTAATTTGAAACATATTTAATGTTTGTTCAGAAGTTTAATTGCTACCTTCTTGTTACTTGCTATCTTCCACGGCATATTTCATAAAACGAGGTTTGTGTAAATTTACTATAGCTAATAGTTCCTTCTTTATTAAATTATCTGCTCTTTTTTTCTTTGATTAGTTATCATAAATAATTGAATGCACAAAATTTACCTGCGCCTATTACTCCACGCCTTTCTGAAATAGACTATACCAGTGGCGTATTTAGGAGGGGGGACCTGCCGGGTTGCAGCCCCCCCCCCCCTCCCCGAGCCTAAGAGCTCGGGGTCTAAAAGTCTAATTGCAACCTAATTTTTCGTCTCACGCTTGGACTCTTAATTTAAATTTTTAAATAATGTATTTTTGGCTTAGATTACAAAGGAAATGTTTATTGTTTAAACGTTTCCTTCTAAAAGTCCTGTTTTATATAGAGATTAAGGGTTCGGACGCATATAGTTTTAGTTATTGATTTATTGTGCAATTTTATAGGAAAACGAGTAAAAAGAGTAATATTTTATAGTATTTTCTATTATACAGGGTGTTACAAATTCGACAAACCAGCATTGGAATCTCGGAAACCATACGAGTTAGAGAAACGGTTAAATAGGGGCAAGAAATGTAAATAAATTAAAATTAAAAAAAAACTTTTATTTAATATGCTAAAAAAAATACATAACTAAACTTTAAAGTAAATCAAACCCATCATTTTGTTACAATATAAAATTTTATATGATATAAAGCTTGTCGCGAAAAGAAATCTACTTATGTAATTCTTATAAATTAAATTTAAAATTACCTGTGTCAAAATTTCTTCTCGCGACAAGCTTTTATATCACATAAAATGTTTGATTTACTTCAAAGTTTATTTTCTTCCTCTTAGCGCATTCAAATAAAATCTTTTTTAATATTAATTTCGTTTTTAGTTTTCGTTGGATATATTTCTTAGTCAGTTCATAATTGTTTCATAAATTTCGTGTCTGTGCTGTTGACCGTTGAGTAGTTCCTGGGTGTAGAATCATGTCATGATTATCATAAAATAAGGTTTTCTCTATTTTTTCGAAATTAGCGCACTTTACTTTTAAAGGATTGTCATATTTTTGGCCCTACCCTATATACCATTTAACTTTAAGCCATTCTTAGTGCACATGAAATAGTTATCGGATATGCAATAACTTTTGGCGGTACTTAGACTTTGATTTTGCAACTAATAAAAATTGTTTTCATTTGTTGCACACTTAATCGACCGCCCTGTATATCCTGGGTGTAGAATCAGATCATGTTCATCATAAAAATGAATTGTCATCGAAACTGAATTAACATTTAAAATTTCAACTCCGTAGGACAAAAGGAAGTAGTTCTAATTCAGCTTGCAAGATTTCACCTAAACAAACTATACATACAAAATATAAATGGATACCTATTAAAAAAATTAAAAGAGTCAAAATCATAACCAAATTTATATTTAACAAAAAATTATTAATTATATTGGTGAAGACAGCATAAGACTACTAGACTTAAAGTCTACCAAAGTACCATCGTCTACACAGTGTCATGTTACTAACTTGGTTTATGTACTGATATCAAGTTGCAAATTAAGCTACAGCACGTCTCATTATCTCATTAATACGACTGTTCAATTGTTAAAGACAACTTCTTTTCTTTTATAAAGCTGTTACTTTTGTCACGAATATCCCCTAGTAAGACTAGGATTTACCCATGAAAGAATAATAAAAGGGGGAAATGACAAAACATTAATCGTAACGTTGCTTTAGCTGACTGGCTCAAAGAAAAAAGCCTTTTTATTTGGCCTAAACAGATTTTCAGGTGTTTTTCGCAAACAATACATGAGTTCCGTAACTAGAAGCAATAGCAAATGATGTTACAACGATGGAGTTGATTTAAAAAAAATTAAAAAACCTTGTATGACTTTTTTTATATCTGGTTTTTACGGTGGCTTTTCCCTTTTAATACTTTTCCATGGCTCTACCTATGTAATAATGATGTAAATGTGTTTTTTTATGTATTGATGTAAGATAATGATCAAAAATGCAGAAAATAGTTATTCTAAAGTTCGATATTCTAAATTAATTAATTATCTACGTTGTTAATTACATTTTCTATAGTCTGTACCATTAAGAACAACATTTATTGCAGTCTTCTACTACAAAGTAAATGATTATCTTCTCTAAGACTGTAACTTTTTTAAAGTGGAACAAAATCTTTTCATAGTTTTCATCCAATTTTCTTTAATCTCCCAAAATGAATAGTAGCAAAAGTGCCCCTATTTTATTTTGGGTATCTAAATGATTTTATAACTTTATTTCTTTAACGTGTCCATCTTCTATATCAAAATCTTCTTCTTCCTCATTGTCTTCAACTTCAAGCGCATATAGTTGGTAATCGACTGCGTACATAATTCGTAGTAGAGTTACCAATACTTGACAAACAAACAATATTATTGTTATAGGAAATGAGTACGAGAGTACGACGTATGGCAGATAGAAACGTTCTTGTCTTTCATGAAGCGTAAATTGGTTGATCATTGGTGAACATCTACAAAAAATTATTTTAAATGTTCAATATTAATACCAATATAAATCTTATGTTTTAAATCACCCCACAAGTAAAAGTCCAACGAAATTATGTCTGGTAATCTGGAGGGACCTGCTTTTCCTCCTTCATTGGTTTGTTAAAAACATTTGGCTCAAATATTGACAAAATTTTAGACCAAAATCCTGTTGAAACCCGATATTCTTTCGGTTTGAAATAAACAATTTATAATTTTCCTGACTAGGAATACTTACACAACGTTAGGCTGACCAGACATTTTTGAAATCAAAAGAGTACACATTTTCTTTCTTTCTTTTTGTCTCGAAAAATGCGCCGCAGGCAAATTTTTTTTAGGTGCCACGCCCTTTTTTGGACTATCAAAACCTAGAAATTTTACGTTTCGATAAAACCGAAAAAACGTAGATATAGAGAAATTTTGAAATATGGATCAACGACAATGCAAACATGCAAAGATGATTTTAAAAAAAACTGATCTACCTATGTATTTGTGGCGACAAAATCGTATTTAACACTCAAAATATTAATATTGCGTATAAGCTTTTAGGAGAGTAGGTACCTACTTAAAAATAAAAGAAAGGACAGTTTCGATTGAATCAATTCGAGGACCTGGAAATAGATTTTTAAAAGTTGTAAAACGGAAAAAGAGAACTTTTACCTAAATTTTAACAAAAAAAGAGCAAAGAGTACTGGAGTGATAAATAGAGAACTGTTCTCTTAAAAAGAGTACGTCTGGTCAGCCTACACAACGTAAATATGTGATTTTCTTTACACAACTTTAACTTGAGATCATTTTATCATAAACCCTTCTTTTTTTACTCTGGCCTTTTCGATGTGACATTTAAATAAATTTCAGATAATAATTTAATTAGTTTGTACGTCGCGGATAATGTTTTTGTTAATAGTCACTAAACTCGAACGACTGACATTAGATGATATCATATTTCTAATAGATGATTAATTTTACCTTTTATTTTCTGTAAATAATTCAAAGTTGGCACAAAAGTCTTGCATTCCATTTTTTACAGTAAGAGAAGCTGCAAAATTAAGTATACCAAGCGCTAGCGACGAAACTAAAATAGGATATAACATATTCTGTGGTCTATTTAACCTAAAATTAAAAAAAAAATAATATACAGGGTAACTGATTATTCTTTTTTAATTGTGTCTAGAAGCCGTATAGACAAAATTTTGAAATAGCTTAAAAATAAAAAAGGTACATTTTGTTTTTACAAAAAGCGTCCAACTTAAATATCTATTCAACACAACGTTCTGCACGACATAACCACTGTAACGCGATGAAGCGTAATATTCATAACATCGAATCAGCAGCCAAAGTTTTTCAACACTTCCCGTAAATAAGCCACATATTAATTACTAGTTTATTATTTTCATAATATTCTCGTTTTAACAATTTAAAGTATCAAGGTACTCTCACAATATAAACACCACGTGACTAGTTGACAACTAACTCACCTGATTCGTTAGAAAATAAATTAACATAACCATACTCTTCCAGCGCTACATAGGACCAGACTAGGATTCTAATAATTTTGTGAGAGATGATTTCTTGCTTATTTTTGACTTTAATTTATTTTAATGACTTCTATACCCAGTTAAAAAGATATTAAATTAAGAATTACCCTGTATATTGACTAGCAGGTACCCGCGGCTTCGCTCGTTAATATTGAATTGTTTTCAGGTCAATTGTTATCAATTCAATATGCCTCAGCAGCAGGGACACGCTAATTTTCTAAATATATGGATTTTGAAAATATACAGGATGTTATAATTTAAATTAAATAGTATTTTTTCTGACTAACCCAGTACAATAACAGAAATTGTTTCATCATTCCCAAGTGTGGCGTTTTTAATTTTGTGGCAATTTAAAAAAAAATTATATTCAATAATTTTTTGAGTTGAATCTCAAACTTTATTTTTTGAAGAGCAGACTGATGGTCGTCAATGGGTTCCTTTTCCTTAGCAAAGGTATTAACTGGAATGTTGCTTTTAACGAGTACCCTGCTAAAACAAGTGGTTGGCCTACTAACAGGCCACTGACACTTAAGAAAACACTTACGTCGAATAGGAATTAACAATCGTTCCATTGAACGCAGACTTTGCGGCGAAGAGGACGGAATGTGGTGACAACCTCCCGCATAACAAACTTGGTAGAAATTTACTGGGCATTATGAAAGGAACAAATCTTTTCTAGCAAGACAGGGGCGCATAATAAGTCACTAGGCTGCAGTGCAAGAAGCTTGGAACCAACCAATCTTAGTAACACATTTCCCTGTTAAAAATTGTTATTACTATACAGGATGATTTCTAAGTTAATACTTCTTTTTCAGCTAATAAATATTTTCAAATACCTTTTTTTAAAAAACTCAAGGTGTAGGATGAGCCCGCAAGGGAAAGCGTTCTGCATATAATCTCGAAGCAGTAGCCGCACTTTGACGAGACACACCGTAAATTAGCACCATATCGATTAGTTCATTGTTTTGAAATTTTACCATTTTTACGTGTCACCAATTTAAAATTAACTTGCTTCAGAAAAACACACCGCAGCGTATTGCCAAATAACTCACCACCGACCCGTAAATTGCATGACTAATAAGAGATAAGACAAACAACATAAAGTATAGCAGGCTCGCCTATTTTGATGTTTTTTTGAAAAAAGGTATTTGAAAGTGTATTTTAATGCCTTCTATACACAGCTAAAAAAGAAGTATTAACTTAGGAATCACCCTGTATTTAGGTATTTTAAATTACTTACGTGTTTTCACGTCCTGTTCCCCCTTTGGAGCACATTGCCAATATTACTCCGCAAAATGTAGCAAAAATAAAGGTAATAAGAGCTATTCCTAATACAAAATTACACCAGAAATTCGATCTAAATCTAGTTTTTCTAACGTCAATTTTCGCCTTACTAATCATAATAGTTCCTTCCTCGTATTCAAAAATATGGGTTTTGTTTTTAAAAATTATATGTCCAGGTCCCTGGCTTGAAGGTTTTGGATTTTTGGCATATATTTTTGTGCTATAATTCGGTGTATCCGTAGTACCATTATTTTCAATAACAGTTTCGTTTATAAAATGGGTTTCAATATTTTCATCTGTTCCGTTCACGGCTATAGGCTGGTTGTCTGATGTTTTTTCGATTTCTAAACTATTTTTTACATTTTCGGTAGCTACAACTTCGCTATGCTCAAAATGCTCTGCTAATAAAATTTCCGTTTCAAATTCAACATGATCGCAAAATAATACGCAGTTGTATTTAAATGTTTGAAACATGTTTCCTACGGCCATAGAAGTGATGAAGGCAGTGACAGCTATTGTAACATAAATTGATATGTGAAGGGCTGGAAAGAATTAAAAAAGTTTGTTAAAATAGAAAAGTTATGTGACAATTAAAGTTGCTCGGTTAGTTAAACAAAACTAAGATAACCGGATAACTTCTGAGGAAAGGAAAAAAACGTTGTATTTCAGTGTAACAAGTTATTATCACTGATGCCAAGCGCTTTCGACCTTATTTACTTAAGGCCATCATTAAGTAAATAAGGCCGAAAGCGCTTGGCGTCAGTGATAATAAATAGTTACACTGAAATACAGCGTTATTTCCTTTCTTCAGAAGACAGTGTACAACCAACTCCCCACTTACTTTCGGTTAACTTCTATTTGCAACAAAGTCATTTCTGCCAATATGTCTTGTATATTAATGAAAGTTGTACGATTAGGCACTCGTTCGGTCGGTCCTGATTAATACATTTTGATTTTGTAACCCAGGCTCTATTTGGCGGTCACAAAATATCACCAGTCAAATTAAAATAAATAAGCATTGATTTGGTATGACTGGATAGCAAAAAACTAACTGTTTAACTTTGATTATCAGGTAATAATTGATTTCTAATTTAGGATTTTCATTGGGAGGTAAAAATTTATAAAGGGGATCTATACAGGGTGGAGATTTTGAGTGGAAGCGGCTCTGGGAATAAGATTTCTATAAAGGCCAAAAATATGTCCTCAAAGATTATTTAGGGGCCTCGCTATTGTTATGAAAAATGAAATTGGGTCCCCAAAAGGGGAAAGGGGGGTCACGAATAAGACAATACCACTTGTGGCACCTTTTTGGAAAGCTTATCGAAAAAGTAACTTGTCCATATATTTTTTACATCTGTCAAACAATGTGTCAGAAATTTAATAAAAACCTATTTAAGGAACAATTACATTAACAATAATACTGTATACATTAACAATAACTTTTTTAGCATCGCAATTGTTGAAGATGTGCCCTAGGAATCTGTTATCACAGACCAAATCGATGGTAGAAATCTTCCCTTACTCTTTCCAACACTTCTGGCATGATTAAACGTATCTCTGCCCGAATCCTTGCCTTCAACTCTTCCAGATTTCTAGGTCTGGTGACATAATACCCTATTTTTTTAAATCGCCTTATAAATAAAAATCTAAATGTGTAATATCCAGAGATTTGGCCGACCACTCTATTAATCCTCGCAGTCCTCGCAGTCAACCTATTTGAAAATGTAACATTTAATAATTATCTTACATTTCCCCTAATTTGAAAAAAGAAGTTGGTTAAGGCTGCGCCCCTTCCTTGGGGTCCCAATTTCTTTTTACATGATAACAGCGAAGCCCATAAAAAATCTTTGAAGACGTATTTTTGGATTTTAGGGAAATCTTATTCCCAGAGCCGCTATAATTTCCAGTTTATTGTTTTATTTTAAATCTTCTGCACTCTTACGAGTTATAATTTCCAAAAATAAATTTTTTATTTATGCGTACATAATCGATGTTTTATAACTTTTGTGTATGTGGGCTGATGCTATTATTAAAAATTGTACTAGTAATTTTACTATACTAGAAAAATAATCATTAAGATAATGCCACCTACATAAATATCCTGCTTTTGTCTATGTTATTTAATAATTTGTTATAGAAATTGGTATAATTGATCAATAATCCATACTTTAAAATATTTTTATTAAATCGTCCCACATTGTGAGAGGAGTAGTTTTCTTAGGTTTTTGTACTAAAATAATATGTTTCGAAGCTTCATAAATAAAAAAAAATCGTTCTTATTGAATTGACTTTTAATCACAGAAATTTCAGACAGCCGATTTTGATGCATTATTGAGTCAAACAAAATAGTTTGAGGTGTTGATAAAACTGAATGAGACCCAATGATTTGTTTATCAAATGAGACTCATTGCGTTTTTTACTTATGAATAAAGAAAAGTACACTCATTGTTTTTTCAATAAATAAAGATAAGGACACTCATTAAGGGTCCCTTCTTTATCAACAATTTTTTGTTATAATTGGCACGAGCGGCTCTAAGCTGTAATCGGTACAGTAGGTACCCAACATAAAGATGTAATCAAAATTTTTCGTATTTTCCATTCTCGAAAACCGGGGGAAATTGGGTTTAAATAATATAACGTTTTTTTGTATTTTTTTTAATTGACACGAGCGGCACTGTACTGTAGGGAGTACCGAAGCTACATAACATAAAGGGACATCACATATCAACGGATTCTTGAATTTTGATAAAAATATACTGCCTATTTATGTAAAATGTATATATGTAACTTTATTTTTCAATAATATATTTTAAGTATATTTGGTCCCATAAGTCAGTAACCAAAAGAGTTGAATGCAGCAGGTCTTTACAACCTGACCCAAAAAAAAATTAATAAAAATAGTTAATAAATATTATTGTGTATTGAAATACCACTGCGTTAAATATTTTAAAATGTTTTTTAAAAACAATAAAACACCATAAAATTATTATAGTCTAAAATAAATTCGATAGCATTGGTCGTTTTTGGGTTGTTAGAAATGTAATACGTTAGAGTAAGATAGCAAAATAGTACTTAAGATTTATAGAAACTATATTCAAGACATATAACATATAAATAGACAAATAATACCGAAAATATTAAATATCTTGAAATAAACTTACCCTTCCAAACACCGCTAACTTTCGATACATTTTTATCTCCAAAATACAGAAAACTATTACCATGTAACACTTTCATTTCTACGAAATTACTATTTCGATTGCGGTAGACTTGAAAATTTAATAGTAAATTTTTAATTCATACCAGATCAAAATCAAACATATGAGCAAAGCAACAAAAATAAACATTACAAAACTTTTGTTTACATATTCTTTCAGGTTGATAGACCATCGGCAGACCGCGTAGTGCCAATGATAGCGTTGGGTGATCGTAACACAGCGTTAATAAATATTACAAATAGGCGAAGTCGATAGCCATGTTCTGTTCATTAGTCTGCTGAAAACATTAAAAGAGTTACTAGGCAACGAATATAGGCGCATGCATACAAAACAATATTGTTTTTACTGCCTTAGGGATAAAGGTGTGTATATAATACAAAAGTAATAACTATACCAGTGGGAGTTTTAAATGTCCAAAGTTTAATGACAAATTTATTTTTGTTACTTTTGTGTTTAGATAATTATACTAATTTAACGCTGGTATAAATAAAGAAATTTTATTCTTTTACGCATAATATAGATTAGGAAACCATATCGTTATATGGATGCCGGAAGCCTTGTCAAATTAAAATTTAATATGGTGCGACATATTGCGGCAATCGTTAGTAAAAATAACTTGCTAAGTAACATATTTTACTTATGACTAGATTAGTAATTATTTTAAGACTTACCATTCAGTGTTGGACAATTGATGGGTTCTAATCACAACACAAATTTTCGTGTCGCCTCTGAGACTTATATAATTATACAGGATGTTACAAATTCGACTCTCACCATTGAGATCTCGTAAACAGTAAGAGATGCAGCGAAAGTTAAACTGGAGCAAAGTTGCGCTATTTGGAGACTGCTAACAACCGGTCCGACAAATTTGGAAAATCCGAGTAGTCTAGAAAATATTCGGAAAGAAACTAAAATTTTCGTGTCCATTTTTATTTTCTTGTAGCTTTATTCGAAATGTTTTACCAAAAATAAATTTTTTATATCTTTATTCACACTTTATTCTCTATAACTTGCTATGACTTCTTGTGTTTCGAGGACCATCATCAGATATGTTTTAATTCTTATATGGTTGTGTTAATTTTTACCTTAGATTTCTTGTAGATATGGAACTTATCACTCATACCTACCGGTTCCATACTGGGCTTCTAGTGTCTGTTTGAAGGTTGGAGACAATGATGTTTCTTGATGGATTGTCTTTATTTGTTTTGAATCACAACGTTTCAACTGGTAAGTATCTCCAGTCATCTTCAGGTGAACACTAAATAAATATGGTAACTACAGCTTTATTTATGCGCGCCAGGTACAATAACGCACAACTGAGAAGACAAGAAGAAGTCATGCGCATGTACTTAATTATTATTCATCTGAAGACGACTGGAAATACTTACTAGTTAAAACGTTATGATTCAAAACAAATAAAGACAATGCAAGGCCAAAACTCTTCTACATTTAAAAAACATTATTGTCTTCAACCTTGAAACAGACACTATATAGAAGCCCGGTATAGTGATACGTTCTGTAACTGCAAGAAATCTAAGGTAAAATTAACAAAACCACATAAGAGATAAAACGCATGACTCATCAGGTATGCGAATGACTCATCTCAGTTGTGGGTCATTGTACCAGGCGAGTATAAATAGAGTTATAATGATCATATTTATTTCGTATTCTCCTGAAGATGACTGGATACTTAATAGTTGAAACGTTGTGATTCAAAACAAATATAGGATAACGCAAAATTAAAATCTCGTCACATCAACTTTATAGGAAGTGAATAACGACAAGGATTTCTTAAAAGAATGTTAGTCGACTTCAAATTGTATTACGTGCATGGGCGCCCAAAGGAAGGGGCAAGGTAGGGTAGTTCCCCCCCCCCCCCCCCCACTGTATTCTGGAAAAGGGTTTAGATATACGGTAGCGACAACTTTTCAAAAGAAGAAAAATGACGAGGACTTTTTATTTTTAGTCACTATCGACAAGAACAGCGGGGGTATCTCTTTCGAACTTATTTGAAATATACATTTTACAGTTTTTTGGCTGGCTGCCGCCTCTTGAAATGTATTCGATGGGCGCCCATGTTTGCCGCCATGTAATCTTCGCTGTATCTCCTACTGCTTACGAAGATAAAGACCGAAGATATTATTGGGGTCGAAACGCTACTATTTATTGATTACAGTAGTATTGAATTATTAAACACATTTCCTACGAAACTGCATTAAAAATTACAGGCTCGTATTTAAAAAACATATCTGATGATGTTACTTGAAAGACTAAACGTTATTTTCTGATAATATGTTTTAGAAACTAAGAAGTGGTAACGAAAATATAAAATAAATTTTTGGCCATTTATTTAATTAAAACTGGGAAAAAATAAAAACAGAAACGGGAGTTTCGTTTTTTCCGAATATCTTCGGAAATACTAGGAATTTTTCAAATTTGTCCATGGCTTGTTGATCGTCTAATATATCAGAAAAAAACTTGGCCAGCTACTTTAATACTTTTACTAATTTAAAAAATCGACAAATACAAGTACGTCTGCCTTGAATTTTTTTCGCCAATAAATGTTTGACAATTAAAATATTTTATTGACAAAAGAAAAATTCTTTTAAGGTTCACCACCCTGTATTTGTAGCTTAAAATACGACTAAATTTATCAAGGGAACAAAACTCTTCATTCAAAAATATAATTATCGTTTAGCTATAATAAAAATATAATGTCTGACTCGCATTGTCTTGATTTGTCTTTTAAATCACAATGTGTCGTTGTATGTCCAAGAAAGTGCCCTTGGATTTTCAAACTGTTCAATATTTTGTCATAAAACAAAAATTGATCTTTTCGGAAATAATCGGATTTTAAAAAAAATTTTGTAATAAATTATTTAGCACCAAGATATGCAATTTTGCCTTCATTTAACCAACTCTCTATCCAGCGGCGGTGCCAGAAAAATTGCAATAAGTAGACACACGCGGGTCCGATGTTTTTAGGAAAAAAAACCGCGGCCTCTCCCGCGTGACCTTTCTCCACGATCTCCAAATAACTTCAAAAAAACACGTGAGCCCCTGCTCAACCTACTCCCCAATCCAAAGGTAGCCACAAAAGTGTCTCCTAAGAACGAAATTGTAGCTTTCCTCTCTAATCGAAGGTGATCCAACCAGATCCTCTTTCTCCTCCGGAAACCGGGGTGAAACCTAATCCCTTAATTTTAGCTGAGCACTAGGATGGGCCAGTGCCCACCCTGCTCTCCTCTCCTGGCGCCACCGCAGTCTCTATATTATAGTTACCCAGATAGCAATTCTAATTCATGAAGATTGTAATACCCCGTATATTTTAAAGAAATTATTTATTTTTTCAATATCAGGGCGCGGCCCCAGAATACTGGTCTGTTTTAGCCCCTCAGAAATGTTTGCTGTTGATTCGCCCTTGGCTCATATTATTACTTTCTGACAAATTGGTGACTGTAAAGTTTCTTTAAACCCAACAAGTTACTTTTGTAGCAGTCTTTGTTCGGGGGGTGAAGGTGGTGGATAATATGCTTAATTTTTATAGAACAGTTATACAGGATGTTACAAATTCGACATACCAGCATTGGAATCTCGGAAACCATAGAAGTTAGAGAAACGATTTAATGGGGGCAAAGTTGTGTAATTCGGTGCTGATTATAATGCCGCTTTAAAAATTTTTAAATTTCGAATACTTCCGATTTTAAAATTATTAAAAATACCGAAATTTCGCAAAATCGTTTTTATTTTTTCCTGAGCTTATTCGACTAGCTATTTAAAAATAAATTACACTTTGTCATTGCCACTTTTTATCCTCTACAAAATGACGTTACTAAACTAAAGATCCGCCGTTTCGTCTCCTGGATTTTTTTAAACCGATTTTTAAACCCTCCTACCCTCAAAATGTAATGGCGATATAACTTTCTCATAATAATGAATTGTCCTTCCTTATTTTTTTAAAATTCATATTTTTTACACTTCTTGTCAGTCCGGTCCTGGCAAGATATTTGGCCGCTGGATTTCTTTTTATGGGGGGCTTTAAAAAATGTTATTTATAAAAATGACATAGATAACTTGGAAGAACTCGAAAAACGAATAGAGGTTGCATTTGGTAGGATAAGGACTATAAGAAGAAGATCGGTTGAAAGGGCTGTCGCTAAAATTGGAGGAAAAATCGATCATTGTATTGAGCAAAACGGCAATATCTTTGAACATTTAGAAAATTAGGATTTATAATTAGTAAATTTAGCAAACTTAATTAGAAAATTCTTATAAAATAATGTTTAATATTACTTATGTATGATGTTTTAAATAAAATAAGGTTTTTATTTAATATTGTGATTCGTGGCCAGGACTGGACTGACAAGAAGTGTAAAAAATATGAAATTTAAAAAAAATAAGCAAGGACAATTCATCATTATGAGAAAGTAATATCGCCATTACATTTTGAGGATAGGAGAGTTTAAAAATCGGTTTTAAAAAATCCAGGTCCGTATTTAAAAAAGTAAAGTTGGTGATAGCCGCTCGGAGACGAAACGGCGGATCTTTAGTTTAGCAACGTCATTGTGTAGAGGATAAAAAGTGGCAATGACAAAGTGTAATTTATTTTTAAATAGCTAGTCGAATAAGCTCAGGAAAGAATAAAAACGATTTTGCAAAATTTCGGTTCTTTTCGAATAAAATCGGAAGTATTCGGAATTTGAATAGTTTTAAAGCGGCATTATAATCAACATCGAATTCCACAACTTTGCCCCCATTTAACCGTTTCTCTAACTCCTATGGTTTCCGAGATTCCAATGCTGGTATGTCGAATTTGTAACACCCTATATAGGGCAACATTCAATGAGAGAAATCATTTGAAACCTGGCTTTGGCATAAAAAATATTATTCTACTGGTTATTTTAAATTTGGATTAAAAGAAACAGTATAAAAAATAGAGCCCCCCGAAGCCGCCAAATGTAAATATTAAATATAATTAAGCCTAAAAGATGCTCAGCTACTTGTGCGCAAAAGACCGATTTTGCAGAATGAACTTTCGAAGTAAAGTGACTCAAAATATTGAAATAATAAATAGATAGAAACAACTTACAAAAAGTAATATCTTACAAAGGGCTTATTTTATAACCTTTGTTAGTTGTTTACTATTCATGCTGGTTTTTTAAATTGTTTTTCCAGCAAACATCCAGCAACACAATTTAGTAAAACGGCAATCATGTCACAAAAAATTTTATAAGCGAAAGATAAAATAAACTCTTTTATGACAGTACCTATAAGGGGTTACCGGACTGACCGATTATAAAACAACATAAGTCATATTTATTTTTACCTTGTGGGTCAACGCCAACCCCACCAGGCCGCTTGCCTTGGTGCGTGTTCTGGTCAGCAGCGACTAGCAGAACTTAATAAAATACTGTTTTTATATATATCTGTGTATTATACCTTGTATATAATGATTATGTATTTACTGTAGAGTATTATGACAAAAACAAAAGATTGTAATAAATAAAAATTTTTTAAAGTAAAGTAAGTTGTTTACTAGATACTCTACCAGCATTTAGCACAAAATCAAAGAAATTAGATTTGCGGTAAAGAAAAGTTTTTACGATAATTTTCGATTTTTAAAAAATCGTGGGGCACTTCGAAACGTCGAGCTAGCCAAAATATATTTTTCACAGTTGCCGTAAAATATACCCTTGAAGTTCTCAGAAATTACATAAATTAATTATTAAAATTTAAAAATTCTTAAGGCATCTCTAAACGCTAGCCCAAAAATATTTTTTGTATTTTTATATGGATTCGTTGAATATTGGATAGAATATATTTTATTCTAGAAAATGGTTAACGTTTAGAGGTGCCCCAAAATTTTTAAAATTTCAAGATTTTCGTGAAAATATATTTTGTAATTTTTGTAAATAGGATGGAATAGCTACCTGAAAAAAATTTAAGAGTATTTATCACTGCAACGGTGAAAAGTATTTTTTTGGCTAGCTCAACGTCTAGAGGTGCCGCAGAATTTTTTAAAAATCTATAATTATGTAAACATTTTTTTACAAATCTAGTATATCCTGTATTATTCTAAATTATAGAGCAGCCTTCGTGTAAGAAGTTATTGCCTTTTATATATTTTTTGGTAATTATCTGTTATCGCTACACCACTCCAAAATTGATTATTTTTTAAGGAACAATGTATTTTTCCGAAAATCGATCAGAAATATGGACATTCTTGTTCAGATTTCTGAAAGAAAAAGTCAATATTTCCTTACACTTATATAGTCGTTGCTAGGCAACGGAAAATAATTGTTAGGAAATATTTATTATTGTACTGTAAGGAAATAGTATTTTTGTACGGCAACTTGTAAACTAAAATGAGTTAAGCTTGACAATTCAATATTACTGTGTTTCCATAGTTACAACACAAATATTTAATGGCTTCCTTTATTTGTGAACAAAGTTAATAATATATATTTAAAAATTTTACCAAGTTGATTGTAATAAGTCATGTCCTTTTAATAATTTTCGATTTACGGAAAAATAGTATGTATACCTTATAGAAAAAGCCACATTTGCCGTATTGTCAGTCTCGGCTTGCGCCTCGACATCTTTAAAGTCGTCCGGGAATATTTAGCTTTCCTACTAGGTATACAATGCACTATTGGGGCGTATATTACGAATCTGAAAGCCGTTATTGTCGGAAATGCTTAGTTTCTGAAATATTTCTTCTTAAAGTGGCGTTTTGTAGATTTTAGGTTTCGAACTCATAAAGAAGTTTTTAATTATTTGGGATGCAATTTTAAAGGAATAATGAGTAAGGAAGCAATATTTTATATAAGGTCATTTCTGTCCCATTTTTCCTAATTTTGAGCTATTCTAAATCAAAAATATAACCAAATGCAAAGTTTAATGCAATAAAATAGTTTTACATAATATACTGTACCAGTCCAAAAACAAATGACAACCAGCCTTCTTTAATGCTAGAATATTGTATATTATTTTTGAAGACACAAATTTAAAGTAAAAATTTTAATTGAAAAACACAGAAAAAGATATTCTTGCTTAGTTAATTATGCAGAAGGATAAATTTAATTATGTACAATAACATAAAAGTGATAGTGTAAGAATCCATATACTTCTTTATTTATGCATCCGCAACCTAACTTTCACACCGAAAAAATAGGCGCTTTCAGCGCTTTTGAAAGTTAATTCTTTGAGGCAAGAGAAATAATCTATGTGCCTATAAGAGAATTTGTCTTGTCACAAGAGAAAAACTCTTGGTTTATGAAATACGGCTCTCTTGAAACACCTTGGATGTTTATATTTCGATTTATCTTGTTCAAAAGCGATTAACCGTGTTTTAAAAGCCTTAGAATTATAGTAGTTATAGTATCTTCTCGTAAGATGTATTGTTCTTGGCGTAAGATATTTTTCTCTTCGCATAAGATATATATTTCTCTTCGCATAAGATTAAATTTCTCTTCGCACAAGAGAATTTCTCTTCGCTTAGGGAATTTTTTTCTCTTCGCCTGAAGAGGACTGGAGATGCTTACCAGTTGAAACATAGTGATTCTAAACAAATAATGACAATGCAAGTCCAAAACTATACTGCCGTTCAATAAATTCTCTTGTCTCAAAGAATTAACGTTCGAAAGCGCTGACTACTTTGGGCTAAAAGCGCCTCTTTTTTCAGTGTATAACAGATAAAAAACCAATTGATGTTTTGCATATTTCACTGGGTGGGCACCGAACAGAAGAAGAGGAGTTGATCACCTCCCCCTCCCGTGGTTACGCCACTGAAAGCATACTAATGAATTTTATAGTTTCTAAATAACTGTGCCACCTGCGGCTTTGTTTCTAACGCGTCACCCCCTCTTTTCCAAATATAGAAGCAATGTTTTAAAATAGTTTTTTCTGTGACGGGAAAAAAGTTTGACATTTTATCTCTGTTGACAGGTAAAAAAATGTCGCTTTTTGTGAAATTACTTTTTTCCCCGGGAAAAAAGTGATGTGATTACTTTTTTTCCCGGAAAAAAAGTGATTACTTTTTTCCCGGATATAATATACACACATAAGTGAAGGTAGATATTTAATTTTAGAATATTTTATTATACAAAAAGTTACATTTTCTTTAAATCAAAAAGTACAATTATTAAATGTGCATTGCATGCATGACATGTTCATTTTACTATTCGGTACAGTCGAATTTTCTCGTGTTGAAATTGTATCTGGTCGCAAATCGGGTGTTCTTTCAGCACTGCCACAGGTTCTAAACACTTTATTAGCTATTTCTGTCCTGTGTGCTACCGATTCATCAACATACCGTTCAGCGACCGTTGATGACTTCCAACCGCCATGTTTCTTGAGTGTCAACAAGTCTCCCCCAGATTCAACCAAAAGTGTAGCAGACGATCTTCGAAATGAATGACTCGTGTAAGTATAAGGTAACATTTTCAAGTTGAAGAAAATTAGCTACTGTTTGGGGTACCTTATAAAACTGATTTTTACCCACAACTTGATTGATACATTTTCCATTGTGATATGCATAAAATAGGCGGCGATCCTTTGCTGCTGTTGGACGAAGGGCTATGTACATTCGGTAAAATTTAATATATTTTTCAGTAACTACAAATCTCCTGTTGACATCATTCTTTGTTTGCTTAATTTTCACAATTAATAACGTTCCCGAATCTTCAATATCATCTAATGTTACCTGGCTGATTTCGCAAATTCGACAAGCTCCTGCAATCGCAAGTAAAACAACAACCTTGGCCATTAAATAAACTTCATCGGGAGCATTATTTAAAAAATCACTAATATTTGTACTCGTAAAAATCGCAGATTTCTTGGGTGTGTAACCTTTCCCATTTTGTTTTAGAAATGTAATTAGTTTGAAATATTTTGAAATGTCTACATTATTATTGGATAGTAACATACTTTTAATCATTTAATAATTCGACCACACTGTTGATGGCTTTTGTTGTTGTGTCAGTTCCGAAAAATAGGCCAATAATACCGTCTCCGACAAAGAACTGCATGCCTTTTTCATCTTCCATTCCATAAATCTTGAAAACGCATTTTCGTAAATTTTGCGCGATTTAGCTGGCAATAATTTTTGTGACGCTACTTTCGCTGCTTCTACTAAATCCGGTGGAGTCAGAGAAAACTCAGAATCAGACATTTTAAACTTTATATTATTTAATATAACTACTAATTAACCACTAAAGTTCTTACTTTTTATATTAAATCACGGAATTAAATTGACAGATATTTGATTATTTTAAAGGTTTCCTTAAAAATGCAGGTCCAATTGTCGCTATAAGTAAAACAGCCTACCTACTAGTTTAAAAAGTCAAATTTCACATCGATACTTTTCTGACTTTAATATATTGTAATAATATCGTCGTTTTCCCGTCACAGAAAAAAATAGTGTATTATACACGGGAAAAATATTAGATTTTACTAATGCTTTTTTCCCTTGTATAATAAATAACTATTATTATTTGGGTGTGCCATTTTTTCTGCTTTTATCCTATTAGCACATCCAAAACGCTGTGTAAAGGTGAAGGAAAGAAAAACAAAGCAGAATTGAAAAGCTATTAAATAAGATAATGTCCTACATAATCTTTAATATGCTTAGAATAGGCGCCATCGCAAACGCTAAGGCTGGGTCACACAGCAATCTTTTATGATGTGCCTTTAAGCGATCATGTGAATGAAAATCCCGTGGAAAATAAACATTGGACGGGAAAAGTCCTTGCAAGGACCTTTTTCGTCCTTACGCAAGCGTTCAGCTGTTAGCTACAAGTTCGTGCGCATGTTTTATCAACGAGCACAATGTTTTCGACAGTGCGTTGCAAAATTTATAGAACTATAGTCATACCTTTCTTATAAATAAAATCGTAAATCTGCTATAAAGACAGTTTAACAGTTTTTTCTAAACTTTTTGTTGTCGTTTTGATGTTAGAATGTGAAACTTGTTTACGCTTTGTGGAAAATGTTCTTTAACAGTGCGAATATTTAAGAACTGGAATAAGATATTTGTTTAAATAAAATGGTTCTCATATCCGAGCATAGTGCTTTATCAGGTAAGAAAAAACGTTAAGATATTTTATTCCATACACAGCCAGAAAAACTTGAAATGTTCCTGTCGAAATTTTTTTATTAATTTTCCACACTGCAGATGTTCGTATTTTACCATTTTTTTTTAAACAAAAAAACAATGAATCACATAAATTAATTTTAAAATGAGTTTTGAGTTTGTATTTCGACCCAAGAAATAAGATATTTCTGTACTAAACTTCTTTGTCCTGATTTCATACGCATTGTGCTGCATTATGAATGGTCGTGGTGACCTAGTTTCGGGAAATACTCCCCCGGATTGGTAAGTATGTAGGCATTTTCATTCTAGAATACTTGTAGCTATTGGAAATGTCCGTTTATAGATTTATTTACTTAATAATAGAACAGTTAATTTCCAGAAATCTCAGTATTCTCGATACGTGCATTAAAGTTTAATGAAAAATATTAAAATAACTTTAACTCTAAAATAACTAAAACTATTGAACCCATTGTGCTGAAATTTTGTATTTATAATATAAAATAAACTTCTGATATCCGGAAAACTATAAAATTTTCCGAGTTAACTTGTAATGGGAGGTTTAAGTGGATCGGACAGAAATTCCGTTCTTCTTGGCCCGAATTATAAAAAAAATAAACAAATTATTAAGTTTAATTTTGACCAATTGAAAGGTGTGATATGGATGTGACAAAGTTATTTTGACGCAGAAAAAAAAAATTCAAAGAAAAATATGAGTCACACCTTTCACACAAACACTTTTTTTCCTACGACCACCTATGAAAATGAGAAAAAAAGCACGGTTAATTTGGCTAGAAAGCACCGTAAAAAAAATATTTCAAACACTAGTGTTGAAATATCAAGGCACACTATTTAATTTAAACATATGGTGCCAACAGACAACCCCAAATTATTAAAAAGAACAAATTTTAGAAAGCAGTAATTGTAAATTGTTTAACTTATTTATTATGTATTTGTCGAGTGATTCAGAATTAGAGTGTGCAAATACGTCATCTGAAATTATAAAAAATGTTAATAATTTACTGGAAAATCCATAACCAGAAAAAACAAATCGCGCTGAAGACAGTGTCATATATTAAATAACGAATCCTTATCGGTACCGATGGCGTAGAGAATAGAGCTCTAGCCTACAGATCGCAAGGTCACAGGTTCAAATCCCACCAGGAGTATTTTATTTTTTTTATAAAAACATTAAATAATTTATATAATTATTTAGAATTAAATCTTCCTTGTTGGGTGGATTTTTAAATTTATGTTTAATGCATCTTTCCTCGATTAAATTTAACATTTTTTATTCTGGTTAATCTAGAAATTAATCCAGGATACGTTCTTCCAATTATATATAAAATATGAAAAAATGAAAAGCAAATAAAGGAAAAGCCTATTGACAAACTATAAAACCAGATATTAAGTGGAACATAATCCTAAGTATGCTAATTTCAACACTAGTGTTGATATTTTTTTTTCAACATTAGTGTTGAAATATTTTTTTCACAAATCAAAGGCTTTTTAATAATTCCTTGTGCTTGTAGGAAAAATAGTGTACATATTACTCGTGTGAAAGTGATTATGCTAAAACTCGGAAAATTTTCGCACTCGGCTAACGCCTTGTGCTAAATATCTCCTCGTTTGGAATGTCACTTTCATCACTTGTTATGTAATATACTATTATAGCAGTTTTTTATGTTCTACAAGATGGCGTTATTGGTTTTCAAATTCGACGTTTCGTTCTTTAAATACCAACCTCTAGTAATATTTTTTTTTTATATACGGACCTGAAATTTTAAATACAGTTTTAGGGACTAGAAATTTAATACAATTTTGAGGTATCTGAAATTGAAACTGTTTACACGTGGTTGTCCATAAATAGGCGTATACACCAAAGTATAATTTCACCTTTGGGTTAATAAATGGTACTACTGGTAATCAAGGGAATCATTTGACCTTAAGGGATCAATATATCCTGGTCTCCCCCATGTGTAAATTTTTAACTAATTATATAATTCAGACTTTTTGGAGATCTTGCATACATACTATTGATAAAGCATCTGAACCAATCATTTTTGCAATTTTAAATAGCACTACACAAGCAAAGTTTCAGTAAGGTGGATGTCGAGATTGTTCATTTCCGACTGAAAATTGTGTATCCAGAAAATATCTCATAATCATTTGAAATCCTGGGATGCAGATCCTATAACCTTTCCTTTAAGATAGGTACAGGTAATCCATAAAGGTTCTCAATTAAAAAAAAATGCATATCTTCAATCGGAAAGTTCAGAGTGCTATCCTGTAAATTTTTTTTACCTTTTTGGCTTTTACTGCATTTTTTATTCTAAATAAAGATTTACGTGAAATGCCAGGAAAGAGAAGTAAATAAAAAGAAAATATCACTGTTTATCTAATTTACCTTATAATCACTCAATCTCCCATTGTTCGGTGATGTTTATGTTTTTAAATTCTATTTAATGTTGTCGAATGTGCTGGTATTTGTACAAGGGTTGTGATTAAATTAAACTATTGCATTGTGATATTCCCTTAATTTTATAGTAATTTTTGAAAACATTTTTCATCTAAGGCACATGCATTTCTTGGGTTTTAAAGTGTTGTTTCAAATAAAGTATTTAATTTATGGATAACCAGGTGACACAAGAAAGTTCTCACTCCCCCCAATTTTTTATATTTCTAAAAGTAAAAATTTAAAGAGCTAAAAAATGTGTTAATTACCATTTTTCAACCAATTCATTCCCACTTCCGGTTTAACTGAAAGTAAAGTCAACTTTTAAATTTCTAAAAAATCCGCCATTTTTGTTAGATACTGAAATTCTATTGACAATTATTCTCTTTTGAATGACATACCACACATCCTTTGTTTTAAAAATGGCCGCCTTGATCAATTTTCCTTTGTTTCCTAAAATGTGTATAACTTTGGTAAAACAAGATAAGTGGTAAAGAATAGGCCATGGAAACGTTATGATAATTCATTTCAACCTATGTTATATTATGAAATTAATTTGTTCGAGACAAATGTATCCTTTAGGGCTATTTTATTAAAGAACAATTTCTCGATTTTTTCAAATAGCAACTTCAACAAATTCTTCATTACATTTTTTTTCTAACGGTGTATCATAAGTTAATAATTGTTATAATGTTATTGTTGTAATAGTAGGAATTGACAAAAAAATATCATAAGTATAATTTCTAGACCCTTATAAGCCATAACATTTGTCATACATAACATTCTAATATACAGTGGAATATAAAAAAATTCTTTCTGCATTTATTAAAGCAAAATATCAGATGGTGTTTAATAATATTTATTACGAACATTGAAATAAGTGAATTGTTTTTCATGGCATACTTGGCATAACTTGTATCGTTTGTACTATTCTAGAAATTACATTTATAATATTTCTTGTTAATTCCTACTACTATTTTTTGAATAATAATTAACTTATAATACACCGTTAGAAAAAAAATTAATTAAACTTTTCATTCTAATAATATTTGTAAAAATAGAAAATTTTTAATTTTTGAAAATGCAGGTTGTACCTAAATAAAATAGCTATAACAGATACATATTTCCCGAATAAATTGATTTCATATTATAAAACATAAGGTTGAAATGAACCATTTTAACGTTTCCATTGCCTATTATTTACCACTTACCTGGTCCTGTCTTTACCAAAAATATGCACATGAAATATTAAAAATGTTCTAGACCAGTATAAGCAATAAAAAGTTATGTCAAGTATGCCGTGAAAAACAATTAATTTATTTTAATTTTTGTAATAATTATTATTAAACACAGCTGACATTTCGGACAATGTTATGGCTTATACGGGTCTACAAATTACATTTATGATTACTTACCTTTTTTTACGAAAGTTATGGACATTTTAGAAAACAAAGGAAAATTGATATAAATGGTTATATTTAAGACAAATGATAATGTGTGATATTTTATTGAAAAGAGAGTTTTCTGTAGAATTTTAGCATCGAATACAAATGGTGGGTTTCCATTTAAAATTTAAAAGTTGACTTATTTTTCGGTTAAACCAGAAGTGGTCTTGAAGGTTTAAATTGGCTGAAGGATGGAAATTTGCACACTTACTAAACTTCTAAAATTTTTAAATGTTCACTTCTAGTATAAAAGAAAAAAAAGTCTAACTACTACCCGCTCTAAAGTCAACAAGGAAGCAAATATTTGGACATTCTAAAACTTACATGGGATTTCCTATGTTTTTAACCACGATGCATCACCCGGTATATATTTACATATATTTTTGTTAATATGAAAATTAATGAAGTTGAAAAGCCCAAACAGAAATAGGTAGATTAGTTTTATACAAGCTTTATTTTACATATGAACTTAAAAATAAAATTATTTATTTTTTATGAAATTCGTTGTTTAAATAACCCCACAAAAATAAATTAAGTAGGGTTAGGTCTGGTGATCGGTGAGGCCACTAAACAGAACCATTTCTTCCTATTCATTGATAATTAAAAATTGTATTTATTTAGAAGTAAATAAGTAGGTAACTACCTCTGTAGTTGTGTGCAGATGCGCTATTTTGCTAAAAATGAAAATTATGTCCATCCACTTCATCTAAGAAATTATTTAAAATTTTAGTCAAAAAATTCACGAACCTTACACCGTTAGGGCGTCCTCATAAAAACAGACCAACAATAGTTCTTGAACGCTTCAAGATACCCATTGCAAAAAGCAAGTCTTATACAAAACACGTTTGAACTGGTCGGTACTTTTAAAGAATACATTTATATATTTTTCCTACGACCACCTATGAAAATGAGAAAAAAAAGCACGGTTAATTTGGATAGAAAGCGCCGTATATCACACATGTGTTGAAATAAAATATTTCAATACTAGTGTTGAAATATCAAGGCACACTATTTAATTTAAATATATGCTGCCTGTTTGACAGACAATTCCTATTTTTTAAAAATAACAAATTTTAGAAAGCAGTAATTGTAAATTGTTTAACTTAGTTATCATGTATTTGTCGAGTGATTCAGAAGTGTAAAAATACGCCATCTGAAATTATAAAAAATGTTAATAACATACTGGAAAAGCTGTTACCTGAAAAAAACAAATCGCGCTGAAGAGAGTGTCATGTAATAAACAACGAATGTTTATCGGTAGCCATAGCGTAGAGAATAGAGCTCTAGCATACAGATCGCAAGGTCACAGGTTCAAATCCCATCAGGACTATTTGACTTTTTTTTATAAAAACAATAAATAGTTTATAGAATTATTTTAAATTGAAATCTTCCTTGTTGGGTGGATTTTTTAAATTTATGTTTAATGCATCTTTCCTTGATTAAATTTAAAATTTTTCATTCTGGTTAATCTAGAAGTCAATCCAGAATTAGGTCTTCCTATGATATATAAAATATGAAAAAATTAAAAAGTTAAACCACAAATAAAGGAAAAGCCTATTGACAAACTATGAAACCAGATATTAAGTGGAACATAATCCTAAGTATGCTAATTTCAACACTAATGTTGATATTTTTTCTTTTTAACACTAGTGTTGAAACATTTTTTTCACAAATCAAAGACTTTTTTAATAATTTTTTGTGGTTGTAGGAAAAATCGTACGAAAGTGATTATTCTAAAACTCGGAAAATTTCCGCACTCGGCTAATGCCTCGTGCTAAATATCTCCTTGAAAAGTATAACTTTCATCACTTGTTATGTAAAACACCATTTTTATCCTATAAAGACAAAATTAGTAATTAACAATATCTATCTGGTATGTATTCCTAAAAGTAGGCTTAAAAATATGCAATAACTACAATATAGTCTCGCTTGTTAAGTATTTTTTTTTGCTTTTGTTTTATTATTATTATTTTAATGCTTCTAAATGTTCGATAAAATCCCAGAAAATATTGCTCATTCCGATGAATGCAAAGTTTTTTTAGGATATCATAGATTATTGAGAATAGAATTATCTTGCTCTGTGTGGATCTGAACGCGCTAAAATTTCCCATGCTAAATTGCGTTTTTTTAAACTGAATTATAAAAAACTAAGCAAGATTTTAAGGTAGAATCTATGTGGGTGTGAGAAAGTTATTCTCATGCAGAAAATAACCGAAGAAAAGGATATAAGCCAATGAATATTCTTATTATTTAAGTAGGATATCTTGCCATCTTCCTGATCTTTAATTTTCTGGATAAGAAACATTTATAAACTCTATTTTTCTGAAAAAAAAATATCTTCACTCTCAAGCTAAATAACTATACTAGTCACAGAAATTGTTGGGGGATAAATATTAACCTTAGAAGCGAAATATTTTTCAAAACCTGAATTTTCGTGATTAATATTTCGTTGATTAAGGTAGGTTGTAAAATCCTAGGTCATCTACGTTCTATTATAGAGACCTCTAAGTAAGACCTGAAGGTGACGGCATCCGTTGCTCTAGACAACAGCCATATTTAATTATATAATATTAGTCTCCTAAATATTTAAAAACGAGAATTCGCTCGTTAGCGGCAAACGTCCTTCAGGCTACAGCCTGCCGTAAACTGAATCGCTTTGCAACTTTATAGCAACAATCTGCAACTCATTTAATAATATTTAATCTAAATTACAATTTTCCTTAAGGCCAACTTGGAGTTCAATGAACTGGTAACTTAAAAAGTGTGGTATATGTACCTACATATTATATTATTTTAATGGGATATTTCTTAACCTTTGTATTAATTTTATCTGGTGATTCTTGGGTATGTTAGGTTATCTACTTAAGAAACAACTCATTGTTATGTAACAATGTCTCATACGTCTGTATCGTACTTTTTCAAGTTTTTATTAAAACATCTTGAAACTAAACTGAACTCCAGTTCACCGTAAAACAACAACTCCAAGATGTTTTAATAAAAACTTGAAAAAGTACCAAGTCCAATGTTTACGTTCCCACTATAAGTACAGGGACATTATTTTAAGTGTCTCACCCGATTGGCGACTTTGCTATCGACCACAATAAAAACAACAATTATGTATTCCCTAACAGCTTTTAGTGAAGAAACTAAATTTGATGTCAAAAAAAATCTATGTTTACAAATTTGACAGATACGACGCCATATTGGATTTTCTTAAATGGCAACCCTTATAGTAAGCCAGCTGCATTCGCCTATTTGTTCCAACATTAAAAATGTATAATTGTCAATATTTATTTTCAGCCGTTCTGGAGATACGAGGCTTCGAAGTTGGTGATTTTGTTATAACCGAATTAACAGAAGCTTTAAGATTAGAAACTCAATTTTTTTCTGGAGATACATAATTTTTTATGGCGGAGCCACCCATGCCATTGTCATATATGTCAGAAAATGACAGTTACGACGCCATTTTAAAAAAAATTTAAATGGCGACCCACATTAATATTTACGTCAGCGTATGGCATTTCACGATCCGATTTCAAAAATATATAGTTGTCGATATTTATTTCCAACCATTACCGAAATACGACCGTATCAAAAACTGCATCGTACGATTATGTCTTTTAAGTATCTCTTCCCATTAAAAAATAGATGCTTTGTGATTAAAAAATCGGATCGCGAAATGGAATACATTGGTGTAGATATAAATTGGGTTGCCATTTAAAAAAATTTAAAATGGCATCGTAACTGTCATTTTTTGACATCTGACATATATGACAATAGCATGGGTGGCTCCGCCAAAAGAAATTACATATCTCCAGAAAAAATTGATATTTTAATCTCAAAGCTTCTATTTTTTAATGGGGTGAGATACTTAAAAGACATAATCGTACGATGCAGTTTTTGATACGGTCGTATTTCCGTAAGTGTTGGAAATAAATATCGACAACTATATATTTTTGAAATCGGATCGCGAAATGCCATACACTGACATAAATATAAATGTGGGTCGCCATTTAAAAATATTCAAAATGGCGTCGTAACTGTCATTTTCTGACATCTGACATATATGACAATGGCATGGGTGGCTCCGCCATAAAAAAATTATGTATCTCCAGAAAAAATTTAGTTTCTAATCTCAAAGCTTCTGTTAATTCGAAGATAACAATAACTCCAACTTCGAAGCCTCGTATCTCCGGAACGGCTGAAAATAAATATTGACAATTATACATTTTTAATGTTGGAACGAATAGGCGAATGCAGCTGGCTTACTATAAGGTAGGGTTGCCGTTTAGGAAAATCCAATATGGCGTCAAATTTGTAAACATAGTTTTTTTTTACATCAAATTTAGTTTCTTCACTAAAAGCTGTTATGGAATACATAATTGTTTTTTTATTGTGGTCTATAGCAAAGTCGCCAATCGGGTGAGACACTTAAAATAATGTCCCTGTACAATGACATGCTGAAGTGCGCCATAAATATCAACATTCAACAGTTACGTTTACCTACAGTCATACGTTATATATATTTCGTATTAAGAGTGGTAAAAAGCATGTTATGCACAAATGGAAAAATTGCGAACGAGCCGCGTAGCGTCGAGTGCGGTAATTACATGAGTGCGTAATTGCTTTACAACACGCAATATGTACTATACTCTTTCTACGACTCTTTCTAATAAATTAAAGATCGGTTTATAATTTATAAAGTATTGGTTTGAACATCAAATCTCAAATATTGACAATGTCACTGTCAAATATTCAAAACGCAAGATAGATAAATGTCACTATTTGAGTGGTTCAAAGCTAACTGGATTTTTATACTAGGCATCATAACGCACAGTTGTCCGTTTTTATTCTTGTAAATGATATAGTCTATTTCAGAAAGGTGCAGAGTAATAAAATTGGAAATTCCGTTCAGTTCGGCTCAATTTCGGTGTCGGCCATAAGCGCACATGGAAGCAATGAGAGATTTTTAAAGAAGGTTTGCTAACCTTTTAGTCTGATTCAGTAGTAGTTATGGATACCGCAAGCTATAATTCACAACGCACATCTTGGAGAAAACAAGAAATTATCGACTGGTTAACCACCAAAAGTATTGAATTTGAAGATAATTTGATAAAAAAGGAACTGTTAGCTATAGCACATTTACACAAACATCGTACGAAAAAACTTAAATGATTTACTAATTTTTATTGAAGCTTTTGACTTGTTCTTTACTGACATAATTATACTGTCAGAATGTTGGCAAATTAATGAAAAATTATATAACATAAAGGGTTACAATACATTTTATAACAACGCTAAGTATAATCAGAATGATGGGGTAATTGTCTTTGTAAAACAGGAGTTAAACATTGATTTTGAAATTGTAAAACTTGTTCAGTCTGGTGTTACACTTGGCAGGATCACCTTAGTAAAAAATGGTACTAGTTATGGCATTACATGCGTATATAGGCCCCCTTCTAGTAGTGTAGCATATTTTCTTGCTGACCTTGAAAATTACTTTCATGGTAATAAAAAAAGGGATATTGAGATATTACTTGGTGACATTAACATTGATATTCTTGATAAAAATAATGATAATGTAAATACTTATATCTCCATTATGAACTTCTTTGGCTTTCAGTCTGTTATTAACGGCCCTACACGCGTGACTCCAACCCACGAATCTTGTTTAGACCATATATTTCTTAGGATAAAATTACAAAAAAATACAATAAAGTATTCTTCTTTTATAATGAAATGTGACTTAACGGATCATTTCCCAGTAATGATTAACTTTTATAATAAAAATGTTACCGGAACAAACGTTTCTCCCTTGTATATTTCAAAAACAATCAACAGATTAAATTTTCAGACTTTTGGAGAGAGTGTGGGTTCCCAGGACTGGTCCAATGTTATAAACGTGAATAATGTTGAAGAAGCCACTAATACATTCACACAAATCATATCAGAAACTATAAAAAATTCTACAGAAACAAAAACTTTTATTTGTAGAGAATTTAAGAAACTTAAACCGTGGATAACTAATGGTATAATTCATTGTATAAAGCAAAGAAATAAGATGAAAAAAAAAACTGTTATTAAACTATAGTGTAGACAATGACAATAAATATAAAACGTATCGAAATAACTTAAATAAAATTATAAAAAAGTGTAAAAACGAGTATTACAAAAAAGAAATTGATAATAGTAGAAATGACATTAGAAAAATGTATAAAATAATTTCAGATGCTACCAATGAAATATCACATAAAGGTAAAACTGATAATCTTCAAATAAAAACTGATAATGCACACTTATCTGATGACAAATCTGTAGCTGACTATTGTAACAAATTTTTTATAGAAATAGGCCTAAAAATGTCTCAAAAAATAAAATTCCCTATTACACCTTTTGTTCATAAACATCAGTCCAATTCCTCTATGTTTTTGAGACCAGTAAATGAATGTGAAATGATCAAACAAATAAATTCTCTAAAGGACAATAGTGCCTCTGGCGTTGATGGTATTGGCTCAAAAATTATAAAATACTCTCATGTTTATTTGCTAAAACCTTTGGTCCATATTATTAATTTAATCTTCAAATCAGGTACAGTACCGAGCCATTTTAAAACACCAGTAGTAACTCCAATTCACAAGGCGGGAGACAAAACTGATATAAATAACTTTAGACCGATCAGTGTTATAAATAATTTCTCTAAGATTTTTGAGAAATGTCTGAAGGACAGACTGGTTGAATTTTTTAACAAAAATAATGTCTTATCAAAAAACCAGTTTGGTTTTACTAACGGCCTTAGCACCTCTGATGCAATTTATCAACTAACTAAGCAAGTAACCGATAATCTAAACCTAGGTAATAAATGTTTAACAGTGTTCCTGGACCTGGCCAAGGCATTCGACACTGTGCCCCATGCCGCACTCCTGGATGTGCTGGAGACCTATGGGGTGAGGGGCAGGGTGTTGGATGTAATGGGAAGCTACCTCAATGACCGGAAACAAATCCTCAAAATCGGTAATATTATAAGCGACCCATTGACAGTTAAAATCGGTGTCCCGCAAGGAACAGTCTTGGGGCCCATTCTTTTCATAACTTATATAAATTCGCTAACCAACTTAAATATTGACAACGGCACAATTATTTCATACGCCGACGACACTGCAGTAGTGTTCTCTGGAGAGAATTGGAATGACGTGAAAAATTCAACCAAGAACGGTATGACTCGAATAATAAATTGGCTTGATTCTTGTAAACTCACTTTAAATCTTAATAAAACGAACTACATTGCATTTTCATTAACCGCGGCAAACAGACCGAACTTTAATAATATAGAGATAAATAATTTGGACGATTATATCAATGAAGTCACCCATACTAAATATTTAGGGATTGTGATGGACCAATATCTCAAGTGGGACAAACATGTCCTTAAACTCACCAAAAATATAAGATCTTTGCTACATAAATTTTATATATTAAGAGACATATTGAGTGAAAAACTTTTAGTAAGTATTTACAAGGCCTTAATCGAATCCTTACTCAGGTATGGACTTGTCATATGGGGCGGTCTATATTCAAACTCTCTGAGTCAATTGAACGTTGTTCAAAATTACATTTTAAAAATTATTTTTAGAAAAACCAAGAGATTCCCCACTCAACAGTTATACTCTGAAGATATTATGAATGTTCGCTCACTTTACGTCTTGAGTACCTGTTGCTTTGTGCACAAAAATAACAAATTAAAAACTTATGTGGATCATACATACAACACTAGAATCAAAATAAATAAACACTTAAAAATACCAAACAGTAATAAAAATGTCAACTTACGCTTTATTAACTATCTTGCTCCAAAAATATATAATATTTTAACACCAGACTTGAAAAGTATCACTAATATAAAAACATTTAACATGAAATGTAAGGCCTTTATTACTACAAATTGGCCCAAATTTGGAATACTGTTTTAAATTTTGTTTATAACAATTTTAATCTTAAACTCTTATACTGAGATATACTTTCCGCTTTATATCTTTTGGCTAGGTGTGTGTGTTCTTAGATTAGCCTATTATGTTCTGTAAAAAATTTTTTTTTCTTTCTTTAAAATTAATAGTAATATAATTTTACTTTTGCACATACAGATGTTTAGTCATCTAGGTGCAAGCATTAACAAGTTTTGTTAAAACCTTAAATAGTTCTTACAATTGTATATGTTAATAACTTTATAATTTGTTAATAAATGATTGATTGATTGATTGATCGTTTCATGAAATATGCCGTGGAATAAACATAATAATAAACATAGTGTAACTGTTTGTAGCAAGACACAACATGACATTCAAAATGAAAGACGTTAAGCTACTGTTTGATTAAGCCATTAAGGAAGTGACACCAGATGACAGTTTTTATAATTTAATTTCTGTATAATGTTTTTATAATGTTTAATAAAAAAAAAGTGTACCTAATACTATGTACATAATGAACGCATTTGTCACACCATTTTCAGTATTTTTGAATGGATAACAATAGGCAAAACCCATAAATTGACCCAAACCAGGGCGGTACTACCTACATAATAAAGAATTTTGCAATGAAATAAATGCCAATGGCTTAAATATTCGTTGGGTCACTCTGTAGTCTCCTTGCATATCTAATGATCTTTTATTACTCTACACCTTTCTGAAATAGACTATATTTTGATAAAATAATTTATCAAATAATTATTGTGATTCATTTTTAGACAGAACATTTCTCTGGTGTCCCTTGTAAATAATTTGTCTTACGTACGCTGAACTCCATGTTGAAGATCTATTCGCCCCCATAGTTGTTTTTCTTTCGTTTTTAGTAACAAAAATGAACTCAATAAATAAAATGATAAAGAGGCACTGACGAGTCTTAATAGTAATTTAATCCAACAACCTGATGCTTCAATGAAGTCAGGGTGAGAGGTAGAATTTCGCATTAGGGGTTCCGACGTGACAGTCAGAATTTTAAACGTCGACAAGTTATGTTAAAAATATCGCGACATTGGGCATTTAAAGATTTTGTTGTTATCACTGCAAGGATCAGAAAACAAAGAATTCGAATGGAGAAACATGACTTCTGTGATTTAAATATTTTGTGTAAATAGAAGAAAAGTTTTTAGAGGCAGGCGGTCAAAGTAGTGCATCTATCTTTGCATTAAAGTACACAGGGACGCCAAAAGTAATGGATTCCCTGGGGCACAGGTAGACAACGATAGGTTGTTTCGTCCTTGTTAGGACTCATCAGAAAGCCAAAACCCGTAAGCAACTCCCAGTACAGCGAAAATATGCTTTCAAGACATTTTTAAGAATATTTTAAGGTTATTTTCCTTTAAATAATAATTTAATGGCCATCAATCTATAAAAAATTGATTCGGAACATTTTAGTTTACGGTCTCTTTAAAATAACAACTTTACTTATTTCTCAAGACAGGTTTTGCTTCACTTCATTTGCGTCACTTAATAGTAAGTTTTTTTCCTAGGTTTTGTCCAAGCCGGATGTACCTAGGCAAGGTTTTTCCGATTCTGCTCACCCTTGTTCTTTTTTATACCCACTTGATCATTCTTGCATTAGTTTGGGAAGGGCAACTGGGCAGTCCGATTCCAGTTCTGGTTGACTAAATATTTATTGCCTTTCCGATCTAATTACTCGTACTAGCAAATTAGATGCTGCACCATTTTCCTATCTTGCTCGCAGAGCCTGTAGCTTGAGTTGTACAATTGCATTTGATGCAGGCAGGTTAGAACACCTGTAGTAATTCAGATCAGAAGTAGGTAGCTGTTTCATTAATTTCGGGTCTGGATCCTCAATTAAAAATTTACTTTGATTTAATTCCTGTTGGTTATTCCAGTAGGTTTTGTGTTCACTCCTAGTTTCTCGCGTCCTTGCGACTTTATATGCCGGTTCTGGATCTTTTTTCCTAATCCTTTTCTCGCAAGCAATACCATCGTGTCCTGATATCCACTGTAGCTTTACCAATATCTGGCCACTAATTCCCCATGACATTATGAACCAGCTTATTGGAGTGTAACGGTATCGCAAGATTTGAAGTATTAGGTAACTCAATGTACCCAGTGCCGTAGGATAGAGTGGGAGAATGCCGGCATCTTAAGGATATTTAGTGATACAATTTTACTCAAAGCAATTTCACCCGACCTATTTTGAGGCCAGAGATCTGTCATCAAACGTACATGTATTTTTCGGACAGTATATATAAACAGAAAGCAAAGAGAGATTATGTTGAAAAATAAATTTATCCAAAATTGTTTTTTTAATTACCGACCATGGAAGAATTATAGAAAGATCCTACCCGCCACGTTGGTATATCTGACAGTAAAACTTTAACTTGACTATCTCGATTTTGATCAAGCCTAATAACAGTTGAGTTGGCAACATTGCATGCCTCGTAGTATGACAGTAACATTTGTGGCAGTCATGTTTTAGCCGACAGTTAGACCCGAGACGACTGGCTGGCTTCAAGGATCGATATGCTGCCACGTGGTGGGGGCTGGATTATTCCATTTCTGCGTGGGCGTTCGTTTACAGGGAAAGAAGGTAGACATTTCTTAAGTATAATTAAAAAAAAATACTCAAACAGTTTAAACATACCATATTTAAAGCAACAATACCCGTTAGTTAGGAGTAGATGTATATCATACTTTCTAATGTTGTGCAAAATAATATTAACTATTGACAGGAGATTATTGTTTTAGAAGCTATGAAAAACTTATAAAGCGAGTAACATTATTGGTAATCTAGTTAATAATTTGTAACATTCTGAATACCTTCGGAGAGATCCGAAAAAACTGAAATTTTCAGTTTCGTATTTAATTTTTTACACTCTAATTTTTGACTTTGGAAAAAAAACTTTTCATACCCCTTTTCTGTGTTCTACGAGATTTCGTATTCCATAAGTACTGCGTAGTGTTTTATTATGACAGGACTTTCATAATTTTTGAATCGATTATGTTAAAATCAGTAAAGGAAAATAATAATGAATCTATTAAGTTGTTATTGGAGCGGCTTTAAGTCGGTCAAGGTTTATTATTCCTTTAGCAAACTTAAGCGCTAAACGTGCAGACAGAAAATACAGTTGTAAAATATGTCTAGACTTTTAGTCAGGTGCATGAATAGAGAGGATAAAGGAAGTAAAACTGTTCTTTGTCTTGAAATGTATTAATGCCCATTTTAATAAATTAAAAACAATAATGGTTACTTAAATAACTATTGTAAAATAGTTTAAAGACACACTTCTAAATAGATTTATGTAATGTAAATTTCCTAAGGCCGAGACACAATTAAAAAATAAGCAATGTGTAATAAGAAACAGGTACTTAATAGGAAATAAAAAATATAATATAACTTATATTTCTGTTGCTTGTTGCTTAAAGCTTAATTGTGTCGTGACTGATTTGTTTCTATATATCAGAACTAATTTTTGTTGCTTATTGCTCATCGCCGAATTTTTTTTTATAGTGTCTCGGCCTTTATAGAATGTGCTTTTTATAATTTTTGTTTTCTATTTTGGTTTTAAATATCTCAAAAAAATATAGGTATGTTTATTAAAATTTTAGTGGCATAAATTCCATTGTAACAAATTGTAGTTTATGAAACCAAATTCTTATAATTTAAAAAAGGAACCCTCCTCACAAAGCTGATGAGAAATGGCTTTCGGCTAATTTTTATGAATTTTTAGTATTTGCTAGATCTTGCCGTTCTGATTAAAAGTGTTCATAGCCTATCCTATGACTAGTTCTTTTAGTTATGGCATTTTAAAGTCGGAAACTTCATACTTTGAGATATTCTGCATTGACTGAAGTTTTTACTTGTTTCCTAAAAACTAATACCTTTTTTATTCCTCTTTATTGGTGGAGAAGTGGGCGTTAAGTTTTCTTTCACTTATATAGAAATAAAATATGTACAGGATGAAGAATAATTTATAGGCGAATTAAATAATTAATAATATTTAAAAATTATGAAAATCCAAAAAAAAAATATTACCCATTTTTTAAATTTCGAAAAGAAACGGCTAGATTAATATCTTTTAGTACCAAGCTAAAGAGGAAAAGAAATGGGTTTAGATTTATGTAGAGTATATTGACCTGGTATTTCAAAAAAAAAAAAAAAATTAAAATCACCTGAAAAGTAATAAACGACTTTAACTTCTATGTTATTATTGATTCATTAATTTATTATCCAATCAATACCATTTTTTTCCAATAATTATTTTTGAACACATTCTTATTTTAGATATACAATGTGATCCAGTTATAATAATTTGCACAAGTGAAAACATTTTAAAGTAGAAAGACTTCTTGTCGGTTTGTAAACTAAAAAAATAATTTACCAGACATAAAGACATTTCAAATGCCTTAAAAAAACAGTGCAAACAGTAAATAAAAAAATGTATTCATAAAATTAAAACAAAAAAAAACTGAGATTCTACTTTAATTTGAGAACAACAAACAAAGTATATATATAAAAAAATATTTTATTAGGACTTTAAGGTATTTTAAAGGTAAAAATTCTACCAAAAACATAATTTATTTACAAAAAAACTTTTTAAATTTTATTATTTTTGAAAATGTTCACTATTGTAAATTATTGTAACTGGATCACTCTGTATATCTAAGATTAAAATGTGTTTAAAAATAATTATTGTAAAAAAAAATGTTACAGATTGAATAATTAAATGAATCAAATATAACACAGAAGTTACAGTCGTTTATTGCGTCTCCGGAAGATTTTTTTTTTTAGAAATAAAATACCAGACAATTTACTCTCTATCAACTTACACCCCTTTCTTTTCCTCTATGGCTTTGTACTACAAAATATTAAAATATCAAAAAAATTTAGCCTTTGCTTTTGTTATTAAAAAATAAGTAATATTTTTTTTTAGATTTTTATAATTTTTAAAAATTATTATTTTTTTCTACCGTCTATAAATAATTCAACATCCTGTACACATTTTATTTTTATATAAGTGTTTCTCTTTCTGTTTCTCTCTGTTTCTATATAAGTCTTCTAATTTTTTTTTTCTAAGAAACAAGTGAAAACTCCAGACAATACTGAAAATCTCAAAGTAAGAAGTTGCCAACTTTAAAAGGCCACAACTCAAAAACTAGTCATGGAATTTTATTACGGCCATGGGCACTTTCAATCAGAACGTCAAAATCGACAAAGTACTAAAAATTCAGAAAAATTAACTGAAAGCCATTTCCAATAAGCTTTCTAAAGGGTCCTTTAAAATAAAAATTTATTGGAATGGGTTTGTCCTTGGTTTTATGGAAAAATATTTATAAATATACTATATTAAAACCAATAAAATGAGCCGAAATTTTATGTCGACATGTAGTATCAAATTGCTTCTCGGTAATTAGCTAAAGAGTTGGCAATTAATTATAAGGACCTTAATGTGTAATAATCATGATAAGGAAACACAAGGAACAAGTATTACCACTTTCCAGATCACAAACTTTAGCAACAATTTATAGAAGTACGACAAGCAGTTTTTGTTAGATATTTGTTTTACATCATTTTGACATGTATGATTCACAGCTTTTTCAAATATCTTTTGATATACAGGGTGATTCCTAAGTTGATACTTCTTTTTTAGCTGTGTATAAAAGGCATTAAAATAAACAACATTTTCAAATACCTTTTTTCAAAAAACCTAAAAATAGGCGAGATACAGAAGTAAAAATCTAAGTGCGGGCCTGGTCATCAAAACGTACTTTGCTATACTTTATGTTGTTTGTCTTATTTCTTATTAGTCATGCAAGTTACGGGTCGGTGGTGAGTTATTTGGCAATACGCTGCGGTGTGTTTTCTGAAGCAAGTAAATTTTAATTTGGTGAAAATGGTAAAATTTGAAAACAATGAACTAGTAGATATAGTGCTAATTTACGGTGAGTATCGTCAAAGAGGGGCTGCTGCTTTGAGATTATGTTTAAGTTAGGTACGACTGTATTTGATACATAAATAAATTGATGTAAGTACCTTATTTTTTAGTTTAAAAAAAATATATATTTGAAAATGTTGTTTATTTTAATGGCTTCTATATACAGCTAAAAAAAAGAAGTATTAACTTAGGAATCACGCTGTTTATGTTAACGTAAGGGTGGTTTTAACCCCAAATAAGTCTAAATTATAAAATTAGTGTAGGAACTGAGTTTACAAAGTTCTATATCGCGCTCTCTCATTCAACCGCTCCAGATCCAGACTGACTTGCGCCTTCGGATTTCCTGCAGCTCGTCCGTCCTGACTGAGCATACTTGGCGTTTCTGTTCACGTGACGCCTAATGGGTAGTTAAAGGGGGATACTATTAACATATGTATAACGCTAATTGAAAAAAATCATTTAAAATTGGAAGGTTAATCTTACTTTAAAATTTAACAATTAATACTGTTTTTATACAACTTAATTTTAGTATAAAATTCTTACGCTGATGTCCGGTAGCTCTCCTGGGGACGTCAGTATGATTTGTTAATATTAAAATATTTTTTTTGTTTATATTACTTATAATTTTTGCCACACTGTTTAATATTCACAAATTCATACGAAGGTTGCTTCTAATAAATAGCAGGTTGCACAATATCGTTCTCGGTTGGCCCAACCGCGTAATAAAAGGGCAAAAAAGGACTTGCAGGATAATTTTATGTTTGCTCGAAAGCACCTTATATTTTACATGAACTGGAACCTGACAGCTTCCATATATGACAAGGGTTAAGGTGATCTCAACAAACACGATGTTTGCCTTGCCAGCATCTGATTAAATTTTGTATTTATATTACGTACATAAATTAACCAAGAACATTTCTTTGGGTAACTGTTAGTTATTTTATTTATCACCGAATAGGTTTGTAATAATTCTAGAAGGACTCTACGATAAGGCCTACATTTTGTATCGATTATGTTAAATTTACTAAAGAAAAATAAACCAGACTTCATCCAGCTGTTATTGGGGTGGCTTCACTTATTATGTCGGTCAAGGTTTGTTATTTCATCAATATATCAAACTTGAATTTATAACGTGTTCTTGTAAACAGGAAATATAGATACATACTAAATATCCATTGACTTCTAGTCAAGTTCATTGGTTTAGTTGCATACTAACTAGACAGTCAAATAAAATACTACTAGAGTTTGTCTTGATTTTAGATCTTATAATATTATAAATAGAAAAGCATTTTTTTTAATAATGAAAATTTTATGGTATTTTAGTAATAAGAAATTCTTTAAAAAATGTTTTTCGCAATATCCTTGGTATGATAAAAATGTTACTTATAATATTTGTTTGGGTAGGATTGGGATATTTACTGCTACAAGAATGTATCCATTTCCGATATAATAATAATAATAATAATAATAATAATAATAATAATAATAATAATAATAATAAACGTCTTTTATTTCAATATAAATATAAAATTTACAAAAAAAAATATATTAGAATATATGTCCAATCCTGGCGTAGTCTAGCTGTAATAGCTACTCTACTCAACCAGTCAAGGACATAGTAAGTGATATTAAATTACTTATTAATTAAATAGAACTTAATTTATAACTAAATGAATAATATAGTATAATAAGTTTATAAAACTTTCAAATAATAAACTCGGCGATTATAATAATTAAATAAATATAAGTTAACAACCTAAGCAAAAAATTTAAAAAGAAGAAAAAATTATATAGTTGAATTAAAAAAAAAATTAAGAATTTTGTATATTTAAAAGATACTTTTTATATTTTATTTTAAATAACTCTACGCTTACAAGTAACATATCAGTGGGTATTGAATTAAAATATTTAACCGCATTATATGAAAAAGAACGCTGAAATATGGCACTCTGATGATGAGGCATGGTTAATTTACTTCTGTCTCTAACCGGTACATCATGAATATTATGACGAAAAATCAAACGCTCTCGAATCGAGATAGGGGAGTTTGGATTTTTAAGAATCTTTACCACAAATGTACAAAAGTGAAGGATTCTACGTTCATCCATCCTCAACCAGTTAATAGTCCTGTATAAATGAGAAATATGATCAAACCTTCGCACACCATACACAAATCTAAGACACGCATTCTGAAATTTTTGTATGCGAGATCTAGTCTCAACATCTAAACAAAATCCATATACAAAATCACAATAATTAAAATTGGACAAAACGAGAGATTCACACATGTCTTTCCTTAATTTAAAATTTAAAATATGTCTGTTGCTGTATAATATTTTTAGAGAAAGATAAGTTTTTTGAAATATTTTCTTTAGATGTTCCTTAAATCTTAGTTCTGTGTCGATTAATAGACCCAAATTTTTTGCACTATTTACAATCTTTAATTTAGATCCATCGACAGATATATTTAAAATGTTTTTTAAATCATTAATTCGATTCTTATTACCAAAAATCAGCATGCAGGACTTAGTAGGATTTAAAATTAAATTGTGACTTCGAGAAAGCTCACTCAATACTTTTAAATCTTGGTTTATCAAAATAGTACCTTAATATGGCTATTTTTAAAATACCACGAATTTTGTATTTTTTCCCGTCAGTCCTTTAGCGGCAATCGTAAAACTTTAAAAACAATTTCTAGTATATTCTTTTTACCGGTTTAATTATGAAAAATGTTTTAGTATACGCAACAGATAAAGAAAAATAACTGGTAAACCTTCCTTAAATGGCGGGTACATAAATCAGATGAAATTATAAGATTTCTAAGAAAAAATAATTCAATTTTTTAAGGTTATTAGTTTCAAGGTTATGTTATTTCGTTTTTATAACTACTGTATTGCTACTTCTCGTTCCATATTTATAGTGTTGCTAGTGTGTAAACTGACGATTAGTTTTGAAAAATTTATTAATTACAAAAAAAAATCCATTTTTACCTGTTTAAAAAATTTTTACAGCTATTTTACTATTCTTTCGAAGACGTGGCTATGGTTTAGACAAAATAAATTATTCATTTTTATTATCTATTATTCTGCAAAAGCCCGAATGTAAAAAATATACATATTAAAAGTGATTTTGTGTGAATGGATTTGCCAACGAAATTAATTTTTCTTCAATTGCTTTTTATTATGTTCCTTGAAGGTTTACGGCCAACTAAAAAGATACATTCCCTAATTAAATAATTTTTTTTAATTTTTAGTATAAAGTTCGGAAGTTGAGTGTTGAGTCGTAGAAAAAATCTGCTATACAACTCAAGTGGATTGTTCATATTTCGCTCGGAAGTTTGATCACTCCGCCTACGGCGTCCTGCTCAATTTACTTACTCGTGCGATATGGACATCATATCCCCACTTGTAGTACAAATTACTATTTCATTGATCAATACAAGCAAAAACTATTTAGCTATATATAAATATATACGATAATAAAGTTTATAAATACAAGTTAATTAAAAATGAGAATGTCAAGAAAAGAAGGAACTATGGTCTAATTGCTTTATGTTACGGTTGCTAGAATACTTCACAGGGTAATACGAATTTTCGAAATAAAAAGAAACGTTTTTATAACACGGTATAAAACATATATTTATTTAATAGTTAACTTTTTTTTCATAAAATAGTGAAAAACTATCAAATATCGGATACTAGGGTTCATTCGTATGTAATACAATTCGAATAAATATTAATCTATTTTTATCTACACTTAGAATTAGGGAAGTAATTTGGTATTTTTAGTTAGTTAAGACCCACTAAAGAATGGTTCATAATAATTAAAATATAGTGGAAATTTCTTTAACAACGTGTGATATTTATTTACTTTGTATCATAGGGGACTCCTGGTAAAAATTTTAAGGTGTTCTGCAAGTTTAGCAAAAAAAAAACTGACCTATTTTTTATAAATTAAGAGTATCCTGCGATACACAGAATCACACGCACGCACTACCTGGTGACGCATTTTGATTAGAAACATAGGAAATCCCATGCAAGTTTTAGACTGTCCAAATATTTACTCCCCTGTTGACTTTAGAGCGGGATTGTAGGGCGACTTTTTTGGGTCTTCGTGTGGTGACTGCACTTGCGGAGTTTGAACAATTTTGGACAACCCGATCTTAACTTATTTAAAAAGGATTGCGGTTGGGTTTTTATTAGAATTCAACTGGTGATGCTGCGGACACCAGCATTGATTGGACTTGTCAATCTGTGATTTATTATTGTCAAATGTAATTTGAAAGTATTAGATTTTTGCTAGTAATAATTTTTTACCTAGGTAATTATTATGGGTTACACAATAGAAAAAAGTCACAATAATAAAATAGCACTATGCGGGGAAAGCTTAAATGTTGTATCTGATATGTTTTCCGTTTATTTCCCCGATAGACCCATTCCTACCAAGTCGCCATTCAAAAAGTTTTTACTAAGTTTGAGGCGAAAGGCACTGTAATAAACAACTGCAAATGCATAACACAGAAGCATGAGAGAGCTGAAGAAAACAACAATAGAAACCCTAATATTTTACTTCACGTCAAAGAAAATAAATAATCAGCATTAGAACTCTCGGGCAAGTGGTAGAAAAACATCACACCACAATACTGCAAACTTTGAAAAAGCATAAATATCATTCATATCAAACTCATCAAGAATTTGCGGGGATGAAGAGTGAAGATCACTTTTTTGTTTTGAAGTGATGAATCGAGCTAACAACAACAGATATTTTTTACAAAATATTGCTTGCTTCTCAGAGTTCGTAGAGAATTTTAAAGGTGTAAAAATTTTGAGTCCAGAACGAGAGAGGAAAATAACAATACAGTCAAAATTTTGTCAGAGAATCAAACTTTTAACATTCTGGAAATATAGTTATAATTTTTATAAGTATGATAGTCATTTTTTGGTACAAATTTGCTTCGCACAATTTTTATAAGTATGATTTGTTTTATTTATTTATCAATTATTATAATAATATAAAATACATATAAAATTAAATCTGCTAAATTATCATCTCAAAATAAACCTGTCCGACTTGGTAATAAAAAATAATTGTATATTTAATTATAGAAATTCTAAAGAAGTAATAAAAATATTTAAAAATGATAATTAAGAGAATATTAATAAAAATTATAATAAATTATTTTAATATAAATTTAATTATCTATCCACCATTGGCACCTCTTGGCATCATTTTAATTAATCCATAATTTTGATTTTCTTTTTAAATATTTGACCCATAGTTTTTAAATTATTTGGCAAAAAATTAAAAATGTCAACAAACAAGGCATTATTTTTTAAAAGTGTTATATTAAAATAATAATAATAATAATAATAATAATAATAATAATAATAATAATAATAATAATAATAACTATGAACTTGGCTAACTGGAAATCACCGGGACTTGACCAAATTCATGATGTTTGGCTCAAAGGCTCAAAACCTTCACCAGCTTACACCCTATAATAACAAACTGCTTTAGCAAAGCTCTTCTAAGCCTCGAACACTTCCCAGCTCATCTTGCTAGTGGCAGGTAAACGATCCAAAAAACTACAGACCGATCACCTGTCTGTCAGTGGTGTATAAACTTTTAACATCAGTCATGTACTCAAAAATATACACACACTGCATAAACAACCTGGTAGCTGATGAGCAAAAGGGCTGTATTAGGAAAGATTTGGGTTGCAAGGAACAGCTTACAATCAATGCCGTTATTATAAAAGAGGCTGAAGTTAAAAGGCGAAATCTAAATATGTGCTACATTGATTATAGTAAAGCATTCGATTCTGTTCCTCACCACTGGCTAAAGAAAATATTGCAAATATACAAAGTACACCCCCTAATACGCAACATGTTAGGCACCCTAATGGAGCAATGGAATACCAATCTCCATATTGGACAAGAGAAGCTTGGCAATATAAATATATCAAAAGGTATATTTCAAGGCGACTCTTTAAGCCCCCTCAGGTTCATTTTGGCCATGAACCCACTGTCCTCACTACTAAAATCAACATCCTACGGATATCGTCCCAACTTAACTGAGAATTTTTAGAATAAGCCACCTTCTATTTATGGACGATATCAAACTCTACGCTGAAAGCAAAACCCACCTACAGTCCCTAATTCAAATAACCAAGACATTTAGCGATGACATCAAAATGTCGTTTGGATTAGACAAGTGCGCAATCTTGAATGTCGTACGCGGAAAAACTGAACAAAATCGTGGACTGCTTGAAGGCATAGATATACTAGATGAGGACAAAACATATAAATACTTAAGCATATCCCAAAACCAACGAATAAACCACACAAGCCTAAACAGGGAGTTTAAAAACAAATACAAAAGCAGACTAACAAAGCTTTTTAATACTCATCTGAATTTCTGGTAACCTTACTACTGCCATCAACACCTGGGCAATACCAATACTTACCTACTCATTCGGAATCTTTAAGTATTCAGACACGGATTTGCACGAACTAGATAGGCTTACGCGCAGGCTGCTAACAAAATTCAGATTCCACCACCCACGCTCTGCACTTGAATGAATCTACCTAAAACGAAAGAAGGGAGGAAGAGGTCTCATTAATATATACAACTTGTGCAAGTCGCAAGAGACCTCTATGAGAAAATACTTCCAAGAATCGAATAGGGAAATTCTTAAAAAAGTGGTAGCAGCAGACACTAGATATACAGCCCTTAACTTAAAGCAAAACGGATTACCTAACATCATCCGCGCGCCGCCAAGTCAACAGCTTGTAACTTGGCAAGAGAAAGCTCTACACGGCAAATACCCTACTGCACTCCAAAATCCACTCATAGATAGAGAAATGTCACTGAATTGGTTAGAGAAAAGGCAGCTTCACGCTGAAACAGGTTTTATAATATCTATCCAAGACCGTGTCATTCGAACTCGAAACTATGAAAAAGTCATCTTGAAAAGAAATGTGGAAGATGTGTGTAGAAAATGCAATTGCCCCGGAGAAACGATAGAACATATCACGGCGGGGTGTGGTGCTATGGCCCCCAACGCTTACCTGGGGAGACATAATCAGGTGGCAAAGATCATCCACAAGGAACTGGCCCATAAACTAGGGCTAAGGGAATACCTCCCACCATACTACCAATACTCACCCGAGCCAGTCCTTGAATCCCTTGAATATCTCTTATACTGGGACAGGCCAATAATAACGGATAGAATAGTAGACCACAACCGTCCGGATATTCTTCTCATCGAAAAAACCACCAAGAAAGCTTTCATAATCGATATAGGTTGCCCACTAACACACAACCTCCCTAAAACCGAATCGGAGAAGAAGACCAAGTACTCGATTTTGGCTATAGAGATAAAAAAATATATGGAAGCTAGATAAAATAGACATAATTCCGGTCATAATATCGGTGGAGGGAGCTATGACGAAAAATTTCAAGCCCAACTTGAAAAAACTGGGCCTCTCAGGTTATTTATACCAACTAATTCAGAAAAGCGTTATCTTCCAAACTTGCCATATAGTACGGAAGTTTCTAAACAGTACAGGTTAAGATGATTCTTCTCTGTACTGTAAATAATACCAGCAATACCAACAAAAAGCTGAGAAACAGAATACTGAAAACATAATTATAATAATAATAATGATAATAAAAATAAATATATTAATATTACTATTATTTTTGCAACACTTTTATAATTTCGCAACAGCTAGGACAGATAAGTTCATATTTATGTAAAAACCTGTATTTTTCTCAAGGTTACGTCTCATCGATTTATTAATTTTCTGATTAGCGAAAAAGGCACTAATTAATTATAAGAAAGCCCTTGATGTGTTATTATCACGACACGATAAGCCAATACCTTTTGCATCGATGATGTGAAGCTCACTAGAAAAAAAGCAAAACCGAACCCTTCAGACTGTTGCTGGGGTGGTTTACTTTTGTTGTATCGGTCAAGGTTGATTATTTTTTCAATATAGCGAACTTAAACTTAAAACATGGATAATTTGAAGAGAGGAAATATAAGCACTGATATAAAACATATCTGGACTTTTAGTCAAGTGCATAAATAGAAATATTAAAACTTCTCATTTATGTTATGATAAATAAAATTATAGTATCTATAACCATGTGTGGTCGGTTATCTAGGAATTTTTAGTTATGGTCATAAAAAAATTTAAAAATATTTAGGAAATGTTGTTTGCGGAACTGGAAAGGAAAATAGTGCCACCGACGAAGTTTTATACAGTTTTGAGTATTTATTTATTAGTATTTTTCAGGCATAAAGATCTCGGCTGTGGCTAATCCCTAAAACAGGATTTTCGATTCGCTGGATAGAATTATACTTGCCACTGAATATAAAACAGGTTGTTACAAAATGTCGCTAATATAAGAGTAGAGTCACAGATAAAACTGTTTATCATATTTACAGTACAAATAAGACTATTAACTTAAATTTGATAGAAACTGTTATTACATTAATTTATAAACATAACTACCTAATATAATAGAAAAAAAATTGAACGGCAGTAGAGTTTTGGACTTGCATTGTCTTTATTTGTTTAGAATCACTACGTTTCAACTTTTCAATATCTCCAGTCGTCTTCAGGTGAATACTAAATAAGTACGGTAACTACAGCTCTATTTATACTAAGCAGGTGCGGTGACGCATGACTAGTGGGCGGAGTCATGCGTGTTGCTAAGTGATGACGCATAACTGGATGAGTCATGCTCGATAACCCATGCGTTTAACTCTTGGGTGGTCTTATTCTAAGATTATATTTTTATTATGTATTAATAGAAATATACCCAGATAAAGATGCACTTTACAGGGATCTCGTAAATAATATAAGATACGAGATGGTTAAATTAGAAAAAAGTTTAGCTTTACTAAATCCTGCAACATTGTGTGTTTCAAATGTAAAAAATTCTGAATCCTTGCGAAGATATTTGGGAAAAACTGAATTTTAGCGGTTTAATTTTTATTTTTTTCTGACTCTATTAGAAGAGATATGTTAAAATAAAGTTTAATAATAATGTCATAAAAACATTCAGAAATGAACATTGACAACGTCAGTGGTATAAATAAAATAAAACAAAATCTTAACCTAAGTACATAAATTAATACATAATAAGTGGCGAAAACATAGTACTCAAACAATGCTCGGTCTACAAACGAAACAGACAACAGTAGATAAACGACAGAAAACATAAAAAATCAAAATCAATAAGAAGGCAAAAGAAAAAAATTAAAATCAGGGCAGCAAATCGTCATTCCAATATGAATAAATTTATCTGTCAAAGAAATCATTAACTGAGTAAAATTCACTTTCAATCAAAAAGCTCTTTAAATGACGCTTAAATAATTCATTGCCCTGGATGGCCCTAACTTCATTTGGTAAAGAGTTATATAATTTAATGCAGCTCATGAGAGGGCCCTTATGAAAAAGAGATGTTCGGTGAAGAGGTGTAACCAAATCGTTTCTACCCCTAGTATAAATATTGTTGGAGACGTCGCTATTCTTAACAAACATATTAGCAGTAGTCTTTACAAATACAGCACAGCTATATATAAACAATGATTATACAGTCATGATGTTTAACCGTTTAAATTTACCTCTACAAGAATCTCGGTAATACATCCCCAACATGATCCTACCTATTCTTTTTTTAGTCACAAAAACTTTATGTGCATGCGCAACCGAAGCATGGTACCAAAACATGATACTGTATGCAATCACAGATTGCACACTGGACATATAAAAAATTCTTAATACGTTCAAACCAATCTGGTAACGCAAAAAACGAATAGCATATGCTGCCTTGCTAATCTTAATTACAACAGCATTAACCTGTTGGGTCCACTGCAGAGTATCATCCAACGTTACTCCTAGAAATTTAACAGTTTGTGCCTGCTCTATACTTTTCCCTTCAATAGGAACGTATAAAGATTCATTGGAATTGTTATTACCTCGAAAAACAATCAAGCAGGTTATTTCACTATTTAAAATTAGCTTATTTCCTCTAGACCACTCAATCTTACACACTACAATCTTATTATAAGTTTTTCTTCTCTGCAATTTAATGACATTAGATTTTTAATACGACGTTTCGTTTTTCCAAACCCATCATCAATTTTGGTTTTTTAAATAATGGTTCGGTTAAAAAATAAATGAATAAGGTGGATCCAATTTATAGTTAGGTCATTGAATAAATGACTTTATGGACATGCCCCGCCTGATAAGAACATAAATTATTTTATCAATATCTAATATAGTTCTTTTTTTCAGGAAAAGATGGGACTATGCTGGCAGCTTTGGCCGGCCTAGGAGCCATAATGTTAGTGTTCCTGCTCTATATTAAAAACAAAGGTTGGTGGTGGGGTACGGTGAGGGGAGTTACACTTACGTGCTGTGATGAGGCATGTCCTCCTATAGCTACTAGATCTGTACCGAATCCTCTAGTTTCAAACGTAACAAGCGTTACGACTCATTCTTCAAGAAATAAATTAGGTAAGATTTCACAAATACAACGGGCGCTAGAAAAGTCCTTGACAATGAAAAAAGGGATGACTTTATTGATAATTTAATTTAACATAATCTTCCTTAGTTTTACCGCACTTGCGCCGTAAGTGCGTTATTTAAATAGATAACAACAATTTTGATATTTTGCAGACTATACCTGTATCCCAGGGCGCATTTCGGGAAAAAAATTTTGTTTATACAGAGTGTTCCAAAAAAGTGTGACGTCATAAGGATCTATTTTTTTAGATTACATGCCATAAATATTCTTACTTATTTGGATGCCTTTTATAGTTGCTTTCATACCCCTAAAATTTTAAAGAAATTGGTTCGGTATTATAGGCGAAAAAAATAAAAACTAAGAAAAATGGTTTTAAAAATTAATAAAAAATAAAAATAATGCCTCGTTAATAAAATTATACAAAGGTACCTAATAAATAAGGTCTAACAGTTTCGTTACCCCAGTTTGATTAATACAAATTGTACAGGGTGTCCAAAATTTAGTGTCAAACTTAACAAATTTTAAATCAATTTATTTTTATTTAAAATTGAAACCCCTGTATATTATTAGGTCATTCGATGCAGAATTAAAAATCAAATATTTGGTCTAATTACAACCCTATCGCAATTTGTAACGCATCAAGACTTATTTGCAAAAAACTCATTTTATCAACTAAAATATAATTATCAAAAAAATAATCATCTTTTGTTTTATTGTAAGAAAGAAACATTTTCTAGTAGTACCTCTAGTGTCCATATCGACTTGTTGCTATTTAGTGGCAATAAAGTTTACAGAGTATTCCACAATCTATCCTAGACCTACTTCTTATCAAGTGCCTTTTCCTGCCAGCTTGCTATAACACACTGACCTTGGCGTTAATTATTAAATATGAATCGTTATTTTTTTTTATATCAATACTCCTTTCGTGACAAAGTTAAGTTAATCAAAATTGTCTAAAGTAATGAGTAAGTTATACCATTGTCTATCATATGAGGAAATACGGCGTAAATTATTAGGAATTACACGTTTTTGTAAGTACTATAGACATTAGCAATCAAAAACATTGAAAAAGAACCCAACATCAATGTGGGATATTTTTTAGTAGAGCATTTATACATTTTACTCAAAAACAACTAAAGCTATTGAAAATATTTCCAAATATTATTTAATATAAACACTTAACTAAGTCACATTCAGATTAGCAAACTTGACTTTTTCCGACGAAACAAACACTCCAGCTATTGGAAGATCACAAAAACAACAGTAATACTAGGAACTAGATAATCACTTAACACTGACAGATTAGCTAACCTGACCTTAATATAAAAAATCAGCACCCTAACCAGTGATGGTTCGTGACCTGTTAAAGAGACAATGCTGCAGCAGAGCATAGGTATCAACAATAAAAATTTAAAAACATAAAAAATGCGATTTTATAAATACAGGGTCCTGCGCCTAACCTCCCGTCTTCTGTAGCTCACTTATTAATTAAGTTAGGATTATGACGTTTTGCAAGCTTTACCTGTATCCTAGGATGCATTTCAGAAAAAGATTTATGTTTAAACAGGGTGTTCCAAAAAAGTGTGACGTCATAAGGATATGTTTTTTAGATTACATGCCATATATTTTCTTACTTATTTGGATGCATCTTGTAGTTGCCTACATACCTCTTAAATTTTAATGAAATCGGTTCAATATTATAGGCGAAAAAAAATAAAAACTAAAAAAAATCAGTTTTGCACCACTGGTTTTAAAAATTAATAAAAATTAAAAATAATGTATTAATGTAACCAAGTTTGATTAATACGAATTGTACAGGGTGTCCAAAGTTTAGTGTCAAACTTTGCAAACTTTAAAGCAATTTATTTTTCTTATTTCAAATTGGAACCCCTGTATATTATTATATCATTCGATGCAGAACTAAAATTCAAACATTTGTTCTAATTACAACACTATCGCAATTTCTAACGCATTAAGACTTATTTGCAGAAAACTCATTTAATCAACTATTCCACCAGTCATTATTATATAATAAATATCAAAGGTGGCTTTGAAAAACAATTTATTGATATTAAAGTTTACTAAAAGGACAACAAACAAAAATTCTTTTAGTTTGCTTCTAATATGAAAATCATATCTACACGCTGTTCTTGGTTGTTCCATCATAAAAAATAATATAGCTTAAATAATTAATACTACTAATCTAACAATATTTGAAACTATAAAATAACTAAAGTCAAAATGGGGCTTTGGTCACTTCAATAAACTTTAATATCAATAAATTGTTTTTCAAAGCCACCTTTGATATTTATTATATAATAATGACTGGTGAAAAGGTTGATAAAACGAGTTTTCTGTAAATAAGTCTTAATGCGTAAGAAATTGCGATAGGGTTGTAATTAGAACAAATGTTTGAATTTTAATTCTGCATCGAATGACATAATAATATAGAGGGGTTCCAATTTGAAATAAGAAAAATAAATTGCTTTAAAGTTTGCAAAGTTTGACACTAAATTTTGGACACCCTGTACAATTCGTATTAATCAAACTTGGTTAACGAAATTTTAGGACCTTATTTATTGAGTACCTTTGTAGAATTTTAATAACGATGCATTATTTTTATTTTTTATTAATTTTTAAAACCGGTGATGCAAAACTGATTTTTTTTAGTTTTTATTTTTTTTCGCCCATAATACTGAACCGATTTCATTAAAATTTTAGGGGTATCTAAGCAACTACAAAATGCATCCAAATAAGTAAGAAAATGTGTGGCATGTAATCTAAAAAAACATATCCTTATGACGTCACACTTTTTTGGAACACTCTGTATAAAGAAAAATATTTTCCTGAAATGCGCCCTAGGATACAGGTAAATTCTACAAAATATCAAAATCCTAACTTAATTAATAAGTGAGCTAGAGAAGACGGGAGGTGAGGCGCAGGACCCTGTATAGTGTTAGCCTTAAATATTTTTCTGTCTGTTTATTTTTGTTACATGTTTCTCCCGAAACTGGCTACATCAGATCTTATAAACACTAAAAAAAAACTTAAAATTATTTTAAAAATAAAGATAAGCACATCATACTAAATATAACTAGATTAACATTTCAGTTACCTATTTTTGTCTTAGGAGCTGTTTGGAATTTCCGTGCAGTCTGGCCTTTTCAACGAGATGTACTAAGAATCATTAACACTACTAATTGTATAATGTGTGCTTCCCCACCAAGAATTACACACACAAAACAAAATAGACAATTCTTGTCTCACAGCCACAGATCCACCAGTATTTTCCATAAATATTTTTATTAAATTTTTTGGTATAACTTTTTCCCCGGCTTGTGGAAGATACTACAATATTTAGGTTAATATAATTATAGGACGTCCGTTTCGTTCAATATTAAGTTTTCTTGTCAATGTCAAATCTTCAAAAGTATATATATTTTGAGATCCATTTTTCAATTATCAAAAGCAAAACTCAATAACGTAAAACACAAATACAGACCCAGCAAACGTTTTATATAGATGTATATTAATACTGACTGAAAAATTTATCGCTCTGTATGCATACGTTACAACTATTGAAGATAACCCCGGGCTAGAAACAATTCTCGTTTGCCATTGGTCGGTTCAAGGTCCATCACTTTTTAGTGCCGGCGTTGCAACGAACGGCACACGTCACCTTTGATTCATTCGATTGATGTTAGGTAGCCGCGATTGTTTTCGAATAAGACAAACCACATGGATGAAAAATATACTAAATAAAATTTAAAAATCTTAAAATTTAGGTTTTGCAAATCTAAGATAATTAAGACCCAAAAAATAGAAATATATAAATAATTTCATATCAGAATAGGTGCTGCAGCTCTACATCTCTGATACACTAGCCGTCATTGACCCTAACAATAAATTATTGTAAAGCCTCAAAAATAACGGTATTACTAAGAATTGGATAATCAATTAACTTGACCGTGACGGTCAGGTTAGTAAACCTCAAATTTTCCCACAAAAGGACCTTTATGAGGTAACAAAAATAATATAATAATACTAGAAAGTGGATGATCACCTGACTTTAGTTACGGTCAGGTTAGTTAACCCGGCTTTAATTAAAAAAAACAACACCTTAAAATTTTAAGCTCACAAAAATAACGGTAATAATAATTTGTTTTAGTCAAAACATTTTCATTCGATGGTGGCGATTCGAGTTCTGAATCTGAAATGGGATGTCCAAGAAGTCGTCAAAATTCAGAAATACCATCCTTAGGACCACCAAGTCATTTTCTGCCCGCTCGTCATGATCTCATATCATTGGTCGAAAAGGGCAGAGTTGGAATGAGTAGTAACAGTTCCTGTTGTAGTTCCACTACTAGCTCTGTCGGAGAGAAACACGGGGTAGCTCCAGCTACAAAAGTTACTGCAGAAGTTAACGAAGCATTAAAAAGGTAATTATTCTTAAATTAACTGAAATCAACCTTGTTTTCTTTTAACTCGAGATATTTAAGTATTATAAAAGTATTCGTACTTGATTGATAAATAAAGTTGTCATTTAAATATAAAAATTAAAATGTAAATACTTCTTGGACTAGTGATACTTGGCCTTAAATTAGTAAAGTTTAAAAATAACATAATTATAACTTATGTTTAATAATTAAGTACTTCTAAATAGATGGTTGTACTAATAAGTACTAGTCCTTAATACTGGTACTACATATTATCGGCACTAATGACAGCTGCTTTTAATAATGTGTCGATAATTTCAACTATTAACAATATATTGGTAAAATTGAGGAATTTTTTTAGGACAACAGAATTAAGAGAAACAAAAATAGACAATCAGATATACTCAAAAATAGAAGAAACCAATACTGCACAACCAAGAGAAGCCAACAGAAATAGAGACGTAAGTTGTATACATACAACATATAACGTTGACAAAAGGCATACATAATTTACATGTATCCCATCCTGTCGAAATACCATTAAAATGTAATAAAAATTTAGGGACTAAATCTTTACCATTTTCAGTATAATCTAACAAAACTTACTGTGTTATCTTAGTAAATTGTGATAAGCAAGTATGTGTCTGGGCCTTCGATTAATTATGTATTCGTGGTCTCGTTGGAAATCTTGCATCAAAAATTATCCCATAAAGCCCATTTTTGCAATAAGTCGATCGATCAGCTGACCAAATTAAATTCGGCAAAATTTAATTTTAAAAGTTTTGACAATCCATATTTTAATCTAGATGAAAGTATATGACAGCTTTTGTTCATTTCCGCAGTGCATAGTTGTAATGAACCCCGAATGCGAAGAACGACCTGTTAATGTCGGCGATACAACAAATGATCCCACAGCTGTATCTTGTGAAGTCGAGGGTGGAGCGCACAACATAGATCAAGAAGGCGAGATCAATACAGCGAGATTAGTTACCAGATGTGGACACTTAGAAGTGGCTCTTCTCTATGATGCCCCAATGAGAAAAATGACGGTGCATGTATTGCAGGCAAGGGATATTCCTAGTAGGGACCGCGGTCAACCCACACATACGCAGGTACGAGTAAGTTCTATACTGGGATGTGCGGTTAGATTTAAAGAAAGGGAAGCAATTCTTTAAGCTTAAAATACACTGTTATCCATTAATTATGTATTTTCGTTTAAAATTAATCAATCTATTTTGTTTTTATTTTATTGACTAGGCTATCTTTTGGACTATTTAGAACAATGTTTTTTGACCTTTGTTTATGTCTTTTTATGCAGGGCGATGGCCAACCCAAGTAAAAACTGCTGATTAATGTTTGTAAAATACAGATAAATGAAAATTTAATTTTATTAGTGTGTTGGTTACAGATTTATGTTAGGTACTTACTGTACTCATTATAGTGTGCAGTACCGTTTGTGTCAATTAAAAAAAAATTAAATCCTGGGCCTTTGCTGGCACGCAGAAAATGTAACGGTATCTCCTTTTCCTCCATACATTTAGCGCAGATAGGGTCTTCTTCAATACCGATTGGAGCTGGGTGCTTTCTTACTTTGTAGTGTTCGGTCAGTTCCCTATTAGGAGACTCAAAACACATCGTTAAAATCTACTCTAGCCTAGTCTTACTTGGCCAGGCTATGAAGTCTTTCGCTTATCTATATCCCCGATGTGACTTCTAGGGGGTTTTGTTTTGTTGAACGCAAATTTTTACCATGATATGTCTGAGATAGTTCGAATTACAGTAAACTCTGCATTCATCTACAGATGTGGGTTTGTTATGTAATTAATAATACCTTTTGGCATTATTTAGTTCTGGAAATTCATGGGTATGCTGAGAAGACATGTTGTTAATTTCGCATTAACGAAATATTGAATAATATAAAAGTAAATAAATATGGCATTCAGATAGAGCCATTACACTGTGGCTCCACCTGAATGGACGTTACTTGATTTGACCCGGCCCGGTTGTACCTTCATAATATAAAGGTCTAACTTTTCGACAAACCTTAATATGAAAAATCCATTTTCTAATAATTCACCCGTCAGACTTTAGGTAATCGCATACACCACTCTTTCTGAGACAGCTCTCATGAACCAAAGATGATCGAAGTGTTGTCCATCTAGCTTAATTTATCCGATTTCGATGATTTATTTCCTTAAAAACAATTTTATAAAAAGACTACAAAAAATGGTTTAGAGCACGAATTATTGTTTCCAAAGCTTTTATGAACCGCATTCCCCGGAATAGTTATTTACCTAACAAGTGCGGAAAAGGCACTTTCCGCATGTGTTAGGTACGAAAGTTTTCCTACGATCGATATAGTTCTCAGATAAACGTCAATTACGTTCGTAATAATATACTGTAATTACAAAAATTATTGAGCTTCTGGCAAAAAAAAATATTTATTTTGCAAGTATTTTATTTAATTGAGTGTTTTAGATAAGGTATTCATTAATTTAACAAATCGTGCGGAAAAGTTACTAGTGCTAGTAGTCCTGAAAAGTTACTTTTTCGCACGATTTACAAAATTGTGTGGGAAAGTAAAATCGTGCGGAAAAGTGGTACTTTCCGCACGATAAATCGTGCCGAAAAGTAACTTTTCCCCACGATCGTAGGAAATGATAATAATGAGATTTTTTTAATAAAAATACCATTGTTGAGTTTAACTTTTCATTTATCTAACTATCCCAAAAATATTTTTTAGGTGAGGTTGATTTTACTCCCGAGCAAGAAACAAAAGCATAAAACCAAAATTAGATCAGGAGAAAATCCACAATTTATGGAAAGTTTTCTTTTACATAGAGTTAATCCAGGTAGGTACTGCTACTAAATAATTAAATACTTGCAATTTTTTTTCAGTCAATGAAATTGTCTTTATTTTCGGCAATATTTCCATAATGAACTTTAACCACCATCTTACATACACATTCCTTCTGCTTGTTGTTAATGGGTCAATATCCATCACCGTATCCATGCACCAATGAATTGGCAATGCAATTGGAGTTAATAAGTCTATATAAATTGCCATTTCTCGGCCAATTCAAAGTTTTAAAACCACTTCCGGTTTAATCACAAGTGCAGTCAACTTTTAAATAGAAACCACCCATTTTTATTCGATGCTTAAATTCTAGGGAACATTCTCTTTTCAATGACATGTTTGTTTGAGAAAAATGTATCCGTTAGGGCTATTTTATTTAAAACCTAAATTGCAACCCATCTTTGGTTTATTACAATAAAAGTCTTCATTTAATTCTCTTTCTAACCGTGTATCACAAATTATTAATAATTAATTGATAGTAGAAATTAACATAAATGTAATTTCTAGACCCGTATAAGCCATGACAAGTCACGTATGCCGTGGAAAACAATTCGTTCATTTCAAGCTTCGTAATTATTATTTAATACCATTCGACATTTTGGTCTAATAAATGTAGAAATAATATATTTTTTCCACGGCATACTAGACTGGCCTTGATTAAACTTCTTATAGCTTATTTGTATCTATAAATTGCATTAATGATATTTCTTGTTAATTTCTACTATTAACTAATAAATAATTTTAACTGATACATCGTTAGAAAGACAATTAAATGAACAATATTATTATAACAAAACAAATATGGGTGGCCATTTAAAAAAATTTAGACATTCCGCTTTGTTTTTTTATAAAACAGGTTGTAAATAAAGTAACCCTAACGGATACATTTTTTTCAAGCAAGTCAATTTTATATATTATGTAGGTTACAATGAGCTATTTAACGTTCTGGGGGACACAAAAACAATGGATTCCCTCGGGTACAGGTAGATAATGACCGCCGTTTCATTCTTATTACGACTCTATGAAAAGCCATAACCTTTAAGCGACTCCAGCAGCAAAAACGTGTTTGTAAGACTTACTTTAGAATAAAATAAGTAGTAAAAAACGCGGTTTCGCTATCTGCAGGAATCAGCTCCAATGAAGACGACAGAGTCACCGGACGTAAAATCATAGAACTAAAAAACAACCAAGAGACGACAGGCCACACATCTAGCATGGGAAACTATATTTTGCGGTTTACTTTAACAGTCAGCAATTCACATGTTCATAAATAGATCACGCCGAGGTATCTACTAGGGTGCGACGCTATCCGGTTACAAGCATTGTAAAATAAAGTTGTAGAAGTCCGTAATAATAAAATAGGAAGAATAGTTAGCGGCAAGCGGACAAAATGGTGCATCTGTTTTTTGTATTAAAGTACACAGAGACGCCAAAACAATGAGTTACCTGGGGTACTTCGGTCGTGATGTATTTCTGCAGCTGTGAATTGCAGACTGTTATAGTGAACCGCAAAATGTAATTCCCAATATTAGATGTGTGACCTACCGTGCCCTGGTTGTTCTTTAGTTCTATAATTACACTTCCGGTTGCTCTGTCTTCTATAATGCCTACAGATGGCGATGCCCCGTTTTCACTACTTATTTTATTCTTAAGTAAGTCTTGAAAATGCGCTTTCGCTGTTTCTGAAGTTGCTACTCACGTTATCGCTTTCCGTAGAGTCCTAATAAGAACAAAACGCCCGTCATTGTGCCTGTGCCTGTGGAACCCATTGTTTTAGTATCCCTGTGTACTTTAAAGCAAAAGGCACCACTGCATCATGCCGTTAGCTTTTCCTTCTGTTTTATTATCACAGACAAAAACTTCTACTACATAATTTAAAAATGTGCATCTTAAGGTCCCATATAATTCCTCTATCTAACATTTTTTATACCTCTAACCACAAAGGAGTTATTTTACTTCCTCGCACTATTGGATCACCCGGTATATTTATTTATTTGTCTAAAAGTCCAGACATAGTTTACAACTACATTTCCTGTCTACACGTCAAAAACGAAGTATGTACTTACTTAAAGTTTTTTTTTAGAGGATGTTAATTCTATGGGCATTAGACTGCGATTATATGGCTGTGAACGAATGCGCCGTGAAAGACTAATTGGCGAGGCGGTAGTTAGTTTTGCTAATATCAATTTGGAATTAGAAAATAATTTTTGGTTAACGATGGAGTCAAGATCCAACACAACGGTATGTGAAAATATATTGAAGGTATTGTATTTTTCTTCCTAATCAATAATAGTAAAAGTTGCACTAAGCAATTCAAGCACATCAGACACGAATGAAGTATAATACACTGCGTCCATTAATTACGGAATAGATAGGAAAGTACTTTAATTTCAAACTTCCATATTTTCTTGTTTAGGTTTCGTCCACTACTTTAATGGTAAATTAAAGGTCTGATTGCGGCTGTTTTGGACAACATTTATTGACCAAATTAATGCCAATTTTTCGGTGTAGTCTACACCATCCATCATCAGAGCTAAAGCACTACGAAACAAAGGACTATTTTAAAAAATTGTAAAACAAATAATATGGATAAATAAAGTCCTTGTTCAAAGCTCAAATTATTAAGTTCGTTAAAAACTTTTGTAGTTATCTTTCTTCATTGGCGTTATAACCCTCTTTTGGGATGTTCCTCATATTAAGTAGGTATCTTGTTAGTATAAAATACAATCTACTTATACAGGGTGTCCCATAACTTATGGGCCGTAGAGTAACTGGAGATACTAGACATCAAACTAAGCCGATTAAGTCATATACGTTTTTTCGGATTGTTACTCGTTCTAGAGATACAGGGTGTTGAAAGTAAAAGTTTTTTCTCGAAAATAAGCCCTAATTTTAAAACGGTTTAATGAATCGAATTAAAAGTTGGCAATATTATGTTTTTATGAGCAAGAAATAAGAATTTGTAGAAATTTTTAAGTTTCAAACTAGAGGGCGCTAGTTGCATACACTGGGCTTCATAAATCTATGATTTTTTTTCTTATATACCTGTGATATTAGGTGTTTTTCAATTATAGTTTCTTAAAGAAGGGCATTTTTTGAGTCAAAAAGGTGTACTTGATTGATCTTAATATCTTTAACGGTTTTCGAGATATTTCCCTTTAAACATCCCAAAGCATAAAAAAACATAGTACATAATTAAATTAATATTTTAATTATCAAAAAAAAACTTATCTACATGACATAATCGGCTTAGTTAGATGTCTACTATCTCCAGTTACTCTACGACCCATAAGTTATGGCACACCCTGTATATGTTATCTTTTATGATCTATTAGACGTTTTGGTTCCTTTAAATATAAATAAGATATTATATCATTTTTTTATTGCAGCTTGGTGGTTGCACTGGAGAACTTATGAGCCTCGCAAGATCTGATAGTACTGGATCGACACATTCCATGCAACATGGGGGTGTTCCAGAATTACTTTTAGGTCTTAGTTACAATGCCATCACAGGACGTTTAAGTGCAGAAGTCGTTAAAGGATCTCATTTTAGGTAAATTTTATTTGCTTTTTTTAGTAAGTGTTTATAGAGCTAATAAAATTCACACCAGTATTCACTAAAAGGGGTTTAAAATTTAGACCATCGAAGTATTTAGATCTATAGACGCACAGTTGTGTTTTGACCCTGGCATTATTTTATATGCCATATAAGGCTTTTGTGTTACTTAAATCGTCGTACCGATAAATAATTTGACCGGAATGTTGTTGCAAATACAGTTTTAGTTCTATTATAGAACACAGTAGTACTAATTTACGTTTTTCTTTATAAATTTGAAGAAAACCCAATAAAATATTTACAATACAAAACTTAGTTGATTTATTCTGACACTTGTCATTTTAAGCACTAAAATGTCAGTTTAGGATGGTTTAAATTGAGAACCCTTTAGTAAATACGGTTATCAGTGGCTACAAAATTCACTCAATGCATCTCTTCTTTACTTTTTATGATGCCAATTTTTTTGAATGGCCGAGAGAGGGAGAACTTTAAACTACTATTAAAACGTTAAAACATCTTATTGGGTAGTAGCCAAACGAGCTTTTAAAACCATCACCAAATGTATTCCTTGCATGCTGTAAATCGCCAACAGGGACAGTAAAAATGTACATTTTTTAAATAAGGCTTTAAACCTATTTCAGAAATTTGGCGTTAAATCGAGCCCCTGATACATATGTGAAATTGAACTTAGTAAGTAGCACCGGACAAGAGTTAGCGCACAGTAAGACAACGATAAGACGAGGGCAACCAAATCCACTATTTAAAGAAACATTTGTGTTTCAGGTAAGTTTCTTTTAAGCCTATAACCAGAACATTTATTTAACCTTAAAACAGCTATCATTGCCAAAAATGAGTATTCCGATCAATTTTAAAACACTAACAAGTTCCCACTAGGTTTTAATTAATTAGAAAAAATCATTATGGGTTCATTGATTTCGGACCACTTACACTTAGTACCGGGTGAAGAAGAATGAACGCCGGCCATATCTCAGGAACCATTTATCACAATGAGAAAAAAATTCATTACAAAATCGATCAAGATAAATCGCTGGAAATTTTTATTTTTTAAAGTTCTTAAATTTACCGCTAGGGGGCATTCAACGACTAAGATGATTATATGAGTTTTATCGATAATATTCCAAATAAAGTTATGTCACAAATTAAGTGTTTCATTCTTTGGAGCAAACGGTTTAACTTTGATTTGATACATTTTTATCTAACTCTCAAAATAAGCTGAGGGGAGAAGGATGAAGTTCTTTTGAAAAAATACTCATAACTCCGGTTTGCTTTAACCAAATTTAAAAAACTTGGTATCATTTAAAAGAGCTTATCCTTTAGTAACATTTAAAATTTAGTATGACTATAATATGTAATATCCGTCGCCGCTAGAGGGTGATATTTAAGCAATGACCAGTTTTTTCAATTTTACCCAACAATTTTAAGAGTAGGTATTATACAGAAGGCAAAAGTTAACTTCGATGTTAACGGAGAGGTTAACTTCGCTAGAAAAAATGGCAGCTTAACCTAAATTTGTCAACTTAACTTTAATCTGTGACGTCATTCTACAAGTTAACCTCGTTCATCTCTCAATTAAGTTTTATATAACCCACAATTAATAGAATATAAATATTTATTTAAATAAAAAATAGATTAAAAACAAAATAAAAATTTTACTATAGGATAACCTCTTTCAAATAAGACCAAGTTTGGTTAAGGTAAACCAAAGTTATGCATATTTCTTTCTAAAGCGGTTCCCCCTCCTCCCCACGGTTTATTTTGCGAGTTAGATCAAAATGTATTAAAGCAAAGCTATGCTGTATATTCCAAAGAATAAAACACTTAAGTTTTGATATAACTTTATTTGGCATATTATCGATAAATATACTATAATCTTATATGTTGAACGCCCTCCAGGGGTAAATTTAGGAACTTAAAAATAATTTCCAGGAATTTCTCTGATTGATATTGAAATTATTTATTTTTATTTCAATATGTTTGTACCAACGGCTCTTGAGATCTGGCTGGCGTCCATTCCTATTTGGCCACCCGGTACAGAGTATTTACAATAAAATATTTTTAGGTGGCGTTATTTCAGTTAGCAGACGTAACCCTAATGGTATCAGTCTATAATCGTAAGGGTGTAACTAAAAAGAAAGAAATGGTAGGATGGTTCAGTCTGGGTCTTAATTCTAGTGGCGCCGAAGAACTAGCGCATTGGATGGACATGAAAGAATTCCAACAAGAACAAATTTGCCGATGGCACATATTGGTACAGTCATAGCGGCACAAGCACCTTGTATTCTTAGTTGGATAATGGTCTGCTGGTGTGAAAGGATCTTTATTACAAATCTTAAAAAAGAATTGAAAATACAATTCTTAAATACATCACAGCATTTTAGTACGCTAAAAGGATAGGTAATACAGATTAAATAGAAAATTTATAGAACGGTCGGAAAACAGTAATTTTATTAATACTATAATAATTAAAACATCTTAACAAGGTTAGCTTTTTTCAGAATACAACCTGTTAATTCCTATTGACATAGGGTCAAGGTTCAATACAATCTAATTAAAATATTTATACAATTTACACTAATACATAGGCGCAAGGTTCCTTGCTCTAATAACAGAATGATATTTAGCTTAAACAGTCTCACAAAATTCTTTTTGATATAGCAACCCCATTCAACCTCAAAGTAGACAAAATTGGCGTTTTACGTTGTTTTTAAATTTTAAAACCACATTTAATTTAGGACACTAATACCATTTGTCGCTACTAATAATACAAATAATTTTAGGACTAAGAAAATAGATACTGACTATACACTATAGTTCCAAAATTACTGTCAATAACTTTTATCGCTTTCATATCGAGAGCAGCGGTTTGTATGAGGTCAGAGCAAAAACTCTCTAAAAATAAATATTCTGGCTTAAATAGAATTTCAAAAATAAACTAGAAATCAAACAAAAATATTTTCTTTTTATGTTGTCAGATCCACATCGCTATATATCATGGCTGGAAAATTGTTTTCTCTAACTTCGTAGAACCAGCTGCACTCTAGATAAAAGCGATGAATCACTGACAGTAATTTTGGATCTGGAGTATATACGCAATAACAAATTATTGTAGCTCGCAATGAATGTCATATTTTCGTGGCTTCTTACGCTGCGCTGGCTAAAAAGCTATAAAGACACCGAGGTTACTTATCTACTTTGTTTTGTTTGATTAGAAAAACTGAAAGAAAGGATATCTTTTAACACCCTCTAGAGACCAAGGTGTTATTTCAATATGATCGACTTGTTTCTGGTAAATCTGCGGTGTATGTCTGTCAAGACATTTTTTAAATTATTTCACATGACACGCAACACAACTGACCATTTTTGCAGCCGCTTTCACTAAATTTATGGTACTAATACTTAAAATGACGTCTTATCGCTTTGTCTTTAAAGTTTTACAGTTTAGAACTAGCTATTTATGACATAAACATAAAAAGCATACTCATCGCACGAAGATGCAAGATAAATCGTCGCTTGATGTAATACTATATCCATTTTTTGCCGTTTTGAGATTTTCTTTTGATAGTAAAAGTGGGTTTATATAACACATGTATCCATCTGCTTAAGTGGACCACAAGTAGAAATAGAGTAGTATTTTCCAAGTTTAGGGTGAACATATCTGAGTACACATATATATAAAAAAAAATTAAAAAATGATCTCCTGCAAAATTAAGTGAGGCCCCGCCGCTGTGGCTAACGTTTTGTGACTTAGGCTAGTTCTGCATCCAAGCGACAAAATGTCACCTTCTGACTCAATTTGTAAAGTAGTATGTTAAAATATCTACTATGACGTCAGTTCTGTACTGTAGATAGCAATAAATAGCATACACTTCTTCCTTTCAGTCTTTGTAATCAAGTTTGAAACAGATAATGCCCTATCTAATTTCAGCCCGTTTCCCATTTTTGGCAAGCCTAGAAAAGTCTTGAGATAAAATAAAATTAGAATCAATCATATCTTCAGGGTAGGATATAAAACTTGCAACAGCTGGTTTAAGATTAAAGAGATGCGCATAAGTGAATAAAAATTGATATCATTTTTCCAAAAAGTGGGAAGCCGGCATTGGATTTGAGTCTTGCAGAATGGGGAAATTACTCGTACGTCATATTGTTCCACGATTAAGCGACACGGTGATTTGAAACTTGTTATCTTTATTTATTATAATAATAAAGGTGACTAAAAACATAACCCAACTTCTTCCGGGCACTAATCTATAGCGCAATACGTCGTTGCTAATGAAACGTGCTAAACAGAAAAAAAAAATTGTAAGCAAGAGTTGCGAATTGTTTTGATTATTTAATTTTATGATTTTTGAAGTTTGTCCATTCACGTCATGGTTTTTTTGATTTTCATTTTAACTGACTAATTTTTTTTTACATTTTTCTACCTGAAAATTTATTTATTCGTAAAAATAGTTCTATTCAGAGCTTTTATTATCGTTCTCTTGTATTTTCGGTAAGTATAATTATTTATGATACGAATTTATTTATTGTAAAAATTTCTAACTTTTGATGGTATGTCGCGAAAAAAATTACGGCGTTGGCTAAAAAACTCTAAATGAAGATATGTTAAAAAATTAAATATTCATGTTTACTTTGTTAATAAAAATATTGTGCAAAGTGCTTTTGAACGATCTATGAAATGAATGAATAATAAATTTGGTTTTGTATACTAACTTAAATTTTTGATTTAAAACTTTAAACAACTTTTAGAAACCCGTACATCGGTACATTAGGCACATCTATTATAATATTTATGAAATAAGACGTTGATTTTAATGACATATAAGTTATGACGCGCGGGTAATCATTCACTGTGAATACTGTATGTTATAAGGTTTTAACTTTGCTGTATACCGACTTTTCTTATATAAATTTAGAAAGAGTACAGATTTTTCCTCAATATTTAATTTGGCGTTACTACAAATACGTCATAAAAACCAATTCAATTGTAAAAAGGCCAAAAACATCAAAATTTATATTATGTATTACCTCTGTATCCTATAATCTATATTCTGTGTTATAACAAATTTAATCTTAAATATTTTAAGAGAATAATCGCACAATTTTTATTATATATCTGTCTTTCCTAGATGTAAAGCAATTATTGTAACTGCTAAATTTTAAATATTGGCGGAACAAAAAATGCTAAACTTTTTATTAAACTTAATTAGTAAATATTAAGTATTGGAATAAAAAAAAGATTTTTATTATTCGAATTGAATAGTTTGTTCGATATAAGTTTTATATGGTATTTTTAACGTTTACACAAAAATATAAATTATCATGTTTTCACTGAAAACAACTTAGCTTTTAAAGCATGTGATAGATTGGTTTTTGATAAGAAAATAATATTAGTAGAATGATATAAAGCTTTATTGGGTGTTACTTCTTAGTTAATTTTAAGCACATAGCAGTTTTTACCTTAAGTTTAACAATACTCTTTTTTCAGTATTAAATTAAAAAGTTTTATATGCAGATAAGGCACTGATATTTAAGTTAGGGTTGATCAGGTTAGTAGTTAAATAACATTCTGAACATCTGCATTCTAAAACAGGGTTAGAAAAGTCTGTTATTAAAACAAATTATCAAAATAACAGTTTTAGTACACGCGGCAATTTTAAAAATTCGATTTTAACGAATGGATGAAGTAAGCGCCACAAATGTAACATTATTATCTGTCTCTGTTTGTATAAAAACTCCAGCAAAAAATACCGCCGCTTAGTGAACAAGAAGCGATAGATTGTTGGATCTTAACATCTTATACAGCTATCAGATAGATAAAGTAATGCTTTCTTAATTTATAATATTTTCAACTTAATTAAATATAGATAAATAATAATCTATTAAATATAAGAGCGTTGCCGTATCGGCGCTTCGGTTACTAGCGATCAGAAATACTGTCGATTGGTCGAGTGTTGCATCGAGATATTAAATTTTAGCTGATTAATTCCATGAGGAACGGAAAAAGGGCTTTGAACGCCAATAGAATATTCATTAACTCGGGCTTCGTTATATTTTTTGCTTAATGGAAATGTAAACAATAATGTTATATTTGTAGCGATTATTTTACCAGAATGAAAACCAAGAACTCAACAAATTTTTAGTTAAATATTAGGTTCATTGAATTAATTACTTACTAAATAAAATACAGGGCGATTCACGGTGAGTGGCCTATTAAAGAATCTTGGAAACTAAAATAGTTTTATTACTAGGGTTTTTGCACTGAGCGCAACTAAGTACAAAAAGTTAGTATTATTTCTAAATAACCGTGTACCGGGTGTCCCACTAAGAATGACTCTCGGCCGTATCTCGGAAACTACTGGGCATAGAAACTCAGGAAAAAAAATTATAACTAAAGTGGTCATGAGAAAATCCTGGAAATAATTTTTTAGTTCCGCATTTTGTCGCAAGAGGGCGTAATTGAAAAGTAAATTTTAAAAGTTTACATAGCTCTACTATTTATTATTATCATTATTAACATTGATAATGAAAAATTTAGTTTTTTAAAAATTGTTGGAAATGACCACCTTCACTTCCGCCTGTCTAATTTAATTTAATTATTTTAATTAAGAACGGTGTGCCTGAGGAGAAAAACGCAAGAGACCATTTTTATGCAGCATTGACCAGGCTAATCAAAAATAATATCGACATAAAAAAATATCAGTCGCGTCCCACTTTTTTCTAAAAAATATATAATCGTTTTAACGGAGATATCGAGCTGCGCTTTTAATATTTGTTCTAGCAAATTTAATCTACTTTTCGATTATGGTATCATAATTATACCGTATGGTTTATTTTTTCGGAGTAAAATCAAAAAATGTGTTATTATTACAAATTGCGCCCTCTAGAATTTTTTTTGAGAACTATTATGGACAACTAAATACGATTGGTGAAAGTGCATACATTTCTCTTCCAAACAGTCTTTAGTTTGCTAAAATCGGATAAGTCGTTTATAAGTTACAGCGATTTAACTGATTACACATTCAACCTTTTATTAAAGTCGGTACGCCAATGAGCATGACTAAAATGATGCAGAGTTGTCCAAGCTTTTCAATGGTGTTATCAAAGATATACCTTAATGTGGAATTTTCGGAGATATGTAAAATTTTAAAATTTACTTTTCAATTACGCCCTCTTGTGGCAAAATGCGGAACTGAAAAATTATTTCCAGGATTTTCTCATGACCACTTGAGTTATAATTTTTTTTTCCTGACTTTCAATGCCCAGTAGTTTTCGAGATACGGCCGAGAGCCATTCTTAGTGGGACACCCGGTACAATTACAAAATGGCATCGTTCTTTCTAGGTGTGATTTTTTAAACTATATATACAAGGTGTTTTACGGTGGATAGAACGTTAGACGTTTATGGAAAACGGGTGATACGTTTTCTTCAAAAATTTGGTTATCGTTTTAAAATATATATCAACAAATGCCGCGTTGCTGCTTTTGCCCGAAACAGGTGAAAACATCGTTATTTTAAGTAAACACCCAGAACACCCTATATAATATATTAGTTTCTAATTCCGTATATAATTCTACGTATATTTTGTATAAAACGTCATGTCTTAATTCAATTATATTTAAGATATTGACGTTTAAAATATGCCATTTTCAGATTTTGATTTGGCTGTAGCATTGGAACAGCGCATCTAAGAAAAAATGGCTTTCACCTCCCTATCTTAATGTTTTATTTTCTATCCAAAAATACGAACTTCCGGTTAAACAAGGCTTAGGCTCTTCTTAGAAAAAAAGTACATTCCCATCCTAATTTTTAATTTTCTAGTTATTTCTGTTAAAATATCATAACTTTCTGTTTAACTGAGAAACCCAGAGATTTAGATTTTGGATAGACAGTAAAAAAACTAACTGGGGAATGTGGAAGTAGTTTGTTAAATGATAACATCATGTTATATAAACTATATGTTTAGAATCTTAGTATTTCATTTAAAAAATCGAAGTTGACTGTAACTCCAGTTACAACGGGAAGTGGCACAAATTTAAAAATATACTTTTCAATTAGTTTTGATATACCTACTTACGCCCAGTGTCAAAATATCACTAAAATAATACATTTTTTTTGTAATAGACCACTCACAATGGAATTAATGCTGTATAGAAAATTTACTCATTATAAGTTAAGAAATAGTTTTTCACCAGACTCTATGATATCTTTTATATTACTAACATAGTAGTAATAACATTATTATTAATGTATTTATAGTAACGTGACTATATTCATGATAATTATTATTACTGAAGTAGTAGAAGTTTAGTGTCTGTAATAATAAAATAGAAAGAAAAGTTTGAGGCAAGAAAGATAAAGTGATGCATCTGTCTTTTGATTAAAGTATACAGGGACGCCAAAATAATGGGTTCCCTGGGGCACAGGTAGACAATGACAGGCTGTTTAGTCCTTATCAGGACTTATCAGAAAGCCAATATCTATAAGCAACTCCAGAAATGAGTTTACATGACTAACTTAAGAAATAAATCAGTGGTGAAAACATCGCACTGCCATCTGTAGGAATCAACTCCAATGCAGTAGACAAAGTCACCAGACGTAAAATCATTGCAGATAGTTGTAGTTTCCTATACTAGATGTTTAGCCTATACCGTATCACCGAAACAGCTGTAAATGTCCAACTGTGCCCCAGGCAACCCATTTTTTTGGAGTCCCTGTGTACTTTAATGCAGATGCACCATTTTAACTGCTTGTCGCTAACTTTTCTTTCTATATTATCATTACTGTTCATGTGGGAGTCTTATTTTTATGATATTAAAAGTTTATGTTTGCTTGGTGATTTTTTAAATTTTAATATGATCGTGTTAATTTTATCAAATTAATATATAAAAAAGATGGATTTGTATAAACTGTTAACTAAAAAAAGTATTAAAGGAAATAACGTATTGATAGAGAAATGTGTACGATTTATATCTTGTCGATATTGGCAGCATATTTTAGATAGTTTATTAAAAATTTAAAAAAATTTGTATGTCTACTATAAAATAAACGAATTTGTTGTGGAAAGTATGTTCTGACTAAAAGATAGTTTAATGAATTAGTTAATACTTAAAAATTTAAAATAGGTTATGAAATAATTTTTTACTCAGAAATAATGGAGTATGGCGAGATTTAAAAAAATATATTCTAATCGAATCGCCATGTTTCTATTTTAAGCCTAAAAAAAATGTCAATATAGACCATATAGGGTGGGCCAAAAATTACCAAAAAAAAAATGTATTAATTATAGAAAAAAATTGATATATGGTGTGGTTAAAATTTATTTAAAAAAATAGGGAATGTAGTTCTATTTTTAGCCGCGCCCTTGAAGACAACCGGATCAAAATGACGATATTTGGAACAATTGCTTTTTGGTTTATAATAGGGTAGAATCGATTTCTATTTATCTTAATACTTAAAAAACATCATATTATGTTATTGCAAAAACTGCATCCCTTTGCTTTAAAGTTTAATAATTAGTGAAGGTGGGAAATACTGTATTGATATGGAACGTTCCATTTCATACCGTGACTAAATAACCGTTACTTGGGAACGAAATAGAGTGCAAGGTTTTCAAAAAAAGTAGAAAATGTATGGAAATAAAAAATAATCTATCATTCCTATCTGTGACCTGGAAATCTCAAACCAATAAATGATAAAATTCCAATCGTCTGTCAATTAAATTAAACGATTTTTTAGAGTAACTTTCGGTGTGATTTTTGCTATATTGGAAAAAATACCGAGAAAATTCCTCTGACCAATCAAAACTTTATTCTTTTATTTAAAGTTTTTTTGCTGGTTTCTGAAACTGTCTTTTCGATTAAAACTAATTTAGTAACTGATAAAAATTATCAGTCCTCTATTTTGGTAGCTATCCACACGCACAAAACTATTTTAAGTTTTTAATAATATAAAAATATTTTAGTCAAATAACGCTTTTTAACTTCTTGAGTAATTTCCTTAGAACACGCCAAAGGAATCCTCGAGACCGCGTACATTAAAAAATAGTAAACCACCATAATACTGTGCCAGCAAAACACCGGCACCGTAACTACAATTCAATCAATCAAACGGTTTCACGACATACACATACTCGTAAACGGCGGCCACAACAGTTCCCTCGGCAAGCTTTTGTCCCCGACCAGAAAAAATACCTTCAACCACGAGACTGTTACTATTTTTTAAATACCGTTTGCCGTTGCGTGCTCCACAATGAACGGCTAAACAGACCGCTGTCGCTTTCTTTCGGTTCCAGAGTAACTGCTTGCTTGTATGATGTGGAGCGCGACACGCCGGTATTAAAAAATATCGTTTCAAAGCAGCACTTACCATGATACAACTACAAGAGGATATGATACCGCGCAGGTGGGCGTGACTTGCGTGACGTCACCTTATAATAATAAAATATTTTTAATTTGCTTGTGAAATAAGTAACATGCTATTTCCATGTAAAACTTGGGTTTAAATGAATTCCTACGTACTTTAAAGAAGTTTTTCTTTAAGCATAATCACATCTTAAAGTTTGAGTTAAGGAAGGTAAGTAAAAGGAAGTTTTAAATTTTGACAATAATCAATCTATCTATATAAAATGTATGATTCAAGATTTAAGTCACAGTAGAAATTCTAAGCCTAATATGATTTGAAATAAATTTATTACAAATTTCATATAAAATTGCCTTTTAATAACGGAAACTACGCTTTGCCGTATAATTCGGCGCGTTCAATTCAAAAATTCCTCACAATGTGACGTCACGATCCACTGCGCACCTTGTTGATATCATACCTTGTATAGTTGTATCATGAGCAGTTACAAAGACACCGACCGACTCACCACTAATAATTACATGCAGCTCTTCGTTTTGATACAATCCTCATTTCAGATGTTCATGGGGCTCGGTGAAAACTTCAGATACTGCTTCAATTTTTCAGTCAACTCAAGTGAGTGCCTATTACAAACAAGATATAATCAAAAAAAGTAGATTTTAAAAATATCAAAAATAGTCATTTTTTATCAGAAGAGGGGAAAGACGCGGCTAAATAATAATTTATTGCACCTATTTTTTTTTTGGCGTACAGTAAGCTTCACCAGACCCCTTTTAATTACGTAACAAAGATTTTAAAAAAAAATTTCGGCCCGGCCTAGTAGATGGTTTTCAATTTTTTACAATTTATTTAAATGGAACCTATAAAGTCAATGGTTATTTTTCATAAAATTCAAAAAAAAAATTTGGGGTAACAACTGTTTAAAAGTTCCATTAAAAATATTGTAAATTATTTTTTAGAAACTTCCAAAAACGGCATCGTACGTATTAACTTTTATGATTTCTAATAAATAAAAATTGTGCTGTCAGTACCTAGTAATAATACATCTCTCGCCATATGCGCTTTTAACTAAAGGTATTAATTAAAAAAAAAATTAAAGTTTTCAATTAAATTGAAAGAAAATAGTATACGCAGTATTCGCGGAAAAATTTTAAATGTAATCGTTTGTATGTAACCCACTTCATAAGTCCAAAATTTTAAGCTTTATTTTCCTAGATCACGCAGTACCTAATGCGGAAAACAGATTGTCAAGAAACAAATGCAGAAAAAGTTTCCTATTTGGTACAACCTTTTACACGGACACTGTATATTTTAATTTTAAATTATAGGCTCAAAAAATAGATACCAAAGTACCAAAAAGGGCTCCAATTCTTATAAATTTGACGAAAATATAATTATACATTTCAGTCAGTTACATACCCTCAAAAATGCATACCAAACTTAGTTTTATCTTATGAAAGAAAATTTATTGCCTTTTATAAACTATTTATAGATGTGATTGTAAATTTTATAAGAACTCATTTATTTAATGTTTCAGAGCACAAACCTAATTGTAAGCTTTTCAAACACTTCGCTTGTAGGGTTGGGTGTTATTTAACATTTTGTATGCAAAAAAAATGCTTGCAAAATTGGCCATAATAAGACAACTTTTTTAAATTTTGAGATCTTATTAACTTTGTCGGTCAATTTTTAAAGTGTTTAATTAATGTGTATCAAGGTTTGTTCATTTCTCTGTTGCACTGACCTTTTCCGTTTCATCATAAATATTCATTAGAAAAATTCAATGAACAAGCCTTTATAATAGGTATTACGTGGCTGAAAACCATACAGTCCCTACCTATCATTTTTCGCCTAAAACTGTTGTTTATTATACATAATAGGTAGGGGAGACCTGGGCGATAATGGGCAGTTTTAAAACTTTTAGTCCTGGACACTATATTATTGCATTTTTTACTAGTTTATTTATATGGCATGTACAAGGTGATGGTATCTGACAACTATTCGAATGATAATAATAATAATACATTTGGATCAGTCACAAATTTACATATTGTCTTACTGTGTAATTTATCCATTATATCCTTGCTTGAAGGATATAGTGGACAAAGGCTAGATAGACATGTAAAACATGTACGACATACCTAAGAAGAAAAATAAACAAAATTAATTAGGAGACTATGTCCACATATGGGAGACTATGGACGCTGTCATTTGTCTCCTTGGTACGTATCATTTTATATTTTGCTAAAAGGCCAGCAAACTGACGGGTAACAAATATAAGCGATATTCTTACATAACCTTACTTTTCAAACATTATAAATAACTTGAGAAATATAAAGTAAAATCAAACCTGCTTTTACAAAATATGTCTTACGAAAGTTGTGGATAAAATTACCTACATGAAACTTACCAAAAATCGAATTAATGTCTCCCAGGTCTCCCCTACATATGATTTTTAATAGGTTTTATTTTTATTATCCATTTCTATTTCTAATATTTTAGTGTCGATCCCAAATGAGCTAACAAACTAAAATATTGAAACAAAAACGCTCATTTTCCAGCTCTATCTTTGTAGAAATTTTTCTTGCTAACCATCCGCTTGAGAAAACATGCTTTTAAATCCAAATATATGTTTTATCTAATTTGTTTAATTTACCGGGTGCCCGGTATAAGGCAAACTCTCGAGAGAATGTAAGGGGCGTTTATATTTCATATTTTTTTTCTATAGGCCCACTTTGGCCACGGATACAATTTTGGTATTGTATTTAAGGGTATTGTAGGTATTCGAAAATAAGGGCTACATAATGCATAAGTAATGTCTCGACCTAAACACAAGACAACATCTTTGTCATGGTAGCGAATAAAAAATGTTATTTTTGAATATCAACATTTTACTTTAAAAGGGGCACCCTTAGTAGTAAAATGGTATTTACAATTAAATCTTTTGTTATGAAGAAAGTCCCTTTCTTGCTTTCCTGATACATTAAATATTACCTATTTTCGAATACCTATCCCGTGTACAAAATCCCAAAATTGAATAAAATTATTTTATTAGGTTTAAAAATTAATATGATAATTAATTGTTTGGTCCTTCTTTGGGATATCTCAGTCACGAGGCTCTATGAAAAAATATATAATTAAACACTATACCTACTTATCTTAACGTTCCCTATAATCTACGGAGGGTTTGTCTCCATACTTAAGGACACCCTGTATAGTTAACATCATTTTTCAATATTTTCCATCCCCTTTAATAGACCAAACGGCCACCGTCGAAAACAAGGATTATTTCTGAAAGGATGAAACTTACCTTACACTTATCACAGTAACCAGAATTACCTTGTCTCAACTTGAAGGCGTGACAGAAGAAAATCGTCTTTCGGGGCAAAATTTATAGAAATCATCGCAGAAAAAATAGGTTACCGCATCTTAACCTGCATTAAAGGTTTGGCAACATTGTTTAAATGGAATGTCACAATTATGACACAAAACTAAATAAAAAACATTTATTAATTAAAATACCTATAAGAGTACCTACATATAAGGTGCATATTACAAAATTACTATAAAACTGTTTTCACTTTCCTTTTTCCTATCTAAAAATCCAAACTTTTGGATAAACCTGTATAAACCGGTGTGCATTTTTTGATTCATGATACGGTTGGATAGGTTTCATCGCTTTCAGGAAGGTGCCTAGTTTAATAACGGTGACCTATGATATAATATTTATTTTCTTTCCTTACCAAATATATGTGGACCATGTATATAAATGTACGACTAAATAGAGGAACATGGCAGTGTTTTCACACTAATGTTGTTTACCAAGTAAATCTTTTATTAAACCCAATCCCTACACGGCATTTTATAGTATTAAGAGAATTGCCTTTCTATTTTATAAGAACATAGGATATTAATTATAAGAACATTTTGTACGTTGTCCATTTTTTATCGATAAACAGTATTAAAAAATGCATGACAAAAACCCTGCACAGCTATGTAACACTACTGCACTGTTACTGTAATTTTTTAAATATCTACTAATTGTCAAAATACCTTTTTGTACAAAATAAAACACTTCTTGTAAAATGGACTTGCAGTTATTTTATTTTTTTATGGGAAAGTATCCTAAAAAGTACGATACAGGGTGTTATTGAATTAATGCATTATATTTAAATGAGTGAGTCCTTGGGTATTCTAGAGGAACACTCCATTCTTTTTTTAAACGGCCGTCCAAAAATTTGGGCAAACACCCCTAAGACTGAGTTAGGCGGACGCCAATGGGCGCATCAATAATGCAATCGAACTTGAATAACGACAGATAGCCTGCCGTCACGTTTCCTGTCGAGTCTACGCGCCAAACACTGCACGCGGGCCTAGGTCTCACTGCATCAGCGTTCTGTTTTTTTAGCTTTACACTATTTAAATGTTTTTGTAATTAAACAAATACTTTTTAATTTCGAGTTGCTTAAAAATATGTTATAAAGCTTCTGGCACATTTCACATTTGTATTTTGTACTGTGAAGTAGTAAATAGCGCCAAGTTTTATTGGTAGATTAGATTTATAGCTATTGTTTTTATGGTCTTGGATCCAAAAGTTTTTTTAGAAGTCACTTTGGATCGAAACAGAGACCTTTTTAGCGGAACAACGACCTTGGGATCGGAGCAGAAGTTTTTGGCAGGGACAACGGTATTTATTTTTTTAGAAGTCACTTTGGCTTGGAGCAGAGAAGTTTTCTTGACAGGGGAACTTTTTTTTGAAGTCACTGTGGATAGGAGCAGAGAACTACAACCGCATGTAGTTCTCTGATAGGAGCAGAAGTTTTTGGCAGGGACAACGGTTTTTTTTTTAGAAGATGCTTGTGCTGGGGCGCTATTATTTTAAGCGGTATAAACGCTGTTGCACGATCGATAACGCTACGTTTAAAACATGGCAAAAAACATAAACAAAATACGCCTATGATAATTTTTTGTAGGGGGGTAATATATTTGGCAACAGCGTACATCCTTCCCTACTTTCTTTAAGGATGCATTATTTTAAGCGTAGTACAATATATTTTACTACATATAATATGTACAAACATGAATTTATAAATATACAGGGTGTTGGAAATAGACCAGTACCTCTAAGAGTTTCCCTAAAAATTTTGATGTGGCTGAAAAAGAAGTCATGTTCACTGGACTAAGTCATCATGTATTATATGTTTTTATGTATATGTTACCGGCCAAACCTGATTTCAGGATAAACTAGTTTGGCCTAGGCCAAACCAGTTTATCCCAAAAGTTGTTTGAGTATGGTCGGGTTTGTTTAGGTTTGCTCGGGTTTGTTAGAATACGAACAAACCCGAACAGGCCTAGGCAAATCTAGTTTATCCTGAAATCGGGTTAGGCCAAACTAGTTTATCCTGAAATCGGGTTTGGCCGGTAACATTTTCAAGGTCGATAAATCCGAATCCGACCTCCGTTTCACTTTATCAGGTTTATTGAGGGGGTGAAACCAGTTTTTTATTCAAATTCATATTTGTATACATGTATAAGTATATACAAATCCTTCTTCCATTGTGATTCTGACAAACATCCTTCAAAAACAAAAAAACGGGTTTACCTCCTGAAAGGGTGCTTTCACATTCCAATTGTCCCGATGAGATGAAACGGAGGTCGAATTCAGCGACCTAGAAAACATAGACACACATTATACTCATTGGCGTACCGACTTTAATAAGAGGGGGGGAAGCTGTTGAAAGTGTAATCATTTAAATCGCTGTAACTTATAAACGACTTATCCGATTTTAGCAAACTAAAGATTGGTTGGAAGAGAAATGTATGCACTTTCGCCAATCGTATTTAGTTGTCCATAATAGTTTTAAAAAAATGCTAGAGGGCGCAATTTGTAATGATAACACATTTTTTGATTTTACTCCGAAAAAATAAATCATACGATATAATCATAATCGAAAAGTAGATGAAATTTGCTAGAAAAAATATTAAAACCGCAGCTCGATATCTCCGTTCGTTTCAGCGTTATCGCCAATAGAATAATTTTTAAAACTTTAAATGAAGAAGCGAGTGGGACGCCACTGATATTTTTCCATGTGGATATTATTTCGGATTAGCCTGGTCAATTCTGCATAAAAATGGTCTCTTGCGTTTTTCTCCTCAGGCACACCGTTCTTAATTAAAATAAGTAAATTAAATTAGCTCTACTATTTATTATTATTAACATTCATAATGAAAAATTTTGTTTTATAAAAATTATTGGAAATGACCACCTTCATTTAATAGGCATGCTTGCGCCCATTTAATTATTTTAATTAAGAACGGTGTGCCTGAGGAGAAAAACGCAAGAGAACATTTTTATGCAGAATTGACCAGGCTAATCCGAAATAATAATAATAATAATAATAATAATAATAATAATAATAATAACATAATATATATAACTTGTGCAAGTCACAGGAGACCTCTATGAGAAAATACTTCCAAGAATCGAATGGGGAAATTCTTAAAAAAGTGGTAGCAGCAGACACTGGATATACAGCCCTTAACTTAAAGCAAAACGGATTACCTAACATCATCCGCGCGCCGCCAAGTCAACAGCTTGTAACTTGGCAAGAGAAAGCTCTACACGGCAAATACCCTACTGCACTCCAAAATCCACTCATAGATAAAGAAATGTCACTGAACTGGTTAGAGAAAAGGCAGCTTCACGCTGAAACAGAAGGTTTTATAATCTCTATCCAAGACCGTGTCATTCGAACTCGAAACTATGAAAAGGTCATCTTGAAGAGAAATGTGGAAGATGTGTGCAGAAAATGCAATTGCCCCGGAGAAACGATAGAACATATCACGGCGGGTTGTGGTGCTATGGCCCCCAACGCCTACCTGGGGAGACATAATCAGGTGGCTAAGATCGTCCACAAGGAACTGGCCCATAAACTAGGGCTAAGGGAAAACCTCCCACCATACTACCAATACTCACCCGAGCCAGTCCTTGAATCCCCTGAATATCTCTTATACTGGGACAGGCCAATAATAACGGATAGAACAGTGGACCACAACCGTCCGGATATTCTTCTCATCGAAAAAACCACCAAGAAAGCTTTCATAATCGATATAGGTTGCCCACTAACACACAACCTCTCTAAAACCGAATCGGAGAAGAAGACCAAGTACTCGAATTTGGCTATAGAGATAAAAAATATATGGAAGCTAGATAAAATCGACATAATTCCGATCATAATATCGGTGGAGGGAGCTATGACGAAAAATTTCAAGCCCAATTTGGAAAAACTGGGCCTATCAGGTTATTTATACCAACTAATCCAGAAAAGCGTCATCCTCCAAACTTGCCATATAGTACGGAAGTTTCTAAACAGTACAGGTTAAGATGAATTTCTTCTCTGTACTGTAAATAATACCAGCAATACCAACAAAAAGCTGTGAAAACTAACATTGAGAACATAATAATAATAATAATTCTTTATTTCAAAGGTATGTTACAACAAGGTTACAACATAAAGTGAAATAACGTCAATAAACAAAATACCTATAAATTTTTAACAAATTTAAAATACTCACTTACATTATAGGGTTCTATATTAACTAACAAAGTGAATACTTCCTTCTTCAACTTTTTAACATTGTTAATCCCTTTTATACTTGCAGGCAAATGGTTAAAAAACTTTATAGTTATAATATGCTCCTCTTTCAGTGACCGTTAATCTGTGTTTGGGATAATTATAGTTTATATGTCTAGATGGATATGCACTTTGAGGAAAGCTGTCACTAAACATATGTTTATTCTTATAAAAAAACACTAGACACTCCTGAATATATATAGCTGTTAACGTTAACATTTTATTTTCCTTAAATTTACCTCTACATGACTCTAAAATTTAGTTCTAACATGATTCGTAAAACTCTTTTTTGACAAATAAATAGTTTATCAATGTCCATGCAACTTCCGTACAAAATTATACGATATCGAATGTGGACCTCAAAATTCGAATGATAAATAATTTTCTTGGTTTGGAAATCTGTGTATTTTGATAAAACTCGAAAACTGTAGCAAACCATTTAATTTTTTTCTAATATATTCAACGTGATGTTCCCATGATAGAACATTATCCAGAACTACACCTAGAAACTTAGCTTTCTCTATTATGCTTAACGGGTTATTGTTAACATCTATTGTTTGAGGTTCCTCCATTCTAGATCTATTTGTTTTAAATATAATTGTGTTTGTTTTGTTACTGTTTAAAATTAATTTATTTTTTGCGAACCAGTTACCTGCATCCATCATAATATTTTTAGTATTTTCCTGAATTTGCAAGATATTTTTATCACTAATCAAGATATTTGTATCATCGGCGTAATTTGTTAATTTGCATCAACCCTGGTAACTCTCCGAAATTTCTGTAATATTATTTAAATATATAATAAACAAGATTCGGTCTAAAACACTACCCTGGGGTACTCCTATGTTAATTAAAACTTCATCTGATAAAATTTTTTGATTGTCTTGTGTTATTAATACTCGTTGCTTTTTTTTTAATAAGTAAGATTTGATTAGGTCTAGTGCTTTTCCTCTGACTCCGTAAGAATCTAATTTTCTAAATAATATATTGTAGTCTAATGTATCATATGCTTTTGATAAATCCAGAAATAACCCTAGGGGAATTCGTCCTCCCTCTGAGTCAAGGATGTGCTGAATAAATTGAAATACAGCAGTTTGTGTAGATTTTTCCTTTATATACCCGTGTTGTACATCATTTAACAAGTTTTCTGACACAAAAAATTCAACTAAGCGTTCAGATATTACACTTTCAAAAAGTTTAGAGAATGATGGAAGCAGGCTAATTGGTCTGTAATTATCGATCACTGATTCATCACCTTTCTTAAAGACAGGTACTACAAGTGCATTTTTAAGATTATTCGGGAATATCCCGAATCTCAGAGAGTTGTTCAATATATAACAAATTGGGTTAACGATTTCTTCTATGACGTATTTTATAAGGCTGGACGAAATTTCATCATGTCCACTGCTTTGTTTATTCTTAAGTTTTTTAACTACTCCCAAAATCTCTTCAACATCGGTATACCTCATTGTTAAATTTTCCTTATTATATTTTATAGTAGTATTAAATTCTACCTGATCCAAGTTATTGACCAGATCAGGCGCTGTATTAACAAAAAAATTATTAAAATTATTCGCAGCAAAGTATATATCTCCATTTACTTTGATCGAAGGCTTAGATATATTTTTACCCCCAATCTGATTAACAACAGACCATGTAGTTGTTGTTTTATTATCAGAGTTCTTTATTTTATTTGCAAAATACCTTTTTTTACATTCGATTAACAAACTATTATATTCTTTCTTTTTAACATTGTATTGATCTTTGAATTTTTTGCTTCTACTTTTTAATACATATAATATATCCAACTGATTTTTACATTCCCTTACCTCAGGATTATCCTGTTTATATTTCGATTTATTGAAGTTTCTATGTGGTACTTTTTTTAAAGGAAAACATTCATTGCACTTTTTTTGAAATAAGCTGATAAAAGCAAGCCACTGTTCATTTACTAACTGTTCATCTACAGAATACACAGTCTGCCAATTAGTATGGTAAAGGAGATTTTTAAATTTTAATTTATTACTTTCACTAAAATGTCTTTTTTCTTTTAAAACCGGTTTTTCTTGTTTAGTACATAATGTCAATTTTTGAGCCGTATGATCTGAGATAAGCGAATGTATAATCTTTTTTACCTTCGAAATTTGTTAAAATATTATCCACATGGAAAAATATCAGTGGCGTCCCACTTTTTTTCTACAAAATATATAACCGCTTCTTCATTTAAAGTTTTAAAAATTATTCTATTGGCGATAAAACTGAGACGAACGGAGATATCGGGCTGCGGTTTTAATATTTTTTCTAGCAAATTTCATCTACTTTTCGATTATGGTATCATAATTATACCATATGATTTAGTTTTTCAGAGTTAAATCAAAAAATGTGTTATCATTACAAATTCCGCCCTCTAGCATTTTTTTTGAGAATTATTAGGGACAACTAAATACGATTGGTGAAAGTGCATACATTTCTCTTCCAAACAGTCTTTAGTTCGCTAAAATCAGATAAGTTTATTTATAAGTTTCAGCGATTTAAATGATTACACTTTCAACATCTTATCAAAGTCGGTACGCCAATGAGCATAAGACCAAAATGATGCATAATTGTCCAAGTTTTTTAATGGTGTTACCAAAGATATACCTTAATGTGGAATTTTCGGATATGTAAAATTTTAAAATTTACTTGTTAATTAGGCCCTCTTGCGGCATAATGCGGAACTTAAAAATTATTTCCAGGATTTTCTCATGGTCACTTTAGTTATCATATTTTTTTCCTGAATTTCTATGCCCAGTAGTTTCCGAGATATGGCCGCTCTGTACCCTTAACTGATCACGCTGTATAATAAACATAGTAAACGGACCAAGGGTAGTTACTTCCTTAAGGTACCCCGTTATTATTCAATACTTCCTCTCATATACTATTGTTAATTTTGGTCACCTGCCTTTTATTTTCTAGATAATTTATTAGCCAATCCAATGTCTGATTAATTATATCTTACCTTTCCAGTTTCTTTATAATTGGCATATTTTATTTATTGTTTCAAATGCTTGTTGTAAATCAAGAAAATTCATTCAGATAGTGTAGTTGTCATCCAAAAGATATTTACATTCAAAATTATATTCTAATATTCACTCATTGTAAAACAATTTGAAAATGTATCAAGGATTTATTAAATATAGGATAGAAATAATTCCTGTTTTTAATAATATTTTAGTTATAAACAAAAATTATCTCCCAAATAAATCTTTATTAATAAAACTAATGAAATTTACAAACCCAAAATAGATCTAAAAACTGTCATGCGGAGGCGCTGCAGCATATTTTTCGGCTTTGGTTCTCTCCCCAGCAAAATGCTGACGGTGGCGTTCAAGCCTCATTGCCGTGATTCTTTTTGTTTGTTTTTGCCTTAAAGCACATTCTTGAAAATCTTGAATTAAAATGTCACATTTTTCAAGTCCCTTATCCACTCCATAAGCCTCCATGCAATCAAGTGCTTTCATTTCCATGTCAGCACATTGTCCATACCATTGATGGGAAACAATTGCTCCAGTCAAGTCAGTAAATGGCGATTTGAACATTGGTGATATTGTCGACATACTAAAATAAGTACAGAAATTACTATTAAATGCAAATGTGGAGTTGAATAAAGATTTTAAACAATAATTAACTAATCAGTGACTGTGAAGATGACATACATGACTTCAGGAATAATTTTCTCACAATGATGGTGGGTTACTTTAATCATAGAGAAACTAAACCTAGACAAATAATCCAATGTAAAAATTTTACCGCTCTTAAACTCATAATTTTGGAAGACGTCGAAATCTGCAATGGTTTACACCAAACATTGTATGTAATAAAAAATATTTATTGATTACGAATACTCATCGAAAGTCATAACGTCTCTCGGTATTTACGTCGCTACCTTGAGCCTCGCTAGCCCCTTTGGGTTGACTGTCTTACTTAGGCAACATTGTGAGTAAATAATGTCTGTCTGGGAATGTCATTTATGTCCCACAAGTTACATGTTTAGTTAATTATTGTTTAAAATCTCTGGACAAGCAAACATAAATCTTTCAAATAATAAAATTAGGTATAAAAATAAAGGTTTTTGGCTATTTTCCAAAGTGTTATGTCATAGCGACGTTGGTTTTGTACGACATTTTTTGCAATTCAATACGGAAATAATTTGGATTTAAAATAATTAAATCAAAAAGCCTCTACGTGTACTACAAAACTTACTTGGTAAACTTTTATATCAATAAAATCGTGTAGTGATTATAGGAAACGCTGATGTAGCCTTTTTTTTTTAAATATTAATAATAGTGGTCCTGTTTAAGTATCCTATTTACGGACCTTAAAAATCTCCAAATGTTTTGATTTGCACAGACGATTGTTAGTTCGTTAGTTAAATGACCTCTAGCTTTTCAGCCTTCAGTAGATTTTTCAATCCATGCCAAAGTTGACACGATCCAACGTGTAGTCAATCCGTCAGACCCTATGGTCATATCACTTTAACTTGAGAAAGATTACAGAAAAAACAATTGAAGAAAAATTAATTCCATTGGGTGAATCCATGGCCAAATTACACGGTAACATATTTGTCGAATTAGCCGTTTTCCTTTTACTCACAGAAGAAAAAAGGGTTTGTTTCTTTTACTTATAGAAAATTTTAAATTCCATTGAAGACATCAGGTTTATATCTATCTTTTTCACATTTGACATTTTGCATAATACGAGACAAAAATGACTATAGTTATTGTGAAAAACGAACAATGTGTTGTTTTGTACCAAAGCTATTGTGATCTCTTGGGTTTCAGAAATGTTTTCTTGGTTGCCTACTTCCGCTAACAAAAAAGCCCAATTTCTCAACAAAATAGCTTTAAACTCATTTAAAAAATACTTTTTGGGAATTAATATTAACTTTTGAGTATTCGTGATGGTAAAGTTTTTTAAAATTAATTACATTCTTTTCCAATTTCCAGTAATAAAATAGTAACGTTGTTGGCAATCATTGAATAAAGAACTTTATTCAATGGTGGCAATACTGTAGGAAATTTTTCTGACAAGCCGATATAACATAACCTCAAAAAGTCAAAACAAAAAATAATAAAAGTTTTAAGGTCGATTGGGGCCCTGTTAAATATATCAGAAAATAATGTAAATAAGTGTGTTGGAAAAGGATTTACCTACAACAAAGGTAAATACAGATTTTCATTTTGTTAGATTTACATTATTTTTATGCTTTAAATGTTGTAGAAATTGTGCAGAAAAAAGTTGAATACTGGAAATTTTTTAAATAAGTGAACAGTTAAACATAAAAACGAGTTTAGAGGTAGGTATTTACACGTGTTATATTCCTAATTTGCATGAAACCTTTAGTACATTTTACCATTTTCAATACCCATGTAGGTAGATAATATTTTTGTTCTCGGTTAGTTCAATAAAAATATATTTTAAGTCTCATATCTTTAACTCTGGCACCATTTTGATCACTCTTTCAGAAAAAATTAATAAAAACTGGTGTATGCATGCATAGGATCTCTGAAATAAATGTTTTTTTCCTATTTTTGGGGGTTGATATGATATGATGTGCTCTATGCAAATATTTCAAGTTATGGACGCAATATTAAATTACTAACTGTTTTACACTACACAACTTTTTTTGATGTTACATTATATCAGCTTAAAAACACATTAATTAATATAATTTTCTGCATAATAGGTATCCTACTTTACATTAAGATCGAACCACAAACCTGAAGAAATAATAATTTTTATCTGAAAATATAATAACCTTTTAAAGTTTATCATGTCAGTACATGTATGTCTGTTATGTCCTGGTATATATTTGTCAGCAACTGCACTACCAATTTAATTTTTTTTTATTTTGTAGAAAAGATTCCATGATGGTTACATACAAGATGACATGTAAAAACTTTAAAATATAGTGTTTCACATCACGGACAACACATCTTATAGGAAAATTTGTGTAAGTTATTTATTTATACCAGGAAATCTATGGAAACCCCTCGGGAAAACCTAAGACAAATTAACTTAAAGCTGACACCTGTGCTTTTCAATAGCTTTGGGAGTCCCATATGAGATAGTAATAGTCCCTATATTTCCTTCCTATCGAACATCAAAAATACTTGCACATGTTCTAATTCTAATTTTTTATCAGCTTTTTAATTAGAATTGCATGTTGCAGTGATAATGTTACAATAATTTTTTTATTTTTATTATTAGTTAGCAGGCTCTTAGATGTTTTCTTGACATACATTTGTATCTGACAATTTTTTTTTCTGTTTTAGGAAAACAACTTACAGTTAAAATGATTTATTGATAAAACGATATAATTCCAAAAAAATCAATATCATTGCATGTCAATACAATGACATGGTGAAAACAATGGGGAGACTAATGTCAGGTTGCATAAAGAATTTTCATAATGAATAACTAACCAGCCACTTTGACGGTGACATACATGATATTGGCAGAAATACTTTTTTCACAATCACATAGATCTGGTTGGCAAGTTTGATTGTGAGTAAATTATGCCTACCAATGTCATTTATGTCAGAGTTGCTGGTTAGTTAATTGTTGTTAAAAATCTTTGTGCAACCAAATATATAAGTTTTAAATACACTAATTTGATTTTCAAAACCCATATCTTCATCAAAATTTAATCCGTTCAATTTTCACTGTAATGGGTAGGCTGTATTTTGGACCACTTAGTACAATGTGTGTTACTTCACTTTATGTCTTTTTTATACAGCGTGATCATTAATAGTCATAGTCAATAAAAAAGTCTAGAAAAAAAAATAACAAGTATCTACTGCATACAATAAGATCAAAAGCTACTTATATAAGTATTGTAACAAGAAATTAGTTTAATTTTTTATTAGTATTTTTTTTTTAAATGTTTTGATTTTTTTAGACCCATTTATGAAAAGGAAAGACCTATCGTAGTGACAAAAAAAAGCATTTGTGGACTAATAAATTACTAATTTGGGAAGCACAAGGAACCATGTTTATAGAATATGTTGTGTGGACATTCAGAGACGAGCCGCCTTAAGGCGAACGTCTAGGAGTAGGGATACAATTCCCTACTAAAACGATAGTACAGTGCGCACAAGCCCTTTGTCTATTACTCCATTTTAATGTAGTATGTCGAATCTGTGATATTATGTAGTGTTCTGCGAATAAATTTATATACCGAATAAACTGTGTCTACTTTTAACAATAAACCACCGGTCACGTCTAAGACATAACAGAATATATACTGACTTAATCACAGGACTAACGTTCCTGAAGAAGAATAAAACAGAAGGCTGAAGCTTTCAATTTGAGAATTTATTGTTTCAAATATAAAAACATTTGTTTTACTTTAAATGTTTTTTTTTGTTCAACCTTAATTGAAATCATTAAATAGTCATGTTAATTTTTATTATTAAATTTTCAGTTAGGTTTTCAAACTCAAGGCTATAAAAGTTACTATTAAAAAACTGATTGCTTTAATATATTACATTACCCATTTCCTATTAGATAAGGACCCTCTGGTACTTAAGTTCAAAAGTCATAAGTGTGAAAGTTCATAGAGTCATCGAACAAATATATTTTTTTAAATAGTACTTAGTTATATACAATTGCAACTCAAGCAAACTTAATTTTAATCCTGATTTCTTCATTTATAACAAATATAGGGTGTATTTGTATTCATAGATTATTTAATTGTCTAAATAAACTTACCTATTTTGAAAAATGAGAAAAAGTATAATGTAAGAATAAAAGATTGTTTCAGTTTGATTTCTATCAATAAAGAATTTTCATTTTTTCAAAATACCTATGCTAGAGAGACTGCTAAGTGTAAATAAAAACATAGTCTTATAGTTTTAATCATGTTTTAATATATTAGTACACAAACACATTGGATTGTAAGTATTGACGTTCATACATTTATTAGTTGACTATACTTATAAGGATTATTTTATTTTTCCCATCTTTGTTAACCATGCTCCCTAGGAATACTTTTTTCTCAAAAGTATTAAGCCGTAATGCTTATACGTATCTAGATATTTTAAAATAAACCATAGAGTATAACATATTACTAACCTATATAATTCCTGTAAAATAGAAAATGGTCTAAAAAAACTCACATATAAATTATTATTATTATTATTATTTAGCAATAGTAAGAGGTAAAACCGATGAGACTATTCTGTTTTCACATGTAAATATCACAGTGTGTAATGGACGAATGAGCTGTTCCATTGTTTAATGTCTCTGTCAAGTCTATTCTTAAATTGGTTTATTGAGGTTGCATTGACTGTGTCTTCACTTAGTCGATTCCAGTTGTACACTACACAGTTCGAGAGAAAGTTTCTTCGTAGAAGGTTGGCACATCTTTCCTTTAATAACTTATTAATCCACTATATTTTTGTTATTTCAAGCAACACATAAATACGTACTTATGTTAGGGTAAGTGCATTCAATGCATTTTTTTGATATTCTTGACTAAAATATTGTTTTTAACAAACTTAGTTGGGTTTAAACATAACATGGCTGTGAAATTAAAATGTAGTAATCTTTCTCTTATAAAACTGTCCAATTAAGTTCTGTAGTAACAGCTTTTCTTTGGAGTATTACATAGGTATATAAAGGTTTTAATTCTGCTTTCATCATAACATAGAGGTGTCCAATTTATATTAATTCTCGCACTAAAATCACTTCTTCAATACAATTTAGGTATATATTAGTTTTCATTCTTCTGCTCTCACCATAAAGGGTAGGTTTCCAGTTTACAAGTCTCTTTATCAGCTTATTAATAACCAAAACATTATTTTGCCACTCAAAGCAAAGACGTTTTATTTATCCATAACTGGAACATCGCCAACATTTAGGTATTTTCAACTTAAATTTAATAAACTGACCGGTCCAAAGGGCATAGATAACTAAACGCATAATCCACAAATGTTTTTAACTATAATTTTCACTCAAATGTACGAATACCACCGAAGAAAGGCTTTAATCACAGCAAAATTAAAAATAAACAAATCTGACAGAATTGTCACTTTTTGAAATGTACCCTAACCTCACTTCTCTAAAGTGTCAAGTAAAATTTAACGCGTGTTTAATGGGTTTCTGTCATCTTTCTCAAGTTAAAGTGATATGACCATAGTAACCCATAAGGATAATTTATACGTCCTTTGGTTTGAATGACCTAAGCAGCGGCGGCGCCAGGGGTGGGGGGGGGGGGCAGGGTGGGCACTGGTCCACCTTAGAAACATGAGTGCCCACCCTGGTGCCTCCCCAAAATAGTCCGGTTTTGTAATGGAATTGGCTATAAAAGTTTTGATGAGTTGCTGTATGGTATTTTCAAGAGAACGATGACCTTTCTTTTTTTTTAGACATCACTTAGAACAAGAGGGAAGGTCGCTGCATATGGCGTTCTAAAGCGTAGGGAGGGAGGCCGGCGATCTTTTTTTTTTAGAAGTCACTTTTATTTTGGCTAGTGCCCACTCAAAAATCATCGAGCCCCTTTGTGCCCTCCCATCCTAAAAATCCTGGCGCCGCCACGGGACCTAAGTCCATTCGATCTATAATGTCCTAAAATTACGCGCACGTGGGTGCGTCAAGCAAGTTCCTTACTTAGTTCCAATTCAATTTACACTGCATTTCAGTATTTACTGTTTCTATGCTTTTTTCAGTCTTTGTGAGACTGGAATGTCGATGATTTTTGTATTTCTAAACCTCTGTCTTTCGGGCCGATTGTCGGGTATTTATCTTGTTTTCTTTTCGGCTAGAGACGCATAAATAAATAAAATTAACTGATATTATTCTATTATTTGATTACTTTCGATAATATGCTTTTTAGTACAGGTTTTTAGTTGAACATAACTTTGGTGTTGTATCGTGTTATTTTAGGGGTGTAACAATAAGTAGATATTTAATAATGGAAGATATTAAAGACACACTAGACTTTTTGCAAAAAAATAATTTGGAAGTGGCGGAAAAGTTTTACAGGCAATTTTCCAACATATCCATTGATAACAAAGAACTTATAGATCAGATAATTACAAAAACATTTGAACTTATCGAAATAAATGTGGTTTCGAAGGATATATTGTATTTGTCCTTATTAGTGAACCAAAATCTAAAAGTGTTAGAAAGATGTCTGCATTGGGATAAGACTATACTAAAGTTTAATATAAAGGATCCTTGTTTTCTTTATGACTATACAGTTTATACAAATAAACATTGGGTAAATGCATTGTTTAATAATGATGGATCAGCTCTAACAGAATCATTACCAAAATTGGTTTATGATAAATTTTTATATCTACAGTTACTTCACATTACCAATGACTCAATCAAAGATAATTTTAATATGCCTTTGTTAAAGACATTAGTAAAGTCAAATTATGATACTGAAACTAATAACTTTTGGATTTACTATTTTCAAGAGATACAGTACATAATAAAAATAGTGGACTTTTGCAAGGAAATAAACCCTAATGTCAATGAATTTAATATTTTAAGGTATTCTGGCCAGAATAGCATCCTTGAGGTGGCTTCTCAGTTCTTAAATTTGTATGACTATCACTTAACTTTTGCAAACTTTTTTTTTGAAACCAGAGAATTTGAAATTCCTCATGAAGAAGATTTAGAGCATCAGTATGAAATCCTAGGATCCTATTCAATTATGATTGAATTCTTAAAGCTGATTGTTCCCATTGGTACTAACAGCAAACATATAAACATTAATGATGTAATTGATGATCTACGTAAGCGGCTTTTAGATATAAAAGACCACACTTTGCAGATAGAATTGCTGCAGTTAATGTTTGCTACCACTTTTATAAAACAAGATGCATTTTCTACAATTAAAACTTTTAATTCATATAAACCATATGAAATATTTATGTGCAATGAAAAAGAAATTAGATTTATTATGTTTGCATTAAAGTCTTTAATAGAGGAAATCAAATTTAAGAAATTGTATCAGAATAACTCCAATGAGCTGAATAAACTAAATGATTTACATAAATTGGTAACTGATGCTACTTGGAGATTGGATCTGATAGCTAATTTAATAAGTTCGTCCAAATGTGAGGCAAAGTTACTCCACTATATGTTAGCTAAACCTGAATCTCTTATCAACATCTGCTTAAAATTTGCAGATTTTTCAAGAGCATCTCAAGTTTTAAAGGTAAGAAAGTTATTTATGTTACTTGTCTTTAATTAGTGGAGATTGTTAAGGATTAGTGTGACTCGAATTTTCTCTCCCTTATTATATCAACGACATGTATTTTAATTGCACATTGGATAATGTTTACTTGGGCGAGCAGGTTTTGGAGCCTAGATCCTGCACAAAGTTTTTGGGCATTTTTCTGGACCAGAACTTAAAATTTGATACTCATATTGCGAACTTGATCAGTAAACTGACGAGAGGTTGCTATGCTATTCGCCTTACATCCAGAGAGGTGGGATTGTCATTGTCGAGATCTGTGTATTTTGCACTTATAGAGTCTCACCTAAGATACGGTTTACCGTTTTGGGGTAGCTGCTCTCAAACTCTATTTAGGTCAGTATTTTTAATTCAGAAGAGGGCTGTGAGATTCCCTGCCGGGGTGGGTCCTAGGGAGCCTTGCAAGCCTCTGTTTCGGAAACACAGTATATTAACATTGCCGTGCCTTTTCATATTGGAATCTGTTTGTCTCATTTTTAAGAGGAGGGATGCATACAGTAGAGATGTGTTGGCTTACCAGACTAGAAATACTCATGATATTCTTTTACCTTTGCCAACTAGCGCTCTTGTATACAATTCAAAAAAGATGTTTAATCATCTCCCTCTGAATATAAAATCCTTAAGTACCTAATTACTTAAAGTTTCGAATTCAGGTTAAAAAATTGTTATTGGAACACATGTATTACACCGTATCTGAGTATTTTTTAGAAAATTTGTAATAGTTCGGTTTATGTATTGTCCTTTATTTGCTTTTGTATAATTTTCTCTGTAGGTATATATTTTGTTTAGCATGAGATCATATAGATTTTATTATTGTTATGTACATTTCACTTTGAGTTTTTGGTTGACTTTTATTTGGACTTTATTTCATTTAGATCTAAGTTTTTGAGTTCGATTTCAATTCTTCATGAAAATGTAGTACCTACTTATTAATAATAATTTTATAAAAAAAAGTTACATACTTAATACTTATTATTATTTTTTTATTATGACATGCCTTATTGACCGAAGTCCTTCAGCCTTTTATACAGCTTTATATTTTCAAATTTTAAAAATCAAAATTAACCCAAAAGAAATGAAGATTACTTACCCCTAACTAGATTAATAATAGAATAAGAAAATGTTATTTGGAAAGTTCTAGTTTAGAAAAATCCTTTAAAAAAATATTTTCAAATGGCCTTTTTTTTCTTCCAAAAAAAATCACTAGAAAAAGTTTTGCATCCTGATAAAATAATATAATAGACTATTAAAACTGTGCACAGTGGTCATGAAATGGAAAAAGTTTTCCACATTTATGCAGAGAACTGAAGGCCATTTTTTTTTAATAGAAGGTGAATCTAAATTTGGACCTAATTTTTAATTGCAAGTAACATTTTCTTATTCTATTTTGCTTTAAAATTAAAATAAAGGGTACCTACCTAAGTACCTACTTCTTTTTTCGCTGTTTTTTTCGGTAACTTTTCATTTTAAAATTTTTTGACAGAATTGTAGGTGGGTTAGAAACACTGACTTCATGATCATTTTTTAGCTTTTCCAATAAATTTTATGATTTACTTATCTAGTACCTATATTTTTTTATTTTTTTAAATTTATTTACTATTATTATATTATTTGTAAAATACAACTAGTAGCAAGTCATACAATAAAAAAACAATAGTGTAATAATCTGAACATATATAGAATAGAAATAGGAAAATCTGTGGCTGAAGGACCTAAAGTTGTAATAATTATTGTTATTATACTTGGCCAATAAAATACTTTACATAAATAAATAATAATAAAACAACAAAGCTATAAGTTATCTAAATGAGGCATGGTGGAAAAACTTACAATAAAGATCAAGACAAGCATATTTGAGAAATATTTTAAAATCATAAACGACCCAACGTTTGATGCAGATCACGAAACACTTGTTAATTCATTTTACAACATATGTATATTGCTATGATCTGTAGGTATAGTGGCTTCCATTCAAACCCAAATCTTATAATAATAATATAGATATTTATTTGGGCCAAAACCAACAACAATAAATCATCCTATGTAATAAAATTAACTTATACTATAATAACTAAACCTTGGTAACAGTAACATACCAGTTGGCACAAAAAGATATATTGAAATTATTTTATGAATAAAACAATTAAGGTGAATTTTCGCGTCAAAATTCAAGTTTTATAATATTATGTTGTCTGCAGGTTGGAGTAACATGGTCATATTTTTTAAGGCTTGTTGAAAATCTTATGCAATTATTTTGTAATATTTGTAACTTTTGTTTGTCTTTAAAATTTATATTTTTATGATAGATAACATCACCATAGTCCAAACCACTTAAAATAATAAAATCTACAAGCTTTAATTTTGTATTAGTAGTACAATTTAAAATGATACAAAATTTTAAGTTCATAATAAGCCTTCTTTACTATATTCTTTAAATGTCAAGTATTGATCAAAGATACCAAGGAGGATACCAAGGTTTCTAGCTGATGTAAAGGAATGTCATATTCATTAATAATAACTTTGAAATTAGTGTTACTTATTTTGGAATTAATATTTTTTGTACGGATTAAAAGTAAACTGGTCTTGTCTTCATTAAGTTTTAAGCCATGATCCTTTATTACTTTAAACGTATTAGAAATATCTTCATTTATTAATGAAACCCAATGCATAAGATTGTCATTTTTTATTTTGTGATATATATTTGTTTATCATCGGCAAAAGCTAATAGGTTACCATATTTCTTTGATAAATAAAAATCATATGTTTAAATTATAAATAATAAAGGACCCAGTACAGATCCTTAAGGAACTTTTTTTCAAATTTTCGATGATTTTGAAACATCATAAAAAAATTCGTTTGCAATTCTTGTAATTTGAAATTCATTTGATAAATAATTTGTAAACGGATTTACAAGTGTGTTTACTAAATCCTATATATTTAAGTTTTGCAAGTAGCAATTCATGATTTAGAAAGCCAAAGGCTTTTGCCAGATCTAGAAGAACAATAGGTAGTACTAGCAAAATTTGAATTCCAGTTTTCTAAAATATCATCTTTAAGTTTACATAATAATGTCGTGCTAAAATTAGCCCTTGAGCCACGGATTGATCGTTAGGTAAAATATTGAATTTATCTAAATAAGATATAATTTGATTGAAAAAATGATTCTTTCAAGAATACTGCGGAATTATCTTTTGGGGAGGAACATCTAATTTAGGTAGGGGTCTGATAATTCAGAAGCGATGCATTAGACGCATATATGGCATGAAACAGAGGGAGAGTTGGAAGGAAGTTTTTATAAAAAAACCTATAACCAGTTAGACATACCTAAAATGGACCGTTTGGTGAGTTAGAGGTTGTTCTCCTGGACGTTGTTAATCAAGAAGAGCACTGGTTTATCTCAATTGAAAACAAGGCTGTTACCAAGGCAGCATGCTTTCGATTGACATAAAATTATCTCCTACATTATCAATGTCCTAGAGATATTATATCTGAAAAGTTGTAAACTGATTATTTAATTTTAAAGTCTTTGAAAGTTTCTCCATTGACTTCCGAATGTCATCGTTTTTTCAAAAGTCATTAATCTGTAAAATACAGTAGTTGTAGTGTTTACTTATTCAAAACACGTCGCCTGTATAAACCCTACTAAGATTTAACCGAGGATTTAACTTACTAAACTGCTGGCCATTTGCTTTCGAGCAAGAAATATTTCGCTTAAATTTAAAAGTTAATATTTTCTGAACCAGATATGATATCGACCTACAGTTTTTAATGGTTTATAGATTTATTCCTTAGAAAACAATTGCCAAGATTGGAATTTCTTAAACTGTCAGAAAATGTTATGTACAGGGTGTTAAAGAAGACGATGATTTTTGCTCTAGTTTAAATAGCATGTAACTTTCACAATAATATTTTTAAATTTTATCATTGTACGTCAATTGAATCACTGATTCATAGTTAAGAAAGTGATATGTCAAATTGTGGATATCTGCTATATTTTAAGAAAAAGCGATTTTTTTGAAAAACCTTGTTTTTTCCCACTTTTTGGTAGCTATAGAACCCACTGTGCCTTGTATCGTGAAAACTTTGCAAGTGATTATTATACCTTATGAAAAGCTTTTTTATGTTCAGTAACAACAATTGTACCTAAATGTTGTGATGTGCAGTGGCGTATCTATAATTACTTATATTATGTCTATGGTTTATGAGTACCTATCTCACAATTTTTCATGAATGTTTTTTATTGGGAAGTACTCGCCCCTAGATTAGACAAGTTTTTTACTTATTTTTTTAGTTTTTCATATCGCCCTATAGGTATATTATACATTGTGTCTACAAAATTTTAAAAGAGTTAATTTTTTTATTTAATTAAAAAAAATATATTAATAATTTCTAACTTTTTAACACAATGCTATTCCTAAAATTAAACTTACATTTAAAGGGAAGCTTTTCATAAGGTATAATAATTTATTACTTTTTAAGTTTTTACGATACAACGCGCAGTGGGATCTATAGCTACAAAAAAGTTGAAAAAAAAAAAAGTTTTCCAAAAAAAAAAACGGTATCTCTTAAAATATAGCAGCAATCAAAAATTTGACATATAACTTTCTTTACTACAAACCAGTGATTCAATTGACGTACAATGATAGAAATTAAAAATATTATTTTAAAAGTTACATGCTATTGAAATTAGAACAAAAATCATCGTCTTTTTTAACACTCTGTACTTACCTATATAAAATTTTGTGACAGTTTAAGAAAATCCAACATCGGCAATTGTTTTCTAAGAGATAAATCTATCAACCATTAATAAAAATCGGAGGTCGATATCATATCTGGTTCAGAAAATATTAACTTTTAAATTTAGGCGAAATTTTTCTTGCTCGAAAGCAAATGGCCAGCAGTTTAGTTACCTAATATCTTACAATATTTTTGATGTAAAAAAATCTTCCAGTTTTTAAAAACATATGAATATATTCTTGATAATGATACTTGCTTTAAAACAGGCTTTATTAAGACCTAGATTTAGAATTACAAATAGTCAAAAGAATCCCTTTTTTAATCTAAAAGTACTAAAATGAATTACTTCTCAACGTTAGGTATCTATGTTTGCTAAGAACGACGTAAATTGTAGAATAAGACCATGGCTAATTTGATGACTATAATCGCTCAATCTCCGTTTTCAACTTTTTATAGGCATAAATTTCATATGTTGTTGGTTTATAATTACTTTTAATTCCTTGGTCATTATAGTAAACTCCTGGAGGGTTATTAGCAAAAAACGTCTTAACTTCTTCAATTTCATCCTTTGGTTGACAAAACTTGCATCTACAGCAACAACAACACCATCCTACAAAAGTATTAGTACAGTTGGAAGGCACCATTAAAACCAAAAAAAAAACTGCTTCCCAAACTTATTATTATCAATTAAGTCTTTTCAAGTAGCCACAGTAGGTTAGGTTAGGTTAGGTAAGAGTGGCAGACCCTTGGTTCTGACCAAGCAGTTACACGTAGTCCTAATTAGGTCCGTTGTGATACCACACGTGTTCCGTTGAACCCACCTTCATCAGATCTCTGATGGTTAGTGCGACGTAACCGCGGAAGGATTTTAACAACTCATTCAAACCAGCCACTACTGTTCAGAAATCTGCTCAGCCGTCCAAGTTGTAAGTTGCTTAGTTCCTCCAGGCTATCGAAAGATGGTTCACCCAGAGTAGTGAACCTCCTTCTTGCGAGGCCAGGGCATTCACACAGAAAATGTTGAATACTGTAGCCACAGTAAGTTGCAGCTTCCCATCAATGGTTAAAGCTAGCTTGATCACGAAAAGTAAATTATTATTAAAGTATTCCAATATCTAGCGATAACGTACCATATTGACACCATAGCGGCAAGGCAATAGCTAAATAAACTAGTAGCCATAAGATAATAATTAAAATTATTTTTTTCAGCATATAACTTTTATTATCCTTGCTAAGCTGTTTATTGTATGCTTCCATCCAGAAGCACTTTAAAGCTGCATATCCTAAAAATATTTTCCCAAATAGATATACATTTTACTAACTAGTTTTTCCGGCGTGCTTACAAGATTAAAATTGAAAGAGTTTTATGCCTCGGCTAGGAACCGAACCCAGAACCTCTCGATTAAGCCTCAACTGCGCTGCCAGTTGCGCTACGAGGAGCCTGTCTCCCTTATAACACCCTCCCCGATCCGAATCGCAGGAGATTCCAGACTGTTATAACTAACATAAAATTGAATAAGTTATATGACCGAAGTTTGTAAAAGAATATCAGCAGTAGAACCATGTAACGTCATAAGAATAGGAAAAAAAACATAGAAGGGATATTTCTTTCCGATATTATTTGGCACTATACAGGGTGACAATTTGAAAACGAACATCATTTAATATTGCCTCTACCAATGATAGTATAAAAATTTGGCGAAACACGTCAATTGATATATCGAGGGGGACATTTTTTAAGACATTTGTTGTCGTGTTACTTTCAACCCCCTAACCCCCAGGGCACCTACCCCTAAAATTTTAAATGGCAACCCCTATTTATTTTGCCATTTTTGTGTTCCTTATAAAATTCTACATATACAAACTGTATAATTTTTTTTCAAAATTGTGATTATTAACCTCACAAATTAATGAAATGTATTTAATATCGAATTTTAAAATGAATTGCATTCACCGCCCCATAGCACTTCGTTTAAAACTGTCTGTACCTACCAATACATACATTCCAAATTCCTTTATTTATTTACATTTCGTCTTCGATATCGCCACTAGCAAAAATAAAATGATACAGTTTATGTAGAATTTTATAAGGAACACAAAAATGGCAAAATAAACAGGGGTTGCCATTTAAAATTTCAGGGGTAGGTGCCCTGGGGGTCAGGGGGTTGAAAGTAACACGACAACAAATGTCTTAAAACATGTCCCCCTCGATATATCAATTGACGTGTTTCGCCAAATTTTCATACTATCATTGGTAGAGGCAATATTAAATGCTGTTCGTTTTCAAATTGTCACCCTGTATAAAGATTTTCTGTTTGATCGTTGAATTTCGGACCCGGAAATAGTTATACTATAGGAACTGAAAACATGTCGTTTTGCGGTTAAAACCAGCAGAAATATTGTAAACAGAAAAAGTATGGTTACTTATATTTCTATAATAATCTGTGTTTGGGTTGTTATGAATCATAAATATTTGACAACAGAAAAACCACATCTTTAGAATGAAACAGAAATACGCAAAATCTGATTTAAAAGAGCAAGAAAGATGATTCGAAAGATCATTAAAGTTCTTCCTATTTCTATCGAGTGATTTTACATAGTTCTAAACAAGAACAGAAAGGACAATATACAGGACATTTATTTTTTATCCTTTACATGGTTCCGCTGCAGGTCCTCCATGGCGCAATTGGCAGCGCACTTGAGGATTAATCGAGAGGTTCTGGGTTCGATTCCTAGCGAAGGCATAAAACTTTTAATCTTGTCTGCACGCCGGCAAATATTTTCATTTTATAATCAAATACTTTTTAGAGTTTTGGACGCCTTCTCATTGTCAACTAATATATGGTTCTTTCTCAAATTAGGGTCGATTTTTAAGAAGGAAAATTTGGAAAATTTAGTGTTTATCTATCGTAATATTGGGTTTATAGAGGCTCTCTGCTACGGTTTTTGTAATAATTGCTATCAGCAATGCTAAAAAGAATTTTTTTTTCACAAGAATAATTTCACCTTAATAAACAAAACTGTCTGTTAATGACATCTTATTATGCCCAAGTTAATGACAAAATGTCTTTATTGTTTAATTAAAAATATAAACAAAATTAAGTTAAAAGTTCATCACATACCTATTAAAACCATCTTATATAGCCATGTTATGTGTTAATGGAAAGAAAAAAAAACATGCATTTTGAGACTTACCGCGTCCACGTTAGTGACACTTAAAAAACATAACCATCTAAAAACTCGTAGAACTTTATTCAACAACTATTTTCGCCAAACTAAACTCGTCAAAACTATTCGGATCTTGATCTTTACGCCCAAAACTAATTTTTTTGCGTTATTGCCAAATCGTGTACAGTTTAAGGAAACTCTGAATCGTATGATTTTTTTCTGTCTATGTTAATGACAATGGATGAACTAATTTGCTTAATAACCCCACCAGTGATGAATTATTGTATAAATTAGGGTATCAAAGGTACTTTTTTAAACCTTCTAAATCACCCAGTACTAACATAATATGTATAACTATTTAATTCGCCGTGAAATATCTATGATTCTAAATAAAGTCACGTTAGTAACATTTCTGGTATTTAGCAGCCATTGAAAAAATAAACAAAAGTGTTTGAAATGTGGTAAGTTATTGTAACTAATGGGACTCATAAAATGTCCATTTCAGCCAAAGAAGAAAATCCTCAAATTGAGGGTTTGCCAGTAATTACTCAGGGACGACAAAATTTACCCACTTGTGAGAATAAACCATATCATTTTCAGAGCTTACTTTCTGTTTTTTTTTATAGGTAAAAAAGCAAAAAATCTTATTTAGGCACTAATAACTTACCAACCCCCATTTTTTCCTCTTCAGAACAATTTTTAGGATTAAAGTCTGCCAAAGTTTTAACAGCCTCCTTAGGCGACTCTTCTTCTTTAACGTCTTTGTATTTTAGCGTATCATTTTTTACTTCCGCCTTTTTTACTTCTTTATTGTATTCGTTTTTAAGGGCTTCATAATTATAATCGGTATCATCTGTAGCATTTCGTTTCTGCAACTTTTCACTGATGGTCTTGTTAGATTTGGCTTCGTCATCAAAATAAATCATATTCTCATCCTGTAGATATAACAAAATTAAATTCATACTTTTATGGGTTCCTTTTAGATATATTTAACAATAGCATAGGAGACTCCAGTAAGTATATAAGTAACCAAAAAATTTTGTGACAAAAATGTCTATAGGAATATACAATTAAATACATACACGAGTTAAAAGTAATTTATGTTATAAAAAGAAACGCTTAGAAGCTTGCTTTGCAAAGTCAGAAGTACATTATACATATAGTACAATTAAACATTTTACAAAAATTACATTCGTGTTAAAGTGGTCTCTTATTAGGAAATTAATAAATAACACTAAACATAAAATACGTATAAAACGTATTATTATTTCTTTTGGCGAAAAAAGTTGTGCAGCAAAGTTTCTCAAGAAACAGATTCCATAAATAACCTAGGATCAAATAAATTAAAAAAACTCCAACGAAGACGAAGAATGTATTTTTCAATTTAAAGTCGGACCTCACTGAATTCCGAAAATCTCAAAACTATGAAATTTTGTTGATAGCATCACAAGACTTGTCTATTATAAAATAAATTATGCTCTATATTTAACTACTTTTAAAGATACTATTTGTTTAGTTTTTAGCCAATTTACTTTTTTTAAATTATGGCTTTCATCCACAATACCACCGATCCACGGCTTAGATTCATCTTCTTCCGGATTAAATTCTTCAAATAACTTTTTCGGAATATTTTTGGGTTTTGTTATAATCTTTTGTAAATTCTCTCTATTTTCACGTTTTGCTTGTTTATGAAGTCTAAAATACTTTACAGAGTTGAAATTTTCATGTAATTTTAAGGTTTTTATGTCTTCTATTTGTATCATTTCCTCTTCGTCATATATGTCTTCCACATCAGAAGGTTGTAGTAGTTCGGATATTATAAATTCCTCTTCATCCTTCAAGTCAACTTTGTATTCGGGTAACCATATACAATTTGCTCTTAATAATAAACTTACAATTACTATAATTAAACGCATTATTTTTCCCTTTTTCTACAATTTGACACATATATCGTCAGATGTCTGTCATTAAAAATATCAGGCGTCGTTATTAGGCAATCCAACGATGTGTCCAAATGGCGGCTGGCTGGCAAATACTGCTTTGTAATTGGTGCACGTGACCATAAAAATAATGTTGCTGGTGGCATTTAACTGGTGACTCAATGCTTTTTACCAGCCAACCGCCATATTGAATCACGTGGTTTGGATTCCCTAATATGACTCGATGTTCTATTAGAGAATGAAAATTACCACCTTGTAAAGTAAATAAAATCGACAATTAAATTGGTTTTAGTATTGTGGAGGTAATATATTTTTTAATACTATCTACCTTACAAAATCATTGTTATAAACTTCATCCATCGAAACTGTAAGTATTGAAAAAACATTGGTAACATCAGAATGGAGTCAGTATAAATGTGCTGAAAGCTGTTATTAAAAGGTATTGGCAAAAATATGAAAAACATTAAAAACCAAGGATTCTTGTGGGACTCCCTGAATTGTAGCTCAAAAATCAACCGGAAGTTCATTTTTCATGCCGTTTTTTTTTAAGTTGGTGCTACAGCCTGCCAATGTGCTAAAAATGTCATTTTTAAATGCTAATATTTAACGCTCATTACTCTGTATTCTTCCTAATAAAAATGACTTTGTGCTGCCTAAATGTATTTAAAAACTGTTTCTATTTTATAAGCTACTAAACGCTTCAGTTATGAATAACTTGCGTTAGGTTTTTGCCTATCCTGCAGTAAATGCCACTTTGTACGCTTGTGTTTTCTTCTTTTGATATACCGGGCAACATAACCCCAATTTTTTTCGTAATTTTAGCAGTAAAGATTTAAAAATATTATGCGTTAATAAGGGTGTAAATTGTAATTATATAATATATATAAAAATTGGCATACTTTCAAGAGATTACAGATTGGAAAATTTTTCGTTTTATTGTATATCAAGACAGATGGGGTGTGTCAATGATGGTAGACTGGTGGAGTAAAGCACTCGCATGTTTATTTATTTATTTATTTAATATTACCACATTCTACAGAATCAGATCCAATTATCGAATGGGATATAAAAAAAAGTTTTAACATAATACAAAGCATTATAAAAAAGAACAACATAGATATAGTAAAAATAATTACACAATGATATATAATATGTAAATAATTACAGAGTCAGGCGTTTAACGGAGGCCACAGTGCAGACATGCATATTTAACTGGTTTTGAATTTTATTATATTTTTCACATATTTGATATAATGGAGAAAACTTTAGTGTATTTGTCCTTGGAGTTGGTAGAGTAAAAGTCAGGTAATTACGCGAGGTTGGCCTTGGCACCTGAAAGTGCAGGGACTGTAAAATATTCCCAGCATCAATTTTTCCGAAAAGTACGTTATGTAGAAAGATAATTTGAGATTTTGTTCGCCGTGTTTCGAGGCTTTCCATTGAAAATCTTGCCAAGAGACGATCGTGCGGAAACCGTATTTCAGGGTAGATTCCATCTAGCTTAAAACTGGTATACTTTAAAAAGCGTCTTTGAATTTTTTCCAGATTACTAATGTGGGTTTGATAGAACCAAATAACCGAGGAGTACTCAAGGCGTGACCTAACAAAGCTATTAAATAACAACCTAAGTGTGTCCCAACTCGTGAAATCTCCAGCGTTTCTTATAATAAAGCCCAGCAATTTTAAACTTTCTCCAACAATTTTAGAATAATGATCACGGAAAGAGAGCTTTGAGTCCAGCACAACACCAAGATCACACACCGTTTTAACATATCCCCATTTATACTATACTCATATACAATCGGATGCACTTTTTTAGTAAAGGTAATAATACTGCACTTAGACACATTTAATAGTAATTTATTTTTCTCACACCACCTATTCATTTTCTCAAAGTTATCTTGTAATTTCATGCAGTCCCTCTCGTCTCTAATTCTAAGATATAACTTGACATCGTCGGCATAAATTAAATGATCGACATCTAGGATAAAAATAAGGTCATTAAGAAATATAATGAAAAGTAGGGGTCCCAGATGTGACCCCTGGGAGACACCTGAGGTGGCAGCAAATTCTCTGGAATTTTGACCATGGCATTGAACATATTGTAGGCGGTTAGTCAAATATGACTCAAAAAATGCAATAAGTCTTTGTGATAGACCAAACGTAGCCAATTTATCGAGAAGAATACCATGATCGAGCCGATCAAAGGCTTTGGAGCAGTCAGTGTAAATGACGTCAGTTTGTTCACCCGCATCAAGAGATTCCGCAAGATCCTGAGTAAGACAAAATAGATTTGAGACGGTTGAGCGACCCTTCATAAAACCGTGCTGTTGAGCAGATATGTGAATGCTAATTGAATTATATATATATTCGTGTAAAATAATTTCAAAAACTTTCGAGAAATTATTTATTATACTGATTGGTCTATAGTTGGTAATGTTACTGCTGTCCCCTTTTTTTTAAAACCGGAGTTATGCGGGATATTTTCCACAGGTCTGGAAATGTAGAAGTTGAAAGTGAGAAATTAAATAGAATTGCAAGCGGACGAGCAAGAACAATCGCACAGTCTTTCAGCAAGAATGCAGGGATTTTATCAGGCCCTATAGTGGCTTTAGGTTTAAGTTGTTTTAGTACAGTAGTGACCACCTGTTCAGTTATTTTATAGACATCTAGGGGATTCTGTGAGGGATAGAAATCAGTCGAATCACTTATTTTTTTGGAGGAAGCCACATAGGAGTTCTGGAAAAATGAGGCAAAACTGTCTGCAATGGGATCTCGAATAATTGTATTTTCATAGGACATAGTATTTGGTAGGCTATGACTATTTTTTTTATCATTAATAAAACGCCAGAATCTTTTTGGCTCGTCTTTTATGTCGTTTTCAACACGGGAACAGTATAATTTATAGGAGTTGTTTATGTCATTCTTAGTAGCCCGGCGCAAATTTCGAAAACTTTCCAAATAGAGTGGATTATTTGTTCTTTTAAACTGTTTCAAATTTTTATATTTTAACTTTATGTTCTTTATTATTTCACCAGTAAACCATGGTGGGTAAGTTCGATTTCTTTTTTGCGTTTTTGGAACATGTATATCCAAAGTATTATAAATAATCTCATAACATTTTTGACATGCACTGTTAACATCAGTATATTGGGTTAAAACATCCCAATTTATATATGAAAAATTTTGATAAAGATTCACTAGATTCGCTCTTTTAAAATTATAAAAACTATTGTAATTTTTTTGTTTGTTATTTTTTGACTCCAAACGAACATCTAATGAAAGCACGATAGCAGGGTGGTGGTTATCCTCAACGGTTAATATGTCAACAGCCCTTTCAGTATAACCATTAAGGTTATTAATCAGTGCGAGGTCTAGTAGTCTGCCATGTGTGTTTGGTATTGTATTAATTTGCTTAAGGTTGGCGAAATTTATAAAATTAATTTTATTGCATCTTAAGCTCTAAAACCTATTTCTACCCCCTTTCCCGTCTTCGGAGTTAAAGAATTAGAAGAAATGCTTACAGTTCTTAACACTTTCCGCCTCCCCTGCAAGTCGCATGGAACAGGGAAAAATTAAAAAGGATTTCGTGGCAAGACTGGGGGATGTTGCATGTTGCTAATACTTCCTGATGGTTAAAATCACCCTTCCAGAGATAAAAAAAAATAGCAGGGATATTTTCATCCTTGGGTTGACAGCAACATCCACCTGTTCCGACCCACTACCACCTTTAAAACGAAATAGGGGGTGGTTTTGACCATGGGCTGGGGGTAAATAATTTTGGCTCCATCCCTTCTTTATAATGCACCTCTTGTCTCAAAATCTCTTTCAAATTTACGTTTTTCTTCGTCATGTTTTGACTTATCCCAAGGAAGCACGTAAGAATGGTAGTTTTTGGCTGTTCTCGGTGGTTGCGGAAAAAGTAGAGGAGTTAAAATTTTTTTTTCCTATTCTCCACCCTAGAAAACGGGGGAGGAAGCAGGTTTTTAGTACTGCAGAAAGACCATCCATATCTTTGCCTCCTTCACTCCACTGTTGGGTGTAAGGAGATAATATAACGTTTTTTTCTTTATCGTTTGTAAAAATACCCTACGTGATACGAAAAAATGCATGAGCTTTGCGGAATTAGATCAACATAATTAAAAGAAATCACTTCTGAGAACCAAATCATTTCTCAAAATTCATTTTGTAGATCTGTGTAATTATTCATCGGTTCATTAATAATATTTATTAATATTTTTTTTCCAGATATTTGGAATGGAATCGTCTTTACTCGCACAGGAAATTACTTTTACAGAAAAACTGCAAGAATTAAAAGAAACGTTTAAAAGAACTCTCAAAATAAGAGAAATTCGTCGGGCTGCACCAAATGTAACTGTAGCCACCTTAAAATTGCAGTTTGATGATATTGCGGAAGAATTCTTCAAAAAAAACCCTGTCTGTGTCAATGAAGAATTAGATAAAACAGTAAATGAAAATATTGAAGGCTATCCATTTCTCGAGCATTATAAACATGAAAACGAGTTTTTCCTGAATTTATTTGATATGGCAATAACTCAAACAGAAACAATAGAAGACTCGAGGGCTTTGTTACATTTAGCTTCAAAATATAATACCTTAAGTGAAAGGGACTCCGATCTTTTCAGATTCAGTAGAGCATTGTTGATTTTATTTAACGAAGTAGCAGCAAGTCATAATTTGACTTTGCCCGAAATTCTCCTAAATCCAGGAATCTTATTAGACCGAGAAAAATTTCAGAAAGAAGAAAAGTTTTATAATTCTTTGGAGGACTTGTATGATGAGTTTTGCAAAAATATTACGATGGACGAGGTGGGAAATTTTAATAAGGATCATCCAAGTTATAGAAGCATTCAGAAAGTGAACAAACACTGCATTGACTATTTGGAAGATAAATTTACCAAGGAATCTGGTGAATGTATTAAATATCTCCAAAAACTGTATAATTATTTAAAAGCTTTTTCTAAGGTTTTATACATCGAAAAAGATTCCTCTGAACTAATTTCAAATGGAAAGAACACGTCATATTTTGACCTGCTATTTCACAATAGATCTGAATTGATGGGAAAACTACTTTTTCAACAAAATCTGGATCCAACTGAATTTGAGAAATATTTTGCTAAACTGAAATTGGATTTTTTATATCATGTCACCGGAAATTGTTTTCCTACGGTGAACTTGCATTCTGAAGAAAATATTACTAAAGAAGAATTGTATCCCGAAAATATCCTTTATACTCCCACAAAAGCGATAATCACGTATATTCAGAAGAGAAATTGGCTTCTTGCCTTAATTTTAAATGAAATGTACAACGTGGACGATGTCGAGATAGATGTTGGTGAATCAAGAATTCAAAATTTCCTGAATTATTTAAAACTGCCAAAAATTGACAATTTACGGCCGCTTTTCAAAAGTAATGAAATCGTTACTGCTTTGCAAAATGAAATCAGCTACCAGAAAGTACATGATTATATTCACGATGAAATGGGTAAACAGGAATTCATGTCTTCAACACAAACTAGCCATTCCGCTCAAAGTTTAGAAGCTGCTGAGGAAATTTGCGAAGATGAATTAAAAACAACCAATTGGAAAAAATTATTCAGTATAATCGATAGTATACCAGAAAATCAAATCAAGAAACAAAATAATTTTATCCCATTGAGAGATATGGTTTTGGCTAATTTAATTCGGGATGCATTTGAATGCGAGTATTACAAATTTTCGTTGGGCATTTGTGATCGAAATCTGAGAACTGATTTGATTCTGGAAAATTTAAAAGCATGGCCGGTAGATTTCTGTATAAAAATCATTAAAGCTGAAATATCAAGATTTGATCAAGAGCATGATGAGCGAATAGATGAAATTAATTCTTGGTTACGGCATATTCAGCACAGTAAAAAGGTGGGTATATTGTCTCGTATTCGAATATATTTAGTATAATATACTCTTTTATATTAGAATTTATAAGAACATTTTTTATATACAGGGTGTTGCAAATTCGTATTTCATCTTCGGGATTTCGGAAACTGTAAGAGATACAGCGAAAAATGATGGCAAGGTTAGGTTAGGTTAGGTAAGAGTGGCAGACCTTTGGTTCTGACCAAACAGTCTTACGTAGTCCTAATTAGGTCCGTTGTGATACCACACGTGTTCCGTAGAACCCACTTTCATCAGATCTCTGATGATTAGTGTGGCGTACACCGCAGAAGGATTTTAACAACTTATTCAAACCAGCCACTACTGTTCAGAAACCTGCTCAGCCGTCCAAGTTGTAAGTTGCTTAGTTCCCAGAGCAGTGAACCATCTTCTTGCAAGGCCATTCACACAGAAAATGTTGAATACTTTCTTCCTCTTCCTCATTTTTGCAACTTCTGCAGAAGTCGTTAGGGGGTATTTGCATACGTTCGGCCTGTCTACCGAAGAGGCAATGTCCCGTAACAACCGCACTAATATTTCTCACGTCTTTTCGACTGTCTCAATAGCTCTGCGGTTCTCTTTTTATCGAATGTGGGCCACAGTTGCCTGGATTTACTACAGGTTGTCAACCCTGTCCATCTGTTTTGTGCAAGCTGCTTGGCCGTGTAGTCAATCTCCTCTTTGACCAATCCCAGTGGTTTGTTCACTGTATTGTCTGCTAGATCAGCTGGCATGCCTGCGCCCTCTCTTGCGAGCGCATCGGCACCCTCGTTGCCATCTATTTTGGAGTGTCCAGGAACCCAGCACAGAATAACCCGGTGTTGGTTGCCAAGTTAACGCTGCTGGAACAGATTGCCTTAATCGCCGCCTGACTATCACTGAAGATGGTGATTGACGAGGCTACTCCCAGGCCAAGGTGTTCTTGCAGGATATTGACCGCCTTCTCTACTGCCAGTACTTCTGCTTGAAAAATAGTACAATAGTTGGGGAGTTTATACGATTTCTGTATTTGTAAATTTTCGGAAAAGACTCCGGCTCCCACACCAACGTCCATTTTTGAACCGTCTGTGAAGATTGTGTGATCTGTTTCGTTATATACTGATTGCCTTCCCACTCTTCCCTACTCGGAATGAGTATAGAATACCTTCTATCAAAGCATGTTATTGGGACAGAGTAATGAGTCGGGTCTCGTAGATTATTTCCCGGGTGTATCTTTAGTATACTGCTGTGCCCGTAGTTGGTCCCTCTAGCGCCGCTGTCGGGGTTGACTTAAGGGCTTCGGTTATTTCTAAACAAGCTGCCCTTTGTATTTTTGTTATTGACTTAGTGTGCACTGCTTTTTCCAAAGCGGTCCACCAAACCAGGACCCCGTATGTTAATATAGGTCTTATAATGGCCGTATAGATCCAGTGTACTATGTGGGGTTTTAGTCCCCATTTTTTTCCAATTGCTTTTTTGCAGGCATATTATGATACCGACGCTTTTTTCACTCGTTTTTGCAAGTTTATGCCCCAGTTTAGCTTGGAGTCAAGTACCAATCCTAAATACTTTGCTTTTTCCTTAAGCACTAAAGCATTATTGTCGAGTACTGGGAGTCTGAAGTTCTCGATCACCCTTTTGCGTGTGAATAGAACTACCTCCGTTTTTTTGGGGTTGATTTTCAACCCGCATTTCATGGCCCACTGTTGTAGTATTCGTAGCGTCATTCCTGTTAGGTCGCTGATTGTGTTTACAAATTTACCTGACACTAGTATAACTATATCGTCAGCGTATGCAATCACTTTTATTCCAGCCTTCTCCAACGCTATGAGAACTTTATTTAGAACTCTCAGCCAAAGTGTTGGTGACAGAACCCCGCCTTGCGGAGTTCCTCTTTCAGCAAATCTGACCATCTCGCTGCTTCCCAAACTGGAGCAGATTTGACGGCCTTTCAACATCCTCCTAATCCAACGGCAGATGTAGTTATCAACCCCTGATTCTATTAGAGCGTCGCACACTGCCTCGGTCGTGATGTTATTAAAGGCTCCTTTATGGCAAAGTTGCGGAATTAATGTATGTATGTCTATTTTGGTTTCAAAATTTTGGAAAAATTGGTGACAATTTATTAGACTCATATTAACCTTAACAGAAAAATGAACATAACATCGTTATGGGAGACCTACTTAAAGAAAACTTTTCTCCGGTCTTGCACTGTATATCCCTGCTCCGGTACCATTTTGGTCTTTGAGCGGTCTATGTGACAGTTTATTGCCCCCAAGAGTAATTTCTGATATTTTATTAGCCAAACCTAGGACTTATGTGGTCTGAGCGCAGAACTTAGGTTCTCCTATAGTCTCCCTTATGAGTTCATGTCCAGTTCTATGTCTGCAGTAATATTTTGCGGTCTGAAGAGTCTCAAGCTTGTATCTTCTTTTTTAAATGTATTTATAAATGACCTTAACAGGGCCGTAGCCAGAAATATTTTTCGGGGGGGGTTATTCTGGGGCGAACATTTTTTGGGTGCCACGCCCTTTTTTGGGTAAAATACCCATAGATAGAGAACTAAAAACAAGTATTTTTATGTCTGCCACTTTAATTTCTTGTAAAAGTTTTTTCTATTTACCGACCTTTGTCCAATTTTCATCGCCTCCACATATTAAACAAACAAAACAAAAAAAGTATTGGTATTTTGGTATGACATATAATTTATGATTTATGTATAACTTATTAACATGCACGGGAAAAGTAAAAGCGTGACAACTGTAAACTGTAATTAATTACAAGAAATGTATTGGATTTTAAGATACTAAATTTAAACGTCGCGCTTTCTCAGTAAGCAAATTAAGAACTTCTAGGTATTAAGCGAGCAAGTAGTAAATTATTTTAGATTTGTTAACATTTCGGGGGAGGGTTACAACTCCCCTAACCCCCCCCCCCCCCCCCCCCCTGGCTACGGCCCTGGCGCCAATATCTTCATTCGGTGCGTAATGACTTCTTAGACAACTATACCAAATTCCAAATTTGGTTCTGATCGGTCAATGAATTATAAAGTTATTGGACCGTTTCCAGACTACCAGACTTTATACACGCTTACACGCACTCTATATTTATTTTAAACTAGGACTACTTTACTTATACTATACATACCTTTTTAGCTACTCCTTCATTTCATATTTACAGTTTTACATACACTTTAACAATAAAATAGTATATATGCATATGCACAGCACATCACATAATAATTAATAATATCACAACGAGAATTTGTAGGTACTTTTACTTTGCATTAGTTTCTAAATCAGTAAATCAAATCACCACAAGAATATTACATTTGTTGGCATTGTTGGCTATAATACTATAACCAATCCTTACAAAATCCAGAATGATCTAATGGCAGCGCAAATGCAAATAATAACATAGACAGCCCTACCATACAGACCCACATAACAAAGTTTTTGTTTATTATGTGATACAGACACACAACGTCTAGAGCTCGTCTGATCAGCAAGTTAAAACGCGTCGCGGCTCGCGGCAATGCGGCAAATGTTGCCAGTGTTGCCACTGTTGTCAATCTTCGGACGCCAGATTTAATTCCGAATTTATGATTTCTCTTACAATACCGAATTTTTTTCGGGTTTAAATTTTGTTGCGAATTACTTAATTTGAGATTTTTAAGAAATATTTATTTTTTTACTTTTATTGAAACACTTTAAAGTTTAAGATTTTTTTAATTTTAAAAATTATTTTTGTTTCATTCATCTTTCTGATTTTTTTACGATTTTAATTAAATTTTCTGAACTTCATTATTAAATAAATAATTTCGGGGGGGGGTTCTAACCCCCAAAACCCCCCCCTTAAATACGGCCTTGGACCTTAAGACAGTAACAAATAGTACTGGCACCGAGGCCTACAAATTTTTCAGTATTTTAACAACAATAATTTAGTTGAGGTTGTAGGTGACACAGTATTTTAATTTCTCCAGGTGAAGTGGGGAAAGATCTAGAATGTTCTCCATTGCGAATGTTGTGGTCGTTTCCAGGGCTCTTGGGATCCTCAAGTAGGTCAGTCATTGTAGGCTCCCTAGCTTTGATATTGTGGTTTTCTGTTGTGCCTTTACCACTACACGAAAGCTGCATATGTAATAGCGGGTCTCATCACTCTTGTATAGAGCCAGTGCAACTTAGGCGAAGATCTAAGTTGCTAGGGTTACTTACTCACCAATGGCGTTACAGCCTATGAATATCATATCTTAGTAATCTTTGTGTCATGTTTTAGGATAATATTTCGGTTTGGTCGGCATCAGCATCGTATTGTTAAAGCAAATAGTGTACCAACCGATTCAGAGATTCATGTCTGTTTAAAAAAGTATAGTGTACCACTCGCACAAAATCTTCATTTTCCACTCGTATGCTTTGCGAAACGAGCTTTAGCGAACCTTCATACTTGTGGGAAATGAGTATTAATCCGTGTTCGTTTTACAATGTAATAATAACCTATTATTTTAGGTAATGAATATTCTTGGTGTTCCATCGTGGTCCCAAATGTACAATATGTGTATGCATCAGCCAAAGGAAGTAATTAAGCAATTATTGGTCTGTAAAGAGGTAAGACAGTAAACGAATTATGTTTTATTACACGAGACAACTTTACTTCCTGACGACACAAAATACTTTTTTATACTCTCTTTTATTCACAAGCCTATACTTATTTACTTTTAAAACATTATTATTTATTTACTATATTTGTTTTTCTACTCTTATATTAGTAAACATTGTTTTACGTACAGTTCACTCTATAAGTAAATACATTCTTACGCACAACTGTGCGTAAAAAATAAAAACGCGCAACTGTGTGTTATGATGCATAAAAACACACAACTGTGTATTATTATGCCTAGTATACAATCAAGTTAGCCTTGAACCACTTAAATCATGACATTTATCTTACTTGCGTTTTGAATATTTGACAATAACATTGTGATTATTTGATATTTTAAGTTCAAATCGATACTTTATAAATTATAAACCGATCTTCTAGTTAGAGTCATAGAAAAAGTATATTACGTATTGCGTGTTGCAAAGCAATTACGCACTCATGTAGTCACCGCACTCACTGCTACGCGGCTCTTTTGCAATTTTTCCGTTCGTGCGTAATATGCTTTTTACCACACTTAATACGTAATATACTATTACACACCGGGATATCTAAAAGTTCATACCGATAGACTAATATCTATTTCGGCCAAGAAGGCAGCGCGCAACGACGGCGATGTTGTTTTTGGACATTAAGAATTTTCCTTTTTGTCAATTAGCTCTAGCAAGACTGTACAATTTAATTTATTTTTTAGATCGACTTATTAATTGAATTTTTGGAACTTCATGAAGTCAGCAATAATATGCTATTGTGCATCGACGAAGAGTTGTTAGAAAACGCATTTGAATTAGGAACTAGCGAAACATCAATCAAAAAACTATTAAATTTAATTCCATTTGAACATACCGTTAAATTGTGTCAAAATTTGCTCTCCATATTGAAAAACGTTAAAAATTTACGATTTGTTGCTAAATATTTACAAAAAAATACGAATGATGAAAGTCTGAATAATATTTTACTAAGTTTAAAAATACTATCAGTGTTTCAACCAAACGAATTTGATCAGCAACTGTTGTTACTACTGAAAGATCCGATGAGTATAATTGAAGTTTTTATAATGAATACCAAGTTGGATAAGTTGACTGCCGTGTTTGAAATATTAAAACCAATGATTCCGGTCACGGAGTTTAGTGAAGAAACGGTGTCTGTCGAAAAAATTGATGAACTCTTAAGGCGATATGCAGAAAAGAGCTTAGATTTTCGTGTTATTACTCAACCTAATCCCCGATTGTTAACGACACCTGATCATAAGTTACTGCAATCATTAGATTCCCTTAATTTAGACCCATCATCTAAGGGTAAGTACAGTCTATTTTTAATTTATTTGATATAGTACAGAGTGTCCTAAAAGGTATGGTCAATAATAAGGATTTAGGGCGATTGAATCAAAATAAGCTTAAAACATCATATAAAATTGTTTCCTATGTCTCTTAATTACCGAGCTACAGTCTCCTAAAGGGGGGACTATGATAATGGTTTTCACTAAATATTTTTCTACATTACACAGTAGAAAACTTTTAGTGTAATGTCACGCTTGTAATTATGACTAATGTCTTTACAAGTGAACTTTTTACTTATTTCTATAAGTTTTGTTAGAGGTGCAGGTATGCTGTCGAAGTGTATAACAATGACAGTAGGCGTCGGTACTCGTAAAATTTTACCGTGTTGTAAAATATCGGCATTTTTCCATCACTTCCGGTTACTTATACCGAAAGTAGCTTCCAACTTTGTTATTTTAAATATATGAACAGAAAGAAACGTTTTTTTAGCTGTAAGCGGTCAAAGTGGTGCATCTATCTTTTGCATTAAAGTACACAGGGACGCCAGAGGTAATGGGTTCCCTGGGGCACAGGTAGACAATGACAGGCTGTTTCGTCCTTATTAGGACTCATCAGAAAGCCAAAACCCGTAGCGACTCCCAGTACAGCGAGACTATTCTTTCAAGACATTTTTGAGAATAAAAATGGGATGAAAACCCAGTAACGCCATCAGTAGGAACCAACTCAATGCAAAAGATAGCCATCTAACGTAAAAATATAGAACTAAATAAAACAAGTACGGTGGAACAACAAACACCTATATACTGTATACTGTACTGTATAGGAAACGTTTTACGCTTTACTACATTTTTCTACAGGTTTGTAGATTCAGCGCGATCTGTATTTGAATCTACAAACTCGTAGAAAAATGTAGTGAAGCGTAAAACGTTTCCTCAGCGCGATCTGTATCTGTAATATTATATTATATAGGGTTTTTCATTTTCTACGCATTCAAAAAATTATAACTTCAGGTTTAACCGGACATCCGAAAGTTATCCGGAAGCTAATTTCTTAAGTAGAAAATAAAAATTTAAGGTAGGAACATGAAAGTCATTTTTTTAAGACGTGCCAGTAAAATGCTATAGCTTGTCAAAGTTTCAAAGTCCAAAAACGTCATTATTTTAAATGCTAATATCTCAAAAACTATTCGGTTTAGGAGTTTAATCTGTGATACAAAATACGTTTCGTTATGAATTTCAAGAAAAATTCAAAATTGCCAAAAAAAATCATATGCTATTTAAAAACAAAGTTGACAGCTACTTTCGGTATAACCAGATATGATAAAAACACCAATATTTTAGAGGACATTTCGAAAAATATATATGAACGTAAGCTTAAAAAAAACGTTTTTTCTCAAAAGTTCTAACGAACGCTCGTCGTGGATATTCGGGTGTTCGCTTGGGTCAAATTAATTTGACATTAATTTACCATTTAATTTTGGTAATGTTGACTCCTTTTTTGGCCGATTAGTATAATTATGTTTGTTATACTTTTAGCATTTATTATGCCAGAATATGTCCCTACAAAAGAAGAATGGATCGGCAATACTGACGTTATTGAATGTATGTGTTGCATGAACGTATTTTTTTCAATGTTTAACAGACGACACCATTGCAGAAGATGTGGCAGGGTAGTCTGTGCTAGTTGCTCACAAAAGAGGATGCTTGTAAGTGCTTTACATCATATTATATTAAGTACTAGAAAACGTTTTTCCCCTAATAATTAAGCAACATACTTCTTTAAATTAGGTATTAATTAATATCAATTTTCAATTAGTTTGCATCTGAAAAAGACATTCCCTAAAGGTCAGTTTTAAATTTCTAAGTTTAGTGAAGTCAGACCGAACCAAATCTGATTTATACGACGAATGGTTCAGTTCAAAAAGTTACACTAACTTTAACTGGTATGTGACATCACGCATTGTGGTGAAAGATAATATTTTTACGACTCAAATCAGGTGGTCAATAGCCGTACGCAATTCACGCATTTGTCGTTAGTAAGCTGTTGATGTAGTGACCTTAATTTAATTAAATTCCAAATGACCCAACTCCGCAATGTCACCATACTCAGATTTTTCTAAAAAACGTTAGAATCGGGCGCCAATTACAGTACATTACTGAACAAAACGACCCAGAGTATAATGAAAGAGTTTATGTAAAAAACAAAAAACTTGCCCGTTATGTCAGATTAGAACCGCCACTCGCGTCAAAAGGTTATGCAACCGTGCTCGCATCCTCGCTCGTGACGACCATGCACGGTGATCTTTAAAATTCAACTTGCTTATTGGCATACCATTATAGGTTTATCGTGGTTTCAAGTATCAAGCTCCAGTGCAACCCGCTGTGAAACCTTTATGGATTAAAAATAAGTTTAATATGTACCATGTCATTTACTTTTTTTAGGTTCCTTCATATGGAGACATCTTAGTACGCGTATGTTCAAGTTGTTACCATCAAACATTCAATGATCATTCGATAAGCGATGATACAGTTTCAACAAAGTCAATATTAGATGATTATTGGATGTTGACAGATGATCCTGAACATAATGGAATCGTGAGAGAAGAGTTTTCGTACGAGTTTGCACCCAGTGTATCATTATGTTTATCTCTGATGAAATTACATTCAAATTGTGAAGAATATTCCAAGTAAGTATTATTTAACTAATTTTTCCTACAAAATGAAATTATGTTTTGCATAAAAATATAGCGGATTTGGTACTTAGTTTTATTTTTTTTATAGACAACACACAATATACAGCTTTTTTATATAATATGGACATGTCATATTAATAAAATTACTTTGTGTTGTATTTTGTAATGCAATATGCTTTTTCACTATAACCATAGACCAAATTTTGCGAAAACTGACAAATTGATATAAGTACTTATATAATTTATTTTTCCTAATAACGTTAGACGCATTTGATTTGTAAGGTGCTGTTTAGAATTTCCATACAGTTTGGCCTTTTCAGCGAGATGCACTATATCATCACACTATTTTTTTATCTCACAGATCCACCTGTATTTTTCATATATATTTTTATGACATTTTCTGGTATAACTTGTTCCCCGGCTTATGGAAGACACTTCAATATTTAAGTTAGGCATATTACGTCTGTTTCGTATGATTTAGAGTTTTTCGTCTAAGTTCAATCTTGAATAGATCTTATATTTTGAAATTAAATCCATTTTTCAATTATCAAAACCAAAAAAAAACAGTAAACTCAATAAGCAGACTGGCAAACACACTGCTTCACGTGACTAGACTAAAAATGTTGCAGCTCTGTAAGTATACGTAAAACGTTCTAAAAACTGTAGCAGATATCCTGGCCTAGAAACTTTTTTTGCTTTTCGTCGACTCAAGGTCGACAACTTGTTTTGTGACAGATCTCGCTAGTTCTGCAACGAACAATATACGTAGCGTGTTGCATCGAATTCTATGGATGGCCTCGACTGAGTATGGACAAGACAATTATACTTAACAAGAATTATTTAAGACATAAAAAACGGAAATATTTATAATATCAGACCAGGTGCGGCAGCTCTTATACACTAGCTGCCACTGCATAGAGGTTATATACACTTATACTATCATCCCTATTCAGCACTAACATCTTAAATTAAAACCTAATAAAAATATATCCCAATAATAAAAGTCTTCCTAGTATCACGAAACTTGTAAAAATTATTTAAAAAAATCCGCGAGAGTAGGACGTTTGAAAACAAGCAGATGTACGTCATCCCATTAACCACAATTCTTTTATTTGTCAGTTGAGTGGCCAATTACATTATTATCTTTATGTCGATAACTTAAATAGAAAAATATAGCTTAGAGACAGGAAACAAAACTCGAAGTGTAAGGTCATCGGCCGCTATCGACTCGAGTGTTTATATTTAAAATTTAAAAGTTGACCTCACTTTTGGTTGAACCGTAAGTGGTTTTAAAACAACAATTTACACACTTATTAGCTCCTAAAATTTTTAAATCTCTACTTCAAAAATTACGAAAAAATGGGTAGGGAAAACACCTTTTGTGTCACCCGCTATATATTATAGCATATAGGTAGTCGTGAAATAGGATAGTCGTATCTTAACAAAGATTCGGAATTATCCGACTCCTGAAGTTAAACAGACCTTTCATGGATTACCGATCTTAAATGGAATCCGATTAAGGTGACTGACCGTCGATTCACGTGAACCCGGCGGATTCTGGCGGCTCTCGGTTCAGTTAAAAATTAAATTTGAAAAGATTGCCTGACTCGTCATGGCGGTGTTATGTCGTGACGTTGACGCTTGAAGCGATTTCTCATATTATTTATTTATTTATAACGCGAGTCGGACTTTTTGGTCGATATGTCGACATGGATTAGATATAAATCAATAAGAACTATTTTAGATGGGGCTCGCCATATTGCATGCGTTCCACCATATTGCTCAGATCCAGTCAACTCAACACGGATCTGATGGATCCCGGCTCAAATTATTGAATAAGGCCGAGAAGGAGTGAAGCTGAAAAACAGATTTGCCTTGTGATCAATGACCTCTCGTGATTTTTGAATCGACGAATACGCGACCTGGTTTAGTGAGTCGAATCTTTGCACTGATCTGGTGACCCAAATCCCAAAAAAGACCCGAATTACACATATCTATATATGCATCTGGCATAGGTATAAATTGAATTTGTACCATTGCGCCCAAAAAAAACTGGGACAGCAAAATGTAGTTTAATCTCCCAGACTATTAGCTTGTTTTGAAGTTGTCAATTTAATTTAATTTTGTGACTGACAGTGACGTGTTATAAGAAATATTTTTTGGAATGCCCGCGTTAACCACTGAGCAAAAGCGATCATTTACACTCGATTGAGAGATGGGCATCAAATAAGAAACATCGCAGATGAATAATTAAGGATTAGCAAAAATACCGTGTTGTTAGCTAAGCACAAAATTATAGAATATGGAAGTATTGTAAGAAAAGCAGGTTGTGGTCGCCCAAAATATCGAATGACGGCCAAGATATAAAATTAATTAATTTTCTTAAAGATCATTCATTCGAAACAGCAATAAAAGCTAAAGAAGAAACACATTTTTCTGGTTCGGCTAATACAGCGCATAGAAAAATTCGTAGTTTGGATATAAAAAGTTGGTGTGCTGCCAAATAAAATATTTTTGTCCGAAGCAAACAACAGAGAAGAGTAGAATTTGCTTATGAAGGTAACATATGGGAAACCGTAATATTTTCCGATGAAAAACCTTTCGATCATGCAATAACGGAAAAATCCGGATTTATAGGTACGAGATACGATGAAAGATATCCAAATAAGACTAATCAAAGTGGACGCTATTCTATAAACGTTTGGGACTGGATTAGTGCAAGGGGCCTAGGAGTTTACCAAATAGTGCAGGGGAGACTCAATGCACCTGCACCATTATATTGCAACATATTAAACCAAGTTATGATACCATCTGTCGATGCAGTATATGTCCAATATTTTATATTTCAACAAGATTATACTCCTATACATAAAGCCTGCATAGTTCAAAATTATTTATAAGAAAATCAAATTCGTGTTCTGTCAATTGAAAACGTTTTGGGTGAGATGGTAAAATTTATATATAAAAACAACTTCCAGCCTAGAACTCGGGATGAATTAAGCCAAAAGATAATGGAAATATGGGATGCAATAACGCAAGAGTATACGAGAAACCTAGTGTGGCGTTTACAAGTCTTAAGATAATAACGGTGCAACTACCAAATATTAAAAAACATGTTATTATATTAAGGTTTAAATATGATTGAAATTTAAATTTATAGGAATATAATATTAAAAAATATTATTTTATTTTTGTTCATTTCAAAACGCTAAATACGTGTATTTTCATTTTTCCTCGTTTTTAAAAATTTTAAAAATGTAGTATTGTTGTTTTGGTGTTACACCTTTTCACTTTCATGACAACAATTATAACAACAATGATAACCTTTCCTCAATAGATTTTAAATATTCCTTATAGTCAAGGAGCTACTTTACAACAAAAATTTTGCTATCCCAGTTTTTTTTTGGGCGCAATGGTACCTGGTCCGGCTCTGCTCGAAAAGGTTTTAAAATTTGAGATTTTATTTTTATTTTATGGTTAAAGGGATAATGAGGGTTTTATTGCAGTGAAAAGATCAAGGGTATAATTCTGCAAATACTATCCCTATAATTTAAAACATCTGTATTGTTTTCTGTGACATGACTAAGTGCTCCACAGAGAAAAAGCTCAACAAACATTAAACTAATTACAAAGTAAAATATTTTCTTTACTGATAAATTACCCAACTCTCCTTTGTATTTATACTTATTTGCCTTTAATATACATATTATATTTAAATTTCTATGCTGCCAAGGAGTTCGAGATTGGCACTGTATGTAACGTATACTATCGAATATTCTAGATAAATAACTATTAATTTTTATTTTATTTTTAAGGTTTTTATTGGAACAGTGTGAAATTCTTCTGAAGCTATTTATTCCAACTCAAGAACCAATGCAAGAGATCGATTATTTACTTATAATAAGGATGCTAAAGTAAGATTTAGGTCACTAATTACATTACATACATTTAAATTTTAACCTCTGCAAGAGTTTTTATAAGGGATCATATTTTTATAGAAAGAAATCAAAACATTTTTTATTTGTCTTGAGAGTTTTGACATCTTTGTATATAGTAGTAATTTAAATGCAAATTTAACTGTAGTATACATTTTTTTATAAAACACTCTAGAATACAAAACAATCTTCGACCAACTTATAATACCTCAAAGCATATTTTCAGTTCAAATTCATAAAATATTCTATCGCTTATTGCTACTACATACTCCTTGTAATAATAATTATGTTTAGATCTTTAGCTATGGCTGCGAAAATGGCCTCCTATGGCACCAGTCTTCAGTACGGATCTACGTCAGCAGATCGAATTCTTACTCAGGCTGAGTTAGTTGGACTTTTGGCAGAAAGAGGTTGTTTAAATTTATTACCAACATCAGGAACAATGCCTTTTATTGATTCTATTACGCTAAGAAGCCTCACCAACAAGTTATTAGAAAGAGAACAGTGGAATTTGGCATTGGAAGTTTCAACTAAAGCTGGCCTTGATAAGTCTGGTAGGTTGTTTAATAAAATGTAGTATGAGAGGCACTTAAAATGAAACAAAATACTTTTTAAATTGAAAAATGTTTTGTCCGGCGTACAGACACGATTAAAATTGAAAAAGTTTTATGCCTCCGCTGGGAATCGAACCCACAACCTCTCGATTAGACCTCAAGCGCGCTGCCAATTGCGCTACAGGGGACCTGAAATTCTCTCACCAACTTCGGTCACATAACTTGGTCAATTTTATGTTAGTAGTAATAGTCTGGAATCTCCTGTGATTCACAGACCGGAGAGGGTGTTATAAGGGAAAGGAAACTCACTCACTACCACTGAACATTAAGATCTATTTTTCTTTTATCCGTACATCGACGACATATAGCGTTATTTTCCGGAATCCGAAAGATATCTCTGAACAGTACATCTAGCCGTAAATAGTTTAAAGTAGTTATGTTGGCGTCTGTAAATAATTTTTAACAGACACGATTAAAATTTAAAAAGTTTTATGCCTCCGCTGGGAATCGAACCCAGAACCAAATTGAATAAAGAAGAAGAATTTCTCTTTATTTCGTCAGATCCATCCCTAGACGCGTTTCGTCATATCATGACTCATCAGTAGAGCTAGGATCCGACAAAACAAAGAGAACTCAAAGCTGCTTATGGCAGCACAGTGGTGGGACACACCAGTAAGATGTGGCACGAAGCGCCATCTGTATCGTTATTGAATGATACAATGATATGAAATTGTTAAATTGAATAAGTTATATGACCGAAGTTGGTGAGAGATATCAGGTCCTCCGTAGCGCAATTGGCAGCGCGCTTGAGGTCTAATCGAGAGGTTCTGGGTTCAATTCCCAGCGGAGGCATACAACTTTTTCAATTTTAATCATGTCTGTACGCCGGCAAGAACATTTTTCAATTTAAAAATTATTTACAGACGCCATCATAATTACTATAAAATACTTTTTTTGGTTTATCATGATTGTTCAAGTTTTACAAATCTGACTGTCCTGTATAATAAATATACGCGCAAAATCTGTAAGAGAAAACGTTTTTCATGACTATGCCTTTTTTTGAGCATCGCTATTTTTAATGTTTCAGTGGTGATATTGCCTGGTTTGTTAGTATTTTAATGCTATAATACATAAAATCCATTTTTTTAACCACATGCAATTTTACGTCAAAGTTAAAAAAAAATCTGTTAGGGAGGAAATTTCTCAAGTGCTTCTTGTATTTATTGAAACATTTAAATAATTTTAGGTGTATTTCTTGCGTGGGGTAAAAGTTGTCTAAAAGCAGGAAGTCTGGCTATGGCGAGGGAAAAGTTTAACAAATGTTTGGACAAAAATGCTAAACACGACGCAAATCCGCCATTATTAAATGAAATTATCAAAATTTTGGAATCGAACAAGGAACCCATTGACGAAGATCTCATTATGTCTGTTGAGAACCTAAAAATGTTGGGTTCAACGATGACATTAAATCAAAGTATTACTTCTACATCGCAACCGGACGGCGCTATATTTATTCGAAATAAATTGAAGAGTTTAAAAAATTTAGAAATGGGATTGTACACGATGAAAAAGTTCAAAGAGAAAAAACCTACTCGAAGGGTGGAAGAATTTATTTATGACGAATGTGTTTATTATTTAAACAAATACGGGACACCATTGAGTTTAGCAGAATTTCACCTCAAATATGGCAATTTTAACAAGGTCTTAGATTGTATAAATGCATTGGATATTGTAGCTAAAAGACAAGGCGTCAAGTCATTAGGACTCGATATATTTGTTACTATATACATGATATGCCTGAAGGATGGAACTGTAGAAAATTTTCAGTCGTGCATGTCAGAAATGGACTCTACCTTAAATACATGGAAAGTAAGTATGACCAGTGATGGTCAAGGGGGAAAAAAGAAAAAAGATTTTATTTATAATTCACAATTTGTTTATAACCCAATCGCAGGAGATTCCAGACTGTTATTACTAAAATAAAATTGAATTAGTTATATGACCGAAGTTGGTGAGAGAATATCAGGTCCTCCGTAGCGCAATTGGCAGCGCGCTTGAGTCTTAATCGAGAGGTTCAGTATTCGATTCCCAGAGGGGGCATAAAACTTTTTCAATTTTAATCTTGTCTGCACGCCGGCAAACACTTTTCATTTTAAAAATTATTTACAGACACCAACATACCTACATTTTTCATTAAATTTTCCTAATTATTATATGCATTAACTTTTTTTAAGGATCATCTTATGCAAACATGTTTTTATCTAAAGAAACAAAATTACCTGAACAGCCTCTACCAGTTGCAACAATACATGGGTGATTATGTAAGAGCTGCCATGACCTGCGTGCGATTTTACGAGGAGAAAGCATTGTCTTTTTCAGATTTATCAAAGAATAATCACTTTTTGCAGAAATCAGAGGAACATTTCAAACAAGCTGAAGAACAGGATCAGTGGGTCGAAGTATCAACAGGTAAGTCCCTGGAGAACATCTTTTTATTTTCAGAAACGTCGCAAGTTAAGGCAACAACGCTCCATGCGGATTTTATTTGTAAAGGTTTTTTCTGTGTGAGTCGGATTATGAATTGTAGCCATTTACCCAAGCAAAGATAGTGTTATTTTGAGTAATGAGCGCCCAATTTTTATAGACATTTCTAATGCTCGGCTGATTGCGAAAGGGGGCACATATCTTTTCCCTCCCCTTTCTTATGGTTTCATCCGCATCTTGAAGTTTGGGCGCTTGTAGTTTAAATGTCAACTGGTTCAAAATTTTTCTCTGGTACTCCCCCGTTATTTAATTTCTTTCGCTGATGTTTTCAATGTTTTTGCTAATTGGTAATGTAGGGATCACTTGAGTGAAAAGTCACTCGAGTACGCGATTATTAAAATAATCGCCATTACTCGATTATTGACTCGAGTTATGTTATGGCGGCTCGCGGTCTTAAAAAATGGGGAAGAGCTAGGTACAGTGCGGGTACTTAAACAAACATTGACTAATTTTACACTACTTAATTAACTGAAAAATGAAAACAAAACTTTTTAATCACACAGTAAATCACGTAAAAACGATATCTATAACCGTAAGTTTCGCGAAGCCTCAAAATAAATACCTTAAGGTTAGGCGAACCAGTGCTAAAACAATGGTGCATACGACTGATCTATTTTTAAATTGCCCTTCATCTTAATGCAACTTGTTACATGCTGTCGTGTGACTGACGTCACGTAACCATAGCAACGGTGAAAATCAAAGCCACTTGACTGTATGTTGGGCGTTGGGTCTTCACTTGCTGCTTTAAACTCACGGGCACTGTCGGCTGGGGCGCGCCAAATTGTACGAGTGTTTATAATAATTATTATCCATCGGAGTTAACCGTGGCCCTATTATGCATAGCTACATTCGGATAAAATTAATATTATTAATTCGAACATTATTATTTTTTAAGGGCTAAAATGGTAGCTGTATTGGTATATTAATATTTAATATTTCCTCCTGGTTTTATTTTTTTTTGGTGAAGAGTCCCTTCACCTACTTCACCTGACGAGCCACTGAAGTTATGGTGTGAGTGAAAAATGGAATTAAGTGATAGGTTTTGGACAGGACAACATTTTTTTTTGAAGTAACTTTTGATTGGATAATTATCCGAGAGTTTTTTGTAATGTTTATAATTATTGTTCTTAATATCTGTAATCACTCGAGTGATTATTTAAACCACTCGAGTACCGAGTACTTGATTATTAAAATTATTCGATTTTCCCAACACTAACTAATTTGCACTTTCCTACGAAGTCTGATACAAATAATAAATTAACTAGTTTTTGTTCAGATGTCTACTTAAGTTGAAAAAAAAAATTATGGAAAACTTTATTATTAATTTTAAGAAAAAAAAAACTTTCCTAAAAAGTTCTGCATGATCTAAAATTTAAAATAATCAGACATCAATTTTCTTCTGTCGTATATGAAGTTTGTCAAAAAATATGAATTTTGGTCACTTATTTTTGACAATATCGAAAATTGCGATAAATAAAAGTTAATTATGTGCTATAATACGGCTAGACTAAAAATGTTGTAGCACTGAATTTTTTGCAATATATAGACAGCTGACAATCAAAAATTATAGAAATCAAAAACAATAAATTCGATAATTTAATCACAAAAGACAGACAGGCAAACGCGGTGCTATAATACGGCTAGACTAAAAATGTTGCAGCACTGCATAAATACGTAAACACGCTCTAAAAACTATAGCAGATAGCTCTACCTAGAAACAATTTTCATTTGCCATTGGTTGGCTCAAGATCGACCACGTGTTTTGTGACATATACGGCCAGTTCTGTAACGCACAGCATACGTAATCGAATTCAATGGACGGTCGTGGCTGAGTGCGGACAAGACAAACCATATATATAGAAAAATAAATTAATAATTATATTTAAATAAACCAAAAAAATTAAAAATTTTGTTTTTGCAAATATAGGATGATTAAGATACAAAGAATAGATATAAATATATAGATATTATTTTCATATTATCAGAACAGGTGCTGCAGTTCTTATACACTAGCCGCCACTGTTTATTCTAACTTTCTCATCTTTATTTTCAATAAATTTAAAATCACCCTTACCTTTTTAAAAAATGTTTATGTAAAAATAGTGTTTAATAAACAAATATCAAAATTAACAATTTTTTTCTTGTATTTTAGTGAAAGATGAATTAACCGAATCCAAGCCGACTTTTGAGGAGAAAAGTATAACCAATCCGATGATAAAGAGACTAAGTCACGAAGAAATTGAGAAACACACAGCTACTATCAGGATGCAAATTGAAGTTACCCAATTTTTGTCTAATTGTGAAAATAATGGAGTATTTCCGATGGATATATTTAGAGACATATTCCCAAATACAGGTAATGAAAATTTTTACTATGTAAGTAAGTGATTCACTGTAAAATCAATCAGTCGGTGTCTAGTCTACATATACTTGTCAATAATCAATATTTTAAAAGAATTTGATAGTTTTGGCAAATTTAATCAATCCATTCCATTTTCAGTTTATTGGGTAGGTCTCTGGGACCACTAAGTACAATATGTGTGACTTCACTTTGTCTTTATATGTGGCTAAAATATCAAGCTATGAAAATGTATTATTGTGTCGGTTGCAGCTTTATGTTAGATACTTACTGTAGCCACTACAGCGCAGTGCCGTTCGTGTCATATTAAATTCCAAAAATTGGTATATTTAAACCCAGTTTCCCCTGATTTTCGAGGATGAAAAATATGAAAATTTTTTGATTATAGCTTTATGTTAGGTACCCATTGTACCCATTACAGCTCAGTGCCGTTCGTGTCAATTAAAATCCAAAAATCGTTATATTCTCCATTACTATTTGTTACAATTTAAAGATTTTTGAAATTTAATTTTTTTTGTAAATTTTCTGGACAATTTAATTTTCATTTGATTTTTTGGTATGCCAATAGTTTTCTTCCATAATATTCAACAGAATTCAGTACGTTTATCAATAATACTTCACAACAATAACAAAAGTGACATAATTTTTATGCCAAACAAAAATGTGTCATGGCATATTTAGTAAAAAACAAAAGGAAATTAAATTGCCGAGAAATTTTTACAAATAATAATTATAAGTCAAAAACTTGACTATATAGTTAGGTATATGATATACGAAAATAAGAGCAAATTTAAGTAGCTTTTTTAATAAGTGATAATATACAGGGTGTTACATTTAAAATAATATACTTATGGAGGGTTAAAAGGTATTATTTAACTATCTACCAATTTTTAAGGTTCTAATATTTCAGAGTTAAAAAATGTCAATATTTTTTTTAAGTTAACCTTCAAAAAAATGGTAATTTAATTATTATTTTAGAAACGATAAGGAAATGTTAATAGGCTGCTTTACAGTTTGCAATTTTTCTTTCATACAAGGTGTCTTGCAGCAATTTATATTGTGGCAAAAAAAAAATTCACTTCTTTTTACAGCGTTCAATGACTTGCCAACGTAGGTGATGTACCACTTGCCAACCTTTAAAATAAAAAGACATTTGGTTAGGACTTACCAGCGCTTTTTTGTGCATTCAGTTTAACATAACAGCATTACAGGACACAAAATCAAACCAACAAAAACAAAACTTACCCACTATAGGTTAGAAAGAACATAAACAAATTTCAGGGATTTTTATATTTAGGTTGGTGTCTCATAAATCACCAAAAAATTCCCAGAATTGCGCGTGCAATTGCAATAAAAATAGGGTCGGAGTTATATTTCTTGCAAGCAATACAAATTGCGCCAGCTGATGACTAGCCTCGTTCTGCGCGTACTCGCAGGCAATCTTTTCTTGCGTAAAAAGAAAGAAATGCAAACTGTAAAGCGGCCTAAGGAAAGTCGTTAAGAAATTAATAGAGGGTTCAAAAATATAATAAAATACAAGGTGTTTTATTTAAAATATCGAAGTTGCTATTAATTTTTGTATAAGGGACAACACTGTATGATTAAAAATATTTTAGATAAATAGAGCATTCTGTTTATATAAACGACCAAATTATCAAAACGATTCGTTAGCTGCTTCGTCATATACGTCTAACGTACCTTCAACCTTATTTTTTCAGTGAAGGCTTAAAAATATCAAAGAATAAAAAGAGTAGTGTTCCTTTATACACTATAAACAAAATCAAAATTTCATAAAAAGTCCATTATCTAAGCGGTTTACATAAAAGTATTAGTAATATTCTGTTTTCCCAACCAGTAGTTATTTTTTTAATTTTTGATTTTAGATAATTTACCAAAACATAAGATAACCATTCCAACGCTTTTTGGATCTTCAGACGAACGAAAATATCTTGCAGTGTTATGTATAGTATGTGGAAAAACTATTGAGGATGGATTTAACATTTCTCGTAGGTAAGCAACAAGTAGCTTTATACAAGAATCAACATTTTTTACAAAGACTAGTAAATTTGGATTATTTGATTTTAATACATAATATGGATATTGGTAGATAATAATTTACTCTTCATCAAGAACTCCAGCATTAAACTTAATTAAAATAGTAGAATTTAGTGTCCGTTAAAATATATTAGAAAGAAACTTAGCGGCAAGCAGACAAAGTAGTGCATCTATCTTTTGCATTAAAGTACACAGGGACGCCAAAGGTAATCGGTTCCCTGGGGCACAGGTAGACAATGACAGACTGTTTCGTCCCTGTGTACTTTAATGCAAAAAATAGACGCACTACTCTGTCCGCTTGTCGCTAAGTTTTCTTTCTATATATTTTAACGAAGTGGTAGGCCATGGAAACGTTAAAATGGTTCATTTCAACCTGCTTAATAATATAACATTAACTTGCTTAAAAAAATGTATCCGTTCAGGCCATTTTATTTATAACTGTTTTTTAAAAAAAAGTAGTGATATAGTAACCCTTCTTTATATTATTATAATACAATTCTCTGTTTCATTTTCTATCTTACGGTTTATCACAATAGTAGAAATTAACAAGACATATCATAAATGTAATTTCTAGACTTGTATAAGTTATGAAATATTCTGTTCTTGGAAAACAATTCATTTATTTCATTCTTCGTAATTACATTTTACGCATTAAATCTTGTAGTAATTGTCTAGAAATGAGTGGAAAACTGGACACTTTTGAAATAAGGAAGTGCATTTGTGCCCAAATCTTTAGTTCGGTCAGAAAATAACAATAGTTCAGTAATAACATATTTTGGTTTTATATCTTCAACTTTCGCACCATTCCGTTCACTCTTTAGGAAAAATTGGTGTATGCATAGGCTCTAGGATAAATGTTTTGATTCAAAAAAAAAAAAATAACAAATTTGATCTGACAAATTTGCGTCTTTTTGATATATATAACCTCACTTTTGTAAAGTGTCATAAAACGACGTGAAAAATTTAAACGTGTAAATTTGGTTTCTTTGTAATTGATCACTGTGATTAGCCAGTTTCATATTCTAACTGGAATGGATATGAAATTATATTCTTTCAGTTAACCGGAATAGCCCACTTACAATCACTTTAGTGCAAAGGAAATGGCAAATATCCATGTGAGAGTAAACAAATATAATTATCTGAAAGGCTATAACACTTATACAGGGTCACCCCAAGGAGAACCAACCGGTTTCTGTTATTGTACAGGGTTAGTCAGAAAAGTACTAACTTCCTTATTTTAAATGGAACGTCCGGTATATATTTGAAATATCAAATTAATAATATCGAACCCTTGGGGACAGGAAAATAAATTAAAAATAAACTCTATTTGTAGTATTATAAACAAGTTTGAATTGAAGCCACTAACTAAAATATATAATGAAGCTGGTGGATATCTGGCACAGATTGGAAGGTACAGCGAGCTAGCAGATTTAGTGCACTTTCTACATGAAGCCAGTGACGCTACGGACAAACTTGTAAACGAGATGTGCGATAATATGCTTATAGCGACAGTTGCAAATTTGAGCAAAACGAATGCTTCCGAGGCGACAATGGAAGAACTCATCAAATTGATTCATGACAAATCAGCTAAGGTAAGATGTTCTAAATTTCCCGTATTAAGGTGATAAATCACCTACACGCCCTCGGGGCATAAAAATTCAGAATTTTGACCATACAGGGTGTTACAATTTCGACAAACCAGCATTGGAATCTCGGAAACCATAGAAGTTAGAGAAACGGTTAAATGAGGGCAAAGTTGTGCAATTCGGTGCTGATTATAATGCAGCTTTAAAAGTTTTCGAATTCCGAATACTTCCGATTTTATTCTAAAAAAAACGAAATTTTGCAAAATCGTTTTTATTTTCCCGTGAGCTCATTTGACTAGCTATTTAAAAATAAATGACACTTTGTCGTTGCCACTTTTTCTCCTCTACAAAATGACGTTACTAAACTAAAGATCCGCCGTTTCGTCTCCGAGCGGCCATCACCAACTTTACTTTTTTAAATACGGACCTGGATTTTTTTAAACCGATTTTTATACCCTCCTACCCTCAAAATGTAATGGCGATAATATTTTCCCATAATAATGAATTGTCCTTACCTTTTTTTTAAATTCATATTTGTCAATCCAGTCCTGGCAACGAATTACAATATTAATTAAAAACTTTATTTTATTTAAAACCTTTACAAATAAGTTTCATGAAAAAGTTTGTCTAAAGTTCATGTTAGGTATTTACATACAGGTGGCATTTGGTAGGATAAAGAGAAGATCGGTTGAAAGAGCTGTCGTCAAAATTGGAAGAAAAATCGATCTTTTTTATTGAGCAAAACGGCAATCTCTTTGACCATTTAGAAAATTAGGATTTATAATTAGTAAATTTTGAATTATTAGAAAATTCATATAAAATAAATTATATTACTTATGTATGAATGTTTTAAATGAAATAAAGTTTTTAATTAATTATGTAATTCGTTGTCAGTACCGGACTGAATAATTATGAATTTAAAAAAATAAGCAAGGACAATTCATCATTATGAGAAAGTAATATCGCCATAACATTTTGAGGGTAGAAGGGTTTAATAATTGGTTTAAAAAAAATCCAGGTCCGTATTTAAAAAAGTAAAGTTGGTGATGGCCGCTCGAAGACGAAACGGCGGATCTTTAGTTAAGTAACGTCATTTTGTAGAGGAGAAAAAGTGACAATGACAAAGTGTCATTTATTTTTAAATAGCTAGTCAAATGAACTCAGAAAAAATAAAAACGATTTTGCAAAATTCCGGTTTTTCTCGAATAAAATCGGAAGTATTCGGAATTTGAAAACTTTTAAAGCGGCATTATAATCAGCACCGAATTGCACAACTTTGCCCCCATTTAACCGTTTCTCTAACTCCTATGGTTTCCGAGATTCCAATGCTGGTATGTCCAATTTGTAACACCCTGTATACAGGGTGTCCCAATATCTATGCTCATCATGGGTATCTCGGAAACTATAAGATATACAGCATCGGTCAAATGGGGGCAAAGTTGCGGAATATTATGCCGGTAATATTGTAAAAAAATTAAGCTATGTTTTTTACTTTTTGAAATATTCGAAAAAAACTAAAATTTTGACTTTTTTTCGTTTATCTGATTTATTTTAACCGCTACAGAAAAACAAATACAATATTGTTAAAGGAACTTTTTTAGCTTTATACTACCGTGTTTTTAAAATTCCGGAACAATGTTTCGTTTTTGTGGAACTGTTATCAACTTTAATTTTTTTAAATACGGACCTGCATTTTTTATTTTATTTTTTGAGACCCCTCTAAGCCCTAAATTCAACCAAGAAGAAGAAAAAATGTCTTCTTTTTCTGTTCCTCAGTTCAGCATGCAATGTTGAGGGTCTCTCTTCATGTAACACTTTAACTTAATTTAATTTCGCTGATGATTAAGGTTTTTGCCTTCGAAACATGTACAACACTAGGATTTTCTAATTATTGAAATCCTTATAATAAACTAGTGGAGCAGACTGTGTGTATTATTCCTCTACTCATAATATCACTCCACTGAGAGATGAACTACTTCCACAAAAAAGATATTATATAGTTAATTCATTGTATCACTGTTAAATTCCGGATTCATTTGCATGTTGTAAATTGTTAAATAACTGACACCAGAGCCGTAAAGTTATTATCAAATTCCTGATAATGTAAAGATGACATCAAAACGTCTCAAAATTATTATGTGTGATACATGGTTGAATTTAGGGCTGTGTGTGTTATTCCCCTACTTACAGGGTGGCCCATTTGTCTGACAAAGTAAAATACCGTCTCTACTATGAAAGATATCAAAAAAAAGTTTTTATAAAAGTTGTGAGGTATAAAAAAATATATGTTCTAAAATTATTTTTTAACATACAGGATGGTCCAAAAGAGTAGGACAAAAAAAAGATAAATTTTTTTAAATGGAACACCCTATATATTTTAGCATTTTTTGTTTCCTTACAAAATTGTCCATATGACGCAATATTTAGTTTTTTAATTTTTAGCAACTTTGCCAAACAAAATGCAAAATTCTTAAAATTTTGGAAAAAACATGATAGTAAAAAATTACCTGTATTTCTCAATAAGAGTATCGAAAATCAAAAATTTCTTGTAAGCTCTTAAGTTTAGGGATAGATAAACTGTCCTAAATCTTTAAGTACCGAAAATGTTGTACAGGGTGTTTTCTGCTGACCTCCAAATATACAAAATTTTAAAACACAATAACTCCGTTTTTTCAAACGAAACAGCCTATATTTATTAGGCTCATCTGATAGATATTGTAAGTATCTTTTATTATTGTTAAGTCATACCTATACCTAAATTTACTAGTTTTGGCAATATTTCGATTTTTATTTAAATTTTGGTGAAAAAAACTATAATTTTTATTTTTCTAGTAAGCCATGACCAGCAAACTAAAAACAAATGTAATTAAATATTATCCCATATTAAAATAAATTGATAACCACAGTTAGTTACGTATTTATTTAATTTAATAAAATTTTGTTTTTATTACGCAACTGGATATTGAAAATAAGTTTACAAACATTATAAATATAAATATAATAATTATATATATGACATTATATTCAATTACATTTGTTTTGACTTTGCTGATCATGGCTTACTAGAAAAATAAAAACTATAGTTTTTTTCACCAAAATTTAAATAAAAATCGAAATATTGCCAAAACTAGTAAATTTAGGTATAGGTATGACTTAACAATAATAAAAGATACTTACAATATCTATCAGACGAGCCTAATAAATATAGGGTGATTCATTTGAAAAAACAGAGTTATTGTATTTTAAAATTTTGTATATTTGGATGTCAACAGAAAACCACCTTGTACAAAATTTTCGATACTTAAAGATTTAAGACAGTTTATCTATCCCTAAACTTAAGAGCTTACAAGACATTTTCGATTTTCGATACTCTTATTGAGAAATACAGGTAATTTTTTACTATCATGTTTTTTCCAAAATTTTAAGAATTTTGCATTTTGTTTGGCAACGTTGCAAAAAATTAAAAAACTAAATATGGCGTCATATGGACAATTTTGTAAGGAAACAAAAAATGCTAAAATATATAGGGTGTTCCATTTAAAAAATGTGTCTTTTTATTGTCCTACTTTTTTGGACCATCCTGTATGTTTAAAAATAATTTTAAAACATATATTTTTTTATACCTCACAACTTTTATAAAAACTTTTTTTGATATCTTTAATAGTAGAGACGGTATATTACTTTGCCAGACAAATGGGCCACCCTGTATATAATATCTGTTTATATCTGTTTAAAGCCAATTTTATTACTTTGTTTACCGATAAGTAGATTAAGGGGCTATCGAACTATTAACCAAAAATTACATCCTAATTTGTAGTTTTTTGTAATATTATATCTAAAGCAGATAATTAGAAAACAAACTAAAATTTTAAATAAAAAATTTAATTAATGAAAAGTTGCAACACTGAAAAAAATTAGAATTTACGATTTAATACAAAATTATAACAAACCATGAAATAAAGTTAAACCAACCAAAGGTGGCTTAGAAGGAAATTTTATACATTTGAGTTGTGGTTATGTTCAACGGGCGATATTTAAATAGCTGAGGCTTACTCAAAATTGCATTCGAGACGGATGACACGTGTTTGAACACCTAATATAAAGAATTTTTGTTTTACTTTTTGATTTTGTTGATGGTCTTTTCTCTTTTAATTTGTTTCCTACATAGTATATCACTCATATCCGGCTGTATGTAAATATACCCTAAATAAATGCCAGCGCCGTATTTATTTAAAAGTAATTATTAAATTCCTGATGATGTAAAGATAACATCAAAATGTGTAAAAATTATTAAGTGTAATACTAGCTAAAATTAGGGCTTAAAGAGATTTCAAAAAATAATAGAAAAATGCAGGTCCACATTTAAAAAATTAAAGTTGATAACAGTTTCACCAAAACGAAGCGATGTACCGAAATCCTAAAAACAAAGTAGTATAAAGCAAAAAAAGTTGTTCTAACAATGTTGGATTTGTTTTTCTGTAGCGGTTAAAATAAGTCAGATAAATTAAAAAAACAAAAAGTCAAAATTTTAGTAATTTCGAAAAGTAAAAAAGAAAGCTCAACATTTTTACCGACACGCAGTACTATTAATAGTTCTCCACCTCTAAAACCCCTGTATATTGTGATGATGATGAAACTTGACTGCATAATATATTGAATACATTTTTTTTACTAATAGAGTTGTAAATTATGTCTTTTTTTCTAGATTTCTGCATATATTGAAGCCAGACTGCTCAAAAGGGCATATTTCTTGGCAACAAAATATAAAAGAATAACGGATATTCGGCGTATACTAACAGAAGCAGGGGCGTCTAATCAAACAGATATTAAAATTTTGTGCCAAAAGGCTATCCAAAGGCATTCACAAAGTTCCACCAGCTCTGCTAATCATTAAAATTACCGGCAACAATAACAAAATTATAAAATCAATATTTAAAAGTTAGTGAATGTTATTGTAAAAAGAAATGATGGGGTATATTCCTCTATCTACTTATACATACAATATCCCAGAGTAAAATAGGTCTTATTTGGTTAGAAACATAAGACGTTTTATTTTAAAGAATACGAGGGGGGTGCATGTTTTAAAAATATTTCTCAATATTCGGTTCAAATTTTTTCAAATAAGACATTGTTTTTATGTTAATTTTGTATTCTGAGACCTAACTAAAGTTGCCATAATGTGTTCTATAACTTAACAGTTTTTAGATATAAATGTTAAGGTTTAGTATTTTAACACTCAAATTTCCTCGATTTAGATACGATAACAATACACCAATGCCGGTTTGCCTCTGCGCTTAAATTCTCTATATTTTTGTCACATTATAACATTCGGGTGTCCAACCTGTATGTGCGAATTTAAGCAATACGATTTTGTTTTGCGCGCTTTTTGCTCTATTTCAGAAAGGTGTTGAGTAATTAAAGCTCATTAGGTATGCAAAGTGATTACAGAGTGACCCAACGAATATTTAAGCCACTTTTATAATTTGGCATTGATTTCATTGCAAAATTCTTTATTTTCATCAAGTGCAGGTAGTAACACCCGAGTTTGGGTCAATTTATGGGTTTTGCCCATTGTTATCCATTCACAAATACTGAAAATGGTGTGACAAAGGCGTGCATTATGTACATGGTATTAGGTACACTTATTTTTTATTAAACATAAAAAAAAATACAAAGTACAAAAAATACATTATACAGAAATTAAATTATAAAAAATCATAATATTTCGTTATTTGAGGATCTGTCGTCTCCTCTTGACGTTATAATTTCCAGGTCGAAGGTCCAATCGATCAGGTGGTCTAGATCCTACATTTTCTCCGCTTCTTTAATGACATGATAGACTTTTTCGCCAGTTCCCTGGTGTCACTTATTAATGGCTTGATCAAACAGTAGCTTAACGTCTTTCATTTTGAATGTCGTATTGTGTTTTGCTACAAATCCTTTCACTTGTTCCCATATAAGTTATATAGGATTTAGTTCGCAATGATATGGCGGCGTGCGCAGCACAGTTACACTATGGTTTTCAGCTATATCTTCCACGGCATATTTCATAAAACGATGTTTGTGTAAAAAGCCATCCTATTCACGCCGGACAAGCCGGATATCTCGTAGGATGAAGGTGCCGTTTCACACTCCCCAGTCGGTAGACCACATTTGTGGTCGATGACCGGTTCAAGATGGCCTCCGTAGTCGGCGAACCGTAAAAAAAATCATTTAATGCACAAAATTTACCTGCGCCTATGGCCAACACCGAAATTGAGCCGAACTGGACAGAATTTTCCATTTTATTATTCTACACCTTTCTGAAATAGACTATAGAACCGTCGCCCAGGTGTGGCAATGTGCGGCGGTATTCAAATTTCCGCAATCGTTGTAGGTGTATCGTAAATACGACTGTCCAAATATATTTATTACAAACCAAAATTCGCCTGTACGATAAAAGTACTCGAATATTTTTTTCATATTTTTCGTTTTTTATTTTCGGTATTGTTTTTTTAGGTTTATTGCTTGCTTTCTCAATGTCCAGTTAACTACAACTGTACGTTGTAGTTAAGCCAAAGAATTAATTACCAAACTTGTAGTTAGCTTTAGAATATCAAATTACGAAAAAACGCCAGTTATGAATTTGCTTTATAGTGTCATTTAAATATTATAAATATGGATGTTATTGAAGAAAATCATATTGCTGATATCATTGAGATATTCCAAGAAATTAGATGGGACGATTAATAAAAACGATGAGTTTTCTGATGAGGAAATACCCATATTTTTCAGAGCAATTTAATAATATAATAAATAATTTAACTCTCCATCATTACAATTTTAAAATTATTATGTGTCTTTTATCTCTGTCAGTTACATATAGAAGGCCCTGACAACGTCAACAAGCAATATTTTCTAACCTCAAACTACTAATGACCTTAACATTTCGAGCGAATTTCTCAATTTTTTTTCTTAAGTTCAATTTTTCTTTGAATACTCCAGAAATACATTAGAACAACCCACATTTAAATAATTTTAATTTTTTTTTCAGTTTAAAGGATTTTTTTTAGTTAGGTTTTCACAACTTGGGGTTTATAGGTAGTCCCCCCCCCCCCCTACACTCCTCAGGCTTGACTTTTCCTCTACAATGGAGTACAAACAAATTAAAAAAACAAAAATTATTTTTTGTTTCATGAGATATATTTTTACCGAACGAAAGAATGGGTACTCATTCGAAACATTAGCTAATTAAAAGTAATCCGTTTAATTTTTTGCCATTTTTTCCCTCTGACACTCAACTTGTTTACTTACATAAACTTAGTTTACTACATTTTAAGAAAAATTGCCAAAGAAAATATTGGACAACAAATGCTGTGTCGTCGACAGGGTTTCAAACTTCACTTTATTAACAAGTCGTAGGTTAAATAATTAACAATTACATAGATAGACACTTTATTGTAATTTACAAAAGTTTAAAAATTCCAAATGGCGATATTTACGCATTCCCTTCTATCTTAACCGCCATATTTATTTAATCGTTTTTATTTTTCCCTTACTACATAGATTAAGCTGTGACTGAAAATATTTTATTGGCTGTGATGAACTTACTACTAATATAGTGTTTATTTCGTCATTATGTAATTTAGTGTAATTTTATAATAATTTTTATTTATCTGTAATTATCTATAGGTATATTTATTTATATTACGTGTATTAACGTTTTTATAACTAGAATGTTCATTACAAACTCTGTGATAACCAGTACATATTTGATTTATTTTAAATATGCAAGTATAGACGGTTTTAAATCCTATACAACATTTTGTAATCACACTTTTTTGGATCAGCCTGTATATGGAAAAATATTTTACTGTAATACATCCTCTGATACAGTATAAGTCTGCATATGAATGAAATTCCTAACTTAATTCGTATAGGAGCTATAGAAGCCTGACGCACAATTGCAGGAGATACTTACCAGTTGAAACGTTGTGATTCAAAACAAATAAAGACAAAGTCTAAAAATCTTCTGTCATTCAAGAAACATTATTGCCTCCAACCTTCAAACATTTATTCATGCTACAATAAAAATCGGTATTATATGACAACAAGCATATTTTTATTAAAAAGATATGAGATTATTTAAAAATTAATACGAAAAAAGGTAACTCCGATATCGCGATCAGGAGGTGGGTACTATAAAAAAATGGATATGAAAACGATAACGTTCCCTATGCTACTGAGAATTTGTCCCATACTTAACGGACACACTGTATTGTACCGGTGCAAAATGTTAATAAAACTGTTTTTTGAACATACTTTACTATAAAATGTTTTTACAAATGAATTTTTTTATATTTTTATTTAATATTTATTGCAAAAGTTATTAAAAATATGTTTATATATTATATACTTACATTATAAATTAATGTTATGTTTCATAGTTTTTTTACATAAAATATAATATGTTAACAGATAAATTGTTTTTTTTTTAGTCGGGTAACGCTGACTGGCCTATTATTGCCATGGGATATTTTCCACTCGTGCGTTGCTTTCATAGCCACCAAGTAAAGATATAGATATCATATCATCACAACAAATTTACAAGATCATAAATGCAAACTTCATTACAGTATTCTCAGCGAATGATTACCCGTTGCGTCAGTGGCGGAACAACATAGCCACGGGCCCGTGTGCGAAAACTTTGCCGGGCCCCCATTATTATTGATAACCATATTAATTTATGAATTTTGAGTAGGTACACAAAAAAAGCAATTATTGTTATGCTAATAAGTAGTTAATAGTTATGTTCCTAAACATAGAAAAATATGTGCAAGTACAAATTAAAAACGTGTGATACGAATAATAACTTATATATACAGGGTGCTACAAATTCGTGTGCGTACAACGGGTTCTCGAAAGATGGTTAAATTATGGCAATATTTTGGGGCTTAATAATTTGGTGAAAAAAAATTGTAATTATTAGGTATGCTTTCGGATATATCCGAAAAAAAAACGAAATTTAATTTCTGGTTTTTGATTTTTTGAGCTTTCATTTTTAACTTGGTAAAAAAATAAAAAACACTTTTTCTTAGCCGTTTTTTATGTTCTGTAAGATAGCGTTATTAGTTTTTAAATTCGACGTTTCGTTCTTTAGTTACCAACCTCAAGTCAATTTTTTTAAATACGGACCTGAAATTTTAAATACAGTTTTAGGAATTTCTAAGCTTTAGAAATTTAATATAATGTAAAAATTTTTGAAATTTTAACGTTTTGTCATCTAATAACACATTTCTCAAATTATCTTTTTCATTTCATTACGGTCCTGAACATTTAGAGCCAAACTAAAAACAAAAGATTTCTGATTTAAAAAATCCGCACATTTTTACTCTAAGAGGTCTAATATTTGATATTTTGTAAGAGAAAAGATCCAAAGTCAAATATCTAGGTCTGTTTATTTTTGTTACATGTTTTGCCTGAAACTAGCAACATCAGATTTTTTAAACAGTAAAAAAAATTTAAATTGTTTTTGAAACAAACATAAGCGCATCACAGTAACATAACTAGACTAACACTCCAGTTACCTTTTCTTCACTCGGGAGCATTATTATTTTTTTTCTGTTTTACAGTATTTCGTTCTAGGTCTAAGGCATAAACCTTAGGACTTAAGATATACGTTATATTAATAAAATAAATAAAATACTTATAAAAAATAGAATTAATTCTCATGCCTTAAAAATTTGCTTACTTCCTAGCTTAGAGTATTGTAACGGTTAATGTTATTGAAAAAATGAACAGCCAACAACGTATTGCGCCCGGAAGACGTTGGATAATGTTTTTATTAACCTTTATTATTATAATAAATAAAGATGGGGAGTTCTAATTCACGTCGCTTAATCGTTGAATGGTGAGTCAACAATAGAGTAAAGTTCATTTTCGCCTTTATCTTAAGAATTAGAAATGTATTATTTTCTAATTGTATCAGAGAGATAAGTGTAAAAATAAAAAATTTGTAAAGTAGATACCATTTTTTTAAAATCCGAGAAAAATGTATTTTCACATTTTATATGCCAAGATGTTATCTATATTTATTTTTAAAATGTTACACTTTTGAGTTTCAAAAAGTTTACAGGTCGTAAAAATTTAATTTTATTCAAAAATTATAGTATATACGATAAAAGTACATAAAACCAAATAAAATATTTTCATTTCGTCAGATCCATCCCTAGGCGCATATCGCTATATCATGGTTAATCATTAGAGGTAGGATGTTTCACGGAGCGAAATCTGTGTCGTTGTTAGGCACTCTTGAGCATATCAGCACCTTTAACAAAATTATAGAAATAACCTAAATGTTAAGTAATCACCTATAAAGACATTCGTTACAATTACAGGAGTCCCGCTAGGCAGCGCTGACCCGTAGATATCGGTTTAAAGTTCCGGAAACTAATAACACAACAAATAAAGATTTTCCTTTCATTTCGTCAGATCTATCCTTAGACACGTTTCGCCATATCATGACTCATCAGTAGAGCTAGGATCCGACAATAAAAAGGAATAACTCAAAACTAAAAAAAAAGTTGTAAGTATATAAAATCATTACAAAGTGGTATTTTTATGAGATCTACAAATAGCTTGGTATGAATTTTTTTTATCTTTTACAGTTTTTGAGATATTGACTATTGAAGAAAGGTTTTTATATTTTTGCTATATCGAAAGTTTGGAACTAAAAGTTTCAAATAAAAAAATTGTCGTTTTAAAATTTCGCAAATTTTTTTTTGCAACTTTGGCGCCTTCTGGTGGCCTTTATTTTCGACCCATCCTTATGGCGATTTGTTTTCTACTTTGTTATATCTCCAACCTGTACTCGGTAAAATATCGACTAAGCCAAGTCACATACCACCCTCCGTGGATGATACTGGAGAACTAAGTTTCATGAATTTTGTGCCAAGAAACACGACATTTTTTCATTATCACACAACGCAGTGTGTTCTGTGTCATTTGAACTTATGGATTGTGTGAAAAGAAACATATTTTCTATTTCTTGCAACGAATTTCATGAAATTTATTTCTCCAGTGTGCCATCAACGTTAAGTTATTCCGTTCAGTCTGATAAGATTGTGCTTTACATACTGGGTCGACATTATTTTCCATAGTTTTTTGGTGGGATTCCAATTAGATAAGATAAAAAGCATTTATTTAAAAGCAGGTTTGTACAATGACGTTTGAAATACGCCAAATAACAAAGAATTAATAAAACACTATAAAAGACGAATACTATTTAGTTAAAAACTTAGATATGTTATAGGGCTCCATGTTGCACAAATAACTGTGCAAAGTTCGTTTAAATATTATAAAAAGTAATTGTAATTTTTCTCACTTAAGGTTAGTCTATGTTCAGGAAAATTATAATCAATATTTTTACGTCTATTCATGGTTAATTTTAAAGCGAGAAAACTTTTAAGGATGTTTCTTTATAAACATTATGCTGTCAAATATAAATATTGCCGGAACGGTTAGGAAATTGTGCTTTCTAAATAACCCGCGACAAGATTGCTTATAGTCTAAATTTAAAATCAATCGGAGAGCGCGTTTTTGAATCACAAATGTATTTTTTAGATTAGATACCTGGTGGTCCAAAAATATTAGACCATATCTCAAAATTGACAAAAAGTTGCTAAAATAAACCACTTTAGAGGAATTGAAATCCAAGTACTTTGTTGTTACTCCAAGTCAATAGCAAGTTTTAGACAGTCTTCTACATATATCTTCAACAAGATAACTCTAAACACACTCTGGCTCGCAACACTTATATCACTTTCACCGAGAGCAACAGTTTCAGGAAAACTTGATTTGTTTTGTTCGAAATATAATGCTCTGAGACTTCTACAAGTGACTATATAATATACATATGTAAGGCAATGCCTGGCATGTTAAAATATCATACAAGTCTTTTGGTATATAGTATGTACATAGTTTGTCAAGATTATTTGGTGGTTAACAAAAACAATGAACAGAATAATACAAATAAATTTATTAAAATGAATTAATGACGGATATAAAGTGTTGCTTTTTTCCAGCAATCGAATTTAAAAAATTACAGGCAGAATAGAAACAAAGATTTTCAGATCTATAAAATATACTAAAAACACATCACTCAAATCCAAGTGTTAAATCCCCCACCGCTAAAAGTGATAAAATTAAATGGCTTATTATGATGTTCCGATGTAATTCTAATATAAACTACCTTAAACCTTAATAGTAAATTTAAAACTTAAAATCGCCTTAATACCTATAATAAAAAAGGTATCACAATCAATTGTTCACAATATCTACTAAATTATGAGTATTATCAGCCTAAACCAACAGGAATGCTGTTAACTACAACAATAAGATTTATTTATTTTTTCTGTTCAATCAAAAAATGTCGTTAAGGGTAATGTTCGGCTGGGAGACTAATACAGTGCACTTCTTAAAACCTAAAATATCAATAACAATCAATTTAAAAAAAATCTATTTTCATAGTTCTTTGTGAAGTCGATTCGTCTACATTGCTTACTATTCTGACGATTTTTATAAAAAAAAACCTAGATACCTACTTCAAAAACGTTCTAAAAAACATACAACTATTTTTAGGACATTAGAATTAGAAGTTTTTCAATGTCGTTAGTTAATAGTAACTGACAATGATCACCAATTTAGGAATGTAGATTATTATACTTAATCACACTATGCCCCCTAAATGCCAGTCTTTTGTCAATAATGGCACAGTATTAAAACCATATTTATTGAAACCAATTTCCAATGAGATTACTTTAGATTGTGCCAACCCAACCTTTCAAATATTGTGCACAAAACATGATAAAAATATAAAAAGCTTCCGAAACATGGTCTATAGATAGAAGATGGCGAAAATGTCATGATTATTAAAAAGAATATACCGGGTGTCCATTTAATGTGCCGGTGGACGATATCTCGTTAACGGTCGATTTTAGCAAAAAACTATAAATATATGAATTGTAATGATTATTGATGTGAATCTTTTAAAAAAAATTTTAAATATACATGATGGTGTCTCAAAAATTCAGGATGTACCAAACATGCAATTTTTTAAATGGAACGCCATATATTTTCTTTATAGTAGTAAGCCTTTAAGGGTTCCTTATTTAATTATAAATTTTTTTGGCGACAAATGCGGTCAGATATGATTTTTTAAAATAATTTAATTATTAAAGTGTCTCGATTAAACATTGTTTACCAAAATTAGGGTAAATAATACCTTTGCATGTAGAATTACTACACTCTTAATAGAATTAGCATAACTAATAATAGAATATCTTTAAAAATAAGTCCTAATATGCACTGGCATATTTTAGATGGTCTTGAAACAAAGTAAAATAAGTTTATATCAAAATTTTAAACACCCTATATTATTTATGTCAATTCTATTAAGAGTTTAGTGATTCTACATGCAAATATATCCTTAAACTTCATTTTTCCCAAAAATTATTTAAAAAAATCATATTTTGACACGTCGCATCTTTTTTTTGAATCAAACACGAAACGTATACCTACTTAGGGGATTTTATGTTATTAAAAAATATATAGCACACCGAAATTTCTGAGATTCCCTGTACATTTAAAAGATGCACACCACCAACCCCTACAACTTTTGTATCTATAGTTTTATTTTTATAAAGTCGACAGTTAACTACATGCACGGTATAACATATTAACCATTGACCATTCTGTGATTGTGATTTCATGTACTTAACTACTTTTTTCCAGTTATATTTTAGAACCTCAGTAGTAATAGTTAAAAAGTTGATAAAAAGATAATTTTAAAAATCGCTTATAGAGTTTATTACAATATCCATTTCACGTTTTAAACCCTAACAATAAGTTTTATACAAATTTAGTTTCTATAAATGTCCTACAACTACTGGATGGATGTAAGTCAGAGCTGATGATGGGAGTCATGTTGATTAAATCATATATTATTTTTTTAATTCTGTCAGGATTTAAATAAGATTCAAAATGATCATTTCTTATTTTGCTGAATAATGAGACATATTTTCAGAATTGACACAGAAAATTATTTTTCGAAATAACAAAGGTTGTCAAAACAAATTTATCAATGCCAATTGACAGAACCCTTTCATTAATAACGGACCTACCTTTTTTTTGTTTCTGTTATGATTATGTATTTGCGACGTGCATCCTCCAGTAATTGTAAGGACTATCTACAAGATGGACCATCCTCAGCGTAGGAATTCATAGCATCTTAACTTTTTAATATATTTAAAATATATATTTTAAAATAATAGTTCTACTATTATTTTAAATTATACAGGGTGTCCCTAATAATTAGGGTATATCAAACATTCCTTTTTTTAACAAAACACTTCTTGTTATTTTATATATATTTCGGTCATATCGTACAGCATTGGCCATTAGCATTAAGAGTACCTATGTTTTGTGATATTATATTTATAAGTAAATATTATAGTGTATCTAGGCTTTATCAGAAAGAATGTTTTCTTTAGACAATAAAGAATTTTAACATAAAAAGTTCGTTAATCTAAATTCAATTGTTTTTGAGATATCGACGTTTAAAAAATGGCATTTTCAGACTTTAGACTGCAGAACTAATGACTCTCTGCATCTTTGTTTTTGGGTAATATTAAAAAGTTAAGTAGTTTAGATGTTATGAAATCCTGCCATGAGAGTAGGCCACTCTGTATAGTAAAACATATTTTTGGACAGACACCAACAAAAATTGGCCATAAGTGTGGGTTTCCCTTCAAAACAGAATGGAATGTAAATAAATGGGATTAGCCAGTATCCCTTCAAAGGTGTCTTTATGGGAGGGTTTCCTTAAGGGCAATCTACTGTCTACATGTCGCCAAGGGCATACAAAAATGAATATTTAAGGGATGTAGTACCATCAAGGGCGATTTTAACTGTATAGGAATAAGTTTAAGGACATTTGTTACTTACTTAACATACTTGCATATATAATACAGATTAAATCCATATATATAAATTGATAGAACAATATAACATTGTTATTTCAAAAATAGTTTGAATTGCAAGATTGTATTTGTGTAAAATTATGTATATAAATGTTGGGTTACAATGCACTGTCGCAAGTTTATTGTTAAAGTGCAGGTGTAGTGAATTTAATGCTTACCAATGGGAACATAACTGATACGAGTTTTAGTATATCAAAGTTTAAATTATTGCAAAGTCACCCTTTACCTCCAGAAACCCATATTTATCCACACTAAAAGAAAATAGTATCTAAATCTCTATCTAGTCATTTAAGAAACTTATGAAATGGTAAAACCCTGAATTTCTGTATTCTTAATTTGAATCTTAATTATTTTAACTTGTAAGACCAAATATTATGATAGTTAAGGTTAAAAAACCTATGTGAATATCATAGCGGGTAAGTAGTTTGAATATTAGCCTTTGTCCTTACTCATTTTCTAAGGAATTTTCACTTTCATGTAATGAGTTTTCAGTTTCAAGTTGGCATTTCACTTGTAAGGCATCATTTTCAGCTATTTCATTTTTCAGTTTTTCTACAAAAGTAGAATCTACTTCTCCAATTTTTTTTAGGAATGCATCTTTTGTTTCTATGTTCCATTGGATAAACCATTCTTTGAATAGTTTTATCTGAAAAAATATGTTTTCTTATCAATTTTTTAATAAAATTAAAAATTAAATAATTCTTGGACTAGTTATATAAAAAGTTGCAACAATATTTAAACATTATAGACTCTAGACCTGTATTCCCAATATCAAAGTATATTTGCAAAATAAAACAAGTCATAAATAAAGTAAGATATATCTGTAAGGGATTCGGTATTTTTGGAGGGCACTGATTCCGATATAACTGAATTGGCATTATATCAGAAAAACATTAATTCATCAGAAATAGATAATACCTATATCAGTTCAAATTTTTAAAAACAAAATGATAAAGCATCAATATATAGGAAATGAGGGAAAATAGTTCAATTATCTTTCAAACTGGCTTTAATTCATTGATAAAACCATAGTGGTTGTAAATACCTTTATTGTTATGTATGGCATATCCAGTTTGTTATCTTTACCATGAAAAATTAGCATAGCATTTGCATTTTTACTTACACGACATTCAAATATGGACATTGGTTTATCCCTGCAGTTGATAGATGCAATGCTGTTTACAATCCCATTAACATATGCTTTGTGAGCATAGTTTTCAGCTAAAATTGGCAAAAAATCAGATCTCTGTAGATCACTCCATTCTTCAAACCATTGCACAAGGTATCTCATCTGAGCATTTGTATTTATCGCGGACATTTTGATTTTGCAGTCTTTTATTTACTGAGGCAAGAATTGACTTTATTCTACAACAAGCAGTAAAATGTAGTAAAGAAAATGGTGCATATACGGTAAAAACTTACTTTTAAAGCAGCATGAAAAGCTACATCTTATTCATCTACAACTATATAGTAGAAATATGGCTTGAAATTTAATAAAAAATATTACATTAATATGGTAATTTGAACATTGCGGAAGGCTGCAGTTTTAGATTTAGCTTGTAGTTATGAATATGAAAAGTGTTGGATTGGTGACGTTTTATAATATGGTTATGTTTAAAAAGTCTTCCTTTCCTTTTCTTTATGGACTTTTGTGCCTAAGCACAGAAGAGCGTTAGGGTGACTATAATCAGACATCTGTTCAATGACGACATCCCTGTTTGAAGGAAACTAACCACTTATCTATACAATTAATATTTTTATTATATTTCTTTGTGTGATAGGTTTTTCCCTTAAAGTAAAGTTGTCCCTATCTTTAAAAAGGCGATTCTTAATTGATTGAGAATTACCTATAGGGCATTAGTGCACGCACTAGTCTGCAATACACCTCCTTTTCATACGCGTAGTTAGGGGGGTACTTGGGGGTGCTACGCACCCCCGAAATCTAAATAAGCACCCCCAAAAAAAATTTACGTTTACAATATATAGGCCATTGGCTAATTTTAGAACTAATAAGTAACCTATTTATATTTCAATTAACAAATACTGATTTTGTTTAATGCAATGTGGATTTGTGGGTAGAGGTTATACGTTATACTAGATATACATGCATGCAGTTAGTTTTGAACGTAATAGTTCTCTTTTACTTTTCGTTAAGGTAAAATAAAATACCTAATTCAATAAATACACACAATCTGTTTTTTTTTTGGACATCAGCACCCCCAGTGTTGACCGTCTAACTACGCCTATGATCCTATGAAAAGGTATTGGATACAACATGTATTTTAGGAGTTGTTGATTGGATATAGGATTGACGTGGGAGAGTGTCCTGTGCGTATATATCTTACTTGATGTAAGCAGGGCGTTCGACTGCATCAATCAAACGAAGTTATGTAACAAACTCTTTAAATACGGGATCAGAGGCTTCACCTTAAGCCAGAGGCAAATTTTATTATTTCTCGTGGGAAATTTTATTGATAATTATTGCAATATAGGTATAACGACTTTTTTCTAAAAATCATTCTGGTGATGGTGGTTCTACATAATAGCGCAAGTTGCGAGTATAGCGCCACCTAATTTGTATAACAATACATACCTACATATATTTTGTGTTATCATAAATAAAGATATTTATTATTTATTATGTCTTCTGTTTTATCTTTCATATTTAAATTTTTTATTGAAATCTTGTACTATCGGTTTTGGGTTTAATTTTAAAAAAAATTAATATTTGTACTTTTTGGGGAAAATGATAAACAATTATAACGTATGTTTATGCAAAATATTATTTTCGTTTTATGGTCCCTCTGTATAAAAAAAATTTCACAACGATAATCTCATTTATTTTAGAAGCAAAAACTTTTATAAACAATAACTTTTTTTCGTTTCTTTCATTTTTTTTTATCCAATTGTCCTCTTCTAAACCCCATCTGAATACTGTATTACTTGACAGAAATCTCAATATAGGTAGGTACCCAAGTAATGTAGCATTATAAGATCGCGTACAAAGCACGGGCTATTTTACATAATTTCTTTCGCGTGTACTACCGGTACGTCGCATTGCTCGACAAAAATCTCAACACCCAAGCAATGCGGCCTATCCGCCTATCTATCCCGTGAATTTATAAGAATGATGCCGGTCTCTGACTTTTTAGCCACGGACGCAAGATCGACATCTATGCAGAATGTTGTATCGCCTGACATAAATCTCAATACCCAAGTGATACTACAGCAGTTCTACTCTTTTTTAATTCTCCGTCGCTTTAATTACACGAAAATACATTAAGTACGAATAATAGTAAGTAATAATAAAGTTCAATTCCGTATTCCGTGTCGTTGAAATGAATTCTTTACAGAATCGTAAAAATAAGTAAGTTTGGGAATTTGGACGTGCTAGAATTAAAAAGTGAATTTTGAAACTAGTGTAATAAAATTTTATTTCATTTGGCATTTAAGTATATACCTATTTATTTCTTTAGCATCGTATTTTGCTGTTACATTATCTTTTTTTTATACAAGTACCTAAATGTTCTTAGATCTATTTATGAGCACCCAGCCAAAATACACCGGCGAAGTAAAGTTTCATTACCAAAAAGTCTAATCAAATTTTATCTTTAGTAGGTGTGGGGGAGTTCTTAGCGCGCAATCGCCCAAATATAAGATTGTTGTGTTTGTAAATAAAGCAAAATATTATTCTATATATAATAAGCTATTAGGTATAATATCTAATGTCCACAAATAAATAATTATTTTATAATTAGAATTGTATAATAAAACTTTCGAGAAATCATATTATACGGCGAACGAGAGAAAGTGTACATCATATGGACAGTGGCGTATCCAGACTTTATAGACGGGAGAACACCAGCCTCGAAAGATCAATCAGGTCGGAGCGTGTCGAATGAAGGCTGTCCCGGGCTGCCCGTTTGCCGGATTCGTTGTGACGTCGTTGGACGTTGTTCCTCGTGTTTTTATTAGAGAGCGTATTTTGTTTAATTATTTCCTTAGTAAATAATTGAATTAAAAAACTAAAACCGTAGAAAATTTTATTTGTTCTTGCTCTATATGTTTTAAATTTAGTGAAAAAGCCCATTTATAATATTTTTAAATTTAATAAATTTAAATAGATGAAACAAATTTAAAATTATTCTTTAATAACAGTATTCTTAGTTAGTTTCTTACAAAATATTTAATAATTTTACTTTGAAATAAAGACTAGTAAGTACCTATATTTCTTATTTCTTCTTAATTCCATGGTCCCTTATGTTCCCTACAATAACTAAAACTATATCGCCCATGACTGTACACAGATCAATAGTGAGGAAGAGCAAAATTAACTAACACGTAGGTATATACAGGATGTTCCTTAATGACTTGTTAATTTCAGGTTGTGATTCCTTAAGTAAATTTATAAAGAAAGGTTTATATGAACATATATAATATCTCCGCAACGGCTTACATTTTTTGGAACAGTGTGTGTGAATTTTCTTAAAACTTTTTTTTAGTTATGTCTCTGAAAGTACTTTATATATTATTTTCAATTTTCATATGTGCATGGTAATAGAATATAAAACCACTAAGTTAGAGAAATAGTATATTGTAGTAGGAAAAGCTGAACATTCTCGAACGACCGTAAAGATTATATGGCGTCTTTACAAACATGACCTCCGATAGGTTTTACAAAAAAACTATAGTATACTATATTTTTAAGGTTAACCTGAATAATTCTTCACGAAGACAGCCCCCTACTTTTTCTTGTCAGAAGCACCCCGTCCTTCTTCTCTGCATGGCTGCGGACATAATACCTATTGTGCATGAGCTTTTCTTTATAAAATGACCTGAGGAATGATCGACACTCTGAAATATTAGCATGTCATTAAGGAAGACCTTGTATACTAGGGTAGATCGAAATAAGTTAAGATTTGGAAAAGTTGCCTTCTATATAAGAAGAAAATTGACTTTAACAAATTAAAAATCGATTGATATCTTTCGGTCGCGCATCGTACTAAACGTTTATAGAAATTGACGATTTTGAACATTTTTCGTAAATTATGTAATATTACTTAAACTTCTACGATCGATGCGCCATAACAATAGAAACATTAAAATAACGGTGAACCATTAAACCCATTAGCCAATTTGTTAAATAATAAATAAATGCCTAATAAAACTGGCAAAAATGTTGAAACATTTCTGCTTTGTTGAACACATTGGGCGACTGGAAAACATTGACAGCTTAATGATTTCTTATTTTATTTTATATAATTGAACCATAAGCTAAAGATAACAAGATATAGCGCAGCAATAATGGAATTTGTAAGTGATATTAAAAGACTAACGAAAAATGTTCAATTTTGTCAATAATCTTTTAGTACCTACGATGCGCGACCGATACGATGGCCACCGATTTTTAATGTTTGTACATCAATTTTTCTTATTATTATAGGAGGCAGTTTTTCCGCAATATAGAAATTAAAATTATTTTAAAAATATTTTCCGACCCACCCTACTATACAGGGTGCTACAAATTCGCATGCGTGCATGGGGATCTCGAAAACGGTAAGATATACAAAGAAGGTTAAATTGAGGCAAAGTTGCGTATTTTGGGGATTAATAATTTGTTAAAAGAAAATTCTAAATATTTCGAATACCTTCGGAGATATCCGAAAAAAACCGAAATTTTCAGTTTTGGGTTTTAATTTTTTGCGCTTTTATTTTTAACTTTGGAAAAAAAACAAGAAAGACTTTTTCATAGCCGTTTTTTATGATCTACAACATGCGACATCATTTAATGCGACGTTTCGTTCTTTGGATACTACCATTTTTTTTAAATACGGACCTGGATTTTTTATTACGGTTTTAGAAACCTAATACAATTAAAACATTTTAAAAATTTTAATTTTTCGTCATCAAATAGTACATTTAAAATTATCAATTTATTTCCTTACGGCCCTGTAAATTATTTAAAAAAATTTTAGTCCTTTTTATAGTTTTAAGATTTTTAGTTAGACATCTATAAATAAAATACGATACAATTATTATTACAAGGAAAAAAGAAATATTAATGCTGATTAGTGATGTATTAGTGTGTATTAAATTAACATATATGTTTATTAAAAAATTTTTTTTTTAGATGTATTATCCAGTGGGAAAAAATGGTATAGATTGCGATTACTATTATCTGTCTTAAAGTTTTGCCCTAGAACCTTCAAATTTTTCTTTCAACTTCACTCTACTGGTATGTATAGGTACCTCTTTTTCATTCATGACATCATGCCTGATGTCCCTTTTTCTATTTTAAAATATTTTGAGGTCTCAGGACAAAATTATACGAATTAAAGTAAGTGATATGATAGGATATAATATAAAAACAATATTAAAAAATATAATTAATTCGCTTTAAAATAATTGCCAGGACCGCAATAGGTAAAAAGGGATATTTTAAATATTGATGTGTTATTTGATGACGAAACCTTAAAATTATTAAAATGTTTTAATTGTATTAGATTTCTAAAGCCTATAAGTCCCTAAAACCGTAATGAAAAATCCAGGTTGGTATTTAAAAAAACTGACTTGGTACCCAAAGAACGAAACGTCGCATTTAAAAATTAAAAAGGCCATGTTGTATATCATCAAAAACGGATATGAAAAAGTGTTTCTTGTTTTTTTCCCAAGTCAAAAATAAAGGCGCAAAAAATTAAAAACCAAAACTAAAAATGTCGGTTTTTTTTCGGATATCTCCGAAGGCATTCGAAATATTTAGAATCTTCTTTCACCAAATTATTAGGAACCAAAATACGCAAGTTTATCTCAATTTAACCATCTTCGTAACTCTTACCGTTTTCGAGATTCCCATGCACGCACGAGAATTTGTAGCACCCTGTATACAATATAATACGTATTAAAAATATTAAATATACATATGCAATAATTCTATACGCACATAATGTTAATTACCATTTGAATTCCCCATATCAATCTTTAATTTAATATAATTAAATTTTTTATATTTTAGTTCAGTCTTATAGTTAACCTAATTAAATATCAGTAGTTGGTGTCTTTCTTCTAACATATTTATTAAAGTAATCTGGTCGCCAGCATTTACATGAACCAGGAATCAGGAACCAGTCATAGTAGAGTCGTACTTGAAAGCAACCCAAAGCATCGATTCCATCACAGTGGGTGGGTCGATTTGTTGTTGATGGTTCTGGTACACCAGGTTGAAGACCTGCTCGCTTTTGAAGATATTGTTGATAATTCTGTAAAAAATAAATTGGGTTGGTTAAGGATTGCTGCCATTTTTCTAAACGAATCAGATTTAAGTATGCCAGAAACTACCCACATAAAATCAAATATTCCTAAAAGTCAAAAATTGTGTTGAAGCACTGAAATCACAATGATTAAATATTAAAATGTAACTGTTGATGAAACCACCGATACCAGACACAACCGTGTTGCAAATATTTTATTACGAACATTAAGGATTCCTCTCTTCCATATCATATGTAGTAAAATATTACAGCAAACAAACGCGGAAAGTATGATACCTAAATCTTTTTAAGGAAATTTGGTATAACTCCTCACCCAAAGCTTTTATATTAGTAAGCGATGGAGGTGCTATGTTAACAAATGCCAAAATACTATATCTATGCCATATTTTACGTTTTCTACAATAATATTATTTTAAGTTTTTCGGAGCTTTCATTAAGTTTGGTATCATATGTTTTTAATTACTTTCCATCAGTGAAACGTATTGTAAGCGACATTTAAAATAATTTTTCGGCAATTTATTTTCAAATCAGTTTGCGGGTTTAAATATAATATATTATTTCCATAACACCCTGTATATATATTAAAAATTATATTACCTGAAAATCTTGAACCGGCGGAGGTTGTGACCCAGCTATTGGATTTCTTTGAGGATTGGCTGTGTCACTGCTACTTAAAACGGTATCAGGATAATATATTTCTGCTACCAAAAGACTAGACCATCGTGGAGAGGACAAACACCCACCGTCGAGATAGTGACATCTAGACTGAATGCATCTAAAATAAAAAAGAACATCGATATTATGTATTTGCAAATTAGACCCCTGAAAACCACATTTGCGTGTTTACTTCATATTTGACTCAATAAATTATGTTAAAGTTTAAACATCCACCACCGATGTTTCAGAACTTTGATTATGTATTAGCTTTTTTTATAAGGTTAGGTAAAGGAAGCTTGTAAAATATTATATATATAAGCTGTCAACTTTGTTATTTTTATTGTATTTTTTGATTTTGCTTAAGATATTAAACAAATGTTGTAAAACAGGTCACACACAGCTGAACTAAATAATTCTTGAGATATTGTAATTTGAAAAATGACACTTGTGGGACATGGACAGACAAGCTATAGCATCTTAACGGTATGCATAACGTGACCATTTATTTTTATCCTCAAACCGGGACCCTGCAAAATCTGTTTGGTTTGTTAAAGTAAAGCACAACATAATTGAAATAGTAGTTTGTACAACAAGAGTGAATATGATGTCGCACGAGGAAGTAAATTGAGCACGACGCCGTAGGCGGAGTGCTCAAACTTCCGAGGGCAATATGGACAATCCACTCGAGTTGAACAGTATATTTTTTCTACGACCAAACTTACAAACCTTATGCTAAAAAATGTAAAAAAAAGTTTTCAGGTTGCCGGGCTCGAACTCACGACCATTAGTTCCATAGTAAAACGCTCAACCTCTCGACTATCGAAACGTTAAACTAATTATGGGAAAACCAACTGATAAATGATGCTACATGAAATTAATTTTCTACGCACATTTAGCAGGTTGCATTATTGATAAATCTATTATAAATGTGTCTAGATTTTACTATATTGAACAAATTAATAACAAATTGTACCATATGCATTTAAATTATATAATTTAGTGTCTTGAAAAAGAAGGCGGAGCCTCAGTAAAAATAATATACTGTGATTGGTCAGTACTTTTAAGAACAACAATGGCTTCTTTGTAATTGACTACTGTGATTGGTCAGTTTCATTACCTACAGTTAACTGGAATAGCCTACTTTACTCGGCACTTAAATGTAAAGAAAACAGCAAATTTCCATGTGGGAGTAGAAAAATGTATTTTTAAGCAACATTATAATAGGCGGCTTAATTAAGTTTGATATTTCTCAGATGAAGAAATTTTTTAAAATGTATTAGGTGACGAATTTAGAAAGAATGGTATTCTTGACAGATTTTATTCACATTCACCTTCATAATCAAAAAACTGATACTTGCAATTGAGTTTTATATATAGGTACCGACTTCGCCCACATCCTGAGAACGGGACATTTTGGCGTCCCGAAGCTTTTTTTGGGGACAACGGGATTGAGTGTCAAATAACGGGACTGTCCCGTTCAAAACGGGACGTATGGTCAAAACGGCTTGCACATTGGTTTTTAATTTTCTACGCATTAAAAAAATTACCACTTTTGGTTTAACAGAATATCCGAAAGGTAACCGGAAGTTAATTTTTTAAGTAGAAAATAAAAACATAAAAGCTGTTATACGAAATATCTTTAGAATCTTAAGAAAAATCCAAAAACGTAATAAAATGAACCATATCATATTTATAATAACGAAGTTGACAGCTACTTTCCGTATAACCGGAAGGAATAGAAAAACGCCAATATTTTAGTTAAAGAGGCACATCCAAAAATATACAGAGTGTTTCATTAAGCTTGACCATATCTGATCATATAAACTACTGGGCATTAAAAACTAAGGAGGCCAGTCCTGAGAAAATAATAGAGATAATTTTTAAGTTTCGCATTTTGCCGCAAAAGGACACAATTAAAAATTAATTATTAAAATTCTAAACTTCCCCGAAAATTCCCACATTAAGGTATATATACCTACCTTTGGTAACTTCATTAGAAAGCTTAGACAATTCTGCAGCGTTTTGGTTTAAGGTTTATTGGCAATCCGACCTCAATCTGAGTGGGGGAAGCTATTGAAAGTGTAATCATTTAAATTGTTGTAACTTATTCTAAACGACTTATCTGATTTTAGTAAACCTGAGCTTACTTTTAGTTGTAGTATCCATTAGTACACTATAGTTTCTAATAAAATAGTCAGAGGGCAAACTTTGTAATAGGTAATAACAATTTTTTTCATTTAGCTCCAAAAACTTAAATCATATGGTATAACTGTGATATAATAATCGGAAAGTATATTAAATTTACAAGAAAAAATGTGAAGACTGCAGTCCAATATCTTTTTTCGCTTCAGAGTTACTACCAAAAGAATCACCTATTTTACCACTTTAATTGAAGAAGTGATTGTTTTCATAATTCCGTGGTCAAGCATTCTACGACAATAAAATATTTTTAAACTTTATGATTGTATAAGTTTGTTACTTTTTATTTAATCACCCAAAAACTACTTTAGAGTTAATAAGATAATAAAGAAAAACTTCCAATGTAGGCATAATTTTATATGATGGTTTAAGAAATAAATATAGCCGTGAAATAATTATAGAAATAAATAAGTTGACAATTATTTTAAATTATTTATCTCCATGGAAACCTGCCAATTTTGTTTTACAGCTATCTAGATATATATCTAGATTTATTTTGTAAAACTCCATATTATTAGATTTGTCTAATTTAGAAGTATTCGATGATTGTGTTATTAATAAGTAATTTTTGGGCTATTAGAATAATGAGTGACTCTACATAATTATAAGGGTTAAAAATATTTTTTTTTATCGAGACAGGATTCTTTTGGTAATACCTAACTCTGAAATGAAAGAAGATATTAAAACTGCGGTCTTCAGATTTATTCTTGTCAATTTAATCGACTTTCTGATTATGATGTCCTAGTTAAATCATATGATTTGAATTTTCGGGATGAAATCTAGAGAACTGTTATTATTACAAATTGCGCCCTCTAGCAATTTTATTACGAACTATCATGTACCATGGATAAGACAACTAAAAGTACTTACCTTTCTAAACAAGCTTAAGTTTACTAAAATCGGATAAGTCGTTTAGAAGTTACAGCCATATTTAAATGATTACAAGTTCGAATAACTTTCCCCACTCTTATAAAGATCGGCACGCCAATGAGCCTTAAACCAAAATTATGAAAAATTGTCTAAGCTTTCTATTGATGTTACCAAAGGTAAGTATACAGAAATTTAGAATTTCAATATTTAATTTTCAATTGTGCCCTCTGCTTGCGGCAAAATGTGAAAGTTAAAATTATTTTCAATATTTTCTCAGGGCCACTTGAATTAGGATTTTTTTCCTGAGTTTCTATGCATAATAGTTTCCGAGATATGGCCGGTGGCCAGTCTTAATGAAACACCCTGTATTTAATCAAAATGCTCTGAAATTAAAATTCACAATAATGATACGAAGTGTTTTAAATCGTTAAAAACATCAATACTATTTCACAAACATCTTACAGGAAACCAAGTTAGTGGTGCTATTTCGATGAGAGTAAGAAAAGTAATTTTAATTTATATATATTCTCACCGTCCTTTTAAAAAGACAGTTGTTGTATTTGTGTTGAATTAATCATGCAGATATATGTATTAATTTAAAGTTTTGTGAAGTGTAAAAAATTAAATAAGGGTATGTTTAGCTTATAATTTATACTTTATTATAGTTTTCTATATTTTTTTATTTTTTGTATACAATAGTTTCTTTTCTCTTTTGATTGTGTAGACAAAATATTTTTTTTATAGTTCTGATGATGGTTTCCTAATAAAACCGAAACGTTAACCCCTTATAAAGAAAAATCTTTTATTCAAGAGTGACCGAAAACCCAAGAAAAACAAACATTTTAATCGATTAAAACGGTCAGGAAAACAAACTAATATTAATATAAATAATGATATTATATTATTCTATTTCTATTATTGCACACTGTACTGATTTATATTAGATTCCATATGGCATCGAATAATTATTTTAAACAAATTACCTGGTAACCTCAACGGTTTGAGTGAAATAGCCTTCGTAGGGAATCTGCACAACATATCTCCACGTCCCCTGATAATTTTTAGCAAACACTGGTGTAGCATATTCTACCTTCGCTGGACATGGCGTGGGGGGACCTTCATACCTTGGAGGTGCACTATCATCTCTTCTTTCAATCGGTAAATTTTGTGAGTTCACCACTTGAGGAGAACTATTCGGTTCTCCATTAATAACTTTGTAAAGTGTACAAAATATACCTCCTTGATCGCAGAATTTTCTGGATTGTCTTCCATTTTCTTTGATAATTAGCGATTCATTTTTGGATAGTGTTTGATTTTGGTCTTGATCTGTTGATCTTCTCACTCGATCGCTTCTGTCGTTTATATCATAGGGACCGATCCTAGAATTAGGGAAGTTGTCTATGTTAATTATCATTTATTATTGAATAATTTATTTGGATATACCAGGTCTGACAGACAAATCTATTGATGGGATTTTGAGTGTGCGTAGCATAGTTACTTTTTGTATAATACAATGCAACAATGCTTATCAGACCTCTACCGATAACTGCTGTTAACGTTATAAATTAATATCATATTATTTAATAGTATATTGTCTTTATTTTTTACTTTTATAAGTTTGAAAAATCTTAGATGATAGCAATATGGCTTAAATACATATTTTATGCGATAATTTTAATCGGGTTATAAAATCCAATTGTGGAAAAAAATTACTTAGAATTTGTAAGGCGTATAATTATGGTAATACCTACTAAATTACTAGACCATTCATCATACTTTCTAAAATCTTATATTTAAATATGAGACTCTAAATATATGGTTTATGCATTGACTAGCAGTACTAGCACTATCTTGTATTTTTTCTTAACCGTTATAATTGTGCAATGTAAAAATCAGTTCCTAAAATAATATATCAAACTATATTCTAAAAATTAATTTTTTTTTAAATTATTTTTTAACATAAAAAATTGCAAGTTTTAATTCCAAATGGTTCTTTGTTATTTTCCTAAAATGACAATTTATCATCTAAAGTGTTTTTGCAAGTTTTAAGGGATATTAGTTCTTTAAAACTAATTGTCTTACAGTGGGCTGCATAAAGAAAAATCGTTCTCGGTTAGCTTAATCGCGTATTACAATCAGAGCCTGGCAAGGCCTACTGCGTGTTTGCGCAAAATTGCCTTATATTTTGCAAAAAATGCCAGTTCTTGTAAAATATAAATTTATTTCGCACAAATACGAAGTCGACATTGCCAGCCTCTGATTAAATTTTGTCTTTTTAATACGCGGTTGAGCTAATCGAGAACTATATTTCTTTATGTAATCCACTGTTATTCTTTTTAAACTCAGGACAAGGACTTGAAGTTTATGGGTAAAATGTATACGTGAGGTAGGTACTGGTACTTAACTACTTTAATAAGTAATAAAAATTACTGTTCTTGTACAGACCAAATTACTTGAAGTTAAGGTATCCAATTATAAAAATATAATTAAAACTAGATACTTAAGTATATAAACAAAATATTTATGCTTGGTGAAATTTAATTATTACTTATTCATGTACTAATACACCGGTACTTACAACAGCTCTTATAAAAGTACGACAGGCCACAATTTGAATTTTATAAAAATTACCATAATATAATGTCTGCAAGGGAAGTTTTATGAAGAGTTAAAGTAGGTAATAACACTTACGAATTCTGTGAAATAATATCTTCGTGTAGTTGTGCAACCTTTGGCAATGTCTCATCTGCTTTCAATATGGGTAGCGTCCTACTTAGGTATTTTAAAGTCATGTTTCTAATTAGTTCACTAAAATAAAAAACAATAGCTAATCAGTATCGAAACTATAGCCAACCGTAAACAAAAAATATATAAATATATATAGGTATCAAAATATATTGTCTCTGTTTGAACAACATTCCGTATATCAAAGAAGTATCTGCGAGAATAAAGCCTAGTTCTCAGAACTTTGTTCTGTCGCTGGCGACACGTGATGTTGTAACCAATAGAAAATGAGTATTGGAGTCACATGTCAAAATACTAATTTTCAATTAGTCACAACACGTGTCGCCAGCGACAGAACGTAGTTCTAAGAACGCGGCTTTAGAAGACTAGAAAAACGATACAACATCAATACGGTATTTAGCTCGAAAGAAACTTTAAGCAGCCACCTGTTTTAGACGAAACCAACAAGTCAAAAAGACAGGAAAAATTGTGTCCACCAGATCCTTTGTGAATGTGGCCGATCTTACATTGGTGAGACTCTAAGGCCACTTGAAACTAGTATCAAGGAAAACACAACACGCTTAAAGGAGAATCCGAAAAATCAGGTGCAGCTGTGCAGCTGACCATGCCTGGACACACGGTTATCACATCAAGTGGACATGAAACGAGAATGCTATGTACGTCATCCTATTAACCGCGCAATTCTTTTATTTATATTGTTATCTTTGGTCCGATAACTTAAATAGAAAAGTTTAGAAATAGAATATCAGTCTCGGAGAGATTAGTCAACTCGAAGATGGGTCCGAGCGTGGCGAATGAAGGATGTCCCATTTGTCGGTCTTTATCTGCGTGTTTTTATTACAGAGCGTATTTTGTTTAATTATGTTCTCAGTAAATATTTGAAACCTTAGAAAACTTTATTTTTTCATGTTCTGTACGATAGGATCAAAATGAAAATTTATTGCAAAAGCCCATTGTACAAAAAAGTTAAATAAACATATTCTTATTATTGATATAATTATTGAAAAATTACAAATGTTATTTATATCGAGATTAATACTTACAATGGATAAGGCGAACCCAACACATTTTGTCCCATTGGGTTTCTAGGAATGGTACCTTTGTTCAAATCCCCACAAATATTATATGCTGACATGTGAGGTTCTCTATTTACATCTTCTTTACAATCAAGAGAAGCAAAAGTGTAGGGTGGAGGCCTTACCCTTGGCGGTTCAGCGTTCGGAGATTCTACGAAGGCATAGTATCCTTCTGGTGGCTCATCATTGCTATCTATGGCATAGGTGGTAATGGTGTGGCTACATAATATCTGAAAGAAAATTAATAATTTTTAAATTATCTAATGGATCACGTCGATCGAACGAAAGTCAATGTACTTAAAATTGTGTGTCGAGAAAATTCCGAGATAACGAAATATCCTCTTAGCACATATTGAAAGACGCTTTCCTAAACTGTTTTTATCATGTAAGGGATTTTTAAAGTCACATTTCATTTTCGAAATATGGAGTAACTTTTACCGGGTGGCCCGCTCTCATTGTAGAATTCCATGGCATGTAGACTACTATACTTTTTAGTATTTTTTAAAAGCAGAGTAGACACTAGATCTACAATTTAAAAGTATTTTACATTATACAGGGTGACCTAAATAGTCATGGCATATCAAACCTACTTTTTTAAAAATAAAACATCCTATATAATACAGGGTAATTTAGACGAGCTTGCATTAGAAGTTTTGAGGAAACTACTGAAAATCTGTGGATTTAAGTTTATCGATATGCTCTCTTTTTTTTTTTACGGTTCGCTGACTACGGAGGCCATCTTGAACCGGTTATCGATCACAAATGTGGTCTACCGACTGGGGAGTGTGAAACGGCACCTTCATCCTACGAGATATCCGATCTCATCCGGCCTGTCCAGCGTGAATAGAATGGCTAGGTGTCGATTCATTTTACACTCTTCCCTGAGGCAGGCGTGTTCCCAAGCGGTCACCCGCCCAAGTACTAACCGCGCTCGACATAGCTTAACTTCGGTGATCTGCGGGAACTGGTGCTTAATATATCGACAGGCCCTTGCCGATGTGCTCTCTTAAACTAAAATATTGACATGTTTCTGTCACTTCCGGTTATACCGGAAGTAGCTTCAACTTTCATTTTAAAAATACAATATAGCATTTTTTTATGATATTTTTGGTTTTTGCATTAAATTATAATTACATTTTATGGAACACGTTTTTAACTAGTCTATTCATTTCTAAGATATCTGCATATATTGTAATTATCTCGTAAATGTATAGCAATGAAATTATCCGTATATATTTTTTACCTTCGCTCCTGGATTAAATTTTTTTTGTTATTTATAGTTAAAGAAACAACAAATCTCAAAAATTAAAGCTGGTATGCTCAAGAGTGTCTAACAACGACACAGATGGCGCTCCGTGCCACATCTTACCGGTGTGTCCCACCAAGTGCTGCCTAAGTATCTTTGGGTTCTCCTTTCTTTTCGTCGGATCCGGCTCTACTGATGAGTCATGATATGACGAAACGCATCTAGAGATGGATCTGACGAAACGAAAAGAAATTCTTTTTCTGTCAAAAATTAAACTTGACAAAAAATATACAGGGAGGTCACAATTAAGGGCTTATTGTAAAAAACTTTAAACCTTAAAAACTATCTTATTTTAAATAGAACACCCTGTATATTTTTATTTTATATGATGATAAATATTAACTGCTCCTTAAAATTGCTTGCTATAACCTTTTCTATACCTATATCAACCCGTTTCCTTAGAATATCAAGTTTTATTTTTAAATACGATTTTTACAAGCGTGCCATAAAAACAAATGTACATGAATACTCTATAGTGATATTTTAAGGGAAATATAATATATGCTATATTGTATTTAAAAAATTAAATTTGAAGCTTCTTCCGGTATAATCGGAAGTGACAGAAACATGTTAATATTTTAGTTTAAGAGAGCATCGATAAACTTAAACCTACAGATTTTCAAAAAAATATTTTCAGTAGTTTCCTCAAAAGTTCTAACGCAAGCTCGTCGTAAATCACCCTGTATATTAGTTGATAATTCCCTATCATATGGCTAAATTCAATTGTTTTTGAGATATTGACGTTTCAAATATGGCATTACTAAATTTTGACAGGCTGTAGCTTTGGAATGGCTCACCTTTTAGAGAAAAATGATTTTAATTTTTATATTAGTTCAGACCGTGTTTAAGATATGAGCGATTAAATTTTTAAAAACCTGTTTTCTTTCTAGTTTAATCCGTCTAGAATATGCCTTGGAAAATAAAAGGACCCTTAAACCTGCTGCGTCGCCGTGCGGGAGGTGTATAGGTACTTTACACCATTGATAATATAAATATTTTAATATTGTTTGTTGGTAATTGTCAATTCATTAATCCAACTAAATAATTTTATAAGTTTATTATTATATTATAAAATTGCCAACTTTTGCAACACAAATGCAATGAATTTTATTAATTTTTTTATTATTCGTATGCTTAGAATAACAATGGACAGATAAAATCAATAATCAATCCGTATTAATCATCATAATTTATCAGTTATTATATTATGGACTACCTGCTATGGCGTAAATAAAGTTCGTAAAGCCATTCAGTTGCCTTGTTCGTGTTCAAGGTGGCATCGGCAGCGTCACTTTGGTAACCTACATTAAAGACCTTGAAAGAAAATAATATTTTAGAGGTCATTGGCAGTGCGCTATTGGAAATAGTTATGTAAAATATACATACATATTTTATATGAAAGATACTGTGGTTCGATAATTAGCTGCCTGATTACATTGCTGAAAATGTTATTTTTGAAGCGATACTTATACTTTATAAGAGTTCCAATTGTACTCGTGTAATGTATTGCTGGACGAACTAGGCAGTACTACGTTACGTTACGGGTGCCTGTCACGAAGAGTGATTTACCAACTACTTTATTGACCTATCTGCATCTATAATAACAAAATATTTTTGAAAATAAATTCTTAAATAGCTAAAATTACTCGTAGAAAAACAATTTTTTTATGGAATCTCCAGAAATCATGGTACTCTTATTGACTGACGACTTTATGGCAAAATTTCCATAACGCGCTGATATTTAGTAGGGTTGACGTAGATGTTTCGGTTACCGAAGGTCAGGTGACGGAGCGCTTTTCCACAGCGACGACTACGGGCGCGACTATGGGACGACATACAGAAGTAATAATAATACTGATATGTTAAATGCACATTTAGGTATAACCCGTTAATAAGGGGTATATAATGTAGGGTTAGAAACAGAAAACCCTATTTTATATGTACATAATACAGTATTCACCTGAAGATGAATGGAGATGCTTTCCAGTTGAAACGTAGTGATTCAAAACAAATAAAGACAATGCAAGTCCAAAACTTTACTGCCGTTCAAAAAAATGTACTTTTTTTTGGGTGAAATTAATCTTTGTTTTTGTATAATTTGGACTTTGATTCTAGCAGTTTCACTTCAGTAATGGAAAAGGTAATAAAGCATAATCCTAGTTTTTCACAAAGTGAAAGAAATATATTGATAATAATAATTGTAAATTCTAAGATCATAATTGTAAACAAAAAAACGGAGACATTGGACATGATGGGAAAAAGATAATGCCATTGCAGAAAACTACTGATATTTTTAATTCCCGTCCTGAAAGTTTTTCCGTAGAAAATTTTACGATAATATAAAAAAAAATATACGCAAGAACATAAATGAGGGGGGGGGGGAGGGGGGACACCCTCTAAAAATATAATTTTTTTAAAAATTTAAATTAAAACAGTTTTATGCTACCTGTTGCTTACACTTTAAATTAAAACCTTGTTGAAGTGTCTCCTTTTTTAATATAATGTAAGTTGAATTGTCAAAACTTAATTATATATTATATTACACACAGTATGTTACAATATATGCGTTGGTAACACCTTACCACCCCTAAAAAGATTTTGAAAATTTGAAGTCCATAACTAGGGCACTGGTTAGATGCAGCTCAAATCACTTTTAGTATAACTTAGGTTGGATTAGAGTAGCAGACCATTGGTACTGTCCAAGCAGTCTCACGTAGTTCTATGAGGTCCGTTGTGATACCACACATGTTTCGTAAAACCCACCTTCATCAGATTCTTGATTGTTACCGTGACATACACAGAAGGATCTTGACAACCCATTCAAACCAGCCCATTCATAAACCTGGTTAGTCAACCAAGTTGTAAGTTGCTTACTTCCTCCAGGTGATTGAATCCATTTTTTTTAAAGGCAAAACTTGCTTTGGAATATTTATGATTACACTGACACCTGACATCACAGACTGCCAACACGTGCAAACCAATTTATTAAGGTAAGGTGTACTTTAAATTAAGTAGCCTCTAATCTAAGCGATGCAAACTGCCATGAGACGTGGCATATTATACAGGTACTCTTTTACAGAGGTAGGTACCAGGGCCGTAGGTAAAGGGGGGTTTAGGGGGTTCACACCCCCCCCCCCCCCCCATGATACATTACTTGACTGAACTACCCAACTCAAAAATCGTCTCCCTAGCCTTACTAGAGAAGATAGAAAAGATTATTTTCGAAAAAAATATTACTAAAATATATTAGATACTAAAAACAATATTACCTAAATGAATCAAGGTGTGTCCTTCCACGTTCGCTTTACCTCATTCATCACCTTAAGATTTACTAACAATTTTATTTGTCCGTCCGTTGGACAACTTCCATTTCTGACAAGTGCGTTTAGTTTAGTCAGTCCTGTTCTGTGGTCAGTCTGACTCAGTGGCGTATTTGGGGGGGGGGGGGGGGGCTGCCGGGCTGCAGCTCCCCCCGAGCTCCGGAGCTCGGCTCTAAAAATCTAATTGCAACCTAATTTTTGAACGCTTGGACACTTAATTTAAATCTTTAAATAATGTATTCTTAGCCTAGATTACAAAGGTTTTGTAGAAAACGTTTAGTTTTTAAACTTTTCCTTCTAAAAGTCCTATTTTATATAGAGATTAGGGTTTTCAGACGCATATCGTTTTAGTTATTGATTTTTGATGCAATTTTGAAGGAAACCGAGTAAAAAGAATAATATTTTATAGCATTTTTCCAATATATACTTGTCTCTTCCGTTCTGCCTTTTTTAGCACTATTTTCAATCAACAAAATATAACCCAATGCAATAAAATATTTGCACAACAAACCAAAAAATAATTAATTGAAACACTTTTTATGGAAAAAGTTTGATAGTTTATAATAAAAAAATAGTGCGTAAAGAAACGAGAGTGCCTTATTATGAATATACAAAACGGCACTTAACAAGAAGTATTTTAAAACCTATAAGCATTTGCACCAAAAACTGCTGTTAGATCTATGCTCCCAAAATGAAAATATGATTTCTGAAAAAATCATCAATTTTGGCGTGGTGAGCGATATTTACTTTATTTTTAATCATGAAAAACCGAGCCCGAAAAACGCTGGTTACAGTAATACATATTATGTCTTATGTTAAAATTTTGGTTCGTTATCAATATTCATATTTTCACAAATATAAAAAATGTTTTTTTTTTTAATAAAGAACCAGCTAGGAATATCAAAAAAAAAGTAAAAAATAACGTTTACCAAAACAAATTTAATCCAACCATGCAGAGTGGGAGAGGTAATAATTTTATTTTCGAAATTTGATAGTAGTTAGGTGAATTTTAAACGAACTTTGGGCGTGGCCCCGAAAATTTTTCGCCTGCGGCGCTTTTGTCGAGTTTCACAGGGTATGGCACCCAAAAAATTGCACTTTTTTTAAACTTAATAACCTACCCCCCCCCCCCCCCCATGAATAACGTCTAGCTACGGCCCTGGTAGGTACCTATTCCATGAGTTGGAATAGGGGGAGGCCCTTCAACGCTGTCATACTCTTCCTGTCCACGACTAGATATATCAATCTAAAAGACTCCGTATATTAGTGACTATCAAAGAAACGGTTATTAAAAATAAAATTATTAATCTCGCCATGTTGATGTTGAAGTCAAATTCCAGATTTACCGTTAGTCGATGTTTATTTATATAAAATTTAGTACTCGCCCCCATTTTCTTTCGATGCTAATTCAAACCGGATTAAAATCACTTTTGCAAAACAAAGAGTTCACTGTACTTTTTTTTTTTGATGCAATGTCAGTGGCTTAGTCACAAAAGTGTTTAAGGGGGTAAGTTTATATTTAAGTCAATGTTCCATCAGACAGAGATGAAGGGATATTTAAAAAAACCGAAAATTTGAAAATTGATGAATTTAATACCCTGCCCTTGTATAACCGTTATTAATATTATGTTTATATAAACTTTTCTTTATAAAATCACCCGAGAATTCACATCTGAAATATTATCACATCATTATTAAGTAAGGCCCTGTATATTATTCCTTTGGAACCAACAGTTTTTCAATAAAACAGAGCGTTGCATAATGGAATGTACTTATTTTACATTTCCGGCTTGTGGTAAAAAAAAACAGGCGAAGTGCTTAAGAGATTTTTATTGTCAGTTCCCGCGTTTACTAAAAAAAAATTAAACCTAGGCTTCTTTAAATTCCATTGATTAAATGGTCTTTCCAATAGGTTGCAAATTATATCATTTTCCGATTTCATAATATTTCTAGTTTCTATATAGTAGAGGTACCTTACTCAGCCTAACATCAATAATTTTAAAATCGGTTAGACTTTTTATACGTTGGCCGATCTCTTGATCGGCAACAGCGGGATAACTTCAAGATATCCGCGATATCAAACACCTCACCGGTCGTATTTAAATGAAACTATACACAACATGTAAACATTAACATTGTCATGGCAACTGTCGGTTCACGTCACCAATAACATCAAATAATACCACCTCGCTGCGTTTGGGGTTATTCCGCTCTCGGAGAGAGTTCGGAGAGACGTCAGTGGACATTAGAAATGGTTGAATCAATATTAAGATATTGCGCCAGCCGCCAATTACTCTTTAAAAAAAGTTAAATTTTTATATGTGTGTTTTTTTGTGTGTGCAAGTATCCAAGAACATTTTCAAAATAATTAATAATGGTTTGGAAATATCGACGATACTGAATTAAAGATTTTTTTAAGCAAATATATGTTTTAATGTCATAAAAGTCTATACCCAAATTAAGTGTAATATATTAAGTGGATCAGACCGTGCTAAAATTTGCCATGTTAAATTGCAGTTATTCTTGGCCCGATTAGAAAAAAAACTAAGAAAATTATAGGTTTTTTTCCGCCAATGGAAAGATGGCATCTATGTGGGTGTGAGAAAGTTATTTTCTTGCAGAAAAAAAATGTGGAGAAAAAATAGAAGCCGACGAAAACCCTAAAAATAATTACTAAAATTCATTGTACCGGGTGATTCATTAAGAGTGACGAGCGGCCATATCTCGGAAACTACTGGGCATAGAAATTCAGGAAAAAAAAATTATCACTAAAGTGGCCATGAGAAAATCCTGGAAATAATTTTTAAGTTCCGCATTTTGTCGCAAGAGGGCGTAATTGAAAAGTAAATTATAAAAGTTTACATATCTCCGAAAATTCCACATTAAGGTATATGTTTGATAACACAATTAAAAAGCTTGGGCAATTATGCATCATTTTGGTACTATGCTCATTGGCGTACCGACTTTAATAAGAGGGGGAGGGGGAAAGCTGTTAAAAGTGTAATCAGTTAAATCGCTGTAACTTATAAAAGACTTATCCGATTATAGCAAACTAAAGATTGTTTGGAAGAGAAATATATGCACTTTTACCAATCGTATTAAGTTGTCCATAATAGATCTTAAAAAAATTGTTAGAGAGCGCAATTTGCAATTGCACACATTTTTTGGTTTTACTCCGAAAAATAAATCATACGGTATAATTATGATACCATAATCAAAAAGTAGATGAAACTTGCTAGAAGAATATTAAAACCGCAGCTTGATATCTCCGGTCGTTTCAGCATTATCGCCAATAGAATAATTTTAATAAACTTTAAATGAAGAAGCGGTTATATATTTTTTAGAAAAAAAGTGGGACGCCACTGATATTTTTCCATGTGGATATTATTTCGAATTAGCCTGGTCAATTCTGCATAAAAATGGTCTATTGCGTTTTTCTCCTCAGGCACACCATTCTTAATTAAAATAATTAAATTAAATTAGACGGACGAAAGCTTGCCTATTAAGTGAAGGTGGTAATTTCCAACAATTTTTAGAAAAGAAAATTTTTCATTATCAATGTTAATAACAATAATAAATAGTAGAGCTAATTTAATTTAATTATTTTAATTAAGAACGGTGTGCCTGAGGAGAAAAACGCAATAGACCATTTTTATGTAGAATTGACCAGGCTAATCCGAAATAATATTCACATGGCAAAATATCAGTGGCGTCCCACTTTTTTTCTAAAAAATATATAACCAATTCTTCATTTAAAGTTTATTAAAATGATTCTATTGGCGATAACGCTGAAACGAACGGAGATATCAAGCTGCAGTTTTAATATTTTTTTTAGCAAATTTCATCTACTTCTTGATTATGGTATCATAATTATATGTATTATTTATTTTTTCGGAGTAAAATCAAAAAATGTGTTATTATTACAAATTGCGCCCTCTAGCATTGTTTCTGAGAACTATTATGGACAACTAAATACGATTGGTGAAAGTGCATACATTTCTTTTCCAAACAGTCTTTAGGTCTTTAGTTTGCTAAAATCGGAAAGTCGTTTATAAGTTACAGCGATTTAACTGATTACACTTTCAACAGCTTCCCCCCCATGCATAATTGTCCAAGCTTTTTAATGGTGTTATCAAAGATATACCTTAATGTGGAATTTTTAGAGATATGTAAAATTTTATAATTTACTTTTCAATTACGCCCTCTTGCGGCAAAATGCGGAACTTAAAAATTATTTCCCGGATTTTCTCATGGCCACTTTAGTTATAATTTTTTGTTTCCTGAATTTCTATGCCCAGTAGTTTCCGAGATATGGCCGCTCGTCACCCTTAATGAATCACCCGGTATTGTAAAAAATATTGAACTTTCTTTTTTAATAAAATTGACGTTCTGACACTCTCGATGTGTGGAGTCCAAATTTCAACAAGTTTTAAAAATCCGTAAATTAACATGGCCAGAATTCGGACCAAGAGAACGCAATTTTTTTGGAATAATTTTGTATGAGAGGGTGACCCGCTCTCAACGCAGAATTATTTTGCATCTAAACTACTTAACTTTTTAATATTCTTCAAAAACAGAGTTAAAGAGAGGCATATTAGACCTACAATTTAAAAAAAAATTAATTATACAGAGTGTCCCAAAATTAGTCAGGGCATATCCAACATACTTTTTTTTAATAGAATACCCTATATATTATTTTTTAATTTCGTATAAAATTCCACGTATATTTTGTATAAAATGTCATATATGTAATTCAAATATTTTTGGGATATTGACGTTTAAAATATGGCATTTTCAGACTTTGAATGCGTATAGCATTGAAACGGCACATCTTAAAGAAAAATAGGTTTCAATTTCCTATCATAGTATCTATCTAAAAGCTACAACTTCCGGGTTCACATGTTAAACCAAAAAATGGATTTCGTAAATCTAGGGACACGGAGGTTGCAGTGGCAAATGTTATCACAAAAATTCAAAATAATGTTGACAATAATAAAAAATGTTGCCTAGTGTCTTTAGATTTATGTAAGGCATTCGATACAGTAAACCATGATATTTTATTGCAATGTATTTATAATATTGTAATAAGGGGAAATATTTATAATTGGTTTCAAAATTATTTAACTGACCGTAAACAGTTCGTACAAATTGAAAACATAAAGAGTTCATTTAAAAACATTACTTGTGGTGTACCGCAAGGATCAATTTTAGGACCTATTCTTTTTCTGATATACATAAATTCAATTTCAAACTTAAAATTAAAAGGCGATTTAAAATTATTTGCAGATGATACAACAATTATATATTTTGATGATAATATAGATCAAATTTTAGATAATATTAAACAAGATTTAATTTAAATTTATTCATGGCTACAAAGTTTTAAATTAACTTTAAATTTTGAAAAATCTTCTTTTATGATAATAACTAAAACAAATCAATATGTTGGATATAAATTGCAATTACTTTTTAATGGACATATTATAAAATATTCAAATACAATAACATTTTTAGGTTTACATATTGATGAAAATTTAAGTTTGAGAACACATATTAATAATTTAAGAAATAATATTTCTCCTTTAATTGGTATTTTATACAAAGTAAGATATTACATCCCATTAAAATTTTTAAGAAATATTTACTTTGCATTAATATATTCAAAATTGCAATATTTAATATCAGTTTGGGGTTCTGCATGTTTGTCAAATATCAATCCTTTAAAAAAATTTCAAAATAAAGCCATAAAATGCATTCATAAATTACCATTTTTAGAGCCTACTGTAAATTTATATAAACCAAATAATTATCTGGATATAGAAAATTTATATAAATTAAAAGTAGGTATATTAATTCACTCAATCAATGAAAAGATTAAAACTTCTGAAATAAAATTTATTGATAGCACAACTTTTCATGAACACGATACAAGAAAAAATAAAAATTTAAAAACCGTAAAAATAAAAACCAATTTTGGACAAAAATCAATTCTTCATGATGGTATAAAAATTTATAATAATATTCCAAAAAAAATTAAAAATACAATCAATATAAAAAAGTTCAAATATTTATTTAAAAAACATTTATTAAAAATATAACATATTACTGTTTTCTTTGTTATATTATATATGATACTATAATTATTGTATAATTTTGACTCTTAATCTTAATTTTTTTTTTGTTAATTAGAAATTTCCCTGTAATAAACTTTTGTAAAGTTGGTTGGGAAATTAAATAAATAAAAAAAAAAAACAAACTGGAAGTTATAACTTTTAGATAGAGAATAAAAACTATGATAGAGAGGTGAAAACCTTTTTTTGCTAAGATGCGCCGTGCCAATTCTACTACAGCCTGTACAGCAAACAAAATAATAAACATCATATTAAGTATTATGAAACTGGAGTCACTAATCATATAAATAGAGTGATATTATAATCATTGGCGGCTCGTGGATATTGAGTATAGAAGGGTGCAAATTTGAGTGCCTGCGAATATTTTTACTAATTTTTGAAGAAATGTCTAAAATGCATGACAAACTCATAACGAAAACACTAGCTATGGAAATTGGTCAGGATGTGATTTACCTTTCTTTATTTTATTTAAAGCATCTGGACAGTGTTTCTAAATTCTTCTCCAAAGTTACCAGCTCCATGCGAAATTATATATATAATATTAAAAACATTGAAATTCTCTATTTTTTTCAAGCGAAATTATATCTAAATATACAGGGTGATTCCTAAGTTGATACTTTTGTTTTAGCTGTTGAATACATTAAAATAAACAACATTACGATTCAAATACGGTCCTGCCTAACTTGCCCGTTGAATAACATTAAGAAAAATTCTGGGTGTAGGATGAGCCCGCAAGGGAAAGCGTTCTGCGTTTAATCTCGAAGCACTTTGCCACACTCACAGTAAATTAGCACCTCATATCTACTAGTTCATTGTTTTAAAATTTTACCATTTTCACGTGTCACCAATTTAAAATTAACTTGCTTCAAAAAAACATGCTGCAGCAGATTGCTAATTAAATAACTGACCGCCGACCCGTAAACTGCATGGCTAATAACTACTTATAAGACAAAAACAGCATAAAGTATATCAGGCTATGTTTTGATGACCAGGCCCGCACTTATATTTTTTAGTTCTGTATCTCACCTATTTTTAAGTTTTTTGAAAAATATACAGCTAAAACAGATGTATCAACTTAGGAATCGCCCTGTACATTAAAATATAGTTACATTAAAAATATTTGGTTCTCTTGACCCGAATCCTGGCTAATGTTTATTAATGGATTTTTGAAAACTTTTTAAATTTGGACTCACAGATACACAGATATTGAGGAGTGTGAGAAAGTTATTTTCATAAAAGAAAAATAATTTTAAATATTTTTAAAAATACAATGAAATTAAAAAATAATTTTAATCGTTTTCATTGGCTTATATTTTCTTCCTGGATTTTTTTTTATGAAAATAACTTTCTTACACCCACATAGAGGCCACTTTTTGATTCGTAAAAACAGAAATTTAATATCCAGCTTAGTTTTTCGTAATTTGGATAAAAAGCCCCTATTTTACTTGGCAAATATTAAGGCAATCTGATCACATATCGTGTGTTCAAAATGAAGACGGCACTATTGATAACTTTCTTTTTATAAGAGATAAGACTTCGGTTCAGTTAGTAAAGAGCTGTAGTTTCATGTGCTGCTGATTATGGTGATATCAAAAACAATTGGACATCAGAATCACGTAATATTAACAAAAAAAAATGTTTTAAATTGAAACTGCTGTTTCTGTTATAACTAGTTGATAGAGAGGGAAATCATAAGCAAAATTTGTTTCTACCACATGACTCTAAACTCAATAATAACGGAGGCATTTACATTTAAACGCATTTTCCATTAAAAATCGCGTTATTTTTGTTTGTTAATATCACATGATTCTGATGTTCAATTAAGTCTTTGACATCACCATAATCAACATCACATGAAGCTACAATTATTTACTAATGTTTCCGACGTCGCGTCATATCTCTTTTAATAAGAAATTTAGCAATCGCACTCGCCGCGTTTCCCACTTGACGTTGGTGCTTTGCCGAAAACCGCGAAACCTTCGCGGAAAATTTAACGAGATATTAGCTTATTTTAAGTTACACAGCGGACGGAACGGTGGCATAGCGCCGTTCGGAAGTCGTTGGTTTTACGTGTTTGTATAACAGGAGATGCCGCAGAGAATACGGTACCGCGCCACAATCGAGCGCATTACATGAAGGCGCGTGGTGCGTGCATTTTAGGTTATGAAGGGAGTAAGAGAGGTGCAGGCAGTGTTACCAATCTTCTTGAATTATCGGTAGATCTACCAAATTTGTTTATTGTTTCCCGATGAATTAAACAATACACATAATGAAATCAAATTATTGTATTTGTCGCAGGTGGCAAGGGGGCGCGCGGCCTTAAAAAGGAGCCGCCACTGATTATAAAAAAGTGAAGTATTCGTATTAATTTTCTCAATTCAATATTTGAAAATTGGTTACTAAAAAGGACTGGTTGTTCAATGTCACAGAATTTTAGTTTATATATTAATTTACTCTTAAGGCAATATTCTTTGGATGAATCAAAACCTTATTCTAAAAAAATCAATATTCAGTAAACAAATCTTTACTATCAATTTTATTACGGTTTCGGTGACCTGTGTCTATTTCAACATTTCTTCACAACTGTTACGTAATTATAGTGTACGCTCTAATTGCATTTTAAATTGTAGGCAATGTATTTGACAAGAACAATTCAACTCAAAAACCGTGGAATATAAGTGGTTTCACGGTAAGTAACAATATCCGCAAAATTTGTTTCTATTTGGGTAAAAGATTGTTTTTACGATTCTATTTCTCAGGTTGGTTATGAAACTGGAACTAATGATTTAATTTGACTTTTTATTAAGCGCGTTCCTATTAATATGAATAAAAAAATAGTGTGCATAGGTATTTAGTAAATTTATTATAGATATTTTGCAATAGATTTTCAGCGAATGTCAGTATTTTGAATGACAGATCTAATAATATTCATCAGGGTACTAAAAACTAACAGTAATATGGGGTTTTGGAAAAATTCTTGGATTATTCCATTATTAATGGACGCTGTGTATTTGGTATATTAAATAAATGAAAAGCACGTTTTGTAAGTACCTGACTCACACTATAAGTATATATATTTTTTTCATTTTTGGAACATCTATATGAAGACGTTGCCGTAGCGGTGTTCTGCGATCTGTCAAAAGCGTTTGATTGTGCGGATCTCAGGATATTGTTGGGCAAACTTGAAGTCTGCGGATAGGGACACTGCTCTGGCTTGTTTTAAGTCTTATCTTTCGGACAGATATCAGACAGTTTACTTTAATGGAAGAAAATCAAAAAGAGTGAGGGTTTCATTAGAATTACCGCAGGGCTCTGTTCCGGGGCCGTTATTGTTTTTATTGTTTATTAATGATTTAGCAAAGCTAGATATATCTGTTATATTTACAATATTTGAGGATGATGGCACGATTCTTTGACAGGGCTCTGATGTGACCCAGTTGTAAAATGACATTAATTGTGAAATGATGAAGAAAAAAAAATGGTGCGACTCAAATTATTCTTCGCGCTTAATGTTTCTAAAAAGAACTGTAGTGAATAATTCAGCAACAAGCAAATTTCTGGGGCTTTATATTGACGATAAATTGAGGTTTGAACATCAAATAGCGAATTTAAATACAAGGTCATTTCGTGGGTGCTATGCTTTCAGGGTTATATCTCGAGAGTTAAGAGTTTTTATTGAGAGGGCATATTTTACATTTCGGTACGGGTTATGTTTCTGGGGATCTTGCGCTCAATACATTTTCAGATCGGTGTTTGTATTGTAGAAAAGAGCAATACGGTGTATTTGTCAGTTAAGTCATCACACGTTCTGTCGACCGCACTTTGTAAATTAAATTATATTGACTTTGGCTTCTACGAGCATGTCTTATGCACAAGAACTGTAAATCTGATATACAGACTTCACAACTTCCACAAAAAACATACACGTTATACCGCTGCCGATTCCCTCTTCTGCTTTAACATAAATCTATCTTTATGATAACAGCAAAAATTTTTTTAATCATTTGCCCTTTAGTTTACGTAAAAATTGTATGCAAAGGTTCGGAGAGACCTAAAAAAATTGTTAACCGAGAGAGCCATCTATTCAATAAATCAATTTTTCGAGGCATCGCTGTTTTTTGTTTGATTTTATGGTGTTTTTTTAGCTGGGAGTGCGTCTATGTTTGACTTTTTTGATTTTAATTTGTTTTAACTGTAATCATGTTTAGTTCTTGAATTGGTATTTTATCTCTGATTAATAAATTTAAGTTGCTTTGTCAATTAGAAGATGTTCTTATGATAACGAAGCTGTATTTGACTTGATTAATATTTCTGTTTATTTTAATTTATTAAAAATGAGTACATTTTATAAACCGCTTTAGGCAAATTAAATTGGAGAGCAAAGTCACACGTCATTTTCGAGAAAAAAAACTGGCGTAAAACAAAACCACATTCTGTGCGATACTTTAATTAGGTTATCGTGTACATGAAATCGTTTTTACGACTTTTTCTTTTGGTCGAGGCTTTTTTTATTAAAAAAAAGAAAAAAATAAATTTTCTGCTACATAATATGTTTTCTAAGGTCTCCACGGTTATATTTTTAAAAATAATTATGCTACTAAGCTGATATAAAAAATAAATGATATATAACTGCTCTACTAAGAACGTCTAACTTGGGCATAAAAATATATTTTTAATTTGTTAAAATAATAGCAAACTTAACTTGTGCGAAAAATTGTATATAGTACAGGGTGTTCCATTGCACAATTTTTATAGGGTATCTCCGTAATTGTTAGTACTATCAAAAAAGTATTATACGTGTCATGTGCTCTTTTTGGGTCAAACTTAAAATGATAAAATTAAAATTTGAAAATTTTCGCTCCCTTAAGAGATACGGGGGAAAATCAAACAATTTTTATATTCAAAATTACTATATATTTTCTTAGTTAAAAGAGATACAGAAAAATGTTTTATACAGAAGTTTCTTTATAACGTTTGTTGGATAATGTGCCGTTTTCAGAAAACGTATATGGGGTCAGGTAAGTTACCGGATCTAACCTCATTTTTTTTTAAATGGAACACCCTGTGTATTTTAATCTAAAAAGATAGCGAACAAAATGTAAATTTTGACCCATTTCGTCGTTTTATCCACTTTCAATATAAACTACTTTTATATCAAATTTTTCAAAATGGTGATAAGTCATTTTCATAAACGAATATGTAAACATGACACTGACGTTAAAAGTTAATAGCAACTAGAATGCCATACATGCCATTGTTTCTAGAATATTAGCTTTTGTTTCATGGCCTGCTGTGCGTGGTTTAAAGTGATAAAGTTTAAATAAATCGCTCATTTTGTGTTATAAATAATTGAAAAGAGAATTTAAAATGCTATCTTTTGAGATTAAAATATACATGGTGTTCCATTTAAAAGAATTAGGTTAGGTCCGATAACTTTTTTACCTGACCCCGTATAATTATTCAGAAAACGGCAGATTATTCAACAATCGTTATAAAGAAACTTCTGTATAAAACATTTTCTGTATCTCTTTTAACAAAAAAAATATAGGATAATTTTGAAATTGCTAATTTTTTTATTTTTTCCCGTATCTTTTAGGCGAGCGAAAATTTTCAAATTTTAATTTTACCATTTTAGGTTTGAACCAAAAAGAGCACATGACTGCTATATTACTTTTTTGATAGCACTAACAATTACAGAGTTACCCTATAAAAATCGTCGAAAATAAAATACCCTGAACGTACATGGTGCGAACAAATTAAAACCAATATATACAGGGGGTTTTCTAATTGAGTGCCAAAACTTTAGGTTGTGAATCCTTGGGTGATTTTAGGAAGAAAGGTTAATATTAACATATGTCCTAAAGCTCTTAAGGTTTTTATTTTTTTTATGCAAGAAGGGTGCATCATACGAAAGTAAGTCTATGGACCAAATTTGCTCCAAAATAAATAAGGATTTTAAATATAAGTTTGGTTCTAAGAAAAATCAGTGGCGTACCTACCATTTTTTTCTCTAAAAAATATACAGTTCAAACCCCGTACAGACGTCACTGGTAAAAATTAAAAAAAATATTTTAAGTCAAAAAAGGCTCCTTAATGATTAAGACGTGTGTACAAAATTTCATAAAAATATCTAAGAGTGATATAATAATTATGATAAAAAAGTTTTTTTTTTTTTAAAATGTTAACACTCTGTAACTCAAAAATGAAGAGCTTTAGGACATATGTTAATATTAACTTTTCATCTTAAAATCACCCATGGAACCTTAAGTATCGGAACTCAATTATAAAACATCCTGTATATAAAAAAAGTTTTTAAAAATTTTTGATCAGAATCGTGTTATTAAGAATTTGTAGATCATTATCGAATTAAAAATGTGATTGCACGGAATCCGGACCTATAAATTTTAATAGCACAATCATAAAACGGCAAGAACATTTTTTGCTGTATAGTTTTAATTAAGTTATTAACAATATGAGCCCGTCACAAGTTACCTTAATTATGGTAATAACATTTTTAATTGCAGCAACAGTCGTGTATTAAAATTTATGTTGCATAAGAGCCTTTAATCCTGCAAAATCATCCTAATATACTTTTTAGTCTTATATTCTTATAAGCTATGATCAAAATTTAAAAAAATAAGTGTCCATTATATTTAACTTCATGTATGTCACGATGTCATGCCGTGCGTCATAAAAACAATCAAAACCGGCCAAAAAAGGATTTTAGTAGAATTATGACTAAATAAAATTTTTAGGCTTTCCGTTATTTTATTCATCTATTGACAAATATTTTATTTTATACAGACCATATGCACGTTATTTTTATTGCATGTTCCTCTAATATATCGGGACCTCATTATATTCCCAGATTTTTAGTAAGCCGTAGTTAGCCCACACGTCACATTATGAATTGTGTTAGAAAGTAAATATACCAAGGTTCACTTGTCTTTGACTCCAACTTGCGAGTGTACTCAAACAATCTACTATAGTTTCAGGACCGTGTTAGGGGCTTTAGCCGCTCTTAGGTAAAACATATTTTAACCGCCCCTATTCGCCCTATCCTCTGCAAACAAATAAAAACAATCATCATTATATTTTTATTTTTGCATTTTTTAAAACTCAAAAACGTACTAGAATTTCGGCCCTAAAAACTCTATTATTGACACTTGAAAAAGTTTTAACAATAAAACGAAACGTTGGGACAAATAAAATTTGTTGTTTATTGCCTGCCCTCATTCCTACTACACTAAACTTATCCCATGTTAATAATTATTGTCAGCGATACAGAAAAACAGAATCAAACGCACGCACTATATTATTACCCATAAAACTGGAAAATCGCGTAAAAAATCTATACAGGGTGGCCCATTTGTCTGACAAAGTAATATACCGTCTCTACTATTACAGATATCAAAAAAAAGTTTTTATAAAAGTTGTGAGGTATAAAAAAATATATGTTCTAAAATTATTTTTAAACATACAGGATGGTCCAAAAAAGTAGGACAATAAAAAGATACATTATTTTAAATGGAACACCCTATATATTTTAGCATTTTTTGTTTCCTTACAAAATTGTCCATATGACGCCATATTTAGTTTTTTATATTTTTGCAACGTTGCCAAACAAAATGCAAAATTCTTAAAATTTTGGAAAAAACATGATAGTAAAAAATTACCTGTATTTCTCAATAAGAGTATCGAAAATCGAAAATATCTTGTAAGTTCTTAAGTTTAGGGATAGATAAACTATCTTAAATCTTTAAGTACCGAAAATTTGGTACAGGGTGTTTTCTGTTGACATCCAAATATACAAAATTTTAAAATACAATAACTCTGTTTTTTCAAATGAAACACCCTATATGTATTAGGCTCGTCTGATAGATATTATAAGTATCTTTTATTATTGTTAAGTCATACCTATACCTAAATTTACTAGTTTTGGCAATATTTTTATTTAAATTTTGGTAAAAAAAACTATAATTTTTATTTTTCTAGTAAGCCATGACTAGCAAAGTCAAAACAAATGTAATTGAATATAATGTCATATTTATAATTATTATATTTATATTGATAATGTTTGTCAACTTATTTTCAATATTAAGTTGCGTAATAAAAACAAAATTTTATTAAATTAAATAAATACGTAACTAACTATGGTTATCAATTTATTTTAATATGGGATAATATTTAATTACATTTGTTTTTAGTTTGCTGGTCATGGCTTACTAGAAAAATAAAAATTATAGATTTTTTCACCAAAATTTAAATAAAAATCGAAATATTGGCAAAACTAGTAAATTTCGGTATAGGTATGACTTAACAAAAATAAAAGATACTTATAATATCTATCAAACGAGCCTAATAAATATAGGGTGTTTTATATGAAAAAACAGAGTTATTGTATTTTAAAATTTTGTATATTTGGATGTCAACAGAAAACACCCTGTACAAAATTTTCGGTACTTAAAGATTTAAGACAGTTTATTTATCCCTAAATTTAAGAGCTTACAAGAAATTTTTGATTTTCGATACTCTTATTGAGAAATACAGGTAATTTTTTACTATCGTGTTTTTTCCAAAATTTTAAGAATTTTGCATTTTGTTTGGCAACATTGCAAAAAATTAAAAAACTAAATATGGCGTCATATGGATAATTTTTGTAAGAAAACAAAAAATGCTAAAATATATAGGGTGTTCCATTTAAAAAAATGTATTTTTTTATTGTCCTACTTTTTTGGACCATCCTGTATGTTTAAAAATAATTTTAGAACATATATTTTTTTATACCTCACAAATTTTATAAAAACTTTTTTTTGATATCTTTAATAGTAGATTACTTTGTCAGACAAATGGGCCACCCTGTATAACCTTTTTCAATACCATGCCTGCGCTGCACTACGCAGCGCAGAGTGTGACCTCTCCAGTTAAATGTAACTAGGGTTGCCAACTTTAAAGATCAGTTGACCCGGAGATTTGACAAAAAAAAAACAAACGAAAAGCACTCAGTAGGTGTATTTTATTTTCATGTTTCAAATATCATTCCATTGCTGTATTGGTATTTATTTGGCATGCTATTAATAAAGGCTTTTGTTCGCCTTTCCCTAAATATTGAGCAAATTCGTGACAGGTCATATTAACATTTACTTTAGTGCATAATTCTGCCTTTACCAAAGCTACTCTCATTCGATTACGTTCATCAGTTTAAGCATTAATAAGAATATCCTTTCTGGATAAGCGTTGCTTATAGGAATTGACAGAATGTTGCTTACAATTTTGAACAATTAAGGCATATCTGCATTTTGAAATATCTGACACCATATTTTATCTGTCTGTTTTAAAAGTCACTGAATATTCCTGCAATTTTTTAACTGTTTTTTTAAGAAGAATTACTTCATTATATAGCTCGTCTTCATCTATGTTTAGTTTGATGGCATTTTTTGCCTCTAAAACTAACGAGTATTCAATATTCGGATATTTTTTTAAATTTAAGCAATCAAAATATTTAAAAGGAGAGTTTTCAAAATTATAATACCGATTTAAGTAATAATTATTAATTATTATTATTATTTTTCGTGAATGTGGTTTAACCCGGAGAATGTATCTAAAACCGGAGCCCGGAGACCCCATATCAATACCCGGAGTCTCCGGGGGAAACCCGGAGAGTTGGCAACCCTAAATGTAACAGTGTAAAATGAATAAAATTGAATCTGTAAAATTATATCTGCAAAAGTATTATCACAAAATCATAGATTAACTGACCTGTCCGACTTTGTAATGAAAAATAATTGTATATTTAAAAATAAATGTAATTGTAGAAATTCTAAAGAAGTAATAGGTAAAATGATTAAAAAGGATCATTAAGAGAGTATAAAAAACACGAATTATATTAATATTAATATAATTATCTATAATCATTTTGAATAATCCGTATTTTAAATTTTCTTTTAAATACAGAAGACGAATTTCCTTTCGTTTCATCAGATCCATCTCTAGACGCGTTTCGTCATATCATGATTCATCAGTATAGCTAGGATACAACGAAAAGAAAGGAGAACCCAAAGCTACTTATGCAGCACTTGGTGGGACACACCGGTAAGATGTGGAACGGAGCGCCTTTTAAATGTTTGAAGACCCATAGTTTTTAAATTATTTGTCAACACTGGCGCAGCTAGAATTTTGTCTTGGCGGAGGGCAGACAATTTTGAACTCGCGACATAAATGCAGGAACTTATTTGAATAGGATTGCGGTTGGTTTTTCATTGGAATTCAACAGGTAATGCTGCAGACACCAGAATTGATTGACTTGTCAACCTGTGATTTGTCATTGTCAAATGTAATTTAGGTAGGCTTTTTAATAGTAATTTAACCAACAAGTACATTAATAATGGCGATTAATGATCGAAATATTTTAACGCGTGAGCGTAGCGAACGCGTTAATATTCTAAATCATTAATCGCATTTTAATATAAGAGTTGGTTACAATGTTTTTTCGTCGACCGTATTTTTTACTAAAGTGAAGAAAAACAGTTAACAACTTTTATTTTACAATACAGATTTCACAATTCTACAAATACTAATGACAGCGGACGACGTTTTATTATTTTGTTAATTTGTTTGCATGGCTGCCTTTAATTTTAATTACCAAAATCGTGCATTTACAGAAAATCATGCATTAATAGGGGTCATTAATGAATGATTTTGGGAAATCGTGCATTTACAGAAAATCATGCATTAATAGGGGTCATTAATGAATTATTTTGGGAAATCGTGCATTTACAGAAAATCATGCATTAATGGGGGTCATTAATGAATGATTTTGGGAACGTTAATATCGGATGTAAATACACGGTCGACGGAAAAAATCTTTAACAGGAACATTTTACACTGGATTTAACTAATAATTTTAAATGAAACGAACATTATTTTCGAAACGGATCTTTTATTAGAAAACGATATTGTATATTACTTACAATAAAACCTATTAAATAGTATCAAAGTAATCAAGAATTGCTAAAAAGGAAAGAAATAAGAGGGTGTTTAAAATTAAACAATTGTTTATATAAAAAAACTAAATTTTTATTTAGGTAAGAAAACTGTACAATCTTTTGGAATATTATAAAATTTTAATTCTTGATTAAATGTTCAAAAAAACCGCCATTTTCTGCTAAACAATATCCCAAACGACGTAAAATTATTACTCGTATAAAATCTAATACTCTTAAATTTCATTTGACAATAACAAATCACAGGTTGGGCAGTCCAATCGTTGCTGGTATCCGCAGCATTATCTGTTGAATTCCAATAAAAAACCAACCGTAATTCTATTCAAATAAGTTAAGAGCGGGTTGTCCAAAATTGATCAAACCCCGCATGTGCACCACACAGTTCCTGAAAAGTCTCCCTACAACCTCGCTCTAAAGTCAACAGAAGAGCAAATATTTGGACAGTCTAAAACTTGCATGAGATTTTCTATATATCTAACCACGATGCTAAATATTTTGTATTTTCTCAAGTTAAAGGAATTACCTACTTCTTTTAATCCAAATAATATTGGCTAAGGGCCAAAATACAATTATTACAATAATGTATTTTATTTATCTATAATTAAAGCAACACATTATTTTAGTAGCATAAATACATCAAAAATTTAGTTTATAAAATTGCAAGCATAAGGAAAGGAAGTCGATGCATTATTTGGTGCTTGTGTTATGTTCTTTCATTAAATAAACCCATACATAAATATGCGTTTACTATGAGTGTTAGAATGCGCTACGTATACACATACCTAACTTGTTCGACTTTTTCTGATGTCTTTAAAGAATGGCGACAAGCCTTAAAACAATTTGTATGTTTTCATTTCTGATCTAGGTCAGTAATGTTACCGACAATACTAATCAACGCATTTCCTACTTCCTATTTCCGTCTCTTATAAGAAATTTTAAGTACAAAAACGACTTAAAATATTATGTCATACATTTTTAAACTGTAATTGAATCTGTATTGTGGGAATACGTGACTTTATGAAAATTCTATGGTATAAATGAATTGACTAGATTTATTTAATACCAGCTGATTCTGAAACCAATAAAATTCTTTTAAAAATTTATCTATGTTGGTTTTTTCCCCTTGTCGATGCACACTTGAACCAAACTGTCAAAGTTTTTTTAAATTTAAATTTATTACTAATATTACTTGGAATGTTTATATTCGACATAATTAGTTATTTTTTACATTTTTTAAAGAATATCCCAAGGGATTCACTATCGGTTTATCCTACTATCATGTGCTATAATATGGTTTTTCTTTCAAATGAAAAAAATGCTTGGCATTATTGATATGCCATATGATGCTTTTATGTTAAATTGTTTTTTTTGTAATTAAATCATTTTACCGATATATAATTTTACATGGATGTGGTTGCAAATACATTTTTAGTTTTATTAAAAATGCTAAAATACTTGTTTCTTTATAAATCATAAAAATTGTATACAATACAACACTTAGTTAACTTATCATGACACTTGTCATTGTGAAACAAGAACTGTCTTTAGTAAATAAGGCTGTATCAGCCGTATTCACTAAAGGGTTTTAAATTTAAAACCGTAAATTGACAGTTCTTGGTTTAAAATGGCAAGTGTCAGAATAAGTCAACTAAGTTTTAAATTGTAAATATTTTTTTGGGGTTTCTTTTTTTTTAATTTATAAATAAAAAATTATTTTTACTTACTTCATTTACTTTATTTAAACTAATGCTGTGCATTTTAAGTAATTATAATGAACATTAGTACGAATCTAAACACCCAATAACATACTGGGTGTTCTATTTAATAAAATGCAAGTTGTTGTTACCACACTTTTTTGGGCCACCCTGTATATTTCCTGAAATACATAAGTGATAGCATATGTTTTAACTTCCTAACTTAATTCGTATAGGTTCTATAAAAGCCTGACACACTATTGTAGGAACCTGTACAGGGTGTCCATTTTTTGGCACTTTTGTAGTCGTGTAGCTTATATTTAAAAAAATAGGGTTGCGGTTTTCGCAGCACTGTGCTACTTCCTTGTTAAACTAAACATGCCGTTAACAACATTTTCATAGCCCTTTTGGTTTTTGAGATACACGGTAAAAATGAAAATTATCACTTTTGGGACAACTCCCGTATTTCAGTTGCCTTTTAACTTATTAGAGAGGTAAAAAGACATTCTTATAGAACTTTTTTTTTATAGAAACCAGTGGCATAGTTTGTTTTTTTCTTGCGTCATCCTTTTTTAGTCATGAAGCCAACATATAGGTATGTTTTTAAATGGGACACCCTATATATTTTTAACGAATTAAATTACGCATTTTCTAAACTCTTCAGTATATACTTATCTAAAAAAATAACTGAATAAACTACACTTTTCTCCAAATTAATAAGTTATTTAATAGTAGACCATCATGACGCTGATGAAACACACTTTACAGTAATTTTTGAATAAATTTCGTTATTTAACAACTTAACTAAATAAAAGGAAGGAAATAAGAAACGTCTGATCCTCGACTGATATATTCGGAAAAGTTTTTTTAAAAAGAAACTCTACATGTTTCGAGTTCATGAACACTCATCCGTAGGATAATAATTAAATAATAAAATTTATTCAAAAATTACTTTAAAGCATTTTCACTATAAATTAATAATATGCATGTATTTTTCTTGTTTTATCAGCGCTATGGCCCACTGTTAAATAACGTATTAAATGGAAGAAAAGTGTAGTTTATTTAGCTATTTAAAATAAATATATATCATTATCTATTTTTGAAAAGCCCAGAAAATGTTTAAATTAATTAGTTAAAAATATAAGTATTATCAGCAAACATTTGTAATTTACACATTTTTAAAACTGGAAGTACCTATATCATTATTAAATAAAATTAATATTATTGCTTATAGTTTACTTTTTTGAAGAATATTTTGGTAAAAACATTATTTTTCGGTGAAGCGAATGTTTGTCAACTTTGGGTAATTTTTGAGTGGGCTTAAAAGTGAGAAAATTAAAAATAAATTAACTCATTAAAAATGGGGTCACCACTGTTAATGTTCTTACTCGTTCTATCTAGACCACTAGCATAATATTATAAGAACTTACCGCTATGATCAGCCATTTAAAACCCATTTCCAATATTACGAAGATATAGTCACAAAATCAGTACAAAACTAAATTGAACACAATCAATTTAAAATAAATTTAAAATCACAACAATAATCACACAGACACCTGAATTTTATTCGAAGTTCGATATCAGGAGGTTCTATGAAGAACTGTTGGTTGATTGTCGTGTATTCTTGGTGTATACATTCTGAGTTAACGGGATCTACATAGCTTTATCTGGTCGCGTATACGGCTTCATTTGACTTTGGGTTAACAAAAATAGAAGAAGCAGGGGCATGGTTAAAGAAATTATTATTTTAAGAAGTAGGTTTAAAGTCAATTATTTTATGCATACCAGTTCACGAGTGATCTAAACGTTGATGAAGATTTACATTCTTTTGAATAATTTATTTTTTCCACTCATTTAATAGGGAACTTACATAGCATTTTGGACAACAAACTAATATTAAAGAACGTAAGGTAACACAGTAATAAAATATACATTTTCCAAAAAAAAAAGTTCTACTCCCACATCGATATTTGCTATTTCCTTTACACTAAAGTGATTGGATAAGAGGGCTATTCCGGTTAACTAAACGGATATAAATTCATATATATCCTATAGGATACGAAACTGATCAATCACAGTGGTTAATTGTAAAGAAACCAAGTTTACACTTGTAAATTTTATGTGTCGTTTTATGGCACTTAACAAAAGTGAGGTTAAGAATGTATTTCAAAAAGCTGCAAATCTGAGATCAAATTTATTATTTTTTTTTATTTGAACCAATACCAACATCTATACCAGTTCCCAAAGAGTGAACAAAGTGGTGAGAAAATTGATGATATAAAACCAAAATATATTTTTATCGAACTAGTGTTCAGTATTTTGTGAACGAACCGAACTAAAGATTTGTGCACAGTTCACTTTCTTATTTCAAAATTCTCCAATTTTCCACTCATCGCTAGACAACTGCTACAGAATTTAATGCATGATCCTATTTTTTTTCCGAGGGCCTGTCCATGCGCCGGATGCACTTAGGCCAGGTTTGGTTCATTGTGCTCACACTGCTTGGTTCTTACACCCACTCAGTGATCCCAGTTTCTTGCACTAGTTTGTGTAGGTCAATTGGGGAGAGGGTAACGATGGCCTCTGGTTCCAGTTTTGGATGCCCGAGTATTTGTTGCCTCTTCCGATCTAGTGACTCGTAATGGCCAACTATGTGCTGTACATTTTTCCTGTCTTGTCCGCATGATCTGCAGTCAAGGTCGCCATTGTACAGTTGCATTCTGTGCAGACGGTTCTTGATAGCCTCTCACAAGATGGAATTAAAGACACGTGCAATCTGATGTCAATAGCATGAAAAATCTCATAGTAAGCCCTTTAACTAAACTTATTAAGAAAATACATTTCCTAAACTACTAAAACATGCAGTGGTGACACCGTTCTATAAAAAAGGTAATATCAGCGATCCCTCAAATTATAGACCGATATCACTACTGCCCATACTATCAAAAATCTTTGAAAAGTGCTTGGCCTTGAGAATAACAGACTTTTTTGAGTCAAACAATCTATTTACCAACAATCAATTTGGCTTTAGAAGGGGTCGAAGTACATCTTTGAGAATCTTAGATCTGGTAGGCCGGATTCAGGAGGCTTTTGAAAATCATTGTTACCTGTCAAGCACTTTCTGCGACCTAAGTAAGGCGTTCGACTGTGTATCGCATGAACAAACTAAAAAAATATTGCTTTAGCGAAAACAGCGTACCGATGATATTAAGCTACCTCTCAAATAGAACTCAGAGAGTCCATGTAGGTGGAGTTTCGTTCGCGGAAAGGAAAGTGGTGGTGGGGGTACCACAAGGGTCCATTTTAGGGCCCTTTTATTCTTAATTTTCATTAATGACCTTCCAAACACAGACCCGAATAGCTTCTACACCCTCTTTACGGACGATACCACGATCTCCTGTAATAAACAAGAGCTGGCAGAGGCTCTGGAGACATCGAAAGAGTCACAAAATAGAGCAGAAGATTGGTTTAAGGCTAACCTGCTCCTTCTAAATATTGAAAAACCCAACATATGGTTTTCTCCACGATACAGCTTCCTCAAGAGAAAGAGGGCAAAAGGGTAAAGTTTCTGGGGGTGCATTTGGATGCCAGATTCCACATACCGACTCCTTGGTCAATAAATTGGGATCGAAGGATTTCCTTTTGCGTCGACTCTTTAACTGTGTATCCCGGTCCGTCCTAAGACAAGCTTATTTCGCTCTTTTTCACTCGCACATTTCATATGTAATTCTCGCCTGGGGACACAGTACGGAAGCTAGGAAGGTCTTCGTCTTCGGGATGCAGAGGAGAGTGATAAGGTTGATCGCTGGGTTAGCCTACCGGGAGGATTGCCGACATACCTTTGTGTCTCTCGGTGTGCTGACACTGCCATCTCTCTTTATCTTGGAGTGCCTACTTTTAATTAAAAATAGTTTGGACCAACGACTAAGGCATGAGAACTTCCACTCATATTCCACACGTGGTCGGAGTTACCTGGTGCCCTCTTATCGTCGACTCCGGAGATGCTATGACGGCCCTGGACATCTTGCCACAAAGTTCTTTAATAAATTGCCAATACTAATTAGAGACCTAAACCTACTAACTTTTAAAACCAAAATTAAAGGCTTTCTCGTCAGTCAGGCGTTGTACAGCATTGAGAAATTTTTAAATTGTAATTGTGAAACCTTATTTTAATTTGTACTTTGTGATGTTATTTTAATTGTATTTGTTCATATGAATATCGTTTTACATTTTCAACTAGTTTAACTTATCATTAATAACTATATTTTTATTAAATTATTGATTGTAACTGACCTGTGTAAGTCCTTTAAAGTGCAATACATCAATAAAGAATTTTGAATATTTTTGAATTTTGATATGTTTAGTTTCCATAACACCATGTCCAACGCAGCGTGTAGGCTTATTACGGCTAACTAAAAATCTTGGAAAATTATGAGGTCCCGATATCAGCTGATCGATGACAAATTGATGCTGTCGTCTGATGGAACATGAGAGAATTGGTTGCGTAGAATACAATAACAGTTTTAGCGTATTTTGAACAACAATGGAGCTGCTATAGTTTGCCGTATTAGCGGCCGTAAATGACCACTAGTATACCTAAAGTATTATGCTGTGGGTGCAATAAAGTTAACCTAAGCAGTAACATTGAAATGAAAGTAAAAATAAATGTATTTTTTTTCTGAGACACCCTGTATATAGAAAACAGAAAGTATCCCTGGTTAAATAAACCTAATTTCTCGAATATGCGTATGCTTAAAAGGTCAACCACGTGCCTTTATTAAGAACATTATTTAATTTTCCAGAGTAATTATCACAACCTGATAATAAATATTTTTTTTGAATATTATTAAATAGTTCAAAAAAAAGTTCAATTTATTATTTTGTCTATTAATACACCTCTGATAAACGCTTACTTTATTTAAACTGCTGACTTTTATTGCATTGCTATTTATTTATATTTTTATAGGCATGCTTAAGCGACGTAAGAATTGGAAAGATAGAGGAGAGGAAAAAAATGTGGCAAGCGATTGTCTCAATTTTATTCAATCATGATACCGATAAAGATAAAAGAAATTATGGGGTTGTAATGGAATATTTTAAAGATCCTTAACATACCCGAATTTGCCATTGGGCCCGATGGAGTCGATATATAGGAATTATATTAGTATATTAGGATTACTGTTAATCGTGGAAAAGAAAAGAAATCTTGCAGAGGGGACATAATATGTATTAAATAAATAAATAATAGAAAAACTTTGAAACATATTTTGTACCCAATCAATATTAATTCAGCTATTAAACCACAGTGATGATGTACCTATACCCTCCAAAGTACTGAAAACTCCTCAACTTCCGGGTCCGGCTATGGATAGTGATTTTGAACCATCAACTTCAGATCAAAACCAACCTCAACTACTTTCACAAGCCAAACTGAATGATTTCATAAGAGATTTGAAACTTTCAAAAGACCTTTCTGAAGTACTGGGGTCTAGGTTGAAACAAAAATTTGCTTGCCCCAGAAACTACCTTTTCTTGGTATAGAACTAGTGAGGCTGAATTTGTAAAATACTTTGCACAAAAGGGACCACTTTTGTACTGCCAAGTAATTGCTGATCTAGTTACTTGCCTCGGAGCTCCTGACACACCTTCTCACTGGAGACTTTTCATCGACTCTTTAAAAAGGAACCTTAAAGTTGTTTTTTTACATAATGGCAATGTTTTTGCTTCTGTTCCGGTCAGCCATTCAGTTCATTTAAAGGAAAACTATGAAAACTAAGAAAGACTTTAACACTTGAAACCAAAAATTTAATTCGCGAAAGTTTTACCTCCACCACTTCACATAAAACTTGGAGTTATAAAACAATTTGTTAAGGCATTCAACGATAGGAAGGAAATTGTTTTAAATATTTGTGTAAAACATTTCGGGCTCTGTCAGACGTAAAATTAAAGAAGGGATTTTTTGTAGGTCGCAGATTAGGAGCTTGATGAAAGTTACAAAATTTGAAAATGCAATGGACGATAAGGAAAAACATGCATGGAATAAAGTTGGGGACAATGCCGTTTCTTGAACGACAGTAGAGTTTCGAACTTGCATTGTCTTTATTTGTTCTAAATTACTACGTTTCAAATGGTAAGCATCTCCGGTCGTCTGGAGATGCTTACCAGTTGAAACGTAGTGATTTAAAACAAATAAAGACAATGCAAGTCCAAAACTCTATAGCCGTTCATGCATGGAATACTTTTAAAGAAGTTATACATACATTTCTAGGGAATTATAAAATCAAAAACTATGTTGAGATCGTTAGAAATATGCTGGAAAAATTCAGCATTCTTGGTTGCAATATGAGCATTGAAATTCACATTTTACATTTCCCTTTGGACTATTTCCTGGCAAATCTTGGGGGCGTGAGTGAAGAACAAGATGAAATATTTCATTAAGATGTTAAATAGATGTAAAAACGATACCAGGGGCGTTGGGACACAAAAATGATGGCCGATTACTGTTGGACATTGAGAAGAGATCTTCCTTTAGCTGAATATGACAGAAAAACAACCAAAATAAGCTTTTCTAGAAGTGTTCTTTTCTATATATTTGGATTTTACTGGTAACCTTACGTGATACAAATAAACTAAAAGTAGATTTGAAATCAGCGCTACCCAATTACTAGAAAACGGTTAAAATTTCAAAATCAACTTTCAAAGGGATAAAAAATGCAATCATGTGTATAATTGATAACAATATTGAAAGTTGATAACAATATTATCGAATTTTCTTTGGAATAGGTTAAGTAAGCAAATAAGAGGGAATATATTTCTTTCTGTGTAAGTACTGTGGAAGTAAATGTTGTTATTGGATGAGAAACTTACCCGTCGTTATCATAAATTATTGTTATAACCATAAGAAATTATTATAATTATCATATTACAAATATACCAATTAAAGAATTAATCAAAATTATAGTGCATATGTACTCAATCGATAAGGCTAAAATTAACGTTAACATAAGGCCTTTTTATATTAGGTGCAGGCTGCAAGTGCAAGTAAATGGTCGTTTAAGATGGGAAAACTTGCATCAGCTGATTAAAATATCATCAAAGCGCATGATTCCAGAGAATATTACTTGCACTTGCACTTGCATCTAATGTAAAAAGGCCTTTAACCAGTGACATGTTTAAGCTGGTGCATGATGTATTCCTCAGGTAACTCTCACTGAAGAATATATGGTGATTTGAAAAAGAAATTACTTTATCTTTAGAAATATTGAAGTTTTTTATATCTTCGGAAGAAAAAATAAAAATAAATTATTATATATTTTGTTTATACATAACAATTTTTTTTGTATCATTTAAATTAATGTTAATTGACTTTTATTATATTTAGGTCATTTTAAAATTTCTTGTCCACTATCTAAGTTATATAATGCGACATTTTCACTAACTAGGAGTTTTAAAGGTATGGTAGGTACCATTTCTGGCTCGATGCACGTCACAACTCGCAAATATATAATAACACAAAATAAGGTAGCTTAGTTATTAATTCAAGGAAGCTGTCAATTGACATAAAATTAGTGTTGATAACTTTGGTGATTTCGAAAAACTTTAATTAGGTATAAGTGTTAAAAGTGATTTGAACGCGAAATATAGTTAGTTAGTAGTAGAAAATATGTCTCATTATTTAACAAAACAGGAAATGCCAATTTTGAAGGTTATCTTGACAGAATTAAAAAATATACGATTTAATCAACGAAATGACTCGAATCAAAAATTACGTCAGAAACTGCGACGTGCATCCAGTCAGTTTGTAAGGACTTTAAGCAAAATTTAAAGGATACATTTTTTGATTAAGTCAAAAAATTACCGCTTTGCTGCAAGAACTCAGAAGAAGAAGCAGCGGTGTCCCCTGCTGTCCTATCTGAGTCCGGTGAGTGGTTATGTAATGGCGTTGTGCGAATCGCGTTTAATAATAATTATTTACAATATATTAATCTATTTTATATTAATTTTTTTGATGTCTACCTAGACTTATGTATGTATGTTTATGTGTGTATGTAATATTTTTAGAAGATTCCAAAAAGTTTGTGCTGGGGTCAATATGACCCAATGATCTGTCGATACACGTGATTTTAGGCGAATCTGAGGAGTAGGGATAACATGCGGCGAGATATCATCTAGTTAGCGATGACGTATTTTAGTCTTATAAGGGCAGAGTGTAAATATTGTCGCTTTGATATATTTTTTAGCGCTAGTGGGTCAAATTGACCCGTGGGTAGTAGTAATGTATCTGTTTCGGTGGGTAGTAGTTAAGAGTTAAGTAGTTTAGAGTATCTCCGGTATTTCATCAGATACAAGCGTTATCACCTATAATATGAAAGGAAAATCATTATTTGTCATAACTAGCATATGCAGGCGCCCGTTATGCTTAGTATGTACCTCATTCCGCAGGTAATTCACATTTAGAATACGCTAGTAAATTACATCAGAGGTACTTCAATAAAATAGAGTATAAGGTTAGGATATACTGAGTAAGTAAGTGAAATATGAATGAAATGTACATATGAGGTTATATAATACGGTATGAGATTAGGATATACTTAAAAGAAACAATGGAATATTCGTATCACAATCTTAAAAGTTTATTCTTAGCATGCCTAAAAGATGTGCTACAATACATTCCAAGTATATAAATAGAGCGTTTAATACTGTAATGTGTATGGTCGGTAGTTACTTTAGTACATTCGCAATGGTAATAATAACTAACGCATATTCGAAGCATAGATATCTATAGTATGAGTCAGAAATAATAGTCAGTGACTCATCGCTTTCATATCGAGAGCAACGGCTTATTTGAAGTCAGAGGAAAAAAATTCACGAAAATAAATATTCTGCTCTATTAAAATTTAAAAAAAAACACTGGAATTGTCTCCCCTAACGTCGTACAACCCACTACACTCTATATAAAAGCCATGAATTACTGACTAATATTTCCGACTCATACTATATTTACTTTTTCTACGAAGTAATATTGTATTATCTACTAAGAACGTGACATTGTTATGAGTGGGGGGGGGGGGGGGTGTATGGCAACACATTTCCTCTCTTGTCTATTTCTGACATAAGTTCAAACCATCTAAAAAAATGGGAAAAAAGCAGTAAAGTTTACACGTTTACTCATAACGCGATTACTGCCACAATGTTATAAATAAATGAGGGCTGCTGGATCGTAAATCAGTTGTGCGCTGTTGCTAATAGTGGCGGGATATAGTTAATTTATAGAAGTTCATAGAATTTGTAATACAGGGTGTCCCATAACTTATGGGCCGATTAAGTCATATAAGTTTTTTCGGATTGTTACTCGTTCTAGAGATATAGGGTGTTGAAAGTAAAAGTAAGTAAAGTAAAGTAATTACACAGCTTTTCTTCAAAAGCTGGAACGTATATTTTCTAAGCATAAGAACCATAGTTTCTTATTTATCGGCGATTTTAACCTGAGTAATATACAGTGGAAATTAAATTTAAATAATCAGGACTTGTAACCCCACAATGTTGCAGATACGCTGAGTCGCTCCTTTTCGGATTTCTTCTTCTTAAGTGGCCTTAAACAATTCAATCACGTAGTAAATCAGAATAATAAAATCCTAGATCTTTTACTAACTAATTTTGGTAATGTTAACGTAAAAAAGTGTAGTGTTGTTTATTCAGGAAGATATTCACCATTATTCATTAGATATAGTTTTAAATTTGTGCTGCATTAGAAACCTGACCAGTAATTCTTACGAAAAATTCAAATTTAACAATATTGATTATTCAGTTATTAATAGCTTGATAAATAACCACAACTGGGAAGGATCATTTCAGTCCAGTGACATCGATAAAGATGTGGAAAGCTTTTATAATATTTTACAGGACATTATTCATAATAATATTCCAAAGGTTAAGATTAAAAAATCTTCTCACCCATTATGGTTCTCAAAAACAACTTTGAAGTATATCATAAACAAGGATAAAGCTCATAGAAGGTGGGAAACCTTCCACAATAATGGTGATTATATTGCTTTTTCGGACCTTCGAAAAAAGGTAAAAATTTCTGTAAAAAATACTATAAAAGATATATTTAAATAACTTGAAAAAATATACTAAAAGTTTTTGGTCTTTTTTAAATAACAAAAAAAATTGTAAATCCCTACCCAAAAAAATTAATTTTGGTGTTTCTTCCGCTTCAAATGATATAGAAATTGCTAATTTGTTTCAGGAATATTTTGGTAGTGTGTATGAGAATGTAGCCGAACCACTGGACTCTTTTACAGTGAACTATATTCCGCATTCGATTATATTTTTTAATATATTTTTTTAAAAGAAATATTCAAAAAAATATTCACCTCTTGTGATATAACTTATGAAAATTATCGGCCAATCTCTCTACTGTGTCACTTTGGAAAAGTTTTCGAGTCTGTTATTTTGGAGCTCCTGTTTTTCAAATTAAAAGAAAAATCGACATTAATCAGCATGGTTTTTACAGGGGTCGATCCATTCTGACCAACATCGTTCCCTTTATTCAGAGAACCTACGAGGCAATGGAGAATGGTCGTGATGTCTGCGCTGCTTATACCGACTTTTCCAAAGCCTTCGACGATCACCCCACTTTGGCTGTAAAACTTGGAAACTTCGGTGTGCAGGGCAGGCTTCTCGATCTCTTAAAAAATTATTTGCAAAATAGAACTCAGTATGTAGCTATTAATGGAGCAAAGTCGGTCTGCTTGAGTGTGACCTCTGGAGTTCCGCAGGGTTCACACTTGGGTCCCCTGCTTTTTGTATTATTTTTGTATGACATAGAGACTTGTTTTCTGGACTCAAACAGTGTGTATTCCTTATATGCTGACGACCTTAAGATTTCAACTATCATTAATTCGCCTTTGGATATAGTGAAACTGCAGGGAGACATTAATAGATTTTTTAAATACTGCACACTGAATCGTCTGCATCTAAAAATGTTGATAAGTGTCACTATATTGTTTTTTCTAAGTTGGACCTCTCAAGAAATCCAAATATAGATTTGAGCTTAAATAATACACAATTAAAACGCGTTAATGTGGTTAAAGATTTGGGGGTTACCTTGGACTCCAAACTGTTGTTCGAGTCTCACATAGAGGCTATTATTCGAAAAGCGTTGCGCATTTTAGGATTTATCCTAAGAACTACTGAGGACTTTAAGAGCCCTGCATCGTTAATTACTTTATATTGCAGCATGGTAAGAAGTACTTTGGAGTACTCGTCAACAGTCTGGAATCCGATGTATCACAAATATATTGATCGAATTGAAAGTGTCCAAAAAAAGTTCATCAATGCTCTTAATTTTCGTTACAATAGACAACGGCACTTTTACTCGTATAAATAACGAGAATTTGTTATTTTATAGATTGCAATCGCTGAGGTCCAGAAGGCAGTGTTTTGATATTTTCTTTGTTTATAAGGTAGTAAATAACCTCATCGACTCTGAATTTGGCGTAAACTATGTACTTTTTAACGCTAACCCATACACACTTCGGAACAGGCTAACTTTTAGTGTCCCTACTTTTACAACTAATTACCTTTCTAACTCTCCTCTCATACGTTGCATGAGAACATACAACTATCTTGTAACGGGTGATAGAGGCATTGACCTGTTTAACACTAACTTATGTATCTTTAAAAAACTTATCAGAAAGAAAATATCTATTATCCTTTGATTAGGGAGTGCATTGTTATCACTCGCATATCTTTAGCTTTATAATTTGTTTTTGGATTTATTATTTGATTGTACAAAATAGCCTTTTATTCTTTAGTTAAACTTATTGTGTACTTCCACCGAACTTTGTAAATTTCTTTTTGTAATCCGTATCACTCTATACTTGGTCTACTCCAAGCAGTCTGTTGAGTGACCTTGTTTGTCTAAATAAATAAATAAATAAATAAATAAAAAGTTTATTCTCGAAAATAAGCTATAATTTTAAAACGGTTTAATGAATCGAATTGAAAGTTGGCAATATTATGTTTTTATGAGCAAGAAATAAGAATTTGTAGACATTTTTAAGTTTGACACTAGAGGGCGCTAGTTGCATACACTGGGCTTCATAAATCTATGTTTTTTTTCTTACCTGTGATAGTAGGTATTTTTAATTATAGTTTCTTAAAGAAGGGCATTTTTTGAGTCAAAAAGGTGTACTTGATTGATCTTAATATCTTTAACGGTTTTCGAGATATTTCCCTTTAAACATCCCAAAGCATAAAAAAACATAGAACATAATGAAATTATTATTTTAATTATCCAAAAAACAACGTATATGACATAATCGGCTTAGTTTCATGTCTAGTATTACCAGTTATTCTACGGCCCATAAGTTATGGGACACCCTGTATATGGGTTTAAAAAAATAGTAGTCGCACTAGCCCCGGAAACGCTCTTACCACAACGTACCTTATACTACGAAATAAGTATTCTGTTCAATTAATTATACCTATTATTATACAATTGTCCCGTATTAATTTTTCGTTTTTTAATAACGAATACATTACATTTTTTTAAATCCCTAAATGATAGAGAATTGAATTTGAATCAGTTTTGTACCTAGTTAATGAAAGTTAATAAAAAAATATAATTTCTCTAAAAATTATTAATAACTATAAGTAACAGTAAAATATTTTATTAATAAGAGATTGCTATACAGGACAGTTATTTTCTATAGACCGGGTTTATAATTTTTATGTGTCATTTATGTCTATGTAACAACTATTTTATGTAGCCTGGGGGGCTCGCGCAGGCATGCCCCTGGAGCAAACGTCATCATGGCTAGTTCGACACGTTTCTGTTAACAATATAGTACTTATCGTAATGTCATGTAGTTATTTCATTAACGATCAAAACAATTCCAAATAGCACAGTCGGTGGAATTATTGTAACATTTTGTGAACGTGTGCCATTAATTTCTTTTTGTCTTATCTTATATTTATATTTTTAAACTACTACATGACCTCACATTAATTATTATTAATTCTTATATATTTAAAAATTATATCAAATGCATCTTTCCCAATAATTAAATCAAAATATAGTGGATTTTCACTAGAACAAACACGATCGACCTATTATTTCATATTGTTTGCCAGATAAATTAGGTCGCCAAAGAAATATGTTGCCTTTGAAATATTATAATTTTGTTAGTGTTGCCGCGCGATATGTTTCAACAAATAGTGCAAAACAATCAACCGCTGCTACTATAGAGGCCAAAGATGCGTATTATCACAAAATAGGAACAAAGGTGAGTGAAGCTGATGGCGATGTCAAACCGGAAGGTTGGGATCAAGCGAAACCCTTTAAATCTATTCCTGGACCAAAATCGTATCCTATTATTGGAAATTTTTGGAGATTTTTACCTGTCATAGGAGAATATTATAATGTGGAACTTGTTAAACTACATAAAAGGTGAGTAAAGTTATGTGCACTTTATAATTGTTTCCCCAATAAGTTTATGTCCAGATTGTGTTTCCTGTCTAGGGTCATTGGCGCCCTGGTAGGATTTTAATTTAACATTGCTTAAGATATCTCATTCTCCTATTGACTATAATAAAAAATTATTAAGTAATTTACTAGCAGTTTTTCGCGAATATGCCGAATTTGATGTCAAAAAATATTAAGGTTAACAAATTTGATAGATTGCATTTTTTTAAATGACAACCTTACTTTATAATTACCCAATCCAACGATGTGTCAAAAATGGCGGCTGGATGGCAAAAATGCTTTGTAATTGGTACACATGACCATAAAAATAACAGTGTTGGTGTCATTTAACGGGTGACTCAATGCCTTTTGCCATCCAACCGTCATATTAAATCACGTGGTTTGGATTCCCTAATAAGCATACCTACTGCGTTAAATTTTTTGTTATAATTTTAATAATATATAGGTGTCAATGTTTATTTTCAGGCGTTTCGGAGATACGAGATTTTAAATATCATGATTTTATTCTTGACTTCAAAAATAGATTTTTTTTTTACAGATACATAATTTTTTTGGCCGAGGTAACTATGATATTGTCAAATATGTCAAAGTATTCATAACTACACTGTACATTGTATTTTGCACTCGAGTTATTTTGCGGTCCGATTTGAAATGTATTGATATGCGTTCGCATTCCGGAGATACGCGGAATCAAAAATTACATAGCTCGATTTGTCTTTTAAAGGTGTCTCACATCATTAAAAAATATAAGTTTTGAGATTACAAACCTAGTTTTCTTGGCAGATAGGTACTTTTTATATTTTAATATTTTTTAAACAGCAACTCACATTAATAACTATATCAATACATTGCATTTCGTAGTCCGAATAAAAATATATATAGGTAGGTACTTTTAATAGTTGGGATAATAATAATAATAATAATAATAATAATAATAATAATAATAATAATAATTTTATTTAAAAAAGGGCAGATAAACGACCCAAAAAATTACAGACCGATCACCTGTCTGTCAGTGGTGTATAAACTTTTAACATCAGTCATGTATTCAAAAATATACACACACTGTATCAACAACAACCTGGTAGCTGATGAGCAAAAGGGCTGTATTTAGGAAAGCTTTGGGTTGCAAGGAACAACTTACAATCGATGCCGTTATTATAAAACAGGCAGAAGTTAAAAGGCGAAATATAAATATGTGCTACATAGATTATAGTAAAGCATTCGATTCTGTTCCTCACGACTGGCTAAAGAAGATATTGCAAATATACAAAGTACACCCCCTAATACGCAACATGTTAGGCACCCTAACGGAGCAATGGAATACCAATCTCCATATTGGACAAGAGAAGCTTGGCAATATAAATATATCAAAAGGTATATTTCAAGGCGACTCTTTAAGCCCCCTCTGGTTCATTTTGGCCATAAACCCACTGTCCTTACTACTAAAATCAACATCCTACGGATATCGTCCCAACTTAACTGAGAATTTTAGAATAAACCACCTTCTATTTATGGACGATATCAAACTCTACGCTGAAAGCAAAACCCACATACAGTCCCTAATTCAAATAACCAAGACATTTAGCGATGACATCAAAATGTCGTTTGGCTTAGACAAGTGCGCAATCTTGAATGTCGTACGCGGAAAGACTGAACAAAATCGTGGACTGCTTGAAGGCATAGATATATTAGATGAGGACAAAACATATAAATACTTAGGCATCTCCCAAAACCAACAAATAAACCACACAAGCCTAAAAAGGGAGTTTAAAAACAAATACAAAAGCAGACTAACAAAGCTTTTCAATACTCACCTGAATGCTGGTAACCTTACTACTGTCATCAACACCTGGGCAATACCAATACTTACCTACTCATTCGGAATCCTTAAGTATTCAGACACGGATTTGCACGAACTAGATAGGCTTACGCGCAGGCTGCTAACAAAATTCAGATTCCACCACCCACGCTCTGCACTTGAAAGAATCTACCTAAAACGAAAGGAGGGAGGAAGAGGTCTCATTAATATATATAACTTGTGCAAGTCGCAAGAGACCTCTATGAGAAAATACTTCCAAGAATCGAATGGGGAAATTCTTAAAAAAGTGGTAGCAGCAGATGCTGGATATACAGCCCTTAACTTAAAGCAAAACGGATTACCTAACATCATCCGCACGCCGCCAAGTCAACAGCTTGTAACTTGGCAAGAAAAAGCCCTACACGGCAAATACCCTACTGCACTCCAAAATCCACTCATAGATAGAGAAATGTCACTGAATTGGTTAGAGAAAAGGCAGCTTCACGCTGAAACAGAAGGTTTTATAATCTCTATCCAAGACCGTGTCATTCGAACTCGAAACTATGAAAAAGTCATCTTGAAAAGAAATGTGGAAGATGTGTGCAGAAAATGCAATTGCCCCGGAGAAACGATAGAACATATCACGGCGGGGTGTGGTGCTATGGCCCCCAACGCTTACCTGGGGAGACATAATCAGGTGGCTAAGATCATCCACAAGGAACTGGCCCATAAACTAGGGCTAAGGGAAAACCTCCCACCATACTACCAATACTCACCCGAGCCAGTCCTTGAATCCCCTGAATATCTCTTATACTGGGACAGGCCAATAATAACGGATAGAACAGTAGACCACAACCGACCGGATATTCTTCTTATCGAAAAAACCACCAAGAAAGCTTTCATAATCGATATAGGTTGCCCACTAACACACAACCTCTCTAAAACCGAATCGGAGAAGAAGACCAAGTACTTGAATTTGGCTATAGAGATTAAAAATATATGGAAGCTAGATAAAATCGACATAATTCCGATTATACTATCGGTGGAGGGAGCTATGACGAAAAATTTCAAGCCCAACTTGGAAAAACTGGGCCTTTCAGGTTATTTATACCAACTTATTCAGAAAAGCGTCATCCTCCAAACTTGCCATATAGTACGGAATTTTCTAAACAGTACAGGTTAAGATGAATTTCTTCTCTGTACTGTAAATAATACCAGCCTTACCAACAAAAAGCTGAGAAACGGAACACTGAAAACATAATAATAATAATAATAATAATAATAATAATAATAATAATCTCTTTATTGTCATAAAAACATTCAGAAATGAACATTGACAACGTCAGTGGTATAATTAAAATAAAACAAAATCTTAACCTGAGTACACAAATTAATACATAACAAGTGGCGAAAATATAGTACTCAAACAATGCTCGGTTTACAAACGAAACAGACAACAGTAGATAAACGACAGAAAACATAAAAAATCAAAATCAATAAGAAGGCAAAAGAAAAAAAGAAAAATCAAAATAAAAAATAAAAATAAAAATCAGGGCAGCAAATCGTCATTCCAATATGAATAAATTTATCTGTCAAAGAAATTATTAACTGAGTAAAATTCATTTTCAATCAAAAAGCTCTTTAAATGACGCTTAAATAATTCACTGCCCTGGATGGCCCTAACTTCATTTGGTAGAGTTATACAATTTAATGCAGCTCATGAGAGGGCCCTTATGAAAAAAAAATGTTCGGTGAAGAGGTGTAACCAAATCGTTTCCACCCCTAGTATAAATATTGTTGGAGACATCGCTATTCCTAACAAACATTTTAGCATTAGTCTTTACAAATATAGCACAGCTATATATAAACAATGATGGTACAGTCATGATGTTTAACTGTTTAAATTTACCTCTACAAGAATCTCGGTAATACATCCTAACTATTCTTTTTTGAGTCACAAAAACTCTATGTGCATGCGCAACCGAAGCACGGTACCAAAACATGATACTGTATGCAATCACAGATTGCACACTGGACATATAAAACATTCTTAATGCGTTCAAACCAACCTGGTGACGCAAAAAACGAATAGCATATTATGCTGCCTTGCTAATCTTAATTACAACTCCATTAACCTGTTGGGTCCACTGCAGAGTATCATCCAACGTTACTCCTAGAAATTTAACAGTTTGTGCCTGCTCTATACTTTTCCCTTCAATAGGAACGTATAAAGATTCATTGGAACTGTTATTACCTCGAAAAACAATCAAGCAGGTTTTTTTACTATTTAAAATTAGCTTATTTGCTTTAGACCACTCCAACACACTCGTCACGATCCCAGTAGATTTTGTCCCCAACAAAATATTACTTGCACAGGACACTATGCATGACGTATCATCCGCAAACTGAACAAAGTTGAAATATCAATTTTTTTATTGAGATCATTGGCAAATATCAGAAACAATATTGGGCCCAATATGGAACCCTGTGGTACGCCCTTTTTAACTGTAATAACTTCTAAAAATGCTGTTTGTTGATCGTCGTTGACACAAACCGTCATCTTCCTATTTGACAAATATGATTTAATAAAATTATTAGTCACACCGCGAACACCATAACACTCTAGCTTACGCAACAATATGCCATGATCAATCAAGTCAAATGCCTTACTTAAATCAAAATATAGACCAGATACCATCATTCCCCTATCTATTTGTTCTATAATATTATTAAGTGACTGGAAAATCGCTGTTATCGTTGATCGCTTTGGAAGAAAGCCATGTTGACCAATATAGAATAAATTGTTTTTAATAAAATAGTCCAACAGTCTAACATAAAATATTCTCTCAAAAATTTTCGAGAAAACTGACAAAATGGACACTGGTCGATAATTCGAAATATCACTGTGGTTTCCGTTTTTATAGATTGGCACTACTTTAGCCAGCTTTAATTCATCTGGAAAAACACCAGACTCAAAACATTCATTTATAATACCCGCCAAGGGGGCACTAATGATCTCAGACACCGCCTTAATAATAGCACCTCATCCACACCAGTGGAGTACTTTAATGGCAACTGCCTAATAACCTGATTTACTTCTGCAGCTGTTGTTGGTAAAAGAAAAAAAGAGCATGATACTGGCTACATAGGGTCATCAAAGACATGATCATCCGATCCGTTGGAAAGATCGTTAAGATTAAATTGTTGTAAGAAAAGGCCTGCCAGCGCACTAGCATCCTTGATATGGGTTTGATTACTATTCTGAATGCCATTAAGGAGTTGCCACATTGATTTGGTTACATTACCAGAACTAGATATTACACTACCATTGAAACCTTGTTTATATTGTTTAATATACCTTTTAAAAGCCTTACGTTCATCTCTATAATGGTTTAAAATGCGTTCATCATTCGTTTTTTATACAGCGCATACATGTCACGCAGATTCGAGGACCACCCCCTAATTTCATTCGTCACCCACTTTTTTTTAGTACTGGACTTAACAGTAGCTTTAGTTAATGGCAAGAAAATGTCAAAATAGTACCTGAATATGTTATAAAATGTTTCATATCTTGCATTGCAGTCATGCGCCGACTCGAGGTCATCCCAGCCCTCATTTTTTATAGCAGTCCTAAATCCGTCAACATTTTGATTGTTGAAATGTCTACGACAACATGTAGCTCTCCTTGTTTTGATCTTTAAGTTTATAATTTTCAATACCAGTGCGTAATGATCAGAAATATCTGTACTTATAACATTTCCAATAAATTCATCATCGTTGTTATCTAATTGACTACTACTTGTATTTGTTACTCTAGTCATCCCCGAAATGTTTGATTTTAAATTATAAGTTAAAAACAGCTCACATATATCCATGGCATCACCATCAGGTTCATCAAACCTTACATTAAAATCACCTACATACAATACTTTAAAGACAAAATCAAACGATGGAAAAAGAAGCCGCGTATCTCCGGAAAGAACTAGGATCACGAAATACAAGATAAAATGTCTTACTTATATGTCACTTTTCGTCATCTGAGATATTTGCTAATAGGCCATAAAAATTATGTATCTGTAAAAAAAATTTAAAGTTTAATGTTTTTAAGGGTTGAGAACAAAATCATTAGCTTTGAAGCCTCGTATCTTCGAAACGACTGAAAATATATATTCACCACTACCATATTTTTAAAGTAAGAACCAAAAATCCAATGCATTAGGCTTATTAGAAAGTAATGTTGCCATTTAAAAAAAATCCAATATAATGTCTTATCTGTCAACGTTGTAAACCTATGTACGTTAAAAATATAGAGAATTAAGTAACTGAAAATACGGAGCAGCTTGTTTTCCGGGCTCGATACATCACAATAAAAAGTGCACTTTTGGACCTCGTATACTCTTTCCACCTAGAGGTAGGTCATAGAAAAAATCAGTGACATTATACCATAATTTAATTTAAATACTTACACTTCATATAACCAAAAATTGACAAAATCCATGAAAAAAAATGTAGTCCAAAAATATAATCTTCGGCAGATAGCCAAACAACTCTTTTTTTGGCATATCAAAAGTTTTTTAAAATAGAAAAATACATGACTGTTTTAAGGTTGGAGACAATGGTGTTTCTTGAATGACAGAAGGGTTTTGGACAATTAAGGTGTTTGTTTATAGCGAATTCTATCTTTGAACGAAATATAAAATAATATTTTTCTAAAATATTTATTCATATTAATTTTGTGGTAATAAAAAATTATTAATATACGACAGTAGTTAATAGAAGATAGGTAATAAGGTAAATATAAATTTTGAGTAAAAACAACGCTCCTGGATGAACCTGTGTGCAAACTTTACACGGAAAGAAAAAATGTTAATCTCAAGTCTGTTAATCTCAGTTTAAGACTAAGTTAGCTTTATTCGAGCATATATCGCTTTAAAAGGAAAATACGAAATTCTTGAAAGGCAGAGCACATTGTTTAACATAACAAATCTTCAAACTGAGTAAATATTTTTATTAAAATACTCAGTTTATAGTTTTAAACTGCCAATATGTACGATTCAAAACAATGGTTATAATTTCTTTTTTAGAGAATATCACACTTTATTTAAAAATGTTCGATCTTCATTTTAAAAATAACTTTTGTTTAAAGTGAAAATGTACAACTCCTTGAAATATAGATATGAATAAATCAAATAGAAATGTAGAAATATACTTGTTTTCAAAATATATGTTGTGGATATGAAAATCTTATTTTAACTATTTTCATATATTTAACTTAAAGTTGTTTACTTTAAATGAGATTTTCCAGTTTCAATATAAGTATCTGAAAATATCCAAATGTTCTATTTGAGAATATGTTTTATTTCTGTGTATGCTCGAAAGCTCAGTCCTTTAACTCCGTGTTTCGTGTTTTAATTCTAAAATTTATACGAATTGACTGTTCATACCGTTTTGCATGCAATGTTTTGTCCACATATATGGTCTTTTAATAGCTCAGCATTGCCAATTTCAATACTTTATCCATATTTCCTTACTTTTTTTCATTATTCAAATTAAAAATAACTAAGTATAGAGTTAAATTCAGAAATTTATAATTTTTTGAGGCGCTTCATGCACTAATTAGATTACTTACAATTTTAGAATTAAGGAGAGATATGGAAACTTAGCATATCTCCAAGGAATTCCAGGACAACGACCAATGCTTTTCTCTTATGATCCTGACGATATTGAAAAGGTTAGTTGAACATTATTTTCTCTAAATGATGCAAATACATATAAAATGTGAACATATATATATATATATTTATATTGGAACAGCTCAAAAGTAATAATGAAGTTCAAAAAGTTATTCCAAATTTCAGAAAAAAAACTTAAAAAAATATATTTTATATACTAAATAATTTTAGGGTTCCATATAGTATTATTATTATTTATTTGCAAATATTTGATTACTTAAAATAAATATCAGTTATTGTTTTTATTAGTATTTTAGTGCACTTGTACTAGTAATAAACAATTAAGTGACATCTGACCTGATTATGGTTTAGACAACAAATTAGTATTCCCACATTATGTAAATGTTTTGGCATACGCACAATAAAAAAAGTATGTCTGAAATATAGCAGGTTTAAGAATGCAGGGAAGAGTGTAAATGTATTATATTCCAATGCATTCCATTCACGCCGGTAACCAGGTCGGATACGATCGCAGTGGCGGCTCGTCAGGTGAAGTTTAAAATAAAACCAGGAGAAAATTTTTTCGACAATATTAAATATTATTGTAGGTACCAATACAGCTACCATTTTAGCCCTTAAAAAATAATTATGTACTCGTATTAATAATACGAATTTATTCCGAATGTAGCAATGCATAATAGGGCCACGGTTAACTCCGATGGACAGTAATTATAAATACTCGTGTATTTTGGCGCACCCCAGCCGACCGTATCCGTGAGCAAGTGAAGACCCAATCAAAGAAAATTTATAGGGTTAGAAATATTAACTCCTTGTTAATCAAACGCAACATAAAAGAGAGAGAAAGAAGAGACAGAGAAATACCTTTAGTTTGCCACGGCGCTATCAGAGGCGCAATGGCGGGAAATTTAAACGGCGGTTTTATGATTTTGGATTTATTAATTTTTTTAGTTTTTATTGATTTAAATCGTGATTCAAAAGTAATGAATCACGAGTTAACTCAATAAAAAGTTGCATTAAATTATGTTTATTTTCAAAAAAAAAATTTAAAAGAAAATCGTATAAGTAGTACACAGTCTAAGCTACAATGCCTTTTCTCCTATGCATAATAGAACTATTTGTACAATTTCTTGGACCACAAAACAGAATAAAATAACAACTTTAACGAAAATAAAGTAATGTTCTTCAGTCTATCAGGTCTCACTAATAATAATGTCTAAATCCATGGGGAATTTCTAGAGAAGTCTCTGAAACAAAAGAAAAAGAAGCAGTATCGGCTCGAAACTAATAGCGTTTTCAATTACCAGTACTCCGAGAGCGCTAAGAGACGTCATAGATCTGCCCGAAATCTGTCATAGCCATGTAGTGAGATTACTCGATTTTGATAATTGAACATGCAATACATACAATCTCGGGGAGAGCACTCTCAGAGTGCCCGAGAGCAGTAAATAGAAAACACTATAAATTTGTCAGATCTCTTCGTCCATGTTAGAAATGTCTCAGAAAAAGGATATCTATAGAAGCAATGAAATTATTTTGCACTGGTCTCTTTAAATTTTTAAATCTTTTCACTGTGACCTGAACTATAATTTCTTTTTGGTAGTGTCTTTGATGTATTTATATATATATATATATCTAAACGTATGATTTTATCAATAATTTGTATCTTATAGTTAGGGTACAACTCTACATTAAGACTATTTGAATATGTGTTTTTTACTATGTTAGATCCTCGCAGATTCGTAAATTTGTACACTCGGTATTAGCATTAATGTTGCAATGATCTTTCCACGTATGCACACGTTGGGCATCTTTTAAAGGAAATTGAAGTGTTTGTTTTTAGAGTCCTCATCTGTGACAGGGACTAAGTAAGAATTAGTGCAACCTGGAGAAATACAAGAATATATTTTCTGCCTCCAACACTGCGATTAACACTATGCCATGTTGATAACAAAGTGGTAAACGTTTGTTATAATATATAAAAATACTCACTCAGTTAGCTCGTTGTCCTTGTCCTCATGTCCATTCCTTTAACATTGGTCAATGTTAAAAAAATCCCTAAAACCAAATAAGTCTTAAGTATAAAATACATTTCTAATCGATAACATAATATGTATAAAGTCAGAGAACTACAACAAAGTTTCATCTCTATTTGCTTATTTTAAATTGTAAATTTATATAATATAAAAAGTGTGCATAATAATGCAAATAAAGTTAATAAACAAACCTAACTATATGATACACAATTTTAATTACCTGTATGGTAGGCTGGAATAATATTTTAGGAAATTATAAATGTTACACATTTTTATGGTCAAAAATCATTAGAATTTTAGAAAATATTAATAAACCCGCAAAAAACACGTGGAAAAAATAAATTGACTCTGTTGACAGCTTAACACGGCGAGTTGATCCGATTAGCAACGGGTATAATTTATGGTTTCATAAAGTAGTTTGGAATAGGACTGTCCTCCTATTCTATGCGTCAAGAGTATGCTACAAAAACCTACTCTCACTCTGCCAAATGAAGATACTGAATGCGCCGATAGCGCCAATTTCTCCCTGATGAGGCCGTGGCAAAGCTTCAATCAAAAATGACCTTGTCCTTGTGATGCAAAATCGCTCATTTAAAGTTTCACCGGGGTGGACCCAATGCCCAACATACAGTCAAGTGGCTTTAATTTTCACGTTGCTATGGTTACGTGACGTCAGTCCCGCAAACAGCATGTAACAATTTGCATTATGATGAAGGGCAATTTAAAAATAGAGCAGTCGTATGCACTATTATTTTAGCATTGGTTCGCTTAACCTTAAGGTATTTTATTGTGAGGCTTCGCGAAACTTACGGTTATAGATATCGTTTTTACGTGGTTTACTGTGTGATTGAAAAGTTTTGTTTTCATTTTTCAGTTAATTTAGTCGTGTACTTAGCAGCAACGGCGCCAGGATTTTTGGGATGGGTGGGCACAAGAGGGCCCGATGATTTTTGAGTGGGCATTACCAAAATGGAAAGTGCCTTCTTAAAAAACAAAAAAAAGGTTGCCCCCTCCTGCTACACTCTATTATACCATAAACGCGGGCAAACGAAGCTTCCCTCTGGTCCAAATTGTCGTCCAAAAAAGAAAATAAGGTCATCGTTCCCTTGAAAACAACATACGACATCCCGCTTTTCTCATCTAAGTTTCATAGCCAATTCTATTTTCCCCCCGGATATTTTATAAACCGAATCCCTCAATTTGGGGGGGGGGGGCACCAGGGTGGGCGCTCATGTTTCTAAGATAAGCCAGTGCCCCCCCCCCCCCCGTGGTGCCGCCGCTGGTACTTAGTTTAATTTTTATTGTGTGTTGTACGTAATAAAAATATAAATTAGTCAATGTTTGTTTAAATACCCGCAACTATACCTAGCTTTTCACCATTTTTTAAGATCGCGAGCCGCCACTGTGAGATCGGACATTTCGTGGGGTGCGGAAGAAGGTACACACTCCCCAATCGGTAGGTCATGCAATGGCAAGCTGTATATTGGGTCTTTTTCTTACAAAATATCAAATATCAGAGCCTCTATGCCATCTTTCTTTTTATTTTGATTCTAAATGTTCAGGACCGTAATGATATAAAAATATAATTAGAAAAAATGTGTCAAGCCCGACAGGCCCAGAAAAAATGGTTAGTGTCCGAAACCCTAACCATTATTGCTTAAGTCGCCCGGTCTGACCTGTGTCCTAGAGTCGGGCCCGGCCGCGTTATGGCCCGAAATGAAAAGCCGGCCGGTGCAGGCCTCTTAGTAAGTAAACAAAATTCTGTATAACATACTGGCGATGGCGTTTCTGAAACAGTTTAGGGTCGAGACTCCGTCCGTCTTACAAATACATCTTTATTTTTTTCAGTTGATTGTAGTAAAAAGCTAATTTAAACTGTATTGGGATTTTCAGGTTTTAAGAAACGAGGGACCTTGGCCACTTAGATTTGGACTTTTGTCGTTTGTGTATTATCGAACTCATGTCAGGAAGGACATTTTTCAAGGAGTCGGGGGTGTTTTGTCAGTGTAAGTTTAAAAATAAGGTATTATAAGAACGTCCGACTAATATTTCTAAATTCTTCTCCAAGACTACCAGCTCCATGCGAAATTATATCTATACAGAGTTCGCTAGACTGTTGGAAAAAAATATAAAAATATTTATGAAAAAAGCAAAAATACGTCGATTGAAATGTTTTGTGGGCTTCTACTGATAATATTTGGTTTTCAATACTTTCAAGGGGACATAACAAACATAACCCAACTTAATTTTTTTACAATAAAAAATAAAACTAAATTAAAATTAAAAAAGATATGGTGTAGAGACCATGAAATTTGCTTACAAAAAGTAGAATTTTTAAAAAATAATAACAATATTATTAAAAACTAGAAACAGGAAAAAGAACTTGTTTTTCTCAGTGTGGAAACTAAAAACTAAGTGTCTCTAAAAAATAATTAGGTACATTTGTAAAAAAAATTTTAAAAAATTAAAATCAGACTATTTGATAATGATTGAAATTTTAAAATAAAAATTTGGAAAATTGTTCTAAAAGTTTTTGGAAAAATGTTAAGAAAAGTTTGAAAATAATTGAGAATTAAAAATAATTTAAAAAGCAATTAAAGAATTGAAAAAATAATTATTTATGCAGTAAATAAAATTTAAAAATATTTAATAATCTGTCAAGGATATAAGAAAAATTTTAAGGAATATTTGGAATTTTAATTATGGGAATACTACTAAAAAAATGAAAAACTCACTTTATCAAGTGCCATAATAATTGAAGAAAATATTACAAATAAATGCCAAACCTTTCCTCACTGCATAAAATATTTTAAGTAATTTTAATCGATCGACTGAATATCACGAGCCCCAGATAAGAAATAAAGCTAAAATTTTCCCGGGATGCGATTTCAGGTACAGCTAAATAACTTACGCAATTTATTAGAAAAGGCTACGTAATCCCTGCTACCTTCTTTGGAAGAGTTAGCTCTAGTTAGTTCTTTGGAAAAGTCTTCTACAGTTTTTTTGAGTTAAAAAGTCAAAAGCAGTTATGTTTAGGCGGAATCCTCGGTCCGCTTCCCAGCCGCGGAAATTAGACAATCGGAAGTTTTGGAGACGAACCAAACGTATTTTATTATGGAACAGAAATCAGTGTAATGTGTATATAATTTCTTATTGACGTCAAATATCGAAGGTTAAGCATCGATGCTTTTGTGACTCTTAATATCGATGGCAAATCTTCGACCCTCGATAAAAAAAAATCTTTGAACATCGCCCATCACCACAATTCATAACAAACCCTTTTCCTGTACTTCAAACCTGACCCTAGGGATGAACAAGACGCGCCTGATATTCAAAGAAAATAAACTCTAATAATAATACAAAGAAAAGGAATCAAGCCGTTTGTCTCATTCATTACATTTTTTACGTTCTAAAAATAACTAACATGGGATCGGTAAACGCTACGCTCGTTTAGTTAGAAAATCACACACATGACATTACATCTGCATCTGCTCGCTCTGCTAGATGTTTTCAAAACCGAATGCAGTAGGTAAATATTGGTTGGTACCAAGGCGTACTACATTGAGAACCGACGCCATACTCTAGCAGGTTGTATTTCTGGCCATTTATTATGAATCCTGGAATTTATTGAATCTTTGGTTGACCTGGTTAAGGAAAGGAGGAATATCCACCAATGTTTGATATGCTCGCATAAGCAAGTGTTACAAACAAATGGTGCTGATCGAAGTTCTAAAGCTGCTGGCATCAAGCTGTTACCTAATGTCTGTATTTGTGTAATCTATTCTTTCTCTGTGGCTGTTATCCCATGTTGTTAAGGCCTGAACGCTTGGGAAAATGTCAAGTGATAAGTGATGGAGAACTATCGATAGTGGGTATGGTTCGATATATCGATAGTAAAAGTAAAAACTATTGATAGTTTTTGGTTCCATAAAAAGGCACTCTTAGAAGAAAGATTGAGTCAAAATTACTTCTACTTTCTGCACCCCTACCAAAAGTACCTTCTAAAAAAAGGATATCTATTCATGTCCCTCAACATCTTTAACGACCGAGTACTACCTTACTATCGATAGTAAAGTCAAAACTATTGATAGTTCGATAGCGATAGTTTTTATAACACTATCGAATCGATAGTTACACATCATCGATGTTCGCCATCGATGTTAACCAGAGAACTACCGAAGCCTTCGACAAAGATCCAAGACGGCAATGGAACTACCATCGAAAACAACCATCGTTGTTAAAACATCGATGTTAAGAAAAAATCTCGGCGTCCATCCGGTCAAAGATGACTTTAAAAAAGTAGTCTCAGCCACAAAAACTTTTCTCCAATCTAAAATTGTTTCTTAAAAGAAAACGTTCTTGCCACCAAAACTTCTCCAAAATGACCAAAAAAATGGTTCCATCCCAGAAATGTAATTTTTTATTGTAAACATCCATGGAAAGATGTTTGTGACTTAATATCGATAACAAAACATCGATAAACATCGCCCATCACTAACGTTGATTTCCTGTTGTTATTGCTCTAAACTCGAACCTATATAATAATTATTTATTGTTTTGTGACGATGATGTTTATGCTGCATATTCAGCAGAATTAGCCGAAAGACCAAGTGTTGATCACCTACAGCTAGCTAAGAATAAATGTATTACTAAAGGATACTTCCACTCACTTGTTTCAGAGAGTAGTGCACTTACTGCCTGTAAGCTAAAGCTATGGCAGATGATTCCATTATTGCCGACTTGGCAAGACTTGTTCTTACAAACCACCCCGACTTTGATGCGAAAGAGAATTTGATATCCCTTAGAACTCTGTTGTTAGAGATGATTGAAAGTAACCCCATGTTGCACAACAACGTAACAGATGAAATGACTGATCCCACTCTCCAACCAACCATATGGGTATCACGATGGGTTGATTACACCGAAAAGTATGGATTCAGTTACCAGCTATCTGATCAAAGTATTGGGATTATATTTAATGACTCTACTAGATTGATTTTGTTACCGAATGGGATTGATGTGCGATACCTAGACAAGAATGGCGATGAGTCTTCTATGAAAATAGATAACTATCCCCAACAGTATAGAAAACAAATGTTGAAATTGTCAAGCTTTCGCAGATATATGGGAGAAAATCTTATTATTACTGGAACTGGCATAGACAAAAAAATTAATTCAACGATACCCCTTGTGCACCAGTGGTACTGGTCCCCATCAGAGATTCTTCTGCAATTTAACAGTGGAACTTTACAGATAAATTTTAAAGACCACGAAAAACTTATTATGTGCCCAATAATGGCGGCCATTACCTACATTAATGAGGACAAAACTTTTCTCACATTTAAATTTAGTACAATTAAACAAGACGGCTGTCCAGAAGGTTTATTTGAAAAAATTAAATGTGCATATGATAAAATATTATTGCTTTTAGAAAGAGAGGTTTAACTTTACCTCAAATTCTTTTTATAATAATATACATATATAAGTACAGTAATACAAAACATATTAGTTGCAAAAGATTATTATTATGAATAAGTTTTACTTTTTCGACTTTTTGTAAAATATATATTTTTTTATTTTAATTATACCTTTATTGACTCCATATAGCAAAAGGCACTGAAGACAGGATTCTTGTTTGCCAATATTTTGCAACTCAAAAAAATTATTGTTATGGGGTATCCTATTAAAATGTGTAGAATAAAACACTGTGTATGTATGTAAATAAATATTTTTTAAGTAAAAGGTTTGGTATTTTAATTTGACATTATATTCAATTACATTTGTTTTGACTTTGCTGGTCATACCTAACTACAAAAATAAAAACTATAGTTTCTTTCACGAAAATTTAAATAAAAATAGAAATTAGAAATTTTGGCAAAACTAGGTAGTAAATAACAATAATAAAAGATACTTACTACGTCTATCAGACGAGCCTAATAAATATAGGGTGTTTCATTTGAAAAAACAGACTTATTGTATTTTAAAATTTTGTATATTTGGATGTCAACAGAAAACACACTGTACAAAATTTTAGGTACTTAAAGATTTAAGACAGTTTCTCTATCCCTAAACTTAAGAGCTTACAAGAAATTTTCGATTTTCGTTAATCTTATTGAGAAATACAGGTACTTTTTTACTATCATAAGTAATCAATAAGTATGGCGTCATATGAATAATTTTGTAAGGAAACAAAAAATGTTAACATATATAGGGTGTTCCATTTAATAAAAAAGGGATTTGTTGCGGATAACGCAATTCTTCTTTTTTTTATTCTTATTTTTAATCAAATAGTTTTTTGTAAATATCTTATTAATTTTAAATCGCCCTGTACATAAATCAGGCATAAAGTAAAAGTTATCCCTTATTTCTAAGGGTCACATGTTGACCGTTATTACTTTTACGTACTTTCTACTTTCTACCATAGACATATATTCTTTTTATATTTCTATTCTTTCTACCCAGCAGGGTTATTTGGGAAAGTTTGGTCCCGAAAAATATACGGTTCAACATGTGGAAAGATATCAGTGTCTTCCGAACCAAAGAGTCGAACGGGACTCATTCGGTGTCGGGTTAAAAAAGCCCACACTGGGCACTTAATTAATTTCACATATAATCAGTGTCTCATGAACGAAAGAGTCGAACGGGACTCATTCGGTGTCGGGTGAAAATAGCCCACACAGGGCACTCAATTAATTTCACATATAATTAGTGCCTACAAAACTAAAGAGTCGAACGGGACTCATTCGATACCGGGTTAAAAAAGCCTCAATTAATTGCATACATATAAACAGTACATTATAATTGATAGGTCGCGTCTTACCAGTGCTGTGCGACGACATTCTCACTTACTTATTCCTGTGCCAAGGAAGGTTTTTTTATTCAAATTTGCGTAACTTCTCCTTGCGCTATGAAGCTATACGCAGCTAGAATAAGGTGCTGAATCCTGCTCACCTGCCGAGCAAAGGTGTTTCAGCCAGCCTCTATTGGACGCAGGTATCATATTCATATATTGAACGAGTGCAGCTGAATGATAAGTACACTACATTTACAGCTAGTCGGTTCATAATAATAAAAAATCTAAGTACTTTTTACACCGAATTTACAAACATTTCTTTAAATAAATAAATGAGACACGGGGAAGATGACACCTGACTGAGGGTTTATCGATTCATCTGCTGATCACAGTTTTATATTTTTTGGACAGTTCCTGTTTTATTCCTTTGTATTTGCATTTAATTTTTAATTTTAGAACTGAATGAATGGGAATTTTACATTTATTTTGTATTGTTTCTATTTTCGTCTTTTGACGTTAAGCTGTATTTTTTGTATATATATTTCTACATCTTTTTATTAAATTTTATTTTACACAGAACAAGTAGTTGTTTTTATTCTTTGCAAGGGTCCAGCTAGCGTCCTAGATAATACATTTCACATAACCTGCAATTATTAAGCAGGTGGGAGCACTTGGCTCCTTGACCGGGATACCTACTCACTCCCGGTTTTTCTGTGCCGAAGAGAATAGGACATCCTTCGCGTACAGGATCTTTTGATTGTCCTACTTTTCTGGGCCATCCTGTATGTTTAAAAATAATTTTAGAACATATTTTTTTATACCTCACAACCTTTATAAACACTTTTTTTTATATCTTTAATAAGAGACGGTTTATTACTTTGTCAGACAAATGGGCCACCCTGTATACTTATCAAATGACAACCGAAATGGTTTATTGTTTAAGTTATTTGATGCAATACATATTTTAATAATAAAAAGCATTACATATAAAAAATATTCTTTTAACTCACAAATTATACCTACAATTAAGTTATAAGAATAATAATAAATAATTTGGTAGTGACCCATCAAGCTATCATTTTTCAACAATTTTATTTTAATAAAGACGGTAGACATGTATTTCTTCTATAAGTAATTTAAAGTAGCGTTCAAATAGTACCTTTGGTGACATATTTTGCCAACCAACAAAATCCCGCTAATCGATTTTTCAGACGCTAAAATCTCCGCACTGGCTGACGCATGAAACCACACATTTTTGACTTGCCGAAAAGAATTATATTTGCCGCTGAATATGAAACAGGTTTTTGTGTGTGGATTCCGAGAAAATCACGATTGAAAATTGTTTAGTGGGATTTTAAATTGTTGGTTGAAAAAATGTCGCTAATAATAGTGACATTTTGCTGTAACGTCCGGCCAAATAGATAAGGAATTCTTTAATAAATATCGCAAATTGGGTAGATAAATTATTTTGGGAAGAGGTCTTTATTAAAATTTTAAATTAAAAGAAAAATCGGGAAATAATAATAAAAAAAATTTTTATTAAACAAAAGAAAAAGAAAAAAATCTCACAAATGCTTCGTGCAAAAGTAAAAAATTAAATCGTCGAAAGAAATAATTTATAATAACCAAGCGTTCCACAAATAAATACATATTAAAAGTCAGAAAAAAATAAATAAATTGTTAATATTCAAAATTTAAAAAAATAATAATGTTTCTTTTAAATAAATTCTACCAAAAGTTCAGCAAAAATACTGTAAAACATTCACAAAAGGATCAGATTAAATTTAAAAATTATTAAAAAAATATTTTATTTATAAATAAAATTTAAAAAATATTTTAAAGAGTTTAAGAAAAATTCAAATAATATTTTAAAGTATTTAAGTGGAAAATCTTAAGGAAAGTTCAAAAGAAAATATTTATTTATGGAACAAATATATTTGAAAATTATTTTACAATCAGCTTAAGAGTCCAAGTATTTGTGCAGGAAAATTGAGAAAATAAATTCTAAAAATAATTCTAAAAATTTAATAAAAGCTCACCTGTTAAGTAAAATCCATTTAATCCAGAAAAAAATTATAAAATTGAAATCACAAAACAATAATTAAATTCATTTTATTAGACACTCCGTAAAATCAACTAAATAACGCGACCGCCAAACTAATCGAACTAGCATCCCGCGAAGGGTCAATTTCCTAAAAAAAAACCTTTTTTTTCAGGTTTTTTTAGGGATACTACGGCTCCACAATTTATTAAAGCTAGGCATGGCTTACCATTCACTCTAACTTTAATCACACCACACGGTTTTGGGGTTCCTTCTTCCGAGCATGTAAATATCCCAACCTTCGACTTGTTTATTCCCAACTTGCTTGATTGGCAGACGAATTCCGGGGTTGGCAAAATTCGACTGCGTTGACGTTTAACGCTTGTCTCTGGACATTGAAATTTGTTTTTCTTAGACAGGTCCGGGCTAAGTGTCCCAGTTCATTGCAATTATAACATCTTCTATTGGCAAGAGGTTGCGTTGTAAAATTTTTCTTCTTAGGACATGTAGTACTTATGTGGCCAGATTGCTTACAAGTGTAACAATTTTGCTTATTATTTATCCAACAGTAGTCGGCAGAGTGACCTTCCTTTTAGCATTTTGTGCACTTATATTTTTGATTTCCGTTTGAATTTCCGGGACGGTATTCAGGATTTTTATTGTTATTGTAATTTCGAGAATCAGTCACTAGTCGGCATTCTCTACTGCTTGACGGGTGAATCAAATTTTCTATCGATTCTTCTCTTTCTGCTATTCTCAGTGCATCATCCAAAGACTGTAAAATACCAGATAAAACACTTTGTTTGAGCGGCATCACTAATCCTAACGTAAATTGCGTAGTAATATCTTCTTCTAACTTTTTCTTAACGGGATCATCTTGTAATGGATCTCCTGTCAAAGTTATTGTTCTGTTACCCAACAGTTTTAACCTAGTAAAATACTGTCGACATGCTTCTCCAGTCCTTTGTCTGCATTCAATAAAACTCTTCATTGCTGCTCCCTTGACATACTGTCGCTTAAATTAATCTTTTAATCCTCCTTTCAGCGTTGCCCAACTTTTTGTATCTCTATACTTTAGCTCTGAGTCTATAAATTGTTTCGCTCGATTTCTTAGCTTCAAAAGTGTAAAAGCTACCATTTGTGCTTCAGTCCAGTTAGCTAGTGTTGCTGTTCCTTCCACTACGGTTACAAAATCATCTACGGGTGTCGTTACATCATAGGTAGGTAAGGAGTCTAGTCCTATGACAATACTTCCATGGTTAATCCCAGTTCCTGAAACTGATGTGGTTAGTGGAGCTGTTGTTGTAGTAGTTGTTGTCGTAGGAGTTGTCGTTGCCGTTGTTGTCATGGTGGTGTAATTAATCTGCAATTTAGCACTTTATGGGGGTAATATTCGACCCGAGTAAGAATCTTCTAGTTTTAACACTTCACAAAATTTTCACATTTTTTTAAAACCAAACCCCACACCTGAAAACCGGGGTTTTTTAGGAAATTGACCCTTCGCGGGATGCTAGTTCGATTAGTTTCGCGGTCGCGTTTAGTTGATTTTACGGAGTGTCTAATAAAATGAATTTAATTATTGTTTTGTGATTTTAATTTTATAATTTTTTTCTGGATTAAATGAATTTTACTTAACAGGTGAGCTTTTATTAAATTTTTAGAATTGTTTTTAGAATCTATTTCTGAATTTTCCTGCACAAATACTTAGACTCTTAAGCTGATTGTAAAATAATTTTCAAATATATTTGTTCCATAAATAAATATTTTCTTTTGAACTTAGATTTTCCATTTAAATACTTTAAAATATTATCTGATTTTTTCTTAAACTCTTTAAAATATTTTTTTAATAATTTTTAAATTTAATCTGATCCTTTTGTGAATGTTTTACAGTATTTTTGCTGAACTTTTGGTAGAATTTATTTAAAAGAAATATTATTGTTTTTTAATAAATTCGAAAATCTAAATTTAGAAAAAAATATAGGTACTTAGGTACACTTATTAACTTTAGAAACTATATTTTTCTCTTCGATTGATATTCTATATTCTATTGCAAAATGTGTTAATTATTTGAAAAAAGATGTTGGTGTCTTCCACGACTTCCGTGTATAGCCAGAAGACTTATTCTTGTGTTGTAGCTGTATGTTCATATTTTAGACAAGGAGAAGAATGGTTTCAGTTCCGATCCGTGGTTAATAAAATACTTATGCAACCAAGAACGGCCGAGATGTATGTTGATAGTATGGATGGCATTGCCGATGTTTTAATTGACAACATGAGATATTTCGCGAAAAATGACCCTAAACATGAAATGGCAGGAGATTTTCAAAACGAACTTTATAAATGGGCTTTAGAATCAATTGGAGTAATAGCTTACAATAGAAGAATTGGTAAATATTGCTACCTAATTTAACAGTTTTTTTTAGAATGATAAGAAGTATATTGACAGAATAAGAGCTGGAATAGCATTTATGATATCGATTCCAATTTATAAAAACGTTTTTCAGTAGGCATATAAAAGGTTTTATTTGTAAGCGAGTTAGTACTAAGGCCGTAGACAGCATGACAATTAAGGGGGGGGAGGGGTAATAACAAAATTTTACCTAGTTTTTTGTTATTTACATTAAAATATCACGTTTGTTACTATTTTTTTTTTACGGTTCGCCGACTACGGAGGCCATCTTGAACCGGTCATCGACCACAGATGTGGTCTACCGACTGGGGAGTGTGAAACGGCACCTTCATCCTACGAGATATCCGATCTCATCCGGCCTGTCCGGCGAGAATAGGATGGCTAGGTGTCGATTCATTTTACACTCTTCCCTGAGGCAAGAGAACGCCGTATTCCCAAGTGGTCACCGCCCAAGTATTAACCGCGCTCGATACAGCTTAACTTCGGTGATCTGCGGGAACCACGTTTGTTACTAAAATTAGGTTAAATGCTTTTAAAACACATGCCTATGAGGGTTGATTCATACTAAGTTGGCCACACTTGTTTTATTTTTTCAAAAGAATTCATTTTGGATGTTTTGTAGTTAACATCCACATCAAAAAAATTAAGTACTTAGCGATATTTAAGACGTCATATTTGGCATGTTATTTCTTCATGTGACTGAACATTTTCAAGCAATAAAAAAAAGATGGGAAAGTTCCCACTATAGAGCTCATCTGTGTCTATTGACCGCCAGTGGCGCTTCCAGAGTTTCAGTCTGGGGGGGGGGGGGGGGGGGGTTTAATTCCTCAAAACTTGTTCCCAAGTGAAAAGTGACTAAAAAATTGTCCCTGGATTAATAGTTAGGATGTCTATAGCGTTTGCAATATTTCCATTTAAAAAAGTTCGGTTTAAAATTTCTGGAGGGAATTACCTGCCTTTTCCAATCTTCTACAGTGAATTTTATATTTACTAAATAACATGTTGAGTTTCGCCCCTGGATCATAAATTGACTTTTAGCCGCCACACACAATCGTGTACCTATATGGTCCATTACAGATAAACCATTTGAATTATACAAATTTCTTTAGGTTGCTTAGAAAGAGATAATAAAGATTTAATTGCTCAAAAGATGATAAATGAAACAGTAGAAGTATTGGAATTAATGTTTAAGTTGGATATTCTTCCTTCTTTATGGCGTTTGATAAGTACAAGAAATTGGAGAAGATATGTTAAAATTCTGGATTTTCTGACCGAGTAAGTAAATATTTAAATAATAAATCTTAATATTTAGTAAATAATGGGCATCTACCAGATTCTCTCTCTCAGAGATATGATATATTATAAATTGCCCTTTTAAATCACACGTTCGGGCTCTATCATTTTTAATTGCAAGCAAATAACAGATCGCCATAAAATATACCAATGTTTGAGACTTCTGAGTTTTTTATGGCAATCAACGTAATTTGTAGGTATCTACAGTATACGTTTTCAACCTCTAACCTTTATTTTACTGATTAAAAATTATGCTGAAAGTTATTTTATGTCATACCAGTACATTATTGTGTTTTTATACCTTATATACCATCTACATATAATGAGATTACTTTATGCCCGTGCGGGCATAAAGTACACATTATGGCCCGCGCGGGCATTAAGACGCAAAAAACAGTTTTCGATTAACTTATTCTTTATTAACAAAATACCAAAATATAAATTTACGTTTATATATTATTTGGTTGTATTTACCTATATAGAACTTATCAACTTAAAATTAAATTTTTTTTTTATTATTTAAAACGAACTGGTATGTGGTATGACATAAAAGTTTGTATGTATCACGGGTACTAATAGATATATACCCTCGAGCGACTTACGAACCCTCGGGCCAGAGGCCCTCGGCTTTGTAACAATATCACCCTCAGAGCATAATCATCTATATACCCTTGATACATAAATAAACATAGCAAAATGTGTCACTTATGACATTCATTCCTAAGCTTTTTATAAGAGCTTACAAGTAGCGTGGATACAATTTAGCATCTACGTTACTAACATTGGCGGAATAAGCCCCCCCCCCCCCCAAGTTTGTCTTTGGCCCTCCAGCCTCAAGGTGTTGCCAGGGATAACATTTTCTTTAGAATTCACTTTGATGAGAGCAACTTTTGTTTAGAAGTAACTTTTGATTAGAGCCAGAAGGTTTTCTCAGGGCAGCGGGCAAACGATTTTTTCACCCTCTTCCCCAAAATGTCCTAGTTCCGCCAATAATTACTATACATTTTTAAGTGCTGAATTAAAAAAAAAGTATGACGCAGTGACCAAAGGTTCAAAACGACCCTAGTGTCCAAAATCCAGTACCTTATGGCTCTACCACGCGCAAATTTAGAGGATGAAAAACACCGTTTCGCTACTGCAGGATTCTGCAAAGGCTATTTGAGATATTTGTCGGGACAATTTAAAATTTAATAAAGGAATGTTTGTATTTCTAAGGTACAAAGCCCTTTTTTGAAAAAAATAAGAATATGTATAAGAAAATGCCCACTAAAGGTGCGTATTTTTAGGCACTTTTCCAAGGTTAATATCGTAGCTAAGAATTTTTTTTTTAAAAAAATAGCCATGTACCTTAGAACTTCCATGTCTTATCTTTAAGACTTCAAAAATTGAGACAAAACAATGTCGTAATAAGTCCGTTATCTTGCAGCGCGCAACTCATGTTTTAGGTAAATTTTGTTGTCATGTTATAGAAGTTGCCTATATACAGCTGAATTTATTCTCGGCTGACGTGAAACAATTTATATCCAGAGAGAATAATGATACACTGAAAAAAAATTATAGGTGGTCGAACAAGAAGTAATTTCGGGGGTAATTTTGGGCTAAATTTTATGTTCTTCTTTTTGGATTGTCAATGCCAATAACAGAATATCTAAGTGTCAATTTTAAAAAGACGCAACTAGTAGTTGTGCTATATACTCTGGGTTGCCATAAATGTTTCGGCTTAGACCGAGATGGTTTATAATGCGCCGGAAGGCAAAATGTTCAAGGCGCTTTCACCATTTTGTCAAAACGGGTGTTTGGGCTTTCAAAATTTCTTATTCATGTTAGGTAAGGATAAGAATTGAACGAAATGCAGTGGATTTGTTGATGTATTGCAATCAAAAATGGGCTATATTGAATTTTTTTTGTTTCGTTTTTTATCGAAATGGGCCATTGTCTTGATAGTAAACAAAATATACTAAGGTAAATAGCTTATTGGTATTAGAGGCCCAAACTGGGTCACCGGGAACTTATGACAAATCCCAGGCTGTATGGTAACCCTGGTATATAAACTCTTAGATCTAAAATTAAAGTTTAATTTGTCTTGGTAAAGGGTGATAGGTGCAATAAAATAAAGCCATTTATGAAGGTTCTTAGTGAGTAAGGAAACCAACTGTTGCATAATGAATCTATTTCTATTCGATTGTTTTTATATTTTATGCTTATTATACAGGCTCTATATATTGTTTATATAGTGAGCTTCTGTCTAAACCTGTTAAAATATGAATTCATCTTAAAGGTGAAATGTGTTTATTATTTTATCTATGGTTTAACGATTTAAAAGTAGTTGTCAGGCACGAATTTGGCGTTGGTCACATGATATTTATCTGTCCATGTTATTGGCTCGCAGCTACAATTTGGTGCAGCGAGACTACTGTATAGGGACAATGCTTCTAAGAAGCTAGGTAGGTATTAAATAAAAATTGGACAGTATGCCACGCAGAGTACTAAAATACAATTTTTTGTTAGGCATGGGCGTCCATAGAGAGGGCTGTTGCCCCCGCCTCTTGACCAAGGGGGAGCGGAGGGGGGGGGGAGAGGTAGATATACTTTTTTACTAACTTTTGTTAGGGGGAGTTTATGAAACGACTGCGACATTTTTTTTTGTAGGAATCACTTTTGATTGAAGTTTTGTTTTTTTTTGTAGCCACTTTTGAACGGCGGAGAAAGTGTAGAAAAGGCTGCGTAGTATTTTATTTTATAGAAGTCACTTTTGAGAACTTACACGTTTTTTTGGCTACCCCCCTATCACTTTATGTTTATAAAAAACATTAGTACCGTGATTTTGTATCGGATTGGCGCGACGATACGGTACTACCTCCTGTTGTTTCTGTGTTACTAAAAAAAGTCTAGGTACTTACTTTTTCCTCTTTTGAGGGTGCAGCGCAACTAATCGTCAAAAACATACCACTTTAAAAAAAAATAATTATAATGGCACGGAACGCGACGGACAAAATACTGCGCGAGTTAGTAACCACAGTCAACAAATCCTGGAACCAGCGGGACTTATCTTTTGTTTTTTTAAATAAACACGGTGAAAAATTTGTAATATAAGAAAATTTTGATTGAAAAACTATTGACCTTACGAAGTATTTGATAACCAATGCTGAAAACCTTTAGTTTCAGGGTAGGCCTGTGCCTCCCAATTTTGAAAAATTGACAGTATATGCTAATGCTGATGGGGGCGATCGGGCTAAAATATTTTTATAATGGTGGCACTTCCCGATATACCGGAAGTAAGTGTCAACTTGCTTATTTTAAATAGAATAATATAAGGCTTCTTTATAGAAAAAATTTATAATTATTTTAAGGCTTGCAAACTTCATTCTTAACAGAAAAATTCAAATATGTCAAAAACGCTTAGATATTTATAGGTATAGGTGGAGACTTTAACTGGAATAAATTCGATTTTATTAAACCTGCTGAAGTTGCGCCTACAAAATTTAGTATGTGGGGGTTTTGGAGCATGCGGAATTGGATTATGATGTCGGCGCAGTTGTCAGATTTCTCAGCTTTGCGCTACACGTAGTAATTTTGTTATTTTAAATGGAATGCACTATTTATTTTTATTGCAGTGAGTTAGTGTTAAATGTAGTAAGATCTCAAATTTACAAAATTCTATCTTCACTAGTTTCTGAGCTATGGCAACACGGTAGTTCCCTTAAAAAGTACCGGGACGCTTGTCTACCTCCATAGTTACTAAGTTATTGACAAGCTTCAAGAAAAGTTCTTGTCTTTTCAAAATGGTCAATTTAATTTAAACTTTAAAAATAGAAATTCTCATGATACTTTTTAATGGAACTACAGTGTTGCCATAGCTCAGCAATTAGTGAAGATAGAATTTTGTAAATTTGGCATCTTATTAAATTGGACACGCCCAATGCACTGCAATAAAAATAAATTGGGCATTCCATTTAAAATATTAAAATTACTACGTGTAGCGCAAAGCTGAGAAATCTGGCAACTGCGCCGACATTATAATTCAATTCCGCATGCTTCAAAACCCCACATACCAAATTTTGTAGGCGTAACTTCAGCAGTTTTAATAATATCGAATTTATTCCAATTAAAGTCCCCACCCTGTACAAAATCTGCCTAGAATCTTATGTAGAATGCAAAAATGTAATAATATATAGGATGTTCTATTTAAAATCAACACGCTGATACTAGGGTTGCCAACCCTCCCGATTTAGTTGGGAGGCTCCCGCTTTTTACTAAACCTCCCGCCGCCCACGCACTTAAACAAAACTCCCGCTTTTCCGATAACACGACGGACGCCTAATAACTGTACCTACAGCTGCCTTAGAGAGGGGCAACCTTTTTTTTTTAGAAAGCACGTTTGATGAGAGGAGGAAGAAATATAAAAGGCACGCCACAGCGTAAGGTCAACGGGGTATCGACTTTTTTTTTAGAAATCATCAATATAATTATTTTAAGCACCTCAAAAAAAACTTGTCCTCCAGGCACTATCCACCTCCCGCTTTTCAATTTTTAAAACCTGACTACCCTAGCTGACACTAACTTTCGGTATAACCGAAAGTACCACCATTATGAAATTTTTTTAGTCCGGTCGTCCCCATCAGCATTACCACGATGGCAAATTTTGAAAATTTTCCCATGTATAGTTTTCCATATATAGTTCGAAGCGGTTCCCGGTGGAACACGAACACCCTGTTTGTAGGTGCTTTTATACCTATTATTAATTAACACTTCAAACTTTCTGCTCTACCTAACTTTTTTTTTGTAAATATTCTATATAGCTTTATTAATAAAATAAGACAAAATTTAAAAGATATATCCGTATTACGATTAGATACATTATTTTAACTAATAGAATAACAAGTAAAATACTTATTTTCCTCAAAACAAATTCCTCATCTTCGAAATAAAATCAACCGAAACTCATTAGCATAAGAAAGAACCTGCCGCCTCGTCTCGTGGTTTCAGTGTGTGTCGATGTTTACGGAATATTTTTCACCACGTCATAAGCTCGCTAGTATGCCCACTTCGGGTGAGACTCTCTTGCAAATAAATTTCTTGCTGCACAAAGTTCCGCCTTATCACTAAATCAAACATTCTTGCTAGAGAATGTGAAGAAAACGAAGCCTCAATCGACACCAACTGTGATTGGATACATTATTACCAATTACCAATGTTTGAGTAGAACATTTTTTATTGCTTTCAGATGAAAACGAATCACGAATTCTTAAAATACCAGATTAAATTTAAGCAGAATAATTTTGGACAATAATTGTTATTATTTAAATAATCACTGGTTAACAAGATTTTTGTCCCAAGCGCAAAAATGTCTGATTTCAATATAATTTTGCATGCTGAAATCAATTATGTTTTCAGAATTTCTCCATCACCCTTAGTTTTCATGTTCCAGTATATGTGATTATTTACCTATAAAATGCACGCATAGGTCTGTACTATAAGAGTCATCTAACAAAAAACTTGTGTCAGGCATTGCTATTTTATTATTTGTGTATTGTAACAATAACTTGTTGTGACTAGAAATAACAAAGTGTGCTCTGTGTGTCACGCGGAACATGTCTTGGCTTGTTGAGACCTGCAAGCAGTTCCGAGTCCTACATAACATTTATTGTTGTTTTAGTTATCGGCTAGAGCTCGGTGAATGAACATATACGCAGACTTTTTTAACGTTTTGAAGAATGTGCTGTGGTGCATTTTAAGCTATTGTAGTGTAACTCACCTGTAAAAATGCCAAGAAATTGTGTAAACCACCCGAACTCTTTTTGCTACATCTGCGGTGAATTGATATTTAAATCTCAAAAACGGTCATTCACGCCTTTCGTTAATAAATGCTATGAACAGTATTTCAAGTGTAAAGTCGGCGATCAAGACAAAAGCTGGGCTCCCCATATTTGCTGTGTTACGTGTGTCAGACTTCTTACAGCGTGGGCAAAAGGTAAACGACATATGCCTTTTGCTATTCCCATGATTTGGAGGGAACCATCAGACCATATTACCGATTGCTATTTTTGTCTTACAAATATCAGTGGTATAACTTCTAAATCCAAACATACTGTTAAATATCCTCATATTCCATCTGCACTGAGACCAGTGCCGCACAGTCCGGAATTACCTGTGCCTGACCCCCCACAAAATATGACACCGAGCGACGATGAAACTGCCGATGACGAAGTAAACAACGAAAGTTTTTCAGCCGAAAATATTGATCCAGATCCAACATTTACACCAGATTCGTCTTCTTATGCGCCGCATCTTCTAAGTCAAGAAGAACTTAACGACCTTGTCCGAAAAAGCAGCAGGGTTTTCTTTCAAGGACATTTGCAACGGCGTCTTGGGAAATCGTAAATCCGAAAATTACGTAGAGAATGTTAACAATTTATTGGTCTCATATAAAGCCATGGGTTGCAACATGAGTCTAAAAATACACTTTCTTCATTCACACTTGGACTTTTTTCCGAAAAACCTTGGAGCAGTAAGTGACGAACATGGCGAGCGATTTCACCAGGACATTCTGGACATGGAGAAGAGATACCAAGGCAAATGGAGCCCCGCTATGTTGGCAGACTATTGCTGGACGCTGAAGAGAGATGTTTCTGATGCAAAGTACAGTCGAAAGTCATATATGACCACATTTTCTAAGTAAATATATCACTTTGTACTTTATTTTTTCATAACTTATACCCATATTATAATATATACGTTCACAAAAATTCATTGCTTTGTCACTTTAAAACACTGCGTGATGGAAAAATTCTGAAAACATATATGAAATATGTTTAAAAAGTACTACCAAGTACACCCACTTCAGCTCGTGGGACAAAAAAAATCTTAAATTTTGTTGACCAGTGATAATACCCAGTTGCCGTGCTCAATACATCTCAACTGCAGACGATCTGAGTAACAATACATAGAGGGTGTTTCATTAAGGTTGGCCACCACAGACCTCCGAAACTATTGAGCATAGAAACTCAGAAAAAAAATCGTAATGAAAGTGGCTCTGAGAAAATCCTGAAAATAATATTTAAGTTTCACATAGTGCCACATCATTAGAAAGTCTATAAATCTGCATCATTTGGATTTAAGGCTCATTGGACTACCGATCTTAATAACAGTGAGGGAAGCTATTCAAAGAGTAATCATTAAATAGCTGTATCTCTTGTCTGGAAGATAAAGATAAATAATTTTACTTGTCGTATTAATTAGTACACGATAGTTCCTAATAAAATTGCTAGAGGGGGCAATTTGTAATAATAACAGTGTTTCTTGATTTTATCCCGATAACTTAAATCATACGGTATAACTGTGACATCATAATTAGAAAGGTAGATTAACTTTGCAAGACAAAATGTGAAGACCGCAGTTCAATATCTACTTTTGTTTCAAAGTGATTGTTTTCATAGTTCCGTGATCAAGCATTCCATAATAAAATAATATTTTTAACCTTTATGATTATGAAGGTTTCTCACTCATTATTTCAATAGCCCAAAAACTACTTATTAACAACATAATCATCGAATACTTTTAATTTAGACATAATTCTGGAATGGTGGTATAAAAAATAAATCTAGATAGCTGTGAAACAAAATTGACAAGTTTCCATGGAGATAAATAAATTGAAATACTTAGTTGTCAACTGATTAAATTTTGATAGATGCTGATTTTGTTTAACGGCTATCTATATTTATTTAAAAAAATACCATATTAGAATTAAGCCTAAATAAGAAATTCTTCTTGATTATAATAATAATTCTAAAGTAGTTTTTGGGCCATGGAATAATGAGTAACCAACTTACACAATCATAAAGTTTAAAAATATTTTTTTTGTCCTGGATTGCCGGACGACGAAATTATGAAAACAATAACTTCTTCAATTAAAGTAATAAAAGTAATTTTTTTAGCAATAACTCTGAAACTGAGATGGAAGAAAATATATGGAACTGCTTCACAATTTTTCTTCCAAATTTAATATAATTTGTGATTATGATGTGCGTATGCTTTAAAAGTTTTTAGGATGAAATTAAAAAAAAACTATTGTTATTACAAATAGGTAACTCTGAAGCGAACGAAGATATCAAACCGCGGTCTTCACGTTTTTCTAGTTTTTTAAGTTTTCGGTCAAACATCAAAAGGAATTTTATTAGGAACTATCGTGTACCAATGAATACGACAATTAAAAGTACTTACCTTTCTCTTCCAAACAAGCTTAAGTTTACCCACATTGGATAAGTCGTTTAGAAGTTAAAGCAATTTAAATGATTACACTTTCAATACCCCACTTAACAATTATTTTCAGGATTCTCTCATAGCCACATTAATTATGATTTTTTCCATGAATTTAGATGTCCAGTAGTTTTTGAAATATGGCCGGTGGCCAGCCTGAATGGAACAAAACAATAAAAGAAATAAATAAAAAAACATAAAGTCTTTCTCCACTGGTTTATTAGAAATAAAATTAATAGGTGGCGGATATTCTACATGTTTCGGGTGTAGTAACACCCATCAGGAAAAGTTTTTCCTTTTTGACCTCGTGCCTAAGGAAGGTCCAACAGAAAGTACTCTGATTCTCTAGTTTTTTTTAAAAAGTTTTAAAGTTTTAATAAAAAAGTTTTTAAGTTTTAATTGACTATGTCTAAATTAACACACACTGGGGTTCCAGTCCTTTCGAGCTTGTTCCCCCAAATCTAATTTGCTATGAACTAGGATTCAACATCAGTTCTATGCCTTAATTCTACGTTTTAAACAAAAAAATTTTTTCTTTTCTCTTAAGAATGAGGGTTATATAAACTACCTTTCTTTCTCCCCACGTTTCCCAGGATGAGGGTTCTTGACCTGTGAGTCTCCATTTTTCTTACATTTCTTAAATTTTAATTTTTTTCTCTGTCCAAACGGGCCCCTTCTTACCACTGTTACCTGTTGCCCATGGTCAGTGTTAAGACTTAAGTATATACACCTTTTTTCAATCATTATCCCATTTCCCAGTATTTGGTCTTCCATGGCTCGATGAGAGCTCCATCGAGGTTCACTACCACTCACCACTTAGGTCTGTTCCTTTTACTTTAAATATTTTCTCTTTACATTTTATTCCTGATGATGGGTGTTACTACACCCGAAACATGTAGAATATCCGCCACCTATTAATTTTATTTCTAATAAACCAGTGGAGAAAGACTTTATGTTTTTTTATTTATTTCTATAAATTAACTCCACTTTAAGAATGGACTACTTCTTCAAAACAATAAAAGTTTACGAGTCGTCAATGGTATACTGTTCGTCGCGACTACTGTCAAAGCAATCTGAACAAGAAATAGCTATAAATAAAAGATAAAATAATTAATGTTTTGTATTTACAAAAAAATTCATTAGTACACCATTTTTGGACATTTAGAAAATGTATCTTGAAGTATTTTTTTTTTTAAATTTAGAGTCAATCAAAAATTCATTGCGGAATGTCTGGCAAACGCTGATCCAAATCCTAATATACCAGATCACGAGAGAAGTGTTTTAGAAAGACTGGCCAAACAAGATAAAAAAATTGCCGTTGCCATGGCTACCGACATGCTTATTGCTGGAGTAGATACAGTAAGTATTTACTAGAATTTCGATAATAGTAGTTTGTACTACAATTGGACGAGAAAATAAAATGAGCACGCGTCGTAGGCGGAGTGTTCAAACTTTCGAACTCGATATGATCAATACATGCAGGTTATATTAAAAAGTTTTATGGAAGACAATAAGGTTCGAACTAAACCCTATTTTAGGGTCCAAACTATAACGCCTTTTCCCTCTTAACTAAATGATCTTATTAGAAATTATTGTAAAAGTAATTTAATAATAATATTATACATGGATGCACAGTCAGCGGCGTATTTTTAGGCTATTGCTGCCCAGGGGCTTACAAGAATCTGCCTCCCCTGTTCGGCAATTCATACCCCTACTTACTACCTGTCTTTTATCGTAAGAAGAGAAATTTTATTTTTAAGAGCTTCTATTATTTTGTTTTATTTAAAAAAAGAGATTAAAGTACTAATAATTTTGTAACCAAAACGTAATTCACTTACATTTAAATAAATAAAACACTTTTATTCATTTTACCAAATCATAATTATATTATATTAACGAACTAACAACTTATTAATTATGCTATTATGGCAATTTAAATATCTTTCTTCTAGAACTGGACTCTGAGAATTAATTTATTATGTCGTCAAAGTTCAATGTTTTTGTCATCTCAGACTCTATGTTTAAAACATTCACATTTTTCAAACGTGCTTGAGACATAGTTGATCTTATGTAGCTTTTTAACCTTTTCAATACTGAAAATGATCGTTCCGCCGTGCAGTTTGATTCAGGAATCGTTAAAAAAGTTTTAGAGCTAAATCAACAAAGGGCTATAATGTCCTCAAGCTCATTACAATTCAATAATTCATACATAATAAAAATATTTTTTTGGCGTTCTTCTTCTTTGAATTTCTTTAAGAAACCAAAAAAATGAGAACATTCTGTAACAAAATCTTCTGAAGGACAAAGATCTTTGTTATACAAGGTACACAGCCGTTTGCATTGATCCGTAAGGGTCGTTAAATCAGGTTCTTTTCCACTGATAATAAAAAATCCAAACATTCAGTTAAGCTCATCATAAATATGTTTTCTTTTTTCCATTTTATTGGTTAATGTATCTAGTGTTACATAATATGTGTTAATTTTAAAATTCTCTCGTGCCATCAGTTTTATTTCTCCCTGCCTAGTTTCATCAGAAGAGAGTTTTCTTGTCTTCTTCTTCTTTGCTTCGTTTTCATAATTAGACACTTCCGATTTTGCTAGAGCTCTATTTTCGTAAACTTCAAAATCTCCTCTTATACCACGTATGTACTGTGAAAGAGATCCATATACTAGTGCTACTGTTGACAAGTTGGTTTCAGATGATTGCAGTTTTTTACTTGATATTACTAGATGCTTCACATCGTGTTGCTGCCTTTTCTGTCTCGTAATTTCAAATAATTGTAGTACCTAATAACCTTATTATCTTACAACGGTTTTTTAGGGAGATCGTGCATGTTTGGTTTGTTTTAATTTAAATGCCGCCCCCTGATATTTGCCGCCCTGGGCTACAGCCCTCCCCCCCCCCGCCTTTAAATCCGCCGCTGCATGCACATATATGTGGTAACATATGCTTGTCACATAAAAGATTTCAAATGTTTCTTATTTTAATTTTAGACAGGACGAACAATGGGCTGTGCACTATATTTCCTAGCAAAACATCCTCAAATCCAACATGAATTACGAAAAGAATTAAAGAAATATATGCCAAATAAAAATTCACCCGTTACAAAAGAAATGCTCAGGGAAGCCACCTACTTAAAAGCTATTATTAAAGAAACAACTAGAATGGCACCAGTTTCAATTGGATCATTAAGAACGACGGTTAAAGATCTGGTGTTAGCAGGATATCAAGTGCCGAAGGGGGTAAGATCGATCGGTTTTTTAAGTTAAGTCGATTGCGTAAGTTTAGTTCTACATCAGTAATATTATCTTTAGGATTATGGTATTTATAGGCAAAGTCTCAGCTGGATCAGGGTTTCTGGAAATTTTTTTTAAAGACATTTTTGTGTTCGTGAAAAAAAAATATTATCAAATATAATGTTGGGAAATGCAGGTGACTATTTTTTTTTAATAAAAAGTAGGGTATTTGTCGAAAAGATTTTAAAAAAGTCTCATATCAAAAGTTAGTAGTTTATCACAACAAGACGACAAGACATAATATTCAAACGTCCACCAGATTTCACACAAGTTCATGAATGAAATATCATAATATAAAAGGGCTTAAGTATAGGGATCGGCATAACAGTTAATTTTGAATAACAGTCGCGACGTTACTGTTATTTAAATTAACAGGTTAGGTACTGTTATTTAGTTTGTTTGAAAGTTTTATTGTCGCTTTGTTTGTAAACTGTTATTACTGTAATAATTCGGGTCGGGTTAACCACCCCCTAGACAGCGTGCAAGTCAAAACAAGCAAACAGTCTCGCCTTATGATATTTGCATTACAGCAACGGGACAACGCGTATTATAGTTTCTAACTTGTTGTTTACTTCTAAAAACAGTTGCGACCTGTTAAAAAATAACAGTTGTAAAATATTATCGATAAATTAAAACTCATCACTACTTAAATGACAGTCTGGAAACTATTGTTCTTGAGACGAGGTTACGTGAAAAACCGCGGTTGTGGTTTAGAGGTAGAGCTACTGGTATTCGACCGCGGCGACCCGGGTTCGATTCCTGGAGTGGGCATACGTACGATAAAAAAAGTATGTCCGAAATTTAGTGGATTTAAGAATGCAGGAAAGAGTGTAAAATGTATCATCTCCCAACCCACCCCATTCACGCCGGTAACCAGGCCGGATGAGATCGGACATCTCATGGGGTGCGGAAGAAGGTACACACTTCCCAATCGGTAGGTCATGCAATGGCAATAAAACAAGGGTTGATAGCCCTTGGGGGTGTCGCATGACTGAGGATCGTGGTTTGGAGCCCACGTTAAACTGTAGACCCCCTCGGGAATGGCCCTGGCAGCGAACGAAGAGGAAAAAAGCCTAATTCGAAAGAAGGGCAGAACGGCAAGGTTACGTGAATTATTTTTACGTGTTGTGAACATTATAATAAAACGATGTTACAAGACACTACACCCAGGGGGAAATTAAAATGTTCAATATGGCCCCCATAACGCTATCCTATTACTATTTACATGGTTTTGTTTTCCAAAACACTCTCGACATATTGAAACTTTATTTTTAAACACCTTTTAAATGTTATTTTAATGCATTGCCATTACGGAGGCTTTACTCGTACAAGGCATTCTAGACGTATTATATAATCCTGGTTGGATAACCCTGTACATGTCACCAATTTATTTTTGACATAACGTATAAACTATTTGAATGTGGGTTACCTAAAAACATTTTCTTTTGTGACTTTATATTTTTATACAGGGTATCCCAGATAAGAATGCAGTCTCTACAGGGATCTCGTAAACAATAGACGCAGATATGGTTAAATTAGAAAAAGGTTGTGCCCTACTTAATTATTCTGTAACGTTGTGTTTTCAAAAAAAACTCTGAATCCTTCAAAAGATGTTTGAGCAAAACCGAATTTTCGCGATTTCATTTTTATTTTTTTCTAACTCTATTTAAAGAGATCCATATATCAAAATTAAGTTTATATTTTATTACCTGTTTTTCTTCTCTAAAGGTAGAGGTGTAATTAGATTTTAATCCGACTTTTTGTTTTTTCATATCCACATTCGTTTTTCTTCGCCCAAACCGATTTTGTGGCTATGGTACTGGCCTTTATAACTAAAACTTTATCAATGGCTTTACCAAATTTTCCTTTTAAGTATATATTAACATTAATAGAAGAAAATATGAATTAGGTAGCTACATATCACTGCAACAGCTGTCTCCGTTCAAAGACTGCAGGCAACCGTGTTTTGTTTGATATCTTGACTGTCAAAAATTTTAGAAATAAAAATGTACCTACTTTAGACAAACAAAAAAATGTAGATGTTTTAGAATAGAGCAGTCTATGAAAGGTTTACATAATGGGCAATATAAATAAGATAGGTATTTTATTAATATTAATGTGTAATTTTGTATATTTACTTATATTATTCTTCAGTGTTTAATTTTTTTAGACGGACATTCTAAGCGCAAATCTCTTACCATCCCTAGAAGATAAATACTTTATTAAAGCTCAAGAGTTTATTCCAGAAAGATGGCTTAGAACAACCAATGACGAATATTCCCATAAAAATACTCATCCATTTGTTGCTTTACCATTTGGATTCGGTCCTAGATCATGCATAGGAAAGAGATTGGCTAATTTGGAACTGGAAGTGGGCATATCAAAGGTAAATTGTTAAAATAATATGAGGTTTAATTTTGTCGAGAAACTATTTATAATATGGATCAAATAGTTCGTCTCAGCTTAAGCCTATAAAATATCGCTATATTTGTTTCAATACTCAATACACTACGAAAAATACTTGAATTTCAAAAGCCCATATTTTCATCAAAATTCAATCAATTCGTTTCATTTTCAGTTTAAGGGGTCTCTTGGAAGGGCCACTTATATAGGTTCAGCTTAGACTATAAGTGACAGTTAAACTTAAGTTTGTGCCGTAATGTGACTGCATAAACTTAAGTTTAACTGTTCCTTGTAGTTTAAACCGAACCTGTACAAGTGGCAAGTGGCCTTAGTACTATGTGTACGACTTCACATTATGTTTTTTCATACAGGGTGATGGCTAAATAGCAAGCTGTACAAAATATGCTGACTTTAAAATTTAGTTTTCTAAAATACGAAGCTATGAAAATTGAATTTCCTATTCCTATTGTATCCATTACAGCTCAGTGCCGTTCTTCTCAATTAAAATTAATTAAATTTCAAAAATCGGTATATTGCCAATAATAACGCTCAGTGGCGGTGCAAGTATTTTTGGGATGGGAGGGCACAAATGGGCTCGGTGATTTTTGAGTGGGCACGACCCAAAATAAAAGTGACTTCTAAAAAAAAAAGGTCGCGCCTCCCGACGCGAAACAAAACCTCCCTCTTGTTCTAAGTGATGTCTAAAAAATAAAAAAAAGGTCATCGTTCTCTTCAAAATACCATACAACCACCCATCAAAACGTTTATAGCCAAGTCCCTTACAAAACCGGATCCATCAATTTTGGGGGGACACCAGGGTGGGCATTCATGTTTCTAGGGTGGGCCGGTGCCCACCCTAGGCCTCCCTAGCGCCGCCGCTGATAACGTTGCTATGTAATTTATTTCCCGTCTTCCCCAGTTTTAGAGAGAACAGGAAAAGTATTTAATACATATTAGGTAGTCCGTGTTATGAGAATTATAAATATAATATAGAAAAAATTCAAAATAAATTTATGAGATATATACATTATAAGGAAACAGGGGTATACCAAATGCATATACCAAAAATAGATATAATGAAACTTTATAACATTCAAACCCTTGAAAGTAGGAGAAATGTTTCTGCCATCGTTTTTTTATTCAAAGTACTAAACAACATGATAAATGCTCCTAACTTATTAGCTCGGCTTAACCTTTATGCTCCAGCATATAGAACAAGAAATCCCTTAAATTTTTATATTGATAATACTCGTACTAATTACTATAATTGTAATGTGCAAATTATATAATCAAAAACGATTACAGTTCGATATATGAAATATAGGCTCAGTAAGTAGGCTTAAATCAATACCTACTGTATAAAATATTATAGCAGGATATATAGAATTTATTGTTAAGTACCATTTGTTTAGTTATGACTTATTACACAGGTCAATTTCTACCCTACACTTTAATTGGATATAAATCTGTTGTGTTTGTAAATAAATAAATTACAGCGCAGTACCGTTCATGTCATTAAAAAGAAAATATGTTCCAAAAACGGAGGGAAAGTACGTTTCATAGTAGCATAATTGGCAATATAAATATTTTTGAAATTGACACGAGCATCACTGAACTGTAATGGGAATGGTAAGTACCTAATCCTAAGCTGTATGCAACACTTGCTCGTATTTTTAATCCTCTAAAACAGGGGGGGGGGGGTTGTTGTGCTTTTCATGGCAGCATATTTGGCACTGTCACGATGTTTAGAATATTTTTTTTATTTGACACCAACGGCACTGCGCTGTAATGGGTACAGTAAATACCTAACCGAAAGCTGTTTCCAACATAAAAAAATTCAATTTTCGTAACTTCGTATTTTCAAAACTTTACTTTTAAAATTAGTAAATACAGCTTGATAATTTAGTCATCACCCTGTATAAAATAGAAAAAGTAAAGGTATACACATTGTACTTAGTGGTCCAAGAGACAGCCTGCCTAACAGAGCTAGCCAGTAATTGCCCCGAAAGTGATTGCAAGTACTTTTAAATTACAATGCTCGGTAATTCGTAATTTAAGCCCTCTATAAAAAGTGCTTGGTAATTTGGTAACTATTGGTAATTTAATTTTGCATTTTAATCCATTTAGAGTGCTTGCAAGCACTCAAAATTACTTTCCTCGGTAATTAGTAATTGCCATCACTTTGAATTTCCAAAATGCATAAAAAAATAAAATACTCACTATTTACTGAGCTATTTACTTTTTTAATTTCTATTATCTTTGTGTTCTTGTAGGTACAAGAAAAAAAATTAATTTTTTAAAATTTATTTCCATGTGTTATTCGTTGCTAGGTTAGAAAATACTTTACTAAAATAGGGTCAAATCATATGCCCACCTAACATATTATATTATTAATGTAAAATTAGACATTTACACGAATAGCCGTAATATTGATATTTTCATGTTCTGCGTGGCGGATGATATAATTTGAACCTATATAATTAAAACTTTAAAATAGATTTTTTATTTATTTATTTTTAAATAAGGTATAATCCGCCAAACTTAGAGAACACCTTAGCAAAATGTTTGTATTAAATCTTTAATTAGTTAAGCCAGGAAATGATGCCGTGTTTCACGCTGGTATGGAAGGCTCCTAAGCTTAGTTCAGCGTTGACCCAAGCTTAAACTTCATTTGTACAACTTTAACAATTGAAAGCTTTGTTCAATGGTGAACTTATTTACTCGTATAATGATTTAAGGAGTGATTTGTCGGTATTTTAGTTTTATTTGTATTTTAGATAATAAGAAACTTTAACCTATCCTGGAATCATCCAGATGCGACCTTTGGAAGTAAACTCCTTTATGGAATAGTAAGCCCTTTAAATATTAAAGTCGAGGAAGTTGAAGCCTAATACCAAAGAAAATTTGTAACTAATCTAGCTTGCTAATATAATATGAATAGAAAGATAAATAGATACATATTTATTTGTTTCATCAGAAACACAATACAATAAATAATATAACTATAACCATTGACCATCGATTTGAAACATTTTTTACAACGTGGTATAGTTTTATCTGCAAATTGTATTTACTTTTTTTTTAATTAAAACTTTAATTTTTATTTTTCGGCTTTTCAATATCCCATCTTTCTAAATACAATAATCCTAGACTGCCAACCTACGTAAAATTTACGTACAGTTTTTTTTTAAATCTGAAATTGGCCTATTTTTGGTATACTCGTTTTGCTGCTCAAGCAGTGCATCTACCACTACCACAACATTTGGCTGCCGACGCATTTCTGATGTGGCATTTGAGGGTTGTACTTTACCGAATCAAAAGTGATTGTTGGCACGTAAATTTTACGTATAGATATGTTATGAATGAGCAGAATTCGTATAGATGTGTTATGAATGTGTTACGCCCCGCCACTGGTTATTGCCAATAATAATTAAATAAAATAATTAATCAAATTGTATTATTTTTCTTGGCTATTTGAAAGGGAGCTTTAGCGGCTGGCGAACAGATATTTTAAAATATGGTTGGGTTCTTTTAGTTTTAACAACTATTAGTGATTTTTCTGGAATAGGGTTAATTCTATAACTATTCTATTAGCTGGTCGATGAAAATAATAACCCACTATTGTGTTATATATACATTTAATGTGAATATTTAAAAATAGGATTTTATAATGGTTACAGAATACATATCTATAAAAAAAATAATACGTGTCCAATATTTTCTATATCTAATATCATAAGCAAACAATTAAACCTTGTACTGTGTACAGATCTGATCTATTCCCTGCGGGATATCAGTGTTAATAAGCGCATAGCTTTGGCACTGCGTGCAAGTGGTTCTAATACATACATCTTTGTGGGATTTTAACGTCAATAGGTACATACGATTTTGGCACTGCGTGCAATTGGTTATAAAACAAATACATACATCCCTGCGGGATTTTAACGTTAATAAGTACATACGATTTTGGCACTGCGTGCAATTGGTTATAAAACAAATACATACATCCCTGCGGGATTTTAACGTTAATAAGTACATACGATTTTGGCACTGCGTGCACTTGGTTATAAAACAAATACATACATCCCTGCGGGATCAAATTACTAATATTAAGAATAATTGTTCTTAGCTATGCGAAGTATTACATTAGGTTAACTTTGTCAGATTCATGCGTTTTATAAAAATGATAGCTGAAAACACCTATTCGCTGATATATTAATTATAAGAGTACTGCGTACATTTGGGTTAATGCAAAATGATTATACGGGTCCATTATATCACTGATTTTAAATGTCATTGTTTTTAAAAGTCAATAAACTTACTGCAAATAATGTTCAATATAGAAAAGTAGCATCGTTCTTAACTTTCGTACGGCTGGGCTGGGCTTCGGGAGTTGCACTTTAACGTAAACACATTAGCGACCTGATAATGTAAACCTTCGGGTTAAAATAGAGGCTGAACCCTTAAGGTAATTATGAATTGTTATGTAACTTTCTCACGACTTTAAAAATAGATAAAAATAATAAACAATTCTTGCATTAAATTGTCTTAAGTTTAACTGGCCATTGAAAATCGAGGCACTAAGGGTTTTTACCCTTTTAGAAATTTAGAGTTTGACATGAGTCTAAGGAAATACTTTTGTCAAGAGATTCTGATATAATAATCCTCCCGTTTGTCGCAGTCCAGCGTTTTTATATTTTTTATTGTACTCAATAATTTCCTAAAAGCGCAGAACTAGAATTTTTAAGGCGGTGTCTAGAGGATTATAGTCCCGCCTATAGGTCATTAGCTTCCTGTGTTTTAAAATTTTTACCTTGAATATTTTTTTTTTAAATAAACATTTAGAGCGATTAAAAAACTAATAAAAGCAATTAAGGAAGTAAAAAGTAATTAAATTTCGTCAAAAACGATTAACTTAATGTGATAGGAATAAAAGTCGGTCTAAACCACAATATCTTTGTTGTGATTTAGACCGACTTTTATTCCTATCATATAATTATTAACCACTGTGAGTATGGACTACTTCTTGATTAACTTAATGGTTTTAGGTGATTAAGAAAATGTTAAGTAAACAAAGTCCCAAGGTTTTTTCTTTTGATTGTTTACCGCGATGAGGTAATGCGAGCTTAGTACGTCTGAACCCATATATGGTTTTGACTTTGTTTGACCAATGATCGGCAAGAAGAATTGTACGAAATTATTAAGAACACTCCCAGCTTGTATGAGTGAGAAGAACGATACCTTAAATTCTGTCTCTTTCTATGCTTATTTTGATAAAGATTTGATTCGGCATGGATCTCCGTGGTTTTCCTAATAAAATTAAATAGACTTCATTCGATTAAACGAAATAAAATATTTAAGAAAACTTTAGTAAGATCTCTGCCTGTCACAAATGCGCTAAGTTGAACGAATCTTTTTATGTGTATTTTTTGGTTATTTTGTTTGTTTTAGATTCAGGAAATGTTTTCTATTTTTGAATAAAAATAAGTAATTACTTTTCCCTAAAAAATTAAAAGGTTTGAGACAATTTTTGCACATATTTGTAATATACGTAAAATCTACGCATTCATATTATTTCAGAAAAGGCTCGACAACTAAAATATATACCATAAGTTTCAAAATTGTTTTTTTTCAATTTTGGGTGTGAGTTTGGGCACAGATGAATTCGGGTGAAAAACCTGGACTATAGCGAACCTGACCCAGTGTCAGGTTGGGACCTTTTTGGACCACCGCGAAACACCTCGAAGGGGCCCAGGGCCCACCCACATGGCCGGTAGGGTTGCCAACCGTCCTTTATTTGAAAGGACAGTCCTTTATTTTAAAATTAGGTCCTTTGTTCTTTTGAAATGTGTTAAAGGACTGCAAATGTCCTTTAAAATCCGAAAATAAATAAATGCATTTAAGAAACCATAAACTAAAAAATAAAAAGGCCCAACCCATCACATAAATAAGCTAAGACTATAATGTTGTAATATAAATTGTATTTCTCTTTGACTGCATAGTTTAATAATATGTTAGTTATATTTTCTAGCCACTAATTTAATAGCCCAAAAATGTTATCCGAGAGCACAAAATGGAGGTTTTTAGGAGTGGTACAGGGTACAGTCCTTACAATCAGTGGCGTATTTAGAGGGGGTAGCCTGGCAGCCCCCCCCCCTCTTCCTTCCCCTGAGCCTAGAAGCTCGGGTCTAAAAGCCTAATTGCAACCTAACGCTTGGACTCTTAATTTAAATCTTTAAATAATGTATTCTTGGCTTAGATTACAAAGATCTTGTAGGAAACGTTTAGTTTTTAAACTTTTCCTTCTAAAACTCCTGTTTTATATAGAGATTAAGGTTTTAGACGCATATCGTTTTAGTTATTGATTTATGATGCAGTTTTATATATAATAAAAAATATTTTATAGTACTTTTTCTATTATATACTTGTCTGTTCCGTTTTCCCTTTTTAAAGCTATTTTAAATCATAAAAATATAAACCAATGAAATAAAATATTTTTACAACAAAAACAAAAAACAATTAGGTATTTATTTTTAAAGAGAAAAATTAAAGTAAAAATTTTAATTGAAACATTTTTTATGGAAGAAGTGTGATAATTTATAATATAAAAAATAGTGCGGGAAGAAACGAGAATGCTTTATTATAAATATAAAAAACGGCACTTAAAAAGAAGTCTTTCCAAATCTAAGCATTTGCACCAAAAACTGCTCTTAGATCTACGCTCCTAAAATACATGATTTCTAAAAAAATCAACAATTTTGGCGTGGTGAGCGATTTACTTTATTTAATCATGAAAAACCGAGCCCAAAAAACTCTGGTTAGAGTCATACATACGTCTTATGTTAAAATTTTGGATTGACACCAATATTCAAATTTTTCACAAATATAGAAATGTTTTTTTTTTTAAATAAAAACACAGCTAGAAATATCAAAAAAAAAAGAAAAAAACTTTTACAAAAACAAATTTAATCCAACCATGCAGGTAATAATTTAATTTTCAAATTTTGATAATAATAACAAGTTCTAGTGATAAGTAAGTGATAGTAGTTGAAAGGTGAATTTTAAACGAACTTTGAGTGTGGCCCCGAAATGTTTTCGCCTGCGGCGCTTTTCCACCTTTACTAGGTGCAATATCATAAAATACATGTAGTTCCGACTGTCCCTTTCTCCAGAAAAAAAATACCCTACTTACGCCCACTGAACCCCCCCCCTTAGCATATTTTCTGGCTACACCACTGTGTACAGTGGTACCCAAAAATATTTCTTATTTACTTAAAACGCGTCCAAATAAAAGATGACTCTGCAAATGAGGGGCAGACAGAAAATCTCGGCCATCTGTGGCCCTAATTTGAAGGTAAGATAATTGTTGTTATTTTTAATGTTCGAATATTAAAAACAGGTGAATTTAAGCCAAAAGTTTTTATTCAGTTATGCATGAATGATTTTATGTAGAATAAACTTTTAAAATATTTAACACAGTATTTTATGGTACTACATAATAACTTATTATACTAGACTAGAAACTAAATTATAATACCGTTTATATTTTTATTTTTTTTTAGATTCGCGCATACTCTTATCAATGAAAGGACTATTATTTCGTCATTCTCGCATCCGACTTTTTTTCATGAGCTTTATACATCAGTCGAACCATCAATCCTTGAAATTTGCTCTTATATGATCAGTATTACTGTCATTCCTTTATCGAGACTGTCAGTCTGGCTGATTGTGTAAGGTCTGCTTAAGGACGCTAATCAATAGAATATTTATATGTAAGTGTAATATTGCGGTAATAAAACCTTGTTTGGTGGGTAGGGTCATATATAGGATATATACATGTATAGATACTATAAGAAGTGAAGAATTTAACTTAAACGAATTTACATTCACAAATTCAATTGTGAAAAATGTAAAAACACGTCGATTGAAATGTTTTGTAGGCTTCATACTCATAACAAACATTTGTTTTCCCTTAAAGAGATAAAACATAACCCAACTTAAACTTAGGTATATTTCTTTAAATGGGAATATACCACTTTTTATTTTAAAATATTTTTTATTGTGAATTTTTTTTTTTTACGGTTTGCCGACTACGTAGGCCATCTTGAACCGGTCATCGACCACAAATGTGATCTACCGACTGGGGAGTGTGAAACGGCACCTTCATCCTACTAGATATCCGGCCTGTCCGGCGTGAATAGGATGGCTAGGTGTCGATTCATTTTACACTCTTCCCTGAGGCAAGAGCACGCCGTGTTCCCAAGCGGTCACCCGCCCAAGTACTAACCGCGCTCGACACCGCTTAACTTCGGTGATCTGCAGGAACCGGTGCTTAATGTCGACAGGCCCTTGCCCATATTGTGAAATTTAAGTTGGGTTATATTGCATCTCTTTAAGTTAATTGAAAAACCAAACATTTTTATGAATACAATATAAGTGTTTTTACATTTTTCACATTTTTTTTAATCTTCCAGCGAATTTGTTCCAATTAAAGTCCCCCTTCGGACAATAAAAAGGGGAGAGTGCCAACCAGAGGGACCTTCTATTTCCCCATCTCCTTTTGATGTCCATACAAGTATCAGAATTCTGATTACGGATCTGTTTCTAAGTTAGAATAATATAGCAGGTAACGAACAGCATCTCCAATTCTGACCAAACGTTAAGAAAACTACAGTTAAAAGCACGAATCTGACTTTCCCTTTTGCCTCTGTTAAGAAACCGGATTTTATCCGATGGATATTTTCATATTTTGACTGAATAAAACTTGGTTTCCGCGTACGAACAAGCAACTTAGGTCAAGTTAAAAATTAATTTTAAATTTGATAAAAAAAATTCGTTCTTAAGCAGATATAATAAAGTAGAAGTGCAGAATACATATACTATAACATGTTAACAACATTGCAGTTTAGCCCCCTTTATGCATTGTTGGTCGTAATTTTTATTTTAACAACTATAAAATTATACATAAAACTAACAACTGGGTGGTGTAAAAGTCAAGTGTGTTTAGCAGGAAAAACTGTTATTATTACAGGAGGTAATTCAGGTAAGTATTAAATTAAGTTGTATTATTTATCAAATAAGACAATCTTTATTATAACGTACTGGGTGGTCGGTTCTAATGTCTATAGTCTAGAGGCCTGCACGGGCCGGGTTCTTATCGCGGGCCCTGATTCGGTCCGCGGTCCGACTCTCGGGCTCGAGTCGGGCCGGGCCACTTAATCAATAAAAAGGTTCGAGTTTTCGGCTCGTAACGATTTTTTCCGGGCCTGTCGGGCCTGCTGGACTTTTCTAGCCCGCCTGTATTTCGTATCAGCCTTGGTTTCCTTATGTGTATTCAAAGAAATATTAATAAAATAATTATCATGCCCTAATAATTTTTTTCGGGCCTTCCGGGCTTGTCGGGCTGTTTGGTTTTGATTGACGGGCCGTAACGAAGATCGAATTTGTCATTAGAATACAACATTAATCTTTAATTAATAAATTTAAAATCTAATTCATCAAATAAACATTGGTACCTATTGTTTTAGGTATTGGTTATGAAACTGCAAAAGATCTTGCGAAACGAGGGGCCAAAATAATATTAGCCTGTAGAAATGAAGAAAAAGCAAAACTAGCTGAAGAACGACTAAAGAATGAAACAGATAACCTGAACATAAGCTATAGAATATTAAATTTATGTTCATTTAAGTCTATACAAAAGTTTTCAGAGGAAATTATTAATTCTGAAAAAAGGCTGGATGTTTTAATAAACAATGCAGGCTTACACACTGTTCCGGAAAATACTGTTAGTGAGGATGGTCTTCAACCTGTAATGCAGACCAATTATTTTGGACCCTTTTTACTTACCAAATTACTTTTAGGTAAGGATTTAAAGCAAGGCCGTATTTATGAGGTATAGTTAGTTGCTCCACCCCACGAAATTTTAGCTTTATTAAAAACTAATATTCCCGATATTGAACTGGTTAAAAAAATGTAACGAGAAATTTAATTCACGACTAGCGTCCGTTAGAACTTTTGGAAAAACTAAATATATATTTATGGGCTTATACGTATGTTTATATATATTTTTATGTGTCTTTTTTACTTAAAAATTTGCGAATTCTATCACGTTTAGTTATACAGAACAAAAAAGCAGTCAATTTTATTATTTGAAATAAGATATCTGACTATTTTTACTGTAATTTTGGATTTTTCCAAAGATTCTTCACGTTTTTGTTTAACAGACATTAGTATTTAAAAAATTACATTTTTAAGTTCCTATATTTGTATTTTCTACTTAAAAATATAACTTCCGGATAACTTTCAGATGTCCGGTTAAACTGGAAGTTAAGATTTTTTTATGGGTAGAAAATGAAAAGCGACTACAGGAATATACAAACCGTTTTTCATTAAGTTATACTGTTAAGATGCCTTCATCTAAATAAAGATAATTAAAATTGTTGCTTGTTGGATAATGTCACTAAACTTTTAATTGCTCATATCTTTAAAACTATTAAGTTTAGACATAGGAAAGCATAAATAAAAAATATTTAGAAAAGTAAAATAATTTTAAAAATTAGATTTAAAACTATTATCCGGTTAAACAGAAAGTGAAATAGTTGTGATTCATACGAAATACCTTAAAAGAAGTAAACAAGTTAAATTAAATGTTTCACTTATTCATTTGTTTTTTGTCAAAACAAGAAAATGTGTAGTTAATATGACAATTTCCACCGTAATTTTCTCGGAAACTTTCTTAGATAGGTATAGGATGTGATAAATGTTCTAAGCTTAGAATTCTTCGTAAAATGCATATTTAAAAAAATATATAATAACGCCTATTGAACCGGAAATAACAGTCAGACGTTTGAATACTGAAAATGTGCGCACAGTGTTGTTGAAAATATGGTCTAAGAAGCCACCAGCAACAATGCCCGTGTAACCATATAATCTACCAATATTTTATAATAATAACGTATTATTTTATAAGGACGTGATAAGCTGGGCAGTAATTTCGTTGTCACTTGGTATAGTCATTTATTGAATATAATATCGGGTTATTTCTTAAAACCTTAGCAAATTTACATGTCAGATTTATTTTTGTTATACAGCACGTCTCACATATAAATTTGCAATGGTTTGGAAGAAATTATCTATTATTTTAAATTGTTTTGAAACCAGCATTTTCTTTTTTTTTTAGATCTTCTGAAAAAATCAAGCCCAAGTCGAATAGTTAACGTTTCTGCTCTACTCGGAGCATTTACGCCCTTATATTTAGATAAACTAAATGGTACTCCATCATTTCTACCGAGAACTTTTACCTATGGACGATCAAAACTGTGCAATATATTATTTACTATTGAATTGAATAAGAGAATTAAACAAACCGAAGTAACTACCTATTCTCTACATCCTGGAATTATTACCACTGAATTTACACGAAATATTCCTGCGTTTCTTAAAGTTATTGGAGATTTTTGTATTAAATGGTTCTTTAAGGTAAGTCAGGTAATATTGAAAAGATTAGAGACCTGTACGGATTGAAATTTTACGGCCCACCGACCCGAAATGACCGGCTGACCTGAAAAGCTCGGCTGGCCCAAAAAGCCCGGCCCTAAATTTGTCGATTTTTCCTTAAAAGTTTTAATTTATAAAATTCAGAAGAAAAATTACTAAAAAAAGGTCGTTACTACCAGATGGAGATAAAAAGTGACTTTGAAAGCCCGACCGACATGGAAAAAAATATTAGAACCCGAACTTTTATTGAGAGACTGGTCCGGCCTGATCCGAACCCGATATTCAGGCCGGGCCGCGTAGAAGCCCGATATGATAACCCGGCCCATGCAGGCCTCTATATCAGATTCCAGCAGATGTCGTAAAATGTCGACGACGCTTCTCGATGTGTGTTGTGTGTGTCCAAAAAATGAAATCGAGACTGTATCACTAAACTTTACTATTAATATAAAAATAAGAGAAAAACATAATATTTTTTTTTAGGATTCGGTTGAAGGTGCTCAGACTTCAATATTTTGCGCAGTAGCCAAAGACATTGAAAAATATTCAGGAAAGCATTTCCATGACTGTCATGTAGTTTCAAAATATTTAACTGCTCGAAATCAAGATTTGCCACTAGAATTGTGGGAAAGGACCGAAGAAATTATTAAATTACATAACCCTCAAAGGTGTATCTAAATAAATCATGGGCTTTACGTTCAAAAATCATTAAGGCTAAGTTACCAAAGTATATAATGTAACCATATCATTGCCAATAATTTGTGTCTAAGATTCCTGTGCGCCTTTATTTTTGGCTTGGAATAACAAAAAACCCTTCTTCATGGCCGTTTTTTATGTTCTAAAAGATGGCGGGATTATTTTTTAAAATCGATGTTTCATTGTTCATTTAGATACCAACTTCAAGTCAACTTTTTTAAATACGGACCTGGAATTTTAAATTCAATTTTAGAGACTTCTAAGCTTTATAAATTTAATACAATTTACAGGTTTTGCAAAATGTTATCGTTCTTCAAATAACACATCATCAGTATTTCAAATTATCCATTATTTATAACTTATTTGAGCTGGGTTATATTCTTGGTGGAACGAAATCTCCATTATATGGAAAATATAATAGTGGATACTTGTTATGTTTCACAGTTTTTATTTCAGTTTCCTGACACGTGTTTTGATCTTTTCAGATCATTCTCAAAGGCAGTACAAAATGCTTTTGTATTGTATGTATATATGTAGGTTTTATTTTGTTAGAAATTGTGTGGTTTTTCTGTATGCAGTAATCCGCTATTCCTGTTGTACAGCACAATTAGGTACACAGTACATACAAGCCAAAATATCTCCAAAAACTCAAAAATTGTAATATGATCCCCATACAAGTCAATAAAAACAATTTAAATAAACATTTTTTTAATGCCAAAATATAAAACAAGAACAAACTTTCACAAAGTGGGGGTACCAAATACAATGTAATGTTCATATCGCGATAGAAAACGGCGTTTCGACAGTTGAAAGCCACAGATGACATTCACAGCTGATTCTAGTTCCGCCGAAAAGTTACTAGATTTAGTGTGGACCGTAACAAGTTCATATGTCAGTTCGCGTCCTATTATTTTCGTTGTTTTTTGGTATTTTTCAGTATTTTTGTGGCTGTTTTTTATATAGTGTGTGTTTAAAAACATTTGAGATTTTACGTATTCTACCTAGCTGGTGCAGTATTACCGGCATTTATTACATTCTTTAATATTCACGAGCAAACGAGAGTAGTGTGTAGATAAGTTAAATTTTTTAAAAGCTTTGTCGATAATACTTATGTTACTAGTACATTACTTTATTGTAAGTAATTCCTATCACAATATCTAGGTAGTATTCAGTGGATACCTAATAGGTTCTTGACGATGATGAACGATGATTTAAATAGAAAGATTTGTAAAGTCTTCTTTGATAAATTAAAATGGTAGATAAGGAACTTAATATTTAAATATTTTTTTAGTTTGTTAATGGAACATAAAAATAGTCCGGTCCTGTCTTTTTAGCCAACCTCTAAACGTAAAATAGACCAGACGTCAACAGGATGCCATAAATGACAAGTGACTTGGCGTTTTCTTAAAAAAACTTGACTTTAATAACTGCGATGCAATTTACATTGGACAAACAGGCAGGAATTTTAACACTAGGATTGTTGCGACATTGCATGTATGTTGCTGTAATGTTCTGTAACATTGAGTATCACTGATATTATAGCCAAGGCATAATCTATTGCATACAGAATGCCATCACCACCACATGACTCCTAATGTCACATTATTACAACAATATTTATATGTTCGAGCAATATTGTGGTAACAAAACCTTCTTTGGTGGGTAGGTATACATGTACTTATACTATAAGAAGTGGGGAATTTAACTAAAACAAATTCAATTGTGAAAAATGCAAAAACGCGTCGATTAAAATGTTTTGTAGGCTTTATACTCATAACAAACATTTGTTTTCCCTTAAAGAGATAAAACATTACCAAACTTATTTTTCTTTAAATGGGAATATACAATTTTTTATTTTAAAATATTTTTATTTTTTATTGTGTTTAATTTAGTTATACTGCATCTCTTTAAGGGAATTGAAAAACTAAACATTTTTTGAGTACAATGCCCACCAGCCATCTCATTGACGACGCGTTTTTATATTTTTCACAAAAAAAAATTTCTAATCTTCCAGCGAATTTGTTACAATTAAAGTTCCCCACCTTGAAACAATAAAAAGGGGAGAGTACCAACTGTAACGTTAAGAAAACTACAGTTAAAAGAACGAATCCGACTTCTCCTCTTGCCTCGGCTATATTCTGTGCCTATGCTAAGAAACAGGATTTTGTTGAGATGGATATTTTGGCTGATAAAAATTTGGTTTTTGCGTACGAACACACAAACTACTTAGGTAAAAAATTCGTTTGTAAGCAGTCCAGAAAACATATACTATTACATGTTAACAATATCGTGTAGTAACCTACTAGCCTAATAAAAATACACTAGATATCATAGTTTATGAGAGACAAACCCATAAACCAAATATTAAATAAATAAATAAAAATAAACAATCTCTTTAACTACCAGGGTAAACAAGTAAATAAAAGTTAGCGTCTATAAACTGTGAAAGAAATAAAAACATTCTAATCTAGTTGCAAAGGATAAATAATTGAATAAAATAATTGATAATAAGTTAAATTTCGAAAGTCAAAACAATTAACAGGGTTTTAAATTATTGAAATATAATTGCTTAAACGTATTTTAAATGTACACGAGAGAATGTCCAAAGAATTTAACCCTAGATTGCCAACCTACGTAAAATTTACGTACAGTTTTTCTAAAATCTGAAATAATTGGCCTATTATTGGTATACTGGTTTTGCCGCTCAAGCAGTGCATCTACCACCACCACAACATTCGGCTGAATACGCGTTTCTGATGTGGCAGTTGAGGGTTGTACGTAACCGAATAAAGTGATTGTTGGCGCGTAAATTTTACGTATAGATGTGTTATGAACTAATCTTTTTATGTGTATTTCTTGGTTATTTCGTTTCTTTTAGATTCAGGAAATGTTTGTTAGTTTCGAATAAAAATAAGTAATTAATTTTCCCTCAAAAATAATAGGTTTGAGACAATTTTTGCGCATATTTGTAATATACGTAAAATTGACGTATTTTGTTAGCACAACAAAAATATTATTGAAAGTTTAAAAGTTTTATTAAAATAAAATCCAGTCTCGATGACACACATAAAAGGAAAAAACAATACGAAGCGCTCTACCTGATGGTTACATGTAAAAAGCCTCCCGCATTAATATTAGAAATTCGCAGGTAGGGTCAATTGAAAAATATCATTTATATACACACATTTATTAAAAAATATATTTTTTTACAAGATTTCATGTTTCTATAAAAGCACAATGATATTGAATACATTGAATAAATTGTATTCGGCTCATGTCTTTTTTATAAATTCATTTTTTGCCTATTTGTCACTTTATTATTATGAATAAGAGGTTGCAAATGCACACTTTTTGGGCAAGGGCCTGTCGACATATTAAGCACCGGTTCCCGTAGATCACCGAAGTTAAGCGGTGTCGAGCGAGGTTAGTACTTGGGCGGGTGACCGCTTGGGAACACGGCGTGCTCTTGCCTCAGGGAAGAGTGTAAAATGAATCGACACCTAGCCATCCTATTCACGCCGGACAGGCCGGATAAGATCGGATATCTCGTAGGATGAAGGTGCTGTTTCACACTCCCCAGTCGGTAGATCACATTTGTGGTCGATGACCGGTTCAAGATGGCCTATGTAGTCGGCGAACCGTAAAAAAAAATGCACACTTTAAATTTTAACGTACCTATCTATTTGCAATTCTTTCAACTTTTCAATGAAAACAAAAATATTTGGATGTATATTATAAAAAGAATCGTTAAAACGTCTATGAAATGATTCACATGCGTTTGTGGTACGTGCCAGCGAACATGATTTTCTACCCAAAGGGCAGGTGGAATTAAAGAATCTTCTGATGTATAATTACCGGTTAAATAATCAGCGTATTTAAGAAGCCTTTTATCAACAAATGATACAGATAGTAGATCAAGCACAATTTTCTTAAAGTGCACGTCGAATTATTTTGGCAGGTCTCTCAGATATATCTTCCACAGTTTTTCTTTTACATGCAGATGTCACAATTTGGCGGTTCAAAAATTGCAAGTTGGTTTCACGACAATGGTCAGAAATGTGTTTTGTAACGGTTATATTATCACTTACTGGACCCAATGTGAAAAGAGCCGACTTACATAATTTATTGACACAAGTCCAGCGATCCTCACCAGTTTTTAAGCTTTTTTGAAACTATAGTTAAAATTATCTACCATAAGTAGGTAATTGTTTTCTTTTTTGACTTCAGTAATAGTTTAATTGTATCATTATCTCATCCATAATTTCTAGCCCACCCACCTGGCTATAATTACCCGCTAATTGGTGTTGGTTTGGTGAAAACGGTCTGAGGCAATATTGATGTACCTGTGACTCATTATTATGCATGCAGGAGGGTTTTTACCTTTAGATCAGAGCAATAAAGTATAATTTCTTATATTGAAAAATGTTTTTGCCGGCGTACAGACTCGATTAAAATTGAAAAAGTTTTATGCCTCCGCTGGGAATCGAACCCAGAACCTCTCGATTGCATGTCAAGGGCGCTGCCAATCGCGCTACGGGGGACCTGAAATTCTCTCACCAACTTCGGTCATATAACTTATTCAATTTTATGTTAGTAGTAATAGTCTGGAATTTCCTGTGATTCACAGACCAGGGAGGGTGTTATAAGGGGAAAGGGAACTTACTCACTACCACTGAACATTAAGATCTATTTTTCTTTTATCCGTACATCGACGACATATAGCGTTATTAGCCGGAGTCAGAAAGAGATCTCTGAACAGTGACATCTAGCCGTAGTAGTAGTATGTTAGTGTCTGTAAATAACTATATTAAACTATTTACGGCTAGATGTCACTGTTCAGAGATCTCTTTCTGATTCCGGCTAATAACGCTATATGTCGTCGAGGTACGGATAAAAGAAAAATATATCTTAATGTTCTGTGGTAGTGAGTGAGTTCCCTTTTCCCTTATAACACCCTCCCCGGTCTGTGAATCACAGGAGATTCCTGATTATTACTACTAACATAAAATTGAATAAGTTATATGACCGAAGTTGGTGAGAGAATTTTAGGTCCCCCGTAGCGCGATTGGCAGCGCCCTTGACATGCAATCGAGAGGTTCTGGGTTCGATTCCCAGCGGAGGCATAAAACTTTTTCAATTTTAATCGAGTCTGTACGCCGGCAAAAACATTTTTCAATAATTTCTTAATTCTACTACCTCTCGGGACCTTTTTTACCAACAACCGTACATGACCGTAGGAACAAGAATCTATCGTAAGCAAAATACCCAAAGTCCTGAATACACAAATAAATATTGTAGATCGTCCCATGTATAGAAAGTGATAAATAGGCCAACATAGATAAAACTAGATAAGTTTTACAATCTGACGACATAGGGCGGTCGTTACAGTAGCAATAATGTTTAGCCCCCTTTATGCATTGCTGGTCGTAATTATTATTTTAACAACCATAAAATTATACATAAAACTAACAACTGGGTGGTGTAAAAATCAAGTGTGTTTAGCAGGAAAAACTGTTATTATTACAGGGGGTAATTCAGGTAGGTATTAAAATTAGTTGCATTATTTATCAAGTAAGACAATCTTTATTATTATTACGTATAGGGTCGCTGGTTCCAATGCTATAGCCTAGAGGCCTGCACGCGCCGGGTTTTAATCTCGGGTCGGGCCGGGCCACTTAATAAATAAAGCAGAAGAAAAATTTCCTTTCATTTCGTCAGATCAATCCCCAGACGCGTTTCGCCATATCATGGCTTATCAGTAGAGTTAGGATCCGACGAAAGAAAGCAGAACTCAAAGCTGCTTATGCAGCACTCGGTGGGACACACCGGTAAGATGTGTCGTTGTTAGACACTCTTGAGCATACCAGCACCTCTAACAAACTTATAGAAATAAGTTAAAAATGTTAAGAGGAAATCACCTGTAAAGGCATTCGTCACAATTACAGGAGTCCCGCTAGGCAGCGTTAACTCGCATCGGTTTATTAAACCGAAAACAATGATCATCATTAGATTCATCCCCGAATGCGTTTCGCCATATCGTGGCTCATCAGTAAAGCTAGGATCCGACGAAAGAAAGAAAGGAGAATAAATATTTATTTAAGGTTCGGGTTTTCGGCCCGTAACGATTTTTGTATCCCGCCTTTCTTTCGAATCACCCTTGGTTTGCCTATTTCATTTTAAAGAAATATTTGTAAAATAGTTTTTAAGTCCTAATAATTTTTTTCGGGCCTTCCGGGCTTGTCGCGTCTGACGGGGTGTTCGGTTTTGGTTGACGGGCCGCGTTGCAAAATTCCGGTCCGTGCTGGGCTCTACTATAGTCTGTCAAAATACGAAAATGCCATATTTTCAATGTCAATATCTCAAAAACAATTGATTTAGACATATGACTTTTGACAAAATATACGTGAATTTTCATAGGCAATTAGAAAATGTTATAATATATAGGGTGTACATTAAAAAAGTATGTTTGATATCCCCTTCTTATTTGGAACACCTTGTATAATTAAAAATAATTTTAAATTGTAGATCTAATGCCTCCTTATAACTATGTTTTGGAAAGTTTATAAAAAGTTGAGTAGTTTATATGCTATATTATGGAATCCTGCGTTGAGAGTAGACCACTCTGTATATGCAGACCCTACACCATCAGTCGGACTGACAGTATTACTGATAGTCCTGAATGATATCAATCCCATACATTTTTATACTTTTTTAAAATTTGCTCTTCCCTGATCTTTTATTGTCTTTGGGTTATCAAGACAATGTCTATGTCTTAATGATCATGTAGGGTCTCTATTACAAAATAATTACATTTTTATTGAAGTTTATCTCGTAACATATGATTTTACTTTAGTCATTTTATGATCGATATCATTCGGGACTGTCAGTAATAATACTGAAACTGACCTACCCCAGGTGTGTTATTCACCTGATGAAATCTGTCACTCTAGCTGTAATCGTCAAATATTGTGGCACGACCCTGCCTACGTTGTGTTTATTTTTTTAGGTTGTTTTAAAGTTTGGTACAACGGTAAAATTATTTCAGATTTTAAGATACCCTAACTTTAATCTAATCCGTGCGGTTTTCCCTACTCATTCCCCTGCATTCCAATGCCAGATAATGAAAATCAAAGAGGTTTTATAAAGCACTTATTTATAACAAATCGATATTCCAGAAATATATATATATATTCAGATAATTTACAAAGTACAGTAAATATCGATTGACTTAATTATTACATTATATAAACTTAATTTAAGCTAGTCTGTCTCCCATAATTTAGCCCGTTTGCACCAAGCACATGTCTGCGACACTAAGAAGTGATGCTACTTTACCTTTTGTTGCCAAGTATGTCTGCGACTCTAATGGCAACACTTCTCCCTCTTAAAACCCATTTCCGATTATTTGATTGGTCTGCAACCATACGCTGTTTTAGATTGATCCCCTGTTAATCTGCAATTTATTTGTGTTACCTGTCGCCCAATTCTCGTGTACGTATAATTAATATTGTTTATCAATTTGCGTATATCATATGACCCTAAATTAACGTACACGCTTGGTATAATGGTACTACGTAGTATAGTGAAAAGTCGGAAGACAACTGTCCAGTGGTGGTGTCCCACTGCCGAACGATTCAACATATAACTTATAAAAGTGCAATAAAACTTAGCAGCTTGCTCACTTTCCGCATGTGTCACTTTTCTTCTCAAGTGAGCATTGTTTTTCACATTACTAGAAAGTCAAAAGACAACTGTCCAGTGGTGGTGTCCCACTGTTGAACATTCATTCCTATGAAAAACCCGTCACACCATTTCAGTACACCTATTATAAATTAATGTTCTACAGGCAACATCATACCAAATAATTATAACCCTTCCGATAACTATATTTGTCATAATATTATAAAATAGATTATTACTTTATTAGATATATTATATACCTTCCTCCCCCAAGTCTTTATCTAACATTGCAGATTATTAATTTAACAAGTAGCATTATTAGGGAGCCCCCTAATTTTTTTAGGCAAAAGAATTTATCTTTCGAAAACGTTACTTTTTGTTAAACATGTGATATATCTAAATATCATAGTTTTTGAAATATTTTAGGCTTTGTCTTAAATCAGGGTAAAAAAGGAAAGTTCTAATTAAACAATTTAGTCAAGATTGCTTTGGAACAAAACATAAATAATTTTCTTTGTCACAGCTGTCATTGCAAAATTATTTCGCCAAAATTTTGTGCTTTATACCTGTTTAAATTTTAGTTTCCCGAACTAACTTTATCGAAATAGAAAAATATGAGTTATGATAAAGTTTGTTCAGGAAACTAAAATTTAAACATTAATAAAGCACAAAATGTTAGCGAAATAATTTTGCAATGACAGCGGTGACAAAGAAAATTATTTATTTCTTGTTCCAAAGCAATCTTGACTAAATTGTTTAATTAGAACTTTCCTGTTTTACCCTGATTTAAGACAAATCCTAAAATATTTCAAAAACTATGATATTTAGATATATGACATGTTTAACAAAAAAGTAACGTTTTCGAAAGATAAATTCTTTTGCCTAAAAAAATTAGGGGGCTCCCATTTAAAAAAATTGAAATAAAGCATTTTTAAAACGATCGAGTTGTCCAACTTGTAATGAACGCTCTGTATAAGAGATGTAAAAAACATTATTATAAATCAATATTTCGTATCTTAAAGTACTTACAACGTAAATTATATTTACCTAGGGTTAATCCACAGGCTGCTATGATTTTTTAACGATACCCTACTCAAATTTCGAAAAAAAATTAATTACTTGGCAACGTTGCATTTCACTTCAAAAGTTTTAATTGGGTTGCAAAGTACTTATTACATTGAATCAGATTCTAGAAAATTATACTGGGTGTCCTAGTTAATTTTCTTTTTTATTATTCAGTACCACTTTTTAGGACCACCCTGTAGATTGGAAAATATTTTTAGATAATGTATCCTAAAAACCCTTTAACTGAAGTATTACACTATTTTTCCTATCTTTAATAGTTTAGGTGCTATCTAAGACAGACACCTTACTGACACATCCTGTATAAAAGAATTAGAAACATCAATGATTGTATTATTATTCAACGGAATTTGTAACTAATAATTGGTGTCTTAAAAATAATTTAAAGCTTAATATTGAGAAGTGTAAAGTTGTACGAATATATAGCACCCTGTAGATAATGAGTCTAAAAAATGTCCATTATGTGTACCTGGATCTAAGATTTGAACATTAAAGTTCTTTTCAAAATAATTAGTCCCTCTTGAAAAATCACACGATATTAATATTAAGACAAGTACTGTAAAATTTGCTGCAATGAAAAGGTTTAAAACTTTCATAAATACTGTTGAAAATAAAACAAAATCTCTTCTTCTCAAAAAGATGTCTTCGGCAAAGTCGATAATAGTAGTTTGTACAACGAGAGTGGATATGATGTGCATATCGCACGAGGAAGTAAATTAAACGCGACGCCGTAGGCGGAGCGCTCAAACTTCCGAGCGCAATATGGAAAATCCCTCGAGTTGTACAGTATATTTGTTTTACGACTCAACGTACCTTATACTAAAAATTAAAAATAAGTTTTTAAATAGGCATTATAACAAATATTCATTTTAATGGCAAATTCATGGACCAAATTACACTGTAACATATTTATCAATTTGGGTCATTTCTTATATTTACACAAAATCGCTTTCTCTTTTTCTCTCAATCGGCCTTTTGCAGTATGCCAGACAAAAAGCGATATATTTATTAATAAAAATGAACAATTTATTTTTCTCAACCATAGCCATTTTGATTAATTGTTCTGCTGAAATGCACAGAAAAAAACAGGGTTTATGTTTTTTTTCTGCTTGGGTTAGAATTATAACTCCAAAAGTAGGTACAACAAAATAGCCGTAGAATTCGTTTTAAACAGTTAAACACGACCTTTGTGCATTAAGATGAACTTTTAATGTTCGTTATGGTAAAGTTTTCCAAAATAATCGCCAACTTACAAACCAGCAACACTGTTAACGTCGAAAGAGAAATGGCCATACTGTAAAAATAACATAACCTTAAAACCTTTAGTAAAAAATGTAATTAATTTTTTTCTAGAATTCTTATAATTTCTTATCTGGATTTTTAAACTCATCTTCATGTGCCACCATTTAAGGAACAATTACTATTTGACAGATTTGTTTATTTTTGAAGTACTGTGATTGGTCAGTTTCATATCCTAACTCGGATGGATATGAAATCATATCCGTTCAGTTAACCGAAATAGCTTACTTTTCCAATAACTTTAGTGTAAAGGAAACAGCACATTTCCAAGTTGAAGTAGAAAAAATAATATTATGAATGTAATAGACCAGGAATCTTATATGCTAAAAAAATTTGGTTCAAATTGTATTTGCTTAGATGGTACGCATGGTGTAAATGGTTGCAATTTTGAATTAATAACATTATTAGTTATTGATGACATGATGCAAGGCTTTCCATGTGCCTTCACGATTACTAATCAAACAGACAAGGAAGCTTTAAAAGTATTTATTGCAGGTTGTACTGCAACCGGCATGTCGACTGCGCTTGGCGCATAAATTTGACTAAAATTAAAAATAAAGAGAAACATAACTGGCATAATGTGACTTATTTTTATAACTTTTGTATTATTTATGGGTGCGTGTTTACAAACAAATAAGAAGTCGTATGGTGGAGAGGGAGTTATCTGCTCTTACTTTAATGAATAATGAATTATGTCAAAAACTTTTGGAAGATAGAGAAACTACTCATTTTGCAGAGTATTTTATTAATAACTATATAAATAACTGTCAGTCTTGGGCTTTTTGCTATATACTTAACGCTGGTCTCAACACCAAACCAACATGCATTGAGAAAGAATGCATCGAACATTAAAATATGTTCACCCTAACATATTAAAAGACTTGATAAGGCGATTAGTGGAATAATGAGATTTACCAGGGATCGATTTTTTAACAGACTTATTTTCCTCAATAAAGGAAAAATGACTAGCAAATTAAAAGACATTCGGAACAGACACAAAGCAAGTATGCAATTAAATACAAAATTGGTGTTTAAAACAGATAATGGTTGGGAAGTTATGTCATCATCTCCAAATAGGTTTGAGGCCTTTAGTCAAAAACATAAAAAATAACTGAACCTGTCAATTAATTTGTAGCGAATGCAATGGAATATGCTCACACATGTTTTCTTGTTCATACCCAGACTCTTCTATAAAATGGATAATGTGTTGGTTGGTTGGTTTAAGACGGGGGTCGGGCGTTCGCCCTAAGCTTCCTGCACTGCAGCCTAGTGACGTATTGTGCGCCCCCATCTTGCTAGAAAAGATTTGTTCCTTTTATAAGGTCAAGTAAATTCCTACCAAGTTTGTCATGCGGGAGGTTATCCCCACATTGGATTCCTCAGAATCTTCTTCGGGCCAGTGCTTCGCAGTTACCTATATATGATATGTGAGGCGGTTTCGTCCTCTTCGCCGCAAAGTCTGCATTCAATGGAACCATTGTAAATTCCTATTCGACGTAGGTGGTTTCTTAAGTAGCAGTGGCCTGGTTAGTAGGCCAACCACTTATTTTAGCTGGGTGCGCGTTAAAAGCAAAACTCCAATTGATAGCTTTATGGAGGGTTTCCCAATTGTGGCAATCGCTTAGGTTTGACCCTGTTCCATCGGGATAGGTGAGTCAACCACCTGTGGTTGCTTTTGTTGCCGACTTTGATATGCCAAGGGCGGGTTCAGGGTCCCTAAGTTTTTAAGATGATCCGGTTCTAGCCAGTTTATCGGCTTTTTCGTTACCCGCTATCCCCGAGTGATCAAGAACCCATAGAAGTTCTACCCTGTTGTTCCTTGCTGCTAGGGCTTTCAGGTTGTTTAGGCACTTCAGTGTGATCTTCGATTTGAGTCGGTTGGAGTTTAGGGCCTTGAGGGCAGCTGGACTGTGTGACAAAAGATAATTTGCAAACACATTCCCCTGGTATGCAGGAAGAAAAATCTACACAAGCAACTTTCTCTAATTTTTGGTAAGTTGAGCTTTTCAAATTTTATTAACAATTAATTTATTTGCAGGAAGGGGACTTTAACTGGAACAAATTCGCAAGAAGCTTAGGAAAGGAATATTTGTGAAAAATGTGAAAGTAGGTGTATTGAGATATTTTATAGGCTTTTGTTTTTTAAACCCCTTAAAAGGGTTAAATATAAATCTATTTTCTTTAAATAGGGAGGTGCCACTTTTGGCACTTTTTGGGAAAACCCTTTTAGAGAGAAAATTGACTGCTATTGTTTTTAATTTTTATTTAATGGGTAAGTTTTAATAGGTTTTCCACAAGTATAGTAAGTATCTAATAATATCAGGTGAAGGAGTTGGTCGATTCGGATATTTATCGTGATATATCCGACATGCTCTTAACTTTATTTTCCAGAAACAGAATTGACATTCTGAAAATACGCAACAAAAAACTGTTTTTCTTGTCAAAGTATTCTAGAAAACATGGCCGCTAACAATATTTCCCTTATAAATATTACTGTGGAGTATCCATGTACATTTGTTTTCATGGCACGCTGGAAAAAAATCTTATTTAAAAATAAAATTTGATATTCTAAGAAAACGCGTTGATATAGGTATAGAAAAGGTTATAGCAATTTTAAGGAGCAGTTAATTTACTATCTTATAAAATAAAAATATACATTTAAAATAAGAAAGTTTTTAATGTTTAAAATTTTTTCCAATGAGCCCTTAATTGTGACCTCCTTGTATATTTTACGCCAAGTTTAATTAGTTCTTGAGGTTTTTTGATTTTTTAACTATACAATAACAAACAAATTTTAGTCCAGGAGCTCAGGTAAGAAATATATATGGATAACTTCATCGCTGTGCATTTACGAAATAATTACAAAATATGCAGGTATCTCAGAAAAGAGTAGACTTAGGTAAAAAACGTGTCCCATAAAATGTAATTAAAATTTAAGGCAAAAAAAAAGGCAAAAAATATTGTATTTAAAAAATGAAAGTTAAAGCTACTTCCGGTATAATCGGAAGTGACAGAAATATGTTAATATTTTAGTTTAAGAGAGCATATCGAAAAAATTTCAAAAAAATATGTTTAGTAGTTTTTTCAAAAGTTCTAATGCAAGCTCGTCGTGAATCACCCGGTATAAATATTCCTATATTTATATTATTTATGTTGATTCCAAATTCGATGACTATAATATTAATAATATAAATAAAGTAAGAATTAAATACCTAATATTCATTATATAATTATAATTTTATTCTAAAATTGTATTAAGTTTATAGGTTTCCCTATCTAAGCACTAAATAACACTAATAATTATTACGACTTTGCCAATATAAAATAAATTGAAATTGTATCCAAATGTAGCGTCATTGATAGACATTTCCAGGAATGTCTGCTGAACTTAAGAATAGGAACACTGTCCGACTCGAGAATAGGTACCCGACCTACTTCGAGTGCGCACGCATTGGGATTATCAGTGGATGCACTTTAGGATGCACCATGATACAACTATACAAGGTATAATATCAACAGGATGCGCAGTGGATCGTGACGTCACACAGAGAGGAATTTTTGAATTGAACGCGCCGAATTATACGGTAAAGCGTAGTTTACATTTTTAAAACGCAATTTTATATGAAATTTTTATAAATTTATTTCAAATCATATTAGCCTTAGAATTTCTACTGTGACTTAAATCTTGAAACATACATTTCATATAGATAGATTGATTATTTTGATCAAAATTTAAAACTTCCTTTACTTACCTTCGGTAACTCAAACTTTTAGATGTGATTATGCTAAAAGGAAAACTTCTGTAAAGTACGTAGGAATTCATTTAGACCAAAATTTTACATGGAAACAGCATTTACATGTAAACAGCATGTTACTTATTGTTACAAGCAAATGAAAAAATTCTAATTTTAAATTATTTGAAAATTAAAATATTTTGACTCCGAGTACTTACTTTGAAGATGATATGCACAAGTAGAATTAATAATAAATGATGGCATTGTTTGGGAAAGTTAATATTAATAAAAATAACAATAATAATAAGAAATATCTTTATTTAAAATTATTATAAATATAGACAATAGAAATGAATATTTAACCGTTCACTCTAAAAGTTGATATACTTAACACGAACAACTTAAGTAGGTATACATTGCGAATATGGAAATTGGAAATCAACACACTGTCCAATATTTCTTGTATAGAAAAGAGCTTAAAATATTTTTACCCGTATCTGAGTATTCGTTAAAAAAAAATTGTTCTGAATTTATTTCACATACAAAGTTTTAATACAAAATTTAGGTTATTGTTTTAATCATTTTTCTTTTTCTAGGGTCGCATTATTTTAATGCTCTGCTACAAAAAAAATACATTCTACATCAAAAATAACATTTTTGCCCTTCGAACATAATATCGAAAAACTAATTCAAGAATGAATACGCACATAGTAAAAAAAATAAACAAGACCGATATTTGTCAGGTGTATTTTTCAACAATTTATGTTTCAAAATGTCGTTCATGGTCATCGTGGCTGAAATGTTTGGAGCAAGCACCAGCGTTTTTAATTTTAAACTTATAGTTGCGTTTACACACATGCTTCCAAACACCTTGTAATATTCCTTAAAATTGGATACTTATCAGGCGTAAAACTCTTGTATTTATTATCGACATTATACAACCATATACCGCACACCTCATTTTTCAGTAACTTTACAAATCAGTTATCAGAAATAAACGAAGGGTACATAATTTAAACTCTAACGTAAACAACGGGAATATCGCAATATGGCGGTTTTTACTCGCTGGGTGACGTCACGAAACTTAAGCCCACCTGCGCGGTATCTTATCTCTTGTAGTTGTATCATGAGGATGCACTTTCTGAATAGACGCTCGTTACTTGGAATAAAGCAGAAGAAGCGCAGAATGCGAAATGCATATTATATTATAACATGTTAACAACATCGCAATAATGTTTAGCACCCTTTATGCATTGTTGGTCGTAATTATTATTTTAATAACCATAAAATTATACATAAAACTAACAACTGGATGGTGTAAAAGTCAAGTGTGTTTAGCAGGAAAAACTGTTATTATTACAGGGGGCAATTCAGGTAGGTATTAAAATTAGTTGCATTATTTATCAAGTAAGACAATCTTTATTATTATTACGTATAGGGTGGCTGGTTTCAATGCTATAGCCTAGAGGTCTGCACGCGCCGGGTTTTTATCTCGGGCCTTGACGCGGGTTTTCGGCACGTAACGATTTTTTCCGGGCCTGTCGGGCTTGAGGGGCTTGCTGTGTCTGCTGGACTTTTGGGGCCCGCTTGTTTTTCGGATCAGCCTTGGTTTGCTTCTGTTCTTTTAAAGACATTTTTGTAAAATAATTTTTAAGCCATATAATAATTTTTTTCGGGCCTTCTAGGCTTGTCGGGCCTGCGTGAAATTTCGGCCTGTACTGGGCTCTACTACAGCCTGTCAAAATCTGAAAATGCCATATTTTAAAAGTCAATATGACTATTTGAGACACCCATAATTTAAAATAATTTTAAACTGTAGATCTTATGCCTCCTTATAGCTATGTTTTTGAACATTTAAAAAAAGTTGAGTTCTTTAGATACCTACTATATTATAGAATCCTGCGTTGAGAGCGGGCCATCCTACTAAAACTTGTAGTACCTACTCTTCAACAAAATTTTCAAAAAATCAATAGAAGGCCTTAAAAAAATTGAAAATCAGCCATAATTCGTTCAATTTCATAAAATAATTACGTGTATATTTTTGAAAATTCTTAAAAAATGAAAGAATAGTAGCATGTTCGTATTGTGCTGTTAAAATTTAAAGCAACTTGATGCCTTAATATTGCCATAATTACATAAAATAAATTAATTTTTTTAATTTTAAAATCTAGCTAAGCGTTTACGCTTAGAGGCATTCATATACAGAGTGTATGTGGATCGAAGCATGATAATAGTTAAAAAAGACTGAAATTTTTTCAATTGAAACTTCATCTTTTAGGCTTTAACCTTGCTTGGATAAAAACTAATTGTCATAATTTTATTTTCTAAAAGTCAAGTATACCTTGGAAATGTACTAGAAACTTAATTATTTTATTCATAAAAATTAGTAAGTATACAAAATATTAAAATTCTATCCATACTTTGATATTTTGAATTATTTTCATTTTCCTGTCAAAATATTAAAAATTTTTGTTAAGGAAAGATGTTCAAAATAATAAAAAAGACGATCGGTTTGTTATTATGAACAACTTTCTTCACGAAATTTTTTAATATCTTCAAAATATCAAAGTGGGCATAGGATTCCTCTCCTCCACTAAGCAATCGATTTTCCGATGAAAAAATGTCCCTACCCAGAAAAGTGTCAAATTTCTTTTGATATCCGGTTATAGCTGAAGTTAGGCTTAACATTACTATTTTAAATGGAATACATTTTGGAATATTTCGATTATATACCTACCGGGTGATTCACGACGAGCTTGCATTAGAACTTTTGAAGAAACTACTAAACATATTTTTTTGAAATTTTTTCGATATGCTCTCTTAAACTAAAATAATAACATGTTTCTCTCACTTCCGGTTATACCGGAAGTAGCTTCAACTTTCATTTTTTAAATACAATATAGAATTTTTTATAGTTTTTTTGGGTTTTCCATTAAGTTTTAATTACATTTTATGGAACCCTTTTCTTACCTAAGTCTACTCATTTCTGAGATATTTGCATATATTGTAATTATTTCGTAAATGCATAGCGATGAAATTATTAGTATATATTATTATTTTTTGCCTTATTAGCTCCTGGACTAATTCTTTTTTGTTATTGTATAGTTAAAGAATCAACAATCTCAAAAAATAATTAAACTTGGCATAAAATATACAAGGAGGTCACAGTTATGGGCTCATTGTAAAAAACTTTAACCATTAAAAACTTTCTTATTTTAAATGGAACACCCTGCATATTTGTTTTTTTTAAATACGATTTTTTCAAGCTTGCAATGAAAACAAATGTACATGGATACTACATAGTGATATTTGTAACAACACACAAAACAATTATATATATATAATCGTCTGTTACAAAAACCTGCATACATAGATAAATGTCCAATTAAAAAAATATACCGTTAGACTAAGTCCAATAATATCCAAACTGCCCTGTTGCGAAACCTGTATTTTCAAGGAAAAATATAAGGTTTTCTGAATCAATATTCGTTCTATACTATTAAATACAAAACAATTATTGCCTACAACCGAGCACAAAGTTCAAATTTGCGCTTCCAATAGAAAGCACAAAGTAGCATTTTTCAGAGAAGTTATCGTTTTGGTTACTTGGTCGCTTCGTCTTCCCGTGAAAAATCGACGATGTCTCCACTCCACTGGAAATTGCGCAAGCTGTAAAATCAGTTACTCTCAATTTGTTTCCAGCGAAGTCAAGAAGCAAGTTCGAACTATTCAATAAACCCAGAATATAACAGAAAATATTTTTAACTAGGTACTTATTTTTACAAAAAAAAACGGTTGTTGTGTCACACGTTAAACTTCTCGCTCGAAGCGACAATGCATCGCTTTGCGCACTTAATACACAAATAGCTATTTCAGTATGATTTACAAAAGTTTTTGAAATTTCTATTAAAATTTCTTTTATTTTATAATATTTCGAAATAAAGTAGGTGATGTATTTTGAGCTGTTATTATAGATTTAACTTAACCTGGTACCACATATTTTGTCTGGCTATAATAACACAATAATATGGTGGTATACAGGGTGCTACAAATTCGTGTGCATTCAACGTTCTGCCTTTGCTCCTAAAAACTTGGCAATCTTACTCTACAGTATCAATTTTAGTTTAACAAATTACTGCATCTGGATATATGACGGTACCTAGTACTAATAAAACGTTAAAGCCTATATTTGTTCACAGTATGTTATCTATTTGCTTAATTATTTAAAAAAAATTTTTATATTCGTTTTCAACTCAAAATTTTTTCCATTAAAGAAATAGGGGGTTTATCCCAAAGTTGAGGCCTGCACGGACCGGGTTGTCATCTCGGGTCTTAATGCGGACTGACCCGACTCTCGGGCTACGGCCGGGCTACTTTATTAATAAAGGTTTTCAGGCGCTAACAATTATTTGCGGGCCTGTCGGGCCTTTCGGGCTTGTTGTGCCTGTCGAGCTTACCGGGCCTGTCGGGATTACTGGGCCTGACGGGTCTGCTGTGCCTACCGGACTTTTGTGATCAGCCGGTCTTTCGGGTTAGGCTTGGTTTGCTTATGTGCTTTTTTAAAAATAAATAATTGTAAACCCCAATAATTTCTTTCGAACCTTCCTAGTAAGCTGGGATTGTAGCTTACGCCGGGCCTGCTGGATTTGTTTGGCCGCCGGGCTTGTCGGACCTGCCGGGCTTGCCGAGTTATTTGATTTTGGTTGACGGGCTGGACTAGGCCGCATCGCAAAATTTCCGCTCGGGCCGGGTCGGGTCGTGAAATTCCGGTCCGTGCAGGGTTCTACCCCAAAGATAGGATTGAATTTGTCACTGAAATACAACAACAACCTTTAATTAATTAATTTTAAAATCTAGTTCATCAACTAAACATAGGTACCTATTCTTTCAGGTATTGGTTATGAAACTGCAAAAGATCTTGCGAAACGAGGGGCCAAAGTAATCTTAGCCTGTAGAAACGAAGAAAAGGCAAAACTAGCTGAAGAACGACTGAAGAATGAAACAGATAACCTAAACATAAGCTATAGAATATTAGATTTATGTTCATTTAAGTCTATACAAAAGTTTTCAGAGGAAATTATTAATTCCGAAAAAAGGCTGGATGTTTTAATAAACAATGCAGGCTTACACACTGTTCCAGAAAATACTGTTAGTGAGGATGGTCTTCAACCTGTAATGCAGACAAACTATTTTGGACCCTTTTTACTTACCAAATTACTTTTAGGTAAGGATTTTAAGTAAGGCCGTATTTATGAGGTATACTCAGTTGCTGTCCACCCCACGAAGTTTCAGCTTTATTAAAAAACGAATACTCTCCATACTGAATTGGTTAAAAAAATGTAATTAGAAATTTAATATACAGGGTCCGAGCGTCCGTTAGAACTTTTGGAAGAACTTAATATATATATTTTTCGGCTTATATGTTTAAATATATTTTTGTGTCTTTTAAAAATTTGCGAATTCCATCACGTTTGGTTATACAGAAGAAAAAAGCAGTCAATTTTATTATTTGAAATAAGTTATCTGACTATTTTTATTGTAATTTTGGATTTTTCTAAAGATTATTCACGTTTTGTTTAACAGACATTCGTATTTAAAAAATTACATTTTTACGTTCCTATTATATCTTTATATTTTCTACTTAAAAATACAACTTTCGGACAACTTTCAGATGTCCGGTTAAACTGGAAGTTATTATTTTTTTATGGGTAGAAAATGAAAAGCGACTACAGTAATATACAAACCGTTTTTCCTTAAGATATACTGTTAAGATGCCATATATTGTCAAAGTTCCGTAAGTGTCTTTTGAAAAATACTAATATTTCAATATCTATTCGGTTTGTACACATCACCTGTCAGGTATACAAAGTACTATTGTGCCGATAAAAAACTGGGACAAGAGATTTACAAAAACAATGTAAGAAATACATATCCCCTAGACTATAAAAGGTGTCTAGAGCTAATTTAAAAAGTAACCTAGGTTACATAATGGAATGTTTTGTATTTTTCAATACGGGGTGGTTAAATTTGAGAGACATCATATAATATGGATAAAGTAAATTTATTAGATTTTTTTAAAGTCAAATATTTTATAAATTTTTATATTTACCATTACCACAAAATAATAAATAAAGCTAATACAGGTAATAAAATACATTTAATAAAAAGAAAAAAATTGCGAACACAAAGTTTGTCAAAACAACACAAAATTAATATTTGGTCATAGAACCATTTCTGTTTATTACTTTTTGGAGCCTTTGTGGCATACTTAAAACTAAGTTTCTACATAATTCGACAGTTATTTCATCCCAAGCTTGATTTATCCTATGACGTAATTCATCCCTGTTTCTAGGTTGAAAATCATGTTTATACATAGATTTGACCATGGCACCCCAAATGTTTTCTATCGGGTTCAAATCGGGACTCTTCGAAGCCCAGGGAAGAACTGCTATGTTATTTTCTTGGAGAAAATTTTGTACAATGCGCGCTGTGTGTATTGGAGCATTATCATGCTGAAATGTGTAATTTTGACCGTATACAGCGTTTACCGATGGTATCATCACTTCGTTTAGTATATTAACGTATACTGCTGCAGTTAGTCTTCCTTCGACGATTTGGCAAAGTCCTGGTCCTCTAGCGCTAATCCAGCCCCAAACATTTATGGAGAAACGCCCACTTTGGTTGGTTTTGTGGGTGTATCTCTCATCATACCGCATGCCGGAAGGCCTATACACCCGAATTATCCCATTATTGCATGACTGAAAAGTTTTCTCGTCAGAAAATATAACTGTTTCCAATAAATTTATTTGATTAATATATTCATGTGCAAATTCTAACCTGCCCTGTTTATTTATTTCCGTTAAAATTTTTTTATTGGCAGCACAACGGCTTCGTATATCGGAATTTCGAACCCTGTCTCTAGCGGTATTTGCAGAACCTGGAAAATTCGTCTCTTCTTTTGCCTTGATTGCAGTTTCGAAGGGATGATCCCTTAGATAATTAACCAGTCTTCTATCATGATCATCAGTAGAAATTTTAGGGGGACCAGAACCTGCATTCCTAATAATAGTCCCATGTCTTGCTATTTTTTGTTTTGCCAATAGCACGGTATTCTTGCTTACTCCCAGTTCATCTGCAATATCCCTAATAGCAACACTATCTCGCAACCGACTATAAATAATTGCCTTTTGCTGGGGGGTTAATTGTGGCATATTTACAAACAATATATGATTGTATGTTTGACGGGTCAATCATAAAGTGACAATCTTTATTGACATGCAAATTTTCATGACATTTTACTGGTACCAGGCTTGATGTAAAATTATTCTTAATAGTCTAGGAGAAAATAGAAAAATTTCCTGTCCCAGTTTTTTATCGGCGCGATGGTACGTTTAGCATTTCGAGAAAAATCAAAGAATGCAATAAAAACAATCATACCCAATTTAAAATAACAAAGCCGACAGCTAGTCAATATTTTAGCTTAAAAAGTCACAAATATAACATACATTTCAAAAAAACCAGTGTTTAGAAAATTTTTCCAAAACCAACGCTCGTCGTGAATCACCCTCCATAAGATGAAAGAATGTTAAAAGGGTCTTTTTTTAAATTTTGCATTTAAAAAATTATTTAATTATATTTTTTGCAATATTTTGAAAAATAGCTGTAGCTTCTTCTAAAAACTATGCATTGTAGATACTTCGTGTCATACTTGACATACACTTAAGTCAGGTGCTAAGCAACCATCAGTTTGATTGTTACTTTCCCTCCCTAGGCCGTAAAATCAACTTTTCTGTACTAGTTTATTGTTACTTTCCCGCCCTAGACCTTCGTGTACCGATTTATTTTTATTTCTTTTTCAAAATAATTTCATCCAAAATACGCGCCATAAGGCAAAAATTAATTTATCAAAAATGTTGACGATTTATCTGCTCCATCTAAATCAGGGGTTCCCAAAGTTTTTTCTATGGCGCCCCCTTTTGGGAATCAAGAAATGGTCGCGCCTCCCTCCCCTCTATTATACAGATACAAGTTGTATTAATTTTGTAGTTTTTCAGAGCTCACGTGCCACCTCTAATGCTGCTTAGCGCCCCCCAGGGGGGCGCGCCCCCTAGTTTGGGAACCCCTGATCTAAATAGATACTATACGTTAAATGCAGTGACGTACTGTATTTTCTGCTATAAAATTAAATTTTGTACATAGAGCATCTAACAATTTATTCTTGTCAAATTGGAAAAGAATCAAACAAGCAAAATACGAAAGTTTTAATCTGTTGGCCATGTAAACAAAATATTACTTATTATTTATATATTTTTTGTCACTGACGTTTAATGAAGTTATGCGAATTCGATTATTTTCTTATTTGTCACATTACAAAATTAATTTTGTAGTAGAAAATACAGTACGCCACTGCTTTTGACGTGTTAGCAGTTAAACAGCAAATATTTTTGGTAAATACCTTGTTAATTGTCGCGCGTATTTTAGATGTCAATATTTTTAAAAATAAATAAAAATAAAATTGGTGATAAGTACGGACGTCACTGGTTGTGCTCATTGATTAAAATTTTGTATTTTATTATTTTAAGGGATGCCAGATCGACTTTTGATATTAGTTAAAAGGTACTTTACTCCTTAAATTATTATTTTAAAAACCATCCGTACACCAATGAGTTAATAACAATTTGAAACAATATAAAAGAATGCAATAATTGACAGGTAATAGAGGAAATAAAAAATACAATATACATTTTATTTCTGTTGCTTGTTGCTTGAAACTTAATTGTGTCGCAATTGATTTGTTTCTACGTATCCAAAAGAAATTTTTGTGGCTTATTGCTTATCACCTAATGCTTATTTTTTAATTGTGTCTCCGAGGATATACGTAATCTTAACAAAATTCAAAACAATCAATTTAGAAATAACTAAAATATAAGTTTGTTTCTATTATAAGTGGGACACCCTGTATACTTAGATTAAAAATGTTTACTTCGTAAATTTCGTTTAATTGGTTAAATATCAAAAAACATGGTCGTTGCATTACCTTACATTGTCGTCCGGTAATGAATGGCTTTTACTTCTAGATATACAATATACTATTGTGAAATTAACGAGCCTATACCGGGTGATAAAGAAATTACTACCCAGCATATCACTTTCTTATAAAATAAGAATCTCAGATATGTTTAATAATTTTAACTGTTTTACGACGTTATTATTATCCATAGTTAATCCATAACTACCTTAGACAAAACTATGAATAAACCAACATAAATAAAATTATTGCTTTTTGGATAATGTCACTAAACTTTTAATTGTTAATATCTTAAAAACTAATAAGTTTAGACATAGGGAAGCATAAATAAAAAATATTTACAAAAGTAAGATGATTTTAAAAATTAGATTTAAAATTAAAAAATTTGTGTTGGAATGTTAAATTTTGCAGCACTTCCGGTTAAACCGGAATTGAAATAGTTGCGACTCATTCATGCGGAATTCCTAAATAAAAGTAAAAAAGTTATATTACATTTTTTACTTATTCATTATTTTTTTGTAAAAACAATAAAATGTGCAGTTAATTTGACATTTTCCACTATCATTTCCCCGGAAACTGTCTTAGATAGGTATAGGATGAGATACGTGTTTTAAGCTTAGAATTCTTCGTAAAATGCATACTTTTAAAAATATATTCTATTTAAAATAACACCTATTGAACCGGAAGTAACAGTCAGACGTTTGAATACTGAAAATGTGCGCACAGTGTTGTTGAAAATATGGTCTAAGAAGCCACCAGCAACAATGCCCGTGTAACCATATAATCTACCAATATTTTATAATAATAACGTATTATTTTATAAGGACGTGGACAAGCTGGTTAGTAATTTCGTTCTCACCCGTTATAGTCATTTATTGAATATAATATCGGGTTATTTCTTAAAACCTTAGCAAATTTACATGTCAGATTTATTATACGCAACACATCTCACACATAAAGTTGCCATGGTTGGAATTTGGAAGAAATTACCCAATATTTTAAATTGTTTTAAACCCACCGTTTTCTTTTTTTTAGATCTTCTGGAAAAATCAAGCCCAAGTCGAATAGTTAACGTTTCTTCTCTGGCAGGAGCATTTACGCCCTTATATTTATATATAATCTAAATGGTACTCCATTATTTCTATCAAGAACTTTTACCTATGGCCGATCAAAACTGTGCAATATATTATTTACTATTGAATTGAATAAGAGAATTAAACAAACCAAAGTAACTACCTATTCTCTACATCCTGGAATTATTGCCAGTGAATTTACCCGAAATATTCCTGCGTTTCTCAAAGTCATTGGAGATTTTGGTATTAAATGGTTTTTTAAGGTAAGTCTCCGACGTCATTCTAACTAGCATGGAGGCCTTTATTCCTTTCTCCAAAAAGCGCCCTTCCAACAGCAAGCCCTGGTTTAGCAAGAATTGCGAGCGTGCTGTCAGATCTAAAAACCTGGCTCACCGACAGTGGCGTAAAAACCCTACTCCTGAAAATCGCGCCATCTTTGTTACCACCCGAAACCAATGTAAGCAAATGATAGACCAAAGCAAAGAAGCTCATAACGAGAGAATCAAAAACAAACTTCTTGCCAGTCCTAACGGATCAAGGTCCTTTTGGTCAGTCGCTAAGGCCGTCAGCCAAAACTTTACAAAGTCAACTATTCCACCTCTAACACGTTCCGACGGCACAATAGCAACCACAGCCGGGGATAAAGCAAACCTACTTGCTGAACTGTTTTCCTCGCATTCCACTGTAGACTTTCAGGGAAAATCACCACCCAACATTCCCACAGTTCAATCGCAAATGTCTCAAATTGTGTTCTGTCAGCGTCTTGTTAAACGGATTCTTAAAGGACTCGACGTCAATAAAGCTCTTGGTCCAGACGAAATTCCTATCATTGTTCTCAAGACATGCGCCGATGAACTTACACCAGTATTTTGTAGACTTTTCAACTTATCCTACAAAAAAGGAATATTTCCATCCTGCTGGAAGTCGGCGCGTGTCCAGCCTATTCCAAAGAAAGGTAAAAAGACCCTGCCAAGCAACTACCGACCCGTCGCATTGCTTTCAGTAATTTCAAAAGTAATGGAGAAAGCTATTAACCAACAACTCCTAAAGTATCTGGAAGGGCTTAACATTATCAGCGACCATCAATACGGTTTTCGTAAGTCCAGATCAACAGGTGACCTTTTGGCATATGTCACCCATCTTTGAAGCAACACCATCGAACATCATGGAGAATCCCGGGCTGTTGCACTGGACATCTCTAGGGCTTTTGATCGTGTTTGGCACGATGGGCTTCTAAGTAAATTGCGATCCTACGGTATGCCTAATGGATTTTGATTATGATTAACCAGCTTCCTTAAGAACCGTTCTCTGCAAGTGGTGATTGACGGGTTTCTCTCAGACACCTTCACCATCAATGCCGGTGTTCCTCAAGGGTCCATATTGTCGCCTACCCTCTTTTTACTGTATATTAACGACCTTCTAGTAAAAACCCAAAATCCAATTTATAGCTTTGCTGATGACAGCACACTTGTCTCATCTTTTACCTTGACTCCCCAAACATCCGCTGCCGACGCACATCTTCGCAGGCAGCATTAAGTATTGCGCCTCAACAAAGACCTGGAAGAAATTTTGGCTTGGGGTGACAGTAACCAAGTCGAATTTAATGCTAAAAAAACCCAGGCAAAACCTCATCAACTTTTGACACTCTACAAAACCCAGATTCGACCATCATTAGAATATTGCTCTCATGTCTGGAGCTCTGTACCCAAGCACACCCTTCGGCTACTGGATTCCATTCAAAGGAGAGCCGTTCGTCTGATCGGCGACCCCGAGCTGACCAAGACCCTCGATAGCCTGGAGCATCGAAGACAGGTTGGTGATTTGGCTCTCTTTTACAGATATTTCCATGGCAGGTGTTCGACTGACATTGCCCACTTGATTCCACCTAGAGCAATGCAAAACAGAAATACACGGCGAACCACTGCCGCTCATCCATATGTTGTTCAGCTTAGTACTCCTCGAACTTCATTGTTCAAGAATTCTTTCATCTGGAGAACGTCATCTTTGTGGAATGATCTTCCTGAGGTCGTGTTTCCCAATGAATACAATCTTCAACGTTTCAAGACCAACGTTAATCGCTTTTCTCGCACTCGCACCGCTCCCAGAGCGCCTTAAAGGATTTTTCCTACAGTGCAGGTGTTTTATCATAAAAAAAAAAGTCAGGTAATATTGAAAGGTTTATAGGCCTGTACGGACTGAATTGTCACGGCCCACCGACCCGAAATGACCGGCTGGCCTGGAAAACCCGGCTGGCCCAAAAAGCCCGGCCCTAAATTCGTCGATTTTTCCTTAAAACTTTTAATATAGAGAATTCAGAAGAAAAATTACTAAAAAAGGTCGTTACAGATAGAGATCAAAAAGTGACTTTAAAAGCCCGGTCGACCCAAAAAATCCGGCCGGCCCGGAAAAAAATATTAAAACCCGAACCTTTATTGATTGAGTGGCCCAGCCTGATCCGAACTCAATATCCGTCGAACCGCGTAGTTAAAGGTAGAACGAAACGGACTGGAAGTTCCCTTCTTGGTCTTTTATTTTATGGATTCAATAAATCGATCTATTGTCCTAAAAAAAATTACTAACTGGAAAAAAGTAATTCTCTTCTCTTTCGTGGTTTTAGTCCTAGAACCACCGCACACTATATTACTGGCCATTTTTGCAGCCGCTTTCACAAAACTTATGGTATTTACAGTTAAAATCAAGTCCTTTTACGCTCCAATTTATTTTCCAAAGAGTCCATGCAGATCCTATCTATTTAATTAATAGACACAAAAAGCTCACTTATTGCACGAATATGCCAGGATAAATTTTGTCTTCTGACTCAACTTGTCAACTATGTGAGCAGGCCCGGACTGGGGCCATTTGGGACCCTCCGCTAAAACCTGTAAAGGGGCCCTCTACCGGGGGTCTGGGTATTAAAAATTAGGTGCTTGAAAATAATGAAAACGCGTTTTTACGATATTTTGGCACTAATAAAGAAGAATAAATTCTGCTAGGTTTCTATACGAATATTATGATTTTCGACTTTTGTTAACTTACCACATACCACAACACTACAAAACACATGCTGTAGAACTGCTAATAATTACAACGGAGTTCAAAATAAAGTGCAGTATTTTATTCACATTAAAGTATTGATGAATTATGCCAAGGTTATTTGTGTAATAAAAATAATGATAAAGGGATTTTAGGGATTAGAAAAATAATACCTACTAACATTTTTTTTTAAATCCTGTGTATTCAACAGTTTACTATGTTATACTAGAATAGAAGGGGCTTAAATAAACTGAGATGATTCAACATTTTACTTCTCTAGGCCTAAAGTAAAACCTTCTTTGTAAGCAACTCACTTGTTAAAGCAGACTGGATATAAGGCATAAAGACGACCGAAGTCAATTTTTAACTATTTTAAGTTTAGAAAAAACTCGTTCACATGTGACTTGGGTAGAAGGTATGGTAAGAACAAATTTATATGCAATATACAGGTTGTTAAACAGTCCAGATTGACTTAGTTCAAACAGAACAGAAAAAGCACATGTCAAACACTGGAAACATTGTCTATTTTCAGAGCAGTAAATGCGAGCATTTTTTTCCGCTTCTTCGGTTGGGTCAAAATCGTCTTCTTCGTCACTGCATCTGTCTCCGTGGTTCTTAGTGGACTCTGCCGCTATGAAGTTGCTGTATTATCGTGCAAACTGTCGCAGCTCTATCAACAGCCGACTTCTTTCAATTTTACAGAGTCTAGAAACACTGTGCAGGGCTTCTGTGGGAAATGTTTTAAGTTTCAAGATAGAGTCAAACTTTTTGGGGTCCAATCAAGAGCTATCCTTTAAAATGTCTTTGTTTGCGCAAAATCTTTTTTAGTATATAAAGCTTTAGTTATAAGGCGAGATATAAACAGTTGTTGGATGTGTTCTACTTTTTAAAATGTAATTTTTTTTGGATAATGTAAACAAAACATTACCAATAACACAAAATAACTTCTAACAAGACAAAAACTTTTTTTTTTGATTTTTTGTACGTTATGTGGGGGGCCATTTGGGGCCCCTCGGGCCCGGGGCCCTCTGCGATCGCGGACCTGACCAGTCCGGGCCTGAATGTGAGTCGTGAGTGGCATTGTAAAATGGCTACTATAGCATAAAATTTTATGAAAATTACAAATATAATTGCTTTGACTTCGATCATGAAATGGTAGAATCTTATATAAAATTGTTCTTAGTAATAATCAAGGTAGAACGATATAAGAGATTTGGACTTGCATTGTCTTTATTTGTTTTATATCACAACGTTTCAACTGGTAAGTTTCTCCAGTTAAAACGTTGTGATGTAAAACAAATAAAGACAATGCAAGTCCAAAACTCTTCTATCGTTTAAGAAACATCATTGTCTCCAACCTTCAAACAGACAATCAATGTAGACATTGATTTTTGTTTTATTGATTAATAAATAATATAATGCTAAATAATTTTGTTTTATATATTATTATGTTGTAGACCAATGAACATTAAAATAGAAATAAAATGACAGTCAATGAAAAAAAAAATTAAAAATTATGCCCAAAATTATTTTAACCCTTTTTCTGCAAAACTATTAGTTTAATTTCAACTTTTCATATTATACAATTACACACGATCGGAAAGGCTTCTTAGTTGTAGCGGATCCGGTACACTGATTTTGGGGATCCCTCACTAACTTTCAGGACGGTCGAATAAAAAAAGTATGTTTCTCTAAGACCTAGGACATCCAAGAAGTCGTCCATTTAAATTTAAAAAGCCATTTCCATACCACACTATATATTATATACCATCAAAAACTTTTATATTTATACATTAGTTTCCTTTCTACTGTTGTTTTCATTGTGTTTATTTGAAGTATTCACCTGAAGACGACTGGAGATACTTACCAGCTGAAACGTTGTGATTCAAACTAAATAAAGACAATGGAAGTCCAAAACTCTGCTGTTATTGTTTCCATTATTTGGTGGATGACCTTGTATCTAAGTTCAAACTTTCGGGATATATTTGCTTGCGTTAAGAGTGATGCATTCGCCATTTCGTTTTTTGTTCAATATTTCGTTACTTTTTCCTTTAATCCAAAAATCGGCCAAATAGCCACATTTGAAGCATAATAACCTACACTTTAAGGGGGATTTCTACTGTGATGGTCCTATTTTCAACGTTTCTTTACAATTTTTTTCTGGGGATAATAAGATAAATGTACCAAAAAAATTTTTCAACCCCCAAAAAATGAAAAACTTGAGGGTGCTACAGGGTGCTGAAGTTACCCCCTCCAAAAAAACGTAACTTACTGGTGGAATCCAAATAAATTTTTCTATTCATGACAAAAATACCCCAGATTCTTTAATTGTAAGCATGTAGTTATAGCCCCCACTATATAGAATCAAGTCAAAACTCGAGTAACTGTTAAAATGGTGCGAGATTTAAAATTTTGTTTGAAGATTTACCATTTTTTTTTTGTATTTTAAGGGCCGTAACATTTTCTGTAACATCGCAAAATCCTTGATTCTAGAGGGGGCTATAACCACTTGTATTCTGAGCATTTTAAGACCAAAATCATTAAATTCTCATAATTTGAACATACCGAAGTACTTTCCGCCAGCACGAAAAACAGGGTTTCGAAAAAAACAACTTTAAAGTTTCAACGGTAGCTCACCACAAAATAGTCTCACTGTCACTTAGTCTGCGATGCCTAGCCCGTAGATTACACCCTCCTCTTCCTCGAAAAACGATAGATAAGCTGATTCTTCCTGCCTCTTTGCGAGCCTGGCCTTTTTAGCGCCCTCAGATACCCGTTTTTCAGATTGATTACATATGCAGTATATGCCTAAGTCAAAAGCGGCTAGTGGTGAGAATTGACCGGCAATCATAAAATTGGATATAACTTTTTTTTCACAATTTCACAATTGTAGGTAATTGTTACTCAAGGACGGGTATTTGGCCCGTTTTTAAATAAAGCGAAAAAATATTGTTCAAAAAATGAAATGGCGGATGCATCACTAGACTTCCCTCTAAATATAACAATGATAGGAAAGACATCTTTTTTTTTAGGATTCAGTGGAAGGTGCTCAGACTTCAATATTTTGCGCAGTAGCCAAAGACATTGAAAAATATTCAGGAAAGCATTTTCATGACTGTCATTTAGTTTCAAAGTATTTAACTGCTCGAAATCAAGATTTGCCACTAGAATTGTGGGAAAGGACCGAAGAAATTATTAAATTACATGAACCCCAAAGGTGTATCTAAATAAATGATAGACTTTACGTAAAAGAATCATTAATGCTAAGTTACAAAAGTATATAATGTAACCACATCATTGCCAATTTGTGTCTAAGATACCAGTGCGCCTTTATTTTTGGCTTTGACAAACAAAAACACCTCTTTAAAGCCGTTTTTTATGTCTATAAAATGGCAGTATTATTTTTTAAATTCGATGTAAGTTCTTTATAACATTTATAAGATCAATTAGGTATACATTTTTGACTCAGAAAATGTCCTTTTTAAGAAACTGTAATTGAAAAACACCTAATATCACAGGTAAGAAAAAAATCATAGATTTATGAAGCTCAGTGTATGCAACTAGCGCCCTCTAGTTTGAAACTTAAAAAATTCTACAAATTCTTATTTCTTGCTTATAAAAACATAATATTGCCAACTTTCAATTCGATTTTTTAAAATTATGGCTTATTTTCGCGAATGAACTTTTACTTTCAACTTTCAACACCCTGTATCTCTAGAACGAGTAACAATCTGAAAAAACTTATATGACATAATCGGCTTAGTTTGATGTCTAGTATCTCCAGTTACTCTACGGCCCATAAGTTACGGGACACCCTGTATAGATACCAACTTGAAGTCGACTTTTTTAAATAAGGACCTGGAATTTTAAACGCAGGGACCTCTAAGCTTTATAAATTTGATACAATTTACAGGTTTCGTAAAATGTTATCGCTTGGTCTTCAAATAACACATCATCAGTATTTCAAATTATCCCTTTTTTGCTATTGCCCTGGAAATTATTTTTAGGATAACTTAAATATTAAAATTATATTACAGGAAGCTATGGTAATTCTAAGTACTTATTTATGCGTCAAGATTTCTTGTCGGGACAAGCTTTCATATCATGTAAACTTTTATAATCTAACAAAATGATGGGTTATCTACTTCAAAATTTATTTCTTTATTTTGGCGCATTCAAATGAAAGCTTTTTTAATGAGCTTTAGACCTCGAAATATTGTAAAGCAGATAAAATTAATGCTCCCTGTATTACTGTGATGTACTTATGTTTGTTTCATAAACAATTTAAACACTTTTTAACTGTTTTAAGGTCTGATGATGCGAATTACAGACGAAACATGTAACAAAAATCAACAGACAGAAAATTATCTGAGGCTATTGTTTGATAATGTGTTTTTGTCGAAGTAAATACCTACTACTACGGGCACAACGAAAGATTGTAATGAAAAACCTAACAGTAGACCTAGAAATACTGTACAATTCAATAGAATTCGACATAAAAAGCTCTTGAGAGATTAGTTATTGCACGTTAATTTTATAGTTTTCCCTTTAATTGCGGTTTAAAAAAAAACAGTAACAATATCACATTTTTACGTTTGTTTTTTCCTATAAAATTTAAATTTTTACTGTAGTAAAACGGGTTTCTGTCTGTACGTATATCTATATGATAATGCAGGGTGGCTCACTTTTAACGCTCCATAGCATCTTAACTACTCAACTTTTTAATATTTTTCACACACACAGTTATAACTATAACGAGTGTCTTTACTGTCTTTATTTTTCGACATAAGGGTACTTTGCTCTTTTTCCTTACAAAATATCAGGTATCATTGAGTAAAAGTGAACCAAATGTTCAAATCATATTTTTTTGTTTAGATTGGTTCTATAAATGTTTAGGATCGTAATGATATAAAAGGATAATTTGAAATAAAAATTAGATGACAAAACGTTAATATTTTAAAAACCTTTAAATCGTGTTTAATTCCTAAAGCTTATAGAAGTTTTTAAAGCTATATTTAAAATTTCAGAACGGTTTTTAAAAGAATTGACTTGAGTTTGTAGGTATATAATTTTGAAAAATAGTAACGCCACCTTGTAGAACATAAAAAACAGCTATGAAAAGGTGTTTTTTGTTTTGTTCCCCAGTCAAAAATTAAGGCGCAAGAAATTAAAAAGCACAACTAAAATTGCTTTTTTCGGAAATCCCAACTTTGCCTATATTTAACTATCTTCGTATCTCTTACCCTTTTCGAGATCCACATTTGTGTACGCACCCGAATTTGTAGCACTCTGTCTCTATCAAATCTGGGTTTCCAATAGTTTTTGTTACAGGACTAAATACTATTTATACTTACTACTCGTTTTTAAAGATAGAGAAATAATTGTTTATAATGATGCATGTTAATATCAATGCAATGTGTAATGACATTGGCGAAACGATAGCCAAAATGGAATAGGTGCATTTTTCTAATAATTGTTTTAGACTCTTGAAGATTCTCATTTACATTTCGTTAAAAATTGACGTCAAACAATGCCGACTTCAACAATTTTTTATTAATCGTCCTAAAAGTAATATTATGATTATGTTTTTGCTAAACAGGAAATAAGAAAAAATGTTTTTATGCGGATTTATTAAGTAAGCCACTTTTATTTAATATAATGTCCAATTTGCTTTGGGTATGTATATATTTTCTTCCAAATTATACAGAAATATAAGTACATATGTAAATAAGAACAACAAAGTAATAAAAATATACATATAACTATTATTATACATGTAATTAACAAAGTTTACCACAAAATAGGTCATTTTTATTATAAACTAGAAAAGTCACAGATTTGTTTGGCCTCAAAATGTCTTCCTTGGACTTGATTGTTACATTTAACATTTATTGGTAAAGTTCAAACGGTTTAGATTATTATTACAAATAGGTTAATAGTTCACCTATTCCTATTACTTCATTAATATTAAACTAGGGTATATAAGTATCCCAATAGTAAATAATACAACAAACATAAAACTAAGGTCGTAGAGTTTAGTGTTCGTATAAGTAAAATAAAAAGCGCCAGGCGGACAAAGTAGTGCATCTATCTTTTGCATTAAAGTACACAGGGACGCTAAAGGTAATGGGTTCCCTGGGGCACAGGTAAACGACAGGCTGTTTCGTCCTTATTAGGCATTATCAGAAAGCCAAAACCTGTAAGCAATTTCACCTGCCGCTAAAAAATTTTCTTTCTATTCTAAGGTATGTTCATGTATGACCATTACGTCACGACTAGTACTTATCTTTCTAACATTCGTCAACCAGATGAGACTGAAAAATTGCGACAACAATAAATGTCAAAAAAAGTTTAATTGTCATTCTTGACACTGACATCTTATCTACCATTATTTCAAAAATGTCGCGGTATTAGGCAATCCAACGATGTGTCCAAATGGCGGCTGGCTGGCAAATACTGCTTTGTAATTGGTGCACGTCACCATAAAAATAAGGTTGCTGGTGGCATTTAACTGGTGACTCAATGCTTTTTGCCATCCAACCGCCATATTGAATCACGTGGTTTGGATTCCCTAATTGTGGAAAAGCACAAGCGTTAATGAATAAAGAAAAAAGAATAGTGGAAAAATTCTTTTACCCATTAACGCAATTTACAAGGTAAGTAATAAACTAATAAAGCACGAATTGTAAAAACATAAATAATGAATCTGAATTGCAATGTTTTTATTATAAATATCTATCAATTTTAGAGAAATTCTTATGGTGTGCGAATTTCGTGTTCAACAATTCAATGAATTGCAGAGGGGACAGAGAAGGGTGTAGATTTTAAGAATCGCAATAATCTGGTTATTTTGTCATTCAACGTGCGATATTTATGAGCATACTATAATGGAGAGAATTTATAGGATATACAGAGCAGGCGAACACGTTACCATCCGCTTAATACAAATAAACCTTGAAATCATTGAAATGTAACATTAGAAAAATAGAAAAATTATGTAAAACACACTACTCGAATTATAAATGATGTGTGGTAATGGGAAAGATTTATCGGTGCTTCAGATATTCTTCCCCTAATTATTAACTTGGACAAATCTGATTCATCTGATGATGCTTCTTGTGAAGATGATTTATTTCAATTACTAAATAAGTGTATTTTATTGTTTAGTAATTTTCTTTTTTTATTTTCTCCTTTTTTTTTCTATATCCTAAAAAATTATTTAAAATATGGACGTTCAACATCACAGAGTTTACCACTAAGTTTTTACCGATCTAGTAAAAACATTTTACAATACATAACATTTTAAAATGGCTGCGGCGGTGGCTCAGCGGTGAGTCATTTGACTCTGACTTCGATCCTCGAAGTGGGCATACGCACTACGCACAATAAAAAAAAGTATATCCGAATTTCAGTAGGCTTAAGAATGCAGGGAAGAGTGTAAAATGTATCATCTCCGAACCCACCTCATTCACGCCGGTAACCAGGCCGGATGAGATCGGATATCTCGTGGGGTGATAGAAGGTACACACTGCCCAATCGGTAGGTCATGCAATGACGCAAGAAACCGAAGGTTGATAGCCCTTGGGGAGAGTGTCGAATGACTGAGGAACATGTTTCGGAGCCCAGGTTAAGCTGTAATGTAATGGGAATGGCCCTGGCAGCGAACTACGATTCGAAAGAAGGGCAAGAAATGAGTACGGCGACATTTTGTAAAAAGTTTATAAGTATTTATTAACTAATCTGCTGAACAATTGCTTTCGAGCAAGACAAATTTCGCCTAAATTTAACAGTTAATATTTTCTGAATCAGATATGATATCGACCTACGGTTTTAAATGGTTGATAGATTCATCCCTTGGAAAACAATTTCAATGTTGGATTTTCTTCAACTGTCAGAAAATTTTATATACAGGGTGTTAAAGACGACGGTGATTTTTGATCCAACTTTAATGACGTGTAACTTTCAAAATATCATTTTTGAATTTTATCACTCTACGTCAATTCAATCACTGGTTCCTAGCAAAGAAAGTAATTTGTCAAATTTTTGATATCTGCTATATTTTAAGAAATACCGATTTTTTGGAAAACCTTGCTTTATTTCAACTTATTAGTAGCTAGATCTCATTGTGCATTATATTATGCCAACTTTGAGAGTGATTATTACACCTTATGAAGAGCTTGATTATGTTCAGTAACAATAGTTGTAGCTAAATGTTATGATGTACAGTGGCGTACTTATAAATACCTATATGTCTATGGTTTATGAATATCTCACAATATTTCACGATTGTTTTATATTGGAAAGTATTCGCCCCTAGATTAGGTACATTTTCTTATTTTTTAGTTTTTCATATCGCACTACAGGTATATTATACAATGTGTTTAAAAAATTTTAACAAAAATAATATTGTATATTTAATTTTAGGAAGTGTTAGAAAGTTAAAAATTAATAGATACATTTTTTTCAAAAATTAAATTTAAAAAAATATTTTTGTTAAAATTTTGTAAACAAACTGTAGTGCGATATGAAACACTAAAAAATAAGAAAAAAAATACCTAATCTAGGGGCAAGTACTTTCCAATACAAAACAATCGTGAAAACTTGTGAGATACTAACCATAGACATATAAGTGCTTATAGGTACGCCACTGTACATCATAACATTTAGATACAACTATTGTTACTGAACATAATCAAGCTTTTCATAAGGTATAATAATCACTTGCAAAGTTTGCATGATACAACGCACAGTGAGATCTAGCTACCAATTAGTTGAAATAAAGCAAGGTTGTCCAAAAAAATCGGTATTTCTTAAAATATAGCAGATATCAAAAATTTTACAAACCACTTTCTTTGCTAGGAACCAGTGATTCAATTGTCGTAGAGTTATAAAATTTTAAAATATTATTGTGATAGTTACACATCATTAAAATTGGAGCAAAAATCATTATCTTCTTTATATAAAATTTTCTGACAGTTAAAGAAAATCCAAAATTGACAATTGTTTCCCAAGGATTAAATCTATCAACCATTCAAAACCGTAGGTCGATATCATATCTGGTTCAGAAAATATTAACTGTTAAATTTAGGCAAAATTTTTCATGCTCGAAAGCAATTGTCCAGCAGTTTATTTTAGTAGATCCTGTAAAATACTTATATCCACACGAATACTAAAAAAGTTCAGTATCACAACATTTTAGTTTGCTAAAAGATGTTGTGAACCTCATGATTCGTTTTAATTAAGCCATCTTCAGAGGACAGTTTAAATATTCTAGGATCGATATCCGATCTATCTGAAGCCAAGCGCAATTGTTACGTATTTTAAAATACATTTTAAAAATAATATGAAATGCATTTTAATTTGCGAAAAAAATTATTTAAACACCGCAAAAAAATCCCATTACATATAAATATGTCAGTTCGAAGGCGAATGTAGTAATTTGTGTAATAGACAATTAAAGAAAATAGTTTCCTGTTAAAACCGTTGCGAAGTCTTATTCGTATGATAACTATTCATGGTCGCCACTACTCAATTAAATAAACCGGAAGTTGTAACTTTTAGATAGAAAATAAAAATTAAGGAATAGTGAAAACCCTTTTTCTCTAAGATGAACCGTTCCAATGTTACAGCCTATGTGTATTAAATTTACACATATGACATTTACAAAATAAGCGTAACATTTTGTGGGGAATCAGAAAATAATACAATATATAGGGTGTTCCAAACCAAGTTATATTCGCCACTTTTTATGAGGCCACCCCGTATACTTGACTCACCCTGTGCCTATATTCCTACAGGCACTACCTGGCGCCTACCAGAGCCATAATATCCCTCCGCTAAAATTATCCTATATAGTGGAACTGGTCGTCTACGACAACTCACAATTAGCAATAGGCCAAATCCCCGACGATAAATTCAACTTACAGTAAGTTTCATTTCCCATTTCTTATACTAATTTTAACGAACCCACATTTATACACATCAACTCCCCAATAAATAGGATAGTTTTAGTCTTTTTAATACATTCTGTAAGTTTGCAGGACCTTTCAAACATCTGCAAATCTGCAGCGGACTTGCAGACGCAAAATATGATGAAGATGAACTTGCGGAGTTGTAAATTTTTAAATATAATCAAGTTAAAAATGTCAAATTAAGAAAAACATAAGGCATCATTACGTGGAACTATAAAAGATTTTTTCCAACTGCGGTATATTGTCACCGTTTATGCACACAAGCTAGGAGCTTGCTTAGCTAGCTCCTTTCATGTGGACCGTATCTCAACGATCTCATCTTTCTCCTGTTTATACTATAAAATGGAGGCATGCACCCCCAGCATAATCATTAGAAACAATTTTTTTATCAATATTTGAACTTTACCATTTTAAGTAAGTAGGTATGTATTTAGACTAAGTATAGACGTAAAACTAAATAATTTAGCTAGTTGTGTAGTGCGGACGTACGATTCTACTCTACATTATTTAGCTTTGGTTTTAATTTCTTCCTTATGAAGGTAGTGGAGGACGTAATGGAGGACGACATCGTAGCAGTATTTGTATTCAGTCTAAAAGTAAAATTATTTCATCAAAAAAACTTGTTAAGGAACACAAATGTGAAGAAGTGCTTTTTATAGCAACTTAATGTAACCACTTATATAATAAAATGCAATTGTATTTTTTGTCACCAATGTCCTTGTTGTTGTTAATGTTTCTTAAAAACTTTCTTTACATTAATAAATAACGTACAAATTTTACAAATACTGTGGCTGTTTGAAGGTTGGAGGAAATGATGTTTCTTGAATAAATAATTTTGGGCTTGCATTCTTTTTATTTACTTTAATTTACAACGTTCCAACTGATGTGTATGTCCTGTCATCTTCAGATGAATACTAAATAAGTACAGTGACTACAGCTCTATCTATACTGGTTAGGTGTACTGAAGCATAACTGAGATGGGTCATAGTCAGTTCGTGTGCGGTATTTTAAGTTTACATCTACTTAACAAAGGTTTCCAGATATATCTAATGAGGGCTTACTGAAACAACCTGAGTTCTGATGTACCTATGGCAGCAACTTCCTTTTTACTCTTCTTCAAGTGGGTTTTTATGCAGGGTTTTAGCTACTGTTCAATCCTGGTTCTGGTGCATGAAAGCAAAGCTTAAACTTTCTCCAGTGTAGTTCTTTATGAGGGATTTTAGCTTCTGTCCTGCCTGTCCTGATATCACGCACAAATTGAACGTATGACTACACCCATCTCAGTTATGCTTTAGTGCACCCAAGACCTAAGCTAGTATAAATAGAGCTGCAGTTACTGTACTTATTTAGTATTCGCCTGAAGACAACTGGAGATACTTACCAGTTGAATGGTAAAACGTTATGATTTAAAGCAAATAAAGACAATGCAAGTCCAAAACTCTTCTATGATTCATTTTTTACTGTATTTATTGTGTAAAATTGATAAAAGATATGAATATTAGAAATTTTCGATTTAAAATATATAATTTATGCCACTGAGTAACAAATATGAAGTGGGAATATTGCATATTAAGCATGTATTTTTGATCAACATTCTTTGTAAAATTTATAATTTTAAGTATGCCAGTATATTTATTACGAGGTTGATGTGTGCAGTGTTATAGAGGCATGTTCAACATGATACATAATTTTATATTTTTTTAAAACACAAAATATCATTTTAAAATGTATCCGTTAAAATTAAGATTAATGGTATTTGAGTTGGGCGACAAATTATCGATAGTATATTTATTTCCAACTGACAGAAAATAAAAACAAATACTCGTGGACACCCGACCTGACCAGGGTCGTATTTAGACAGTGGCGGCTCGTCAGGTAAAGTAGGTGAAGGGGCTCTTCACCAAAAAAAAAAATAAACCAGCAGAAAAGTTTTTTGACAATATTAAATATTAATATACCAACACAGCTACCATTTTAGCTCTAAAAAAATAATTATGTTCGAATTAATAATAATAATTTAATCCAAATGTAGCTGTGCATAATAGGGCCACGGTTAACTCCGATGGACAATAATTACAAACACTCGTGCATTTTGGCGCGCCCCAGCCGACCGTGCTCAAAGCAAGTGAAGACCCAACGCCCAACATGATATTCAACTTTGTTATTCACCGTTGCTATGGTTACGTGACGCTAGTCACGCAAACAGTACGTAACAATTTGCATTATGATGAACGGCAATTTAAAAATAGATCAGTCGTATGCACCATTGGTTCACCTATTTTAAGGTATTTATTTTGAGGCTTCGCGAAACTTACGGTTATAGATATCGTTTTTATGTAATTTACTGTGTGATTAAAAAGTTTTGTCTTTATTTTTCTGTTAATTCAGTAGTGTACGTACCTAATTAGTTGTGTGTTTTAAAAATGAATCCAATTAATGACATAGTTTGTAATTTGTTGGAAACCCCATTCAGTCGTTGGACAGATGAGGATAAAAGGGACGTTTTGTTACACGGGTTTTTAGTTAATGTTTGTTTAAGTACCCGCACTATACCTAGCTCTTCACCATTTTTTAAGACCGCGAGCCGCCACTGTATTTAGAAATTTCTTGTCTTATTGTGTCTTGTTTAAAATCATGCAGCCATATAGTATCATAAATTTCTAAATAGAACCCTGTTCAGGTAGAGTGTTTAAGTGTATTTGGTTTCATATCCTGCCAGTTGGAAATAAATAGTTTATATATGTAAATACTGTTTATACTTACAATATTTTCTATTAATTGAGGCCTATGTCTTCTTACAGTTCTAACAGCCTGGAAAATATCAACTTCTCCATGCTGTATTACTTGTTCTATGCACGCATTTGCAGAGCAATATATTCCACAACGACTTCTGCCATCTCTGTAAAGAGACAAAATACACATTTTTAAATTCTAGAAAAAAAATTAAGGTTTTCTAGTATTTTATTCTTACGTCCGATAAGTTATTATTTAATTGCATTGAATAAAAAGTACTATTAAGTTATTTAATAATTATACATCCGAAACAGCACTAAAAAAGATTTTTTATTTATGTATCACAATGAATTTATTATTTATTTTGAAAAATTTGTAATTAGCTAACAGGTTGAAATTATTATACAGGGTGTTACAAATTCGACAAACCAGCATTTGAATCTCGGAAACCATACGAGTTAGAGAAACGGTTAAATGGGGACAAAGTTGTGCAATTCGGTGCTGATTATAATGCCGCTTTAAAAGTTTTGAAATTCCAAATACTTCCGATTTTATTTGAAAAAAACAGGAATTTTGCAAAATCGTTTTTATTTTTTCCTGAGCTCATTTGACTAGCTATTTAAAAATAAATGACACTTTGTTATTGCCACTTTTCCTCCTCTACAAAATGACGTTACTAAACTAAAGATCCGCTGTTTCGTCTCCGAGCGGCCATCACCAACTTTACTTTTTTAAATACCGAACTGGATTTTTTTTAACCGATTTTTAAACCCCCCTACCCTCAAAATGTAATAGCGATATTACTTTCTCATAATGATTAATTGTTCTTGCTTATTTTTTTAAATTCATATTTTTTACACTTCTTGTCAGTCCGGTCCTAGCAAGATATTTCACCGCTGGATTTCTTTTTATGGGGGGCTTTAAAAAATATTATTTATAAAAATGACCAAAATTGGAAGAAAAATCGATCGTTGTACTGAGCAAGACGGCAATCTTTTTGAACATTTAGAAAATTAGGATTTATAATTAGTAAATTTAGCATTAGGTATTAGAAAATTTTTATAAAATAAATTATATTACTTATGTATGAATGTTTTAAATAAAATAAAGTTTTTATTTAATATTGTGATTCGTTGCCAGGACCGGACTGACAAGAAGTGTAAAAAATATTAATTTAAAAAAATAAGCAAGAACAATTCATCATTATGAGAAAGTAATATCGTCATTACATTTTGAGGGTAGGAGGGTTTAAAAATCGGTTAAAAAAAATCCAGGTCCGTATTTAAAAAAGTAAAGTTGGTGATGGCCGCTCGGAGATAAAACGGCGGATCTTTAGTTTAGTAACGTCATTTAGTAGAGGAGAAAAAGTGGCAATGACAAAGTGTCATTTATTTTTAAATAGCTAGTCAAATGAGCTCAGAAAAAAATAAACACGATTTTGCAAAATTTCGGTTTTTTTAGAATAAAATTGTAAGTATTCGGAATTTGAAAACATTTAAAACGGCATTATAATCAGCATCGAATTACACAACTTTGCCCCCATTTAACCGTTTCTCTAGCTCCTATGGTTTCCGAGATTCCAATACTGGTATGTCGAATTTGTAACACCCTGTATATTATTAAAGCAAAATTAAAGTTTTCAAAAAAATTAGTTATCTTAGATAAATTGATTAATTCTTAAGTACTACAACGCAGGATTCCATAGCATGTAAACTACTTAAGTTTTTAAACATTTTCAAATACAGAGTTATAAGGAAGCAGTAAGTCTTTAAGTTAAAATTATTTTAAATTATAGAGAGTGTCCTAAATAGTCATATTGAAATGAAACAACCTATTTATTAAGTTATTTTCTAATTCTATAATAAACTCGACGCATATTTTGTATAAAATTCAATTGTTTCTCAAATATGGCACTTTCGGACTTCGACAGGCCGTAACATTGGAACGGTGCATCTTAGAGCAAAATGAATTTTACCTCCCTATCTTAGGTTTTTATTCGCTATCCCAAAGTTACAACTTTCGGTTAACCATATTAAACCGTAAAACCGTTTTTTTCTGTTTAACATGGTCTCATTTCTCCTTAGATAGAAAATAAAAAACTAAGAAAAAAAGTGAAAACCATTTTTCACTAAGATGCGCCGTTCAAATGCTACAGCCTGTCAAAGTCAGAAAATGCCATATTTAAACGTCAATATCTCAAAACCAATTCAATCTAGATATATGAACTATTTAAACCATTAACGTTAAAGAAACATGGACCCGTTATTTCTATTCCCTTTGTACATGTCAGCTTGACGCCTGTTATTTACAAAAATAAATAAACAAACTTCTACATGTAGAATCTCTATTTCTTTTTATTTTAGTCTGTCTCTTGTTGACATTCTAACAGCTGATAAATTTGACGTATCGTTTGTGCAAAGTATACAATTGACGGACGTGACTCAAAAGTTCACGGACGAAATTTAGGAAAACAAACAGTTCCGTGATCCTCTAATAAAATTGCATTTACTTAATATGCGATTTCCACAAAAAATATGAATCATTTATTAATTGGGAGCTACTTTATATAAAAACGTGAGAAATAAAATTAGTCAATTTGAGGCCCTAAACAATGTTTCGTTATTTCCATATGAAATAAAAAGGTCGTTAATAGAGGGATGGATATGGATACTTCTAATATGATAAAATAATTATTACCAAGAGTCGTGGTATTAGTACCAATAATGCTTCGTCAACAAATATTTTAAATTTATACCATTTACAGAACATGAAAAATTATTGTTTCACTTCATAATAAATATATGATTCCATTCTAAAACTCAAATATTATAGCAGTTTTAGATAACAAAAAAACTAGCTGTGGCGCCCTTTCCAAAGACAGAATAGGTAGATTTTAAGTCGATGTTGGTATACCTAGGTATGAAAATTATTTGATAAGCGCTATTTGTATAACTATTAGATAGCACCTACCCATATGATAGTTTTCAAGTTGACTTTATCCAGAAAAACCATGAAATTGTTAAGTATTTTACATACTTTGCTTAAATAAAATAAAACTGATAATTTGAATACAAAATTTATTTTCATAAATAACTGTTCATTAACGTGTACACATGGTTTAATAGTCGCTTTGGCTGTTATGCGTTTGCAGTATTGATGACCAATAGGCGTACCGTTTAATATTTATTAAAAACACGATTTTTCAAGTTTTTTAACCCTATATAACGACTATATTAATAATTTATAACTAAGAAAAAGCAAACATCAAAAATATTTATTTAAAACACACTAATTCCGTTTTCTTTTTATGGAGAATCACATCTTCTCTCGTCAAAAACCAACAGTAATAATCACCCATCATGTCCCATCGTTCTTGGTACCGAATTTCCATTGTCCCGATATCTTGTTGGAACTTTTCACCCTGCTCATCGCTAACAGTGCCAAATTCTTAGGTAAAAAATAATAAATGAGAATGGAGAAAGTAAATTTTTAATAACATTCGGCAACCAAGTTGTTCGTAGTTTGCAGCCACACAACATTGTTACCTACAAATTTTGAATTCCCGGTTGAACTTCACTCCTTTCCGGCCAAATATTCGTAACAATGTTTATTCACGGCACGACTATCGGACAAACAAAGAAATCAGCAATATTTTGTAAATCCTTTCTAAAGTCCCGCTAAAATTTCATAACTTTTAAATCCCCACATATCTTCGGAGCGATCTGATGATGTATTATTATCTCCATTGTCTCCCAAAACAATATCTTACCAATCTAAACGTACAGTCGGTACTGATAGATCTGCATCGCGAAGAAAAGGTCTTATGGAGGAAGGCAAATTCGGATAGTCGATTTTGAGCTTTACTTTTTTGAAATAACCTTCAGTCTTTGTCATGCAAAAATAGAAATCATTAAAATGATTGGTGGGTTCTCGCCACAGCATTGGAACTGCAAAAGGTATACTTTTTCTATTTTCTTTCATTTCTAATTTACCGCACACTTTACACACACAATTGCTTTTTCCATTCAAAAATACTTAAATTTATTACAGAAACACTGAAAACCAACAAATACAAGACATCTGTTAATCAGGTACTGATAAACGTCAAACAGATATGAATAACGGGCGTCCTAAAAAGGCCTCAATAGAAAACACGTTCTGAACGCTCGAATGCAACCTGACGTCTTTGTCTAATTAACACAAAACGACAAAGGTAAATTACACTAATTTTCCGAATTCCCCAAATGTTTTTTCTGAAAAGTTGTTTACAATGGAGCTAATAATGGGCATTATTTGTGCTTCAAAGACTGTGACCCAACTTCGTATCCCCTTTGCTTTAATATCCCTGATTTAAACATAATATACGTAGAATAATAGGGCATTAGAAAAAAATATAATATATAGGGCATTTCTTTAAAAAAGTATGTTTGATAATATCCTGACCTCCTGACTATTTCGAACACCCTAAAAATTTAAAATAATTTTTCTTGAATCCTGCATTTAGACCTGTATATATAAAATATAAAATTAGTTATTGTCAGATTGTTTCCTTTTTCTAATAAAAACCTCCAAATACTTACGGAGAGACTACACACACTGGCCCATATTCACTTCTCTGCCTCCATCGTTCAACCATATTCATCAGCTCTACCAATGAATTTGTTGAAGTTGGAACTTTGTGACCCATGGGCCAGCACATTAACTGAAAAAGTTGAACGGTCCTCGGCGGTGCCTTTACTCCAGCCATGAGTTCGGTTAGTGATATAACCTAAAAAGTAATAATTAAAAATCAGGCTTTTATAATTTGTTATAAAGGAGATATACCTATAATGGTGAACATGTAAAATCATATTAGAAGGTTAAGTAAAGTTTGGTTAGATGTATTTAAAATAATATATTTCACATACAGTTTTGCCTAGAAAATTCTGGGACAAAAACATATACTTAGAAAATAAAAAATATCCTCCTATTATCTAGCTAGACTCTAGACCAGGGGTCTCCGGTCTACCAGTGTGGTGGTGTGTAATTGCTACTTTGAACCGTTGTGTCGCGCTCTCGCGCTCCACCTCATACAAGCAAGCGCTTACTCTGGAACTATTAAGATTCGTCGCTACACGCTGCAATGCCAACCGAGAGAAAGCGACAGCGGCCGGCCTCTTCAGCCATTCGTTGTGGAGCGCGCAACGGCATACGGTATTTGAAGAACAGTATCATCAGCCTCATATTAGTAACAGTCTTGTAGTTGTAGTTAGGTGTAACTCATAGTTACGGTGCCGGTATTTTTTAATGGACGCGGATTTGAGCATACTTTGGCGTGTGTCGATGATGAAAGAAATGACTTAAGAGTTGTAAGGCATTGTTGTAAATTTGACTAAAATATTTTAATATTATTAAAAACTTAAAATAGTATTTTTATCCATAGCAGTTTCAATTACTTTTAAAGCTGGATTTATAAACTCTCGCTGGGTTTGGCGTTGTTGATGCCAGCGTTCATAGTCGACGTTCGTGGAAGCCTTTTATAAACTTGGAGTTAGCGTCAGAACAGAAAGACTTTGTTTTTCCACGACCATTATTGAATGCAATAATTCCAAAATCATTTTTGATAATAGAAGGTAAAAATTCTCGCTCTTGAGTTGGAATAGTTATTCTGAAACACTTGCTTCTTATGCGTTTTGCGTGTATTTTCATTCCATAACAAGATACGGAATGAATATTCTGTAATTGATCTAAACAACATAGGTTGCCATGAATTTCGAAACTGTCTATGTCAGCAGACAAATTTTAGTGCAAGTCAATATATGAGTGAAAAATCGGATGAATCAGATATGGAACTGGATAATACTCCACCTGAAATTACAAATATTGCGAATAGTATTTTTGGTCGTGGAGAAAATATAGTCTGCTACTCGGTTAGAATGAAAATTCGATACTCGTGGTTCCTAACGCTCGCTACGCTCGCGTTCGGAATCTTCCGCTCGAATCAAATTTTCATTCCAACCTCGTTACAGAATCTACTATTCTGGGAGGTGGGTGTTGTCAAACTGAGACATAATATTTATTTTACATAATATTTTTTAACCAATGTTTATAGAATTTTATCTGCATAGATCGTATATTATTTTAACTGAAATTGCTGGAGAAATATTATATTATAATATAATAATAATTCTTACCTTTTTATTCATTCTGAAGACCCATGTTTTTATATTTGTATAATGACTGTGCGAAATATGGTCTATAGTAAAAACTGGTCCATATTTTTTTGGAGTACGACCTTCGGGCCAGAAGGAAGGAAATTGTTGCTGAAAAAAAAATGTTGCAGACATTTGAATGCAAATTACATTACTGTGTAAGCTTTAAATATAACATAGTTGCCTTACACTGCTTAAGTACCAATGACATATTTATGTTTGGAGAATCATAAACATGTTTACAGGGGTTAAAAATGCAGGTTTTTTGACTGTATCTCTGAATAAAAGTTAAAATTTAGCAACCATTTCCTTTGTTTGTCCGTGTCCAGAGATTGATTCATTTTAGAATGGAAAGATAATCAAAAATATGATAATTGAATACTTTTAACACTTTAAATATACGTCGTACATTGTACAAGGAAAATAGTTATTTTTAAATAATATAATCCATCAAGCTTTGTTGTAATGCCAAGAAAATAACGAAGTTTAATTATTTTCTTGTTCTTTATTAATACCTAAAGAGATGTGTATCATAAAACTATAAATTGTATAATGATACTGGTAGAAGTAAAATAAACTTTTCTAAGATCTCTCCGTATCGTGCGGTCAAGTCGCTTTTGTCATTTATAACTCCTTGCTGAAGTCTGGAATGTTTTACGTTAAGAGGTTGGTTAAAGAGATAGTATCGGACTTTATTTCTCTTCACCTCTAGCGGCCATCTGGAACCCAAAAATAATTTTCAGTGATATCTATCTCTTTGTCACATTTCCATTTTTTCAAAAAGCAGGCGTCTCTTTTTAGTTGCTACGCCCGGTAATTAAAATGTTTGATGACATTTTTTTTCACAAAGCTTTTGCGTTGAATTATGGGTAAAAACATTTCTTGACTTCCCAGGTAGACACCTACATTTTTTTAAACAAAGGAATTACCTTTCAAATCGTTTTCTTGGTATTAAGAACAATATTTCAGATTGAATTTGACCTAAGTTTTTGAATATTCTGAAATTTTTGTATTATAATTAATCATTTCAGACATTTTTTATTATAAAAAATGCATTTTTAGGTTCTGTGGTGAAGGCACAAGAAAAGTACTCATAGCAACTGCCAGTTCCTTTTTGGTGTAATAACTCTGTTTGAGCTTCGTCCAAATGACTATTATTAAGCAGGGAACTTTTTAACGAAACTAACATCAACTGTTGCTATATGTAGTTGTTAAATGTCGAAACACGGAGTTTTATCATAAAAATATTTTATACTAACGTTACACAAGAACACTGTCAAGTTTTATAAAATAACATTTTAACAACCCTTAACATGTTTTTAATGGGTCTTACCGAGTTATGAGGAGGAACACATAAAATAACAACTGCCGAACATTCATAATCATAAACAAGCGACCAGAATTCCCCAAGGGTGGATTTTAATGGCCATTCAGTAACAATGTACTCCCGTGGTTTTGTGTATCCCTAAAACAAATAGAGAGAACATTATAGACAATTTAACAGTAAACTGCCTTTATTACTTTTATAAAAGACCAGACAACAGTGAATAGGTTAGGGAAAAATAGATGATAAACCGAATAAACAAGAATTTAAAATGTAACCTTTTTTATAGTCTTAATAAAAATAAGTTAACAAATATTTAGTATTTGCGCGGAAAAAAAGTAACACTAATATAAAGTATAATAGTAAGCTTAATTCAAGTATACCGATTGTCCCAATATGGATGGCCACCAGCCGCCGTATCCCGAAAAATACTGGGCATAAAAGCTCAGGGAAAAAAATCGTAACTAAAGAGGTTACGAATGCCTGAAAATTATTTTTAAGTTTAGCATTTTTCCGCAAGGGGGCACAATTGAAAATTAAATATTAAAATTCTAAATTTTTCCGAAAATTCCCACAATAGGTAATATACAGGGTGATTCACGTGGAGTGGCCTATTAGAGGATCTCGGAAACGAGTTAACTTATCTTTCTAAAAATTTGGTAGCAGGGATAATTGGCTTTGAGCTTTTAAAACATTATATTTAGACGTTTTTATTACTTCCGGTTATACCGGAAGTTAATGCCAACTATGCTATTTAAAATAGAATACTCTGTATATTTCAGCATTTATGGTTACCTTATTAAAATCTAAATACCTTTTTTTTTATAATAATCTATTCCTATCTCTAACCGTTTTTGAGATATGAATTATAAAAGGATTTATTTGTGTAAAAACACTCCGAGAAGAAAGTTTAGTAACTCTAAAACTAATAAAGGTAAAAATTTAAAATTTTGTAAGCTTTCAAGTAATACATAGATCTTTAGTTTAAATTACTTAGGTTTCACGTTTTTTATACAGGGAGTTATTAAAATTGTGCCAATGTTTCCATTTAAATAAATGTGAATAAGTCAATTTTTGCAAATGAAACACCCTATTTTTTAGCTTACTAACGTGTAGAGAATTAAATTTTCTATCTAAATGCCTAATATTTTACAATCCACATTACATTCACACAGTCGTTTTGGAATTATGAGCAATTTAAATAAAAAATCTTAAAATTTCTGTTTTTGTTAATGCGACATTATTTTTGAAAAGAAGGCTTCGACTAGGATTTTCGTTTCGTTATTAAAATTATAATTATTATTCGCCATTCACAGATTATCAAGAATTACGTAATTTTAAATAAGTTAACTAAAATATGACAACAGGGCTAAGATAAGTGTCAACTTTAAAATCATTTTGGTCAAAGCCTACTTTACAAATTGGCAACAAAGCTTAAAGTCAAACGAAAATCCCAGTAGAAGCCATCTTTTCAAAAATAATGTCGCATTAACACACACAGAAATTTTAAGATTTTTTTATTTAAATTGCTCATAATTTTAAAACGACTAAAAATATAGACTGTAACATATTAGGTATTTAGATAGGAAATTTAATTCTCTACACGTTAGTAAGCTAAAAAATAGGGGTTTTTATTTGCAAAAATTGACTTATGCACATTTATTTAAATGGAAACATTTGCACAATTTTAAGAACTCCCTGTATAAAAACGTGAAACCTAAGTAATTTAAACTAAAGATCTATGTATTACTTGAAAGCTTACAAAATTTTAAATTTTTACCTTTATTAGTTTCAGAGTTACTAAATTTTCTTCTCGGAGCGTTTTTACACAAAAAAATCCTTTTATAATTCATATCTCAAAAACGGTTAGAGATAGGAATAGATTAATATTAACAAAAGTTATTTAGATTTTAATAAGGTAATCAAAAATGCTAAAATATACAGGGTGTTCCATTTGAAATAGCAAAGTTGGCATTAATTTCCGGTATAACCGGAAGTAACAAAAATCTCAAAAGATAATGTTTTAAAAGCTCAAAGCCAATTATGCTTGCTATCAAATTTTTAGAAAGATACGTTTACTCGTTTCCGAGATCTTCTAATAGGCCACTCAACGTGAATCACCCTGTATACCCTTTTTTTACCCAATTCTGCATTATTTTGGTTTAATCCCAATTGGCGTACCGACCTTGATAAAAGTGGGGGAAGCTATTGAAAGTGTAATTTAAATTACTGTAACTTCTCAACGACTTTTAGTAAACTTAAGCTTGTTTAAAATAGAAAGGTAAGTACTTTAAATTGTCGTATACATTTGTACACAATAGTTCCTAAAAAAATTGTTAGAAGGCGCAATTTGTAATAATAATAGTTTTTTGATTTCATACTGAAAACTTAAATCATACGGTATAACTATGGCAGCATAATTGGAAAGTAAAAAAAATTTGCAAAAAAAAATGTGTAGACCGCAGTTCAATATATTCCTTCGTTTGAAAGTTATTGCCAAAAGATTAATTTTTAACACTTTAATTGAAGAAGTGATTGTTTTCATAGTTTCGTTGTCAAGCAATTCACTACAAATAATATTTTTTAAAATGAGGCTGAACCAAAATGATGCAGAAATGTCTAAGGTTTCTAATGAAGTTACCAAAGGTATACATGAGTGTGGGAATTTTCGGGGAAATTTAGAATTTCAATATTTAATTTTCAATGTGCCCTCTTGCGGAAAAATGCTGAACTTAAAAATTATTTTCAGGATTCTCTCTTAGTCACTTCAATTACGATTTTTTCCCTGTGTTTCTATGTCCAGTAGTTTCCGCGATACGGCCGGTGGCCATCCATAATGGGACCAGCGGCGGCGTTAAGGGGAGGGGGTGGGCACTGGCCCACTCTATAAACATGAGTGCTCACCCAAAATTGATAGATTCGGTTTTATAATGGAATTTTCGGGGGGGGGGGGGGGGGGGGGGGATTTAGCTATGAAAGTTTTGAGTGCCATATTGTATGTTATTTTTAAGAGAACAATGACTTTTTTTTAGACGTCACTTTGGACAAAAGGGAAGTTTTGTTTGCCCCTGCTTATGCCGTTATAGAACGTGGGGAAAGCAGCGACCTTTGTTTTTTCTAGAAGTCATTTTGATTTGGATAGTGCCCACTAAAAAATCATCGGGACCACTTGTGCCCACTCATCCCAAAAATCCTAGCGCCGCCACTGAATGGGACACCCGATATGCTTGTTTTACCAGTCCTCAAATAAAATAAAAATTGATTTTAATACCAGCTTTTTCTTAAATGTAATTTGATTAGGATTTCTTGAATCTAAGAAGAAGAGATATTTTATAGTAAGAATAGTGAGCTCTTTATTTTAATATAAAGTAGGCATCTCATTCTAAGAGTACTTTCATTAAATTAATGCCGTATTCTTATTGTAACGCTTAACATAATTAAATCGAGTTTATATTTTATTAATATTAATAAGTAACAAAACTGTTATAATTTCCACTATTTATTTTAAATTGCCATAACAATTGTTTCGACACACATTGTCTTCGTCAGATGGTCTAATCTAACTAAGAGTAACAGATTTTTCAACATTTTCAAAATTATTAGAATGTAATAAAATAATAACTTTAGCCCGTAAACAAATCAAATATCTAAATAAACCATAATTTTATTAAAATGTTTGTTTTTCTTGGGTTTTCGGTCACTCTTGAATAAAAGATTTTTCTTTATAAGGGGTTAACGTTTCGGTTTTATTAGGAAACCATCATCAGAACTATAAAAAAATATTTGTCTAAACAATCAAAAGAGAAAAGAAACTATTGTATACAAAAAATAAAATTTATTTAATAAAAAAATATTTCAAAGAGTTTATTGACTCGTAAAATAAAACGAAAGTATACTTTGTTATTTGTCACTATATTGTAAAAAATTTTTGGCGTTACGGCCGTTTCGTAGTACAACTACATCTTCATGACGCTAACTAACATTAAACAAACTAAGGGTATATATAGGTATACAGAGTAGGTAGTAAATGATTTATGCTTAATTTAAATAATATTATTATTTGTATACAATAGTTTCTTGGTAAGGTACAATATTCTAAATTATAAGGGACAGTGTTCTTAAAATACCAGGTGGAAATTATAATAATTTTAATAATGGGGAATTTCCTAGGTCCAATTGTGTGTTTAAGAGATTAACACTATGATCTTTTTTATGTTTATAGATTTCGATATTTTCTAGTACATCTAATTTGCGGCCTTTCTGTTCTGTATGTAAGATTTTTAGATTGCTAATATCTGGAAAGGTATGATTTGTATCTAGAAAATGGTTCGCAAAATTGGATGTCCTTTTGTTTAGTCTAAAACATGCATTATGTTCTTTAAATCTGGTCTCAAAATTTCGTCCCGTTTGTCCTATATAGCAGCTATTGCATTCATTACATTTAAGCTTATAAACTCCTGATTTTTTGTATTTTTCACATTTATCTTTTACATTAAATATTAATTTTGATAAGGTATTTGATGATTTGAAAGCTATTGTTACTTGATCCGAAGATAATATATTGGCGATTTTTTCGGAGATTGGGCCTAGATATGTGAGGGTATGAAATTTTTTATTGTGTTCTTTAATTTTAGGGTATATTTGCGTTATAGCTAGTGTTTTTTGTTTTTTTGAGATAAGGGAGTTTATTTCTTGTATTGTGTAACCATTGTTGACGGCAATAGTCCTGATGGTATATCAAGCTCTGTCTTTAGACTTTCTTTAGATAGTGGTAGGGATAAAGCTCTATGTACCATTGATCTATATGCTGCCATTTTTTGTGTTTGTGGGTGTACTGAGTCGTGTGGTATTGTGATGTCTGTAAAGGTAGGTTTTATGTAAATGTCAAACTGTAGTTTTTTATCTATGGTTTTTGATATTTTTAGATCCAGGAAATTAATTGATTCGTTTCTAGTGTGAATTTGATTTTTGGGTGAATAGAGTTAAGGTGGTTTAAAATATGTTTGAGTTCAGTCTGGGTCCCTGTAAAGCATATTAGTATATCGTCTACATACCTATACCAGAAAAAAATATTTATTGATATTTGTGAAATCATAAAAGTTTCTTCTAAAATTGACATGAATATTTCGGCCATTAGTGGGCTTAGTGGAGAGCCCATAGCTAAACCGTCTATTTGTTTATAAAATTCATTATTAAATTTAAAGTCATTTTCATTAAGGCATAGTTCTAGAAGTTGTAAAAGTTCTTGTTGAATTACGGGGTTAACATGGTTATTTTTTAGTTTTCTTGAAATTATGTCTAAGCAGTCATCATTTGGAATGTTGGAGAACATATTAGTTACATCAAAAGAGGCTAACATCGCATTTTCGGGGAGAATAACATTTTTTAATTTTTCTGTCAGATCTAAAGAGTTTTTTACTGAAAATTTTGGTTTAAAATTAATGACATCTTTTAGAATTTTATTGAGCTTGATTGCGGTTTTTCTAAGAGGGGTGTTCGAGTATGAGACTACTGGTCTTATTGGTGCACCTTCTTTATGAAGTTTTACTAAACCATATAAAGAAGGTGGGGACGGATTTTTATTGGTCAAAAAATATTTTTCTTTATCTGAAAATATTCCGGTATTTTTTAGGACGTTTTTAAGTTTATTCTGAATTTTTTGGTAGGATCTTTCTTTAATTTTAAGGGTTTTTCTTTGTTTAAAAAGTCTGTCATTTTTTCGGTGTATTGGTCTTGGTTTAAAGGAAAAGGACATCCAATTTTGCGAACCATTTTCTAGATACAAATCATACCTTTCCAGATATTAGCAATCTAAAAATCTTACATACAGAACAGAAAGGCCGCAAATTAGATGTACTAGAAAATATCGAAATCTATAAACATAAAAAAGATCATAGTGTTAATCTCTTAAACACACAATTGGACCTAGGAAATTCCCCATTATTAAAATTATTATAATTTCCACCTGGTATTTTAAGAACACTGTCCCTTATAATTTAGAATATTGTACCTTACCAAGAAACTATTGTATACAAATAATAATATTATTTAAATTAAGCATAAATCATTTACTACCTACTCTGTATACCTATATATACCCTTAGTTTGTTTAATGTTAGTTAGCGTCATGAAGATGTAGTTGTACTACGAAACGGCCGTAACGCCAAAAAAATTTTACAATATAGTGACAAATAACAAAGTATACTTTCGTTTTATTTTACATAGTTAAAAAAATATTTGTCTAAACAATCAAAAGAGAAAAGAAACTATTGTATACAAAAAATAAAATAAAATTTATTTTTTGTATACAATAGTTTCTTTTCTCTTTTGATTGTTTAGACAAATATTTTTTTATAGTTCTGATGATGGTTTCCTAATAAAACCGAAACGTTAACCCCTTATAAAGAAAAATCTTTTATTCAAGAGTGACCGAAAACCCAAGAAAAACAAACATTTTAATCGATTAAAACGGTCAGGAAAACAAACTAACATAATTTTATTATTTAATGAACACTAAGAAGGAAAAACCCGACAAGGGTTAACAATAGATAGAGTAATTACCTAAACGAATACAGGGTGTAACCTATAAGTTTAATAGTGGGGAACTATTCAAGTCCAATTGATCATTTAATAAAACATTCAATTTTTTATATTTGTTTATTTCCATTGACTCACGTAGATTTAACTTCATAGATTTATTTTCTTGGTGTAATATTTGGAAATTATAGTCAAAATTATGTTTTTCTGTATTTAAGTGTAATGCATAATGAGAATCTGTATTATTTTTGTTATAACTATATTTATGTTCTTTAATGCGTTTATTAAACATCTACCTGTTTGTCTTATGTAAATTTTAGGACAACTTCCACAGTTTAGTTTATATACTCCACATTTAGCCTCTTTGTTATTTTTAGTTTTATTATTTTTTATTTGTTTTATATGCTTATTTTATGTTTATGTTTATATTACGCTTTGATAAGTGTTGTGCAATATGTTTAGTAATCTTCCCGTTGTATGTTAAAGATTTATATGCAATATTATTGGTGTGTTCTGAACCTGGGTATGCTAATTTAATTGCTTTGTTCGATGATGTTTGTTGATGTTTTAATAAACGCATTAAAGAACATAAATATAGTTATAACAAAAATAATACAGATTCTTATTATGCATTACACTTAAATACAGAAAAACATAATTTTGACTATAATTTCCAAATATTACACCAAGAAAATAAATCTATGGAGTTAAATCTACGTGAGTCAATGGAAATAAACAAATATAAAAAATTGAATGTTTTATTAAATGATCAATTGGACTTGAATAGTTCCCGATTATTAAACTTATAGGTTACACCCTGTATTCGTTTAGGTAATTACTCCATCTATTGTTAACCCTTGTCGGGTTTTTCCTTCTTAGTGTTCATTAAATAATAAAATTATGGTTTATTTAGATATTTGATTTGTTTACGGGCTAAAGTTATTATTTTATTACATTCTAATAATTTTGAAAATGTTAAAAAATCTGTTACTCTTAGTTAGATTAGACCATCTGACGAAGACACTGTGTGTCGAAACAATTGTTATGGCAATTTGAAATAAATGGTGGAAATTATAACAGTTTTGTTACTCATTAATATTATATAATGAATTTCCATCAAGTATCGGCTACTTCAGTAGAATATTATATTTTATTACCTTTTTTAAGTACCTATCAAGCAAGAAAGTGCTATCCTCCCAATTTTTGCAGTAAAGATTTAAAATTTTAAGATATTAATGCATGCGAATGCATCACTAGACCTCACTTTTAATGTAATTGTTCCTTAAAAATTAGTTCCCATTAAATTTCTAACACAGATATAAAAAAAATATATGGATAAATTCATTTTTCGATAAGCTTTCCAAAAAAGTGCCACAAATGGTATCCTTTAATTCGACAAAAATAGTTGGTTAGGACCGCGCCCCCTCCTTGGGGTACCAATTTTTTTTACATGACAAAAGCGAGGCCCATAAAAAATTTTTAAGGACGTATTTTTGGATTTTAGAGAAACTTTATTTCTCCACGACCATTACTGAATGCAACAATTCCAAAATCATTTTTGATAATAGAATGTAAAAATTCTCGCTCTTGAGTTGGAATATTTATTCTGAAACACTTGCCTCTTATGCGTTTTGCGTGTATTTTCATTCCATAACAAGATACGGAATGAATATTCTGTAATTGATCTAAACGATATAGGTTGCCATGAATTTCGAAACTGTGAATGCCAGCAGACAAATTTTAGTGCAAGTCAAAATATGAGTGAAAAATCGGATAAATCAGATATGGAACTGGATAATATTCCACCTGAAATTACAAATATTGCGAATAGTATTTTTGGTCGTGGAGAAAATATAGTCTGCTACTCGGTTAGAATAAAAATTCAATACTCATGGCTCACGTTCGGAATCTTCCACTCGGATCAAATTTTCATTCCAACCTCGTTACAGAATCTACTATTCTATGTTCTGTATTAAAAATAAAATTATTTTAAAAATATTATTAATTTGGTTATAGTGACTAATATACTTACATCAACGAAGACAGCATTAATATAGTCTGTAAAACTATTACCCTGGAATGAAGTGAGATAAGGCCTAAAGTTATCAGCTGAAAAGAAAAAAATGTTAATTAATACTTTGACAGTAGGTAGATCTTCAGGAAGAAGTATGCACTTCCGGCTCAACCGAAAGTGATGGTCAGACGTCTAAATACTGTAAATGTGCTCCCAGTGCAACCATATAACCTACCAAAATATGTTATACTATAAGGACGTAACAAGCCGGGTAGTAATTTCGTGGTCACCCGGTATATAGAAATAATTTCATATGGAACTGGTAACTTTGGAGAAAAATTTAAAAATATTTTTCGGACGCCCTTAATTTAATTTGCACATGTTTAATGCTTTATTTTGGTTGAATTTGATCTAGCAACAGTTGTATTGATGATAAACTCCTATGATAGCACGGACTAGCCTATTGACTCATTATGGATAGGTTAGGACGAATAGCTCTGCTAAACTTATCCACCATTTTTTGTAATAGGTTCTTCGAACTAACCTAACCATAATGAGTTTCAATTTTAATTTAATTGAGAAAAACGCAAACGACTAGTGTGTAAAATTGACCTGGCTAATAGAAATGTCCACATAAAAAAATGTCATTGACGTACCACTTTTGTTGAAAAAAAATATCAGAGGGCATGTTTGCAGGGAGCCACTAGTACTTTTTTAACTAAAATACAGGGTATGCCGCTGAGAACCGCCTCGATTTATATATGGAAAACTAAACATAGACGAATAGAGAATTTTGAAAATTTGACAGTATGCTAATATTGATGGGGGCAACCCAGCTAAAATATTTTTTTTGTATGGTGGTAGTTCCGGTTATACTGAAAGTAGGTGTAAACTTGCTTATTCTACATGGAACATCCTATATAGATACTATTATTTTTTTAGATTCTACGTACGATTTTAGGCAGATTTTGTATATCATGTCCTATACCTAAGTCTAAACATTATTGACATGTTTAAGTTTTGATATCAAAAATGACGTGTGCGTAACTACCTGCTTTAATAGATTTTTTATAATATTTTAATAACTATTAATACAGAGTGTTCAAATAATAAGATACAAAATAAAATAGAAAAATTTGCAAAAAATCTACATTTTCAAATGGAAACCCCAAAATTTTATAATTATTTCGCATTTAGCATTAAAAATAAGGGTAACTATGTATGAGGTAGTCTGTTCTGAAAATTACATTCTTCAGATGCTGTGACAGCGAAACACCTGTCATGTTGACAATATACAAGTGAAAATTACAATACATTAGTGTTTTATTTCATAATAATATTATGGATTTTCATCAAGTAATATTTATTTACCATATAAGTGTTGTAAAGATTCATATTACAACACGAGATGTTAAAGTTGTCAAACGAGGCGTCAGCCGAGTTTTACAAAAGATCGAGTGTAGTAATATGAATTTGCAACAAGAATATTGTAGACAATTTTATCTACTTTCATCTATGAATAAAAATATTTGGCAAAAGGCATTTTTAAAAATAAAAATACACCTGTAAAAATGCACCTGCTATTAAGTTTACTAATCAAATTTTGTATGTTACCTTTCTTTGTCAAACAAATTAAAAAATATAAAAAGTGTTTTTCAAAATGAGCGATTCTGATGGAAGTTTACCCTCTGATATAGAAGCAGCGGCAAACGAAGCGATCTTAAGTTTAGTTCCGACAAAATCCAAGGCGCGATATGAGTTGGAGTATCAGAAGTTTGAAGATTGGTGCAAAGCTAACAAAATAAAGGAGGTGTCTGAGAAAATCCTTTTGGGTTATTTTTCCGTAAAGCAACGCTCCCAGAAACCAAATACAGTATGGACTCACTACTCAATGTTGAGAACTATGATTTCAGTCAAGAAAAATCAAGATATAAGTAGATTTTCTCAACTAATCGCATTTTTGAAAAGAAGTTCAGAGGGTTACAATGCCAAAAAGTCCAAAGTTTTCACAAAGGAACTGCAAATGATAAAACATTTTACTTATGAGGGTTGTTATGATAATCGGCATTTTTGGGGCTTGTCGGCGCGAAGAACTAGCTAAGTTAATATTGGATCATATTGAACACAATGATTTGTATATAAAAATTGTGATTCCGTTCTCGAAAACCAAAATTATGCGAGAATTTGTTATAACAGAAGGAAATGTGACAGGTGTCAACTGTTTAAGTATTTTTTGAAAGTATGCCGTCCTCTTAATGCAACTCACAGGCGGTTTTTTGTATTCTATGGAAAAGGAAAATGCACCTCCCAGCCTGTCGGAATTTATAGTTTTGGAAGTATACCAAAAAAGATTGCAACAAAACTTGGATTGAAGAATCCCGAAGGATACAGTGGACATTTAGGAGGTCGTCAGCCACCATTCTAGTTGATGCTGGTGCAGATATGCAGATATTAAAGCGTCATGGGGGCTGGAAATCCTCTTCTACGGCAGAAGGCTACGAGAATTCTTTAGAAAATAAGAAACAAATAGCAAAGAAGATCATGGGGTCAGACACGGATTTAATGATTGAAAATTCGAACGTAAAGGGCTTCATCACATCCACTTCTGGTATACAAATTTCTAACTGTAAAAAGTGTAATATTATTGTTTATAATAAACCTTAAGTGTTATATTTTAATTAATAATTGGTAATTAATTTTATAATTGTAAATAATAAATCATTCTTCTAAAAAGTGTGGTTTTATTTAACAGCAAAATTTCAATAACATCGTTTTTTTTCCATTACAGCACCAGTGCACAAAACGATTTACAGAACTGTAAAATTCATATTACTAAATGAAAGTAGATAAAGGCTGAAACAATCCGATTTTTTAAAGGTAGAAGGTTTCAACCTGCTTTATAATATAAAATTGACTTCCTTGAAAAAAATATATCCGTTAGGGTTATTTTATTTACAACCTATTTTTTTAAAAAACAAAGCAGAATTTCTCGATTTTTTCAAATGGCAACCCATCTTTAGGTAAGCGGTATAGATCGAGGCGATTCCCGATGGGACAACCTGTATTTAGCTTTATAGATGTCCGATTAATACATTACCAAAATTGAATTTAATATCTAAAGTACTTTTGGATATATTAAAAAATAATCCATTACAAAAAAGTATTCAATACTCTGTAGAAACAAATTTAGGACATTGCGAACATATGCATGTTCTTATACTTAAGCTTTTCTTCGCCCTGTATCCACATACAAATAATGTGGATTGAAAAGAAATTTGATTTCTTCCTATGCCTTTTTTTAAATTTATAAATCGTGTAATCTTAAATTTTCCACCTTCAATCAAAAGAAAATGTTGACTAATTAACTAATTGGCCTGGAATTTGGGTCTTTTAGGCTGGATAAAATAATACCACGCAACATTTTCGAGGGTCGTAAAATGAGACAGCAGGGATGAAGTTCAATCTGGTTTAACGAAGTTAATTTATTAACTTTCATTTTAGGAGGTTTAAGTTTAAGCATGACAAAGATTTACGGATAATAGCTTTAAGTATGCTCGTATGACTACTACGAAAGTAAGGTTTTGTAATGGCCAAAACTATTGTCCCAAGTTGATTAAGAAGAACTTTTAGGGGAGGAAAAGGGCAAACTATTTGGGAAAACATGTTAATTGCTACACTGAAAAAATAGGTGCTTTTGATCCAAAGTAGTAAACTCTAATTATCAGAGAAATTAACTTAGTATAAGAGAATTTCCATTGTCACAAGAGAAAAACTCTTCGTTTACAAAATACAACTCTCTTTAAAAACTTTCAAATATTTCTTGGACGTTTTCTCTTGATTAATCTTGTTTCAAAAGCCCTAGAATTATACTATTTACCTAAGTAATCTATTTTCCTATGACCACCTATGAAAATTAGAAAAAAGCACGGGTAATTTGGCTAGAAAGCGCCGTATATCACACGCGTGTTGAAAAAAAAATATTTCAACACTAGTGTTGAAATATCAAGGTACACTATTTAATTTAAACATATGGTGCCAATTTGACAGATAACCCCTAGTTAGAAAAAATAAATCGCGCTAAAGAGAGTGTCATGTATTAAACAACAAATCTTTATCGGTAGCGATAACGTAGATAATAGAGCTCTAGCCTACAGATCGCAAAGTCGCAGATTCAAACCCCATCAGGAGTATTTGATTTTTTTTTATAAAAAAATTAAATAATTTATAGAATTATTTTCATTTCGTGGAAAAATAAAAATCACTACTTGTTATGTTTCAACAATTTAATCAGTTTCCTGACACGTGTTTCGACCTTCTCAGGTCATTATCGAAGGAGTACAAGAAGATACTAAATTCTACGTGCTTTAACAATGGTATTTATATCTTAGATTATGGTAATTCTAAACATGTAATAAAATTAAAATAAGGGTTACAAAATTTGATGCTCAACGGTGGGTTTTTACAAATTTTAAGGTACCAATGAATATTAATATCTTAAATTAGTGTGCTATTAAGAATGGGATGGACACCTGAAGGAATTTCAATATGATTATTGACAATATTACATTTGTTTTTTATAGCTTTTTTGATTGCTAATGTTTCTAATAGATTTAATTTTTTGCTTTTATTGTGTATGTATAAAGGTTTTATTTTATTAGAAATAGTGTGATTTTGATTTATGCAATGCTCTGATATTCCTGTTTTGTTTTGATTTCTTAAAATAGATGTTTTGTGTTCTTTAAGTCTGGTGTTAAAATTTCGCCCTGTTTGTCCGATATAGATGGCATTGCAGTTGTCACATTGTATTTGGTAATCTCCACATTGTGAGAGTTTGTCTTAAGTTTCTATTTTTGGATTAGATATGTGTTTGTTTAAGTTGTTTTTGTTAACTTGTATAGGAATGATGAATGATGTAAGTTTTTTACAGATTTTTTGGCTAGTGTTTCCAGTGTATGTGATTGAGCTGTATATTCGGTCTTTGAGAATGGGGTGGCCCCGGTAGATAAGTTTTTGTGTTTTTTGTCTCAGTTTTAACGCCTCGTGCTAAATATCTCCTCGTTTGAAAAGTATCACTTTCATCACTTGTTATGTAATACACTATTAATATACAGGGTCCTGCAACAGTGCGTCCAGCTTCTATAGCTCCCATACGAATTAAGTTAGAAATTTCATTTATATGCAGACTTATACTGTATTATACGGTGCATTTCTGGAGGATATTTTTCCATATACAGGGTGGCCCAAAAAATATGATAACAAAAAGTTGTATTTGTTTAAAAAACACTCGTATTTAATTGTATATTTAGGTTTATATTAGAGTCCACAAGTTACAAGTTATTTAAAGTTATAAATAATTATTTGATACTATACAGATTCCAGAAGAATACGTATAAATTATTTTTTTGGGTCATGCCAAGCAAGCGAAGCGGAGCTTCCTTTGCTTCCATAAACCGTACGTCACTGCGTAAATTTAAATATTTAATACTTTTATGCTTGTCACGGAAAACGGCAGTCTTTTGTTTTATTGTCGGGAAAGAAAAATTATCTTACCTACCTCTTATAAATAAGGCTTTCACGAAACGACTAAAACGAGTTGAATGGTTTGTTATCAGAGACGGATCCAAAGATATATTTCTTTGAACGTATCCCCGATCAATTTTCTTTGGGTAATGGCATTTTAAATCTTTATAATTTTTCACCGTCGAGGAAATCTAATGGACGAGCACAAAATTCGGATTAGCTAAAACGATTCTTATAACTTATAACTTATCCTGGTTTTATGGACGAATTTTTCTTTCATTTTAGAATCATTGATGAACGAGAATGGTCACAACTGCTATATTGTCGAATTCTTCTAATTATAGTTAATAACTAACAAGGTTTATTTTAATATGGAGCTTTTAGGACTTTTATTGACAAAACTTGTTAGTTAAATAAATATTTATGTATTCATCAAAGCGAATTCTAGTGAATTTAAAATTCGACGGTGCATATACACTGCTTGTCACCTCCCATTTTCCATATCTCAGTTGTTATTTAAACTAAAGTTTCGATATTTTGCAGACAGATTAGCTATTTATACAACAAGTTGCGAAATGACTGTCTTTTAGGCACGCAGTTGGACAACACGTCTAGTGGCTAAAAGACATCGTTTCGTAACGAATTATATACAAGATTTTTTGTGAAAGCGGAAAATTTGATAATTTAAGCTTTTATTAGTATTTTTAAACATTTTGAAAAGTAGGCAGGCAATCTGTTTCTAAGGCATTGTTTATGCATTATTTAATGTCAAGTGTGTTGTCAAATTATATAGAAAATCCCATTGAACAGAAAAACGAAATAGCAAAAAGAATCATATAGGCAGAAAGATACGCCAAATACAAAAATAAAAGAAGTTCACTCAGAAGCAGAAGTTAGCATTATCAGTACTAGCAGTTTATCCATTCCGACTACTAATAATTACATTGCTCTTATAGAAGAGAAGCTAGATGCCTCTAGAATGCAGTTCAACAGTTTACATAATTGTATATTTAACATATATAATAAATAGATAATTTTCATTGATTTTAATGTTTCATTTTTACTTTTAGCCACTAGTGCCTAAAACTGTCACATTTAGACACTCGTGCCTAAAAGAGTGTCATTTCGAAATTCTAATCAATATCGAAATATGTCTATTTCGAAACGCTTTCACGAAAAAAATGTTTTCTAGGGCGCATTTCAGAAAAATATTTTGATCATGCTATACAGGGTGTTCCAATAAAATATAATAGTTTTAGATTACATGTAATGTAGTTTGTTGCTTATTTAGTCGTCTCATATGATAAACTACATCCACCAAACATTTTATTGAAATCTGTTACATAGTTAAAAAAAATTAATGAAAAATAAAAATTGTGTCTCATTAAATAAATTCTACAGTAAATATTTATTAAGTAATGTCTAACAGTTTCGCACTGAGAAAAACTTCAGCAAGAAATTGGCTGTAATATTAAATTTTCAACCTACGATAGCAAAATTAATTTCTTATTGCAAAAGAAACAATTTACCTGAAAACTCTATACCCGTTACAAAAACCTTTGCTATTATAGAAAACTTACATTATGATAACAGCTAGGTAAGTCTAAAATTATTTTCTAGGACTACTATTTGCTTTGCTGAGGAAGTAATGCAGTTTGCTGCTTTTGAAATAAATCTTTTCCAGCGCTCTAAAGAGTTTTTAAAGGGGTAGCAAAATTGGTTGTTGGAATTGAGAAATTCTCAACTGTTCGGTTCGAATCGGATTATTTCGTGGTGATAAATTGGGCCAATATTGCGCACCAGTCGTCCCGTTCCTGTCTCCACATGTCTTCAGGTCTACATTTTTTCTGATATTTAGATGCTCGTTCCTTCTTAAAGTAAAATCGTCGCATCGGTGGCTGTTGTTGGTGACCATTACGACTCGACATTTGTTTCATTTTTTTCAAAAAAAATTGTCTTGGCTCAAAAATGTTTCCAGTGTGCAGTGCTTTATTGGATTGTGACATCAATGACAGTGTAGATTTTTAATATCAGTTTTAAAAGACCAAAGTTATTTTAGTTTTATGTTAATTTTTTTATGTTATGTGTTTAATTTAACTGTTGTTTATTTAATAATAATTTTTGTGTGAGTCAAGTTTTAGAGAAAAGAAAATTAGTAATTTTTTAGCAAATGCTATTTATAATAAAAGTCCTTAAATTAAAAGACAACTTATCAAAGTTTTAAACACGGTATGATTTTTAAAAGGAAGATTTTAAGAAATATCGCAAAAGAAAAATACTTTCTTTTTCTAAATAAAATACAATGTAATTATTATTTTACCTAATATTCAGACTGGATGCAGAAAATTGTTTTTTCGGCAATCCCTTTTGGATATTTGTTTAAATTTAAAGTGAACAGATATTTTTTAAAGATATGTTTTACCACTTAAAGAAAAAAGCAGTAAAATAATATTGTTTTTTAAAGCAGCTAAAACTGAAACTATTTTTAGGTTATGAAGTGTTTTTTTCTGTTGTATTAAATAATAAAGAGAAAAATATTTTTTTTTAGTTTCAAATCTTTGACAACCTATTCAGACGTGGGGAGTTGCATGATGTAAAATATGATGGAGTTACCTGAAAAATAGGCTTTATACCATGTTAAATTTTTGATATAGCATGGAAAATATTATTTTTAATAACACAATTTTAAATGAATCAAAATTTTTTGAAACATACGTACCCAAAGGGAAACTTGGTTTATAAAATGTGTTATTAACCATAATATGTTCTCTAAAGTATATAAAAAATTCAACAAAGTATACGGCTTTTTTTTTGGCCACCCCACATATTATAGCAAATAAGTGGTGCTGTCATAATAAACCACTTTACTATTATAGCGATGCTTAATTGTTACCTTAGCTAAAAAAGAGTTCCTGAAGTAAATAGGTACATTCTGCCCCAGCAATTTATTGTCTCATTTTAACTTCCGGACTCGCTTATCTGTTTCTTCCGCTCTTAGTTTCTAATTCATTCTTGTCATCTTCTATTTAATATAAACTCATGTTGGTCTAAGTAAAATACGGCCGAGGGCTTCGATTTACATTAGGGAGTTTTCACATGACACACTTTGAAAACTTTTGCATTTTTTGAAGGATAATAATTTTTTTTTGTTTTAAAAAATAAATTAATAAAGTGGGTAAAATTTGTAGGTGGGTCATTGACCAAATGACCTTATGAATAAGCCGCGCCTGATAATGGGAATATTATAAAGCCTTACAATGGTAATTTATAAGGTTCTCGAGTATTGAGATGTTAGGCATAGGTAATAGTATATTACATAACAAGTTATGAAAGTGATACTTTTCAAACGAGGAGAATCCGAGTTTTAGAATAATCACTTTTACACTAGTGTTGAAAAAAAAAATATCAACACTACACAATATCTGGTTTCATAGTTTGTCAATAGACTTTTACTTTATTTGTTATTTAAATTTTTAATTTTTTCATATTTTATATATCATGGGAAGAACTAATCCTGGATTGACTTCTAGATTAACCAGAATGAAAAATTTTAAATTAATCAAGCAAAGATACATTAAACATAAATTTAAAAAATCCACTCAACAAGGAAGATTTCAATTCAAAATAATTCTGTAAATTATTATACTCCTGATGGGATTTGAACCTGTGACCTTGCGATCTGTGGGCCAGAGCTCTATTCTCTTCGCTATCGCTATCGATAAAAATTTGTTGTTTAATACAGGAGACTCTCTTCAGCGCGATTTGTTTTTTCTGGTAATAGATTTTCCAGTATATTATTAACATTTTTTATAATTTCAGATGGCGTATTTTCACACTCTAATTCTGAATCACTCGACAAATACATAAAAAATAAGTTAAACACTTTACAATTACTGCTTTCTAAAATTTGTTCTTTTTAATAAATAGGGGTGGTCTGTCAAATTGGCACCATATGTTTAAATTACATAGTGTGCCTTGTATTTCAACTCTAAAGTTAAAATATTTTTTCCTACGACCACCTATGAAAATGAGAAAAAAAGCACGGTTAACTTGGCTCGAAAGCGCCGAATATCACACGCGTGTTGAAAGAAAATATTTCAACTCTAGAGTGGAAATACAAGGCACACTATTTAATTTAGGCATATGATGCCAATTTGACAGCTATTTATTAAAAAGAACAAATTTTAAAAAGCAGTTTGGTTTATTTATCACGTATTTGTCGAGTGATTCATAATTAGAGTGTGAAAATACGCCATCTGAAATTATAAAAAAGTTAAGAATATACTGGAAAATTTATTACCAGTCAAAACAAGCCCCGCTGAAGAAAATGTCATATATTAAACTTAAGCAGAAAATGTTTATGGGTCGCCATAGCCTAGAGACTAGAGTCATGACCTACGAATCGAAAGATCACAGGTTCAAATCCCATCAGGAGCATTTGACTTTTTTTTATGAAAACATTAAATAATTTATAGAATTATTTTGAATTGAAATCTTCCTTGTTGGGTGAATTTTTTAAATTTATTTTTAATGCATCTTTCCTTGATTAAATAAAAAAAATCATTCAAGAAGGAAGATTTCAATTCAAAATAATTTTATAATTTATTTAATGTTTTTATTAAAAAAAGTCAAGTACTCCTGATGGAATTTGAACCTGTGACCTTTCGATCTATTAAATTGGCATCATATGTTTAAATTAAATAGTGTGCCTTGGTATTTCCACTCTAGAGTTGAAATATTTTTTTTCAACTCTAGAGTTGAAATATTTTTTTTTCACAAATCAAAGGTTTTTTTAATAATTCTTTGTGGTCGTAGGAAAAATAGTGTACATTACTCGTGTGAAAGTGATTATTTTAAAACTCGGAGAATTTCCGCACTCGGCTGACGCCTCGTGCTAAATATCTCCTCGTTTGAAAAGTATCACTTTCATCACTTGTTATGTAATATACTATTTTCAACACGCGTGTGATATTCGGCACTTTTGAGCCAAGTTAACCGTGCTATTTTTCTCATTTTCGTAGGTGGTCGTAGGAAAATATTATTATCTTGATTTTTGATAACTAAATGTCAAAAGAAAAATAAAGTTTAAATAATTTTACTTACGTGGCACAATTAGAACATCCCTATTCTTTTTTCTATTGTCTCCTCTATGGCCGCCGGCGCAGTCTCCTATCGTAAACCTAGGCGTCTGTTTACAAATGAGCATGTATTCTCGTTGATATTCGTTTAATTTGGTTATAGGATTCCTTTGAGACTTCTGTTTCAGCCTTTGGGAAAGTTCGCTTACGCTAAACCACGAATTGCCGCAAGTAATATATTCCTCCAAAGTGTCGTAAACAAATTTATACTGATCCTGAAAATATTTCAAACGATTTTTACGGTTAAAATTACAAAATAAATCAAAATGCATTTAGTTATATCCGTCAATCGATCAGATGGTTAAATTGTTTTATTTTCCAGAGGGATTTAATTTTTAGGGAATAAAAAATAAAGTCTAAACGGGGTTTTAGTTTTTTACCACACAGAAAAAAATATTTTCTTAATTCAAATAATATTACCTAATAGTCCGGTCAAATTAGACCAAAAAATGAGAGTGAAGGTAACTAAATTTACAACAAGCTGAAAATCAGTAAAAATGTTCAAAATACAATTATAAATAAAATTTGTAAGTTCCCCATCACTCCCGTGTATGGAAAAAATTTGACCCGATCGCGATTTTTGGCAAAACAGTAAGTTTTATCATAAAAATACTTCAGACAAAAATTGTAGATTATAAAATTATCTATAAAAAATGTATTAATACTTTTTTTCCTACGAGCCACGGTTTCTGAGATATAATTTTAAAAAAGGGGACAGCAGTAACATTACCAACTATAGACCAATCAGTATAATAAATAATTTCTCGAAAGTTTTTAAAATTATTTTACACGAATATATATATAATTCAATTAGTATTCACATATCTGCTCAACAGCACGGTTTTATGAAGGGTCGCTCAACCGTCTCAAATCTATTTTGTCTTACTCAGGATCTTGCGGAATCTCTTGATGCGGGTGAACAAACTGACGTCATTTACACTGACTGCTCCAAAGCCTTTGATCGGCTCGATCATGGTATTCTTCTCGATAAATTGGCTACGTTTGGTCTATCACAAAGACTTATTGCATTTTTTGAGTCATATTTGACTAACCGCCTACAATATGTTCAATGCCATGGTCAAAATTCCAGAGAATTTGCTGCCACCTCAGGTGTCCCCCAGGGGTCACATCTGGGACCCCTACTTTTCATTATATTTCTTAATGACCTTATTTTTATCCTAGATGTCGATCATTTAATTTATGCCGACGATGTTAAGTTATAGCTTAGAATTAGAGACGAGAGGGACTGCATGAAATTACAAGATGACTTTGAGAACATGAATAGGCGGTGTGAGAAAAATAAATTACTATTAAATGTGTCTAAGTGCAGTATTATTACCTTTACTAAAAAAGTGCATCCGATTGTATATGAGTATAGTATAAATGGGGATATGTTAAAACGGTGTGAGTCTGTGTGTGATCTTGGTGTTGTGCTGGACTCAAAGCTCTCTTTCCGTGATTCTAAAATTGTTGGAGAAAGTTTAAAATTGCTGGGCTTTATTATAAGAAACGCTGGAGATTTCACGAGTTGGGACACACTTAGGTTGTTATTTAATAGCTTTGTTAGGTCACGCCTTGAGTACTCCTCGGTTATTTGGTGCCCTTTCTATCAAACCCACATTAGTAGTCTGGAAAAAATTCAAAGACGCTTTTTAAAGTATACCAGTTTTAAGCTAGATGGAATCTACCCTGAAATAGGGTTTCCACACGATCGTCTCTTGGCAAGATTTTCAATGGAAAGCCTCGAAACACGGCGAACAAAATCTCAAATTATCTTTCTACATAACGTACTTTTCGGAAAAATTGATGCTGGGAATATTTTACAGTCCCTGCACTTTCAGGTGCCAAGGTCAACCTCGCGTAATTACCTGACTTTTACTTTACCAACTCCAAGGACAAATACACTAAAGTTTTCTCCATTATATCAAATATGTGAAAAATATAATAAAATTCAAAACCAGTTAGATATACATGCCTGCACTGTGGCCACCGTTAAACGCCTGTAATTATTTACATATTATTATTATATATCATTGTGTAATTATTTTTACTATATCTATGTTGTTCTTTTTTATAATGCTTTGTATTATGTTAAAACTTTTTTTTTATATCCCATTCGATAATTGGATCTGATTCTGTAGAATGTGGTAATATTAAATAAATAAATAAATAAATAACGACCATTTAGTAGTTCGGATATGACTTTATTTACAAAACTACACAATACATATACATATTATGTATTAAGTAAATTTAATTTAAGAATAACACCGGGCACGAATTAATTTGCATCCACTTCAATTATGCTTTAGTTCACCTATGTACATCAGTGGCGGCTCGTCAGGTGAAGTAGGTGAAGGGGCTCTTCTCCAAAAAAAAAATTAAACCAGAAGGAAAGTTTTTCGACAATATTAAATATTAATGTAATAATACAGCTACCATTTATTTACAGATATGTCAAAAAAAGGGTATCACTTAACCATTTTACTAAAAGCCAATCCGCCATTTTCTATCATTTACCGTTCGGATTTTATGAGCGAGTGAAATTTTGACAGTTCATGCAAGGTGCGCTAAAAAATGTTTTTTTTTTTAAATTCGTGCTCATCAGAGGTCAAATATCGAATATCGGCTATTTTAAACGAACTACTAAACGGTCGTTATAGTTCAGAAACGGTGGCTCGTAGGACAAAAAGTATTAATACATTTTTTATAGATAATTTTATGATCTACAATTTTTCTATGAGATATTTTTATGATTAAACTTACCGTTTTGCTAAAAATCGCGATAAACTCATTTTTGGGAGCTTTGACCTCGAGTCAAATTTTTTCCATACACGGGAATGATGGGGAACTTACAAATTTTATTTATAATTGTATTTTGAACATTTTTACTGATTTTCAGCTTGTTGTAAATTTATGTATCTTCAAATGTCTAATTTGACCGAACTATAAATTGAATATGACTTATGATTCTAAGAAAAAGGTTTTTAAGATCAAACAGTCACGAACAAATAGTGCATTTCCATGACAATCGATAAAAATCTTATAATCTTCTTCGTGATATGTTGAACGCCCTCTAACGGTAAATTTACGAATAATTTTCAGCAACTTCTCTCGATAAATTTTGTAATAATATTGTTTATTCCGGCAATATAAGTTTATATATATCATAAAACAGCACAAAACTATCAACAATTTGTTCAACAATATGAGTAAACCCTCGAAAAGATCACAAAAACGACCATTTGGAACGAACAACCCCTCTTTTTTTGCAATTGACAAATTTTGGTTATGACATATCATGCCAACTTTTTTCTAGGGGAAAGAATTCACCAAAGCTTAGTCCTTTCCATGATAAGTATACCATTTTAACAACACAGGGTCTTGGTATGAATAAGTTATCTCCTTTTTTTGGAAGGGCCGCCGTAGGCGTTCATACCATATTAAAAATAAAATTTGACACTAAAGCTTATGACATCAACGTTCTTGGGTTGTATATAGCCCTTAGCGCCATCTCTTGGTAGTCCCATGCCAAAAACCCAAAAATGATTAGTTCAAAAAATATTATTATTATACATACTGTAAAAATAGCTGTTTTTTCTTAACAAATAGCGGAAAAGGCTAGTAAATTTTTATAATAGTTTTAAATTTACAATATCCGTAAAGAAATATTGCTTACCTATTATACAGGGTGCTACAAATTCGTGTGCGTACAAGGGGATCTCGAAAACGGTAGGAGATACGAAGATGGTTAAATTGAGACAAAGTTGAGTATTTTGGGGCTTAATAATTGAGAGAAAAAAAATTATCAATATTCCGTATGCCTTTGGAGATATCCGAGAAAAAATCAAAATTTTTAGTTTTGGTTTTTAATTTTTCGCGTCATTATTTTTAACTTAAGAAAGAAACAAAAACACTCTTTTATACCCATTTTGTATGTTCTACAAGAAGGCGTTTTTAGTATTCTAATTTGACGTTTCGATTTTTAGATACCAACCTCAAGTCATTTTTTTTAATACGGACCTGTAATTTTAAATACAGTTTTAGGGACTTTCAAGCTTTAGAAATTTAATACAATTTAAATGTTTTTTAAATTTTTAAAATTTGTCTTTAGATAAAACATTTTTTCAAATTATCTTTTTAAATCACTACGGCCCTGAAAAATTAAAGTCAAACTAATAAAAAAATATTTCCGATTTGAAGAATCCGTCTATTTTTACTTAAAGAGGATGATATTTTGTAAGAAAAAAGACCTAAAGTCTCGGCCTGAAATATTTTTTTCTGTTTATTATTTTTTATATTTTTTCTATTTATTTTTATTTTATGTTTTACAGTATTTCGGTCTAGGGCTAAGGCAAACACCATAGGACATAAAATATACTATCTATATGTTATTAATAAAATATATAAAATACTAATATGAAATAGAATGCCTTAAAAACTTATTTACTTAATAGAATTAACAAACGGTCTAAATCAATCTCCTAAAAAGCTTTAAGGATGTGTTACCAAAACATCATAACGTCCTGTAATGTAATTTAATATTTAAGTAATCCAAAAAATAATTGCCAAGGCCATAATAGTAAAGAAAGGATAATTTGAAATACTAATAATGTGTTAATTGATGACAAAACGTTAAAATTTTAAAAATCTTTAAATTGTAATAAATTTGAAAAGCTTAGAAGTCTCTAAAAATATTTTTAAAATTCCAGTTGATATCTAAAGAACTAATAACGTCATCTTATAGAACATAAAAAACGGCTATTAGAAAGTGTTTTTTATTTTTTTCCCAAGTCAAAAATTAACGGGCAAACATTAAAACCCAAAAGCAAAAATTTCGATTTTTTTTAGATATCTCAGAAAATATTTAGAATATTTATAATTTTGTTTCACCAAGTTATTAAGCCTCAAATACGCAACTTTGCCTCAATTTAACTATCTTCGTATCTCTTTTTTCGAAATCCCCGTAGACGCACACGAATTTGTAACACCTCGTTATTTTTTACAGTGTAATTTAAAAAAATATTAGTAGCAAATATTGATGCCATCCCCTAGTAATATAATCTTCTAAATCTTGCTACTCACCACATTTTCAATCATTCCCATTCTGGACTGCCTTAATTTCTTTAAGTATCCAAATATATCAAATTTGGTTTCTTCTTCATCAAGTTCCATATTAGCATCTATTGATAAGTATACTCCCGATCTACCACCACCGTCACTGAAAATAACATGTTCTAACTTAAAGAAATAGTCCACACTTAAAGTGAAGTGGAAATTCAGAATGTAAGAAATAAGAGCACAAAGTCGTCCTCCACTGTTATGTTAATGAAATATTTTTGATTTAAAAAACTTTTTTCGAATGTAGAAGCATTCATCTTCAGGAGAATAAATGAAAAAAAAGAAACTAGTAGATATCACCTTAATGAACTACTTCTTCTAACACAGATGTTAAACCTTTTATTCCACATTTAAACTCTTATGGTGCCCTAACCCTTAATCCCATATATTTTTCTTTTTTACAATGCAACGTGCGTATTAATTTTCTCACCGTTCTACTCATTAAACTGCTTTTCATCTAACCTACAATTTTGATGCTCCGTTAAGGTGATAATCTACTAGCTTCTTCTTGTTCATTTATTCTCCTGAAGATGAATGCTTCTGCACTCGAAACATGTAAAGAAGTTTTTTAAACCAAAAATATTTCATTAATATAACAGTGGAGGAAGACTTTGTGTTCTTATTTCTTATCTTCATAACATGTTCTGTGGTAGGTGTCGATAGCCGATATTTTCTTTTAATTTTATGTAGTTATTAATTTAACAATTATTGATACGTAAAGTAAGAGTAAAAATGTATTTTTAAGTGCCTATTATTAAAAAATCAAAAAAAAAGTGTAGCAATATTAATAGAGCTTCGTAATGATTGCAGAACAGTAGTTTGTTTAATAAAAGTGGATATAATGTCCATATAGCACGAGGAAGTAAATTGAGCACAACCCCGTAGGCGGAGTGCTTAAACTACTAAACGCAATATGGACAATCCACTTAAATTAATTTTTTCTACGACGAAACCTACGAACCTCACACTATTTTTAAAAAATATTTAAAACGCGCTGATGATATAACTTGTAAGAAAGATGATAAAAACAATTAAGGAAAAATTCACTTCATTGGCAAATCCATGTGACAAATTACACCGTAATATTTGTCGATTTGGGTCATCTTTCTCATATTCGGCCTTTTGTAGAATAACACATAAAAGCGATAGATTTATTGTTAAAAATTAACAATGTATTTTTCTAAACCGTAGCCAATTTGATTTATTGGTCTGCTGAAGCGTATTCTTGGTGGCTTGCTTGAGCAAAAATAATAAGGCTACGAGATAAGGAAAAATTCGTCCCAAAAAAAATTAAAAACTACTTAAACGATCGCTTTGGTAAAGTTTTGCAAAATACTAGCAACACTGTAAACATAAAAAGGGAAGAAGCATTACTGTAGTAATACCGGCAACAAAATTGACAAAACAATTAAAATGAAATAACACAATCTTAAAAAATGAAATTAATTTTTTTCTAGAAATATTAGAGAAATAGAGAGGTATATTTTAATTTACATCTAATAGATGCAGGAAATTTTTAAATTACATTGAATATTTTATACCTACTTCAATAGTAATTCAATAAAATATTATTTTTTTAATAATTATTTATTAAATAAACCAACAAAAAAAAAAGACGCAAGGTGTTGTTGAAAAATACTTTTATTGTAAGTTCACAAAAAACTCCTTTCTAAAGAAAACGTCAGTGCTTTTTATATCTAAATGAGAGTTTATCGATACTCCAAAAATAAAGTGCCTACATGGGAAAACGTTATGGAAAAGGGTCAGGAATATAACAATTCTATTTATCAATAAAAAGAACCGCTTAAAGTATAGAGATGTTTGCAGATTTAAAATAAAAACATTTTAGTATGTTTTTAGATTTTTCCTACGACCACCTATGAAAATGAGAAAAAAGCGCGATTAACTTGGCTCGAAAGCGCCGAATATCACACGCGTGTTGAAAAAAAATATTTCAACTATAGAGTTGAAATACAAGGCACACTATTTAATTTAAATATATGGTGCCAATTTGACAGACCACCACTATTTATTAAAAAGAACAAATTTAAGAAAGCAGTAATTTTAAAGTGTTTAACTTATTTATCATGTAATTGTCGAGTGATTCAGAATTAGAGTGTGAAAATACGCCATCTGAAATAATAAAAAATGTTAATAATATACTGGAAAATCTATTACCCGAAAAAATAAATCGCGCTGAAGAGAGTCATGTACATATTAAACAACAAATATTTATCGATAGCGATGGCGTAGAGAATAGAGCTCTAGCCTACAGATTGCAAGGTTATAGGTTCAAATCCCGTCAGGAGTATTTGACTTTTTTTTATATAAAAACATTAAATAATTTATAGAATTAAGTACTTATTTTGAATTGAAATCTTCCTTGTTGGGTGGATTTTTTAAATTTATGTTTAATACATCTTTCCTTGATTAAATTTAAAATTTTTCATTTTGGTTAATCTAGAAGTCAATCCAGGATTAGTTCTTCCTATTATATATAAAATATTTAAAAAATTGAGCTTCAAATAAAGGAAAAGCCTATTGAGAAACTACGAAACCAGATATTAAGTGGAACATAATCCTAAGTATGCTAATTTCAACACTAGTGTTGAAATTTTTTTTTTACAAATCAAAGGTTTTTTTAATAATCTTTGTGGTCGTAGGAAAAATATTGTACATTAGTCGTGTGAAAGTGATTATTCTAAAACTCGGAAAATTTCCGCACTTGGCTGACGCCTCGTGCTAAATATCTCCTCATTTGCAAAGTATCACTTTCATCACTTGTTATGTATACTATTATACCTCTACTACACAATTATACAGAGGCGTTAGGCTTCGATGTAAACGCCGAGAAGAGAACTGACTTTAGATGGATATTCACGTTTAATAGATGTTTACCTGTAACAACGTTTGGCTTACCTCGTCACAGATTTGGACGCGCGTTCAAAATTACGGGCGGTAAAATTTTTACAATGGATAGTTTCTCTTGGTTGAATATCTGAAATGTTAATTTTTTCACTATAATTCATTTCGCATAATTTTTACATTCAATTAATATTACTTAAGTAAAGTAAGGTTTAAATTGAAAATATCAGTTATAGTATATTTATTTCACGTGTTTTTTTAATGCTTTAACGTTCCTCTTGTCAAACGCGTTGACCAGCTTGTGGTAAAAAAATTCTTTGTCCCCCAACGTCAAAATATAGTTCAACTTATCAACTATAAAGTTAAGAATTGTATTAAAAGAACTTACAAAATTATTAGAGATAATAAAGATGAGATGTGTTATACCCCACTAGATATACAGGAAGCAGCAAAAATAGCATGTTTAATTTTATTACTAGAGAACACTTTATGTGTCTGCTTATGATCCGTTTGTACAATGGAGGATTGATAAGAAAAGTTTTCACAGATCTTCATACTTGTAGACGCAGGTGGGGATATAACTGCATTAAAACAACACGGTGGATGGAAATCCACGGCGGTAGCAGAAGGATATATTGATGACTCAATAAAAAATAAAATGAAAACAGCTAAAAAAATATCAGACGCGATCCAGAAAAATCCTTTTGATCAGCCGTATATACGCAATGAGGCAGTATCTACATAAACATCTTCATCTACATCTACTACAACGAATAACCAAGATGTTAATGTAGAATTAAATTCAAGTCCTACAATTAACTTGGCACATTGTGTGTACACAAATTTTACTATCAATATTTCTAAATAAATAAAGATGTTTAGTAATTATGGCTACAATTATTATTGGATAGTCGTGGACAAAGTATAGTATTCTACTCGCATATAATGGCTTTTATTCACTTGGATAAAATTATAAAACTCGCCTACGGCTCGTGTCACAAACTTTATCCGCGTGAATAATAGCCACCATTATATGCTTGTTGTATAATATACTATTAATTCTGAACACGGCTTTTTATCACAGATATTGGCTAGATTCATGAGAGATAAATATTAAACTGTGACTATATTTACATGTATACGACAAAGATGCACACTGAACACTCCAATATGTTGCTCTTCAATCAGCTAAAACCCGTCAAGGGATTATTATTACAGCAGTTGATATTGAGGCCGTTAGTATGTTACATCTCTTCCTTATGATTTTTCCTTCGCACATCTCTTTCCATACCTCATCAATATGCTTGTCTTAATATCACAGAGCCGGCATTTATTTTTTTTACGTGTTAAATAATAAGTGCAGTATTGTCTGTTTAAAGGTTAGAGACAATGACGTTTCTTGAACGGTAGTAGAGTTTTGGACTTGCATTGTCTTTATTTGTTTAGAATCACTACGTTTCAACTGGTAAGTATCTCCAGTCGTCTTCAGGTGAATACTGAATAAGTACGGTAACTACAGCTCTATTTATACTAGGCAGGTGCTGTGACGCATGACTAGTGGGCGGAGTCCTGCGTGTTGCTAGGTGATGACGCATAGCTGGATGAGTCATGCTTGATGAGTCATGCTCGATGACGTCATGCTCGATGAATCATGCGTTTAACTCTTGGGTGGTTTTATTCTAAGATTACATTTACTTAACAAGGGTTTCCAGACGTTTCTCATATGTAATGAAGGCTTACTAAAGCAACCTGAATTTTGGTGTATGGTCGCAGCTTCCTTAAACTTCCTCTTCCTCCAGTGCGGTTCTTTTTGCAGGATTTCCGTGACCGGTCATCATATCATGTGGACAAAAGCGGAAATCCTGCAAAAAGAACCGCACTGGAGGAAGAGGAAGTTTAAGGAAGCTGCGACCATACACCAAAATCCAGGTTGCTTTAGTAAGCCTTCATTAGATATGAGAAACGTCTGGAAACCCTTGTTAAGTAAATGTAATCTTAGAATAAGACCACCCAAGAGTTAAACGCATGATTCATCGAGCATGACGTCATCGAGCATGACTCATTCAGCTATGCGTCATCACCTAGCAACACGCATGACTCCGCCCACTAGTCATGCGTCACAGCACCTGCCTAGTATAAATAGAGCTGTAGTTACCGTACTTATTCAGTATTCACCTGAAGACGACTGGAGATACTTACCAGTTGAAACGTAGTGATTCTAAACAAATAAAGACAATGCAAGTCCAAAACTCTACTACCGTTCAAGTGCAGTATTGTTGTGGTATTTGGTATTTTGAGAGATCACTTTGCTATTATTTTATGCGTAGACTTTCTGGTTATAAACTGCTGGACTGTGTGTATGTGTAAAGTATTATTTTTATAAAAAAGCAACTAAATATATTGTTTATTTGGTACCTAATTAATTATTACAGGAACACCAGTCCTGCCCTAACTAAACCTTAAGCTCTGTAAAATGAATATTACTAGAAATGACGAAATACATCAGTGGAAATAAACAGGTTCTTATACTGAAATAAAAAAGTCTCGATTTGGTTATAAACAAAAAGATTATTTGAATATACAATAACACAACAGTTTTGTCTCTATCTACTTTCGCTTTCTCTCTCTGTTGTTGACTGAAATGGTATCCAATTTTAGTGATAATTTACCTCACATACCTATATAGAACCAATCAGAACGCATATTTTCATAGCAACTACCTTGGTAACGTGGTCTTACTCGATAAGACCTACGACTAGCTCGGTAAGACCACAGTAGCTTTTTGTCACACAAACAGTAAATTATTTTAAGAAATCAAGTTTAATAAATAAATATTATAACCCCTACAAAATAAAAGTGACACACTATTTGAGGTGATTTTAGGGCATAAACTTAACTTAATTTTGACATTTTTAAAGAAATGTTTTATGACAAAATGTCTGCAATATTAAACCCAGTGTGCTTTGTTTTGACGTGAGCTTAAGAAATCTTGGCGTTTTCACGGCAACCGTGATGACGACAAGCGAATTTAATTTTTAACGTTCCTCGCGTCTGATTTAGTCTTGGATTTTTAATTAATTGTTAGTTATGGCGCGTTTATAAACTTAAAAGTAAATGAATATGATGTATTTGTATATTTTCCTTTATCACAAACGGCTTTTTTTTCGGGTTCAGTAAATTATCCTACACCTCTAGATGCGGCGTCTTATCTTCATACCCTTGTTTTTCCTTCGAACCTAGATTTACTAAGAAAATTATCACTCAATATAATTTTTACTTACAATCAAAGATAAGACCCTCGAGCTAAAGCTCTCGGGATCTTATCAGATTATAAGTAAAAATTACATTTTTTGAAAATTTTTCAGAAAATCTATTTCTTGTAAAAAACAGCGGTATTACCGATAAGACGCCTCCTCTATCGGTATATTACTGTTCAAAAGACCTATTAAACGATATAATCTTTTGCTTTCAGTTTCAATATCATTCTCACCTAAAGTTTCTAATTTCGTCACTTTAAAATATCCTTTATTAACCATTCCCATCTGTATCTATAGAACTTGGTAGTATGTTTTTCTCCCCTACTTCTATGGAAGTACTTCATTACTATTCTTTAATAAATTAACTTCTTCAACAACTCTATGAGGGTGTCACTCACAAAAAATAAAGGTTTCTAACCAAATATATCTTAGTGAAGGTCGACTTAGAGTATTATTTCTCCCCATTTAACTGGCTACTTCACATCAAGTATGGACTACTTCTTTAAACGATATAATCGCCAAAATAATAAAATAATCGGCAACAATAAAATACTTTGAATACTTTATTTTGAGTATGAAGCACAAACCAAATATTGAAACTATACTTACTTGCAATGAACTACCATCGGTCCAGCTTCTTTAGATTTTATCCTATGACCAACCACTGCTCTTACTCTTCTTCTAAATTCTAACAGCGCATTGCCAAACGGACATGAATGACAATGCCACTCTGTAAAGTGGAACTGAAGGATAAATCTTTCTTCTTTTATCGCCTGAAAAAAAAAAAAGATTTAGATATATTAGGTATCAGAGTAATTACTATACGAGTTTTTGGAAATGCGAAAGGCAAGCACAAATTGATTACATTTTTCCAGGTTCTTAAGGTGAAACCTATAATGAACAATAATTATGGTAAGAAATATTGATCGAAATTATTTTAGCATCTCCGACATCTCTCCTTAGACTACAGATTACAAATATTAGTTGCACACCATGAACCTACACGGTTGCCATGAAAACATTGAGTGTTTTATGTTGTGTATTGTTCCGTTTGAATATGATCGGTGAGGTGTTTCACTTCAGGGACATCTTCAACTTACCCCGGCGTTTCCCATCGAATGACAGAAAAGCGCGTAAAAAGTATACGAATAAAATATATTGTTTTTTTATGTTTATTGATTTTGACGAAAATTTTCACCTGTAGCAATATATTAATAATTATAATGTTACATTTTTAGTTACATTTCCTATTTTAGAAAAAAATCTTGTTTATTTTATAATAAAATTTGAAACCTAATATGTATGGGCCTGCACAATTTTATTGTAAAGATTAACTAAAACAACGCCTTAAACTTACTAAGACACAAGAAAACAAATTAGATCACGAACAAGATTGATCCTATCTCAGAATGCTTAATTATTTTTTGAATAAAGAATTTCATGAATTTGATGGATGATTGCAAAATTATTTGATATTTCCAATAATCTATAATAAAACAGAAGGATCAACTTTATAATTAATACTCTTACATTAATGCTTTGAAAAGTTGGCATGAAAAGATAAATATATATACAGAGTGATTCACGTTGAGTGACCTATTAGAAGATCTCGGAAACGAGTAAACTTATCTTTCTAAAAATTTGATAGCAGGCATAATTGGCTTTGGGCTTTTAAAATATTATATTTTGACGTTTTTGTTACTTCCGGTTATACCGGAAGTTAATGCCAACTTTGCTATTTCAAATGGAACACCCTGTATATTTTAGCATTTTTGATTACCTTATTAAAATCTAAATAACTTTTGTTAATATTAATCTATTCCTATCTCTAACCGTTTTTAAGATATGAATTATAAAAGGATTTTTTTGTGTTAAAACGCTCCGAGAAGAAAGTTTAGTAACTTTGAAACTAATAAAGGTAAACATTTAAAATTTTGTAAGCTTTCAAGTAATACATAGATCTTTAGTTTAAATTATTTAAGTTTCACGTTTTTTATAAAGGGAGTTCTTAAAATTGTCCCAATGTTTCCATTTAAATAAATGTGCATAAGTCAATTTTTGCAAATGGAACACCCTATTTTTTAGCTTACTAACGTGTAGAGAATTAAATTTCCTATTTAAATGCCTAGTGTGTTACAATTCACATTTTTAGTGGTTTTGGAATTATGAACAATTTAAATAAAAAATCTTAAAATTTCTGTTAGTGTTAATGCGACATTATTTTTGAAAAGAAGACTTCGACTGGGATTTTGGGAACTTTGAAAATTAGAAATAGCTAAGCAACGAACATAGGCGCTTAATAGCAAATGGTAACAAAGCTCAAAGTCAAACGAAAATCCCAGTCGAAGCCTTCTTTTTAAAAATAATGTCGCATTAACACAAACAAAAATTTTAAGATTTTTTATTTAAAATGCTCATAATTCCAAAACGACTAAAAATGTGCATTGTAACATATTAGGCATTTAGATAGGAAATTTAATTCTCTACACATTGGTAAGCTAAAAAATATCGTGTTCCATTTGCAAAAATTGACTTATGCACATTTATTTAAATGGAAACATTGGCACAATTTTAAGAACTCTCTGTATAAAAAACGTGAAACTTAAGTAATTTAAACTAATGATCTATGTATTACTTGAAAGCTCACAAAATTTTAAATGTTTACCTTTATTAGTTTCAAAGTTACTAAACTTTCTACTCGGAGCGTTTTAACACAAAAAAATCCTTTTATAATTCATATCTCAAAAACGGTTAGAGATATTAATAGATTAATATTAACAAAAGTTATTTAGATTTTAATAAGGTAATCAAAAATGCTAAAATATACAGGGTGTTCTATTTAAAATAGCAAAGTTGGCATTAACTTCCGGTATAACCGGAAGTAACAAAAACGTCAAAAGATAATGCTTTAAAAGCTTAAAGCCAATTATGCCTGCTATCAAATTTTTAGAAAGATAAGTTTACTCGTTTCCGAGATCTTCTAATAGGCCACTCAACGTGAATCACCCTGTATATAATAAATATATATTTATTCTTCTGACAAGGGGTTTAACTGTTTTCTATTGTATGCTCAGTTAGAACCTTTGGAATTGAACAATCAAATAAAATTGTTGAATTTTTTGTGTTTATTACTAGTTATAGACCAAAATTGAAAATATAAAGATAGGCATAACTTAAAAATGATATATCTAGGAAGGATAAAACCATTTTTTTAATTGTACCGGATGTACAACCAAAAAGGGACGCAGGCTGTGTCTAGGGAACCATTAATATTACAGTGCATTTTTTCATTAGAAAAATTGTTTGAAGTTATTTTTAAGGTTCCCTTTTCTATGTAACAGTAACATGATAAACCAAGAAGACGGTTTTACGGGTATATTAAACCGAAAATTGTAACTTTAAAATAGAAAATAAAGAATGGTGTGTTTAAACAAAGTAATTCATACATTTTTCAAGAATATAACAAATTCATTTTTAATAAGGCTTATTGAGAGGAAATATTAGTTTTTGTCCAACATGAATACTTATTGTTTTTTATACTAAAGTAATTGGATATTCCGGTTAACTGAACGGATATAATTTCATATCCATCCGGGTAAGGATACGAAACTGACCAATCACAGTGGTCAATTACAAAGAAACCCAATTGACACGTTGTAAATTTACCGCGTCTTCTTATGACACGTAACAAAAGTGAGGTTAAGAATATACTTTATAAAGATGCAAATCTGTCAGATGAATTTAATTATATTTCATTTAAATCAAAACATTTATCCCGGATCCTATGAACACCAATTTTTCCCAAGGAATGCATTTGTAAAATAGTGCAGAAATTAAATATATAAAACCAATATATATTTTTACCGAACTATTGTTAAGAACTTGGATTAAACCGAACTAAGCATTTGTGTACAAATGTTTAATTACTTATTTCAAAAATCTCCAATTTGTCACTTATTTCTAGACAACTGCGATAAGATTTAATGCATAAAATGTATATTCCTACAAAATGAGCATTTTATAATTCCTTTGTTGGTTTTTTACCATGCAAATATTTGTCCACGGCGATGTTTTTTGACATATTTTGAACGGGGCTCCAACCCCAATCAACCTTAAAACTTTTATTATATGCAACAGATAAAGAAAAATAATTGATAAATGATTGGTAAATCTTCTTTTAATTAGTGGAATAAAAACATAAAAAAACGAAAATAATAAGATTTAAAAAAAAAATTCTTCTTTTTAAGAGGATCCGAACAATATTTCTAAAATCTTTTCCAAAATTACCGGCTCGAAGCACGACGTTATGAGAAAATATACCGAATTATCTTCCTCGTCATACCAGTTATCGTCCTTCACTCCTTTGATGCATTCAGGTATTGAACGGCGATCTTTCTCTTCAATTCAAGAGCGGCAGTACATTACGCAAAACATGTTCAGTGTGAGTTACGGATATGACGATGGATTTTTAAAATTTGGAATTTTTTTTTTAATCTCCATTCAAAATTATTTTTTAATATTCTCAGAAATCTTGTAGCATTAACCACGATGTAATAAAATTTTTTTAAATTTTAAATTAAAGTTTTTTAATTTCTGTCTTTACTGATTTGATGCATTCAGGTATTAAACAATGACATAATGTCAAAAATGAGCAAATGCCGAATATTCGTTATTCGGCAAGTAGAGCTGATATATTCGGCCAAACATCATTTGCTTTGCAGACAAAATAAACTAAAGTAAGAAAAAAAATATACTGATAAAGTTTGTTCAAATTGGTAGAGATGCACCAAGTATTCGGGCCACTTTTGAATAAAGGCCGAATATTCGTTATTCGGCCTTGAAAATAGGCCGAATATTCGTTATTGGGCTAATGGCCTAAACCACTTTTCGGGACTTCTCTAATTATTTATATTATTATTGTTATTATTCATATTCATCATTGCTAAATATATATTTTTTCTAAATCTAATTTTCTGAACTTAGTTTCATTTTTTAACACCCTATAGAAAGTTAATCAAATATAATATATACACATAAGAAAACGTTAGCATAAAACTGCGCTGAAGACTGTTTAAGATCTTTGCAATGGAAACCAACTGATTTTCTCATTATTTTCATATTCTACGCAAGCGAAGCCTAGGATATAATCTAGTAATGATTAGAAAGCAATATTTTAATGTTTAGGCGTACTACCCCAAGTACAACACGTGTAGCAAAAACCAAATGTCGATTTTCAACAGAGACAAATTATTTTCATTTGATTTTAGAGACCAAGAACATTGCGTTTTTTTGAAGTGAATCCTGATCATGTTTTTTAATAGATTTAAAAAATTTTTTTTAGTTAGACTCTACAGGAATTGGGGAGTGTGCGAAAGTTATTTTCATTAAAAAATTTTTTTTTTTATTTTTAACAATACAATGAAATTTGGTAAAAAAAAAATTTGGTTTTCATTACCTCGTATCTTTTTCTTCGATTTTTTTTCTGCACAAAAATAACTTTCGCACACCCACATAGGTACCACCTTTCCATTGGTGAAAAAAAAAATACAAAAAGTTGCTTAGTTTTTTTGTAATTCACTTTAAAAGAAACGCCAAATTTACACGGCGAATTTTTGCGCGGTCGGATCTACTTAAGGTTACGTTATTTCGTTTGGTTTGTAAACTTTGTAGCCAAATAACTACAGTATTGCCACTTCTCTTTCCACGTATTCAGTGTCGCTAGTATGTAAATTGACGACTATTTTGAAAACCTTTACTATAGCGAATGTTAAAATATAGACCAAAGCCGTTTTCAATTGTTTTAAAACGAAATTTAAGGTTATTTTGCTGCTCTTTCGTCATTATTATTCTTACACAAGCAAGTAAACGTAAACAGACCAATAAATTATGATTTATAAAAAAAACATTGTTCATTTTAATTAATAAATATATCGCTCTTTATTTGTTATTGTGCAAAAGGCCGAATGGGAGAAAGATAGATATATTTAAAGTGATCTTGTGCAATTATACAAACTGCCTAAAACGACAAATATGTTACATTGTTACTTGGTTCATAAATTTGCCAATAAAATGAATTTTTCTTCAATTGTTTTTTATTATATTTCACGGCCAAAAAAATCTTTATGGATATATATCGTATTTATGGATTTAAAAAAAATCTTATACCCAGAGCCGCCCTGTGTATAGTTGTACACCCGGTTCATTTACGGGCGTCCTAAAAAATTAAACGAAAATGTATATTCTTTTTGACTACTGCCGATGCTTTAAAATCGATAACCAGGGGACAGAAAATAAAATCTTTTCTAACTGGCTATATAAAAAGATGTAATACATTTTTATATCCACCACCTAAAAAGACACCATAAATTTCCTTTAAATATTACAGGCATAATGAATCAAGTCAGATAATATATGAACTTAAATGCGCCTGTGAAACTAGAGATTAATTTTCAAGGCAGATAATTTCCTGTTTCGCTTGGATGCATTTTAGTACAATAAATCTTTATTGGAAAAGCTATTGTGTGTATGAAATTTTCTAAATGGTCCATTTTCCAGAGATTCAAGTAACATGATGGGAAAATAATATGGACAAGTTAACTAGAAACAATAGTTCATTATTCAATGTTCAATGAATTGTACTTGGTATTATAGCCAGACTTATTATTGGAGTAAAAACATAATAGGTAAGTATACATTTTTTAAAAATTATAATAAAAGCTATGTTGTGTTAATATATTATGCAATATTATTAAAAAATACGATTTTTCATATCCTCCTACCCCTTAATTTTTTTTACCACTAACCTCGAAAGTGATTTGACTTTTTGTCCCATTATGCACATAACCAGAACCCAAGAACCTCCTCCTTTTTAAAGTCAATTAAGAAACTAGTACCAGTTAAATATTATCAACTTAATTGATAAAAAAAATGTAATTATACAGGGTGATTCCTAAGTTGATACTTCTTTTTTAGCTGCATATAGAAGGCATTAAAATAAACAACATTTTCAAATACCTTTTTTCAAAAAACTTAAAAATAGACGAGACACAGAAGTAAAAAATCTAAGTGCGGGCCTGGTCGTCAAAACGTAGCCTGCTATACTTTATGTTATTTGTTTTATCTCTTATTAGTCATGCAATTTACGGGTCGGTGGTGAGGTATTTGGCAATCCGCTGCGGTGTGTTTTTCTGAAATAGGCGAGATAGAGAAGTAAAAAATCTAAGTGCAGGCCTGGTCACCAAAACATAGCCCGCTATAGTTTCTGTTGTTTTTCTTATCTCTTATTAGTCATTTAATTTAAGGGTGGTGTTGAGCAATCCGCTGTAGTGGGTTTTTCTGAAGCAAGTTAATTTTAGATTGGTGACACGTGAAAATGGTAAAATTTGAAAACAATAAACTTGTAGATATGGTGCTAATTTACGGTGAGTGTCGTCAAAGTGTGGCTGATGATTAGAGATTATACGTAGAACGTTTTCCCTTGCGGGGTCATCCTATACCCAGAAGTTTTTTTAATGTTATTCAACGGGCAAGTTAGGCAGAACCGTACTTGATCCATAGTGTAATAAATGAATGTAAGTACCATATTTTTAAGTTTTTTGAAAAAAGGTATTTGAAAATGTTGTTAATTTTAATGCCTTCTATACACAGCGACAAAAGAAGTATAAACTTAGGAATAACCCTGTGTAGATAATAATACATCTGAATATAACAGATAATAGAGACAATAATTAAGGCTAAAAAATGTACCTCATTTTCTTTCTTATATAGTCGAAAAGTTCTTATTCTAAAGTTGGCTAGTTCTTCTTCTTGAATCACTTTAAGATGAATTCCACCATAGACTTCTTCTAGGTCATTGGAAGCAGGCCAATACTGCATACACATTACCTAAAAATAAAATAAAAACTATCTTGTAGGTACATGAATTATGGTCTGGCATTAAATATGGCAGTGCGATCGTTGCAAAATTTTACCAAGTCAAGTTGTCAAATTTTATTTTTAGGTATAACATCCCTAAGGTCCGCTAGATCCATCACCTGGTAATTTTACCAGCAAGATAATTTTCAAAGAAACAATTGTTTCCATATAAATTATCTGGCTGCTAAAGTTACCAGGAGATGAATCTAGCGAATCTATGACATTAATAATGTACGAAATTTTCTGTTAATCGAAAGCACGCTGCCGCGTTATATCAACGTGCTTTAGATTGACATGAAATTATTAGGCATTTGTCAGTTTCCGAGGTATGCATATTTGGCCAGAAAATTTTTTGATAAAATATCTAGGAACAAAACAATTATTAATTTATTAAAAATACAACTGGACAGAACGTCATTATGTTATAATGATTAAACTCTCGGTGTTATAGTGACTAAAAGCTATTAGGAGTGTCGTTTTCAGTTAAATGTTGATATAATTAGGTGATTTGTGTAACATGACAAATAATAAAAACCTTTTATTGGCTGTTGGAACTGTCAAAAGTTTTTCTGTATAAGCTGCTATTTGGCAGAAAGTAAGCACTTTCCACCTGGGTTAAAAGTATGTTCAACAATTATTTTTAGTTTACCACTCCGAGAGCGATTTCGCATATTTTATATTTATGTACAGTATATTTTCTCTACGACTTCCGAACTTCGTGTCAAAAATTAAAAAAAAAAATTAATCAGTCATTATAAAGTATCATTTTGATTGGCTGTGAACTTGTGAGACATATAATAAAAAATATTTGAAGAGAAACTTACATCGTTGGCAAATTCATGAACCAAATTATACTGTAACATATTTGTCGATTTGGGTCATTTTTTATATTTACAGATTTACACAAAATCACGTCGAATACAGGGTGATTTCTAAGTTGCTAAATCTTTTTTAGCTGTGTATAGAAGGCATTAAAATAAACAAAATTTTCAAATACAATTTTTCAAAAAACTTAAAAATAGGCGAGATACAGAAGTAATAAATCTAAGTGCGGGCCTGGTCATCAAAACTTAGCCTGCTATACTTTATGTTGTTTGTCTTATCTCTTATGCAATTTACTGGTCGGTGGTGAGTTATTTGACATTACGCTGCGCTGCGGTGTGCTTTTCTGAAGCAAGTTAATTTTAAATTGGTGACACGTGAAAATGGTAAAATTTGAAACCAATGAACTAGTAGATATGGTGCTAATTTACGGTGAGTATCGTCAAAGTGCGGCTGCTGCTTCGAGATTATTCGCAGAACGTTTTCCCTTGCTGGCTCATCCTACACCCAGAAGTTTTCTTAATGTTATTCAACGGGCAAGTTAGGCAGAACCGGTTTTGATCCATAGTGTAATAAATTAATATAAGTCTTACCTTATATTTCTACCTTATTTTTGAGATATTCGAAAAAAGGTACTTGAAAATGTTGTTTATTTTAATGCCATCTATACACAGCTTAAAAAAGAAGTATCAACTTAGGAATCACCCTGTATATCTATCTTTCTCACATTCGTTCTTTTGTAGAATAACAGACAAGAAGCGATATATTTATTATTAAGAGAGAACAATTTATTTTCTTAATCATTTGAATTTAAAATACATCATCAGTAACCTTAAGTTTTTTTGCAATGCGGTCATGATAATTATGATGTTTAAAAGATATGCTACTTTAACCAGAAATAATTTAATAAGTAATTTTTTGGTATCAAAGGAATTTAACCGAAAATATTATAATTAAAATAAAAATTCTCAAATATTCACAATAACTAAAACAATATTTTGAATAAGTGAGATTTTGGTAACAAACTAAATAAGGCAGTAGAGTTTTGGACTTGCATTGTCTCCAACCTTTAAACAGAAACTAAATAAGGGTTTTAAGGTTATTTCTCAAACATACCTAATGTTGAAATGGGACCGCAAAGACCGCATTACAAAAAACTCTTTTAAAGTTACTGATGATGGATTTTCGGTTTAAAACAGTAAGATTTTGGCAAAATGTTATTGATTTATGTTTTTGGAGAACAAAATACTTTAAAAAATGTTTATTAATTTGTAAGTCACAAAAAAAACAAAAACGGAAAGTTAATTTTTCGGTTTTTTTCAGATATCTCAGGAAGTAGTCGAAACTTCTCATCGTCATTAACTAAAACTTTAAATTATGCAACTTTGCCCCAATTTAACCTTTGCTGTATCATTTATAGTTTCCGAGATCCCAATGGTGAGCATCGAATTTAGGACACCCTGTACAAAAACAATATTTGCAACAGCTTTGCCGGGTGAAAGTGTAAACAAGAAAAGCACTTCTACTTAACGGAAATAAGAATAAAATAGTGACTGAAAAACTACTAAATTCTACTTAACCTTGTTCTTAACATGGCCAAGCACAGAACTTATTTTCCGAACCGTCTGGGGACTGCGAACCATAAATTTTACCGAAAGAAGCTTTAAACGTTAGAGTAACTTACGAAACACGAGTTAACCTAAAGAATTAAGTCTCAAAGAAAAATGGGGAAACGGGGTTTAAAAAGAGCATAAGTTCCGAGTGATTTATTATATTTTTTCTTATATCAAAGAACGAAACAAATAATATTTAGGATACTTTTTTCTCTAAGGATCAATAAAATTTGACAAATGTTGATGGATTTTGTGGTAGGAAACTACCTTTTTGTTGTTGTGGACAAAGGACCGGTAAAAGTTACATTATGCTAAGAAGTTAAAACTTTGTAGTCCTCAGTTAATTAACTTGTAAAAGCCGTTGAGGTTATCATCACAAACAATAGAAAGCATAATTTAAATTATCAGATGGTTTATTGACCAAATTGTAACCCATCGATTTTTATGAGAATAAAATATTTTTCAAAAAAAATTCAGTTAAGTTAAATATTTTTCTTTTTAATTAACCCTTTTCAAAACTATTTTGAAAAAATTTACTGTTTATAACAACTTACTAAAGTATAACTTTTCATAATCAACAAGATGTTGCACGGAGCGACGCTTACAGAAATATATAGGTATAGGAGGGTGATTCCAAAGTTGATACCTATTTTTTAGCTGTATATAGAAGCCATTAAAATAAATACTATGGAGCAAATAAGGTCCTGCCTAACTTGCCCGTTGAATAACATTAAGAAAACTCGGGGTGTGGGATCAGCCAGCTAGGAAAAGCGTTTTGCGAATAATCTCGAAGCAGCAGCCACACTTTGACAATACTCACCGTAAATTAGCACCATAAGTATCTACTAATTAATTGTTTTCAAATTTTACCATTTTCACGTGTCACCAATTTAAAATAAACTTGCTTCAGAAAAACGCACCGCAGCGTATTGCCAAATAACTCACCACCGACCAGTAAATTGCATGACTAATAAGAGATAAGACAAACAACATAAAGTAGAGCAGGCTACGTTTTGATGACCAGGCCCGCACTTAGATTTTTTACTTCTGTATCTCGCCTATTTTTAAGTTTTTAAAAAATAGGTATTTGAAAATGTTGTTTATTTTAATGCCTTCTATACACAGCTATAAAAGAAGTATCAACTTAGGAATCACCCTGTATATATGCTTGTGTCGAACAATGACACAGACGTAGCTGCGTGCAACATCTTGCTGGTGTGCTCTACCAAATACTGCTTAAAGCAATTTTGAGTTATTCCTTTCTATCGTCTACTGATGAGCCATGATATGGCGAGACGGGTTTGGAGATGAATTTGACGAAATGATAGGAAAATCTTTATTGGTTTTCATAATCAGTTAAAACACACTCCGATTTAAAAAGTTCATTTTTTCACGTCATTGAAACACACATTCTACTAATTCCGTAAGTCTTGGCCAAAAAGACACAGTTATATAAAACGGATACTTTTTGGATTCTATCGAGACGCGCCATTATATGATTTTATTTTAGAGCTTTCCATACCAGCGTTAAACGCGGCATCGTTTCCTGTCTTGTCTAATTAAAAATTTAATACTAAAAAGAGGTTGACAAGAACTTCTAGTTTGGCGGATAATACCTTATTTTATTTTGAAAAAAAATTGAAAATTTATTTATATAGGTTCAAATTGTATCATCCGCCATGCAAAATATAAAAATAGAAATATTGAGGCTACTTATGTTAATTTCTTGTTTTCCATTAAAATTACAGATGATGGCCCCGCTATTATCTTAAAAATCCCCACTGTTGCCGCTCGTTATAATATACAGGGTGTGTCAATAAGGTGTCGGGCTTTAATAGCACCTAAACTATCAAAGATAGGGAAAAAAGTGTAATACAAAAGTTAAATAGTGTGTTAGGATGCATAACCTAAAAATATTTTAAAATCTACAGGGTGGTCCTAAAAAGTGGTACTGATTAATAAAAAAGAAAATTAAATGGGACACCCAGTATAATTTTCCAGAATATGATTCAATAGAATAAGGACTTTGCAACCATCTTAAAATTTTCGAACTAAAATGCAACGTTGCCAAGTAATTAATTTTTTTCCTAAATTTTAGTAATTTTAAGGGTATCGTAAAAATATCATAGTAACCTGTGGATTACCCCTAGGCAAATATACTTTACATTGTGGGTACTTTAAGGTACGATATATTGATCGATAACAATGTTTTTTAAATCTCTTATACAGAGCGTTCGGTATAAGTTGGACAATTCGACAGTTTTAAAAATGCTTTATTTCAATTTTTTTAAATAGGACCCCACTAATTTTTTTAGGCAAAAGGATGTATCTTTCGAAAACCTTACTTTTTTGTTAAACATGTCATATATCTAAATATCATAGTTTTTGAAATATTTTAGGATTTGTCTTAACTTAGGGTAAAAAAGGAAAGTTCTAATTGAAAAATTTAGTCAAGATTGCTTTGGAACAAAAAATAAATAATTTTCTTTGTCACAGCTGTCATTGCAAAATTATTTCGCCAACATTTTGTGTTTAATTACTGTTTAAATTTTAGTTTCCTGAACTAACTTTATCATAACTCATATTTTTCTATTTCGATAAAGTTAGTTCGGGACACTAAATTTTAAACAAAAATGTTAGCGAAATAATTTTGCAATGACAGCTGTGATAAAGAAAATTATTTATTTTTTGTTCCAAAGCAATCTTGACTAAATTATTCAATTAGAATTTTCCTTTTTTACCCTAAGTTAAGACAAATCCTAAAATATTTCAAAAACTATAATATTTAGATATATGACATGTTTAATAAAAAAGTAAGGTTTTCGAAAGATACATCCTTTTGCCTAAAAAAATTAGTGGGGTCCTATTTAAAAAAATTGAAATAAAGCATTTTTAAAACTGTCGAATTGTCCAACTTATACCGAACGCTCTGTATAAGAGATTTAAAAAACATTGTTATCGATCAATATATCGTACCTTAAAGTACCCACAATGTAAATTATATTTGCCTAGGGTTAATCCACAGGTTACTATGATTTTTTTACGATACCCTTAAAATTACTAAAATTTCGGAAAAAAATTAATTACTTGGCAACGTTGCATTTTAGTTCAAAAATTTTAAGATGGTTGCAAAGTCCTTATTCTATTGAATCATATTCTGGAAAATTATACTGGGTGTCCCATTTAATTTTCTTTTTTATTATTCAGTACCACTTTTTGGGACCACCCTGTAGATTTTAAAATATTTTTAGGTTATGCATCCTAACAAACCATTTAACTTTTGTATTACACTTTTTTCCCTATCTTTGATAGTTTAGGTGCTATCAAAGCCCAACACCTTATTGACACACCCTGTATAGGCTGAGCACTTCTTGTTGTATACATACAGGATCATCCGACCTAGACTGAACAGGGGCCTACTTTTTAAGTTAAGCAACCCGGGACAGCCTTTATTCAACACGCTCGCTTTACTCATCGCTCGAGACTGGTGTTCTGTTTCTAATCTTTTCTTTTCTATTTTAGTTATCGAAACAAAGATAACAATATAAGCGGTCACACGTATTTCAAATAAAAGAAAAAAGCGGTTTAATAGAATGACGTACATCCCTTTTTATCTTATCTTTTTAAGCTTTCAGCTTTCCCGCCGTGTTTTTAATTGTTTCCAAAAACGGTTGTTGATATCTAGGAAGATTCTTATTATTGGAATATGTTTTCAATGAGTTCTCGTTCAGGGTGTTAGTACTCAATCTGAAAAAGCCCGTTAGGACGGAAATAAAGGATAAATATGTAGATTCCTTAACTAAGAGGACGGAGTTTCATGGCACGTCACCGTCGCGTCGGGGTGAGTCTTATCGTCGGTGTGGATTGGATTGGATGCGCTGTTGATTGTCGCTAATGGTTATGGTTGCTGCTTATTTTTTTATTTTTAGTTTTCGGACGGGAGATTTGTAAGTTGTAATGGAGGATAAAGCCAATAGTAAGACTTGCTAACTCTCTACAAATTATTTTAACTTAGTAATATGTTTCTAATAAAGTTCTACTTTGTATAGGTACACACACAATAATTACCGCAAAAATGTATTATTTTTTGGAACGCTTCCCCACATTAATAGTATATCGCACGCCACTGGTTATATTTATTTTTATTTAAATGTGAACAATTGACATATTTTAAATGGTTAGAGTTTTTAGTGTCTTCCTTACCTTAATAAAATCAAACGTTTTTGTTAACATCACAATACAGCTCGCTTTTTCTTGCCACACCATTCTCCAGAAATCTGTTACTGTTTCTTCCGTAGGACCCTGGGTTACGATGTAGGCATTAGGTTTTAATAGACTCTGAAATAAAAAATAGAATGGTATTTATCACTTTGCGAAATATAAAACTTTTATCCTTTGGATTAAATAACTTAAAAATACTTTTTTTAAAAGTTTCTTTTATTTAATTATAATAATAAAATTCGCTAATGTTTCTAATTTATTGCTACCAAAACCAGAATTTTTTTTTTATTATCTTTTATAATGACCGCGTTATTCCATTTTCCTTCATTTCCTGAAATGTCCATAGGTTTATTAAAACAAGATGAGTGGTAAATAGTGGGTCATGAAAATGTTAAATTAGTTTATTTAAACCAGCTTTATAATATGAGAAAAATTTATCCGGTTTTTTAAATAGCTTTATTAATTACTAAAAGTTATCATTAAACTTAATAATTATTCGTTAAATTATTATGGAAATTGACAAAAAATTATCTTGTTTTTAGAGGCATAATGCATATAAACATAAACTAAGTAAACCTAGGCATACAACCTAAATTCATGCTGGTTTTTTCATTCGTTTTTCCAGCAAACACCGAGCAATAAATTTTAGTAAAACGGCAGTCATATCATAATATATTTTAAAAGCTGCTAAAGGCTAAATAAATTTCTTCTTGGCAGTAGAGAGTTATCGGAACTGACCGAATGCATAACAACAAAAAGTCATTTTTATTACTACCCTTGGGCTAAACAACCCCATCAGAGCGTCAGCACTGGTGCATGTCCTGATCAGTCGTGGTCAGCAAAAACAAAATAAATTACTGTACATATTGGTATTTTTAATTCTATATAGTTTGTAGTATAAAATGACAACTTATAATCACTGTAACAATTATATTATAAAGATCTTTTTAAACTAAAGTAGTACAGCTTAAAGGGGCTTTAGCAAGGTCCAATGCCTTGGCGTAAATGCCGAGAAGCAAAGTGACTTCAGACGGCTATTACAGGTAACATACGGGCGTAATCCTTTACAGATTTGGACGTTGTTCAAAATTATGAGAGGTAAATGGCGGATCTTTAGTTTAGTAACGTCACATTGTAGAGGAAAAAAAGTGGCAACGACAAAGTGTCATTTATTTTTAAATAGCTAGTCAAATGAGCTCAGGAGAAAATAAAAACGATTTTGCAAAATTTCGGTTTTTTTCGAATAAAATCGGAAGTATTCGTAATTTGAAAACTTTTAAAGCGGCATTATAATTAGCACCGAATTGCACAACTTTACCCCATTTAACCGTTTCTCTAACTCCTATGGTTTCCAAAATTCCAATGCTGGTATGTCAAATTTGTAACACCCTGTGTAGGAGTGTGAGCAAATTATTTTCATTAGAAAAAAAGGAATAATTTTAAATATTTTTGACAATGCAATGAAGTTAAACAATAACTTTAATAGTTTTCACTGGCTTATACTTTTTTCCTGGCATTTTTTGCATGAAAATAACTTTCTCACGCCAACCTAGATGCCACCTTTCCATCGGTCAAAACAGAAATTGAATATCCTACTTTATTTTTGTAATTTGGGTAAAACAGCCGGTATTTTACATGGCAAATTTTAACGCAATCTGATCACATGCCGTATGTTCAAAATGAAGTCAGCACTATTGCTAACTTTCTTATTATAAGAGATATGACTTCGTTTAAATTAGTAAAGAGTTGTAGTTTAATGGGCTGATAATTATGGTGATGTCAAAAAAACAATTGAACATTAAAATCACGTAATATTAACAAAAAAAAAATGTTTTAAATAATAATAAGTTAAATTATTATAAACAACATTTTATGCAAATATTCCGAATACTTTGCGACACTTCCAACTGAGATTTCCTATTTCTTTCGGTATTTTAGGCACTGTCGCACCAACACGAAGTTGGCCATGCCACACAATTATTAAATATTTTTTTTTTAATACGCGGTTAACTAACCGAGAACAATTTTGCTCCGTGCAATCCGCTGTTAATGTATAAAATGTACTATATACCTACAAAATGAATGTTTTTTACTAACCTTAATTGATATTTTGCCATGCAAATATTTGTCGCGATATTTTCTAATATATTTTGAACGGGGACCTAACCCCAATCAATCTTAAAACTTTTATTATACGCAACAGATATAGAAAATTAACTGGTATTTCTTCCTTAAATGGTAGAACATGAAGATGAGTACATAAAACCAGATAAAAAAGACGAAATTATAAGATTACTAGAAATAAATTAATTCCATTTTTACTAAAAGTTTTAAGGTTGTTTTTTCTACAGGACTGCAATTCTCATTCCACGGTAACAATGTTGCTAGTTTGTAAATTGGCGATTATTTTGAAAGACTTTACCATAGCGAACATTAAAAGTTCATATTAATGCACAAAAGCCTTTTTTAACTGTTTGAATCGAATTCTACAGCCATTTTGTTGTACTTTTGGAGTTAATTATAATTCTTACCCAAGCAGAAAGAAACCTGAACACATTCTTTTTTCTTTTGTGCATTTCAGAAGAACAATTTATTCAAACTAGCTATGGCTGAGAAACATAATTTGTTAATGAAGTGAAGTTTTACGAGTAGCGACATCTAGTCAATGTTCGATAAAGTACCTGCACCGCTAACAAAGCCTATAGAAATAAGCACAATTGCCAGAGAAGATCACTTGCAAAGACATTCGTCACAATTCCAAGTGTTACCGCTAGGTACGCGCTACCGTAGTCGTCGGTACAAAGCTCCGAAGCAATTTTAAAGTGAAAAGAGTTTTGTTTCCCTTCCTTCATCGGACTTCATCCCTAGACGCGTTTCGCCATATCATGACTCATCAGTAGGGCTAGAAGTCGATGAGTGAAGGGAAACGGTCTACTGTATACAGTCTTCAAAGTATCAAAGAAGTGAAGTTTTACGAGTAGCGACATCTAGTCAATGTTCGATAAAGTACCTGCACCTCTAACAAAGCCTATAGAAATAAGCACAATTGCCAGAGAAGATCACTTGCAAAGACATTCGTCACAATTCCAAGTGTTACCGCTAGGTACGCGTTACCGTAGTCGTCGGTACAAAGCTCCGAAGCAATTTTAAATTATTAATAAATATATCGCTTTTTGTCTGTTATTCTGCAAAAACCCGAATATGAGAAAGATAGGAATATTCAAAGTGATTTTGTGTGAATGTAAGAAATAACCCAAATTAATATGTTGCATTGTAATTGCCAACAGAATGAGTGTTTCTTCAATTGTTTTTTTATTATCTTTCTTATAAGTTCACGGCTAACTAAAAAGACAAGTTATGATGCCCAATTTAAATATTTTTTTTAAAGGATTTTAAACTTAATAAATGTCAAGTTATATGAGAATTGAATTAAAGAGGGAGGTTGCCCAAATGACCTAAGGAAAGAGCCGCCACTGTCTAGTACGTTTGATAAACAACCAACAACAATTCTTAATGGCGGGTTTTTATTTAAATATATTTCTAGATATATACTTTTTGTATCGCTCTGTAGTTCACAAAAAATGTCTAGCTGCCTGATAAACAAGTCACTTACTCTCGGAACGCTCTTTATCAAAAATTCTAATATTTTTTTATATCTTTAAATATAACATAAACATAATATCACAACAAAGACATTGCGCCAAAAACCCCAGACACAATTCTATTGGGAATACTCTCGAGAATTACAGAAACGACAGAGCACTTTAATCATATGGCAGTATATCAAAAAAAAAAATATTACAAAGAAAGTTTTTTATATAGACATCTTTTTATATTAAAAATCCGTCGTTCTTATTAACTCACATTCTGTTTACCAAATGTTTGTTTTTTCCATTAAAGAAATAATTGGATCTTTTGCTTTGATAACTGAATTCAAAATATATCCAAGGAAAATAAAATATCTGGTGTTACGAGCCACAAAATTTAACCAATTTAACTCAATAGTAAATGGCTTGTGTTAAAGAATAGTTCAGGTTACCAGTCTTTTGAAATGGGCATTGATTATTTTTTAAAAAGAAATGCAATATTCAAGCTTGAAATAAAATAAATAGAAATAGAAAAGTGCAGGATATAGTAATTATATATATTTTCTATTCCCCTATGAATATTTGCTGTTTCCTTAACACTTAAGTGACGAGGAAAGTAGACTACTCCAGTTTACAAAATTTCATATTCGTCACTAACAGTGCTGCACAGTGTTGCAACCTTTAAAAATAAAATTTCCTATTTTTAAGGAAAAATTCCGCGAATGCACACAGAATACGGAAATAGTAGTTTACACAACAAAAGCGAATATGATGTCTATATTTCACGAGGAAGTAAATTGAGCACGACGTCCAAAGGCGTATTAACACTTGGAAGCGCCCAAAGCCCTGGGATATATTTGCGCCCCCCTTCTACATTGGCGGATTTAGGATTTGTTCTAGGGGGGAGGGGGATGTGTTATTTGATTTATCATCAAATATGTTATATTTCCGACCCGAGCCCGTGATTCGGGCCGGGATGCCTTAAGGTCCGAGATGAAAACTCCTGCCCGTGCAGGCCTCTACTACTGGGCTTATTGGGAAAATAGGCCCTGAGCTAAACCGCGTATTAAGTGAAACCGACCTTGTTAACATTTGCTATGTAAAATTGCTTCTGTTTTCGCCACTGAAAAGGTACGGTATTTAGGTGGATGTCCGAAAGTTATTTTCATAAAAAAAAAATTCGAGAAAAAGACATAAGATAAAGAAAACCAAGTTTAGTCTCTGTAATAATAAAATAGAAAGAAAAGTTAGCGGCAAGCGGACAAAGTGGTGCATCTGTCGTTTTCATAAAAGTATACAGGGACGCCAAAACAATGGGTGCCGAGGAGCATAGATAGACAATGACGGCTGTTTCGTCCTTAATAGGACTATACGGAAAGCCATAACACGTAAATAATTCCAGACCACGTGAAAACGTGCTTTCAAGACGTACTTACGAATAAAATACATAGGAAGTCTGTAGGAATCAACTTCAATGCAGAAGACAGAGCCACCGAAAAGGAAATCAAGAACTAAAAAAATAACCAAGACAAATATATGTCACAAATATATGGCACACTCCTCAATATCTGTATAAAGTTTAAATTTAAAAATCAATTAATAAACATGGCCAGGATTTGGGTCAAGAGAACGAAATGTTTTTGGTCTAATTGTGACCTTAGAGAAGAATTTAGAAATATTGGTCAAATTCCCTTATAAAGAAGAAAATCTAATAAGCGTCTGGCAAGGCCTACTTTGTGTGTGCATGAAATTGTTTAAGATTTTGCAAAAGTTTACAGCTGTCAGTGCTGTTATATCCCAGTTCTTGTATAAGGTGATTTCGCAAAAAAGTAGACCTTGCCAGCCTTTGATTAAATTTTGTTTTATTAATACGCTCTTAAGCTGATCGAGAACTATATATTTTATTTTTGCAACCCGCTGGTAGAGTAATAGTCTAATAAATTCTGAAACATTAAAAAGCAAAAACTGTGTTAACTCTTAAAGGTTGTTTAAAATGACAAAATAAGAATATGATGGATATAATAGAAAAAATAAGTAAGATTAAAGAGTAAAAGTATCATTGTTGTGAAGTCAATTATTTTATACAATATTAGATAAAAATTTAAAAATCGACGGCACAAATACAGGATGTTACAAATTCGACATACCAGCATTGGAATCTCGAAAACCATTAGAGTTAGAGTAACGGTTAAATGGGGGCAAAGTTGTGCAATTCGGTGCTGATTATAATGCCGCTTTAAAAGTTTTCAAATTCCGAATACTTCCTATTTTATTCAAAAAAAATCGAAATTTTGCAAAATTGGTTTTATTTTTTCCTGAGCTTATTTGACTAGATATTTAAAAATAAATGACACTTTGTCATTGCCACTTTTTCTCCTTTACAAAATGACGTTACTAAACTAAAGACCCACCGTTTCGTCTCCGAGCGGCCATCACCAACTTTACTTTTTTAAATACGGACCTGGAATTTTTTAACCGATTTTTAAACCCTCCTACCCTCAAAATGTAATGGCGATATTACTTTTTTATAATGATGAATTGTCCTTGCGTATTTTTTTAAATTCATATTTTTTACAATTCTTGTTAGTCCGGTCCTGGCAACGAATTACAATATTAATTAAAAACTTTATTTTATTTAAAACATTTATACATAAGTAATATAATTTATTTTATAAGAATTTTCCAATAATTCTAAATTTACTAATTATAAATCCTAATTTTCTAAATGTTCAAAGAGATTGCCGTTTTGCTGAATACAAAGATCGATTTTTCTTCCAATTTTGGCGACAGCCCTTTCAACCGATCTTCTCCTTATCCTACCAAATGCAACCTGTATGTAAATATACCTAACATGAACTTTAGACAAACTTTTTCATGAAATTTATTTGTAAAGGTTTTAAATAAAATAAAGTTTTTAATTAATACTGTAATTCGTTGACAGGACTGGACTGACAAGAAGTGTAAAAAATATGAATTTAAAAAAATAAGCAAGGTCAATTCATCATTATGAGAAAGTAATATCGCCATTACATTTTGAGGATAGGAGGGTTTAAAAATCGGTTTAAAAAAATCCAGGTCCGTATTTAAAAAAGTAAAGTTGGTGATGGCCGCTCCGTGACGAAACGAAAGATCTTTAGTTTAGTAACGTCATTTTGTAGAGGAGAAAAAGTGGCAATGACAAAGTGTCATTTATTTTTAAATAGCTAGTCAAATGAGCTCAGAAAAAAATAAAAACCATTTTGCAAAATTTCAGTTTTTATCGAATAAAATCGGAAGTATTCGGAATTTGAAAACTTTTAAAGCGGTATTATAATCAGCACCGAATTGCACAACTTAACCGTTTCTCTAACTCGTATGGTTTCCGAGATTTCAATACTGGTATGTCGAATTTGTAACACCCTGTATTTAAATTTTTTAATTGTCTTTAGATATATTTTTTACGTATGTCATCAGGGAGTTAATTGAAGTATCAAAATCATGAATTGTTTTGACCATACCCTACGTGATTTGTCTGTAAAATCCAAAGTAATGTTAAAAGAGGTGAAATTGTGTCAAGTTTATGAATAGGACATATTAAATACGAAATGTTTAGAATTTTTCTCTAAAATTAATAAGTGAAATAACATAGAGGCGTTGTAATTTGAAACTTAAAAAATTTCCGGTAAAACCGAAAACTAGACATTTATTGACAGACGTTTTCAAAAATTTGTCAATCTCAAAATAAGAAAAACACCTTTTAAAGCTCTATTAAATTCATCAGTATTTGAGCATGAGTCAGCCAAAGAAGAAAAGAAAAGATGTAAAAAATAGTGCAAGTGAGAAAGTTTCAGAAACCAATAAAGATCAAATTCCTGAAAATGAAGTAGAAATTGTCAAAGTAGACATTGACACTTTTGTCAAATCTGATGAAAATTTGGAAAAATGTGATTTATTTTTAAAAATTATCGATGGAAAAGATGAATTAATAAAAGCAAAGGACATTATTATATATGAACTTCAAGAAAAAATTTCATTATTAAGGGAAAAAATTAATAATCTAACAAAAAATCAAAATCTAAATTGTGAACCAAGTATCAGTAATAACAAAGTCATTAAAAATATATCCTACAGCGAATGCTTAAAAAAAAAAGATGAAACAAAAAACACCCAAAAGATATCAGAGGTAATTGCCAATAATAATTTTATAATAATTAAACCAAATTCTATACAAGAAAATAAAATTACAAGAAAGGATTTAGGAAAGTACATAAATCCTGTAAAATTAAATGTAAATATTACAAAAATTGAAGATCTTAGAGGTGGAACAGTTAAAATTCAATGTAAAAATAAAGAAGAATTGGAGAAAATAGAAAACGAAGTGAAAAATAAGTTAGGAAATAACTATAACGTAAATTCTCGAAATAATAGAACACCACGTATTAATATCATTGGAATTGAGGAAGAACTTAATGAAGATGAGCTGAAAAATGCTATCTTGGAGAAAAATGATTTTTTAAAAGATGCAGAAATAAAAGTAATTAAAATAAAGAAAATGAAAACAAAGTTTATGGCAATATTGGAAATTGATTGTGCTAGTTTTAAAACAGTAATGGAGAAGGGAGTTATTTTTGTAGATTTTTCTGTATGTTCTGTATTTGAACACTTAGATATATTAAGATGTTATAAGTGTACGGGGTATTATCACTCGGCCCAAAATTGTACAAAATCTCAAATTTGTATGAAATGTGGAAATTCTGGTCATAATGCTATGACATGTGATGTAAGTCAGTCAAATTTAAAGTGCCCAAATTGTTCTGAGGCTAATTCCAAATTTGATGCCGGTTATTTTATAAACCATAGCCCATTCGACAAAAATTGTGAAGTACTCCAACGACACATCAAAATTGTTCAATCTAAAACACAATATCAAAAAGAAATATAGCAACCAAAATATAAGAAAATGATTATACCGGATAATAAATATGATAAAATTTTCCACATAAACATTCAAGGATATTTAAATTCAAAGGATGAAATTAAAATGTTTTTATTTAAAGAAAAACCTCTTGCATTGTGTCTCTCAGAAACCCATATCACAGAAGAATTTGATGAAGCTGAATTGCAGGTGCAAAATTACAACCTATATATTTGTAAATCCAATTCCAAACATACAGGCGGAGTTATAATTTATCTATATTCAAAGATTTCTGTACTTTATTTTGAAAAATTCTCTATTGCCTATCAGTTCTGGTGTATACATGTCAAATGCAAAATTTGGAATACATATGATTTATTTGCTTATTATCGATCACCAAATGGAAGCGTTAAAGATTTTTTAGATTTTTTTGAAGACAAATGTGAAAGTATGTGGGATGTAAATAGTACTAAAATACATATTGGAGATTTTAATATAAATTTTTTAAATGATGACAACTACGTTAAAAAATTTAAACAAATTTTGAATATAACTGGAATGAAACAATTAATAACGGATTTTACCAGGACAACAAATAAAAGTAAAACAATCATAGATCTTATTATCACAAATGAACATTGTCTAAATTCTGGTATAATGACTATTCCAAAACTAAGCGATCATGATTGGATTTTCGTTCAGACTGAAAATATTATACAAAATGAAAAACAAACAACAAAAATGACATTTATTAACTATACGAAATTATCCAAAGAACTTATTTCGTATCACTGGGACTATACGAGTACTGATGTCAATATTATATTTAAAAATCTAATAAGCAATGTGCAGAATGCAATTAATAAAATTAAAGAAGAAAAAACTGTATATCTAAGAAAACATCCAACACCTTGGTTTAATAAAAAAATTTTGGACGTTAGAAAAAGAAGGGACGATGCATACAAGAAATTTACCATTTCAAAAAAAGAAGAAGATTGGAACGATTATAAGAAAAATCGCAACATTTGTGTTTCAGTATTAAGGGAAGAAAAAACAAATTATTATGAAAAACAAATTGATAATAATAAGAAAAACAGTAAAAAAATGTGGAAGACTTTAAAAAATTTGGTCAAACCAACTACAAGAACGGAAATAAAAGAAATTATATTTGAAGACGGTAAAATATCAAACATAAATATTATAGCTGAAAAATTAAACTCATACTATATCCAGAGCGTTGAAGAAATTATTATCTCAATAAATGTTGGAAACCATTCGATTTGTCCAAAAATTTCTAGAAATAAAAATATTATACAAACATTTTCTAAAGTAACTCTCAATCATTTAAGAAAAATGATAAACAATTTAAATTCAAATGAAAATTACAGTGAGGTTTTAACAAAGAAATTGATGAAAGAATCATTTGGAGTTATTGGATATTATCTACTTTACTTTATTAATGTTTGTTTAAACAATGGGGAAATTCCATCAGACCTTAAATGTTCATATATTACCCCGGTTCCAAAGATTAAAAATTCTAAACAATGGAACGAGATGAGACCAATAAATGTTTTATGGGACATAGAAAAATTAATAGAAGAAGTAGTTTATGAGCAAGTTATAGATTTTTTAGATGAACACAAAATTTTAATTCATTCACAAGCTGGATTTAGAAAAGGGTATTCAACTGAAACAGCCATCCAGTATGTAGTTGAAAATTGGAAAAGAGATTTGGAGAAAGAAAAATATATTATTGCTGTATTTCTTGATTTTAAAAGAGCTTTTGAAACGATTAATAGGGACATTTTACTTCAAAAATTATTTGAATATGGTATCAGGGGTAAAGTTTATCAATGGATTAAAAATTATTTAAATAATAGGACACAGACAACAAAAATTGGTAATATATTTTCAACAAAAAAATTAAATAACATAGGAGTACCCCAGGGAAGTATTTTGGGTCCTTTATTTTTTATTTTATATATTAATGACATGCCATTAGTATTAAAATTGGCTAAAATTCAAATGTTCGCAGATGATACTCTTATTTATATTAGTGGTAAAAATATTTTGGAAATTTTGGAAGTTTTAAATTCAGAACTTGTTTTATTGTCAAATTGGTTAAAAGTAAACAAATTAAAATTAAATGTTTCCAAAACAAAATGTATGGTTATGGGTTTAAATTTGAATTTAACCAATTTAAATATTTTAATTGATGGAGACAGATTGGAAATAGTTAACTCATTTAAATATTTAGGTATAGTAATTGACTCAAAATTAAAATTTAATATCCAATATGAAAATTTAATTTCTAAAATTGCGGGAAAAATGAATTACTTTAAAAGAATAAGTTTCAATTTAAAATTTTATTCGAAAAAAATTATTTATAATACTTTAATTTTGCCATATTTTTTATATTGTTCTACAATTTTATTTAACGCTGATGAAGGTGTAATAAACAGATTACAAATTTTACAAAATAAAGCGATGAGAATTTTACTTAATATGGATAGATATTCAAAAATTAATATAATGTTAAAAAAATTAGAATGGTTAAATGTAAAAAATTTAATATTATTTTTGGTTTTGATATTTATTTACAAAGTTCAAAATGGTATGTTACCTTCACATTTAAAAGAGTTTACTGTTCTAAATTGTGATCATCATAATTATTTAACGCGAAATAACAATAATTTTTTTCTTAATACTTTTTCAAAAAACATAGCTTATAAATCGGTATTTTATAAAGGGCTTATTGAATTTAATAATTTAAATAAATCAATTAAAACACAAAAAAGCTTAAAATCATTCAAACAGGGTTTAAAAAAATATTTATTAAAACAACAAGAAAAATAAAAATGTTTCAAAAGGTCATTTAAAATTGTATTAAAAAAAATTAAAAATAATTATTTAAATGTATTAGTAGCCATGTGCTAAATAAATCTTGTTACTACTACTACTACTACTAATATTTTTTTTTTTTAGTTTAATGTAGGTACGCTCAGGAAAATAACTTGTACAAAAATTATATTTCATAGGACACTTTAAAAAATTCTAAAAAAGTAACAAAAAATGCCGAAAAATAACAATGAAGTTAAAAAAGTTATTCTAATTTTCGAAAAAAGTATGCAATTTAGAAAAATCTTTCAAATAAATTAGCTTTAGAATAATCTAATTGCCTACACGAGCGATCTAATTCGCATTACGGAATGTACATTAAAGTGTATCGATTTTTGGTTGGATTGTGCTTTTGCAAAAAAACATGTTTTCAAGAAAAATATGGCTTAGTAGTTTAAGGGCAAAAACTGCCTAATATACTGCATAGTTTATCATGACAGTTGAATACGACCTAATAATTTAATTGAGATTTTTACTAACCATAAAATCGATAAGGTAAGGTGGGGTAAGATCGCACGTAATTTTGATTAGCATAAAATTACGAGGGCATAGTATGAACAAATGAAACCGAAATGTTTTGAAAATTTATAGATGGTAGCTTCAAAGTGTAAGTTAAAAATATATTACATAAAACCTAAGAACAGATCATAAAAAACTTCTTAAGAAAAAAAATAAGGAAAAAATGCACCTGTCCGAACTTACCCCGGAACTTGGGGAAAGATCGGATAACGATAAAAATCATCATATAAATGCTTTGTAAACAGATGCAGAGTAAGACCGAATTTCGAACTTGCCTCATGACATAATTTCTTGCTATTAGAAACACCAAAATATATAAATTTCTTCTTATCTAATATACGTATATATTCGAACTTACTCCGCATATTGACAAAAATAGTAAAAAGACCAGATAAAAGGAACAAATCTTTATTTTTGATATAAAAATAAAATTAAACTTAAAACAAATTTTTATTTTTTTATATTAAAATGAAATTGAAACATTAACAAATGTTTAGGTCGGAAAATTCTACCTCAAATGTAATTTGAATGTAATTGTAATTTCGCTGGGGCAAGATCGACCATCGAACCACTCGATCTTGCCTCACACATGACATATACAGGGCAAGATCGGACATACTCTAATTTCATTTAAAATTAAGGTTATGAATAATTTATTTTCACCTGTTTACAAGGGTAACACAATTGAAACTGAAAATGCTAATATAATAGTGTTCACTTACCTATTAACACAAAATCAATTGGTGGGGTAAATTCACTGAAATAGCCTTAAAAAATGCAAAAATTGTTAATACTTCCAACGCAATGATCCAGATCAGACGCCGTCTGGGTAAACACTGCGCACATTCGTTTCCTTCACGTAACGACAGGTTGCCGCGCTGTTGCTAAACTTATGTGGTTTCTAATGGGCTTGTTCGATCTTACCCCGCATCCGATCTTACCCAACCTTACCTTAATGTAAAAAAAAAATTCGACGAGCGTGCTTAAGTTAGTAGGTTATTTTCCGCACACATTTTCATTATTTATAAAAATACGTTTCAAATTTTTAGAACTGCATAATTATATAAAAAAATAAGGAGACTTACATCTACATATGAAGCATTTACATAATCACTATCATGTTCACCCTCTATGGTGTCTAATACTACCCTGTTATAATCATCTGGAACAAAAGAAAAGTACATAGTAGTGAAGTATACAATTTATTAAACTATTTTTTATTTTATACTATTTTTCTGTAATTGCATGGCTACCAACTGATTACTAATAGTAATAGTATTGTAGTTATTAATTGTTATTCCTAGACACCACTTTGTGTATTTGTACGAGATTTCAATTAAAATAATTCTCACTCTCAGTCCGACCATCAATCCTTGCAATTTGCCATTACACGATCAGTATTACTGTCATTCCATTATCAAGACAGTCTGACTGATTGTGTAGGGTCTGCAAGACGTCACTACCTTTAATGGAATTTGAAAAAATAAAATAGCTTTATTTAAATAATAGTTATAAATTGACGACTTTGTTGAACTTTTTTATTGTAATTCCAACAATCTTTAAAATTTCCCTATCACGCTTGCGGAGATGTTTGATACCATTTATTTAATAAACCGTTTCCTGGAAAATACTTTTCTATCGTTCGCAATTTTGTTTGATATTTGCTGAATATCTATTTCTCAAAGACAATAAATATTTTCTTCCCAAAATTTGTAAAATTGAATATATTAGTGCCCTCTTTTTATTAAATTCAAAAGGAAAAACATTCGCAAGAGGCCAAGTCGTAATCTCTATTTTTTTGTTACACTTAGGCAGTCCTCACTCGGAGAAACTTAAAAAAACTGTATTAGGAGACTGGGCGTGGGCGACTAGGCTACTCAAGTTGCCTCTAATCCTCACATAGCCCATACTATAGTCACGGAGTCGCGAGCTAAATGCCGCACATTCATGAATTTCACCTTAAAAATTTGCCCAACATTTTTTATTTTGCGTCACTCAAGAAACTGGAGTAGCGTGGCGACCAGCATTCTGAGTAGCGAATAATCGGGTTGCCCGGTCTCCTAGTCACCGCAACGCGCCATGTGAGTAGCGCCATTCAAATGTACCGGGTGATTCATTAAGGGTGACGAGCGGCCATATCTCGGAAACGACTGGGCACAAAAATTCAGGAAAAAACAATTATAACTGGTGTGGCCATGAGAAAAAAAAATTTAATTATTTTAATAAAGAACGATATGCCTGAGGAGAAAAACGCATTTTATGCAGAATTGACCAGGCTAATCCGAAATAATATCCGCATGGAAAAATATCAGTGGCGTTCCACTTTTTTTCTAAAAATTATATAACCGCTTCTCCTTTTTCATTTAAAGTTTATTGAAATTATTCTATTGGCGATAACGCTGAAATGAACGGAGATATCGAGCTGCGGTTTTAATATTTTTTCCAGCAAATTTCATCCACTTTTCGATTATGGTATCAAAATTATACCGTATGATTTATTTTTTCGGAGTAAAATCAAAAAATGTGTTATTATTACAAATTGAGCTTTCTAGCATATTTTTGAGAACTATTATGGACAACTAAATACGAGGTGTGAAAGTGCATACATTTCTCTTCCAAACAGTCTTTAGTTTGCTATAATCAGATAAGTCGTTTATAAGTTACAGCGATTTATTTATTTTATTTATTTATTTATTTAATTTCCCAACCAACTTTACAAAAGTTTATTACAGGGAAATTTCTAATTAACAAAAAAAAAATTTTAAGATTAAGAGTCAAAATTATACAATAATTATAGTATCATATATAACAAAGAGAACAGTAATATGTTATATTTTTAATAAATGTTTTTTAAATAAATATTTGAACTTTTTTATATTGATTGTATTTTTAATTTTTTTTGGAATATTATTATAAATTTTTATACCATCATAAAAAATTGATTTTTGTCCAAAATTGGTTTTTATTTTTACGATTTTTAAATTTTTATTTTTTCTTGTATCGTGTTCATGAAAAGTTGTGCTATCAATAAATTTTATTTCAGAAGTTTTAATCTTTTCATTGATTGAGTGAATTAATATAGCTACTTTTAATTTATATAAATTTTCTATATCCAGATAATTATTTGGTTTATATAAATTTACAGTAGGCTCTAAAAATGGTAATTTATGAATGCATTTTATGGCTTTATTTTGAAATTTTTTTAAAGGATTGATATTTGACAAACATGCAGAACCCCAAACTGATATTAAATATTGCAATTTTGAATATATTAATGCAAAGTAAATATTTCTTAAAAATTTTAATGGGATGTAATATCTTACTTTGTATAAAGTGCCAATTAAAGGAGCAATATTATCTCTTAAATTATTAACATGTGTTCTCCAACTTAAATTTTCATGTATATGTAAACCTAAAAATTTTATTGCATTTGAATATTTTATAATATGTCCATTAAAAAGTAATTGCAATTTATATCCAACATAATGCTTTGTTTTAGTTATTATCATAAAAGAAGATTTTTCAAAATTTAAAGTTAACTGATTACACTTTCAACCGCTTCCCCCCTTTTATTAAAGTCGGTACGCCAATGATGAGCATAGGACCAAAATGATGCATAATTGCTCAAGCTTTTTAATGGTGTTATCAAGATATATCTTAATGTGGAATTTTCGGAGATATGTAAACTTTTATAATTTACTTTTCAATTACGCCCTCTTGCGGCAAAATGCCGAACTTAAAAATTATTTCTAGGATTTTATCATATCCACTTTAGTTACAATTTTTTTTTCCTGAATTTCTATGCCCAGTAGTTTCCGAGATATGGCCGCTCGTCATCCTTAATGAATCACCCGGTACATGCTGTATGACTTAGTCACCGAGTCTCCTAGTCTCGTCTCCACGATATTATAGTTTCCTTTAAGTTACAGGCCTTACAGAAATTTTTGATAGCTAGGCAAAATTATTACAATATGACTTATTTCAAATACTTACAAGGAATGCATTTTTGGTTTTGGTTCTTTTCTAAATTACTTTTTTTAGTACCATGCCGACAAGAATGAGGCTCCGTCTTCTCAGCAATCTGAAAAAATTGTAAATATAAAGGTTATTAAATAGTAAATAAATTGAATAATTTGTGAGGGTCTAACAAAGACACAGATGTCGCTCCGTGCAACATCTTACCGGTGTATCCCACCAAATACTGCTTAAACAGTTTTGAGTTATTTCTTTCTTTCATCGGATCCTAGCTCTACTGATGAGCCATGATATGGCGAAACGCGTCTAGGGATGGATCTGACAAAATGAACGGCAAATCTTTATTTGTTTTAATATAAATAGTGATATGCATTGTTAAAATCTTATGTTTATGCTTCTGTCCGAAATCGAGCTACTGAGACTCTACTTCTTTCGATTCATTTTTTGTTACATAATTTATTCAATTGTTGTTATTAAATTTACAGTTTAAAATATTTGACGATAGCAAACGGTGACGGGGGTATTATTAAAAATGAAAAGGAAGTAATAAGTTATTATTACTAATCATTATAGTAGAAGAGCGCGACCTGTCGCCGTGGAACAGATAAAGGGGTACAATGTTTATAAAATAGAAATAGAATGTATGTTGTCGGTATGCCCTGTAAAATAGGAGGCAGCCTAGTGCAGCGATAACGTTCGAGAAAAAGCTGCCTAAACCATGTGAAGGATTCAGTTCGGATAGTGGCCTATAGAAGGATGCCTGTACTCGTATCAATACGGATGGATTGAAGGACGCCCTAATTCAAAGGACTAGGTAATACGGACGGTATCCCGTATGGGACGCTTCCAATTCTGATCCCGATGGATTGGGGTGGCTCTGCGGCAACATTCTTTAAGTCATACCGCTGAGACATATTAAGTTGCTCCCATCAAGCTTTGTGGTGGACAAGAAGTGTCAAACCAGACCGTACAAACTGTGCCGTGAATAACATCTGCCAGAAAAATTGTGGTTCGAAACCCACATTAAATTGTAGGTCCCGTTTGGCTGACATTATCCAGACGTAAAATGGGGTTGGAAAAAAGGTTAACACTAACACACTTGCTTGGCGCTAAGCCTTCCCTCAACAGCCGTTAAATATACACTGTATATTAAATAGAGATTGAGCTTATGCCCTATAAAAGAGATATTTTAATTTTTTTCCTTGTAATTTTGCCTATACAGTAGAGTTCTGTAAACCTGATGCATGAAAAAAAAATAGTCATAGGTAATGCGCTAGGGTTGATGTCTTGATTATGTTTTGAGCCAGTACATTTTTTTGTCAGTAATTCATGATATAACAATGTTGTCATTTCGTGATAAGGTTCCGGATTCGTTGAAAATATTAAGTTCTCAAGCACAGAGAAATTATGACCCACGCCCTCTCCAAAAAGGGACATTTTTAAACAAAGTGGTACGTATGTTCATACGATAAAGCGATGGATCAGAAATTCACACAAAATCCACTGAATCAATAGATAGGGATTAGACCACAGCAAAAGTTTCATTGGGGATCCAGACCCAAGACTTACGAAACAGCTGCTTCAAATAAACAGGAATCAGCTGAGAACAATTACAGGAATTCTGACAGGACACATGGATGTCAAGAACCATCTGCACAGAATGCAACTGTACAATGGAGATATTGACTGCAGATGATGCGGACAAGACAGAAAATCTGTACAGCACATAGTTTGCCATTGCGAGTCACTAGATCGGACGAGGCAACAAATACTCGGGCGACCAAAACTGGAACCAGAGGACATCCTTACCCTCGCCCCAGTTGACCTACACACACTAGTGCAAGGAACTGGGATCACGGAGTGGGTGTAACAACCAAACAGGGTGAGCACAATGGGCAAAATCTGGCCTAAGTGCATCCAGTGCACGGATGGACTCTCGGAAGAAAAAAAATATTTATAAGATATTTTTCAGGACTACCTGTGGTTGTGATCTGCCAAAAATAAAGCTTTTTCAGTATTTTGTGCATTCGAAGGATTTTTTGTTAACAATGGAAAATTTTATTTTTTAAGATTGCAACACTGTTCATCTTTATAAAAATAAAGAAATTTTTTAAGCAATAAAAACGCATATGAAATCATGCATCAGCACACTTATTAAAGACAGGAATGTCTCTTTGGGTTTATTACCTAAAGAGTTTCCAAAATAAACAATATAAAATAGTAATATGTCTTTAAACATAAAACAACTTAAAGAGGTGTGCAACTTTTAACAATAAAAATGTTTGTTAGGTATATTCACACTTACCTAAGAAAATAAATATACATACCTCAAATTCTAATTTGAAAAGGACTGGAAATTTTCTTCGTTGATCACATAATTTCATAAATTCTGAGATTTCGATAGGTCTATCGCTGATTGTGTCAGCCACTGATCCATTTTCATCTGAAAAAATGAAGATTTCCATATTCAAAAAGACAAAAAAAACTCTACAGAACTTCAAGGTCTACATTGCACTAATTAAATAATAATTGATATTTGTGTTAAAAAGTTTTACTGTGAAATTGTAAATCGATAAAAGTTTTATTAGTAGATTTAATTTGTAGCCGTTATTTTTATTATGGTTGAGCCAGTCTTAGATTTTTTGAAGAGGTAGGTTTAATTTTTACATCTGTGCTTAGAACAAATAATCATCATGGACCACTGATCTCGATTAATTGATAATAAAGACAACTTTGTTCTTGTCTTATCACTATTTTTTTAGAATTCATCCACTGGCGGTATGTCAAGCCATAATACCAAAGAAACAAATTGTAAATTCAATCTTTAATTATGTGACATTAAAAAAAAATTTTCTCAAATGTTGTCATATCAGAAGTTACGGGTTTAATAGAATGCGTCAATTTCATAACATCCTGTATAAAAAATCACGGTCAAATTTTATCAATTTTTTTTATTGTTCATACGGTCTGATGATGCTAGTTTCAGGCGAAACATGTAACAAAAATAAACAGACAGAAAAATATTTGAAGCCGGGACTTTTTTCTTACAAAATATCAAATATCAAGCCTCTTTAAGTAAAAATGAACGGATTTTTTCGGTAATATTTTTTTTTGGTTTAGCTCTAAATGTTCAGGACCGTAACGATATAAAAAGTTAACTTAATAAATGTGCTATTAGATGACGAAACGTAAAAATTTTTAAAAACTTTAAATTGTGATAAATTTCTAAAGCTTAGAAGTCCCTAGAACTGTATTTAAAATTACAGGCCCGTAGTTAAAAAAATTGACTTGAGGTTGGTATTTAAAGAAGGAAACATTGAATTTGAAAACTAATAACGCCATCTTGTAGAACATAAAAGACGACTATAAAAAATGTTTTTTTCCAAGTCAAAAATGAAGACGCAAAAAATTTAAAACTAAAAATAGAATTTTTTTTTTTGGATCTCCGACAGCATATAATATTTACACTATTCTTTTACCAAACTATGAAGCCCCAAAATGCGCAACTTTGCCTAAATTTAACCATCTTCGTATCTATTACGATTATTTTGTACAATTTTCTAGTAAACATTTAAAATAAATATTTTGTAATTTAAATGAGAGTTTTTTTAATTTGAAAATTATCTTTACTAATGTTTTATCTTGTTAAAAATAATTTTTAGGATATTTTAAAGTTGTGTTTAATGTCCTTGCAACAAACATGAAGTTTGTGATTCCTTATAAATTAAAAAGTTAAGTTAATTTTACAAATATGCTTGAATTTGAACAAAGATATGTGAAATTGATTTGATTTTGTTTAATTTATGAAGGTCTTTAGGGTGAATATAAAAAACAAATTTTTGGGAAATAATTAATATTTTCAAAAAAATTTTGTTTTTTATTTTAGGAGGTCATATTTCAAACCGATCCATAACTTTTAATTCTAAACCTTTTTTCTTAATAACATTTTGCTAAATTTTCTGAAATAGGGGTACTTTATTCTTGTAGAAGTTTTATATTTTTTGCCCTACCCTGTACACCGTTTGACGTGCATTCATTCCAAGTACACCTGATATGATTATCGAAGATGCGCCAACTTTTATCAAGAATAAAATTTTCTGAGAAATCGGTAATAAAAAAATTTCCCATATGTTGCACATTTAAATGACCACACTGTATAAAGAATCCCCACACGGTCAATTTTTATAGACTTTACATTTTTTGTTAGTTGGACGTTAAACTTAAAATGTCAGTTTAAAATTGGGTTTTGAATCAATTTATTTTACCATCACAAATGTAAAAAACCATTTCGTATCGAAAATATTACACAAAATCGCCCACAAATAAAACCATAAAACCGACATTTTTTAAATTTTAAAATGTGACAAAAACAGAATTTCTGTTCGAACTCTATACACGCCCGAGTTGATGCGAAAGAGGAATAACCTTTTTCCAGTTTTTAAATTTAAATTAACTTAATTAGTTTTCGGGTCAACTCTCGACTACGCCAAAAAGACACTTTTAAAAACTAATCAGCCATAAAAATTTGACGCTTGAACAGCTTTTATAGATCAAACGAATTTTTGTCATTACCCACAAACTAACTGGAACACTGCAATTTTAGGATAACGGGTTATTCTGAGTAAATAATGTGAACTGCGAATCAGATATATGATGCAGCAATGAAGATAACACGGATTTTTTAATAACTATCCCGTTAACTATCCCAAATTTTGTATATGAAGCTTCTAATATTTAGCTATTAAAATAAAAGCTTTATTTCCCGTAAAAAAACCAACCATGTAGAGAACGCCTAAAGTAAATAGACTGGGCGTGAGGCCTGCACGGATCAAGTTTTCATCTCGGGCCTTGACGCGACCAGGCCCGGCTCTCGGGCTCGGGGTACACGTAACGAACCCATGTATTATAGTAATATACTGCATAATTATAACAGGACAGCTCTCAGTGGCGGCTCGTCAGGTGAAGTAGGTGACCAAAAAAAATAAATAAAACCAGGAGGAAATGTTTTCGACAATATTAAATATTATTGTACCAATATGGCTACCATTTTAGCCCTTAAAATATTATGTTCGAAATAATAATATTAATTTAATCCGAATATAGCTATGCATAATAGGGCCACGGTTAACTCCGATGGATAATAATTATACACTCTCGTGCATTTTGGCCCCAGTCGACCGCCGTGTTCTCTACTCAACAGCATTGGAAGGCAAGCAGAGCCATCCAGTCAAGCGGTTTTGTTTTCTCGTCGCTATGGTTACGTGACTTCACTGGCGTCCGAAACGCGACACGTCACGCGGCATCATGAATAAATTTGCATTTTAAAGAAGTGCAATTTGAAAATAGATCAGTCGTATACCATTGTTTTATCATAGGTTTTGAACAAAATCAAAATACTATGCTTTAAAAGAAAACGCTAGACCTCCACCAAAGAATCGATCTGATTTACAAAAACTAGCTATGTAAGTACGTAATTAAAATATAACTTAGTCAATGTTTGTTTAAGTACCCGCACTATACGTAGCTCTTCACCATTTTTTAGGACCGTGAGCCGCCACTTACAGCTCTTAAGTTAATAAAAGTATACCACTCTACTAGTTCACCACATCGAATATGATTTTAACCACTGGGGGATTTTTTACTATTAGCACACGCCACTGATTGAGAGATTATTTCATCGAATCTTACAAAATGAGGAATTTTTTTAATTCTATTTCGATCGCAACCCTGTATATTATCTAAACTATACATATATTGTTGGCAAGGTCTGTTTTTATAGATTATTTGTCAAGGATATTGTGACACGTGGAAAATTCGACGGGCGATAGGAAGATGCTAAGAAAAATACGTGCGAAAATTGGTCTCAAGGGAAAAAAGGTCGCCCGAGGCAGCAAATTAAATGTGAATAAAAAGTAGAAGATAATAGTCCCGAAAAGATTTATTTTGCACGTAAGATTTCTCGTAATAAATCTTATTACAAACAGATTTAGTTTAGGTTGAATTTAGTTTGAAAAAAATTAAAGTTTGATTTAGGTGCTGAATAAAATGTGCTTTGGCATCTAATAAATATGTTTTAGAAAGTAAATTAAAACGTGATTTGAACTGTAGAGATTAAATTTAGAACGATTTATTTAATTATGTAATTCGTTTGTGCCAGTTTTTAGTTTTTGAGGTAGGCTTAATTTTTAATTACTTTTACAAACCCAAGTGTTTACTTGTCAATTGATTCGATGCGATTGCATGTACAAATCCACCAATAGCAGGCGGGAAATTTTTTTTAAATGATGAATTTTATTTCTTATTAGAACAAAGCGGTATTAAAACATTTTTCTGCAATGAGATTTATATCAAAATTTGCTGGTTTATTTTCTTAATATCCTGTATACATATGTAGCTTAAGTACTACGAATATGTTTGTAAAGTGGAAAGGAATGATAACCCAACCTTTCTATTATATATCGTAATATCATGAAAACAACTAAGTGCGTTTCATATCTTCGATCATTGAGGAGCTTAATCATACTGGTTTAGAATTCGTTGTGTATCACATTTTGAAAAATTATAAAGTCTTTACTAAAATAGAAAATTACCCTAAAGAACTGTGTGAATATTGCGGAGAACTTAACACTTAAAATGCATATTAATTAATTTTTTATTGCATTAATGATAATGTGAATTATAAGTGAAAATTCAATAATTTGGCAGTTTCGGAGAAATCGGCGCATAAATATACTAAAATATCATTAAAACTACTAGGCGTGTCTCATTTTTTTAATCAATAAAGCCTAGTCTAGGTTTATTATGTGTAATTTTAAATTTTTAAAAATTTTATCAAATAAAGTTGATTTTACTTTTGTAATTTGTAGCACACTGTATAGTGCTACAAATTCGTGTGCGTACAAGGTGATCTCGAAAACGGTAAGAGATACGAAGATGGTTAAATTGAGGCAAAGTTGCGTATTTTGGGGCTTAATAATATAGTGAAAAAAATTCTAATTATTCCGATGGCTTTCGGAGATATCAAAAAAAAAAACGAAAAATTTTCATTTTTTTGTGCTTTTATTTTTGACTTAATGAAGAAACAAAAAACACTTTCTTATAGCCGTTTTTTATGTTCTACAATATGGCATTATTAGTTTTTAAATTGGACGTTTCGATCTTTAGATACCGACCATTAATTTTTTTTTAAATACGGACCTGGAATTTTAAATATAGTGTTAGGAATTTATAAGCTTTAGAAATTTAATACAATGTACCTACACGTTTTTCAAATTTTAAGGTTTTGTCATCTAATAACACATTTTTCAAATTATCTTTTTCCTTTCAGTAATGAATAAACCGGACCATACGGTCCTGAACATTCAGAGACAAACTAAAAAAAACAAAAGATTTTTGATTAGAAAAATTCATTCATTTTTACACAAAGTGGCCTGATTTTTGATATTTTGTAAGAAAAGAGACCCAAAGTCTCGGTCTCAAATATTTTTCGGTCTCTTTGTTTTTGTTTCATGTTTCGCCTGAAACTAGCATCATCAGATCGTATAAACAGTAAAAATTTTAAAATTATTTTTGAAACAAACGTAAGAGCATTACAGTAACATAACTAGACTAACACTCCAGTTACCTTTTTTTTACCCGAGAGCATTATATAAAATACTAATAAAAAATAAAATTACTTCTCAACTCAAAACTTGCTTACTTCCTAAAGTATTGTGACGGCAAATCTTTTTAAAAAAATAAACGGCCTAAACAACATAACTTCCTGTAATATAATTTTAATATTTAAGTTATCCAAAAAATAATTGCCAGGGCCGTAAAGAGAGGATAATTTGAAATACTAGTGATGTGTTATTTGATAACAAAACGTTAAAATTTTAAAAACCTTTAAATTGTATTAAATTTCCAAAGCTTAGAAATTCTTAAAACTATTTTAAAAATTTTAGGTCCGTATTAAAAAAAATGAATTGAGGTTGGTATCTAAAGAACGAAACGTCCAATTTAAAAACTATTAACGCAATATTGTAGAACTAAAAAACGGCTATGAAAAAGTGTTTCTTGTGTCTTTAGTCAAAGACAAATGCGCAAAAAATTAAAAACCAAAAATGAAAATTTCGGTTTTTTCGGATATCTTCGAAAGCAATCAGAATAATTAAAAATTTTTTTCACCAAATTATTAGGCTCCAAAATACGCAACTTTGCCTCGATTTATCCATCCTCGTATCTTTTACCGTTTTCGAGATCTCTTTGTATGCACATGAATTTGTATAGTTTAAAATTATGGACTCTTTCGATCAAAAACCACACCCAAAGAACATATTTTATTTTATATCATTTATTGACTTTTAAGTAGACTACTCACTTCTCCTTTAACATCTTACCGGTGTGTCCCACCAAATACTGCTTAAGCAGTTTTGAGTTGTACCTTTCTTTCGTCGGATCCTAGCTCTACTGATGAGCCATGATATGGCGAAAAGCGTTTAGGGATGGATCTGACGAAATGAAAGGAAAAATATTTATTTGTTTCAGCACTAGTTTTTGGAACTTAAACCTATATCTTCGTGTTAGCGCTGCTTGGCGGGACTCCTGTATTGTGACGGATATATTTACAGGTGATTTCCTCTTAACATTTGCCTTATTTCTATAAGTTTGTTAAAGGTGCTGGTATGCTCAAGAGTGTCTAACAACAACACAGATGGCGCGCCGTGCCATATCTTACCGGTGTGTCCCACCGAATGCTGCATAAGCAGTTTTGAGTTGTTCCTTTCTTTCGTCGGATCCTAGCTACTGATGAGTCATGATAAGGCAAAACGCGTCTAGGGATGGATCTTGGAGCTTTTTAGAAATTTAATCGCTCGTATTTAAAAAACGGGTTTGCAAATTATATATTTTTATAATCAGGAAAGAAATACCTTTCATAAAAATAAAAAAAATATATAGGGCGTTTCATTCAAAAAACAACTCTACCTGTGTTTAAAGCCAAGTGAAAAGGAGGATCGAGATTTATCTCATTTTAAAGGTTTATGTACGCTCAATTCAACCCTCAAAGTTGACGTATTGTGTACAAACATACACAGACTATTTGTACTATTCCAATTAGGGATTCTGTTTGAGTTAGGCGGAATTTAATATTGCTTAGGCCCTACCCTAAACAAATACCAATAAGTGTATAAAAGCTTGGTTGTTAATCCTATTAAATTATTTTTCAATGATCTCGCGTTACCTGGAAAATTCGACAAGCTCTAAAGAAAACACTGAAACAAATGTGGAATTTGATTTTTAAAATAGAAAGGCCACCAAAAGCAGATCTAGTAACCTTAATAAAACCTATAAAAAAAAGACCTAAACGATAATAAACTGCTGGACAATTGCTTTCGAGCAAGAAAAATTTCGCCTTAATTGTAACAGTTAATATTTTCTGAACCAGATATGATATCGACCTAGGGTTTTGAATGGTTGATAGATTCATCCCTTGGAAAACAATTGTCAATGTTGGATTTTCTTTAACTGTCAAAAAATTTTATATACAGGGTGTTAAAGAAGACGATGATTTTTGCTCCAATTTTAATGGCGTGTAACTTTCACAATAATATTTTTAAATTTTATCTCTCCACGTCAATTGAATCACTGGTTCATAGCAAACATAGTATTTTGTCAAATTTTTGATATCTGCTATATTTTAAGAAATACCGATTTTTTGGAAAACCTTGCTTTATTTCAACTTATTGGTAGCTGCGCGTTGTATCGTGCAAACTTTGCGAGTGATTATTATACCTTATGAAAAGCTTAATTATGTTCAGTAACAATAGTTGTACCTAAATGTTATGATGCACAGTGGCGTACTTATAACCACCTATATGTCCATGGTTTACGAGTATTTCTCAATTTTTCACGATTGTTTTATATTGGAAAGTACGCGCCCCTAGATAAGATAAATTTTTTCTATCGCACTACATATCTATCATCATATGATGACTACATTAAAAGGGATCCTTAAAATTAAGTAACGCTAGTTTGAGTTTGATGGGATTAATACCTTGTAGGCCCTCCTCGGATGGACGGGGTTTGGTTTGACGGCAGATAGTGATATTTAATATCAAAGTATCTTTCAATATAAGTTTAATTTTAGGAATAGTGTTAGAAATTTAAAAATTAATAAATACATTTTTTCCAAAAATATTAAATTAGAAAAATTATCTTTGTTAAAATTTTATAACACACTGTACACTGATGACGATAAACTAATAAATAAGAAAAAACTATTTTTCTTTGTATACTTTTGAAATATTTTTATTAATACATATCATATTTTTTTAATTTATTCAATCATAAATTATAAAAAAATTTAAAAATGTTTTTTCTGTCTAACCTCATATAGTTATCTTAAATCTGATATTCGAAAATGTAGTTTTAGTACAAGCAAAATTGATTCAATAAATCAAGGAATTGAAAATTAGAATCGACAAAAAAATACAAAAAACTAAAAATTTTGTTTCTGACAAACCCTGTATAGTAATCGCAAATCTCATGTTTGAAATTGTAGTTTTAACACAAGCACCCTTTTTTTTAAATAAGCGTTTTTTCTATAACTACTAATAAAAAAGTTTTTTCTTTTCCAAACTCTATTCGTGGTCACTTATGTATATAATTTCAACAGTTCCATCTTTTTAAAATTATGCATTTTTTTAAAAATTGTATAGTTCCTAGCTATAACTAGGGCAAATATAATTTAAAATTTGAGGACCTATTTATTTTATTATTACCAGTTAATATTATTTGTAAATTAAAAATTAAATAATAATAATTCAAAATAAATGCTTGAAAAATTGACATTTAATACAATGCTAACACTATTTATATTATTTATTTTAAATTGTAAATAATTGTACATAACCAATAACGCGATTTTATTAATAATAAAACAAGCACTGTACTAAGAGAAAATATCTACATAACAACGTAAAACACAAGCTCCACCGATACTGAAAGCTTGGCGGCAGCTGTATATCATTTTAGATGTGTTAATTGGAAATTGACTGAGTTGTGTGGAGCGTTGATACTTTGTTGATCGCCGCGATATAATGGTGGATCAACCAGCAACATTTCAGCGTGATTTCACACAGCGTATCAAGTCGAGCCATGCTAGGTCGTTGATTTTACGCAGTTGTCATCGCGGTGTGACCCCAGAAAACTCGCTATCCTGGAGCGTTTAATACGTATTTGATGGCGCGGATTATCGAAAGGTTGTAAGAGAGTTGTAGGCAGTGCTGCTAATCATTCTGATCTATCGAACTTTATTTGTCCTTTTCCAATTAACTAAACAATAAAAATACTACAGCCAGTATCAAAAATTATATATTTCAAATGCTAATAGCTTAAAAATTAGTCCATTTAAACGTTTGGCTTGTTATACAAAATACGTTTAGAATCTGGAGAAAAATCACAAACTGCACTAACATTTTAAAGTTTACGGGCATTTTCTGTAATGCCGGAAGTAATAGAAAAGAGTCAATACTTTAAAAAAAGAGGACTCACAAATATAACAAAACATTCGTTAAAAAAAGTTTTGGTACCTTAATACCAAACCCGGAAACCCACATTAGTATCTTCAAAAAAATAATTTTGAGATGCAATCCCACATCAATAATCAACCGCACGCCACTGAAACATTTAAATATTGTGAATAATAATACTAATTAACATTTTAGTTTTAAACCAAATTGCTTAGTATATTTTTCAATCACTATTTCTGAAACTTAGCATGTAAATTCCTGGTTTGCATAGACAGTTAAGTGCTCAAAATAACAAGCCTAATGTTATATTCTATCCGCATACCAAAAGTGATGATTACATTAAAGGGGAAAATAATACACCTAACTTTTCTCATAAACACACATTTAAATTATTTAATCTTTTAATTTCTAAATTAATTGTTGCTATTTTGGGAAATTTTTTAAATAGTTTATTTTTTATCATTACATCATGTAATGTATGTATTCCGTTGTAATGGTGGTCTTGTGGAAATCATAGACTGATTATTGATCCCCCCCCCCTTCCCCCTCAGCAAAATCTTGTATTCGCCACTGTCTTACTGTGGTAGATTTAGTAACATTGCAAACGGTGTTGCTTCGAAAGTCCGAACATTAAAGTAATAGTTGTTTTACTTGTTACGCTAACCCATAGTTAATAAAGTTGGTGTATTGTGTTGTTAATAACTTGGACTAAGGTATTTAAACATAAAATCAAAGAAAGAAATTAAAAAAAAACTTCTTAAATAAATATAGCATATAAAGAATCCGACATAGACCAGCACAATGCTTGTCGCATAATGCTTTGACCCCTTGATCCTTACGCCTTTCTTTGTGTGGCTATTTTTATTTAATAATAGTTTTAAATAAATAAGATAATGTTGGATACATTTCTTTTAAAGTTGAATTTATGAATAAACTTATTTTACCAAATTATACATTAATCTAGTAAACCCTTGTGCATCATATTTTAACAAGTTATGAAGATTGATAAACTTTTGAGGATCGTATTTTAACAAACTATGCATATCGATTAAACCTGTTGGATCTTATTTTAACAAATTATGCATCCGGGACGTTTATATAGAGTCAGATTAAAAATGAATCGATCATGACGAGGTTATTTGTAATGGTCCAACCAACCTATTTAATCAGCAAAAAAATTGTTTAATTTTTAGTATGAGTAATTAAATATACAGGATCCTGCAATAGATAGTCACGCTTCTAAAGCTCCATTTGAAAAACTTGACAAAAATTAATTTAAAATGTGTCGTTTTTGAAACCTTTTTTAGAACACCCTATATAAAATAAATAAACAGAATTAGATTTATAATATCTCTAGATCTATTGTCATAAATTACGTCAAATACCATGGTTTAAAAAATTATTTTAGATGGTTTTTTTGATTATTTTTTCGAGGACCGTAAAACTTAATTTTTTTAGTTTTTAATTTATTACTCTTATGTCGGGTTGCACAAAGAATTTTAATAATAATTATTTAACCGGCAAGTTTGTCTGTGATATAAATGACTTTGACAGGCATTATATACTTACATTCAAAGGTGCGTGATTAGTAAATTAAAAATTAAGGTAACCGGGCCAGTATGATTATGAGAAAATTATTTCTGCCAATGTTACATCTGTCACAGTCAAACTTGCCGGTTAAATAATTATTAGTAAAATCCTTTGTGCTACCCGACATTAAAATACTAAAGAAAAATATATACAATTTTGGAAAATTATAAAGGACTATAATACAAACCTAAATATGCAATTAAATACTGAGTGTTTTATTTAAAAAAAATACAACTTTTTGTTATCACACTTTTTTGGGCCACCCTGTATATGGAGAAATATTTTCCAGAAATGCACCCTATAAAATAGTATAAGTCTTTATATGAATGAAATTCCTAATTTAATTCGTATGGAAGCTATAGAAGCCTGACACACCATTGCAGGACCCTGAATAACATGATTATGTTATAAGACAATTTTATGTTTATTTAATATTTGTGTTACGCTAACCAGTAGTTAATGAAGTTGGTTTATTGTGTTGCTAATAACTTGTGCTTTATTGGATATTCGGCTGTACCATACTAACTAACTAGGTTTGTTAAAGTAATTTTAAAATATATTTATTTCCATGGTATTGCCATAAAATATTATATATTATAATATACTATAATATATTGTTACAATATAACGATATGTATTTGACAACGATAACAATCTGATTTTCTAAAATTTAATCCATATAACATTAAAATTGTAGATATAACTTAATTTTGGTAAACAATATTTCATTGTTAACCGATAACAAGACAGATTTAAGAGTGTAGCAGTTTATTTAACTTGACAAAAAAAATTGCTTTTTCTTTAGTGCATAGACATCAATTTTCAAGTAACATTTTTGATTGTGACAATTAATCAGTCCCTAAATTCATCACTCAACTGTTCCTACATTTTCATCTCGATTCTCATGTTTTCAGGATAAAAGAACCAATTTATTTCCTTTGGCAGAGGGACATCGGGGTTGAATAACTCACATATTGATACAATTTAAATAGGATTCTTGTTTAGTGAAACTACTTGGCCCAGAGACAAGAGATTTAAATGAGTAAAGAATAATTTAAAAACCATTTTACCTTATTATTAAATTGAATTTGAATGTTAAAGGTGGTACCCCTCCCTGCATCATGCTTTATATTTTAACCTTTTTGTTGTGCTTTAAAAGATATATTCAAAGCTTATATTGAGTTTCGTTTTTCATATGCTGTTCAATATACACCAGTGGCGGCTCGTCAGATGAAATAGGTGAAGTGGCTCTTCACCAAAAAAAATAAAACCAGGAGGAAAGTTTTTCGACAATATTAAAAATTAATGTACCAATACAGCTACCATTTTAGTCCTTAAAAAATAATTATGTTCAAATTAATAATATTAATTTAATCCGAATGTAGCTATGCATAATAGGGCCTCGGTTAACTCCGATGGACAATAATTATAAACACTCGTGCATTTTGGCGCGCCCCAGCGGACCGTGTCCGCTAGCTTAAAGCAAGTGAAGACCCAACGTCCAACATGGCTTTGATATTCACCGTTGCTATGGTTACGTAACGTCAGTCACGTAAACAGCATGTAACAATTTGCATGATGATTCATCTAACCTTAAGGTATTTATTTTGAGGCTTTGCGAAACCCAAAGTTCTAGATATATAACTTATTTGAGTTGGGCTACATTCTTGGTGAAACAGAATTTCCATTGTGTGGAAAATAAAAAATAACTACTTGTTATGTTTCAACAATTTAATCAGTTTCCTGACACGTGTTTCGACCTTCTCAGGTCATTATCGAAGGAGTACAAGAAGATACTTACCAGTTAAAACGTAGTGATTCTAAACAAATAAAGACAATGCAAGTCCAAAACTCTACTGCCGTTCAAGAAACGTCATTGTCTCCAACCTTTAAACAGACACTAAGAGACGTTTTGTTACACGGGTTTTTAGTCTATGTTTGTATATCAATGAACCCGTACTATACCTAGCTCTTCACTATTTTTCAAGACCGCGAACTGATATACACACGATAGATTATAGATAGGGCTTATTTTTGATTATATGGTGCCCTAGGTCGGTTAGGCGTTAATCAATCCGGGGCCTCAATCATGAGCGCCCATAGAGCCAATGACAGGCGAGGAGGGGGAGAGCAACCATAAAAAAAAGTGGCCACGATGAGTGACTTCTAAAATCCACAGATTTAGGGGGGCACTGCCCCCTTCCCCTATGGGCACCCTTGCAACTTCATAGTATTTTTATAAATTCTATATTTTAAACGTCTATATCTTAAAAACTATTAAATTTAGACATATAACATTTTATAAAAAATAAGCTTAGAACTTAGCGGGGAATTAGAAAATAATACAATATATAGGGTGTTCTATTGAAAAAAAGCCTAAGTTATATTCGCCAGTTTTTTTTGGGCCACCCCGTGTACTCCAATATAATTTTAAAATGTGCACCTCAATGATCTCTACAATTTTTTCTTTTCGAATTTTTATCTAATTCTTAAGATTAAGGAGAAAATTAACTTTACTTTATCGTTTACTCACCCTGTATGTTTAAAGGTTTGAGACAATAATGTTTCTTGAATGATGAAATTGAATTTTTGACTTGCATTGTCTTTATCTTTTCTTAAATCACAACGTTTCAAGTGGAGGTAGAGATAATTAATATTAGTTTCTGACCTGTCATGTTATCTTTAACCCAACTTAGGTGAGCTAAGACATTTCAGTTTGAAGAAGTAGTCCATACTTGAAGTGAAATTGCAAGTTAAATGGGGAGAAATAATATTCTAACTCAACCTTCACTAGGATATATTTAAAGAAAAAAATATTTATTTCACTCTCTACATGTTTCGAACGTATAAACGTTTATCTTCAGGAGTAGCATAATTGATATTGAAAAAGTTATTAAGTTAGGAAATTGTCAGTGACATCATCATAGAGCTTTTGAAGAAATTAATTGAATAAAGAAAAATGTTGCAGAACTTCCATAGAAGTAGGAGAGAAAAACATACTACCAAGTTATATAGATAAAGTTGGGATAACGGTTGATAATTTTCAAAAATTCAAACTGACATTCAAACCGACTTTAGCGGTGACGCATATTATTGAAGGAAATATTCTTGTTAGACCGTGTAAGAATAAAAAATTACATGTGGTTATAGGGCAGACGTATAGTATGAAAAACTTGTTGTGAAGGTTAAGAAAAATTTTATAAAAACGTTGGAAAAAGCATTGTGAAAATATTTTGAAAATTTTTTGGAGGAAGTAACTAAACTAACTTTAACTTTCACTCTTAACTACATAAATTCTTAGGGAACTTAAACTCAATACTTTAGTTAGGTACTTCCTCCAAAAAATGTTCACAATGCTTTTTCCATAACCTTTTAAAAAAATTTCTTAACCTAAAACTCCATACTTAAGGTACTATCTCCAAAAAAAAATGTACAATGCTTTTTCCATAGAACTTTTACGTTTTTATAAAATTGTTCTTAACCTTCACAACTAGTTTTTTATACCATACATCTGCCCTATAACCACATGTAATTTTTCTTCTTACACCGTCTAACAAGAATTTTTCTTCAATAATATGCTTCACCACTAAAGTCGTTTTCATTTTTCAGTATCATTTCGACATAAAGGTTCTCACCTCGTCAGTTTGAATTTTTGAAAATTATCAACCGTTATCCCAACTTTATCTATATAACTTGGTAGTATGTTTTTCTCTCCTACTTCTATGTTTGTTGTTCTTCAATATTTTTCTTTATTCAATTAATTTCCTCAAAAGCTCTATGAGGATGTCACTGACAATTTTCTAACTTAACTTTTTTAATATAAATTATGCTTCTCCTGAAGGTGAACATTTATACGTTCGAAACATGTAGAGAGTGAAATAAATATTTTTTTCTTGAAATATATTCTAGTGAAGGTTGACTTAGAGTTAAGACATTTCAGATCCAGTAGCCTTAACACGGTTAATAGGAGAAGTCAGATTCAGACTAAGTTGTGATAAATCGTACGTGAAACTCTGTTGGTTTTCTGAAAGTTAGATCAGAGTATAGGGTGTTCGTAAGCCTCTAATGACTATAATGTAATTTTCTTAAAAATAAAACCTTCTGAGTTGATAGTTATATTTTTTATTCACCTTTACCTTTTACCTATAAGGAAAAAACCTTTTAAGAGCAATAATAATTTAACACATGCGAGATTAATTCCGCCGCATACTTTGAGGACTTTTTTTAATTTTGAGGAATATCCATCCCATTTATTTTTACTCTTTCAGATTATATCTTGAAATATCTATCTCTAAAATCTCTTTGAATTAAGAAAGCTGATTATCTCTTTACTAAAGATTTTTTACGAATAAAATTGTTTAATAAGTTCCGAGACTGTGGCTTAAAGCACATTTTAGGAGAAGAAAAGTCTTTCGTACTTTGTTTTTTGTCTACTTATTCGACTAAGTCTATGTTTATTAAGGATGCTCTAAATTTCAAATTTAACTTTGTGGCTGAAGTTTATGCTGTGACTTTGGTAAACTTCGATAAAGGGATAATTTATACGGTTGTAATATCTAAATAGAATTTAATGGTGCTATATTAAGATTTAAAGTAATCCCTAGAAATATACCTAAAATTTTACATCTAATAGTACAAATAAAATTAATGCATTTTTCATATTTCTATGGACTGGCACGATTTTTAATTTAAACAACATAGCTTATACTTGATATATCTACTAATTTTGACTGAAATACAAATGTACACAAAATATATTACTTGGCAAATTAAAGGAATAAATATAGTAATTTACGTACAGGCAATGTAGCTTGAGCCCTGAGATGCGCAGATGATAGAAAAGGAGAGTCAGTGTACGACAGAGATACCTAATACCGAATTTTAGTAAAGTACAGTCCGCGTTGCTAATTGGACCCTTTTATGCAAAAATCAACAAACCAACAAAATTATTTTTATAATAATTTAAATTATCGGAAATTTTTTCAAAACTAAAACTTAACTATTCAATATGTAAATTATATTGTATTGTGTGCTTGATACAGGTTGTTTTACGCCTTCGTCTGTTTCATCGCTCCAAGCTTTTTGATGTGTATGTGATGAATGTATATACGTTTCATCCATATTAACAATTGGCCGTCCTTCTGAACGAAAAACTCCCATTTTCTTTAAAAATTGGATGCGGAGATGCCTTACGTCAGGTTTCTCCATTAAAATTTTTCTATTGGTTTTGATTTTTCTTCAACGAAATCCAATTTTTCTTATTTTTTTTCTTAAACTGTTCAGGCATCCCTGGTAATTGCTATCATTTTGAATTTTCGCTAGAGTTGGCACTTGCTTTTCTATTATATGGAAATTGTGAATTGTTCTGAGTAAAACACCTTGAAAAGCAACGTCCAATACTATTTTGCTTTTTCTGTTTTCACGCTTTTTGTTTGGCTTGGAAAAATATTTAACTGCTCCGGATTCGATATTTTTGGCTTCCTGCTTAATTCGTTTAATTGCGCTTAGACTAATCTTTGTAGCGGCTGAAACACGTTCGTGAATCTTTCTGAAGTCAATTGCTGGTCTCCCTGTATCTGCCTCTTGTTGCATAAATTGTATTAAATTATAAACTATTTCACGGCTTTGACCGCCCAATACTCGGTTTAAGACTTTACTTTTAAAATGCATTATTACAAATAAATACAGTAATAACTTTTTTTCCAATGAACGTCCTACTTTTCTGACAGACTGTACAAAAGTGTGCGTTTCAAAGATCATCAGATTAATGAGCTCTCGGATAGCTCCTCCCACCTGTTTACTGCGCACCCAAAAGTCAGAGCTCAAGCTATATTGCACGAGCTGTAACATGTTCCGAAAGTGATATTTTACGGGATAAGAACGAACTTTAAAGGACGAGCAATAGGCGAGTCTTGGAATCCTGCGAGTTATGGTTCTGCCAGAAGCCTAATAACATTTTTGATACTTATAATTGTCTGTAAAATTTTTGATTCATAAAACTATTCTTTTTCCAGACATGCTTCTGACGTATATTAAGTTTATTTTTGCCGCACCCTGTATAATATAACTTTTTTTTAACTTTAATTTCTTAACGGCAATATTAGTTTTAAGGCCAGAAAAACTTTTGTCAAGGAATTGAAATTTTCGAACAAATTTATATTAAAACACTTGTAAACTAAATCTAAGCAGACACTGTACCGGGTGGTCAACTAAGAATGACCGTCGGCCATATCTCAGAAACTAGTAATCGTACAGCATCCCGGTAAATTTTTTTATGACAAAAGTGCACAAGAGAAAATGCTGGAAATTATTTTTAAGTTCCGCATTTTGCCGCAAGAGGGCGTAATTGAAAAGTAAATTTTAAAATTTTACATATCTCCGAAAATTCTACATTAAGGTATATTTTTGATAACACCGCTAAAAAGCTTGGACAATTATGCATCATTTTGGTCTAATGCTCATTGGCGTACCGACTTTAATAAGAGGGGGGAAGCTGTTGAAAGTGTAATCATTTAAATCGCTGTAACTTATAAACGATTTTAGCAAACTAAAGACTGTTTGGAAGAGAAATGTATGCACTTTTACCAATCGTATTTAATTGTCCATAATAGTTCTCAAAGAAAAATGCTAGAGGGCACAATTTGCAATAATAACACATTTTTCGATTTTACTCCGAAAAAATAAATCATACGGTATAATTATGATACCAGAATCGAAAAAGAGATTAAATTTGCAGGTCGATATCTCCCTTCGTTTCAGCGTTATCGCCAATAGAATAATTTTTAAAACTAAGCGATTATATATTTTTTAGAAAAAAAGTGGGACGCCACTGATATTTTTTCATGTAGATATTATTTTTGATTAGCCTGGTCAATTCTACATAAAAATGGTCTCTCGCGTTTTTCTCCTCAGGCACAACGTTTTTAATTAAAATAATTAAATTAAATTAGCTCTACTATTATTATTAACATTGATAATACAAAATTTTGTTTTATAAAAATTGTTGGAAATGACCACCTTCACTAATAGGCATGCATAAAGCGTGCATGCATACCCCCCTCTTATTAAAGTCGGTACGCCAATGAGCATAAGACCAAAATGATGTATAATTGTTCAAGCTTTTTAATGGTCAAATCAAAAATCAAAGATATACCTTAATGTGGAATTTTCGGAGATATGTAAAATTTTAAAATTTACTTTTCAATTATGCCCTCTTGCGGCAAAATGCGGAACTTAAAAATAATTTCCGGTATTTTCTCTTGGACACTTTTGTCATAAAAAAATGTACCCGGATGCTGTACGATTACTAGTTTCTGAGATATGGCCGGCGGTCATTCTTAGTTGACCACCCGGTACACAGGGTGTATCATAATTCTGGACATCAGTAATGAAAAGGCCAATCTCCATTTCTAGCAATCTGGAGATATTACCAACAATAACTTAAGCCCATGGAATACTAAAAGTCCAATTTCCTTATATAGTTGGTTGCCAATCTAGAGTTTTAAATTGAGGCTTATCTCCAAGTCAAATAATAAATAAAACGGCCAAAGGCTATATAAAACCGTTAGCTTATTTTTTTTAAAAGACCAATGTACGGCCCTTTTTACATTCTCTGATAAAAAAATGATTGGACATTGGCCTAAATCTTAACCTTCAAAGTAGTTTGGGCAAGTTTTAGATAAGTGTTGTACTTTTAGATTTTGTATATCTTCCTGAATAATTTCTTTAAATAATTTATGCTTTTATTAATTAAAAACAAATAATATTATAAAACCTTGCTGGACCTTATCTCCACTAATCTTAATTTTAAACGGGTCAAACTCCTTCCAAATCAAAAAATATCAAAAACTGTTAAAATGTAATATACAGGGTGTGTCAGTAAGGTGTCTGTCTTAGATAGCACCTAAACTATCAAAGATAAGGAAAAAAGTGTAATACAAAAGTTAAAGGGGTTTTTAGGATACATAATCAAAAAATATTTTCTAATCTACAGGGTGGTCCTAAAAAGTGGTACTGAATAATAAAAAAGAAAATTAAATGGGACACCCAGTATAATTTTCTAGAATATGATTCAATAGAATAAGGACATTGCGACCCTATTAAAATTTGTAAAGTGAAATGCAACGTTGCCAAGTAATTAATTTTTTTCCGAAATTTTAGTAATTTTAAGGGTATCGTTAAAAAATCATAACAATCTGTGGATTAACCCTAGGCAAATCTAATTTACGTTGTAAGTACTTTAAGGTACGATATATTGATCTATAATAATGTTTTTTAAATCTCTTATACAGAGCGTTCATTACAAGTTGGACAACTCGATAGTTTTAAAAATGCTATATTTCAATTTTTTTAAATGGGACCCCCCTAATTTTTTTAGGCAAAAGAATTTATCTTTCGAAAACCTTACTTTTTTGTTAAACATGTCATATATCTAAATATCATAGTTTTTGAAATATTTTAGGATTTGTCTTAAATCAGGGTAAAAAAGGAAAGTTCTAATTAAACTATTTAGTCAAGATTGCTTTGGAACAAAAAATAAATAATTTTATTTGTCACAGCTGTTATTGCAAAATTATTTCGCCAACATTTTGTACTTTATTACTGTTTAAATTTTGGTTTCCTGAACTAACTTTATCATAACTCATATTTTTCTATTTCGATAAAGTTAGTTCGGGAAACTAAACTTTAAACAGTTATAAAGCACAAAATGTTGGCGAAATAATTTTGCAATGACAGCTGTGACCAAGAAAATTATTTATTTTTTGTTTCAAAGCAATCTTGACTAAATTGGTTACATAGAACTTTTCTTTTTACCCTGATTTAAGACAAATCCTAAAATATTTCAAAAACTATGATATTTAGATAGATGACATGTTTAACAAAAAAGTAAGGTTTTCGAAAGATACATTCTTTTGCCTAAAAAAATTAGGGGGGTCCCATTTAAAAAAATTGAAATAAAGCCTTTTTAAAACTATCGAGTTGTCCAACTTGTAATGAACGCTCTGTATAAGAGATTTAAAAAACATTATTATAGATCAATATATCGTACCTTAAAGTACTTACAACGTAAATTAGATTTGCCTAGGGTTAATCCACAGATTGTTATGATTTTTTAACGATACCCTTAAAATTACTAAAATTTCGGAAAAAAATTAATTACTTGGCAACGTTGCATTTCACTTTACAAATTTTAATAGGGTTGCAATGTCCTTATTCTATTGAATCATATTCTAGAAAATTATACTGGGTGTCCCATTTAATTTTCTTTTTTATTATTCAGTACCACTTTTTAGGACCACCCTGTAGATTAGAAAATATTTTTAGATTATGTATCCTAAAAAACCCTTTAACTTTTGTATTACACTTTTTTTTCTTATCTTTGATAGTTTAGGTGCTATCCAAGACAGACACCTTACTGACACACCCTGTATAGCATACAAACACTTTGTTATTTCTTGATATCATTTTTACTGTCAGTTGACATTAATATGTTTTATAAACAGTTTATTACAAATTTCAATAATTAATTACTCAAAACACTAAAAATGGAGTTTGGCCCTTTTAATACTCAGGTCCAGAATTAATGGTCCACAGTTAAACTGCCCTGCAACTTATGTGAATTATTGAAGGTGCTCTCCGCGGTACCCTGAGTGTACAGAGACAAGTGTAGCTTTTTTGATCCTTATAGTGTATTTATGTTTTTATTAAAAATATCTTTTTTCTCATCAATTTTATACAAAAATGGTGTCTTTTGTAAATGGCGCTGCGAGTAGCGGTTATTTACATTTACAATTTCTAATGTTTCCGTTTCAATTTTGATTTGCAAGATAAGTGTGAAATTTTTTTAAGTAGGCTTTGAAAACTTAAGTATGCCACAATAGAACTTATTTTCTCCACGACCATTACTGAATGCAATAATTCCAAAATCATTTTTGATAATAGAATGTAAAAATTCTCGCTCTTGAGTTGGAATATTTATTCTAAAACACTTGCTTCTTATGCGTTTTGCGTGTATTTTCATTCCATAACAAGATACGGAATGAATATTCTGTAATTGATCTAAACGACATAGGTTGCCATGAATTTCGAAACTGTCAATGTCAACAGACAATTTTTAGTGCAAGTCAAAATATGAGTGAAAAATCGGATGAATCAGATATGGAACTGGATAATACTCCACCTGAAATTACAAATATTGCGAATAGTATTTTTGGTCGTGGAAAAAATATAGTCTGCTACTCGGTTAGAATAAAAATCCGATACTCGTGGTTCCTCACGCTCGCTACGCTCGCGTTTGGAATCTTCCACTCGGGGATCAAATTTTCATTCCAACCCCGTTACAGAATCGACTATTCTAACAAAGAAATGCGAGGCGTGGTATGCTTGTACGTACAGGAAAATGTTAACGGACGTATTAATATCGAAGGCAGCCAGGCAATAAAATTTTAAGAAACCTTTACGACAGACTGTGAGAAACAGGAACGTTGCGTCCCAAACGTAATAGTCGCGGAAGCCCAGAGTTTATTTTATTTCCGAGCGTACAATGTCTCGCATTTCTTCGTAAGAAAATAAGTTATGTCTTAGCATTATTAACTTATGTTTTAATAAAAATTTCTTTAAAAATACCCACTGTGTGAAAAATCACAATTTTTTTCAAAGCGCTTTCATTGCATTTGTTTTTATTAAAGACTACTTAAAATAAACATTAGAAAGTGTAAACATAAAAATTTCAAAAACCATTACTCGCAGCGCCATTTACAAAGTACACCTTTTTTGCATAAGATTAATGAGAAAATTAATATTTTTAATAAAGACATAAATACACTAGGACGCAAAAAAGTACACTTGTCTCCGTACATTCAGTGTGCCGCAGAAAGCTCCCTCGACAATATAATTCAAAATTCTTAACAAATTTAATTCAATTCGCCTCGAAGAACCTCCAAACACAAAAGTGTATGGTAAAATATTGATAAAAAAAAATATACTTAAAAAAATCGAAAAAAAAATTTCCGTTTCTTGGTTATCATAAACTTTTAAACTAAGCTAAGTTGGACCAAATCGCAATATTTTTATCTAGAAAATCTGCAGATTTAATGTGTACCAATAATTAAAATACACCCTGTATATTAATTGTGAATATTTGGCAACGTTGTAATACCAAATGGTAGGATATAAATAATTATTCTGTGTCTACTGGCGATGGCGTGCGGCGCATTTCGTTTGGTTTTAAGGGTGCTTACCCCACTATTTGGACGGTCGTTGGTCAAAAAGTATGGGGTGTTTTTATAAAGCACCCAGAGAGTCATCTATTTAAATATAATAAGGAATTTTAAAAAGAATCTGTATAGAAAAATTATTGATCGATTAATAACAGGAAAAATATCATCGGTGTTGCTTTACTACATCGCACACTGGGTTATGTCATAATTCTAATGATTAATAAGTCTTTAAATCGAACAACTTATACCTTAAGTCCAAAATTACTGTCAGTAGTTCGTCGGTTTCATTCATAATGCAGTGGGTTGTGCGGAGTTAGAGGAAACAATTCTGGTGTATTTTTGTAATTTGATTAGAGCAGAACGTTTATTTTCATGGCCTTTTTCCTCTGATTTTGTACAATCGCTGCTTTCAATATGAAAGCGATAATTCACTGAAAGTAATTTTTGATCTGAAGTATAGATTACAAAAATCACTTTTGTAAACGGAAGCCCAATAACCCGTAGAGTAAATATTGGTATATAAAAAATACTGTTAGATATAGAAGGAACCATCGAAAATTCCTTTATTAAGGTTGCCGACATCAAACAGCTTACATCTAGCGAGCCCGACAATTTTAAAAAAATGGGTTATTCTACACGATAATTCTGTTTTCCTGATAAACAGGCCAGAAAAAATGGTAAAATTTATATTTTCGACGCTAGTGTAAAAATGTCTCTATTCAGAGAGAATATATTTACTATTATTTTGCCGGTCGACATGCGCCTAAAAATGAGGTCGAGATAGTAGGTGTTGATATTTATTTATTTATTTATTTATTTATTTATTTATTTATTTATTTATTTATTTATTTATTTATTTATTTATTTATTTATTTATTTATTTATTTATTTATTTATTTATTTATTTATTTATTTATTTATTTATTTATTTATTTATTTATTTATTTATTTATTTATTTATTTATTTATTTATTTATTTATTTATTTATTTATTTATTTATTTACATAGTACACTACAGAGAAAACTCCAACTGGCACTTAAACTACAACTAAGAATAAAAAGCACAACACAATGACATTACTCTACATAGGTTGTTCAGTAATTCTTCTTTTAAATTGGGAGAAGTTAAAATAAAACAAATCAATGTGAGAAAAACATTGATTGTAATTACGAGATAATCTACTCACAAAACCGGTAAACCCATAATTTGTTCTATGCGAGCCCTCAATAAATAAATGTTGTTGCCTCGTTGGTCGTTGAGGAACACGAAAAGAAATATTACTCAACAACTCACTACAGTCTATAGGACCGTTTATCAACTTATGCATGAAATATACCATTGCCTTTTTTCTGCGTTCTTCCAACGTATCAAGACCAATAAGCTTTGTTTTTACATTATAAGACATATTGAAGCAGGGAAATCTATATTTGTACAATAGAAATGAAAGAAATTTATTTTGTACCTGCTCAATACGTCTTTTATGACATTGGTAAAAAGGTGACCATACTACAGAACTGTATTCTAAAACACTACGAACCAGACAATTATATAAACATAAAATAGCTTTAGTATCACGAACATTTTGACAATTACGACGAACAAAACCTAGCATTCTATATGCTTTGAGAATAATACCATCAATATGTTTATTAAAATTTAATTCACGATCAAATATTACGCCCAGATCGTTATAATTATGAACAACGTCCAATTGCTCACCTTCAATAAAATACTTAAATATAACAGGACTTTTACATCGATAGAAACTTAAAACTTTACATTTTTTGACATTCAATTTTAGATAATTACGTTTACACCACTGAACAAGATTATCTATTTCTGATTGAAGCTTTCGACAGTCATTTAAAGATTTAACAATACAAAAATTTTTTAGGTCGTCAGCATGTAATAAGCATTTACAAATTTTAAAATTAGACACTATATCGTTAATAAAAAGGAGAAATAAAACTGGGCCCAAGTGGGAACCCTGAGGTACGCCAGATGTAACCTTTATCGATCGAGACTTTACACCACGTAACTTTACATATTGAACTCTGTCTATAAGATAAGAGTTAATCCACAGTAGGTAGGCACTGCAAATTCCGACAGATTCCAATTTTTGTAACAAAATCGTATGTGCAACACTGTCAAAAGCCTTAGCTAAGTCCGTATAAACTACGTCCACTTGAAATCCCTTTTCCACATGGTAAACTAAAAAGTCTTGGAACACTGCTCAATTAGTTGTAGTGGACCGGCCTGCAAAGAAACCATGTTGTTCTGGTGAAATGATATGTTTGTAGATGCTGAATATTTCGTCAGTTATTATGGACTCAAAAACTTTGGGAATCGTGGAAATCAGAGAGATACCCCTATAGTTCTCCACATCATTTTTATTTCCCGATTTCAGGATGGGAAACAGTACTGAATCCTTCCAACCAGTCGGAAAATATGACGAATTAAACGACTTCTGGAAAATAATTTGAAGAGGTTTCACCAAGGATAAGGAACAGTTTTTTACAAAAGATGGGGATAATCCATCTGGGCCTGCCGCTTTGTTTATATCCAAAGAATTTATCTTTTCCAGGATTTCGTCAGCTGTGAAATTATGAAAAGACAAACAGTTGACCACATAACCATGTGTGGGAGAGGTTGTGGTAATTTTATGGTCCATATAGCATGATTCAAAGTGATCAGCAAAGGCATTGACTATTTCCTCCGTAGATTCCCTGGCCACTCCTTTGTATTCAAGATGTTGTGGAATACCATTATCCTTTCTTAGTGACTTAACAAATGCCCAGAAATGTTTGATGTTCGTCGGGATCATCTGCTCAGTGTTAGTCACAAACAAAAGGTAGCATAAATCGATGAGATATTTAGTTTCACGGCGAATATCTGTATATTTTAGGTAATCAGACTGGGATCCTGATTTCCGATATCTCTTATAAAGTTTATTTTTATAATGGATGCATTTAATTAGTTCTCGGCTATACCATCTTGGATTCTTTTCCTCGGACAGCGTTTTAATTGATACGAACTTATCTATCGCAGTATAAACAACCTCATAGAACTTCTTCACCAGCAAATCCACGCTTTCATCAGCCAAAATAAGTTTCCAATCCACACTAGCGAGAAACTGATTTATACCTTCATAATTGGCATTGTGAAATAAATACACCTTTACATTGGTCTTGCTCCCGAGAGCCTGCAATACACCAGGGGAAAAACATACCTCAAGAGGTGGATGATAAAGGTCAACCCTACTAATTGGTATACCTGGCGAAACCCTCAAACAGTCAAAGTCATCTGAGAAAATTAAATCAAGGATTTTATTATTGACATTGGGAACATTATTTATTTGGTTCAATTCCAAATAACAGCTACCACTTAAGAGAATATCAGCCGCTTGAGAGGTATAACCAACCGGCATGAATTGATCGTCGTCCATTCTCCAAACGATTTCAGAAAGATTAAAATCTCCAAAGAACAAAAGTCTGGCTTTGTAATTGTTCATTCGAATACTCTCAGCTGTATCAATAAAATCCTGATAAACCTCCACCGGCGAACGGGGCGGAATATAAATGCTTGCAACTATAATGTTCGTGCCGTCAATATCAATCTTAACCCACAGACCGTCGTAGGATTTCAAAGAACTGCATGCCAAGATCTTTGCTGGATAGTGGGACTGGACAGCTACCAGAACACCTCCTCCTTTTTGGCATCCTAAACTTGAGAATTTTCTATCGGACCTAAAAACTTGATATCGAGAATCAAAAAGCTCTGTACTTTGTATTTCATCATTTAACCACGTCTCAGTAAAAACAATACATTGATAATCAGAACCCCTTACAACCAGGAATACCTCGGTGGTCTTGGTCCGAAGTCCTCTAACATTTTGATAATAAAAATTTAGTAAAGACAGCTTAGGTCGCCCTAGCGTACGTTGCGGACTGGACAGGTTATGGGAAAATTTCGACTGGCTAGTCTTTCTTCAGCTCTGGACGTCGTCTCTCTTGCCAATAATCTATTAATCCTTGCTTCAAACGACATTTCCGCATCTGGAGCCACATCCACTTTGTCGGAACAGATCGCATTACAAATATACTTGACCAACCTGGACTTAGACTCATATATTCGACGAAAATGTATTCGCTTTTTTGGTTTTAAGCGGTTTCATAAAAAAATGAATTTTCCATGGTCCCTTCTATAGGTAGGTAGGTACTACTCTAATTTTTTTTTTTGGAATTTTCCCGAATTTTCTTATTGCTTAAAAATGTTCAGTCACATGAAAAAAGAACCTATGCAAAATATTACGTCATAAATATCGCTCCTTAATTTTGCATAAAAATATTAAGTGCGCTGTGTGATATCAAGTAGTATGACCAGCCCGCTTTCGCGCTATGTACGCTTCAACTTCACAACCGCAAACTTAAATCGCTTCTATTTAACCAAGAGTATTAAAAAAAACATTTCTTTATGAACTGTGGGTCTTTTAATGATATTAGCTTACGCTTAATGGTTTTATTTTTCAAATTTAATTTTCATGCAAAACAACATTCATCTTGCTGCTGACTGTAATAACGGAACTGTACCTAAGCGGGGATTTGAAAATTTTATGAGTGAGTTTAACTCTAAGGTACCTACATAGTTATTTATTTAATTTTATGTAATTTTGTCTTTTAAATTCGTATATGTAAAAAAAGGTAATAAATAACACAAAGTAAATTTTTATTTTTCCAAGTTTCCTTTGCATAAAATATTTAACCATAATTAACTAACCAGCAAGTTTGACTGTGACATAAATTACATTGGCAGGCAGATTTACTCATAATCAAGGGTGCCTAATAGTACATTAAATATTAAGTTAACCGGACGCGTATGATTGTGAGAAAATTATTTCTGCCAAAGTCAGACTTTGAACATATTTATTCGGTTACTATCACTCACTTATTTTACTTGTAGTGAAAAGTACCTTAAATTCAATTATTTTTGAGATATGGACGTTTAAAATTTGGTATTTTTAGACTTTGATAGGCTGTAGCATTAGAACGGCGATTCTTAGAGAAAAATGGTTTCCATCTCCTTATCTTAGTTTCTTATTTTCTATCCTAAGGGATCCACCTCCGGTTTAACAAATGGTTTTACGGTTTAACGTGTTAAACAGTAAAGTTGTTCTTTTAGATAGAGAATAAAAAATTAAGGTGGTAAGGTAAAATCCGTTTGTCTCTAAGATGCGCCATTCTAATGCCAACAGCCTGTGAAAATCTAAGAATGTCATATTTTAAAAGTCAACATCTCAAAAAAAAAAAATTTAGACATTTAATACAAAATATATGTGAAATTTTATAGGGAATTAGAAAATAATATTGTTTGAGTCAGCAATTTTTGGGGCCGACGCCGCTGGCGGGATTACGAGGGGATTGCCGCGAGATGATAGGAGAATACTACTACTACTACTAATAAAACTACTTTATTTCGGAGGAGCTTTGCATATAATGTATCTGCGGTTTACAATTTGGTACCGGCAAGATTTAAAGTATATGCGGGAAAACGTTTTCAAAATGTTATAAAGAAATTTTTGCTGGGAGAAGTCTAAAATGATTTTTACACCATTGATTTGAAATCATTAATAGAAAGTTTAATACCTGAGATATTGTTTTTATTTTTGTCAATTTTTTTATTTGGTAGATTTTTCTTTTTAGAAATTACAGTTTTTTTCTTTGTTTACGTAACAGATATGTTTAAACGTTAAGTTAACTTATTATTATTTTTTGTTTGTTTTTGAGGGAATTGTGCACTGATGTACTTCGATAAAGAGCATTGTTTAAAAAATTTATATTATTAGTGCGTTGTATCTTATTTGGGTGCATCGGTGCACGTTTTCATCTTTTCATCTTTAGTATAAGTACAGGTTAAGTCGAGGGTTAAATGTAAGACCAACCGTTACAATAGTAAAGGATGAACTTCGCCTTTTCAGAAGTTGAAATATGGTCAATTTTATTTAAATATTTTATATTAAACCTAAATATTGAAACTTTTGAATAAAGATTTTATTTATTTATTTATTTACTACCGTGGATGAGCTTACGATGCCAGTAGTCACTGCGCAAGATAAACTCATTATTTCCTTAAATTTTATAATTTGTTTATTTTTGTGGAAGTATTAATAAAAATATTGTAATTACTAGTTAAAACTGTGTTTGACGATTTAACGAAGTGATCGATATAGTCTACAGGGTGTTAAATTGATTGTAACCTATACTTATCTGACATTTAAAAATGTATTAAAGCCCTTAAATCTTAAAATATAATATATCGAGTGTTCCATTTAAGGCGGAACTTTGTGCAGCAAGAAATATATTTGCAAGAGAGTCTCACCCGAAGTGGGCATACTAGCGAGCTTATGACGTGGTGAAAAATATTCCGTAAACATCGACACACACTGAAAGCACGATGCAAGGCGGTAGGTTCTTTATTATGCTAATGAGTTTTGGTTGATTTTATTTCGGAGACGAGAAATTTGTTTTGTGGAAAATAAGTACTTGTTATTGTATTCTTAGTTAAAATAATGTACCTAATCGTTATACGGATATATCTTTTAAATTTTGTCTTATTTTATTATTAAAGCTATAGAATATTTACAAAAAATAAAATTAGGTAGAGCAGAAAGTTTGAAGTGTTAATTAATAATAGGTATAAAACAGCGGCGGCGCCAGGGGGGGGGGGGGGGGGCACTGGCCCACCCTAGAAACATGAGTGCCCACCCTGGTGCCCCCCCAAAATTAATGGATCCGTTGTGTAAGGGACTTAGCTATAAAAGTTTTGATGAGTGGTTGTATGGTATTTTGAAGAGAACGATGACCTTTTTTTTTTAGACATCACTTAGAAAAGAGGAAGGTTTTGTTTGTCCGCTGGCCTATAGCGTTCTAGAGCGACCAGGAGGCCGCGACCTTTTTTTTTTTTTTAGAAGTCACTTTTATTTTGGGTAGTGCCCACTCAAAAATCACCGAGCCCATTTGTGCCCTCTCATCCCAAAAATCCTGGCGCCGCCACTGGTATAAAAGCACCTGCAAACAGGGTGTTCGTGTTCCACCGGGAACCGCTTCGAACTATATATGGAAAACTATACATAAGAAAATTTTCAAAATTTGCCATCGTGGTAATGCTGATGGGGACGACCGGACTAAAAAAATTTCATAATGGTGATACTTCCGGTTACACCGGAAGATAGTGTCAGCTAGGGTAACCAGACGCTGTGGCGTGCCTTTTATATTTTTTTTCCTCCTATCATCAAACGTGCTTTCTAAAAAAAAAAGGTCGCCCCTCTCTAAGGCAGCTGTACAGTTATTAGGCGTCCGTCGTGTTATTGGAAAAGCGGGAGTTTTGTTTAAGTGCGTGGGAGGCGGGAGGTTAAGTAAAAAAGCGGGAGCATCCCGACTAAATCGGGAGGGTTGGCAACCCTTGTGTCAGCGTGTTTTTTTTAAATGGAACATCCTATATATTATTACATTTTTGCATTCTACGTAAGATTCTAGGCAGATTTTGTACAGGGTGGAGACTTTAATTGGAATAAATTCGATATTATTAAAACTGCTGAAGTTACGCCTACAAAATTTAGTATGTATGGTTTTGAAGCACGCGGAATTGAATTATAATGTCGGCGCAGTTGCCAGATTTCTTAGCTTTGCGCTACACGTAGTAATTTTAATATTTTAAATGGAATGCCCTATTTATTTTTATTGCAGTGCATTGGGCGTGTGCAATTTAATAAGATGCCAAATTAACAAAATTCTATCTTCACTAATTGCTGAGCTATGGCAATACTGTAATTCCATTAAAAAGTACCATGAGAATTTCTATTTTTAAAGTTTAAGTTAAATAGGCCATTTTGAAAAGACAAGAACTTTTCTTGAATCTTGTCAATAACATAGTAACTATGGAGATAGACAAGCGTCCCGGTACTTTTTAAGGGAACTTCAGTGTTGCCATAGCTCAGAAACTAGTGAAGATAGAATTTTGTAAATTTGAGATCCTACTAAATTTGACACTACCAATTCACTGCAATAAAAATAAATAGGGCATTCTATTAAAAATAACAAAATTACTACGTGTAGCGCAAAGCTGAGAAATCTGGCAACTGCGCCGCCATCATAATCCAATTCCGCATGCTCTAAAACCCCCACATACCAAATTTTGTAGGCGCAACTTCAGCAGGTTTAATAATATCGAATTTATTCCAGTTAAAGTCCCTACCCTGTATGCCTATACCTATAAATATTTAAGCGTTTTTGACATATTTGAATTTTTCTGTTAAGAATGACGTCTGCAAGCCTTAAAATAATTATCAATTTTTTCTATAAAGAAGCCTTATATTTATTTAATTTAAGCGGGATTCCTTGTTATAAAGGACCTGCTTTATTAGATTTTTTATAATATTTTGATAACTATTAATTCAGGGTGTTTAAACAATAAGATTGAAAAAACTGCAAAAAGTCTAAATTTTCAAAGGGAAACACCCAAATTTTATAATTACTTTTAGTTTAGCATTAAAAAAGGGTAAGTTTGTATATCCCAAAAATGATGAACACTATTAATAAGCACATTGTGATGGCTTCTGTTTTGCGGATATCGATTGGCAAATGTGTCCCATGTTCTTGATATAACTTTAACAAATTCTCCATAAATAATAAATAAATTTAAATAATCTTCGTTTGTATGTACAATTTAAGCGCACAGGCATGACAATTAATGATGTTTTAATGGTAAGTGACAGCTTCATAAATTTTTCTCGCATTTGATTGTTTTTCAACGCCGTTATAGCCAACTAAAAGTAACTAAACTTAAAATCTGCAGCAAAATCGCCATATAAAAATATTAAGTTGGCAATGTTTCTAAAAGTAAAATTTTTTGGAATATACAAACTTACCCTTATTTTTAATGCTAAATAAGAAATAATTATAAAATTTGTGTATTTTCATTTGAAAATTTAGTCTTTTTGCAGTTTTTCAATTTAATTTTTAATCGTATTGTTTAAACACCCTGTATTAATAGTTATCAAAATATTATAAAAAATCTATTAAAAATATCTAAAACGCTTAGACATAGGTATAGGACATGGTATACAAGATACCTATGCCTAAATTCTTGCGTAAAATGCAAAAATGTAGTAATATATAGAGTATGCTATTTAAAATAAGCAAGTTGACATTTACTTCCGGTATAACGGGAAGTGCCACCATTATAAATATATTTTAGCCCGATCGCCCCCATCAGCACTAGCATATACTGTCAAATTTTCAAAATTGGGAGGCACAGGCCTACCCTGAAACTAAAGGTTTTCAGCATTGGTTATCAAATACTTCGTAAGGTCAATAGTTTTTCAATCAAATTATTACAAATTTTTCACCATGTTTATTTATAAAACAAAAGATAAGTCCCGCTGGTTCTAGGATTTGTTGACTGTGGTTACTAACTCGCGCAGTATTTTGTCCGTCGCGTTCCGTGCCATTATAATTAATTTTTTTTTAAAGTGGTATGCCTTTGACGATTAGTTGCGCTGCCCCTTCAAAAGAAAAAAAAGTAAGTACCTAGATTTTTTTTTAGTAACACAGAAGCAACAGGAGGTAGTACCGTATCGTCGCGCCAATCCGATACAAAATCACGGTATTAATGTTTCTTATAAACATAAAGTGATAGGGGGGTAGCCAAAAAAACGTGTAAGTTCTCAAAAGTTAATTCTATAAAATAAAATACTTCGCAGCCTTTTCTACACTTTTTCCACCGTTCAAAAGTGACTACAAAAAAAACAAAACTTTGCGTTTTCAAGAACTTCTATCAAAAGTGATTCCTACAAAAAAAAATGTCGCAGTCGTTTCATAAACTCCCCCTAACAAAAGTTAGTAAAAAGTATATTTACCCCCCCCCCGCTTCCCTTTGGTCAAGAGACAGGGGCAACTGCCCTCTTAATGGACGCCCATGCCTAACAAAAAATTGTATTTTATTACTCTGCGTGGCATACTGTCCAATTTTTATTTATTACCTACCTAGCTGCTTAGAAGCATTGTCACTATACAGTAGTCTCGCTGCACCAAATTGTAGCTGCGAGCCAATAACATGAACAGATAAATGTCATGTGACCAACGCCAAATTCGTGCCTGACAACTACTTTTAAATCGTTAAACCATGGATAAAATAATAAACACATTTCACCTTTAAAATGAATTTATATTTTAACAGGTTTAGACAGAAGCTCACTGTATAAACAATATATAGAGCCTGTATAATAAGCATAAAATATAAAAACAATCGAATAGAAATAGATTCATTATGCAACAGTTGGTTTCTTTACTCACTAAGAACCTTCATAAATGGCTTTATTTTATTGCACCTATCACCCTTTACCAAGACAAATTAAACTTTAATTTTAGATCTAAGAGTTAATATACCAGGGTTACCATACATCCTGGGATTTGTCGTAAGTTCCCGGTGATCCAGTTTGGGCCTCTAATACCGATAAGCTATTTACCTTAGTATATTTTGTTCACTATCAAGAGAATAACCCATTTCGATAAAAAACGAAACAAAAAATTCAATATAGCCCATTTTTGATTGCAACAAATCGACTGGATTTCGTTCAATTCTTATCCTTACCTAACATGAATAAGAAATTTTGAAAGCCCAAACACCAGTTTTGACAAAATGATGAACGCGCCTTGAACATTTTGCCCTGCGGCGCATTATAAACCATCCCGGTCTAAGCCGAAAAATGTATGGTAACCCGGAGTTAATAACATAACTACTAGTTACGTCTTTTTAATATTAACGCTTAGATATTCTGTTATTGGCACAGACAATTCAAAAAGGAAAACATAAAATTTAGCCCAAAATTACCCCCGAAATTACTTCTTGTTCGACCACCTATAACTTTTTTCAGTGTATCATTATTCTCTCTGGATGTAAATTGTTTCACGTCAGCCGAGATTAAATTCAGCTGTATATAGGAAAACTTCTATAACATGACAACAAAATTTACCTAAAACATGAGTTGCGCGCTGCAAGATAACGGACTTATTACGACATTGTTTTGTCTCAATTTTTGAAGTCTTAAAGATAAGACATGGAAGTTCTAAGGTACATGGCTATTTTTTTGAAAAAAAATTCTTAGCTACGATATTAACCTTGGAAAAGTGCCTAAAAATACGCACCTTTAGTGGGCATTTTCTTATATATATTCTTATTTTTTTCAAAAAAGGGCTTTGTACCTTAGAAATACAAACATTCCTTTATTAAATTTTAAATTGTTCCGACAAATATTTCAAATAGCCTTTGCAGAATCCTGCAGTAGCGAAACGGTGTTTTTCATCCTCTAAATTTGCGCGTGGTAGAGCCTTAAAGAAAAAAAGTATGTTGGATATGCCCTGACTATTTGGGACACCCTGCATAATTAAAAATAATTTTAAATGGTGGATATAATATTCTCTTATAACTCTGTTTTTGAAAAATATTGAAAAGTTGAGTAGCTTATAGGTATTATGGAATCCTGCGTTGAGAGCGGCCCTTTATTTTTTACCCGCTTTTCTTTTAATTTATCATAAACCTTTGGAATTACTTCATTGTATAAAATTTACTGATATTAACTTTAAGAAAATAATTAAATCAAGAATAACTTTTTAGTTGCTAGAGAATAAATATTGCTACCGCCCGTGGGTTTACACCACTCTTTCCCAATAGGTGGTTTCAAAATTCCGATTTGTGAAAAGATATTGAGTAGGGGAGAGTCGGGTATTGGGGCGCACCTAAGCCAAAATTGTAATATTTCCGAAATAACAAAAGATTGGACTTCTAGGTTCGCTATCAAGATTCTTTAACGATTTTGCTTTAATATTCTGTAATTAATTTTAAATAAAAATGCACACTGTGACTTTAAAATTCGAAATTTCAAAAACGACACTGCGCACAATTACCCGACGTATGCGGCTAATGATGCGCATGGATAGGATAATCGTGCGCATTGAAAAGGGAAACGAATATAATAATTTATTGAAGCTAAGATTATACTTAATTATTCTTATAGCCTGAATCATGATTTCTGGATTCCATTGCGCCTTTGTTATTTTACGTTGGTATTTCGGCATCTGCAAAAATGCAAAATATTATAATCTAATATATTTAAGATTGTAATTATGGATTCTTTTGAGGTAATGCCGAAACTCTGACGTGCTGACTTTTTTGGACCTCGGATTTGGATTTAGCGACCCTAAAAACATATAGTAGGTAAACGTGGCCTGACCCCTTTTTTGTGTGGCTGTGTTATTTACAACGCATTCTTTACAATGTTAAATACATGGCGGGTAATCGTGCGCACTGCGCCCGATTAACCGAAAGTGGCAGATTCGGTTTTAAATTCTTTAAAACAATATAAAACATTTTTTTGCCTAAATTATATATATATCAGTGTCAAGAGGACTCATTAAGCAATGTATTAACGCACACGATTATCAAAAAATGTAAAAATGGAAATACTTACGACTTATTTTTTTCGAAGCATCTACTAGTACACGACATACATAAACAACGAAGCGACTATTTTTTATAAGTAAGGTAAAGCGATACAACTGACTCATATGGCATAGTACACAGGCTTGGCAAGGGATGGCGCCTGAATACCGATTTCGAATTATATACCGCCGGTTATGGAAATAAAGACATACGCAGGATTAGCCGCCACGCACGGTTAGCCGACTCTCCCCTACTTACTTACATACAAATATTATGGAATATACTACCGGGCAGTGGCGTAGTCAGAAAATATGTTCGGGTGGGTTCAATGGGCGTAAGGGGACAATTCTTTTCTAGAAAAAGGGATAGTCGGGACTACTTGTATTTTATGATATTGCACCTAGTGAAGAAGACGAAAAAGCGCCGCAGACGAAAAATTTTCGGGGCCACCCCCAAAGTTCGTTTAAAATTCATCTAACTACTATCAAATTTCGAAAATTAAATTAATTAAATTCGTTTTCGTAAATGTTTTTTTTTTACCTTTTTTTGATATTCTTAGCTGGCTCTTTATTAAAAAAAAACATTTTTTATATTTGTGAAAAATATGAATATTGGTGTCAATCCAAAATTTTAACATACCTAAGACGTATGTATGACTCTAACCAGCGTTTTTCAAGTTTTTCATGATTAAAAATAAAGTAAATATCGCTTACCATATCAAAATTATTGATTTTTTCCCAATTCATAAATTTTAGGAGCGTAGATCTAAGGGAAATTTTTGGTGCAAATGCCTAGGCAGCCCCCCCCCCTCTAAATACGCCATTGCTACCGGGTGATGCGTTCGACTAGGACATATGGGATGTCCCATTGTAAATTTCGGGGTGATAAATTATTTGCTCTCGTATTAATTTTAAAGAAATCTTTAAGTAATATTTGTTAAAGAGCTTAGCGAGAATAAAATGTATGCCAACTTTGACCTATTTTCTACTTACTGTATTTAAGATATTAGGAAAATCCTGTCTTCAAACTAGCTTAAATCTGGAGTACGATTCTCTTTAATTTTAATTTAAGTTAAAATGAAAATACCAGTAATTACCTTAATAATTAGGTTGCTTAAAAGGTACTATGGTGTAAATAGTTATCAGGTGGTATCAGACTTGTTTTCAATAGATTTTCCTAATCGACCCATTCTAGGTAGATCAACAATAAAAAAAATAATAAAAAAATTTAACACACCGAGTGAAGTAAATTCCGATGCAAAACTATAAACACTAGGGCCCAAGAGATAGTGACCTAAATTTACTGCTTCATGTCGAAAAAAATAAAGTTATAGTTAGTACTAGAACGCTAGGAGAAACCGTAGGCGTACATCACAGTATTTCATTACGAGTTTTACAGAAGCACGAATACAATTCGTACAAATACGAGAAATACTAAGAATTGCGGAGAGGTAATGAAGAACCAGAAGATCAAATTTTTATTTTGAAATGATGGAATGCTGTAATAATGACAGAGACTTTTTAAGAAATATCTGTTTTTCCGATGAGTCTTGCTTAATGGTCAATTATGAACCAAATGTTCAATACTTCAGGTACAGGAGTCAAGGAAACGATGATCGCAATATCCTCATAACATCAATGTTTGAACGGCGATTTTTGTACACCATATAATTGGACCTTTTTTTCTGAATCAAATTTTAACATCAACAAAAACATTAAAACATTAACAAGTTTTCTGGACCTGACAAAATCAAATTGAACCTGCATTGGAAGCTGTGGCTGGTGAATATCACTAGGTCTGGATTCAGATGGACGTCTATTCAGCCCATAATTCGACCGTAATAGGGAACTATCTTCTTGACGCTTTTCAAGGAAATCTATCACTGTAAATATTATTGATTTTGTTTAAATATTATAAAAAAATTATGATTCGTTAATTATTGTGTAGGTAGTGTAAAATAAAAAAAAAATTAATGTCTGTTGATTTTTTTACTAGAAGTTTATTACCGTTATTAAATAGGTAATTTTCTTCAAAACCTGTCCCTATAACCTTAAAATTGACATAAAATGACTTTGAAATTTTTTTAATTACTTATTTGCTGGTGTACCGACAGAAATCTGTCAGGTCCGTATTTCCTAGTTTATCATTTTAAAAATATATTTTTTCGAAAATCGATCGGAATTATTGACTTTTTGATAACATTTCTGAAAGAAAAAGTTAATATGTCCTTACATTTAGTCGTTGCTAGGCAACGAAAAATAACTGTTAGGATATATTTATTATTGTACTGTAAGGAATAGTAGTTTGTACAACAAGAGTGGATATGATGTCCATATCGCACGAGGAAGTAAATTGAGCACGACGCCGTAGGCGGAGTGCTCAAACTTCCGAGGGCTATATGGACAATCCACTCGAGTTGAACAGTCTTATATTTTTTCTACAACCTTATGCTAAAAAATGTAAAAAGTTTGTAGGATGCCGGGCTCGAACTCACGACCATTGGTTCCATAATCCAACGCTCTACCTCTCGACTATCGAAACCTTAAAATAATTATGGGAAAACCAACTGATACATGATGCTACATGAAATTAATTTTCTATGCACATTCAGCAGGTTGCATTATTAATAAATCTATTATAAATGCGTCTAGATTTTATTATATTAAACAAATTAATAATAAATTGTACCATATGCATTTAAATTATATAATTTAGTGTCTTGAAAAAGATTTCGGAGCCTCAGTAAAAATAATATACTGTGATTGGTCAGTATTTCTATGAACAACAATGGCTTCTCTGTAATTGACTACTGTGTTTCCATAGTAACAACACAAATATTTAATGGCATCCTTTATTTGTGAACAAAGTTATATTTATATTAAAATTTTAACAAGTTGATTGTAATAAGTTATGTCCTTTTAATAATTTTCGATTTACGGAAAAATAGTATGTATACCTCGTAGAAAAAGCTACATTCCCGGACTCCGTATTCCCAGTCTCGCTTGCGCCTCGACATACAATCTTTACGGTCGTCCGGAAATGTTTAGCTTTTCCTATTAGGTATACAATGGACTATTGTAAAGTAACTCTTCAATTACTAGGAAAAACACTTTAAATTGACAAGGACACTTCTCTGGTATTTTATAAAAAGTTTAAACAAATTTTTGTCCTAAAATAAATACGGGAGCGAATATTTAACCACCTCAAAATTTACATGGCAAATCCTATGTCTCCTATTCAGACGCACTACCCGGTATATTAGAAATTATAAAAAATCACGTTTAATTAGCTTCTATAAAGATGAAATGAGCTAAATTGTGGAAAATTGCACCTGTTTACAATCAAACATAAATGTATGATTTAGTCCGTTTTATGCATTAGCTATCTTTCCCTTCTAATTAGGAAAATAATATTCAGTTTAACGGTAATTAGACAGTACATTTGGCGAAACTGTAAAACCAATGGTGCATTTACAGAGAAGTTATCTAAAATTTGCAGAGCAAATGGGGATTTGTTTAATCTATTGAATTTAATATGTTTTGTCGTAAAAATGGAAAATCTAAGTAGATCTGTGATTTCAGAAATTCCTGCTTCCTTGTTGGTTAATTTCAATTAAACTATACAACCCGGTGGATTAGTTGGTTTTGGATAGTGAATAATTATCAGAAATACGTAATTTATTCTTTGTCCCGAGCTTTAACGAAAAGCACATTGTATAATCGCACAATAAAACTGTTGCCACGAAAAATTACGCTGAAATGTAAAAGTTTTGATATTTTGAATAATTTTATAATGTTCTTTAAACAGTAATTTTTAAATAATACTTTCCATAAATTTAGAAAAGTTTTGGGCTTGCATTGTCTTTATCCATTTTGAACCACAACGTTTCAACTGGTAAGTTATATCTCCAGTCGTCTTCAGATGAATACTAAATAAATATGATAATTACAACTCTATTTATACTCGCCCGGTACAATGGCCCACAACTGAGATGAGTCATGTGCATACCTGATGAGTCGTGCGTTTTAACTCTTATGTAGTTTTGTTAATTTTACCTTAGATTTCTTGTAGTTACGGAACTTATCATTTATACCGGATCCATACCGGGCTTCTAGTGTCTTTTTGAAGGTTGGGGATAATGATGCTTCTTGAATGTAGGAAAGTTTTGGACTTGCATTGTCTTTATTTGTAAATAGAGCTGTAGTTATTATATTTATTTAGTATTCACCTGAAGAAGAGTCGACATACTTACTAATTAAACATTGTGATTCAAAACAAATAGAGACAAGTTCAAAACTCTTCCAAATTCAAGAAACACCATTGTCTCTAATCTCTAAACAGACACTGTATAAGACGTGCATAAGAACATAACAGATCATCACCAATTGTTGTAGTAGGTACACCCTATACTTATTTTATAATTCTGTTGCTTGCTACTATACTATGATCATATGACCAATTTAATAAATACTCTATTATTACTGTAATACTTTGTACGACAAATTGTGTAAACAATTATTATGTTTAACAAAGTATGTAATAAATCGAGTTTATGAAACAAACCCACACCCATTTAATATCTCTCATTAATATCCACTTTGCTAATATCGATTGACGATATAATAACGAGCAAACCAAATTGAAGTAATTTGTGTGCTCAACTAATCTACAATAAATTATTATTTTATAATATAGAACGATAGAGACCTTGGCAATATATTTGGAAGAATATAAACTTCGTAAATATTAAAATTGAAGCAAATCCCAAAACTTTTTCATAATAATAAACCAGTTATTTAATCACATTAGATATCAGTGATCTAATTGAAACTAACATAATTTTAATTCTATGTTAAAAAAGTCGGACTGACAGTCCTGAATGATATCATTCCTTCATCATTCTCGCATCAGTCTTGTTTTTAATAAGGCCATGTCATCAATTCTTGACACCTGAGCTTACACGATCAGTATGACTGTCATTACTTTATCAAGACTGAATGATCCTGTAGAGTGAGTATAATTTTTTTTTAAATAACAAGCAAAGTACCTGAAGTACCTCTTATTTTAGCTAAGTTTAATTTGAAATTCATTCCATTCTGATATGGCCGGCGTTATGGCAAAAGAAAGACAAAACTAGTTATAAATGATAACAGGGACATACTGCAATTACAAGATTAGAATTTATACACTCAAAAAATAGTTTGTGTAGTTACAAGAAATTTTGGTTGCACTAAAAGCAATAAATTTTGTGTAAAGTCACAAAAAATGTGTGACGAATATATACAGGGTGTCCCATAACTTATGAGCCGTAGAATAACTGGAGATACTAGACATCAAACTAATCCGATTATGTCATATAAGTTTTTTTTTGATAATTAAAATATTAATTTAATTATGTACTATGTTGTTTTATGCTTTGGGATGTTTAAAGGGAAATATCTCGAAAACCGTTAGTACTACTTTTACTACCGTTAAAGATATTAAGATCAATTAAGTACACCTGTTTAACTTAGAAAATGCCATTCTTTAAGAAATTATAATTGAAAAACACCTAATGTCATAGGTAAAAAAAAAATCATAGATTTATGAAACCCAGTGTATGCAACTAGCGCCCTCTAGTTTGAAACTTAAATATTTCTACAAATTCTTATTTCTTGCTCATAAAAACATAATATTGCCAACTTTAAATTCGATTCATTAAACCGTTTAAAAATTATGGCTTATTTTCGAGAATAAACTTTTACTTTCAACACCCTGTATCTCTAGAACGAGTAACAATCCGAAAAAACTTATATGACTTAATCGGCTTTGTTTGATGTCTAGAATCTCCAGCTACTCTACGACCCATAAGTTATGGGACACCCTGTATATTCTATTATTTTCTAGCGTTAATATAAAGTTTGTAAATGTACTGTACATCGTGAACTAATTATACATATACCGGGTGGTGGATCATGGCTGGAAACATTAGGAATCCCATGCAAGCTGTAGACTATCCAAATATTTGCTCCCCTGTTGACTTTAAAGCGGGGTTGTAGGAATACTTTTTTAGGATCTCTGTGTGGTGAGTGCATATGCGGAGTTTGAACAATTTTGGATACCCCAACCTTAACTTATTTGAATATTATTGCGGTTGGTTTTTCATTGGAATTTAACAGGTGATGCGGACACCAGCAATGATTGGATTTAATTAAAAATAATTTTCAGCGATTTCTCTTCGTCAATTTTGTAATGACTTATTTATTTTAAAACGTCGTGATAAAGGTTCCTGAGATATGACCGGCGTCCATTTCTTATTAATCATTAGCAATATTAGATATACCTAAAATCACTCATGAATCAAATGAGGAACTTGTGTTTTTGAATTAAGCCCCTTTCTTAGATTTAATGAAATACTTAAAAAAAAATGTTTCTAAAAATAAAATCTTTAAGATTTTTGTCTGACTGAAACTACCATAATTTTAAAAAAATAGTTACTTAATTTTAAAAAGTATTTTTAAGACCATAGAAAATCTTGAATTAAGGACCCTTTTTCTGTGTAATTACATTTATTTCTAACACGTTCCTCTAGATACATGTATGTCCATTTTTTTTGTGTAGCGCAAAAAAATTAAATTTAATTTAAACTTCTCAGCTAATTCCCTTTGCCATTCCTGTAAGTTAAGTTTATGAGTTTGCTCCAGAAAATTTAAATATAAATATTTAACGAAGATTATAAAAAGTTTAGCAAAAAGCCTTTGAGAATATTTTACAATGCGTTCATCCGGGAACAATCTAAAACGTTTAGAAACTTCGTCTTAAAGTTTGGCAAGAATTTTGTATGAAAGAATTTATATTTCCTGGTTTAGACACGCCTTATCATACTCATACATATTATTCTTTTTAACATTTTATATATCGAGGTATTAAAAACGATATAAATTTGATTTTGTGTTGTTTTTTATAGTATATCATAAAATAAAACCAATGTAAAGAAATACTAATATACTATATTTCACGTACGTTTTTAATGCTTTGGCGTTTCTCTTGTCAAACGCATTGGCTAACATATGATTTAAAAATTCCTTAATTCCGAAAACGGCTTTTCCTTACGATCATTGGCTAGATTCATGAGAGATGGATATATAGGGTTGGGCATAAAACACAGGAATTTTGTTTTTATATAATAACTTTTTTATTTATTTACCGATTTTATTAAATTTTATCTTGTTTGAGATAGGATAGATCAAGACAGACTGCTAATATCATGTTTTTAACATTTGTTGAAAAATCAAAATGGCGGACATACCTCAACTTGGTGAAAATTTAAAACTTCCTGGAACTTTTTTTATTCATACAGTATATCTTTACATATAAGATTCTGAAAGCATAAATATTTCTGAACAAAACAAAACAAAAACATGTCTGTTTTAACTTGTTGATTTAGATTTTTCTTTCTTTTTTTTCAAAATCAACGTAACGTATTGCATTGTTCTCCTCCTTTACGCAAATTAAAATCCTTAAAATCGTTATTTTCTATAGAGCAGGACAATGCTTAATATAATTCCATAGAAGTTTTCGTCATTCATTATTCAAGGCCTGCTTAAGACAACAAAATGGAGAAAACAATCTTTCTAAAATGATTAACTAAAATTATCGCTCTAGCTAGAAGATTAAGTAAAATATTTGCATATTCATAACACTTTTATAAGGTTCGATAATATTTTAATTATATTCGTGCGGGAAAAAACGATTAGAATTATTAATTTATATGCATCTTGCACAAGCTATATTTTTACATATGTGTCAGTTTTATGTCTGTTGTAGTCCAGTGTTTCATTTCACATTACAGAAAATTCGGAAAATTAACGAAAAAGTCAAAAAACGACAGTAAGGTTAAAAAAATTATTTTAATGGTAAAGAAAACTATATAATTTGTAAAAAAATATTTAATAATAGTGGTAATCAAAAAATTAAATAAAAAAAACATAAAACCACATATTTCTGTAAAAAATATCCGTTTATAAAAGCAAAAAAAAAAAATATCCCAATAAATTTAAAAAATAAAAAAGTTATGTCCACTGGTCTAGACCACATGTTTATATATTTACGAAGTCGCTGCTCCGTTTTACCCCATCAGGTCTATTGGGGGTGAAACCACCATTTTAGGGAGGAAACCCAGGTTTTTCAAAGGATGTTTTTCAGAATAGCGATGGAAATATACAATATATTCATGTAAGTGTATAAATATACAGGGTGTTGGAAAGAGGCCGGTACCCCAACAAACATCAATCACATCAAACATCTTAGTCGGCATCTAGCGAGCCCGACAAAAAAAATGGGTTATTCTACACGAAAACTCTGTTTTTGGGTTATTTCGGGTTGTGCGCTTTTTATAGGTAAATTACATATCATTAATTAAGTGCATTTTTTACTAAGAAGTTAAAAAATAATGACTTTAATTTTTTATATATTTTATTGTACTTAGTGGTTGACCACTTTACTCTGTAAACTCTGTACAGTGTAGTAGTGTTAAGATATTTTTTGTGTAAAGTGTAATACATGTGTAATAATCAAAATATGGATTTTGTAAGACCTTAAATTAGCAAAAACAAATTTCCGAGAAATAGTTCTGTTGGTATTTCCAGAAATGACAATAACTATCTACCAACATTTTTTAATCATACCCTGTGCTGCGTATTTCGACGTTTTTACTTTTTTGTTTTTATGCGGAACGTCAATAAAAATTAATTTTCGATGGTTTCTTTTATACTTTATACTAGCTTTTCTGTTTTGCATTTTTTTATAAAAAAATATATATTTTAAATGAAAATACACCTTTCAAATTTTGTTAATTTTTATATTTAAATTTTATGTTAGTAATACTGTTAAATTATTTATCATAGCAGCCTTGATAAGTAAATTTGTTATCAGTGTCCGTCATTGTCGAGAACTTCGATTACTAATTTTTCTTTAATATTTTTAAAAAATATAGAGCAAGAAAGCAAAATGATTGTTTAGCTTCCTCAGTTAAGGGATATTGCAAATAATCATCTTTTACCAGAAAAATTCCAAAGGTATTTGAAAAGACACGTTCACTACCCGGTATAAATTTAGGTACTGAAGACGTTTTACTAGCAATACCAAAATATCGTCGATCCTGTGGTCCTTTTACGAGACATAGTCAAAGTTAAGAGCTTTCTTCAAGCTTTTTAAAAAAAAAACTGAGGGCTACATGCCCGAATTGTATCTGAATTAGAAACCAATCTTGTCCTTCACCTTCTTTAATATAATATAAAAATAAGTACTTGCTACTGCCTACGCGTTTCGGTAAAAAAATCATCATCAGGGCTAACGTGCAGTAAATAAAAGGTAATTAAAAAGTGATAAATAAAAAAAGGTTAACATTACTTACATGTCAAAAACTTAGTTACTAGACAATCAAGACATAACACTGGTACCAGTCAATAAACAAACTACACCATATTTTAAAAACTTATATACAAATACACATCAAATCACCCATTAACAAAACACGAGGTAAATATGACTGTGATTGGTCAACACAACTCGATATAAAGTTAAAACTAAAATTATTATTATTTAGACATTAAGGAAATAAGGAGTATCAAAATATACTCAGTAGAGTGTGTATTAATGCTTTAAAAAATTACCGATCAATTTTGCATAACTTTTGAAGAGAATTGAGGCTCATAGGCTCATTAAGGTTCGTGGTAAAGGGATTGATTTAGCAAATTGCTATTTCTAAGTTTTCTAAAATATTCAATTTAAAACTTTTATTGTAAGTTTGAAGAACTGTGAAATTAGATCCCGGATCAAAGGAGTGGTTTTCCGTTTTAAAATGTGTTCCTAAACTAGATTTATCTATGCCAAATATCTGGTCTGCTCCCGAAGAGTTTATTAAGGGGTCACAACAGGCCATACCAGACGTCAACAGAATAAAGCATTTGATTAATATGACCAACTTTTAAAAAAATGTTAAAAAAAGTTTTATAAGAAGCCTAGCGATACTATTGTAATGGATTTGATATGAAACCAAATGAGAAAAAATTATTATAAATTATTGTTAATTTATTCCATACAAAAATCTGCCCAATGGAATAAAAATGAAATCCCCTTTAAAATAAAATGCGCTTAAAGTTTGCCTTAAACCATAGACCGTTGGCATAGACGAAATGTTTCCATTTTAAATATTTTTATAAAAGAGTCATTTATATGCAACAAAATATGCTGGCTGCATAATGATGAAAGGAACTTGTCCCTTAAATAAAAAAGGCATCCCTATTTTAATATATTATAACCTCAATACTTTTTTACATAGCTAATGTTAAAGTTGCCTCTAATATACTCAAGTAGATTAATAATAAATTAATATAGCACTTTAACTGCCAAAATCGGCTAAATGAACTAAAGCTTGGCTATGGCTTCTAACGGCTCAGGTAGGGCTGCCAACTTTTTAAAGTTGTTGAGCTGGAGTTTTATATTTTGTCCAATCAAAACTGATTTCTAAAAAAAAAAAAAGTTCCGTCCTCCATTCACATTGACCTGGAGTTACTTTACGCTGTCTCGTGGCATTTATAATTCTTCCTCCTCCAATCAAAGATGACTTCTACAAAAAATGGTTTTCTACACGTGTAACCCTTCTCCCCGATACCTGTAACCTGGTGTCAAAGGGTTTCAACCTGGAGCCTCCAAACCAAACCTGGAGACTCCAGGTCAAACCTGGAGGGTTGGCAACCCTAGCCTCAGCTCGAACATCGGGTGGTAACAATTTATCGTTTCACTTATTTCTTCTTACAAAACCGCACTGAACAATAATATGTATAATAAATGTTCACACCAGAATGATAATTAGAGGGATGACTTTTTTTAAAAATCAAAATCCATACTAAAAGCACAAAAATGATCACATTTGAGCTACGGAAATAAACACACGATGATAATAGTAGTTTGACAAGAGTGGATACGATGTTTGTATCTCGCGAGGAAGGAAACTGAGCACGACGCCGTAGGCGGAGTGCTCCAACTTCCAAGTGCAATATGGACAATCCATTCAAGTTGACAGTGTATTTTTTCTACGACCAAACTCGAGAACCTTATGTTTAATAATATTTAAAAAGCTGGCGGGCTTGAACATTGGATCCAAACCATGCCGTTTTGCCGTTTTGGTCAATGTTAGAAATTATGGTAAAACCAAGTAAGTAATAATGAAATTAATATTTTATGCACAATCAGCAGGTTGCATTATTGATAAATCTATTATAGGTGCGTATATATTTTGTTAAATTAAATAAATCAATAACATTTATAGTATCTTGAAAAAGAAGGCGGAGCCTCAGTAAATACAATAAACTGTGATTGATCAGTACTTTATAAGGACGCCACAGACGAATCATATTTTTATAACAATTTTGTCAACTAATGAGAAATTTCATGATTCATGAGAAATAAAGATCCAAAGCACAGAGGAATAATAGGCCGGCGCTGTCTTCAAAGGGAACAAGGACATTTTTACGCGCAGTATTATATTCGTAGGATATTCTCAAGAATTGAAAAATGGCTATTTATACAATAAGTTGCGAAATAACTCTCTTTTAGGCACGCGACGTGAAAATTGTCAAACGAGGCAAAGCCGAGTTGGACAACACGTCTAGTCTAGGCCATTCAGGTCACCACCATCGGGTCGGGACCATTCGGGTCTCGACCATTCCGGTCGATACCATTCCGGTCGACACCATTTGGGTAGATACCATTCCGGTCGACACCATTCCAGTCACGACCATTTTGGGTAGATACGACTCGGTCCAGATAAGTAATATTGGGTCAGTAGCCGCGCAGAGTCCTGTTCCAATTATCAGCCCTTTGCCCTAGAGAGCTCGTCCTTAGCCAATAATGTTGTAAGTAAAACCTATATTTATGTAGCCGTTTTAACTGCTGTTCCATATTATATAATAAAGTAGGTGTTATGGCGACTTGTCGCCTTTATTTCTTCCCCACGTGACAATATTGTGTAGTATCCGTGTTTATGTGTAAAAGGTTATTTTGTTAATGCTTTTTCGAATTACAGTAAATATGTTACTTAACTATTACCAATTTTATTATCAGTAAAAAAGGTTGCGGACAGAGAATAATTTTTTTTGGTTAAATTTTTATGTAAAAAGCCATTTATTCTATGTCCGCAACCGATTTTTTTTACGATAATTTTTCCCAGACGGTCAGAATTTTTAGTATATTTTTGCATTACCCACTGTTTATAAACCCTTAAACCTAACTAAATTACACTTTTAGAAAAAAAAATTAAGATGTAGGTACTCAATAAAAGCTGGTGAATTTTAAAAATGTTCTACTGTAAAATTGTAAAAGATGTTGTATATTAATTTTTTTATTTTATGCCATGTGACTTTGTTTACAAGTTCAACAGTAGCATACTTAACATACATTTCAAAGGACACATGGCAAATTGTCTTGCTTGTCATAGCAAGACGACATTTCAAAATATTATTCTGCAATTGGTTTTTTTTTTATATCAGAATTTACGAATAAGTCGTTTGAATAACACCCTATATAACTTTGATACAGCGTCGTTATTCCAATCAAAAGCGCAATATTATTTTAATCGCCAGCCTCAAAATTCGTATACCTCAATTCAGTTTCTAGTTTGCTCCAGGCACATTGTCGACAAAAAGTAAATCAATGTTTTAACGTGGAATGGCGGATTAGTTGAGAAATAAACTCATTTTCGAGCGAAAAGTTTTAGTTTAATTTGAAATTTTCACGCAAACTATACAGAATGAGTAGAAGAACTGTATGGATAAATATAAGGTGTTTAGTGATCATATTCTTACAAGCAAAAATTATAGAGGTGATAACTTAACTACAGTTTATAGACTAAAGATCAGTTGGTTCAGTCCGCCAATCAATCGAAATCGATCAATTCATCTCTCCGCCTGACCGTCAACTGTTTCTGGCAGGTTGCTTTTGATCCTTGCGATACACTGCTTGCTTTGAGCTCTTGCCTTGCCGCAAACACTCTTTTAACTTTATACTATTCTTACATATATATTTAGTCGCCTGCATTTTGCGCCTTCATTTTGGAATTCTTTGTACAATATCTATTTACAGGCTTGAAAGTGAATAAAACAAATTTTTTTAAACTTTGGCTTACAAAAATAATGTAGATATTTAAGGTCTTACGCTTAGAAAATTGTACGGCCTTAAATGATATACTATTTCTATATAAGATCACAAACTCAATTGACTTCATGGACCCTTTATCTCCCAGTTGACCTGTGGTATTCAACAGGTAAACACGGTATCCTATCAGTATTTGCGAAGCTTTTTTTATAGGAACTGAGTATCGGAATGTCGAGGTACCGAATAAACACAATTACAATGGATTTTAAGAAGGCGAAGAAAAAACCATCGCATTTACACTTGCATTTATGGGTAAAAAAAGTTTGTTATTTTTGATTTTCCTTTCGAAATGGAAAACACAAAAATTAAAAATAAACTGGAAAACTTTGGTATTGTAATAACAATAAGAAGCGAATTTTACAGGGGTGAGGGGCTTTACAAGGTAAATACAGGCATTCGGACAGCGGTAATGGTAATAAAAAAAACATTCCTTCATACCTAACAATAGAAGGAGTCACCTCACTTGTGATGTACCAAGTATAAAAGGGAACATGCATGATTTGCGATGGAACCGGACATGAACGAAAAAACTGCCCGAAAACTACTTATAATAGACTCAAAGAAATAAGGCCAGAGGCGCCCAGGGGTGAGGGGATTATTGATATCGACAACATAACATATGCTGATATGACAAAGGGGCCCACCATTCAGCTAAACAACAACACTACAACCAGCAACGAAAACCCAACACACAGTTTATATCCAGAAATAATAGTGCTTCCAGCAAAATATACGATATTCCAAGAGTCACCCATAACGTCGCAGGAAATAATTGAGCCCACTTTATCACATGTTACAATCGAACCTGTGGACTCACCGATAGTATCTCAAGATATAATTGAACCGACGCAGACGCAAACAAAAACAGGCTTAGGAAAAGGAAAAAGTAAAAAGAAACGAGATTTAATTCAAAGCGCAAGCTCCGAAGAAAAAAAAAGGCTACCAAAAATAAAAATTAATGTCAATAATTGGTCAAGTAAAATTGGGCAATCAGACAGTTCTAGTGAAGTTGACACCATGAATCACGGAAATACGGGAGTGGAAGATGACATGGATAATGATCAGGCAAGGGTTGAATAAATATTTTATTATATACGTAAATGGCTAATTTCCTCTTTACAGTGGCAACTATAAATATAAACTGTTTAAAAAAAAAAAGAATAAGATTGCGCTATTATTCGACTATATAAAAAAAATGACAGATGTATGTTTTTTACAAGAAGTAAATTTGGAGTTCTTTTACTGTAATATTAACTATGAATATGTAACAAATGCAGGGGAAAACAATAGAGGTACGGCCATTATATACAGAAAAGATGTTAAAATAAACGATGTTGTCTGTAATATGGACGGGCGAGTAATATCGGCTACAATAAATAACTTTAGATTTGTTAATATTTACGAGCCGTCTAGAGCTCAAAATTACAAAGAAAGGAATACCTTTTTTAAAAATGAGCTGAATAAGCATACCTATAAAGTTTAATGTTCCTTTGGTAGTTTTAGGAGGTTTTAATTGTGTTATCAAGAGGAAAGACTCTAGAAATAACGTAAATATTAGTAAATCATTAAATAATATAGTACAAGCTCTTAAGTTAAGGGATATCTGGGAGGTAATCCACGAGGATAAGGTGGAATATACGTATATAAGAGAAAATTGTGAAACCAGGATAGATAGGGCATACATTTCCAACGAACATGTTCAATTAGTTCACAATAAAAAAATGTACCAGTAGCATTTTCCGATCACAACTCTCTCATATTTTATATAAAATCGAACCCTGTAAAAATAGTAGCGCATGGATGGGGTTATTGGAAAGTCAGGCAATCAATTATTAAAAATGACGCGAACTTTATGAAACAGCTTAGAATTTAAAAAACCATACCTGACCATAAAAACTACATCGTAAAATGGTGGTTTAATACATTTAAAAAATGTTTAAAAAAATATTACAAACAAGTAGAAATAGACCGAGCGATAGAGAGAAGAAATACTTTATCACACTACAATGAAATGCTATTTGAGCTCTACAAAAAACAAAAAAATAGGGAAACATTAAACCTAATAAAGCTAGAACTAAGAAAATTTTTTTAGAACTTAAGGAAACATACTTAGATGAACACTATGAACATAAAAGTAAAGACAATTTTAATGAAAGGCATTCGCTCTATGAAACAATAAAACAAAGAAACACAAACAAATACATGACAATAAATAGCATATTAGATGAGCAGGACTCAAATAAATTTAAGCAGAAACAAATTCAACCAAAAGAAGTTAAGTGCCTGATGGCATACTTAACCAAAGTTTTAGATAAGGACGATCAATTATTTCTTGAAAGGAATATAGCAAAAAAAGAGGTTTTGAAAATTCTAAAAATGTGCAACAAGAAAAAGACACCTGGAGTAGATGGGATATCTTACGAAGCTTATTTAAAACTATGAGATGAAATAGGGACAGACCTGAACAGTGTTCTAACAGAACCGAAACAAATACCAAAAGAGTTTGTAGAGGGTATCATTATTTTAATACCTAAAGATAAAAACGCCAAAAAGGTAGATCAATTTAGACCAATAACACTGCTAAATACTGATTATAAAATTCTAAATAAAATAATGGCAAATAGGGTACAAAATATAACAGAAAAAATTTTAGGTAAAGAACAAAATTGCGGAAATAATAAGTCTATTTTTAACAACTTAATGCTTAATAGGGATTCGATTATATTATATTTTGAGAAAAATGCTCAACAACCGGGAGCAATTTTAAGTTTGGATTTTAAACAGGCCTTTGACAGAGTTTCTCATGAGTATTTATGGTTAATTTTAGAAAAAATAAAATTTCCAAATACTCTTCTTACTTTTCTGCAAAAGAGATACAGTATGGCTACGTCACAGATACTTATTAACGGGTTCCTGTCCAATCCTTTAAAAATACAGTCATCCGTACGGCAAGGTTGTCCCTTGTCAATGACATTGTTTGCGATATCAATTGAACCGTTTTTAAGAATGCTTGAATTTAGCTTATGTGGTATAGATATGAATGGGAAAAAATATAGGGTGTCTGCGTTTGCAGATTATGTATGTGTCTATTTAAAAGATAAAAAAGACGTCAAAAAATTTGGGTTAATTTTAAAAATATATGAAGGTGGTACTGGTGCATTACTTAATATAAATAAAACTGCACTTCTAGGTCTAGGTAATTGGCAAACTCAAGAAACTAGCGATATTCCATTCAAAAGCGAGGAAAAGGTTAAAATATTAGGTATTGTCTTTTATAAAAACATGGAAAAATAGTAACTGAAACTTGGACTATTGTTACAAGGAATATAGAAAAAAAGATATATAAACACCTTGCCAGGGACCTTGACTTAAGTAGGAAAGTATGGTTCATCAATACTTATCTACTATCTAAAGTTTGGTATATAGCGCAGATTTTACCTCTTCCGGAAAAACAAAGCCAAAAGATTGTTCAAACACTGGGAAAATTTTTATGGGCGGGACAATTATATAGGATAGAAAGAAATCAACTTATATGCAGATTGAAAAAGGAGGCCTAGGCTTAACCAACGTGGGAATTAAAACAAAAGCTCTATTTATAAGAAATCACTTTAAAGCGTGGACACAAAAAGATAAAAAGGTCACCTATATGTCGGTTTGGAATGCAATTATTGAGAAAAACAATAAGGAAAATACTACTGGAATATTACACAAAATTTGTGAATATGTTTGTCTACTTAAATTGAAAAAAAAATGATAAAGTAACAACAAAATTTATTTATAGTGAATTGTTAAGACCCCTTTATATACAACCAAAAATTGAAAATAAAATTGATTGAGCGACATCTGAAAATCATTTAAAATTAAAATAATTCCTACTAGATGGAAGGCAGCAACTTATAGGACAGTAAATAATGTGTATGCAACTGGTAAAAAGCTAAGTAGTCATAAAATTATTGATAATGATATATATGTAAAAAATGTAAGGTAGGGTAGACAGTCTAATACATAGGATGAAAAATTGTAATACTGTTAAGAGTATATGGGAATGGACTACTCAAAAAATACATTCCAAACTAGGTATCTCCATAAACGATGTTGAAAATGTATGTTAATTATTAGAAATTAAGATGGACAGAAACGATGATGAAGTAGTGTTAAAATGGTTTATTTGTGGTATGATTTTTTATTGTTTAGAGTATAAACAACATGTGTTATGTGAATTTCAAAATATTGTATGCTTAAGCAGGCTTAAGATCATGAAAAGATGTAAGAACAAATATTTTGTTTTTAGGGTATACTTAAAATGTAGAGGCTAAAATAATTATAAATAATAAGGGAAAAAAAGAATAATTAATGTAGATTAGGTGATATAGTTTTATTTTATTGTAATTGTAAATATTTAATGATGAAATCAAGGTTTTGAAAAAAAATCTCGATACCAGTGACTAACGCCAAGGACTTTAAGATTTAATGTCCCTCAATACTGTTAAAAAGTCACTTAAATCTATTTTTTTAAAAGATAATTTTAGGTATTTTTTAGTTGCTCTCTTTTATATTGTCTAACTAACTAATTAATTAAATGAATGCGCATGTATTATATTGTTTTAAACATACATATTGTTATATTACTTGTAAGATCAAAACGTAAAATGCACACACTATTTTGAGTTATTCCTGTCTGTGTCCAATATTAAAAAATAAATATTTGCGGTTCTACACAAAATAAAAACCATTTCAAAAAGCTCTCAAAAAAATGTTTCCTTGATAATCTTTACGTCTTTAAGAATATTTTTTGATTTAAAAAAAAGATGATAATAATAAGAGGGAGTTTTTTCCTTTTTGTCACCTAAACTATTTTACCTCGGCTGCCTTTATTTTTTTTTTTGTTTCTTGTATGTATGATTACCCACACTAATAACTAACAAATCTTTGCTGTCTATGTTTATTCTGCTCATGTATTTCACTTCGTTTTATTTTGGGTGTTATTCTTTATTTTTTACTTTTTGATATGATATTAATAACACTATTTAACTATATCATAATATATTAATCACTGTACCATCAAGAGCAAGGGGAGAGGTACTAGCACACAAACCCATACTTCTATGTGGTTTAGGCGAAAATTCTCTCTCTGTCTCATAGTGGAACTGATTTTCCCAATTTATTTCCAAGATTTCTTATTTATTTTAAATTATTCTCCATTGTATATTTTATTAAATTTATGAATAACAATTATTTCTATTTGTATTTGTAAATCTGGGGTCATATTGTGTAATCAAAATGATAAACAAATTTAATAATACGTACACAAAAAGTTGTATACATTTCTTTAAAGCATATATAAATACTTGTTTTTACCACAAACAAATCAGAATATACCCGTCTGGGAAAAGTTACATAATTTGGCTAAATTTAAATTTTTCATTTTCACACCTTTATCAATCTCTACGTACCATTGAATTTACTCGTGGGCAACAATCCGCTATTAAGCATAGATAACTTAATAGCATGAGGAATCGAGGCAAACGAATTGGCAGCACTTAAATGTCTCTTCTTACGTGGCTTATCAACATCGTTGTATCGCGGCGTCGATCTTGACCTATGTTTTTTCTTAACAGTCCCTGAAGCCTTATGTTTCGTAGTTTCAGGATCACTTGACATATTCATAAAATTTTAGTATCAAAAGTTCGAGATAAAACACGATTTTCGTTTTGAAATACTCTCAAATTTTTTTGTTACAAATGTCTTACACATTGTTCTTTGGGAAAATAAAAAGTTTACTTTTGACAAAGCAAAAGTTAAGTTTGTTTTATTTTTTCTTTTACGCTATAAGTACTCGTCCATCTTCAACATCTTGCCTCTGGCTTCCTAAAAATAAAAATAATATATTACTTTTTACATCGTTTGAATTCCTAAATACTAAATAAACAAATTTCAGTTTTTATTTTTTGTAAAAAAGTATAAAAAATAATGTTTGTAGAGATTTTTCTACTCCTATATTCGTAAACATTGTTTTGCGTACGGTTCACTCCATAAGTAAATCCATCGTTACGCACAACTGTGCATAAAGAATAAAAACACACAACTGTGCATTATGATGCCTAGTATAACAATCAAGTTATCCTTGAACCACTCAAAAAATATCTTGCGTTTTGAATATTTTACATTGTTTACATACATTGTCATTATTTGAGATGTGAAGTTCAAATCGATACTTTATAAATTATAAACCGATTAATTTATTAGTAAAAGTCGTAGAAAAAGCATAGTACGTATTGTGTATTGTAAAGCAATTACGCACTCATGTGATTACCGCACTCGCCGCTACGCGGCTGGTTTAAAATTTTTCCATTCGTGCGTAATATGCTTATTACCACACTTAATACGTAATACACTATTTTAACTGTCATGTAATATATGTGTATTCATTACAATAAAAATTTCGAGGTGTTCATTGTACGAGTTGTGTCTATATTATATAGTAACAAATAAATATTCAAAACAATCGCTTGACCGGAGCGGAATTCGAACCCACGGCCTTCAACATTAGACTCAACAGCTCTACCACTAAGCCATAGGACGATTTTAATAAAAACGACTGAATTTAAATATTTTTTGTTTACTCGCAGTCGGAAGGAAATATAATGTGTAGGTGCGCCACTTTTCGAAAGTAATTTAGAAACTGGATAAATGGATTTTTTATTTAAAAAAGTGTTATAGCTATGGAGAGAATCAAACCAGAAACTCTAGCTTAGCGCGCTGAACAAAAGAGCGACACATTTCAATATATTAATAAAAATTTTCCCCAATAAAGGCACATAAGGGTTGATGTTATTTCACAACCAGTGAGACTCATATATTTTTAAGTTATGCCATTAAACATTTTTGGGAAACATTCAACCACAGGGATCTATTTAAAGCCCAATTTTTTAAAGTCCTCTTATATCTAAGTTTAAACCTAGATTTAAACCTAGGTTTTTACCGAAGAATCGTAAAAATATCAGAAATGGTCGATTTATAATGTGGGATTGATAGCAAAGTTCAATTTAAGATTAATTAACCTGATCATAACTTGTTATGTTATGTTACATTATATTAAGTTATGACCAGGTAAATCACTTTTTACTCGAACTCTGCTGTCGATCCCACATTATAAAATGATCATATTTCACATTTCTTCGATTTATACTGGCCCTCGGTTTAAGTCATAGATGTTCTTTTGTCCAATTTTATCATGTCGGTTTAAACCTAGGTCCCGTTTAAATCGAAGAAATGTAGAAATAGTTAGGGAAGAGTCGGCCAATAGTGCGCGGTGGCTAATCGTGCGCATGTCTTTATTTTCATAACCGGCGTATATAATTCGAAATCCATATTCAGGCGCCATCCATTGCCAAGCCTGTGTACTATGACATATGAGTCAGATGGATCGCTTTACTTTACTTATCCAAAATGGTCGCTTCGTTGTTTACGTATGTCGTGTACTAGTAAATGATTCGAAAAAAATAGGCTGTAAGTATTTTCATTTTTTGATAATCGTGTGCATTAATACATTGCTTAATGAGTCCTCTTGACACTGATATATATAATTTAGGCAAAAAAATGTTTTACATTGTTTTAAAGAATTTAAAACCGAATCTGCCACTTTCGGTTAATCGGGCGCAGTGCGCACGATTAGCCGCCATGCATTTAGCATTGTTAAGAATGCATTTAAATAACACAGTCACACAAAAAGGGGTCAGGCCACGTTTACCTACTATATATTTTTAGAGTCGCTAAATCCAAATCCGAGGTCCAAAAAAGTCAGCACGTCAGAGTTTCGGCATAACCTCAAAAGAACCCATAATTACAGTCTTAAATATCTTAGATTATAATATTTTGCATTTTTGCAGATGCCGAAATACCAACGTAAAACAACAAAGGCGCAATGGAATCCATAAATCATGATTCAGGCTATAAGAATAAATAAGTATAATCTTAGCTTCAATAAATTATATTATTCGTTTCCCTTTTCAATGCGCACGATTATCCTATCCATGCGCACCATTAGCCGCATACGTCGGTAATTGTGCGCAGTGTCACTTTTTGAAATTTCGAATTTTAAAGTCACAATGTGTATTTTTATTTAAAATTAATTACAGAATATTAAAGCCAAATCGTTAAGGAATCTTGATAGCGAACCTAGAAGTCCAATCTTATGTCATTTCGGAAATATTACAATTTTGGCTTAGGTGCGCACCAAAACCCGACTCTCCCCTACTGTATAATGTGGGATTGACAGCAAAGTTCGAGATTAAAGTGATTTTCCTGGTTATAACTTAATATAATGTAACAGAACTTAATAGGTTATGACCAGGTTGATTGTTCTTAAATTGAACTTTGCTGTCAATCCCAAATTATAAATCGACCGTTTTTGACACTTCTACAATTTTGAAATTATTCTTTCGTTTTAACTCTAGTTTAAGAAAACTTTATAATAATGGGCCTAAGAATAATAGTAAGTGACTGCTTTTTTTAAAGAATCAGGCGTTGATACTTGACACATTTCTAATTAAAAACAGTAGTTTTTTAAAAGCACACTAATAATTTAGACGAATTTCGCAAACCGCTATTTCTGAAATAATATTTGCACATTTTATAAACATTTGTTTTGCATTCGTGCAATATGTATTGAAGTTGACATAAAGAATTTTCCCGGATAGGTGAAAATGCTGAAATTATTTTAGTTGAAATTTTATCTTCTGGGGTTCAGCCCTGATTGGATAGAAATTAATTTGGGTCATAAAATTTTTGAAAAATCAAGTATGCCTTGAAATTTTACAAAGAACTTTTTTTCACTAGTTAAATATGTTTTCTCTATGAAATAATATTATTAAGAATAGATCTTCAGAAAGAAAAACAAGGTTACAATACAAAATTTAAAATCATGCGACTACTTTGATATTTTGAATTATTTTAATTCTTCTATAAAAGCAGCATGTGCAAGCAAAGCTAAGTCCCAGAAGATGAAGTTTAAGTCTTTTTCACATATTTATGAATCGATCTGGGGACACTGTATTGCTTTAATGAAGGCAATAAAGTTTTATAACCGCCTGGCTATGTCTCTCAGAGGATTAGATTGTTTGATCTAATAATGCTTTATCATCAATTTTTTCCATTTTAATTTAAATTAAGTAAGTAAATTAAATCACGTAATGGCGGTTGTCACTGACATCTAAAAAAACGTCATTTTACAAAACGTCATCTTTTTGGCCAAAGCCTACTGAGTTAGTAAGTAGTATTAAAGCGAATGTGACGGCAAAAATGTGTACTTAATTAGGAGAATTTGTATCAAGCCCCAAGGGCTTAATCTTTGCTTAACGAGGGACTGACTCCAGTTGATAATATCAAAAAGGTAGTATTCAAATTCTTCATATGGCCTATCAAGATAACTAAATCGCGTTATTGACCTTGACCGAAGTTTTTCCTTGGCCGTTACAGCACCAATTTAATACATTCATTAAATTTTGAAATGGGCAAAGGTTCGAGATAAAACTCGATTTTTTGATTTAAATAAAGTCAAGTATTTTACACGCCATCGGTGTTTCATGCATTAGTTGTGGAATATAATAAAAGTTTGTTTAGAGTATCTATAGACAAAATATTTGTGTATAATCTGGTTCTATAAAAAAGCAATTCGTTTATTTGTTTTATGGGAGAATAGTAAAAATACTATTCTAGATTAAGTTATTTTAAAAAGTATCACTGATAATCAACTTTTTATAAGTAACTATTCCGTTAAATTGTTTAAAATAACACAGCCCCGCGGAAAAAATTTATGTTCACTGGACTAGATCTCTATGTGTTTTCAAGGTCGTTGAATCCGAATCCGACCTCGGTTTTACCCCATCAGGTCTCTTAGGGGGTGAAACCATCTGTTCAGGGGGTGAAACCAGGTTTCTCGAAGGATGTTTCTCAGAATAACGATGCGGGAGGGAGTTGTACAAATTTGAGTTTATAAATGTAAGGGTGCTGGAAAAAGTCTGGTACCCCTACGAGCTTTCTGAAAATTTTCGTGGGACCGAAAAAGAAAAAAGTCATGTTTACTGGACTATATCCCTGTATGTACATATTTTTGAGGTCGCTGAAAACTAATATGACCTCCATTTCACCCCTAAAGGTCTGTTGGGGGGTGAAACCACCCTTTCAGAGAGTAAACTCCGTTTTTCATTGACATTTATCTGTGTATGTTAGCGGTATCACCCTTTTACCACCCATTAGGCATCACGTGAACAGAAACACCAAGCATGCTCAGTCAACTTCATGTCAGAACGGGCGAGCTGCAGGAAACCTAAGAGGCGCAAGGCGCGCAAGTCAGTCTGAATATAGCGGTCGAGGACGAGAGAGCGCGACATAGAATTTGTACACCCAGTTGGCTCAATATAATACTAATTTTATAATTTAGACTTTCATTAAGGGTTAAGAGGATCCGAACAGTATTTCTAAAATCTTTTCCAAAGTTACCGGCTCGAAGCACGACGTTATGAAAAAATATACCGAATTATCTTCCTCGTCGTACCAGTTATCGTCCTTCACTCCTTTGATGCATTCAGGTACTGAACGGCGATCTTTCTCTTCAATTCAAGAGCGGCAGTACATAAGCTAATACATTACGCAAAGCATTTTCAGTGTGAGTTACGGATATGACGATGGATTTTTAAAATTTGGAATGTTTTTTTTTTATCTCCATTCAAAATTATTTTTTAATATTCTCAGAAAACTTGTAGCATTAACCACGATGTAATAAAAAAAAATTTAATTTTAAATTAAAGTTTTTTAATTTCTGTCTTTACTGATTTGATGCATTCAGGTATTGAACAATAACATAATGTCATGCCGAATATTCGTTATTCGGCAAGTAGAGCTGATATATTCGGCCAAACATCATTTGCTTTGCAGACAAAATAAACTAAAGTAAGAAAAAAAAATATACTGATAAAGTTTGTTCAAATTGGTAGAGATGCACCAAGTATTCGGGCCACTTTTGAATAAAGGCCGAATATTCGTTATTCGGCCTTGAAAATAGGTACTCGTTATTGGGCTAATGGCCTAAACCACTTTTCGGCGCTTCTCTAATTATTTATATTATTATTGTTATTATTCATATTCATCATTGCTAAATATATATTTTTTCTAAATCTAATTTTCTGAACTTGGTTTCATTTTTTAACACCCTATAGAAAGTTAATCAAATATAATATATACACATAAGAAAACGTTTAACACGTTAGCATAAAACTGCGCTAAAGACCGTTTAAGATCTTTGCAATGGAAACCAACTGATTTTGTCATTATTTTCATATTCTACGCAAGCGAAGCCTAGGATATAATCTAGTAATGATTAGAAAGCAATATTTTAATGTTTAGGCGTACTACCCTAAGTACAACACGTGTAGCAAAAACCAAATGTCGATTTTCAACAGAGACAAATTATTTTCGTTTGATTTTAGAGACCAAAAACATTGCATTTTCTTGAAGTGAATCCTGACCATGTTTTTTAATGGATTTAAAATTTTTTTTTAGTTAGACTCTACAGGAATTGGGGAGTGTGCGAAAGTTATTTTCATTAAAAAATTATTTTTTTAAATATTTTTAACAATACAATGAAATTTGGTAAAAAAAAATTTGGTTTTCATTACCATGTATCTTTTTCTTCGATTTTTTTTTCTGCACAAAAATAACTTTCGCACACCCACATAGGTACCACCTTTCCATTGGTGAAAAAAAAAATACAAAAAGTTGCTTAGTTTTTTTGTAATTCACTTCAAAAGAAACGGCAAATTTACACGGCGAATTTTTACGCGGTCGGATAAACTTAATAAAACCCCTGCATTAACATGTATAAGTATATACAAACTCCTCCGCCGTCGTGACTCTGAAAAACATCGTTTGATAACAGAACAACGGGTTTTATCCTCTGAAAGGGTGGTTTCATACTCTAAAAAATGAGTTTAATGTTCAAGCTAATTTTTCTTGCTAGATTTTAGTAAACCTAAAAATAATCTTTAGTTTCCCAAACGAATTTTAGCTTTTACTTGGTTGGTTAAAACTAAATTATTTAGAAATAAAATAAAAAACATAAAGTCTTTCTCCACTGGTTTATTAAACATAAGGTTAGAAGGTGGTAGATGTTCTACATGTTTCGGGTGTAGAAACACCCATCATCAGGAACAAAATATAAAGAGAAAAAAATTTCATAGAAAGGAACAGACGTAAATGGTGAGTGATAATGAACCTCGATGGAGCTCTCATCGAGCCATGGAAGATTAAATGTTGAAAAATGGGATAGTGATTATAAGAAAATTGACATATTTAAGTCTTAACACTGACCATGGGCAACAGGTAACAGTGGTAAGAAGGAGCCCGTTTGGGCAAAGAGAAAAAATTAAGAAATGTAAAAAGTGGAGACTCACAGGTCAAGAACCCTCATCACGGGAACCGTGGAGAGAAAGAAAATTTATTAACTTAGCCCTCTTTTTAAGGGAAAAATAAAATATTTAGTTAAGAAAAGTAAAGGCATAGAACTGATGTAGAATCTGTAAAGAATAAAAGAAATTGTTGAATAAAATACATTGAAATGATTATTTTAACAATTCACTAGAAAAATCTCTTTAATATGCACGAAAACGGGGACTTACCTTAGTTCATAGCCGAAAAATTAAAGAATTTTAAAAAAATTTAAAAAAATTTTTAAAAAAATTTTTAAAGAAAATTTTATTTAGGGGAACAAGCCCGAAAGGGCTGGAACCCCAGTGGTCGTTAATTTTAACATAACTTGATCCCCTAAGCTTGTTCCCCTAAATAAAATTTTCTTTAAAAATTTTTTTTTAAATTTTTTTAAAATTTTTTAAAATTCTTTAATTTTTCGGCTATGAACTAAGGTAAGTCCCCGTTTTCGTGCATATTAAAGAGATTTTTCTAGTGAATTGTTAAAATAATCATTTCAATGTATTTTATTCAACAATTTCTTTTATTCTTTACAGATTCTACATCAGTTCTATGCCTTTACTTTTCTTAACTAAATATTTTATTTTTCCCTTAAAAAGAGGGCTAAGTTAATAAATTTTCTTTCTCTCCACGGTTCCCGTGATGAGGGTTCTTGACCTGTGAGTCTCCACTTTTTACATTTCTTAATTTTTTCTCTTTGCCCAAACGGGCCCCTTCTTACCACTGTTACCTGTTGCCCATGGTCAGTGTTAAGACTTAAATATGTCAATTTTCTTATATTCACTATCCCATTTTTCAACATTTAATCTTCCATGGCTCGATGAGAGCTCCATCGAGGTTCATTATCACTCACCATTCACGTCTGTTCCTTTCTATGAAATTTTTTTCTCTTTATATTTTGTTCCTGATGATGGGTGTTTCTACACCCGAAACATGTAGAACATCTACCACCTTCTAACCTTATGTTTAATAAACCAGTGGAGAAAGACTTTATGTTTTTTATTTTATTTCTATAAATTAACTCCACTTTAAGAATGGACTACTTCTTCAAAATTAAATTATTTAGTTTTGGGAACTAAATATTATTCTTATCTGTACTATAGTATTGGCAACCAACTCGGCATGTTACAACCATGCTTAGCTTACTTAGTTCCGGCAACAAGTTTAAATACTTTTACCTTAACCAAACACACCAGGACTGCATCCCACCAAGAGTAAAGTCTTTACTTCTTGGTGATGTAGCCTGATTTGACGTTAAGTTATAAGAAACTTTAAAGTGGTTCAAAAAATATTTTTTATGCAATTTCCAAACAATTTAGTACTGACAACTCTCATCACTCATATTACACTCTTAAACCTAACAATTAGTTAGTTTGCTAATGACAAAAATAACTAGTAACCAATTAGGGAATCCAAACCACATGATTCAGTATGGCGGTTGGATGGCAAAAAGCTTTGAGTCACCCGTTAAATGCCACCAGCAACATTATTTTTATAGTCACGTGCACCAATTACAAAGCAGTATTTGCCAGCCAGCCGCCATTTGGACACATCGTTGGTTTGCCTAATGCCGGAATCAGCCTAGCAATCAAATGTAGTCTCCGTTACCAAGTTTACTTTTGAGGTTATTTTAACTAACTTTTCTTGTTTTTGAAAAACCCACAAATCTTTTTTAAAACAGTTTTGCAAAGATTTTGGCCATATTATTAATTAATGTAATTGGTCGATAATTACTTTTATTTTAATAACGCCATTTTATTGTTTTCGTTTGCTCTGTTGTAGAAATATTGAGTCCAATTACATGATGATCAATAATTTCTATGTTCAGTACATAGGAGTAAAGGTCATAAACCATACTAAGAGCATTTTTCAGAAAAATGTGATCAATATACCAAGAACTTTCACCCGTGATCCTTGTTGGTTTGTCAATACACACAGATGCTCAAAAATTCTGAAATGTTTACATTTTTTTATTCTGAACCCAGTAACTCAAAAAAAAAAAATTAAAAATCTTCACTTTATTTTTCAATGGAGAAGCGAAATGCAAATAAATATATTGATAAGCTAAAAAGAGAGAAATATGCTAGACATACTAATTTTTATGGTACTATAAATTTGTGAATTGTTTTTCTTGTTTTAGTTGTATCCTGGGACTGTTAAAACCTATCGCCTTGCTCACAGGCAAAGCACATTTTTAATGTTTGTCTATAATACTACCAAGAAATACTTTAGAGACCAATGATTCACACTCTCTTTAGTTCATAAAAAGTTTACAACAAAACAAAAGTTAAGCCCTTTGTGATTTTTGTTTCACGGTAACTTTGGTTAGTTTTGTCTCGGTTTCTTAGACAAACAAAAAGACTAAAATCACTTTCTGGATCGTAATAAAGATGTTAACTACTCTAACTTCTGTCCTTTTTTTTTAATTGGCTAATTTATCTTCTCTTAAACTTTCTTTATTTAATTATTAAATATCTAAAGGTTTATCGTTACGACGCACATGCAAAAAAAAGTTGTGAAATGTAGACTTTTTGCATCAAATTTTTTTGACGTACAGTTGCCATTTGTAGTAAAATAATCTATCAATTAAATTATTTGTGTTAAAATAACTTCTACAACTAAAAATTACACTTCGTTGTATAATTTAGAATATGCTTTTATACTCTTATTATTGTTGACATTTCTTATAGTTACATTTTTGCTCGGTAGGGTTAGCAATCAAAAAAATATACTTGTAGAGAACTTTTTAGATATTAATAGTTAAATTTTTCGTTTAGGGGGATTAGAGTCAGAAGATTTATGATAGTTTTTAAGTTATTTTCTGCAAATTTTTTGGAAAAAATACATTTTGATATACACTTACGAAAATGTACCTTTATCTTCTTAGTTTAGATCTTAGTTTTGTTTAATCCTCAATCGGTATCATTAGGCCATTTAATTACAAAAAAATCTAATATAAACCAAAATATCATACATTGACATGGTTAAAAGACAAATAATGGAACTATAAGATGTAAATATTGTCATAGACTAAATTTGAACCTGTTTAGCGAAGAAGCGGAAGAAACTTTAAAATAAAAATATTTTCTATGTAAACCAATATTATATCTTACAAACTAATACAGACCTATTAATTTATCCCATCTTACCATCTCTCTGCACCCAAAAATAATTTGCTAATAAACTTAATGTTTGCCAAGAGATATTTATTTGACTATATAACCAAATAGTAATGCGTGTGTGTCATACGCTGAAAGGTAATGAGTGAAATATAGATGTGCTTATCATGCCTTATTAGATTGTGATGATAAATAATAACTTGTGCGAACGTATATTGTATATGGAAGTGATTAAGTGATATATCGTGGAGTACATGTTTAGTATTGATTTTCAAGTTTTAACATTACTGCCTCGTAAAGGACATGGTATAAAGGATGCTTTAAAAGGCGTGGTCAATAATTTTGGAATAAGCAGACTGATTTAAAATTAGATTTTTTTAAAAATTTGTTTTGTGTTCACTTACATATAGCTTTAGATCCCTAAATTGAAGGCACAAAATATGGTCTATGCTAAATATCTACTAAATCTGTGTAGATAAAAATGTAATTGTTTTTTAAACTTCATAGGCTGAATAGTTTTATGTTGTTATCTTAAAATATTGGTATTTAGAAAATGTCACAGGCAGTAGGAGATAAAGAAGGATAAAAAAAATTTACTTTGACTTATTTTATATTAATTTAGAAAAGCTTAATGTTATTTACAGAATAAAAGGATACATTCTTGATAGGACACGACTGGATTCACCGTTAACGAGTTTAATTAATTTAAAAATTATCTTGCGTTCGGAAAATAGGGTCTTCATATTTTATATAAATTGAACAGTTTTAGGTAGATCTTTAAATCGTTCGTTTTGTTTGATTAAAGAAATGAGTCTCCCACATAATTATTATTGCACCTATAAAATAAAAGTTAATTAATAATTTTTAAACTAATTTATCTTAAAAATCTGATCATCGTTACTCAGCGTATCTCTTGATGAAATTAGATCCCTTTTTGCCACACTAGCCCCCATACTTATAGCGACATGTTCTTAATACTGAACTAATTAAAACCACAGTTTACGAATTCAGGGTACAAAATTTACCAAAATTTCTCGACAGGCCTATTTATGCAATAGGACTTATTGTTTAATTATGTTATTGCCTTAAGTATTTAATATTAGTAGGTGTGATATGACCCGAACGTGTAATAAATTTTAAAATGTAAACAATAATAAAACATAAAGTGGGTGGCTTAATCATTGAAGGCGTTCCGAGTAACAAATTATAGAAATTTATTTCCATCGATGCTGTGAGTGTGTCGCAGCAATTTAATTCTTCAAGAAGCAGCAAAAAAGCCGCGGGGAGTAATTTGATTTAACTAGTTTTTATTGAAAAATGTGATTGTATGTGTACTTGCTTGCTCTTGCCATACATTTTTGCTTTATTTTTGGTCAAGAAGTGTCTATACGTACAGAGTAAGTCAACTATAGAGTAAAGTTCATTTTCTCCTTTATCTTAGGAATTAGATAAAAATTCGAAATACTAATGTTGTAGATACCATTCAGGTGAACATTTTAAAATTATATTGGAATATACGGGATAGTCCAAAAAACGTAGCGAATATAACTTATGTAAGTTTTTTTTTAAATGGAATATATAATAATATATTATTATATTTTTAAATTACACTTAATATTCTACACCTATTTTATAAAGCCCATTATATGCCTTAATTTAATTATTTTTAAGACATTTAAAAAAAGACATTTATCCCACTTTGACAGGCTGCAGCATTGAAACGACGCATCTTATAGAAAAAGGGTTTTGACATTACATTTTTTTATTCTCTATCCAAAGAGACCAACTGCCGGTTTAACATGTAAACCTGAAAAACCTGTTTTGCATTTTTAACGGTTTAACTAAAAGTTGGTATTTTTAGGTAGAAAATAGAAAACTACGAAGAGGCATCGTTTGGACGCAGCAGCCTGTCAAAGTGGAATAAATGAAACTTTTTAAGAGTCAATATCATAAAAACAATTGAATTTGGATATGTAGTTTGCTATATAAAATAGGTGTACAATTTTAAGTGTAATAATGTATAGGATATTCGATTTAAAAAAAAAATATATATTCGCCACGCTTTTTTCGGTAATTCCATATATATATATATATAATTTTAAAATGTGTATCTCGATGATCTTCACAACTTTTATATTTCGAATTTTTATCTAATTCTTGAGATAAAGGCGAAAATGAAATTTACTCTTTCGTTGACTCATCCTGTACATATGATTTTTAGAACGAAAGTTTTTCGCAACTAGTGTTTTATGGTTAGCTATAATTGTCTTTCTCTTTTCGTCCTTCGACTAGGGCTGTGTTTGAATGGATTAAGGATATGCTTTCAGGTGACTGGGCCTGATGGTTTTTCAGATATCGCTTTTTAATATTGACATTAAATTAGTGGCAGTCGAAAAGGGGCAGCCGTCAATGTTGCACTTGCACTTTGTGATAAGTATTAAGTACCTGTAAGATTTTAGTCTCTTTAATAATAATAAATAATATTTTTAAGTGGTCCTCATGCTGACTCTGGTTTCACTATCCGGACCTTAATTATGACTTTTATTCTATATTACACCAGTCGCATTGGAAGGCAAGTTCAGATCATATGCCAGTCCATGACAGGTGTACTTCTTTCCCGGACTGTGACTTGGTCAATAATATGAATCGGCTGTAAATTTAAAATTTTTATTCATAAAGCTTTCTCATAATTTTAACAAAAAACATAAACTTATTCTGGATCGCCTGTTTAGGACACCGAAGCTAGGTATAGCAAGTGGATATATTACAAATTTTAATGGAATGTTCTGACCCTATTTTTATGCAATCTCCTTAATACCAGATCATTAACTATACCTTTTAAGACACCCTGTATATTTATGGACACATCAATGGATATCCAATGTCGCCGATGCTTTTTTTTTTTGTTTCAGGAGTTAAGGTCTTCTACCTATCTCAACGTGTTTTTCGGGCATATTGTGGCAGACCCATTTTATATTTATGGATACTCGAACCAATATACCCTTTGAATAATAGAGCACAACACCAGCCTCGCTGAAAGAACATTAATCTACCTCTATTTCTGGCCCCTTCGTATAGCTTGGGAACCTAGGGAGATTGAGGTCTCGTAGCCGGACATAACTTTTTGTTTTTAATTTGTAGATTAGGAGTACTCAACAACATACAAAGCTTGCTAAATTTGACTACTAATTTATTAACAAGAATTTTAAATTTTTTTTTAATGGACAACGACTGCCTTAACTGCAATTCAACTGCCTAACAGTCAATTGAATCGCTTATTCAAGAAACCCAACATGTTCATAATTATTATAATATTTTGACTATTTTAGCTTAACACGTGCCTCTACAATAGAAGCATATTTTAAAGAAAAATCACACAATTACATGTCCAATTTATATAATGCTTTTAGCGCTAGTTTAAAAAATAATTTATTTGAGAAACCTTTACATGTCCAGGACTTGTGGGGGTTTCTCAAATAAGCGAATCAATATTAATGTAGAGTTGTATAAATATTTTTAACAATAATTAACTAACTAGCCAGTTCGACTGTGACATACATGACATTGGCAGAAATAATTTTTCCCCAATCATAATCGCCCGGTAACCTTTGATTGTGAGTAAATATTGCCTGTCATTGTTATTTAGATTACAGTCAAATTTGCTGGTTAATTAACTATGGGTAAAAATCGTTATACATCCAACATGAATCTATTAAATCGTTATTTATCAAATTATACGTGTTGGTCAAATTATTTGATTATTATTGAGTCTGCAAAGTGTTTGATGTATTTGCCACATAATTAATATGATTATGTGTTTGATTGACGGCGTATTTGACGAACACGTTTGAACATGTGGGAGCTTGTTTATCAAAATATCAGTCGTGTATTGGATGTCATGGGGGACACACGCAAGAAATGTAAGACAATTATTAAATGTTACATTTCCAAATACGTGGATAGGATTGCGAGGATTTGAAGTATGGCCGGCCAAATCTCCGGATATTATATCCTTAGATTTTTATTTATGAGGCGATTTAAAAAGTGGGGTCTATGACATTAAACCTAGAAATCTGAAAGAGTTTAAGGCCATAAGTTTTGAAAAGAGTAAGAGAATAGTTCTACCATCAGTTTGGTCTGTGCTTACAGATTCATGGGACACATTTTCAATCATTGCTAAGCTAAAAAAGTGATATTGTAGTTTTAAAGTGATTGTTAATGTAATTGTTCCGTAAATTAGTTTTTATTAACTTTCTCACACCTGGTTTGACAGATGTAAAAAAATATGTATGGGAAAATTCCTTTTTCATAAGCTATCTAAAAAGGTGCCACAAGTGGTATTTATCCTCTACTTAAAAAAAAAGTTGGTTAGAGCTGCGCCTCCTCCTTGATGTTCCAATTTTTTTTACATAACAAAAGCCAGGCCCATAAAAAATCTTTGAAGATTCCCAGAGCCTCTATAAGCAGCGTTTTATTTAAAATTCCCATCCTGTATAATTCTTTCTGTCATTAACACTAGATACCTATAACCTATAACTGATCAAGAATTTCATTTAGTATGGTTTACTTGCTCTAATTTTTTTGTTTAGTGGATCCGCACAATATTTCTCAATCCTTCTTCAAAGTTACCAGCTCTATGCGAAATTAAATTTATATATATTAAAACCATTGCGTTCTCTTGAAACGATTCCTGTCCATATTTATTAATGGATTTTTTAAAATTTTCATTGGACTCTATTCTTTTTCCTCGATTTTTTTTTTGCATTAAAATAACTTTCTTACACCCACATAGATAACACCTTTTCATTGGTGAAAAAAAATCAATAGGGTGTTTTTAATTTTTTTGTAATCAATTTTAATAATATGCGCAATTTAATATGGGAAATTTTAGCGCATTCGGATACACCTAATTTAACTAATCAGATTTTCCTAAGGGTGGGCGTTATTTCAAAGCATATCTATATTTGTATAGAGTTCTATATCATAAATATATAGGCGTATTTTCTATTGCTAGCGTCTACTAGACTAGACTAAATAAGTAACGTCCAGACCCATTCAGGTCGCTATAAAAATAATATGTCGTTTCGTTCATCAAATAAAAAAATGCGGAGATTCGCTGCCGCAACTCGCTAAGGCGCCAGGAATAAAAAATACTGCTTAAGTTTACCATAAAATAAATTGTTTCTGTCATGTTTTTTCGTCAAAGCTAAAACTGTAGTTATTTGGTCGGTTCATCAAAAGAAAAATAAACCATACAAAAACTAAACAGTGGTAAAAGGAATTTTGGCTCTATATCTCAAAAATTATTTAAAACCAAAACCGATTTAGTAATAGAATAATACATAACCATTTAAAGTCTACCTTTTTTAAGCAATGAATTTTTTTGCTTCTCAATCAATAATATTTTTTAAAAGGGAACCTTTTGATATTTCTGGCGACTGTAGTCTATTTCAGACAGGTGTAGAGTAACAAAATGGGAAATTCCATCCAGTTCGTCTCAATTTCGGTGTCGGCCATAGGCGCAGGTAAATTTTGTGCATTAAATTATTTATGATAACTAATCAAAGAAAACAAAGAAAGATAATTTAATAAAGCAGGAACAATTAGCTGTAGAAAATTTACACAAACATCGTTTTAAGAAATATGCTGTGAAAGATATATCTAAAAAACATAGTGTAACTGTGCTGCGCACGTTGTGAACTAAATCCCATAGAACTTATATGGGCGCAAGTGAAAGGATTTGTAGCAAGACACATTTAACACATTTAAAATGAAAGACGTTAAGCTACTGTTTGATCAAGCCATTAAGGAAGTGACATAATCTGGAGAACTGGCGAAAAGCAGTCCATCGTGTCATTAAAGAAGAGAAGAAAATGTGGGATCTTGACCACTTGACCGATCGGACCGTCGACCCGTTAATTATAACGTCAAGAGGAGATGCCAGTTCCTCAGATGACGAAGAATATTATGATTTTTTATAACTTAATTTTTGTATAATGTATTCTAAGTATTTTGTATTTTTTTATAATTTTTAATAAAAAATAAGTGTACCTATGTATGTACATAATCCACGCCTTTGTCACAACATTTTCAGTATTTGTGAAGAGATAACAATAGGCAAAATCCATAAATTGACTCAAACCCGGATGGTACTACCTGCACTTGATGAAAATAAAGAATTTTGCAATGAAATCAATGCCAAATTATGAAAGTGGCTTAAATATTCGTTGGGTCACTCTATAGTCGCTTTGCCTACCTAATGAGCTTTTATTACTCTACACCTTTTTGAAATAGACTATAGTGTTTTTAATGACATTATTATTATTACTCCTGATTTTTTTTTACATTTTTTAATAGCCGACAAAATGTAGTGTAAGGTTCAATTTCCATATCTTGTACAGGAATCAGGACTAACCACGCATTTGCTATTTCGTTTTTTGATCAATATTTCATTACTTTTCGTTTTATTCAATAATCGGTGATAATTCATCTTTGAACCCCCATTACCAACAGTTTTAAATTAAATCAGTTTGTATTTATAAAGGAAAAGAAACACCAAAAAAATATGCCTTTAAAACTGTAGACAATGGCGGTTTATTGTATGATTTCTTAATAAAATGAAAAAAGAACAAAATGTTGTCCAAAAAAAGTAAACGAAGAATGCGTCAACATAGACCATAGCATTTAAAGTTTTTAGAATTAAAATGTATATCATTGTTTAAATACAAATAGCTTTCTATTTAGAAAAATATATTTCTGAAAACCTTAAGTTAAACGTGTATAACGACGGTTTTTATATGTAGGTATACTTAGTACCTTTTTAAATTAACGACAATCAAATCATTTCTGAACCGATTTTATAAAATTGAAGGAAATTATTAAAGTTCACTTGGATTTATATTTTTTAGGAAATTAAAAACTTGTTTCTTGTAAAGATACTTACAAATAAATTTCGAATTTTACAAGTTTGTCTAAAATAAGGCAAACACTATTTTAATATTAATTTAGCTAAATAGTAACAATAAATGACCATATAAGTCGATCCCATGTGGAATATTGAAAAAGAAAATAAATCACTGGAAAACACTAAAACTGTTTCCGCGACCAAAATAACAAAATCTTACTTATTTTATTAAACTAATTAACAATCTGTCTTGCAAAAGTCTTGGTTGGCTTCGGTTTTATAAATCGATGATAACTGATAATGATAGATGATAATAACCTACCTGCCCTTAATGTGTGGGAACATTCGATCATTAAATGATAAATACCTGGATTCATTATACCAGATGTACTTTATAAGGGATTTAAATACATATAATATAAATTGTAAATTATTAGTTAGTTGTATATCAACCACCAAGTTGATCAAGAGCTGTTCGTATTTGAGTTTTGACCAACAAGTCGCCGGTTTGTGTAAATACCCCTTATCATTTTTATTAAAGTGTATCCCAAAGTATATCGTCTTGATTTTTGCTTTTATTTAACTCAATAATCAGGTAATAAAATGGGTCCCTTCTAGATATTTTACTCTAGGCGTCAGAGGTGAACTTTAGGTATATGTAAAAAAGTGATTATTTTTACCTAAAATTACCGTATAACACCGACCAAACTTTTTTATCTATTCCACCCCTGGGTAGCCGGGTAGGTAGTAATGATAACATTTAAACACCTAATTATGCAGTAACAATGGGTATGTTTATATAAATGATTTATTAGGGGTAAAATCAAGACAATATACTTTGGGATGGACTTTACATGGTAAAGTGACTTTTGTGAAACAAAAACGTACTCTTAGTCATTTAATAACAAAGGCGTACACTTGTATTTGGGCTGCAAAGTGGGAGAGCAGGATAAAAATTGGGCTTCCCATATCTGCTGCTATAAGTATGCGTTCAATGTTTGCGGCATACTAAGTGGAAAGAACCAAAAGACCACGATACTGACTGTTTTATTTGAAACCTCTCATCCAAAAAGGCTTCTCGAAGAAAAAACATGTCTGCAATACAGTATCTAGATTTACTATCCGCCATATGTCCGGTACCTCATAGTGAGGAGTTGCCTGTGCCTAATCCACCTCAAGAATATACCCTTGATTCTGATGATCCAACGGATTCAAAGGGTAGTGTACCCAAAGAGCCCATCAACATCGCAAGATTCAGATTTTGTTTGTGAACTTCCCAATAAAATGCCACGCAAAATAAGTTAAAATAAGGTATTTGGAATTGTCCAAGAAAAAGCAGAACTATTGGCCTCCCGATTACAAAAATTGAATTTACGTCAAGATACAGTAAAAGTTAACACCATTTTTTTTAGCATAATAGCAGAAAATTTTAAAGACCTGGCTGACCAACTTCTTTTGTGTTTCAAAAACCTATGGTGTAATATGTCTTTGAAAATTAATTTTCTAGATTCTCATCTGGATTACTTTCAGGAAAATTGTTGAAGTATGTTAAAGTTCCACCAGGATATTTCAAACATGAAAAGAAGGTATCAGGGAAAATGGAATTGTGAGATGTTAGTTGACTACTACTTACGAGAGATGCCCCAGAGGCTACTTTTAAAAGGCAGGCTAAGAAGCGCAAAATGAGGGTCTAAATTTTAGATTCAATGATAAAAATGTGCCATTTAATTGCGCTTATTGAACCAACAATATATTGTTATCTGTATTTTGTATGTTCATTGTATATAAATTAAAATTTTATAAAAAATAATCGTTTTTTTTTTGCGAGCCACCTAAAACCTTTAATTGGTATTTTATAGTTATTTGGGTGTAGTAAATAGATTTTGTTCAGGAAACAAAAAAAGTTGAAATTTATCCCCTAGTTAATTAAAACCTACTGAAACTATCCCAGAGAGTTATGGAAAATAAATTAGAACAAAATAAACGTTTTGCTCATTTATTTTTCATTGCTATCCACGGCCGTTTTTGTAGGTTTCTTATATTTATATTTTTTGGTTATTTCACACGTAATCGACTTTATGGTCATTACTTTTATAAAATGTAGGTCTATTAATCTTAAAAGAGTGGTTGTCTCATTTTTAGGAATATTTGCGTAATTCAAAATTTATTTGTAATATGCTTGCAACAAACATAAATTTATTGGTAACTCAAAAAATATCCGTCTAAGTAAATTTTACGAATTTGCTTCAATTTGATAAAATTCCTACCGAAGCGATTTGTAGTTAATTTGGAAAGCAATTATAAAAAATCATTGAGTTATTTATAAAAAAAAAAATTTAAATTGTTTGAATTGACCGTGTAATAAGTTGGCCCCTAAAACTAAATGCTTCAGACACAAATGAAAATAAAGTCTCGCGAATCCTAACATTTGGTATAGCAAAAAAAAATATTTTAATGCGCATTAACTATTGTAGCTGTCAAAAAAAGACATTCGTTTTTGTCAATACTCATTTGAATATTAGATACAATAAAGAAGCAGAGTTTAGTGTCCGTATAAGTAAAATAGAATGAAGTTTTTTAGCAGCAGGCGGACAAAGTAGTGCATCTATCTTTTGCATTAAGTTACACATGCACGCAAAAGGTAATGGGTTCCCTGGGGCACAGGTAGACAATGACAGGCTGTTTCATCCTTGTTATGACTCATCAGAAAGCCAAAACCTGTAAGCAATTCCCAATACAGCATGAATATGCTTTAAAGATATTTTTAAGAATAAATATATGATGAAAACCTAGTATCGCCATCTGTAGAAATCAACTCAATTCAAAAGATAGCCATTAGACGTAAAAACGTAGAACTAACAATAAACCAAGTACGTTAGGCCAACACATCCAGTATAGGAAACATTTTTGCGCATCCCTACACTTTTTCTACGGGTTTGTAGACTCAAATATAGATCGCACTGCAGTAGCCCACTGGGTGCCGCACTAATCCGTAAAACAATGCCGTGTTTAAAAAATAAAGTAGTAAAGTAAGTAAAATAAATTTCTATTTTACTTCTAAGGACACTAAACACGTCTGATAGCTATCTTTTGCCTTGAGTTGCTTCCTATATGGCAATACTAGGTTTTCATGGTATATTTATTCTTAAAAATATCTTGAAAGCATATTTTTTTGGGTATTGCTTATAGGTTTTGGCTTTCTGATGAGTCCTAACAAGGACAAAATAGCCTGTCATTGTCTATCTGTACCCCAGGGAACCTTTTCCGGCCCTGTGTACTTTAATGCAAAAATATATGCACTACTTTGTCCGCCTGTCGCTAAAAACTTTCTTTCTATTAGATACAAAAATAAGAGTATCGAATGTGCCAAACTATTGTGTTGATCTGGTATATTGATAAAATGTGTACAATATATATTTCACGTTCAATACAATAAAGATCAAAAGATAAAATACCCTTATTAGCCGTACCGGCTTTTTCCAGGCAGCTAATATATCTGTCACGTCGCTATCTAGCTACACGATTTATCAATTTGGCGATACAGATTATCCGATTCTGTTCGTGAAACGTTAACATATCTATCCCATTAGTGGACAATTTTAATTTATTTCAATAAACTTCACAAGACGACATATATTATAATATAACAATCTTAACCTTAACCTACGACTAGTAAAAAGTTCGCAACATATTGGAAAAAATGTACCGAAAAAACTTTGTCGTAGGGTCTGTTTTGCATGTCTGACAACCTAAAATTTTTTTAAAGGAAATTTGTTTTAATTTTTTTTTTTATCAATTTACAAATTCCCAATTTTTTCCTTTTGGGTCGTTTGAGTAATGTAGAGCCCTTGTATATGGATGAAAATTAAAATTTGTAAGGACACAATCGAAAATAGTAGTGTGTACCTACAACAAGAGTGGATATAATGTCTTTATCTCACGAGGCAGTAAATTGAGCACAATGCCGTAAGTGCTTAAACTTCAGAGTGCGATATGGACAATCCACTCGAGTTGAACAGTATATTTTTTCTACGACCAAACTTACGAACCTTATGCTAAAAATGTTTTAAAAAAAGGTTTCAGGCTGTCGGGCTTGAACTCACGACCATTGGATCCAAAGCTAGATGTTATGTCCTCATATTAGAAATTAGGATAAAAAATAATTTAATCTCTCTCTTTCTCAGAATGCCAGAGAAATCTAATTTTTATAACAATGTTTTTAACTAATGAAAAATTTTCAGATTCGTAAGAACAAAGTACAGAGGAAAGATAGGTCGGCACTGTCTCCAAAGGGAAAAGAGAAATGTTTACCACAGTTTAAACGATTTTCCTTTAACATACCGTATGTCTAAATTCAATTGCCTCGGAAATATAAAGAAATTAATTTGAGTAATTATAATAAAAACGAAATAAATAGTCATTTAACCTTCCTAAAAACTGGGAAAGCACTTTTGTAGATGTTCATGAGAAATAGCATACACAGTATGTAAAATTCTGTTTGTAAGGTGACTAGTTGGTTCGACGAGAGGCATTGAGATGCGTATAAAATGTATATTTAATCTATTCTATCTTACAAAATCAGTCGTAGTTCTATATATACTAAACTTAACCTTAAACTTTTAACCTTAACTCTAAACTTAACCTATGATTAAATATTTAATATATATTTAAATATTTTTTTCTTTTCTAATCTGGATTCCTCCAAAAAGGCGTATTTCCAAAAAAAGCGTGCGCTTAATAAATTTAATCCAGTCGAAAATCAGGTGTTTACTTTTGTGAAATTTAAACTCTTTTGACCTGTGCGGTTCACAACAAAAACCCTATAATTATTTTAGTAAGTTGTAAATTGTTTTCTCTGCAGACTAAAACAGTTTTAAAGTTTGCTTGTATTGATCAATAGTTTCTCGAGTATGACCTTCCCTTGGAAGCCGATGTCTTGTGAACAGTTAATTTGACAAGTTACTGCAAAGCCTTGCATAAGGAAATTTAACAAGCAAGAACCAGTTGGAACGTAAAATTAATATTACCGTTATGCGTTAGATATTTTGCGATCCAAGATTTACATTTAGGTATGCAATTTGCCAAATAAAAATCTCTTAACATACCACACCACATCTGGCCAGCATGACGTAGATAGTTACTATATACAGAGTGCCCCAGATAAGAATGCACTCTCCAGAGATATCGTAAACCATAAAATATACAGAGATGGTTAAAATAGACAAATAGTGCTCCCCTCTAAATTCTGCAACATTGTGTTTTTAAATTTAAAAAACTACGAATTCTTCCGCAGATATTTTGGCACAACCGAATTTACATGATTTCGTCCAATTTTTTTTCTGACTCTATTTGAAGAGGTAATTGAAATAAAGTTTACATTCTCATTATCACTTTTTCTCCTCTACAAGTTGGTATAACTAGATTTTTATTCCACAGTTTCGTTTTTTTAAACCCCTCTTTAACTTTGCTTTTTTAAACAGTCAGGAAATTTTGTTTTAATATTTTTAAATTTGCATCCTCCTTTGTAATTCAACTACGTATCACATCTAGGAAATAACACGTTTTGGACCTAAAAACCCATCATCAAATAGTGCAAATTCATCTTGTATCTAACAATTGTCTTTTGTTTTCAAAGACAACGAGAAATAATTTGACTCTGGATGTCGGCTACAAATCACATCTAATTTTTCTTCTTTTAAATGGTGTTCCATAATTTATATTAAAAAAAACTACACAACTCCTCAAAAACATAAAAGTTTTACTTCAAAAAAATTAGATAAAAGATAATTTACACTAAAGGATTTAATCTGTCATTTGGCAAGTATTTATAATTAATTTAAACAAGGGCCTGTCATAGCCTACTATACAGTTGAGACAGATTAGGTTACGGAGATTGAAAATAAAATACTTTGAAATAAGATGAACTTGCACTTATGCTTATTGACGATGGGTTTTTAAGTCCGAAATGTATTATTAATACTAGGAATGCTCCGTCGTTGAATTATAAGAAAGGACGGAAATTTAAAAATAATAAAATAAAATTTCCCTATGGTTTTGAAAAAACGAAACGTCGAAATAATAATAATCGAATTACACCAACTTGTAAAAGAAAAAAAAACGGTATTGGGACTGTAAACATATTTTTAACATATCTCTTTAAATAGAGTCAGATAAAAATAAAAACGATATCCGAAAATTCGGTTTTGCACAAATATCTTCGGAAGTATTCGAAGTTTTTTTAAATTTGAAAACACAATGTTGCAGAATTTAGTAGGGCGCAACCTTTTTCTAATTTAACCTTCTGTGTATCTTACATGGTTTACGAGATCCCCGTAGAGTGCATCTATATCTGGGACACTCTGTATGGATACATATCGTAAGATCAACAGAGACGGTCTCAAAATATGCACAGGAATCGATCCCGGATGATTCAAATTATTATTCTGAAAAAGTCACTTAGGTAGAAGGTAAATGAAATCCATCCACTTCTACTCTAAGAAACTTGATATTTAATACTTTGTAAATAAAAATACACAAAGTCTTGGCCTCAAATACATTCTGTTATTATTATGTGTTGTTACATGTTTCGCCTTTAATCATAAGATCTTACTAATATCTCGTCTAGTCATGTTACTGTGATATCCTTCTTTTAAAGCAATTTTAAATTTTGTAACTCTTTAGGGCCGATACTTTGTGTATTTTTTCTTGCAAAAATAATGAAGGTAAATAAAAATAGTTGGTTAAGAAATAGTAAAATAGCGGATTGTCATTTAATACTCAATTTAATACGACACGGGACGCTATTCAGGATTTTAAAGAGAATTTTCCTGCAAATTCATGGATTTCGAATAGTCTCGCCAAGTTTTAACTTGTGGCTTTGCAAAATGAGGCAATTTGTTAATGAATGGAGTGAAAAGTTTTTTTAGAACATATTTAACTAGAAAAATCTGTTTAAAGGAACGATATCTTTAGATTCCTTTTTTATTGTGAAATTTTTACTTTTTTATAAAAATACCTAATTTTTTTCATTCAAAAAAGTTTTTAACCAAAAAAAAAATGGTGGGAAAGGGATTTTAGTCATTCAGCGACAGCTTCAAGTAGAGGCTTCGATAAGAAGTAGTTTTGATTTTGGTGTATGTAAAACTAAGGTATTAATGATATAGATCCAGAGATGTCAAAATTAATATGAGAGTTGCAAAGTTACTAGAAAAATAAATCGACTAAAAAGATATGTGAAAGAAAAATTGATGAGATGATACGACTGAAACTGAAACTGAAGAAAACTAGGGCGACCCAGGTAACGGTATGAATTTTGATTACATATAATCATCAAATAAAGCTTATAACATCAATGTTTTCGAGAACACCTGACAAGAATTGTTTTGTCTTAATAAATGTAGCTGAAGCTTGTTTTGGCCCCTGTGCCCCTTCTTGTAAATGGTGTATTTAAAAAAATGTATTTTGAAGAGTCTTGATGACTCTCCTTTAATGTTTGACCGAAGTAAGATTAGATGAGAACGAAATATTAAGCAACTTCGGTTTAGGTCAACAGAAATAATCGAACTTGTCGTTTAAAAAATATTTGATCCGTTTATCATTTGCAATATTATATAGCTGTTGTTTGATTATTGCGGTGGTAGCTAGGGGGCGTTACACCATTTGAAACATCCTTAAATATTGCTATTTTTCTTAAAAATGTTAAATAAAACTGTATGCCGCATTTTACATAGTCAAAGTGATGATTGTGGCATGCTCGATTTACGGCAACTATTCTTTAGGCAATTGGCACAAATCCAATTCAAACGAAGACAGGTAAGTAATTATGTGGACGATTCTAAGATGGATCATGCAAAAACCCAGAGTTGATGTTCATAGACTGATCGATATGAAGAACCTGTACCCGGTTAGTCAGTTAACTAACAATAAAATTCTAGAAAAGAATGTGTATAATATTGTAATTTTTAATCTTCGTTTATTGTTTTAGGTAATCCACAAAAATGTATATTAGTCATACTTCTAAAACTTAAAAAGAAAATCCACCCACGTACAATAATTTTTTTTAATGAAAATCGGTTTATTTGTATAATATTTCTTTAAGAATAATTAGTGTTAAGGGCTGTATATCCAGCGTGTGCTGCTACCATTTTTTGTAGAATTTCCACATACGACTCTTGGAAGTATTTTCTCATGGAGGTCTCTTGTGACTTGCACAAGTTATATATATTAATGAGACCTCTTCCTCTCTGCTTTCGTTTTAGGTAGATGATTTCAAGTGCAGAGCGTGGATGGTGGAATCTGAATTTTGTCAGCCGCCTGCTCGCAAGTCTATCTAATTCGTGCAAATCCATTTCTAAGCACTTAAGGATTCCGAATGAGTAGGTTTAGTATTGGTATTGTCCAGGTGTTGCTGGCAGTAATAAGGTTACCATTATTCAGATAAGTATTAAAAAGTTTTGTAAATCTGCTTTTATATTTGTTTTTAAAACTCCCTTATAAGGCTAGTGTAGTTTATTTCTTGGTTTTAGGAGATGCCTAGATATTTATATGTCTTGTCCTCATCTAGTATATCTCTGCCTTCAAGCAGTCCATGATTTTCTTCCGTTTTTCCTCGCATGACATTCAAGATTACGCACTTGTTTAATCCAAATTACACTTTGATGCCATACCTAAATGTCTTAGTTATTTGAATTAGGAACTGTAGTTGGGTTTTACTTTTCGCTTAGAGTTTGATGTCGTCCATAAATAGAAGGTGATTACCTCTAAAATTTTTTGTTAAGTTAGAACGATATCCGTAAGCTGTTGATTTTATTAGTAAGGATAGTGGAGTCTTGGCCAAAATGAACCAGAAGGGGCTTAACGAGTCACCTTGAAATATACCTTTTGATATATTTATATTTTCTGGCTTCTCTTGTAGAATATGGAGGTTAGTATTTCACTACTAAATTAGGGTGCATAACTTGGTGCGTATTAGGGGATGTATTTTATATATTTGCAATATTTGCTTTAGCCAGAAACAGAATCAAATGCTTTACTATAATTATTATTATTATTATTATTATTATTATTATTATTATTATTGTTATTATTATTATTATTATTATTATTATTATTATTATAATTTAAAAATTAATAAATATATCAAAATGTCAGTAGCAAACATTTGTAATTGACATATTTTTGAAACAGACGGCATATTATTAATGTACAAAATAATTAATATTTTATTCCTAGTATTCTACCTTAAGGACCTTCTATATTATTTCTTGTTTTGTTTAAAGTAGTAAATAGTTCAACAAGTCTTAAAAGTCGTAACAAGTAACTTTATTAAAAAAAAAATAAATAAATGCATTATTATTAATGCGTGAGAAAAGTTTAATTTGGTATAATAATTTACTTTTTAGAAAGTTATTATAATATAAAATTATTTTTAAACTTGCTTATCCTAACCATTCTATTATACAATGTTATAAAGTAATGTCGACATGTCCAAACAGAAAATGTAAACTGTACCCTTTATATAAAACAAAACAACAAAGTTTTGAATTTCAAAGCAATCTTTACACGAGGCTGAATTTGCCCTTTTGCAGGTGCCTTAAGAATTCTTTTTTGGTCTTTTTATACTGCTGGAATAAGGAAAAATTGAATTACAAACTGCCTTACATTTGGAGTTATAAAGAGGGCGTATGACATTCCGTAATTCTAAAAAATTGTTCTTTAATAAGATTATTTCGTATTGCCTTTTATTTTCGATTTGCTTAAACACATAATGTGATTATAATGTCCAATTTTTTAAAGTGTCTCTTATATCTCAGATCATAGGTATATTACAATTAACTTGATAAAATTTATTATGTAATTAACGTTTATAGCAAAAAAGTGATAATAAGAGTACGTGAACTAGAAAATTTTTACCGCATTTTTTGGACAGTTTACTGTTAGGCGGATCGAGTCAACCCAAAAAACACATGTTGTTTATGCCTCTTCATGTAAAGCTCTACAACAGCTCACTGATAAGAAAAAAAATCACGTTGCTGTTTTATTCTAGACTGTGTTCAGCCATGCATCTACTACTCGGAAATACTTTAAAATTTGTCTAATTCTCTCTCTATCTATCTATTAATTATTATGGAATAGGTAAAAAAGAATTTGAAGTTCAAAAACCCATATTTTCATCAAAATTAAATCAATTCAATCCCTTTTTAGTTTACTGGATAGGCTGTCTCTGGGACCACTAAGTACAATGTATGTGACTTTATGTCTTTTTTATACAGGGTGATGGCTAAAATATCAGGCTATGTAAAATCTGCTGATTTTAAAATTGATGTTTCTAAAATACAACGCTAAAAAAATTGAATTTTATTATTGTGTTAAATACAGTTTTATCTTAGATACTTACTGTAACCATTACAGCGTAGTGACGTTCGTGTAAATTTAAAAAAAAAATTAAATTCCGAAAATCGTTACTTATTTAAACCCACTTTTCTCTGGTTTTCGAGGATGGAGTTTACGAAAAATGGTTGATTACAACTTAATGTTAGGTTGAACCCATTACAGCCAGGCGTGGATCAAGGGGAGAGGCAGTTACGTCCCCTTCCCTGAGCATTACCTTATGAGTGGCTTTTACTGTGAGCCTTAAAAATTGAAGAAAAAAAATTCTCTAAAACCGCTTTGTATTTTTTTGTTTAATTATGCTACATGCAAGGCACGCATAAAAATATTTTTTTTCTAGATAAAGGATTTTAAAATATCCATCAGGGGCGCCCCTGTTAACATTCCCTGAAATACTTTTAATTTAAAAAATTATACGCCACTGATTTGTTGTTAAATAAATATTATTTTTATAATTAGTCCCTATCTATTCATAAAAATGGTCTCTTTCTTTCGTCCGAAGGACGGTTTTCGATTTAAAAAATTAAAATAAAGTAACAAATAAAAAAAAATAATTATTTTTTAAAACAACTATTTTGAACAAAAAAGATCAAATTTAGATAAATAGAGAAAAAGTAGCAACAAGCAGGCAACTACATTAAATTAACTGTTGAAATCTTTCGCCTCCTGTAAGTATGCACGCTTCGGGGGGTTGAAGCGTGCATACTTACTCCTTCTCATCGACTCGCGTACTATTTTGAAAAATTCCTGCAGTATTTCTTATAGCTTCACAGCAAATTATTATGCGGTTTTTTCCTCGGTTTGAATTGGTTGACTGTAAATCTGGGTCTCAAGATGTCCCCAAAAAAATATCCAAACTGTTTAAGTCTGGGGATCTAACTGGCCATGACTGTGTGTTCCCACACGACCTATCCATTAAAGATTTGATCTAAATATTCACGTTCCAGCGCACTAAAATGTGCAAGTACACCATCGTACATCAACACAGGATCATCTTCCAATAGAATTGGCAAATAATTTGCAAGATAATTATTATCTTCAAGAAACTGGTAATTATAATCACTGGATAGGTCGTGGGGACATCTTCTATCTATGGTTTACAGTTAACCAACTCAAACCGAGGAAAAATTGCGAAACCGAATAATAGTTTATTTAAAGCTATAAGAAATACTCCAGGAATTTTCCAATGAGTAGACGAGTCGATAAGAAGGAGGGCTGAAGCGTGCATATATACTTGAAGGAGGCGGACATTTTCAACAGTTAATTTAATGTAGTTCTTCGCTTGCCGCTAATTTTTCTCTAGTTAATTTAACTTGTTTTTTTGTTCAAAATATGTTGTTTTTTTTAAAAAATTTATTTTTATGGGTAATTATTACTTTATTTTATTTTTTAAATCGAAAAACATCCGCCGGATGAAAAACAAGTCCAAGATACCATTTTTATGAGAGATAGTAATAAAAACATTTATTTTTAAAAAATCAGTGGCGTATCAATTATTTGATAAAAGTATTTCATGGTATGTTAACAGGGATGCCGCTGATGAAAATTTAAAAAACCTTTATATTGGCAAAAATTTATTTTTGTGCGTAGATACAATGTACCTATGTACGAAAATTGAAAAAAATATTCACACCGGTTTTAAAGATATTGGAAAAAAAATGATTTTTTCTTTAAATTTCAACACCCTGTATCTCAGAAATAAAGCGGTTGCAGACTTATGTTCATATAGTTTTCTTAAAATCGTCACTGCGCTGTAATGGGCACAGTACCTAAGTACCTATAATATAAAGCGATAACCAACACAATAATAAAATTCAACTTTCAGAGGATTTTTTTTAGAAACATCAATTTTAAAATCAACAAATTTTACACAGTTTGATATTTTAGCCATCACCCTATTATATAAAAAGACTTAAAAGTTACATATATTGTACTAAGTGGTCCAAGAGGCCACCTACCCAATAAAAATGAATGAATTGATTGCATTTGATGAAAATATGGGTTTTTGAAATTTAATTAATGGACGCAGTGTATTTCCGAAATCAACACTAGCGGTCACGCCAGAAAATTCGTAATGGGTATGCACGATGATTTTAGGGTGGACACTGCCAAAATGAAACTAAAAATAGTCAGTCCTCATTGTGAGCTTTACGGGTGAAACGTTTCTCCCCCGATTCAAACTGGTTAAGTTATTACTTCCAAAAACAACCCCCTCCCCGAAAACTCCAGTTCTGGTCCTAATCCCTTGTTTTGGATGGACACCCATCTTTTCAGGGTAGACCTGTGTCCCTGGTGCCGCCACTGACCAACACACACACAAAATAATTTTATTAACACTTCAATCAAATTCAAATCTTTTTTAAGATGCAAGCCGCTTTCGAGGAGTTTGTGTCTAAGGACATAATTGACCATGGCAAGCTTCCAGGCAGTCTCACAAGACTGATGGTTCGGTACTCATCAGTGTCTTGTCCGAGGCAGCCTTGAAGCAAGCCCATTACGGTCGATTTTTCTTTTGCTCTAAAAGTACCATCGCGCCGATAAAAAACTGGGACAGGAAATTTTTCTATTTTCTCCTAGACTATTAAGAATAATTTTACATCAAGCCTGGTACCAGTAAAATGTCATGAAAATTTGCATGTCAATAAAGATTGTCACTTTATGATTGACTCGTCAAACATACAATCATATATTATTTGTAAATATGCCACAATTAACCCCCCAGCAAAAGGCAATTATTTATAGTCGGTTGCGAGATAGTGTTGCTATTAGGGATATTGCAGATGAACTGGGAGTAAGCAAGAATACCGTGCTATTGGCAAAACAAAAAATAGCAAGACATGGGACTATTATTAGGAATGCAGGTTCTGGTCCCCCTAAAATTTCTACTGATGATCATGATAGAAGACTGGTTAATTATCTAAGGGATCATCCCTTCGAAACTGCAATCAAGGCAAAAGAAGAGACGAATTTTCCAGGTTTTGCAAATACCGCTAGAGACAGGGTTCGAAATTCCGATATACGAAGCCGTTGTGCTGCCAATAAAAATTTTTTAACGGAAATAAATAAACAGGGCAGGTTAGAATTTGCACATGAATATATTAATCAAATAAATTTATGGGAAACAGTTATATTTTCTGACGAGAAAACTTATCAGTCATGCAATAATGGGAGAATTCGGGTGTATAGGCCTTCCGGCATGCGGTATGATGAGAGATACACCCACAAAACCAACCAAAGTGGGCGTTTCTCCATAAATGTTTGGGGCTGGATTAGCGCTAGAGGACCAGGACTTTGCCAAATCGTCGAAGGAAGACTAACTGCAGCAGTATACGTTAATATACTAAACGAAGTGATGATACCATCGGTAAACGCTGTATACGGTCAAAATTACACATTTCAGCATGATAATGCTCCAATACACACAGCGCGCATTGTACAAAATTTTCTCCAAGAAAATAACATAGCAGTTCTTCCCTGGGCTTCGAAGAGTCCCGATTTGAACCCGATAGAAAACATTTGGGGTGCCATGGTCAAATCTATGTATAAACATGATTTTCAACCTAGAAACAGGGATGAATTACGTCATAGGATAAATCAAGCTTGGGATGAAATAACTGTCGAATTATGTAGAAACTTAGTTTTAAGTATGCCACAAAGGCTCCAAAAAGTAATAAACAGAAATGGTTCTATGACCAAATATTAATTTTGTGTTGTTTTGACAAACTTTGTGTTCGCAATTTTTTTCTTTTTATTAAATGTATTTTATTACCTGTATTAGCTTTATTTATTATTTTGTGGTAATGGTAAATATAATAATTTATAAAATATTTGACTTTAAAAAAATCTAATAAATTTACTTTATCCATATTATATGATGTCTCTCAAATTTAACCACCCCGTATCGAAAAATACAAAACATTCCATTATGTAACCTAGGTTACTTTTTAAATTTTGAATGTTTTTCCTTTTTAGCTCTAGACACCTTTTATAGTCTAGGGGATATGTATTTCTTGCATTGTTTTTGTAAATCTCTTGTCCCAGTTTTTTATCGGCACAATAGTACATACTTCAACTAAATTGAATCGTTCATTATGAACATGGACGGTATATTTTGTCAAACCTCAGACTAAATACTGGAACAAGTTTCCTCGCGAGATTGCCTCATAAGGAGTTTTAAAAAAGTCAAGGCTATGAATGCGTCTCAAACGTTCAGGGGATATAGTAGATTTCTTGACTACTCTCTCAAGATGGAGTAAAAGTTACGTGAATTCTGGAATGTTTATTTTCCAAAGCACAATTCACAACGTGACTTGAAGCTTGGGGGCTAATAACAGTGCCAATACATTTTTGATACCCTGTATATAAAATCTGACCAGGACATAATTGAGTACCTAAAGGGTAAAGGCATTCATATAAACAAAATATGTTATTTATAAATCAAAAAAATAACTTTGGCATCACTTATATTTCTTGTGAAAATTCCGATTCAAAACTTTGAAGGTCATATGTCACCAAAATGCTTTCACGCAACTTTCATTGAGAAAATGTTTTTAAACCGTACCTAATACACATCCGTAGGCATCCAACAAAAATATTTTTCACTGTCAGGTTTGCGTAGACGAATTCACTGCCAAATAATTTTTAAACGAGAAATTCCAATGATCGGTCCAGATAACACTCTCTCAAGTTTAGGTTCGTCTGAACATAAAGCTATAAATAAAATGATCGAAAGCGAACATAGCGAGTATTCAATTTTGTTATTGTTGTACGTTCCACCTCAAAGTGGTATTATGGCATTTTTACTAATTTAAATTTTGTGTAAAAACATGTTATTACTGAAGGTAAATTTATCTTGAGATTGAATGTTTATGTGAAAAATGTAAAATGGTTATATAAAAATTATGTTTAAATCCGTCAAGGTCGATCGCTGAATGAGCCAGAGCTATAAAATAGTTTAAAACCCATCCATTTTTAATGTCTTCTAGTTTTTACTGTATTTATAAATAATATAGTTCATCGAAATTAATAATATGTATTTCTTCCTTACTAACAATAATTGAGGGGAAAATAATTGAAAACAAATTCATTTCTGCAATAAACTTATTCGTGAATAACATTCGTGTTGGTTCAGATATAATTTGTTTAAAAAAAAAACATATTTTTTAAATGAAGAACATCTAAGTTACCAATTATTTTTTCTGCTTCCACATGGAAGTTTGCTGTACCATTACACTAAAGTGATTGTAAAAGTGGACTAGGTATTTCGGTTAAATGAACGGATATGATTTCATATCCATCCTAGTTAGGATATGAAACTGACCAATCACAGTGGTTAATTACAAAGGAACCAAATTTACACGTTGTTAATTTAACGAGTCGTTTTCTGACACAACAGAAGTGAGGTTAAAAATATACTCCAAAAATACACAAATCTGTAAAATAAAATTTGTTGTTTTTTAATTTAAATCAAAACGTCTATGCATACACAATTTTTTCCTAAAGAATGCACGAAATGGTGCAAAAGTTGAAGGTTAAATATCAAAATACATTTTTACCGAACTATTGTTATTTTCTGACCGAACTAAAGTTTTCTTATTTCAAAAATCACCAGTGTTCCACTCATTTCTAGACAATTACTATAAGATTTAATGAACAAAATTAACTTGCCTTGTTGGTTATTTGCGATAACCCCAATAAACCTTAACACTTTTATTATACGCAACAGATATAGAAAAATAACTCGTAAATCTTCCTTAAATGGTGGAAAATGAAGATAAGTTCATAAAACCAGATAAAACGGCCGAAATTACTTATAAGATTTCTAGAAAAAAACATTTCATTGTTTATTAAAGATTTTAAAGTTATATTATTTCTACAGTATTGCCATTTCTCTTTCCAAATTTACAGTGTTGATAATATGTAAATTGGCGATTATTTTGAAAAACTTTACGAAACGACCGTCAAAGATTGATATTAATGTACAAAACACGTTTTTAACTGTTTACAACGAACTCTACAGCCATTTTGCTGTATTTTCGGAGTTATAATTATTACGCAAGCAGCAAACTAATAATACATTTCAGAAAAAAAACCGGATAAACTCTTTTTTTCTCTGTGCATTTCACCAGAACAATTTAATCAAACAAGCTATGGCTGTGATTTTGTGCACATACAAGAAATGACCCAAATCAATAAATATATTACATTGTAATTTGGTCCATGGATTTGCCAACAAAATGAACTTTTCTTCAATTGTTTTTTATTATCTTTTTCGCTAGTTCACGGCCAACTAAAATATATTTTATTTAATAAATTGTTTTTTAATTTTTAGTATGAAGTTCGGAGGTTGAGTCGTAGAAAAATAATATACTGTACAACTCGAGTGGAAACAGGAAATTCCATGCAAGTTTTAAACTTTCCAAATATTTGCTCCCCTATTGATTCTACAGCGGGGATATTTTTTTTTTTTTTTTATTCAACACTTTCATGTGTCTCTATATTAAAACTAGTCTAAAAGACTAACCATTAATTTTACGCTAATAAGGCTTAAAAACTAGGTACTTATCTAAAGTCAATCCAGTGATATCCCATAGGTTTGTCTATTAATTATTTACTGTCTCACTCGCGCACTGGCCTGACCCGCACACTACACAAGATCAAATGGTTTGGTCCTCTTCAATCTCCGGACTTGGCCTTGGTTGTCAAGCAGTTGAAGGGCTTCCACGTTGTCATAAAGGTGTAATCTTACCTCATGTTTGACAGCATACCTTCTAATCTCTTCTTTAACATAGGGCATTTTTAAATCACGATGAATATCCGCATTGCGCACATACCAAGGGGCATTTACAATATTGCGCAACACTTTGTTCTGGAATGTCTGAATTATTTTTATATTACTGTCTTTGGTACAGCCCCACAGCTGAATGCCATATAGCCACACTGGTTTAAATATCTGCTGATAAATCAATAACTTATTATATATCGACAATTTGGAATTTCTACCAATAAGCCAATAAAATTGTTTATATTTCAGGTCCAGTTCTGTCCTTTTTCTTTTAACATGTTCTTTCCATCTTAACTTGGCATCAAGAGTTATACCCAGATACTTTGCTTTTAGGTCATAAGGAACAATTTTACCGTTGATGTTCGGAGGAAGAGGCTGTGTTATTTTTTTGTTAGTAAAATTAATATGGATGGATTTTAGTTCGTTAAGTTTAATCTTCCATTGTTTGGTCCATTCTACTATAGAGTTGCTAGCTAATTGCAATTTTCTAGTAGCTCTTTCTTGATCATGATCAGTTGCAAGGAGAGCAGTATCATCGGCAAACGTAGCCAGGGTTGTATCTTCTTGAGTTGGAAGATCACTGGTATATAATAAATATAGAATGGGACCTAGGACACTTCCTTGGGGTACCCCGGCTTTTATTTCCTTTAGGTCGGAATATTCGTCCTCTTGCTTTATTCTAAAGAGCCTGTTTGAAATATATGATGTTAGTATATCTGCATATTGCTTTGGAAGCATTTTATTTAATTTATACACTAATCCTTCGTGCCAAACCTTATCAAAGGCTTGGGCGACATCTAGGAATACTGCACAGCAATTACTTTTTCCTTCAAGGGCACGTTCAATGACATCTGTTATTCTATGGACTTGATCAATTGTTGAATGTTTCTGTCGAAACCCAAACTGATAATCTGGAATTAATCTGTTTCTTTCAATCAGAGGCCTTAACCTCTTAAGCAGAATCTTTTCAAATAGTTTTGCTACAATTGGTAAAAGTGATATAGGTCTATAAGATTGGACATCATTTGGCGGTTTCCCTGGTTTCGGAATCATAATTACTTCTGCAACTTTCCAGCAAGAAGGGACATATTTGAGTCTGAAGGCTGCATTAAAGAGCGGGGATAAAGGGAGACTTTTTTAGGGTCACTGTGTTGTGTTATTTGAATATGATTGCAGTTTGTTTTTCATCAGCAATTTTGTACTATTCTTTGGACTTTTTCGGCAACAAGATAGCTCTACTAGCTGCTTAATTTATTAACACATGGGAATCGGTTTCTTTAAGATTATGCACAGAAAATGACACAAATTTAAAACCAAACGTTTTTTACAGGTTATTGACAGTGAATTTTTCCTTAACTAACAACAATTCACATTGGTAGCCATGTAACTAACAAGAATGAAATAAGGTGCGAGAATTTTTATGGTTTTAATATTAAATTTCGTAGAGAAGGTATTAATTTTTTTGTTCATTTTACTGTCTGGTTGTGTTTGTAGATAAAATATTGTGATGCGCGTATTTTCATTTTGTTCGAAGAGTTGGATCACTCGTTACGTTCATTATTTAATTTTTCTTCTCATAAACTGCAATGATACTTTTACCACTAAAATCATAAATAACTATTAAATTATAATAATAATAATTTTGTAGGTACCTACTAAATAATGCTATTAAATAAATTTGCGTAGACAATTAACTGATAAAATAGCAACCGCCAATTCAGTCGCTTTTAATTAGTTATATGGTTATAATAGTCTATTTTCACGAACAATCTTACCCTCTGCTTCTTGCCGTTTACCAAGTACTGGGAATCCATTACTGAGAAGTATGAAATGTCGCGTCGTCACACGAATAAAATATGATGTAATAAAAAATCTAGCTTTTGATCCTTGGTTACAAAAACAAAGTAAACATTAGACCGTTTTTTCTTCGGGGGCCCATCCGTGCGCCGGATGTACTTAGGCCAGGTTTGACCTATTGTGCTCACCCTGTTTAGTTGTTACACCCACTCCCAGTTCCTTGCACTAGTTTGTGTAGGTAAACTGGGAGAGTGTAAGTATATCCTCTGGTTCCAGTTTTGGCTGCCCGAGTATTTGTTTCCTCTTCCGATCTAGCGACTGGCAATGGCAAACTAGTCGGATCTGGTCTTATCGTGCCGGTCATACGATTCAAGAAAGACATACTCTCAGTTTTTGTTTTCTTTACTTGCGTTTAATTTTACCCTCTAAATAAAATACGTAAGATAAATGAGACAGACTTATTCCATTTTGACATGAAAAAAAAGGATATATATATTTACTTTCCAGCGATTCTAAAAAAGTCTATAATAGCACCAGCTACGTTTTATTTTAAATTTGCCAGTTTTGTGATTTTGACAGTTTGTGACAAAATGAAACAATTTTCTGGGTTTTTGAATCCCCAATCAAAAAAAAAAATGGTACTTAATCTGATAAACTATTTCGAAAATGAAAGAAAAAGTGGAAATTCGCCAACCAATATTCAGGAAACAGTAGCCAAAGCACTGGGAATTAGTTTAAGGACTGTGCAGAGAATTGTATATTTATTTTATTTATTTATTTATTTATGAGTGGCTGGAAAAACACAATCAAAATCCTTTACCAAATATGCTTAAATCGGAACTCCTATCAATAGCAAAGTCTCTTAAAAACCCAAAATATACGCGGTAGATGAAATACTGCGTGAATATGGTCATGAGGTTCTACGACTGCCACCATATCATTGCCAGTTTAACGCAATAGAATTAATATGGGCTGGTGCAAAGTCTTATTATGAAAAACATGTAGGTGATGGTCTTAAATCCGACCAAGTACAAATAGTTTGGCAAGATTCGTTAGATCATATTACACAAGAGTACTGGAAGAATCGAGAACAAGTACTAGATGTCGAAGTAGCGCCAATGATAATTGCTCCATTCGAAGACGACTCAGACGACGAGGACTTATCAGATTTTATAAGTGACGATGAGAGTTTTTAGGCTATAATTATAAACGGTGTTTTTCGTTTACATTTTTTAGTATTCTTGGGTATTATATTATGCTTTTTTTTCATGCACATTATTCTGCATAGTCCAGTGTTTTCATTACGGTTTCCTGCATATTGGTTTGCGAATTTCCACTTTTCCTTTCATTTTCGAAATAGTTTATCAGACTAAATACCATTGTATTTTTAGGTTTTAGTAGTAAAATTGTTAAAATAAATTGCACTGTTTATTATTGTCGTTTTTAATTAAAGAGTACAGTAGGTATATAATTAACGATTATATAATTTTTCAACTCCCCTGTACATAATTTTTAAAAAACTAATAATATTAGGATATGTGGCTATCTTCGCGATAGCTAAAATAATGACACTATTTTTCCTTCCTCCGGTATATTTGTAAATAATCTCACAACATTTTGATAGCCTCTGTGTTGTCTGATTTGACGCATATGATCAGTGACCTTTGGACCTGCACGTTAAGACCAGATCTGACTATAGTTGCATTTTGTGCAGATAGTTCTTGACAGCCATGTGTTCTGTCAGAATTCCTGTAACGGTTCTCAGCTGGTTTCCATTTGAAGCAGCTGTTTTGTAAGTCTTGGGTCTGGATCCCCAATAAAGCCCTTGCTATGGTGTAATACCTGTCTGTCCTTCCAGTGGATCCTGTGTTCACTCCTGATCCATCGATTTATGGCATCTCGCGCTGTGCCCCTTGGTACTCCGAGTGCCGGTTTTGGACCAATGAATTTATTTCCTGAGCCCTTCCTCGCAAGGTCATCGGCTTTTTTATCCTGTAATACCTTCGTCTCCTCGTACCCACTGCAGTATTACTTTATTTACTTTTGCCAGGGCCTCCAGTTCCTCTTGACATTTCCATACCAGTCTTGAGGTTACCTTGGTGCATATTAGAGATCTAAGGGCTGCTTGACTCTCATAATTAGATTAGACCGTTACATAAATTTAACCATTAAATGATATTGAATGTAGTTTGGTCATGGCATGGTTACAAAATAAACGTTTAACATACAAAATCATCCTCACAGGGATAATCCCCTCTCTTTCCCTACCGCGGTTCCGGATTATTTATTAACCCTTTGTCGGTATTGCCAGACAACCTTGCTTAATTCACTACCAACTACAGCAATTAATGAATTAACGGATTAAGAAAAGAGACATACTACTTTGGAAATGTGTATATAGGAAAGGCAAGAATTGCTTCATATAAATTTGCGTTACATTAAAGGATTGCAAAAATAAATGTTGTAGTAGAATATTAAAAAATATCAGTTTGTAGAAGGAAAAAAATCTTTGTTTTAAAGTATCTTTTTAAGAAGTGGCCTTTATTTTTTAATTTTTAGTTTTTAACTGTGTTTTTAAAACATAGTATTTTTTTATAGGACATTCCCATTTAGTCCTAGATAGCCCTTTTTCTTAACAAAGATATTTTTTTCCTCCATACACTGATGTTTTTTAACATTTTATCACACTCTGTTTTATTACTTCAACCCCTTTTTTCATTTTCTTAGTTTTTCCATTGACTTTCGACGTCATGCATTTATGTGCCTTGAAAATGTATTTACTCGTAAAAATACTTTTTTTCGGAGCTTTTATTACCGTTCTGTTGTGGTTCTGGTAAGTAATTATTTGTAAAAAGTTTTCACTTTTAATAGTAGGTACACGGCGAAAGCTAAGGTCCTCTAAATAAAGATATAATAATAACTTTAAATAACTTTTAGAAACCCGTACATCGGGACGTTAGGCACGCATCTATTATAATATTTATAAAAATAGACTTTGTTTTGAATATATTTCTTCGATTTGATTTAGATGATTTTAGTGATGTATAATAAGTTATGACGCACGCGCAATCATTCACTAAGAATACGATATTAAGACTCTTGTGTTAAATGTGTAAGCGTTTGCTAAACTTATGCACATTTTTTACGCACTTGTGGAAAAATTCAGAAGATAGGAGAGAAAAATCGTTAATACGCCGTTGAACTTGATAAAACATTAACAATTTTTCCTTTTAACTGTCATATATCACACTATCACACTTCTGCCGATTTAAGTGACCGGAAACGCAAGTAGCTATACCTACATACGTCATTCAAGTATGAAAAACTCAGGGGCCCTGAATCCGCCCATAGCATATCAAAACAGACAACCAAAGCAACATCAGACAGGTGGGCGCAACAACAAGACCTAACGCAATGGAACAGGATACCTGATCAAACCCAAGCGAGGGCCACAATTGGGAAACCCTCCGAAAAGCTATTAACTGGAATGTTGCTTCTAACGCTCACCCAGCTAACTTGACCAGTTGACTTGGCCCCTGCTACTTAAGAAACCACCTACGTCAAATAGGAATTTACAATGGTCCCATTGAATGCAGACTTTGCGGCGAAGAGGACGAAACCGTCTCATATATCATATATAACTGCGAAGCGCTGACCCGAAGAAGATTCAAAATATTCGGAGGAATCCAATGTGGGGATAACCTCCCGCATGACAAACTTGGTAGGAATTTACTGGACCTTATAAAAAAAAATATATTTTCTAGCAAGATAGGGGAGCACAATAAGCCACTAGGCTGCAGTGCAGGAAGCTTGGACCGAACGCCCGACCACCTCCTTAAACCAACCAACCAACCATCACACTTCTGCCGATTTAAGTGACCAGAATAGTAAGTAGCTAAACATACGCCATTGGAGTTTTTTTAAATAAACTACTCCATTTTTCTTGTATAATTCAACAATTGCACACAATCATATATTTCCCAGCCAACAATAAATTTTTATGGATTTTTGGAAAAATCATAAAATTTTATGTATTTTTTTAATGTGGCAAATTTTCCAATCGTGTAATAGTTAAATATGTTACGCGAAGGTCAAATCTTCCGATAGGATGAATAAGAACTTTCGCTTTTAAAAAAATGCAAAGATCTTTCGAAAATCAGTTAAATGTGGCTTTCACAAATTCATAAATTCTATCTAAAAAGAGTTGTTTTTATAAATAAGTAATATATTTTTCGAGAAACATTTCACATTATCTTACTGTAACCAAAATGTAAAATTAAATACATCATTTTTACTGAAGTTGTGGAATTTTCATATAAATTTTACATTAATTTTACAGTGATTTTTAAGAAGAGGAATTTACAAATGGTGCATTAAAATGTATTTACAATTATAATTAGAATGTAAGTTCGCGGTGATATTTGGTAGCCAAAAATAACCAAACATATTTTTGTTTACACAGACTAGTAATAAAAATATTTTATTTTCAATTTTTTGACTAGACATCTTATAAAAATTTTACTTGCATTTAATATATTTTCAAGGTGAAAGGAAAATTATAGGTATTTATTTTTTTATGTCACTCAATCCTGCAAGATGTGCGATATGTGAATAATGTCATATAAGGTAGAGTGGAGTAAATGTATCCCAAAATTTGAAAATAGGAACTTTAACGTCGTTGATTAAATCGTATATTTGTCAATTATATCAGGATTTAAATAAGCTTTAAATTGACCAAGGTACACCGGGGTAGGCGGAACCGTGAGTTTTAATACCTCCTGTTTAAACGTAATTTAAGAAAAAGTATCTCATAGTCTTGTTTATAGTTGGCAGGCTTACAGGTTAGACATTATTTTAACAACATAGAAACCGATAAAAAAATTCCCTTTTTCTCTAGTATTTTTTTATTTTCGCTGGTCTTGGATTACACTTGCCCCAGGTTTGTGGGGTAAGTGTAAACCAAGGCAAGTTTTTTTATTTGGATGTAAGAAAGTTGACCGGGGTACGTGTAAATAATTATTTTTTTCGCATGCTACAAGAATATTTATTTTTATTAACAATAAATTAACAATTTAACCAACATTATATGTGCAAAAACAATGCTAATAGATATTTTTTTACTATAGGCGTGAGTAAATGCATAAAAATATTATCTTCATTGACGATGCTTCTATCTTCCACAACAGGCCAATGAAATGTGGATGTGTTACCAATTCTTTGGTAAAATTTTACCTCCAAACATGGTTCTTTCTCTGTGAGCTGGCCCACGTACATTTTAACCTGCTTCTTCTGATCGAATTTAATGACGATCCAATCGCCAATTTTTGTCTCTCTCTCGTCATCTTCACTGCTACTACCTTTACATATTTTTTTACTATTTTTTGCTATTTTGATTTTCTTTATCTTTTGCTTCTCAATTTCTTCAATCTGACCTGAACCTAACATAGGTTACACTTTCATTCTGTGATTTTTAGGGGCAAGTGTAACCTCTCTCTTCTTCCACGTAAACAAATTTATGTGACCCATAAATTAATAATACAAAAAAATATTTTTTATGATGTACCAAAAAGTTTAATTAATACTATAACTTTCGTGTGTGTTACAAACACCGACAAAAACACGTGTTAACTCGTTATGCGACGTAATTTGACAACCTTGACAACACTGTTACTGTCGAAGCGCAAATGAATCGCTAACGACTTTCTATGCAACAGGGTATGTAAAGGATGCAGGTGGGCTGGTATGCAATAGGGTAAGCCACTTTACAGAACATTGTTCTATCAGGAATAAGCCTGGGTTCCACTTGCCCCGAATTGCCACTTACCCCGGTGTACCTCATTTAATTTTTTGCTAAAAAAGGAAACATATTGTTGGAATATTTTCAAACTAACTATTTTTCGCTTTCAAATCACTTTTAATATGTAAAATTAAAGTTCTTCAAAATGACAAAGGTTTTCAAAACGAATTCAACCCAGGACCCTTTAATTAATAACAGCCTTATTTTTTGTTTCTGTTATAATTATGTACTTGCGAGTTGTGACGTGCATCCAGCCAGTAGTTGTACGGAACATACATACATTCTTAAGGCGTCAGATTACGCGCCCGTTCGTTTAATGTTTCAGAGGACAAATATAAATTAGAATGTCGTTTGCTTATCATATCGACGAGCAAATGGAGGTAGGTACCTACAAATTTTTCGTCGGAGAATTTCGACAGATTTTAAAAATGAAATTTCCGCGAAAAGCGGGAATTAATATAATATAAACGTCGGCGTTGTTTGAGGGATAAAGATAACCCCACCTCTCGTGAAATTCGCCGAGATTATTTTTTATTGTACTTTACAAATAATATGATATGAATTCGACCAAATTTTTTGTTTAAACTTGTTTACTTTAACTTTAAAAAAATAATTAGGTTAGAAAATAAAATAGAGACCATCAAGATCGTTTGGTAAGTACGAAGTCCTCTGAATCCTCCGTGATCACATGATCCAAAAATGTCATCGGTCTCGTCTTATTTGCGAGGTTAAAACCGAACTTGCTTTTAATCTTAGTTTATGAACGGCGGTTACAGTGCCTCCAGTAGATGGCGCCAACCATCAGCTAGATATGGGTTTCTGTTATATCTTACGCGGTATTATAATTACATTTACCCTACTTTACCTTACAATGTTATTTTCGTAAATACTCAGTCATCGATCTATGCCAAAACAGCGATGCCTCAATTTATCATCTTTCACTTAGAGAGGTATTAAAAATTTGTACCTTGAAGTGCTACGAAGCGACACCTGCGATGTTTTAAAAGCAGCATTATTGTATAAATTATTTAAAATGTAAGAAACGGGTAAATACATTACTTATAATACAAAGTTAATTCAAAAAATGATTTATTTGAACGGTAGACTTGACTAAAAATACAAAAACTCTAAGAGCAAATATGGGTTTGATCTAACTCTGCAAATTTTTTAAGTTAAATTTCTTTACCTAAAATAGTGTAGCTATTCTATTACTTTCGGTTACACAGGAAGTATCTGCCAACTTTGTTATTTGAAATAGCTATAACCGGAAGTAATATCGAAACGCCATATATTTTAAGTAAAGAGAGCACATAAAATATAGAATCGCAAAGTATATGAAAATATTTTCAGTGGTGTTCCCAAACGTTGTAACGAACGCTCGTCATAAACTAGTAATTTGCAAAATACAAGTTTTCTAAAATATTCAATTTAAAACTTTTATTGTAAGTTTGAAGAAGTGTCAGATTAGATCCCGGATCAAAATAGTGGTTTTCGGTTTTAAAATGTGTTCCAAAACTAGATTTATTATCATGGGTTAGTCTTTGTGATCTAAGATGTTCTTTAATTCGTTTTTCAAAGGTTCTCCCGGTTTGTCCAATATATTTTGCAGAATAACACTGTAGTTTATAGGTACACTTCACTTTTGTTGAAATTGTCAATTTTATCTTTAATGTATGAAAATGATAAAGAAACTGTGTTGCTTGATTTGAAAGAAATAAATAGATTTATAATAAGATCCTTTAAGAATCTTGCACAAATTATTAATATAATATAATATATAAAGGATTTGGTAAACATCCCTTCAGGTTTAACACACTTTGTATAGCAGTTTTCAGAAAACCTCAGTTTAACTTTTTTGTTATGTCTTATTAATGACGTGCAACGGAAAGTCGTTTCTTAAAGCTATCTGACATATAATATTTTTTTCCAAGGTAAAGTCTTCTGGGGGTGTTGAGAAAAGTCTATGAAAGTAGGAATTTAACGCTGAAAGTTTGTGCGAAATGTGGTGTTGGGAATCCTATGGAAGCATGTTTATATTGGTTTCCTGAAAATTTTAAAGCCAATTTTATTATTTAATTTGAAAAAGGTATGATCTAGCAAGTTGTTTTTCTCCAATTCCATTGTAAACCGTATTTTAGGGTAAATACTATTCAACATTTCCAGTCCACTCAAGCAAGATACCTGTACCAGAAAGTTATTTATTTATCTAGCAGTTGTGTTTTTAAATTAAAAATGTAATAATTTTTAAAGTGGAGATAGGGAGGAGCCCATAGGGAGACCGTCAGTCTGCTTTTAGAAAATATTATTAAATTTACAGAAATCCGAATCCAGGCCACCTCTTCAAGAACAAGCTAATAACTTTAATCTGTTCTGAATTGAATCACTATTCAATGACTTTCCAGCCTTGAAACATTGGGGAATTATTTATTATTATTAAGTGGATATGATGTCCGTATCGCACGAGGAAGTAAATTGAGCAAGGCGCCGTAGGCAAAGTGCTCCAACTTCTGAGGGTAATATATATGGACAATAATCCACTCGAGTTGTTTTTACGACTCAACTTTCGAACTTTATAATAAAATTTTTTTAAAAATTATTTAAATCAGACATCATAACTTATCTTTTTAGTTGGCCGTGGACTTGAGAAAAAATTGAAGAAAAATTCTTTCTTGTTGGCAAATTCATGGCCATGTAACATGTTTCTTGTTGATTTGGGTGATTTCTTATATTTATACTCATTGTGAATCTTTCTCACATTCAGCCTTTTGCAGAATAACTGACAAAAAGAGAAATATTTATTAATAAAAATAAGCAATTTCTTTTCCAAACCATAGCCTTTACCTGCATGCGTAACAAACCTGAACGAACCCTTTTTTCTATGCAAATAAAACGAAATAACATAACCTTAAAGTAATCCAGAAGAAGATACAGGTAACGCTAAAAACTGGAATTTTTTTTTTAAATCTTATAATTTTTTCTGTTTTATCTGGTTTTATGTACTTATTTTCCACTATGTAAGGGAGATATAAAAGTTATATTTCTATATGTGTTATCTACGTATAATAAAAGTTTTAAGGTCAATTGGGTTAGAGCTCCGATGGCAAAAAACGTTTTGTATATTCATTTTGTGCATAAAATTTTGTAGTAATTATCTCGAAAAAAGTTGAAAACTAGATATTTTTGAAAATAGGAAGTTGTGCACACATACTTAGTTCGGTTAGAAAAAACTTAAGAATAGTTCGGTAAAACTATATTTTGGTTTTATATCTTTAATTTTTGTACCATTTCGTGCCCTTTTTGGGAAAAATTGGGGTATGCACAGGCTCTGGGATAAATGTTTTAAATCAAATATAAAAGATAATAAATTGGATCTGACAAATTTGCATGTTTGTGAAATATATTATAAGCCTCACTTTTGAAGTGCCCTAAAACGGCTTGTAAAATTTACAATGTGTAAATTTGGTTTCTGGATGGATATGAAATTAAACCAGTTTATTTAACCGGAATAGCCCATTTATCCCCAATCACTTAAGTGTAAAGGAAACAGCAAATATCCATATGGAAGTAGAAAGAACATTTTTGTCAACCTAAATATGTGAAAATGCCGGGTGTGTAGCGGTGGCGGCTTCTTTGTAGTTTTCCCAAAAAATAGTACATTGTGTAGTGTACTGAATATATCTATATATTATGTAATGCGTAAACACCCTATAGTAGGCACCACCAATGAGTACATGAAGGGAATGAGTCAGTCCGTATGGAACGTGTGTGTAGAGAGAATCGAATAAAGTGATCAAGAGAAACAAAGTGTTTTGTTATAATAATTAAGGACATTACACATTGTATACCTAGTAGGAAAAGCTGAACATTTCCAGACGCCCGTAAAGATTGTATGTCGAGACGCAAGCCGAGACTGACAATACGGAGTCCGGGAATGTGGCATTTTCTACGAGGTATAGGTACATACTATTTTCCCGTAAATCGAAAATTATTAAAAGGACATAACTTATTACAAACAAATTTTGAAATAAATATTATCAACTTTGTTCCCAAATAAAGGATGTCATTAAATATTTGTGTTGTAACAATGGAAACACAGTAATATTGAATTGTCAAGCTTAACACAGATTAGTTTATAAGTAGCCGTACAGAAATAATATTTTCCGAAAATCGATCGGAAATTTTGACAACATTTCTGAAATAAAAAGTCAAGATTTCCTTACACTTGGTCATTGCTAGGCAACGGAAAATAACTGTTAGGAAATATTTATTATTGACCTGTAAGGAAATGTTATTTCTGTACGGCAGAACTGTGAAAGTTACTTCAGAAAAGTAACTAGTTACTTTTTCGATACTTTTGCACAAATGGATTTAGATACTTATAAAAAATAGTTACTTTTACCTAAAAGTAACTTAGTTCTTAGTTACTTAGTAAAAGTAACTAGTTACTTTTTCGATACTTTTGCCCAAATGTATCTAGATACTTATAAGGAATAGTTACTTTTACCTTAAAGTAACTTAGTTCTTAGTTACTTAGTAAAAGTAACTAGTTACATTGCTTGTAACTACGATACTTTTAAAGTAACTAAGATACTTTTTAAGTAACTAGTTACTTTGATTGTAACTAGTTACTAAAAGTAACTAAGATACTTTTGACTAACTAGTTATTTTAATTGTAACTACGAAACTCTAAAAGTTACTAAGATGCTTTTGAACTAGATACCATACATTTACCAGGTAGTGATAACGCATTTTCCTGTACACACTACCACTATTACCATCAGAAAACTAAACTAAGAAGTGTTAATTCGAACAACGAACAAGTAGAATAAAATGCTTTCCAAGAAATTTCGCGTTCCAACCAGTTTGCTGTTTAACGCTCGCGACTCGCCGCTCGTCCCTTCGTGAAAATCTGATTAACGGCCGCCGATCGTCCCTTGGTCATCATCTGATGGTGTGCATTATTTGTTACTTTTGAAAAGTAACTAGATACAAGTTATGTATAGGAGTAACTATACACTTAAAAAGTAACTAGTTACTTTTCAAAAGTAACGAAGTTACAGTTACTTTTGGCATGATTCAAAAAAGAACTAAGTTACTAAGTATCCAGTTACTTTAAGTAACTAGTTACTAAAAAGTATCTAGTTACTTAAGTTACTCACAGCTCTGCTGTACGGCTACTTGTAAACTAAAATGTGTTAAGCTTGACAATTCAATATTAGGTACTGTGTTTCCATAGTTACAACACAAATATTTCATGGCATCCTTTATTTGTGAACAAAGTTAATATTATTTATTTCAAAATTTTAACAAGTTGTTTGTAATAAGTTATGTCCTTTTAATAATTTTCGATTTACGGAAAAATAGTATGTATACCGCGTAGAAAAAGCCATATTCCCGGACTCCGTATTGTCAGTCTCGGCTTGCACCTCGACATTACGGTCGTCCGGGAATGTTCTGCTTTTCCTACTAGGTATGCAATGTACTATTCCTTGCAGTACAATAATACATATTTCCTAACAGGTATTTCCGTTGCCTAGCAACGAAGGAAATATTGAGTTTTTATATCAAAAATATTATTAAAAATGTCAATATTTGCGATCGATTTTCGGAAAATAATATTTCTTAAAATATTATATTAATTTTAAAATAATTTGTAATTGTATTCAAATTCAATCAAACATTTTTTTTAACTAAACCACGAAACTATTAAATTTATAATATAGTCAGGATCATGTAATGAGTGAGATTATTTTCTTTAATAACACCCGCACCATTTTGAAATCGTCGATTTTTCTAATTGTATAATAAATCCATACTGTATCACCCTGTATTATACGGTACGGGTTTGATACACACTTGATTGTCTTTTTTTATTTAGAGGTTTTGATCTAGGAAGCACAAATTCCATTATTCCAAATTCTTTTAAAACAACACGGTAATAAACTGAAACTATATTTAACAGTGATCAATCGTATCATCTACCATCAAAGAAAAATAAATATTTTTCGAAATGGTGTTTATATGTGTGAAAAATGTCTTAATTATTTGGGTCAAGTGTATTTTATTTTCTGGTCAAGTGCAGCTTATGGCGCTTCAGACTAACGAGTTATTTGGATTTATGATGAAATGCACTTTGGTTGGGCAACTTTGGAAACGAGGGTTATAAAATCTGATGAAGTTATTCTTAGTGTTACCAAAACTGAAAAAATTGTTTCTGTCTGACAGAACGAAAGCTATTAGAGTGTCTATAAATATAAAATACATTTATAAATTCGATAACAAATTTTTATGGAACTTAAACTAAAAACGGTTGGTAAATATTTTTGTTTACACAGGATGTTCCAAAAAAGTATGACGTAATAAGGATCTATTTTTTAATTTAAGAAAGCATGAAAAATAAATTTTCAAACCACCTGAAAGTGTCTTATACTACAAGGACAAGGTGAATTTTGTCTAACACTGTTAGATAATAAAATACAAATCGGATTGCATAGTTCTACCAAGAAATGAAAACTTTACATTGGTAGGATGTCACCACCTGCAGACCGGTTTCGAACTCTTTTGTTCTCGTCAGTACAGGGTAGGTGTTCATACCATACCAAATGAAAGTTTTATAACCTAATGATAATATCAACCTTCATCGGTCGTATATATACGTTAGCGCCATCTCTTGGTAGTCCTATGCAATCTATCTGAGTATACCCGTCAAGGGATTTACAAGAATTGTAAAAACACAGAATCTTTTACTAGTCAGGTGAAAGCAAAAATTTAAGAAAGCATGAAAAATAAATTTTCAAACCACCTGAAAGTGCCTTATACTATTCTTGGTAGAACTATGCAATCCGATTTGTATTTTATTATCTAACAGTGTTAAAAATACACCTTATAGTATAAGGCACTTTCAGGTGGTTTGAAAATTTATTTTTCATGCTTTCTTAAATGTTTGCTTCCACCTGACTAGTAAGAGATTCTGTGTTTTTACAATTCTATTTTTTAAGATTACATGACATAAATATTTTTACTTATTTGTATGCCTCTTATAGTTGCCTTCATACCCCCAAAATTTAAGTAGTTCAGTATTATCGGCGAAAAAAAAACACTAAGAAAAAACAGTTTTGCACCACTGGCTTTAAAAATTAATAAAAAATAAAAATAATGCCCCGGTATTAAAATTATACAAAGGTACTTAATAAATAAGGTCGAACTTGTTAACTAAGTTTGATTAATACGAATTGTGCAGGGTGTCCAAAGTTAAGTGTCAAACTTTGCAAACCTGGAACTTGGACTCCCTATATATTATTATGTCATTCGATGCAGAATTAAAAATTAAACATTTGTCCTAATTACAACCCTATCGCAATTTCTATCGCATCAAGACTTATTTGCAGAAAACTTATTTTATCAACTATTCCAAGGTGGCTTTGCAAAACAATTTATTGGTATAAAGTTTATTAAAGTGACAAAAGCCCATTTTGGCTTAAGTTATTATATAGTTTCAAGATGGAATACAACCAAGAAGAGCTCGTAGATATAATTTTTATATTAGGAGCATGCGAAAAGAATCCTTTATTGTCACTTAAGTGAACGTTAATACCAATAAATTGTTTTTCAAAGCCAACTTTAATTTTTATTCATATTAAGGACTGTTGAAATAATAGTTGATAAAATGAGTTTTCTGCAAATAAGTTCTGATGCGTTAGAAATGGCGATAGGGTTGTAATTAGGATAAATGTTTGATTTTTAATTCTGCATCGAATGACATAATAATATATAGGGGTTCCAATTTAAAATAAGAAAAATAAATTGATTTAAAGTTTGCAAAGTTTGACACTAAACTTTGGACACCCTGTACCATTCGTATTATCAAAGTTGGTTAACAAGACTGTTCGACCTTATTTATTAGGTACTATTGTATAATTGTAATAAAGTGGCATTTTTTTATTTTTTATTAATTTTCAAAGCCAGTGCGTGGTGTAAAACTGATTTTTCTTAGTGTTAATTTTTTTTTCACCTATAATACTGAACCGATTTTATTAAAATTTTGGGGGTTTGTAGGCAACTATAAGAGGCATCCAAATAAGTAAGAATATTTATGGCACTTAATCTAAAAAATAAATCCTTATGCCGTCACACTTTTTTGGAACACCCTGTATAAACAAAAATATTTTCCTGGAATGCGCCCTAGGATACAGGTAGAGTCTGCAAAATATCAAAATTCTAATTTAATTAAAAAGTGAGCTATAGAAGACGAAAGGTGAGGTGCAGGACCCTGGTAACGCTAAAAAAAGTATAGATAAAGAAAATCACGTATATTTTAGGACGCTGGTAATATTGTATTGAAGATATTTTTTTACACTAAAAATTACAATCCACAAAGTTTATAGTATGTATACCATGTAGGTGGGGCACTAACTATGTGTTTTTGGACAATTTTGAACACCCGTAGAAAACGAAGCCGTTGCAGACCCATATATATATATACACTTTTTGTCTTAAAATCAATCAAAGATTAATCGCTTAAAGATTTTGAACTTACTTAATGAACACCCTATATATAAAATTCGATAACTATGGTATTCTTCATGAGCCCTAAAAGTGCATTATACTGATAATGTATGCGCTTTAAAGAGGTTTTTCTGATTGGTCGGTCTGAGTTCTCATATTAAAATTATATTTTAAGACCTATAAAATATATAAGAATAACTATTTCCCGATTTAGTTCTCATAAGGTCTTATGTCTTTTTTTAAAGAATTCATAAGGTATTTTCGGAAGGGATCAAAAAATGTAAAACGTTATAATTATATACAGGGTGTCCGGTAACTTATGGGCCGTAAAGTAACTGGAGATACTAGACATCAAACTAAGCCGATTCAGTCATATAAGTTTTTTCAGATTGTTACTCGTTCTAGAGATACCGGGTGTTGAAAGTAAAAGTTTATTCTCGAAAATAAGCCATACCTTTAAAACGGTTTAATAAATCGAATTGAAAGTTGGCAATATTATGTTTTTATGAGCAAGAAACAAGAATTTGTAGAAATTTTTAAGTTTGAAACTAGAGGGAGCTAGTTGCATACACTGGGCTTCATAAATCTATGATTTTTTTTCTTACCTGTGATATTAGGTGTTTTTCAACTATAGTTTCTTAAAGAAGGGCATTTTCTGAGTCAAAAAGTGTACTTGATTGATTTTAATATCTTTAACGGTTTTCGAGATATTTCCCTTTAAACATCCCAAAGCATAAAAAAACATAGTACATAATTAAATTAATAATACATAAATTATATACACCCTGTATCTCTAGAACAAGTAACAATCCGAAAAAACTTATATATGACTTAATCGGCTTAGTTTGATGTCTAGTATCTAGTATACGTTTTTTTTTGATAATTAAAATAATAATTTAATTATGTACTATGTTTTTTTATGCTTTGGGATGTTCAAAGGGAAATATCTCGAAAACCGTTAAGATATTAAGATCAATCAAGTACACATTTTGACTCAGAAAATACCCTTCTTTAAGAAACTATAATTGAAAAACACCTAACATCACAGGGAAGAAAAAAAAATTATAGATTTATGAAGCCCAGTGTATGCAACTAGCGCCCTCTAGTTTGAAACTTAAAAATGTCTACAAATTCTTATTTCTTGCCCATAAAAACATAACATTGCCAACTTTCAATTCGATTCATTAAACCGTTTTAAAATTATGGCTTATTTTCGAGAATAAACTTTTCCTTTCAACACCCTGCATCTCTAGATTGAGTAACAATCCGAAAAAACTTATATGACTGAATCGGCTTAGTTTGATGTCTAGTATCTCCAGTTACTTTACGGCCCATAAGTTACCGGACACAGGTATACAGGGTTGTTGTTCAAATTCGAGCGTTTTCATGATAGGATCTATCTCGGATCTTGGAAACTCAAATTTTAATATAAAAAGAACGTTAAAATATTACATTTAATTCTAATCATTTCCTCATGACTTCTTCATGTTAAATACAAGTTTTGCCATTAACCTATTTTAACCCTTATCTAATAATTAAAACTTTTCGTCAATAATATTTTTCAATACACAATCTAAACAAAAGTAAGGGTAAGTACGTTTTTTCACAAATGAATACTCAAGTCTGTCAAGTTCCCTAGGATAATTTCATAATATTTTTTTAATTCTGTGGTAAGCAAAGCTTTACGTCCTTAATAAATATTTTGTACTGTAATTAGATACCCTAGTATTGTTTACTTAGTATCATAGCTTATCTGCTCTATACTCATATTTCTTATATTGCTGATGACGTTTACTAAGGTCAAAACATGTTCTTTTTCTTTTCTATTACTTTAATGTACCAAATTTTATTATTAAACATTTGTGGTTTAGACAGACGTTTATTCCTACCATTTAATCATTAGAGACCACTGCAAGAATAGACTATTTTTTGAATAATTTTATTATTCTTTAACATTCGTTGCAATATTGACAAGATGTAGGTATATAGTACATACACTATCAGCACCATTATAACGACCAGCAGATATAGCTGTCCCTTTATCAAAATTATGCAAAATTAAGTTTACCAACCAGGATTCATTCTAACAACACTATATGCGTACAAATTTATAGTTAGCATGCATATTAATATATACTATTACTACGCCCATACATTCTACAGCCCATTACGAACGTTCCTTCAGTTTTAGTCTTGCGAAATATTATAATAAGGTTCCTGACAGCATAAAATTTTTAACAGGTACCTACAAGGTTTAAAGGGGCAATTAAGAAAATTATCGGCAACTTTTTATAGTTCTGTCCGAAGACCATAATACATACTGTGTATCTATATACATATATCGAGCTGATTATTATTGTGTTTGACATGTATTTGTTTTATTCTGAAATATGTTTAATTATGTTTTTAATCCCTTGTAGAGGGTATAATCTGAAAATTTAATAAAATTTTGTTTATATACTTAGTGGTTAAGTGAGGAAGCTTGCTTCAACTTCGCCTTTTGTAAATTATTTACAATAAAGTCATTTATTATTATTATTATTATTATTATTATTATTATTATTATTATTATTATTATTATTATTATTATTATTATTATTATTATTATTATTATTATTGGACTAAACTAATTCAAATATTTTCTGCGACCTTTTTTTTCGCTAGATCGCCTTAAAGCTCAATAGGTATAAGATAAAGAAATTATGTAAAGGTTAGAAAAAAAAATATGTATATTAGTTTATCGTGAATATTTTAAATCCGTTACTTAAATCTACTATTTATATCCGATTTCTACTTATAATAACTGATATCTCAATACAAAGACTTTAATCGCGAAGCACGCTGTAGGTATATCTTTAAAAAAGTAATAAGCCATTGATCATATATAAAAAATACTTTATCACATACGTTACTAATCAACACTTTAAAACTACTTCAAACTATATAATAATAGAGGTTCTTGTTCCAACTAATACCTACTAATATTTAATAGTTTCAAAAAAAAAAAAACCGAGCGCAGTCTAGGAATATAATTTTAACAAAGTTTTATAAACGTATTAACTTTTATATACTTAATGGCATACTTTGAATACTTTGTCAAGTTATTCAAATTTCTTTTAGATATTTAAAAATATACTTACACCAAATAACAATCCACAATCAAAATTATTTCACTTCACACAAAAATAGCCAAACAACGTTTAAAAAAATCGCGAGCGTATTTTAACCAAGCGCGAAGATCGGAGGTCCACGATTCTGGCACAAAATAAGCGGCCTGGATAACGGCGTCGCCAGAACTACCGGCGTCGCTATGACCTGGCGTCGGCATAAAATCAGCTGTTTGGGATCCTCCCCGCGCCCGGCTGACGCCGCCACGACGCTGGGATATATCAGGAAAGCGATCCGGGAGGCTGCACTATTTAGCTTGTTTTATTCGCTTATTCGAAATTTTTTGTACGATAATAATTTAAATAATTTTAATACCATAACATTTTATTTTGTTTTTATTGCCTTTGAGAGAATAGAAATAATTTAACTCCGGTCAGGATCATTCATGAACTTATCTGATATCAACGGTTAATGTCCAGAAAGTTGGTACAACGGAGAATTGGGTAATATATTGCCAATGGAGTAATTAGGGGGGCTGGAGAGGGCTTAGCTCATGAACATTAGTCCCAAAACAAAATTGCATTATATTTTTAATTTTTATCATGCAAAGGGCAACCTTGGCGACATTTTTTCCTCTTCAGATCAACAGCAAAACATACTTATTTTTTTTTTGTTTCGTGTAGGGATATCTTGTTTTTACATTTTCATATTTTTGTTAAAATTTCTGTCTGTTCTTTATAAATAAGGCAAGAGACCTGATTATACAGGGTTGCTCAGAAGTCCGGAATAAAATTAATATAGCCGTAACCTGTAACTTTTGGGAAAAAACGTTCGGACAGGTCAACTTAGTTTTATATGTGGCACATTTTGACGTTATTCGTTTTTTTATAGACGTTTGTCAAAGATATGACGACATCAATTTTTTTTCTAAATGGAAACATACAGCTTGTGATACATCATTTGAAAGCTAATATCTCGTACAGTACGCTCATAATTTTTGGTGTGATTCTGTCAAGCTATTTCAAAACGGCAAATCTTTATTTAAATAAGCGGAAATGATAAATCATTGATTTTTTTTACCTTTCAAGGTAAGAAATCTTCATTGTTTAACGTTCTGACATGTGGTAACATTGTGAACTTGTAAAATGAATTTAGGTATTTCCAAAGTATTATTTTACAATTTTCTAAACAAAAATGGCCTTGTCGGAAAGACAGCGTATCAAAGTCTTGATATTGTTAGGATGTGGGTATAAAATAAGAAGTCAAACTGAAGTGTGCACTTTATTTAATGCTAAATATCCGGATAATCAAATTTCACAGGGCACTATTAGTAAAATATTCCCCAAATTTGATGAACATGGCACAGTAAAGGACTTGCCTAGGAATGGACGGGCACGTGGTTTAGGCGACGATGAAAAATTGGGTATTGCATTATCTCTGCAGGATAATCCGCATATATCAACAGTTTTATTGGCTTAAAATCATAATACATCTAGAGGTACTATTGGAAGATTTTTAAAAGCAGAAAAATAACACCTTTATAAAATATATCTTGTCCAAGAGCTTTTAGAAGATAACTATGACAGGCGTTTGCAATTTTGCAAAGAAATGATGAGACGGTGTGACGAGAATAATAGGTTTCCACAAAACATATTATTTTCGGATGAAGCTACTTTCTACTTAAACAGGGTGATTAACAGACATAATTATCGTTTCTGGAGGCAAGAAAATTCACGATGGATATTTGAAGCGCATTCACAGCGGCCCCAGAAAGTAAATGTATGGGTAGGTATTATTAATAACCACATTCTGGGGCCATTCTTTTTTGAAGGAAACCTCACAGCTGAAAGATACCTCGATTTCTTAACCTTCGACTTGATGCCTGCTCTAGCTGTAATTTTTCCCAACGAAGTAGATCCAGATAAACCTAATGAAACAAAATGGTTTCAGCAAGATGGTGCTCCCCCACATTTTGGTGTCAATATGAGAAGATATTTAGATAAGATATTTCCAGGTCGCTGCATTGGACGGCGTGGTACAATTAAATGGTCACCGAGGTCCCCAGACTTAACACCTCTAGACTATTTTCTTTGGGAATACTTAAAAGAAAAAGTTTACCAAAATAGGCCAAATAATATTGAAGATTTAAAATACAAAATTATATTGGAGACACATAACATACCGGCTGATGCCATTCGGAATTCCGTCGACGGATTTTACCATCGACTGGGTGCATGCCAAGTACAGAGTAGAGAATATTTACAGCATTTGCCACGTTAAACCACCTTTTTGTTGTGTTTTGTTTTGTTTCATTCAATTTTTTTTTTAAATAATAAACAACCAATAAACCATAACTATTTTTAAGTGACAAAATGTCAGAACGTGAAACAATGAAGATTTCTTCTTACCTACCTTGAAAGGTAAAAAACATCAATGATTTATTATTTCCGCTTAAATAAATAGAGATTTTTTAAAAATTTAACAGTCGCCATTTTGAAATAGCTTAACAGAATCGCGCCAAAATTTATGAGCATACTGTAAGAGATATTAGCTTTCAAATGCTGTATATTTCTATTTAAAAAAAAAATTATCGATGTCGTCATATCTTTGACAAATGTCTATAAAAAAATGAATAACGTAAAAATGTGAGCATATATAAAACTAAGTTGACGTGTCCGAGCGTTTTCCCCAAAAGTTACAGGTTAAGGCTATATAAATTTTATTCCGGAATTCTGGGCAACTCTGTATATAAACTGCTGGACAATTGCTTTCGAGCAAGAAAAATTTCGCCCAAATTTAACAGTTAATATTTTCTGAACCAGATATGATATCGACCTACGGATTTAAATGGTTGATAGATTCATCCCTTGGGAAACAATTGTCAATGTTGGATGTTCTTTCACTGTCAGAAAATTTTATATACAGGGTGTTAAAGAAGACGATGATTTTTGCTCCAATATTAATGGCGTGTAACTCTCACAGTAATATTTTTAAATTTTATCACTCTACGTCAATTGAAATACTGGTTCATAGCAAAGAAAGTAATTTGTCAAATTTTTGATATCTGCTATATTTTAAGAAATACCGATTATTTTGGAAAACCCTGCTTTATTTCAACTTATTGGTAGCTAGATCTCATTATGCGTTGTATCGTGCAAACTTTGCGAGTGATTATTATACCTTATGAAAAGCTTGATTATGTTCAGTAACAATAGTTGTACCTAAATGTTATGATGTACAGTGGTGTACTTATAAACACCTATATGTCTATGGTTTATGAGTATCTCTCAATTATTTGCGATTGTTTTATATTGGAAAGTACTCGCCCCTAGATTAGGTCAATTTTTTCTTATTTTTTAGTTTTTTATATCGCACTAAGGTATATTTTACAGTGTGTTTACAAAATTTTAACAAAGGTAATTTTTTTAATTTAATTTTTGGAAAAAATGTATTTAATAATTTTTAACTTTCTAACACTATACTCATAAACCATAGACCATAGACATAGGTGTTTATAAGTACGCCACTGTACATTACTGTACATTTAGGTACAACTATTGTTACTGAACATAATCAAGCTTTTCATAAGGTATAATAATCACTCGCAAAGTTTGCACGATACAACGCACAGTGAGATCTAGCTACCAATAAGTTAAAATAAAGCAAGGTTTTCCAAAAAAATCGGTATTTCTTAAAATATAGCAGATATCAAAAATTTGACAATTTACTTTCTTTGCTATGAACCAGTGATTCAATTGACGTAGAATGATAAAATTTAAAAATATTATTGTGAAAGTTACACGCCATTAAATTTGGAGCAAAAATCATCGTCTTCTTTAACACCCTGTATATAAAATTTTGTGACAGTTAAAGAAAATCCAACATTGACAATTATTTCTCAAGGGATGAATCTATCAACCATTTAATACCGTAGATTGATATCATATCTGGTTCAGAAAATATAAATTGCTAAATTTAGGCGAAATTTTTCTTGTTCGAAAGCAATTGTCCAGCAGTTTATATCTACTTCCTTTGTACTTTTTTGAAGATGACTAACAAGACGTAAAAAAAATTTTTCGAAGATATTCGGAAAAAGCTAAAAGTGTTTTAAATTTTTTTCCTAGCCTTAATTACAGAGATCAGCGAAAAATTTATTTTATATTTTTATTGCCCATTTTCTATAACATATTGTTATTAGTTATTGATTATGATGTTTCTTCTATTAGGTACCATCATCAGGTATTTTTATTACGGACCTGTATTTTTTAATACAGTTTCCTAGCCCTTTAATCCTAATAAAATAATAACGCAATACCATTTAAATTGAATATCAAAAAGTTTCCAGCCCAATATTACTATCATCAATATTTATCTTTTTAAACGGTAGCAGATACAAATAAACTAGTGCACAATTTGGAATTGACTAACATAAGCAATGGCGGTTCATGGATATTGAGTATGGGAGGGCGTAAATCTAGGTACGCAAAATTGAGTGCCTGCAGACAATTTAACTAATTTTTGATAAAATGTCCAAAATGCATGATTTAGAAATTCATATCGAAAACATTAGCTAGGAAAATTGGCCACGATATGATTTACGTTTCTTTATTTTTTTAAGAGCATCCAAACAGTAATTCTAAATTCTTCTCCAAAGTTACGAAATTACAATATACAGGGTGTGTCAGTAAGGCGTCTGTCTTAGATAGCACCCAAACTATCAAAGATAGGGAAAAAAAGTGTAATACAAAGGTTAAAGGGTTTTTTAGGATACATAATCTAAAAATATTTTCTAATGTACAGGGTGGTCCTAAAAAGTGGTACTGAATAATAGAAAAGAAAATTAAATGGGACACCCAGTATTATTTTCTAGAATATGATTCAATGGAATAAGGACTTTGCAACCCTATTAAAATTTTTAAAGTGAAATGCAACGTTGCCAAGTAATTAATTTTTTTCCAAAATTTTAGTAATTTTAAGGGTATTGTTAAAAAATCATAGCGACCTGTAGATTAACCCTAGGCAAATATAATTTACGTTGTAAGTACTTTAAGGTACGATATATTGATCTATAATAATGTTTTTTAAATCTCTTATACAGAGCGTTCATTACAAGTTGGACAACCCGATAGTTTTAAAAATGCTTTATTTCAATTTTTTTAAATGGGACTCCCTAATTTTTTTAGGCAAAAAAATGTATCTTTCGAACACCTTACTTTTTTGTTAAACATGTCATATATCTAAATATCATAGTTTTTGAAATATTTTAGGATTTGTCTTAAATCAGGGTAAAAAATAAAAGTTCTAATTAAACTATTTAGTCAAGATTGCTTTGGAACAAAAAATAAATAATTTTCTTTGTCACAACTGTCTTTGCAAAATTATTTCGCTAACATTTTGTGCTTTATTACTGTTTAAATTTTAGTTTCCTGAACTAACTTTATCATAACTCATATTTTTCTATTTCGATAAAGTTAGTTCGGGAAAGTAAACTTTAAACAGTAATAAAGCACAAAATGTTGGCGAAATAATTTCGCAATGACAGCTGTGACAAAGAATATTATTTATTTTTTGTTCCAAAGCAATCTTGACTAAATAGTTTAATTAGAACTTTCCTTTTTTACCTTGATTTAAGACAAATCCTAAAATATTTCAAAAACTATAATATTTAGATATATGACATGTTTAACAAAAAAGTAAGGTTTTCGAAAGATACATTCTTTTGCCTAAAAAAATTAGGGGGGTCCCATTTAAAAAAATTGAAATAAAGCATTTTTAAAACTACCGAGTTGTCCAACTTGTAATGAACGCTTTGTATAAGAGATTTAAAAACCATTATTATAAATCAATATATCGTACCTTAAAGTACTTACAACGTAAATTATATTTGCCTAGGGTTAATCCACAGGTTGCTATGATTTTTTAACGATACCCTTAAAATTACTAAAATTTCGGAAAAAACTTAATAACTTGGCAACGTTGCATTTCACTTAAAAAATTTTAATAGGGTTGCAAAGTCCTTATTCCATTGAATCATATTCTAGAAAATAATACTGGGTGTCCCATTTAATTTTCTTTTTTATTATTCAGTACCACTTTTTAGGATCACCCTGTAGATTAGAAAATATTTTTAGATTATGTATCCTAAAAAACCCTTTAACGTTTGTATTACACTTTTTTCCCTATCTTTGATAGTTTAGGTGATATCTAAGACAGACACCTTACTGACACACCCTGTATATAATATTAAAAACATTGTATTCTATTGACCCGAAACCTGACTAATGTTTATTAATGGATTTTTGAAAACTTTTTAAGTTTGGACTCACAGATACACAGTATATTGAGGAATGTGAGAAAGTTATTTTCATTAAAAAAAAAATTAACAACACAATAAAATTAAACTATAATTTTAATAGTTTTCATTGGCTTATATTCTTTTTTAGATTTTCTTTACATGAAAAAAACTTTCTCACATCCGCATATAGACTAAAGGCCTTTCTATTGGTAAAAACAGAAATTCACGATCCTGCTTAGTTTTTTTGTAATTTTGGTAAAAAATCCACTATTTTACACAGCAAATTTTCATCACATACCGTGTGTTCAAAATAAAGTCGGACTATCGCTAACTTTCTTATTATAAGAAATACGACTTCGGTTAAATTAGTAAAGAGTTATAGTTTCATGTGGTGATGACTATTTTGATGTAAAAAAAAACAATTGAACATCAGAATGACGTAATATTAACAAAAAAATGTTTTAGATGGAAAGTGCTATTTCTGTTATAACTATTTGAGATAGAGAGTGCAATTCTAAATAAAATTTGTTTTCACTACATATCGCTAAACTCAATAATATCGGAGTTATTTACATTTAAATGTATTATTTCCAAATCGCAAAATTGTTTTTGGTAATATCACGACGTGATTCTGATGTTCAATTGTTTTTTTGATATTAAAATAATTTTTACCCGCGCACAGCGTAGTCTTTGGGGGTTTAGGTTTTCTTTATTTATTTCTCGTAATAGTTAAATTTTTTTTTCCCTAACTGTTTATATAATTATTATTGTTTGGAGAATAAATAAATTTGTATTTGATTGATTTGAATAATCATCAGCCCATGAAACTACAACTCTTACTAATTTAACCGACGTCATATCTCTTACAATAAAAAATTTAGCAATAGTGCGACTTCATTTTAAACACAGGGTTTAGTTGGATCTATTTGCCGCGTCGCCCACTTTACGTGAAAGCCGCGAGACTTTCGCGGAAAATTTACCGATATTTTAGCCTATTTTCAGTTACACAGCGGGTGGAATATGGCCGTCCGGAAGTCATCAATTGATACGTGTTGGTATAAAAGGCGATGCCGCAGGGAATTTGGTACCGCGCCACGACTGAACGAATTACGATAACGCGTGGATTTGAGATAACGAAGGGGTAGGAGAGTTGCAGGCAGTCGTGTTACCAAATTTATTTATTGTTTCCCGATAAACATGATGAAATAAAATTATCGTATTTGTGGCAGGCAACAGGGAGGCGCGCGGCCACGCGGTCTTAAGGAGAAACCGCCACTGAACATAATTAAGTATACTTCAGAAGATATTCGTAGAAGACAAAATATTGGCGTTTGTGTTTCTTTTTTTGTGGTACCTATATTATTTACAAATATGACACCAGCGTTCAACATTTTCATTAGGTAGTGTCACTTTTAATTTTCTATAGCTTGGTGGGCTTAGATTTTGAATCCAACTTGCTACATACAGGATGCAAAAATATAACCTTTTTCACTAATTTATTTCATTTAAGTTGCGAATACCATCTAACAAAAATATCGTTTTTCTGCACTCTAGCCGTTTATCATTGTTTATAGAGGGTGTTATGGAATTGACACATTATACTTAAAACTAAAACATTGACTCCATACGGTCTTCCTAGAGAAACACTCAATATTTTTTTTTTCAACGGCTCTCTGAGAAGTTTGGTAATTAAATCTAAAACTAATCCGAATTTGGCGAACGCCAATGAGAAAAACAATTTAAAATAATTTAGCATTAGAAGGCGCTTAGACGGAATCGGTTTGAATGACGACTAAACGTTTCGCCACCGGCCGCGCGCCGTTTTAAGATTCCAGTATAGTACATAATTGCGTCCACCTTCGCTTTGTTGAGTTTTACACTATTTAATTGTTTAAGGACTTTGTGGTGTGTGGGCAAAATATTTAGATTTTATAGTCTCTCAGCTGTGGTTTCACCGCGGTATTATTTAATGTGCCATTTTTGAGCTTTTCTGTTAATTTGATCTTTATGCAAGTAAATCGTTTTACCGATAAATAATTTTTTGACCCTTCGCTCACTCCCCGTGGTTTCGAAGCACTCCTCTCATATGGCGGTGGATATCTCTGTCTTCCGTGAAGGGTTTTCACGCACTTTACTGATGTGCACTTCTCGTAAAAGAATTAAAGCTCCGTCGGGAGAACTGAACCTCGAAAACCACTTTCACCTGTCACGGAGGACAAGAAAGTCCCAGCCAAAAAATATGTTCCAGCGCCGTCAAAGCGTTGATAAAAGAACATATTTTAAGTCTTCCTTAAATTCAACAACACAAGGCCATGGCCATGTCATCCTTGTATGCCAGCGCAATATTTCACCTATTATTCTTCTGTGAAACAAACAAAATTTTTGACCTTGGATCTAGCAAATTATTCCGTTAACGAATGGGGAGTTACGTTGCTTTTAAATAGTGACAGTGACAGTTTGGATCAAAATATAACCTTACTTTAATCCAGCTAGTTTTAAGTTTAAGAATTTGATTTAAATTTGGTACGATTTGAACTTAAATAACTTAATATAAAGATTTATTTTCCGTATTGATCTGGAAATGTAAGTACCTATTATAATTTTTAGAGATTTTTCAGGTTAGTTGGTATATGGGTGTGTGGTGTACTCCTTTTTAAATACATACCTACCATCTGGAACCATTTATCCTAAGGATAAGTTTGATTTTATTCGAATTATATCTATTTTGTTGTATGTTAAATTTGCAATGTAATTTGCTAAATTACTTTATGTCTCGTGAATACTGTACTGAAAATGATTGAGAAAGTTTAGATAAATTTAAGTACCTACCTAATATTGTGCAATCGTTTTTAGGAATAGGTAGGTATTTAATAGTAATATTATTTTTAAATTTTGAGTTCGTCATACAAACCTCTTAAATGAGCATTTCATAAAACATAATATCTACCTACTATCCTTATTAAAGTTAGCTCATTATACGAATACTTATAATATCGAAATTGATATAGATACAATTATTGTGATCCTGGTAAAAGGAACAACCCTAAAAACATTTTTTTTTAATTCTTCTAATTTAAAAAAAAAATAAACTTAAGTACGAAGTTTGTGTCTATAATCGGTATATTTATGGTAGGTACCTACTAGGACAGTATCTAATATATGAAACACTATAAAATAATTATACCAGAGGTAATTCATTAATTTTATTTCTTGGGTTAGGTACTTACCTAAGTTTTATTATAATTTAAAGGACATTAATTTTTTTAAATTTTAGATGTCAAAGCAAACTAATCTTCCTGACTGTACTAGTAAATGTCATTCAACCCAACATGGAGATACAATAACAGCAGCCATAACTAAACGAAGTATCAGCGACAGTGACTTATGTTCATATCTTACATATATGTGCTGTTGTTGTGAATCTGTTAAAGATTCTGATGGTCGTACTGCATTGCATGTAGCTGCTTCTTGTGGCAGAACAAATTTAGTACGGTGGTTGGTTGAAAATCGTCATGCAAATATTAATGCTAAGGACAAAGAATCGGGCTATACAGCATTACATAGAAGTATTTTTCATGGCAAAATTGATACAGTTGTAGAACTTATAAAAATAGGTATTTGAAAGTGAAGTTGCAAAATTAGAGTATAATTCTAAATCGTAAAGTACAGAAGTTAATCTGTGGCGAACTAAGGGTATGGTCTGTCAGTGCAGTATATCATTTTGAGAACCCTTCTCTAGTGACAAACTACCCGAAAAAATGGAGTGAGCTTGAAATTAAGTATTACAAGTTAGAGGTTGTTCATAAATTATATAACGCAATTTGGAGGGAGAAGGGGTTCAGCCAGACGTCATGGTTCTAGTCATAGAGAGAAAGGGGGGTTAAGGTTTACATTACCTCGTGATTTTGGAATTGCCAGTAATAGCAACATTTTTAAATTTAAAACAAAAAAAAATTATTTTCCCTTACTACAATCTGGGTTAATTTTATCGAGATTGTGCAGAGAAAGTTTTCAAAATATACGTATTCAAAGAAATATGGTTTTTATTCCAATAGGGGCTGTGATCATGTATATTTGTTGAGTATTTTTGACAGAGTGTCCTTGGAGATAAGACCAAAAAGAATATGTTTAGTTACACTATTCAACCTATTAAGGTGAAACATTGATAATCCTGAGTTTTTAAGTCAGCTTCTATTTTTCATAAGTCGTGTGAACACTAGATCCAATATTTTATTTAGATTTTTCAAGATTTCACCTATTTTATCAGACATGCAACTTGTTTAATTAGTATTTTATGATACTATTAGTTTAGATAAATTTAAGAAACTATTGGAAATATATAATAAATAAAATCTTTTAGGCGCCAATTTGGGACTTCAAGACGCCAATGGTCTTACATTCTTGGAACATGCTATGGTAGATCGATTTTGTCCTGATTTTACCGTTTATTGTGGAGAACTTTTTACTTGGGGTACCAATTCCAATAATTCCTTGGGATCACAGCAGCCCCGAATAGTACCTGAAGCAATGGATATTTTTCATAAGGAGTATCCTAATGAGAACGTTAAAATAATCCTAATAAATCAATTTCATAGTATCATACTTACCGATTCAGGTAATTAAGTAGCAATTTTGGTAGGTTCTTAATTTTATATATTCATAGTCATATAGTGAAATCCGTCATTACTTGAAAATCCTAGGCATTTTATGAAACGCCGGTATATAGTGTAGAGAAATGTTGTTACGCTATCTGCCTCAGCTTTTCGTGAAAAACCTCTTTCTTCTTTAGTCATATAGTGAACTAACTACCTTTAAACATTCCGCCGTATTTAAAACTCGGCGTTTCGTGAAAAGACGGTATATCAGTCAGAAAACGTTTAGTAAAATCTCTTGTTTATTCGTATTTTTAAGAATGTTTGCAGTGGCGGCTCGCGGTCTTACAAAAATGGTGAAGAGCTAGGTATAGTGCGGGTACTTAAACACACATTGACTAAAAACCCGTGTAACAAAACGTCTCTCTTATCTTCATCTGTTCAAGGACTGAATGGAGTTTCCAACAAATTACAAGCTATGTCATTAATTGGGTTAATTTTTAAAACACGCAACTAAGTAGGTACATACACTACTGAATGAATTTAAAAATAAAAACAAATCTTTTTAATCACACAGTAAATCACGTTAAAACGATATCTATAACCGTAAGTTTTGCGAAGCCTCAAAATAAATACCTTAAGGTTGGGCGAACCAATGCTAAAACAATGGTGCATATGACTGATCTATTTTTAAATTGCCCTTCATCATAATGCAAATTTTACATGCACCACCATAGCAACGGTGAATATCAAAGCCATGTTGGGCCTTGGGTCTTCACTTGCTTTGAGCTAACGGACACGGTCGGCTGGGACGAGCCAAAATGCACGAGTGTTTATAATTATTGTCCATCGGAGTTAACCGTAGCCCTATTATGCATAGCTACATTCGGATTAAATTAATATCATTAATTCGAACATCATTATTTTTTAAGGGCTAAAATGGTAGCTGTATTGGTACATTAATATTTAATATTGTCGAAAAACAACAATTAAATGAGGTATTACCATTTACAGAGCAACTAGCAAGGGATATATGATAAAAATACACAGAACGACTTGGAAAATATGTTTTCGCGTACTTATTTAATACCTTACAACACGCATAAAGTAGTGATACTGAGACGTAATTGTTCGCCCTATTTAAAATATATATACTTATATAGTAAGAACAGGACTGGAATCATTTGGCCCCGGTGGCTACATGGCTTCTATGGCCCAACCCTAATTATTTTTGCTATGATGGTAATTTCATCAGCTAGCGGATATTATAGCGAATAAATATTAACGTATACGGAAATAATTTTATTTGAAATCTAGGTAGCATAAACAAAGTTCAAAATAAGTTAATATAATAAAGAGATAGTAATAGAGTATCTACGGTTAAGGGCAGTAATGAACAACATGGCCCCTAAAGGCCTTCTGTAATTTTAAACTTCCTATTGACTGTAGTATACACAGTGCACTTATAAATGTTTAATGCTCTTTAAATAACTTATGAATCGTTTTTAAACATTTTGTTTGTTTGTTGATATTCTAAATCAATTTTAGGAGCAGTATATTCTTGTGGCCATGGTCAAAGTGGCCGACTTGGTTTAGGAATACAACATACTGAAGTTATCCCCAGACACATCAAATTTCAAGCCCCATCCAATATTCTTCATACAAATGAACGCATTCAAATTACCAGCTGTAGTATTGCCAGGGATCACAGCTTATTTCTGTCATCCTTAGGAGTCGTAAGTAGGTTTTTAGACTTTCCCCCCTTTACCTCCTAAATTGGTTCAATATTTATTTAGTATTTTAACGATGTCATTGGCTTTATACTGGGTAATCAATTCAATAGCCTCGCTGTTTGATTAAATGGACAGAAATTGTAAAAAAATCAAAATAAAATTATTTTTGGTTCTAGAGGGTATGAAAAAATCTAAAGTTTTTAAATAATTCTAGAGATAAAATCAAGGAATGTTGCTATTAGGTTTTCTAAACGAAATGACCACCATTTTCGAGATATTGATCACAAAAACTACATTTTTCACACATTGACAACCTACATTTCCTTTATGGTACAACGGAACCGCCGCAGTTACTGGCGTTCAACCGTTTACTTATAATAATGGTCTATTATTTTAAAAATGTCGAAAAAATTACGTTATATTGACGTAAAACTTACGTCTAAATTACTTAAAATAATGACGTCTAAATCACGGCAATTTTTGATAACACGACGTACTTGCTTTATATACAGTAGCTATAGAAGAAAGTTATTCTTTAAAAAACCGTCTGTTTGTGTTAAAACTACAATTTCGAATAGCAGATTTGCGATTACTATACAGGGTTCGTCAGAAACAACATTTTTAGTGTTTTGTATTTTTTTTTAAATTCTTATTTTCAAATCCTTGATTTATTAAATCAATTTTGCTTGTTCTGCAACTACAATTTTGAATATCAGATTTGCGATAACTATACAGGCTTGGACAGAAAAAACATTTTTAATTTTTTATAATTTATGATTGAATAAATTTTAGAAAATGATATATGTATTAATAAAAATACTTCAGAAGTAGACAAATAAAAATAGTTTTCTTACAACAAAATCGTTATTTGGCCAGATATAAAATCATATTCTAAGTAAGAAGGCAACAACCGCTGTTTGTTTTTCCGTAAACTTATTTTAAACGAAATCCAAACAACTAATGTTTTTCCGACGAACCCGATCTAGTAAATCTGATATTCGAAATTGTAGTTTCAGCACAAGCAGACGTTTTTATAAAGAATGACTCTTTCGTCTATACCTACTAATAAAAAAAGGTTTCCTCTTCCAAACTCTATCCGAGGACACACTATATTATATAATATTTTATTTGGAAATTAAATGCAACTAATAACTTCTCATTTGTTTATTTGTATATATGTAAAGATTAAACAGTAAATTTTGTTTTAGCTTTACTCTTGTGGTCTTAATAAACATAGGGTTTTGGGAATTGCACCTCCACCTGCAGAGTTGTTAGTGCCAAAACCACTTAAACCTTTAACTGATGAATTACTATTTGTAGCCACTGGAAATTACCATTCATTGACTTGGAGTAACACAGGTTCGTATACAGTATACCAAATTATCAGTAAAACATGCAAATACTAAAAGAAAATAAATTTCCTACAAACATTTTTGCTCATTTCATGTACTTTCACAAAAATATAGTAACAGACTTGTAGGATAAGAACCAGATTTTTATAATATATTAATAGCGTAAACGTTGTTAAGTTTTAATTTATCTTCGTTTTTATTTTTTGTGTGTATATACAGGGTCGCCCAGATAATGAGGCACTCTACAGGGATCTCGTAAACCATAGAAGATACAGAGATGGTCAAATTAGAAAAAAGTTGCGCCTTACTAAATTCTGCAACATTGTATTTTCAAATTTTAAAAACTCCGAATCCTTCCGAAGATATTTGGGCAAAACCTTATTTTGGCGATTTCGTTTTTATTTTTTTCTGACTCTATTTGAAGAGATATGTTAAAATAAAGTTTACATTTTTAATACCAGTTTTTCTTCTCTACAAGTAGATGTAATTAGATTTTTAATCCGACGTTTCGTTTTTTCAAAACCATTATCAACTTTAGTTTTTTAAATAGTCGGGAAATTTTATTTTAATATTTTTAAATTCCCCTTCTCTTTTATAATTCAATGATTTATTACACCTAGTATTAATAACACGTTTCGGACTTAACTTAATAAGAATAAGTGTAAATTCATCTTATTTAAAACTGTTTTATTTTCAATATACGTAACCTCACCTAATTTTCATCTGTCTCAACTGTATAATAGCCTGTGATAGGTACTTACTTGTTTAAATAAATTATAAATACTTGCCAAATAACCGATTAGGTTAATATAATCAGTTAGCGCATATCAACTTTTATCTAATTTCTTTGAAGTAAAAATTTTATGTTTTTGAGGGGTTGTGTGATTGTAGTTTTTCTCTAATAAAAATTATGGAATATTATTCAAGAGAAGAAAAATTGGATATGATTTGTAGTCGACGACCAGAGTCAATTTATTTCTAGTTGGCTTTGAACACAAAGGAAAATTGGTAGATACAAGATGAATTAGCACTTATTATAAACACTAGGTGTGATACGTCATTAAATTATAAAGGAGGAGGAAAATTAAAAATATTGAAATAAAATTTCCCGACTATTTAAAAAAGCAAAATTGAAACGTCGGATTAAAAATCTAATTACACCAACTTGTAGAGAAGAAAAAATGGCAATGAGAATGTAAACTTTATTTTAATGTATTTCTTCAAATAGAGTTAAAAAGAAATAAAAGCGAAATTTTGAAAATTCGGTTTTGCCCAAATATCTTTGGAAGGATTAGGAATTTTTTTAATTTGAAAACATAATATGGCAAAATTTAGTAGGGTTCCAATTTTTTTTTATTTACCCACCTCTGTATCTTCTATGGTTTACGAGATCCCTGTAAAGTGTATTCTTATCTGGAACACCCTGTATATGCAATTAATATTCATGATATCCCGTATACCGCGTAACAAGGAAATTACTACCCATTTGTCACGTCCTTATAAAATAAAACACTTAATCTACGACACTGCCATTATGACGTATTTAGCATTATCATTTGGATGTCATTATGACCTTCATAATAGCACTCAATGCCATTATGAATTCATAATAATATCCAAATGCGTAGGTCTGTTCGTACACCTACCTTAACTTTTCGGGAAGTAGGGAATCTATTACGCTTTGCGCGATATCTTCGACATCCGAAGGGACACTTTCGAATTCAGAATCTCCCATATTTAAATTATTTTATTATTATTTAACACTTTGCACACAATACAAAAATTAGACGGCAATAATAACGTTGTCAAAATCGAAATTGAAACAATCAAAAATGCGGTTACCATGATATCGAGTAATATGGACACCTGAAAATTTTAAAAATGACAAAAACGTTATCTTATATCAAGGAAATTTAGACGAATAAAATCTATTTGCACTGTCGAAAATTAAATTTTGAATGATACACGTTCGAAATGAACTTTGTTAATGAAACTTGTGCAATTAAACCACTCGGCTAACGCCTCGTGGTTTAACGTTTCACACGTTTCATTATGTTCATATCGAACTAGTATCATTAATAACTAATATGAAATTTTGATAGGTTATATAGTTACACTGTGCTCATTAATAACTAATATGAAATTTTGATAGGTTATATAGTTACACTGTGCTCATCTTTTCAGTATTCAAACGTCTGACTGTCACTTCCGGTTGAACTAGAAGATCACACAATTTTGTTATTTTAAATAGAACACTCTATATATTTTTAAAAATATACATTCTACGAAGAATGCTAAGCATAAATCATGTACCATATTATACCTATCTAAGAAATGTTCTGAGAAAAAGGCGTTGGAAATTGTCAAATTAGACTTCAGTTTAACCGGAAGTGTTAAAAATTTGACATTCAAACACAAATTTCTCCAATAATTTTAATGGCACTCCCCCTTTTAAATCTAATTTTCAAAAGTATCTTCTTTTCTAAAAAGTTTTTATTTATGCTCATACTGTACCTGTGTCTGGCGATGGCAATAACATGTCTTTTTTTATACAAAAAATATAAAAACGAATTTCACGAGAAGTGGCGCGGCTTCAGTGGGAATTTTGAAGATAATATCGGGGTATCGTTTGTAATTTTAATAGAAAATAAAAAATCACGGATGCGTAGTAAAGTTTTTGTATTAAATTTGCAATTAGACAAGCCAGGAAACGTGCCGCGTTTCACGCTGGTATGGAAGGCTCTTAATCAAGTAGTTAATACTTACTTCTTGATATTTAAATATTTATGGTTATATTATAATAAAATAAAATGTCATTTAAAATATGGCTTTGAAATTTAAGTTTGTGGGTAATTTTGTCTAATGATAACACAGTGTTTAACAAAATATCCATTATTTTTATACCTCATATATTTCCAACACCATAATGGGATACTATATGTTTAAATAAAAACGCCAATGTTAATTTTTTAGGTTTATTCACATGGGGTCTTAATGCGGGACAATTAGGACATCAACTTATCAATGCTTCGGACGATAAATACATTTTGACACCAAAAAGAGTAACGTGTATAAACTCAAAAGAAAATAACATAAAATTAGTATGTGCGAGTACTGGAGCAACTGTTATATATACAGAGAAAGGTGATGTCTATGTTTTACACGAATATCAATGCAGGAAAATTGCTTCAAGGTTTGTTTATTTTCTTGTTACTGCATACACTATCCATTACTCATAAATATTTCTAGTTTAATTTTGTGTGTTTTAACTAGACCTTCTCATGTTTATATGCAGAGTAAGAGCCACAAATTATATAATTTCCGTAAAAGCACGAACTTAAAACTAGGCAATCTACCGTTTGCCGTGACACAATGAATTACGCCGCTACGACATTCGCTTGATCTCGTTTTAACATACTTCGCTGCATCTGTGCCGACTTTAATCGAAACATATAAGTGCTGTCTTTAAAGAAAGCTAAAACGTCCAAACAAAATTTAAATCAACTATATCGTTCTCTTATAGGCCACCTACAAGGGTTCGGTTGGTTAAAATACGATTGTTGGATTATTTCATGATGTCATATTTATTTGGACATTCTTTGAAGGGATTTTAGTATAAATTAGAGTATGGACGATAAATGTTTTGGGAAAATGTAGAATATAGATAAAGAAAACGCATAATAATATGAATTTCTGTAAAAATTAGATCGGGCAATTATTTAATTTTTTTTTCTAGGGTAGGCAATCCCTTTTTACTGACATTGTCTGCACACCACTGCTCATCACTTTGATTGTGACATTGGCATGCATTCGCTTTGATTGTGAGAAAATTACTACTGCCAATGTCATGTACCTATGTCACTGTCAAAGTTGCTGGTTAGTAAATTATTATTAAGAATTGGTGGAAGGTAAATTAGGGAGAGGGCAATAAAATAATTGTTGGTCAAAAAAGGTACAGGTAAATTGGGGAGAACAAATATGTACTTAGGCACTATTCTATTTACTGTTTAAAACATAGATATTTAAATAAAAGTCCATTTTATAGTAAAAAAATATATTGTACTACTTATTAAAACTAAAATTTATTTATAACATAATTTATGATGGTACATGATTTACATGACTTTTGCCAATATAGGAAACACATTTGACAAAATGTAATCTTGACATTTCACCATCTTTATATTTTTTTATATTTGATCTTAGCAATTCTTGTTTTATGTGGACAGCTTTACTTTGTATTTTCTTGGGAAGTGAACTACTATTAATTTTAATATATGTATCAGTTTGGAATTCTATTAATACATTAATAAAGTGAAATAACGATGGATGCGCACTATAAAAATACTTATTAAATTTAGAGTGGAAACTCTCACAAGCATTTGTGGTATTCTCTGTAGAGCTACTACATGAAGCCCATAATATTGGCGGAAATCTAGCTTACTCAGATATATAGTTGTCAACTAAATAATCAGCCATACTAATAACAGCTTTTGTGTTAGGTTGACTCTTTACAAAATCAAATACAAAACAATCTGACACTTCAATATGATCTAAGTAGGCCATACCAAATAAATGACGTAACCACTTTCCTACATCACTATTTAAATCAGTATATTCATTTTTTAGTCCAAGACATTGAACATTTCTAAACCAAGCTTGACCTAAGTGAAACTTGCATCCCGTTATTTTTGAATTAAGGAAAACAATACCTATAGCATTATGTATAGCTTGTTCAAAATCTGCAACTACAATTTTTGGATTGAAAACATAGTTTTGCTGAAGACATAATATGCTCTGTAGTGTAAGATTCACTAGATTTATCTGGCAACAAGCAAAATGCTATAGGTATATAATGACCGTTGTTAATGGCATGAATTGTAAATAGTTGACAAAAAAATTATTGAAAGGTTCCGTCTACGTAAATTTTTTCACATTCACACAGGTATTGCAAATTTGTAGCACAGGAAAACACCATAATTTTCGCTTGTTCATCACAAACTGGCATAAAACTTTCTCTTTTGATGGTTTTAAAATCGGATGATTTCAAAATTTGGAAAACTTTATGCTGTGATTTAGGCAGGGTAGGCTGAAGCTTTCGCCGTGCATGGTTAATATTTTTCCTTATGAGACTTATACTTGTTGATGTTATATTTTCTAAATCGCCAACGTTTTCTCTTAAAATTGTATGAATAATTTTTGATGGACGTTTCGATATGTCGATCGTCACTTTTCTTTTGGTACTGTTGCTAATTTTCTTTCTGCTAATTGTTTCGCTGGTGTAGCTTTCATGGTTGTGTTGCACATTTTCTTTGCGGGTAATACAAGTTAGTGTCTCCAATTGTATACAATTTTGACTGACATTTTTTGTTAGTGCAAATCCAAAAACTTTCACCAGAGGTTTTTAACACACTTTTTTTTTTGGAAAAGTAAAACCACAATACAGAATTAGGGCCTTGCCACGTTTACTAACAATAAATTCGAAATTTTCCATTTTTCACTGCGATCTATCACATATAACTCAAAAGAATATACTAACCACCTACACTTACCTTATTTTATCTGGTATTTCCACTAATTACTTGTAATACAGCCCTTTTGGATCCTACCTACCTATCTTTATATATTGTCCCCAGTTTACCTATAACAATTTTAATCCTTAGGTTCGCTTGGCCCCAATTTACCTACCCTAAAAAGATTAAATCCCGAATTTACCAACACCGTAAGAATTACCATGAGCACCTGGTCACCAGGTAAATAGAACCAACCGGAGTAAAAAAAATGAACCAAGTTTAACTACGATTATCAAAACGGCACAATCTTATTTTACTTTTCCAATTTCTTAGTTTGAATGTTATTAGGTACAACGTTACACTGCTTTAAAATAAAGAATAAACACTACATACTTATTTTAGACAATTAAACTTAGTGGAAATATGTGTAATAGGTGGAAAACTAAATCACACCCTCGATCCAGATTTATCAAATAAGAACCGAGATTTGACAGTTGCTGCTTTAACAAACACTGGTAACATATTGATCTGGCAGGAATCTGACCCGGTACTAAGAAGGTGTATATTCTCAATAAACAGGGCACTTAGTGTCAAGCAAATATCAATCAATACAAGTCATCTCATTTTTGTAACAAAAGACGGGGAAGTTTTTACTGGAGAAATTAAACCCAGAAAAAAGAAAACTATATTGACTACAGAAAAGGATAAAAGCACAAAAAGTGAATTTCATAAATTTTTGGAAAGGGATGAATGTGTTTCTGTAAAATTAGGAAAAATACCTAGGATCCACAGAGCCTTAAATGTTCAAAGTGATCCGAAAGGGCATAATTTTGGAGTTGTTCAAGTAAGTGATGTGATTTTTTTTTTTTGATTAAATTAAAGTTTTACACTATAAGAAAAAAGTGTAGCGACAAGCGGACAAAGTAGTGCGTCTATCTTCTGCATTAAAGTACACCGGGGCGCAGTGGCAGTTCGTGGCTCAGTTAAATGGGGGGCATAATTCGTCAATAATTCACTCAAGTGCTACCAAATTTCGTAAATTAAATTAGTTTCGTAAGTTCTTTTTATTGGTATTTATGATGTTTTAAAACAATATAATTAAATCATTTTTGAGGACCCGAAAGAGGTATTATTATTTATTAGGATATTGAAAGGACCTCTACTTGGTCAATAAAATATTTTATATAGGTAGGTAGCTTTGCATTAGAAATATGTTATTGTTCAGCAAATAATTTGTTGTCGTATGTATGGAAGTCCGCTAAACTTAAATTTAATAAGAAATTCTACAATATCCTTTATGTTTTTTAGAGATCCTTCATTTATTTCAATTTTTAATAATGAAATTAGTAAATTAAACTTGAAAAACTTACTTACCGTCCCGCTTTCGATAACACCTTTCCTATACCACGTTTCGCAAAATCACAAAAATAAAGAATTATGAAAGAAATAAAAAACCATAACCTACACTAACATAACAGGTGTAACGACCCAACTACAGAACCTAATTCGAAATTCCTAAAATCTTATTGGTTAAAGCGTAGGAGGCGTGCCTGCCTCCTAACCGCGTTTTGCGTTATGCAAAAGAGCATACTACGCTTCCTGAAACATATAATTATTTGTATTTTTACTATTGTCTTTCCCAAAAACATTTTCTACAGAGGAAACATTTTTCGGATTGCCTCCGCACGCTTCCGATAAACTGCGATCCATCAGTGAAGAGCGAGACAAGATGTAATAACAATGAGACGGATAAGGAAGCTGTTGCTCGGTTACTGGACCAAGGTCCAGACGTTTAAATTAATAATTGAATATTAGAAACTCTCAGAAAGTAGAAATTTATTTAAAAAAATTCGCAAATTTATAGAGGAACTATTATATTATTGTGTTTATATTAAAATATATGTTTTAAAGCTGTTTAATAGTATAATTATAGGTATATTAAATAAGGTATTAGGTATTTCATTAATATTTTCACTGCCTCCCCTGACGAGCCGCCACTGCCGGGACGCCAAAAGTATTTGGTAAATTTATCGCAGACCTAAGGTGTGTAATTTTAAATAAAATCCTTTCGAAAAAAATATATTTAAAATATTATATTTTTTACTTTTTTTGACAAATGTCGGTATTATATGGTCGGTAGGAGTGATAAATTGGCTGTTAGGGACCGATGCGATATCATGAATGGTGATTATATACCACGTACACAGCTCATGCGACTACTACATTAAAACTGCCGTGCAGGTTCGTAGACGAAACGGGCTGCGATCACCAACTTTTCAGTAAGACGTACCGTAAATTCTTAGCTTGTGACCGCACCATGATCTCCTTTTCAAATGTATATCGCTTTGTATTTCTTTAATTATCAGTCTGTAAGATAATCTTTTTCATTCTTTTTCTTTGAGGTCCGTCCATACAATATTTTCGAATATTGCGATATTTCCGAATCGACAATGTTTGAAAACATGACTGACCTTCTAGCAGGAGCTGATCCATGTGATGACATCACAGATCTCCTAATTACTGTTGGTATTAGAGAGTTTTCTGCACACAAATACATTCTTGCTTCCAGATCTCACTATTTTGCCAAATTGTTCGAAAAGAATATTGGAAACACTTTAGACTTAAAAGGGTATAATGCAGACATTTTTGAGCAACTTTTACAGTATATTTATTCAAGGACGACTGAGCTTATAAATATTGGGGAATTAAAGAGCGAGAATCTCAGACTATTATGTAAAAAACCTCAAGATGCAGAACCTCAAAATAGTAGAGAACAAATACCGAACGACGTAGCCGATAAAAATAAATCGGCGTTTGAAAGTTACTCCAAGAATAAACCATCGATAGAAACGGATAAAATTAGTGAAAGTAGATTGGATAACCCAGTTAGAATGTTGCACGAAATGGCGAAGAGATTCGAAGTTAGTGATTTGCAAAAAATTTTAAGCAATTTGGATATGCACAAGTACAATGTACGGATAAAAAAGGATGGTAAAGAAATTAAAATAGCACCTATTGTATTTGACCGAAGTGCCTATCAAGGATTATGTGACGTCGAAATTTGTGTTAAGGATGACAGAGTCGTTAAAGCTCATAAGTGTATTTTGGCTGCCAGGTTGGACTATTTTAGTAGCATGTTTTCATCTAGATGGAAGGGGGTAAGTAAGTACAATATTAAACTGTAATACTTCCTTCATACTCATAAGTACTCTGCAGCTAAAAAAGTTTCAGTTAATTTAATAAATAATTTAATTAATATAATTAAAAAATTCCTTATAATAATACATTCATAGAATCTGAAACATCGGCAAAATTCTTGGGATGTATTCTGGATCAAAAGCTCAATTTTGGGGATCATATTAATGCAGTGGTCAAGAGATTGTCACAGACTTTTTATTGTTTCCCCACCTACATGCAAACTTGCAAAGAAACATTTAAGAATAATCATATTTTAACAATCACTGGAATATATCTTTACAAGCTATTAACATATATTTTAAGAAAACATAACGACTTTAAAACGAACTGTGAGATTCTTATGGAACTCGTAAAGAGAACGATTTTTACATTGATCAATTTAAGTACGTCCAGTATAAGAAGTCACCAAACTTTTCGGGGCGATGCCCTTATAGATTCGGGCAATTGCCAATATAAATAAATTTAAAACAAAACTTCAGTCAATCTTATTGTTTTTATTCGGTGGCGGACTACACTGGTATTTGCTCATAAATGGACAGATGACGCCATTTTTAATCATATTTTAGTAAGTTGTTTGTATACATTTTTTACTATGTAACATGTAAATTTTTACAAACTGTCCTTTATACTTACATAATATATAACTTGACCTGTCTTTACATCTATACCATGTATAACAATAAGAGACCTAATTATATAAATAAATAAATTTTTTCTTTGTGATTTTAAGGAAAAGCTTAAAAAACATTTAAAATGCAAGACTTATTCTGGTACTTGTCATTTTTAACCCAGAACTGTCCATTCAGGATGGTTTTAATTTTAAGACCCTTTAGTGAATACGGCTGTTTAAGTTTTACGTGAAATACCCTGTATATATGTGGAAATTTGATCCAATTGTCTTTTATTGCATATTTTAAAATATAGTACGAGAGTTTTTACCACAATAGGAATCATTGTTATGCTCATTATGCCTAGAGAAAACTAAAACAACACTTATCTCTACGTGAAAAATTTGTGTGAACACTCTTTGTAAAACCCGATAACACATAGTAAATACCAATGTTCTGTAAGTTCCACTAATGGGTTTAAAAACTAGTTTTTTAAGTGAGCGAAAAATCATATTTCCGAGATATACCGGGTGTCCCAACGATTTGTGAAAAAACTGTAGGTTCAAGGCGATAGCAAATAGAAAAAAGTCTTTTATATGACACTTTGAGAGACAGCTTAGTTCTATAATTTAAAATATTTTTGGTTTATATAGGGTGGCTCAAAAAAGTGTGGCGATACAAAGTTAAATTTTAAAAAATTAAACATCCTGTATATTTTTACATTTTCAAAATCTACGAAGCATGTTTACTAAATAATGGGACTTTAAAATGTAATTGTACAGGGCATTTTCAAATAGCTATAATTTTTATGATAAAACGGCTATGTTTACATTCTTATTTGGAAGCCCTGGTATAATTAATGGAGAAATAAGATATTGCAAATATTTCAGTAGAACATCGTCTTCAAGAAAATATTGATAAATTTGACTCACCTGTCATAGATGCACAGGGTGATCAAGGTTTTTAAAATTAGTCAATTTTTTTAAATACAACACACTGTAAAATTTAAAAGTCGATATCTTCCAAACCGTTTACTAAAACCCATGACAATGTTATAACAAATTAAACGGCATAAAGGGAGGAATGTAAATAAAAAATAATATACAGTGTTGTATATAAAAAAAATTGACAAATTTTAAATTTTACAAACTTTCTTTACCCTGTATAACTATGACAGGTGAGTCAAATTTATCAATATTTTATTGAAGGCGATGTCCTACTAAAATATTTGCAATATCTAATGTTTCCACTAATTTTACCAGGACTTCCAAATAGGAAGGTATAAACAGCAGTTTTTTCCTAAAAAAATTATAGCTATTTGAAAACGCCCTATACAATTAAATTTTTTAAAGTTCCATTATTAAGTAAACATGCTTCATAAATTTTAAAAATGTGAAAATATACAGGGTGTTCCATTTAAAAAAATGTAACTTTGTAACGCCACACTTTTGAGCCAGCCTATGGTAACCAAAATAATTTTAAATCAAAGAACTAAGCTGTCTCTCAAAGTTTTATATAAAACACTTTTTTCTATTTGCTATCGCTTTCAACCTGCAGTTCTTTCACACATCGTTAGGACACCCGGTGCAGTTGATTAATTTCAAAAGCCCTAAGGCATAATATAATAATTCAGTTTTTTATTGGAAATTATTTTTAGGGTAAAACATCAAAAATAACCATGCCATTTGCTAAAGGAGTGGTTGAGGCACTGTTACAATTTTTATATACAGACTCTTTAGACCAACTAATAGAAAGAGATGTCGATCAGTTATTTAAAATTATCATATTAGCCGATCAGTTTTTTGTTACAAGACTCAAGGACCAATGTGAACACATTTTATCTCAACTGATAACTATCAAAAACGCAATTCAACTATTGACATTTGCCGATGCTTACAATGCAGAAACTCTAAAAGAAATTTGTTTTGAGTTTATACAGCAGAATATGGCTTCGTTTTTAGAAATGCGTCTTTTAGACGATTTAGAGCACGATCTGCTTCAAGAACTATCGGCATTTTACCAAATAAAACGCCGTTTGGATTGCAGAGTTATTACTCCATACTCAACAGCTGTGTCCGATGATGAAATTTATCGTATCAGTGCATTATGTCCTATGGATATAACAGAGAAGAAGGAAAAAACAGTTAAAGATAAACAAAAGGTTAGTTCAAGAAGACGTGTTAAATCTCACAAAAATAGTTCATCTGAAAAAGTGTTATCTTCTGAAAAAGTATTATCCCAGTCTCTAAAGGCCGAATCACCTTTACTTAATGCCAGTTTTCCTTCCAAAATTACAGAAGTAAGTGATGCAAATGATAGGGGTCAAACATCTAGATTCAAAGCTATTTTAATAGCCAATGAAATAGGAATGAACGAAGAAATTGAAGAGAATTTTATACCTTTATCAAAACGAACCAATGGGGAGGAGTTAAGTGGTTCATTTGTTGACTCATTTGAGTTTCCCTTATTAAATAGTCCTCCGCAACCATCATGTTTTCCCAATAAAACTCCACATAAATCGGAAGGCAAGCACAAACCTGCAAAGTTGTCACAGAAACAAAGAAAAAGGTTATCTTCGGAGAGCAGTAGTCAAGTTACTGTAGGATCACCCCCCTTATTAGGTAATATTTATATACACTTGTGTCATACTCTTCATATAGTACTCAGATTGCTGCTTGTAGATCTTCACGAAAACAGAAACCCTATCGACGAAGATATGTTGTCAAAATATTAGTAGTCTAACTCGAAAACTACCTACCGAACCAATTTGACGTGAATATATATATTTTTATTGAATAATACTGAAGTTATTAAAAAAAAAAATTACTAATTAAGGAATCCCCCAGACCAACGCGGTGCTGCGTTGATGGTACTGGTGATTTTGGCAGGTTATATTCTCAGAATAATATAAATCACACCGCGCCGGTGTGAATACCCAAAATAGTATATTACGTATTAAGTGTGGTAAGAAGCATATTACGCGCGAATGTAAAAATTGCGAACGAGTCGCGTGGCGTCGAGTGCGGTAATTACATGAGTGGGTTATTGCTCTACAACACGCAATACGTACTATACTTTTTCTACGACTCTTACTGATAAATTAAAGATCGATTTATAATTTATAAAGTATCGATTTGACGAACAGTTATCCGTACGAATGGATTTACCTATAGAGTGAACCGTACGTAAAACAATGTTTACTAATATAGAAGTAGAAAAAATAAGTAACGCGATATATTGCTCGATGAGGTAAATAATAGCGGGTATAGAACCAATAAAAACAATTCCTTATTAATTTAAAAAAAAACTACTTTCGGCCCTTATTTGGTTTTTATCAGGGCTATTTCTAAAGTAACAACAGATTAACAATACTTGTGTTGTTTGTTTGCGTATATTGATATTTTTTGGAAGGTTGTTATAATGTATTATGCCGTTAAATAAGAGCGATTTTTTTCAAAAATTACTTTTAGCTTGTACAGTTTGATAATTTATGGATTGTCTGGTGTTATGGTCATATCATGTCTTATTCTTTTGAAGTGTTATGTTTGATTTTTTTTTCTTTTAAAATAATAAAATGAATTAATAACACACATTTTTAATTTATAAATGTTTTGGCTCTGTTTTAATTTAAGTATGCATTTAGTAAAGATATTTTTAGGCATTTTTTTTATTTATTTTAATTGAGAACTAAACAGGCAAATAAATGTTTGATAACTGACTTAGTTGGGAAAAGTAAAGTTTTGTCCTTATTTAGGGAAAGGGACAATCGCTTTGTTTGTTGTTAAAGGTCTTAGTCAACTACGCCTACTCTTACCACCTAAGACATTTAATAACAAAGAAAGGGTTTGTCCCTTTACCCTAAATAAGGACAAAACTTTACTTGTCCCAACTAAGTCAGTTATCAAACATTTATTTACCTGTTTAGTTCTAAATTAAAATAAATAAAAAATCTCTTCCTTACACTCAATTTAGAAGACTGCTTCCTCTCGTGGATCTTTTAATTAATATGCCTACTCCCTAACTGTTCAAATGCTTTTTCTAATTGCTTTTATACATTCAATTTGTTAACGACTTAAACTCTTAACCTTGTACCAGTGTGTACTTTCCGGGTTTTCTTTATTAGACCTGAACTGTGGTGGCATGTTTCTCCACTGTTAAATCTCTGAACGCATTTCAACTACACCATGAATCTAAAGCTCAGTCAGGACATTGTCCACCTTTTACCCTTTTTTAAAGTTCCAAAAGTAACTCTCCTGAAGATTATGCATTCGAAACATGTAAAGACTCTAACTTTTGAATAATTTTTTGAATATATCAGTGGAGGAAGACTTAAAGTTTCTTTTTTCTCCCCTTTAATAATAATTGTATGCGTTTGGCTGTTACAAAATTTTACAAATAAAATTTAATTAAACCAGTATAAATTCCGTAATGTCATTTTGGTTAAGTGCTTTAATTCTTAAACATGGTCCATTTATACTAATAAAAATTACTGTATATTTCGAAAATTATAGGTAATGTAAAAATCCAATACTCGAGAAATACAGTTTTAGCATACGTTTTTCAACATAAAAAGTTCGTCAACTCTTATGCTATTAATAATGGTTTGTTGGTTTAGTTTCAGAAAGCCCCAAAAATCCTTGGAAAATAATTCAAGACCCGGTCTCTCCAGTTAACACTCCCAGAAATGATAATATTGAAAGTATAATTTCCAGTGAACTAAAGCTAAAAGAGAATTTGGTCAAAATAAAAAGCAAGCAGCTGAGTTTTACGCAGGTAATGTACCGTTTTTTTCTAGTGTGTGTATAAAAGTGGATGTGACAACTAACTGACGTATCAATCAAGTTTAATTGTTATTTATGATGGTAGTGTTAAAAGTATTGTTTTATTTTGTCATAAAGGAAATTAAATAACGAGCGTATGAGTGATCCAACCTTTCGAACAAAACAAAAACGTTTTTACACTCACATCTTACAAATACTGCTTTCGGTTAATGCAAATCTATCTTCTTGATCTGCCCATTGGTGGATTTTTGAGTTTGTTTAATAGATCACCGGCCTTGGGTACATCTGCTCGGTATTTAAAAAATCGAGCAATCTGAATTAGCTCGTATCGCCTCACCTGAAAATACCGAACTTTCGACAGTTTATCTAACCTAAAAAATAAAAAATTAAGCGACTTATCTTCTTTTCGTTTCGTCAAAAGAATTTCAAAAATAGAAAATAACCTAGCCCCGTCTTGTATTTAGTTGAATCTTTAACAGGAAGGTGGGTTTACAGTTTTAGAGTAAGAAAGTGAGGTTAATTTTAATTTAAAAATGTCAGATTGAACACTAAATCTCGACAAACTCTAACAACGGGTTCGGTAAATGCTACGCGCTCGACTATCACGTGACATTACATCTGCTCGCGCTGCTTGATTTTTTCAAAACCGAAATCAGTAAAAATTGTCTCTACAGACGCTGTTAAACTATAGTGTATTTATTTGCAACTGGAATTGATAGTTTTACCTCCAAACGATCGATGCGATCTGTACAGGACTACATTGAGCATTTAAATAAATACGTTTTCCGACTATATTGTAGCTGTTGTGTCGCACCGTTGAGATAACTACCCGTCACTCCGGCACCGACGATTCGATGAGAAATAAAAATTCGCTGCAATAAAACACCCCCAGTTCAATACAACCGATTAATTTATTCTCTGAAGACAGTTACACTCATGACTACAGATTTGCTCACAATATACGCAACATTTAAGCCGTTAACAATTATAAATTTCAACAAAACCGAAAGCGTTTTGCTCTTGTGAATTCTTAAAGAACTGACATTACCAATACTACCAACATAATAATAGTAAAACCCAACAATATTCAAAATAATGGTTTAAGAATATACAACTAAGGTAAATAGCCAGTTTAACCTAAATCTTCAATAATTTGATTGAATCGGTCGATACTTGGTGAAATCCAAAAAAAAAACAATAATGCAAATTGATTCAACAAAATCAGCAAACTCGCTACGTTGCCGCTGTGACATGTTAATCCTAATATATAAAACAAATAGAAATCTAGCGGTTTCCTGACAGTAGCTTTATTTTGCACATACTGTTCTGTTATTTTAAAACTTATTTTGCATTTTGGATGTGCATAGTACATTGTCTTGTGTTATTCAAAAACCAAATCAAACCTCCCGATGAAGAAACACTCTTGTTTCCATTTCCCTCTCCCCTGAAATAGTAAAAAGTAGATTCTTGTTTTTGACACTTTTATAAATTTTTTAGTTGGAAGATAAAGCAATTGACGAGTTAAAAAGATTTTATAACGTGGACAACATAGAAGATGAAGTAATAATTATTGAGCGGGTGTCTATGGGCGCTGTAGCATTGCCAGTGTGGGTACCAAAAACAAAATAATTTTTGTATAAGGATGCTTTGTGATATTATCTTTAAGTTGTATCTTCTTAAGTAAGTAAGTACATTTTATGTATATAAATGTGTAGGTATATTGTTTTTTTTTGAAAAGTTTGTATAAATAAACCAGTTTGTTTTATTTAAAAATGTATGTAATGTTATGACTACTATTTGGCAATAACTCTGAAACGAAAGAAGATATTAAAATGCGGTCTTCACATTTTTTTTTGCAAATTTAATCTATTTTCCGCTTATGATGTCATAGAGTGACCGTCTGAGTAAAGTTTTCGGAATAAAAAAAAAACATGTTATTATTACAAATTGCGCCCTTTATTACGAATTATTGCGTATCAGTGGATACGACAATTTAAAGTACTTACATTTCTCTTTCAAACAAGCTTAAAATTACTAAAATTGGATAAGTCGTTTAAAAGTTATACAGCTATTTAAATGATTACACTTTCAATAGCTTCCCCTACTCTTATCAAGATTGGTACACCAATGAGCCTTAAACCAAATTGATGCAGCTTAGACAATAGCTTTCTAATGATGCTACCAAAGGTAAACTTTAATGTGGACATTTTTGGAGAAATTAAGAATTTTAATATTTTATTTTAAATTGTGCCCCCTTGCGGCAAAATGCGGGACTTATTTCTAGCATGTTCTTATAGCCACTTTAATTACGATAATATTTTTCCCTGAGTTTCTATTCTCAATAGTTTTCGAGCCATGGCCGGTAGCCGTGCACCTTTAATGAATCGTCCTATATGTAAACCGAAATAAATCGGATGTCCTAATTTGGAGATATTCAGTGACAGCGGAAGACGAAAGCAGGTTTATTTCACATGCGGTGATAAACTATCAAGTCCTGTAGATCCGCCAGTGTCAGCTGTACAGGGTGATTCCTACGTCGATACTTCATTTTTAGCTGTGTATAGAAGGCATTAAAATAAACAACATTTTCAAATACCTACCTATTTTCAAAAAACTTTAAAATGGCGAGATATAGAGAAGTAAAAAATCGAATTGCGGGCCTGGTCATCAAAACGTAGCCTGCTATACTTTATGTTGTTTTGTCTTATCTCTTATTAGTTAGGAAATTTACGAGTCGGTGGTGAGTTATTTGGCATTACGCTGCGGTGTGTTTTTCTGAAGCAAGTTAATTTTAAATTGGTGACACGTGAAAATGGTAAAATTTTAAAACAATGAACTAGTAGACATGGTGCTAATTTACGGTAAGTGTCGTCAAAGTGCGGCTGCTGCTTCGAGATTATACACAGAACGCTTTCACTTGCGGGCTCATCCTACATCCAGAAGTTTTCTTAATGTTATTCAACGGGAAAGTTAGGCAGAACCGTATTTGATCCATGGTGTAATAAATGAATGTAAGTACCTTATTTTTAAGTTTAAAAAAAAAGGTATTTGAAAATGTTGTTTATTTTAATGCCTTCTATACACAGCTAAAAAAGAAGTATCAACTTAGGAGTCACCCTGTATAATAAAGTAATCAAATATAAAAGACGGAATAAATTGATCTTTGTTATAGAATAGGTATGAGTAACAAAATAAATGATACACTTGTAATAGGGGCACATTTATCAAATATAATATGCTCCAATCAGACGTTGATTTTGGATTCATTATTAACACCCCTTAAGAATAGAATATAAATGAAGCTCACCAATTTCCTGAAGTCTAGTCATAGGGGATGAACAGAACTTTTTGATTGTGATTAATTTTATTAAAATCTAGACTGATAATTCAGTAGGTAAGTTAGGGAAATGCAGTAGTTATTCTTGCATTATAGGCATCTAGGTGTTAAAAGTGTCGTTTTATTTTGTGAGAAGGGAAATTGACTAATGAGCGTAGCGAGTGATCCTTCAAACAAAAAGTAATCCACTTTTAACGTGTCATAAAACAACATTTTATACACTGACAACAAGCGTTAGAAAGTCAACTTTTAATAATGTTTGTAGATAAAAGTATTTATGAAATCGAATTTAATAAAAACTTTAACTTTGACTTCTCAAAATATAAGTTTTTAATCTGTGTTATTTTTCTACAGGCATCAGACTTGTTGTTAGAAATACTTTTAAAACTGACTATAAGATAATTATTTGTACCTACACCTAAAATATGTGCAAACTTATATGTATGCAATAATAGGATAGATAATTTGGAAAATGGCAGTAATAATGTTAAAAGAATGTATTTTCACATAAAACTATATAAAATTAATAAGTAACACAACGGCTTTATAATTTCCACTATATGAAGCGTTCCTCGTCTAAGGATGAAGCAAACAACTTAAAGAAAACAGGGTGTAACCTATAAGTTTAATACCGGGGAATTATTTAAGTCCAATTTATCATGTAATAAAATATTTAATTTTTTATAATTGTTAATGTCCGATACGCCGAAAGTATCGATACAAATGGTTTCATAAATTAATATCTAAACAAAGCAAAACGTACCGGTTTGAAAAGATCATTACTCGGAATATAGTTACACGGTCCCCTAAAAACTTAAGCCCCTATATAAAACTTGCTAAATGTAAAAATTACAAAATTAACCGTTTCTAGGGACCATGAGCCAGGGGGGGAGGTAAATGAGGCGCTTTCCCCTTTAGCTACAATTTTTGTTTGACACAGGCGGAGCCCCATTATCTACTAAAAGTTATTGTTCATTGGTACTTTTACCCCTAACTGGTAAATATCCAAGTCAGCCGCGTCGATGCATCATCTGGTTAAGATGAGTTGTTTACACTACAGGTTGAGCATACACGCTCATTTTATGATCCACACAATATACATATAGGGGCGACTCACTTGGCGAACGTTTGGCTGCATACGCAATAACTATATTATATTAATTAAAATACCTATGCAATTAAAACGCATTAAAAACATCTTTGATAAAAAATATCTGGTATCGAGCCGTCGAGCACAGCTCTTTTTGGAGTGCTGAGAGATCGAGATACTCCAAAATTAGATCGTTCGAACATCCCTAAGAATCACTTGCGCATGCGTTTTTCGGACCCAGCGGGATAAACGAAATTTAAAAGGATTTCTAACCTCACGAAACAGAACAATGTTTTGTTTGATTTTGACGAAGGCTGTTGTGACCAAGTTTTTTGTTATAGAAAAAAAGCAAATACTTTATCTGATAACTTAAACTACACGTTTAAGTTAATTTTTAATCAATAAAGCTAGTGAACATTAATTTTTAGTGTATTCTCACGTTAACAAAAGTTATTTTTTCTATATGGACTGATCTTTTTTCCTGTAGTAGTATGTGACAATGTTATATCGTGGAAAGGACAAGAAAGAATTTTATTTGGCTTCTCTTCTTTACGACTCCATTGAATTTAGACATTTTGAGTAAGTATTTCTGTAAAATAGATATTTACACCTGAAGGCTGAAGTATTTACTACGTATTTACTGATAGGTTACAGTTTTAAGTTTTAGGTATTTTTAATATAATTGTACCTAAATAAATTATTTATCTTGTATAGACATATTTCATTCTCGTATTACAACATAATAACACTATTGTCTGTTTAAAGGTTGGAGACAATGATGTTTCTTGAACGGCAATAATAACACTATATTGACCGAGATATTGATAAAAATACTCAGCTCTTTGCAAAAACAAATGTTTATGGAATTGTCACTGTCAAAACTCTTGCATGCATGACAGTCAAAAACTAAAGTAGGCTTATATCTAAAACTGCATCAGTATCATGCATTGCCATGTCAAAACTTGCTTGGCAGGCAGGGGGAACTCCTTCTGGGGACTTATTAGTGTCTTAAGCGAGGTCATGAGTGAGTTCTTTACACTTATAGTACCTACCTCTCTACCAGTAAAATAATAATTGAATAGGTTATATAACTGTAGTAGCTGGGAAAATGTCAGAGTCTCTGTAGCGCAGGATAAGCAACATTGCCTTAAACTAGAGGTTCAACCCCCAAGAGAGCCATAAAACCTTGTCTTTTTTATTTTAACTTTGAAGGAAGCTTACCTATTGATTTTATTAAAATAGAAAGATCTTTCCTTAAAGAAATCAGCTTATCCTAAAAAGCTGAGTAAAAAGCCTTTAGATAAAAGTTCCTACTTAGCAGGTAACCTTATACAGGGTCATTCAGGTAGGCTATTAAAAGATCTTGGTGAAACGTTACCACCCCCCGCCAATGCGGAAGTAAAAGAAAGTAGTATTTTTTTTTTTTTATTTATTTGTTTTTAATTAATAATAGTATTTGTTATAAATAACATCATTAATCGTTTTAATAGCCATTTAAATAAGATTTATTATTTAAATAAATCAAATTTAGGAAAGACAAAAAATGTGGGTCCCCTAGAGGTCCGAGTTTAACACACGAATGTGTCACACGATTCCACGCGGAGAATCATTAGTTTACCAATCCTTAAATTTCATACGCGCAATTACGTTAGGTATGAGTTTACTGTCATTTACCCTGGAACGGGTGGATTGATGTTATCGAGCATATACGCATATGCAATTTAAAGAATGGCTCGGTTGACCGTCTAGTTCTGGGACCCAATTGGCCGCCTATTATGACCCTACGTTGTGTTTGACCGCTACGTTGTGTTTTCCGTCGTATAACGTGTAACCCAAATCCGCTGATCAGCAGTATGAAGTATTACACCGAGAAAAGCGCCGAATTTTGAACAGGGAATTCTTAAAACCGCATTTTAGTAAGTGTGGGATAGTTAAGAGGTGCGAGTACTCGAAAGTGGCTGAACGCTAACCCCGGATAATTTGAAAGAGACGCGGCGCGGTTGGCGTTATCGGTTGCTCAGAGAAAGTCGGAAAATTCCAGTTTTCAAAGGTTTGCCTACCTCGTGCACAAGACGGGCTAAGGAGCTGTCGCCCACAGCAGTAGCTGATCCCTATAGGCTCCCCTCCTGCAGTTGCCGGGATGGGCTGTCGCCCCAGACAGTAGTCCTCTGCCCCACGTTGGAGAAAACGGCGGAACCGTCCGCAATCCCCCCTTACAACCTCTAACGTAGGATCGTATAGAAGGTTATTAGGAAAGTGAGGTTAGACCTATCAGACACCTTTTAAATTATGTATAGAACCGGCAGTACCGGGCTGGCTAAATAGACAGAGGCAAATCACAGCAGTGGAAAATGAGGTCACCTCACAACACAGTAAAGATCCCCACATCTCCACGACTTTCAACGATAGAAAAGTCGTTATATCCCCCCAGCATGAACTGTCGTTCGGGATATAGGCGGTGGGAGAGCTTGGAAACCCTTACAGTCTACGAATCTAAACCGTGTACGAGACATCCCTTATATTCTCTGCTATGAACGTAATTAGCTAGAGTGACGTAATCACATTAGCCCAAAACCCGATACTTCGCGTATTTTGTTGCAGGTAAAAGGCTTTATGAATCCCTGTGAAAATGCGTCGCCCAGTAGGTTTCAGATCCGAGAAAATAATTATCTAATATAATTTGGACTGTGGTCCGCGTTCGGATTAAAATTTACTTCGCACAGATAAAGTTAATAAAACGGGGAACCACGGAACCTTATTGCTCTTTATCCTGACCTGCAATATTCGTCCCGTTGTTCACATCTTCCCCATTAGGACCGACCACCTATAAATGAAACCAGCTATATTGTTGCCAATAATTATCGGGTTTTGTTAAATCATAATGAGAGGTAAACATTTAAATAAAAGATGCACGTGTTCAAGTGCGACCACCCCTTGACAGCAAGCCAAAACACCCTAAACTTTATGACCTGAGAACCGTACCGTTTCCCAAACGACACCCACTTGAGTATCTGTTTACTTATCTTTGTGGTTATTTAGGAATTTTGCGTGAGAAAGAATTTTTAACAGAAACCTCTTTTGACTTTCATTTAAAACAAAAATACACATTATTAAATATTTCTCTTTAGCAATTTTATTAAGGAAACGAAAATTGAGCCCAAATTAGTTTTTACACTGCGTTAATCCCCGAGTTTAAAGAAAAGAGCAATATTCCGAAAAGAACCCAAATTTGTACGGTGGTTTTATTACCCTAATAAATTATACCTAAAGCCCTTGTAACCTGGGAACAGATACTTTACAAAGAGAACTAATAAGTTTTAATTTTTTATAGTAAATGACCGGTGCTAAGATTTTCTTTACCTTTTAATTTGTTTTATTTAGTCAAGTAAGAATTTTTCATGGGGTATTAGCAAAGTACGCCCCCTGATTAAAAGCCATCCCCATTATTGGAACACGTTCAAAAGAAAGGGAATTATTATTTATTTATTGGAGTCTTTCGTATTATTATTGTTATTATTATTATTATTATCATTATTATTATTATTAATATTATTATGATTATGATTATTATTATTATTATTATTATTATTATTATTATTATTATTATTATTATTATTATTATTATTATTATTATTATTATTATTATTATTATTATTATTATTATTATTATTATTATTATTATTATTATTATTATTATTATTATTATTATGCGTATTATTATTATTATTAATATTATTATCATTACTATTATTATTATTATTATTATTATTCGTATTATTATTATTATTATTAGTAGAAAACGGCGGGCAGAGGACTACTGTCTGGGGCGACAGCCCATCCCGGCAACTGCAGGAGGGGAGCCTATAGGGATCAGCTACTGCTGTGGGCGACAGCTCCTTAGCCCGTCTTGTGCACGAGGTAGGCAAACCTTTGAAAACTGGAATTTTCCGACTTTCTCTGAGCAACCGATAACGCCAACCGCGCCGCGTCTCTTTCAAATTATCCGGGGTTAGCGTTCAGCCACTTTCGAGTACTCGCACCTCTTAACTATCCTACACTTACTAAAATGCGGTTTTAAGAATTCCCTGTTCAAAATTCGGCGCTTTTCTCGGTGTAATACTTCATACTGCTGATCAGCGGATTTGGGTTACACGTTATACGACGGAAAACACAACGTAGCGGTCAAACACAACGTAGGGTCATAATAGGCGGCCAATTGGGTCCCAGAACTAGACGGTCAACCGAGCCATTCTTTAAATTGCATATGCGTATATGCTCGATAACATCAATCCACCCGTTCCAGGGTAAATGACAGTAAACTCATACCTAACGTAATTGCGCGTATGAAATTTAAGGATTGGTAAACTAATGATTCTCCGCGTGGAATCGTGTGACACATTCGTGTGTTAAACTCGGACCTCTAGGGGACCCACATTTTTTGTCTTTCCTAAATTTGATTTATTTAAATAATAAATCTTATTTAAATGGCTATTAAAACGATTAATGATGTTATTTATAACAAATACTATTATTAATTAAAAACAAATAAATAAAAAAAAAAAATACTACTTTCTTTTACTTCCGCATTGGCGGGGGGTGGTAACGTTTCATTGGTAACTACAAAATATTTTTTTTTTTTTAAATACTTTTTGGTACTTACTCACCATCACCAATAACTTGTGAAGCTCTTCATGAATTTCTTTGTGAAGTTGGTTGTCTTAATATTGTTTATCAGCTGATTAATAGGGACATTACAGAAAATCTGCAATTTATTTTGCAGCTGCAAGATGTTTAGGTTTAGAATGTTGCCTATGCTTTTCTTTTTACATTTCTATGGCAGAAGTCTATTATTTTTGCATCTGCAAGTTGACCTGCAGGCCTTGTAATCTCATTATAATTGTGTTTGTCAAATTTTGATGTTTTGATCAGCTTTGCCAACACAACATATTTTTTTTACAACTCATAATAACTTCCTTGATTATGAAACAGATACTTAAATGGTTAAATAAATGGTTCTATTATAACAAAACCAAGAAAACTTTTATTTATTTTCCTAAATAGGTATCATAATTCTAATAAACTGATTAAAAAAAGTTTGAAAATTGACCTAAATTTTGACAGAAATATAGAATTTACGAAGAAAATCACAAATTTATTGAATATCAAAGTTCACATTTTACCAAGCACTTTACATTGTCAACTTTGACCTTGAAACAACTTCATGAATAAATTTACTTAGGAAGTTCTTCTCAATTTATTCATGAATTTCTTCGTGAAATTGTTGGTCTTTTTAGTCAGTTTTGCGAAGTGTTATATAATTAACAGATCGCGCTATATAACTAACAGCGCCCAAATTAAGACTGCACCAATATTAAAAAAATAAAAGAAATTCTCTTACAAAACAACTTCAAAGAAAATTACATTATTCAAATTATAAAAAATACGTTTCTCTAACACACACAAATGATTTATCTAAAAAAATAAACTAAATTAAAAAAAAAAATAATAACATGTCATAAATCACATAATAAATTAAATACTCTGTTTACAAAGCTTTAAAAAATACATTAACATTGTATTTAGGTCAAATGTTGTCTATTCTATATTGTATTGTCCAAAAGAATATATAAGAATGACAAGCCAATTACTTAAAAACAGACTAAACGGACATAAATATACAAAAATGCAGTCACAGCATTAAATAAACACGTTAAAGAACAAAACCATTGATTATGATAATACATTAATTTTCACAAATGACATTAATTACACTAAACTCACCATAAAAGAAATGATTGAAATAAAAAAAAGAAAAACATGCAGTAAACGACAGAACTGATATCGGCGGTCTAAACTAAATTTACACAAATTTGTTATTATCCTCCTAAAATTTAAAAACTAAATTATCCTCTTAAAAACAAAAACTGATAAAAAATCATAAATAAGTTGTTTAATCCCGGGAAAAAAAATCTACATACCAATAAGTACTACACAAATACTACTTGCAAATCTAAATGGTAAAGCAAAATTGATATTTTTTTTAAGGTGGTACATTAAACTATTTAAGATTAAATTGTATGTTATGTGTTGTAACAATATTTGTTTATCAATGTTTTTTACATAGAAAATTGTTCTACAACGAAAGTTTTACATTACTGTAACTAGGATTATGGTTTTTAGTCCATATATATGTTGTACTCAATCGGCGAAAACGGTCACTGCCCGAATTTTATACTCACAACGCGATGTGGATCTTTCGAATTTTCCACATCGCGTTACGGGTATATTTCATATACCAAAAACGCGTTGTGTGTAAAATTGAAAAATTCACGACGCGAAATCACGATTATCGGCGGAGACACGCGACGGTTTTCGTGTTATGGGTAATAATAAAATACCCACAACCCAAAAATATATAACCTACTTCATTTAATCGGCAGCAACAGTCAGCAGGTGTTTGTTTTGTTTATTTATTTGTCCTTTCTCAAAGTTTTAAGTGAAATTTCGATAAAAATGGATGAATCAATAGAGAATCTTAAAAAAGAATTCGAAGATGGTTTAAATAAACTATATAGAGTCAAACATTAGGTCTACACTCCTCTTAGAAGGTGATTATAAAAACATTATTAGTGAAGTTAAAGAAGCACAAGAATTACGCAGATTGGGAAAACCACTTTCATCAAAACTTTATCGAAGGTTGAATCGTTATGAAATACTGAATATTGGAGAGGAGGAAAAGTTGATAGCCAGAATATTCACTCACGAAGAAGATATTAAACTTTATGTTGAAAATTCAAGCAACAAAAATGCTGTGTGAGGCAAATAAAAGATAAATGCTCCTTTACAAATTGGAATAAATGTTTTGATTCGAGTGCCAGATGCTGACAGAGGCCGACTAACTCCAAGAAATGTGTTAGCCATTGTTTCTGAAATTAATAATGATGGCTTGTATAAACTGAGAACTGAGAATGAGCCACTGGATAGATTATTTTCAAGAAATGAACTTCTTCAAGCAGATTCACAGTTCATGTCGCAATCAAATGATACTAATATCAAAGAAATACCCTTACGAACTGCAGCAAATAATATGTCATCTAAAGGTTCCGGTCAAGGTTTTCTCAGATGCAATTGTAAAAGATTTTGTAGTGATAATAAATGTTCCTGCAAACAACGAAAAAATAAGTGTAACTTAAAATGTCATGGTTCACTAACATGCAAGAATAAATAATAAATATTAGTTTAATAAAAAATGTTTATTTCATGAATAAATCTTAAAAACGTGTCAGTATTTTTATTTTACAATTTTTTGATTGATTTCTTTACATTACCTAGGACAAACCTCATATTTTTCGCCTTATGGGTATTCTTTATTACCCATAACACGAAACCCGTCGCGTTTCTCCGACAATAATCGTGATTTCGCGTCGTGAATTTTTCAATTTTACACACAACGCGTTTTTGGTATATGAAATATACCCGTAACGCGATGTGGAAAATTCGAAAGATCCACATCGCGTTGTGAGTATAAAATTCGGGCAGTGGCCGTTTTCGTCAATTGAGTACAACATATACATTTTTAAAAATGCCTCAAAGGAGGGGGGAAACGTCAAATTTATAATTGGGTTAACTCACAAACTGAACCTAAACCCAAGAAAATAAAATGGATACTATGATTCAAAAAAAGAGAAAAATATAATGTTGTATAGGTATAATTATCACTCAAAACAACAAGTGTAGTTATGAATTCGTTTATTTGGAACCTAGAAATTTCAACATAGGTATAATAATAATAATGGAAGCCTGACGCACTATTTCAGGACCCTGTATATTATAAAATAATTATTCTTTAGTAACAGGTATCACTTATCAGTAAAGAATAAAAGTTTGAAGAAGTAGTCCATACTTGAAGTGAAGTTTCAAGTTAAATGGGGAGAAATGAGGAGGTTGACTTGGAGTATTATTTCTCCCCATTTAGTAAAGAATAAAAGTGTTTTTCAAAATATCTTATTTTCTTTAATTTCAACTTTGTCTTTATTTCTTGCTGACCAATATGGGAATAAATCCGTATTGCGAGTATAGGGCAACATTACGTCTAGAACTCTTCTATTTACGCCAATAGGAGCATACAAATACCTCCATCTGAAAGAGTTGCTTTAGTGCAGACAAGATTAAACCAGCGGCGGCTTGTCCTAAAGGGCACGTGCCCCCCTAGATTTATTCAATAAAAAAAACTTATTTAAACAAAAGAAGAAGAAATAGCATACTGTCGCTCTTCAATTCTTCTTTCCTTGCATAAATAAAATACTTCGCCGAGCGTCAATTTATGTTTTCTGGCATCATCCATAGCGAGCAAACAAGACCGGCGACTAAAATGTATTTCTGGGCACAGCAGATTTATTCTCAATATTACACACCAATTTTCATTCCCACGATTTTCCGTGCAATAGATGTTAGTATATTAGGGTTCAAATCTTGTGCCATCGCCTTCTTGATGGGCACAATATTCTGTGTCTCCTCGCACGTGTTTATTGTTTCTAAAGCAGCGTTGTATTCGGTCGGGCGGCCCAAATGGGGAGTCGACGCGGCGGAAGAATGTTAATTATGTCGTCGAATTTGCACGCTATTTCTGAAATAGTTTATTCCGGAAAAGATGTAAAATTATTACTTTAGGTTTAAAAATATTTGCAAAATAAAATTTTTAGATTAGAGGATACAAAGAAATAAATTATTGCTTCTTCTGATTTAAAAAAAAATTTACGACGCTCACAAAGTTCATTTTGTGACGATTGCGTTTTAATTGCCGCCTGATAATAAATTGATATCTGGATAATTAAATTTTTATTAGAATCTTAATTAGAATATACATTTATGTATGTAAGTATCTACATATTCATGTTTTAATCCTGGTGCCAGCCAGGGTGTAATATAAAGTTTTATCACTTGTAGTTTACTATAAATTCACGGCTCGTTAATATGATAACGATAAGGATGTTACTATAAATATATTAATTTATATTTTATAGTTTTTCATTAAAAAAATATGTTTTGTTCTAAACATCAATTTATTGGAATAGGATGTAGCTTTTGCAATTAAAATAAATAACCACGGAGTTCATAAATAATTTGTAATACTTTAATTCCTCTCAAAGATATCGGGAGACGCCTCCAGAGTTTGTAATAGAATAAAAATATCCTAAAAAATAGCGGTAAGGGAGGAATTTCATTTTTTTAATGAAAAGTTTAGAAATGAAGAACCACTGAGATTAAGTTAAGACATCTAACATGTATGTCAATGCACGTCATCTCTCATTTATAACAAAACATTATTGCAAATTTATCTCAAATATTCCTTTATACTATTCCAGTATTTAAATTCTCCGAAATCAGTAACTTTAGTAAAAGTATGTATTTTTATTTAATTTACCTACATTCACAAATAGACGAGGCGTTAATTTACTTCCTTCAATCTTTATTTTTATAGAAAATTCGTTAAAATATTAATATTAATAGGGTTTTTCACAATAATCAAGTTTATCATTCAGCACTAACATCCGGAATTTGAACCTATTGAAAACATATCCCAATAATAAAAATCTACCTAAAGTATCACAAACCTTTTCTAGGAACAATTAAAAACACGGCGTGAAAACTGCAAGTTTATAAACATGATGCGAGAAGGCATGTACGTCATCTTATTATTTTTAACAACAAAAATAAATATAGAAGAACAAAGTAAAATCATAAATAATATTGAAATTAAGCAATTCAAAATCAAGAAATAAGAAATGATGAGAATATTACAAAACAAATTTTAAACAAAATTGAAGTCAATATTAAAAAAAAAGATATATTAATAATAAAAACGAAAAAATTTTAGTAAGGAAGGAAGCAACGATATCATTCAAATTAACTTGAAGAATCAAAGTATAAAAGAAGAAATTCTTAAGAAATCAAAAGATTACTTCAAAAAAAATGGCAAAATCAGAAATACGGCTCTACCAGGACCAGAAACAAATATTTATATCAATGAACATTTAACAACAAGAAACAAATTTTTACTTGAAAGAGCTAAACAATTAAGAAGGTTTAATTATAAATTCATTTGGTGCAAAAATGGAAAAATACTTGTGAGAAAAAATGAAGAAGAAAAGATAATCCAAATTACAAATGAAGAAGAAATAGAAAAACTTAAAAAAAGGGGGTACTTACATCTTATAGTTAAAATATTATTATATTCAATTTTTTAATTTTATTTTTATTGCTTGTACTATAAGTACTATATATTTCTATTACTTATATTATTAATATTTTTAATTTGAAAATAGATAAATATATTTCAGATTTTAAAATTACAAATATTCAAACGCAGCTCATTGAAGATCAAAATGATTTTAATGATATAATGATTAATACAACTAATAATTTTTCATTATATCACAATAATAGTAGAAGCATTTCCAAAAAATTTGACGAATTAAAAAACTAAATTATTTTTTCATCAACTTTATCTTAATTTTGACGTTATTATATTTACAGAAACTTTTAATACTGATTTATTTAAATTAAATAATTATGATATGATTTATAATAATGGAGATTTCAATAAAAGTGACGGTGTTATGATGTATGTTAAAAATGAACATAATTGCTTTTTTGATATTATTTCTATGGGAAAAATAAAAATAATCCTATTAAAACTATCAATTGGAAAAGAAAAAATTAATATTATAGGTATCTATAAACCTCCACCAGTAAACATTTTAGAATTTACTATGAATTTAAAGAATTATTCAACCACACCCAACAACCCGAACAGTGTCGCTGTTCGGATACAGGTCATTGTTTCCCAGATGTGAATAATTTAAAAATGTTACATATTGCACCAAAAAGCAAGAGGCTTATCATCTTAGAATCAATAGAAATTTACAAACATAATAAAAACCCGACCATAAACCTACTAAATATATGGCGAAACGCGTCTAGGGTTGTATCTGACCAAATGAAAAGATAAGCTTTATTTTATTTTAACAAAAGTTTAAAAAAGGACATTTTTCTCGGAAGCGGGCAACATAGCGCGGCCTAACCGAACATTGCTTACCTCGCAGCACGTTCAACAGCTTATTTTTCTTAAAAAAAAATTGTTTTGTTGCAATCTAATACATAACCTATAATTTCGAAACAATTAAAAATATTATTTTAGAAATCTCTTTTTATATTATGAAGTTCATAATATATTACTTTCAGATAAAGTATCGGTATCTGACTTGACGGTATCTGAAGTATTGGTATCTGAAAAGTGGTACCCCCTCTAGTCGCCCATCTGGATCACAAATCTTGTACATGCCAGTAGCAATATACTAGTTATTAGATATAAGTGTGGTAGATCCAAAAGTATTTTATTTTATAATAATATGTTACATACTTACCTACACATTGTTGACTGTAATATTGAAATGAGTTTTTTTTTAATTTGTAGGTCGGTCAAATCCCTTTTGACAGAAAAGGGAGCTGACGCTAATATAACTCTTCCCAAGAAAGGAATTTCGGCGTTTCATCTTGTAGTTGGATGCGATTCCTACGAATTTGCTATTAAGGTTACTTCTCTTATTCTACAAAATGGCGGCAACCCAAATGTCAGGTATGTATTATTTTGTATAAGCAAGAAAATATCACCTCTTTACTTACTACATGAACATTTTTTGACAGTTCCAACAGCCAATTAAATTTTATAATTTTTTGTCATGTTACACAAATCACCAAATCATATCAACATTAACACAAAACGATAGTTTTCAATCATTATGACACATAAGACTTTGACAGCTTCATATTCCAAATAAATTTCAAAATGTCACGTTTTGGCAAGTTGTATTTTTAATAAATAAATAATTGTTTTGTGGCGAGTTATTTTATCTTTTTATCAAAAAATTTACTGACGGAATATCCCTCGGACATTGATAAATGCCTCATAATTTGATGTCAATCGAAAGGACATCGACTTTAACACCATTTTTGATTGACATAAAATTATCTCGTACATTATCAATGTCCTAGGGATATTATAACACAATAGCTTCCAGGACAAAATAAAAAAAATCGGATATGCGATGACATAGGGTATCATACGGTACACACAATACGGAAAAAGTATTTTTTAGCAGATCACAACCACAAATGATGCTAAAGAATATCCTACGAATATAACACTGTGCGCAAAAATTTCCCTTTTCCCTTTGGAGACAGCGCCGACCTATCATTCCTCTGTGCTTTGGATCTTTATTTCTCACGAATCCGAAAATTTCCCATTAGTCGACAACAGTGTAATAAAAATTAAATTCCCCTGTGGCGTCCTTATACAGTACTGACCAATCACAGTTTATTGTATTTACTGAGAGTTTTTTTTTCAAGGCACTATAAGTTATATAATGGTACAATATGTTATTAAGTTGTTCAATATAATAAAATATACACGCATCTCGAATAGTTTTATCAATAATGCAACCGGCTGAATGCTCATAAAAAATTAATTTCATGTAGCATTATTATTGAGTTGGTTTTACCATAATTTCTATGATCATTTGGCCGAAACGGCAACTTTGGTCGTGCGAGGCCCGACAGCCTGCAAACTTTTAAAAAAAATTTAAGTAAAGTTTGCTCGTAGAAAAAATATACCGTTTAAATCAGGGTTGGCATGATATATATCACTGATATATATATATATATATATATCAATGATATTTATAGCTCGATATATATCATGATATTTATTATTGAAAAATAAATTTTAATTTACCCCCAAATCTTGTATGGTTTGCGTTGGTATTACGGTTGGTAAGACTATTTAGTAATTTAACTGGTTTGGTACTGGCCCTATTAGTTGAATCAACACCATTCCCCAAATATGTATTTGGATCTCAGTTTAAAAATACACTTCCTATGGTGTGGTGGAAAGGAATTGTTATTGAGGATGAGGATTGGCCAAATAAAAAAGACTTCCTGGCTTTATGTGAACAACTGCTTACTGCAGTTGCATCTACCGCGTCCATTAAGAGAGCCTTTTTATCATTTGGACTCGTGCAATCGAAACTACGCAATAGGTTTGGAAATGAAAAAGCTGGAAAATTAACGTTTTTATTTAAATACTCTAATCAAATAGAAACAAATAAAAAAGAAACTATTGATTGGATTTGGGCAGGAACTGTACCAGAAGAATTACCGGGACGTTCCATCGATTCTGACGAATCTGACTATGACTTACCATTGATAAGGCTGATTTAAGATGGTTATTAATATTATTTATTTTTCGGGATTTTTGTTGTTGTACGCATTCACCCTAGGTAAATATCTGTTATTATTATTTTGTTAGCTTTTATGTTTGTTCCGAGGCATGTTCTGTTTAGAAATAATATTTATTTCTGAAGAAGTAGTCCATTCTTAAAGTGGAGTTAATTTATAGAAATAAAATAAAAAACATAAAGTCTTTCTCCACTGATTTATTAAAAATAAAGTTAGAAGGTGGTAGATATTCTACATGTTTCGGGTGTAGCAACACCCATCATCAGGAACAAAATATAAAGAGAAAAATTCATAGAAAGGAACAGACGTAAATGGTGAGTGATAATGAACCTCGATGGAGCTCTCATCGAGCCATGGAAGATTAAATGTTGAGAAATGGGATAGTGATTAGAAGAAAATTGACATATTTAAGTCTTAACACTGACCATGGGCAACATGTAACAGTGGTAAGAAGGGGCCCGTTTGGGCAAAGAGAAAAAAAAAATTAAGAAATGTAAAAAATGGAGATTCACAGGCCAAGAACCCTCATCCTGGGAACCGTGGAGAGAAAGAAAATTTGTTAATTTAGCCCTCTTTTTAAGGGAAAAAAAGAAAAATATTTTAGTTAAGAAAAGTAAAAGGCATAGAACTGATGTAGAATCTTAGTTCATAGCCAAAAAATTAAAAAATTTTTAAAAAAATTTATTTAGGGGAACAAGCCCGAAAGGGCTGGAACCCCAGTGGGCGTTAATTTTAACATAACAACCAAAATTAGACTTTAAAAAAGAACTAAAAAAGACTAGAGAGTCGGAGTACTTTTAAAACTTTTATTAGGCACGAGGTCAAAACGGAAAAAAAAGCTTTTTTTTTTCTTTTACATTTTTCTTTACATTTCTTAATTTTTTTTTTCTCTTTGCCCAAACGGGCCCCTTCTTACCACTGTTACCTGTTGCCCATGGTCAGTGTTAAGACTTAAATATGTCAATTTTCTTCTAATCACTATCCCATTTCTCAACATTTAATCTTCCATGGCTCGATGAGAGCTCCATCGAGGTTCATTATCACTCACCATTTACGTCTGTTCCTTTCTATGAATTTTTCTCTTTATATTTTGTTCCTGATGATGGGTGTTGCTACACCCGAAACATGTAGAATATCTACCACCTTCTAACTTTATTTTTAATAAACCAGTGGAGAAAGACTTTATGTTTTTTATTTTATTTCAATAATATTTATGTTTTAATAAAAATACTTAATCAAATATCTACTTCCTTGATTTTACTTGGTTCTACTATAAGTATGATTTTATCTGTTTTGGCTGAAAAAAAAAATTTGATAAGTATATATCGGATATATATCCGATATTTGATATTTATATAAATATCATGATATTTGCCAACCCCGGTTTAAATAGAGTGGATTGTCCAAATCGCACTTGGGAGTTTCAGCACTCCGCCTACGTCGTCGTACTCAATTTACTTCCTCGTGAGATATACACATCATAGCCACTCTTGTTGTACAAACTACTATTGTTTTATCTATTTACTGTATTTTGTGCCATTTGTTTTAACTGAAAATTGTTATCTACAAATAATAAAAGTGGATTGTCTAAATTTAGAACTCAAAACCTCTGACAAAAATAAAGCATATTCTGGAAATATATTTTTAATTAATAAATAAGTCACTATTGGCGTAAATAAATTAATAAGTAAATAATTGTTACTTTGTCACTTTTGTTATCAATGTATTGAACGATATTTTAAATTCAAATTCTGGTTTATTCTGGATTAAAAGAGAGTCGTTGTGATAAAGAAGACAATGTTAATTATTGTATTAATAAATTATAATTATTCAGTCGCTGGTCACCTCTTTTATTTACTATATTATAAGCTTATGAATGAGTATGGGAAATTGTAGCTTTTATTGTACTTATGTAAAATTTAATAACAAATTTTTTGATAAACGGGTTTCATAGCAGATTTTTGTCTTATTTTAATAAATATCCTAATAAAAACTACGGAAGTATGGGGTATGTTGAATTTCCTTTCGAAGGTACGTTAACTTAATATTTGGCAGCCTCAGGTGAAAAATAAGCATTTTCCACCTGGGTGGAAGTAAGCACTTTTCACTGGCTGAGCAAAACCCATCCGGATGGAAAGTAAATCAAAGGAATTAGACTTATTCGAGTATTTTGCCCCTTGGGTGGAAAGTAAGCACTTCTCACTGGCTGAACAAAATCCATCCGGATGGAAAGTAAATCAAAAGAATTAGATTTATTTCAATATTAAAAATTACAAATATTAATAGTATACAGCCTTGACCATAAGTATCGAGCACCCTACAAAAACTTCTATATATTATTTTTTTAACAGGATGGTTGAAATAAAAGTATGTTTCCGAATAACATAATATGTATTTTTAAAAAAGATAATTAATATTTTGTTAGATCAACTTTGGCTTTTATTACTGCTGCTATCCTTTTAGGCATTGAACTAACTAGCTTTCTCCATTCTGGGCTGCTTATATATATTATTCCTGGATATAACGCCTAAGGTATTTTTTGGAAGAACTGGGTGATTCCGGACTTGCCCCATAGGTGCTCGATGCGTGGAAGTTTGCGTCATCAGACCATACAATATTGGACCAGTCATTCGTAGTAAAAATTTGGTGTTTTACCGTCCGTGACTTCTTGTTCTTTTCAGAAAGTAACGCCTTCTTACTGGCTTTGCAACCCTTTTATCCAGCAGTCTTCCTCTTGTCGTCCTGGCTGAAATTGCTTTAATCCTTCTTTTTGACACTTCCGCAGCGAGCTCGGAAGAAGTTTTCCTTCGATGTCCCAACGACTTTCTAATTCATTCCTGGTACTCTCGTGCCGTAGCAATCCGTTTTCGTCCGGTTCTTGGCCTATTACTGTGTAATCAAGTATCTTTAAACGGCTCAAGAGCGTATTGCATATTCCGGCGCGAACATTTCACAGTTTTGAAAATGTGAACTTGCCTTGTTTATAAGGAATCTGAATTTTCACTCGTCTCAAACTGAGTTCACGAATTTTAGGCATATTGTCAATAAAGTACCAAATATACAAAATCAAATCCTAATACGCACAACTCACACGCGGTCCCTAAGGGCACAAATTGTTAACTGGTAAGAATAAACCATAGACCCTTAAATAAAACCGGCTACCTGAGAGACTATTTATGACCTTTGAGCTGAAAATTATTTAATTTTTTTATTAGTGATGGTACCATAAATACATGAGCAAATAAAAAAGACCCTTAAAGAAATTAGTTTAGCGTTGAACCAAGCTTTAAAAGTTTCTGTTGAGGTTGTTCGAATGAAGTTTAAGCTTAGTTCAACGCCGAACTAAGCTTTAGCCGTAATTGTACAAACTCAAAAAAAGAAGAGCTTATCAATTCAATTAACTTTGTCTACTAACTGTGACGACTCTTTTTGCATGTGTAATTATAAAAAATTAACGGATGTAGATGGTTAAAATGTAACTGGAAAAAGTTGAGTCGTATGTCATTTTAGCAGATTCAAAAAAGCCAATTTTGGGTATTAAATTATTTTAAAGTTAATTGGGTTGGGTAAGAGGCAATGAAATATTTTTGCCAAAATATTGAGTGTCGTTTTCTTCAATTCACATTAGGTTGACCCATATACATCTTTGTAGGTCTGATGATGGTCTAACACCTATTCACATAGCTGCAGCATGGGGAAGGACGGAGATTCTCAAACTCCTTCTCACCAACGGAGGTGACCCAGAAGTTCGGGACATCAACTACAAGACTCCTCTTCACTACGCCGTCGAAGAGGGTTTCGTTGAATGTCTCAATTTACTGAAATCGTACTTGCCTGTAAAAAATGATCTCATGAAAAAAGACGAAGCTGATGACAAGTGCAATTTAGTTTTAGGTAAGTTTTGCTATACTGCAGAAGCGGAATTATTTAGTGTAACTGGTACAGGTATAGAAAGCCAGATGTCCATAATTTGAATATTTTTCACAGGATTCAAAATTTTTTTATTTTAATTCGATCTGTATTGGACGTTCTTTTTTTGTTATCGGATGCTTTTTTACACAAACAATAACTTTGATAGAACTCAAGTGGCAAGAGTACATTCAGGCCACGGTTCCGTTATGGAACCTAAACCAGACAATTAAAAGTGCTTTACGTCAGGAGCGTGGGCGGGGTCTTGAAATCGCAGGGAGAGTTGCTTCTCTAACCCCATTCTAAAATTGTTGTGTTAGGTCCGAAATTATTTACTTTTTTAATTGGATTTTGTTAATGGAAAATATATCACTACCAGTGCCGTCGCCGTTGAATAAAGTATACTTAGTTACAAAAAAGAAAGGTAAATTACATAATGTTTTTGATAAACTATTTTTTCCATCGTTGTTTAGGCATATTTACCACCTGGTTAGGAAACAAACATTACCACTAAAAAAAATAGTAGAGGGTGCGGATAAATTTTCCAACGTACAATTAAAGTTTTTTGTTAAATGCGCCAACAAAAAAGAGTTTCCTAGATGGTTAATAGAGTTTGACAAATGCATCGTATACCATCAATTGTACTGACATTGAGGATGGCGTACGAGTCAAATTCAAACAACGACTAAGGTAATATGATTGCTTTTCTTTTTATTATTTTTCGCTAGCCATCTTTGTTTAAGAATAGTAAATTCTGTAACGAGGTTGGAATGATAATTTACCTCACATATATAGAACCAATCAGAACGCAAATTTTCATAGCAACCACCTTGGTAACGTGGTCTTACCCGATAAGACCTACGACTAGCTCGGTAAGACCACAGTAGCTTTTTGTCAAACAAAGAGTAATTTATTTCAAGAAATCATATTTAATAAATAAATGTTATAACCCCTACAAAATAAAAGTGACACACAACACTATTTGAGGTGATTTTAGGGCATAAACTTAACTTAATTTTGACATTTTTAAAGAAATGTTTTATGACAAACTGTACGCAAGATTAAACCCAGTGTGCTTTGCTTTGACCTGAGCTTAAGAAATCTTGGCGTTTTCATGGCAACCGTGGTGAAAATAAGCGAATTTGATTTTTGACGTTCCACGCGTCTGATTTAGTCTTGGATTTTTAATTATTTGTTAGTTGTGGCACGTTTATAAACTTAAAAGTAAATCATAATGATGTGTTTTCATATTTTCCTTTCTCACAAACGGCTTTTATTTCGGGTTCAGTAAATTATCCAATAAAATACACCTCTAGAAGCGGCGTCTTATCTTCATACCGTTGTTTTTCACTCGAAACTAGATTTTCTAAGAAAATTTTCACTCGATATAATTTTTACTTATAATCAAAGATAAGATCCTCGAGCTAAAGCTCTCGGGATCTTATCAGATTATAAGTAAAAATTATATTTCGTGAAAATTATCAGAAAATCGATTTCTTGTAAAAAACAGCGATATTACCGATAAGACGCCTCCTCTATCGGTATATTACTGTTGAAAATTTGATTCGAGTGGAAGATTCCGAACGCGAGCGTAGCGAGCGTGAGGAACCACAAGTATCGAATTTTCATTCTAACCGAGTAGCAGACTATATTTTCTTCACGACCAAAAATACTATTCGCAATATTTGTAATTTCAGGTGGAGTATTATCCAGTTCCATATCTTATTCAACCGATTTTTCACTCATATTTTGACTTGCACCAAAATTTGTCTGCTGACATAGACAGTTTCGAAATTCATGGCAACCTATGTCGTTTAGATCAATTACAGAATATTCATTCCGTATCTTGTTATGGAATAAAAATACACGCAAAACGCATAAGAAGCAAGTGTTTCAAAATAAATATTCCAACTCAAAAGCGAGAATTTTTACATTCTATTATTAAAAATGATTTTGGAATTATTGCATTCAATCAATCTACCGTTTCCACCCCCTAAATAAAGAATGCCATATCCGCAAAATACATTTAAATAACTCGCCAATTAAACTTCCCTCAGGCTTGACGTACAGCTCATTTAATTGGCTAGTTTAAGTTCCATCACGCAATCGCTGCCTAGATGTACTCTTGCACTCAAGTGTGCTATATGTTTCGGTATACTGTTGTAGGCAACGACTTATTATAGATGTAAACTTTAAGAGGACTTTATAAAATTGGGCCTAAGGGGACTAAATAATTTGAGGTTAGGTTTGTCAAATCATGACGACACACTGACATTTGTTTGTTTATTAGGGAATCCAAACCACGTGATTCAATATGGCGGTTGGATGGCAAAAGCATTGAGCCACCCGTTAAATGACACCAGCAACATTATTTTTATGGTCACGTTGTAATTGGTACACGTGACCATAAAAATGTCATGGCTGGTGATATTTAACGAGTGACTTAATACTTTTTGCCATCAACCATCATATTGAACCACATGGTTTGGTCTTCCTAAATTAGATATCGACATCGGTATATTTTGAGGTTAGTTTTGTTGATCAAATCATGATCGGACGTTAAAAATCAACTACCATTTATTTTTTTCTGGGCTATAGTTTGTTTATATTTTTAACCGCCTTGCTAAGTAGTAGTAGTCCTTAGAAGAAGGCTGTGACCTAAGTTCATTCATAAATGTATGTAAGAATCTCATCATGTCTCTAGATTTTATTACTTTATTACTAACAACAGTGTCATTTATAAAACAATATTTTGATATAGGCAATTTGTTTCTTTTAATTTTATGTCTCTTTGTTTACTAATTTTTTGTTGTTAACATTGGAGTTGGCAAATTTTATTTATGATATTGTCTATAATTAACCAACCTTGGCCCTAAATCGGGTCTTTATTTTTCATATCAGTAGTTAATTTATTTAGGAAATATCATTTTTTTTTCTTTATAAATAAATTTCAATGGAATCTAAGATCTATACAACCTTGTTGGTATCCCCACGTTTAAAAATATTGCCTCAGATTTTTTTGTATCATAAAATGCTACCTTGTAAAGAATGATTTTTGGTCATATACGAGTTTGACAGAAGTTAGAATGAAGTTATACAAAGATGGTTTAACCGATAATGTGCAGTGTTTCTTATAATCTACTTGAGTGATGTATTTTACTCTCGGCTTGCGAAACCGAGACTTTTAAGAGTTAAAAGTACAAACATAGTGAAGCGACTACGGCGCGCTTTGTACCCTTAATCTGGGTCTCGCAAGCTGAAAGTGAAATACTAGTCAGGAATGACGAACCTCTATACGTCGTGTCATTTTTCCAAAGAAATGTTGAGTGGGTGAGAATAAAAAAAACAGTTTCTATACAAATATTGGAAAATAAAACTGAAAAACGATGTTAGGCTACAACGTATTCTTACTGACTAAACATAAAACCAAAAACCACCTATTTAAATCAACAATGAATTCATAGAAAACGTTGAACTTACACACATGTCAAACCAAATCAAAATTGTATCACGAATCATAAACACATGCTTAGTCTGTAGACTTTGATTTATACTATTACGAACTTGCGACAAACGGGGCAAATTACGCATCGCGAATTATGAAACGCGACTACACGCATAGTCTGTAGCCACCTTAAGACCACTCGAAATAAGGATCAAAGAACACTGGAACAGTCCGCTAAAAGGAGACCGAAAGTCCTAGCCTAGATGCACGGCCAGCAAATCACGTGTACAGAAGCCGAAATCCTGCATAAAGAACCACTCCGGAGGAAGTTCAAGAAAGCTGCCACCTTACACCAGAACCCAAGTTGTTTTAGTAAGTCTTCATTGGATATAATATATATCTGGAAATCCTTGTTACGTAAATTTAATCTTATTAATTATTAAAGGTATAACTGCACCCATCCCAGTTATGCTTTAGTGCCCCTAGCTAACATAAATAGTGCTGTAGTTACTGTACTTATTTGGTATTCACCTGAAGGAGACTGGAGATACCAGTTCAAACATTGTAATTTAAAAACAAATAAAGACTGCAAGTCCAAAATTCTTCTATCATTCAAGAAACATCATTGTCTCCAACGAACAAACCCGAACCCCGAACCAAAACCTGATTGATAAATATCTATTATAGGCTCACGTCGCCCAGATTGATGATTTTTTAAGAACAATATATTTTGGGGCGTAGATTACGAATCTGAAACTGAAAGCTATTTTAAATCAAAATGATAACCAAATGCAATCATCGTCAACAGCCTTTGGGGCTGGGATCCTACTTCTCCTTGGGGAAGATCTATATTTAGTATATTTTTTATCTTACGATGATTGCTTTATGTGTAACCGAGCAACTTATGGTTTTATTGTTTTATACGCATCGATCGTCGATTTCAATTAGTAGATAATGTCATAGCGATACTTTACTTCCTTTACTCCGTAGCACACTACAACCCAGGGTGGGTCTTGACTGCCTTGACTATTTGCTTCCACCTAGAACGGTCCTGAGCCAACTCCTTCCATTCTTGCTGGTCCACTTCAAGGGTAGCTAGATCCTTGTTGATGTTATCTCTCCATCTAATCCTAGGTCTTCGCAGTGGTATTTTTCCTTGTGGTGCCTCCTCCCATACCCGTTTTATTAGTCTATCGTTTTGTCTTCTTTGTATGTGCCCTGCCCATCTAAGTCTGTTGGACTTTATTTTTTGCATGATGTCAGGGCTTTGATATATTTGAGCAAGTTCTGCGTTGCTTTTCATTTTGTAACGGCCGGTTTTAGGGTCTCGGCAGGGGCCATATATCATGCGCAGGATTTTTCTCTCGAACCTTCTTAGGAGCTCTGTGTCGCGAACTGTCAGGGTCCGTTTCACTGGCGTAGGTTGCTACTGGTCGTATTATTGTTTGGTTAATTAAGGTTTTTGCTTTTCTTGTCATAGCGATGCCGTTTTAGTATTTTACGTTACAAGGCCGGTAGGTGACTTAGGGCCACTTGAACCAAAATTAACTTAAGTTCTTCTTAGTTAAGAATATCTTAAATCCTAAGTAAACCTTAAAATATTTTGTCTTGCACCAACTAGGTATAAACAAAACTTAACTAAGTTTGAAAAAAAGCTGACAACACTGCCTTTTTTATAGTCACAGAAGAATGTTAGGTCTATTATGTCGCCGGAGCTTGATTTTATAAATAATTGTGTACCAGTGTACACTTTTCTGTTGGCAAAGACAAACGTTTCGTTTAATAAAATGAAACAGAAACAATAAAGAGGTGGTTAGTATTCTTCAGTTTTCGCACTTTGTGGATAATAGTTAGAAGTTTTGTGTCATTTGTGTTGCGGATAATTTTTTTATATATTAACGTCAACGTATTTTTGTTTATTTTAATTTAAAAATATATATGCAACTATTTTAAAAATGAATCGGGGTGAAAAGCCGGCCCTAAGGGCACCAAATTATAGCAGTGGTGAAAGAGAAACCCTTTTAAGGCTAGTTGCGTCTCGAAGGCATATTATTGAAAACAAAAAAACCGATGGTTCTTTAGTTGAGGAGAAGATAATTGCTTGAAAAGAGGTAGCGCAGAACTTTAATTCAATGTCGCCTGGCATGGCTAAAAGATCAGTAGATTCTTTAAAAAAAATTTATAACAACCAAAAAGAACAACTTCGTAAGAGGTTGGGAAACGAAAAAAAGGAAATATTTCGTACAGGAGGGGGAGTACCACCACCACCTCCTGAACGGGATGGCGCTGACAAAATTTTAATATCGATTCTAAGTGAGAAAACATTGTATGGTGTAAAAGATTCCTTGGCTCCATGTGATGATGACTATATGGAAATAAAAAATCATAAATATTTCCATATTTTTCAAATATGAACAAAAATCACAAAACTATTACAAAAACCATCCACTCGATGTCAAAAATCAAATGAAATGAGGTTAGGAATAAGATAAGAAGGTTTTAAGGACTCGAAAACAGCGACTTAAACTTAAGAAATCCTTAGCGATGTTAAGTATTTCTTAAAGTTTGGTGCAAGACCGTTTTGCTTCTTAATGGCTAAGAGTGACTTAAGTATCTCTTAAAAGTTTGGTGCAAGTGGCCATTATTACAGTACGAGTTGGTTTACGGACGAGGCGACGTAGGAGCCGAGTCTGGAATATAAACGAGTGTTGTAATAACACCTAACGGACGTGTATCGTATGATATTTTATTTCATCCTGTCTTTATAATCCTTTTAAAAAGATTAAACAAATAGGTCATATTACCTTTTAAGTGACAACTTGTCAAAGATCGAAAGTAACCAGCCATTGTTTCTAAAATCATACCATTGTTGCTAGGGGCAACCCATTACAGTAGCTGATACTGTAATATTCCATTTACCGGCCGCAAATGAGTACAGTGTAAGTAAATTTACTGGACAGGATGAAATAAAAAATGTTCACGCGTTATAATTCAGATTGTTTACCAATGTAGGTTCCCTAATAATTTCACGATACCCTGTATTTTTGTTTAGAAAATGTACATAAACTCAAACTGTGTTAGACATTTGTTGTGGCGCCAGAAATCTAGTATAATCTGGTTATTTCTTATCATTTAAAGACAAATTGCATATTAGTATGACATATGACATGAATTTATTATTTAATAAACTAAACTAATTATTATATTATATGGGTAACCAAATTATAAAATTTTGCAACTATTGGGGCTGGATTACGTAGATCGTGTTATTCAAATCAATTAGTTAATTACAATTTTTAAAAAAATTATTTACTTATAACGCTAAAAAGTTAATGCGGAATATAAATAAATTTGGGTCATTAGATAATGTAACTCAAAAACAATTATGTTTAATTCTTGTAAGGCTTCTTATTGGTGGTGCAACAAAGTATTTTTAGACACTGAAGTTCTTAGAATTAGATAATTCATCAATTTTTAATGACTTTAGAAAAAGAAGGAGGTTCTTCATTTTTCCCTCGTATTTATTAATGGTTTCACAAAACTTTACATCACCTGAACCGACTATTTTTTTTTGTAGATTAGGTTTATGTGGTGGTGTCTTTGCGTTCAACTTTAATGGTATATTACACAACAAGTGATGAAAGTGATATTTTTCAAACGATGAGATATTTAGCACGAGGCGTCAGAAAGGAAATTCTCCGAGTTTTAGAATAATCACTTTTACACGAGTAATGTACATTATTTTTCCTACGACCACAAAGAATTATTAAAAAAGCCTTTGATTTGTGAAAAAGATATTTCAACTGGTGTTGAAAAAAAATATGAACACTAGTGTTGAAATTAGCATACTTAGGATTGTGTTCCACTTAATATCTGGTTTTATAGTTTGTCAATAGTTTTTTCCTTTATTGGTAGTTTAACGTTTTCATTTTTTCATATTTTATATATCATAGGAAGAACTAATCCTGGATTGACCTGTAGCTTAACCAGAATAAAAAATTTTAAATTTAATTAAGGAAAGATACATTAAACATAAATTTAACAAATCCACCCAACAAGGAAGATTTCAGTTTAACACGTTGGCTGCCGCAATGTAAAAAAAATTCCGGTCATACCAGCCGTTATTTTTTTTTTAAAGAAAATGACTTTAATGGAGTAGCTTTTTACTATTTTATTAATGACTAACCTTATTTTCGCCTGGAACATATATATATTGATGAGTCCTGGCATTGGGTACACGCGGCCCCAAATAGCACTTTCGGGATAAGTGGCCACGTGAGACCTATGTGGAGTCACAGTGTTATGCATAAGGACATGTGGGAGGAGCCTAACAGGATAGCACATGTTACGCAGACCGTTAGATAGTCATTAGAGCTTAGTCTAAATAGATTGATGTGTTGTAATGCTAGGTTATAAAGTGTGTTTTTATGTAAAAAAATGAGTTACGAAGCTGAACAACGTCGTTTGCAAAAAATTTGGCAGGTGAGTTGTTTGCTAAAATATAAGAATACTAATAATAACTGATAATAATAATAATAATAATAATAATAATAATAATAATAATAATAATAATAATAATAATAATAATAATAATAATAATAATAATAATAATAATAATAATAATAAGTAATAATAATAATATTATTTTTGTAGGATATTTTATCTGACGAAGAGGACGAACCTTTTGATAAGTCATCAGATGAATATCTTCCTAGTCACGATGAAAGTTCAAGTGATGATTCAGATACATATAGTCTAAAACGGCGTCAAACATTCGCCAGCACAATCCACTCTCAAAAACGTATAAAAAGCAGCTCTAATGCTAGTTTGGCTGGTGTCGCAAGTACATCTGGTGTTGCAAATACGTCTGGTGTCGCAAGTACATTTGGTGTTGCAAATACGTCTGGTGTTGCAGGTACGTCTGGTGTTGCAAATACGTCTGGTGTTGCAGGTATGTCTACTGTTGCAAGTACCTCTGCTCCAATCAACATATTCCCCCAAATAAATAATGATGTAGAAATGGACACCATTGAAGAGGTTATACGAAGTTATACTGCAGATTATGACAGTGATGAAAACGACTTACCAGGGCAAAATAACGCAGAGCTAGTTTGGCATCAAGTAACAGGAGAAAATTTGAAACACATTTCTTTTACTAAGGCGGACGCAGGAATAAACCCCCAATTATACCAAACCCATTACAATAAGGGCCCAATAGACTTCTATGAATTATTCCTAGACGATAATATATTAAATATGATGGTTTTAGAAACTAATCGATATGCAGCTCAATGTAAGTCCCAAGAAGCAGCTCCTAAAGCAAGAATCCACCAATGGCATGATACAAATATAGAGGAAATAAAAAAATTTATCGGAATCTTATTTTGGATGGGTCTGTGTCAGTTTCCTTCCATAGAATCGTATTGGTCCAAAGAAACAATGTACTACAATAAAATAAAATTCTTGATGTCACGAAATCGATTTCAACTGCTGCTAAGAATGTGGCATTTTCATGATAATGAAGTAGTGACCGATAACAGGCTCCAAAAAATATTGCCACTTTTAGAAAAGCTTATTCAAAATTTTCAAGCTCCACTAATTCCAAAAGAATCTATTTGCATTGATGAGACCCTTGTACCATTTAGAGGCCGCCTGAAATTTAGACAATATATTAAAAATAAACGCCATAAATTTGGTATAAAGTTGTACAAACTGTGCCTAGAAAAAGGGTATACATACAACATCGAAGTATACTGTGGACAGGACAAAATAGAAGGTCAGTCTTCATCACAAAATGTCGTACTTGTCCTTGCTAAAAACTTACTAAACCAAGGACGTACGATATATACAGATAACTATTATACAAGCGTGGCACTAGCCCACGAATTAATGGATAAAAATACAAACTTGGTGGGTACCTTGCGTACCAATCGCAAACTTAATCCCAAGGAAGTTATTCAAAAGTCATTGAAGAAAGGGGAGACAATAGCCGCCGAATCCAATTCGGGTATTGTAATTCAAAAATGGAAGGACAAAAGAGATGTCCTTACTCTAAGTACCAAGCATACTTCCGAATTATTGAAAGTTAGGTACGGAGACAAAGAAGTTGAAAAGCCATCGTGCGTACTTGATTACAACAAACACAAAGCCTACATAGATTTGTCTGATCAGATGAAAGCGTATAATACAAGCCTAAGGCGAGGAGTTAAATGGTATAGAAAGCTTGCAATCGAGCTTTTGACAGGTAGTGTGCTGGTAAATGCATTTGTTTTACACCAAGAGGTAACAAACGATAAAATGAGCATCACCAAATTCAAAGAGATGGTTGCAAGTAAACTTTTAAATTTACAATCAGGTGATAATAGAGAGGAGAATGAAGCTATCCAACATGTTCTCCAAGATGTAGGACGGAAATATAGAGGAAGATGCGTCAGATGTTACGAAAAACTAACAGAGGAATTCGGGCGCATTTATGCACAAGCGAAATCTGCACGAACCAAATATAGGTGTCCTCAGTGCAGCAAAAATTATTGTATGCCATGTTTTTTTGAGTTACACAATTGTACAAAATAACTTTTGCATTTAAATATTTTTTCAGTTCCTAGAAATATTTTTTTTAATATGTTTAGTATTTTTATAAATAAAATTAATATTTGTACATTTTGCATTTTTTACCCTAAAGTTGCAGCCATGTGTACCCACCCACAAGTCTCAATTCCACAGGCCAAAAGTATATTTTGCCTTTTCCGGCCATACTTTCTCGCCTCCATAAGAATTACATACTGCTGTGACTGACCTGTGGGTACACGCGGCACAAAATCATTTGAATGTCTGAGACCACTACGTAATGTCACGCGGCCATTATTAACAAATCTCTGAGACTCCACGTTGAGTACTCATGGCAGCCAACGTGTTAAAATAATTCTATAAATTATTTAATGTTTTTTTTTAAAGTCAAATACTCCTAATGGGATTTGAACCTGTGACCTTCGATCTGTAGGCTAGAGCTCTATTCTCTACGCTATGGCTATCGATAAACATTTGTTGTTTAGTACATGACATTTTCTATACGATATGTTTTTTCTGGTAATAGATATTCCAATATATTATTAACATTTTTTATAATTCCAGATGGCGTATTTTCAGAGTCTAATTCTGAATTACTCGACAAATACATGATAAAGAGGTTAAACACTTTACAATTACTGCTTTATAAAATTTGTTCTTTTTAATAAAAGGGGTTGTCTGTCAAATTGGCACCATAGTTTAAATTAAATAATATGCCTTCTATTTCAACACTAGTGTTGAAATATTTTTTTTTCATACGACCACCTATGAAAATGAGAAAAAAAAGCACGACTAATTTGGCTAGAATGCGCCGTTTATCACACGCGTGTTAAAAAAATATATAGACAATTAGCTTTCTGTAATTGGAAATGTCTTGGCTTTTATTACTAGAAATACTTCCAACATTGAGTAAAATTAATCATAAAGATGACAAAATTCTGGATTTGTTTTTAATAGGCTGATATTCCTTTATTATTGACGTTTTTTTTTTATCCAATCACCATTTTAGAAAACTTGCATAAGATTGTTTGTACCTTGCTCTAGAGTTCTTTGGATATAACGAATCGCTGATGATTTAGGCAGCTTTCTCGAACTTATTTTCTTGTTCGGTAGTTAAATAAGGTTTAAAAACGACTCTTGGCACACGAACAAGATAGTTTGGTAGACTAAGCTGAAGACGAGGTTCACAAGTCGAATAAGCGTGTAAAGAGCCGTTTTCTCTGGAGAATCGGATCCTGACCGCTACTGTCGAATGCATACCACTGAGCTGCCACCGCATTTTTCCCCTTTCTAACATCGCCAACTTTTTTATAACTACATATTTTTAAAAAAATTTCAACAAAAGACTTTTATACTGACCATACAAACAAACTGGTTGCTATGGACTGTAGTCCCACTACCATACTTGAAAAACTGCAAACTTCTGATTGCCTCCTTTTTTTCCTCAGCTTTAACAGGACGGTAAGGTGTGTGCAAAATTAATTTTGAATTGCATGCAAAATAATTTTTTGAAGAAAAATTTATTTCGTTTGCAAATTCTTGGACAAAATTACACTGTAACATATTTGTCGATTTGCGTCACTTTGATTATAACTGTTTTTCTCACATTTGGCCTTTTGCAGAATAATAGACAACCGATATATTTATTAATAAAATGGAACAATGTCTTTCTAAACCATAGCCAGTTTGATTTGTTAGTTTGCTGAAGTGTATGCTTGGTTGCCTGCTTGCTGCCGTTGGATAAGCAAAATTTGTTTCAAAAATATTAAAATGGGCTTTTGTGCATTAATATTACCCTTAAACGTTCGTTATAGTAAAGTTTTTCAAAATAATCACTTTCTATGTTAATTTGTATACTAGCAATACTGTAAATGCGAAAAAAGCAGTGGCAATACGGTAATGACAAAATAACATAACCTTAAAAATATTATAATTTCTTCTGTTTTATCTTGTCTAATGTACGCATCTTTATTTTCCACTAGTTAAGAAAGATGTACTAGTTATTTTTCCATTAATCTTCTAATGAGCTTATCTTTTCAATATTGAAGATAAAAATTGGTGAAAACCTTATTTATTCATTGCATCGTGCCTGTTGGGCCCTCTTTAAAATATTTTTAGTGCATTTCTCTTGATCATTTTTGTCTTTAATATGTGTTCCCGAAGAGTTAACGAACGACCGTTCCCCTTCCTTAACTAAACATGCTTTAACAGGCTAAAAGTACATTTTTAATAAATGTTTTGTATGTTTTAGTTATCATTATAAAGATATATTTTTTTCAATAAGTTATTTACAAGTCATTTACTGGCAGTAAAATTGTTTTCCTGACTTATTTGTTGATAAAATATAGATAATAATTTTAACGTGATTATTGAAGATTTATATTTGCTTGAAATGCGTTTGTATGAGGTTCAGAATTTTAAATTATTAAATTTTTCTTGAAATAGTTTCTTAATACATTCTGTTTTCTGATACCATGATTAGAAAATCCACTTTAATTATAAGTATTAATTGTTGTCTTTACTTGTTGATGAATATAGTACTATAGTGTACCTTGCATCACACATTGTCATTGAAATTGCATCCTTTTAGGGTCCTTTGTCAAGTATTTCCACCAGGGTAGGATAAAGCAGATCAAGATATTCTTTAACAAGACAATAAAAACCTTTCTATACAAAAGCAATAAGGGAGAGTTAGTCGCGGTTGATCTTTACGGCCCGTTGCCTGTATATCGGGACGACGCTGCTTATGTTTTTGTCTTATTGTTTGATATTCACGCTCCTTTAAGAAAAATTCGTATTACTAAGAAATATGCCCCATGGTTAACAGATAATATACGTTTTCTTATGTCTTTAAGGAATAAAGCCTATTCAAAATGGCGCAAGACAAAAAACCCTGCTCATTTTAACTACTACAAATCGCTAAGGAACTACACCACACTGGCGTGTCGTAAGGAAAAAAAAGCATATTTCTTGCAAAGGATAAACACTGTTGGTATAAACAAAATTTGGAATGACCTTAAATTACTTAATATTAAGAAAAAAAATATTGATATTCCTCCTCTTCTCGCAAATCCTGATCAAATCAATAATTATTACATAAATGGAATTACTAAACTAAATCCTAATCCAGTCAAGATAGCTTGGTATGAAAATAATCTCAAACCTGGGGTAGATATATTTAAATTTCAACTGGTAAATTACAACGAGGTAGAAAAGATACTTAATTCCATAAAATCTAAAGCTACAGGCGATGATGGGTTAAATATTAGCCTGTTGTTGTTGGCATGTCCATATATAATACCTTTTATAACTCATATAGTAAATTGTTGTTTGGAAAGGGGCGAGTTCCCAGACTGTTGGAAGCATGCAATTGTTACACCATTGCCAAAAATTCCAAATCCTAAAGACTTCAAGGATCTGAGACCGGTCAGTGTACTTCCTACACTATCCAAAATTCTGGAGAGGGTTATGGAGTCACAGTTGCGTGAGCACGTAAAAAGGTTTTCTATTTTACCTGAATTCCAATCGGGCTTCAGACCGGGACATAGTTGTGAAACTGCACTCTTGAAGGTCACCGATGACATATTAAGGGGTGTAGATCAGGGGCATCTTGCCGTGCTGACTTTGATTGACTTTTCTAATGCCTTTGACACCATAAGTCACCAGCTTCTTTGTTCCATATTGAAATTTATTGGTATCGGTAATGAAGGTTTAAAATTACTGCAAAGCTTTTTGGACGCAAGAAGTCAGTCTGTTCTTGTTGCTGGTATTCAATCGGGGTCGCTTCCTATTTCTTGTGGTGTTCCCCAGGGCTCGATCCTGGGACCCCTCCTATTCTCTATATATACCTCACAACTTATAAATCAAGTAAGACATTGTAAGGTACATCTATATGCTGATGACACGCAGGTTTACCTTATTTTCGATCCTCGTGATACGGACACATCTCTGCAGGATATAAACGATGATCTATCCAGGTTGGTCTCAGAAGCTTCCGATCACTCATTATCTATTAATTCAAAAAAAAGCTCTGTCATGGTCTTTGGTCCTGCAAGGATTCGAGAGGTTCTTTTGCCATCGATTAAACTAAAAATCAACAATGATAAATTGCCCATACTTGACAGTTGTAGGAACCTCGGTCTTACAATAGATTCCACTCTAAAATATAGAGCTCACGTGAGCAACTGTATTAGAAAGGCTTATTTTAATTTAAAGATGATTTTCAATTCTAGAAATTATTTAACTCAAAAGCTAAGGGTTATCTTGTGTGAAGCATTGGTTTTGTCAAGGTTTAATTTTTGCGATAGTGTCTATGGTTTTTCAATAGACTCGTCCGATAAACGCCGCATTCAGGTATTACAAAATTCATGTCTTCGTCTAATATTTGGTATTCGTCGTAGAAATCATATTTCGCATAAACTAATAAATCTTGGCTGGTTGAACATGGGTAATAGGCGTTTACTGCATGCAGCTTGTCTGTTTCATCGAATAGTTCTAACTAAATCCCCTTCGTATTTAAGCAAAAAAATTAAATTTAGGTCAGATGTTCATGCCTTAAATACTAGATTTAGGGATCGTCTAACACCTCCCGCTCACAGAACCGAACAATTTAAAAAATCATTTTCTTACCAAATAACCAAAATTTATAACGAAATTCCCGAAAATTTCAAGTCTAAAAGTCCCATGTCATTTAAGTTTGCATATAAAAAGCTTTTATTGAGTCAACAATAAATTTTTTTAAATTTGCCACTTGTACGGAAAAATACTAGTTTATCTAAACTTCAATGGTTTATCCCCATATAATCTTTATTCAATAATTATAATATTAATTTTATTCATGCCCCACGGTTATTTGCTCCTGAACAAGTAACTGTTTTTTCCCTATATTATAGTTCTTCTATTTTTTTTTCTCTTGCCATAGCCTGTCTATTGTATATGCTTAAGGTAAAGAACAGGGGGAGTGTATTGCCTCCAGGTTTTTACACTCCTATCTGACCTTCGGCATTTTCCATTAGGTACCTACACTTTAGTACTATTAAATGTATTATAATTATAATGGAAATAAAGACCTCATTTATTTATTTATTTATTTATTTATTTTCTTAAAACTTATAGCCTTCTACCAGCTATTGCCCGCTCGTGTCTCAACCGTCTGACCGTGGATTATTTTCCTCGTTTCGGCCGACCGCTGCGAGCGCTAGCGGATCACGGCACGCAGTTCACATGGGCAGCCTGGAAGGTCACCCTTACATCGTTGGGGGTGGAGGTACCTTACTGGACCGTTCGGCATCCACAGGCCAATAGCTCGGAGCGGGTAATGCGAGAATTCGGGCGGCTATGTCCGCGTGTATTGGCGCTCACACACATAAAACAAACATATTAGATGACGTAGGGTTTTATACGGTCGCCTCCCGACCACAGTGAAAAACTCTGAGAATACTAGCATCTACTATTAGAGAAGTTAAAGTAAGGTATGCAGAACTTAAAAATTAGGTTCATTTGTGGTATAGGTAACCCCATCCAGGGACACCCTGTATATTTTGGAATAAAATCATTTTTGAACTTTTAATAAAAATTTTTAAAAAATTTAAAAAACAGTTACATCATAAATTGTTAAAAGTACCTATAGTTATTTTGCACATTAAGAACATCTTTTGTTTCCAAATAACAAGATTTATGGGGGCCATTGATATTCCTTTGGCATCGTTTTTTATTAATAATTATAATAATAATATTTAATCGCGTGTTGATACTTGTTGTGGCAAAAAGTTTATCAAAAATTAAATGTTATTTTTGCCGGGACGCCAGTAGTAAAATTTAGACATTTAATATAATTAAATAAGATAAACCAAGTTTATTTTATAGTTCACCAGAAAAAAAGTTCATTGAACTAGTAGAAGGAACTAGGAAAATTTTTTTAATTTCAATTTAATTTTGTGTTTGAACTGGCATGTCCAAGAAAGTCTTCACGGTGTCCTCATTCATAACTGACGTAAGTTTCAGCAAATTCTTTAAAAAACCTAATTGGCGAACTAATAATTTCTTATGGCAGGGCATGGCAGCGAATGGTTTTAATAGATTATGTACCATTTTTGTAATTAATCTTATTAAATGGCGAAAATTAAACATCTTTCTTACAAAATGGCTATTGTAAAGATCAATAATAATAAATTTACACATGGTGTTAAAGACCTTCATAAAGCTGATTTATGAATGTTTTAAGCAAAACGATAGTTGCATCATGCTACTACAACCATGTCCTAGTACACTGTTTTGAAGAATACGATTATACGTCATTGTTGATAAATAAACTTACATAATTGTACAATTACGGAAGTTACCTCCTAAAGATAGTTTAGATGCAACGGAAACAGGAAAATTAAATTTTCTTTTTTTAATACTATTGTTTTGTCTACCAGTAAAACAAACCGCAATAAAATAGTAGTATACTTTTATCATCAAATAAATTTATCACGGGACTTTATTAAGTTTGTTTTTGGTTATTTTTAACTATTTGGACTTTATTCCATTATACGTATCAACGTATCTTTCCTTTTAAATCCCAAAATAGAATAATTAAACAGTTATAAAAACATGCTCTTATCCCTGAATTTTGAAAAAATGTTTGTTATATTTTTAGAATTTGGAATGACGGCACGCATGATAATAAAAATAAAATAAAGTTAAAGAGCTTAGGGGCGCATTCACTAAAGTTTTCTAAATTTAAAACAATCCTAAATTGACTATATTTCTTTAAATGTATAAAGAAAAACGTATTTAAGTGTTCTTTAATAGAACGAACGAAAACTATGTTTCCAACAACACACATAGGTTGCGCAATGGCTGATTAAAATTATATAAAGCAAAAATATAAATTATTAGCTTTTATTTATAGGGTTATAATAAATCTTAACAACCATTTTAGACAATCTATGAGTTAAACCGAGGCGAGGTCCAGTTTAAATCATAGATTGTCAAAAAGGGTCGTTTTATAATGTCAGGTTGATAGCAAAGTTCAGGTTAAGTGTGATGTACCTGGTTATAATTTAATATAATGTAACATAAGATAAGTTGTGACCAAGTTGATCGTTCTTAAATTGAAGTTTGTTGTCAATTCTACTTTATAAAACGACAATTTCTGACATTCTATGATTAAAACTGGACCTCGGTTTAAATGGACTAAGACCCTTTTATTCGATCCGAGGTCCAGTTTAAATCATAATTGACAAAAAGGGTCGTTTTATAATGTCAGGTTGATAGCAAAGTTCAGGTTAAGTGTGATGTACCTGGTTATAATTTAATATAATGTAACATAAGATAAGTTGTGACCAAGGTGATCATTCTTAAATTGAACTTTGTTGTCAATTCTACATTATAAAACGACCATTTCTTTGATTCTACAATCTGACGGACCTGACCTCAATTTAGTCAATTCAAACAGAGGTTCAAATTAACTCGTAGATGTCAGACATTGTCCTTTTATATAATGGAATTGACAACAAAGTTCAATTTAATAGTGATCACAACTTGTGTCAGTTTGAAGTTTGGAGAAAGTTATGTTTTTTGAATGACAGAAGAGTTTTGGACTTGCATTGTCTTTATTTGTTTTAAGTCACAACGTTTCAACTGGTAAGTATCTCCAGCCAGGTGATTATGATTAAAAAAAAATAAAGACAATGCAAGTCCAAAACTCTTCTGTCAGTCGTGGTCACAACTTGTTATGTTATGTTACATTATATTAAGTTATGACCAGGTAAATTACCTGTTATTTAAACTGATGTCTATAAATGGTCGTTTGATATGGGGATTGACAGCAAACTTCAATTTATTAGTGATAAACCTGATCATAACTTACGGTATGTTACATTACATTAAGTTATAATTAGATAAATTACTCTGTACTTCAATAAACTTTGCTGTCAATCTCACATTATAAAGCGACTATTTTTGATAATCTTTGATTTAAACTGGACCTTAAATTAAATCGACTATATAAAATTGAGTCTTAGGGTCAACATTTCGCCCAGACGACAGGCATTAAATAACATGATCGTTGATTACCTTAATGCTTTTTTAATATTGTTATTTGAGTGTTACTTTTTGTTTTGTTATCCATCGCTTAGTATGTATTATTTCATTATAATAGAACTAAATTTTAAATATCTAGACTTCAAATGACTGCGTAATGTAAATCGTATTGCGTAATTGCACACCCTATTTAATTAGCTGTTTAAAATCATTTATTACCAGCGTGATATACATTAATGCTGTCAGATAATTATAATTACCAAGATGTACATATATAATTTTTACTTCTTCGCACAAAATTATTTTTTTATCTAAGATTACTTGAAATGGCATTTAAACCAGTATATATCCATTTATATTTTGATTTTTGACTGAAAAAAAAATCCCTTAACGTTTAGTTATGAGTTTCCACCAACCTAAGGGTCTACCTACTCTTTTTGAGTTTTTCCATTTTCTGTCTATTGAAAAGTATAAAGATATAAAGTATAAAGAGTATAACTATTTAAGAAACATTGAAGTATTGGTCTACTTTTAAAATAATAACACTTCCACAGACAGTTTAAACGCTTCCTTATCAAGCTATTAACTCATCTTATATAGATATATTCCCTACTTTTAGATGCAATTATTATTTGTTTGTAATATCACATGTATAAGAATTTTTATATAATATGTAATTGACATGCACATCAAATTAAAATGTATTTATAATTTAATTGATTCTAGAAATGTATTAACGTCATTTGCTTTCGTTACAGATAAGATTCTAGTAAACAATGGATTTGTAATAGGAGAGTATGACGTGTTACACGACACACACACCGACAGTATTATTCAAAAACAGGATCACTTACAGTCCCTACCCAGGACAGACACCACCGAGTATATATTAAATTGGTTTAATAAGCAGTATAGCAACGAAAGTAACAATATTACCGAAAATTTTGCTAAAAGCTTTGGTAGCAGTACCAGTCCCGTATGTTCGGAAAGTTCCCTGGGAGAATCTGATGCTGATAAAGAAGCTAAACGATTTGATGCAAGATATATTACTTTTAGAAAGGTAAATAATAACGGTTAACAGAACTATATAATTTAAAGACCACTAATAACTAAATAGTCCCGCCTGCTTCGGTGGCCGCTTCACCTGGCTAATGGCTAGCATTCTAAAAACACTATAGTAAATTTCACGTACGTTTTTAATACTTTGACGTTTCTCTTGTTAAAGGCGTTGGCCAACATGTGAATCAAAAATTCCTTAATTCCGGTTAAAACGGTTTTTCCTCACGAACATTGGCTAGATTCATGAGAGATGGATATATAACTTACTTAATCAGCTAAGCCCGCCAAGAGATTATTGTTACAGAACCTGACATGGATGTGTATTTCTCTTACGCTTTTACCTTCGCATATCTCTTTTCGTACTTCATCAATCCGCGTGTCTTCTCTGCGTTCTTTCAATATCACAGAGCCGCATTCATTCGCTCACGTGTTGAATAATAAGTACAGTATTGTTGTTGTATTTGGTATAATTAGAGATCATTTTGCTGTTATTTAGTGCATAGACTTTCTGGTTATAAACTGATGAACTGTGTGTATCTGTGAAGTGTTCTTTTTATGAAAAAGCAAGTAAATATATTGTGTATTTGATAATTTACTATTACACGAACATCAGTCCGGCCCTAACAAAACCTTAAGTTCTTATAAAATAAATGTTACTAGAAATTACGTGTGTCATCAACCGCCATTAAAAGTTTACGTTAAATACACTATACTATGTTTTATAATCAAGTCAAACTCTGCCTTAGTCATTCGTCAAATTTTTTAATTGGGCCTTTTCAGAACTTGAAAAAATGAAATTTTCTATGGTTTTAAAATTTTTTACTGAGAAATTAAGTTATATATCTAGTATGGTTTGCTATTTCTTAGTCCCAAGAAGGTTTGAACAAACTAGCCTCATAGCGAATTTTAGCACCCCTAATGACAAATCTTTACCATTTCTACCAACAAAACCCAATATTTTAAAACTATTTTGAGAATTTCTCAAAACATGGTTGTTGTAACGCTCATCTAAATAAACTTCTTAATCACTTATCACGCTCTATGTTTAAGTTAATATGGTAAAATGTTGGACAAAATTTGGCCTTACTAATATTAAAATGAGGTGGGGAGTAATAGTTCTTTTATACGTTTTCAACAGCAGTGGATTTACCTTTATCTCCAGGTTTTGTTACACCTTGCCCCAATTGCGAGGGAAACTAAAATATATTATATTTAATCATAATTAATTCGACGTTAATATTCAATAGGGACAATTTTTTCCTGGTTATGAGTCAAGGTTCATATCAACGGATGAAAAACGTGTTAAAACTATTTACGAATGAATGATCGCAGTATACAGGAATCATTCATTGGTCAGTTTATTGAAGATAACTTAAGAAGTGGAAATACTTCAGACATAACTAATTCTAATATTTGAGATATGTGGAAACAATGGATATCGATGATAGTAGTTTGAAAGTGATGTCTACTATCACTACAGCAACTGATCTCCTCATTCTCCCCAGGGAGAATCAATATGTGTTTGCAGATCCATGCTATTTCATTGCTTAAAAGATGCTAACTGGTCGAAAATGTACCTACAGATGGTGCTAAACACTTATATCCTGTATAAAACATGACTACCTCACACTTATAATGTCTGCACCTATTATCTCTTTACAGGTCCATGCTATTTCATTTCAGTCATAGTTGCTAAGTACAGATGGTGCTAAACATACTGTATAAAATATTATTCCATACTTTGAACCTCTACACCTATTAGCTCTTTACAGATCAACGCTAAATACTGTCATCCTGCATTAAATGTTATTATCTCATACTTTGAACGTCTGCACCTATTTTGGACGCCAAAGATGGGGTTATGCGAGACAAGGCACGTCGAATTCCGTGTGTTATCAATAATCCAGCATGATTTGAAGTTTTTTATTGCAATAGCAAAGCATTAATTGCGATACTAAATATATTTTATCGTTTAAGTCGTGCAGTTCTAATTAAAAGTGAAATTTGCACAGATATTCATTATTTTTGTATTTTACGGGTTTTATAATGCCAATATTTTCAATTAATTAGTTTTGTAATAACATAATATCAAAACATGGTAGTACTGTTACAACAACCTCTTATCGTATAGTTGGATAGAATAACAAATTATTTAAAAGTTATCCATAATGCAACTAGATTTACATCCGCCTCATTGGAAAAATGGCGGGCTTTATTAGTTTTTCGCGAAAATTGTGCATCTTGCAAGAATCTGCTTCGAGATTATACGCAGAACGCGTTCCCTTGTAATAAATGATTGTAATTTTATTTTTTAGTTTTTGAAAAAAAGTATTCGAAAATGTTGTTTATTTTAATGCCGTCTATACACAGCTAAAAAAGAAGTATCAACTTAAGAATCACCCTGTATAAACTCTTTGTGATTTTAGACGGAACTGAACTTATACTCCAGGTCGAAGATTACTGTCAGTGAGTCATCGCTTTCATATCGAGAGTAGCGGGTTTATCGAAAATAAATATCTTTTCTATTAGAATTTTAAAAATGGTATCGCGTCAAAAAGACGCGGAAAATTGGACGCGCGACAAAAAGACGCGGACATTCAAACGCGATACAAAAGGACGCATCAACAAATGGACGCGGGGTCAATTGGACGCAAGGCTTTAGGACGTGGTCATAAGGACGCATATAATTTTGCTTTTTTAAAAATAAAATATTGTCATAATAACAACAAAAAAAGAATGATCAAAATAAATATATATATTTATTTTAAAATTTTTATTAAAAATGATACAATTAAATAGAGCTAACCTTATTTATTACATATTATATTTGCAACTGAAAATTGTGCGCGATTCCACGCAAGTATTCCAAAAGTGGTCGATTTGCATAGTTTGAAACGATTACTTTTATTCTCTTTGCCGTGTCTTAATACATTTTTTTAGAAGGTACCGTACATACGGCTATTAATTGCTTAACCTTTAAGCGATTTAAGCTTTCTTTCGTATAAGGTTAGCACTATTTAATTGCATCTTTTTTAATAAAAAAATTTTTTTTTGATCATTCTTTTTTTGTTGTTATAAGGCCAATAAATTGACAATATTTTATTTTTAAAAAAGCAAAATTATATGCGTCCTTATAACCACGTCCTAAAGCCTTGCGTCCAATTGACCCCGCGTCCAAATATCCGCAGCTTTTTGTCGCGCGTCCAAATTTCCGCGTCCTGTTGTCGTAGCTACTACTACACTGTAAAAATACACTAAAATTGTTTTCTCTAACTTCGTACAATACGTTGCACTCTATATTAAAGCGAAAACTCATGTATTCACATTTAAATGCTACAACATGGCATGGGCTCCCTCTTAAGCGACATTTAAATAAAATTAGGTAAACTTTTTTAATTTAGTTAAAAACCACCATCGTGAAAAGTTTTATTTTCAAAATTTTCAATTCAGTTTCGTATATCATTAAGCAGCAGTTGTATACTTTTAGGTCTACCGGAAGACCCGCAGTAAAGGAAGCTCGAAAAGTTCTCTAAAATCAAACGGACCTCAAGAAAGGACTATCTATGTTGATGTTAAAAACGACACCAAACAAACGTTTGACGAAACCACCTACTCTGACGCAAAGGACTTTACGCAGCTCAAAGAATATTCAAAGGAAAGTGGTATAGTCACTCTACCAAGCTCATTAAAAGATGTTAACACTTTCAGTACTAATGAGCCAGATATCTCCCAGAAATCTCTTAAGAAGCAAGAAAAGAGTAGCGATTACCTCACCTGTTCCCATAACAGTATTAATACTTTTGAAAAGAACATTTTTGAATTAACCGATGATCTTAGTAGTCTGAATCTGAATGGCAAGTCTGAAAACGCGTTTGTAATTCCTACTGCTTATGTCAAGGCTAGCAGCGTTAAATCTGATGAAGGAAACAGTAATGGAAGCAATGAACTAAGCTTTGTGAGCGTATCTGAAGTTTACAAATATGTTGATAAGGAACAAGGGGTCGTTTTATATGAAAGGAGGCTACTAAAAACACCAAGGTAAGATTATTACTTTATTTAATCAATTACTGAATCTGTATAGTTTATCTTCCGAAAAATAACCAACCGAAAGAATTCTTTGACCTTAGGATTATAAGTATTCTCCCCTCCTCTCAAAAGTATTTAAAAAAGTTTTATTTTTCTAAATTAACAATTATTTTAACAAAAAAAAAGGGTATACAGTACCGCTGCTGCTTTAGCCACTGTCACTACATACTTGAAGCTTATGACTCAGGTTTTTTTTCCGAGGGCCCGTCCGTGCGCCGGATGCACTTAGGCCAGGTTTGGCCCATTGTGCTCACCCTGTTTGGTTGTTACACCCACTCCGTGATCCTAGTTCCTTGCAATAGTTTGTGTAGGTCAACTGGGAAGAGGGTAAGGATGTCCTCTGGTTCAAGTTTTGATTGCCTGAGTGTTCATTGCCTCTTCCGATCTAGTGACTCGCAATAGCAAACTATGGGTTGTACAGTTTCTCTGTCTTGTCCGCATCATCTGCAGTCAAGGTCTCCATTGGACAATTGCATTCTGTGCAGATGGTTCTTGACATCCATGTGTCCTGTTAGAATTCCTGTAATGGTTCTCAACTGGTTCCTATTCATTTGAAGCAGCTGTTTCGTAAGTCTTATGTCTCGATCCTCAATGAAGCTTTTGCTATGGGCTAATCCCTGTCTGTTACTCCAGTGGATTTTGTGTTCATTCCTGATCCATCGCTTTATAGCATCTCGTGCGTTGTACCTTGGCACTCCGAGTGCCGGTTCTGGACCAATGAATGTTTTTTCGGAGCCTTTTCTCGCAAGTATATCGGTTTTTTCGTTTCCTGTAATACCTTCGTGGCCTGTTACCCACTGCAGTATTACTTTGTTTACTTTTGCCAGAGCCTATAGTTCCTCCTGACATTCCCACACCACTCTTGAGGTTACCTTATTGCATATTAGCGATCTAAGGGCTGCCTGACTGTCAGAATATATATTATATGGATCCGCCTATTGAGGTAAGCCCTCCTATTGTTTTCGTACGCACATTGCAATATGGCGGCAATATTTCTGCTTGGAACACTGTGGGAGACTCTCCCAGATAGAAAAACTAATTTTTCTCCGGTCTTACTCCGTGTACGACTCAGGTTTGACCAGTGTTCTAATACTGCTTGATTACTCTACGGCATTTGACACCATCAATCATAAATGATTAAGTGCTAAGTTAAAATATTATGGTTTGAACAACTCGTGATTACTCTTAATAAACTCCTACCTAAATGTAGTCAACACATTTTTCAGTTCAGAACAAACTCTCTTCCAGTATTGAAATTTTATCTGGGGTACCTCAAGGTTCCATTCTGGGGTCATTATTAAGTTTATTAAATTTTTGTAAACTGCAAACATATGCAGATGATACACAATTATACATTTCATTTTCCTTGCAATATATATTTAGAAGCATGTATAAATATGAATAATGATCTCAACACGATAGCGAAATTGTCTTTTAAGCATAATTTAAATGATAACATATAAAAAATCATGTGTTTTGGTGACAAACATGGCAAAGAAATTTTAAAACAAAACTTTAAGATATATTTAGTTAGTATTTCCAGAATTTGCGAAAAATTTAGGTATAATTTTAGATCAGACATGCGGTTTAGGGAACACCTTCAAATTATTATTTAAAAAAGCATATTCCAATTTGGGACTTAATTATTACAACAAACACATCTTGGATCAAAACACTAAAAATCAGTTGTGTGAATCCTTGGTACTCTCGCATTTCAATTATTGTGACTTTATTTATGGACCTAGTAACTTGCAGAGGTTGACAAAGCCAGAATATCAAAAAGTAAAATATCTTGTTTTCGGCTTATACAGGATGATTCCTAAGTTGATACTTCTTTTTTAGCTGTGTATAGAAGGCATTAAAATAAACAATATTTTCAAATACCTTTTTTCAAAAAAAAAACTTAAAAGTAGGCGAGATACAGAAGTAGAAAATCTAAGTGCGGGCCTGGTCATCAAAACGTAGCCTGCTATATGTTGTGTGTGCTATTTATGTTGTTTATCTTATCTCCTATTAGTCATGCAATTTACGGGTCGGTGGTGAGTTATTTGGCAATACGCTGCGGTGTGTTTTTCTGAAGCAAGTTAATTTTAAATCGGTGACACGTGAAAATGGTAAAATTTGAAAACAATGAACAATAGATATGGTACTAATTTACTGTGAGTGTCGTAAAAGTGCGGATGTTTCTTCGAGATTATACGCAGAACGCTTTCCCTTGCGGGCTCATCCTACACACTTAAGTTATCTTAATGTTATTCAACGGGCAAGTTAGGCAGAACCGTATTTGATCCATAATGTAATAAACAAATGTAAGTACCTTATTTTTAAGTTTTTTGAAAAAAGGTATTTTAAAATGTTATTTATGTTAACACCTTCTACAGGGTGGCCCATTTGTCTGACAAAGTAATATACCGTCTCTACTATTAAAGATATCAAAAAAAAGTTTTTATAAAAGTTGTGAGGTACAAAAAAATAAATGTTCTAAAATTATTTTTAAACATACAGGACGGTCCAAAAAAGTAGGAAAATAAAAATATACATTTTTTTAAATAGAACACCCTATATATTTTAGCATTTTTTGTTTCCTTAGAAAATTGTCCATATGACGCCATATTTAGTTTTTTAATTTTTTGCAACGTTGCCAAACAAAATGCAAAATTCTTAAAATTTTGGAAAAAACATGATAGTAAAAAATTACCTGTATTTCTCAATAAGAGTATCGAAAATCGAAAATTTTTTGTAATCTCTTAAGTTTAGGGATAGATAAACTGTCTTAAATCTTTAAGTACCAAAAATTTTGTACAGGGTGTTTTCTGTTGACATCCAAATATACAAAATTTTTAAATACAATAACTCTGTTTTTTCAAATGAAATACCCTATATTTATTAGGCTCATCTGATAGATATTGTAAGTATCTTTTATTATTATTAAGTCACACCTATACCTAAATTTACTAGTTTTGGCAATATTTCGATTTTCATTTAAATTTTGGTGAAAAAAACTATAATCTTTATTTTTCTAGTAAGCCATGACCAGCAAACTAAAAACAAATGTAATTAAATATTATCCAATATTAAAATAAATTGATAACCATAGTTAATTACGTATTTATTTAGTTTAATAAAATTTTGTTTTTATTACGCAACTTGATATTGAAAATAAGTTCACAAACATTATAAATATAAATATAATAATTATAAATATGGCAATATATTCAATTACATTTGTTTTGACTTTGCTAGTCATGGCTTACTAGAAAAATAAAAACTATAGTTTTTTTCACCAAAATTTAAATAAAAATCGAAATATTGCCAAAACTAGTAAATTTAGGTATAAGTATGACTTAACAATAATAAAAGATACTTACAATATCTATCAGACTAGCCTAATAAATATAGGGTGTTTCATTTGAAAAAACAGAGTTATTGTATTTGAAAATTTTGTATATTTGGATGTCAACAGAAAACACCCTGTACAAAATTTTCGGAACTTAAAGATTTAAGACAGTTTATCTATCCCTAAACTTAAGAGCTTACAAGAAATTTTCGATTTTCGATACTCTTATTGAGACATATAGGTAATTTTTTACTATCATGTTTTTTCCAAAATTTTAAGAATTTTGCATTTTGTTTGGCAACGTTGCAAAAAATTAAAAAACTAAATATTTCGTCATAGGGACAATTTTGTAAGGAAACAAAAAATGCTAAAATATATAGGGTGTTCCATTTAAAAAAATGTATATTTTTATTGTCCTACTTTTTTGGACCATCCTGTATGTTTAAAAATAATTTTAGAACATATATTTTTTTATACCTCACAACTTTTATAGAAACTTTTTTTTGATATCTTTAATAGTAGAGACGGTATATTACTTTGTCAGACAAATGGGCCACCCTGTATATACAGCTAAAATACAGTATCAACTTAGGAATCACCCTGTATATAGCATTAGAAAATTTCAACCAATTACTTATAAACTCAAAGAAGATAAATGTTTATTAATGGAAAACAGGAGATTGCAGCACTTAGGCGTTTTTACGTACAATTTCTTGTGGGGACTGCTGTACCACCATGCCATAAACGTAAATTTCAGCGTCATTCCACTATTCCTTCAAGAGTTACTAGGTTTAATGATAATTTTGTTCTACCATAACACAGAACTGCTGTTTTTAAAAAGTTTTATCTTTCAATCCGTTTCACTGTATAATTATTCGCCGCAAAGTTTTAAATTATTATATATAAATTAAAAGATTTTTTACTAAGCAAGCAGTAATATTAGTATTGTTTCTTAAACGGCAATAGTTTTAGACTTGCATTGTCTTTATTTGTTTTGAATCACTACGTTTCAATTGGTAAGTATCTCCAGTCGTCTTCAGGTGATTACTAAATAAGTATTTATACTAAGTAGGTGCAGTGACGCATAACTAGTGGGCGGAGTCATGCGTGTAACTCTTACGTGTTATACTTTATGCGTCACACATCTAGCTAGTATAAATAGAACACGTAAGAGTTACACACATGATTCCGCCCACTAGTTATGCGTCACTGCACCTACCTAGTATAAATAGAGCTGTAGTTACCATACTTATTTAGTATTCACCTGAAGACGACTGGAGATACTTGCCAGTTGAAACATTGTGATTCAAAACAAATAAAGACAATGCAAGTCCAAAACTCTACTGCCGTTCAAGAAACGTCATTGGCTCCAACCTTTAAACATACATTAGTATTGTTTGCCACGCGTCCTTTTGGAAGTTGCTCTGGTGCCTCATGGCCACTTTAATTACGATTTTTTTCCTGAGTTTCTATGCCCAGTAGTTTCCGACATATGACTGGTGGGCAGCCTTAATGAAACACCTTGCATAATAGGCATATAGATAACTAAACATATGCGCTAATGTGTGAATTGAGTTATTTTAAAGATAATGTTGGAGTTTAGACATTCTGACATTATTCATTTTTACGGTTCCCATAAACTTGACTATTTCGAGGCAAATTGCTGCCTCTAGGCGAAGGGTCCTGTACGCTAGTACCCCCTTATCTACTACCTTGTGTCCTATAGTTGCAACTATTTATCCTTTATTATATATTCCGCAATGAAAACAAATCATTATTTCTATTTATATTACTATCTTGAAATAACAAAAGTACCTAGTTTTCCCCAAACATATATAGTTATCGTAAACATCGACTTACACCATTAGAATTTAATTATTTTCTGATTACTAAGCTAATGTATTATCTATTGTCTATATTTAGCCACTAAATTGCACTCGAAACTTTAGTTTATTCTATAATTCGGTTCCGTTTGTTGGGACTGTCTCAGCTGTTAGGGCTATGCGTTTTTATATGTAATTCATAATGGATGACGTGTGTCTAAAATTTACTTTGCTTAGTTTAAAGGATAACAAAGATATCACAAAGTCATTTCACAGGTAACTATTTATTATATATTTTTGCATACCTACTTTTTACTAATTAATAATTGTTTTTATCAACTTTTTTTAATCTAATCTATGTAATATGCTACACTGCTTAAAAATTGCCTGTAGGAAACAATATTTTCTAAAATTAAAAAAAAAACAGTTCTCTGATTCAATGCATTAAGGATTTAGAGATCACATTACGATAGGGGGCCTTAAAAAGTTAAAAGTTGATAAACAACAGGATCTCGCTTGCTTAGAGTAACTGAATATTTTCTCAATATTCAAATTTTCTCATAATAGTACATTGTATACCTAGTAGCAAAAGCTGAACATTCCAGGGCGATCGTAAAGATTGTATGTCTAGCCGCAAACCGACACTGACAATACGGAGTCCGGGAATGTGGCTTTTTCTACGAGGTTCTGGACGGATAGAGGGTTAATTTTATTTTTGCGACAAAATTATTCCTACTGGTAAATTTAGATATTAACAATAACTATAAATTACTTTATTTAAACTTTTTTAAATCATATTACTGTTCCTTAATCTACCATACGCACTGTATGCAAATACCGGTTTCGTACAGCCGATTTCATACAATATTTTTTTTTTATCTCCGGCCTAAATTAAGATCTCTCGACCTGCGGTTTTCACCAGTTTTTTTCTTTTTTCATTTATTGTTTATTTAAATTAATATTTATATATATATATATATAGATATGATTCCATTTAAAATTTTTGAAAAAATTGAAAAAACTGGTGATTGAGCAAATAGCGACCTCTAGCGGCGATAGATATAACAAAATATAGTCATACTAAATATTAAATGTTACTATAGGATAAGCAAGCTCTTTCAATGAGACCCAGTTTGTTAAATTTGGTTAATGCAAACCAAAGTTATGAGTATTTCTTTCAAAAGAGGTTTCCTCTCCTCTCCTCAGTTTTTTTTTGCGAGTTAGATCAAAATGTTTTAAATCAAAGTTATACCGTATGTTTCAAGGAATAAGATAATTAATTTTTGACATACTTAACTTTATTTGGCATATTATCGATAAAAATCCTATAATCTTCTGACTCATATGTTAAACGCCTTCTTGCGGTAAATTTTGGAACTTTAAATAATTTCCAGTGATTTCTCCTTGTCGATTTTGTAGTTAATTTTTTTGTTGATAAATAGTTCCTGATATAAGCCGGCGAACTTGAAAATGAATTATATCTAAATATAAAAAAATCATTATACAGAGTTAATTTGCACCATGCACCAACTTTTGGCGTATTTAAATTTTAGTTGCAACTATTAAAAAAAAATACATTGTTTCGCACTTAATCGACCACACTTTATATAAAACTTATTTGATTCTTTTTATTAACTTAATAAAGTAAATAAAGATCATCAAACATTTTAATTAATAGCCATAATGCTAAATAAATGTGGTTGCTGCTACTACTCATACCGTAATAAACCCAAACGTTACCGTTATGTATTTTGTAATTATTTACAGTGAATACGCCAGGAGCGTCAAATCATCTGTACCCTCGTCAAGACTGTCATCATTGCCCGAAACCTTTGACTATGACACCGATACATTAAGAAAAGAGCTTACCACTCTGGGATTTAATCCGGGACCGATTACTTTAACTACCAAAAAAGTATATTTAAAGAAACTTCATCAGCTGAAAAAGTATCCTGCATTGATAAAGAGCCATGACAAGGAGACGAAAATAAGAGGTTTGTATTTATTATTTTTAAATCGGTTGTCAATCCCTCGGTAGCTTATATGCCCTTAGAAAATGTGAAAAAAATCATAATAAAGTTACTGGACCCTTACCTACTCCGTGGATTACGTTGTCGTAGTTACCTTTAAATAGATTACTATAATGTTTTTGAGTATTTTATAATAAGTAAAATTACCTGACATGGATAAGTAACAATAAAACCTGTTAGGCCATATTTAAATCTCGATCTCTAGTGTGTTAAAATATTTCTTCCTTTCAGTTTTTTTTTTTTAAATTCAAAGATTTAAGCTGGATTTATAAACTCGAAGTTCGCGTCTGCGCTAGAAGTTAAAACAGTGAAACTATAACAGCGGTTTATAAACTTTGTTAGCGTTAGCGTTAGCGCCGGCAGCCGTTCGACTTCAATGAACTTTAACTTTGTGTCGAAGGTGTTCGTATCGGTGACCAATAGTATTTTACTATTTGTATCACATCAAGTTGACAGCTGTTAAAACAACAATGTGTTGGGTTATATTAAAAATTAGGAAATTTAAACAGCGGTGGCGGGTGTGGGCAAAAGACACTGAGTAACCCGTTAAATTCCACCAACAATATAATTTCCTTATGTCAACCGCAGTCAAACAGGAACGACGCCAACTTCAAGTTTATAAGACGATGAACGCTGGCGACGCGCCAATGCCAGCGCGAGTTTATAAATCCAGCTTTAGTTGGAAAAGAATGACGTCACATCTTTTGTCAATACAAATAGTTGACAGCTTACATCAAAATTATTAACCTAAACATTTTGACGTTATTAATATTTTTTATTCGTACTTATTTATTTTATATTTTTATGTTTTTAATATTTGTCAGAAGATTCAGTGCAAAAGGTATGTTTGCATAAAATATTCATAGTAACCTTGCATTCGATTTTTTATTAGGTACTGATGATTATGTATTTTGGTTGAGCTTGGTTAAACGAGGAAAAAGCTTAAAATCAAAAATATATAAATGAAGCCAATTGCCACGCCCAAATTGATGCTTTTTGTAGCATGTAGTTTAAGGTATAGATTACGAATCTGAAAGCCATTTTCGTTGGAAACGTCTAGTTTTATCAGTACAGTTTTGTTTAAATGTTTTTGAAACTCCGTAGTTTTAGAAAAGGCATTCAGATTTAACTTAAACAATTTCGTCGCAGCCGCACTAATCCCGGATTCGTCAAAACGCCATTTTACAGAGCCCAGATAGCTGTCTTTTTCTACTCTTAAAATTCTTGAATTTAGAGAAATTTAGGAGAACGGAACCAATATGAAAAAAAAAATACCAGTTTATAATGTAATTGGATTCTTCTATCATTTTTTGCAAACGTGTAGGGTTGCAATGGAAAAGCTTACTACATTTTTTATTGCAGGCTTAGAATAGGGTTACTGTTTATTATATTTAATTTTTCAATGAAACTGCTTAGAAAATTGTTTGTTCAGCAAATGACACTTCACACAACTACTATACTAATATGATTTTCCTAACCTAAATGCGTATCTATATAATTAATCCATTTTGCGTTTGACAATAAGGAGAAGCAATTTAAGATTTACTTACTCGGGTACGGGGAGACGGTAGACAGCTCGATCGCCGATCAAACAAGGTGCATGTGACACGTCGTCAATGGAGGCCGATGAGCTGTGTCATTATAAGTGTGACAAAGACAGAGGAGTAGTGTGTTATTGCCTTTTCTCACCTTTTCGGCTGCATATTTAACGTACTCAGTAACACTCAAGGACAGCTATTTTTTTTAGATACTTGCATGCTTATATTTAGATATTGTATTATGAAATAAAAATAATTGAATGTGAATAACTTAATATACGTCCGTTAGTACTCACATTTATGTTTTTATGATTTATTATTAAAAACTTTTTTTTTCTTTCAGTTTATTCTCTGGAACTAGAAAAAACCCTTCGAAATTCAGAATGGCGCAATAACACAGTAGCTTTTAAGTCATTGGAAGAAGTATTAGTTAAACAATTTAGTAGTCCCGATCCATCAAGAAAATGGAGGGAAGGAGTGAATAAATCATCATTTACCTATCTTCTCTTGGATCCTAGGGTTACATGTAATCTACCTTACAGGGTTGATTCTCTGCAACCGTTGGAAGCCTGGCAGACATTTTTATCAGCCATCTTCTACGTGGGAAAAGGAAAACGATCAAGACCCTACCAACATCTATACGATGCAGTAGATTTATGGAAAAAAGGAGATTTCACTACAAGCAATAAAAAACTTCAAACAATTATCGACATCTGGAAAAGTGGTTGTGGAGTTATATGCCTCCATGTATATTTAAATATCATACCTGTAGAGGCGTATACTAGGGAAGCGGCAATGATTAGTGCAATAAAATTGGATAATTTAACCAATATTAAATCTGGAGAATTTTATGGGGTTTCGGCCACATGGCCTCAAAAACAAAAGCGAATGTTAGGCGTTTATTTGTTGCATAAGGCTATGATGATATTTTTGAACGAGGGTGAGAGGCAATTATGTCCTACTGATATTGATTAAGGACAACATTTGATATACACAATGTTTCTGATATGAATGCATTTTGTACGGTTTCATTGCCATAACAGTTAGAGTAGTCCGGGTGAGTCATTAAAATCGAGTGAATCAAATCGAAGAAAAATTGTCAAAGCAAAGCCTTATTTTTTATTTACAATAGATGTGCATAGTGTCCCAATTCCTAAAACTTTTTTTTTTATTTCAAAATTTGCAATGCAAAACTAATTTTATTCATACATTTAATAGATCTTTAAAAAGTACTTGGCACAATATTTTTTTATCAGCAAAGTATACATGAATATTCAAGTTTTGTAATATATCCATTTAGTGGACTTTAGCCGCTGCCGTAATATTTTTCACTACAGCCTTTTTAAAGTTAGAACTTTTTACAATAATTAAATATATTTATGACTAGCAGTAGAGTTTTGGACTTGCATTGTCTTTATTTGTTTAGAATCACTACGTTTCAACTGGTAAGTATCTCCAGTCGTCTTCAGGTGAATACAGTATTCACCTGAAGACGACTGGAGATACTTACCAGTTGAAACGTAGTGATTCTAAACAAATAAAGACAATGCAAGTCCAAAACTCTACTGCCGTTCAAGAAACGTCATTGTCTCCAACCTTTAAACAGATATTTATGACTACTTACCCGCCCAAAAAGACTAGGGCAATATGCCTGAAAAGAACTTTTTAAATAAAATAAATTTTTAAGGCATAAAATGTATAAAACTAAAAAAAATTATAATTCAAATTGACACTCAAAAAAACTATGTCATTCGGAACTCAGTGGACGAAGTGTCAAACCCCTTTCTATTAAATATATAGTTTACAACTCTTCGCTATAACACGTAGACACGACCAAGATACACTAACACCGGTATGTCATTGCGCATAAATTCTCTATCTCGCTCCATTATGACGTCAGTGCGAGCGTCCAACGCGCTTTATACGTGGATTCAAACAATAATGTCGGACGGCAGTAGTTTTGGACTGACATTGTCTTTATTTGTTTTAAATCACAACCTTTTAACTGATAAGCATCTCCAGTCGTCTTCACGTGAATACTGCATTCTTCAAATAATGTCGGGTTGTACAAAGATTTTTAATAATAATAATTAACTAACCAGCATCTTTGACGGTGACATATATGACATTTGCAGTAATATTTTTTTCACAATCACAGTGGCCAGGTTACTTAATTTTTAATTTCACTAATCAGGCAGCTTCGATTGTGAGTACATAATGCCTGTCGATGACATTTATGGCACAGTCAAATTTGCTGGTTAGTTAATTATTGTTAAAAATGTGCAACCTAACATACGACTTCATTTTATGCATTTTTTACAATCGCCCGGCAATGTGAGGTTAGCACCGTCGCCGGTGTGTGACGAAACGCGCGGAGGTTGTCAAATTTGGGTTCCTAATCGACATATAGTTGTGAGCACGACGTCTTGCGGAGCAGAATAATGCCAGGAAGACATTGAGTTATGTTTTTATTCGCCTTTATGATTATAGCAAATAAAGATGAGAAGTTGTAAGTCACGTGTCGTTGTATCGTTGAAGAATGACGTACAGGTAAAGATCTAACGGGATAACTGTATGTAAAGTTGGTTAATTAGGAAAAAATTCTACAGTTTGTAGCGCTATTCATTATCACACCAAATTGACACGAACAAACGTATAAGACAAACTAAACGTTTTAATTTTCATAATTACAATAAATATATTTCAATTTAAAATCTTTCGAGTGAATTTAAATTTTTTTTTATTTTCTTTTTTTTTGCTCTAGAAGACGGCAAAATATATTTAAACCTCTATGGTTTCTTCCTTATCATTAATATCGCTCTAGACAGGGTGATTTACGACGAGCGTGCGTTAAAACTTTTGGAAAAACTTCTAAAAATAATTCTTTTAAAACTTATTTATGTTTAATTATTTTTTTCGATGGCTTCTATTTAACTAAAATATTAGCATTTTTCTATCACTTCCAGTATCAGTTAACATTGTTATTTTAAATTGTATATGGTTATTTTTATTACAGTTTTAAACTTTCTAAACGTATTTTGTATAACATGTCAAACATCTAAACTGAATAGTTTTTGAAATATTAGCATTCGAAATGTGATGTTTTTGGTACTTTAACAGGCTGTAGCATTTTAATGGTGCCTCTTAGAAAAAAACGGCTTCCACATTCCAATCTTAAACCGGATGTGATTTTTTTTTTGAATGCGTAAAAAAGGAAAACCCAACATAGGAATGTACAAACCGTTAAGATGCTGTAGTCTGTTAAATTCCCATACTTGTCATTTTTTAAATGCCAATATCTCGAGAACTATTGAGGTCAGCCGTATGACCTGTTATACAAGATTTGTTTAGATTCTTCGGCAAAATATAATCAAAATAATTATATTATATTTAAAATATAATATATATATATATAACCGGATGTAAAAATATCAATATGTTAGTTAAAGAAGAACTATCAAAAACTATAAATTCCCAAAGTTTCAAGAAAATATATTTAGTAGTTTTTCAAGAGTTCTAATGGACGCTGGTCGCGAATCACGCTTATTTAACAATTGTTAAAAATTAATCGATGGTGGATGGTTTTTTAAAGGTTCATTTTTCAAAACTTATAAATTTTTTGAACAAAAATATCTGTAAATTTTTTCCTATTTATTCGACCTGCTCGATTTTATTATTTTGTGCATTTATGGGGGAACATGTATTTTTATTTTGAGTGATATCTAATTAGATTGTATATCATTATATTAATGGTAAATTCTTAATTGTTGATCAAAGTACAATTTTATTTTTTGACCAAAGTGCAGGGTTTTATATTAGAGCCGAGTGGTTCTTTTACAATATTGCATTATTTCAAAATCAAACTATGCTTTAGTTTGGAAAAATACTTATTTTAAATCTTAAAATTTCTAAAAAGAATTGTTATAAAATGATTTTGTAAGAAAATATATATTTTTAATTTTTTTAAAGAATAATGTTTTTATTTTTACTATGCCCTTCCGCCTACCAATCACCTTATCATAGAAATTCTAAACACGTATCATAACCTACTAAACTCAAATAAAATTGTCTTTTTTTTGTCTGGGCAAAAGCCCACATAGACATTACAGATAATGAAATAGCAGACACATTGGCAAAAGAGGCAACAAAGATAACAACAAGGCAACAAACTCCTGTAGATAATTTTAAAATACCTTACACAGAAATCATCAGTTAAGCAAGAGACAAAATGATAAAGAATTGGCAGGCGCAATATGAGCTCACAGAATGTATATTATAAAAATATGTTTAGCATAATACCAAAAAAACCATGGTACAACAACTCCAAAAATCGAAGTTTTATCAGGACCATATCCAGGCTTAGAAACGCGCATGCGCTATACCCAAAACATAAAAAGAAAATTCATGAAAATTGCGAGTGTGGTGAAATGGGAGATTGGGAGCATCATATTCTAGGATGCTCCAGATTAACAAATCACAGAAATACCCTATTCAATAATCTGCATAATATTGTGGGACAATACAAGCAACTTTGTTCCAGCATTTATTTCTCCAGCTTTTCAAATAAAGGAGTAGAGGAAAGATACATATTTTTTGGGCAAAAATTAGCAACTTCGGTTTGAGTCAACGGAAATTACACTGGACCACAAACTTTAGTTTATTTGTTGTATCTTGTTGCTTTTTTATTTCCCAAGAAATTAGTGACCATGAGGCGTAAGTCATTCCAAGGGTTTTTTTTCAAAATTATCAAAAGTGCTGTCAAAGTGTTCGTCTTCCAGAATATTTCAAATCTCTGGCCCAACAAAAATACCTCATTTAATTTTTCCCCTTCCTTGTTTAGGAAATTCTGATGCAGGCACTGAAAAACTGGCCCATCTTTATTCAGTACCTTAACAACGTTTTTCATAAGGCCCAATTTGATATGCAGGGGTTGCAACATTTTTTTGGAGTCTACTAATGGCAAATGTTGTACAGGGTGTCCCAAATCGAACCTCATTATGGGTATCTCGGAAACTATAATAGAGACAGCATCGGGTAAATGGTGGCATTTTATTCCCACTAATATCATAAAAAAAAAATGTAAGCTTTCTTTTTACTTATATATAATATTAGAAAAGAAATAAAATTTTTATTTTTTTAAATTTATCTGACCCATTTTAAACGATACAGAAAAACAAATACAACATTGTTAAAGCAACTTGGTTAGCTTTATACTACCGTGCTTTTAGAATTTCGCTTCAACGTTTCGTTTTTGTGAAACTGTTATTAACTTCAATTTTATAAATACGAACCTGCATATTTTATTTTTTTAAATCTACCTAGCCCTAAATTCAACCATCTATCACACTTAATAATGTTTATACGTTTCGATGTAATCTTTACATCATCAGATATTTGAAAATTATAAGTAAATGCGGCCCTGAAATTTATTTAAGGTATACTTGCATGCAACGGGATATGAGTACTATATTATATAGGAAACAAATTAAAAGATAAAAACCCAGTAACCGAAACAAGTAAAACACTTCTTTATATTAGCTGTTCAAATAAGTGTCCTTCCTGTCGAATGCATTCTTGAGTAAGCCTCCACTTTTCTAAAGCAGAAAACAGTTGATTAAAAAATAAAAAGATTACTCACCACATCTGTCAACATAATTAAGCCAAACAATCAAGTTTAAAGTTTTCGTCATAACCACCTTTGTTTTATTTCATGCTTTGTCACACTTTTTATTTAAAATTTTTGTTGATTTTCTAATTATCTGCTTTAGATATATTATTATGAAAAACTGCAAGCACTTTAAATGGCTTGAAATGCGAAATTTAATTACCAAGCATCTTTTATAAAGGGCTACCAATTACCGAGTAATGTTAAAAGTGCTTGCAAGCACTGTGCTCGAAGCACCTTCGAGACAATTACTGCCCAGCTCTGGTGTGGAGACGAAAATTCTTTAGATAATTTTATAATTATTAAATAAAATATTTTAATGGGTAGTAAAACAAAATGGCGTATTAACGTGTTCTACTTGTATACATTGTACATTATGTACATATCTCTCTAACCTAGCTTAATAATATTTTAATTAAATTAAATAATTATAATTTCTTCACTAACTTTAAGAATTAATGAAACCTTAAATCTCTATCAAGACAAAATTCACATTTTCTTATGCCACTTTCAACATAACTTTGTTCCTCCTGATGATGGTCGTTCCTACGTCCGGAACATCTAGAGGAAAATTATTTGATTCCTGAACATATTGGTGGAGAAAGACTTAATTGTCACATTTATGTTTAACTAACCACTCTCTACTTCAAGCATGGACTATTTTTTTTAACTTTTTTTTTGTGTAGTAACAGGGAGGTATTTTTATTATATATACAATTTTACATGTCTGTACTTTTTTTATGATAAAACACCTGCACTGTAGGAAAAATCCTTTAAGGCGCTCTGGGAGCGGTGCGAGTGCGAAAAAAGCGATTAACGTTGGTCTTGAAACGTTGAAGATTGTATTCATTGGGAAACACGACCTCAGGAAGATCATTCCACAAAGATGACGTTCTCCAGATGAAAGAATTCTTGAACAAAGAAGTTCGAGGAGTACTAAGCTGAACAACATATGGATGAGCGGCAGTGGTTCGCCGTGTATTTCTGTTTTGCATTGCTCTAGGTGGAATCAAGTGGGCAATGTCAGTCGAACACCTGCCATGGAAGTATCTGTAAAAGAGAGCCAAATCACCAACCTGTCTTCGATGCTCCAGGCTATCGAGAGTCTTGGTCAGCTCGGGGTCGCCGATCAGACAAACGGCTCTCCTTTGAATGGAATCCAGTAGCCGAAGGGTGTGCTTGGGTGCAGAGCTCCAGACATGAAAGCAATATTCTAATGATGGTCGAATCTGGGCTTTGTAGAGTGTCAAAAGTTGAGAGATGTGTACAACCTTTTGGTGTTGAAAAGTACACTAAGTTTCTATGCAGCTGCCTTGGCAATTGCGGCAACGTGATCATGCCAAGACAGATTACCTCCCAGATTGACCCCCAGCAAATTAATAGACGGTGCCAGGGGAATTGCGTGTCCTGCCATGACTATATCCGGTTCTGCAATGTTAACCTTTTTGGAGAAGACTGCTGCCTGGGTTTTCTTAGCATTAAATTCGACTTGGTTACTGTCACCCCAAGCCAAAATTTCTTCCAGGTCATTGTTGAGGCGCAATACTTCATGCTGCCTGCGAAGATGTGCGTCGGCAGCGGATGTTTGGGGAGTCAAGGTAAAAGATGAAACAAGTGTGCTGTCATCAGCAAAGCTATAAATTGGATTTTGGGTTTTCACTAGAAGGTCGTTAATATACAGTAAAAAGAGGGTAGGCGACAATATGGATCCTTGAGGAACACCGGCATTGATGGTGAAGGTGTCTGAGAGAAACCCGTCAATCGCCACTTGCAGAGAACGGTTCTTAAGGAAGCTGGTTAACCATAAACAAAATCCATTAGGCATACCGTAGGATCGCAATTTACTTAGAAGCCAAACACGATCAAAAGCCCTAGAGATGTCCAGTGTAACAGCTCGGGATTCTCCATGATGTTCGATGGTGTTGCTCCAAAGATGGGTGACATATGCCAGAAGGTCACCTGTTGATCTGGACTTACAAAACCGTATTGATGGTCGCTGATAATGTTAAGCCCTTCCAGATACTTTAGGAGTTGTTGGTTAATAGCTTTCTCCATTACTTTTGAAATTACTGAAAGCAATGCGACGGGTCGGTAGTTGCTTGGCAGGGTCTTTTTACCTTTCTTTGGAATGGTCTGGACACGCGCCGACTTCCAGCAGGATGGAAATATTCCTTTTGTGGGATAAGTTGAAAAGTCTACAAAATACTGGTGTAAGTTCATCGGCGCATGTCTTGAGAACAATGATAGGAATTTCGTCTGGACCAGAAGCTTTATTGACGTCGAGTCCTTTAAGAATCCGTTTAACAAGACGCTGACGGAACACGATTTCAGACATTTGCGATTGAACTGAGGGAATGTTGGGTGGTGGTTTTCCCTGAAAGTCTACAGTGGAATGCGAGGAAAACAGTTCAGCAAGTAGGTTTGCTTTATCCCCGGCTGTGGTTGCTATTGTGCCGTCGGAACGTGTTAGAGGTGGAATAGTTGACTTTGTAAAGTTTTGGCTGACGGCCTTAACGACTGATCAAAAGGACCTTGATCCGTTAGGACTGGCAAGAGGTTTGTTTTTGATTCTCTCGTTATGAGCTTCTTTGCTTTGGTCTATCATTTGCTTACATTGGTTTCGGGTGGTAACAAAGATGGCGCGATTTTCAGGAGTAGGGTTTTTACGCCACTGTCGGTAAACCAGGTTTTTAGATCTGACAGCACGCTCGCAATTCTTGCTAAACCAGGGCTTGCCGTTGGAAGGGCGCTTTTTGGAGAAAGGAATAAAGGCCTCCATGCTAGTTAGAATGACGTCGGAGACCTCCTTTGCACAGACAGATGGATCATCCGAAGAAAAGCATACGATTAGCCAGGGAAAGTTGCGAAAATGGTCCTTTAGGTCTTCCCACTTACCGTAATAGGAACTGGAAAGATAGTTTACTCAAATTCCTCGTATGCACTACAGTTTTTTTTATCAAATTTTAATAAGCGCTTTTTAGTTAAAGGAGACACAGAAATATAATGATTACATATTTTGTCCGCTACTGTACCTACCCAAACCTGTCCCGTGATGTCGTTACTAAAAAAAAATGATGGATGAAATGTTGTAGGAAGCTTATCGAAAAACGTAAAGAAACTAAAAAAAATTAGGTTTGTCCACTTTTATTTTTTAATATTTGTCATCACTTGTTTTTGTATAAATTTCTATCATTAAGACATAAGTACTTCATATGTATGTTATTATTTTTAGATTAGAAACTAATTTTTTTGGATTATATTAAGTATTTATTGTTTATTGTTGTTATTGCGACTGATTTAAAGATAATGAGTACATTCACACTAGCCCTAAAAAGACGCATTTTCCGAAGCATTTTTTAGGCATTATTTGATTTTTAATAACAGATAAGAATGGATCACAATGCCACCGTTCTAGAATACACAAGTGCACAGAGTATAAGAACAACCACTGTATTATTACTTGGACACAAAAGTAAACTTAAACGAAAAGTAAGCAGGTAAGCGTACGCAATTTATATTTTTGTACTTTAGAAATAATTAATTGTTTTTGTATTTTTCTTGAACCCAGCGACGTCGAATTTTCTAGAATTTATATAGGAAGCGAATATTTGCGATTTTTTTTCTGCATTTTTCCTTAGTCTAAATGAAAAGATATTGACGCAATATGAATTGTGCATCTCCTGAAGATGAACGTTTATACGTTCGAAACATGTAGAGTGAAATAAATATTTTTCCTTGAAATATATCCTAGTGAAGGTTGACTTTAAATATTATTTTTCTCCATTTATATTCTTTGCTGATAAAAAAATATCCTTTTATCTGAAACCTAAAATAGGTATAAAATTTCCAAAGTCAATTCATATAAAAAAAAGACTAATACTAATTAGTTTTTGTACCTTGGCTATTTGAAATTTTTATCGTAAGCACGACATTAGAAACTATTTCGTTTGCAGCTTGCTCCAGGACACAATAAGTTTAAAAGGATATTAATATGTTACATCCGTATTCACTAAAAGGTTTTAAATTTAGACCATTGAAATATCTAAATCTTATAGTCTCCCAGTTGTATTTTATTTATGGTATCTTTATGACATGCCATATGACGCTTTTGTGTTTGATTTTTTGTAATTAAATCGTTTTGCCGACCATTGAAATATTTAAATCTTATAGTCTCCCATTGTTTTTTTTATGGTATCTTTATGACATGCCATATGACGCTTTTGTGTTTGATTTTTTGTAATTAAATCGTTTCGCCGATAAATAATTTTACCGGAACAAATACAGTTTTAGTTCTATTAAAGTACGTACTAAAATAACTTTTTGTTTATAAATTAAAAAATATATTTACAAAACAAAAATTAGTTTACTGACGCTTGTCATTTTAAACCTAGAATTGTCAATTTAGGGCGGTTTTAATTTTAGAACCATTTAGTGAATACGGCTGTTAATGTTCTGTGTAGATACAAAAAGTAGTTTTTTTACAAGACAAGTAAAATATACTAACTGTCCGCACATTCTACTGATTTACAAAATGTTTATTTGTCATTAAATACGGTCTATTAAGAGTGCATCACCCCATGTAAATTAAAAACATGTTTGTTCTTCCGCTGTCAAAGTGGAACATAATTTACATTAGCTTAAAAGATATCGAAAGACGCTTTGTTATAATTCCGTTTTTCCTGGTTATTATAAATGGTACATTTTTTGCTTGACCTCAATCACCCTTAACATTTTTTCCAAAAAAGAAAATCGCCGGTTCATTGTATTCCCTCTTACCTCCCCCTTATTTCTTTACATTCTTTATAGCTAAGAGAATTACCTTGGAAGTCATAAAACATATTAAATAATTGGTTAACCCAGAAAAAATAAGCGTGAAAAATACAACAGCTTTTTTTACTGCACTGAAATAGATAGTCAATAGAAATAATAAAAAGATAATCATTCTAAAACTTTAATTTTACCTTATTTCCATGATATGAGATAATTTTTCAATTAACCTACTTACCTAAGTACTGATAGGAAGTTTTGTATTCATTAGGGTATATTTTTTAACTAACGTTTTATTATTAATTTATTACTTTAAAGAGTTATAGTTTTCTTTTTTTAGCAATGAAATTTTTATTGGCTTCCATTATATTTATATTCATTCTACAAAGAACGTGTAGTTTGGATAATGGTCTGGCACGCACGCCGCCCATGGGTTGGTTAACTTGGCAAAGATTCAGATGTTTAATAAATTGTACGCAATTTCCCACTGAATGTATAAGGTAAAAGTCTGATATTTTCAATAATAAAATAAGAGAACTGACTTTCTTGGCCATTTTTAGCATTTTCGAAGTATTCCAAATAATTTTAATATTCCACTTCGAAATACAAATTTTGGTCAAAATTCTCCTATTTGTAGAGCGACTCGTGCATACTAGGGACTTTCTTTAGGCATGGAAATGTTCGATATAAGTAGGGGACAGCTGGTCATAGTGGCCACATTTTTGGTTATTATTTTTTTTCTCAGCAACGAATGCTTTTAATGATACATATGACATAGGGTAAGAATGAATAGAGTTTCTACTACTTAAAAAAAATTATTAACGGAACAAAATGATATAAAAAATATATATTCTTAATTCTTTGGGAATATGAAAAAAGACCATTGTTTCCCACTGGCGGGTAACAGTGGCCACATATATGGGGTACACTGGCATCTAACTAAAAATAAATGAAACAACGTTTCAAAAGTGGTTATTACAGCACATTATAGCCGCTCAGATCAATACCGAACCTATAAGTGCTTTGTAATCTGGAGGTACCCCCAGTACTTAAAGGTGGCGGAAGAACGTTAACAATATCGTTGATTTTATTAGGTATTCACATAACTTAGCTTCTTCTTCATTAGCAAAAATCTTCCTGCACTCATTATTTGGTTTCATTTTTGGAAACAAAGGTTCATCCCTATTATTTTTATTCACTTCCCGGCATTTCCTAATATATCTACGTAATGTGGATCGTGGTATTTTGTAACGAGCGGCAGCAGATTTTGTTGATAAAACAATGTCTAATACGGATCTAACAGCTGCTTTCATATCATTTTCGTCAATTAATCCAATTGGGCTTCCTGTTGCGGGGCATCGTCAAAATTTTATAATCTAAAACCAATAAAACATGTCTGTATTGTCAAAGAAAAAATTGTTACACCTAAGAAAGAAACTAAATAGGTACAGGCGACACAGTGGCCACTCCAACAAAGTATACTAAGCAGTGGCTACTGTATCCCAACCCAGGCCTGGCCACTGTGTACAAACATAACCCCAAACAAGAAAATCCCCTATAAAATTTTCTTTGCAGTTTTCCCAATCCTCGCTTAAGTAATTTATTAGCTTAATATCTTAGCAATATTTTACATAAAACATAATATACAATATTCACTTAAAATTGGAATGTTACACAAAAGAAGACTCACCTGATTTTTACACGTGCTTCACAGTAAATAGAAATTAACGACAATATTAAGCTAGAGCAAATTAAAGAACTAAAGTAACGCAGATCCTGTTCTTTGTATAGTTTGGCTACTACCAGCTAGATGGTAGCGTATGTAATAAATGTGTTCGGAAATTATTTACAACTGGCCACTGTGTCGCGGTGGCTACTGTGACCCGCTCTCCCCTATCTATAATATAATAAGATTTAAAAAATATATCAGATCATTGTTATGAAGTTTTTCAATTTTTATAATTTTTTGTTTTTATAATTAAAAAATGTAATTCCCACTAGCCAATACCATAACGTGGATGCTTTATTAGGCTTAGTATCTGTTATTTTCTACTTGTAAATAAATAAACAAAACTTTAAACTTTTTTTAAAAGCAGTGTGTGGAACAAAGTTACAATTTAAGAACGTAATTTAATTCAGGCACTTGTAAATAAAATAATCACTCGAACACTTTGTTTGTATCTTTTAATACTTTAGTCTCCAAGAAGATATGTAGGTCATTAGATTTCCTTTTTTTTAATTGTTATGGTTGTATACCTACGTTTTTATCGTCCTTGGTTAATTTATCAAAAAATTATTAATTTAAACATGCTTTAAGGATGCCCATTTCTTTCCTGCTTTCAACTATATACTGGGTTCTGATAAAGAAACGGCCGTTTATATAGGGTGCTACAAATTCGTGAGCATACAAGAGGATCTCGAAAACGGTAGGTGATACGAAAATGGTTAAATTGAGGCAAGGTTGCGTGTTTTGGGGCTTAATAACTTGATGAACATTTTAAATATTACGAGCTTCGGAGATATCCGAAACAAAAACTAAATTTTTAGTTTTTAGTTTTTGTGCCTTTATTTTTGACTTGGGAAAAAACAAAAAACACTCTTTTATTGCCATTTTTTATGTTTTACAAGATAAAGTTATTAGTATTCAAATTCGACGTTTCGTTCTTTCGATACCAAACTCAAGTCAAATTTATATTAACACTGACCTGTTCTTTTAAATAAAGTTTTAGGGACTTATATTCTTAAGAAATTTAAAGGTTTGTGTGTATCACACTTTATCATTTGTTTTAAAAATGGCCTCCTAGATCAACTTTCCTTTGTTTTCTAAAATGTCCATACCTTTGATTAACAAGGTAAGTGGTAAAGAGTAGGCCATGGAAACATTAAAATGGTTCATTTTAACCTGCTTTATAATATAAAATTGACTTCCTTGAAAAAAAAAATGTATCCGTTAAGGCTATTTTATTATTTAGAAAAACGAAGCAGAATTTTTCGATTTTTTCAAAGGCAACCCATCTTTGTTTTATTATAATAAAATTCTGCATTTAATTTTTTTTCTAACGGTGTATCACAAGTTAATAATTATTTATTAGGTAATAGTATAAATTAACAAGAAATATCATAAAAGTAATTTCGAGACCCGTATAAGCCATGATATACATGTTAAGTATGCCGTGGAAAACAATTCATTTATTTGAATTTTCGTAATTTTATTTATTACCATTTGACATTTTGGTCTTGGCAGAAATATTTTTTGTGTTTTCCACGGCATACTAGACTGGTCTTGACAAAACTTCTTATGGCTTATATGGGCCTAGAAATTACATTTATGATATTTCTGGTTAATTACTACTATTACCTAATAAATAATTATTAACTTGTGATACACCGTTACAAAGAAAATTAAGTGAAGAATATTATTATAATAAATGAAAGATGGGTGGCCATTTGAAAAAATCGTAATATATTTTTTCTAAGAAAATACACTCTTTAAAGAAATGAATTTGATAAGTCAGAGCGATTCTTGATTAAGTGAGCGGTATTCTATAGAAAAAGCGGATCCGTTTCATTATCATAACCCTGTATATAAGCATATATTGTGGTACTTAACATTTTATTTTTATAGTGAACAGTTAATCAAACGTACTGCTGATAAGATGGTTTCTGATGGATATTTAGAAGCAGGTTACGAGTATATCATAGTTGATGATTGTTGGGAGGCAGAAACAAGGGATTCTGAAAACCGTCTTCAACCTGATCCAACTAGGTTTCCTAATGGAATCAAGGCATTAGCTGACTATGTAAGTTTTTTTGATCTATCTTTCAAAATAAATAGGACAAAACTCTAATGGCATTTGATATTGTGAGCAATTCTTTCTCCATTTGTATCTGACATGGACCAGCACTTTTATTGTCTAGTATTTGCATACCATTACATTTGCATTGGTCACCATTTGTTCAATGTTAAGATATCTGTCTTCTTAACATTATTTGCTTATGGCATCATGTCTATATATCCCATCGCATCGTTTCGTATTTTTTCCCCTCTGAAGATATTTTGTTTACTAGTTATACAGCTTACTACTTCTGTTGCAAAACTCTTTTCTTTATATTTGTTTCCATCTTATGTTCCACCCATTACTTCATTTGTATGGAGTTTTTTGAAGCTTCTTACTATTTACTCTTTTTATTACAGGTACACAAACTAGGTTTAAAATTTGGAATCTATGGGGATTATGGTACCCATACCTGTGGGGGATACCCTGGAAGTATAGACAATTTAGAATTAGACGCAAACACATTGGCGGAATGGGAAGTGGATTATTTTAAGTTTGACGGATGCTACGCAGAGAAGGAAGGAATGGAAGAAGGTAATTGAAATATATTATTATTCCTTACTTAATTATTGTTTCAATAATAATTAATTAATTTAACAAAAATATCTTGCTGAAAGCGTTTTTAAAATATTTATGTGAATTTTATTATCATTATATCTTTTTAAATCTTAACTTGATCCCTAGTTCATCAGACTGACAGAACTGACATGCTAGACTAATTACTTTAACTATCAATGCTAATAGGGAAGTTTCCCATCACAGTCTCATGGAAAAATAAAAATAAGTTAAAATAAATAAACCTTATTTTTTTTTAACGTAATAAGTGGGTTTAGATTTAAAAGTACTGTCAGTTTAAAGCTTATAGCAGCTTTTGTGTAATCACTTTAGTGCTTATAGTACTAAACCAATAATTTATTGTTTGTTGTCATAAAATGAGTTTTATTTATTCGCGCTTACTGTCATCTCAACTGTTAAATAGCTAATTTTTTTTGTTTTTCAGGATATGCAAAAATGTCTGGTTATTTAAATAATACTGGTCGTCCAATAGTATTTTCTTGTAGTTTTCCAGCCTATCTAGAACTCGAGGTAAATATTATTATATGAACGTAACTATGTTTTAAAATTAAACATAACATTAGTTTGGTTATTTTTACTTACTTATATTATATGGAATTCTGAATGTGGTGTGTGTCCGTGGTGTGGAAGTGTGCGAATGTTACTAATTAACACCTTCTTCATGTAGATTATGGTATATGTATATTGCTGTTATTATTAAAGCTGCAACGACGGAGTTTGGCAATTACAAGCAGCATAAGAATAATCCAAATTGCTGCCAACGGCCAGACATTTTTGCGAGCTATCTGTCATTGTGGTGTTGGTGGTTTTATTAAATTAGGATTCAACTTACTTACGGAATAGTGTTGTGTGGCGGATCCTTTTGAAAATATGGGTTTACACGGCATCATAAGCTATGTCACAAGGATTTTGGGCATTATTACATGTCACTGAGTACAACTGGTTGTTTTGAATTTTTAATTTAGACTTGTAAAAATGGGTACGCCTATGGTTCAAATAAAAATATTTCAGTTTTAGTTATTATTATTAAAAAGCCTACAAAACTTAAATTTAATAGTCTATTAACTTCATCTTCTTTTCTGCAGGCAAATTACTCCTTGGCCGTCGAGTACTGTAACCTGTGGAGGAATTACGGAGATATCCAGGATATATGGGACGATGTACAGGATATTGGTACTTGGTTTGCTGATAATCAAGATTTTCTTCGGCAGTATGCTGGACCGGGACATTGGAATGATCCAGATATGGTAAGTATATTAAATTTAATTTTTTAACTCTTGAAGATTGCATTAACACGAACCTAAAACTTATAGTGTTGTGTGAGTTTAGGACGAACAAAAACAGCCAGTGGCGTATTTAAGGGGGGGTGCCAGGCTGCAGCCCCCCCCCCCCCCCCCCCCCCCCGAGCCTAGGAGCTCGGGTCTAAAACTCTAATTGCTACCTAAGTTTTCGTCTCACGTTTGGACTCTTAATTTAAATTTTTAAATAATGTATTCTTGACTTAGATTACAAAGGTCTTGTAGGACACGTTTAATTTTTAAACTTTTCCTTCTAACAGTTCTGTTTTATATAGAGTTTAAGGTTTCAGGCGCACATCGTTTTAGTTATTGGTTTATGATGCAATTTTATGGGAAAACGAGTAAAAGGAATAACATTTTATAGTATTTTTCTTTTTTTCTTTTCCATTTTCCCTTTTTAGAGCTATTTTAAATCAACAAAAATAAAAACCAATGCAATAAAATATTTTTACATTTACACATATTTATTTTTAAAAAGAAAAATTAAAGTAAAAATTTTAATGAAACATTTTTTATGGAAGAAGTGTGATAATTTATAATAAAAAGAATAGTGCAGGAAGGAACGAGAATTCTTCATTATGAATATACAAAACGGCACTTAAGAAGGAATATTTCAAAACCTGAGCATTTGCACCAAAAACTGCTCTTAGATCTACGTTCCTAAAATACATGATTTCTAAAAAAATCATCAATTTTGGCGTGGTGAGCGATATTTACTTTATTTTTAATTATGAAAAACCGAGCCCGAAAAAAGACAACATTTACAAAAACAAATTTAATCCAACCATGCAGAGGGGGAGAGGTAATAATTTAATTTTCGAAATTTGATAGTAGTTAGGTGAATTTTAAACGAACTTTGGGCGTGGCCCCGAAAATGTTTCCCTGCGGCGTTTTCCGCCTTCTTCGCTAGGTACAATATCATGAAATACATGTAGTCCCGACTACCCCACTCTTCAGAAAAAATGCCATACTTACGCCCACTGAGCCACCCCCCCCCCAGCATATTTTCTGGCTACGCCACTGAAAACAGCCAACCTTCAACACAATCGTAGAGGGAAACGTTACTTTCCACACAGCAGTGCTGGAATACCTTTGATAACCATTAATTTTACAATTTTGTTACATTAATATTTTTCTACTCTCACATATTTGCTGTTTCCTTAACACTAAACTAATTGGATAAGTGGGTTATTTCGGTTAACTGGACGGATATAATTTCATATATATCTTAGTTACCATATGAAACTGACTAATCACAATGGTCAGTTACAAAGAAACAAAAATTTACACGTCGTTTTATGACACTTAACAAAAATGAGATTAAGAATATACTTCAAAAAGATGTAAATCTGTCAGAAAAATATGTTTTTTTTTTTTAATTTGAATCAAAACATTTGTGTTTTCATTTCTAGGATTAAAACTACTACCAAATTTAATGCATAAAATGTATATACCTACGCAGTGAACATTTCTACTTACCTTTGTCGGTTTTTTAGCATGCATTATATTTGTAACACTTAATTAAAAGTATTCATTATTTGCACAACTTTCTTCCCCACCCTGTATAACACTGAAGCGCGTGGGTTACATCATAGGCATACCACACTATTAATCTGCAAGGAACAGTCTTGTAATGTTGATTCTGACAGACCTGCTCTAATAAACTGGTTAAAAAACAATTTATTTAACTTTCTGGTGAGCAGTGAAAAGTTTAATTATTTTTATTAAATTTATTTTTGTCTTGTATACATTTCTTTTGTAGCTGATCATAGGAAATTTTGGATTGAGCTTGGAACAAAGTAAAAGCCAAATGACGATGTGGTGTATTTTAGCTGCTCCCTTAATAATGTCTGTAGATTTAGAACATATTCGACCAGAATTTAAAAGTATACTTTTAAACAAAGACGCTATAGGAATCAATCAGGACCCTTTAGGAATTCAGGGGAAACTTGTATCCAATGTGAGTTTTTCTAATACATTGAAACCTGACTGTTTATATTAATTGTGTGCGAAACAGTGTATCTTTGTTCGCTTGTACGATACTTAAAAAATATATATTTTATTACCGGGTGAGTCAACGATTGCGCGGAGCAATTTTATGGCTTGAAAATAAAATTTGTCGACAATAAGCTTTTGTGTTAAGGTATGGTTGGATATCAGGCACATTTTAAAAATATTTTGAATTATACAGGGTGCGCCCAAAAAGTAGGGTGTCAAAAAGGTAAATTTTTTTAAATGGAACACCCTATATATTGTATTATTTTCTGATTCCTCACAAAGTTTTACGCTTATTTCGTAAATGTGAAATGTCTAGAGTCAATAGTTTTTGAGATATTGAAGTTTAAAATATGGCATTTTCAGACTTTGACAGGCTGTAACATTGGAAAGGTTCATCTTAGAGTAAAATGGTTTTTACCTTCCTATCTTAATTTTTTATTCTCTATCTAAACGTTACCTACTATTTCCGGTTTAACATGTTAAACCGTTAAAACCGGTTTTTTGGTTTAACATGGTAAACCGGAGGTTGGTTTCTTTGGATTGAGAATAAAAAACTAAGATAGGGAGGTGAAAATCATTTTTCTCTAAGATGAACCGTTCCAATGCTACAGCCTGTCAAAGTCTGAAAATTCCATATTTTAACCGTCAATATCTCAAAAACTATTGAATTTAGACATATGACATTTACAAAATAGGCGTAGAATTTTGTGAGGAATCAGAAAATAATACAATATATAGGGTGTCCCATTTAACACACCTTACTTTTTGGGCGCACCCTGTATAATTCAAAATATTTTTAAAATGTGCCATATATCCAACCATACCTTAAGATAAAAGTTTATTGTCGACAAATTTTATCTCCAAGGCATAAAATTACTCCGCGCAATCGTTGACTCACCCGGTACCATTCCAAAATAAATACTTTTTTTGTAGGAAAGTGATATTATGCTTTGGAGCAAACCTTTACTTGGAACCAAAGAATCTCAAGGGTTCGCTCTAGGCGTGGTTAGTAACAGAACTGATGGATATTATTTTCCCTACAGTATTCCTTTTGCGAATTTTTTTGAAAATAAAAACACCAAATTTACAATAAAAGTAAGTGAAATAATATTATGCACATTGAGAAATGATTATGAAATATTTAAAAGTTGGTTAAGGCTTATACAGGGTGGCCCATTTGTCTGACAAAGTAATATACCGTCTCTACTATTAAAGATATCAAAAAAAAGTTTTTATAAAAGTTGTGAGGTACAAAAAAATATATGTTCTAAAATTATTTTTAAACATACAGGATGGTCCAAAAAAGTAGGACAATAAAAAGATATATTTTTTTAAATGGAACACCCTATATATTTTAGCATTTTTTGTTTCCTTACAAAATTGTCCATATGACGCCATATTTAGTTTTTTAATTTTTTGCAACGTTGCCAAACAAAATGCAAAATTCTTAAAATTTTGAAAAAAACATGATAGTAAAAAATTACCTCAATTTCTCAATAAGAGTATCGAAAAGCGAAAATTTCTGGTAAGCATCTTACCCGCATGCTTTCGTCATCATACCCATACATGAGGGCAAGATGACGAATTTGTCGTAAAAAAAAATTACAGTGAAGATAGCATGATAAGAAGCAAACTCTTGGGAATTTAAATTATCCTGAATGCTCTAAAATATGAAACAAAGTTTTAGGGCGAAATATGACGAAAAAAATAAAAATATATGCTTACTGTCGTCATCTTGCCCTTCCCCTATATTATATGCATAATACGAAGAATTCTAACCATAAAATATGTATCAAATTTAATACTTAATTAAGACAATTTCCAAATAAATTGCTTTGGAAATTGTTAAATTAGCCACACATTTTATAGTTTTTACAAAAAACAAATGAATAACTAAAATATTTAATTTTTATTTTTTTTATTTTAGGTATTCCGTATGAATGAGGCACAACTATTTCACTTCCGGTATAACCGGAAGTTTTGCAAAATTTGGCATTCAAATTATGCGTCCCTATTTCTAAACTTATTAGTTTTTAAGATATAAGCAATTAAAAGTTTAGGTACATTACCCAAGAAGCAACAATAATTTATTCATACTTTTATCTAAGGTAGCTATGGATCCCCGCATATATGTTTAATAATTTCAACTGTTTTATGACATTATGAAACATAGATGAAACATGAATAAACTAACCTATAAGTTGTTGCTTGTTGGATAATGTACCTAAACTTTTAATTGCTTATATCTTAAAAACTAATAAGTTTAGAAATAGGGAAGCATAAATAAAAAATAATCGAAAAGTAAGGTAATTTCGAAAATTAGAATTTATTAACAGAGGTCATTAAAGTGGAGAAATGGGTTTAAATGACAAATTTTACAAAACTTCGGGTAAATCGGAAGTGAAATAGTTGTGACTCATTCATACGGAACACCTAAAATGAAGTAATAAATAATATCAACTAAAATTTCCCAGCTTATTTCTTTAACAATGTAGGAGTACAAAGTCAAAATACCCATTTTCCATGGGATTGGGAAGGGGGGGGGGGGGGGGGGGGGTTGGCTCCCCTGTAGCCTGTAAGCCCTTTGGGAAATAAAGATGATAATTTGTGATACGTAATTTACTAAAAATTCACAAAACAGAAGCACTTAGAATCCCCTGTAATTTTTTAATTTGTATTAAATAAAACTACGGGAAAAATAAGGGAAGCGTACTAACATATGCTGTCACCCGGTATATATAAAAGTCCCTGGCCATATCTTAAGGATTTTTATTTCATTTTGTATATTTTAATGCAGGAGCTTTGATAATAAACAAAAACCCCAAACATATTTTTCTAATATGAATCCGCTACAATCATATTTACTATTCTCTAATTATGGTGTGAAAATTGTCTGATATGTATTTTTTACAGAATGTTTTTGAAGAAGATTATCACCTGCAAGGGAGAATATTTTCAGTAGAAGATGAGATTACAGTTCGTGTACCACCGACAGGTAAAAAAATATAATCAAATATTTATACACAGGCATAGAGAAACCAACCGATGTAAACATTTTATCGCTCATAATTTTGAACGCTCGTCCAAGAGAATATTTAGAAACGGGTACATTTTTAAAATTGAAAAAGTTTTATGCCCCGTAAAAATTTTTAAAAAATACCGAAACTATTGTTGACAATACAATATTTTAATAAATCATTCTCTGGTGATTAAAAAAAGCTATTCTTATCTCCAAAGATGTACAACTAGGTAGTAGCCACAGAAATTAATCGTGTAATATAATTTTAAATTTACAAATTAGAATTAAAAGAAACTATGATAAATAAAAAAATATTTATTTTTAAATTTAAATCTAAACATTTTTTCAGATAGAAATAAATAATAATATTAAGTAATAATAATTATAATAAATTAAATGGCCAACACACAGAACTAACATAACTATGAATCTGAATATACTAACCTGAATCAAGCTAATAGAACGACACCGCATTCTACATACCAACTCATGCACTGAAAGAATCAAACTCAGTAGAGCAGAAGGAGGACGGGGATTAATGGACATAAAAACACAACACAAATACAAAAACTAAGAAAATACTTCCAAGAAAAAACTTCACATAATTCAATAGTTAAATCTTAATAACAGCACACACCACTAAACCTAGGACAAAATACAATAACCAACGACAAGCAGACTCTAACAACAGAACAGACAAAAGAAAGTTTGTCACAAAAAACCCTACACGGCAAACACTACAACATCATGTAACACCAAAATATAGACAAACAACAATCATATAAATGGATAACCACAGGACAACTATTTTCAGAAACAGAAGGTTTTTTTCTAGAATGACAAGATAATGTAATAGCCACTAGAAACTACAGAAAACACATCATTAGACCCCATAGATACAGATATATCCAGAAGGTGCCACCAATTTAAAGAAACCATAGAACATATCACAGGAGGGCGTAAGATACTTGCAGGAACAAATTACACAAACAGACAATATCATAGCAAAAATAATATATCAGGAATAAGCTATAAAACACCATACTTATCCCATACCATGAATACACACCTGAAAGTATCCTTGAAAACAAAAAATAGAAACTATACTGGGATAGAACCCTGCATATAGATAAGACAATAATTATAAACACTAGACCGGGCATTACCATCTTTAACAAAAACGAAAATAAAACATATCTAATAGACATCGCAATACCAAATAATACAAACATAACACAGAACAAGAAAATATTACAAAGTACTAACCACTAGCTATTAAAATAAAAAAGATCTGGAAACAAGAAAATGTAACAACATCTAATAAGACTCCTCAAAACACTCGACCTCCAACCATTCATCCACACCCACATTCCAAAAACTGTATTACTTAAAACAGCAGCAAATTTCTGCAACAATACAATAATTAACAAGGGATTTAGTTACGACCTGTCACATGTTCTAACGTTAAAACCGCTAAAAGCGAGAAAACAGTAAAATAATAATAATTAATAATAATAAAGTATGTAAAATATTACAGTTTTGTGTTGTTATAGGTGCTGTCCTTCTTTTGCTAAAACCCATTCCATCAAAAGAATATTAACATAGCAAGTTGTTAAATGAGATGCTTAATACACACAAAAGACTTCATTATTTTAGTTAACTAAGTATTTATATTAATTATTATTTTAATAAAAACATTTTATATCATTTGTCTTTTTAAGATCCTATAAATCATATCGCAAACCAGACAAAAATTAAAAGCATTTACAGGGTGTTTGACATAGCTCGACCATTTTGTGACCACCAGTGTGATTTGAAGATTGTCTCGTACAACAAAAACATCGTCCCGTGAAAATTTAATGGAAATCGACTACATCAGTGATATTTCGTGCCCTCCACCGGAAATTGCACAAGCTGCAAAATCAAATAACTTTCAATTTGCTTCCAGAGAAGTAAAGAAGCAAGTATGAAAAGTAGTATGAACTATTCAGTAAATTGTGCATATCAAAAAAACCAAAACAGAAGATACCAAAAAATATTGTTACGAAAACACCGGTTGGAGAAAAAATTATATGTGTAATTCGAGCGCAAAGTGACATTGTCGCTTCCTCGAGATAGCTGCACTCCGCTGGGCGTCGCTCAAATTTCTCTCCCAGAGCGGCAATGCATCACTTTGCGCTCTAAATATACAAATAGCTATTTTATTTTATTACTATGACGCAAAGAAGTTACTTCAAACTTTCAATCTTTTATGAACATAGATTTTTATTATAGAATTTAACCAGAGGTTACTTGATGCTGATCTTAAAATTCACCAAAAGATTCTGGGTCACAGGAAACGAAAATAAACGAGCTATTGTCTTCGGTGTTAAAGAAGATAAGCCATTTAACTTTTCTATTGGCATTTTTATATAAACATGATTGCTTTGTTGTTTCCTATAATAACAGCAGGGATTTTGGACATTATTATTTCACATTACTGTTTTAAGCTACTTTTTTTGTCACAAGGTCACATTTGTTGCTCAAATTCAACGTTTCTACTAAAGGAATTGCTGAGAGACTGGCTCTTGGAGTTTCTTGCGAGGTTAACTATTTCTTTAATTTTTTTTTTTTCGGTACGTCTCGGTCTGTTAAATTTCTCATAAATCCTAATGGCCATTTAGCACCTGTCCCGTTGTGGATCAAAAAAGTTGTCTCATGATGGGGTCTATTGTGCACCTGAAAATAATAAATTTATTACATTCAAACCCCCCGAAAATAGGAGGAATTATCAGAATTGTAATAAAATCACCTTTTTAACTGGCAATAATAATGTCACGTGGGGAAGAATTAAAGGCGACAAGTCTCCATAACACCTACTTTATTATATAATATAAAACGACAGTTGAACGGTTACATAAAATTAGGTTTTACTTACAACATTATTAACTAGGGACGAGCTCTCTAGGGCAAAGGGCTGATGATTGGAACCGGACTCTGCGCTGCTACTGACCCAATATTACTCCTCTGGACCGAGTCGTATCTGCCCAAAAGGGTGTCGACCGAGTGGTTTCTAACCAAATGATCGGCTTGAATGGTGTTGACCAAACTGGTCGAGACCCGAATGGTCCCGACCCCGAATGGTCTTTTTTTTTCATAGTACCGGCCTGCTATTTATACCAATCAGTATTAATAAACTAACCCAGTTATTGATTGGTAACAAAATGCAAGCTCGGCAATATGCTTAGATAGCATTCTTGTAGTGTGCTTGTTTTAATAACAAATAATTGGGTCAGTAGGTATATTTAATATTAACTTTTTAAATAATAAAATTGAATTTTGGTTAAAAGAGGATATTCATATATGTCTATATATGACATATTCCCCGGGCCAAAAAAAGCTAGCCCCTAGCTTTAAATCTTTAAACTAAATAGACATATACACTTAACAATACAAAAAAAATATATACACTTTATAATACAAAAAATATGCCCTTAATCATACAAAAAAAAATATATACACACTTTATAATACAATCAAATATATACACTTTATAATACAAAAAATACGCCCTTTATAATACAATCAAATATATACACTTTATAATTATAATACCAACAAAAATATACACTGCTGGCTTTCTTTTAGGAAATAAGTTTTATTGCTACGATAGAGTTCCAACACGCTACCAGATTCTTCGAGCGCACACCTAACACAGTTTTGTCTTTCACACTCCCGCACACGGTTTCCGGTAATTCGTCCTTCGATTTCCCATGCAGGTTGTTGAAGGAGAATGCGATGCCGAGTCTACCCACATAACAGTTCATTGTTTCCGTGATACAGTTGGTTGTTTCGTGCTAAGGGTTGGTTCCATGCTCAGGGGATTGTTGGCTTAATCATCCCTGTATTTTAATAACACCAGCATCAAGAAGATTGATATCGGTGGCTGGTTTGTGTAGCTATGGATCTCCCTCCTCTTACGAGTGCGGCCACCGAACTCTTGGATTGGACCCAACTTGTACTGGTTGACTGCAGGGTTAAGCATTAGTACCATCAACGTACCGTACCGTGTGAGGCTTGGTGGGAGCATGTTTGGCATAACATGCTGGCTGCCAATCTGTGGGTGTTTTCCTTGCTCTGGGCTGGAAGGTGGAAGCGTGTGGACTCCATTGGTAACATGAAATAAAGAGAATGACCAGCAGTATATTCATAGTCAATGACAAGTAAATAATATAATAAATATTATTACACAAAAATTTTAATTTAAGACAGATTTTAACCTAACTAAGTTTCAGAAATAAAAGAAATTTTATACCAAACGATTTTTTCACCTCCTTTTCGATTATATAACAGATTTGATACATGAACCAGGTCCCCATAAAATTAGTGCTGAAGATGACACTCCAATAGTGTCGAAACATGTCCCCAAAAACAAGTTATTAAATATATAGTGGTGTGCGACAGACTTTCATTTAATTTAACAAGTGTTTAAAAAGTATCTAATGTTCTCCCAGATTAAAAAAAATGTATTTTACTTTGTTTTAACTTTCACCCTGTTATTACAATCTCCTAATATTTCTTTTACTTTGCTACGCAATTATTTAAGACAATCTATTTTTTGTGACTTGTTAATTCTACTCTTTACTCTTTATAACCTCTTTTATATTTCTTTCTCACTAACAATGGCAAAACCCTATTTTGCCTCGACGAACATTCAACTCAGTAATAAACTCTTTTTCCATGTCTCTTACATAATACCTCATATTTAGTATACCTAATACCTTTGATACATTTTATAGGCGAACATTCAGCTTTTTTAACATCTAGCCATCTTCCATGTTCCCCTACTTATTCAAAATATAATTCTTATGGTTAGGCAAGCATTCAACTTTTACGCATTTGAAAGTCATCTTCCATGCTCCCCTACTCATTTATTTTAAAATATAATTCTTATGTTTAGGCAGCATTCAACTTTTAAGCATTCAATCATTTGCAAGTCATCTTCCATGCTCCCCTACACTGAAATTATTTGAGTAGTAGAATTACTGCTACATAAGTCACGCTTGACTCGTAGGAACCAAATCAAAATTCCAAAACAACTACTCCTCTGGCTATATGCCTCGTCAGGTATTGGATATTATGGAATTTTACTTGTGCTCTCGCCCTGTATAATAATTTTATAGTTCAACAAGATTATGGACTAATCGAAATCCTTTATACGTATCGCATACATAAAACAACTAAAATTAACGTGGGTGAAAGTTTTTTTTTGTACATTTTTTAAAAATATTTAAAATTAATCATTATTATAGCGTATTATTTTAAATCGATTTTAACGTTTTAAATGTATAGAAAAAATTTATTTGGTAAATTTCTTTAGAGAACAGGAGATGCTTTATCCGGTATTTGTAATCCGGTAATTTACTTATTATTATACATTTTTAATATTAATCGGTCATGTTTTTAAAAAATATTATGTTTATATTATTAGATACAATAACAAATTATTTATTTAATATTTGATATATTTCTATACCAAGTGACCACAAAAGTTACAAATTTATATTAAGATAATTTATATTTTTATAATAAGATGGTGGCCATTTGGTTTTAACCAGTGCCATAAAACACACATACACACCATGTATCACATCATATCCCACATGCACACACGCACACACATTTAAATTACTTGCTATTTTCCTGGAAACCTGGATAAAAAATAATAAAGTTATAAGTGTCTAATTGCTTTGCACCACAGTCGCGTGATTTTGCCATTCTGTGGTGTGCTATAGTAGTTGTAGCGGGTACTTTTTTGTTTGTAAACCCAAGCGTAAAGCTCTATTTTTTGAAAAAAGTCAAAAGTAAGTAATAAATAGAATTGAGTCATCGAAATATACACTCTAATAATTTTGTTTACACAAAAAATAAATATAGGGCAAATTTTTCTTGCCTTTTGATTTGGAAGATGTTCGATCATAGGTACTTTGAATGTTTTAAGAGTTGCGATTGATCTACAGGGTGATTCCTAAGTTGATACTTCTTTTTTTAGCTGTGTATAGAAGGCACTAAAATAAACAACATTCTCAAATACCTTTTTTCAAAAAACTCAAAAATAAGGTAGGTAGGGGAACGTGGGGCAAAGTGGAATAGTTAGAACCAAAACAGCTCGCAAAAAAATATAAATGAAACAATGGTGTCCCAAATAACATATTTTACTTCTACATACTATTTAGTATCAAAAATGATGAAAAAACATACAAAAATATTATGACTAAACCAATGACCTATTTTTTTTAAAAAGCTTACAAATTTTCCACTTTGCCCCACATACGGGGCAAAGTAGAAAAATTCGTTTAATGCTAAAACATATTTAATATAAATTAGGAAAATCTTATTTTTCCGTGCCTAAGCATCTCATAAGTTTGGAGTCGGCCAATAACTTCTCGCAAGTAGATAAAACTTTCATCTCGTGTATCTGGAAACACGTAGATGTTGCACATATGTCGGTATTTACGCATATAAGAGACCAGAATATCATCGCCTTCAATGGCTTCAACCTGCGCTACAAACTTCTTCGTGTCACCTTTCTTATTTTGAAGTCCAACTAGTAGATAGTCATTTTTATTCAGATTTTCTAAAGTTACCTTTTCAGTTGATAGTTGTTCTATCGAAGAAATAATGACACCTTCGTCATCTCCTGAGGATAAAGAGTCATCGCATATTTCCTCTATGGATGATTCAGAAGTTGTAGACTCAATATCGTGCGCCTTCGATTTTTTTTGCTTGCAACTTAAAATAGGCTGCAGTTTTCTTTTTACATTTTTTGTCGCGATCTTAGGAGTCGAACTAGCAGCCTTAAGTTCCTCTAAATTTGGCGTAGTCGTAAGTATCGTAGTTTTTCCTCGTTTAAACTGTTTTCTTTGTTTTGGTTGTGCTTTCGGAAAAGGTATGATTTCGCTGGGTGAATAGTAGACATCTTCAATAGAAGACTGTGTGTGTGCAAACGAGCAGCCAGGTTGGGGCGACGACGGTTCGTTTCTGTTAATATTTTGTGCCTTAGAAATGATCGCCTTTTCTTCTTTATTTTGGACTGAACCCGAGTTATACTGAAGACCTGGAGGAGGAGTCTTTTGTTCTCTTTCCTGTTGAACAATAGTTAAGTTATTATTTTCTGGATCTTGGTCAGTAGTTTCTGCAGCCCTAAACATTTCTTCAGGAAATATTTCGGGATTGTAGGGCCATATTCCTGTATTTTTGAATCCACTTATAGCATTCTGCGCAGTTGCTGCACGCTGGAATGCTGCACCGAATATCGATCCAACGTCATGCACAGTAATAACTTGCCCAGGATGGTTTCTAAGCCAATTCTTTGCTTCTTGTTCGTAAAAGCAATTTAAGGGAAACATGAAAGAAACATCGGCAGGTTGCAACCTGTGTGAGGTATGTGGCGGTAAAACAAGAATATGGACATTATTTTCTCTTGCCATTTGGATTAAGGTCAAGTTTTTTGTATGTGTTGCGTGTCCATCCAAAATCAGGAGGACCGGATCATCGGGACTTGGTTTGGTATGTTTAAGAAAGTGAGTGAACCATATTGGCGCAAAAATGTTGGACTGCATCCATCCGGATGGATGGTACTCTACGATGGCATCTGGAGGCAGCCCTACCTCAAATAATGGGTTTCTTCTTACTCGAGGGCATATCATTAACGGTGGTAGGTGAAATCCCGCGGCATTAAAGCAGATTTCAGCAGTGACCAGAACTCCTCTTTCTGCTGATGACAAAACTCCTACCTGTTTCTTTCCCTTAAGTGATAAAATTTTTGACGGCTTATTAGGGACTGTAGATATCCCTGTCTCATCACAGTTGAAAATGCGACTGGCGGTAAACTTATATTTGTCCATTAATTCACCCAGTAACTTAAAAAATGTTGCTACATTAGGTTTATTAAAGGCTGATGCTCTAGCTGCTGAAGTATTTTCTGGTAAACGCAAGGATACATTTTGATTTCTATTTAAAAATCCATACACCCAGTCATATCCAGCTAAACGTGTTTCAGCATTAAAATTGTTACCAATCCTATTTTTTTCTGCATACTCGTAAGCTAAGGCTCTAAAGTCTCGCATGGTTAGTCCAAAAAGTTTACTCTCCATTAAAAGTATATAATTAGCCAATTCGCGTTCTTGGTCTACAGTAAAAACAGTTTTGTAGCGACCTAATGACTGTTTAGATGCATCACTAGCTGTTTTGCTTGTTCTTACACGCCTATGCAGGGTGCCAATGGGAACATTATATTTTTCGGAAGCAGTTTTGTAGCCACATGTACCATTTCGAATCTCGTTTATCGCCAACTTCATAGCTTCTTCTGTCCAGGAGTGCTGTTTACTCACTCTTTTATAGTTTCTCACCATTCTGAAAAAAAACATAGAAAAAATAGGTTAGGGGCAAAGTGGAAATGTTTTTCACTTTGCCCCAAATGTAGTATTCCACTATGCCCCATGTTTACATTAGTCAAAACAATTTATATCAAAATTCTTTTAAAACGCTTTTTCCATATTTGTCATTCTTACTGTTTAGAATTAAGGTTATCCTATCAGCTAACCATAAAATAAAAACATTTATTCGTTTTGTAAGTTAAATGCAGCACATTTGCTTACCTTAGGAGGTTATAATTTCCGTTAACGTAACTTGTTTTTATTAACCAACCGTACACGTTCGCTGATCTCAAGAAACTGACGCTATCCTATACGAGTGTGGCAACGATGGTATTGGTTTAACGCATTTAATCCTAGATGGCGCTAGTCTTACTATGAAATAATAATAAATTCCACTTTGCCCCGCTATTCCACTATGCCCCTTGCTCCTTACATTCATTTATTACACTATGGATCAAATACGGGTTTGCCCGTTGAATAACATTGGGTGTAGGATGAGCCCACAAGGAAAAGCGTTCTGCGCATAATCTCGAAGCAGCAGCCGCACTTTGACGACACTCACCGTAAATTAGCACCATATCTACTAGTTCATTGTTTTCAAATTTTACTGTTTTCTCGTGTCACCAATTTAAAATTAACTTGCTTAACCAATTGCATGACCAATAACAGATAAGACAAACAACATAAAGTATTGCAGGCTACGTTTTGATGACCAGGCCCGCACTTAGATTTTTTACTTCTGTATCTCACCTATTTTTAAGTTCTTTGAGAAAAGATATTTAAAAATGTTGTTTATTTTAATGCGTTCTATATACAGCAAAAAAAGAACTATCAACTTGGGAATCACCCTGTATTGTGATTTTATTATGACTTGATAACGATTTATTAAGTGTAGTTTTAATTGTATTGATAGTTGTACAGTGTGTTTCATTATGGCTGGCCACCGGGCCATATCTCGGAAACTACTGGGCATAAAAAAAAAATTTGTGGTAAGTGGCCATGAGAAAATTCTAAAAATAATTTTTAAGTTCCGCATTTTGCCGAATGCTGAAAGTAGGCCAAATTGAAAATTAATTATTAAAATTCTAAATTTTTCCGTAATTTCCCACATTAAGGTGTATATACCTTTGATCCCATTATTAGTAGGTACTGCATCATTTTGGTTTAAGGGGAATTGACGTACCGACCTCGATAAGGGTGGGGGAAGCTATTGAAAGTGTAATCTTTTAAATTGCTGTAACTCATAAACGACTTATCCGATTTTAGTAAAGTTAAGCTTTTTCGGGAGAGCAACGAAAGTACTTTTAATCGTATTCATTGGTACACGATAGTTCGTAATAAAATTGTTAGAGGGCGTAATTTGTACTAATAACAGTTTTTTAGATTTTATCCCGAAAACTAAAATCATACGGTATAACTATGACATCATAATAAGTTCAGGTGAATTTTAAATTTTTTTTTGAAAAATAAAATACCCGCCAATATATTCTACGTCAACCTATACCCATTTTTTTTCACCCACAGCTTGGTGCTACAAGATATTAAAATACGAACAAAATCTAGCCGTTTGTTTTCAAAATTCAAAAAATTATTAAGATTCTTTTTTTGGTTTTCATAATTTTTTAATAGTAGTATTTATTTAATCCGCCTATAAATTATTCAACATCCTGTACATATTTTATTTCTATATAAGTAAAAGAAAACTTAAGGCCTACTTTTTCATCAATAAAAAAAAATAAAAAAGTTGATAGTTTTTAAGAAACAAGGGAAAATTCCAAACAACGCATAAAATCTCCAAGTAACAAGTTGCCAACTTTAAAAGGCCATAACTCAAAAACTAGTCATAGGATTGGATTACGGCCAGGGACACTTTTAATCAGGACGTCTTTTTTTTTTACGGTTCGCCGACTACGTAGGCCATCTTGAACCGGTCATCGACCACAAATGTGATCTACCGACTGGGGAGTGTGAGACGGCACCTTCATTCTACGAGATATCCGATCTCATCCGGCCTGTCCGGCGTGAATAGGATGACTAGGTGTCGATTCATTTTACACTCTTCCCTGAGGCAAGAGCACGCCGTGTTCCCGAGCGGTCACCCGCCCAAGTACTAACCGCGCTCGACACCGCTTAACTTCGGTGATCTGCGGGAACCGGTGCTTAATATGTCGACAGGCCCTTGCCCTCAATCAGGACGTCAAGATCTATGAAATACTAAAAATTCAGAAAAATTAGCCGAAAGCCATTTCCCATATGGAGGGGTCCTTTAATATACTTTCCGATTACGATGTCATAGTTTATGAGGTATGATTTAAGTTTTATGGATAAAATCAAAAAAAAAAATATTATTATTACAAATAACTGTAAAACAAACGAAGATATTGAACTGCGGTCTTCACACTTTTTCTTGTACTTTTCGATTATGATATCATAGTTATACCGTATGATTTAAGTTTTCGGGATAAAATCAACAAAACTGTTATTATTACAAATAACTTTAAAACAAAAGAAGATATTGAATTGCGGTCTTCACATTTTTTCTTACATTTTAATGTACTTCGAAGAAATCGTCCATTTTTACTCAAAGAGACCTGATAATTGATATTTTGTAAGAAAAAAGACACAAAGTCTCGGCCTCAAAAATTTTTAAAAATTTTTTTAGTATAGTTTTGTTGCTGTGCTGTAATGTACTCATGTTTGTTTTAAGACAATTTTAAAATGTTTTGACTGTTTATAAGGTCTGATGATGCCAGTTTGAGGCGAAACATGTTACATTAAAAAAAAAAAAAAAAAAAAAAAAAAAAATTTTTGAGGCCGAGACTTTGTGTCTTTTTTCTTACAAAATATTTTAATGTACGTTCGGATTATGATGTCATAGTTATACCGTATGATTTGAGTTTTCGGGATAAAATCAGAAAAGCTGTTTTATTATCACAAATGGCTCCCTTAAGCAATTAAATTACGAATTATCGTGTATTCAATGGATATGACAGTTAAAAGTACTTACACCATAGACCCATCGAAACGCGCCTCGGAATTTTAAAAAATATAACGACTTGCACTTGTCTCAAGATAACCCACCATCCCCCATTTTGAATTTACAGTGTAATTAAAATAAATCCCATTTTATTTTAATTTAATTCAATTCTAAAAACACTTAAACATGTATAACTTAACTGTTTCGATATCATCAATGAATATTGAATCAATAATAATGATGTTATCTACGTTAAAAGAACCAGATTCCTCTAATCACAGCTGGTTGAACCGTTATCAATTAACTATCCCGTCCAAAATATAAACACACTTAAATTAAGATCAAGGAGTATTATCAGTCATTTGTAAAATACTGTGGTTGAACGAGTAGTTCAGCGTGCCAAGCGTTAAATTAAGGTTAATTGTGCAAAAATATTTTTTTAAGGTATGACCATGCATTGCAATTTAAAATAAGACAAGAATAAAAATGTTCTTTACAATTTAATTCAACAGAACTTCTGACTTGCTTATTTTTGTTTTATTTAAGAGTATTGATGCAAAAGAATTTGTCTACATATATGCATGTATTAGATTTACTTCTGTGATATTATTATAAGTATATATATTTTTCGAAAATTGGGGAAAATATGGGGCAATTATTTGTACACAAAATAAGCTTGATGCCACACTATACAGAGGATGCTACAAATTCGTGTGCGTTCAATCCCCAGAACGGTCAGAGATACGAAGATGGTTAAATTAAGGCAAAAACAAAAATCTCTATTTAATATTTGTTTTTTTATGTTCTACAAGATTGTTATTAATTTTCGTTTTTAAAGTATCATCCTCAAGTCAACGTTTTTAAATACGGACCAGACATTTTAAATACAGTTTTAGAGACTTCTAAGCTTTAGAAATTTATTACAATTTAAAGAGTTATGAAGTTTTAACGTTTTGTCATCTAACAACACATTTTTTCAAATAATCTTTTTATATGATTACGGCCCTGAACATTTAGAGCCAAACTAAAAAAATAATTCTGATTCAAAGAATCTGTCTATTTTTACTCTAAGAGGTATGATATTTGATATTTTGTAGGGAAAAAGACCCAAAGTCTCGACCTCAAATATATTTCTGTTTGTTTATGTTTGTAACAAATTTCGTCTGAACTAGCATCACAGATCTTATAAACAGTAAAAAAAAATTGAAATTGTTTTTAAAATAAACATAAGCGCATCACAGTAGCATAACTAAAACACTCCAGTTACCTTTTTTTCACTCGGAAGCATTAACCATAGCTAATAGAAAATATAACTACTTCTTATGTCTTAAAAACTTACTTACTTCCTAGAGTATTGTTACAGTAAATTTTATTGAAATAATAAACGGCCTAAAAACTATAGCTTTCTGTAATACAATTTTAATATTTAAGTAATCCTCAAAATAATTACCAGGGCCTTAATAGTTAAGAAAGGATAATTTGAAACACTAATGATTTGTTATTTGATGACAAAACGTTAATTTAAATAAATTTTAAAATCCTTTAAATTGTATTAAAAATTTCTAAACCTTAGAAGTCCCGAAAACTGTATTTAAATTTCCCGGTCCATATTTAAAAAAATTGACTTGAAGTTGGTATCTAAAGAACGAAACGCCAAATTTGAAAAATAATACCGTCATCTCGTAGAACATAAAAACGGCTATGTTAGAGGGTTTTTTGTTTTTTTTTCCAAAGTCAAAAATAAAAGCACAAAAAATTAAAAACCAAAAATAAAAATTTCGGCTTTCTTCGGATATCTTTAAAGGTATTCGGAATATTAACAATTTTCTTTCACCAAATCATTAAGCCCCAAAATACGCAATTTTGCCTCAATTTGACCATCTTTGTATCTCTTACCGTTTTCGAGATCCCCTGTAGGCACACGATCACACGAATTAGTAGCACCCTGTATAGGACATGTAAAATAAAGTTTTGATTGTACTGTCTAGAGTGCCTTGAAAAACAAAACCGTATAAATATTAACATATATTTTAACGGACACTAAACTCCACTATTTTATTTATTTATTTCTTACACGGCGATTACGGATTAGTGCTGCATACCAGTGGGCGACTGCAGCGCGATCTAGATCTGAATCTACAAAACCGTAGAGATGTGTAGAAAAGCGCAAATAATGTTTCCTATAGTGGATGGGTGGCCTATCAGTGTTTGATTTATTTATAGTTCTATGACTTCTATGTTTTCACGTTAGACGGCTATCTTTTGCATTGAGTTCATTCCAGCAGATGGCGATACTAGGTTTTCACCATATTTTTATTCGTAAAAATATCTTGAAAACATATTTTCACTATAGTGGGAATTATTGCTTACAGCACACAGGTTATGACGTTCTGATAAGTCCCAACAAGGACGAAACAGCCTGTCATCGGCTACCTGAGCCCCAGCCCATGCAGGGAACCAATTACCTTTGGCGCACTACTCTATCCACTTGCCGCTAAGTTTCTTTCTATAATGAACATAGAAAATTAAACACAGTTATTGGCCGTCAATTATTTATGAAACATTGATAAAATTTAAGGATACATTACATTAACCTAAAATAGGTACCTATTTTATAGAAAACCAGCCATCGATAAAACCTTATTTAACAATTATAATGTTCTAGTACATCATTATATTTACCCACAGAATCTGCACTGTAAATAAAAAAACAACAACAAAGCTACAGACTGAAAAAGAATTTGCAACAATGCGAGGTTAGAACCGTAAATACATATCGACCCTCGAATTTCTTATCGGTATACCTATGTACATTTTTATTGAATTTACAATCTACGCTTGTTATTTAGCTGAAAAGGTTGCTTGCTGTTGCAAAGCCAACAACTGCTTGGTTTAACTCAGTTTTTTTTAAAAATTGGAATAAAAAAATAATTTTAGCTCTAGTGTTTACAACCCACATTAATTTAACGTCTCTGCGACACTGTTGGATGTACCTATAGTTCACAAACTTTTTTGTTTTTAGGATGTACTTGATAATACAGATACTTTTTTTGGCTTGGCTATCGACTTCAAACATAGATTGTCTGGAAAATGGATTGGCACGAACTCCACCTATGGGTTGGATGCACTGGCAGAGATTTCGTTGTGTAGTTGATTGTGAAGCTTATCCAGATGATTGTATTAGGTAAGTCAAAGGATGAAATATAAAAGCTTATTCTTAAATGTAATCGTTCACACCTATTAGCGGTGAGATAAATTGAACTAGCTCATTTTTTTAAAACTTAGTTTTTTGTTTACCAACGATTTAAAATACATGTTTAGCTCGCGCGTTACGTCTCTGAGAGTAGAGTTTGCTACTGATGGGCGATGAGTGGGCGACCGAGATGATTATAGGTTCGACTTAGAAATATAGTAAAAGTTGAACTTTCGTTTAAAAAAGAACTAATTGTTATTGAAAAATTATTTAAAGAAAAGTTGCTTAGAATTAATTACAGAATATTGCAAAATCAATATAGGTACAGGGTGATTCCTAAGTTGATACTTCTTTTTAAGCTGTGTATGGACGGCATTAAAATAAACAACATTTTTCAATACCCTTTTTAAAAAAATTTAAAAATAGGCGAAATACAGAAGTAAAAAATCTAAATGCGGGCCTGGACATCAAACTATACTTCATGCATGTTGTTTGTCTTATTAGTCATGAAATTTACGGGTAGGTGGTCAGTTATTTGGCAATCCGCTGCGGTGTGTTTTTCTGAAGCAAGTTAATTTTAAACTGGTGAAACGTGAAAATGGTAAAATTTGAAAACAATGAACTAGTAGATAATATGGTGCTAATTTACGGCGAGTGTCGTCAAAGTGCGGCTGCTGCTTCGAGATTATGTTTAAGTTAGGCAGAACCGTACTTGTTCCATAGTGTAATAAATGAATGTAAGTACCTTATTTTTGAGTTTTTTGAAAAAAGGTATTTGAAAATGTTGTTTATTTTAATTTCTTCTATACACATCTAAAAAAGAAGTGTCAACTTAGGAATCACCCTGTAGTATTACTAAATTAAAAAATAAATGACTAAATGATAAACCAAAAGGACTTTCCAATATTCTATGTTTAATTTCTAAAAAATTTTATATACATTTTTTTCTTAAACAATTAATAAACCCGTAAAAAGAAATCTCGTGTACGTAGTTCTCTTAAAATATAATTTTTTTTGAACCGCCCGGGCCCGTGAATTTTTTTATTTTTGCTGAGTTTGTTTAAGGTAATTTTATGTATAAAGGTTGTCCCAATAACAAAAATTTAACATGTGCTCCAGATTGCCACGGAATACAATAAAGACATTTTTCTTTACTCTTATGTTACCTAAATTCAACCACCATAAAATAACGTTTTAACATCAACGCTTTATTTATTTTCTAAATTACAATGTAGTATAAATAATTTTTGCGAGATGCGTTAAGATAAAATTACAAGACAACCATCACGGTCGGTTTGACAACCACGAATTTTATGTACAATGTTCATTCTTTATGTCATGTGGCTGTTATTTAATTTTATAAAATAATGTTCATTTTGTATAAAAAATTCTTATATCTTTATAATTTAATTTCTATATAGTGTTTTTTTTATTTGCTATTTTTTTTTATAAGGTTTAATAAAAAATAAGTCTACCTAGCTAATACTATTTACATAATGCACGCCTTTGTCACACCATTTTCAATGTTTGTGAATGGATAATAATAGGCAAAACCCATTAATTGACCCAAACCTGGGTGGTGCTATACCTGCACTGGATGAAAATAAAGAATTTTGCAATGAAATCAATGCCAAATAATTAAAGTGGCTTAAATATTCGTTGGGTCATTCTGTAATCCCTTTGAGATTTTATTACTCAACACCTTTCTGGAATAGATTATAGTCGTGCAGGGTCGGCATCGTTTAAAAAAATCCTGTTGTTTTTATCATTAATTAAATTAATTATTTTGTGGCTTTGTAATTTCAAAAAAATTATTTTTGTTGAATCTAATTTTAATGAAATTGACATATGCCGTAAAACGGTATTCATTTTTTAATAGTATATTACGTATTAAGTGTAGTAAAAAGCATATTACGCACGTATGGTAAAGCAATTACACGAGTGCTTTATAACACGCAATACGTACTATACTTTTTCTACGATTCTTACTAATAAATTAAAGATCGGTTTATAATTTATATAGGATCGATTTGAACTTCAAATCTCCAATAATGACAATGTCACTGTCAAATATTGCAAACGCATGATAGATAAATGTCACGATTTGAGTGGTTCAAGGCTAATTTGATTGTTATACTAGGCATCATAACGCAGAGTTGTGCGTTTTTACTCTTTCTTCTAGAGTGAACTGTACGTAAAACAATGTTTACTAATATATGAGTAAAAAAATAAATTTTATCTCTGTATTTAAAACAATGCTTTAAATAAAAATGCATTCTAATGATAAGTATTATTTCCACACCAAACGGTAATACCCACTTTTTAATAATAACTTGCTGGGTATACAGGGTGGCCCATTTGTCTGACAAAGTAATATACCGTCTCTACTATTAAAGATATCAAAAAAAAGTTTTTATAAAAGTTGTGAGGTATAAAAAAATATATGTTCTAAAATTATTTTTAAATACACAGGATGGTCCAAAAAAGTAGGACAATAAAAAGATACATTTTTTTAAATAGAACACCCTATATATTTAAGCATTTTTTGTTTCCTTACAAAATTGTCCATATGACGCCATATTTAGTTTTTTAATTTTTTGCAACGTTGCCAAACAAAATGCAAAATTCTTAAAATTTTGGAAAAAACATGATAGTAAAAAATTACCTGTATTTCTCAATAAAAGTATCGAAAATGGAAAATTTCTTGTAAGCTCTTAAGTTTAGGGATAGATAAACTGTCTTAAATCTTTAAGTACCGAAAATTTTGTACAGGGTGTTTTCTGTTGACCTCCAAATATACAAAATTTTAAAATAAAATAACTCCGTTTTTTCAAATGAAACACCCTATATTTATTAGGCTCATCTGATAGATATTGTAAGTATCTTTTATTATTGTTAAGTCATACCTATACCTAAATTTACTAGTTTTGGCAATATTTCGATTTTTATTTAAATTTTGGTGAAAAAAACTATAATTTTTATTTTTCTAGTAAGCCATGACCAGCAAACTGAAAACAAATGTAATTAAATATTATCCCATATTAAAATAAATTGATAACCATAGTTAGTTACGTATTTATTTAATTTAATAAAATTTTGTTTCTATTACGCAACTGGATATTGAAAATAAGTTTACAAACATTATAAATATAAATATAATAATTATAAATATGACATTATATTCAATTACATTTGTTTTGACTTTGCTGGTCATGTCTTACCAGAAAAATAAAAACTATAGTTTTTTTCACCAAAATCTAAATAAAAATCGAAATATTGCCAAAACTAATAAATTTAGGTATAGGTATTACTTAACAATAATAAAAGATACTTACAATATCTATCAGACGAGCCTAATAAATATAGGGTGTTTTATTTGAAAAAACAGAGTTATTGTATTTTAAAATTTTGTATATTTGGAGGTCAACAGAAAACACCCTGTACAAAATTTTCGGTACTTAAAGATTTAAGACAGTTTATCTATCCCTAAACTTAAGAGTTTACAAAAAATTTTCGATTTTCGATCCTCTTATTGAGAAATATAGGTAATTTTTTACTATCATGTTTTTTCCAAAATTTTAAGAATTTTGCATTTTGTTTGGCAACGTTGCAAAAAATTAAAAAACTAAATATGGCGTCATATGGACAATTTTGTAAGGAAACAAAAAATACTAAAATATATAGGGTGTTCCATTTAAAAAAAATGTATCTTTTTTTGTCCTACTTTTTTGGACCATCCTGTATGTTTAAAAATAATTTTAGAACATATATTTTTTTATACCTCACAACTTTTATAAAAACTTTTTTTTGATATCTTTAATAGTAGAGACGGTATATTACTTTGTCAGACAAATGGGCCACCCTGTATACAGGTAGTATTCGATATTTTAGGTTTAATTTATTGTTATAGTGAAAAGTTGTTTCGAGATATGGCTGACCATTTGGCTTCTGATGGATTTAAAGAGGCTGGCTATGAATATGTTATTATTGATGACTGCTGGGCGAGTAAGGAACGAACTAATGAAAGTAAACTTCAGCCTGATCCCATACGGTTTCCAAGTGGTATTAAAGCCCTCTCCGACTATGTGAGTATGTCGACTGGGTTTTGACTAATTTTGATCAATTGAAATGAAAGACCTTTTTTTTGTTTTTCAAGTGCTGTTTTATCGTAAATAGCAAAGCGCTTTCGACCTTAGGGGGTCATCTTCAGTGCCCCTTTATCAGGTACAACAGGTATTGCAACAAGCATCAAACCTGGGCATTTGGCCATTCAAATTCATCATTTTTAAATAAATCATCGATCTTGGCATGATGTGACTGTAACAGAAAATTACCAAAATTTGTCTTGTCTCCCACAATATTTCTAAATTAATTTAAACGAAAAAGCTGCCTGTAAATCAAAGCAAGCCAGGAAAATTCAAAATTACCTCGAAAATTACTATTTCACCAAAATTCAGATAACGGTAAATTAGGCTTGTTGCTTAATATGGAATATCGATTTATTTCCAAAACTATTGGACACTGTCTATTGGTTGAAGACATATATAACGCGCATTTTGACTTTGTTTCAAAGTCTTAAGTCTTGGTAGTCTTTTTTGTATTCGTGTGGATCATAAACCGCTGAGATTAGTTTTATTTGACTTGAATTTATTTGCTAGCAATTATTTTTTGTTTTTTTGTCACGTTTCAGTTTTATTACATTTCGTTGAATGCACGCTTATTGTAACTATAGTGCGAAAATAATAATGAACATAAAGAGCAAGCAGTTTTTATTAAAAATGTATTCAAAAATTCCTTTATTAAACATTACAAAACACTTAAAATTTTATTTTTTAAATTAATAAAAATCAATTTTTTTATTACTTATTATAAATATTTAAAATGCAACTAATACAGTTATACAAGGTTGCCTATAACCCGAGCCTATATCCCACAAAAATGTTCAGTTGAAATTGTCTCGATAGAAACTTGATCCAAAACTTGAGATGTAGACGGCTGGCCTGCTATATTATTTATCATTACCTCAGGAGAGCTGTTATCTGAATCATTTCCTTTTCTCAAAATCAGCAGTTCTTTTTTTTATATTGTTCTCAATTCTCAATGTACCCTTTAGCCACAGCAGACGATTTCAATGCCCCATATCAGCTCTAAAATCGGTCAATAATGATATTAATGAAAAATGGAAACAATAGCCCGTATTTTCAGAAGATAAAGTTAATAAACATAGCCATATTTTTGGGTATAGTTCCAAATGTGTTGATACTAACAGGTTGCTTTGTGCATTTTCCATTTTTATACTAAATAAAAAATCGTTTGTGATCTATTTGATTTGGACGCAGAGACATGTATTTTTTTACGATTTCGACCTAATTAATATTTTTTTATCGTATCATTGAAGATTAAGTCATTTTTATATGATAACTTTATTTATAATTATTAACATCATAAACGTACTAAAACCTACATAACACCTTAGTTACTCATAATACATTAGTTACCATAATTTAATACGTTAGTTACGGAAGCATAATAAGTGAGATACCAAATAATATTAGAACTATTTTTCATGAACATGTAAAACAATATTTTGACAGCTTTTAAATTTGATGGATACACCTTTGTCTTTAACGTCCACGATCTTAGGTATGCCCTCTGAAGACTTTTATCATTAAAAACTTCTCGTCTGAGGCAGAACACACAAATTCGTTGACTTGTTCTCTTGTAAATACTTTTGATTTTTTTGGTCTATATCCAACATTTTTCTTCTTGATGAAACGTATTAGGGCGCCGTATTTGTCGATTTCCACTCTTTCTTTCAGTTCTAAAGTCGCTCGTAACATGAAATATTTCGGCCATAAGGATGAAGCAGAGTATTCCTCAGAGAGTTTTGCGAAATACGCCAGCAATACCGTTTCTTCTGCACCTTGAACATGTACTTTGTTTCGCCACTCACAAAACTGCCGATATTATTTTTCATAATGGATTTTAGATTTGTCCGGAAGCAAGTTCAACCTTATAATGTTGGCTGCAGCTAATATATCGTCAGGAATATCAAAATCTTGCATGATTTTAATGATGACTTTTTGAAATGCCAAAATGAAATGATATAAAACCTTGTTTTTATTTTCGCATCGCCGTTGTCAATGATACGATAAAGCTTTGAATACAACTCGATTATTAGCGATTTAACACCGTCTCGGACATTTCGGGTGACTCGGCTGTTGCCTCGTCACCTAGTAATGTCCTCGCATAATAATCTCGTTATATTAATAGCTATAACATTACCAACAGAAATAACCAATTTTCGTGGTTTATTTTTTTTCTGCTTTGAGCTCACGGACACGGTCGGCTGGGGCGCGCCAAAATGCACGAGTGTTTATAACTATTGTCCATCGGAGTTAACCGTGGCCCTATTATGCAATTCGGATTAACCTTCCTAATACTAACTGGGGTAATTTTGTACCATAACTTGATTTTTTCATGAAAAATCAAGATAATTTCGTTTTCGTTAATCATGCGTGAGAATCCTTTTAGAAATAATAATAAGGGTATATTTCTAACTTAGGTTTCGCAATAAAATTAGTTTTTAAACAATGCTGATATTTTTTCCAAGGTTTATAGTGTTTGGGGTACAAAAATACCCCAGTCCGTAAAACCTGTGGGCGTGCAAAAATTATCGACTGAACATGCTTTAGACGAAGTTAGTGATGAGGCCAACTCATATAAACCTGAAATAGTTCTTCACTACAATATAACCAAAGGCGCCGTTGATACCGCGGACAAAATGATCAAGGAATACACTACGCGAAGAGTGACAAACAGTTGGCCAATGGTTATTTTGGGTCATCTCATTAATACCGCAGCTCTAAATTTCTTTATTTTATTGAGACTAAAGTATCCCGTTTGAAACAAGTCCTAGGTACCTAGTTGCTAGGCGCAAATTTCTAGTATGTCTTGGAAAAGAACTTGTAAAGGATCAAATACGTAAAAGATTTGGTAACAAGGATAGGATCCAGCAACTAATCCGCGATTACATGATCACTGTGGTTCCCGAGTTAGGCGGCCCTCATGTACCACCTTTAGTGAAGAGATGATCTGGTCGTTGTGTTATTTGTCCTTGACAAAAAACAGAAAAACCCGCAATAAATGCGAATCCTGTAAAAATTTAGTTTGCCTAGAACATAGTGAGAAAACAGTTTTTGTGGGCAGTGCAAAACTTAAAAATTGTGTTACTTCCAAAAATGTTATGTTGTTTTTTTGAATACTCTTTCTTTTTTGTAAACTTTGTAATAATAAATATTTTGTTCATATATTTCACTAATTGTGTTTGATTTTACATCAAATATAAGATATATCTAGAAAATTTAATAAAAAATCAATAAATTAGCTGGGGTACAAAATTACCCTTAACAGGGTATAAAGTCAGTCAGTATTAGGAAGGTTAAATTAATATTATTAGTTCGAACATAATTATTTTTTAAGGGCTAAAATGTTAGCTGTATTGGTACATTAATATTTAATATTGTCGAAAAAGTTTCCTCTTGGTTTTATTTTTTTTGGTACTTTACCTGACGAGCCGCCACTGCCTTAATAAACCGCTTTAAATAAAAATTTCTCAGTATTTTCCTTGGTTAGAACTACAGCCTTAGAGCTCTAGATTTCTTGTGAACATAATTTTCAGATTTCCTTTTGAAAAATGCAATAAGATTAGTGTATTTGCTGATATCAACGTGTCTGTTTTTTGATTGCATTGTCCTCAACATAGAGTAGTGACTCCAGAGGAAAGACGAGCTTAAAAATGTGAATTTTTATGAGAAATATGCTGGTACTATATTTTCAACAGTAATATACCGATAGAGGAGGCGTCTTATCGGTAATACCGCTGTTTTTCACACGAAATCGATTTTCTGATAATTTTCACGAAATATAATTTTTACTTATAATCTGATAAGATCCCAAAAGCTTTAGCTCGAGGGTCTTATCTTTGATTATAAGTAAAAATTATATTTCGTGAAAATTTTCTTAGAAAATTTAGTTTCGAGTGAAAAACAAAGGTATGAAGATAAGACGCCGCTTCTAGAGGTGTATTTTATTGGATAATTTACTGAACCCGAAATAAAAGCCGTTTGTAATAAGGGAAAATATGCAAACACATCATGATGATTTACTTTTAAGTTTATGAACGTGCCACAACTAACAATTAATTAAAAATCCAAGACTAAACCAGACGCGTGGAACGTCAAAAATCAAATTCGCTTATTTTCATCACGATTGCCATGAAAACGCCAAGATTTCTTAAGCTCACGTCAAAGGAAAGCACACTGGGTTTAATCTTGCATACATTTTGTCATAAAATATTTCTTTAAAAATGTCAAAATTACGTTAAGTTTATGCCCTAAAATCACCTCAAATATATTGTGTGTCACTTTTATTTTGTAGGAGTTATAATATTTATTTATTAAACTTGATTTCTTAAAATAAATTACTGTTTGTTTGACAAAAAGCTACTGTGGTCTTACCGAGCTAGTCGTAGGTCTTATCGGGTGAGACCACGTTACCAAGGTGGTTGCTATGAAAATTTGCATTTTGATTGGTTCTATACAGGGTGTCCCGAAATTAGGTGACAATATTTTAAGGGGTTAAAGTACATCCAAAAATAGGACTAAAATCCTCTATTAATATACCTTGAAAAACGCTTCGTTATGGGGCTAGAGCCCCCCGAATGGAAGCTATGATAAGCGGTTATTGCAAAATATCTCAGAAACTGATTGAGGTATTAAAACAAAATTTGATACATGTTTTACCCATGACAAGACGCAATAAACGGTTTGTTTAGCTTAGGTGTATTTCTTCCAGTGGCGTCCCACTGGGTAGGTAGGGAGGAGAATATTGCCCCAATTTTTTTATTTATAGGATTTTTTAACGCCTGGTGCAATTTTTAAAAGCACTGAAGTCTTCTATTAAAAAAAGGTACTCCAGCTTCATTTCGGTAGGATTCACCATTTTTCAGTAAAATCGATTTTAAAATTTTCGGTTTTTTATAAGCCGTTGAAAAGGCTAAGGTGTTTTTTTTGCATATCTCAGCAAACACTTAATATTAAAACATGAAATTTATTAGAAATTCTACTAGCGACAAGGCATATTTATTTAAGGATGTGACATTAAAATATTTTTCCAGTGGCGTCGCACGGGGTGGAGCTTAAAGTTAATATTACTATTTTTTTTTTAATTTGACGGGCTTTCATACTTTTATTGTAATTTATTAAAATTTTTAAATTTTTTGTTAATAAAACCTTCCATTATTGTAATTTGACAGAATATAAGGTTTTCAACAGATTTTTAGACCTTGTTTTTTAAATATTTATTTTTATAAGAGACTTAAAATAAAACAAAAACGAATAACAAATTGCAAATCAAGTTTAATTGTAAAACCACACGGGAAACACAATTCTTAAGCAAATGTTCGAAATGATTTCCATTTTGTTGGAAGCAAAATCTAGACCTGCGTGTTGTGTTTTGTGAGGCACAGAGAATTTGAAAATATTATGAAAGGAAAGCCCCTCAAATAAAAAAAAATAGTAATATTTACCCCGTGCGACGCCACTGGAAAAATATTTTAATTTTACATCCTTTAACAAATATGCCTTGTCGCTAGTAGAACTTTTAATAAATTTCATGTTTTAATATCAAGTGTTTGCTGAGATATGCAAAAAACACCTTAGCCTTTTCAACGGCTTGTAAAAAACCGAAAATTTTAAAATCGACTTTACTGAAAAATGGCGAATCCTACCGAAATGAAGCAGGAGTACCTTTTTGTAATAGAAGACTTCAGTGCTTTTAAAAATTGCACCTGGCGTTAAAAAATCCTACAAATAAAAAAGTTAGGGCAATATTATCCTCACTACCTACCCAGTGGGACGCCACTGGAAGAAATACACCTAAGCTAAACGAACCGTTTATTACGTCTTGTCATGGGTAAAACATGTATCAAATTTTGTTTTGATAATTCAATCGGTTTCTGAGATATTTTGAAATAACCTGTTATCATAGCTTCCATTCGGGGGGCTCTAGCCCCATAACGAAGCGTTTTTCAAGGTATATTAATAGAGGATTTTAGTCCTATTTTTGGATATACTTTATCCCCTTAAAATATTGCCACCTAATTTCGGGACACCCTGTATATGTGAGGTAAATTATCAGAAATATTATTTTCTTCTTTTTTCAATAAACCATTTTTCAAAGAGCATGTAGGCTGTTTCATATTGATATTTTGATTAACCGCATTCATCATCAGTCTTGCAGACTCTTCTACATCTGACATGGTATCGTCACTCTTTTCAGATTTCACATTCATTGCTTTTTATTTTTAAAAATAATGAAATCCAAAGTCCCGAACGACTTCAGGCACGCTCCATGATAAAGAATCAAAATTGTTTAAATGTATTCCGTGAATATATTTAAAAACTTAAATATTGAAAATACATTTCGTATTTAATTATTCTTAATATAAAATAGTATATGATACAAATGTGAAAAATGAGTAAAAATACATTTTTACATGGCGATTAGCAAAAAAAAAAAAGGTTTAAATTAAGGTTAGTGCCTAATATAGAATGCCTAAACCTGTTCAGAATTGTCATATCTAATTCAGTATTTCTACTAAACTTTTAGGTCCATAGCAAAGGTCTTAAATTTGGCATATACGCAGATTATGGTACACAAACTTGTGCTGGCTACCCAGGAAGCATTGAACACTTGCAACTTGATGCACAAACATTCGCCGATTGGGGAGTAGATTATCTAAAGTTAGATGGATGCCACGCAGAAATTTTGACCATGGAAATAGGTAAAGGCGTAAAACGACACGATTAGAAATTTTTTTTATAACTATGTACTTAGTCAAAGAATTGAAAATTTGCCTTTCGAGTTGTTCCACTCTAGGGTTGTAACCACAATCCCCGTACCAATTTTTAATCCTCTAAGATCCGGTAGTACAATTACAACTTCAGCGTTGAACCAAGCTGAAACTTTATTTTAACAACCACTTTAAATTCTTGTTGGTTGTCAAAATGAAGTTAGAACTTTGTGCACTGTTGAACTAAGCTTAAGCCGTAATTATACAGCCGCATCTGCACCTTCCTTTCTTTCGTCACATCCAAGAGTCTCACGCATGACCCAAAATGTGGTTACATACATACAATAAGGAATAGACCAACTAGACATATCCACGATATTTTTAAAATAACATTAAAATTATAAAACAAAAAAAAAACATTGCATGGATGTTAATGTAGGTAATATTCTATAACATTGAATATCACTATGTGATATCGTACCCAAGGACATAATCTATTGCATAGATATTACAATACTATTAGCACCACATACCTCCTCATGCCAAATTACTACAATAATATATAAGGGAAATGTTGAGGTAACAAACCCTCGTTTGGTGGGGCTTCTCTGATCAATTCCCGTACTTGATTTCCATCCCTATAGTACCCATTTCTCATTACAAATTTCTATTTTTCGTTATGAGTATATAATAACTCTGTTAAAGTACTTGTAATTAGTACATACAATACTTAGGTAGTAAAGAAGTATTTAATTATTTACAAGCCCGAGTATTTACGGGACCCAAGTACTAAAATGACTTAACCAATAATAAAAATAATGAAGTACTAGATGAAACTTAAGCAATAATAAAAAAATACTTACTATACCTACACATAGTACATTTGAAAAGTACTTTTACTTCTGTTCAAGATAAAGTACCCACTTAAAGGCAACATTTTAATGCAAATAATATTGGGTAGTTAATACTTAATATTTAAATTAGTAATATTTAAGTGTTACTGCTTGTATTTAGGTACTTCTTCATTAAATTGTACTGTTATTGCTTACTTTTTGTGAGAATACTAATGTCAAATACTTAAATACATTTTACATGTAATATTGCAACAGTTCCGGTGATGGTAAGAGCTAAACTTTTTGTTTGTTTCTAAATCATTTTTAATTTTAGGCTATACAATAATGGGGAAACACCTTAATGAAACAGGACGTCCCATTGTCTATTCTTGCAGTTGGCCAGCTTACCAAGAACCCTTGGGAATACATGTAAGATAATATATGTATATTTTTTTTGTGGGGACATAAATAGTGCAAGCACATGTTAAGTGGCCCCCATGGAACCTACGTGACTGTAGCGTAACAACTTATCGTATGACTTCGCTATAGTTTGGTCTTGTAAATATATTCTTGCTCATGCTTTTCTTCACCCTACGTTCCCCGACCTCAGCTTGTGATTAGGGGTTCGGAACTTGTTGTTCTATCATATCTCTTTCTTTCGCATGTACCATATCTAGAAACTTCTCTTCAGACCTCTTTCTTTCTAATAATCTCTATTACCAGGTTCTGTTTGGTTATTTCATACCCCACTGTTCTGTAGAAAGCATGCCGTGCATCTTGCCATCTGTTACACTCACAGAATGTGTGTTCGGCCGTGTCACGTTCGCCGTAGTAGATGCACCTATCGTTATCAGCCTTTTTAATTTTAGCCAGGTACGACTAAAAACGTTCGTGTCCTGTTAAGAATTGCGTAATGTTGTAATGTCCACCTCTCCATGTTTTCTCTGCTTCCACTATCTTATATGGCTATTAGTTCTCTGGTCCATCTGGAGTTATTCCCGTGTTGCCATTTACTTTTGGTTTCTTCCCTTGCAGCTTTTCTGTCAAATATTTGCTTTTTCTTCAATCAGCAGTTCTATTGGCGGAATGCCAGCTATGCCGAGTACTGAGATGTAGATGCAGTACGATACGTCATACATGCTCTTAAAGTTAACCGTCTTTGAGTTCTTATAAATTTCTTCTGACGTACCTTTACTTTTGCTATCTTTCCATGTATCTCTGCTCCATATAATATGTGTGTACTACTGAGCACAAAGTGCTCCTCTTACTACATGTAGGTCCTCCGTAGTTTACATTATTCTGGTAAGTGCTTCTTATTAGATATTTTCGGAAACTTAGGCCAAGATCACTTCCAAATATTTAACTGCGCTCTGTAGTTTCACTTTGACTCCCATAACATATATATTTATTTTTCTATGTCTTCTCTTACCCACTAGCAGGATGGCCTTAGTCTTATGGGAAGCCAGACTTATTCCCATTTCAGTAATCCAGAAGTTTATTTTATGCTGAGATCTATTTAACTTGTAGTACACAGTAAAAACTCGCACAGTGTTACTTTATACACTCTTGTGAATATACTTCTTGAACAATTTGAAATATACATGTATATAGGCATATTGCTTGTGTGTGCACTGTTGCAATTAGATTAAGTTAAGATGTTTGTAGATTGTTGTTTGTTGCTCCAAATTTATTTTTATAGATACTGTACCAAACTGATTTTTGTTTTCACATTCTTTGTAAATCTTTTAAAAAATCGTCAAATTAATACCGTGTTATTACTTTAAACACGTTACTGAGTCCTTTCTTTTTATTAAACCTTGTTTACCCCTACTTAAGTTAGGAGGAGGTATGATAAAAACTTACATTGTAAGTTAGGTTTTCTCTTGTTAAAGGACAAAATAGATAAAATTGTGCCATTATGGATATCCCCTTCAATATTAATTTGCGTTATATAATTTAGGTACAAACTCACATCTCTATCATTCATGGTTTTCGAGAAAAAAAAATTAAAATCTATTAATCAACATGGGGGGGGGGGGGGGAATAATTATAATTTTTGAGATGGGTCTGTTTAAAAATCTTCTTTGCTCATCCACTAAGGAAGGATTTACTTTTACTCAAAAATCGAACTATCGAGCTATTTTTGAGCGACATCTCGCTAAGCTAGGAATTCAGGAATTTTATATGCTCAAATGAGACCACCATAACACTCTATATTTTTTAATCCTATATATTTTTCAGTCAAATTATAAAAAATTGGCGGAAGTTTGTAATCTGTGGAGAAACTGGGATGATATTGATGATGCTTGGACGAATGTAACCAGTATCCTACAATGGTTTAGCAATAATCAAGACAGAATTGCTGACTACTCTGGACCGGGACACTGGAACGACCCTGATATGGTAAACAAAATTGATTTCCTTGATAACAATTAATAATCCTAAAGATGACAAAAATGTTTTTTTTACCCCGATTCCTAAACTTTTTTGAAATTTATTAATTGAAATTTATTTCCTTGATCATAATAAAACTGACCAAGATTTACTGTTACTCAATAATTTTAACAAATTGTTATTTGATGCATTATTACCCCCATATTACCTTTTTTGAAATGTATTAGCTTTCAAATTTAAAGTTACTGGGCTCACAGTTTCGTTAAAAATACCCTTCTTTATTATTATTTTTTTATATTATATTATTATTAAAATCATACATTGTCAATAAAACTTTCCCCATTTTAAAAGTGGGTTTAAATATTATTGGCTTTTATCTAGTTTAGACAGCAGTAGAACCTCTTGATTATCAGGCATAAAGCTTTTTCAATTTCGTCTGAACTGTGCTAAACAGTTTTTACTTAACCCATTTGGTCCCAATGGTGCGTATACGCACCACTATATAAATATATTTTTAACCCATTACAAACGTTTTTTTGTAAAAAAAAAATTATTATGTATTTAGCAAGAATGCTTACATCAAGAAATCCTATTTGTTTCATCATTAAATAATAAGGACAATTTTTTTAAAGACCTCACATTAGTTAAAAAAAAATGAATAATTTTCTTAAAGTTTTGTTTTAAAAAAGGTAGGTATTTAAAACACAAAAATTGTATTATTTTTATATTGATGTAATATCTAAGGGTACCACTTTACAAAATACTTATAATCTTTTTTTTATTACAAACCTAAACAAAGATATCGATTGAAAAACTTTATTAGTGCATAAGCGCACCACTGGTATAAGAGATGAAGTTTAAAAATGTTTTGACTCGCAGAGACATGTTTGCTCGGTTCGCATAAACTCGCTAAAATGCCATTGTGACTGTTGGTAGCAACATATTTAATGTTTAACCTGTAAATAGCGTAAAACGATATGACCGAAAGGAAAAAAAAGAGATTCAGATACCCCAACCCAATGCTATTAGCCAGTACAATAAATTCATGGGTGGCGTTGATCTGCACGACAAAGGAATTGCCAATTATAGGTCAAGAGTTTTGGTTAAAAAATGGTGGTGGCCTTTATTTCGAAATTCTTTGGACAGCATTGTAGTAAATGCTTGGAAACTTTATAATATTGCTAACAATACAAAAATGGCGCAACTTGATTTTAAGTCATATATTGCACTACGTCTCATAAAGAGTACCAGAGTACATGTGCAGAGACATATTCCTCAACCTTTAGTAGAGGTACGGTATAATAATTATGGCCACAGCATTATTACTCATAAAACAACAGCTAGAAGAAGGTGTAGAGTTTGTCATAGTCGCACAATATATATTTGCGAAAGATGTGCTGTACATTTACATGTATCTTGATTCGCAGTATATCATCTAAGATAAATTTTCAGTTGTAACATTCTACCAGTCACGCACCAATAAAAAACTTGCTATTTTATGATTGTTTCTATGCAAGTCGTTAAATGCGATTATTTTTAATACTTTTAAATACAGCTTGTTTTTTTTAAAGTTTTTCTGTTGAGTTATTTCAGGAGAATTATATTAGTTTTTGCAAGTATTAGTTTATTATATTTAGCAGTGGTGCGTATACGAACCACCTAATTTTTATAAAGTTAAAGATAAAGTAAATTTGTAAAACCATAAAATGTATTAGTAAAACCAAAATAAAACATGTTTTATATAAAAAAAATATGTTTATTGTTTTTCTCGATGGCTGGTACCAAATGGGTTAAATTAATTATGTTTTATTATTTCAGTTAATTATTGGAAATTATGGATTGAGTTACGAACAAGCCAAAGCTCAAATGGCGATTTGGTCCATTATGGCCGCGCCTTTGATAATGTCTGTTGATTTAAGGACAATCGAATCCAAATTCAGGGACATCCTATTGAATAAAGAAATCATAGCAATTAATCAAGATTCCCTAGGAGTACAGGGAAAACTTATACTCAAGGTAAGTTATAGCAGCTATATTAAACCACAAGTTCTGTGAAGCAGGAGCTGCAAGTTTTCCAAATAAACAACCCTGTAAACGCGCTATGGAACGGGTGTTTTATTTCTATTTTCTTTTTATTCTTAAAGATCTTAAACACTTAAAAATTTTCCAGTAGTTTTAAAGTTAATTGTGTAATTATTTAAAAATCCTGGTAGGTAGGTATTTCCGGGTATAGGACAATAAAAACCAAATCCTTCTTAATTAAAAATTGCCGACTTCTCGACCTTTATTTGGTCTTTATCAAGGCTTTAAAGTAGAGGAATATTATGTCAACATAATTATTAAAATCATCTCCAGTGATCAAACCGGGAACACACATTTAAAACAGACATGGAACAAATATTTATGTATATAAACGACCTACACGACAACGAGAACTGTTAATCTCTCCAGATATTATCGTTTAAGTACCCACCTGGGGTAATTCCCGACCTGGTACGCCTTGTATGCATAATAACAATTACACGAAGGGTATTCTTATGTTTAAAGGCTGATTTAGTTATTCCTTTTCAGTTCTTGAAAGTTGTATGTTTTATGTAATCTTATAAAAATTAGTTTAATAAAAAGTGCCCGTAACCGAGATTTACTTCTTGTAGACAACTGTACGTTTTGTAAAAGTAATGTAGTATTCACCTACTTTAAAAACCTGGTACTATAGTATTCACCTGAAGACAACTGGAGATACTTAACAGTAGAAACGTTATGATTCAAAACAAATAAAGACAATGCAAATCCAAAACTCTTCTGTTGTTCAAGATGATAAATTTTAGTTAACGTTGTTTAGCCAACTGCTGAATACTGCATTTTAGAAAATAAATTTTATATTTGAATTTTTGCGCATTGTTCTGAAGTACCAGATTTGCTTGACCGAAAACTATATTTTAGAAACAAAAGATCGACTTCTGGACCAAACCTATCAATCCAATTGTGGATGAAACTAACACTTTTGCTATTGGATTGTTAAGTAATCGAGTGGATGGATACCCTTACCGAGTCAATTTTACTTTAGCTGATTTGGAACTTAAACACAGTGGCGGATACATTATAAAGGTAACTTAATAATTTAATCTATTTTAAATTTCGGTCGAAGAAAAAGAGTCTTTCAACAACCCTCTAGAGACCGGGATTTTATTTCAATATGGTGGCCTTATTTCTAGGATCAGTCAAAAGTCATGGGAGAATACAGTTACTTAATTTTAAATGAAACGACACCCTGTATATTATTATATATTTTAATTATTTGCAAAATTCTAAAATACAATAGTTAAGCACACCACATACCCAAACGTCAAACACCAGAAACTACTCCTGGGGCAAAAATATGATACGCAGACGGGTCACAAACCAAAGATGGTACCGGAGCAGGGATACACGGAGTAAGACCGGAAAAAAAAACATCTACTCATCTCTGGATGTCTCCCACAGTGTTCTAAGGGAAAATTTACGCATGAAAACAACAGAAGGACTTACTTTAATAAGCGGATCCATATATGCTCTGACAGTCAAGCAGCACTAAAAGTATTAATGTATTATCATATATAGACATATATGAATATTCTGTTTTATCCAAAATTCAATTTTATTAGTTAAAAAGTTAATATTAAATATACCTACTGACCCAATTATTTGTTATCAAAACATGCTACAAGGATGCTATCTTAGCATATTGGCGAGCTTGCATTTTGTTACCAATCAATAACTAGATTAGTTTATTGATACTGATTGGTATAAAGAGCAGGCCGGTACTATGCAAAAGACACGCACTTGGTCGAGACCGCTCGGTCGACACCAGTTCGGTCAAGACCATTCAAGCCACGACCATTTGGTTAGAAACTCTTCAGGTCCATACCTGATCGATATAAGATTCGGTCCAGAGCAGTAATATTGGGTCAGTAGCCGCGCAGAGTCCTGTTCCAATTATCAGCCCTTTGCCCTAGAGAGCTCGTCCCTGTTGTTGTAAGTAAAGTTTGATTTTGTGTAACCGTTTAAACTGCCGTTTCATGTTGCATAGTAAAGTAGGTGTTATGGAGACTTGTCGCCTTTAATTCTTCCCCACGTGACAGTATAACAAGGTGACATCAAGACTGGTATGGAAATGTCAAGAGGAATTAGTGGCCCTGGCAAAAGATATCAAAGTAGCACTGCCGTGAGTACCAGGACGTGAAGGTATTACAGGAAATAAAAAAACCGACGAACTTCTAGAAAAGGGTTCGGGAAAAACAATCATAGGTCTAAAAGCAGCACTCGGAGTCCCAATGTGTACAGTACCAGATGGATCAGAATGGAACACAAAATGTACTGGAACAGCCGTAATCCAATCCTATGACTAGTTTTTGAATTATGGCCTTTTAAAGTTGGCAACTTCTGACTTTTTGCACTGTCTGGAGTTTTCCCTTGTTTCCTAAAAACTAATAACTTTTTTTTATTTTTCTTTATTCATGGAAAAGTAAGTCTTAAGTTTTCTTTCACTTATATAGAAATAAAATATGTATAGGATGTTGTCTTTGACTTAATTTGCAAAAAACTGGTACCTTGACATCTTATTGGCTTCTGACCTGTTCAATAATTAATTTATTAGTCACATTCAATTATTGTATGATTCAGTAAAGCAAATTTGACGCATTTGGTTTTGCCAAGGAAATGTTTATTAATTAAAACACTAATTAACCCCAAATTTAGGATAATTCTATGTGCTTAAATAAATACAATTACCTATAGTTAGAAATTTCCGTAGGTATAGGTCTACAACCAAACATTGCATTTAAATCATTTGGTGAATCACCTACTTAATTTAAGAACATGTATGCAGGGGCGGTTCTACGGGGGGGGGGGGGGGGGGCAGGACCCCCCAACATTTCTGAAAAAAAGTATAAAATTCATGCCACTGATCAAAAAAAATTCCGGGTGCTTTATTATTTACATAATTTGATACAATTTCAGCATGATTATAAAAAATTTTGGGCTGTGACGTTATTTGCTTGCGAAGGCTACCAAAAATTGTGGCTGCGCCCAGTGGCGTATATAAGGGGGGGGGGGGGGGGGGGGCTACCGGGCTGCATTTTCATCTCACGCATGGACTCTTAATTTAAATCTTTAAATAATGTATTCTAGGCTTAGATTACAAAGGTCTTGTAGGAAACGTTTAGCTTCTAAACTTTTCCTTCCTTCTAAAAGTTCTATTTTATATAGAGATTAAGGTTTCACACGCATATCGTTTTAGTTATTGACTTTTGATGCAATTTTAAAGGAAAACGAGTATAAAGAATAATATTTTATAGAGCTTTTCCATTATATACTTGTCTGTTCCGTTTTCCCTTTTTTAGAGCTATTTTAAATCAACAAAAATATAACCCAACGCAATAAAATAGTTTTGCAAAAAAACCAATTAGGTATTTATTTCTTAAGAGAAAAATTAAGGTAAACATTTCAATTGAAACATTTTTTATGGAAGAAGTGTGATAATTTATAATAAAAAAAATAGTGCGGGATGAAATGAGAATGCTTTATTAGGAATATAAATATACGGCACTTAAGAAGGAGTATTTCCAAATCTAAGCATTTGCACCAAAAACTGCTCTTAGATCTACGCTCCTAAAATACATTATTTCTGAAAAAATCATCAATTTTGGCGTGGTGAGCGATATTCACTTTTTTTTAATCATGAAAAACTGAGCCCGGAAAACGCTGGTTAGAGTCATACATACGTCTTATGTTAAAATTTTGGATTGAGACCAATATTCATATTTTTCACAATTATAAAAAATGTTTTTTTTTGTATAAAGAGCCAGCTAGGAATATCAAAAAAAAATATTAAAAAAAAATTAAATTCAACCATGCAAATTTTCTAAATTTGATAGTAGTTAGGTGAATTTTAAACGAACTTTGGGCGTGGCCTTCTTCGCTAGGTACAATACCATGGAATACATATAGTCCCGACTATCCCTCTCTTCAAAGCATATTTTCTGGCTACGCCAATGTGGTGCCCCCCCCCCCAATATTTTGGGTCTAGAACCGCCCCTGCATGTATGTATTGTAGATATAATAATATAATTATTCAACTTCCGATTTAATAAACGATATTTAAAATTTAATTAATTAGTTATACAGGCAGGGCAGTATGTTTCTTAACTAAGAGAACACAGTTGTCGATGAGTCATCACGAACAAATAGTACATTTCCACCACATCGCGCATATTGTATACCTGTGCCGGGCGATGGAAATATAATGTATTTATACAGGGTGCGCCAAACTCAGTGGCCTATTAGAAATATTTAGAAAACGACAAAAGATATGTTTTTGAAAATTTGAGTGTGTTCATAAGAGCTAGTGTTCTAGCGTTTAAAAATATTTTGAAAGAGGCGGTGTAGCCAGATCATCTTGAAACTCCTAGCAACTTTGGAATTTTAAATGAGACACCCTGTATATTATTTTACTTTTTGTTTCTGCTTAATAACACAAATATTTTTTGTATATAATAATATATGCCTATCTCTTATAGTTTTTGAGATATTAATTAATTAGTCATTTCTTGGGGCCAAAACATGCTAACCAGAAAATCGAATATTTTTGTGATTAAGGTACCTAGAAAGTTAAAATTTTTACAGACGGTTCTTATAGCATGGCTATCTAGGAATTTTGATGATATATGAAAATATTTTTACACAGAGCGTCACAAAAAAATGTAATCTTCGTAATATAAATAAATGCAAAATTCTCAACTTTTTTAAATGGAACACCCTGTATTTTATTTTCTTAACAAATTCTAGTTTATATTTCCTACCAATAAGTATAACATGTTCCTGTACCTATCTCTAACCAATTCGAACTTACAAGGGGTTTAAAAAAATTAATAACTTAATAAAAAGGTTTAAACACATTTATTAGTAGGCTTTGGCAGAATTTGTTCGGAAACAAATGAAAGAGAAAAAATGTCAACCAAGATGTCAACTTAATTTCCTATATTATCTTATATTTAAAAAAATTATTCGTTCTATGGATGTATACATCACACATTCACATTATTATACCGCAACATATTTCGTTGTATTTTTCTAAACTTTTTTGCTGTCATTGGAGATGAATTGGGATACAATTCATTAAATCGTCTACATGTTCTTGATACAATTTTATTACACTCTCCATGTATAAAAAGTAAATTTAAAATTTCTGCGTTTAAATAAGAAATATTGGCCATTTTAGTCAATAATTTAAAAACACAGATTATAGACAAAACCATTTAAGTTGACATTTTTTCTTTTTCATTTGTGTCCGAACAAATTCTGCCAAAGCCTACTATTAAATGTGTTTAAACCTTTTTATTAAGTTATTAATTTTTTTAAACCCCTTGTAAGTTCGAATTGGTTAGAGATAGGTATAGGAACATGTTATACTTATTGGTAGGAAATATAAACTAGAATTTGTTAAGAAAATAATATACAGGGTGTCTCATTTAAAATTCCAAAGTTGCTAGGAGTTTCAAGATGATCTGGCAACACCGCCCCTTACAAAATATTTTTAAACGCTAGAACACTAGCTCTTATGAACACACTCAAATTTTCAAAAACATATCTTTTGTCGTTTTCTAAATATTTCTAATAGGCCACTGAGTTTGGCGCACCCTGTATATATACAAAATATTATAATAACGAATTTCACGAGAATTAAGTGGCGCGGCGTCAGTGGAGATTTTTAAGATAACATTGGGGCATCGTTTGCAAATTTAATGGGAAATAAGAAATTAAAACAAATAGCCGCAATACTTCTATTTTTATATTCTGTATGGAGGATTTAAAACCATTTTTTGAAAAAAAAAAATTATCATCCGCCAAACTAGTAGTTCTTGTGAACCCCTTAGTAACATAAAACGATGCCACGTTTAGGAGGTGTTGGCTTCACACTGGTATGGAAGGCTCTTAAGTACCTATGTGGCAATGTGGCCAACGGTATTATTTCTTAATTAATTTTGAGGTAACAATCTTGATTAACTATCAACTCATATAATAATGGCATTCAACAAAAAATGGCACACGGGAGCACTCCTGCTAAGCATACTAAAAGCGTTTGACAAGATGTGGCACGACGCTCTCATGTTAAAATTGATACGGGCAGGTGGTCCCTTTTGTATGTTAGAAGGGATATCGATGGATAATAATAACGTATGAACTTTATAGCAATTTCAATAATCTCATGTGGAATTATTTCAGTCTCATTTTCACTACTGAATTCCATTTTTTGGATTTGAAAAGCGAAAAAACACACACCAATGTTACGTGACAAGCGCTGTCATAATAAAATACAAAGTTCATATTATTGTCAAAGCCGTCTATATATATATAAAGAAAGAGGTGAATTCTTGGCTATCGGACAGTGTGTACTGCTTTTTGCATTAAGATACGCAGGGCTCCAAACAAAATGGACTCCCTGGGGCCTGATTAGACAATGACGGCCGTTTCGTCCTTGTTTGGACTCATCGGACTGCCATAAATCAGTTGCAACTCCCTTGACTGCGAGGCCGCCATTTCAATATCTGATGCAAAGCAAGGCAGGCATTGAATAAGCGGTACCGCCATCTCCAGGAATCAGGCCGTCATTGTCTAATCAGGCCCCAGGGAGTCCATTTTGTTTGGAGCCCTGCGTATCTTAATGCAAAAAGCAGTACACACTGTCCGATAGCCAAGAATTCACCTCTTTCTTTATAATAGTACGGACAATATATTTTCTTTTGTATATATATATATATATATATATATATATATCCAATATCGCACTGAAAGTAACAAGAATAATGTATTCTTGGCTTAGATTACAAAGGTTTTGTAGGAAATATTTAGTTTTTAAACTTTTCCTTCTAAAAGTCCTGTTTTATATAGAGATTAAGGTTTTGGACGCATTTCGTTTTAGGTATTTATTCATGATGCAATTTTAATCCAAAACGAGTAAAAAGAATAATATTTTATAGTTTTTTTCTATTATATACTGGTTTGTTCCGTTTTCCCTTTTTTAGAGTTTTTTTAAATCAACAAAAATATAACCCAATGCAATAAAATATTTTTACAACAAAAACAAAAAACAATTAGATATTTATTTAAAAAAAATTAAAGTAAAAATTTGTATTGAAACGTTTTTTATGGAAAAAGTGTGATAATTTATAAAAAAAAATAGTTCGGGAAGAAACGAGAATGCCTTATGAATATACAAAACGGCACTTAAGAAGGAGTATTCCAAAATCTAAGCATTTGCAACAAATACTGCTTTAAGATCTACGCTCCTAAAATACATGATTTCTGAAAAAATCATCAATTTTGGCGTGGTGAGCGATATTTACTTTTTTTTTAATCATGAAAAAACGAGCCCGAAAAACGCGGGTTAGAATTATACGTACGTCTTATGTTAAAATTTTGAATTCATATTTTTCACAAATATAAAAAAAGGTTTTTTTATTAATAAAGAATATTAAAAAAAAAAGTAAAAAAAAACAATAAAATAGTAGAATTTAGTGTCCGTTAAAATATATAAACAAAAGAAGCTAAGCGGCAAGCGGACAGAGTAGTGCGTCTATCTTTTACATTAAAGTACACAGGGACTCCAAAGGTAATGGAATCCCTGGGGCACAGGGTAGACAATGACAGGCTGTTTCGTTCTTGTTAGAACTCATCAAAAAGTCATAACCCGTAAGCGACCCCCAGTACAGCGAGCCTGTTCTTTCAAGGCGTTTTTAAGAAATAAAAACGCGATGAAAACCCAGTAATGCCATCATAAGGAATCAACTCAATGCAAAAGATATAGCCATCTAACGTGAAAACGTAGAAATATAAATAAATCTAAATAAATCAAGCACGGAACGGCCCCTTCACCAGTATATATTATTTATATTTCTACGTTTTCACGTTAGATGGCTATATCTTTTGCATTGACTTGATTCCTTATGATGGCGTTACTGGGTTTTCATCGCGTTTTTATTTCTTAAAAACGCCTTGAAAGAACAGGCTCGCTGTACTGGGGGTCGCTTACGGGTTATGACTTTCTGATGAGTTCTAAAAAGAACGAAACAGCCTGTCATTGTCTACCTGTGCCCCAGGGATTCCATTACCTTTGGAGTCCCTGTGTACTTTAATGCAAAAGATAGACGCACTACTCTGTCCCCTTGCCGCTAAGCTTCTTTTGTTTGTAAAAAAAAAAACATTTACAAAAACAAATTTAATTCAACTATGCGGGGGAGAGGTAATAATTTAATTTTCGAAATTTAATAGTAGTTAGGTGAATTTTAAACGAACTTCTGGCGTGGTCCCGAAAATTTTGCGCCTGCGGCGCTTTTCCGCCTGTGGCGCTTTTCCGCCTTCTTCACTACGTATAATATCATGATATACATGTAGTCCCGACTGTCCCTGTCTCCAGAAAAAAAATGTCCTGCTTACGTCCATTGACCCCCCCCCCCCCCCCCAAAGCATATTTCCTGGCTACGCCACTGAGTCCATGAATATGTTTAATGATAAATATTCGAAATGTCTACCTGCTAGTCAATCGACAGTATAGGATAGCAACAATATTTTTTTAAGTCGATGGATAGCACTGAAGTGGAGGACTTTCTGTAATGTTAAAGATAGGGTAATTATTAATATTGATGATATTTACATTGGGAACGATGTATTTTGAGGCGTAGACTACGAATCTATTCCTTTCTTAAAGTCTCTGGTCGTAGTCAAATCGTATTCTTATGGGTTTCTGATATAAGAACTAAGAAAAAATGTCAAAAAGTGGGTCATATGTTTCATGCAGTTTGGTACTTTTTTTCTCCTATTTTTCTTTAGGGCGCTTTTTAGCCAAACTATAACCTTTGGTTCCTCCAACATGATAAAATAATTTTGCATAGCAGGCTAGTACAAACTAAAAACAAATAAACAATCGGCCTCCTAATTGCAGTAATATGAAATAATTAATATATTAGATTTTGTTTTTAAAATAAATATTTTAATAGAAAAATCAACAAAATGTGTCCTTTTCTTTGATTTTTTAAATTGGAAGAAGTTTAATTACCATTGTGTAATATAAGAAATAGTGTGATAACCACTAAGAAAAACAGCACTTTAAGAACGAATATCTCAAAAACTAAGTGTTTCCAACGAAAATCGTCCTCCGATTCGCAATCTACGCTCAAAAATACATCGTTAAATAGATATTTACCAAAGATGTTAAAATATACAATGTGTTTCATAAAAAAATTAAGTTGTTGTCTGTTTCACCCTGTATAAATAAATTAATGTATCCTCGCGATTTTTGATTAAGTAAGCGGTACGCTGTATGAAAAGCTGATATTCATTTCTTTATTACAACCCTGTAGAGTAGAAATAATACCATTTTAGTCTAATTACCTTTCACCCATATGGTTTATAGATTTATTATCAATAAAAGTGACTTGAGTTAAAAATCTGTTATTTGCATTTCTGTTTTTACATAATGCTCAAAGCTATCCAATATCCACATCTATATTCTTCCTTTACACGTGTCTATTTAAAATATTTCTTTTAAACACTGATGTCAGTATAGGTCAATATTTTTTGCTGGTTAAAGAAAATGGTAATACTATTGTCTCTGAACTAAACTTTCGTGTTCTATTCTACTTGGTTTTTCCTAGCATTTTTGTACTAATATTATTATTCGAATCAAATACAGCTTTGTAATCACAAGAGCAGTTTCTCATTGACTACGCATCTTAAAATAAAAGTTTCAAATTTGAAATAAAATACTAATTTTCAACAATATATAAACTCATGATATAGTTGAAATCAATTACAGTGATGATAACAGTCAAATACAAATGCAGACGCATCCCCCGGCTACAAGTTACCGTACAAGCACAAACAAACAAAACCCAGAGATACCTTGAAATATTATTAATTTATTAAGTAGAAATATATAAACTAATGGACAATTGCTTTCGAGCAAGAAAAATTTCGCCTAAATTTAAAAGTTAATATTTTCTGAACCAGATATGATATCGACCTACGGTTTTAAATGGTTGATAGATTTATCCCTTGGAAAACAATTGTCAATGTTGGATTTTCTTTAACTGTTAGAAAATTTTATATACAGGGTGTTAAAGAAGACGATGATTTTTGCTCCAATTTTAATGGCGTGTAACTCTCACAATAATATTTTCAACTTTTATCACTCTACGTCAATTGAATCACTGGTTCATAGCAAAGAAACTAATTTGTAAAATTTTTGATATCTGCTATATTTTAAGAAATACCGATTTTTTTGGAAAACTTTGCTTTATTTCAACTTATTGGTAGCTAGATCTCACTCTGCGTTTATCGTGCAAGCTTTGCGAGTGATTATTATACCTTATGAAAAGCTTAATTATGTTCAGTAATAATAGTTGTACTTAAATGTTATGATATACAGTGACGTACCTATAAACACCTGTATGTCTATGGTATATGAGTATCTCACAATTTTTCACGATTGTTTTATATTGGAAAGTACTCGCCCCTAGTTTAAGTAAATTTTTTCTTATTTTTTTAGTTTTTTATATCACACTACAGGTATATTATGTTGTGTTTACAAAATTTTAACAAAGATAATTTTTTTTAATTTAATTTTTGGAAAAAATGTATTTATTAATTTCGAGTACTTTCCAATATCGTGAAAAATTGTGAGATACTCATAAACCATAGACATACAAATGTTTATAGGTACGCCACTGTACATCATAATATTTAAGTACAACTATTGTTACTAAACATAATCAAGCTTTTCATAAGGTATAATACTTACCCACTCGCAAAGTTTGTACGATAAACGCACAGTGAGATCTAGCTACCAATAAGTTGAAATAAAGCAAGGTTTTCCAAAAAAATCGGTATTTCTTAAAATATAGCAGATACCAAAAATTTGACAAATCACTTTCTTTGCCATGCACCTGTGATTCAATTGACGTAGAGTGATAAAAGTAAAAAAAATTATTGTGAAAGTTACACGCCATTAAAATTGGAGCAAAAATCATCGTCTTCTTTAACACCCTGTATATAAAATTTTCTGACAGTTAAAGAAAATCCAACATTGATAATTGTTTCCCAAGGGATGAATCTATCAACCATTCAAAACCGTAGGTCGATATCATATCTGGTTCAAAAAATATTAACTGTTAAATTCAGGCGAATTTTTTTTTGCTCGTAAGCAATTGTCCAGCAGTTTATTTCCTAAACGAAAAATACAAAAGTTGAGCTTCAAAACAATTCCATCTTATGAAAGGTCAAAAATATTTTTTTTAATTTTCATTTTTAAAAGCATTCTAGAGCTTGTTGGGATGTGTTTTGTATAATCACAATTTTTTTAAAGTACCGGTCTGTTGTCTGGATTTGTTACGCATGCGTAAAGAATAAAAACGCACAACCGTGCGTAAAAAAACGCACAACCGTGCTTAAAGGATAAAAACGCACAACCGTGCTTAAAGGATAAAAACGCACAACCGTGCGTAAAGAATAAAAACACACAACTGTGCGTTATGATGCCTGGTATAACAATCGTTAACCTTGAACCACTCAAATCATGACATTGTCATTATTTAAGATTTGAAGTTCGAATCGATACTTTATAAATTATAAACCGATATTCAATTAATTATTAGTAAGAGTAGTAGAAAAAGTACTGTACATATTGCGTTTTGTAAATCAATTACACACTTATGTAATTACCGCACTCGCCGCTACGCGGCTCGTTCGTAATTTTTCCATTCGTGCGTAATATGCTTTTTACCACACTTAATACGTAATATATTAAAATAAATAATAAATAATTTAAAGTGTATATTTATGGTACTAGAACTAATGGAGTATATCTCTAATAATTTATATAATATGACTTTTTGTATTTTTAGGATATTTACAAATCAACCGTGTGGGATGGAACTGTACTGCCAAATGATATACTTTATGTTCGAGTAAATCCATCCGGTAAGTTTTCATATTTATAATAAGTATATAATACCACATAATTCACAATATTATCTTTTTTATTATCTTGCCATCATAAATAAATCAAAACTGTCACGTCGGTTCAGTGGCATGTTTAGGGGGGCTCAGAAGCTCGGGTCTAATAGTCTAATTGCAAACTAATTTTTCGTCTCATACCTTTTACTAATATTTTATATTCGGCCACATTCAGCTACATTTTAACAAATTTTCAAAATTCACTATTATCAATAGTCGAATTTTGCTACATCTGGCCACAGTGTTTCTCGATCGTCATAGTGGTACTAACACCTAAGCTCGAGCTGTCCGCACCGTACTCGAGTTGCACCCTTAGTTTGTTGAAAACGACTTCTACTCACTCGCTTAAACGCAGAATTATTGTGAACTATTGTCTTAGCTGGTTTTGTATAGATTTACCGTTTATACGTTGCTATAAAATAAAAAAATAATAAAAATAGTTATATGGATAATTCTCTGGATGAGACATTTTTACACAAGCGCCGAAAAAAATATATTTTAATGTTTTTTTTGGCTTTTCGATCAGTAAAATCGAAGTTCTTTTAGAATAACCCATTTTTTTTAAACTTGTCGGGCCAGGTAGACGCCGGCTGAGCTGTTTGATGTCGGCAGTCTTTATAATTCGATTTTCGATGGTCTCGTCTTTACTAACAGGACTGCATTCAGCCTCCGATTATATTTTAGCGTAGGTATTTGTTTTAATTTTCTTCCAGTTGAAGATAATATACAAATATGTTTTGCTTTTGCCTTTCGCTTAATTGATTTCATAAATCATTAATATTGTCGGATATGGATTGGTACCCTTAAGGATGAATTAATCGGTTCATACTTCGCTGTGGTGCTATGACTCTTAATAGGTGTTGAGCCTGTTGATAAGAATAGGTGTAGTGAAAAGATAGTGTGCAGAACAAGGACAAGGACATTCCTAGTTTTGTAGGAGTTTGTAGACGAAAGTTTATAAGAATAATTGTTTTAATTGGTTGGGATAAAGGGTTCCATTTTGAATAGTCCATCCAGGGAAATCCCCTCCTTTAATAAATTGCTGACATAGCAAAAAGGAACCCTTCTCCCATCTGGTAAGGGTTACAAAACAATATAAAAACTCAGACACTTACTCAGTGGAGTTGTTTAACATTTTCAAGTGTAAGGGTAACCTCTGCCCATTTCGTCATTCAAGTAAAGATGTAGAAACATAAACAGGGAAATTTAAAGAACAAAATACTTCAAAAAATAATATTTAACTTACAGGTCCGTTTTTAAAAATGATGATTGACAAAAAACCCAAAACGGAAAAATACATTTTCGGATTTTTTCAGATATCTGTAGTAGGAATTTTTTTAATTTCTCGCCGGCATTACCTTAAGATCCTTTGGTGTATCTTTTATAGTTTTCAATGTCCCAATGATGAGCATCGAATTTAGGACACTCTGTACAGCTCCTTTACAGTCTTGAAAATATATAGTTGATATGCCCTGACTATTTAGGACACCCTATATAATTTAAAATTTTACCGCGACCAGATCCTGTTTTGACTTTGGCAAGTGCTCGGAATGTACAAGAAAGTATTTATTTAATCAAAACGACAAAAAAAATGCCATAAATAACTTTTACTACATACTTTTTCTAGGTATATACGTGATCCACGACGAGCATGCATTAGATTTTTTCAGAAAAGTACCAAAAATATTTTTTTGAAAATCTGTAGGTTTAAGTTTATCGATATGCTATCTTAAACTAAAATATTAACATGTTTCTGTCACTTCCGGTTATACCGGAAGTAGCTTCAACTTTCATTTTTTAAATGCAATATAGCATTTTTTATTTTATCTTTGGTTTTTGCATTCAATTTTATGCAAAACGTTTTTACCTAAGTCTACTAATTTCTGAGATATCTGCATATTTTGTAATTATTTCGTAAATGCATGGCGATGAAATTATCCGTATATATTTTTTACCTTAGCTCCTGGACTATTTTTTTTTTGTTATTGTATTTAATGAATCAATAAATCTCAAAAAATAATTAATCTTGGCATAAAATATGTACAAACATTTGTTTTCATGGCAAGCTTGAAAAAATCGTACTTTTAAAAGAAACTTGATATTCTAAGAAAACGCGTTAGGGTATAGAAAAGGTTATAACAATTAAGGGGTAGTTAATTTATCATCATATAAAATAGAAATATATTGGGTGTTCCATTTACAATAAGAAAAAAGTTTTTAATGTTTAAAGTTTTTTACAATGAGCCCTTAATTGTTACCTCCCTTTATATTTTATGCCAAGCTTTCTTAAGATTTGTTGATTCTTTAACTATATAATAACAAAAAAAAATTAGTTCAGGAGCTAAGGTAAAAAATATATATACGGATATTCATTGCTATGCATTTACGAAATAATTACAAAATATGCAGATATCTCAGAAATTAGTAGACTTAGGTAAAAACGTTTTTCATAAAGTTGAATGCAAAAACCAAAAATATAATAAAAAATGCTATATTGCATTTAAAAAATGAAAGTTGAAGCTACTTCCGGTATAACCGGAAGTGACAGAAACATGTTAATATTTTAGTTTAAGATAGCATATCGATAAACTTAAACCTACAGATTTTCAAAAAAATATTTTTAGTAGTTTTCTGAAAAAAATCTAATGCATGCTCGTCGTGGATCACGTATATACCTAGAAAAAGTATGTAGTAAAATGTATTTACGGCATTTTCTTTTGTCGTTTTAATTAAATAAATACTCTTTATTGTACATTCCGAGCACTTGCCAAAGTCGAAACAGGATCTGGTCACGGTAAAATTTGCCAAGTTAAATTGCGGTTGTTATTGGCCCGATTAACAAAAAAAACGAAGCAAATTATTGAATTCTTTTTCACCAATGGAAAGGTGATACCCGAATGTTACCTATGTGGGCATAGGATATTTATTTTCACGAAAAAAAAATCGAAAAAAATATATATCAACGTAAACTCGTAAAATAATTACTAATAAAGTTCAATGTATATTGTAAGAAATATTGAAACTTATTTTTATTTAATAAAAATAACTTCCATTAATAAACATGAACAGGATTCGGGCCAAGAGAACGAAATATTTTTGGTCCAATATAAATACAGCTATAATGTCGCATTGAACTGGTTACCTTGGAGAACACCGCGGCAGTGGCTCAGTGGTGAGTTACTGGCATTCGAGCGTGGCGGTCCATGTTCGATCCTCGGAGTGAGCACTCGCACAATAAAAAAAAGTGTGTCCGAAATGTAGTAGGTTTAAGAATACAGGGAAAAGTGTAAAATGTATCATTTCCCAATTCACCCCATTCACGCCGGTAACCAGGCCGAATGAGATCGGACATCTCGTGGAGTGCGGAAGAAGGTACATACTCTCCAATCGGTAGGTCATGCAATGGCAATAAACTGAGGGTCAGGGCCGAGCCTAGGGTATCCGCCGCCCGGGTGCAAGAACAAAATATGCCGCCCTATTAGCGTACCTAGTCGAAATTTGATTAGTGAGGCGAAATATGAGGTAAATTTCTAGTCTAGTCGGATAGAAAAGTACCTACCTTCCCCCGGAAAATATTCATTAGTAAAAATCGTCTCTATCTAGCAAATGTGTCTAGATCTTATTGCAGATAGGAGTAATTGGATAATTCCATGCCGATTTTGAGGTGTATGTATGACGCACCTACTGTTTGCATTTCAGATTGGGAAAATTAATAAAAACACATTTTTCAACATTATTTATTGACAAATATTTAAAAACGTAATGAAAATAAAATTTACATTCTTAAGGTAGTAAAAGAAAAGAAAAAATCAAAACAAAACGAAAAAATAACAAAAATATATTCCAATTCCTAGATGGGTTTAAATGCCTTCTTGCCTTCTTTAAAGCAAATTCTTTAATTAAATCTGTAACATCTATACTGGAACAAAGATCTTCCTCGATACTAATTACTGCTAAATTTGTAAGCCTCGATTGGCTCATATTTGATCTTAAGTAGGTTTTAATAAGTTTTAGTTTCGAAAATGATCGCTCCCCATGTGCCACAGTGACCGGCATGGTTAAAAATATTCGTAAGGCTACAAATAAATTAGGGAATATTCCATTTAAATCGTTAATGACGAGATATGTTAATACTTCTTTGGCCGACATATTATTTTTATCAATAATATGAATTGACAGTGTATCAATTTCGTTGCAAAGATCAATTGCACTTATATCGATTTTTCCTGTTTCTGGATCAGTTAATTTAATTTGTAAGTTCTTACAATATCCCATTATTTCATTTTTAGTTATTGCACCTAAATTATTTAAAAAGCCAAAAGAGTCATTATGTTTTTCGAAATCTTTAAATCATTCATCTAATTTTAAAATTGCAATATCGAGAATAAAAAAATAAAAATGTACTTTAAAATTTAGCTCTGGAGATTGAATGGGTTCATCTTCATGTTCATATTCAAAAAAAATCTTTTTTTTTTCTTGGTACGTCTAACGAACTGAACAGCTAGGAAACAGATTTCGGAGTCTATTTCTTCGGCAATTTTTTTGGCCTCATTAAGCATGTCTATAAAACCATTTTCAGATCTAATTTCGGTTAAAAATATTTTAAACTTAGATAAACACGAAAACACGGCATTGGAAAAATAAAAAATCCCACATTCTCAAAGTCGGTAAAGAGTCAAAAGCCAAAAGAAAAGCCGCGAGCCGCGAGCCGTTTATTCAAGTAATCTATTAATATATTCTGTCGTTTTTGCGGCAAGCGGCTATTCTTTATTATTACCTATTTATTATATTTTTTACGCCGCCGCCCGATTCGCCCGAACGCTCAACGTCAACGCACTATTTTGGTATTGTTGTAATAATAAGAAAACAATATTTCGGAGAAATGCCGCTATCAAAGAAAGGCACTTTGCGCTTTGCGACTAAATATTTTTTGCATGATGGGGTTCTGTTATTTTTTTTAGAGACATTTTGCCGCCCCGTGTTAGTGCCGCCCGGGTGCCATGCACCCCTTGCACCCCCGGCAAGGCTCGGCCCTGCTGAGGGTTGATATAGCCTTCGGGGGGTGTCGCATGACTGAGGATCGTGGTTCGGAACCTACGTAAAGCTGTAGGTCCAAAGAGCAAGCTGGCTGAATGTTGTAAACGACAAAAGTGGCCATCAGTAACCCAGAAAACAACAAACAACCTCGGAGAACAATTTAGAAATATTGATCGGATGTTCTTAAAAGCGATAAGAAAACATTTTTGTCGTCCTAAATATTTTATATTGCCGTGTGTGTTGTAGAGTTGCTAAGCATAGAATAGGGGAGACCTTGTATATAATGTAATATTAATGTCAAAAATACTATAACGCGCTGCTCTAGGTATATATTCATGATCAGTGGAGTATTTAGGGGAGGGGGGGCTGCCGGGCTACAGTCCCCCCCCCCCCCCCCCCCGAGCATCGGAGTCTAAAAATGTAATTGCAAACTAATTTTTGAACGCTTAATTTAAATCTTAAAATAATGTATTCTTGGTTTAGATTACAAAGGTTTTATAGGAAAGGTTTAGTTTTTAAACTTTTCCTTCCTTCTAAAAGTTCTATTTTATATAGAGATTAGGGTTTCAGACGCATATCATTTTAGTTATTGATTTTTGATGCAATTTTACAGGAAAACGAGTAAAAATAATAATATTTTTCCATTACATTCTCCCTTTTTTAGAGCTATTTTAAATGAACAAAATATAATGCAGTGCAATAAAATATGTGCACAACAAACCAAAAAACAATTAATTGAAACATTTTTTATGGATGAAGTGTGATAATTTATAATTAAAAAAAATGCGTGAAGTAACGAGAATGCTTTATTATGAATATACAATACGGCACTTAAGAAGGAGTATTTCAAAATCTAAGCATTTGCACCAAAACTGCTGTTAGATCTATGCTCCTAAAATACATGATTTTTGAAAAAATCATCAATTTTGGCGTGGTCAGCGATATTTTCTTTATTTTTAATCATGAAAAACCGAGCCCGAAAAACGCTAGTTGCAGTCATACATACGTCTTATGTTAAAATTTTGGATTGTCACAAATATTCATATTTTCACAAATATAAAAAATGTTTTTTTTTAAATAAGGAGCCAGCTAGGAATATCAAAAAAAAAAGTAAAAAAAAAAACATTTACAAAAACAAATTTAATCCAACCAAGCAGAGGGGGGAGGTAATAATTTAATTTTCGAAATTTAATAGTAGTAAGGTGAATTTTTTTTGGGCGTGGCCCCGAAAATTTTTCGCTTGCGGCGTTTTTCTTAGGTACAATATCATATCACGTCCCTCTCTCCAGAAAAACAGAACAAAATATGTCCTACTTACGCCGACTGAGCCCCCCCCCCCCCCCTCCCCCGAGCATATTTTCTGGCTACGCCACTGTTCATGCTTTGTATTCATGTACATACAATTACATAAATGTGAACATCATTCAACACGATCATATGTGATACTACTTTCTCCCAACTGCTTTCTGCTTTTCACTTTCTACGGATAAAGAATTTTGTAATCAAGGTTGCGTCGATGACGATTGCAAAAATACTTTCCACTGATTATGCTTTAATTTTTGATTTCTTTGATGTAAATTTTGATAAAATGTTTATGATGCAAAAAGAACTAAATTACTTAAAAAACTTAAAATAATCCTTGTTCGAATTAGGACGTTAGCAAACTCAAGCGGGACAAAATCTATGTTTAAAAGGGCGTAAAGACTTTTTGATTAAAATTTATAATTGTTGAAAGTTCATTCAACCTTATAGCATATACGGCCCTAATCGGACTTAAAATTATACAGGGTCCTGCAATAGTTTGTCAGGCTTTTATAGCTCATATACGAATAAAGTTAGGAATATCATTCATATGTAGACTTATACTGTATCATAGGGTGGATTTCTTAAAAATATGTTTCCATATACCTATAGGGTGGCTCAAAAAAATGTGATAATAAAAAGTTATTTTTTAAATGGAACACCCCGTCCCTAAGTAAATTTAATCTACTTTGCGACTATTATGTCATAGTTATACCGTATGATTTAAATTTTTTAAATAAAATCAAAAAACTATTATTAGGGGAAAGTGGTCGAATATCGATCAGCGGCTAATATCGACCATCTTAATTTTACGCAACCCTACAAACCTATAAAATGGTACAATTCGCGTTTCCATTTCTCAAGGTAGATACAAACCACCAATAGCAACAACGGGCAGTTTCATTGTAACGCCACAAACAATTTTTGTGAAGTTTTTTTGTTACTATTTCGGTTCATTGGATAAGGTTGTAGGTACTTAAGGTTAGAAAATCTTAAGCTACTTTAGTACCTACTAATAGTTGCATGGCACCCTAAGGTATTCTATACAGTGTTTACAAACATTTTAATTCTTTGAGGTTAGGAGTTGTTTATGTTAAATCATTGGCGTCCCCGCATCGGGTAATTTCGGCCAGCATATACCCGATATTACCCACCTGTGATCGATTTTACCCTCATTGCCTTTTAGTTTTTGCAGATATACTAAAAAAATATTCTCGTAAGACAAATCGCTTTGCATGATCAGGAAGACATGAAGCAGGCCAGGATTGTGAAAAGCATGTGAATAGACATTGATCGATATTAGCCGACCTTAGGTGATAATATCGATCAAGTTAGAATATTGTTTTTCATGTTTTTTAAAAAATTTCTCTTTAAGATACAGAGAATTTGTTTCTGTTATTTTGTTTCTAAGATAACACAGTCTACGTTGAATACAAAAAATAACAGTATGTTGTACCTAAAAGTATTGCTTTTGTCTTACGTTATCTCTTAAGTGATCGATATTCGACCCCTTTCCCCTACAAATTGCGTCCTCCAGCAATTAATAGTAACTACTTTTTCAAACAAGCTTAAATTTACTAAAATCGGATGAATCTTTTAGAAGTTACAGCTATTTAAATGATTACACTTTCAACAGCTCTTCCCCCACTCATCTTATCAAAATTGGTACGCCAATGAGCATACCACAATGATGCAGAATTGTCTAACTACGATTTTTTTCCTCCGAGTTTCTATGCCCAGTATTTTCCGAGATATGGCCAGTGGCCAACCAATGAAACCCCTTGTATATTAAGAACGTAGGAAACCAATAAAAAGAATAAATCTCAAAACAGGCATCATGGTAATTTCTAATGAAACCATTTTTTCTTTCAGGGGCTGTCCTACTCACTGCAACACCTGTGTCATCAATTAATTTGGATCAAGTGTAATAATTTACATTTATAAGAAGATGCTTATAAGTAATTGATTATATTGACCGAAAGGCCATTTTTGTCTCATTTACTCTAAGTTCGCCTATATACCGGGTGACAACGAAATTATTACTACCCAGCTTGTCACGTCCTTATAAAATAAAACATTATTTTGAAATTTTGGCAGGTGGTTACACTGTGCGAACCTTTTTTATTTTTAATAGAATCTTACATATTTTTAAAAATATATATTCTACGAAGAACTCTAGAAGCATAAACCGCGTATCATATCCTATATACCAATCCAATATAGTTTCGAGAAAATGGCGTTGGAAATTGTTAAACTAACCCCACATTTTATTGTCATTTACTTTTAAAGTATAATAAGTCATAACTATTTCGCTTCCGGCTTCCGGTTTTGCTGCAAAATTTGACATCACAAACACAAATTTATCCAATCATTGTAATGTCTTTTTTATTTTATTTTACGGTTCGACGACTACGTAGGCCATCTTGAACCGGTCATCGACCACAAATGTGATCTACCGACTGGGGAGTGTGAAACGGCACCTTCATCCTACGAGATATCCGATCTCATCCGGTCTGTCCGGCGTGAATATGATGGCTAGGTGTCGATTCATTTTACACTCTTCCCTGAGGCAAGAGCACGCCGTGTTCCCAAGCGGTCACCCGCCCAAGTACTAACCGCGCTCGACACAGCTTAACTTCGGTGATCTGCGGGAACCGGTGCTTAATATGTCGACAGGCCCTTGCCTCATTTTAATGTCATATTACTTCTTTTAAAGCAAGTTCCTAGACCTAGGGAAGCACAAATAAAAAATATTTTGAAAAGCAAGATAATTTTGACTGACTAGATTTGAAAGGGGGAGTGGCATTAAAATTATTGGATAAATTTGCGTTTGAATGTCAAATTTTGCAGCACTTCCGGTTAAACCGGAAATGCAAGACTTCCGGTTAAACCGGAAATGCAAGACTTCCGGTTAAACCGGAAATGCAATAGTTTTGACTCTTTCATATGAAATATGCATAAAGAAATTTCAAAAAATATAAATTTTATACGCATTCATTTGTTTTGTGTAAAAACAATAAAATGTGTGGCTAATTTGAAAATTTCCAATTCCATTTTCTCAATAACTGACTGTCTAAGACAGGTATAGGATGAGGTACATGTTTTATGCTTAAAATTCCTTGTAGAATGCATATCTATAAAGATAATTAGGGTGTTCTATTTAAAATCACAAAGCAGAGGTGTGCACTTCCGGTTCAATCGGAAGTGACAATTAGACGTTTGAATACTGAGAATGTGGGCAGAGTACAACTATATATAACTTACCAGAATTTTATAATTTATTATTTTTAAAGGACGTGACAAGCTGAGAAGTAATATCATTGCCACCCGGTATACTTTGTTTGTTTTTGAGTATCAATTCAGCGACACGTCCAATACCTATAATTAGGTACTAAAATAAAAATGTACTGCTTTCGATTTTTCAAAGAAACAGACCGTAAAAATCTTGAAGCGAATAAACAATAATAGTAATAAATATCACACTGCAGACTGCATACAAGCTTATTTTACTCAGACATAATTTACCATGCAATAATGTTATTATTGTCGCGTATAAATTATGTTATCGCAAAGACTCAGTAGTATCACGTTGTTACTATAAGAAAATTATTATCATTAAGGAAGTAATTGAAAAGTACTATGGCTAGAGAACTGTAAAAAAGTATAATGAATACAACCGCGCTAAAATTTGTCGTGTTAAATTGCAGTTCTGCTTGGCCTTAATTACAAAAAAATTAAGCAAATTATTGAGTTTTTTTTTCGAAAATGGAAAGGTGGTATCTACGTACGTATGTGGAAATAGTATATTACATAACAAGTGATGAAAGTTATACTTTTCAAACGAGAAGATATTTAGCACGAGGCGTCAGCAGAGTGCGGAAATTCTCCGAGTTTTAGAATAATCACTTTCACACGAGTAATGTACACTATTTTTCCTACGACCACAAAGAATTATTAAAAAAACCTTTGATTTGTGAAAAAAATATTTCAACTCTAGAGCTGAAAAAAAATATTTCAACTCTAGAGTGGAAATACAAGGCACACTATTTAATTTAAACATATGATGCCAATTTAATAGTTTGAAAGGTCACAGGTTCAAATTCCATCAGGAGTAGGTACTTGGCTTTTTTTTATAAAAACATTAAATAAATTATAAAATTATTTTGAATTGAAATCTTCCTTCTTGAATGATTTTTTTTTATTTAATCAAGGAAAGATGCATTAAAATAAATTTAAAAAATTCACCCAACAAGGAAGATTTCAATTCAAAATAATTCTATAAATTATTTAATGTTTTCATAAAAAAAAGTCAAGTGGTCCTGATGGAATTTGAACCTGTGATCTTTCGATTCGTAGGTCATGGCTCTAGTCTCTAGGCTATAGCGACCCATAAACATTTTCTGCTTAAGTTTAATATATGACATTTTCTTCAGCGGGGCTTGTTTTGACTGGTAATAAATTTTCCAGTATATTTTAACTTTTTTATAATTTCAGATGGCGTATTTTCACACTCTACTTCTGAATCAGTCAACAAATACGTGATAAATAAACTAAACTGCTTTCTAAAATTTGTTCTTTTTAATAAATAGGTGTGGTCTGTCAAATTGGCATCATATGCCTAAATTAAATAGTGTGCCTTGTATTTCCACTCTAGAGTTGAAATATTTTCTTTCAACACGCGTGTGATATTCGGCGCTTTCGAGCCAAGTTAACCGTGCTTTTTTTCTCATTTTCATAGGTGGTCGTAGGAAAAGTTATTTTTATGCAAAAAAACACTTCGAAGAAAAAGATATAAGCCAATGAAACCTGTAAAATAATTAGTTAAGTTCATTGTATTGTAAAATATATTGATTTTGGACAGATTAAAAAATTTCATTTATTTAAAATTTAAATTACAATAAAAACGATTTATCGAATTAGGTAATATTTTGAAAATCAATAAAATTTAAAATATTAAGTAAGTAGACCTTATACAAATTCGACATGCCAGCATTGGAATCTCGGAAACCATAGGAGTTCGAAAAACGGTTAAATCGGGGCAAAGTTGTGCAATTCTTGCTGATTATAATGCCGCTTTAAAAGTTTTCAAATTACGAATACTTCCGATTTTATTCGAAAAAAACCTAAATTTTGCAAAATCGTTTTTATTTTTTCCTGAGCTTATTTGACTAGCTATTTAAAAATAAATGACACTTTGTCATTGCCATTTTTTCTCCTCTACAAAATGACGTTACTAAACTAAAGATCCGCTGTTTCGTCTCCGAGCGGCCATCACCAACTTTACTTTTTTAAATACGGACCTGGATTTTTTTTAAACGATTTTTAAACCCTCCAAACATTCATACATAAGTAATTTAATTTTCTTACTAATTATAAATCCTAATTTTCTAAATGTTCAAAGAGATTGCCGTTTTGCCCAATACCTACAACGATCGATTTTTCTTCCAATTTTGGCGACAGTTCTTTCAACCGATCTATCCTACCAAATACAACTTGTACCTATGCGTTCTTCCGGACTGACAAGAAGTGTAAAAAATATGAATTTAAAAAAATTAGCAAGGACAATTCATCATTATGAGAAAGTAATATCGCTAGTACATTTTAAGGGTAGGAGGGTTTAAAAATCGTTTAAAAAAAATCCAGGTCCGTATTTAAAAAAGTAAAGTTGGTGATGGCCGCTCGGAGACGAAACGGCAGATCTTTAGTTTAGTAACGTCATTTTGTAGAAGAGAAAAAGTTGCAATGACAAAGTGTCATTTATTTTTAAATAGCTAGTCAAATGAGCTCAGGAAAAAATAAAAACGATTTTGCAAAATTTCGGGTTTTTTTCGAATAAAATCAGAATTTGAAAACTTTTAAAGCGGCAAAATAATCAGCACCGAATTGCACAACTTTGCCCCCATTTAACCGTTTCTCTAACTCCTATGGTTTCCGAGATTCCAATGCTGGTATGTTGAATTTTTAACACCCTGTATGTATCTTAATTATAGTTACATCTAACATTTTGTGCCTGAGGAGAAAAACGCAAGAGACCATTTTATGTAGAATTGATCAGGCTAATCAGAAATAATATTCACATGTAAAAATGTCAGTGGCGTACCACTTTTTTTCTAAAACATATCAGAGGATGTTTGCAGGGACGCCACTGGTGGGACAAAAAACTTTTATAACTAAAACATGTGGTTTTATGTCCTATTAGCACATGCCAAAATTGAAAATATTATCTAAAGTATTTTCGGAGATATTACAAGAAACGCAATAAAAAAAATTCAACACCCTGTAGCAAAAAAATTAAGCCGTTTAGGACAATGTTTATATAAACTTTTCTTCATAAAATGACTTGAGGAATCACACACTAAACTATTAGCACGTCATAAGGTACACCTTGTACGCCTCTATATGAAATTCGAAGAATTCGTCCATTTTTTACTCAAAGAGACCTGATATTTTGTAAGAAGAACTTTTCTCTCGGATTGAGGTCGCGAATTGTCATTGAATCTATTGTCATTTAAACGTAGAAATCTGACTTTAAATGCCGAGGTAGTATCTGTGATGCTAAAAGTAGTCACATAGACGTTGCATTTCTGAAGGTCCTTAAGGGACTACAATTATGGTCGGCCGGACGTGACTATATTACTAATTATACATATACAGGAAGTAATTTTTTTGACTTGAAGTAATAATTTAAAAAAAAACGGTTTTACAGGTTTGGTATAATTGGGTAGAATATAAAAAACCAAGATATATAGGTCCGTGAAAACCGTTTTATTCTAAGATGCACCATTTGGACGCACCCGCCTGTCAAAGTGGGATAATTGTCATTTTTTAATGTCACTATTTTTAAAACAACTAAATTTAGACATGTACCTATATAGTATATGCCATACAAAATAGATTTCTAAAGAATTCTAGGTTTAATTTAAAAAAGCAATACCATATAGGATATTCCATTTAAAAAAATACATATTTTCTTGTTGGGCTTTTTTGAGCCCACTTAGGTATAGTTACAAATAATTTTGCGTTATAACTCACTTACTGACCATCAACTTTTTTATTAACATTTTTAATGTATTTCAAATAGTAACAGAGCTATTGAATTACTTTGCCATACTAAACGGCCACCCTGTATGTGGTCCGTACTGCGAAATGGGACGCCGCCGCACCTCTAAATTCAATACACGTAGGTACTCCGAAAACCCATTAAAAAGCGCTAGACATAATAAAATTCATGTTAACACGTGTACGTGTTGGCTCGCAATGCAATAATTGCAATATCAAATTCAGTTATATAGATACATCCTTATAATCTTATGAATTTGATAGAGCCATGACACGAATAACTGTCAAATTTGACCGAAATAAATCAAAGCAAGATTTTGTGGATATTATAATTCTACATAATCGCCCTTAAATTCAATGCACTTAGTGGGTACCTACTAAAAAGACGACTACCTACATGCGAATATGTCTTGTCGACTTGCATTACTGGGCAAGTTTCCAGAGAAAAAAGGTCATGTCATATTCGACTTTAGCACGTCAAAAAAGTCGTCACTATTAGTTAAAATTATTTCCGATGCAAAACATTGTTCAGAGAACAGCGCGCGTAAAATTTCATTCCTGGTAGTTTTTCGGGGCCTTCTAGGATGTTATAGAGCAGCAAGACAAAATACCAGCTTTTCCAACATGTTACCTTGAGCGATCGCAAGGTTAAGAAGCTGAGGAAAGTTAAGAGGCTGAGGGAGGTTAAAAGGCTGAGCAACGTCCGGGGTTCGCTCAAACTAACAACAGTTTGTTATCTTTTAAATCTTCAGTAGTTGGAAAAATAAAATTGTTTAAATAAAATCTAACACCCGTATTCACTAAAGGCGGGGTTTAAAATGTAGACCATCGAGATATTTAGATTTATAGTCTCACATATGCCATACGACGCTTTTCTGTTAATCTGATTTTTTATAGTAATTAAATCGTCTTACAGATAAATATTTTGACCGGGATGTTGTTGCAAATACAGTTGTAGTTATATTACAGAACACAGTAGGTAGGTACATGCTAAAATACGTGTTTCTTTATAAATTTGAAGAAAAACCAAAAAAATATGTACAATAAAAAACTTAGTTGACTTTTTCTCACATTTTAAACCCAGAACTGTCACTTTAGAACGGTTTTAGGATTGCATCCCTTTAGTGAATACGACTGTAAATGTTTTCTTTCCCAAAACTACGAAATTGTAATTGTTCACGGACTAAACCGATATCAACGTTTTGTCAATTTGACTGTGATTAACGAACCCCTGACTTCGCTTATCCCCCCAACCTCACTGCTAATACTCTCTATCATGGCAAGAGAAATTGTTTCTTGAACGGCAGTAGAGTTTTGGACTTGCATTGTCTTTATTTGTTTAGAATCACTACGTTTCAACTGGTAAGCATCTCCAGTCGTCTTCAGGTGAATACTCATGCTTACCAGTTGAAACGTAGTAATTCTAAACAAATAAAGACAATGCAAGTCGAAAACTCTACTGCCGTTCAAGAAACGTCATTGTCTCCAACCTTTAAACAGACAAATTGTTTCTTGTTTCACTTAAATCGTAGACGGCCATGATTTTTTTACTTGTCTATGATTTCAAAAATATATTCAGTGACGTATCAACTACACCCCCGAAAGAACCACTCACAAAGTTTATGGGAAATGGCTTTCAGCTTCTTCTGAATTTTTAGTATTCTGTAGATCTTGACGTTCTGATTAAAATTGTCCCTGGCCGTAATCTGATCCCATGACTAGTTTTTGAGTTATTGTCTTTTAAAGTTGGCAACTTCGTACTTTAAGATTTCCTGCATTGTCTGGAGTTTTCACTTGTTTCTTAAAAACTATCAACTTTTTTATTTTTCCTTATTGGTGGAAAAGAGACCTTAAGTTTTCTATCACTTAGGTATATAGAAATAAAATATGTACAGAATGTTGAATTTATAGACGGATTAAATAACTAATAATATTTAAGAATTATGAATTTTTTTTTGCATTTTCAAAACAAACGGCTAGATTTTGTTCATATTTTAATATCTTGTATATAATACCAAGCTATAGAAGAAAATAAATGGGCATGTAGATGTAGAGTATATTAAAACCTGGTAGTTTATTTCTTAAAAAAAAATTAATTCACCTGAAAACGTAATGAACGAAACCTGATTGGTTGGATGATAGTCATGAGATAAAAAGGTAAAAAAATGGAAAAAAAGTAAGTATTAAAAATAGTACTCACGACCCTATAATCATTTTCTATTCAGAAATTCCAATTTTATAAACCCGTAAAACCTGATTGTATTTTACGGCACGAAATGGCCATATTATAGGTTTTGTATGTGAATCCCTCGGAGAATTCTCTCGGAATTCGAAAAAAAATAACAGTTTAAAGTATGTTTAAAACATTTAATAAAATTTAAAATGATGCAACTAGAACGTACATAACTACATAAATCAAACACATTGTAAATTTATCTAAATAAAATACTACAAATTCAAATGTAAATTATTAAATTCGACCATTCAAGTAGGTAAGTATACCCTGATTAAAATATTAAGGGAATTGGATGCAATTTTTCTATACGTATTAAATTTATGCTTGTTTTGAAAAACTCACCGTTAAAGTTTAAAAAGTTAAATTTATGAAAAAATTTAAGTGGAAAAAAATTTCAAATAAATACTTTGTAGAATTATATTTTAATACTAAATTTAATTTATTAAAAGTTTTTTTTTTTTAAGTTTAGTTTTTTGTTGAAAGGTGGAATAATATTTTAAACTGCATTGCAATTAACCAACTTTTCGAATTTTCTACAGTGAGAATAAAATATATGTATTGTGTGCAAATAGCTAAATTAAATACATATAGAAACGTAACCAACGCCCTTAAGTTAAAATAAAAAGTCTCTGCAATTTCGTGGACGTCTCCTGATATTCCTCATACAAGAAAAAATGTAATTATTTGGACAAGGAGACTTCTTGTAAAAATTAATAAAACAATAGAGAACTTTAAAATTAAATTCGAAATATATTGCTCTCCCACACTTAACTAAAAAAACATATCTTATGTCGTACGAGTTCATTATTGTGTTTTTATTGCTTAGTTACCAACTACATAAGAGTGCACTTTATGGCCTGCGAGGGCCATGAAACACAAAAAATACAGTTTGTAACATCGTTGTTCTCAGGGCATAACCATCTACTTAATAATCTTGGTACATCAATAAATATTTAAACCCCCTGGATTAAACGATCTAAAAACGATTAAAGTTTGCGGTTGTGGCGTCAAGATATAATGCGCGAGAGAGGGCTATTGATACTACGTGACGTTGCACGGCGAAATTTAATTAATAATTTTTAAAAAAGTAATATTTAAGACGTAATATTTAGCATGGTATTTTTTCAAATGACGAATATTTTTAAGCCATAAAAACATATGTGAAAGTTCCCTACTATATATACGAATTAAATCCGCATCATAAACTAAACATAACAAACTATTTTTAGCGGGATTGTGATTTATAACATAACTTTCCTTATCGAGTAATGTTTTATTATAAATTTTTAAAAAAGCGAGCCTGTTTTTTAAGATGTCAAATTTTATTACACTACATTATAAACACTGTCAAAATAACGGATTCTAGAATAAATCCCGATGCAAATCATGGGTAATGCAATATTAAAATATTATGGGTAGGAGTAGATAGAGGAAGAGCCACAAATATAACATTCTTGTTTACATTTCCGTCTTCGCTAAAAAAAATTAAGCGACAATACCACCTGTCAATATTACACAGAGATGTATTTAGTAAATTAATAATATATATATTAAATTGGTTCATATTATATTCTACCTTTCATAATAGAATGGATTACTTTAACACTCCTCCATTTTTTCCTCTCCTCCTGTTCCAGTATGAATTTTAAAAATGCGTATCTGTATAACAGTAATAACTGTCCACGTGATTACAAGAAAGCCATCTCTAATTTAATATTTATAATAATAAATTCGACTAATTGACAGTTTTTCCGATCGCTTGTAGCTGAAGTAACCGAAGCGCCGATACGGCTTCTTTCTACTCTTATCTATAGCAGACCCTACACTATCAGTCTTACTGACAGTCCTGAATGATATCAATCCTTGGTCATTCTCTCATCAGTCTGTTTTCTAATAATAACACTGGTTAACAAGATTTTTGTCCCAAGCGCAAAAATGTCTGATTTCAATATAATTTTGCATGCTGAAATCAATCATGTTTTCAGAATTTCTCCATCACCCTTAGTTTTTATGTTCCAGTATATGTGATTATTTACCTATAAAATGCACGCATAGGTCTGTACTATAAGAGTCATCTAACAAAAAACTTGTGTCAGGCATTGCTATTTTATTATTTGTGTATTGTAACAATAACTTGTTGTGACTAGAAATAACAAAGTGTGCTCTGTGTGTCACGCGGAACATGTCTTGGCTTGTTGAGACCTGCAAGCAGTTCCGAGTCCTACATGACATTTATTGTTGTTTTAGTTATCGGCTAGAGCTCGGTGAATGAACATATACGCAGACTTTTTTAACGTTTTGAAGAATATTCTGTGGTGCATTTTAAGCTATTGTAGTGTAACTCACCTGTTAAAATGCCAAGAAATTGTGTAAACCACCCGAACTCTTTTTGCTACATCTGCGGTGAATTGACATTTAAATCTCAAAAACGGTCTTTCACGCCTCTCGTTAATAAATGCTATGAACAGTATTTCAAGTGTAAAGTCGGCGATCAAGACAAAAGCTGGGCTCCCCATATTTGCTGTGTTACGTGTGTCAGACTTCTTACAGCGTAGGCAAAAGGTAAACGACATATGCCTTTTGCTATTCCCATGATTTGGAGGGAACCATCAGACCATATTACCGATTGCTATTTTTGTCTTACAAATATCAGTGGTATAACTTCTAAATCCAAACATACTGTTAAATATCCTCATATTCCATCTGCACTGAGACCAGTGCCGCACAGTCCGGAATTACCTGTGCCTGACCCCCCACAAAATATGACACCGAGCGACGATGAAACTGCCGATGACGAAGTAAACAACGAAAGTTTTTCAGCCGAAAATATTGATCTGGATCCAACATTTACACCAGATTCGTCTTCTTGTGCGCCGCATCTTCTAAGTCAAGAAGAACTTAACGACCTTGTCCGCGATTTAAACTTGTCTAAGAAGCAAGCCGAACTTCTAGGTTCTAGATTAAAAGACTGGAATCTTCTACAGAGTGGCACAAAAGTTGCTTTTTATCGTAAGCGCCATGCAGAGTTTGAAGAATTCTTCTCTATGGAAGACGGGCTTGTATTTTGTAATGATGTATGCTCTGTTATGAAGGCACTTGGGCATGACTATGATACAAATGAGTGGCGTTTGTTCATTGACTCTTCCAAATCAAGCTTGAAAGCGGTACTACTCCACAATGGAAATAAGTTCCCCTCTGTTCCTTTGGCTCATGCAGGCAACATGAAAGAATCATATGACAACATGAAGCTTCTTTTGGAAAAAATTAAATATATAGACTTTAAGTGGAATATTTGTGGCGATTTGAAAGTTGTTTCACTTTTGCTCGGCATGCAACTCGGTTACACAAAGTATTGTTGTTTCCTATGCGAATGGGACAGTCGAGATAGGAAAAATCACTATGAAAAGAAAGAGTGGTCTAAACGAACTTCCCTGACACCAGGAAATAAGAATGTCAGTGGTATCCCACTTGTTGATCCCCAAAACATTTATTTACCACCTTTGCACAATAAGCTTGGGTTAATGAAGAATTTTGTTAAAGGTATGGATAAAACTAACAGTGCGTTTGCATATGTGAGAAGTAAGTTCCCTAAAATCAGTGATGCCAAGATAAAGGAAGGTATTTTTGTGGGACCTCAGATCAGAGAGCTACTTCGAGATGAAAACTTTAGTGAGGCTCTGAATGGAGTTGAAAAAGCAGCATGGTTTTCTTTCAAGGACATTTGCAACGGCTTCTTGGGAAATCGTAAATCCGAAAATTACGTAGAGAATGTTAACAATTTATTGGTCTCATATACAGCCATGGGTTGCAACATGAGTCTAAAAATACACTTTCTTCATTCACACTTGGACTTTTTTCCTAAAAACCTTGGAGCAGTAAGTGACGAACATGGCGAGCGATTTCACCAGGACATTCTGGACATGGAGAAGAGATACCAAGGCAAATGCAGCCCCGCTATGTTGGCAGACTATTGCTGGACGCTGAAGAGAGATGTTTCTGATGCAAAGTACAGTCGAAAGTCATATATGACCACATTTTCTAAGTAAATATATCACTTTGTACTTTATTTTTTCATAACTTATAACCAATTTTATAATATATACGTTCACAAAAATTCATTGCTTTGTCACTTTAAAACCCTGCGTGATGGAAAAATTCTGAAAACATATATGAAATATGTTTAAAAAGTACTACCAAGTACACCCACTTCAGCTCGTGGGACAAAAAAAATCTTAAATTTTGTTGACCAGTGTAATTTATATCAGTCCGCCCATTAATCCTTGACTCTACACGATCAGTATTAGTATCATTTGTTTATCAAAACTGTCAGTCTGAATGATAGCGTACTGTCTGCTAGAAATTGTCAGATCCCTATTTACTGTGATATAGCTTCTTGTTTACAAAGCGGAGAGTTTTTATACAGAAGGCAGAAATGTAAACAATAATTCTATATTTGTTGCGCTTACTCTACTCACATATTTCCCATATTCGCAATTTGTGTCTTGACCGTTCATTCATATTTTCGAAACAACACGACAAATTTTTACATTAAAGCATATTGAACGTCGATGTATTTTACTATTTAATAGTTATAAATTTATGCAGAATATTTTATTTGTTTAGGAGGATTAGTGTAATTTTTCTATATGAATAGGATTTATGCCTGTTGTTCTGGTATGATTATTCTAAAATCAAAAATAAACTAAAAAGCGTGCGCAAATCACAAAATTCCTAAACTACACATGCGAATTATTTGAACTGCGCATGGGAATAGTTACGAATTGGTTCAGAATCCTTAAGCTGAACAAAGCTACTATAAAAATATTTTACAGCCTCTTTAGGTTTAGGCCTGATACAAAAATGTATTAGATTTTATATGGCCGATAAACGCCCGATTCCGAGAATCGGCCATATATGTATACTTTGTATGTACATTGAAATCAACCAAAAACAATCGCATCGGTTGATCCCTACAACTAACTATCCTAAATTCAATGTTTGAGAATATTTATAATAAGAACACAATGCACAACAGGCATAAATCTATTACATGTAAAAACGTAGCTGATGCCCTTACCAAGAATACCATCTAAAATTCTGTAAAATAATTAATTTAAAAAACTTAATTGACCCATGTAGGAATATAACCCACCAAATTACGACGTCCCCCGTTTGGCCACATCGGCCTGCCTAAAAAATTGTCAAAATATGTTATCTACATGTTAAAATTATATATCTCATGTTCACTTTTTTCAAAGTTGTGGTTATTAAATTTTTTGAATACTTAAATGATATAAACAGTCAAGTCAAAAATTACCACCTTTATGAAATTTAAAGGATGTGAATGGTATAAAGGTATGTTTGAGACAAATTAGCAAGCGTTTTGTAACATCAATATTTATTTTTATTTGATCGATTTAAAAAAATATGTGGTAAGTAGATAAGTATCTAGGACAAAAGTCTTGGTGATAAATATCTATATTGTTTAAACATTATTTTATTTAAATAGAAAGAAATGATACGCTCTAACGCCCGAATTCATTTGCCGGGTTGAATAAAGATTTTTAACCACAATTAACTAACCAGCAAGTTTGACTATGACATACACGATTGGCTGAAATAATTTTCTCACAATCATACTGGCCTAGTTACCTTAATTATATATTTACTAATCAGGCAATTATGAGTAAATAATGGCTGTCTATGTCTTTTTAATATTATACCTCCGGAAGTGAAAAATGTAACTAGTTTCCCTCTGTTTAAAAATAGGATTAAAAAATGGATATCTTCATTACCTAGATATCAAATACACCAATACGTGGATTTTAAAAACATATACCGTATACCTGAGTGATGAGAATTGCCAGCATCATTAGGGGCTAACTATAGTGGGCTTCAGTTTCTGGAAACTAAATTATTTTCTGGTTGATGTTGTGTGGCGGACGTGTAAATGTAGTTTTATGCCTATCCATGTCCATTTGAAATTAATTTATCGTTAAATATAAGTAAGGTGTAATATTATATTATAGGGTGTGATGTGTACGAGTACGAGTATGTTGTGTGTAATGTATACATGTTGAGAACGTGGAATGTATTATTTCAGGGATAGGTTCCGTGCGGAATGAGTCAGAGTATGTGTTGTCAATTTTATATTTGATATTATTCGCTTTAATTATATTCGCTTTAATTATATTAATAAATAAAATCATACCCACGCACAGCGTAGTCTTTAGTGGGTTTAGGTTTTCTTTATTTATTTCTCGTAATAGTTAATATATTTTTTTTTTTCTTAACTGTTTATATAATTATTATTGTTTGGAGAATAAATAAATTTTGATTTGATTTGATTTGATGTCATTTATGTCACAGTCAAACTTGTTGATCAGTTAATTATGTGTCGAACGGCATGCTAAACCATGCATTCCTTATGGACTGGAGGACCGTCGCAAGTGAATAACTTTATTATGCATACACGCATAAGTCTTCCTACAATGATATATTTAAGACATGTTATTTAGATAGGGAAATCTCTACATGTTTTGAATGCATAAACGTTCATCATCAGGAGAACAAAATATGTGATAAAGAAAAAAGGTGAATATCATTTTAACAGAGCTTAAAAGGCATAATGAAACTAGGTTTGTGTTAAAAGGTTGAGTGAAGAAACTTTGGAAGAAACATATTACCAAAAGTGAGGAGTATAATATAGACAAAGGAAGCTTTTGTAAAGCTTAACGTATTTTATAGGCTTTACATGCCAAGGTGATATTCGTCTTTTTTCTCTTCCATATCACATAATTTGTTCTGTTGATGATGAATGTTTATGCATTCGCAACATGTAAAGAATCATTATCCAAATAACATTTCTTAAATATACCAGTGGTAGAAGGCTAGAGTATGTCATTTCTGTCCATTTAGATTTCCACAAATGATTTTTTGTTTATGATAAAAGTACTTGATATGAGTACGAAACAAAATCTTCAGCATTAAGAGCATAAAATCCCGCCTGAGGCGGCTGAACACCAAAGCAGAACCCAAGCTTTGGTGCATCCCTAATAAGGCAAATAACATTTGATTAAGGTTAATATAGAGAAAATAATCCAAAATGTATAATTAATTTTATACTCGTTTCAGTTTTACAATATGCCAATGCCAAAGGATTTAAAGTGTTCATTTTAACACAATGTCAAAATACAATTAAGCAAAATATGAATGAAAGTTTTAACTAAATGTAACCAGCAGGGACAAAAAATTAGGAAGCTGAAATATTGGACTTGTTTTTGTACTCTTAGTCTCTACTACTCTTAGTATCTACTACTCTACTGCAAAATGAGATATCTGTTAATAATAAATAATTTTGTCCTCCCATTTCACTAATTAAAATAAAGTATGGATATAAAATACAAAAATGTTCATAAAATACACCCAGTGACAAACCAAATATGGTAGGACTATTTAAGAAATAAGCAGACCTGACACCACTTGGGCCTAGCATTGACCTTAGCTAAAGATGGCTAATATTTCATAACCTAGAAATATCGAAATTTTAACAGTTTTCAATAAATTTTATACCCAATTGCCAGAATTTGTCATCATAAAGTTGATACAAAGTTAAATTAAAAACCACGAAAAACAGAGTGAAAAAGTGTAAAGACGCCTTAACAAACTGAAATCCTGAAACAGTATAATAATAAAAATATATTTTGAAGTATTACTGGCTTTACCTACATAAGAGTGGGGTCTAGTGACGCACTCGCCATTTCGTTTTTTGATCAATACTTTGTTACTGGTATTCAAAAATCAGCCAAATACCCATATTTAGAACATAAACCGAGTGCCCCGTACTCTTATGTAACTTTTTTTTAGCTCTAAATATGCAGGTATAGCCAGTAATACTTCAAAATATAATTTTATTATTATATATTATTACTGTTTCAGGATTTCAGTTTGTAAGGTGTCTTTACATTGTAAAATTTTTCACTCGGCTTTTCGTGAATTTACTTATAAAGTTGTTCAAAAATTTTTTTGTAAAGTTGGTAGTCCTTAGTTCTTACATTGTGCATAAGCTGATTAATTTTGTTTTTCAAATTTTGATTTTTTGAAAGTTTTTACATATTCTTTTACTACTCTTTATACTTAATAACTTATTAAACATATAAATAAATGGTTATATGTATTTATATAAAATCAAAGAAAAAGCATTAAGTATTTAATTTCACATCATAACAACCCAACTGATTTAAAAAAAAATGAATGTCAATTCGTTCGAATTGTTTTATAATTTGACACAAAAATAGGACTTGTTCCTGGTCGTGAATAACTTCATTAAGAATTCACGAATTTATTTGACATCAAAGTTCGCGCTTTACATTATCAAATTTAGCCTCGAAGTACTTTATAAATAGGTAAATAATGAAAGTTTTAGGTTGATACATGCCACAGGCCGGTTCAATCGGCTTAAGTTAAAATTGTACATAGCTTGAGATACTGATTGTGTGATAAATATTTGAAAATAAATATATAAAATGTTAAGCCCCTACAAAATTATTCTATTCAGTAAAACAGAACTGACCAAAAATTATTCCTAAATAGCTGCGTTTCATAAAAAAGAAAAATAAAGTAAATAGTTTGTAAACATATCTATTAGATACCTACATATCCTTTATTTTGATAAAGATAATGATTACAACAATTAATTAATGTAAATTTTTTTAATCTACTCTTGAACTTTAGTACTTACCTAGAAAATAAAATTACTCATTTAATTACCTAATTTAAGGCTTGTGACCTTAATTTTCTTGATAACTCACCGTTTAAAAAGTAGTTACAAAAGTATTCTGAATATTTTTGGGGATCCACGTAATTTTAAAATTTACATTTTTCTTTTACAAACTCATAATTATTATTCCCAACTGATTTAAAAAGAGGCACGCATTTAGGTTATTATAAAAATTTAAATTGTTGACTGCAGAGCAAGGACTCCCGAAACATATTTTAGGTGCCTCCTCAGAAGTTGCCCTTCTGGAAAAAAATTCTGATATGCCAAAGGACCGCAAAGGACATTTATAACCTCCGCTCCTGCTACATTCTTTTTAGAACTGTTTGGTTTACTCGGGTTTGCATATTATGATTTGTAAAGAGAGTTTTAGGATGTCAACCATAAAAACTTTTAACACAGTACAAAAAAAAAAATCGGAAACGAAATTTTTTAACTTAATGGAACTTTGGCACTGGATATAACTAAACTTTAGAAATACATTTTAATCTTTCTGTCACTTCTGGATATAGCGGAAGTTAAGGTCAACTCAGGCGTCCTATGTAATGTATAATAATTTGTTTTATTGTTGTTGGTTGGGTTGACCTGTGTACACCTAAATGTTTTGTATTAAGCACCAATAAACTATGATTTATGAACATGGAATTACAGTTTTTAGTACATTTTTTGATTGGATTTTACTCAACGTTATAGGTACCTACATCTAAAGTTGATGGTTTCTAGAATATTAAAAATTACATTTATTGCACTTTAACATACAAAAAAACATCTTAACAGTGCATCTTAGAAAAAACTTGTTCATTGAATACTACCATCTTTTAGGTTGATACATGCCACAGGCGTAATTGTAGGAAGATGGTAGGTACTGTGTCCTATATGTTTTTTTAAACCTCTTCTGAAACAATTTTATTTCTTTTTTCTTGTATAATGTAATGTACTACTTAATTCTTTGTACAATTTTTTGAAATATAGAAGATTTATTATTGTTATTATCTTTTATTTTCAACACATTTCTTTCAAAAAACATAAGTTCTGGTCCAACCAATCCGAAAATTAACCGGAAGTGTATATTTAGGATAGAAGATGAAAAACCAAGCTGGGAATGTGCAAGCCAATATAGGTACAAAATTTGTTTAGACTCGTGTTTAGAATTTTGAACAAAATCCAAAAATGTAATAAGTAAAACTGTGTTATTCTTTTTGAAGCATCAAAATTGATCTGAACTTCCAGTGTAAGTAATGTTAAAATATATTTCAAATATACTTCAGACATAATTAGGTACGGCCAGTTGCAAAAAATAAATTGTCTAGTTTCTGAGATTTCTCACAAACCTTAAGGTGTTGACGAGGTTTTGAGAAAAATAGAAATTTCTGAAATATTTAAATACCTAATTTTCGAATTTTGGGATATCTCCGTTTTACAGTAAATTTTTAAAGTTTCTTGTTAAGCCGGAAATTCATTTATAAACATAATTTTAGTTCATAATGGTAACTTTATTGCATAGTAATAATATTTAAATTAAAGGAAAATTTGTACCCATTTAAGTATAAGGATTTACAATGTATAAAACATAACTTTATTGGCTAATAGGCGACCTTGAAACATGTTAAACTTTAGAGTTCAACAATATAATCATGTGCAAAATCAGAACTGTCTGACAGATAAAATAACATAACTCCAAATTTTCATTTTAACGTCAATAAAAGTTTGTTGGTAAGTAGGTATTTGAATTTAATTTGAATGTTATTTTCCCAATGGGTGTCCTTATAAAATTAATAAGATATCCATAATTTCCACAACTAAGTAAGTAGTAAAGAATTCAGCACAACAAAGTAAATAGTTTTTTGACATTATGTCTACTGTCAGGTTATAATGGTTAAGTATCATTATAATCCATATGTGCGTCTTATTTATTGCGTTTGCAACTAAGTTTATGATAGAATAGTTTTGGACTAATCTCAGTCATGCTCCAGTACATCTAGCTAGTATAAATAGAGCTGTAGTTACTTTACTTATTTAGTATTCACCTGAAGACGACTGGAGATACTTACCAGTTGAAACGTTGTGATGTAAAACAAATTAAAGACAATGCAAGTCCAAAACTATTCTATCATTCAAGAAATATCATTGTCTCCAACCTTCAAACAGAAACTAAGTTTATGTTTATAAACTATGTAGGAAGTTATGAATGGTAATAAACCCGGCTTATACCAACTGTCCTAGCTATCTGTCTTAAAATGAGGTAAATGGGTAGGCGCCTATAAATATGTTTACCAACTAAACTTGTATTAAAAGACAAATCTATTTTCTGTTTCTTAATTAAGTAGGTATCACTTTGGTTTAATTAGTATTTCTTTATAAAAATTTAAATACTACAAGTTATATCTAATACCTATACCAAGCCTCAATATTCTCTGTTTAAGCTAACAGTTACCATTGGTAAGAGCTATTGATCTTGTAATTTTATCATAATATCTTCTATGCTGTTCATCAATTTTATTAATATAATAAGTACCTGGGAATAAGTTACTAATGTCACCTACAGGTTCATAAGGAACTTTATGGGCACTGTTTTTACGTATTTCCAAAGTAGCTTCAAATTTTTCAGGTGATATTTTAACCCTTTTTTCTAGAAGAGATGTAACATAACCAAGATTACTTTTAATTTTTTGTAAAGAAGCATCATTAGAATCTTTAATAGTAAGAGTAAAAAAAGAAGAAGCTAACCCAGATCCATAAGAAAATAATGCCACTCTATTTCCTTTTAATTCAGAAATATCTTTAGACACCAAGAATGAAATTAATCCCCCATATAATGAAGAAGTATACATATTACCCACTTCGCTGGCTACTAGTAAAGATGGTTTAGTCTTTTTAGTAAATGTTTCATTACTAAAAGATAAAAAGGCTTTTTCAATATCACGGTCAAAATAAGATTCAGATAATTTAATATTTGCAAATTTGTCTAGGCCAGCATAAAGCTCTGTTTTTTTGTCACTGGGAGCTCGATAAAAATCATTTAGAGCTAATCTACCTACAGATTTTTGTACCAACTTACAATATGGGGTATGAAACAATATTCCATCAAAAAAGTCTACATTAACATTTACTCCTAGTTTTTTCTCTGCTTTTTGACAATACAATTGGTAGCACTTATCCAAAGCTTCTAGGTAACACTGAACTGAAAGTTTTCCATCCACTACTGGATATTCTGAAGTAAGATCCGGTTTGTAAAAATCATAAGCATGTTTACAAAAAAATCCACGAAGACCACGATCAAAAACTAAGGGAGCATTTGGTCCTACAAGCATAGCCACTGCACCTGCTCCACCAGTGGGTCTTGCTGAACCCTTGGCATAAACAGCAATATCTGCTGCAACTACTAAGGCATAACGTCCATTCCATGCAGATGACTCTACCCACGAAATGGCATTAAAAAGAGCAGCAGTTCCTCCAAAACAGGCATTGGTAGTGTCAATTCCTTCAATATCAGTGACACCATGTGGTTCGAAAAGTTGCATCAGCACACTTTTAACACTTTTTGATTTATCAATTATTGTCTCGGTTCCAACTTCAAGTCTTCCAATATCTTGTGGTTTAATTTTATATCTATCCAAAAGATTTTGCACAACTGTTAGGCACAATGAATGAATGTCTTCAAGATCACTGCAGAATCCCATTCTTTGTTGACCAAGTCCAATGGTGTATTTTCCTGCTGACACACCATCATATTGTTCTAGTTCCGTTTGATCAACAAATTGGGAAGGAAAAATAATTTCCATTGCTATTATTCCAACATCGTCTGGCCACGAACCCATGATGAAAATCTGTACTTACAAGAGAAAGTACGTGTTGGTTAAGGTTGATGCACTCAAATATAACGAACCAGTAAAGCGACGAATGTATTTTACCGAAGTTCAAAATTAAATGAATGAATTTTATTTCGATGTTACTTAAGAAGCAAAGCGAAATTATTCCCCCTTCCTTTCTCGTGAGGAATCCAATCTTTTTTTAAAACTTTTCTATTTTTCTCTAAATTTAACCTCACTTGATCTTCTTTTGATTGACTGGCGTAGCCCTGAAACACAAAGTAGATAAAGGTAATTGTTCGGTAGCTTATGAACGCGGCACAGAGGAATGACAGGTGGTCACTGTCGTTATAACGCGATAAACTTTAGAAAACCGCGGCTGTGGCTCAGAGGTAGAGCTACTGGCATTCGACCGCGGCGACCCGGGTTCGATTTCCGGAGTGGGCATACGTATAATAAAAAAAGTATGTCCGAAATTTAGTGGATTTAAGAATGCAGGAAGAGTGTAAAATGTATCATCTCCCAACCCACCCCATTCACGCCGGTAACCAGGCCGGATGAGATCGGACCTCTCGTGGGGTGCGGAAGAAGGTACACACTCCCCAATTGGTAGGTCATGTATGCAATGACAATAAACCAAGGGTTGATAGCCCTTGGGGGGTGTCGCATGACTGAGGAGCATGGTTCGGAACCCACGTTAAACTGTAGGTCCCCTCGGGAATGGCCCTGGCAGCGAACGAAGAGGAAAAAAGCCTAATTCGAAAGAAGGGCAGAACGGCAATAAACTTTAGAATATGGTCTTCCAAGATCTGCAGACGAAAGAATGAAACAAGCTAATCCATAAAAGCAAATAAAAATTTGACGTTTACTCCGTTGATGATGTAGGTCGCAGGTCTCCGCTTGCTGTAGTAAATAAAACAAAATGTGGCCGAGAAGCAAACCTCAAGTTATTTAGTTCTGACCGCTGACATATAAAAATATAATAGAGGTTTCGGGTAATTATTTGTATTTACAAAAAAAATCAAGATACCTAATCCATCCTTACCCTAATTTTAAATGTTCGAATTTCTATATCAAAATTTATATTTATTTAGAGTTGTTTTACGTGTATGTATATACAGGATGGGGATAAATTAAGGAAACAATTCAATATCTCGAAAATTGAAAAGGCAACCTTAAAACCCTCGGACACGTCGATTTAATTTTACTTTTGCGCAGACTGTAAAATTATTTTGAATTATACAGGACCACTCACAAAAGCTCTACAACTGTCAACTTTGGTTTTTTTAATGGAACACCCTAGTTTTTTTGGCTGTTTTGGATTTTACGCACAATTCTAGCCAAATTTCGTATAACATAACATATATGACTAAAATTGACAGTTTTCGAGATATTTATAGATGAAATGAAATGATACCTCCTAATTATTGCGTAAAGGTATGTGTTTATAATCAAATTATTAAGGCGGTATGGCCAAGGTTATTATGTCTTATAATTTAAATATCTCGAAAACTGTCAATTTTAGTCATATGTTATGTTATACGAAATTTGGCTAGAATTGTGCGTAAAATCCAAAACAGCCAAAAAACTAGGGTGTTCCAATAAAAAAACCAAAGTTGACAGTTGTAGAGCTTTTGTGAGTGGTCCTGTATAATTCAAAATAATTTTACAGTCTGCGCAAAAGTAAAATTAAATCGACGTGTCCGAGGGTTTTAAGGATGCTTTTTCAATTTTCGAGATATTGAATTGTTTCCTTAATTTATCCCCACCCTGTATGTGGTTGTTACATTATAAACAATTTATTTAATATAATTTTTGTTAAAAATAATAAATAATGATACTTTTCTCTTTAAGCATTTTCATGGTTTACTAATTAATTAACATCTTGTACCTTTGAGCTAAAATTTGTATATGAAACATTCATTTTCGCAATAAGCAAAAATTGCATGTTATAAAAAATTACTTTTGGTTGTAACTCAATAAAAGGGATTTTTCCCCGTTGTCAAAATCGGGTAAGTCGTTAAACCGAAAGTTAGTAAGAAAATACAAAAAATTAAGAAAACAGTTTTTTTAAGATGCACTATGTGGACGCTGCAGGCAGCCCGTGAGAGTGGGATAACGAATAAATATCATGTTTTAAATAAATGTCAGTGGGTACATTCAGGCGGTCCCAAGGGCTAAACTGCTTAGTAAGAAACCCAGCTCAATGTACCTCGCTTAACTAGTAGTTAAGTGTTTTGTCCGGCGTAGAAAGCTCCTGCTTTTGACATAAAAAATTGGGTTATTACTAAAGCTGAAACAGTCATCAATTAACAAACATAACCTTTACTTAACTTTATTTACTTAAAATACTCTGTCAATCAGCCATGCATACGGCGAAAACGAAGGTGCTTTCTAAACAGCGACCACAACTGCTGAGTACAAAACTAAGTAGCTGGGACCGCCTGAATGTACCCATTATTTCAAAACAAATGAATTTACAAATTTATATAGAATTCTGAAGGATAATGAAAGAATACAATTATTTAAAACGGCTACCTATCATTCATCTGTGCCCATTTAAAGGGCCATTAGTAAACAACAATAACAAGCGCGAGTAGGCCTATACTTCCTTTGTGTCTAGATGTCAGTTCTATATTGGCCTTCGAGTACGAAGGAAGAACAGAGGAACAGAAACTAACCAACAAATTTCCACTGACTTTTTGGTTTTGGCGTTTATTTGTTGTTGTTGGTTTGTGGTCCATTCCTCAGTTGGGTCGTACGTTTGTTCTAATTTAATTCTTGAATTATCTCAAAATTAGGTCTCTAGATACATAGAAAAGATGTTACTTATTTGTCGTTTTACAAACTTTTAATTTTAAGTAGTAATATAATGTCCAATTTGGGAAATATTGAAGACATGGAAGGTGAAAGGCTGGACACTATGGAAGAATTTCAAAAATCCAATGAGACGCTCTTTAACGACGCTAAAACTTTAGAAAACAGTTATTCCGCTAATGCTGAGATCAGCACACATAAATCTATAGAATTGTCAGCCGAACTAAGGGAAAAATTAATTGATTTGCCAGATGTTATTCTGTATATTGAAAAACTCCAAAAGATTATCCAAAAGCAAGTAAAAAAAATCGTGAAGTGGAAGATGAAAGTTAAACAACTTACCGAGGTATCTATACCACATATTCATGTATCAAGTTGCATGGAAATTGGATTCAGTAATTGTAAAACATAAGTATAAGTCATACTTTGAATAATATGCAATACTTCTGTAAAAATCACCATTAATTTTCTCTGTTTGCTCCAAAGTATCATCAACTTAACTTGAGTCACTTGATAGTAACTTCAAGAGAATCAGATAATAATTTTTTTGATTTCCAATAGTTGTACAATATACTATTTTTAGAAAACTCATCAAGATGCATCTTCCCAAACCATTTGTAATGAAATAACAACCTTGGGCAAAACTGTCACTGTGCTTGAGCCTTTGCCTCTGGAAAGCAAGGGTGAAGAAGAAAAAAGTTTAACAGAAAATATTAGAGAAGCAGCTGAACAGGCAATGCAGTCATCTGGTTTTGTTTATGAAGAGACCTCCGGGTTGTACTATGATTATAATAGTGGATATTACTATAATGCAGTAAGTTGTTAAACGTTCGAGTGAGGCAGATCGCTAGTTAACTCACTATTCAATTGCCTTTTGTTTCATATATCTTTATATTCGATACTTAGGCAGGAAATAAATAACCTTTCCAATTTTTGATTTTTTTATATTAAAACTTTCAAGGATTTGAAAAAAGATAGACTATTATTGAAAAATGACAATATATTCCTGGTCTTTTATGAATACCTTGGGGCATATTAATTGACCCAAAATTGCTTTTTTCCCAATTTACTCTTTAAACAATTTGTATATCTTATAGTTTATGTTTATTTGATCCTAATGGTAAGTATCTTGTACATAATATATAAACTTTTATTTGTTTGTTAAGCATGTTAAAGTTTGGCTCAGTGCAGATCACTCACATAATAAGTTTATTTCAAATATCTTTAATTATTAAAAATGTGTAAGTATATTTAATTTTTTATTAAGCTTATTTATGATATAAGTACGTGGTGCTACAAATTCGTGTGCGTACAAGGGGATCTCAAAAACGATAAGAGATAAGAAGATGGTTAAATGGAGGCAAAGTTGCGTATTTTGTGGCTTAATAATTTGGTGAAAGAAAATTGTAAATATTCCGAATACTTTCGGAGATATCCGAAAAAAGCCCACCTTCATTTTTAATGTGGGAAAAAACAAAAAACACTTTTTTATAGCTGTTTTCTATATTTTGTAACATAACGTTATTAGTTTTCATCGACGTTTAGTTCTTTAGATATCTACTAACCTTAAGTCAATTTTTTTAAATACAAACCTGAAATTTTAAATACAGCTTTAGAAATTTAATATAATTAAAAGGTTTTTGAAATTTTAACGTGTTGTCTAGGTTGATATCTAAAAGAATTTGAAAACTAATAATGCTATCTCGTAAAAAATAAACGTCGGCTATGAGAAAATGTTTCTTGTTTTTTTAAAAAAATTAAAATTAAAAACGAAAACTAAAAATTTAATTTTTTTTTCGGATATCTCCGAAGGTATTCGGAATATTTACAATTTTCTTTCACCAAATTATTAGGCCCTAAAATACGCAACTTTGCCTCAATTTAACCATTTTTGAAGTTAGGTAAGTATAATAAAATAATTTGTATTGAAACTTGATATTATTTTAATAAAATATTTCTTAAAATTTTTGTTGGTAAATAACATAAATATTTGAAATTTGTTTTTCCTATGTACTTACTTATTTTCGGATTTCATTTTTATGACCTGTAGGTATTTAGTTACGGTCTGTAACTGTATAAGATTATTTAAAAAAATTACCTTCTAGGCTATGTAAAGTTGTTTAACGTTAATCTTGTTGTCATTTCTTGCTATTCTTTCGAATTAAGATTTTTACCTCTTCATTCGCTGCCAGGGCCATTCCCGAGGGGACCTACAGCTTAACGTGGGTTCCGAACCACGATCCTCAGTCATGCGACACTCCCCCCCAAGGGCCATCAACCCCCGGTTTCTTGCGTCATTGCATGACCTACCGATTGGGGAGTGTGTACCTTCTTCCGCACCCCACGAGACATCCGATCTCATCCGGCCTGGTTACCGGCGTGAACGGGGTGGGTTGGGAAATGATGCATTTTACACTCTTCCCTGCATTCTTAAACCTACTAACATTCGAAAATACTTTTTTTTTATTGTGCGTATGCCCACTCCGAGGATCGAACTCGGAACGCCACGGTTGAATTCCAGTGACTCACCGCTGAGGCACCGCCGCGGTGTTAATCTTGTTTGTTTCTGAATATAATATTCTCTGAGGTGGACCTAAGTGACAGGAACCCAGTGAAGTTTGCCAGTGTTTTATCTTCACATCGTTTCACGTTAGGGGAGATTACTCAAAAGATTACCAATCTGGACGCTTCTAAAAAATCGGGCCCTGATGGCATACCACCCTCGTTATTGTAAAACTGTCGATCATCACTTACTGGCCCCTTACTTTCTCTTTTCCAAAAATCATTCGATACAGGAATGTTTCCGGAGGCTTGGAAATTCTCGAACCTCATTCCTATCTTTAAAACTGGTGACAGAAGTGCCATTGAGAATTATCGTGGGATATCCTTAATTTCATCCATTCCAAAACTTTTGGAATCTATTATTTTTGACGAAATCTTTTCAACCTACAAAAATCACATCATGGTTCAACAACATGGCTTCTTCAGAGAACGCTCAACTGCGACCAACTTGGCAGTTTATCAGGACTTCTTAGTCTCTTCTATTGAAGCTGGTTATCAGGTTGACGTTATATACACTGACCTGCCGAGGGCGTTTGACAGTGTCTGTCATACACTGCGTCTGAATAAGCTGTCTGATATTGGAATCGGAGGGAATTATCTCAAGTGGATCCGTTCATATCTACTTCACCGCCGCCAACGCGTTACTGTATGTGGTTCAGTCTCCAGGGAAATTCTTGTGACGTCTGGTCTTCCTCAGGACTCATATATCGGCCCTATTTTATTCTTACTTTTTATAAACGACGTAATTTCTTGCTTTGATGTGTCCGAGTGTCTAGTTTACGCTGATGACTTAAAGTTTTATACCCAAATTTCTCCTAATGTAAACTACTTGCAGTCTGATCTGAACAGGTTGATTACCTGGTATAAAGCTAACCTTTTACAACTTAATGTGAGCAAGTGTAAGGTCCTCCGCTTTTATAAATGCAACTCTCCGACAAACCATACCTATGCTATTGAGAATAATAACCTGGAGATTGTCTCTCACTTCATCTTGGTGTCATCTTCGATAAAGATCTTACATTCAATCTTCATATAGACAACGTCATTTTGAAGAGTTTTAGATTGCTTGGTTTTGTAAAGCGAAATACCAAACACATTTACGATACAAAGGCACTTAACGCTCTATATGGTGGACTAGTTCGATCTCTGCTTGAATACTGTTCTGTTATATGGAGTCCCAACTATCAATGCCACATCAAAAGGATTGAACGTGTTCAAAATAGATACGCTAAATATCTTCTGTTTAAACTCAGGTTTCCCTACCAAAAAACATATCATATGAAACAAGACTTCTTCTTTGTGGCATGCAGAGCCTAGAATACCGACGCAGAAAATCCTTGCTGATCTTCTTATACAAACTTATGAATGGCACAATTTGCTGTAATGCCCTTCGAAGTGATTCATCGAACCAACTGTGGACAAAATGCCTTCATGTCAAGATTACTGCGGAATTACAATAGTCATTTTCCAGATTGCGATCTATTTAGGATTAGCCTTTATTCCGTAAAAAACTATTATGACTTACTTTAATTTATTTTAATCTATTTTAACTCTATTATTCTATTGTTTGTTTTATACTATTTATTGTTTTTTTTTCTGCTGTGGCTAATTAGTGTATCTTAGATTTAGTTGTACCAATTGGAATGTTGTATTCCGTAGTGTATTTAAAGATAAATAAATAAAATAAAATAAATTATTTTTTTATTATATGTTTTTATTTTTCAACAAAAGTTCTATTCATTCCTTTCGAACCTAAAATTGCATAATTTAAGTTTTCATTAATGCATAATATAATATTTCCAGATGTTCTACTTAATTTTTTTTTAATGTTTCTAAAAATCGGTCATACCCTTTTTTTCTTTAAATTTACAATGTAATTTACCGTAAAAAGAAATTTTGTCTAGTGGTAAAGTTACCAACATGATAATTTCTTACTTATTGGCTGTATTCTTAAAGGTATCATTGTCATTACATTAGATACATTTTATCTGGCTGGTAAATATAACGTCAAGATGACTGATCCTTTAGAGTGCATTATGACCTATATTTTTGTAGGTATAGTTTTACTGCAAGAGAGAAGGGATCAAGGGCTACTTAAATCATGTATTTTGTATAATGTTTTAGTATGTAGATTATTTCGTTTTTTTCATTATTTAAGTGTAATATTGTGTAACAGTATATTATATATTTTGTAAAATGGGGTTTCCCGTCAATTTCGTAAATAAAATAAAATAAATAGAAATACCCAATTTTATTTAATTTTTAGGAATATGGTTTATATTATGATGGAGCCACAGGAACGTACCTAAAATACAACCAAGAAACTCAGACCTATGAGTTCCATTCCCAAGTATCTGCTTCTGAGACAAAATCGCCTACAAAAATTGATAATGAACAAAATTCAAAAAGAAGAAGTAAAAAAGAAAATACATCAAAAGTAAAAAGTAAATTTGAAATTCTAGCAATTGATATCTAATTATTTTTTGTTTTAGGTAAACAGTTTCTACAATATGGAGACTCTTTCGAGTTCCTTTAGTAATATGAGCATAGATAATCTACGAACCATCGCCTCGGGTACGTATCAAAAAAGTAAATCTGATGTTATTTGCAGGATGCGAAACGGCAACGACGACAGCCATCTAATTCTGAGGATATTGAGGAGGGGGAATGTTCAGATAGTAGTACGTGCAGCAGTGAAGTCGACGATAGTTCTGTTTCTGATTCAAGTGGTACTATTTTTTTTTTACTTTTAGCTATTATTTAATGTTATAGAAAATATTTGTATAATAGGCAGCTGATGATCACAGTCATATAATATTACAAGCATATATAAAGTTCTTTTCGCAATAAATGGTTTTGACCTGGTAACTATAACTTATATTTATTTATATGTATAATGTTATTCTACAGGGTCCTGCAATAGTGCGTCAAGCTATCGCTTCTATATAAATTAAGTTAGGAATTTCATTAATATGCGTACTTATACTGTATCATAGGTTGCATTTTAGGAAAATATTTTTCCATATACAGGGTGGCCCAAAAAGTGTGATAACAAAAAGTTGTATATTTTTAAATACAACACCCAGTATTTTATTACATATTCAGGTTCGTATTAAAGTCCTTTATAATTGTCCAAAATTTTATTTATTTTGCTTGGGTAGTTTAATAGTAAAAATAAGTTTAAAAATAAAAATTTACGGTTCTGGAAAAAAATCAAAAAAAAACATCTAAATTCATTTTTTAAACCATGGGAATGGGTGAGATTTATTACAAGGGGTCTAGAGATATTATGAATCTAATTGTGTTTATTTATTTCATACAGGGTGTTCATAAAAAGATTTCAAAAACGACACATTTTAAATTCATTTTTCTCAAGTTTTTCAAATGGAACATATTATTTTACTATTTAATGTAAAATTCTTAAGAAATTTTTGTTTGTATCACAAGCATATAAATGATTTCCAACCGTTTTCGAAAAAATTGCAAATTTCATAAATTATTTGAACAAGTTATTTAATTAATTTTAAAAAGTTGATATTTAGGGCGAATAAGTTATAAGAAATGGAACCGAATTTTAATTAGATTATAATAAATAAAATAATTTTAATGAACAAATGAATTCCTATTTTATTTCAAAGCCTACCATGGTTTTAAGGTATAACCTTTACTAACAAAACGTTTTGCTAATATTTCACCTAAAATATTACGAGATGTAAACAGATCTTTTCAAGAACGTGTTGACTTGTGCACAGATTAAAATTAAAGACATTTTAAACATTTACTGTAGTTTAGTCTAGTCATCTGTGTTTAATTTTGATAATAAAATTTTATTTTTAAATATTTATAATTATTACAATTATTTCGAAAACGGTTGAAAATAACTTATACGCTTGTAGTACAAAAAAAATGGGTCAAAAATTTTACATTAAATAGTTAAATAATATACAGGGTGTTCTTCTATTTGAAAAAATTGAGACAGGAATTTAAAATATACATGTGTAAACCTTTTTATGATCACCCTGCACTATTAAATTCATAATATCTCTAGCCTACTTATCATAAATCTCACCAAATCCCATAGTTTAAAAAATTAATTTAGATGTTTTTTTTCCAAGACTGTAAAACTAAATTTTTTTAGTTTTTAATTTATTACTCTTAAACTACCAAAGCAAAATAAATACAAATTTGGACTCTGGAACTCTAATACGAACCGAACTAAATATGCAATAAAATACTAGGTGTTCCAATTAAAAAAAATATCTTATTTAAATTTAACAATAGGTACCTAGAAATCATAATCCCACCTCAACCTCGAAAAAAAATACTGGAGATTAACGGATATTTACGACCGCACTTAGCACCCATTTTATTGCACTCATTAAATCATATCCATTTATAGTGAAAAGGACTTTACACGCAGTTTTCTTTAGTTTTGGTCAAAGCGCAATCGAGGACCTTATCAAAAATAGTAAATCAGCATGAGGTATGGACTTAAAACCGGCATATTTTGAAAATATTTTACATTATACAGGTTGGCTCCAAAAAGTACTCCTTACTAAACTTGCATTTTTTTTAATGGAACACCCTATATATTATATTATTAATTTCGTATAAAATTCCACGTATATTTTGTATAAAATGTTATATATCTAAATTCAATTGTTTTTGAGATATTGGGGTTTAAAATTTGTCATTTTCAGACTTTAACGGGCTGTAGCATTGAAACGGCGCATCTTAAATAAAAATGGGTTTCACCTCCCTGGCATAGTTTTTCATTCTCTATCCAAAGATACCAACTTCCGGTTTAACATGTTAAACCAAGAAAATGTTTTTTTAGTTTAGCATGGAAGTTGGTACCCGTAAAACCATTTTCTTAGTTGAACATGTTAAACCGGAAGTTGGCCTGTAAAAGTCTGAAAATGCCCTATTTTAAACGTCAATATCTCAAATCAATTGAATTTATACATGACATTTTATACAAAATGTACTTGGAATTTTATAGGCAATATAATATACCTTCACACTTTTTTGAGCCAACCTGTAAAATGTAAAATATTTTTAAAATATGCCGCTTTTAAGTCCATGCCTCATGCTGGTTTAGTATTTTTCATTAGTTAATTGATAATAATTTAATCTTCCGTCCCCGCTTCGTAGGCGGACCCGCTATAAAACTTGATAACGTTCAAATATTTGTTCATGTGTTCCTAATAACCAAAACAATACATGTCACCACAGCACACCGGTATAGGCAAAAGTGGGTAATGGGCAGGTAATGCTAATTCTATAAGTTCAATTTTCTAAGGTTTTCTCTACTAGTAAGACCTTTAAAGTTTTGGGTAGCACCGATAAAAACTGTTGAAATAATGAAATACCCCCAGTGAAATAATAACTGCTGTAAAAAACTATTTCCACATACACATTCTGTCTGTCACTTTACGATAAAATTTGAAAATGTATCTTTTCAGACGTATGCAAAAAATGGCCCCCTTGTATGAGGATGATAGTAGAATCAACTGAAATCCCAAAAATAAAAGCAGGATCGTTGTTCATTATAACATGCGACGGCGGAACAATAGGTCGAGAAGGCAATCATTCCGTACTGTTATCAGACGTGAACGTCAGTAAACATCATTTGAAAGTAACCTACGAGTCGGATTTATCCCAATATATGATTACAGACCTTGGATCTAGGAACGGTACGGTATTAAACGGTAAAAGAATTTCGGCTTCGAAGCAAGAGAGCGAGCCCGTGGAAGTACCTCATGGTAGTAAGCTTCAAATGGGATCAACTACCCTGTTGTGTCACATACATGAGGGAACTCAGACGTGCGGTCATTGCGAACCTGGTTTATTAATTGAAGAGGAAAAAGGTAAGTTGATTAAGGAAGGTTATACATTTTTTTAATATAGGGTTATTTGCAGAATATGAAACGTTTTTTTTGTAATTCTATACCAAGCTACAAATTTTAAACTTTTTAGCACAATTTAGAAATTATTTTTTTTGGTTTTTCGTAAATTTAATCTTACACTATCCACATTTGCTTTTGGTAAACTTAATTCATAAATTTTGTTTCGATAGATTTTATTTTCTTGGGAAAGTACAAACAATTAACCTTACCTCATGCCATTTTAATGATAATTTTTAGGATCCGGTTTTACAATTACGGCTTAAGCTTAGTTCATCGTTGAACCAAGCTCAAACTTCATTGTGACAACCACTTTATGACCCGGTTACACAATTACGACTTAAGCTTAGTCCATCATTGAACCAAGCTCAAACTTCATTTTGATAACCACTTTACATTTTTGTTGGTTGTCAAAATCAACTTTGAGCTTGGTTTAACGTTGAACTAAGCTTAAGCCGTAATTGTACAACCTGATCTAAATTCTTGTTGGTTGTTAAAATGAAGTTTGAGCTTGGTTCAACGTTGAACTAAGCTTAAGCCTTAATTGTATAACCTGATCTAACTTTATTTTCTCTGTTATTCTGTGTTATTTTATTTGTTTATGTTTTTTTTTAGTTCTTGTAACTTGGATAACCGCCTAAAACTAATTTGTTTTTCGTGTATTTTTTATACAGAGTGTGAATAAAAAGATTTGTATTTGTAGATCCTCCGGTACCTACAAGTAAAAATAAGAAAAGTATAAATCAGCAATACAAAGCTGAGCTTAGAAGACTGAGAAAACAACACGGATTTTTGGGTTCTACTGAGGAAAGCGCCAAAGTAGCCACTGGATATACAGATAGAGCTCAGCATAGAAGAGAAACTGTAGGAAGTCAGAATCCATATGAGAAAACACAAGCAGCTTCCTTAGAAGAGTAAGTTTTTTTTGCCGTGTAGTAATGTTTTATCCTAGTAGAGAGAGTGTTATGGAATTGAAGCATTATATTTAAATGGGTGACTTCTTGGTTGTCCTAGTAAAACATTCCATACTTTATTTTTTTAAATTGCCCATCTAAAAAGTTGGGTCATCAGATCGAATTTTCAAGACATCCATAGAAAAACCACACTTTACCTGTTATATTACGTTACTGTCAGCCTGCGTCCCCAGAACCGAATTTATACTAGAACAAACGACACGAGACCTAGTGCGCCGCGCATTAGTTTGTTTGATGCTTTATACGTGACTGGCAAAATTTTGGTTCTATACGAAATTATTTTACTATTGACTTCACAGAAAATCGTCTCCTTAAACTAAAAAAAGCGCGCATTAAAAAAAAACTGCAGTGGATATGACGGAGATTCAATTTTTTAAACGGTTTTAAGGAGTAAAGTATTCTTATTTTTCGTTTTAGATAGAATTTTTATTGGTTAAAGTTGTTTAAATTTAAAAGGTATGTCCGATTGCAAAGTCACGGTCTTCTATTCAAAAAACTGCATAATTTTTGTCTTACCCTATATAGAGACCGATTTTTTTACTTACATAATTTTTTTATAATTGGGAAGCCATTTTTTAAGTAATTTAAGAAGACCTTGAAAATATTTTCTAAAATAAATTCCAAAAGTAAACGAATTTTGGCATAATTTTTTTGAATGGTTTAGGAAAAATTAGAAATAACTAGAAATTCGCAATTTGACCAATTTTCTAAAAGTAAACATTATAAAGAACTTTCAAAAATCATTTGATCTCTGCAATCTAGTCTCATACACAGTAAGACCAAAAAATAAGTATTTTTTCGTTTTTTGAATAGAAGGCCGTGGCCCTTTTTTAGTTTAAGGGAAGGCAGAAGATTTTATCAAGAATAAAATATTCTGTGAATGGAGCTAGAATTCTTCTGATCACTGTATAATATATCTACTATTTAAATGTTTGTGACTCAACAAAGAATTTTCAGTGAGATATTTAAGTAATCCAAAAAATAATTGCCAGGGTCGTAATAGTGAAGAGAGGATAATTTAAAATACCATATATACCGGGTATGCGGTAACTTATGGGCCGTAGAGCAACTGGAGATACTAGACATCAAACTAAGCCGATTATGTCATATAAGTTTTTTCGGATTGTTACTCGTTCTAGAGATACAGGGTGTTGAAAGTAAAAGTTTATTTTCGAAAATAAGCCATAATTTTAAAACGGTTTAATGAATCGAATTGAAAGTTGGCCTTATTATGCTTTTATGAGCAAGAAATAAGAATTTGTAGAAATTTTTAAGTTTCAAACTAGAGGGCGCTAGTTGCATACACTGGGCTTCATAAATCGATAATTTTTTTTCTTACCTGTGATATTAGATGTTCTTCAAATATAATTTCTTAAAAAGGGCGTTTTCTGAGTCAAAAATGTTTACTTGATTGATCTTAATATCTTTAACGGTTTTCGAGATATTTGCCTTTAAACATCCCAAAGCATAAAAAAAACATAGTAAATAATTAAATTAACAAAAAAAAAACAAAAGTGACAATCCGAAAAAACTTATATGACATAATCGGCTTAGTTTGATGTCTAGTATCTCCAGTTACTCTACGGCCCATAAGTTACCGGACACCCTGTATTTTCAAAAACCATTAAATTGTATTAAAGTCCCTAAAACCGGTTTTAAAATGCCAGGTCCGTATTTAAAAAAAATGATTTGAGGTTGGTATCCAAAGAACGAAACGTCGAATTTGAAAACTAATAAAGCTATCTTGTAGAACATAAAAAACGACTACGAGAAAGTGTTTATTCATTTAAAATTTTTGGCACAGTTGTGTTTAAGATGTAAAAATTACTTATTTTTTGTGAATTTGTAAATTACTGAACTGATCGTGATTGGACTTATAACCATTTATTTATTTTTAATATGGTACATGTAACATCGCCATCAGTTACGGGTCACCGACCTCTATTACTTGACATTTCAAATAAAATCAAATATATTGGATCGTTTATAGGCACTTTTTCTTTAGAACTCTTCCGGTGGGGCGTTAACGAGAGATAATGCTAAACAAATAAATGGTGAATTTTATTGTATTGTTTATTATACGATGCATTATTTAAAAATATGTTTCGATGAAACGTGTTTTCATATCGGGACTTATGCGTCAATTCTAACAAAAAAAAAAGTTTGATTGAAGAAAGGAGAATTTGTATTACGTGTAAATACTTCCTTTATTAATATTCTAGCAGAGCATTTTCGGCTTTTGCCATCATCAGTGCTATCTGAAAGTGAGAATTGAAATTTTTTTTTATATCGGTAGGTTAAATAATAGAAATTAATTTAAATAATTTAAAACATTCTTGTTAATTTAAAAGATCTAAAATTTGATTTTCAATACTCACAAACTGCGTTTCGTGGAATACGTGAACTGGTTTATGAAGAAAAGAACGAAAATGAAATTGTGGAGGAAGTAGAAAAAATCACGACATGATACAAAATGTTGTAAATGTAAAAAGGGAATGGGAGTTTTAGATGATCGAACGTTTTAGTAACTATAGTAATATTGGACTTTAAACTAATCCTTACTATACAGGGACGCTAAATGTTTCCACAACTAAGGGAACGGTAGAAAAATCTTTAAAGTTGGGGACTTCTAATACGATTCATTATTTAAAAATATGTTTCGATGCAATGTGTTTTCATATCGGGACTTATGCGTCAATTCCATAACAATCTGCAGCAACATTTTGAATTGAATTGAAAATACCGTTATGTTGTCAATGTAAAATCTCAATTACAATACAAAACATGATTTTTTAAATAAATCAATATCACTGAGTATTTTTTTAAAGGTCCATTCCTTCAGAAAACAAAGGTTTTAAGCTACTCTCAAAAATGGGTTGGAAAGAAGGCCAGTCATTGGGAAAAGATGGAACGGGAACGTTAGAACCGGTAAGTATAATTTTCTACGTGAAAAGTAGGTTTAAAAGTTAATTAGATATGATTTATACCTATAACGTTCAAGCAAGATTGATACGTCTTTTAATTCATAAACGTAATTTCGCGCCGCGTCTACAACTAATTTTTTATGGAGGACATTCTATCCTATGACATGTCTATAAACATTTGCTTGTAAATTGAAAATCCTGGTACTATATCAATATAATGTTTACACAACACTTAAAAACGCCTTAATTTCATCACTTTTTTTTAACCATAACCTCAACAATATTTCAAACCTATAGCAAAAAAAGTCATCGAGTATTTTTAGGTGCTGGCGTTATGAAAGGTAATGAGGATTTGATCGTCCTTGAAAAGACTAGTCTTACATGACACATTACCACGTTTTGTAGATTCTGAAGCGATTGTGAAAAAATAATACTGTTATGCTCTTTTTATTAGATAATAAGGAGATTTTAAATTTGTATATTATTCGTCCTTTTGACTTATTTTATTTTACCACATAGTATGGTGTTTTTGGTAGATTTTTATAAAGTATTTTTTTAATAACCTAAGATATTTTATTAATGATTTTCTTTTTCTCAATCTCCGCATTATCCGAAATCGGTCCGGTCCACATTATTTCGGATAATCGGAAGTCTATTATAATTCAATTTTTTTTAAATATGCAGTTGACGAAAACTATAGTGACTAGCCCGTTAAAAAACTTCTTTGCATACATGCTGACTATGTGACTAGTGGACATTGCGCTGCCTCGTTCGTGTGTAAAAAGTCGCTTTCAAAACCTATTATTCAATATACATATTTTACATATACCCTATTATACATACAGGGTGTTTCACGATGGATGGAACGTTAGACGTTTATGCGAAACGAGTGATACGTTTTCTTCAAAAATTTGGTTACTCAGATAAACAACCATGGTCTATCGCTTTAAAATATTTTCAGCAATGCGGCATTACCGCTTCTGCCCGAAACAGAAGGCAACATCGTTATTTTAAATTATTTTAAAATTTATATATTATATTATTTTCTAATTTCCTATACAATTCCACGTTTATTTTGTATAAAATGTCATATATCTAAATTTAATTGTTTTTGAGATATTGACTTTTAAAATATGCCATTTTCAGATTTTGACAGACTGTAGCATTGGCACGGCGCATCTAAGAGAAAAATGGTTTTCACCTTCCTATCTTAGTTTTTTATTCTCTATCCAAAAATACCAACCAACCAAAAAATGGTTTTATGGTTTAACATGTTAAAACCAAACTTGTAACTTATTTTTGAATAAAAAACTGAGATAGGGAGGTAAAAACCATTTTTCTCTAAGCTGCACCATTCCAGTGCTACAAGCTGTCAAAGGCTAAAAATGGCATATTTTATACGTCAACATCTCAAAAACAATTGAATTTAGACATATGACTTTTTATATAAAATATACGCGGAATTGTATAGGGAATTATAATATATAGAGTGTTTCTTTTAAAATAACGTTGTTGCCACCGGTTTCGGACAGAAGCGGCCACGGCGCATTGCTGAAAATATTTTAAAATGTTAGATTATGGTCGTTTATCTGGCAAGAGTTTAAACAACCCGCAATCAAGGAATGGAACTTAAATCGGCCAATTAGAGGTGCTTTACGTCAACTCTGAGGGAGGAGTTTATTTGGCGCGTTATTTAAATTTATTTTGCGGATGTATCGTTCTTTATTCAGGTGGCGGAAACGGTAGATTATTTCTTAATGAAAAATGGCTTGCGAAAAATGATAAATAGAAAAGTGTTTGGTTTTACTTTAAGAAATAATCGACGGTTTCCATACATAAAAGCGAGAATTGTTAAAAAGGGCTTATTTTGGCTAAAGGATAAACAAAACTATTAAAATAACTGTCAAGGAAAGTTTATTCTTTTTATTTTTTTTATTCTACTTTGTTTTCGTATTTCCCATCCTGCCGCAGTTCGCTGAATTGGAATATATTTTCCTCTGTGATCAGCTGCTGTCAAAATAGTTAAATAAAAACATTTTACCTACGACCACTACTGTAAATACTTAAAAACACACCGTTTCCGATCAATGTAAGATTCCCATTACGCACGGTAAAAAAATCGCACAGCTTGGTAAAAAAATCGCACAGTTTTCCTAGCAACCGCTTAGCAACGGTCAATACAAACAAACTTATTCAAAAACTGACATAATCGTAGATCAAATTTGTATGTGAGTAATATTATAAAGTGAAATTAGTTTGATTAGGTACATAAAAAATGTCGAGTGACAGTGAAATAGAAAATTTAACTCCACCCATTATTAGCGAAATTGCAGAAGCTGCTAAAAACAACTTGTTACCGGCGAAATCTGAACATCGATACAAATTTACTTACCAAAGATTTATGGAATGGAGATTAAAAAACGACGTTAAATCATTTTCCGAGAATTTAATGATGGCATATTTCCAAGAACTATCAAAAACGATGAAGCCTTCCTCACTTTGGTCATTTTACTCAATGTTAAAGGCCACAATTAATATAAATCACAATGTCGATATTGCAAACTACTCCAAATTACAAGCTCTTCTGAAGAGAAAATCGGACGGCTTTAAATCCAAAAAATCCAAGATTTTGACAAGCAAGAATATAAACGATTTTCTAGAAAACGCACCAGATGATAAACATTTGTTTATGAAGGTAATATATTGAGCTCAATATAATGTTAAATGTGTAAATTTATTTCAAATCGTCTTTTAGGTTGCTCTTATAATTGGTATAAGCGGTGCATGCAGGAAACAAGAGTTGCGTAATATAAAACCGTCAGATATCCAAGACACAGGGAAGAATCTAATTATTAATATTCCCGATTCAAAAACTAAACGGCAACGTTCTTTTGTGGTGTCAGAATATTTTTACCCAAAGGTTAAAAAATATATAAACATTCGCTCTGCAGTAAGTACAGCTCCAAATTTACCTTTTTTTCTAAACTATATAAACGGAAAATGTACCAAACAGTCTGTTGGTATTAACAAGTTAGGAAAGGTTCCAAAAGAAATAGCCAAATATCTGGGACTACCAGAAGCAGCGAATTATACAGGACACTGTTTTCGACGCTCGTCCGCGACTATTCTTGTTGACGCGGGTGGTGACTTATTAGATTTAAAAAGACACGGCGGATGGCAGTCCTCAGCCGTAGCTGAAGGGTATGTGGATAATTCCCTAAATAATCAAACTAACAATTCGTCTAAAATATCATCTGCAATAGCAAGTACTAGTAGTAGTACTAATAGTATTAATGAAAATTTCATTGAGGCAACTAATAATGTAAATCTTACTTATGCTTCAACAAGCAAAAGAAACGATATACCTTTTGTCTTCAATAATTGTTCTGTAACTATAAATAATTATTGTAATGAGAATAAATAATATTATAAAAAATAACATTTGTAAATTTAAATAATCATACTGTAGAATTATTACAATATATACCTTCTCGTTGATGTTATCACGTTCTTAAATTAATAATATTGTTACCAGTTAAGATGAAAAACTAAAACTAAATGATGTTGTGTGAATAAGTAGGTCGTAGGTAAAGTATGGTACGTAATACGTGTTGTAATGCAATTACGCACTCGCCGCTACGCGGCGTCGTGCGTAACTTTTCTATTTGTGCGTAAATTGCTTTTTACAACACTTATTACGTAATATACTATTACATATTTTTTAGCATTTACCGCACGTACTTAAAATTTTTTGGTAATATCGGCATCCCTTAATGTAAGTCCTAGAGGAAAAAATATTAACAACCTTACAAAAGTAGTAAACTATAATAATAAGTGGTATACGATGTATTTGTCAAATTTTTGTTAATCATCTACCAAACTCTTTTTTGTTGGCGCATTTAATAAATAACTTTAATTGTACGTTGGGAAATTTATCCTCACCCTCTACTATATATGTAGTGGTAATGTTTGTTTTCCAACCAGGTGGTAAATATGCCTAAACGATGGAAAAAAATAGTTTATCAAAAACATGTAATTTACGTTTCTTTTTTAAGTATACTTACTTCAATCTTTATTTAACGGCGACGGCACCGGTAGTGATATACAATATTTTCCTTTATCAAAAAGAATTAATTTCGGTCCTACCACAATAATTTAGGAATGCGGTTAGGTTAGAGAAGCAACTCACCCTGCGATTTAAACAAGACTCCGCCCATGCGCTTGACGTAAGTACCTCTAATTGGCCGGTTTAAGTTCCATTTCTTGATTGCGGGCTGTTTAAACTCTTGCATTTATCTAAGCAACCAATTTTTTGAAGAAAATGTATCACCCATTTTCCATAAACGTCTAACGTTCCATCCGCCGTAAAACTCTCTATACAGGGTGTCCGGTAACTTATGGGCCGTAGAGTAACTGGAGATACTAGACATCAAACAATGCCGATTAAGTCATATACGTTTTTTCGGATTGTTACTCGTTCTAGAGATACAGGGTGTTGAAAGTAAAAGTTTATTCTCGAAAATAAGCCATAATTTCAAAACGGTTTAATGAATCAAATTGAAAGTTGGCAATATTATGTTTTTATGAGCAAGAAATAAGAATTTGTAGATATTTTTAAGTTTCAAACTAGAGGGCGCTAGTTGCATACACTGGGCTTCATAAATATATAATTTTTTTTCTTACCTGTTATATTAGGTGTTTTCAATTATTATAGTTTCTTAAAAAGTGCATTTTCTGAGTCAAAAATGTGTACCTGATTGATCTTAATATCTTTAATGTTTTTTGAGATATTTCCCTTTAAACATCCCAAGGCATAAAAAAACATAGTAAACAATTAAATTAACAAAAAAAAACAAAAGTGACAATCCAAAAAAAACTTATATGACATAATCGGCTTAGTTTGATGTCTAGTATCTCCAGTTACTCTACGGCCCATAAGTTACCGGACACCCTGTATATAGCATTTTGCAAAAAAGCAATAACTGTCTATAAAGTAGAAATTTTCTTAAATTGATTCATAGAAAAATCCCAGATGCAGACTTTACTGGGATATAAAATGGATCTAGAAGTTTAGATAATACATGAGTAATTAAATGTGTGGAACAATACATATTTCCTTTTTATTATTTTAGTAGAAAATTATATACAAGGTTTGTTACACAAAATAACGTTTTCGTATTTGTATGCTCCCTGTATAAAAAATTAAATTTTTCATATCTTGAATCTTATTTATTTTACAAGTTTAAACTTTTATTAAAAGTGACATTTTTACATATCTTTCGAAATTTGGTCCATTGCATTGGTCCTTTACCAAAGTTCATCCGTGGGCATACTGTATACACAGTACCTAAATGTTATTTATTTTAGGTAAAGGTAAAATCAAATATTGGCAACTCTGGGGTTGGTTCCGAATCACCTGCACCTGTTCCTGCTAATGAAAATAAACAGAATATTTGGAAAAAAACTCAGGAGCGATTTGATAAATTGCCAGATAAAAAAATATTTGATGATGATTCAGATAGCTAGCAGTGATAGACAAACATATAAGTTATATGGATTAGTGTAAGAACAAACTTCTATTTTTAGTAGCATAATATACACTATAGTGTTGTTTCATATTTCCTATTACCTGTTAATAAACAAATTACTATTATTAGTGTTTGTACTGCTTTGCTATTTTTACGTTCTAATGTTTAAGAAATTATTTTTTAATTATTATGTTGCCTGCTTATGGTATGGTAAAAAGGATAACTAGTGCATACACGTGGTTCGGATTTCACGTTAAGCTGTAGGTCCCGTCTGGCTGACATTACCCAGACGATAGGGGATACAATGGGCCTCATATAGGCCTAAGTATACTGGCTCTTCCACCAACCATAGCAAAAAAAAAAAAAGTTTGATTGAAGAAAGGAGAATTTGTATTACATGTCAATACTTCCTGTATTAATATTCTAGCAGAGCGTTTTCGGCTTTTGCCATCATCAATGCTATCTGAAAGTGAGAATTGAATTTTTTTTTATATCGGTAGGTTAAATAATAGAAATTAATTTAAATAATTTAAAACATTCTTGTTAATTTAAAAGATTTAAAATTTGATTTTCAATACTCACAAACTGCGTTTCGTGGAATGCGTGAACTGATTTATGAAGAAGAGAACGAAAATGAAATTGTGGGGGAAGTAGAAAAAATCACGACATGATACAAAATGTTGTAAATGTAAAATAGTACAGTCATTTGGTAGTTTTACCTGGAAAGTTTTCCGGGAGTTTTAAAAATTGGTAATTTTATAGATTTTAAGGTGCTCTTTCCGAATTTCGACTTTGCTATCTCGTATTTTTGCCGCTCGCGCCGCCATATTGGAAAAATGGCGCCTAAAAGCAGTTTTTTGACAATATCTCCTTTCCTACTCATTTTACGATAAAAACAGTTATATACAAAATGAAACTAGAGACAATTGCCTACAATTCATGTATCTGCCTTTCTTTTCATAAAGTCAATAGTTTACGCGTACGAGCGCCGCAAAGTGTACTCCAACGCGCATTTTGGCCAAAAAAACTCATTTCCACACCACCTTGAGGTAGAGTAAGTGGCGCGTTTTTTTTAATGTAGATCTTTTTATTCTTTTGACGGCTCTTTCTAGGCGCTCAAACATATATTTTCTCAAACCAGGGAAAGGAAAAATTTGTCAACAAATATATTCTACTAAAAGTATTATAGAAAAAGCAGCCGCAGATCATATTTTATTCTTGCATGCAGGCACGTAGCCAGGATTTCTTCTCGGGAGGGGCCCATTGAAACCGTGCCGAAGGTGTAAAAAAAAAGCGCCGCAGACGAAATTTTTTTGGGTACCACGCTCTTTTTTGAACCATGTTGCTTGGTTTTCAAATGGAAAAAATAAAAAACACAACACAAAATCCTCAAGAAAAGCACAAAAACAAACCCGGTAATAATTGAGGTGCTTTATAGGTATGGTTTCGGTGGGGAGGGGGGGGGGGCTCCCTGGCTACGTGCCTGCTTGCATGCCTTCAGTGGCTGCGATACAACATCAGCATTGTTTTATCAAGGAAAAATGAGATTTATTAATGTGCTCCCAAAAAAAACCAGATTTAAACAAGATTATTCAGGTATTTAAAAATCCAAAGGTGGATCCAGAGATCATTGCTAAAGCTGGAGAACGCTTTCTTCTTGAATTATACAGCTACAGTAATTCGAAAAGTAAAAAAATATATCTTTAAACAACTATAGATATGCATGCTTTACAACATCAGCATATAAAAGCAAATTTAATTTTGCGTCGCTACCCCCAACAGAAGCAGCAACATGACAACATTCGTTCCGAACTTACCACCAGGTTCAGCAGTGGTATGGGAATGAACAAAATGCAGAGCAATGGGGGGTGAAAAAAAAACAAGAATGGGCTAATTCCTGTCACCACACTCGAGCCCCCAGCTCCAGAAAGCTCGTTAAAACTCATTTCTTGCAAATGCAAAAAAGGATGTCAGAAAGCTTGTGGATGCAGAAAGGCTGGGTTAAAGTGCTCTGTTATATGCACGAATTGTAGCGGTAACTGTGGTAACTCGCAAGTTCCATTACCAGATAGCGATGATGAAGAAGAAACGGAGACTATAATTGAGCAAACATATGATCAAGTCGAGAACGAAGAGGAGTTGGATGAAATTGATACTCCCATCGCGGATGATGTAGATGAAATACCGGTCTGTGACGTTTCGATCGGTACTACAGACGATGAATTTGCAACACCTGGTCCATCGAGAACAATAAAGCGAAGGAGAATACGCTAAATTTTAGCACATTAAATTGCATGTGGATTAGGCCTATTGGGGATACCACATTAAAAAAAACGCGTCACTTACTCTACCTCAAGGTGGTGTGGAAATGAGTTTTTTTGGCCAAAATGCGCGTTGGAGTACACTTTGCGGCGCTCGTACGCGTAAACTATTGACTTTATGAAAAAAAAAGGTAGAAAAAAAGATAGGTAAATTGTAGGCAATTGTCTCTAGTTTCATTTTGTATATAACTGTTTTTATCGTAAAGTGAGTCGAAAAGGAGATATTGTCAAAAAACGTCTTTAGGCGCCATTTTTCCAATATGGCGGCGCGAGCGGCAAAATACGAGGTGGCAAAGTCGAAATTCGGAAAGAGCACCTCAAAATCTATAAAATTACCAATTTTCAAAACTCCCGAAAAACTTTCCAGGTAACCACTATATTTCTCACCAAATGACTGTACTAAAAAGGGAATGGGAGTTTTAGATGATCGAACGTTATAGTAACTATAGTAGTATAGTAATATTTGCCTTTAAACTAACCCTTACTATACAGGGACGCTGAATGTTTCCACAACTAAGGGAACGGTAGAAAAATCTTTAACTTCTAAGTTAAATTGGTTGAGAACTGTTTTTCTTAAGAATATTACTGGGTTTTTTAACCTACTGAAATTTCAAAAATGAAATAAACCTCAAAGAAATTTCACGATTTCTAAAAAATTTTATGAGTATAATGGATATATATCCAGACAAAATGCAGAAAGCTCTGGGAATGGTAACATTTATAACAGATAATTACGACATCTATGCAATTAAAAGTTATAACTTGGAATGCCAATGGAATATCAAATAAATTGGAAACATTTATCCATTTCCTGATCTTTTATAATATTGTCGTCATGGCTATCACTGAAACCAAGCTTGATACTCTGAAAAAGATTAAAATTAGAAATTTAAGTATATATACGCAAGTTAGTGATATAAGGAGGGGGTGGGCATACTTATTAGACACAACATACCGCATGTTGAATTGCCACATTTAAATTCTCAAATTGAGAACGTTTGAATTAAAATGAAAAACGGAGTCGTACTAAGTGGTGGGTACGCACACCTTTACCTACGAATGGAAGATCAGGATCTTGACCTAATCTTTAATCACGGTACTACGGTATTACTGTTAGGGGATTTGAATGCAAGACACTCTTTGTGGCGTAATCAGTGTAGTAATCGCAATGGGAATCTGCTGCGTGAGTACGTCCCAGAGAATGATATACAACTATTAAACACGTCACGCACCCAGTCAACAACGACCTCAACTTACATGGACTTAGTTTTATACCAAAAATTCCAAATCTCCCCGATCCTTATGTCCTTGAATGATTGTCGGACCAGTATTGCTGAAATGGTAAATAACATATTTAAAAGATAGTGGTCCGATGATATGGTTTTAGAAAAACCCTAACTGGAGACTCTTTACGCAGGTACTGGACGAAAGGACATAAATTACTAACAATAAAGAGACTGTAGAGCAACAGAGTTGGAAGTTCAGAGACTGACTGAGAATGTCTAGTATGCATGAAATCAGACTGTTATTAAAGTCGGCATAAAGCCTGTCGAAGACAGATTGCCTAGGGAGATTTTGGACTTAATTAAATTTAAAAATGAAATACGCAATAGATGACAAGGATGCAGACGTCCACCGGATGGTACGGTAACTACAAAAATCCATTAGAATAAGAATAAACAGACACAGAAACACTGCCTGGCAAAATACATTTACACAATTATCAACAACGAATAACGGGAAAACTAACAGGCATCCTCAAAATTAAAATACCTAACTTTAAAATCCAAAAATTCTCAGTCGTCTACTGAAAGAGCTAACATATTTGCCAACGCGTACAAAGAAATGCCGAATACAACGAGAGAAAAAAAATTACCTACTTTTAGGAAGAGAGTCATGCACCAAAAATACCTGATTCCTTCTCTAATCATGCCAAACTATACACGTCACCGACGGAACCGGAACTCATCTTTCGCTTTATCCCTAATAATAAAGTTCCTGGAGAAGATGAGATAGGATACCCTACACATGCCAAATAAGACGATAGTACAGCTCATGTATATTATTAATGCAATTATCCTATTACAACACTCTAACCTCCTTTATAGCCATCTTTAAGTCAGGTAAAAAACCCCAGCCATACCAATCCCCCATAAAAACAAACTTTAAATAATTGTGACTTGAAGATTCCATACACATACTACGAATACTCTTTCCAAAGCATACGGAGCTATGCAAAGCCTCTATTTCCTGTTATCCCCTAAATCAGTCCTACCCCTTCGAAATAAATTAATAATCTTCAAATAGATCATAAGACCGATTATTGAATACGCTGCGCCAGTCTGGTGCAGCATATCTGACATGCAAACGGTCAGGTTACAGCGTTTCCAGAAAAAAGTACTTTACATCAACTGGCAGGTACATACGTCATTTGCATAACAAGACTAATACACAATACATGTACGAGTTCATATATGAAACAGCAGATAGATTTTACAGATCTAAACCTTTAAACTCAGTATTAACAGCAGACTTGACCGAGATACGTGTCATTTGCAGTGTTACGCATAAGCCTGCATATTTGCGGCTGCCAATTTATTTTGAGGATCCCTAAAATCCAAAAATTCTATTCTAAATACACACAGAACACATTGTTGGCTAGTTTGCCAGTGAGTTTCACCCATTTTAATCGAACCAACACTGATTGGACATAAAAATTGGTCAAATACTAAAACATAATTTTTAAAGGCAAACGAGCATATAATAAATGGTTTGAATGGAAGTATGACTGAGAGAGAGAATGCGAAACAAAGCTTAGTTTTTCACCAGAGTTTTCTTGTCTAAATTTTTACGGCTGAAAAAACCTCTTTCGGGGGAAATCAAAGGCTTTCTTACCTCATTTCTAAAACGATAAGAGTATTTTACAAATTATATTTATTTACATCTTGTAACAGAAACAAATAGATGGCCGAGTCTTACCATGCACCAGCTAGTGTTTATCTGTTCTTATCTATCAAATCGCAATTGGTATATGAATCACGTAAGGTATGTATCATTGAAATTCATCGCTACAAGCGGCGCACCTTGGGCTTTTTAAGATTCGTTCCTATGTCAGTTGTGAATGTTGCAAAATGGTCTCGATAAATTTATTCAGTGTTGGTATGGACAATCAACTCCTACCCTTAAAGCATCGACAAATTTAAAATTAAGACTTTTAACCCGTAACCCGTATTGTGGGGTCTGGGAGACACTTGTCAACAAATACCGCTCAGCTGCTCCTCAACTTTTAATTATATCATTCTGCCCTTCCATCTACTTTTAAGTTGGGCAGACAGCAATGTGCTTGAAGATTTTGAGCGATATAGGTGAACATACGAGTAAGTTATTTCGGGTTAAAGTACGGAAGTGTCTGTGAGACTCCTTTGTACGGGTTAAGTAACTTAAAAAAAAACGTTTATAATGGATTCTACTCCGAGCCGTCCAAACGTGTTCGGTATGGTGACAAATAGTTTGAAGATACTGTCCCAAAAGACTTAAACGTAAAACCCAGTACTTATGTGTTATGTGTAAAAACCCAATATGTTTAGAGTGCACCTTTCCTATGTAAAGAGTGTAAAAATGACCTCTAAGCTTGTTATTTTTGTAATTCTTGATAAAAATTTATAATTATTTTTCATTTTACTGTTGTTTATTTAGTTTCTTACAGATAAAAATCGTTTGACATGTTTATTTTACATTTTGAAAGAAAAAACATGTAAATTTTAAAAATGTCATACTTATATATATATATTTTCACGAAAATATTACTTTATTTCATAAAATTTTAAATAAGCTAACTCCTAATATATGTATATTTATAGCCTGACCATTTTTACACGCTCACAAAAATATATTTATATATTTTTGATAGAGTGTTTCTTAACCTTTGTAATTAATTTTTATTTGGTAATTCTTGGGTTTACAAGGTTACACAAAAAACAACTCATTTTATTGTAACGACGTTTCGTACGTTTTGTCGTACTTTTTCAAGCTTTATTCATCTTGGAGTTGCTTGTATTAAGTTGAACGTCGTTACAATAAAATGAGTTGTTTTTTGTGTAACCTTGTAAACCCAAGAATTACAAAAAAATATATATATATATATATAGGTATATGAATATATGGCTAGGTGTCTCACAGACCCCACTGTACGACTCATGTCCTAAAAGTGACTCTGTACGGGTTACGGGTTAAGAATCCCCCAGATCAACGCGGTGTAGCGGCGGGACCGGTGACGATGCCGTTGGACACCGAGCGGTACACCGCGTTCCTTCTTTTTTGGCTATTCACACCGATGAGGGGCGATTTCTATTGTTATGTTTATATTTACATAAAGTGTGTTAAAACAACAGTCGAAGTCAACACAACAATCAAACAGGTAACACAAAACATTTGGATGATGCAGGTGAGCAGTGAAAAGAGTGCAAATGGCGTTGTCAAAATAAAACACTGACACAGCGGGAAACGCGAGTTCGACTACCGCAGCGGTGTGGATCGCGCTGTTTACCGCTGTGTTCTATGGCACCGCGGCGAAACCGTCACCACAGCACCTAGTTGATCTGGGGGATCCTTTATTACTCCTAGAAAACAAAATTATTCATTTATCAATACTGTTTAATGCTAAAAGCTCCTGCAACTACATCATATGAATATCTGCAAACAAATTTTTCTTAATGATCCACTTTAGCTTTAGAAGATATTTTACACTAATGCCGGATTTTCAAAGATTGTTTAACAATAACTAACCAACAACTTTGACAGTGATACATGATATTGGCAGAAATAATTTTCTCACAATCAAAGTGACCCGGTTAGCTTAATTATTATATCTACTAGTTAGGAATTCGTTTGTTGCCAATGTTATTTATGTCACAGTCAAAGTTATTGGTTAGTTAATTATTGTTATAATTCTTTATTCAGCGCAATAAAGCTACTGAATTAAAAAAAAAAGGTTGGAGACAATGACGTTTCTTGAACGGCAGTAGAGTTTTGGACTTGCATTGTCTTTATTTGTTTAGAATCACTACGTTTCAACTGGTAAGCATCTCCAGTCGTCTTCAGGTGAATACAGTATTCACCTGAAGACGACTGGAGATGCTTACAGTATTTCGGTCTGGGTCTAAGGCAAAAACCATAGGACTTAAGATATATGTTATATTAATAAAATACTAATAAAAAATAGAATTACTTTTCATGGCTTCAAAACTTGCTAACTTCCTAGAATATTGTGACAGTAAATCTTATTAAAAAAATAAACGGCCTAAACACCATAACTTCCTGTAATGTAATTTTAATATTTAAGTAATCTTAAAAATAATTGTCAGGGCCGGAATAGCAAAGAAAGGATAATTTGAAATGCTAGTAATGTGTTATTTGATGACAAAACGTTAAAATTTTAAAACCCTATGAATTGTATTACATTTCCAAAGCTTAGAAGTTTAAAAAATTTCTAGTCCGTATTTAAAATAAATAAATTAAGGTTGGTATCTAAGGAACGAAACGTCCAATTTAAAAAGTAATAACGCAATCTTGTAGAACCTTAAGAACGGCTATAAGAAAGTGTTTTTTGTTTGAAGGCGCAAAAAATTAAAAACCAAAACTAAAAATTTCGGGTTTCTTCGCATATCTCCGAAGGTATTCGGAGTATTTACAATTTTCTTTCACCAAATTATTAAGCCTCAAAATACGCAACTTTGCCTCAAGTTAACCATCTTCGTATCTCTTACCGTTTTCGAGATCCCTTTGTACGCACACGAATTTGTAGCACCCTGTATAGGTACGTGTATAGTTAAATCTGTCAAATACACAAAGAAAAGTGGTATATCTGGCTAAGAAGCACATAACCCGATTTTTTGTAATAGGGATAGAGTATGCCTGTGACTACACTGGCGATAATGACAATAAAATGGAAAATTCTACACTAGTTCGCTTTTTATTTCCTATATACCTAGTTGGTGTGCCGAGATTTTGAGTCCGACATTTCGTCTTCTGTGTGATATCATCAGGTTTGTTGTAAATGTTGGCGTAACAATATTCTTTGAAGTAAGTAAGTTTTTAAGGCATGAGAAGTAATTATATTTTTTTAGTATTTCTATTTATTTACTTATAACATATCTTACTTCCTATGGTCTTTTTAAGTAAAAATGGACTAATTCTTCAAATCACAATTTTTTTTTTAGTTTGGCTCTAAATGTTCAAGCCGTGATAATATAAAATAGTGTTATTAGATGACAAAACGTTAAAATCTCAAAAACCTTTTAATAATATATAATGTTAAATTTTTAAAGCTTAGAAGTCCCCAAAAACTGTATTTAAAATTCCAGGTCCTTTTTTAAAAAATTTACTTGAGGTTGGTATCTAAAGAACGAATTGTCGAATTTAGAAACTAATCACGCCATCTTGTAGAAAAAACGGTGCAAAAAAGCAATTTCTGATATCTTCGAATGCATTGGAAATATTTACAATTTTCTTTCACAAAATTATTTATTATTAAGCCCCAAAATACGCAACTTTACCTCAATTTAACCATCTTCGTATCTCTTACCGTTTTCGAGATCCCCTTGTACGCACTTGAATTTGTAGCACCCTGTATACATGTCCGCAACAACTTAAATTTTTTGCTATAGGGTGTTGAATTATTACTTTTTAAAGGGTTATTTTGTAATATTTCCGAAAGTACAGACGACTGGAGATACTTACCAGTTAAAGCGTTGTGATTCACAACAAATAAAGACAATGCAAGTCCAAAACTCTACTGGCGTTTAAGAAACATCATTGTCTCCAACCTTCAAACAAACAAAAGAGCTGTTGCAGAAATTACCGTTTCGGCTAATATAATAATAGTAAAAATAATAGTAAATAATCTAATAGTTTTTTAAGCTCCTAACAGAAAACATAAATATAATTACAAGAATACTAATAAAATTAATGAAAAAAAAAACAATTACTTTATTACCACACACCAGTTTGAACAAATTTTTTATGTTTTAATTAAAAAAATTAAACTGTGCTTTAGAGTAACTTGTGAAAAACATTAAGACGAACTCATTGCGCGAAATCTACTCTTACAAAATTTCTGGAGGCACTTAAATATTCACGGATATGCATTGACACTGGAATGACAATAAATGTTGGGGATACACTTTATTGATGTGGTATTTGAATGGCTAAAGTAATTATTATATTTGTGCCACAAAAGTATTTAATTTATTTATACTATTATCATTCCAACATTTATGTTAAAAAGGAATTTTTACAAAATATATTTACCTACACCTTTAAATTTGTGCTGGGGACATTTTGCGGAAATGACATTTGTATAGTATAAGGTATCTGAATGTGATTGGAATGCGGATAAAAAATGTTTTGGCCAACATTTTTGTAACTACCCATAATTAGGTACAACTTGTAGACTTTCTTTAAAATATGACCAGAAACCGTGTGTTTCTATTTCCCATGGTAGCATGTTTACTTTAATAGTTTGTTAATTTATTTATTAAATTAAATAATACAAAAAAACAAACAAACATTACTGGCAAATTTGTGCATTCCCAGTCGCTGTTTCGTCATTCGCAACAGACGCGGGGCCGAGCAGCGGGCTCTTCTTCGGCCACGCTTCGCAGCATCCGGCGTCGTCGACGGTGGACGGCCGCAGGTGCACTCACCTGTCGGCCGCGCTGCATCACCGGTGTGTGCATTCCCCGCCAGCAGGAGTTTTTTGGGCCGACTAAGGCCGCGGAACCACCGTACGCCACTTGAGTGAGCACTCGCTGTCTGACCAAGTCGTTCACTGACTGTGACTTTAGCGGACACGCGACTATATTTCGCGAAAAGTTTTTCTGATTTTTTTCTGCAGTGCAATCGGGACTTATAGAGACAACAACAAAACTAAAAGTGGTCAATGTTTAAAGTCCTTTAGAAGATTACTAGGACGGAATATCAAGGTAAGAGTTTATGTGTTTTTTATATAAAGTAATTGCAGTGAATATTTATTATTTTACACCATATTAAAAGCTTTCTTATATTTCATAAAACCCGAATTACAATAATTGGGGTTTTGAGTTAGCTGTTAATATTTTATCAGTTCTTGAATTTGTTATTGATTCTAGCTGCAATTATAATTGCAGGTAATAAAACATTTCCTATTAAAATGCGACTTTAAAAGATATTGCTTATCCTGGAAGGTTCCATAATATTTAAAAAAAATTTAATTATACTTAGGGTGGCCTTAGACTTCCTGATCGCATCCAAACCCACATTTTGCCCTCCGCTGTCACTCAATTTTCAATTTCAACTTAGGAAATAATATGATTTACTTTAATTGAAAGATATTAAAAGACGAATTCCTAAACTATGTTTCTCGTGTAACGGATTTTTAGATTTAACTTTAATTCTTGAAATATACAGCAAATTAAGCTTGTATAAATAGGTCTTATCCAGGATTTATTTTCATCCAATAAATGCCTTTAATAAATAATCTATTAGCGTTACCTACCAGTATTGTGGCTGCATGTAATTATTTTTGAAATATTTATTTTTACTGTCAAGTTAAATGTACAAAAATGATTATTTCAGTACCTTCGAATAAACAAATATGTTATGGTAAGACGACAATAGAAAATCCACTTGCTTGTCAGTTGGTAACAACATATAATTTTACTTCTTCACGAAAGAAAATAACTGAAAAATCATTGGTCTTCTTATCTCACTATTTTTTTTGTTGTTGTGATGAAGACGTTTTTTTATTTATTTTCTTGCGTAAAGCAGTAAAATTTAATTTAGCCAAAAAATTAGAAGCTTTCAAGACTTATAACACCATTCAAGAAAAATGATTTTTAAACCACTGAGTTTGTAACTTGGTAACCCTAGTTTTTTATTGACTACTAAATTTCTAATTGTTATTCCTTGCCATTTACATGATATTAAACAAACAATAATTGAAGGTAAGATGTTGCGAGTAGCGACATCTAGTGTCGTTGTTAGCAGGTATATTTTCAAAGTGTCTAACAACCACACTAGATGTCACACTGCTCGCAACATCTTACCGTTGAGTTTATCTTTTAATTGTTTAACAGTCGACAGTTTTCTTTGTATTCCACTCCTTGCCTTCTTATGATGAGCCATTATGGATGGATCTGACGAAGGAACTATTAAAAAAAAATTGAATGTAACCATGTCCATGTATATCCTATCTTAGGGCTAAATATCAATTCTAGTTTAAGTGGGGACATTTTCTTTCATTTGAGAGTGTAAGCTCGACAGTCTAGGCGCGTATGTATAATCAAATAATCAGCACTGAGCTAATGGTTCGCAGGTAGTCTACCCTATCATTAGGCAGACCAGGAGGCGTCAACCCTAGCGCATTACCTTCGCCTAATTAGTTATGCTTCACATTTCCAGAAGTTTACTGTTTATGTTAAAAAATCACTTTTATAGTTAGTAAACAATTTTTTGTGTTTGTCTCAAAAATAGGAAAAATTTTAATAGAGCATATGCTCAATTTCTATTTTATAAACAGTGTACCTCCCTATTTTTTCCAAGGTAAATTATTCGAATGTGATCTCAGAATATTAGTAGGTATTAAGAAGTATTTTCTTTCATTTTAAAGTTATTTAGGCTACGAATCAACCATATTCACAGCAGAACTTTGGGCTGTTTGGGAATCCTTAAAGTACATTCTAGAATACAATAAAAATAATAATTTTGTAATATTCACTGATAGCAAAAGTGCTCTTCAAATGTTAATGACGTTCCTGACAATTATATTATTTGTAATATTTCAAGTATCTATAGAAATATTAAGAATCTTAACAAAAATATGCAGTTTGTTTGGAATAAATCTCATATAGGAATCAATGGAAATTAAATTGGAGATAAGTTGGCCAAAGAGGCATCAAGAACTCCAGCGTGTGTAAATAATTTTTGTATTCCATTACTGACCTCTTTAGCCTAGCTAAAAAGCAAATTGCAATTAATTGGCAGGAACAATAATTTATAATACGTATATCAAATTTAGGCTTAAACTGCAAAAATATATTTCCGAAAATACATAAGAAACCATGGTTTCAAACCGAGTTTAACAGAAACTTCATAAGATCAATTTCGCGAATAAGAAATTGCCATGCCCTTTATCCTAAATATAAAAAAATAGATCTGAAGCATAGTATATTGTAATGCCATAGACATCATATTAATGTATTTACCAACGAATTATATATTGAACTTAATAATTTAGATGAATACCCTTTTAATCTAGACACTTTAATTTCTATAGGAAATGTAAATGTATAAAAAACGCTATTTAAGTTTATATCACGTACCTATTAACCTTAAAACGTAAAAAAAATATTGCTTAAAAAAAGGGGAAAAACAAAATAACAAAAAAAACATAAAAGAAAAAAATACCAAAGATTCTAACGTTATTTAGTTTTATCAAGAATTACTAAAAATAGGTTAAGTAAAGAAATTGTAAAAACCTATCTCAGTAAAAGTAACTTAAAAATAAAAAAAAAGGAACAAAGAGAGATGTTGGCCATTTGGTATTAATCAGAGCCATAAAACCTAATTACACACACACCCTCACACCATAAAACTTTATTTTTTTTAGTTTTTAACTTATTACTCTTAAACTGCCAAAGCCAAATAAATTTTGGCAATTATAGAGAACCCTTATACGAACATAAATAATAAATATGCAATAAAATACTGGGTGTTCCATTTTAAAAAATACAACTTTTGGTTATCACACTTTTTTGGGCTATCCTGTATGTGGAAAAATATTTTCCTTAAATACACTGCATATGAATGAATTTCGTAACTTAATTCGTATAGGAGCTATAGAAGCCTGACTCACTATTTCAGGACCCTGTATAAGTAGGTACCGAACATTCTTAGCCGCTAGTCAATAATTCCTGGAACCAGTGGACACGTGACGGATTTTTTATGTTATAAATAAATAAGAATAGGGTAGTAGATACCGAGCATAACAAATACTTAAATAAACTAGATAATGGTGATGATGCTTGGGATTAATTGATTGTAATGTACAATCAACAAAAAGGCAGCAATGGTTCATGCCCGTCTTTTATATATTATGTTCTGTTTTTTTTTTAACCATATGCGATCAATTAATTAGAAACCTGATAAAGGTTAAAATAAAAACCGAAACGTTGGGGACAACATATAAGCTTTTTCTTTTCACAATCTGATCCCATTGTCAAACAATGGCGGCATTTATCGATGCTGATGCGGGACACGTAGGAAAATAAAAAATATGAGAGACTATTAATTTCTTTAAATACAAAGAATTCGTCCCTTACCCCGGGCACCGCCACTGACGCTTGTTTCACGGTAGTAATTGTTACCAGGTTAAAACGTTAACAGAAATAAATAAAAAATTCTTACTAATCAAAATATTTACATTTTATTTTACTTTTTATTCTGTTATCCCGGCGGATTAAGAATTTTGAATTAATATTTATTAATTTATTCTGCGATTTGTATTTTTGCTACCGCACCACGCCGACTTGTTTTGAACTCTTTATGGATACAACGACTTATATTTTGTTATTATTTACCTGAAATTTGTGTGTTAATGCTTAAGTCTTGATGCAAACATCATATATTGGTATAATTTATTTTAAAAGCAAAATAATTATGCTTTCGACCATTTTAATGATATTTTTAACATAATCATGTAGGTAAACACAGCTATAGACATCAATACAATACAAGGACGAATTTACCGGGGAAAGCGAATTTTTCCTCATAAATTTCTTATTTCCTTTATTTCTTATTAACTTTATACAGGGCGCTCTGTAATGAATGCGCCATAGAGTAACCACTGCTTCAGCACATGAAAAAAATAGGTTTGAGCTCAACATGCCAATTTTAATCGTTATTGAGATATAGGGTGTTAAAGTTTAATTTGTAAATTATTTTGTTTTCTCATAGTTCAAGCTGTTTTTGAGATATAAACATAAAAAAAATTATAATTGGGGTTTTTTGAGAGCAAGTAACATGAATCTATTTACATCTTACATGTCCACTACATCATGGCCAAAAATGTTTGCAGTTAAATTTATAATAGATATGTTATTTCTAAAGGAAAAGGTGTACCTTATCTATTTCATTAAAATAATCATTTTACGAGATATTCGTATTTTAAAACAACATTACATGGCACTTTTTATTTTTAACAAAAATAATTAAAAATATTATAAAAATTATGAATTCAAATCACTTCAACAAATGTAAAAATGGGGAAAAATAATACTCTAAATCAATCTTCATTAGAGTATTATTTCTCCCCATTTAACTTGGCACTTCACTTCAAGTATGGACTACTTCTTTAAATTAAATGTAAAAATGTCCATCGACCACGTTTATGCATTTCCTTAAACCTCTTACCAAATAGGGCCTTACATTAAATAAAGTTTGCTCTTTATTTTAAATTACGTTGCCCGTCTCCTGAATCCTTTGCAACAGTTGGTCGCGTGTCTGGATCTCTACTTTATTTTTAATTTTAATGATTTGATATAACCTCAAAAGAAAAATCTAAGGGGTTAAGGTCAGGGCTACGAGGTGGCCATGGAAAATTGCTAACACGGCCAAACCATATATTATAACACCGCTGGCTGATTCAGACAAATGCGTTATGTAAGTGGAAAATGGGGCGCTGCATCGTCATGCATAAACCACTTATTTTGTATTAAATTTAAAGAAATACTTTTTACTTACAGTTCGTAAATTATCTTAATCAGCGATTTCCTAATAGACCATAGTAGCAATTTTCCATGACCGCCCCGTAGCCCTCACCATAACCGTTTAGATTTTTTCTTATGGGGGCGGAGATTTTAAATGAAACGATGCTCGCGGCCTCGAAAATCCAAAAATACGCCCTCAAAGATCTTTTTCCAACAATTCTATGCTAAAAAAGTTATATTACAGTTTTAAAGTTGTTGTTAATGTAATTGTTCCTTAAATTCGTTTTTTTTTTGTGACACATGGTTTGACAGACGTAAAAAAATATATGGACTAATTCCTTTTTCGATAAGCTTCCCATCAAGGTGCTACAATTGGTATCCTATAATTTGAAAAAAAAGTTGGTTATGGCTGCGCCCCCTCCCTTTGGTGTCCCAATTTTTTTTACATGACAAAAGCGGGGTCCATAAAAAATCTTTCAGGACGTATTTTAGGATTTTAGAGAAATCTTATTCCCATAGCCTCTATAAATAGCATTCCATTTAAAATCCCCACCATGTATAAAAAATTGCTCAAAAATATTTTTGTACATTTTTAAATTTAATCGTTTAAAAAATTGTCTACTACTTATAATATTATATATTTTGGTATAAATTCCACCTACTATACAATTTCTTAAATTAATTTTTTTTAACTTTGTAACTAATTGCAGCTTCAGCGACTTACATAATATGTTGCTCAGTGTGCTTGTTGCCATATTATCGATGAACATAATAGATTCTATGTAAATTTTCCTTTTTGAAAGAAAAGGACGAATTTCAACGTGAACTTTATTCACCAGATTGTCAAGAATATTCCAATATGATTGTCTAAAAATCATTAATATTCCACTACTACGTTTAAATAAATTTAAAAATTATTAAAATTCAGAAAATTGCGTCTTGTGAAAAAGTCAATTTTGTTACATATGAAACAGTTAATCATCATATGGTGGAGTTTTCGTTTGATTCCGGAGATACTCGCAAAAAAGCGAAAAAAAATTTGAATATTCGTTTTTAATTTTGTACCCTTTTATTTCGAATACTTAGGGTAAAGTCGCCAAAATCGTACCGTTGCCTAAATCGTACTACTACAAGTTTTCAAATTAGACGATAAATTATACGACATCTATCGGACGTTGTTCTAGTGTCTAACTAGTGTCAGTTGAATATTATAATCGTATTGCGCCGGTTGTGTTTCGCTAGGCGGGAAAAGCAAGTTAAAAGAATTCGGCTATTTTCATGTTTATTTTGTTGATTTTTTGCAAGGCTCTATCTCATTGGTAAGTAGCATTTATACAGATATTTTTTTTTTTAGTAGCATATAGCCTGGGAAATTCTTGTAATTTTGCAAAAATTGAATATAATTTTAGATCTAAATTGGGGTTAGAATTGTATCATTTATTATTTTGATTGACAGTTTCCTAAATCGTACCACACACGCACATGAAAAGTGTTCCAACGTGACACGTCTTAATAAGGACTACGTATGCAACTTTTGTTTCTAGGTACATTTAAAATTATTTTCAAGCGTGTGATAGATTTTCTTTAATGTTTTTTTTTTGTAAAATGCTTAATATAAACGATAATTTTGTGTAATTTGTTTTCTTTACATATTTTTACTTAATATACCCCAAAAGAACATTGTGGTACGATTTAGGAACCCACTAGTACGATTTAGGCAACCAGTTTCTTAAATCGTACCATTTGCTATTCCTTACAAAAACAGCTGTTTTAAACCAAAAAATATATATTTCATTTGTCAGTTTATAAGAAAAAAAATTAAAACCAAAAAGTGGTACGATTTAGGCAACCTTACCCTATATAGAAAAGCTGGTTAGACATTCTTAAAAACAAACATGAGTTATCACGAACAAATAGTGCATTTCCACCACATCACGCGTATTATACCTGTGTCTGGCGATGGCAATCAAATTTATTTTCTTATATACAAAATATTATAAAAACGAATTTTACGAGAATTAAGTGGCCCTGCGTCAGTGGAGATTTAAAAGATAATATCGGGGGGTTTGTAATTTTAATCGAAAATAAGAAAAATAACATGATCACCCATAATATTTCTATTTTTATGTTCGGCATGGCGAATGATATAATTTGAACGTATATAATTAAAACATTAAAATAAATTTTCAATTTTTTTTTTTTTGAAAATATATAAGGTAGGATTACGCCAAACTAGAAGTTCTTGTTAATCCCTTAGTAAAATTGTTGTAGTAATCTTTCAGTTAGACAAGTCAGGAAACGATGCAGCGTTTCACGCTGGTATGGAAGGCTCTTAAGGGAACTTGTTAAGCTCTACAAAATCATACATACAATTTTTCGGTTCTACGTTCCGTTTGTTATGTACCTTTATCAAGTTTTAAAAAAAATACATATCCTGGATATTTATTGACTTTTATTAATACTTCAGTCCCAGTAATATAATTCCGATTTTGGCATCCCATAATAGTGACGTATCATTGCTCAGACTAATTTTAAAATAATTTCTAAATATTTTTAATCCTAACCTGACTTTTCAAAGCTTTATTTACAAATTAACTAATAACGTAATTAATTCGATAAACTAATAATCAATCGGTGAAAGGTCTATAAATAAAATTGAAAGAAAAATCGACTTGTGTATTAGAGAGAACGGAAATATTTAGGCAATTACTAAATATTAGTTTATCGAATTTATTAAGCTTTGTTTTTAATTTGTAAATAAGAGTTTCGAAAATAAATAAGTGATTACGAAACTTTGCTCTAATTTAACCATCTCTCTATCTTGAACGGCAGTAGAGTTTTGGACTTGCATTGTCTTTATTTGTTTTTGAATCACTACGTTTCAACTGGTAAGCATCTCCAGTCGTCTTCAGGTGTAGTCAGTATTCACCTGAAGACGACTGGAGTTGCTTACCAACAAATAAAGACAATGCAATTCCAAAACTCAACTGCCGTTCAAAATACGTCATTATCTCCAACCTTTAAACAGACACATCTCTCTATCTGTTATAGTTTGCGAGATCCCAATGCTCGTATCTCGAATTTGTAACACCCCGTATAGAACATTTTTTTATCAATCCTCTCAAATTTTTACGTCTAAATATTCACGTTAAAACTGTAAAAGCGCATTTTGTTTGGTAAAATTACATAATCTAAAAGTCAAATAGTTTAATTTCCCACATTTAAAATCTAATTGCATATTATGGAGATTAGTAGATTAGCAATATGGGCAAGCTGGTTTTATGCAAACATGATTTGCACTATTTAACACAAGTTATGATATTGAATGATCTATTGAATGGTCTTGGTTTGCATATGGTTTGCATGCTTCAATTGATAACAAGTAGTAAACATTTGTTATTAAAGTGCTGCAAAGCTGAAAGCTGTTAGGGCAGATTAAAAATGCAGTGACATAAACAACAAACCAATGTTTCTGCGAGAATGTATACAGTGTGTCAATAAAACCTGGTAAATTGCACTTGACACATCCATATATTTAAAAACAGCATATTATACGGTATCTATAGTGTTTCTTTACTCATTCATCATTATTCAACAATTAAGAAACTTTGTTTACAACTCTCCATCTTTATTTATTATAATAATAAAGGCGAATAAAAACGTAACCTAACGTCTTCCAGGCACTATTCAATAGCGCAAATGTAACGAAGAATCGCAGATGGATTTAACTATTTAATTTTGTTAGTTTGTCCATTGACTTCCGACGTCATCGTTTTTTGATTGTCATTTTGACTTATACGTTTTTTACATTTTTGGGCCATGACAATTTATTTATTCGTAAAAATAGTTCTTTTCGGAGCTTTTATTATCGTTCTCTTGTGTTTCCGGTACCTAAATAGTTTATGATTGGTGATGCTAAAAAATTAAATATTCATGTAAACCATTATACTCACATCTCAATGTAAGAAGAGTGAGTGAGACAGCATCTCTTGCCGATTCATTTGGGGACTTTGAGTGAACTCGGTGCGAGGACGTCTTTGAGGAGGGCCTAACCTTGAATGGAAACCTCCATGTCAGTGGCTAGAACTAAATAGTTTGAGGTTAGTTTTGTTTGTTAAATCGTGACAAGGCACAATGGGCTATTAGGAAATCCAAACCACGTGATTCAATATGGCGGTTGGCTGGTAAAAAGCATTGAGCCACCCGTTAAATGTCACCAGCAATATTATTTATACAGTCACGTGCACCAATTACAACGCAGTATTTGCCAGCCAGCCGCCATTTGGACACATCGTTGGATTGTCTAATTAATATTTTAAGGTTAGACAAGATGTTGACGACATTGGTTTGTTTACTTGAACGTGTTAGACAATTAAAATGATAACATTGGTAGAAAAAAATAATATGAAACCTATGTCGTTGTTTTGTCTTTGTAAATTTTGTAGGCGGTAACTTCTCTTATCATGTTTACAGCGTTGCTGTTATAATATTATGTGACGTATAGAATGTTATTATTATTTTAATAAAATTATCATCGGTAAAAGTTGTTATTAATGCACAAAGCCGTTTTTAATATTTTAAAATGAATTTTACAGCTATTTTGTTTATCGTTCGGCGTTATTATTCTTGTGAAAGCAGGAATCTAAGAATACATTGCATCATATACCAACACATAAAATTGGCTATTGTTTAGAAAACGGCACAATTCATTTTTATTAATAAATATATCACTTTTTGTCTGATTTTAAGCAAAATTCCGAATGTGAAAGTACCTAATGTCTTCAAAGTAATTTCCTGTAAATATAAGAAATGGAACATATCGACTAATATTTTGCAATGTAATTTGGTTCTTGGATTTTTTAACGAATTGCATTTTCCCCAATATCATCTTTTTTATTTTTATTACCTGATTTAAATAACTTTTTTTTCAAACTTTTAGCATTAAGTTTGTGCCGCCTACAATGACGTTCTTACTTCATTGTACGATATAGACTTCATATCCACTCTTTTTGTATAAAATACTATTTATTTATTATACTATAATAGGATGATTCTCTTGTTTTCGCAGGTTTACTTACGTAATGCTTCAGAAAATTGAATTAGTTTTAAAGATAAATCTTGGCATTGGAAATATACGGAGAAATATTACTGGAAAAAAAAGGAACCAGCTCCACAAGCAAACATATTTATCTTGTTTTCCTGCAATTAATTTTTATTATAGAAAGGTTTGAGGATGTCCTGGACTCCTGATTGCGACTCTGTATTAGGGATATGCCGGTATTTGGCGCACACGTACCTTATATTCATCTTACTACGAGTTTCTTACTTTAACCTTGATTTTGTTGTTTATTCGCCGTTGTAACCCACTTTAAGCATTTGCATTATTATGACAAGATTTTAATCAAGTTATTCCATGCATGCATTCGTTGTCATCGCTGCAACCTAGCACAGAGGTGTAGATACAATATTTTGATTAATTAAAAAAATAAAATTGAAATTACAATTGATGATAACTTTGATGAGTGAAGTGATCTAGTACAACGAACAAACCTGAAAATTTAACTACAAATAATTTTATACTAGGAAAAAAAGATGCTGTGAACAGTTATCTTGGATTTTTATCTACGGCATAAAATTTTTAACATTTCTTTTTATTTTAATAATACTTAGTTTAAATTATAGAAAATAAAAATTATATTTTCCAGGGTTAAAACTTAGGAAGAACTGGGACACTTTAACATCGGTATGCTAAAATCTACATACATTATTTTTTCTCCTACATTGTAACAACACGTTCTAGGATATTTCAGGCATTAGGTGCAAGAAAATGATCGTTTGATTTTTGATATTTGCCCGCTTCTTATGTCAGGTTGTAACCGTCAGTCGCGTCAAAAGGTTATGCAACCATGCTCGTCGTATCCTCGCTAGTGACGACATGCGCAGTGATGTTCAAAGTGCAACTTGCTTAATCGGTTTCCGTTGTTAGTCGGAAAGAATACTAACTTTCCAAAGTCCTATAGATTTTTCAAGAATAGAATAGTTCCTAAAAGATAAATTCAGTGAAATAAAGACATAAAGGATTTATTCTATTAAATGACATTATAAGAAAATAAATTTAAAAAAAAATGAACAAGAACACAATGCGAATAGGAAATAATTAAATATTTTTTAAAAAAAACTACCTACTTTAGTAGATGTTTAAGATGTTTGTCATTGTTAGCTAGGCGAGAGCCAAGCCTGTCTTTAAATTCCCGTAAGATGCTATTATAAGTATTTAATTGAATTTCACGTATTTTATTTCTAATATACAACTTAAATCTTCCATATCACTCCATAAATTAAACTCCAAAGAGTTGAGGTCTGGAGATCTGACAGGCCTCTCAATTTTCTTTCTCGTCCCTGGGAAATATTTCATTTGAAAGTTGACGCACTTGTAAACCAGAATGATCGGAAGGGCCAGCCTGTTCAGTAAAAATTTTAAAGTATTCTGTAAATTTTGCAAAAGAAAAACTTACCTTTTTTTTTATAAATTAAGTCTATCCTACGTTCTTTTCTGTTCGCAAATTGTGTAAGCAATTTGTCATTAAAATTGGCAGGGAAACAGTATAAAGCATTTTTTTATTACATCCACAAAGCCATTCATTTTTTAAATAAATGTCTTTATTGAATTTGCATGTGTAACTTTTCCCTCTACTTACACCAGATTTTTTAATACTAATATCTGGTAATAATATACCTTTTCCTTTTAATTCGATGTTTGCTTCGTATGAATATTTAAAAAATCTCTTTACATTAATTAAATTAAAGACCACTTCCCTAGTACACAGTTAATAATTATCAGCGATACATCACACGCACGCACCTGTTGAAACCAGATATTTCTGCGGTTTGGATAAGAGTTTTTAATTATGGAATAATCTGCTCATGTAAGCGTTAAACCAAGTGTTCCCAAATTAGTGGATATGGATAGAGAGGAGAGTCAAAATTGAATGACCTGTCAGATCCCCAGTCCTCACCCATTTGGACTTCTATTTATGAATTAAAAAAATAGACCTGTTAATGTTGAAGATATAGTCTTGTAGCTTGTAATAGAAAGTACCTATGTAAAATTAGTTGAATTTGTCTTTTAGAAGGATTCTTTTAAAAAAATACAGGACGTTCTATATTTAAAATAACAACGTTATAATTTTTTTTCTGACAAATCCTGTCGAAAATATGTCGTCTTTTCTACGTGTTACGGATATGCCAATTTTCAAAAAAATAAATTCAGTAGTTTTTAAAGTATTTTCATGACATAAGTTCTTTACTTCTTCAAATAGAAAAAAAAAGGTTGGAAAGACTAAAAGATAAATTTCCTGTCTATTTTCTTTTTTGTTCTTATTTGGCACTAAGTAAGATCGCTCGGCCACATTCGCGATGGTCGACAGGCGACTCGCTCGCTAGAAATAGGAAAAGCTCCACGACTCTTTCCAATCGTCGTTCTTGCATTTTTAAATCAGATTTTGCCTATTTCTGTTTCATTCTAAAAATGTCTTCTTGTTCTATGTTTTAAAAACCATACAATATAAATATTGTGTCAAGTTTGTTCTTTTGGATATGTCAAACACAAAAAAATCATATCGGAAAGAAATTTATTTTCTGTTTTTTTTTTTCTATTTTTATTTCGTTATATGGTTCCGCTGCCGTTTGTTAGACTTCTTAAAAATATAAACAACAGTCGATAAAGAAAGAAACCCTTCCAAGATCTATTTTATCCATCGAGTTATGAACGACTTTTATCTTTCAGTTGAAATCTCGTTTTTTTATTTCTTTAAAACAAAACTCCCGAGGACAACTTCTAGATCACAATTCTTAAATCTTAAAGTTATAAATATTTATTATCTTTAAATTTAATATCAAAAATTTATCAAAACCTATGTTAAGCTAAAAGAGCTACTTCACTTGATTTTTTTTATGAGAACATTTTTATGGAACAAAATTGTGTCTAAATATTTTATTTTACTAAACTATTTACACTATTCAGTCCTATTATTTATTCTCTTTATAATAAAAAAAATTCTTGCTAGAATTCCCAAACAATTTAAATTTAGGCAATGAAATTTATTAATTAAATATCTTCCTACAAAAATATTATGTTACTCAGTGGCGCAACCAAGAGAGCTCCCACCCCCCCCCCCCCCCTTCTCCGGCCTAGAAAGTTGTGTCTAAGAGTATAATTACAACTTAATTTTTCGACTCTGATTAGAAATCTTGTAATATTTATTAAAAAAATTTATAAACCAATACAGCACACAATATATTAGTTTGCCTTTAAGTACATATTACACGCTCACGTCAAAATTGATGATTTTATAAGGAATGATGTATTTTTGGCTTAGAATATAAAGCGTTTTTGCCGGAAACGCTTAGTTTTTAAAATTTTCCTTCTAAGAGTCCTGTTTGGTATAGAGGGTTTCGGACGCATATCGTCTTAGTTATTGGTTTGTGATGCAATTTTAAAAGAAAGCGAGTAAAAAGAATATTTTATAGTATTTTGCTACTATATACTTTTCTGTCCCCTTTCCCCTTTTTTCGAGCTATTTTAAATTAACAAAAATATAGCCAAATGCAATAAAATATTTTTAAAACAAAAACGAATGACAACCATATCGGTCTCCTGTATTTATTTTTAAAGACAAAAATTAAAGTACCTAAACATTTTAATTAAAAAAAAACGGAAAAATAGTACCTAGTTTTCGTCTACTTTTTTTCTGTTAGAGATGTGTGATAATTTACAATAAAGAAAAATAGTGCAGGAAGAAACGAGAATACTTCATCATGAATCCAAACTTTTTTCCTTTTTTAATTAAAGAGCCAAAAGTCACTGTTAGATTTAACATTTAATAATTTTTTTATTTAACAAGGAAAATTTTAATTATTTTCTGATAATAAAATTGTTACTAACAATTGCCCGGCAATTACACTTCGCTCTCACTAAATATTTCCAAATTGAGATATACGGTAACAGCATAAGACGTTGCATCATACGAGATTTGTTTTTATTAAGATTTAAATAAAATAGCTCAGATAGTCTCTTCATATCCTGAATCCGTAACGCGCATGAAAAATAAATTTTAAAATACAACCCTATACAGGGTAATTTTTGAGTTTTTATCTATAAAAATACGCAAAAACGTCACTTAGAAAAGTTGTTTTAAATTAATTTCTGTGCCTAAATATAATATTTCAGAAACAAACCCTATACAGAGTTATTTTTGAGTTTTAATCTTTAAAAATACGCAAAAACGCCACTTTGAAAAATTGTTTTAAATTTATTTTTTGTGCCTAATTATAAGAACTCAGAAACAAACCCTATTCAGGGTTATTTTTGAGTTTTAATTTTTTTAAATACACAAAATAATCATTTAGAAAAGTTGTTTAGAATTAATTTTGTGCCTAAATATAAAATCTCCGTTACCTCGGTAACAAAAATTAAGAATTGATGGTTCCAGCCACATATTTCAACAATGCAATAAATTGCTAAAGGTATGTGTACAAGACTTGTGACCAAGATGTGGAGTACTAAACCCGGATACAGATATTGCTCAGCTTACATCATTCTGTGGATCATGTAAATATTGAACGGGTAGAGGAGGGTTAGAAATTACACGGCACATAAATGACACTATTTCTACCACAGTACTTTATAAAATTGTCCTTAATGGTTTTTTTTCTAGCAATATCAACAGTAAAATATTCCTCCAAGCTACACAAAAATATTTATAGAAATAATTAAAGATCCAGTTGTGTTCGCGTCGATGCATCAACTGGTTGAAAAATTTTATTTATGCTACATAAGAGACTCATCTGAAAAGGCTTGGCTGCATATCATTGGCGATAAATTGGTTGTAGTGTAGTTTCAGCTGCTCCAGCCACTCACAGGTAACTGAGATTCTATATTTAGGGAAATAAATTGATTTATTTTTTATATAGGTAAGTATATTATATTTTCTAAGTAACATTTTTGTCGCATTTTTGAAAATAGTGATATTTAACTATTTTGGAAGCGGGAAACCCTCCAAAAAGCCATCAACTGAAATGTTGCTTCAAACGCGCATCCAGCTAAAACAAGTGGTTGGGGCCTACTATAACAGGCCACTGGCACTTAAGAAAACACCTACGGCGAATAGGAATTTACAATGATCTCATTGAATGCAGACTTTGCGGCGAAGAGGACAAAACCGTCTCACATATCATATATACATAACTGCGAAGCACTGACCCGAAGAAGGTTCAAAATCTTCGGAGGAATCCAATGTGGGGATAACCTCCCGGACGACAAACTTAGTAGGAACTTACTGGACCTTATAAAAGGAATAAATCTTTTCTAGCAAGATAGGGGAGCACCATGGGTTACTAGGCTGCAGGGCAGGAAGCTTGGGCCGAACGCCCGACCTCCGCCTTAAACCAACCAACTATTTTGAGGAAAACAACTAAATGCAGCGATGTGCCAATTTGCAGTATTCCCACCCTTCTTCAAGCGCATGTATGGAACCTACACTAAGAACCATTGATTAAACTTTGTTTATACATTTATTTTTTGACAATAAATTACTTTTTTGTAAAAAAATTAAAATAATAAATTAAATCATACCTAAACTTCAATAACACAATATGTAATATTATAGCATTAAAGAAAGAGGGACCTTTTTTTAGGCAAAATTACTGTTGATTTAATAAATATATTGTCTGATAAACAGATATATTTAAATGTAATGTAACCTAATATTTTTTAAAACAAAACAGTTATTCCCATTCAATATTTTTATACAATTGATTTAATTTAACCTTCAGTAATGTAATAAAATATTTCAAAAAATAAGTTTTTTTTTCTTCTATTAAAAGTATCTGGAATTATTTTTCATTATAGTTTCTATATTTGGAACAAGAACGGTTTGAAAATTGTTTGAATTTATTTTTATTATCTTAATAAAAGATAGATTTGATGCAAATAAAATATTCTTAAATATATACTACTATTTTTGAATACATAATAGTTACCTGTTCAGTTTTGTACGATACGATTTGGTTTTCTTAATTTCGCTATTGACATTTTTCTATTTTAAGGTTATTATTATTTTTTATATTTGAAACCATATTTTTTCTATAAAATTACAAAAACAAAAAATAGTATAACTTTCAGTGGCGTATTAAGGGGGGGGGGGGGCTGCCGGGCTGCGGGAAGAAATGAGAATGCTTTATTATGAATATTCAAAACGGTACTTAAGAAGAAGTATTTCAAAACCTAAGCATTTGCACCAAAAACTGCTCTTAGATCTACGCTCCTAAAATACATGATTTCTGAAAAATTTTGGCGTGGTGAGCGATATAGTTACGTCTCATGTTGAAATTTTGGATTAATACCAATTAAGAAAAGAAGCTTAGCGGCAAGCGGACAGAGTAGTGCGTCTATCTTTTGCATTAAGGTACACAGGGACGCCAAAGGAAATGAAATCCCTGGAGCACAGGTAGACAATGACAGGCTGTTTCGTTTTTGTTAGAACTCATCAGAAAGCCTGTTCTTTCAATGCGTTTTTAAGAAATAAAAACGCGATAAAAACCCAGTAACGCCATCAGAAGGAATCAACTCAATGCAAAAGATAGCCATCTAACGTAAAAACGTAGAAATATAATGGCTATCTTTTGCATTGAGTTGATTTCTTCTGATGGCGTTACTGGGTTTTCATCGCGTTTTTATTTCTTAAAAACGCCTTGAAAGAACAGGCTCGCTGTACTGGGGGTACCTTACGGGTTATGACTTTCTGATGAGTTCTAACAAGAACGAAACAGCCTGTCATTGTCTACCTGTGCCCCAGGGATTCCATTACCTTTGGCGTCCCTGTGTACTTAAATGCAAAAGATAGACGCACTACTCTGTCCGCTTGCCGCTAAGCTTCTTTTCTTAATATATTTTAACGGACACTAATTCCACTATTTTATTAATACCAATATTCATATTTTTCACAAATATAAAAAATGTTTTTTTTTTAAATAAAGAGCCAGGAATATAAAAAAAAATAAGACATTTAGAAAAACAAATTTTAATAATTTAATTTTCGAAATTTACTAGTAGTTACGTGAATTTTAAAAGAACTTTGGGCGTGGCCCCGAAAATTTTTCGCCTGCGGCGCTTTTATGCTTTCTTCACTAGGTAACAGTATCATGGAATACAGTAGTCCCGACTGTCCCTTTTTTCAAAAAAAAAATGTCTTACTTACGCCCATTGAGCCCCCCCCCCCCCCTCCCCCCCGAGCATATTTCCTGGCTACGCCACTGATAACTTTCACAACTAACAAACATGTCAACTCAAAACTGCCATAATGGTTTAGAGTCTAATGTTATGTCTTATAGACACCTTTGATTACATTTTTAAAATCTGTGTAGTTTTTCCATAGAGACTATACAGACCGGTCTTTTTGATGATAGAATTATTTCTCGAAACGTTTAATAACATAATGTAGTTTTTTTGTAGAGGGGAAAATATGGCAATGAAGAAGTACGCCGTAATTTTCATGCAGTTGGCTTAAACAGGATAAAATCAGTTGGTTTTTTGTTTAATAAAAGTGGCAAAATGGTTTATGTCTACCTATATTATAATACTAAAATAAAGAAAAAATTATTACAAATTTCTGAGATCGAATTCTTTCAATATTTAAAGGCCTACAATTTCCACGCCAATGGGTCTTGGTGTACTAACGGCCATATTAATGTTGTGTGTTGTTTTTCACCAGTTTCGCTTCTTTGAATTTACTGACACCTTATCTTTGCCAGACTCTAAAATATGCTGCAGTATCTTTTTTTATAACACAATAATCGTCGAATACAAACTTGCATATGGCTGATTACAAAGTGGCAGTAAACAAGTTTTTTTTTTGGTGTTAAAATACCAACGGTACGCTCAAACAGATTAGAATGAATGGGGCTAAAAGTTTTTAAAAAACGTAATAAAATTTGATTGATCTTTTTAAGAACCATTTTGCTTTAGTTGGAAGCACTATACTTTCAGCTACATAAATATTGCTGTTTGAAGGTTGGAGACAATGACATTTCTTAAATGGCAGTAGAGTTTTGGACTTGCGTTGTCTTTATTTGTTTTGAATCATAACGTTTCAACTGGTAAGTATCTCCAGTCGTCTTCAGCCATCTATAGGAATCAACTCAAAGATAGTCATCGACGTAAAAACAATAATAAACCAAGGGACACTACCGTCATTAGATAAGGGCCTGGTTTGGTACACTGATGGATCAAAAACGGCCGACGGAGTAGGCGCAGGTATATTTGGGGAAAGACCCAGAATGGAAATCAGCATTCCCCTGGGAAACTACGCCACAGTATACCAAGCTGAAATACGTGCTATACAAACATGTGTACAGAAAAATATCGAAAAGGGCTACCACGACCAAGAGATATACATTCTGCCAGACAGCCAAGCTGCTCTCAAGGCCCTGAACTCCAGTCGACTCAAATCGAGGATTACACTGGAGTGCCTAAACGACCTGGCTGCAAGGAACAACAAGGTAGAACTCTTATGGGTTCCTGATGGCCACTCAGGGATAGCAGGCAACGAAAAGGCCGATGAACTGGCAAGAGCCGGATCATCTCAAAAACTCAGGGGCCCTGAACCCGCCCTTGGCATATCAAAACAGGCAACCAGACCAGCATCAGACAGGTGGGCACAACAACAACACCTGTCCCGATGGAACAGGATACCTGGTCATACCCAAGCGAGGGCCACAATTGGGAAACCCTCCAAAAAGTTATCAACTGGAATGATGCCTCTAACGCGCACCCAGCTAAAACAAGTGGTCGGCCTACTAACAGGCCACTGCTTAAAAAAACACCTACGCCGAGTAGGAATTTACAATGGTCCCATTGAATGCAGGCTTTGCGGCGATGAGGACGAAACCGCCTCACATATCATATATAACTGCGAAGCACTGACCCGAGGAAGACTTAGAATCTTCGGAGACATCCAATGTGGGGATAACCTCCCACATGACAAACTTGGTAGGAATCTGCTGGACCTTATAAAAGGAACAAACCTTTTCTAGCAAGATAGGGGAGCACAATAAGCCACTAGGCTGCAGTGCAAGAAGCTTGGGTCGAACGCCCGACCCCCGCCTTAAACCAACCAACCAACCAACCAAGTAGGTAGTACGTTAGGCCAGTATAGGAAACATTTTTTCGCATCCCTACATTTTCTCTACAGGTTTGTAGATTCAAATATAGATCGCGCTGCAGTAACCCACTGGGTGCACGTGGGTGGACAAAGTAGTGCACGGATTGATGCAGCACCCAGTGGGTTACTGCAGTGCGATCTAGATTTGAATCTACAAACCCGAGGAAAAGTGTAAGGATGCGAACAAATGTTTTCTATACTGGTGTGTTAGCCTAATGTACCTACTTGGTTTATTATTGTTTTTACGTCTATCCTTTGTATTGAGTTGATTCCTATAGATGGCGATACTAGGTTTTCATCACATTTCTATTTTTAAAAATGTCTTGAAAACATATTTTCGCTGTACTAGGAATTGCTTACAGGTTATGGCTTTCTGATGAGTCCTAACAAGGACGAAACAACCTATTATTGTTTACCTATACTTCAGGGAACCCATTATTTGTGGCGTCCCTGTGTAGGTACTTTAATGCAAAAGATGGATCCACTACTTTGTCCACCTGCCGTTAAAAAACTTTTTTTCTATTATTAATTTTGTTTACAAATAAAGGATGCCATAACATATTTCTGAAAACTATGTAAATAAAGTAATATTGATTGAATTGTCAAACGTGACGCATTTTAGTTTACAACTAGCAACTAGCCGTACGAAAATAATACTTCCCACTACAATAACAAATATTTCCTTACAGTTATTTCCGTTGCTTGGCAACGACTAAATGTAAGGAAATATTGACTTTTTCTTTCAAAAATCTTATCAAAAATGTCCGATCGATTTTCGGAAAAGATTATTTTTTTAACGTAAACCCAGTTTTACAAGCCAGAAATCTTTTAAAAAGGAATACAAAGTATATCGCTATTTTGTAGAACATAAGAAACGAGTTAAAAAAGTGTTTTTTGTTTTTTTCCCAAGTCAAAAAAGAAGGCGCATAAAATTAAAAACCAAAACTAAAAATTTCGGTTTTTTTCTCGAACGTATTTGGAATATTTATAATTTTTGTTTAAAAAATTATTAAGCCCTAAAATACGCAACTTTGCCCCAATTTAACCATTTCGTATCTCTTACCGTTTTCGAGATCCCCGTGTACGCACACGAATTTGTAGCAAATAACAACGCAGCTATTATAATACTGTGCCGCATTAACATAACCACCCAGTATAAATAGGTTTGTTGACGGTACTTAAGCTATGTGTGTATGTGACATGTGTTACACTTGTCAAATGTCGGTTTAAAATATAAAACTATTTAAAATAGTACAGAGGCTTCCTAAAAATTTTGGAAAAGTTATTTGTTTGTTATAAAATCGGTTTATTCGATAAAAACAATATTACAATAAGTACAAATTTTAAAATAATTTAAATCTAAAAATTTGACTAGTTTGAAATTTGCCAGATTTAACGTCACAAGTCAAGAATTTTAATCTTTTTTTATTCGGGGTCATGCACAACCTCAGACTAATTTCCTATAGACAAATTATTTTATTCAGAAAAAAGCTATTGTTGTGTATTTATATGATACAAACTTATCCGCGGACACTGTATGTCGAACAAGACATAAAAAACTTTTTCTACTACCTTACTAGAAAACGTTATTTTCTACCCCGAAACAAGGGAGAAAAACTTTTTTCCTCTCTCTAAGTTTCTTGTAGACTTCTAATAAACAAGAGTTTTGCTACTGTTGATCTTATAAGTATATACATGTATTATAAGTTTTAGGGCAAAATTTAAAAAAAAGTTTACAGGGTGTCCTACCTCGATGAGCCACTATCGATATATGAATAAGAACCGTATATATATTAGAGGTGAAAAATCCTGTTACCGAGATGGAACGTTCCATTTCATACTACGACTTGGTAACGAACTAGAGAGTGCAAGGTTTGCAAAGAAAAGTTAATTTTTTTTCGAAAGAAAAAATAATCTATCATTCCTATCTATCTGTGACCTTGAAATCTCAAACCAATAATTTATAATATTCAATTAAATTAAACGATTTTTGAGAGTAATTTCCCTTGCAATTTCCGCTATATTGGAAAACATACCGAGAAATTATTGGTCCAAACTTGAAGTGTGAATCTTTTCTTTTATTTAAAGAATTCCTTGCTGGTTTATGAAACCGTTCTTTTCGATTAAAAAAAATTAGTGTCTAATAAAAATTATAAAAGTCCTCCATTTTAGTACCTATCCCCATGCACAAAACTATTTTAAGTTTTTAATAATATTAAAATATGTTAGACAAATTGACAACAACGCTTTTTAACTTCTTGAGTCATTTCTTTCATCATCGATACATGCCAAAGGGATCCTCGAGACCGCGTCCATTAAAAAATACGATACCACCGTGGCTACCACGCCAGCAAAACACCGATACCGTAATTACGAGTGGTAGCGTTAAAATCAACCGGCCCCACGACATATACATACCCATGAACGGCGCGGCGGCCGCAACAGTCCTCTCGGCAACCTTTCGTTCCCGGCGTGTCAAAATACCTTCAACGACAAAATATCGTCAACCACGAGACTGTTACTCTTCTTCAGATACCATTTGCCGCTGCGCGCTTCACAACGAACGGCTGAACCGGCCGACCGCTGTAGCGTTTCTCTCGGTTGGCACCGCAAGGTGTAGCGGCGAAGGACAAAATGTAACTAGTCCCAGAGTAACTGCTTGCTTGTATGAGGTGAAGCGCGACACGACGGTATTAAAGAATACCGTTTCAAAGTAGCAGTTACACAGATACCGACTCACCACTAATATTTTATACGACTTTTCCGAAAATTCGGTGGATTACCAAGACGTATCTATGTACATCCAACAAAAATGTTTTTAATAACAACTATCCGAGGGAGAAAAAGCACTATTTTCTGCACTATATTTAGTATGTCAATAGCTATTAAACCCCATTCTTATTTTTGAACACGAAAGTTAATGTTGAAGACCCAGGGCCTTTGAACCAAGCAACGCCACTGACTTTTAACAAAAATGAGGATTACAAGTCTCAGGAATTTCTGTAATAAACTAAAATAGAATTGAGTGCTTTCATATAAATTAATTTTAGATCCAAAATATATGTGGGTATTAATGTGTGACTTTAAAAGTTTCACGGAAGAGCCGCGTTACATTTATAGAACTTTAAATTTCCTTAAACCCACACCGCAATTCCACGGCATTTAAGTGGTGATAATTTTGTAATTGCACAAAAATAAAAAGGTAATACAGTTCTATTAAGTATTTCATCACACGTCGCCTTCTTAAATTAAGTCACAGCCTTGCTAACTTAAAAACAACATGGGATGGGGAAGTATTGCTTATATAAACAACTTTTTGAAGGAGATTAACTTTTTGGCAAGAAAAAAAGTAAACCACTCCGTAAAGTCTAGTTACTTCCAACTGTATACTGTAGCGGTGAATCAAGGGACGGAAGGGGGGGCGTTATACGTCCAATTAGCATTTTCAGGACTTAGGACTAAATATGAACTAAATCTGACGTCAGGGTTGGTGCATTTTTGGGTAATACAGTTACTTAAGATGTGTAGTTAGTAGTTATCGGCTAAATTACGTTGTGTAAATGTCACTAAGTTTCCTTCGAAGCGAGCGAATAATCATTGACCCTTACGTCGTTTAAACGTACCTAGTAGTCTGACCTTAAATGCCGCGGTAGTATGTGATGCTAAAAGTAGTCACACAGACGTCGCATTATGACTCATTTCTGATGGTCCTTAAGGGACTACATTTATCGGCGGCCGGACGTGAAAATACTAAGACTACACAAAAATTAATTTTTTGACTTGAAGTAATGAGTTGAAAATTTTGCACTTTCATTACCAATGTACAATTTAAGTATACTTATTTTAACTAAATCTGTCTATATGTCATTTGTGTTTGACTAATTCTTCCCTAAAGCGTGCTTTAAACCCGTTTAGGTAACGACGTGACTCCGCCATATTTTGTAGGACGTCAATTTTGGAAGACATAAAACCAAATTCTGGAAACTGCCCCCCTTCGATGTAAGTTTTCTTCTTTATCCAAGATATAGGTAGTATTATTATTTCCTTTATTTGATCATTAAGCAGCCATTCTTTATATTTTATGAAAGAACCTACAAAATATCAGTTGGTCATTCTAGTATATTTACCCGTGCAGAAGTCAAATAAAGATATTTTTAAAACTTCCCGATATTTTCGGTGTTGGTTAAGAAACAGCAGAAGTTATACTGACGTTCTTACAACCCTTATTTTGTTCATCAAACTGGTGCAAATTCGAGTCTTCTCGAAGTCAGATCGACATAAGTTTCCAACGTCAGGTCGAAAAATATAACGTCGGTACGACGTAAAAATGCTAGCTGGGGGCAGCCCCCACCAGAATAAGCACCTGATAGATTAGTTGCTTTGTAATAGGTAAAATTTCGCCATGAGACTTCAAATCTAATTACTAACACTTACTATGTGGTTAAATTAAATGGTAAAACCATGGTAAATTTATGTTTCTTGTTTAAAAAAAAAACCTAGTATTTTTTTCTATTAAAAAAGCACTATATAAATAGACTGACCCGAAGGGTGGGGAAATTCTGGTCAATGGCATTTTATTAGTGAGGTCCTACCCAAGTAACATTTTTTAGTAATTCTCTGACTTGCGACTAATTTTTGACAAAATTTAACGTTGTTCTTCCGCCAAAAAGGGTTGCCCAAAAGGGCCTACACTACCCGAAGTTGTATAAACGTCGTATTTACGTTAATATATTTTAGTTTAGCACCACGACGTTAAATATCGGCAATCTAAGTTCTCGCCTAAAACGTCTCCCAAGAAAGACCATTCGTGACGTTAAAATTCCTTAGATTAGTAAACGTCGTTTACTTTAACGTTACCAAACGTCGCCTATTTCGACGGAGATATATCCAACGTGCACGAACGTTGTTTAACCCTGTAAAAGCCAACTAAATCACTTTCGTTGGAAGTGAATACAGTAAGCCATCCTGTTCCCAAGAATGGGGAAAAGGCTCTATTTCATTTCACTGCATTATATGTATATACTATTTTAAAATTATTATATTTAATTTTAAACAAAACTAAAACAAGTACAGAAAAATTACAATAGTTAAATTACCGAAGCAGCTTTCGAATATTTAAGGTTATGTTGTTCCCTTTTCCGGGTTCTTCTTTTACAGAAATAAGGTATTACATCAGTTGGAAATTTAATTTTTTTTTGCATTTTAACAAGTTTAACTAAATTTAAATCGACAACTATAATTATTGTAGATTTACTTTAATTCACAATTAGAACCAAAATTTTATTATTATTTTTTTTTTCTTTTTCCATTTTTATGAAAAAGTTGTTAAAAAATCATAATTTTGAAGGCGATTCTTAAATTTTGAATTTATATTAATATTTAACAGTTAAGTGGCCGTTGTTGCCATTTTTAGTATATCCCTTTGGCAATTTACTTACCTAATTTAAGTAAATGCTTTAAGTAAAGATCATAATAAATAAAATAAGAATACTTTTTACTCTTCAAAATTTAAACACTCATTTGCTGCACTAATTCCTTTGTATAGTTTATTTAAATAAACCTAAAGTTAAAAAACATGTTTTAAATAAACAAAACAATGGTAATAATAAAATAACATTAAAAAAACCTTAAGACGCGGGGCAACGTCGTAACAACCCGTATTTTATTCCCCAAACTTGTGTAAATAAAGATCGCTAGGACGTTGTGTGGCAACGTTAAGTCGACGGCAACGACGTTGACCCAACGTTAAAATGCTATTTGGGTAATTTCTTCTTTGAGGTTAATTAATTTGATTTAAATAAAAAACCATGATCATGCTATCGTCTACTCTATTTATTTATAACCAGTGGCGTATTTAAGGGGCTCTGGTATAAAAGTCTAATTGCAACCTAATAATAATTAAACAAAAAACAATTAGTATTTATTTTTAAAGAGAAAAATTAAAGTAAACATTTTAATTAAAACTTTTTTTATAGAAGAAGTGTGATTATTTATAATATAAACAATAGTGCGGGAAGAAACAAGAATGCTTTATTATGAATACTTATACAAAACGGCATTTAAGAAGGAGTATTTCAAAACCTAAGCATTTGCACCAAAAACTGCTCTTAGATCTACGCTCCAGAAATACATGATTTCTGAAGAAATCATCAATTTTGGCGTGGTGAGCGATATGTATTTACTTTATTTTTAATCATGAAAAACCGAGCTCGAAAAATGCGGGTTAGAGTCATACATACGTCTTGTGTTAAAATTTCGGATTGACACCAATATTCATATTTTTCCAATTTTCATTTTTTAAATAAAGAGCTAACTAGAAAATCAAGTAAAAGGAAAAGAAAACATTTACAAAAAAAAATTTAATCCAAGAGGTAATAGTTTAATTTTTGAAATTTGATAGTAGTTAGGTGAATTTTAAACGAACTTTGGGCGTGGCCCCATGGTCCCAAAAACTTTTCGCCTGCGGCGCTTTTCCGCTTTCTGCACTAGGTACAATATCATAAAATACATGTAGTCCCGACTGCCTCTCTCCAGAAAAAAAATGTCCTACTCCTGCCCATTGAGCCTCCCCCTCCGAGCATATTTTCTGGCTACTCCACTGCTTATAACGTAGACTAATATTTTATTAACTATACGTAATTTAGCTTAAGTTATCGCGATTCCCCCACTCTCCCCTACGGGTTTATATATAATCAGGAGCGGTTCTAGACCCAAAATATTGGGTTCTAGACCCAAAATATTGGGGGGGCACCACATTGGCGTAGCCAGAAAATATGCTCGGGGAAGGGGGGGGGGGGGACTGGGTGGGCGTAAGTAGGACATTTTTTTTTCTGAAGAGAGGGATAGTCGGGACTATATGTATTCCATGGTATTGTACCTAGCGAAGAAGGCGCCGCAGGTTCATTTAAAATTCGCCTAACTGCAATCAAATTTTGAAAATTAAATTATTTCCTCTCCCCCTTTGCATGGTCGGATTAAATTTTTTTTAATGTTTTTTTATGATATTCCTAGCTGGCTCTTTATTTAAAAAAAAAACATTTTTTATAATTGTGAAAAATATGAATATTGGTGTCAATCCAAAATTTTAACATAAGACGTATGTATGACTCTAACCAGCGTTCGACTCTAACCAGCGTTTTTCGGGCTCGGTTTTTCATGATTAAAAAAAAGTAAATATCGCTCACTACGCCAAAATTGATGATTTTTTCAGAAATCATGTATTTTAGGAGCGTAGATCTAAGAGCAGTTTTTGGTGCAAAAGCTTAGATTTGGAAATACTCCTTCTTAATATATTTTTGTTGATTTAAAATAGCTCTAAAAATAGGAAAACGGAACAGACAAGTATATAATAGAAAAGTTCTATAAAATATTATTCTTTTTACTCGTTTTCCTTTAAAATTGCATCATACATCAATAACTAAAACGATATGCGTGTGAAACCTTAATCTCTATATAAAACAGGACTTTTAGAAGAAAAAGTTTAAAAGCTAAACGTTTCCTACAAGACCTTTATAATCTAAGCCAAGAATACATTATTTAAAGATTTAAGAGTCCATGCGTGAGATGATATTGCAGCCCGGCAGCCCCCCCCCCCCCCCCCTTATATACGCCACTAAGCGCAGCCACAATTTTTGGTAGCCTTCGCAAGCAAATAACGCCACAGCCCAAAATTTTTTATAATCATGCTCAAATTGTATCAAATTATGTAAATAATAAAGCACCCGGAATTTTTTTTTTATCAGTAGCATGAATTTTATAGTCCTGGGCCCCCCCCCAGGTCCCCCCGTAGAACCGCCCCTATATATAATACGTCATTCATAACTCAAATTACATTGGCATTCATTAACTATTCACAATAAAAATTGCCTGATTAGTAAATTAAGAATTAAGCTACGAAAATGATTTCTGTCATATCAAAATTGCTGGTTAGTAATTACAAATCTTTATGTAACCCGACGTAAATTTTTTATAATTAATCATTAAAATCTGATGGCAGCCGTTCAACTGGTGACCGGTTTATGGACATTTATTATAAAAGCAATTAATTTGTGTCCAGACTGTCTTACAATGTATGTAATTCTGAGCAAATTAATATTATTCTGAAAATTTATTATATGTAAGCAACACGCAACTTTGTTGCATGCTAATATTCAGGTATGCCGTTAATTTAAATTGTTTTCCTGTCTCTCATTTCCTAAAATGGTACCTAATAATTTATTAAAGTTGGGCTTCGCATCTCGGTCATTCTTGAAAATAGAAACAATTAATGAAACTGAGTTTAACCCACTTTTTTTGATTTCCTTAAATCAAATATCGTGACATTTTCTGTGATGTGCTGTTTAATATACGATTGTGTACTCCAGGGGCGTGCTATAAAATTTACAGCAAAGAAAGCAATTTTTCAAAATATCGCGGAATTTTTATAATTTTTGTGATTAGGTTTTAGCTAATACTGAAGTGGGTACCAGGACACGAAGGTATTACAGGAAATGAAAAAGTGGATAAACTTGCAAGGAAAGGCTCAGAAAATACATTTATTGGTCCACAACCGACACTCGGAGTACCAAGGTGCACAGTACGAGATGCCATACAGCGATGGATCAGGAGTGAACACAAAATCCCCTGGAGCAACAGACAGGAATTACACCACAGCACAAGCTTTATTGGGGATCCAGACCTAAGGCTTACGAAACAGTGGCTTCAAATAAACAGGAATCAGCTGAGAACCATTATAGAAATTCTGACAAGACACATGGCTATCAAGAATCATCTGAACAGAATGCAACTGTACATGGAGTCTTTGACTGCAGATTATGCGGACAAGTCAGGGAAACTGTACAGCAAATAGTTTTCCATTGCGAGTCACTAGAACAACAAATACTCGGGCAACCAAAACTGGAACCAGAGGACATCCTTACCATCTCCCAAGTTGACCTACACAAACTAGCGCAAGGATCACGAAGTGGGTGTAACAACCAAACAGGGTGAGCAGAATGTGCTAAACCTGGCCTAAGTGCATCGGGCGCACGGACGTGCCCTCGGAAAAAAATTAGGTTTTTCATAATATGTGATTTTGCCTATTTTTATTTACCTTTATTAATCTTTTTATAAAACTAAGTCCAGCAAATGTGTATTTTAAGAGTACCTATACCTACCTTACAGCAGCATAAATTACTTTTTTCGACCGCCTGCGTACATTTTTACATATAATATAAATAAGAAGAAAAGTTTTTAGTCAGAAAATATGTTCGGGGAGGGCCAGGGGCGTATCCAGGGGGGGGGGGTCAGTTGGCGTAACTAGGACATTTTTTTCTGGAGGGGCAGTCGGAACTACACGTATTTCATGATTTTGTATTTAGTTAGAAAGGCGGAAAGCGCCGCATGCGATAAATTCTCGGGGCCACGCCCAAGGTTTGTTAAAAATTCACTATCAAATTTCAAAAATTTAATTATTACCTTTACCCCCTCTAACAAACCCATGCTTGGATTAAATTTGATTTTATAATTATTTTTTTTCACTTTTTTCTTGATATTCTCTTTAATCTTAAAAAAGAAAATATTTTTCAGATTTGTAAAAATCATTAATGTTGTGGGGTTTCAATCCAACATTTTCACATAAGACATATGTATGCCTTTAACCAGGATTTTCCGGGCTCGGCTTTTCATGTTTAAAAATAAAGTTCGCCAAAATTGATGATTTTTTCAGAAATTATATATTTTGGGAGCGTAGATTACGAATCTGAGAGCCGTTCTTGTTGTAAATGTTTTGGTTTTGAAATAATCCTTCTGTGCCGTTTTGTATAAAGGTCAGGTTTTCGATTCATAATGATGCAGCTAAACTGCTGGACAATTGCTTTCGAGCAAGAAAAATTTCGCCTAAATTTAACAGTTAATATTTTCTGAACCAAATATGATATGAACCTACGGTTTTGAATGGTTAATAGATACATCCCTTGGGAAATGATTGTCAATATTGGATTTTCTTTAACTGTCAGAAAATTTTATATACAGGGTGATCAGGAAGGCGATGATTTTTGATCCAATTTTAATAGCGTGTAACTTTCACAATAATATTTTTTAAATTTTATCACTCTACATCAATTGAATCACTGGTTTATAGCAAAGAATGAAATTTGTAAAATTTTTAATATCTGCTATATTTTAAGAAATACCGATTTTTTTGGAAAACCTTGCTTTAGTTCAACTTATTGGTAGCTAGATCTCACTGTGCGTTGTATCGTGCAAACTTTGTGAGTGATTATTATACGTTGGAGACAATGATGTTTCTTGAACGTTGTTAGTATTCACCTGAAGACGACCAGACCAGTTGAAAAAAAGCAAGCTTTTTCAAAAAAATCTGTATGTATCTCTTAAAATATAGCAGATATCAAAAATTTGACAAATTACTTTCTTTGCCATAAGCCAGTGATTCAACTGACGTAGAGTGATAAAATTTTAAAATATTATTGTGAAAGTTACATGCTACTGCATGAAATTGGATCAAAAATCATCGTCTTTTTTAACACCCTGTAGATACAATTTTCTGACAGTCATAGAAAATCCAACATTGGCAATTGTTTCTCAAGGGATGAATCAATTAACCATTCAAAACCGTAGGTTGATGTCATATCTGGTTCAGAAAATATTGACTGTTAAATTTAGGCGAAATTTTTGTTGCTCGAAAGCAATTGTTCAGTAGTTTATTTTTCTGTTTTTTCAATTAAAATTTTTAGTTTAATTTGTGTATTTAAAAACAACTAAAGAAGACTGACGGTGGTCGTTTATTTTTGTTGTAAAATATTGTCTTGCATTTGGATATATTTTTGTGGTTTTAAAATAGCTCTAAAAAAGGGGAATTATTGTTCACACTAATTTACTTATCAAAGTTGCCGAATCGAAATTAAGATAATCGAGACACTTGATTGTGAGAAAATCAGTTCGCTTTCTGCCGATGTCGTTTATGTCACAGTCAAAGTAGCCTGTTTAAAAATTGCTTAAAATCTTTGTTCAACCTAACAGTAAAAAAGTCATTGTATCTTATTTAATTTTTTATTATTTTATTTAATATTTTCTTTTTTATATTGCTATAATTTTAATTATAAAAAACTCCTAAAAACAAACGTATTTTTTTCACAAAACAAAAATATGTTGCTGTGCTCTCGAAATGATCTGCTCCCCTTGACTTACAAGCCCCGGCACGCCACTGGATTGTCCATATCACTCTTCGCAACTTCTTCGTGTGATATGGATACCATTTTCACGTTTATTGTACAAACTATTATATTGTTTCAGCAAATGTGGCTAACTGTGAACGATTCATGCGTTCTTAAAAACTTTACAATTAATTTCGAAAATATTCGGAATTTTTTTATCAATTTTCGTTAAAAAATAATTATACAGTTACAACAAATGGGAATCCTTATATTAGAAGTAATGTATTATGGCTAGGATAGACACCATTTCGTACACAGACATTCATAAAGTATTATTTTAAAGGAATTAAATACATTTAATTGTTGTCTCGAATGTAAATGTTTCAGCTGTCTCATTTTAAAACGACTAATTAAATTACTCGTAATTTATATAATTGGAATGTAATGCAATAGTAGTAAAGATAGGCACTTCTGGGTAATAATGAAAGCTATTAATTGTTCAAAATAAAACGTAGGATGCTGGGTTTAGTTGTCACAAAAATCTAACAAAAGAAAAATACCAATACTGTATTAAGGATACACAAAGTGGACTTAAACTAAGAGGTAAGTTATGGAAAAAATAGATGTAGGTAATAGAAATAATTAAACGTTTAGGCCCAATTTTATAAAGTCCTTTTAAACCTAAGTTTAAACCGAAGAATAATTCTAAGATCGTATAGAAATGTCAGAAAATGTCGATTTATAATGTAGGATTGACAGCAAAGTTCAACTTAAGAGTTTTCAACCAGGTCTTATTTTTTTTTTTTACGGTTCGCCGACTACGTAGGCCATCTTGAACCGGTCATCGACCACAAATGTGATCTACCGACTGGGGAGTGTAAAACGGCACCTTCATCCTACGAGATATCCGATCTCATCCGGCCTGTCCGGCGTGAATAGGATGGCTAGGTGTCGATTCATTTTACACTCTTCCCTAAGGCAAGAGCACGCCGTGTTCCCAAGCGGTCACCCGCCCAAGTACTAACCGCGCTCGACACCGCTTAACTTCGGTGATCTGCGGGAACCGGTGCTTAATATGTCGACAGGCCCTTGCCCCGATTTTCAACCAGGTCATAACTTGTTATGTTATGTTACATTTAATTAAGTAAAATTACCATTAACTCGAACTGTGCTGTCAGTTTCACATTATAAAACGACAATTTTTTTAAATTTTCTCGATTTAAACTGGACCTCGGTTCTTTTGCCCAATGTTATAAGGTCGTATTGGTATTTTTCTTTTGTTAGATCTAGAATTATTCTTCGGATTAAACTTAGGTTTAAGAGGACTTTATAAAATAAGACCTTACTTATATAACAGTTGACAGCTTTAGACAGTTATTCTTATTGATTTTCTAATATGTTAACATTGCATTAAGAATCAAGATGGTATTGACCATTTGTTGATATATTTAATGCTCACCATAGTTTAATGCAATTGGATTTATCATAAAATCTTCATACAGGGTGATTCACGTTGAATGGCCTATTAGAAGATCTCAGAAACGAGTAAAATTATCTTTTTAAAAATTTAATAGCAGGCATAATTGGCTTTGTGCTTTTCAAACATTATATTTTGACGTTTCTATTACTTCCGGTTATACCGGAAGTTAATGTCAACTTTGCTATTTTAAATGGAACACCCTGTATGTTTTAGCATTTTTGATTACCTTATTAATATCTAAATAAATTGTGTTAATCATAAACTATTCCTATCTCTAACCGTTTTTGAGATATGAATTATAAAAGGATTTTTTTGTGTAAAAACGCTTCGAGAAGAAAGTTTAGTAACTCTGAAACCAATAAAGATAAACATTTAAAATTTTGTAAGCTTTTAAGTAATACATAGATCTTTAGTTTAAATTACTTAGGTTTCACGTTTTTTATACAGGGAGTTTTTAAAATTGTGCCAATGTTTTCATTTAAATAAAAGTGCATAAGTCAATTTTTGCAAATAGAACACCCTATTTTTTATCTGACTAACGCGTAGAGAATTAAATTTTCTATCTAAATGCCTATTATGTTACAATACAGATTTTTAGTCGTTTTGGAATTATAAGCAATTTAAATAAAAATCTTAAAATTTCTGTTTGTGTTAATCCGACATTATTTTTGAAAATAAGGCCTCGACTGGGATTTTCGTTTCACTTTGATCTTTGTTGCCAATTTAAAAAGTAGGTTTTGACCAAAATGATTTTGAAGTTGACACTTATCTTAGCCCTGTTGTCATATTCTAGTTAACTTATTTAAAATTACGTTCATTCTTGGTAATCTGAGAATGGCGAATATTAATTAGTAAAATAATTTTATTTAAAAAAATCAGAAATAGCTAAGCAACGAAAATAGGCACTTAATAACAAATGGAAACAAAGCTCAAAGTCAAACGAAAATCCCAGTCGAAGCCTTATTTTCAAAAATAATGTCGCATTAACACAAACAGAAATTTTAAGATTTTTTATTTAAATTGCTCATAATTTCAAAACGACTAAAAATGTGGATTGTAACATATTAGGCATTAAATAGGAAATTTAATTCTCTACGCGTTAGTAAACTAAAAAATAGGGTGTTCCATTTGCAAAAATTGACTTATGCACTTTTATTTAAATGGAAACATTGGCACAATTTTAAGAACTGCCTGTATAAAAAAACTTGAAACCTAAGTAATTTAAACTAAAGATCTATGTATTACTTAACAGCTTACAAAATTTTAAATGTTTATTTTTATTAGTTTCAGAGTTATTAAACTTTCTTCTCGAAGCGTTTTTACACAAAAAAATCCTTTTATAATTCATATCTCAAAAATGGTTAGAGATAGGAATAGATTATGATTAACACAATTTATTTAGATTTTAATAAGGTAATTAAAAATGCTAAAATATACAGGGTGTTCAATTTGAAATATCAAAGTTGGCATTAACTTCCGGTATAACCGGAAGTAATAAAAACGTCAAAATATAATGTTCTAAAAGCTCAAAGCCAATTATGTCTGCTATCAAATTTTTAAAAAGATAAGTTTACTCGTTTCCGAGATCTTCTAATAGGCCACTCAACGTGAATCACCCTGTATATTAGTGTATTTCGTGTAGTCGAGAACGATTTTGCTCCCGAGCGACAGCGAGGGCTGGCAATAAAGTTCGAGACTACTAAATATACTTACATTCCATGAAGTATATAACATTTTTTCTCCTCCCCGTAGAATTTATTCTTAGATTTTTATTAATTTAATTCGATACTTTTCGCAAAAAATTACGGGCAGCTTTGACCGGTTTCTATAGCATCATAAGCATTGTTATTTTATCAACAACGTTAAGCTGACAGTTTATTATCAAAATTTGAGAGAAATTGAAATTATTGATTTATAAATGGATATAGAAGAATCAGCAAAAAAAAGAGGTAGGAAGCAACGGATCAATACTTCAAGAAGTGAAGCCAAACAAAGACTGCTACTGCAGTTTCAGAAACCGTGCTTTTGGCGTACTTTCACGAAATATCTGCTATTTTAAAGTCTCCATCAAGCTTATGGTGTGAATATTAAGTTCTGCCCGGCTTTCCCTAAGATTTATTTAAACGAGACATAAAATACTACGATTAATAAAACATCGTGTCTTAAAATAAACAAGAATTTCACGGATGTAAAAAGCCACCCAAAACCCACTTTGAGTTTAGAGGTGAAATCATCGGCAAGGCCTACGCCGATGCTTTGTATTTATAGGAGTACTATATCAGTTTGGAAAGAATTTTGATTACGTAGATCCAAAACTATTTTTATGTTGTTTTGAACGAAAGCAAAAGTATACTGTAAAAAACGTCGTATGATGGAATTGTGATAGCTACTTCAAAAAATGCGAAAGTGAGTAAGGTTAGTATAAACTAAATATACATGGTAAATGTGGATTTGAATGAATGGAATTTAGGCCACAGTTTACTAAAGATTATTTCTGGTACACATTTCATTTGTTCGTTTATTTAGATAAATGAAAATATGCTAAATACCATACATCATTTAAATAAAAATTTCGTATTCTTTATTTCTAGATGCCACATTATTAACTTATAATGCTTATAGAAATCCTAAACACTCAAACTTTAATTATCTATATATTATTCGGTAAGGTTTTTAATGTCAGGTGAGCTATCAGTGATTTGCCTAAGGGCCTAACGTAACTTCTACCAGGATAACAAAAATAATCCAGTATATGAGTAATTTATCATGCAAGAATAACTAGCAGTTATACTTTAAAGTAAAGGTCACATGCTATTAACTACATTAAAATAATAAGAAGAACTATTTATAAATAATTGAGATTTATCCATCATCCATAGTAATATAAATAATGACAAGAACTATTTAAAAATAATTGAGATTTATCCATCATCCATCAAGTCGTTTGTATAAAAAATCAGAAAATAAACCATAAATATGATAAGAAGAAAGTAGGTTTCTTTATTTCGTTAGACCCATCCTTAGACCAGTTTCTTTAGCGCTTATAATAGTATAGTTTTTACTACAAGAGTGGATATGATGCCCATATCGTACGATGACGTAAATTGAGCACGACGCCGTAGACGGAATGCTCAAACTTACGAGCGCAATATGGACAATCCCACTCGGGTTGTACAGTATATTTTTTCTATGACTTCCAAACTATACTAAAAATTAAAAAAATTATTTTAATCGGGCATTATAACTTGTCTTTTTAGTTGGCCGTGAACTTGTGAGAAAGATGATAAAAAATTATTATTGAAGAAAAATTAATTTCGTTGGCAAATCCATGGACCAAATTACACTGTAACATTACAGTGTATGGTCCTTGCCTATTGGACGAGGATGCTCGTCGTATTCAGCTGATACAAAATTGTTGTGTAAGACTAATAGGTGGCATTCGAAAATATGATCGTGGTGTTTTTGCCAAAATACGGGAACTTAAATGGTTAAAAATGGACGAAAGACGGGTGCTGCATGCTCTTACTTTATATAATAAAATTATATGTAAAAAGTGTCCAGATTATCTTTATCAGAAAATTAAGTTTCGAAGTGATTCACATAATCTTGATTTACGTCATAAGCTCATTATTACCCCCCCAATTTATCGAACAAATTATTTTCAAAGATCTTTTTCGTTTAATATAGCAAAATTGTATAATAAAGTTAAACCAGAATTAAAACTGTTTACAGGTTATAAGTTCAAGCGATTAATAAAAGCTTCAATAGATAGCTATATGTAATAATAAAGTCTACTGTAAATTTTGATCCTCATCCAGTTCTCTCTTAGGTGCATATCTGTAATAATTAATATGTATATTGCTAAATATCTGTCGTATTTTTTAACAATTTTTTTTCAGTGTAACATCGCGGTTTTTTTCTTGTATATACCAAATTGCTTGTCAGGTTTTCTCTGCATACTTTGACTGCTTGCTGTATTTTGTATTCTTTTTATTTATTTCTTTATATTTTGAACACAGCAGGCTGTTAGGAGTGTAATACCTACAGTAATATTAATTAATAGTGGTTATATTTAGGTTAAGCTAGGAGGCCCAGCCTCAACTTCGCCTTTTGTGACAATAAAGTCTTTTATTATTATTATTATTATTATTATTATTATTATTATTATTATTATATTTGTCGATTTAGGTCTTTTTCTATATTTACACAAAATCACTTTAAATGTCTTTCTCACATTCATACTTTTGCAAAATAACAAACAAAAAGCGATATATTTATTAATAAAAATCGATAATTCCTTTCTCTAACCCATAGCCTTTGCCTACTTGGGCAAAACGACATGAAATAACATTAATTGTTGTTGGTTGTAATAATTTATGTCCTTTTAATAATTTTTGATTTTCGGAAAACTAGTGTGTTTACCTCGTAGAAAAAGCTAAATTCCCGGACTCCGTATTGTCAGTCTCGACTTGCGCCTTGACATACAATCTTTACGGTCCTTCGGGAATGTTCAGCTTTTCCTACTAGCTATACAATATACTATTTAAATGTAGTTCCAAGAAAGATTTAGTGAATTCAAGTATAATTTTTGTTTGTAAATAAACATAATTTTTTAGAAAATTTAAAAGCCCGTTAATCTATCCGAAACTTTTTTCTCTGTGTGTGCTAGGGCCAGAACAAGAATAAAATAATTATTTTAGGTATTTGAAAATTGAGCAAACCTGAAAAAGAAGATTTTTAAACTTATTTGCTAAATATTTATATTAACCCAAAAGTAACGACAAGATAATAAAATTAGGAATTTAAAACTGCACTAATATGCATCTCCAAGCCAGACAGACGCATAACATTTTTGTTAATACAACGCACCTATTTATACCGGTAAGTAAGTAAGTTTATGTGAGTATTTGGCCAACTGATGTTAACAAGTGAAACATTTTTTAATGGAAATTAGTGTCACGATATTTTACATATATTAGCCAGTTTTTGCCAACTTACAAAACCCCGCTATTCGATTTTTCAGACGCTAAGATCAGCGCAGTGGCTGACGCCTAAAACAAGATTTTCGATTCTATGGAAATAATTATACTTTCCGCTGAATATGATACAGGTTTTTACAAAATTGTTTGTCTAAATTCCGAGAAAATCACGTTTGAAATATCGTTTAGCGGGATTTTGTTGTTTGGCAATATATCACTATTATCCAATCTGTTAATTGGCTAATAATATTGATTTTTATATCATTTTCGGACAGTTTTAGGTAGTTAATGCAGGCCAGTCACCAGGAGTTTAAATACTGAAAAGTTAGACCAAAATAACTGTAATCGTTTCTTAAACTTCAAGACAACATGGAAAAATATTAAATCCAGCTTTTGCACCCTTTTCCGAACCACGGAACATTGTTAAATTATTTTTAAAATGTACATTTACAATAATAAAAACCCTAAATTTATACAAACATTGGAGAACATTTTAATAACTACCAGACATCTTCTATCAAGTTTGCACCACATATATACATACACTATATTGCTAATACAAGCAGCCGCACGAAGCAAGAATACACCCATCGTGCGATTCAAAATAACCTGAGTTGGGGGCCGTCGCGCTTGCGCAGTAGGAAAAAAATTAGGCAACCCACACGATTTCTAACAGAACCCAAGGTCTCCTGAACAGAACCGGCTCGCCGTTATATTCTTGTTAGCCACCATCTTTTGTTTCGTTCATTCGTGTGTTGTTATAATTTCCAAGTTTTGGGTGTTAATATTTATAAAACTGTACTTTAGACATTTTTTTTTGTTAGTTTGTAAGTTATAGTCGTTTCCACCTTTTTTTTACGTTATATTCGTTCGGATGTTCCGTGTGTGATTGTGGATATTATTTTCAAGTTTTGGGTGCGAATTTAGGTATAAAACTTTACCAGACATTTTGTTATTGTTAGCGACTTGTGTCTCAATATGGGTAGAAAAAAGTGCATGATCCTTTTTTGCACGAATCGCAGTTCAATACCAGGAATAAGGTATTTCAGGTATGTAAAATATTAATTACTTAGTTTTATTTGACCATAAACTGTACACACCCGAACTAAGGGGGTGAATTAAAATAAAAGCTTGTAAAAACATTTTGAAAGTCGGTCCTGTCAAATGTTTACATCAAGAAGCAAATTTCCGAGCTGCGCAAACTCAACGGCCCCCGATCATCTGCTTACAGTGGTGTCATCATCGAATTATGGTATTAGCAATATAGTATATATGTGGTTTGCACCCCACTATGATGACCAAAACATTACAAATAGTTTCTGTTTGAAGGTTGGAGACAATGATGTTTCTTGACTGATAGAAGAGTTTTGGACTTGCATTGTCTTTATTTGTTTTATATTACAACGTTTCAACTGGTAAGTATCTCCAGTCGTCTTCAGGTGAATACAGTATTTAAGTAAACCCTTATTCTAAAATTTTTGGAAATATGTTATTTAGGATGCTAATTGTTTCAAATCATCACATCTTCTGATATATTGGTTTTCATTAACTTTGGAGAGTAATAATATTTTTGCTTTAAATTTGAATTTTGCTAAAAAAATTTTGACACCGTTATTTTATCTTTTTATCAAAACATTTTCTGACCGAATATCCCTCCGACATTAACAAATACCGCATAATTTTATGTCAATCGAAAGCACGTTGACTTTGTTACTAGAGGCCTAATTCTCTCTCTAAATCCTAAAACGGTTGTCAATTTATCATTGTTTTAGTCGATTTGCAATCCATTATTTAATATGCAACATGAGTTAAATAAATAAATTTAGCCTATGATTTAGGAAGAATTTATTTATTTAAATCATGTTCCGTCATAAACAGTGAGTTGTAAATTGACCTAAAATTGACGTAATGAAAACAATAATAAATTTTCCGAAAAAGATGAAATATTTTTCCAACGTTTTGTGCAAATATACTTGAATACGTAATTTGAATATATATATATATAAAATTTGTACCCATTTTCTAATATCTTTTTTTTTTTTACGGTTCGCCGACTACGGAGGCCATCTTGAACCGGTCATCGACCACAAATATGGTCTATCGACTGCACTGAGGGAAAATTCTATCGACCATAATTAAAGTTTTAATAACCATAACTAAATTATCTTAGTTAAATGGGGGACAGCTACAGTCATTTTTAATGTAAGCTCGAGCAAGGATTGTAATATTCCTGATAATTTATCTGATGCTAATGATATAAGCACATTTTTTGGTAGGTATTTGCAAACAGCTTCAGATTGCAGCCCTAAAGTGAATTTTTATAATAATAATAATTTTAATAATGACCTATCTTTCTCATTTAGAATGGCTGAAATTCAAGATATTCACAAAATAATTCACTCAATCACTTCCAATGCTTCTGGTGTAGATGGTATGTCTTTAAAGATGTTAAAATGTTGTAGTCCTCATGTAGATAAGTATGTCACACATATTATCAACTGTTGTCTAGAGGCTAACTATTTTCCAGATCAGTGGAAAATTTCTATTGGTAAACCATTACCCAAAACTAATAATCCTGTAAGTTTTAATGATCTTCGGATTATAAGTATATTGCCACTACTTTCAAAAATCTTTGAAAAAGTATTGTATGGTCAACTATTTCAATACTGTGTCATCAATAAAATAATTCCGGATAGCCAATGCGGCTTTAGAAAAGACTTTAGTACCTCCGTCGCCCTTGTTAAGATCACAGATGATATAATGGCAGCAATTGATAAAAAATTAAACACCGCACTAGTTCTTCTAGATTTTTCTAAAGCCTTTGACACCCTTAATCATTCTCTCTTGTTGGCAAAGTTAAAGTATTATGGCTTTGAAGAATCATCCTTACATCTTATTAAATCATATTTTAACAACAGGTTTCAAAAAATTTTCCATAATAACACTTATTCAGAACAAATTGAAATTCTGTCTGGTGTGCCTCAAGGATCCATTCTTGGACCTCTTCTCTTTATCATCTATACTTCAGATATTTTAAAATCTCTAAAGCACTGTAAGGTTCAGGCATATGCAGACGACACGCAAATTTTCCTTCATTTTGACTGTCAAGATTATATAAACGCCTCAAATTTGCTTAACGATGAGTTAAATATGTTAAATCAACTTTCTTTAGACCACAATTTAAAATTAAATCCATTAAAGTCATCCTTGATGCTCTTTGGAAATAAGAATAACGTTGATTTTTTGAGTCATAATATCAATATACGTGTTGATGGTGTTATGCTTCCCGTGGTTAAAACAGCCAAAAATCTGGGTATAATTTTGGATACTGAATTAAGGTTTAGAGAGTATGTCAAAAAACTAATTCAACGGTCATATATGTCATTAAGAGTATTATACAACAACCGTCATATCCTTAATTTGAAATTGCGCAAAATGCTCTGTGAGAGTCTTGTTTTGTCAAGTTTTAACTACTGCGATTTCATTTATGGGCCGTGCCTTGATTTGGCTGATAGGAATAGGATACAAAAAGTGCAGAATACATGCTCACGCCTTATTTTTGGACTGCGAAAGTATGATCACATTTCTTACACTTTCAAAAATCTCAACTGGCTAGTTATGAGCAACCGTAGAACTTTACATTTAGGAAACTTCTTGATCAAAATTCTTAAAAATCCAGCTCTGCCTCGTTCCCTCAAGAGTAAATTTGTATTTCGTGAAAATATACATTCGCGCCAGATAAGGTTTCCTAATAGAATGACGGTGCCTCACCATCAGAGTGCCATGTTTCAGAGATCATTTACATATAACGCTATAAAATTGTATAACTCCTTGCCTAATGAATTGATCTCACTTGATAATAATACATTTAAATTAAAATATAAAAAACATCTTCAAAATTTTCAAAATGAGCAAACTCGGTAGCTTAACTTTTTTTCTTTCAAAATATATAAGTATCTTAACAATATTCTGCGAGTCATGCATTTATAACATTTATCGTCTTCTCCATCGTATTTGAGTGTAAGGTATTAATTTTTTCTCTTCTTCGTGCTGACTTATTTTATAAGATTGTTCATTTATTTTCTCCTTTACATGGTAATCTTTAAGTACTATTTCTACATCTATCACTAGTTATGTATATTCTTTATACTTAAGCAAGCAGTGCAGGGTTCAGTGGAGTAGCCGTCTAGGCTAGACTGCGCCATGCTTTTGTTTGCATCGCCTATTCTTTGTTATATTGTTTATTTTTTTATAATAAAAGACCTTTATTATTATTATTATTATTATTATTATTATTATTATTTACTGTTATAACTAAAGTCGTTTTTCTACTTTTACCTGAGCTGCTACAGTAAATTACTTTAGTTGCTGTGGCTATAGTTATTGTAATTAAAGTACTTTAATTATCATTAATATACAGTCTTAAAGATGCTAGCTACCATCATTAAAGCACTTTAATTACCACATTATATCGTATTAACGGGCACCATACAAGCTCATTGTTAAACATCAGCGATGGTTATTAAAGTACTTTAGTTATCATAGATGTAGGACATTAATACCCTTAATAACGTAGTGATGTTACTGTAACTAACGCCGTTAGTTATTGTAGAATTAAGCTTTAATTACTGTAGCAAAATAAATTTAATTGTCGCAGTAAAACACTTTAATTAAGGTGCCTTTATTGGCTCCTTCGCCATTGATAGGATAACAATTTTTAATAAAAACTACTTATTTTTTTACAGCCTTAGGAAGAAAAAATATAGATAAAGCAAATAAATACTGATAATAAATGATCAAAATAAAAAACTGGATGGGCTACAATATTCCATATTCTTGTTTACTATGGGTAATTCTTCTGTTTTTAGTTATATTACAATTTTTACAACACTGGGAATTTTAAACACAAAAAAGTAATATAACTAAAAACAATTACCAATAGTAAACAATCATAACAAGAATATGGAATATTGTAACCCAATCCATTTTTCTCTTTTTTTGATCATTTATTATTAGTATTAATTTGCTTCATCTATATTTTTTCTTCCTAAGGCTGTAAAAAAATAAGTAGTTTTTATGAAAAATTGTTTTCCTATCATTAGGAAAAATAAAACAATATATATTTTTATTTTTTGTTTATTATTAATTAAATAGTTACTTATTATTCAACAACGAAAACACTTTACTTAATTTAAAAATAGACCCGTTGTAGGGTCTAAATAAATCCTAACTTAAGCTAAAAATAACACCTGGGTTAAAAAAACATTTCAAGTAAGACCATTCTGGTTAGGCTATCTAATGGTAGGTCAATGCAGCAACGCACAGCAGTTACGTTCATAGGCGTCCAAAGAAATGTGTCTCCTGTTGGGCAAACATTTTTCTCATTGATGTAGTCGATCGATTGCTGGGGGGGGGGGGGGGGGGGTTCCTGAAATCCATTATTAGTGATTAGTGATAGAGCAAGAGTAACGTTTTAACTGAAATATTAACACATACCAAAATTTAAATTAATATCTAAGTACTCTAGGAGATATTGCAAAATAACTCTTAGACAAAAATAATTCAACACCCTTTAGCAACAAAATTTACATATAATAATACTACTAAATCAAACTATATTAATAAAAGTAATTTATAGGAATTGCATTAAAAAACCTAAATAGGAAAAAAATCTTGACCGACGCAAAAATTAAGCTTGGAAGTGCGCAAAAATAAAAAAATTGATGCCTTTTTAGCCCTATCACTGCTATATTTTACCTATTAGCTAAATTCTAGTCGGACATAACCTCGACAGAGCGTCATTACCTGACCAAAATTCTGAAATATTAGTTATATTTATTATCTTTCTATGGTAATGGTTTAAAAAGAAAACACAACAAATATTTTAGTAATTTTTTTAATTCTTACCTTCAAATGCTTCTAAAAAAGCCTTTAGGCCCCAGTCATACAGAATTGATTTGTAGGTACGCCATTTTGTTTTCAACACAAACACTGTCGCAAATACGAAGACACAGGACGAACCGTACCCTCAGAATAGCTGATGAAATATGTGAAAACGCGACGCCAGAAAACCGAACCGATAACGATGATGCATTCTTCGGACTATCGAACACTGTCGATCATATCCGATGTTTGAGTAGAAACAAACTTCAAACGCCGACTTTAGTTATGGTTATTAAAGGCATTAATTATAATAATTCAAGGTTTTGTTATAGTACGAATGTCATTTACTGACGTTATTAAACGAAACACTGTCAACAGACTTTAATAATCATAACTAATCAAATAAATTATTACAACTAAACACCTACATTACGATAGTCTTTTGAAACCTAATTAACCCGTATACTGATAGTAATTAAACCTTTTTGGGTCTATAATGTAGAAATATGCTTACAGTAATACAAATACTTCAGAAAGATGGGTTTAATTGTAGCAGATAGATCATCTTACTGCTAGTAATAAAAAAAGAGCTGTGCCAATTAAAGCTTTAGTTATAGTTATTAATAAATCACCTGTAACATACTTTAATTAACCGATTTTCCTCAGTGTGGGGAGTGTGAAACGGCACCTTCATCCTACGAGATATCCGATCTCATCCGGCCTGTCCGGCGTAAATAGGATGGCTAGGTGTCGATTCATTTTACACTCTTCCCTGAGGCAAGAGCACGCCGTGTTCCCAAGCGGTCACCCGCCCAAGTACTAACCGCGCTCGACACAGCTTAACTTCGGTGCTTAATACGTCGACAGGCCCTTGCCTTATTTTCTAATATCTTTAAGAAAAGTTTAACTTCATTGGGTTCAGGCTGGGCAGTAATTGCCTAGAAAGTGCTTGAAAAAGTGCTTCAAGCACAGTGCTGCAAACACGTTTAAAATACAATGATCGGTAGTTGGTAATAAAAGCCCTTTATAAAAAGTGTTTGATATAATGGGTAATTGATAACTGGGTATCACATTTCAAGCCATTTAAAGTTCTTGTGAGCACTCAAAATCACTTAAATTTACTTTCCCCAGTCTAGGTAGTTGCAAGCACTTCCAATGTGCTTGATGCTGGCAATTACTTTTTCAAAAGGATTGGTGCTTGGTACTCGAATCACGTTTGTCGAGTGCTTTGGCCAGCTTTGATTGAGTTGCAAATTTTGTCATTTATTGTGGTCATAGCAATTTGAAATAATATTTTAAAACTTTCGCAATTATTTAGACTCATATTTATTGTTTAAAACGTCAATATCGTGGGCCGCCCTATAAATAAACATTTTTTTTTAAACTTCTGGATTTAAAAAAACTTATGCAAAATTACGGGCGGTGTTCTGTTGCATAAAGAATAATTTGCATTACATTCGCATTTTTTTTTCGGCGAAATATATAATAATAAACTTAATAAACAACTATTTCTAAGAACCGCAGCAGTGGCTCCGAGTTCGATCCCGGAGTGGGCATATGCACAATAAAAGAAGATAGATATTATGTCTGAAATTTAGTAGGTTTAAGAACGCAGGGAAGAGTTTAAAATGTATCATCTTCCAACCCACCCCATTCACGCCTGTAACTAGGCCGGATGAGATCGGACATCTCATGGGGTGCGGAAGATGGTACACACTCCCCAATCGGTACGTTATGCAATGACGCAAGAAACCGAAGGTTTTTGGCCCTTGGGGGCGAGTGTCGCATGACTGAGGATCGTAGTTCGGAATCCACGTTAAGCTGTAGGTCCCGTCGGGAATGGCCCTGGCAGCGAACAAGGAGATAAAAAGCCTAAATCGAAAGAGTGGCAAGAAATGACAAGAAGCATGTTTTAATGTGAATAATGATCTCGACACGATTGCGGAATTGTTTTTCCAGCGTAATTTAAATGTAAATTTTGACAAATGAAAAATGATATGTTTTGGCAACAAACATAACAGAGACATTTTAAAACAAAACTTTGAGATATATTTGAATAATACTCAGTTAGTATTTACAGAAAATGCGCAAAATTTGGGTATAATTTTAGATTAGACATGCGGTTTAGTGACCACCTTAAAATATTATTTTTAAAAGCATATTTCAATTTAACACTTATTTATTATAACAGACATATCTTAGATCAAGAAACTATAAAACAACCATGCAATTACTTATAAAATCAAAAATGATACATTTTTGTTAATGGAAAAGAGAATATTACACAGTGGCGGCTCGTGATATTTATCGTAAGGTGTGCGCGGCAGGCAAAAAAGCGCCGAAAATTTTTTGAGGTGCCACGCCCCTTTTCACCTTTGTATAATATGATTTAAATCTGTAATGCCTACACGGCTCCAGTTCTTGTCCATGTTTATATTATAAAATAATAAGCATGGGAAACAAAACTGAGTTTCTAATATTACACCCACATATCCATTTTTTTTTTGTAAATGTCAATATTAAAATGTCTAATAAAAGATTGACCTTCTTTTTTCTTTTTACAAGTTTGATTTAATTTTCAATCCGGCGTAGGCCTTCCTAACCTTTTTATGTCAATTTTCATTTGGAAATCGAATGTCGAAAATTTATTTATAATGTCCTCTACAGAATTTTGGTCCATAACTATATCACTTCGTGTGACACAATCCAAACTACTAGCCATTATTAATTTAAAAACAACACAAAAACATCCACAACACCGTCAATAAACTCCAAACTTATCTAATCGCGTCAAAAACTCATAAAACCAAAGAAAATTTATAGGGTTAGAAATGTTAACTCCTTGTTAAACAAACGCAACACAAAAGAGAGAGAAAGAAGAGACAGAGAAAGAGCTTTAGTTTGCCACCTCGCTATGAGAGGCGCAATGGCGGGAAATTTAAACGGCGATTTTATGATTTTCGATTTATTATTATTTTTTCACGAGTTTTTATTGATTTAAATCGTGATTCAAAAGTAATGAATCACGGGTTAACTCAATAAAAAATTTGCATAAAAGTTTTTATTTTATGAAATAAATCAAAACACATTTTTATATTAACAAAGTAAATTATGTTTATTTTCAAAAAAAAATTTGAAAGGAAGCCAAGAAAATCGTATAAGTAGTACACAGTCTAAGCTACAATGCCTTTTCTCCTATGCATAATAGAACTATTTGTACAATTTCTTGGACCATAAAACAGTGTAAAATAAAATAACAACTTTAACGAAAATAAAGTAATGTTCTTCGGTCTATCAGGTCTCACTAATAATAATGTCTCTAAATCCATGGGGAATTTCTAGAGAAGTCTCTGAAACAAAAGAAAAAGAAGCAGTGTCGGCTCAAAACTAATAGCGTTTTCAATTACCAGTACTCCGAGAGCGCTATGAGACATCATAGATCTGCCCGAAATCTGTCATAGCCATGTAGTGAGATTACTCGATTTTGATAATTGAACATGCAATACATACAATCTCGGGGAAAGCACTCTCAGAGTGCCCGAGAGCAGTAAATCGAAAACACTATAAATTTGTCAGATCTCTTCGTCCATGTTAGAAATGTCTAAGGAAAAGGATATCTATATAGAAGCAATGAGATTATTTTGCACTGGTCAAGCAATTGGATTATTTCTTTTTGGTAGTGTGTCTTTGATGTATTTATATATATCTAAACGTATGATTTTATCAATAATTTCTATCTTATAGTTAGGGTACAACTCTACATTAAGACTATTTGAATATGTGTTTTTTTCTATGTTAGATCCTCGCAGATTCGTAAATTTGTACACTCGTTATTAGAATTAATGTTGCAATGCTCTTTCCAGGTATGCACATGTTGGGCATCTTTTAAAGGAAATTGAAAAGTGTTTGTTTTTAGAGTCCTCATCTGCGACAGAGACTAAGTAAGAATTAGTGCAACCTGGAGAAATACAAGAATATATTTTCTGCCTCCAACACTGCGATTAACACTATGCCATGTTGATAACAAAGTGATAAAAGTTTGTTATAATATATAAAAATTACTTACTCAGTTAGCTCGTTACCATTGTCTTCGTCCTCATGTTCATTCCGTTAACATTGGTCAATGTTAAAAAAATCCCTTAAAACAAATAAGTCTTATTAGTATAAAATACATTTCTAATCGGTAACATAATATATATAAGGTTTCATATTTATTTGCTTATTATAAATTGTAAATTTACAATATAAAAAGTGTGCCTTCGTGTGCATAATGCAAATAAAGTTAATAAACAAACCTAACTATAAGATACAGAATTTTAATTACCCGCATGGTAGGCTGGAATAATATTTTAAAAAACTATAGATTTTAGACATTTTTATGGCCAAAATCATTAGAATTTTACAAAATTTAAGAATAAAAATGCAAAAAAACACGTGGAAAAAATAAATTGACTCTGTTGACAGCTTAAGACGGCGAGTTGATCCGATTAGCAACTGATTCAATTTATGGTTTCTTAAACTAGTTTGGAATGGGACTGTCCTTCTCTTCTATGCGTCAAAAGAATGCAACAAAAATCTACTCTCAGTCTGCCAACTGAAGAACCTGAGTGCGCAGATAGCGCCAATTTCTCCCTGATGAGGAGGAGGCAAAGCTTCAATGAAAAATGACCTTGTGATGCAAAATCTCTCATTTAAAGTTTCACCGGGGTGCATAAAACAATCATATTAAATGATTGAAGTGTGTATTCAGAAAGCGCCCGGCGACGCCCTCTCATCGGGCGATTAACCGAATATTCCCGATCAATCCGCATAAGGAAAATCGCACGAAAATCCATCCATAAGAGCGCCGAACGAATACACACCACACACCACAGCAGTCACAGCACACAGCCGGTGAGTCTGCCCACGCGCTCGGTCGCGCTTGAGGTCTTACGCCTTCGCCATTGTTATATTATACAAGTTCTTTATTTCAGTTACCTAAATATTTTTTTAAATAAGTATAAATTTTATTTTTGCTGGTGCTTGACTTTCTTAGGCAGTGCGCGCGCACGAGCGCACTTGTTGACGAGCCGCCCCTGATATTACATAGATATATATAATATATATTAAATAGATACTTAAATTAATAGTAGTTTGTACAACAAGAGTGGATATGATGTCCATATCGCACGAGGAAGTAAATTGAGCACGAAGCCGTAGGCGGAGTGCTCCAACTTCCGAGGGCAATATGGACAATCCGCTCGAGTTAAACAGTATATTTTTTCTACGACCTTATGCTAAAAAATGTAAAAAAAAGTTTGTAGGTTGCCGGGCTCGAACTCTCGACCATTGGTTCCATAGTCCAACGCTCTAACGTCTGGACTATTGAAGCGTTTAGTTAATTATCGGAAAACCAACTGATAAATGATGCTACATGAAATTAATTTTCTATGCACATTCAGCAGGTTGCATTATTGATAAATCTATTATAAATGCGTCTAGATTTTATTATATTGAACAAATTATATAATTTAGTGTCTTGAAAAAGAAGGCGGAGCCTCAGTAAAATTAATATACTGTGATTGGTCAGTACTTTTAAAAATAACAATGGCTTCTCTGTAATTGACTACTGTGAATGGTCAGATTCATTACTTATCTAGGATGGATATAAGATTTTCCCGCACAGTTAACTGGAATAGCCTACTTTACTCGCCACTTAAGTGTAAAGGAAACAGCAAATTTGCATGTGGGAGTAGAAAAAATATTTTTTTACTGAGCAAGCAGTACCATTAGTATTGTTTGCCACGCGTGCTTTTGGAGGTTGCTCTGGTTCTTCTGGTACTTCGTTTAACTGATTTGGCCGTGCTGAGATCACTGACAGTGCAAAGTTAACATATTTTCACAATTACTTACAGCTGCCTTCTTAGTGATCGTAGTCATAAGAGCAATCCCATATTTAAAAACTATAATATGGTTTATTTTGTTTTCTTATTATTTTATTCTCAGCATAATAATATGTCATCTAAATTTTTTTTCTCAATTTTTAAAATTTTTTTATGTTTGTTCTTTCTTGTCCATCCATTGTTTTGACGCTGAGTGGGAATAGTATTGCTAGACTTCGCCTCTACTCTATGGATAAGATGAGTTTAAAAATGTTATTTCTTTTTGTGTAATCCTGACATTGTTAACTCACAGTTTATTTCCATGTTTTGGTAATAAAAGTCGTCGTTAAGTTATGGTTCATTTTAAGCTTCTGCAGAATGTCCTTAAGTATACTTTTTTTGCCTCGTCAGGTTTGGCATTTAGTACACTTTCTATTAAAATAACAAATACATTTTGTAAAATGTTGGTACCACCTAGTAGGCACTTTGTTTATTTCTTTAAAAAAATATAGAAATAATCTTAATGTATATAAAACAAGATATCAACATTTATCATAAGAGTATTTAACATTCTTTATCCCGTTGCTAGCGTTTTCCCATGGCACATATTTCTACTACCACGAATTAAGGGTTCCAGAAGAGTTTTTGGATTCTTCCTTTTGGTATTACTGCTTGTTCCAAATATCATACAATGAAAATGTAACTAAAAAAACTTAAAAGAGACCACTAAAATTTCCAATTATTTTTTAGTATGTACTAACTTTACAATAGATTAACGCATTTAGGGTGTTCATAACTATAATCCATCCGGACTGTAAGCTTATAGCGGAATGCAATCGTATTTGTTTGTACAAAATTTAGTTTGGCTCGGCTTTGACTTACATAAGAGCTGCTATCTGGAGGGTAAGAGTGGGTAATAGTAGTCAGTAGCTAACATAGGTCATTCCTGTTTCTCTGTAAAGCAATAAGAATTAGCTAATACGTCCACAGACGCAGTGTGCGATAGCATTATGTTAACTGGTAGGAGAGAGCATCTCAGTCTTGGTCGAATCTGGCACTGGGGACTTCGACATGACATTAAACTCGCAACAGCTGAACAAAACGTAGAGATATGTATGGCATGAGAAAACAGTTGTAAAACATATTCTTAAAATTCTTGCTTCCAAATTTATGTGAGATTTTTATGAGATGTAAAATGGTTGGTGAAAGACGAGATCAGATGTGTCGCTTCTTATACTGCAGCCTCGTGGCTTATCATAAGCCTCTTTATCTTGTTGAAAACATGTTGTTCCTTTTACAATGTACAGTAGGTTTCTTTCTACCAAGTTGTTGTGCGAAAAGTTGTCCTCACGATAAAATGCTCCGAAGATTTTGAATCATCTCCAGGTCAGTGCTCGGAAGCTATATATAATGTATGTGTCGGTGTGCAATATCTGCACTCAATGTATCAGTAAATTTTCTATTTGTGTTGCTCGTTAAAAGTACCATTCCAATTAATAGTTTTGTTTGAGGTTCCAATTGTAGTCCTGCCATTTGTTTAACCAGGTTTTTCGTTTCATGAAGATATTGTTTATTTGAGGGTTGGAGACAATGATGTTTCTTGAATGATAGAAGAGTTTGGAACTTGTATTGTCTTTATTTCACCTGAAGATGACTGGATGTATGTTGTGATTTAAAAAATATAAAGACAATGTAAGTCCAAAAGTCTTCTATCATTCAAGATAGATATAGTTATGCAATACATTGTCTTAGTTGTCTGTTTTGATAGCCCACAGGCCGGTTCAGGGCATCCGAACTTTTGAGCAGATCTAGAGCTGTCGCTCGTTTGTCTGCTTTTTAGTTGCCGTCCAAATAGCCCGAATGATCAGAACCCTATAGAAATTCATCTTGGTTATTCTTGGCTGAAAAGCTTTTTAGGTCAATTTGAGGTGATTACCGTTACAGTACGTTTCTAATATATTTATTTGTTAAAATAGGTTTATGTATAATATTTTACAAACTTAAGATACTATATTTAAATTATACAATAAATGTAGTTCTTATGAGCACAAGTATCCAGGACCCCTAATCTCCATTTAAGTACTAAGTGCTTCTTCTCTTGGGAGAAAGGGAACGATTCCGATCCGTCGTTTTATGAGAACTTTTCTATTTTGGCCGCACTGAGTATATTTTTCTCGCTGTTTTGACCGCTTCTACTGCTCTTTACCGGAAGAAGTCTCTTCCCTTTACTTTTGATAGAATATGATCATGAACCTGTGAGTCACTGCCGCGGTATAGATCAACTTTAGGAATTATTTTTTTCTAATCATGGCCATCAACGAGATACTTAAAAAAAAAAGAACTCTCAGGCAATGGCCTAAGGTTTTTGCATGGTTAACGAAGGGATGAGCTACGTCGTAACTAATCAAAGTCAAATTTAAAAAACGATGCATATATACGTTTATTAATAAAATAATGGCTACAAGTTCGTAAAACATCTTAGTTATATGATTGAGACCATGACTTTGTGATTATTGTCTTCCTATTTATATTGTTACTCTGGGCTCTTTGAGAAAATGGACAATATTTTCGAACCTTAGTTTTAGGAAAGAAAACATTTCATTATGCGAGTTACAGTAAGATATTACAAACCTATTAAGTACCGGTTAGTGTGTTATTTCAAAGCGAGTACTGAGTTAAATGTAACTAGTAATGAAGCAATAATAATGGTTATTTACGATATAAGTGTTGTAAAGATTCATATTAAAACACGAGATGTTAAAGTTGTCAAAAGAGGCGTCAGCCGAGTTTAATAAAACATCGAGTGTAGTAATATGAATTTACAACAAGAATATTGTACAAAATTTTATCTACTTTCATCTATGAATAAAAATATTTGGCAAAAGGCATTTTAAAAAATAAAAATGCACCTGTAAAAATGCACCTGCTATTAAGTTTACTAATTAAGTTTTTTATGTTACCTTTCGTATAGTTACTGTTTCGCATGGTTACTGTCGAAACTTTGTCAAACAAATTCAAAAATATAAAAAGCGTTTTTCAAAATGAGCGATTCTGATGGAAGTTTACACTCTGATAGAGAAGCAGCGGCAAACGAAGCGATCTCACGTTTAATTCCGACAAAATTCAAGTTGGAGTATCAGAAGTTTGAAGATTGGTGCAGAGCTAACAAAATAAAGGAGGTGTCTGAGAAAATCCTTTTGGGTTATTTTTCTGTAAAGCAACGCTCCTAGAAACCATCTACACTATGGACTCACTACTCAATGTTGAGAACTATGATTTCAGTCAAGAAAAATCAAGATATAGGTAAGCAGATTTTCTCAACTAATCGCATTTTTGAAAAGAAGTTCAGAGGGTTACAAGGCCAAAAAGTCCAAAGTTTTCACAAAGGAAGACGTATGTAAGTTTCTTAGTACTGCAAATGATGAAACATATTTACTTATGAAGGTTGTTATAATAATCGGCATTTTTGGGGCTTGTCGGCGCGAAGAACTAGCTAAGTTAATGTTGGATCATATTGAACACAATGATTTGTATATAAAATTGTGATTCCATTCTCGAAAACCAAAATTATGCGAGAATTTGTTATAACAGAAGGAAATGTGACAGGTGTCAACTGTTAAAGTATGCTGAACTTCGTCCTCTTAATGCAACTCACAGGAGGTTTTTTGTATTCTATGGAAAAAGAAAATGCACCTCCCAGCCTATCGGAATTAATAGTTTTGGAAGTATACCAAAAAAGATTGCAACAAAACTTTGATTGAATAATCCCGAAGGATACAGTGGACATTGTTTTAGGAGGTCCTCAGCCACCATTCTAGTTGATAGTGGTGCAGATATGCAGATATTAAAGCGTCATGGGGGCTGGAAATCCTCTTCTACGGCAGAAGGCTACGTTGAGAATTCTTTAGAGAATAAGGAACAAATAGCAAAGAAGATCATGGGGTCAGACACGGATTTAATGATTGGAAATTTGAACGTAAAGGGCTCCATCACATCCACTTCTAGTATACAAATTTCTAACTGTAAAAAGTGTATTATTAATGTTTATAATAAACCTTAAGTGTTATATTTTAATTAATATTTGGCAATTAATTTTATAATTGTAAATAATAAATCATTCTTCTAAAAAGTGTGGTTTTATTTAACAGCAAAATTTTAATAAAACATTTTTTTTCCATTACAGCACTAGTGCTGTTAAGGCATCTATTACAGCACTAGTGCTGTAATAGATGCCCTTACAAAACGATTTACAAAACTGTAAAATTCATATTACTAAATAAAAGTAGATAAACCGTTTTTACAGTATCAACGGTATCGTTTCCTCATACCTCATCGAAAGATTAATTTTGAAAGACAACGATATTTTAATCAGACTATATTTCTCATTCAAGCTAAGACTCTTAATACTGTTTTGCATTTTTTGAAGATCAATGATCGCGCCTACTATTTTTAAAATGCCCATTCTAATTTTAACTCCAATTTGTATTTTTTTTGGAATCATTTTTTATTATGTAAATACGTGATACGTGCGTTGTCATATTAAAAACAGTGTCAATGCGTACAACAGCCAATTAGTACCTACGTGATTTTTGATGGTGTATCAACATTTGTGTTATTTAAAAATAATCAGTTAGAGTTAGTTGTGGATAAGTGTTAAATTATTGGATTACGCTACAATGATAAATGTAGATGTTGAAAGGTAAAATACCTAATAAAAATATAACGTATATACAGCGCCGCGAGAAAGGCTACACCATATAAAAACATTTGTATTCGTGAAGTTTAAAAAAAATAATAGTTTGGTTTGTTTTTGCTTAACTAAAACCCAAAAAATAGTCTAAAATATTTGACATTTAAAATTTTCCAACGTTGGAAAATGACATTATTTGTGTAAAAATCAATAAATGTTTGGAAAAATATGTATTTTGTATTCTTTTTATAATGTTTAATAAAAATAAGTGTACCTAATACTATGTACATAATGCACGCCTTTGTCACACCATTTTTAGTGTTTGTGAATGGATAACAATAGACAAAAACCATAAATTGACCCTAACCCGGGTGGTGCTACCTGCAGTGGATGAAAATAAAGAATTTTGCTAGGAAATCAATGCCAAATTATGAATGTTGCTTAAATATTCGTTGGGTCACTCTGTAGTCCCTTTGTATACCTAATAAGCTGTTATTACTCTATACCTTTCTGAAATAGACTATAGTTTATGTTATTATCGTGAAATTAAAAACAGTTAGTGTTTGCTTATGTTATTAAATTTATTTTTAAGTTTGATGGTATCATATCTTTAGCAAATTGACCTGAAAAACAGATCAAAATAAAAACAAATAATTTTAATGATATGAACGAATTTGAGCCAATTTATGTTTATATGCATGTTTAAAGATCATATGTATATTTTCAAAAACAGTATCATTATTTTACCTGATGCAGGTAACGGCTAAGTTCAGGAACGGATCCAAGCTCGGATATTTAGGGGTCTGCATTATGGAGCGTTTCAATATGTGGCTCAATTGTTTCTATAACTATACCGAATGCCCCAATTTAAAATTATTTTGAAAATACTTGGTGGCTCAAGAAAGTGTGGCGACAAAAAGTTATATTTTTAAAATGTATAGAACCTGTGTACTAAAAAAAATGGCACTTTAAAATTAAATTGTATAGGGCGTTTTCAATAAGATATCATTTTTTAGGAGAAAAACGGCGTTCTTTAGAAGCCCTGATATAATTTATATTAAAAGTAGGTGCTGTAGATATTTTTGTAGATTAAACTGGTTTATTAATTCTAAATTATAATCAAAACTTATTTTACTTAAATTTAATGAAATTATTAATTAGTAGTAACAAGATTTATTTAACACATGGCTACTTAATACATTTTAACAATAAATATGTAAAATATTATTGCTATTTTAAATGACCTTTTGAAACATCTTCTAATCGTTTTGTTGTAATTAAATATTTTTTTATAAACTATTTTTAAATAGCTGCCTGTATGGATGTAAGTTTTCACAATTATTATTCGCTTGATGTAACCTAAAAGAATGTCTCTTTTTCAGGCTTCCGTCTGGTATATTCTACTTTATCCTAATGTGATTATCTCATTAATTTACTTCTTAAAATATTTAAAGTTTTATTAACATTTATCTTCCTCACACTTATATATACTTCGTTTCCACATCAGTGTTGGTGAGTCCATAGTATTTTTCAAAGTGAATTATTAAATTTCTACCCATAGTACACTTTATTTTTATTCTCTTTTTCACACCTAGTTGTTAAAAAGTTCTTCATTATTATAACAGTGGTGGAAGACTGTAAGTTCTTATTTCTTTCATTCTATTTTTAAATGATTTTAAGCTTTTTTGAGTCATAATCGACATCGGTCCCGACATGTTAAATTACAAGCTTCGTTCTCCGAAAAATTTTTAAGAGAAAAAATATAATAGTTTCTCGTTAAATAATTATGATGATCACAGCTCAGAACAGTAAACTCCTTCAAATGCAAATGTAACATGCCATTTTATAAATAAATATCAAAACCAGAAATAATACTAAATTTGTAATATAGTTGCGTGTACAATTAACTTTTATCCGGTCTTATAGTCTTACTGAAGAGCTGTGATATAGACGTATGCAACTGGGGATCCAGTAAGGACAATATGGCGTAAATTTTAGGCAATATTAGATATAATATCACAAAAAAAAATTAGCTTTTCATGTACACAATAGGCATCTCCGCGTCACGATATTTCTAAATTAATATTACAACAATATAACAAAATTGCATTGGTGTCGCTGCAATAAGTTGTAATATTGAACGACATTAAAATCACTTTGGTTTATTAAAATCTGGGACATCGTCTATTGCATATTGCCCATAACATCCACATACCTCCGAATGTCATATTATTGCAATATTATATGAGTGCAATGTTAAAATAACAAAACGGTATTTGGTGGGAATTCCTCCATTTATAACATATTTTTACAATATTATGTAGATGTTATCAACCAAAAAAGTAGAAATCCCCGTTTCTCTCTATTCAAAATTATTTAGTAATAAACCATTAGAGAATTCTAAAATGTATTTTCCTACGAGCGTGCGCAAAGTAGTACTTTGCGCACGCATTTTTGTGTGCAAAGTTACACTTTTCCGCACTAGTGCGGATAAGACTTTTATCCGCACTGGGTGCGGAAAAGTAAAACTATTCAAAAATCTCCTTGGTAGGGAATATTTATATTTATTTTAGTAGCTGTAAACTATTTTATGGCAATGTGAGAAGCCGTTGCAAGAGTATTCTCTTTTATCTTTTAATCGTAATTCCCGATATTTGTATTTCAGCTTAAAACGAAAAAAATTTAGTTTCCTATTATTTTTTTTATTGTTATGTAATTTTTTAATTTTCTATTATTTTTTTTTGTTATGTAATTTTTAGTTGTAAGTATATTATAGTTCTTTCTTTAAAGTCGAATTAAAAATTATTAAATAAATTATCATATTTTTATTTTTGTTGTTATCTGATATGAAGCTCGTAGGAAAAATGTTGTTCCTAACAAGTGCGCAAAGTGCTTTTCCGCACGCAAGAACTTATCCGAACTCCGCTTCGCGTCGTTCGTCCAACTGTACTTGCGTGCGGAAAAGTATCACTTTGCGCACTTGTTAGGAAAATAACTATTAATTCATTCACTTAATTTATTAGTAGTTTATTGTATCATTATACCGGGTGACAACGAATGTTGTTTTTTTCGTAGTTTTAATAATACAAATTTTAAAATTTTAGGAGATTCTAAGTGTATATTTTGTTAGTTTTTAGTAAAGTCATACATTTAAAATCACTTCCGGTTTGACCGGAAGTGGTATCAACTCTTTTATTTTAAATAGAAACCTATTATTTTTTTTCGATATTTGAATTAAACGGCAAATTTCCTTTAAAATGACATATCACACATTATCATTTGTTTTTAAAATGGCTTTCAGGAAAAATTTTCAAGGAAATACTTAGATGGCCATGGACTCGCTAATATAACATGACTTTTTGAGAGTGGGCCATGGAAGTTTTAAAGTGGTCTATTTTAACCAGTTTTATGTTAAACAATAACATTCTTTGCGAAAGATGCTTCTGTCAAAAATATTTTAGATATGTCATATTTTTTTAAACAATGAGAAAGAATTACTCAATATTTTTAAATGGCAACAATCCATTTATTTAGGGCCAAAAAATAGTTATTAAATTATATTTTTTTAAATGTTTCATAAGCATGGTATTATACTTAAAGGAGTGGCTAAAATTGAAAAAAAAATCGAGAAATGTCATATTTAAAAAAAAAAATTGAGTTCTTCAATTTTTGTTACGAACACTTTTGTCATTTTACAGAATATTTCATAGCCTACTTGTTTAACATAAAACAGGTTAAAATAAACCACTTTAAAACTTCCATGGCGCACTTTCAAAAAGTCATGTTATATTAGCGATTCCATGGCCATCTAAGGATTTCCTTAAAAATTTTTCCTGGAAGCCATTTTAAAATTAAATGATCTGTGTGATATGTCATTTTAAAGGAAATTTGCCGTAGAATTCAAATAATATCGAATAAAAATAATAGGTTTCTATTTAAAATAAAAGAGTTGATACCACTTCCGGTCAAACCGGAAGTGATTTTAAATGTATGACTTTACTAAAAACTAACAAAATATACACTTAGAATCTCCTGAAATTTTAAATATTGTATTAATAAAACTACGGAAAAAATAGGGGGGGTAACAACATTCGTTGTCACCCGGTATTTTTAATTAGATAATAATAAGTTTAGATTTCTGCATTTGTGCCTTGAAGATGTTCTTGTACTACGAAATAGCTACCTTTTTGAAAATAAATGCAGTTACAAAATAACAAATGATTAACGATTCTCATTTACATTGTTAAAATGAATTGTCACAAAGTAACGAGCGAGTTAGTCAATTGTTTACAAAATATGTTTACATAAACAAAATAAATATCCGGCTTACTGAAAATAATTTGATACATTTCAAGTTGGTTTTGCGTCTTTAGTCTTAGGGGCTTAAATATGATCATTTGTTATAAATATCATGACAATGATATGTCTTTATTGTGTTAATCTATACCTTAATTTGTAATTTCTTTAAGCAATATGAAAATAACGATTGCCTTCGGGGCATACAAATTTAATTTTTTAACGATATTTCTATTCTAAACTTAAAATTAAAAATTTGGCCACCATCAATCTTTGGGACAATAGTTGTTTATTGTTAAAAATAAAAAAAATAAAATATTTTTGAAACCCCTGCAAAAAATTATGGGTCCCTAAAATAATTTTAACATTCCCATAATTTTTTTAGGAGCTTTGGAATAAAAAATATTTTCCTGTCTCTCAAAATGGGTCGTGGTGTTAACATATTAAATTTTAATTTTAGAACAGAAATATCGTTAAAAATTAAATATTTAGTCCCTAAAAGAATCACAGTAATAAACCACCCTTAAAGGGTTACTAAAAGGGATTTTGGCACAGTTGTATTTTGTTTTTTGTGATGTAATAAATAACGACAAAATCGTGGATTGTATTTATAGCTATTGTTTTTATTATGGTTTTGGATTTCTTGAGGAGTCAATGTAACACCCTGTATAAAAGAACATAAAATAAACATTTCCGTGTTTGTATTTTTTCATATTTTTAAGCCATCCCGAAGAAAATAAACAAGTAGGAAAAACTATTTGAACTTAAACACGGACTTTACCAAATCTATTTCAAAGATTAACCCTCGATTAGCCACAACGGTTAATCTGTGTGTACCTACTTCATGAAAACGGCAACTTGAGAGAGAATGTTGTCAATGCTCTATAATTTTTAATCCAAAATAAATTGTTCAAAATGGACTTATAAGCTTTAATAAGCCGCCCGTTGTTCATCATATCATCATCATATACACATAATATATACACATAATAAGTTTATTCTAAATCTTCTGATGGCATTTCTAGTTGATGTCCTCGAAGCCCGGCACATTCCTGATTTATTAGTCCTCTGCGCTCTTCTCTAATTCCAGATCGTCTTTTAATTAATCCAGTGAAGTCTAACAGTCAAGCAGTCCTTAGATCGCTAATTAGGGAATCCACACCACGTGATACAATATGGCGTTTGGATGGCAAAAAGCTTTAAGTCACCCGTTAAATGCCACCAGTAACATTATTTTTATGGTCACGTGTACCAATTACAAAACAGTATTTGCCATCCCGCCTCCATTTTGACACATCGTTGGATTGCTTAATATGTAACAAGGTAACCTCAAGACTGGTATAGAAATGTCAAGAGGAACTGAAGGCCCTGCCAAAAGTAAACAAAGTAATACTGCAGTGGATACCAGGACACGATCGAAGGTATTACAGGAAATGAAAAAGCCTATAAACTTCCAAGGAATGGCACAAAAAATACCTTCATTGGTCCAGAACCGGCACTCGGAGTACCAAGGTGCACAGTACGAGATGTCATAAAGCGATGGATCAGGAGTGAACACAAAATCCCCTGGAGCAACAGACAGGAATTACACCACAGCAAAAAGTTCATTGGAGGATCCAGACCCAAGATTTACGAAATAGTTGCTTCAAATGAAAAGGAACCAGCTGAGAACCATTACAGGAATTCTGATAGGACACCAAAACTGGAACCAAAGGACATCCTGGCACTCTCTCCAGTTGATCTGCATAAACTGGTGCACGGGACTTGGATCACCAAGTAGATGTAAAAAATCAAACAAAGTGAGCAGAATGGGCCAAACCTGGCCTAAGTGTATCCGGCGTATGAATGGACCCTCGAAAAAAAAGTACAAATCAGAATTATTTTTTTCGACACATCGTCATGTGTGTCTTTACTGGGTAAACCTTTAGATTTAATTATTTACAGGTTAAAGTTTAATTTATAATTATTAGGCATTATTAAAAATTTTACTTAATCGAAAGATAATTTATTATTATTCTGTATAATAAATTAATTATAAAACCTTGAATTCGACATCTGTGGGCGTTTCTTCAATTTGATCGCTCAAAAATATTTGTATTAAACTTTATTTCTATTTAGAATTAAAGTTTTTCGTGTTTGAGACACCCTGTACAACATTAAACAGAAATGTTCGTGCCAATCTTAATATTTTTTAAAATCGAACATTTTATTAAGAATAACTTTTTTTTCAAAAATTAATAATAAAAATGTTTTCCATTTGGCATGCAAATTCACGCACATACATAGATAAGTAAATAAAGTTCCAAAAACAAAATGAATAATTTAACTCGGAAAACTTTCTTCATGTGGCAACACCGAAATTATTATCAGAAGATGTATGACAGTAATTGAAAAATGAAAGGTATTTTTTGTATTCAGCGTAATTTCTTTTCTATTGCCTATCCCTTTCGGCCTACTGGAAGGCCATCTTCAGGGCTTAGGTTTCGTCAAATTTTGTCCAGGAAACAACAAACATTTCTAAAATGAAAAGAAAATTTATAAAAAATTATTTTCAATGTGTTGGTTTCGATTTTTAACAACACATGATTTATTGTTTGTTGTTAAAAATCGAAACCAACACATTGAAACAATTTCTTTATAAATTTTCATTTCATTTTGAAAATGTTTCTTGTTTCCTGGACAAAATTTGACAGCCCTGAAGATGGCCTTCCAGTAGGCTGAAAGCAATAGACAATAGAAAATAAATTACGCTGAATACAAAAAATACCTTTCATTTCATTGAAAAACGGCGTACAACCGACCTCCCCCCCCCCCTTTTACAGTAGTTAAAAAAGTCTAACCTATTTTATTGCATTGCATTCGACCGTGGCGATCCTAGTTCGATCCCCAGAGTGGGCATACGCGCAATAAAAAAAATATCTTCAAAATTTAGTAGGTTTAAGAATGCAGGGAAGAGTGTAAAATGTTTCATCTCACAACCTACCCCATTCACACCGGTAACCAGGCCAGATGAGATCGGACATCTCGTGGGGTGCGGAAGAAGGTACACACTTCCCAATCGGTAGGTCATGCAATCACGCAAGAAACCGAGGATTGATAACCCTTGGGCGGAATGTCGAATGACTGGGGATCGTAGTTCGGAAAAAAAATGTATATCCTTTCCAAGAGGAGAGTATTGTCGAAGGAAAACATTATCAAATAAATAAAAATTCTGCAATCACTTAAAGGTAAACAAAAACACTGACAAGATGAGCATGACAAGCTGCAGCTTTCCGATCGATAACGAACGTTTAAATGATCAAATTTAATAATAGTAAAAGATACCATTGATCTTAAGATTATGCCCAGTTACTAAGTCCGTCCCTAGGATAATATAATATTCCACTATGTGGGACGAAAGTGGCCAATTGAACGGGTATCCAAGTCCGAATTAAATTATGCACCGATAATGCACGTGCCATTTCTGTCAGAATTAATGTTCCTAACAACAGTGATAAAAAAAAATTGCAGACAGTAACATAAATTTAAAAACTTAATTGGGAGGTTCTCTTCAAACTAAAGTGTAGAATTCCAAGTTCGCTGTAATCCTATAATAGGCTCTTATTTAAATAATAACACTGGTCAACAAAATTGTACTGAAAAATGGACGGATTTTAGTTAATTTCATGAAATGTATTTCAGTTACTTTGGTGAAATTTTGAAGAGGAGTAGATAGCTGTAATACCATAAAAGAAACTAAATAAAGAGAAACGATGCAATATAAGAATGTTGCTGCTCATAACATAATATTGTTACAGCATCGACATCGACTGTCGTTAGTATTTAATATCTTTCTTACGCTCTTGCCCTCGCACATCTTTTTCCGTACTTCATCAATTAAATTGTCTTTTCTGCGTTCTTTCAATATCACAGAACCGGCATTTATTCATTTACGTGTTGACTAATAAGTGCAATATTGTTGAATTACAATTTTTAAATATCATTTTGCTATTATTTTGTGCGTAGACTTTCTGGTTATAATTAGTTTTCTGCAAATAACTTTTGATGCTTTAGAAAGTGCGATGGGGGTTGTAATTAGAACAAATGTTTGATTTTTAATTCTGCATCGAATAACATAATAATATATAGGGGTTCCATAGGAAAAATAAATTGATTGAAAGTTTGCAAAGTTTGACACTAAACTTTGGAGACCCTGTACAATTATTAGTATTAATCAAACTTGGTTAACGAGACTGGTCGACCTTATTTATTAAGTTCCTTTGTAAAATTTTATTTAAAGAGGCATTATTTTTATTTTTTATTAATTTTTAAAACCAGTGGTGCAAAACGGATTTTTCTTAGTTTTTATTTTTTTTTCACCTATAATACTGAACCGATTTCATTAAAATTTTAGGGTATGAAGGCGACCAAAAGAGGCATCCAAATAAGTAAGAATATATATATATATATATATATATATATGTAATCTAAAAAAATAGATCCTTATGACGTCACACTTTTTTGGAACACCCTGTATAAACAAAAATATTTTCCTGAAATGCGCCCTAGGATACAGGTAAAGTCTACAAAATATCAAAATCCTAACTTAATTAATAAGTGAGGTATACAGGGTGTTACAAATTCGATATACCAGCATTGGAATCTCGGAAACCATACGAGTTAGAGAAACGGTTAAATAGGGGCAAAGTTGTGCAATTCGGTGCTGACTATAATGACGCTTTAAAAGTTTTCAAATTCCGAATACTTCCGATTTTATTCGAAAAAAACCCGAAATTTTGCAAAATCGTTTTTATTTTATTCTGAGCTCATTAGACTAGCTATTTAAAAATAAATGACACTTTGTTATTGCCACTTTTTCTCCTCTACAAAATGACGTTACTAAACTAAAGATCCGCCGTTTTGTCTCCGAGCGGCCATCACCAACTTTACTTTTTTTAATACGGACCTGGATTTTTTTTAACCAATTTTTAAACCCTCCTACCCTCAAAATGTAATGGCGATATTACTTTCTCATAATGATGAATTTTCCTTGCTTATTTTTTTAAATTCATATTTTTTACACTTCTTGGCAACGAATTTCAATATTAATTAAAAATTTTATTTTATTTAAAACATTCATACGTAAGTAATATAATTCATTTTATAAGAATTTTCTAATAATTATAAATCCTAGTTTTCTAAATGTTCAAAGAAATTGCCGTTTTGCACAAGTAAAAAATTTGAATCATATCACTTTTTTCTTAGTTGAAAAAAACATTTTTGTGCAAAGGACCAATAAATTATCGCCTTTTTGACACCACAGTTTGACACTAGGTAGAAATCATCCATATTTTAAAATTTGCTTAAACGCGTTTCTTAGATTCATAAATCATGGCACACTTTCTAAATGTTCAAATAGTCAAAATTCTTTTTGGGTATTACATGTATTATTACTTCGGTAAATAGTACCTAACATGAACTTTAGACAAACTTTTTCATGAAACTTATTTGTAAAGATTATAAATAAAATAAAGTTATTAATATTGTAATTCGTTGCCATCAGGATCGGACTGACAAGAAGTGTAAAAAATATGAATTTAAAAAAATAATCAAGAACAATTCATCATTATGAGAAAGTAATATCGCCATTTCATTTTGAGGGTAGGAGGGTTTAAAAATCGGTTAAAAAAATCTAGGTCCGTATTAAAAAAAGTAAAATTGGTGATGGCCGCTGGGAGACGAAACGGCTGATCTTTAGTTTAGTAACGTCATTTTGTAGAGGAGAAAAAGTGGCAATGACAAAGTGTCATTTATTTTTAAATTGCTAGTCAAATGAGCTCAGGCAAAAATAAAAACGATTTTGCAAAATATCGGTATTCGGAATTTGAAAACTTTTAAAGCGGCATTATAATCAGCACCGAATTGCACAACTTAGCCCCCATTTAACCGTTTCTCTAACTCTAATGGTTTCCGAGATTCCAATGCTGGTATGTCGAATTTGTAACACCCTGTATAAGACGGAAGGTGAGGTGCAGGACCCTGTATATGTCCTCGCACTTATAATCTCGATACGCAAATATATACTATACTCGACAGCAGCATCAGGATACAGTATTCCACTTTTTGTTTAAATCCGTGTAAGCCGCACGTTTTATACGGATTTATGTCCTAATCTTTTTCGAAACAAATTTCCTTTTAAACTTTACGACCATTTGTGTTCCGTTTTAAACAGGCTTGTTTTATGATCTAGTACATTTAAACTTTACTGAAAAAAATCCTTATTCAAAAACAATAAAAAGTGAAGGTACCGTTTACATTGGTACGCAAGTTAAGCACCATTAAGTTTTATGTTGCAGTGTTACTTTTTTCCTTTCACATTGCCCTAAAATCTTGTGTGAAAGGAAAAATTTGTTAAGAATTGCTAACGGGTCGTTAAAGAGTTCACTCAGCCTTAAAACATTAAGTTCTGATATGCAGTTCAACAGCGCTCATGTTGCACCAATTAGGCACGAATATAACTTTGTGGTAGATAACAAATAATGAATAGCATAACCAGGGGAAAGTTGAACGAATAGGGGGCGGCCAAGCAGTAATTTTCATTGGGGGCAATTTCTACAGCAAACGCTGAACCAGGGGGGATGCTCATCAGTGGCGGATTTATAGGGGGCTACAGGAGCTATAGCCCCCCCCCCCCCGACGACCCAATAATAGATAACATTTAAAATGTATAAAATAATCGAGTGCAGAAGACTATTATAAAAAAGTATTTTATTACCATTTGTGGACCGTATAATTTCCCAAAGTGGATTTAATTCGCCCCGCCCCAAGGACCATTAATAATATAATAAATAATATATCCGCGCTAAAGAAAAAAAAATGAAAGCGACTATCGTTACTTTCCAATCTTATGAATATTTACCAAAAACGTAAAAAATTGCCTTAATCCATTTATTAAAAACATGATTGCGCCTTAATATACAGGGTGGCTCATCGACAACCAAACAGAGGCATTTACTGGCCGCTCAGTTCTTTTTTGGAAAAACGCTCAGAGCCCTTGATTTTGTTATCAAGGGGGACACAAAATTGGCAAAAATCATGTTAACACGTGCAGATGCAGACCCCTGGACGGGGGTGGCACCATCCTTAAAATCCTAAATGGAAAGGGGGGTCGAGTAATACCTTATTTTAAATGTCTTTTAATTCCCTTTAAAATGATGTAAAATTCATGTACCTACTTTAGTTCATTAGTAAAGGGAATTGGGACCTTTAAAATAAAGTATCACTCGACCCCCCTTTTCATTTAAGATTTTAGGGGTGGTGCCACACCCGTCCAGGGGGCTGCACGTGTTAACTTGATTTTTTGCCAATTTTGTGTCCTCCTCGAAAACAAAATCGACGGGTCTGAGCGTTTTTCCAAAAAAAAAACTGAGCTGCCAGTAAATAATGTTTCTGTTTCGTTTTCGATGCGCCACTCTGTATAAATATTTATATTAGATATTAGTCAGTTGTACCTAATTATTAGAAATTGGTAAAAGCACAAAAAAATGGTTGATAAGCGAAAAAAAGCATTTTTGGGCGTGGCACTCAAAAAAATGTTTCGTCTGCGGCGCTTTGAGATTCTCCTGCATTCGTGTCGCGAGGTCAACATTGTCTACCCCCCTCCCCCACCCTAAGATAAAATTCGAGCTACGCCAGTGGAGCCTCTTCTTTTACTTTGGTCTAGATCCGTCACTGAGGGTCATGACCTCCCCCTAAATAGTGAAATAAAAAATGTTTTTTAATGTTTTGTCTTAACTAAAATATGCAACAGGTAACCAAATTACTATGAATTACGAATGAACGTTTTTTAAGCTCTATTTTTGATGCTCATTTTATAAAGAAGCTTTTATTTAGCATAATTTTTAAATCTGTTTTTTATTACAAACAAAATATTAAAAAATATATAAGTATATTTTTATATTTTGAAAAATGTATTCATGGGCCAAAAAAGGTTTTTTGGGCATGGCCCTAAAAAAATTTTCACGGCTTTTCTTTGTCCTAAATAAAAAATTAATTAGAAAAAATGTTTCAGATAATTATTGTTATTTTTACAGCTGAAACTAATTTAAGGTTTTCATCTGTTGCGTCTGGATTTGGTTGGTATGCCGATGAGATGCTTCGTTATTGGCTTAATTTTCTTTTTACGAAAGTGCTGACACTTTGAAATGCTTAAGGAATATTTTCAGTCTTTAGTATCTTTAAAATTAAATATTTAGGATTAGTTTTGTTTTGTATGATTTTTAATCTCATAATACATGATGGTAACTGAAACAGTGCAAATTTAACAAAACTTTACGGCGGGGCCATTTCTATCCAAAAATACTTTTCCTTATTTCTGGATTTCCTATGTTTCCAACCACTATGCACCACCCGGTATGTTGGTATAAAGATCTAAGTATACAGGGTGTCCGGTAACTTATGGGCCATAGAGCAACTGGAGATAGTAGATATAAAAATATGTCTTTTGAGCCAAATTTGCCCAAGTAAAATGTTAGAGGTTAAAGAGGTACAGGGTGTTGAAAGTGAAAATTAATTTTCGAAAAATGATGATAATTTTGAAACGGTTTAAGATATCGAATTCAAAATCGGTATAACTAGGTTTTCGAGAGTGAGAAATTCGAATTTGGTGTTAATTTCAAGATAATCCCTAGAGGGCGCTTGCTACGTGCTTCATGTTGAAGTAATTCATCCATATCTTTTTTAACCGTGCAGTTACTAGTATTTATACTTTAAACTATAAAAGAACCTACCTTTTTACGTAAAAAAGGTACTCTTGGTCGATCTCGATATCTCAAGCCGTTACCCAGATTCTAGGACTTGATGATAAAAAGGCAGAAAAAAAAAACAAAATGAAAATATTGGAAACTATTAAGAATTTGTTTTAATTCACTTTAGTAAATGTTAAAAGTGTCCACCGTTTACTTCAATACACTTTCTTAAGCTTTTTAACAAATGACGTCTCACATTCAGGAAGATATTTTGATTATCTCCTATAACAATGGCGGCTTCTTGAATTTTTTTTTCCTGAATGTGAGACGTCATTTATTAAAAAGCTTAAGAAAATGCATTGAAGTAAACGATGGACACTTTCAACATTTACTAAAGTGAATTAAAACAAATTCTTAATAGTTTCCAATATTTTCATTTTGTTTTTTTTACTGCCTTTTTATCATCAAGTCCTAGAATCTGGGTAACGGCTTGAGATATCGAGATCGACCAAGAGTACCTTTTTTACGTAAAAAGGTAGGTTCTTTTATAGTTTAAAGTATAAATACTAGTAACTGCACGGTTAAAAAAAATATGGATGAATTAGTTCAACATGAAGCACGTAGCAAGCGCCCTCTAGGGAGTATCTTGAAATTAACACCAAATTCGAATTTCTCACTTTCGAAAACCTAGTTATACCGATTTTGAATTTGATATCTTACACCGTTTCAAAATTATCATCATTTTTCGAAAATTAATTTTCACTTTCAACACCCTGTATCTCTTTAACCTCTAACATTTTACTTGGGCAAATTTGGCTCAAAAGACATATTTTTATATCTACTATCTCCAGTTGCTCTATGGCCCATAAGTTACCGGACACCCTGTATATATGAAACTTTAAAATTTCCCTCGCAATTTACAAAATAATTCTATAAAGTTTGCCTTAGATTATAGTATTTATGTAGCTAGTAAAACGTTCAAATGTGTTTCAATACCCTCTCCTAATTGGCTCATAAAATGACTTTAACGTAAACTATGCAGAATCAAGCTTTTAATTGACCATTTTAAATACTTTTATTACACAATTAACATTTTTTTAAATAATAAATTCTTGTTACAGGAATCTGGCACGGCACCCAACTAACATGTAATTTGTTGGGCTAAGGCGGGCTCAGGCCCATCAAGTGTATCAAAGTCCTTCCCACCGCAATGAATGCTGTTGCACTCAAAATTTGGCTGCTGGTTACACTATCTTGTCTAAGTTTATCTGTCCATTTTTGTTTAGGTAAGTACCAAATACTGTTATTTAAATAGTTTGTTAAATGAGCCGATAAGTCGGCGTAGTTCCTGGGACTCACATTTTTATAATAATCGGCAAATACTGTTGGATACCAAATCCAACAAAATATACGTTTGTAAACGGCGCCAACAAGGGTGAATATTTTATGACCATTACGCAGTACCCGAAGAAGGTACAGACGCAGTGGCGGGGCCAGGATTTTTGGGATGGATGGGCTCGATGATTTTAAGGTGGGCACTACCCAAATTAAAAATAAAATAATTTCAAAAAAAAACTGTCGCCGGCTCACCCACGCTCTATAACGCCATAATCGGGATAAATAAAGCTCCCCTCTCCAAACGAACGTCTAAAGAAAAAGAAGGTTCTCTTTATCTCTTCTTATTACATCCTTCTATAATATCACTCCTTTCTCATCAAAAATTTCATAGTCAAATCCTCTTCCCACAGAAATTCCATTACAGAACCGAATCCCTCAATTTTGAGTGGGCACTCATGTTTTTAGTATTGCCTCTGGGCTATCCGGTTAACTATCCATCCTAGTAGGATATAAAACTAACCAATCACAGTCGTCAATTACAAAGAAAGCAAGTTTACATGTTGTAAATTTTACCAGTCGTTTTCTGACCCTTGACAGAAGTGAGGTTAAGAATATACTTCAAAAATATGCACATCTGTCAGATAAAATTTGTTATTCTTTAATTTTAAATCAAAACATTTATCCCAGAGTCTATGCATACACAATTTTTCCTAAAGAGTGCATGAAATAGTGCGAGACTTGAACGTATAATACCAAAATTAATACCAAATAAATTTCTACCGAACTATTATTATTTTCTAACTAAACTAAAGATGTGTGCGATACACTTTTTTATTTCAAAAATCTTAAGTTTTCCACTCATTTCTAGACAATTATAACTACAAGATTTAATGCATAAAATGTACTACATACCTATATACCTACAAAATCAACGTTTTTTACTATTCTTGATTGGTTCTTTGTTATGCAAATATTTGTCCACCGCGATTAACAAATTAACTGCTAATTCTTCCTTAAACGATGGAACATGAAGATGAGTACATAAAACCTTTAAAGTTATGTTATTTCTACAGGATTGCCACTTCTCTTTCCACGTTAACTATGTTAATAGTTTGTAAATTGGCGATTATTTTGAAAAACTTTACTATAGCGAATGGTAAAATTTTATAGTAATGCACAGAGCCGTTTTTAACTGTTTAAAATGAATACTACAACTATTCTGTCGTGCTGTCGGAGTTATACTTCTTACGCAAGCAGAAGAAACCCCAAACAAACCCTTTTTCTTCAGTGTATTTCAGTAAAACAATATACTTAATCAAACTAGCTGTGGTTTAGAAAAATAAATTGTTCATTTTTATTAATAAATATATCGATTTTTGTCTGTTATTCTGCAAAATGCCGAATGTGAGAAAGTTAGATATATTCATAGTGATTTTGTGTAAATATTAGAAATGACCCAAATTGATAAATAAGTTACAGTGTAATTTGTTCTATGGATTTGCCAACGAAATGAGTTTTCCTTCTCAATAGCTTTTATTATCTTTCAACGCCAACTGACAAAGACAAGTTATGATGCCTAATTTAAATTAAAGTAGTAGAGTTTAGTGTCCGTATAATTAAATAGAAAAGAAGGTTTTTTAGCGGCAGGCGGACAAAGTAGTGCATCTATCTTTTGCATTGAGTACACAGGGACGCCTGTAAGCGACCCCCAGTACAGCGAGACTATGCTTTCAAGGCATTTTTAAGAAATAAAAACGCGATGAAAACCCAGTAACGCCATCGATAGGAATCAACTCATCATTGTTGCTTCGTCACGACTATCTTTTGCATTGAGTTGATTCCTATAGATGGCGTTACTGGGTTTTCATCGCGTTTTTATTTCTTAAAAACGCCTTGAAAAAACAGGCTCGCTATACTGGGGGTCGCTTACGGGTTATGACTTTCTGATGAGTTCTAACAAAAACGAAACAGCCTGTCATTGTCTACCTGTGCCCCAGGGAACCCATTACCTTTGGCGTCCCTGTGTACTCAATGCAAAAGATAGATGCACTACTTTGTCCGCCTGCCGCTAAAAAACCTTCTTTTCTACCTAATTTAAATATTTTTTAAAATTTTTAGTAAGAAGTTCGAAAGGTTTGAGCATTCCGCCTACGGCGTTGTGTTTCATTTACTTCCTCGTGCGATATGGACATCATATCCACTCTTGTTGTGCAAACTACTATTTCCTTCACACCCGTAAAGAAAGAGTCACTACTTAAAAATACGTATTTTTGAAATATCAGATGTTCATCACCATCATCATCATATATATGGTTTATTTTTTGATTTTTTACACAAGCGACTTTCGATGATGGATAAGTCTCAATTATTTTTAAAAAGTTCTTTTCATTCATATTATTGTCGTTAATAGCATGTGACTTTCACTTCAAAGTAAAACAGCTAGTTATTTTAAAGTTTTTTAAACTATTAGATCAATCAACATCTGCCAGCAAAAATATGCACCGTTCCTATAATAGATTAATTTGTCTGTTTATTCATGTGTGCATTCAAAGCGAGGCTCCAAATATCTTGACATACCGAACCAATATCTATTTTTAATTTAATATTTGGTTTATTTATTGTGATCGTATTAAGATTTCCGCAATTTAATTTTAAAATACATTCACTAAATTTTTATTAATAAGACTATAGTCTATTTCAGAAAGGTGTAGGTAGAGTAATAAAAGCTCATTAGGTATGCAAAGGGACTACAGGGTGACCCAACGAATATTTAAGCCACTTTAATTATTTTTCATTGATTTCATTGCAAAATTCTGTATTTTCATCAAGTGCAGGTAGTACCACCTGGGTTTGGGTCAATTTATGTGTTTTGCCTATTGTTTTCCATTCACAAAAACTGAAAATAATGTGATAAAGATGTGCATTATGTACATATTATTGGGTACACTTATTTTTTTATTAAACATTATAAAAAAATACATTAATCAAAAATTAAATTATAAAAAATCATAATATTCTTCCTTATCTAAGGAACTGTCATTGACGTTATAGTTAACGGGTCGACGGTCCGATCGATTAGGTGGTCAAGATCCCACATTTTCTCCTCTTCTTTAATGACATCATGGACTGCTTTTGGCAAGTTCTCGGGTGTCACTCCCTTAATGGCTTAATCAAACAGTGGCTTAACGTCTTTCATTTTCAATGTCGTGTTGTGTCTTGCTACAAATCCTTTCACTTGCGCCCGTATAAGTTCTATAAGATTTAAGGAAAGGAAAAACGTTGTATTTCAGTGTAACTGTTTATTTACTGACGCCAAGCGCTTTCGGCCTTATTTACTTAAGGCCATCATCAGGGCTTAACCCTAAAAGTAAGTATAAAATTTAGAAGTTTTAAAATAACAATAAAAGAGAGTACTTACTAGTCACAAACAGTTTTGAAAGCAATGCTTAAAAAGTGTTTGTGGTACATAATTTATATTTAGACAGTAATTTAAACTTGGACAAATGACATTTCGAACAATAAACACATTGACGTCGTGAACTGAACATGGAAATTAAAATAACATACTTAAAATCAAAAATCTGACAAGGCCAGGTAATTTAATTTAAGTAGTAGTAAATGCTTACAAATTTAAAATTTTTGTATTTAAATAAATAAAAATGAGGTTACCGGCAACATTGTATGTATGCTAAAAAGATGAAGCCTGAGCAAAATGCATGTTTAAAAGGCAAGTTTTTGTGTACTCAGATTTTAAGGAATTATTTGTAAGAGATTTGGCAACAAGGTTAAAAAAATGTTTATATGGAAAAATAATCTTATCAAATTTAACAACCTAAGTTGAGAAACTTATGATCTTATAAAATAATGGTTGATGGTGTTGATTTATGTTTATTTCAAATGGCCGATATCCAGTCCTTGTCTGGAGTCCACAAAAACTTGCCTTTTAAACATGCATTTTGGCTCAGGCTTCATCTTTTCATCCTACATACAATGTTGCCGGTTACCTCATTTTTATTTATTTAAATAAAAAATTTTTAAATTTGTAAGCATATAATACTACTTAAATTAAATTACCTGGCCTTGACAGATTTTTGATTTTAAGTATGTTATTTCAATTTGCATGACCTTTGTTTGTATCTTTCTGTTTGTAAAATATCATATATTTATTTTAATTATTTAATTGTTCAAGTTCAGTTCACGACGTCAATGTGTTTATTGTTTAAAATGTCATTTGTCCAAGTTTAAGTTACTGTCTAAACATAAATTATGTACCACACAAACTTTTTAAGCATTGCTTTCAAAATTCTTTTTGACTAGTAAGTACTCTCTTTTATTGTTATTTTACAACTTCTAAATTTTATACTTACTTTTAGGGTTAAGCCCTGATGATGGCCTTAAGTAAATAAGGCCGAAAGCGCTTGGCGTCAGTAAATAAACAGTTACACTGAAATACAACGTTTTTCCTTTCTTCAGAACACAGTGTACAACCAACTCCACATATTTACTTTCTATAAGATTTAGTTCGCAATGTTATGGCGGTGTGCGCAGCACAGTTACATTATGTTTTTCAGCTATATCTTCCATGGCATATTTCATAAAACGATGGTTGTGTAAATTTGCTATAGCTAATAGTTCCTTCTTTATCAAATCATCTTCAAATGCAATACTTTTGGTAGTTTCTTATTTTCTCCAAGATGAAGTTGGAGTCTTCTCTGTACAGGGACATTATTTTAAGTGTCTCACTCTATTGGCGACTTTGCTATCGACCACAAGAAAAAAAACAATTATGTAATCCCTAATAGCTTTTAGTGAAGAAGCCAAATTTGATGACAAAAAAAATCTATGTTTACAAATTTGACAGATACGACGCCATATTGGATTTTCTTAAATGGCAACCCTACCTTATAGTAAGCCAGCTGCATTCGCTTATTTGTTCCAACATTAAAAATGTATAATTGTCAATATTTATTTTCAGCCGTTCCCGAGATACGAGGCTTCGAAGTTGATGATTTTGTTATCATCGAATTAACAGAAGCTTTGAGATTAGAAACTCAATTTTTTCTGTAGATACGTAATTTTTTATGTTGGAGCCACCCATACTATTGTCATATTATATGCCAGATGTCCAAAATTGACAGTTACGACGCCATTTTGAATTTTTTTATTGGCAATCCACATTTATAACTACGTCAGTGAATTGCATTTCGCGGTCCGATTTCAAAAATATATAGTTGTCGATATTTATTTCCAACACTTACGAAAATATGATCGCATCAAAAACTTTTTTTTTAATAGGGTGAGATACTTAAAAGACATAATCAAACGATGCAGTTTTTGATGCGGTCGTATTTCCATAAGGGTTGGAAATAAATATCGACAACTATATATTTTTGAAATCGGACCGCGAAAATGCAATTCACTGACGTAGTTATAAATGTTTGTTGCCATTAAAAAAATTCAAAATGGCGTCGTATTTGTCATTTTTTTACATCTGACATATATGACAATAGCATGGGTGGCTTTGTCATAAAAAATTACGTATCTGTTAATTCGATGATAAGAAAATCACCAACTTCGAAGCCTCGTATCTCGGGAACGGCTGAAAATAAATATTGACAATTATACATTTTTAATGTTGGAACAAATAGGCGAATGCAGCTGGCTTACTATAAGGTAGGGTTGCCATTTAAGAAAATCCAATATGGCGTCGTATCTGTCAAATTTGTAAACATAGATTTTGTTTAACATCAAATTTGGCTTCTTCACTAAAAGCTATTAGGAAATACATAATTGTTTTTTTTATTGTGGTCGATAGTAAAGTCGCCAATCGGGTGAGACACCTAAAATAATGTCCCTGTACGTCGTCAACGATAGCTTGCGTTATCCATAACTACTACTGAATCAGCTATACGATATTTTATCATTTCACCAAAATAGTCCTCAAAAACATTCGAATTCATGTCCTCGTGGTAATCTCACGAATTGAATTACGCAATTGTTTGAAATTTTAATATAACAAACAATACTTTTTATCTTAATACTCGATAACCTAATTCCCTAAAATGTTTGGTTAGTTATCATAAATAATTTATTACCTACATAAAATTTACGTTCTCCTATGGCCGACACCGAAATTGAGCAAAATCTGGACGGAATTTCCCATTTTCTTACTCTACACCTTTCTGAAATAGAGTATAATAAGAATACATTATGTGTACCTATTTGGTCATTCAAAAAGCAAAATAATCTAAAAAAGAAAATATAGTTATAATGCTCTAAATCTTTGAATGAAAAAACTGAAAGTAAGGGGTCTTGCAACAACGCCCTAGAGACCGGGATGGTACTTCAATAGGGTCGACTTTTTTTTCAATAAATTAGTGACGTATGAGTTATTTTTTTAAGAGAAATATAGACATCAAACAATTTTTTAACTATTTTTGTTTTATATTGAGCCGAGAATAAAATGATTTATGTATACAATTGTTTGGTAACTGAGAGTTTATTATACTATTTAGCAGACATATAGTGGTACTTTATTTCACTTGTACAATAAAGTAGCTTCATTTTGCTATAATTTCTGATATTAAAATAAAAATAATTTATTGTCAGTTTACAAAAGATAAGTAGCCTAAGTACGTTTGTCTAATACAGATTATGTTTTACTATACGTATTATTTTAGTTGAATTTAAAAAATGTAATACATCTTCGTTTCTGTTTCATTTCATTGTACAAAATGTTTGTATAATATTTGTCTTAGTAAACAGAAAAGTATAGACTGGTGCATACTTATTTTTAATACCAAGCTCCGGCGACAGCGCAGATCTATCATTTTTCTGTGAAAAATCAATCACTGACAGTAATTTGGGACGTGGAGCATACATAATATTAATATGTATTATTAGAATACGGTTCTGACCAAAAATATTTAAATTAATTTAGAGAATAATAATTACACAGCCCCACGAAAAAACATTCATGTCCTCTGAACTAGACTCACATGATTATTTATGTTTTCGAGGTCGCGGAATTAGAATCCGACCGTTTCACCCCATCAGGTCTATTGGGGGTGAAACTACCCTTTCAGTAGGTAAAATCAGGTTTTCGGGAGGATGTTTCCCAGAATAACGACGGAGGAGAGGTTGGTATATAATACATTTATATGTACAAATATGAATTTATAAATATACAGTGTTGAAAAAAGGTACCCCTAAAACTTTCCCCAACATTTTCATGGAACAGGAAAAAAGGAATAGGAGGTATCCAATTAAAAAAAAAAAGTGATAAAAAGGATAACCTTTATACATGACATAGTCAGTGCGTTTTTCTACAAAATAAATTTATTTATTAAAGAAGTTAGGAAAGTAGGGATGAAAAAATGTGTATTGTACCAAATCTTTTAAGACATAGGTACATTTGGTTATTGCCCTTTAATCTACTCTATGAATAGGACTATCTTTATTTCCAGTAGAGTAATTTGCAATCGCTCAACCTAGAAATAAATAATATTGCAATAGTTACATAGTATTAAAAAGTTAACAAAGGAATAAATTTAACTTACTCTTTCTTAAAATTATAGCATGAATATTATCTATTATTTTTTCATAGTTATCTTGTTTGTCAGATAAGCATTTAAAAATTAAATGTAAAGAATAAATTAGTTGTTAACGTCTGTAGTTATTAAACTTATTAACATTTTAAATTCATCTTTCTTTGCAAATATCTTTATAAATAATAATAATAATACTTAATAATAATAATAATAATAATAATAATAATAATAATAATAATAATAATAATAATAATAATAATAATAATAATAATAATAATAATAATAATAATAATAATAATAATAATAATAATAATAATAATAATAATAATAATAATAATAAGGACCTCGAGACATTACACAGTGGGTTATATGCTGCAGCAGCAACTGTGATTGAACTCAATGGTCAGACATTATATCAGAGAACGGAGAACAAAATCACCAGGAAACAAGCGGTACCCGCTTGGAAAATGCGACTTGAAACACAAATAAGCCAGTTACGAGCACAAAGTGATATCATTGGAGAACATCTAAATGGAAACTCTAGCAGCAAGGTTGCTAAAAAGGTTAACAATATACTGAAAGCAGAGAGTATTCCTTTAGATAGTCCCGATGTAAAACGGCTGCTAACAATTGTAAGAGACAACATTAGACAAAAATGTAAGGCTAAAGGCGCCCGTCTAAGGCGATACAATAAAGCCACAAAGAGGAAGGTACAAAACCAACAGTTCACCACGAACCAAAAAACCTTCTATAGAACACTGAATCAGGAAGAAAATGACGTTACTCCAACTGACATAAATAAAGACCAATTTAATGCATTTTGGAGTAATATTTGGTCTGACGCGTCCCATTTCAATGAAGAAGCCAGCTGGCTCGAAAAAGTTGAAGCCGAGGCTGAAACTTTGCAAGAAATGCCTGAGCCGCAAGTAACATCCATAGACATAAGGGATGCCACTAAGAACTTGGCTAACTGGAAATCACCGGGACCTGACCAAATTCATAATTTCTGGCTCAAAACTTTCACCACCCTACACCCTGTTATCGCAAACTGCTTTAGCAAGGCTCTCCTAAACCCCGAGCACTTCCCAGCTCATCTTGCCAGTGGCAATACCTTCCTTTTATTTAAAAAAGGGCAGGTAAACGATCCAAAAAATTACAGACCGATCACCTGTCTGTCAGTGGTGTATAAACTTTTAACATCAGTCATGTATTCAAAAATATACACACACTGCATAAACAACAACCTGGTAGCTGATGAGCAAAAGGGCTGTATTAGGAATGCTTTGGGGTGCAATGAACAGCTTACAATCGATGCCGTTATTATAAAACAGGCAGAAGTTAAAAGGCGAAATCTAAATATGTGCTACATAGATTATAGTAAAGCATTCGATTCTGTTCCTCACGACTGGCTAAAGAAGATATTGCAAATATACAAAGTACACCCCCTAATACGCAACATGTTAAGCACCCTAATGGAGCAATGGAATACCAATCTCCATATTGGACAAGAGAAGCTTGGCAATATAAATATATCAAAAGGTATATTTCAAGGCGACTCGTTAAGCCCCCTCTGGTTCATTTTGGCCATGAACCCACTGTCCTCACTACTAAAATCAACATCCTACGGATATCGTCCCAACTTAACTGAGAACTTTAGAATAAACCACCTTCTATTTATGGACGATATCAAACTCTACGCTGAAAGCAAAACCCACCTACAGTCCCTAATTCAAATAACCAAGAAATTTAGCGATGACATCAAAATGTCGTTTGGATTAGACAAGTGCGCAATCTCGAATGTCGTACGCGGAAAGACTGAACAAAATCGTGGACTGCTTGAAGGCATAGATATACTAGATGAGGACAAAACATATAAATACTTAGGCATCTCCCAAAACCAACAAATAAACCACACAAGCCTAAAAAGGGAGTTTAAAAACAAATACAAAAGCAGACTAACAAAGCTTTTTAATACTCACCTGAATGCTGGTAACCTTACTACTGCCATCAACACCTGGGCAATACCAATACTTACCTACTCATTCGGAATCCTTAAGTATTCAGACACGGATTTGCACGAATTAGATAGGCTTACGCGCAGGCTGCTAACAAAATTCAGATTCCACCACCCACGCTCTGCACTTGAAAGAATCTACCCAAAACGAAAGGAGGGAGGAAGAGGTCTCATTAATATATATAACTTGTGCAAGTCACAAGAGACCTCTATGAGAAAATACTTCCAAGAATCGAATGGGGAAATTCTTAAAAAAGTGGTAGCAGCAGACACTGGATATACAGCCCTTAACTTAAAGCAAAACGGATTACCTAACATCATCCGCGCGCCGCCAAGTCAACAGCTTGTAACTTGGCAAGAGAAAGCTCTACACGGCAAATACCCTACTGCACTCCAAAATCCACTCATAGATAGAGAAATGTCACTGAATTGGTTAGAGAAAAGGCAGCTTCACGCTGAAACAGAAGGTTTTATAATCTCTATCCAAGACCGTATCATTCGAACTCGAAACTATGAAAAAGTCATCTTGAAAATAAATGTGGAAGATGTGTGCAGAAAATGCAATTGTCCCGGAGAAACGATAGAACATATCACGGCGGGATGTGGTGCTATGGCCCCTAATGCTTACCTGGGGAGACATAATCAGGTGGCAAAGATCATCCACAAGGAACTGGCCCATAAACTAGGGCTAAGGGAAAACCTCCCACCATACTACCAATACTCACCCGAGCCAGTCCTTGAATCCCCTGAATATCTCTTATACTGGGACAGGCCAATAATAACGGATAGAACAGTAGACCACAACCGTCCGGATATTCTTCTCATCGAAAAAACCACCAAGAAAGCTTTCATAATCGATATAGGTTGCCCACTAACACACAACCTCTCTAAAACCGAATCGGAGAAGAAGACCAAGTACTCGAATTTGGCTATAGAGATAAAAAATATATGGAAGCTAGATAAAATCGACATAATTCCGATCATAATATCGGTGGAGGGAGCTATGACGAAAAATTTCAAGCCCAACTTGGAAAAACTGGGCCTTTCAGGTTATTTATACCAACTTATTCAGAAAAGCGTCATCCTCCAAACTTGCCATAGAGTACGGAAGTTTCTAAACAGTACAGGTTAAGATGAATTTCCTCTGTACTGTAAATAACACCAGCCTTACCAACAAAAAGCTGAGAAACAGAACACTGAAAACATAATAATAATTATAATAATAATAATAATAATAATAATAATAATAATAATAATAATAATAATAATAATAATAATAATAATAATAATAATAATAATCACGGCGGGTTGTGGTGCTATGGCCCCCAACGCTTACCTGGGGAGACATAATCAGGTGGCTAAGATCATCCACAAGGAACTGGCCCATAAACTAGGGCTAAGGGAAAACCTCCCACCATACTACCAATACTCACCCGAGCCAGTCCTTGAATCCCCTGAATATCTCTTATACTGGGACAGGCCAATAATAACGGATAGAACAGTAGACTACAACCGTCCGGATATTCTTCTCATCCAAAAAACCACCAAGAAAGCTTTCATAATCGATATAGGTTGCCCACTAACACACAACCTCTCTAAAACCGAATCGGAGAAGAAGACCAAGCACTCGAATTTGGCTATAGAGATAAAAAATATATGGAAGCTGGATAAAATCGACATAATTCCGATTATAGTTAGTATCGGTGGAGGGAGCTATGACGAAAAATTTCAAACCCAACTTGGAAAAACTGGGCCTTTCAGGTTATTTATACCAACTTATTCAGAAAAGCGTCATCCTCCAAACTTGCCATATAGTACGGAAGTTTCTAAACTGTACAGGTTAAGATGAATTTCTTCTCTGTACTGTAAATAACACCAGCCTTATTAACAAAAAGCTGAGAAACAGAACACTGAAACCATAATAATCGTAATAATAATAGTAAGCATTAGCAGCAGATGATGGATATATAGTCCTTAACTTACAGCAAAACGAATTACCCAACATCATCCGCGCACCGCCAAGTCAACAGCTTGTAACTTGGCAAGAGAAAGCTCTATATGGCAAATACCCTACTGCACTTCAAAATCCACTTATGAATAGAGAGTCGTAACTGAATTGGAGAAAAAAGGCGCTACATGCTGAAACAGAAGGTTTTATAAATTCTATCTAAGACCGTGTCATTCGAACTGGAAAGTATGAAAAGGTTAACTTGAAAATAAATGTGGAAGATGTGTGCAGAAAATGCAATTGCCCCGGAGAAACGATAAAACATATTACGGCGGGGTGTGGTGTTATGGCACCCAAAGCTTACCTGGGAAGGCATAATCGGGTAGCAAAAATCATCCATAAAGACCTTGCTCATAAACTAGGTCTAAACGAAAACCTCCCACCATACATACTATCAATATGCACCTGAGCCAGTCCTTGAATCCTCTGAATACCTCTTACACTGGAACAGACCAATAATAACAGATAGAACAATAGACCACAACCGTCCGGATGTTCTTCTTATTAAAAACAATTAGACGAAAGCTTTCATAATCGATATAGGTTGCCCACTAACATACAACCTCTCTAAATTCCAATCGGAGAAGAAAACCAAGTACTCGAGTTTGCGTAAGAATTATAACTTCGAAGGTACAACAAAATAGTTGTTTTAAACAGCTATAAACGGTGTTTGAAAGAGAAGTGGCAATACCGCAAGTAGACACAACCGTAAAACCTTTACTCAAAAATTGAATTATTTTGTATCTAGTAATCTTATAATATCGTTTGTTTTATGTACTCATGTTTATGTTCCACCATCCAGTTATTTTTTTATATCTGTTTCGTATAACAAAAGTTTTAAGGTCGATTGATCTCAGTTCAAAATATGTCAAAAAATATCGCGGTGGACAGGTTAGTAAAAAGATTCATTTTATAGATACTAGATACATAGTACCTTTTATGAATTAAATCTTGTAGTACTTGTCTTGAAATGAGTGGTAAACTAGAGGTTTTTGAAATACTAAAATGCATCTGTGCACAAATATTTAGTTCGGTATTATACCTTCAATTTTTGCACCATTTCGTGCATTCGTTAGGAAAAAAATATGTATGCATACACTCTGAGATAAATGTTTTGATTTAAATTAAAAAATAACAAATTTATTCTGACAGATTTACATATTTTTGAATTCTATACTTAACCTCACTTCTGTCAAGTGTCAGAAAACGACTACAACATGTAAATTTGGTTTCTTTGTTTTGACCATTTGATGACCACTGAGATTGGTCAGTAACTAGGATGGATATGAAATGATATCATTTCAGTTATCTGAATTAGCTCCCTTTTTTATATAATCCAATCACTTTAGTGCAAAAGAAACAACAATTATCCATATGGGAGTAGAAAATATTATTTAATTGCACGGAAAAGTATGAATTACCTACTGAAATTAAAACTTTTTTCCGTGATAATTGGAGGTTACGTAAAGTTAATTTGGCAAAGTTCCACTCCTAAATTAATGTTGATGTTGATGTAAAATTTGTTCTTCTATCTACTGAAAATGTTTATATTTACCCTGCCAACAACTGGATTGCACCTTCAACATTATATTAATCCTAAATAAATACGATGCAGTGGTTAATAAAATAGTCAACTTTGCTACGGCATTTAATTAATGTCAATATTCTTTTATTACTGAGACAACAATCTAAAGTAAATTATTACGTCTGCATAAAACTCGTTTTATATTTGCATAATTAGAATAATTACCTACATTTATTTAATTACAACCAACAGTTTTGATTGATTAAAGCTTGTAAAGGAAATAAAAAAAATATATTTTTCTTTTACAACCGACCGGACAATATAAGGACTTTCTAGTTAATTTTTTACCCGGAATCTCTTAAATCACTTTAGAGGTCTTGATCAAAAAGTCATCAAATAGAGACCTGCCCTTTTTCCTTGCTTTCTATTTGAGAAAAACTATCTATAGTCTATTTCAGAAAGGTGTAGAGTAATAAAATCTCATGAGGTATGCAAAGCGACTACAGAGTGACCCAACGAATATTTAGGCCACTTTCATAATTTGGCATTGATTTCATTGTAAAATTCTTTGCTTTCATCAAGTGCAGGTAGCACCACCTGGGTTTGGGTCAATTTATGGGTTTTGTATATTATTATTAGTATTGTTATCCATCCACAAACACTGAAAATGGTGTTACAAAGACGTGCATTATGTACATAGTATTAGGTAGGTACACTTATTTTTTATTAAACATAAAAAACATACAAAATACAAAAAATACATTATACAGAAATTAAATTAATAAAAACCATAATATTCTTCGTCATCTGAGGAACTGTTATCTCCTCTTGATGTTATAATTAACGGGTCGAAGGTCCGATCGATCAGGTGGTCAAGATTCCACATTTTTTTCTCTTCTTTAATGACATGATGGACTGCTTTTCGCCAGTTCTCTGGTGTTACTTTCTTAATGGCTTGATCAAACAGTAGCTTAACGTCTTTCATTTTGAATGTCGTGTTGTGTCTTGCTACAAATCCTTTCACTTGCGCGTATATAAGTTGAATAGGATTTAGTTAGCAATGATATGGCGGTGTGCACAGCACAGTTACACTGTTTTCAGCCATATCTTCCACGGCATATTTCATAAAACGATGTTTGTGTAAATTTGCTATAGATAGTTCCTTTTTTATCAAATTAATTATCTTTTTTTTTTGGTTGGTTATCGTAAATAATTTAATGCACAAAATGTACCTGCGCCTATGGCCAACACCGAAATTGAGCCGAACTGGACGAAATTTCCCATATTTCTGAAATAGACTATACACCTATATTAAGTGAGCTTTGCCATGTTTTTGTTTTCTTTTTTATGTAGCAACGAACTCTCAAATTGATGATATAAACAAATATTATTATTTAAAATCTTTAAAATAGGCTAAGAAAGTAAATATGGAAACTGATTTAGTTTTCCAAGAAAGTAAAATTACAGTTGAAATAACTGAAACAGCTGCTGGAGCTATATATAATGTGTTGCCGCAAAAATCTAGAGATAGGCAGGGCCGCCCCTATACAATTCCATATTGGCATACCCAAATGTGTTACCATCGATGTTATTATGTTATGTTACATTACGATCGATGCATTAGTATTGCTATTAGGGTAATTATAAAAGATAGAAAGTTGGTTAAATGAGTGCAAAGTTGCATATTTTAATTCTGAATAATCCACAACAAGTGTAATTATGAAGCCACAATAGTAAATTTTAAAAACCAAAATCGCCATAGCGTGTTGTTGTTTATATAATACATACGAAGACGTATCAGACATCAGCCGTATTCCAACTCACCGCTAGTGTTTCGGCTTCATTATAACATAAAATTATTCTTATTATAGCTAAAAATCAGTACGGCGAAATATCTGATCAAAATCTCTCGAAGACCCCCGTGCTATAATTTCACTTGTCGGAGTAGTCGGACGCGACGGAGACGCATCGCATTGCTCTTCCATCTCGTTACTATGGAAACCAGAAATGTTAACATAAGTATGTGTTGCCGTAAATGTTAAAGTTTCGTTTGTATTTTGTGCGTGTTTTAACTTTAGTAATAATAAATAATAATGGATTTTGAAAATCGAGGTGAAAATGAACTACCGAACACCCCACCAGAAATACGCGCGGCAGCACAAGCAGCTGCATTGGATTTGCTTCCAAAAAAGTCTAGGAATAATTACGAAATAGCATATAAACATATTATGGATGAAATTTGTTTTATTAATACTTTACATTGCTTTTCTTAAACAAACACTAGCTAAAAAACTGAATTCATAAGACAAACACGTAGTTTACTTTTCTTACTTTCTTGATATTTCGTGATAACATTTTTCAAAAAATGAAAAAGCGAAAAAAGTTTCCCATATGAACTCATTTTTTTTTCAGGCACTGTATAAATGGATGGTTGTAGATAAAGTATAGTATTTGACTTGCGTCTAATGAACCATAATACACTCGGATGATTTACAACACTCGCCTTTGGCTCGTGCCGTAAACTTCATCCTCGTTTAATTATGGCCTACATTATACTTGCGTTAAATAATATACTTTTAATAACTCCTTTAGCAAATAATAATATAAGTCATCAGTTTTGAGAGGTCTAAAACTACTCAAAAAAAAATCGGGTCGGTGTTGAAAAAAAATAAAGTTGAAATGGGTATCTAAAAAATGAAACGTCATAAAATTAATGATTTTCTTAAAAAGTGACTTAAAACAGCGGTCCTGATTTCAACATCTCTCCAATAATCCATATTTCCAATTATCTCTAATAACTACACCACGCCATTTTCAAAAACAATGTATTCTGATCTGAAAGCTGTTTTTATCGGAAACCGGTAGTTTTTAAAATACTAAAGGGCATCAATTTTGTAAAAGTGAGGTCTTGGCAGTGTTGCCAAAATAGCAGATTTTTTAAAGCCTTTGCGGAGTGAATTAAATAATTTGCATTGGAGTAGATGTGTTGGAGGAGAGGCGACACGGTTTTTTTTGGAAGAGAAAAAGCTTTGAAGTAGAAACGATACATTTTGATCGGAGAAGTTTTGAGGAGGCAGAATTCTTGGACCCACTCTGCAGAAAATTTCATTGGTCAGTTTGGCAACACTGGATTTTAGACACATATTTTTAAATTTTCCCTATATATTTTTTTACAGAACAACTTATTATAATGGGATTTTTGACTAAATCTTGATTTTGACCCAATCGAATAGAGCAAGAAAAAATAAAATTTTCTACGAGCACAGTTTTTAATTCTTTAATTATTTACTGGGAAAATAAACCAAATGCGCATTCTAATAAAAACAAAAAACTTACCGACGTCAAAACAATTCCATGTAATAGCAACAACCGATCGATCGGTCTGTGAACGACACACTCTTATACCTGACTGAAATCTCTCGAGCCTGGTTTCCTGTTTCTACACTGTCTTTGATAAAAATATAATCGGTCACATGATTGGCAAATAAAAGAATTGCGCGGTTAATAGAGTGACGTACATCTTCTCATCTTATGTTTTTAAACTTCCAGCTTTCGCGTCGTATTTTTAATTGTTTCTAGAAGAACTCTAGAAAGAAATCTAGATTTCTACTATCTGACGAAGACACTGTGTGTCGAAACAATTGTCATAGTACAATAAAAAATAAGTGAAGATTTATACATTTTTGTATTCTTTTTAACCTAGTTTCTATAATGGATCTTCATCAAGTAACGGCTACATCTATTGAATATTTTTTGTTTAAGTCTACTAAGCCTTTATTTTTGACAATATCGAAAACTGTAATTATGAAAATTTGTTCGGTATGAAAAACTATGTCCTAAAATGCAATTACACTAAAAAATGTTTTTTTTTTATTTTTACAAATTTATCGGTAATTTAAGACAAAATTTGTAAAAATAAAAAAAAAAACATCATTTAGTGTAATTGCATATTAGGACATTTTCATACCGAACAACTTTTAATAATTACAGTTTTCGATGATGTCAAAAATAAAGTTACTTTACTATTGGGCAAAATTTATATTCATTTCTTGACAAACCTCGTATAACCCTAAAAAAATTGAACATCTGATGGTTTCATTTTAGGTTTTGGACCATACAGAACTTTTTATGAGGAATAACTTTTTTTCGTAAAGTTAATAATAAAAAGTTTCCAACTTAGTTAGACACTCTGCATACAATTATAAAAAAAAATTATTCCAGGAGCTAAGGTAAAAAATATATACGGATAATTTCATCGCTATGCATTTACGAAATAATTACAAAATATGCAGATGTCTCAGAAATTACTAGACTTAAGTAAAAAACGTGTTCCACAAAATTTAATTTAACTCTAATGCAAAACCCAAAAATATAATAAAAACGCTATATTGTATTTAAAAAATGAAAGTTGAAGCTACTTCCGATATAACCGGAAATTACAGAAACATGTTAATATTTTAGTTTAAGAGAGTATATTGATAAACTTAAACCTACAGATTTAAAAAAAAATATTTTTCCCAAAAGTTCTAATGCAAGCTCGTCGTGAATCACCCGGTATTAGGTAGGTGGATATTTGCGGGTATAGCACAATAAAAGCAATTCCTTCTTAATAAAAAAATTGTCGACGTTTCGACCTTTATTTGGTCTTTATCAAGGCTATTTCTAAAGTAAAGGAATAAGGAATATGTATCAACATAATCATTAAAACCATCTCCAGTGATCAAACCGGGAACACACATTTGAAACAGATACAGGAACAAACATTTATGTACCTATATAAACAACTTACACTAATCAAAAGATTAACAGTACTCATTGTCGTGTAGGTTGTTTATATACATAAATATTTGTTCCATGTCTGTTTTAAATGTGTGTTCCTGGTTTGATCACTGGAGATGGTTTTAATGATTATGTTGACACATATTCCTTTACTGTAGAAATAGCCTTGATAAAGACCAAATAAAGCTGGAAACATCGGCAATTATTTAATTAAGATGGAGTTGTTTTTATTGTCCTATACCCGCAAATATCTATCTACCTGAATTTGAATTAGGACGCTAATGTCAGAGCATTGGTAAAGTGTATCCTAAAGTATATCGTCTTAAATTTTGTTTTATTTAACTCAATCATCCGCGTCCCAGGTAATAAAATGGGTCCCTTCTAGATATTTTACTCTAGGCGTCAGAGGTGGACTTCAGGTAAATGTAAAAAAGTGATTATTTTTACCTAAAATTACCGTATAACACCGACCGACCCTTTTTATCTATTCCACCCCTGGGTAGCCAGGTAGGTAGTAATGATAATATTTAAACACCTAATTATGCAGTGACAATGGGTATGTTTATATAAATGATTTATTAGGGGTAAAATCGAGATGATATACTTTGGAATGAACTTTATAATAATATAATCTTTCTTGATAAATTATTTATTAGGAATATACAATGTCTTATCGGTCAAGCTATATTAGCTATTATTAGCGCTTTGTTTTTATTTGAGCAACCAAAGATGGCAAACAAACTAGTTTACAATATTTTGTTTGTGTTGATCAAATACTGGGCCATCCTGCTAACGCCGCCGTTCTCGCGCTTACATAATTCTGTCTTGCTGACCCGTTCCTTCTGCTGCTTCGGCCTTTCGAGGTTATTCCTCTCGACCATGGCGACAGCCATGCCATGAAGTTGCGGTCATTTATGCTTGTCTGTGTCCAGTCGGAGCAACACCAGGCGGCAGCTTGTCTGCCGTCTGTCGCCACCAGCCGATGACGACAAGGTGATTTACCCATTCTTCCTGTCTGCAATCTGCAAAGCAGCTTTTAATAAAGAGCAAAGAAGGCAATCTAGATCCGTTTTCTATTTTAGCTAGATCTCTCAGCTGCTAATGTACCGGGTGGTCAACTAAGAATGACTGCCGGCTATATCTCAGAAACTAGTAATCGTATAGCATCCGGGTAAATTTTTTTATAATAAAAGAAAATGCTGGAAACTATTTTAGAGTTTGTAAAATACCCGCAGGGGGGCATACCAGCTACGACCAAGATTAAAATTACGATTTTCATCGTGTTTTGACCACATATATAAACTATATTGCCAATACAAGCAACTGCACGAAGCAAGAAGATACCCATCGTGTGATTCAAAATAACCTGAATTTGGGCCCGTGGCGCTTGCGCAGTAGGAAAAAAATTAGGCAACCGACATGATATCTAACAGAACGTAAACAGAACCCAAGATCTCTTGAACAGAACCAGCTCGCGTTGTATTCTTATTCGTCGCCATCTTTTGTTGCGTTCGTGTGTGTGTGGTTATATATAATTTCCAAGTTTTGGGTGTTAATCTTTATAAAACTTTACTTTAGACATTTTTTTTGTTAGTTTGTAAGTTGTTAGTCGTTTCCATCTTTTTTTACGTTGTATTCGTTCGAATGTTCCGTGTGTGATTGTGGATATTATTTTTAAGTTTTGGGTGCGAATTTAGGTATAAAACTTTACCAGACATTTTGTTAATGTTAGCGACTTGTGTCTCAAAATGGGTAGAAAAAGTGCATGATCCTTTTTTGCACGAATTGCGGTTCAATGCCAGAAATAAGGTATTTCAGGTATGTAAACTATTGGTTACTTAGTTTTATTTGACCATAGACTGTACACACCCGAACTAACGGGCGAATTTAAATAAAAACTTGTAAAAATATTTTGAAAGTCGGACCTGTCAAATGTTTATATCAAGAGGTAAATTTCCGAGCTGCGCAAACTCAACGGACCCTGATCATCTGCCTACAGTGGTGTCATCATTGAATTATGGTATTAGCAATATAGTGTATGTATATATGTGGTTTTGACTAATTGAGCGGTATAAAAAATAGCTGTATATTAATCCTTACATATTTCCTAATACTTCTTTTCCTACACAATTTTTCCGATCTAGTAAAATAAAGTGTTGGGGGGAATTAATTTTTTTCTAAGAATACGCCACGGTTACTCCGGTTTTTCATAACCGATTTGAACAAACTTAGTCTCCTTTGGGAGAGCTTTATTTACCCTATAAACGGCGCTTTTGTTTTTTTATCCTTGAGTTTGCCATCGCCGCTAGATGGCGTTAACTGAAATTCTGGATTGTATATTATGTAAATACAGCCCTAAAAAAAATATTTCAAAACAACAGTGGAAGTCAACACAACAATCCAACCGGTAACACACAAAATACGTGTCTGATGTGCCGGTGAACGCGAAAATAATACAGACGGCATTGTCAAAATAAACCGCTTTCACAACGATAAACGCGAGTTCAACACCGCAGCGGTTGTGGGTAGCGCCATTATTTACCGCTGTGTTCTGTGACGCCGCGGTCCAACCGTCACCGCAACATCGCATTGGTCTAGGGTAGGGATTAAGAATTTTTTTAGAAAAGACTTGTCTTTTAACCAATTTAAGAACGTCAAGGAAGTTATAAATTTTTCTTCTACATTTTATCGCAAGTCATTTAAGTAATTAATATTTTTTCCTTTCTTGTTCTGCGAATATTCTTTTAGCGACTAGGTAATTGGACTTTTTAATCATTTCTTGAGGTTTTTTTTGAAGGGGGGGGGGTTAACTACCGCTATCCCCTCTTGTATACGCGCCTGGCTCCTGCGCTAGTCACGTAGGTCTGTTTGATCCTCAACTATGAAGTGTTAATCAGTTAATCAGTTTATTATTTAAAGGCCTTTTTACATTGGTTGCAATTGCAAAAAAAAATTGCCTGAAAGCTTACGCTTTGTCGACGTTTTAAACAGCTGATGCAGGTTTTAAATGGGAAAACGTGCATCAGTTGATTAAAATATCGTCGAAGCGCATGCTTCCATGCCATTTTTCTTGCAATTGCACCCAATGTAAAAAGGCCTTTGTCAATTGACTTTGGAAATTCTATACATACATTGGTCAAAGAAGACCATATAAATTATTTCAAGCAATAAATAACTTATCTGCTTCTCGTTACCTATGTTTTGTTAACATGACGGGTTCCGCCATAATTTGTATATTTTATGTACCTATATGCATAAGTTTATCATATCGTAATGATAACGCATTTTAAACTAACAATAAAAAAAATATTTTAACATCCCTATCTGATGTTTAGAAAATCTATATAATATAACTGACTTGGCGCGCCCTACTTACTAGTGCTCGATAAAAAGATGCAAAAAATAAATATTGTATTCATCGTCAAAGAATCTTAACTGTCTAGACGCCAGACAAGTTATTTTTTTGTTGTGGTATCCTTTTAAGTAAAACTGTTAAATAAATTGCTAAATTAGATAAATTAAAAATAGATTATTTAAAAAGTTACTTAACAAGAAGCTAACAATCAAATTCTCCGCATATTTTAATAGACTTTTGTTGTTCAAATGTCAGCTTCCAAATAAAAAATTAGTACCCAGGATTAAAGGAATATTTTTAATCATCTCTCAACCTTTGAATTATAGTATTATACAAGGCTCAGCGTTATACAGGGTGATTCCTAAGTTGATACTTCTTTTTTAGCTGTGCCTGTGTATAGAAGGCGTTCAAAAAACTCAAAAATAAGGTACTTACATTTATTTATTCCACTATGGATCAAATACGGTTCTGTCTAACTTGCCCGTTGAACACAGCAAGCGCCGCACTTTGAAGACACTCAGATTTTTTTAAACTTCTATAAGTATTTCTAAAGAGTGGACATTAACTTTTTAAACTTGATTGTCATTGTCTAACTTTTCCCTAAAATTTTCGACTTATCTAGAGTGTGGTAGAATAGTATATTAGGTACATAACAAGTGATGAAAGTGATACTTTTCAAACGAGGAGATATTTAGCACGAGGCGTCAGCCGAGTGCGGAAATTTTCCGAGTTTTAGAATAATCACTTTCACACGAGTAATGTACACTATTTTTCCTACGACCACAAAGAATTATTAAAAAAAAACCTTTGATTTGTGAAAAAAATATTTCAACTCTAGAGTGGAAATACAAGGCACACTATTTAATTTAAACATAATATGCCAATTTAATAGATCGAAAGGTCACAGGTTCAAATCACATCAGGAGTACTTGACTTTTTTTTATAAAAACATTAAATAAATTATAAAATTATTTTAAATTGAAATCTTCCTTCTTGAATGATTTTTTTTTATTTAATCAAGGAAAGATGCATTAAACATAAATTTAAAAAATTCACCCACCAAGGAAGATTTGAATTCAAAATAATTCTAAATTATTTAATGTTTTCATAAAAAAAAGTCAAGTGCTCCTGATGGGATTTGAACCTGTGATCTTTCGATCCGTAGGCCATGGCTCTAGTGTCTACGCTATGGCGACCCATAAACATTTCCTGCTTAAGTTTAATATATGACATTTTCTTCAGCGGGGCTTGTTTTGACTGGTAATAGATTTTCCAGTTATTCTTAACTTTTTTATAATTTCAGATGGCGTATTTTCACACTCTAATCCTGAATCACTCGACAAATACGTGATAAATAAACTAAACTGCTTTCTAAAATTTGTTCTTTTTAATAAATAGGTGTGGTTTGTCAAATTGACATCATATGCTTAAATTAAATAGTGTGCCTTGTATTTCCACTCTAGAGTTGAAATATCTTCTTTCAACACGCGTGTGATATTGGGCGCTTTCGAGCCAAGTTAACCGTGCTATTTTTCTCATTTTCATAGGTGGTCGTAGGAAAAATATTTTGTATACTTACAAACAGTTATTATAAACGGAAAAAACTAATCTACCAAGTATTTAAGTTAACACTTGTAATTTAACATTTTAATACAAGTAGTATTATCCCACATCGCATTAACATTATTATGTGTACAAGTCAACACGTTCTTGAAAATATCTGTTTACATCCCTTAATATTTCAGGTGAAACACTAGCAAAAAGGTGTAAAATTCGTAAATTTTATACCTTATAACCAAGGTAGGCTTTGAAATAAAGTAGGAATTCATTTATTTATTATAGTTTAATACGTTCTGTTATTTAAAAAAGATCAGTTGGTGGATATGATTTTGTATTCCGTAAGTGTACCCTAAATACCAAACTTATCAAATTAATTAAATAACTTGTCAAATTATAATAAACAAATGAATTCCTATTTTATTTCAAAGCCTACCTTGGTTTTAAGACAATTAACCTTTACGAATTTTACACCGTTTTGCTCGTATTTCACCTAAATCCTTAAGGGATGTAAACAGCTCTGTTTAAGAACGTGTTGACTTGTGCATAGAAAAAAATGAAATACATTTTGAATATTTACTGTTGTAGTTTAGTCTAGTCGCCTATGCTTATGAAATTTGCAATTATTTTGGAAATAATTTATATAGAAGAAGATTTTCCTTTTCATTTCGCCAGATCCATCTCTAGACGCGTTTCGTCATATCATGACTCATCAGTAGAGCTAGGATCCGACGAAAAGAAAAGGGATCTCGAAGCTACTTAAGGCAGCACTTGGTGGGAGACACCAATAAGATGTGGCACGGAGCGCCATCTGTGTCGTTGTTAGACACTCTTGAGCATACCAGCACCTCTAACAAACTTATAGAAATAAGTAAATGTTAAGAGGAAATCGCCTGTAAAGACATTCGTCACAATTACAGGAGTCCCGCTAGGCAGCGCTAACTCAAATCGGTTTATTAACCGAAAACAATGACTAGACTAAGACTAATTTATGTGCTTGTTTACAAGAAAAAAAATTATTTAATAGCCAAATTATATACTGGGTGTTCTATTTGAAAAATTTGAGAAAAATGATTTTAAAATTTGTGGTTTTTGAAACCTTTTTATGAATACCCTGTATAAAAAACATAGACACTATTAGATTCACAATATGTCTAGACCCCTTTTCATAAATCTTACCCAATGCCATGGTTCAAAAATTGAATAACATGCTTTTTTAAATTTTTTTTCCAGGACCGTAAAACTTATTGTTTTAGTTTTAAATTCATTGTTCTTACACTACTAAAGCAGAATAATTAAAAAATTGGTCAATTATAAAGGACCTTTTTAAGAACCTAAATATTTAATAAAATACTGGGTGTTCCATTTAAAAAAAAAAAATATAACTCTTTGTTATCACACTTTTTTTGGGCCACCCTGTATATGGAATAATATTTTCCTGAAATACACCCTATGATATAGTTTAAGTCAGCATATAAATGAAATTTCTAACCTAATTCGTATAGGAGCTATAGAATCCTGACGCACTATTGCAGGACCCTGTACAGGGCCGAGCCGTGCCGGGGGTGCAAGGGGTGCATGGCACCCGGGCGGCAAAATGTCTCTAAAAAAAAAATAACATCATGCAAAAAATATTTAGTCGCAAAGCGCAAAGTGCCTTTCTTTGATAGCGGCATTTCTCCGAAATATTGTTTTCTTATTATTACAACAATACCAAAATAGTGCGTTGACGTTGAGCGTTCGGGCGAATCGGGCGGCGTAAAAAAGATAATAAATAGGTAATAATAAAGAATAGCCGCTTGCCGCAAAAACGACAGAATATATCTGATACTCGATGGGAGAGTCGAATTGATGCTATCAAAACCCTTAGATTTGAATTAGAAAAAGTGTATGATGCTTTGTTTGCCCTCTATAGTGATGATTCTAGAGATAATGACACAAAAAATCTTGTAATGTCCCTAATTAATAAAATAAAATCTTTTAAATTTATATTATGTTCCTTAGTTGTCTGGTACAATATTTTGGCAAAAATAAACGTAGTAAGTAAGATAATGCAAAAGTCTAGCGTTATTTTGCCAGAAGCTGTGCGAATGTTGAAAGAAATTCAAATATTTTTAACCGAAATTAGATCTGAAAATGGTTTTATAGACATGCTTAATGAGGCCAAAAATATTGCCGAAGAATTAGACTCCGAAATTTGTTTCCTCAGTTAGTTAGACCAAGAAAAAAAAAAGATTTTTTTTGAATATGAACATGAAGATGAACCCATTCAACTTCCAGAGCTAAATTTCAAAGTAAATTTTTATTTTTTTATTCTCGATATTGCAATTTCAAAATTAGATGAAAGATTTCGAAAAACATAATGACTCTATTGGCTTTTTAAATAATTTAGGTGCAATAACTAAAAATGAAATAATGGGATATTGTAAGAACTTACAAATTAAATTAACTGATTCAGAAACAGGAAATATCGATATAAGTGCAATTGATTTTTGCAACGAAATTGATACACTGTCAATTCATATTATTGATAAAAATAATATATCGGCCAAAGAAGTATTAACATATCTCGTCATTAACGATTTAAAAGGAATATTCCCTAAGTTATTTGTAGCCTTACGAATATTTTTAACCATGCCGGTCACTGTGGCACATGGGGAGCGATCATTTTCGAAACTAAAACTTATTAAAACCTACTTAAGATCAAATATGAGCCAATCGAGGCTTACAAATTTAGCAGTAATTAGTATCGAGGAAGATATTTGTTCCAGTATAGATGTTACAGATTTAATAAAAGAATTTGTTTTAAAGAAGGCAAGAAAAGTAGATTTTAACATTTAAACCCATCTAGGAATTGGAATATATTTTTGTTATTTTTTCGTTTTGTTTTGATTTTTTCTTTTCTTTTACTACCTTAAGAATGTAAATTTTATTTTCATTACGTTTTTATATATATTTGTCAATAAATAATGTTGAAAAATGTGTTTTTATTAATTTTCCCAATCTAAAATGCAAACAGTAGGTGCGTCATACATGCACCTCAAAATCGGCATTGAACTATCCAATTACTCCTATCTCCAATAAGATCTAGACACATTTTTGCTAGATAGAGACGATTTTTACTAATGAATATTTTCCGGGGGAAGGTAGGTACTTTTCTATCCGACTAGACTAGAAATTTACCTCATATCCCGCCTCACTAATCAAATTTCTACTAGGTACGCTAATAGGGCGGCATATTTTGTTCTTGCACCCGGGCGGCGGATACCCTAGGCTCGGCCCTGACCCTGTATATAAATTGTCCCTAAACTACTATGTTATACAATCAATGAATTCGCTACTTGATGAATTTTCATTTTAACTTAATCAAAATAAAACATTACAACTGGTATCAGTTGTAAAACAGAACCCGACTAAACCATAGTATTAAAACCATTGAATATTCAATGATTAAAACACGTGTTGTACTATGTAATAAAAAGTGACTTCGTAGTGTTTTATTTTGAGATGACTTTGTTATTTTTTAAATGGTAATATGGGTTATGTGATATATATTTTACAATTTGATACACAGGGTACATGGTAACTTTAATTGCCCACTATTATTGGTATATAGGTACCATTTTTAAAGCCTTTTGAAGATTCAGTAACTGCATCGCCGTTTTGTTTTTGATTTATGAGATACAGATTGCTTTGGTAAAAACGTCTAAAATTGATTTCTCTAATAACTCCGGAGGTGTTAACTTTCAATAAAAATGTCTTTTTTTATCTCGATAAAAGGGCGCTCTCAGATTTTTAAATTTTTTTATATAGTAATGTTACTGTAATGTACTTGTTTTTTTTTTAACAATTTCAACATTTTTAAAGTTTATAGGGTTTGATGATGGCAGCAGTTTAAAGCGAAACATGTAACAGAAATAAACAGACAGAAAAATATGTAGTTGACTTCGAAAATTCTTGTCTTGTTCTTAAAAATATACAGGGTGATTCCTAAGTTGATACTTCTTTTTCAGCTGTGTATAGAAGGCATTAAAATAAACAACATTTTCAAATACCTTCTTTCAAAAAACTTAAAAATAGGCGAGATATAGAAGTCAAAAATCTAAGTGCGGGTCTGGTCATCAAAACGTAGCCTGCTATACTTTATGTTGTTTATCTTATTAGTCATGTAATTTACGGGTCGGTGGTCAGTTATTTGCCAATTCGCCGCGGTGTGTTTTTCTGAAGCAAGTTAATTTTAAATTGATGACACGTGAAAATGGTAAAATTTGAAAACACTGAACTGGTAGATATGGTGTTAATTTACGGCGCGTGACGTCAAAGTGCAGCTGCTGCTTCGAGATTATACGCAGAACGCTTTCCCTTGCGGGCTCATCCTACACCTAGAAGTTTTCTTAATGTTAATCAACGGGCAAGTTAGGCAGGACCGTTTTTGATCCATAGTGTAATAAATGAATGTAAGTATCTTATTTTTAGTTTAAAACAATATATATTTGAAAATGTTGTTTATTTTAATGCCTTCTATACACAGCTAAAAAAGAAGTATCAACTTAGAAATCACCCTGTATAAGATTTTACCTTGAGTGAAGTACTTTTAGTAAAGTATTTTATTGTGACTTTCGATTTTTCTTCTTTTTGACGTTTTATTTTACCAGAATATAATTGAAAAAAAATTACCGCTTTGTAAAAACCAATGTTAAGGGAACAAAAAACTACACTTGGTAACGTATCATTGGCAAAATAAATCACGATGGTTAACAAATTGCTAGTCATTAATCATATATTATAATAATTAATATCTTTTATTGTTTTGAATTGTAGACACTTGCTTAATGCAGCCCAAATAAGCAATTTAAAACATAATCATCGACCAGCAATCTTAACCGTCTAGACATTTTATTTTTTGTGGTGGGCTGATACCTGTTCCTGTTATATTAAAAAACAAATACGTTTTAAATGATTTGCCGAATTAGAGAGACTCACAATAAATAGATTATTTCCCCAAACTGAGTAATGAAAACTAATGAAGGGATTAAAACACACGCCATTGGCGTAGCCAGAATTTTATTTCGGGGGGGGGGGCAAATTGGTAGGGAAATCGATGAGGCAGCGCCGAAGGCGGACATTTTTTTGGGTGCCACGCCCAAAAAACCCTTTTTTTGGACAATCAAAAAAATTTCAAAATAAAAATACATACATTTAAAGAAACTTGTAGTGAGTTATACAATATACTAATATAGGTAATATAAAACCGATAATATATACTTGTTAAACAAAAAATTCTTCATGAAATAAGCATAATTGAGCAAAAAAATACTAAAAATAAGGTATATTTTTTATTTATTGAAAAAACAAAAATTAACCATAAACTTAAAGCACAACATATTCTTTGCCAATATTTAAACCGTGATTCGTCGCCTTTTTTGACAAAATATATATTGATTATTTCATATATCAATATAGATTTTTTTATGAATACTTATTAAAGCTGAATGGTTTCTCAGATATGTTTTTAATCTTTTTAAAGTGGAAAAACATCTTTCTGCTGAAGCTTTAGTTAGTGGAAGGATGATTTGTTATTTTATTTGGCGCGTTATTGATAGCGTTGCCGTCAAAGATTTTTTATGTTGCCTAATTATAGTTTATATCTTCTTTTTTTTGGTTTTTGCCCCCCCCTGGCTACGCCACTGGCGTCGGGTGTAATTCTTTTTATCAATAAAAATGTGGTATCTTGTAGGTGCGAGAAAGGTATTTTCATGCCAAAAAAAAAATTCGGAGAAAAATATAAGCGAATGATAATTCTAAAAAAATTACTTAAGTTCATTAAAATATTATAAAAAATATTGAGATTTTTTTTATATAAAAATAACTTTCTTACATTCTCCAATATCTGTCCAAATTTAAAATTTTTAAAAACCCATTAATAAACATGGACAGGATTCGCTTCAAGAGAACGTAATGTTTTTAATTTTTTTTTCCGAGTGTCCGTCCGTGCGCCTGATACACTTAGGCCAGGTTTAGCCCATTGTGGTCACCCTGTTTGGTTGTTACACCCACTACGTGATCGCAGTTCGTTGCACTAGTTTGTGTAGGTCAACTGGGGAGAGGGTAAAGATATCCTCTGGTTCCAGTTTTGATTGCCCGAGTATTTGTTGCCTCTTCCTATCTAGTGACTCGCAATGGCAAACTATGTGCTGTTCAGTTTCCCTGTCTTGTCCGCATATTCTGTAGTCAAGGTCCCCATTGTTGCATTCTGTGCAAATGGTTCTTGACAGTCATGTGTCCTGTCAGAATTCGTGTAATGGTTCTCAGCTATTTCCTATTCATGCTTTTATGTTTTTAATATGTGGGGCGAGTCAAAGATACAGTCAAGTTTTATCCCTTTTATCTTAAGAATTAGATAAAAATTTGAAATAAAGAAATTATAGAGACCATTGAGGTACACATTTTAAAATTATGCTGGCGTATATACGAGGTGGCTAAAAAAAAAGTTGCGAACTTTGGTTTTTTAAAATGGAATACCCCATATATTATTATATATTATATTATTTTCTGATTCCGATTACGAGTTTTTATAACAATAAAGCACACATTTCAAAATGACAACTTTATTTGACAGTCATCTTTTACCTTGACTGGTGCCCGCAAATACGGGGCCATAAAAAAGAGAAATAGTTAAAAAGAAATCGGCGATAACCCGTAAACGGGCTCATCAAAAATATCTAAAGTTATTCTTTTGAATGTGGGTTTTAGTGCTCTTTAATAAACCTAAATAGAATTTTTCTCTAAAATAATTAGGGAAGCCAATAATTGACCCCATTTAAAATTACATGGGATTTCCTATGTCCCGCTCGACGATGCAACACCCGGTATAAAAGGTTATAGCAATTTTAAGGAGCAGTAAATTGATAATCATATAAAATAAAAATATACAGGGTATTCCATTTAAAATAAGAAAGTTTTTAATGTTTAAAGTTTTTTACAATGAGCCCTTAATTGTGACCTACCTGTACATTTTATACCAAGTTAAATTATTTTTTGAGATTTGTTGATTCTTTAACTAAGTACCTATACAATAACAAAAAAAAATTTAGTCCAAGAGCTAAGGTAAAAAATATTTACGGATAATTTCATCGCTATGCATTTACGATATATTTACAAAATATGCAGATATCTCAAAAATTAATAGACTTAGGTAAAAAACGTGCTCCATAAAATTTAATTAAAATTTAATGCAAAAACCAAATATATAATAAAAAATGCTATATTGTATTTAAAAAATGAAAGTAGAAGCTACTTCCGGTATAACCGGAAGTGACAGAAACATGTTAATATTTTAGTTTAAGAGTGCATATCGATAAACTTAAACTTAGAGATTTTCAAAAAAATATTTTTAGTAGTTTCCTCAAAAGTTCTAATGCAAGCTAGTCGTCAATCACCCGGTATAATAGAAGTAGCAAGTTTAACTGTGACATAAATGACATTCGCAGGTATAATTTACTCACAATGCAAGGTGCCTGATTAGTTAATTAAAAATTAACCACCACTATGATTGTGAGCAAATCATGCCTGTCGATGCCAGTACCATAGGCATTAACTTGGTATAAGTAAAAACGTAGCCGATGTAATGAAAACGCACTTCTTTTCAATAAAGTTACCTTAACAGCTCTATCATTTCTTAATGGCTGTCTAAATTGTATTTTAAGTAGCAAATGCATCTTTATTTTAATACATTAAGAACTATAATAATTGTATTGATTTATGAATGCTGTAAAATAATTATACTCAATCAACTGTTGGTTGTACCTACAGCATCAGCAGTCAGATTAGGATGTCTCGTTATGTAATTTTCATGTTGGTGTTATATTCACACAGTTACTAATACACCTTATGCAGTATTTATGTTTTATTTCTATTTTGCATAGAAACACATTTCTGATAAATTTTATGACATAATGAATATGGTAAATAAAAATTTTGCGGCGACACCTTATTACGTGAAGCGAATACAATAACTCCACATGTTACAGTTGAAGCCATTGCCCCTGGATATTATTTATTCATTGGTATGCAATAAAATATATCTAAAAAATGAAATAATACATCTAAATTTTTCTCTGAAGCCTACAACCCTGTATTAGAGAGTGGAGAATACCAAAAAAATGTGGATGGTTCTTCACAATCCCCAACCACCCCCTTAAATGAAACAAATCAGCCCTTTTTGTATTCTTTTGGCAATGAAAAAGGTTAAATTGAAAGGTTTTAAGGCAAGAAGTAAAATATGCAATAAGGTAATCTCAAGCCTATATTATGGGAATATTAAGGGTACTTGGTGGCCCTGGCAAAAGAAAACAAAGTAACACTGCCGTGGGTACCAGTATACGGTTAGAAAATCACATTCATTGGTCAAGAATTGGCATTCGGAGTGCGATACATGCAGAGATTGACTCGTCGATGGATCAGGAGTGAACACATAACTTACCGAAATTATAAACAAATTACACCGCAGCAAATATTTGAGACTCAGATCCGACATATTTTCTCTTTCTTAATTCTATGAAAGCGGTAATTTTATCTGTCTAAATGCATTTTTACATTGCGTGCAATTTAAAGTAAAATTGCCTGAAAACATGAGCTTTGATAACAATTTTTCTCATTTAAAACTATACCATTTACTTGCACGATTACATGTTTTCGTCAAATAAACTCGAAAGGAAGTAGGAGTAGAAATTGACAAACTTTAAGTCGGGTAATTAACATCTACATTATAGATTGACCCTGCAAAAATAATAGATAAAATGCTTTTGTTTTATTCAAAAGTAAAGATTTAAACATTTTAGCCATTTTTTGACCAATTCAAACTATTTCCGATTTAACCGGAACTGAAGTCAACTTTTACATTTTAAATTGAAACCATTATTCGATGCTCTAATTTTGCTATAGAAAAACCTCTTCAACTATTTTCTGATATTTTCAACCACAAAATATCTTAAAACTTTTATTATACACAACAGATATAGAAAAATAACTGGTAAATCTTTCTGAAATGGTGGAAATTTAAGAGTACATGAAACTAGATAAAAGGCATGAAATTATATGATTTCCAGGAGAAAATTAATTCCAATTATTAAGGTTATATTATTTTGTTTTGTTAATTTTGTGGCTTGTATCACTGCAGTATCGTCAGTTCTCTTTTATCGTTTACAGTGTTGCTAGTGTGAGGTCTTTTGCGTTTTTCTCCTCAGGCACACCGTTTTTAAGTAAAATAATTAAATTAAATTAGCTTCATGCATGCCTATTAAGTGAAGGTGGTCATTTCCACCAATTTTTTTAAAACAAAATTTTGCATTATCAATGTTAATAATAATAGTAGAGCTAATTTAATTTAATTATTTTAATTAAGAACGGTGTGCCTGAGGAGAAAAACGCAAGAGAAAATTTTTATGCAGAATTGACCAGGCTAATCAAAAATAATATCCACATGGAAAAATATCAGTGGCGTACCACTTTTTTTCTAAAAAATATATAATCGCTTATAGTTTTAAAACTTATTCTATTGGCGATAGCGCTGAAACGAACGGATATATCGAGCTGCGGTTTTGATATTTTTTCTAGCAAATTTCATCTACTTTTCGATTATGGTATCATAATTATACCGTATGATTTATTTTTTCGGAGTAAAATCAAAAAATGTTTTATTATTGCAAATTGCGCCTTCTAGCATTTTTTTTAGAACTATTATGGACAACTAAATACGATTGGTAAAAGTGCATATATTTCTCTTCCAAACAGTCTTTAGTTTGCTGAAATCGGATAAGTCGTTTAAAAGTTACAGAGATTTAACTGATTACACTTTCAACACCCTCCTCCCCCCTCTCTTAATAAAGTCGGTACGCCAATGAGCATAAGACCAAAATGATGCATAATTGTTCAAGCTTTTTAATGGTGTTATCAAAGATATACCTTAATGTGGAATTTTCGGAGATATGTAAAATTTTAAAATTTACTTTTCAATTTCCAGCATTTTCTCTTGGGCACCTTTGTTATAAAAAAATGTACCCGGATGCTGTACGATTACTAGTTTCTGAGATATGGCCGACGGTCATTCTTAGTTGACCACCCGGTACATGTACAATTCGAGTGGATTGTCTGTTGTACAATAGTACAAGTACAACAAGAGTAGATATGATGTCCATATCGCACGAGAAAGTAAATTGAGCACTACGCCGTAGGCGGAGTGCTCAAACTTCCGAGCGCAATATGGACAATCCACTCGAGTTGTACAGTATATTTTTTCTAAGACTGAACTTCCGAACTTCATACTAAAAATTTTAAAAAAATGTATTTAAATTAGGAAGTATAAGTTGTCTTTTTAGTTGGTCATGAACTTGTGAGAAATGACTATTAAAAAAAAACTTCATTTCGTTGGCAAATCTATGGACCAAATTACACTGTAACATATTTGTAGATTTGGTTTATTTCTCACATTCGGCCTTTTGCAGAATAACATACAAAGAAATATTTAATATTAATAAAAATAAACAATTTTTTTTCTAAACTATAGCCTCTACCTGCTTGCGCTGCAGCATACCCGAACAAAACCTTTTTTTTCTGTGCAAAATAAAACGAAAAAATATAATTTTCAAAATCTTACTTGGTTTTTTTGTAAATAGGTTTTAAAAAACCGCAATTTAACATGGACAATTTTAGCACGTTCGGATCCATTTAAGGGAGATTTACCAGTTAAAAACTAAAAAAGCAAGTATACAAACGTTAATTTTATGCATTAAATATTGTGGTAATTGTGTAGAAACGAGTAGAAAACTGGAGATTTTTGAAAAGAGAAAGGGTATTTGTGCACAAATCTTTAGTTCGGTCAGAAAAAACTTAAGATTAACTGGGTAAAAATATATTATATTTTTAATTTTCGCACCATTTCGTGCACTCTTTGGAAAAGATCGGTGTATGGATAGACTGTGAGAAAAATATTTTGATTCAAATATAAAAAATAACAAATTTAATCTGACAGATTTTCATCTTTTTGAAGAGTATTCTTAACCTCACTTTTTTAAAGTGTGAGAAAACGACTTGTAAAATTTCCAACGTTTAAATTTTTTTTTGTAATGTACCACTGTGATTGGTCAGTTTCATATCCTAACTAGGATGGATATGAAAGTATATCCATTCAGTTCACCGGAACAGCCCACTTATCCAATTACTTTGGTGTAAAGCAGGGGTTTCCAAACTTATTTTGTCTACTGCCCACTTTGAGAATAAATTATTTTTTAGCGCCCCCATTTTTCACCTAAGTACTTAAAAACCACTATAACTTCAAATTAAATTAATTAATTATTGTGAGCTATATTAGCGGAGATTAAACATTCATTCTAAACGAGACTTTTACTATAACCCGCAAGAGTTAACTTGAGACCTTAGCGTAGTAGGTAGTACACAACGGCGTTCAGATCTCAAGTTAACTCTTACGGGCTACACCTGCCAATGAGAATGATTATTGAAACGCAACTTTATAGTATTCAGGCAGAGTATCTTTTATTCAAAATAAAACAAACATAATCGATTCTTATATAAAAATTAATGTGAAGGATGAATCTGATGCTGTTTAATAAGTTTGTTGATATCAGGTTCCAATTTACTCAAGAACAGTCGCATTGATACAGGAATGCACAAATCGGGTTATTTAAAAAAAAACTTGTTAAAACATGATTGCGTGCGGTCTATTATCTACGAAAATTACCTTTCTAGGAATACTAATAACTATTAAAATGCGAAAGTGTGTCTGTTGCCTTTTTATTTGTTTGTTTGTATCTACTTTCATTTCGAAACGGAGCGACCGATTGACATGATTTTTATTTTATTTATTCAATAAAACAGGACAGATATATAAACTACGCGGAGAGAAATATCGAACCTAGTTTGAGCAATCTCTTAATTAATATTAGTTGATGTTCACAAGTTGTAGTCGAGAGCTCAGTTGGTGTCTAAGAGTCCTCCTAGCTAGATGAAATTACAAATCGCCCCCCAAGCCTCTATACAACCCCCCTTTTTTTTCTGGGTCTCTTACCGCCCCCCTTTAGGCCTGCAGCGCCCACAAGGGGGCGTTATCGCCCACTTTGGGAAACACTGGTGTAAAGGAAACAACAAATATCCATGTGGGAGTAGAAAAACTACTATTTCGTGATATGGAGACCTTATGGGTGATAATATCTAAAAAAAACTACTTTTTTCTGGGAGAAAAGTAAAAATATGACCAAATTACCAATAATACCTTATTCAAATAATAACACAGGCGGGGTTCAATAGTAACAAAAACAAAGTAATAATAAGGTACGCCATTGATATATCGCGGTTAACTTCGTGCAGAGTGCTTTTTGCAATCAAAATACAGCACAGTCTGCAAAAAAAGATAATATTTGATTGGGCAGATGATGATCACTTATGTATGAGATATTTTCTTCGAACAATATAACATTGATGTTGCCTGGCAGTTCTGCAGAAACTATAAAACGTACCACCTGCCTCCAGATTTAAGTTTTTTGTTGCAATTAAGACAAATTTTATTATAAATTATTGTTATTGTTCACTTGGTTTAATAATTTTGTATTTTCTATTGGATGCAACAACAGTAGCGTGTCGTGGATTCACAGGGCCGTGTTAATTCGTTATTTTTCGAACTGGGGGGGGGGGGGGGGGGCGAAAGATGATATAAATATAAATTTTCGGTATGTAATGAGCGTTGTACAACCAGTGTTACCAATAAGCGAATTACACGATTCGCGTGTATTTTCGTTGTCTTGCTTGTATTTTTCGAGCACCCACAAAAAGCATGAATATAAAATTCAGTTTAAGGTTGAGCATCGAGTAAAAGCTGAGTCACTAGCAAATAAAATAAGTTTCAGTTTCTATGTTCACTGTTAGTGTGGAGTAAAATTTTAATTGAAATTGACAAGGTTAGTAAATATTTAGATAATCCGTCTCTTGCTTAGAAGCCCTAAATAATTTCTCCGCTCTCCTTCCACCGCCTTTAGGGTACGATTTTCCGAAACGTTGGGTAGATTTCTCACACCTACATAAATACCACCATTTTATTGGTAAAAACAGAAATTTAAAATCTTGCGCCATAGGCAGAGTCCTCAAAGTTCGGAGCGCAATATTGAAAATCCAGCACAGAGCACAGTATATTCTTTCTACGGCTCAACTTTCAATTTTGATACAGTAAAATCTCGGTAACGAAACACAAAAAATTCTAAGGAGTTCATATTAACGGAACGTTTATATTAGCGAAGTTTATAAAAAATACATATAAATACATTTGTAACAACTATCATTGCACTTAGCATACTACATAGTGTGTATTGATACAATAACGTAACCTAAGATACTTAACTAATATTTTATAGGAAGATGTTTCTGCTTTTTCTCTTAATTGAGCAAACTGAAGAAAGACATTTTAATTTTCCATTTACATTGACCACTCTGTAGTATGAACAGTGTTATTCATACTACAGAGTGGTCAATGTAAAAAATATTATGTTCATATTACTGAGTCGTTCATAAGAGTGCATATCATATTTATATTATCGCGATTGTACTGTACTAAAAATTTTAAAAAATTATTTCAATTAGGTATCATAACTTGTCTTTTAATTTGGCCGTGAACTTGTGAGAAAATAATAAAAAACAATAAAAAAATTCGTTTCGATGGCAAATCCATCGACCAAATTACACTAATATATTTATCGCTTTGGGTCATTTCTTATATTTACACAAAATCACTATGAATAAGTATATCTATCTTTCTCACCTTCGGCATTTTTCAGAATAACAGACAAAAGGCGGTATATTTATTATTAAAAATGAACAATTTATTTTTCTCAACATTAGCTAGTTTGATTAAATGGTTCTGCTGAAATGCACAAAATAAAAAAGGGTTGTTCCAGTTTATTTCTGCTTGCGTAAGAATTATAACTCCGAAAGTACAAAATAGCTGTAGAAATCGTTTTAAACAGTTAAAAATGACTTTTATGCATTAATATGAAATTTTAACGTCGTTCCTTATGGTAAAGTTTTTAAAATAAATGCCAATTTACAAACTAGCAACACTGTTAACGTGGAGAGAGAAGTGGCAATACTATAAAAATACCATAACCTTAAAACCTTTAGTAAAAAATGGAATTCATTTTTAATCTTATAATTTCGTCTGTTTTATTTGGTTTTATGTACTCATCTTCATGTTCCAACATTTAAGGAAGATTTACCAGTTATTTTTCTATATCTGTTTCGTATAAAAAACGTTTTAAGGTCGATTGGGGTTGGATCCCCGTTCAAAATATATCAGAAAATATCGCGGTGGACAAATATTTGCATGGAAAAAAAACAACGAAGGTTAGTCAAAAACTTTCATTCGGTAGATAGTACATTTTATGCATTAAATCTTGTAGTAATTGTCTAAAAATTAGTGGAAAACGGGAGATTTTTGAAATACGAAAGTGCATCTGTGCACAAAATAATAGTTCGGTATTAAACCTTCAGTTTTCGAACCATTTCGTGCACTCTTTAGGAAAAAATTGTAATGCATAGACTCTGGGATAAATGTCTTGATTTAAATTAAAAACAAACACCTTTTATGTGACAGATTTACATATTTTTGAAGTATATTCTTAACCTCACTTCTGTCAAGTGTCAGAAAACGACTTGTAAAATTTACAATGTAAATTTTTTTTCTTTGTAATTGACCACTGTGGCACTGTGATTGTTCAGTTTCATATCCTAACTAGGATGGATATGAAATCATATCCGTCAAGTTAACCGGAATAACCCATTTATCCAATCAGTTTAATGAAAAGGAAACCTCAAATATTTACGTGGGAGTTGAAAATAATAGTTTGTACAACAAGAGTGGATATAAACAATCCACTAGAGTTGAACAGTATAGTTTTTCTACGACCTTATGCTAAAAAATGTAAAAAAAAGTTTGTAGGTTGCCGGGCTCGAACTCACGACCATTGGATCCATAGTAAAGCGCTCTAACGTCTTGACTATTGAAGCGTTTAGTTAATTATCGTAAAACCAACTGAATAATGACGCTACATGAAATTAATTTTCTATGCACATTCAGCAGGTTGCATTATGGATAAATCTATTATAAATGCGTATAGATTTTGTTATATTGAACAAATTAATAACATATTGCACCATATACATTTAAATTATATAATTTAGTGTCTTGAAAAAAAAGGCGGAGCCTCAGTAAAAATAATACTGTGATTGGTCAGTACTTTTAAGAACAACAATGGCTTCTCTGTAATTGACCACTGTGATTGGTCAGTTTCATCTAGGATTGTTATAAAATTTTGGCGCACAGTTAACTGGAATAGCCTACTTTACCCGCCACTTAAGTGTAAAGGAAACAAATTTCCATATGGGAGTAATATTAATAAGTAATATTTATTTATGTATAATACTTAAATCATTGCGACGCAGACGTGCACCTGTTAGTGATTCGTGAATATTAATTAGGCTAATAAAATTATAAAATTAACAAAGCTCAAATTAAAAATTAGCATATTCACGTGCAATTGCATCGAAACTGTATTACAATAATAATTACCATTGTTACTTAATTCAGATTTATTTAATATGACACAGGTGTGTTACAAGGTCATCTCTACTCTACCACTATTCCGTCATAGTGGTACTTAATGTCATATTACGTAGGTACCTATTGTGCAAATTGCAATTTATGGAAGGTGAGTGTGTTTTATTTAGTTTCCTGGAAAATCGATCAACAAACAGTTTTGCAATACATTATAATAAAATCACCATTATATTTATATTTACTTTTGTCTGTATATTGTTAGGTAACAAAGGCAAGTATTACAGCATTGTCAGACAAAAATGCACAAAAAAAATGTCTTAAGCACTGTCTATTTCTAATTATAGAGGGCCCCAGGGGCCGTTACGCAATCAGGGGGCTCCCACAACGTTATTGTTCCTTTACAAGTTATGCAACTCAATAAAGTACTATGTCTTTGTCCTGTATGTACTATTTGAAAAAGTATAGTATCGCTCAGAGCCGAACGCGGAGCTACTCTAAAAGTGAGGCCAAATTTTACAATATATACTAACTATATTTTTTACGCCATATAATCAGGATTTTTTTTGCTACATATAAGCTATATTTTCATAGGTAAGTCATATTTCTATACGGATATTGTGAATTTGATACTTTTATGAAAATATTTTTTGGAGTGAGACTACCAAGAGATGGCTATATAAAACCCAAGAACATTCATACCATAAACATAGACTTTAGTAAAAAACCTTCGTATGATATGGTATGAACACCTACCCTGTAAGGACGAGAACAATAGAGTTCGAAACCGGTCTGTAGGTGGTGCTACCAATAGTAAAGTTCTTCTTCGGGTGGTTAAAAATTCATTTTTCATGCATTCATGCAAGGTGTATTTATGAGTACAAATTAATCTGAATAAAACTAAAATAAAGCATCCAATTACAAGGTTAATTATGACATTTTACATGTTTCAATATTTTACTACTTAATAGGTAGGTACTATTATATTGTTAGAACTTTAGGATTTAAGAAGATGTTCAAACATTCCTCCATTGACTGCTAGACAATAACCGAGGCCATCATAAAATTATCTTCTTACATTCGCTAGTTGGTAAACTGAAATTCTATTGCATTCGGCAGAAATACCATGTTTTAACTCGTCTAGATTTGGGTATTTTTTATCTTTGTATATCCTGTTTTTTAAATGGCCCCAGAGAAAGAAATCATTTGGCGATAAATTAGGAGACCTGGCTGGCCAATTTACTGTATGATTTAAGCCAATAACATTTCCATTAAAAGCACGGTTTAAATATTCCCGGACAGCCAGGGTACTATGTGCCGGGCAGCCATCCATTTGGTACCAAACTTCCTGATTTTCCCTGGCGGCATCATGTAAAGTAAGTAAAATATGATCTTCAAGTAGTTCCAAAAAATATTCTGCATTTAAATTTCGTGTAAGAAATAATGGCCCGATAATATTTTCTCCGAAAATCCCAGCCCAAACATTAACTTTTTGTGGATATTGCGTCCTTGTTTCGACAAACCTGTGTTGGTTTTCTTTGCTCCAATATCGATAATTTTGAACATTGGGTTCATTGTTTAAGGTAAATGTGCATTCGTCAGTGAAACAAATGTTTTTAAAAAATTCCCTATCCATGTTTGCTCTTTCAATCATACCAAAACAAAACTCCTGTCGTCGTATTTCGTCCCTATCTCTTAGCTCTTGGTGCTTTTCATATTTGTATAAATAATATTTATGTCGTTTCTAAGCTCGTAACGCTGTGGTGTGATCTAATCCTATGTCATCCTCAAGTTTCCTTATGCTGATCTTCCCATCATTTTCTTCCACGCACAATAAAACTTGCAACTCCCTATCATTTCTTGCATCTCTTCTTTGTCCCTGCCTTTGCAAGTCCCTATCATTTCTTGCATCTCTTCTTTGTTCCTGCCTTTCTTCACATCTGCAGTTATTTATTACAGTGCTTTTTGTCTCAAATTTCTTGATAGTCCTTTCGACTGTAGATTTTGCAGGTATCGGTCTATTCGGATACAAAGCAGCAAACATGTCTGACACATTTTAATAACTATTTCCTTGATAATACCATTTAATCATCAATATTTTTTCTTCAGAAGTGTAATTCATGGCTAATATTTTCGATGTACGAGTTTTTATAACAATAAAGCACACATTTCAAAATGACAACTTTATTTGACAGTCATCTTTTACCTTGACTGGTGTCCGCAAATACGGGCCATAAAAAGGAGAAATAGTTAAAAAGAAATCGGCGATAACCCGTAAACGGGCTCATCAAAAATATCTAAAGTTATTCTTTTGAATGTGGGTTTTAGTGCTCTTTAATAAACCTAAATAGAATTTTTCTCTAAAATAATTAGGGAAGCCAATAATTGACCCCATTTAAAATTACATGGGATTTCCTATGTCCCGCTCGACGATGCAACACCCGGTATATTCGAAGTGTCAGAATTTAATTTTTTGTCAAGGCAAAAAAGGTATAATTTTAAGACAAAGTAATGTGTTAATGGTGACATTTTTTACTTAAAAATAAAGTTCATCACAAATTTCATTAACTAAATTTAAGTGGCTTTGGAATCTTCTCGTTTTAAGGGCAAATAAATAAGAGGACTGAACACTGTGTAAATAGTATATGCTTAGAAAAGAAATAAAATATTTAAACACAATTTTAATTAATTTTATGTACCTACCTCCCAACCTCAGAATTTATTGGATATTTTTGAAGTCTTCCAAATAGCTTTACGTTCGATGTTTCTTTATAAAGAATATCTTCAATCAATAAAAAATATGTTGCAGATAGGTAAGCTGAGGATATTTTTAATGTTTGAATGTTCTTTGCACAAACTACAAAATGCATTTGTTTTAAAATCCAATTTTGTACTATGCACTTTATTTCTTTTGGAAACTTTTTCAAAAGAGTTTAAAACTCGATCTAATTTACGCGATGAAAAACTAACAAAATTTTATTCTTATTGAAGGATCACTGTTTTTTACTCATAATTAAAATGTTAAACTTTCCTAGGTGGGAAATTTTCTTACCGAATCTCCTTCTAGTTTGCATTATAATCTGGAGACTATTTTTTTTAAGTTCAAAACAAACTTTTTGGAACAGAACATTGTTTTTTTAGAAGCAAGCTTTTTTTTAAAGTCACATTGGATATGAGAAAGAGTATGTTTACCTCTCCTAGCCCCTCCCTCAAAAAAATATGCTGGCTACGCCATTGCAAAACCTCTATATATTATCATAACTTAAAGTTTTTTTCAATTCAAAAATCTTTATTCAACCCTACATAAATAACTTAGATGTATAATTATGTAGTTAATACCGGGTGTTTCAGGAGGAACGCTCACCCCCATAACCTTTTTATTGTTTAAATCACAGAATTAAAAAAATGTTGGAGGTGAGCGTTTCTCCTGAAACACCCGGTGTATACATATGTAAATTAATTTATTCTTTCAGTTTAAAAACAGTTTATTCAAATGAAACATTATTTTTTAATTCAATTTTCTTTAGTCTGAGTACTAATTATGGTAAACTCATGCAGTCAATCTCATAATTGCACTGCACTGAAGTCTGGAAAAATGGGTTTGAATGAGACCTTACACATTTTTTATTTAGCACAGTGGCGTATCTAGAAAATAATTGTAGGTCGAGCAGCCGATTTTTTTATAGTTTTTATACGTACGAGGAATAGAATTCAAGAAAAGAAAAATGCCCAGCAGCAGGCACGTAGCCAGGGGGGGCCCAGCCACTCCCCCACCCCCCCGAAACCATACTTATACAGCACCTCAATTATTACCGGGTTTGTTTTTGTGCTTTTTTTTAGGATTTTGTGTTGTTTTTTATTTTTCCCACTTGAAAACCAAGCACCATGATTCAAAAGAGGGCGTGCCCCCCCCCCCCCCCCCCCCCCCCCCGAACGCGAAAATATATAGGTATACAGTGGCGTAGTCAGAAAATATGCTGGGGGGGGGGGGCTTAGTGGGCGTAAGTAGGAAATTTTGAGGGACAGTCAGAACTACATTTATTTTATGATGTTGTATAGTGAAGAAGGCGGAAAAGCGCGAAAAAGTTTTCGTGGCCACGCCCAAAGTTCGTTTAAAATTCACCTAACTACTATCAAACTTCGAAAATTAAATTACCTCTTCCGCTCTGCATGGTCGGATTAAATTTGTTTTTGTAAATGTTTTTTTTTACTTTTTTCTTGATATTCCTAGCTGGCTCTTTAATAAAAAAAAAAAAACATTTTTTATATTTGTGGAAAATATGAATATATTGGTGTCAATCAAAAATTTTAACATAATACATATGTATAAATGACTCTAACAAGCGTTTTCGGGCTCGGATTTTCATGATTAAAAATAAAGTAAATATCGCTTACCACGCCAAAATTGATGATTTTTTCAGAAATCCTGTATTTTAAGAGCGTAGATCTGAGAACAGTTTTTGGTGCAAATGCTTAGGTTTTGAAATACTCCTTCTTAAATGCCGTTTTGTATATTCATAATAAAGCGCATTGTCGTTTCTTCCCGAACTATTTTTTATATTATAAATTATCACACTTCTCCCGTAAATAATGTTTCAATTAAAATGTTTACTTTAATTTTTCTCATTAAAAATAAATACCTAATTGTTTTTTTTTGTTTTTGTTGTAAAAATATTTTGTTGCATTGGGTTATATTTTTGTTGATTTAAAATAGCTCTAAAAAAGGGAAAACGGAACAGACAAGTATATAATAGAAAAATACTATAAAATATTATTTTTTTTACTCGTGTTCCTTTAAAACTGCATCATAAATCAATAACTAAAGCGATATGCTTCTGAAACCATAATCTCTATATAAAACAGGACTTTTAAAAGAAGAAGTTTAAAAACTACACGTTTCCTACAAGTCCTTTGTAATCTAAGCCAAAAATACATTATTTAAAGATTTAACTTAAGAGTCCAAGCGTGAGACGAAAAATTAGGTTGCAATTAGACTTTTAGACCCGAGCTCCTAGGCTCGGGGGGGGGGGGCTGCAACCCGGCAGTCCCCCCTAAATACGCCACTGTAGGTATATGTTAATAAATTACGGTAAAGTAACCTCCGCAAATATAGCATTCTTGTTTATATTTTCGTTATCTGTAAAAAACACCAGGAAAAAATATAACAAAGGAAGCGATGTTGCCGTACGAATAATTTAAATAGTCAACGCTTACGCTTAGGACTATTATTTTTCAAATTTAATTTTCATGCAAGTTCCCCATGATTACTTTATTCCTGTTTTTCGAGACGCAAATAGACGCTGTCAGGGGAGAAATTATTGAAAAATGCTATAAAGTTTGGATATACGTGGTCAAAAGCATTTCATATGCACCCAAGTAACCATTTTTTAAGTTCCTTTAACAATAACTTTTTAAGTATGTGAAATATAATTAAAGGATTTTTAGCAAACCTATAAAACTGATTTAAACAAACCAAAGAACCGAAATTCCACAAAAATATATATTTATACTATACCTGTGCGTCCATTAACACTAAATTACACATTTGGGTATAAGAAAATATGTATTATTATACCTACATGCTACACAGAGTGTATATACGAGACATATTTTAAGTTCAAAAGTGTTTAGTCAAATCAGAATTATATTATATATAGGATGTTATGAAAATTACTTTATAATATATTTAAGTGTGTCTAACAACGACACAGATGTCGCTTCATGCAACATCTTGCTGGTGTGCCCCACCAAATACTGTATAAGCAGTTTTGAGTTGCTCCTTTGTTTCGTCGGATCCTATTTCTACTGATGAGCCATGATATGGTGAAACGCGTCTAGGGATGGATCTGACGAAATAATAGGAAATTCTTCTTCTGTATATATTTAAAGGATAAAGGGCCTGAAATGAAAACAAAGTGAAGAAAAATATTTCTTATGCAGCTTCATCATGTTTTTGATATTTGTGCCATACCGGTAGACTTTTAAACAAAGCACGATGGCATAAAATGACAAGTAACCGCTTAATTGTGCGGCGGTATGTAACAAGATGGGCTAATACAATTTTTATATATATATATAAAGATTAAACTCAAAAATCCAAAATTGACATAAAATTTACAACGTTAATAACCAACCAAAGATAGTTTCATAAATATCTTTATAATACGAAAACCATGTCAAAATTTATGATTTTTTCAGGATCAATGATGACGCGGGGGGAGGGAGTGTTATAGAGATTTTTAACCAATGAACCAACCAGCAAGTTTGCCTGTAACATACATGAACATTGCCAGAAATAATTTCTCACAATTATACTGGCTCGTGTCTGTTTAAAGGTTGGAGACAATGACGTTTCTTGAACGGCAGTAGAGTTTTGGACTTGCATTGTCTTTATTTGTTTTTGAATCACTACGTTTCAACTGATAAGCATCTCCAGTCGTCTTCAGGTGAATTCCACTACTAATAAAGACAATGGAAGTCCATGCAAAACTATACTGACTCGGTTACCTTCATTTTTGATTTACTAATCAGGCACCTTTGATTGTGATGAAATAATACCTGTTAATGTCATATACGTTACGGGTCAAACTTGGTGTGTTTAAAAATCTTCAATCAGCATAAGTTTTCGAAATATAAATTTTTAAAGGGCAACGTTTCGGTTAGTTAGCTACCCGAAGCAGTGGCGGACCGAAGGAGGGGGGTTAAGGGGCTAACCCCCCTCCCCCCACCCGAGCCTATGAAGTAAAAACACCACACTAACTTTGCAATTCCAATTTTATTTGAACTAAAAGCCCTCATAATGATAAATGGCCCAAATTAAATGAATTTTTATAAATTTAATATGACTGTTAATCAGTTTCTCAAATGTCACTTTGGTAAGTATCTGCTATTATTCGTTCACCACGCCAAAATTGATGATTTTTTTTATAAACGATGTATTTTGGGGTGGATTACGAATCTGAAACGATTTTCGTCGGAAACGCTAAATTTTTGAGATATTTCTTCCCTGCTCATAGAAGCCAAATTTTATATCGATTTCTGACATAAGAATTTTTTTAAATGCTTAAAACGAGCCATGTTCCCTTCAGTTTGGGACTTTTTTCCCCTATTTTTTCTTTTTTCGAGCTCTTTTTAACCAAAATATAACCTTCGGTTCCTTCAACACAGTAAAATTATTTTGCATATTAGTAGGCTATGACAAACTAAAAACAAGTGGACAATCAGCTTTCTAAATGCAGTAGGATGATGAAATTTTGTTAAGTTTTTAAAACAAATATTTTATTTGAAAAATCAACAAATTGTGCTATATCCTTCAATTTTCTTTAAATCGGAAAACATTTTAGTTAGATTTGGTATAAAACTTTGACCAAAATAGTCTCTTCTTACTAATTCGAGTATGAAAAGAACGAGAAAACCCTCCATTTCCATATCAGTATTCGGGAAATTTTTTTTTTAATTATTTTTTTAAATATTGAAAAACGCCCTTTTTGAGGTCTAGAGATTGGCCGTAAAAAAACAGGATATCGTAGCCGGTTCTAGCTTACGTGGAAAGGCAGCTAAAAGACCAGTCTATAACATAATCCAAATTCAAATCGATAGCTTTACAGCCAATTTTTGAGTTATTTTCAAACCCTTTGCTACATTTTTTAAAAATTTTGGTATAAAACTTTGTCCAAAATAGTCGTTTTCTTACTTGGAGTATGAAAAGAACGAGCAAACCCTTTATTTCGATGTCAGTCATCAGAAAACATTTATTTTCGAATTATTTTTTTAAATAATAAAACGCACTTTTTGAACTAGGGAGATTGGCCGTAAAAAAATAACGGGATCTCGTGCCGGTTCTAGTTTGCGCGGAAAAGAATGTGTAACATAAAAAAGTGACTATTGACAGTAAAGAAGGAAAATTGGAAAATTCTGCGATGCTGACATAACCCCCTAAAAAGAACAATATTTCAAGAAGGAATACCTCGTAATAATTAATACCAACGAAATAAGTTTTAGATTTTTAATCTATTCTCCGAAATTCATAGTTTCTGAAAAATCATCAACTTTGTCATGGTGAGCGTATAATAGATATTTGCAGTCACTTTTTTACAAAAAAAATTGTTTGGGTTGGTGGATGTACTAAAAAAAACCCTCCCAGTGCGTTACTGAACCCCTCTAGGTGCGCCACTGAACCAAAGTCTGTTAATTTATTAGTTTTTTTAACATTTACAAAAAAAGAAAAGAAGCAAGCCCTTACGCGAACCACCCGGTACATACAAAAAAAAAAAAAATAACTAAAATTTTAGCAAGTACATTAAAATATATTGGGCAAACCCAGACTAATAAAAATTTTTAGCACATGTATGTGGAGACTTCAACAACAGGCAACTAGAGGATGCATTCGAATTTCGAATGCAATGACATCAACTGAGTCTTGTTATACGTGTAATTTGAGTTTGTCGCCAGTGGACGCGACTTAAATTTATAATATTATGGTCAAAACAGCACCATAAATTTGGTTTGATATTGCAATTCTAAAAATAAACCTGACTTGAAACTGGTTATTTTTAGCAACGTTTAAACATTCCTGATAGTTCGGCGAAAGCGCAATTTTAAGCTGTTTTACATAAGGTGAAAGTCGATACAAGCACAAGAAAATCTGCGCTCTAATGACTTTTTAAATAACTAAAAATTTAACTTACGTTGCGCCAAATTTAGTCCTCACACAACCTTAAGGGAAGTGGCTTTCGGCAATTTTTTCTGAATTTTTGGTATTTTGTAAATCTTGACATCCTGATTAAAAGTGTCCATGGCCGTAATCAAATCATGTCTAGTTTTTGAGTAATGGCCTTTTAAAACAACTTCGTTGACTTTTTTCTCAAAAACTATCAACTTTTTTATTTGTCTTTACAGGTGGAAAAGGAGGCCTTAAGTTTTCTATGACTTATATAGAAATAAAATATGTACAGGATGTTGAATAACTTGCAGACGTCTTAAATAATATTTAAGAATTATGAAAATCCAATATAAAATTATTACCCATTTTTTGAAGTTCGAAAACAAACGGCTGGATTTTATTCATATTTTAATATTACCAAGCAATAGAGGAAAATAAATCGGCATAGGTTGATGTAGAGTATATTGCCTGATATTTTATTTCTTTAAAAAAATGCACCTGAAAACGACTTTTTCTAAATTATAAATGATTCTTTAATATAATATATACAGGGTGATTCAGTTATTATAATTTATACCACAGCCCCCTTACTAAAGGGGGCAATGTTTAAACCAGTAAAAACTTTAAAAAATAGAAAAATTAAAGAAGTTTTTTCTATCAAATGAAAAAATATTATTGTTAAATTATAAATTTTTTTTTTTTGCTAGAATTTTTACCTTGGCTTTTATACAAGATGCATTTTAACACTACCTTCGGGTTTTAATAAATTGTCATTTTTGTCCGTTTGTAAAATAAAAAATGATTTACCAGACATTAAGACATTTCAAATGCTTTTGGAAAAGGAGCCAGTGTGAACTTAACGGTAAAAAAAATATATTTAGATATAGGATTAAAATAAAAAATTTTTATTATGACTCTAACGTAGTTTAAATGCGGTTTGTATAAGATACGGTAAAAATTCTACAAAAAAAAATTTATAATTTAACAATAATATTTCATACAAAATACCTTTTTAATTTTCTAATTTTTGAAAGTTTTCACTAAAGTAAATAATTATTATTCAAAAACTGGATAACTTTGCAAATCTACGAATGTGTTAAAAAATAATTATTGTAAAAAATGTTACAGCTTGGATAATAAATTAATGAATCAATTATAACATTGAAATTAAAGTCGTTTATTACGATGTCAGGTGAATTTTTTTTATGAGAAATAACATATAAGGCAATATACTCTACACTCTACATCAACCTATGCCCATTTATTTTCCTCCATAGCTTGGTACTACAAGATATTAAAATATGAACACAATTTAGCGGTTTGTTTTCGAAATTCAAAAACGGGTCATAATTTTTTTTTGGATTTTCATAATTTTTAAATATTACTTATTATTTAATAAGTAAATTATGTAACATCCTGTATATATTATATTTACATATAAGTGAAAGAAAACTTAGAGCCTAATTTTACATTAATAAAAAAAATAAAAAAGTTTAAGAAACAAGTGAAAAATCCAGACAATGCAGAAAATCTCAAAGTAAGAAGTTGCCAACTTTAAAACTCAAAAACTACTCATAGGATTGGAATATAGCCTACAATATACTCAAAATTCAGAAAAATTAGCCGAAAGTCATTTCCCATAAGCTTTGTGAGGTCCTTTATAATTTTTAGGATATTTACTGTGTTTTTTTTTAATTTTAATTTTCTTAAGAGCCATACCAACGTAATACGCGGCATCGTTTCCTGGCTTATTTAAATAAAAATTTAACAAAAAAATGTTACTAAGGGGTTCGTTCCTAAGGGCTTCTAGTTTAGCAGATAATTATTTTTTGTTAAAAAATTTTTTAAATTTATTTTAAAGTTTCAATTATAAAGGTTTAAAATATATCATTCGGCATGCAGAATATAAAAATAGAAATATTGCGGTTATTCATGTTAATTTCTTATCTCCCATTAAAATTACAAACGATGCCCTGATATTATCTTCAAAATCTCCACTTCCGAAAAATTCGTTTTTATAATATTTTGTAAAGAAAAGAAATGTTATTGCCATCGCCCGACGCAGGTATAACACGTGTGATGTGGTGAAAACGCATGGTTTGTTTATGATGACTCATAGACTACTTTGTTTGCTCTTAAAAATAAATATTTTACAGTTCCATCTTTCATTAACCTTTACCTATCAAGAGTACTAATTGAAGATATGCGGATTCGATTCCACATCTTTATTTGAGGCATTTTTTATCTTATGTTATATACTTTTGGTTCGTTGTCCAAATCGCATTAAGGGTAAAATCCTGAAAGTAAAAGATATCAACAGGCAAATAAGCTAGAAACCCTGTAGCCTAAACAATGCGAAATGGCAATGGTTCAATTAAATGACAAAATAAGGCACATGTACCAAATAAGGCCACCTTAAGCTTTAACTGACTGTATTCTAGTAACTATGTAACAATAATTTATAAAAATTTGCATACATAAAGTTTGGCTTTATAAGAGTGATTTTAGAGATTCGTAACTAAGTGGTATTTTTCGGTCCTTGGTATTTTTGGGAAATAAAAAAAAATGTCAAATGGTTTCATTAGGAAAACCAGCTCCTAATAAGGCCATAGACCAAATGTGAGAAATAAATGTCTGTATTTCATTCTCTATATTGTTTTTAAATGAACAGAACCTTAATAGGGAAATAATATGGAAGTTCATCTATTGAAAATATGTATTTTTTTATTAATTTAATATTTTTGTTATGTGTTCCTAATAAGGCCAGCGTTCAAAATGTGGTCATTTCATAATTTTTGCTTGTGGCCTTATTATGAACACATAACTTCAAATATAGAAAAAGCTATTTCCAGAAATTATCCAAATCATTGGGTCTCTACTTACTTACACTGTTTTCTATACAGCTTTCACTAACTTTCTACCATAGACTGTTCAAAATAATTAATTTTTCAGGGAAAAATTGTTAATTTTAAATCGGTTAAAAATTATACCGCGGAGTTCCGCGTGAAGCATCTGATTCTAGCGTCAAGGACTTTGAAACTACAAATCATGTGTGGAGGCATATATTCCTGAACTATTGAAAATATCAATACACTTTTAACGTCATGCTAAGCGTATCCTTAGAATAGGCACATGGCCTTATTTGGTACATGTACCTTAGTCTAAGTTTTATAAGGCATCATTTTATAGCACGCGTCTATGTTAGAAAACGAGCCGCTTAGAAATCAATGTTGGTGTCCGCAGCATCACGTGTTAAATTCTAATGAAAACCCAACTACAATCAGAGCTGTAGTTATCATACTTATTTAGTATTCATTTGAAGATGAATGGAGATCCTTACCAGTTAAAACGTAGTGATTCTAAACAAACAAAGATAATGCAAGTCCAAAACTCTACTGCCGTTCAATAATTGGTTTGTTGCGATTTATTTTATCTTTTTATCAAAAAATTTTCTGACTGAATATCCCTCGGAAATTGACGAATGCTTTATAATTTTATGTCAATCGAAATCACGTTGACTTTGGTAACGACCCTCCGCCTTCAGCGGAATGATTTTTTTTTAATTCTTTTTTTGGAGATGCTGGACTATTACGCATTCAACCTTTTTTTTTAGAAAACATTTTCCGGATGTGTAGTAGGATTGTGTAGGGGGCTTAAGTCCCCCCAAATTTAGGTGTCTAGTTACGCCACTGGGCGAACCCCACTCTTAGAGACGAGACGCGCGTCAACTGACCTTTGGTAAATGCGGATAGCTACGAAATCCACTTCAGAATCTACCGATTTATTTGATAGAACATCTTATATCAAGTAACTATTAAAATATTATTTCTAATTTCAGCTGGAACGTGCTGGTCCACCATGATTAAAAATAGCAACGGGAGATGCACTGAATTACTCCATGAAAAAATATCCAAAGAAGACTGTTGTGCTAGTAGTACCTCAATAACCACAGCGTGGTCCTCAGAAGAACTCGACCAAAGTACTTTATTCTTTTGGAGGATGTTGGGCGGCGGAGTTCATTGCTTTACATGCAGAGGTAAGATTGAAGATATAAATTAGGGTCCTATACTTTTCACCTCCCCCTCTTCAATAGCTTCGTTATTGATTAAGTTAGGATTTTGATATTATACAGTGTATCTAAGTAAGTTGGCGACATATGGGAAACTTTTTTATTATTAATTTTACGAAAAAAAGTTATTCTTCATAAAAAGTTCTGCATGGTCCAAAACCTAAAGTGCAACCATCAGATGTTAAATTTTGTCAGTCGTATACGAGGTTTGTCAAAAAAGATGTATTTTGTCCAAGAATAAAGTGCCTTTATTTTTGACAATATCGAAAACTGTCATTATGTAAAGTTGTTCGGTATGAAAAACTATGTTCTAATATGCAATTACACTAAAAAATATTTTTTTAATTTTTACAAATTTTGTCTCAAGTTAGGCACCGATAAATTTGTAAAAATTAAAAAAAAAATATTTTTTAGTGTAATTGCATTTAGACAAATTTTCATACCGAACAACTTTTCATAATTACAATTTTCGATATTGTCAAAAATAAAGGCTGGGGCAAAATTCATATTTTTTGACAAACCTCGTATACCACTGAAAAAATTTAACATCTGATGGTTGCATTTTAGGTTTTGGACCACGCGGAACTTTTTATGAAGAATAACTTTTTTTCGTAAAGTTAATAATAAAAAAGTTTCCCATATGCCTCCAACTTACATAGACACACTGTATAGACTTCATTTGTATCATAGAGCGCGTTTCAGGAAAATATTTTTGATTATACAGGGTCTCTCAAAAAAGTGTGACGTCATGATGACATTTTTTAAAAACACATACCATAGATTTTGTTACTTATTAAGGTACCTCCTATGGTTACCTACCTACATTCGCCAAAAATGTTTAATATGTAATTATAAAAAGGTTTAATACATATTTATTTTCAGATTCGTGTACAAATGTTGAATGTGAGAGTGATAAGACTTGTGTTATAAAAAAAGGAATTCCAAAGTGTGTGTGTTCTCCTACTTGTAAGGAGGGCAAGAAGAAACCAAAGGGACCTGTTTGTGGCAATGACGGCAGAACATACAGAAACACGTGTAGACTGAAAAAGAAATCTTGCAAACAAAAACTTCGTAACCTCTCGGTAGGCTATTATGGTGTATGCCAAAGTAAGTTCCTTATTTATAGGTGCCCCATACTTTATTCATATTACACTATTGTTATCCATTCACAAACACTGAAAAAGGTGTGACAAAGGCGTGCATTATGTGTACATAGTATTAGGTACACATATTTTTTATTAAACGTTAGAAAAAAAGTACAAAATACAAAAAATACATTATATTATAAAAAATCATAATATTCTTCATCATCTGAGGAACTGTCACTGAGGTTATAATTAACGGGTCGACGATCCGATCGATCAGGTGGTCAAGATCCCACATTTTCTTCTCTTCATAGACTACTTTTCGCCAGTTCTGTGGTGTCACTTCCGTAATGGCTTGATCAAACAGTAGCTTAACGTCTTTCATTTTCAATGTCGTGTTGTGTCTTACAAATCCTTTCACTTGCGCCCATTTAAGTTCTATAGGATTTACTTTGCAATTATATGGAGGTGTGCGCAGCACAGTTACACTATGTTTTTCAGCTATATATTTTACGGCATATTTCATAAAACGATGTTTGTGTAAATTTGCTATAGCTAATAGTTCCTTCATTATTAAATTCTCTTATTTTTTTCTTTGGTTAGTTATCACAAATAATTTAATGATGCACAAAATTTGCCTGCGCCTATGGCCGACACCGAAATTGAGCCGAACTGGACGGAATTTCCCATTTTATTACTCTATATACACCTTTCTAAAATAGACTATAACTAGGTTATTATTAAAGTTTAGTAAATCCACTAGCTTGTGTGGTGTTAGGCACTCAATTGTACAAAACTATAGTTGTTTGTTGTGTGATACTGCGGACACCAGCATTGATTGGACTTATCAACCTGTGATTTGTCATTGTCAAATGTAATTTGCAAACAGTAAGCTTTTTAATAATCCTTAACAGATACATTTTACACTGGATTTAACTAATACCTATATTCAAATAAACCGAACATTATTTTTAAAACGGATCTTTTAATAGAAAACGAATTATTTTACTTACCATAAAATCTATTAAATAGTATTAAAATCATCAAGAACTGCTAAAAGGGGAAGAAAACGACAGGGTGTTTAAAAATAAACAATTGTTTATAAAAAACCCTAATAATTTTATTTTAAGAAAACTGTACCGGGTGATTCATTAAGGGCGACGAGCGGCCATATCTCGGAAACTACTGGGCATAGAAATTCAGGGAAAAAAAAGATAACTAAAGTAGCCATGAGAAAATGCTGGAAATAATTTTTAAGTTTCGCATTTTGCCGCAAGAGGGCGTAATTGAAAAGTAAATTTTAAAATTTTACATATCCGAAAGTTCCACATTAAGGTATATCTTTGATAAAACCATTAAAAAACTTGGACAATTATGAATCATTTTGGTCCCATGCCCATTGGCGTACCGACTTTAATAAGAGGGGGGGGGGGGGGGGGGGGAGCTGTTGAAAGTGTAATCATTTAAATCGCTGTAACTTATAAACGACTTATTCGATTTTAGCAAACTAAAAACTCAGAAGAATTTCTCTTTATTTCGTCAGATCCATCCCTAGACGCGTTTCGTCATATCATGACTCATCAATAGAGCTAGGATCCGACAAAACAAAGAGAACTCAAAGCTGCTTGGAAGAGAAATGTATGCACTTTCACCAATCGTATTTAGTTGTCCATAATAGTTCTCAAAAAGAATGCTAGAGGGCGCAATTTTTAATAATAACACATTTTTTGATTGTACTCCGAAAAAATAAATCATACGGTATAATAATGATACCATAATCGAAAAGTAGATGAAATTTGCTAGAAAAAATATTAAAACCGCAGCTCGATATCTCCGTTCGTTTCAGCATTATCGCCAATAGAATAATTTTTAAAACTTTCAATAAAGAAGCGGTTATATATTTTTTAGGAAAAAAGTGGGACGCCACTGATATTTTTCCATGTGGATATTATTTCGGATTAGCCTGGTCAATTCTGCATAAAAATGGTCTCTTGCGTTTTTCTCCTCAGGCACACCGTTCTTAATTAAAATAATTAAATTAAATTAGATGGGCTGAAGCATGCCTAACGTGAAGGTGGTCATTTCCAACAATTTTTATAAAACCAAATTTTTCATTATCAATGTTAATAATAATAGTAGAGCTTATTTAATTTAATTATTTTAATTAAGGACGGTGTGCCTGAGGAGAAAAACGCAAGAGACCATTTTTATGCAGAATTGACCAGGCTAATCAGAAATAATATCCACATGGAAAAATATCAGTGGCGTCTCACTTTTTTTTTTTTAAATATATAATCGCTACTTCATTTAAAGTTTTAAAAATTATTCTATTGGTGATAACGCTGAAACGAACGGAGATATCGAGCTGCGGTTTTAATATTTTTTCTGGCAAATTTGATCTACTTTTTGATTATGGTATCATAATTATACCGTATGATTTATTTTTTAGGAGTAAAATCAAAAAATGTGTTATTACAAATTGCGCCCTCTAGCATTTTTTTTGAGAACTATTATGGACAACCAAATACGATTGGTGAAAGTGCATATATTACTCTTCCAAACAGTCTTTAGTTTGCTAAAATCGGTAAGTCGTTTATAAGTTACAGCGATTTAAATGATTACACTTTCAACTTCCCCCCTCTTATTAAAGTCGGTACGCCAATGAGCATAAGACCAAAATGATGCATAATTGTCCAAGCTTTTTAATGGTGTTATCAAAGATATACCTTAATGTGGAATTTTCGGAAATATGTAAAATTTTAAAATTTACTTTTCAATTACGCCCTCTTGCGGCAAAATGCGGAACTTCAAAATTATTTCCAGGATTTTCACTTGGCCACTTTAGTTATAATTTTTTTTCCTGAATTTCTATGCCCAGTAGTTTCCGAGATATGGCCGCTCGTCACCCTTAATGAATCACCCGGTACAATCGGAATATTGTTAATTCTTAATTAAATGTTTAAATAAACCGCCATTTGCTGCGAAACAATATTCTAAACGATCGTAAAGTTCTCTATGAACAATAGCGAGTTGGCACTAGGTAATTCTTTCAGATTGCATTAAAATTGAATTTTTTAACTCCACCTTTCTCATGATTCGGCGCTGTACATGTGCACTTGTTTATTACAGTGTCTTTCGCCTCAAACTTAATAATAATTTTTTGTATTGCCGACTTGGTAGAAATGGGTCTATCAGGGAAATAAACGGAAAACATCAGATACAATACTTAAGCTTTTCCCCGCAAAGTACCATTTTATCATGGTGACTAATTACTATGGTCTATTTCCTTTCGATTGCGAACGATGACAGAAACCCGTTTTACAATAAAAAAATGCAAGAATTTTCATTTTTGACAAGTTGAAAAAGTAAGGTTAGGGATTTACGTCATAACAGACATTTTTTTGTTTACTGTTTATAGCGGTTAGAATTTTAAATTAACACTTGTTAAGGCCGCTTTACAGTTTGCAATTTTTCTTTCACGCAAGAAAAGATTGCCCGGGAGTATGCGCAGAACGAGGCTAATGATCAGCTGGCGCTATTTGTATTGCTTGCAAGAAGTATAACTCGGACCGTATTTTTATTGCCATTGCAAGGGCAATTCTGAGGATTTTCTGGTGATTTATGAGACACCAAACTAAATATAAAAATCCCTGACATTTATTTATGTTTTTTCTAACCTATAGCGGGTACGTTTTGTTTTTGTTGGTTTGCTTTCATGTCCTGTAATGATGTTTTGTTAAAATGAATGCACAAAAAGCGCCGGTAAGTCCTAACCAAATGTATTTTTATTTTAATGGTTGGCAAGTGGTACATCACCTACGATCTTGGCAAGTCATTGCACGCTGTAAAACGAAGTGACATTTTTATTGCCGCAATATTAATTGCTGCAAGACAACTTGCGTGAAAGAAAAATTGCAAACTGTAAAGCGGCCTTTAAGAAGATGAATTTTTAGGTTATGTCACAATGTTTGGCGTTTGGCATGGCCTTCTATATTTTGTCAATAAATCGGGCATCCTTTTTGCTTCAACACAAAGTAGGCATATGTTTACTATTTTATGTTGCAGAAAAACGTGAAATTAATCGATTTTATGTACAGAAAGTTAATAGATTGTTTGTTTCGTAATATAACTAGAGCTAAAAGTTATTTTTAATTGCTAAAAGGTTTATAATTAGCATATATTTGCTAGAAATCAATCGAACGGAAATTTCTTATTCTTCTTCTGTGATTAAAAAAAAAGATCTTTAATAAGTTGGCTATGCATTTATGTAGTGTAAATTGGTCCATGATTTAACCAATTAGGTGAATTTTTGTTCAATTTTTTTTTCTGTCATCGTTCGCAATCAAAAAGAAATAGACCATAGTAAAAAATCTAATCCTTTCAAATTACATTTAACAATGACAAATCACAGGTTGACAAGTCTGCTGGTATCCGCAGCATCACCTGTTGAATTCCAATGAAAAAACAGTCGCAATCCTATTCAAATAGGTTAAGATCGGGTTGTCCAAACTCTGCATGTGCATTCACTATACAGAGACCCTAAAAAGTCTCCCTACAACCCCGCTCTAAAGTCAACATGGAAACAAATATTTGAACAGTCTAAAACTTGCATGGGATTTTATATGTTTTCAACCACAAGCACCACCCGGTGTCTAAAAATGTCTAAATTTAATTGTTTTTGAGATATTGACGTTTAAAATATTACATTTTCGGACTTTGATAGGCTGTAGCATTGGAACGGCGCATCTTAGGTTAAAACCGGGTTTACTTCTCACACTTGGTTTTCTATTCTCCATCTAAAAGTTACCACTTCCGGTTTAATATGTTAAACCAAAAAACCGAAAGTTGTTACTTTTAAATAGGGAATAAATACATGTTAAACCAAATAACCCTAAAAAGTATCATTATTGTTTTAAAGTTATTTGTAATTTAATTATTCGTTAAAAATTAGTTTTTATAAAAATTTCTGATCCATGGTTTGACAGATAGATGTAAAAAAAATATTTACAAAGTCCTTTTTCAATAGGCTTTCCAAAAAGGTGCCACAAGTGGTTTCGTATAATTTGAGTAAAAAAAGTTGGTTAGGACTGGGCCACTCCTTTGGGGTCCCAATTTTTTTACAGGGCAAAAGCGAGATCCATAAAAAATCGTGTTTTTGGCATTTAGAGAAATCTTATTCCCAGAGCCGCTATAGGCAGCGTTCCATTTAAAATCCCCACCCTGTATAAATATTTATTTGTTTCGTTAGGATGCCTACATGGTATATAAAACGTGTAAAAAAAAAATCAGTACATTGATATGCTATACAGCTTCATAATTTGAGTACGAAAAAAAACAATCAAATAATAAAAGGAAACCAAGAAAAAGACTAAAAAAAATATAAGAAAAAAAACTTTTCTCCTAACAGTCCTGTTTTATATAGAGATTAAGGTTTCAGACGCATACCGTTTTTGATTTATGATGCAATTTTAAAGGAAAACTTGTAAAAATAATATTTTATAGTATTTTTCTATTATATACTTGTCTGCTCCGTTTTCCCTTTTTAGAGCTATTTTAAATCAACCAAAATATAACCCAATGCAACAAAAAAATTTTACAACAAAAACAAAAAACAATATGGTATTTATTTTTAAACAGAAAAATTAAAGTAAAAATTTTAATTGAATTATTTTTTATGGGAGAAGGGTATAATTTATAATACAAAAAATAGTGCGAGAAGAAACGAGAATGCTTTATTATGAATATACAAAACGGCACATAAAAAGGAGTATTTCAAAACGTAAGCATTTGGATCAAAAAACTGCTCTTAAATCAACGCTCCTAAATACATAATTTCTGAAAAAAAATCATCAATATTGGCGTGGTAAGCGATATTTACTTTATTTTTAATCATGAAAAACCGAGCCCGAAAAACGCTGGTTAGTCATACATAGGTCTTATGTTAAAATTTTGGATTGACACCAATATTCAGTTTTTTACAATATCAAGAAATACATGTAAGTAGTCCCGACTGTCCCTCTTTCCAGAACCCCCCCCAGTATATTTTCTGGTTATGCCACTGAAACGGATTCCTAATATAGAATCTTTGGGTTACCAGAAACAGTAATACAATTTTTTGTATAAGTGCCTCAAGAATTCCTACTTTTCGTAATATCATCTAGACTAGGAATTGACAGTTATCAAAATGTTGAAAACTAATTAACTAAGTACGCTCAGTTTTAACTTCAATAAAATATTTTCCAAGAAATTCTAATAAGCTTCTTTACTAGATCACCTTGTATATAAACTTGTAATGAAATCCAACGCTTTTTCATTTTTAGGTTCCTGTGATAAAATTCGCTGTCCAGACGGCAAAACTTGTTTATTAGACCAAAATCTAACCCCACATTGCGTCCATTGTTCCAGAAAAAAGTGTCCAACTATTCCAAAAAATCGGCAAGTCTGTGGTTCAGATGGACTTACCTACAAAAGTGCATGCCATTTACGAGAGGCGGCGTGCCTAGCAGGCAAAGCGATACCCATAGCATACAAGGGATCCTGCAAAGGTAGGTAAGCATTTTTTTAATTTCATTTTTTTATTTTTATCCAATAATTTTTATATTTTGTTTGTCCCAAGAAATAACCATATTTTAAGGATACCTACCTACCGTCTGGGCCTCAATTCTGGGTTCATCGGAATAGAAATAGATTTCGTATTCTTGAACATATTTTGTAGGGAAAATTTCCTACTATTATATTGGAATGACGCAATTCACAGACACCTTGCAAATTTTATCGCCTGTGGCGCTGTAGAACCGTTGTTAGATTTTCTGCATCTCCCGTCAAAAATTTTCTGTATTCGGTTCTGACAAATAACTGGTTTATAGTTATTTATACTGTAAACTGACAATGTTGTACCGTTAGTAGTAAAAAATTAAATTTCTGTGAACTCGCTGAATGAATTTTTGTGAAACATACCGGGTCCTCCAACGAAGCGAGGATGGAAGATTAAATCATTATCGAGGAACTTATCAAAAATACCAAACCATCATGAGGTATGGACTTAAAATCGACATGTTTTAAAAATATTTTACATTAAACAGGGTGGCTCAAAAAAGTGTGGCGGACTAAACTTGCTTTTTTTTTAAATGGAACACCCTATTTATTATATTATTTTCTAATTCGTTATAAAATTCCAGTAATATTTTGTTAAAAATGTCATTTGTCTAAATTGAATTGTTTTTGAGGTGAAATGAACGTTTTCCGTCGACCGTGTATTTACATCCGATATTAACGTTCCCAAAATCATTCATTAATGCATGATTTTCTGTAAATGCACGATTTCCCAAAATCATTCATTAATGACCCCTATTAATGCATGATTTTCTGTAAATGCACGATTTTGGCAATTAAAATTAAAGGCAGCCATGCAAACAAATCAACAAAATAATAAAACGTCAATCCAAAACGTCGTCCGCTGTCATTAGTATTTGTAGAATTGTGAAATCTGGATTGTAAAATAAAAGTTGTTAACTGTTTTTCTTCACTTTAGTAAAAAATACGGTCGACGAAAAAACATTGTAACCAACTCTTACATTAAAATGCGATTAATGGTCTCGAACATTAACGCGTTCGCTACGCTCACGCGTTAAAATATTTCGATCATTAATCGCCATTATTAATGTACTTGTTGGTTAAATTACTATTAAAATATGGCATTTTCAGACTTTGACAGGCTGTATCATTGGAACGGCGCGGCGCATGTTAGAGAAAAATGGATTTCACCTGTCTTAGTTTTTTATTCTCTATCCAAAGATACCAGCTTCCGGTTTAACATGTTTTTCCAAAAAAAAATGGTTTTACATATATTCACTTTGACTTATTTTATGAAGCTTTTACTGGGCAGTTTTGATCAAAACTATCTAATTTCTCAAATACGAACAGCCCTCGATCATGTGGGGATTAAAATACAACTTACAATTTAGGATTTGTGTTATATGTATTTAAACACCTTCTAAAGTACACCTGGGCGATTCCATTATCGCGGGTGCAACATTTAAACACATTTAGGCTTTATTATTAATAAAATAAAAAATATTTTTATCGAAATTATCCTTTGAAGAGTTACATTTTAACCTGTTTTCTTTTGGTTTGTTTAAAAAAAAATTAAATGAAATATATAAATAGTTACGAGGGAGGTCTAAAGCGAAATCGCGGGTGCAACTGAATCGGCCCCACCTTTCCAGATGATAGTACAAAAACAGCAGTCTGTTGATTGTGAAACATTTAGTATAATATGGCTGCATATTTTGAAGGACCATAAGTAAATCAACCAAAGTATGCCAAAAAATCATAAAGAATAAAAATATACCATGATTTATTTACTCTTTAAGCAATCGCGGGTGCAACATCAAATTATCGCGGGTGCAACGTGTCTAAATTAAGTGCACATAAACGGTATTATAAGCATTTTATGAACAAAATAGGAGATCCAACAATGTATATTGCGAATTAGTACACTTCTTTGTCACTCATGTTGGTTGTTTTTTTTTCAAATACATCAATATTTGCCAAAAATTCTATTAAAAAATATTGATGTATTTGAAAAGGAGAATTGACGTGAGTGATGGGAAGTGTACTAATTCGCGCTACAAATATTTGAATATAAACTTAGATCCAAAAAAGCAATTTTACTGTTAATTAAGATAATTTTCTTTTTATTTGAATTAAGAAAAGTAACAAATACCGTGATTTATTTGATGTAAAGAATCGTCTATAGTGGAATCGCCCACCTGGTATAATAAATCGAGGTATTTCTCATTTAATGATCAAATTTTCCCATACATTAAGGGCAGATAGATAATTATCATAATTAGCATGGATCTATATTAGACAGACTGTTTATTAGTAAGTATAATAAAATAAGCAAGATTTTGCTATTTTAGTCCAGGAAATATTTTTGCTTAAATTAACATGAATAGTCCTAATATTTCTATTTTTATGTTTTGCATGGCGGATTATATCATTTGAACCATAGACATATAAAGAGGAGACAAAACATTTCATTCATAATCACAATTTGTTTACAATCATTTATGTTTTTCTAGTTTCAAGTAAGTTGAAAAAAGATGGCATAAAAAATGGCAACGCTGTAACTTGGCCGTCCCCTTAGCCGATTACCTTTACCAGTGGCGTGCGCCTTGTTTAGAGATTAGGGAAAAATAAAAGTCCATTAATTAAAAAATATTTATAATGTACTACTGTAAAATATTTTTTCTACCACTAACCTGGGAACTATTAGCCATAATTTACGCCGTTTCTTGAATAAGAACAAAAATGTCTGTACAGGGTGTCCCATTTTCGACACTTTTATAGGGTATCTCTGTTATTGTTAGTGCTATCGAAAAAGTAATATAGGCGTCATGTGCTCTTTTTGGTTCAAATTTTCGCTTGCTTAAGAGATACGACGGAAAATCGAAAAATTGACAATTTCAAAATTACCCTATATTTTCGGAGTTAAAAGAGATACAAAAAAATATTTTATACAAAAGTTTCTTTATAATGATTGCTGAATAATCAGCCGGTTTCAGTATAAGTATACGGGGTCAGGTAAAAAAGTTATCGGACTTAACCTCATTTTTTTAAATGGAACACCCTGTATATTTTAATCTAAAAAGATAACATTTTAAAATCTCTTTTTTATTTCTTCGGTTTTTTCATTTTCAACATAATATGATATAATATCAAACTTTTCATAATGTTGATAAACCATTTTCACAAACGAATAGGTAAAAATAAAATTGACGTTAAATGTTATTAACAACTAGACTGTTCAAGGTCTTTAGATAGATAGGTTGCCTTGTAAGCTTGGTGTCATGGCGGGCGAAACGTCATCGCCTACGTCACAAAACGTCTGTTCAGACATTTGTATACAGAATTAGCATTGTTTATTCTGTTATTTCTGTTTTTGAAGTGGTTTTCAGCAAATTTTCAAAGTTGTATGGTGTTTTAGATACTTATATTTAAAGATAAAGAGGCATTTTATCAATATATTAATCAGTACAGTACAATAAAAGGTAATTAATTATTATTCTCTTTAAATCTTAAAACCTACCTACATGTTTTTATTTACCTAAGTAATAGGTATATTATAATTTTTTTAAATTTTAGATAAGAACGAGGGGGGCCTTCGTTCATGACCACCCGGCACCCCTTAATGCTATAGATAGAATAAAAATGATAGTACTTGGCAAAAATCCCGGAATGGTACAAAGAAATACTAATGTTGAGGAGGAGCAAAGTGAAGAATTTATCTTGTCTACTGCCTTAAACCGGACTGGTTATAAAGGCTAGCATAAAGTGACTAAAGTAGTGATACTTCCTCTACTTCATCACACAGATCTGCTACAAATATATGTGAAAAAGATGGGTTAGTGTATGTGGCAAGCTTTTTAGCATGAAAAAATCGCAAAGGGTTTCCTAAGCTGGGTTGCTACAATTATGAGAATGAGCCAAACAATGCATTCGTATGCTATGCCATCTTGAGTTCAGAGTCTTTCAATTTCATGGAAGGAAAGTGTAGAAGAAATGGACAAATGGTTTAATAAAGTGAATTGTAATACCTTTAAATTTAAAACAAACATTATAAAACGAACTGCAAAAATCATATTTCGAAAAGTTTCCAATAATCCCCTTAAATTAGTATATTCTTTGGCGAACAACGGGTATCTATAAGAATTAAATATCTAAATACCAAAGATGATTCCAGAGTATTAAAAAGAAAACATTTATAATCAGGTGTTGTTATTTTTATGTTTCTTTCCTTTTTGTAGTTAGATCTCATGATGCTCAGTTGCCAGCGAATCATGTAACCTCTACGCTGTTAAAGGGAATTTTTACAGGACCGTGTTAATGTGTGTACTGTATATATAGTTTATTACTTGCGTTAAGCTATGTAGTTTCCCTTATAATTTAGCTTAACTGAGTCCTAAGTTTGATCTTTATAACTGTTACCTTTTGCTTCTTGTAATAAATTAAAGTTGTTTTAGTAAAAATATGTATTTTATATTCAAACAATAATTTTTTACTTTTTTATCTCTACAGAACAATAATATATATGTTTTATAAGAAATAAACAAAATTTATATATATATATTTTCTGAAATAAACATTGAAAACAGCAGCTACATACACATGCGTTTTTTAAAGTAAACTTTAAAGTTAGTAAAATGAAATTGCACCCTGTGCTCGGTATGTATTTGTAGACTTATCTACTTATATTAAAAGAAAAACAGAAAACTGAATATTTAAAATTAAGTTCTAAGTTTCAGTTCAATTTTATTTTTATAAAATTCGCTTCCAGAAATAAGAAAACTAATTTATTAGGTCCATAAATACTAAAATTTTGTAAAAACGATCAAATATATATACCGTGCTCTGTTCATTTCATAGAAAGGCGCATCTGTCTCTCTTTGTCTGTTGCATTCATAATAGACCCGTATAACAAAGACGTTTTGTGACGTCATCAGCAGGCAGGCTCTAATTGGTCAGAAGTTACCAGACAACCGTTCTTTTTAGTAACCGTGTAGACTGTTAACATAGTTGTTTCTAGGATATTAGCTTTTGTTTCATGGCCTACTGTGATTTATCTAATGAAGTTTTAATAAATCGCCTAGGAAACCAATATCATCCATAGTGTTATATATTTAGAAAGAGAATATAAAATGCTATCTTTTCAGATTAAAATATACAGGCTGTTATACATATATACTCCACTTTTCAACGTAGGAATATAACACACTATTTTAATATTCTTTTGTGTGTGTAGGTAAATTATTGGCACTGGTTTAAACCATATCATAAAATTAGTACTAAAACTATAAGTGTATTACTTTTATTCCAAATTGAAGCACTGATAAACATATTGCCAGTATACATCAGCTAACCATGGTCAATATTTATTCAATGTATACCGGCACAGCGCTTCAATTCGGAATAAAAATACTATACCAAGTTTAGTAAAACCCTTTCATAATATATTTTCTTTTAGACAGGAAACATCTCTAACATTAAGATAATTTTACAGTAATGCCACAACAATATTATAAAGTAGGTATTTAAAATTCACGAAAATTGTAATTTTTTTCAAAAAAATAAATATACATAATATTTTAGATGTATGATAACATTTAATCAAATCCTGCATTTAATGTAAAGTAATGAGACATAGTACAGACATAGAATGTCTATGTGTGTACTGCAATATATTAGTAAATAACTACGTGCATTAAAAAATGTGTAGAGGGTAAAGAAAAGCTTTAAACTGGGAAATCTAGATTAGAATTTTACAATAATATCTATATTCCTTGTTTAATCCGTCATCTACGTTTTTTTAAAGAAGTTCAGACAAAATGGAATTGTTTTTGCAGTTATTTACTTTAAATATACAATAAACCACACCACTGGTTAAGCTAAAAAAACGTAATCTCACTTACCGCCGAAATACCAATCCGGGGCTACAATAGTCAACTTTTTTGCAAACCACGCACTGGCGAACCATTTAGAATTGGTAATAAAAGAGCTTTAACAACTCTTTTGACAAAAAAACACTAAAAATCAATCGAAAATTGCAAAACGTAATAGGCCCCGCAGAGAAACACTGTATAATCGTAATTTCACATAAAATGAATGAAGGAGTAAAATACGCGTCACAGTTCGTAATAAAAGACGTTACAGCGGTGCCAAAGGTTTTTCCCATATACACTTTAGTTTTATGTAACTAGGAAACTAAATAATTTTAAAAGTAGAAATTGCGTATTTTGATGGAAAAAAGCACACTAATTATTATTACTTAAGTACACATAAAAATTTACTCATTATACTATGATTAAGTATACCCTTTATTTTCAAACACAGGAGTTAGATCTAGGGCACCCCGCAGAAATTTGTCATCATCGCTTTGTGTTAAAAATCGGTCTGATTGCGATAATATGTAAACAATTCTGTCTCTGTTTCTTTTATGTCTATGATTTGAACCTATATAATTGAAACTTCAAAATACATTTTTTAAAGCAAATATAAATTATTATCCACCAAACTAGAAGTTCTTGTGAACCCCTTAGTAAAATTTTTGTATTAAATTTTGAATTAGACAAGCCAGGAAACGATGCCGCGTTTCACGCTGGTATGGAAGGATCTTAAGGTCCTTTTAAATTTGAGCCTCATTTGAATTTAAGACACAAACTGCAGATTTGTCACTGAAGAAGCTAACATCCAATGAAAGCTTTTAGTTTGTGTTTTAATATTAACCGTAAATATGGAAATAGAGAAATTTTGTAAACTTTAAATACACACTACGACAAAGGAGACAAAATGCAATGCATTAATTAAAAAACCTTTTTGTATGTTAATATTTCAAATCCTCTTTTCAGACAATGAGGAGCGCGCATACAGCGACAGCATCACGTTAATCCTTATAGTCTGATAGATGTGCATAAAATTTAATTCAACTATGTCTAGACTAGACAAGCATCCATTTTAGCGGACCGGGGATATACATATTTTAGAATCATACTTTGTATTACTTTGGGCATTAAAGGATTGCGGGCACAAACCTGATGGATTAGTTAATAAAGAGTTCTTGCTGGCCTTTAGTCGACATTTAAAAATGAAAAATCGAGGTAGTTACGTGTTATGCGACCGGTCCTTTTTATTTTTTAGTTTTATGAATTAAAAATAAAAATATCCCAGAAATAGACAATGGACTTTTTTTACTAAATTTTAATTTTGACCCTTTACAGGGTGCGTGAAAGGGTATCTCGAAAACGGTAAGAGATACGAAGATACTAAAGTTGCGTATTTTGGGGCTTAATAATTTGGTAAAAGAAAATTCTAAATATTCCCAATACTTTCGGAGATATCCGCAAAAACCCGACATTTTTGTTTGGTAATTAATTTTTTGCGCCTTTACTTTTGACTTATGAAAAAACAAAAAAACATTTTCTCATAGCAGTTTTTCTGGTTCTACAAGATGGCGTTATTAGTTTTCAAATTCGACTTTTTGTTCTTTAGATACCAACCACAAGTAAAGTTTTTTAGATACGGACCTGGAACTTTAAAAAGTTTTAGGGACTTCTAAGCTTTAGAAATTTAATAAAATTTAAAGGTTTTTAAATATTTTAACGTTTTGTCATCAAATCATGAGTATAGTAGTATATTTTATCCTTTCTTTATTATTCCGTCCCTGGCAATTATTTTTTGGGTTATTAAAGGGTAAATGTATTTTTGCCTTCTTAGACTGAAATACTGTAAAACAGAATATAAGTAGGTACTGCTTTAAATAACAAATTATTTTTAGTTTGGGTTTAAAAGTTCAGGACCGTAATGATATAAAAACATAATTTGAAAAATATGTTATTAGATGACAAGATATTAAAATGTTTAAACCCTTAAAATGTATTAAATTTCTAAAGCTTATTTAAAAACACTTTGGTCCTGAGGTGTATATACTATTTTATGTACTTTAGGATAGGTAAAACGTTTAAAAAAAATTAAATGCCACTAAACGGTAGGTACTCTATTTCTTAAAAATCATCGAAGCGGCTGATGTTACCATATCAACGACCAAATGACAAGTTATGACAAGTAACTAAGTAAAACAAAAGTCACTCGATAAATATTAGTCAAACATGCTACATCCACTGAAAGACGTTTATCGCGATGGAACAAATCGAAAAGGCAGCTCAAGAGGCTGTAGGCCAATTATTACCAAGAAAATCTGGAGAACAATATAAAAAACAGTTATCTGAGTTTATCAAATGGTGCAAAGAACGGAACGTAGAAGAATTTACAGAAGAAAAGGTACTATTAGCATATTTCTTAGAAAAGTCAAAAAAGCTTAAAGCATCGTCACTGTGGAGTGTAATTCGATGATAAAAGCCACAATCGCAACAGACATGGGCGTCGACATTAGCAAATTCTGCAAACTAACCGCTTTTTTGAAACGACAAAATGAGGGCTACAAACCAAAAAAGTCGAAGACACTCGATGTTGAAAACATTAAGGAGTTCCTGGAAAAAGCACCCGACCATGAATTTTTGGGGCAAAAGGTAAGATACATTTTTTTTTCAACCGATATTTTGTCCCAGTCTATACCTAGGTATATCTATGCTATTTAGACGCTTTTTGGAAAATAAAGTAGGTACCAAGGAGCTCTGCCAGCTTGACAAAACCGATGTCCTAGACTATGAAACGTTCTTTTTGGTCAATTTACGACAGAAAAAGACCGATCTTTTGTTATAAAATGGTCAAAGGAAAACTCCACAGATGTAGTACGATTGGTGAAGAAGTATATTGCCTTAAGATCTCCATCAATACAAGGCCATACAAGATTTTTCGTTGGGTACAGAAATGGAAAATGCACGTCTTAGCCAATGGGCAAGAATACTATTGGACAACTGCTAACCAAAATTGCCGAATATTTAAAGCTTCCAGATGAAAAATTGTACACTGGTCATTATTTTAGAAGGACGTCAGCATCGCTACTAGCCGACTCTGGAGTAACGATAGATCAGCTTAAAAGACATGGCGGCTGGAAGAGTAGCACCGTCGCTGAGGGATATGTGGAAAATTCCTTATACCAGAAAAAAAGTATGGCAGATCAACTTTTTACTGGTACTTCCACCGAAACGTCTTCAGATATTTCGATTCCTATTGTACAAAATGAAACACCAACGACACCGTCGGTGCCACCGACGACGACAACGGCTACAATCTTTAAAAACACTTTAATTAATAAAAATAACAGCTGCAATAATGATAATTTACCTTTTTTTCACTTGGCCAATTGCAGTGGGGTAAACATAACTGTTAATGTTAATAGAAATTAAGTTATTTTTTATAGTTTAATATTGTTCTTAACACGTTACACTTTTGTTGCATCCATGTCATGTTATATTTTCTAATAAAATTATTGAAAATAAATTTAGAAATTTAGCTTTTATTGCAAAGAAATTTACTTTAAATCCCTAGGGATTTAAAGTACATTTTAAATCCCTAGGGATTTAAAGTACTACTTTTTTTCCTGAAAATAGGGATTTAAAAAGTACTTTAAATCCCTAAGGCCCGTATTATTAATCTCCTGGTAACTTTATCAGCAAGATAATTTCCAAAGAAACCATTGTTAAGACAATTGTCTCCATAGAAATTATCTGGCTGGTAAAGTTACCAGGAGATTAATAATACGGGCCTAAAGTACATAAAAAAATTTACTTGAGGTTGGTATCTAAAGAACAAAACGTAAAAATTTGAAAACTAATAATAATTCCATCTTATAGAACATTAAGATCCGGTTGAACAATAAGAACTTAAGTACGAGTTTTGTAAAGCTCTACTTAAAGTTGAACTCGGTTCTGTTGAGCTTTCATTTTTCAGGTAAGTTGACAATTTTTTTGACTTAAACCAGGTTAATAATGATATAATATAACCCAATAAACCTTATAAAAAATAATTTTTGACTTTAAAATTTGTGGTAATAATATTTTAAAGTTATGACTGCGAATGATGCGGTTGAACACTTTTTGGATTTATCAGACGAATCGGACGACTAGGAGCTATAATAGAAAACGTTCGAAGACGGCCCTAAAACTACAGACCGGAACCTAATCATATTCAAATTTTTGTAATTAAATTTCGTCACAATATTTCTATTTGTTATTTATTAGTAATATTATCTGTTTTTTATTTTATTTTCCATAGTACCTTTAAACTCCTTAACAAAAGTTAATAGCAGCCATTCTTTGGAAGTAAAATTTGCATATAGTTTTGTGTTAGAATACATGGAAAAGTAGCTGCAAATTGTAAATACCCCAAACTTTGACAACAAATAAAGTTTGGTGGTTTTTTGACAGCGTAACCATTGCCAGCATGGTAACTTAATTATTGATCCCACCTGTGCATACCTGTAATAATTAGAAATTGATTATACAACAGAAATACCGTTTTGAACCAAGTTCAACTTTAAGTAGAGCTTTCAAAACTCGTACTTAAGCTCTTATTGTACAACCAGATCTTAAAACAGTTATTTTTTACCCAAGTCAAAAATAAAGGCGCAAAAATTAAAAACCAATACTAAAAATATCACTTATCTCCGAAAGGCGTCGGAATATTTACAACTTTCTTTCACCAAATTATTATGCCTCAAAATCACATATATACATACACTATATTAATGAAGATTTTCCTTTTCATTTCGCCAGATCCATCTCTAGACGCGTTTCGTTATATCATGACTCATCAGTAGAGCTAGGATCCGACGAAAAGAAAAGGGATCTCGAAGCTACTTAAGGCAGCACTTAGTGGGACATACCCGTAAGATGTGGCACGGAGCGCCATCTGTGTCGTTGTTAGACACTCTTGCGCATATTAGCACCTCTAACAAACTTATAAAAATAAGAAAATGTTAAGAGAAAATCGCCTGTAAAGACATTCGTCACTATATTGCTAATACCATAATTCCATGATGCCACCACTGTTAGCAGATTGTCAGAAGCCGTTGAGTTTGCGCAGATCGGAAATTTGCTTCTTGATGTAAACATTTGACAGGGCCGACTTTCAAAATATTTTTACAAGCTTTTATTTAAATTCACCCGTTTAGTTCGGGTGTGTACAGTTTATGGTCAAATAAAACTAAGTAACCAATATTTTACATACCTGAAATACCTTATTCCTGGTACTGAACCGCGATTTGTGCAAAAAAGGATCATGCACTTTTTTCTACCCATCTTGAGACACAAGTCGCTAACAATAACAAAATGTCTGGTAAAGTTTTATACCTAAATTCGCACCCAAAACTTAAAAATAATATCCACAATCACACACGAAACATCCAAACGAATACAACGTAAAAAAAGCTGGAAACGACTACAACTTACAACCTAACAAAAAAAATGTCTAAAGTAAAGTTTTATAAATATTAACACCCAAAACTTGGAAATTATAACCACACGAATGAACGAAATAAAAGATGGCGACAAATAAGAATACAACGACAAGCCGGTTTTGTTCAAGAGACCTTGGGTTCTGTTTACGTTCTGTTAATAATCGTGTGGGTTGCCTAATTTTTTCCCTACTGCGCAAGCACCATGCACGGACCCCAACTCAGGTTATTTTGAATCGCACGATGGGTGTATTCTTGCTTCGTGCGGCTGCTTGTATTGGCAATATGTGCTCAAAATACGCAACTTTGCCTCAGTTTAACCATCCTCGTATCTCTTACCGTTTTCGAGATCCATCGGTGTTCGTTAATTGTACAAACATCAAAGATATAAAAATAACTTCAGTATCTCTCAATAAACAAACATGTCTTGAACTAACTTCGATAGTCTGTCGTTTTTAAGTAAACATAATAAATGTGAACCACAACAAATTGAATCTTATCCCAAATTAAATAAGTTCTCTTTTGCAGAGAACGTCACTTGTCATGACATCCACTGCCAAGAGCGCCAACAATGTTTGGTAGACGTAGAATCAGCTGGACGACCACGTTGCGTCGTATGTTCGGCAGCGTGTCGACCGAAATATTTACACGGACCTGTATGCGGGACCAATAATAGTACTTATCAAACATGGTGCCACATGATGCAAGATGCTTGTGCAAAAGGCTACGTCATTGACACTAAGCACTCTGGAAAATGTGTAAGTAAACACTTGTTCGTGTGTATATTCCGCATAATGTGTGATATAAACTGCTGGACAATTGCTTTCGAGCAAGAAAAATTCCTCCTAAATTTAACAGTTAATATTTTCTGAACCAGATATGATATCGACCTACGGTTTTAAATAATTGATAGACTCATCCCTTGGGAAACAATTGTCAATGTTGGATTTTCTTTTACTGTCAAAAATTTTTATATACAGGGTGTTAATGAAGACGATGATTTTTGCTCTAATTTTATTGGAACTTTCACAATAATATTTTTAAATGTTATCACTCTACGTCAATTGAATCACTGGTTCATAGCAAAGAAAGTAGTTTGTTAAATTTTTGATATCTGCTATATTTTAAGAAATACCGATTTTTTTGAAAAACCTTGCGTTATTTCAACTCATTGGTAGCTAGATCTCACTGTGCGTTGTATCGTGCAAACTTTGTGAGTGATTATTATACCTTATGAAAAGCTTGATTGAATAATTATACCTAAATGTTATGATGTACAGTGGCGTACTTATAAACACCTATATGTCTATGGTTTATGAGTATAGTGTTAGAAAGTTAGAAATGAATAAATACATTTTTTTCAAAAATTAAATTAAAAAAATTATCTTTGTTAAAATTTTGTAAATACACTGTATAATATACCTGTAGTGCAATATGAAAAACTAAAAAATAAGAAAAAATTCACCTAATCTAGGGGCGAATACTTTCCAATATAAAACAATCGTGAAATAGACATATAGGTGTTTATAAGTACGCCACTGTACATCATAACATTTAGGTACAACTATTGTTACTGAACATAATAGTCACTCGCAAAGTTTGCACGATACAACGCACAGTGAGATCTAGCTACCAATAAGTTTAAATGAAGCAAGGTTTTCCAAAAAATCGGTATTTCTTAAAATATAGCAGATATAAAAAATTTGACAAATTACTTTCTTTGCTATGAACCACTGATTCAATTGACGTAGAGTGATAAAATTTAAAAATATTATTGTGAAAGTTACACGCCATTAATATTGGAGTAAAAATCATCGTCTTCTTTAACACCCTGTATAAAAAGTTTTCTGACAGTTAAAGCAAATCCAACATTGACAATTGTTTCCCAAGGGACAAATCTATCAACCATTCAAAACCGTAGGTCGATATCATATCTGGTTCAGAAAATATTAACTGTTAAATTTAGGCGAAATTTTTCTTGCTCGAAAGCAATTGTCCAGCAGTTTAGATACATCGAGCTAGTAGGTATTAGATAAGCTAAATACGGGTTCTCGGTTGAGATTTTTCAGCCTGATGAATAGCCCAAAAAATCAAAGCACAAGTTTGTAATTTTTTAAAATTGATATTAAAAAAAATGTCATTGAAAGTTTCAGATGCCTACAGGATTATGATAAAGAAACAGATCAGCCTTTTCTATAGAATACCGCCCACTTAATCAAGAATCGCTCGGAACCGTCAAATTAATTTTTTTTAAATTATTTTTCTTAGAAAAAGATATATGCAGGGTGATTCCTAAGTTAATACTTCTTTTTTAGCTGTGTATAGACGACATTAAAATAAACAAAAATTTTAAATACCTTTTTTCAAAAAACTTTATAATAGGCGAGATACAGAAGTAAAAAATCTAAGTGCCGGCCTGGTCATCAAAACGTAGCCTGCTATACTTTATGTTGTTTGCATTATTAGTCATGCAATTTACGAGTCGGTGGTCAGTTATTTGTAAATCCGCTGCGGTGTGTTTTTCTGAAGCAAGTTAATCTTAACTTTGAAAACATTGTTTAAGTTAGGGAGGACCGTATTTGATCCATAGTGTAATAAATGAATGTTAAGTACCTTATTTTTGAGTTTAAAAAAGGTATTTGAAAGTGTTGTTTATTTTATTGCCTTCTATACATAGCTAAAAAAGAAGTATCAACTTAGGCGAACCTTTTAACCTTTACGTGCCATTTTCCCCAAAGAAATGTTTAATATGATCATGACGTGCCAAAAAATTGATTGTTAGGCGAGCATCAAAATATACGCTCACTACCCCAAAATTGATGATTTTTTAGGTAGAAAATATTTTGGGGCGAAGATTACGAATCTGAAAACTCTTTTTCTCGGAAACGCTTAGTTTTTCAAATATTTTTTCCTGAAGTGCCGTTTTATAGAGGTTAGGTTTCGGACGCATATTTACTTGTTTGTGATACAATTTTAAAGAACAAGTAAAGTGAGCAATTATTTATGGTGTGCTAAAACCCCTTCGTCTTTTTTAGTGACTTCTAAAAGAAGAAAAAAAAGGCTTTTGTGTTCTCTCCACCGTGACTTCTAAATAAAAAACAATAAACTGTTTTTAAGATCTCCATATTATAACACCAAAAATTATTATATACCAGGATAGGGGAGCCAAGTACCAATGAACAATAACTTTCAGTAAATAAAGGGGCTCGCAAGTAAAAAACAAAACAATATTATTCTGGGGTTAAGAGGAAAATACCTCACCCCCCACACGCCCTGGGCGGTGATCGTTCAAAAGCAGATGACAACTATCCTCTGTTAATGCTAGAGTATTGATTATGTTAAGTAAAAAATTTTAATTAAAAAACACAGAAAATTAGGTTTTTCGGCTTTTTAATAAAGGGTAAATGCTACTATTTACAATAAAATAAATAGGGATCAAGAAGAACCCAATTGCTGTCATTATGCATCCGAAATGTAACCTCCACAAAAGGCCACTTTAGCAAGGAATATTTTAAAATCTGAGCGTTTTCGAGAAAAACGGGGTTCAGATTCGTAATCTACGCCTCCCAAAATATATGATTTTTAACAAATAATCAATTTTGTCGTAGTAAGCGTATAAAAGATATGTATTTATCACATACATTCCTTAATTAAAGCCGTGCCCAAATTAATTTGTAGCGTGCCATGGGTTCGCTATCCCTGGCCTATAATACAGGGTGTTACAAATTCGACATACCAGCATTGGAATCTCGGAAACCATAAGAGTTAGAAAAACGGTTAAATGGGGGCAAAGTTGTGCAATTCGGTGCTAATTATAATGCCGCTTTAAAAGTTTTCAAATTCCGAATACTTCCGATTTTATTCGAAAAAAAAACGAAATTTTGCAAAATGGTTTATATATTTTCCTGAGCTCATTTGACTAGCTATTTAAAAATAAATGACACTTTGTCATTGCCACTTTTTTTCCTCTACAAAATGACGTTACTAAACTAAAGATCCACCGTTTCGTCTCCGAGCGGCCACCACCAATTTTACTTTTTTAAATACGGGCCTGGATTTTTTTAACCGATTTTTAAACCCTCCTACCCTCTAAATGTAATGGCGATATTGCTTTCTTATAATGATGAATTGACCTTGCTTATTTTTTAAAATTCATATTTTTTACACTTCTTGTCAGTCCAGTCCTGGCAACGAATTACAGTATTAATTAAAAACTTTATTTTATTTAAAACCTTTAGGAAATTAGGATTTATAATTAGTAAATTTAGAATTATTGGAAAATTCTTATAAAATAAATTATATTACTTATGTATGAATGTTTTAAATAAAATAAAGTTTTTAATTAATAGTAATTCGTTGCCAGGACCGGACTGATAATAATTGTAAAAAATATGAATTTAAAAAAATAAGCAAGGACAATTCATCATTATAAGAAAGTAATATCGCCATTACATTTAGAAGGTAGGAGGGTTTAAAAATCGGTAAAAAAAAATCCAGGTCCGTATTTAAAAAAGTAAAGTTGGTGATGGCCGCTCGGAGACGAAACGGTGGATCTTTAGTTTAGTAACGTCATTTTGTAGAGGAGAAAAAGTGGCAATAACAAAGTGTCATTTATTTTTAAATAGTTAGTCAAATGAACTCAGAAAAAAATAAAAACGATTTTGCAAAATTTCGGTTTTTTTCGAATAAAATCGGAAGTATTCGGAATTTGAAAACTTTTAAAGCGGCATTATAATTAGCACCGAATTGCACAACTTTGCCCCCATTTAACCGTTCCTTTAACTCCTATGGTTTCCGAGATTCCAATGCTGGTATGTCGAATTTGTAACACCCTGTATACATACAATGCAATAGTGCGTCAGACTTCTATAGCTCCTATATGAGTTGGAGTTGGAAATTTTATTCATATGTAGACTTATACTGTATCATAGGGTCAATTTCAGCAAAATAGTTTTCCATATACAGGGTGGCCCAAAAGAGTGTGATAACAAAACGTATATTTTAAATGGAACACCCAGTATTTATAATTGTCCAAATTTGTATTTATTTTGCCTTGGTAGTTTAAGAGTAATAAATTAAAAACTAAAAAAATAAAGTTTTACGGTTCTGGAAATAAAATAAAAAAAAAACATCTAAATTTATTTTTTAAATGATGGGATTGGGTGAGATTTATGGTAATGGGTCTTATGAATCTAATAGTGTTATCTATTTTATACAGAATGTTCATAATAAGGTTTCAAAAGTTACACATTTTATTTTCTCAAGTTCTTCAAATGGAACACCCTGTATATTATTTGACTATTTAATGTAAGATTCTTAGGCAAGTATATTAATACAATAATTTTCTAAGGAATTTTCTGTTTGTATCATACAAAAATACGCATTTGAATAGATTCTGTAACGAGGTTGGAATGAAAATTTGATCCGAGTGGAAGATTCCGAACGCGAGCGTGGGGAACCACGAGTATCGAATTATCATTCTAACCGAGTAGCATACTATATTTTCTCTACGACCAAAAATACTATTCGCAATATTTGTAATTTCAGGTGGAGTATTATCCAGTTCCATATCTGATTCTTCCGATTTTTCACTCATATTTTGACTTGCACTAAAATTTGTCTGCTGACATTGACAGTTTCGAAATTCATGGCAACCTATGTCGTTTAGATCAATTACAGAATATTCATTCCGTATCTTGTTATGGAATGAAAATACACGCAAAACGCATAAGAAGCAAGTGTTTCAGAATAAATATTCCAACTCAAGAGCGAGAATTTTTACATTCTATTATCAAAAATGATTTTGGAATTATTGCATTCAGTAATGGTCGTGGAGAAAAATTGTTTTTATTACAGCATGTTATTTTTAGGTCAGTAGCAAGGATACGTGGTCGTGATCCTCCAACTTAGTGTATAGGACAATTACAAACCAAAGAAGTCACGAAATGACGAAAAATAGACTAACTAGTTGTAATTCCATATTAACAATCTAGGCAAATTTTACTTAACTAGGACTAAATGTATTATAGATTTAATTTATACTGTAACTGATAACTTATATTGTATGACAATATTAATAAAAATAAAAAATTTACATAGTCAGTCAAATATCTATTTATTACGATCGTTTTTTTTCTATAATAAATATTCTTGCATCTAGTCGCATAAGAGTTAGAGTCTGACCAATAACAGAAAGGGACAGTCACGTATTGGGCGATGCGAGATTTTGTGGCGTTAAAGTCAGTAGCGAAGCTATAATAAAATGTTTATTCGTAAACCAATGAGGTTTACATCCAGGAAATTCTAATTTCTACTTAATTTTTTTTTAATAGTCTTCTTCCTCACACTTACATTCACTTCTTCTCCATATTTTTTCTCTAATGACTAGCTAATAGTCGTTTTTTGCTTAATGATCATTCCCTTTCACTTCAATTTTATCTTTCGATAGTTCTTTCACACCAAGATGTTAAATCTTTTATTCTACCTTTAAAGTTTTCACAGTGCCTTAAGCCTTAAACCCATATACTTTTCTTATTCACAATGCAATGTGTGTATCGGTTTCCTCTTCGTTCCACTCATTTTATACCGAACCTATAATTGTGTTGCTCAGTTAGGGTGATATCTACTGGTCTTTTCTTCTTTTAATTTTTCTCCTGAAGATGAATGCTTCTGCATTCGAAACATGTAGAGAAGTTGTTTAAAATATTTCTATAATATATCAGTGGAGGAAGGTGTTCTTATTTTTACCTTCTATATATATAATATTGCTTTACACCAAATTATGTGTTCTAATTAGCCATTTTTACACACAGGCGATACCGTGAAAGCTATGGTAACGCCGACGCTACATCACATGAGCAGACGATTTGTTCTACTGATATCGCGCCATTTTTTGCGGACACCAGACACCATTCTGTAAACAGTGGACGGTTAATGCGTATTTTCACACAAGTCGCCACATATTGTCGCAATTTGTTTAGCGCCATTCGAGCGGCGTTGCATGCATGTATCTCAAAATTAGTGTTGTAAATATACGTATTATTTGGACATCCGAATAATACGTAATGGGAGTCAACTAATATCCGCATCCATCATCCGAATACGTATTTGTAAAATAAGAAATTAAACTTCGCTTACCTCAAAGTAACTGCTAGCATTTCTTTAGGAGGAATACTCAATTTCATTCAAAATACTAAATGTTTCTGGGTTCATTCGGAAATAATTGAAACATTTTTCTTCATGTAGGAATTTTTTGAATAGTATATAAAAAGCACCATCTACATATCTTGCTTCTAAAAGGGATGAACCCAGAAGCGCCGATTTTTTCGTCGAGCCTCTCTTTGCTTAGGGAAAATCCTTCGATTTAAAATCAGCGCCAACAATAAAGTGCAAGTCGGCAACACCGATTTATTTACTTGTCTTGCAATATATTATGGTAGCTAACTATCGTTTTGTGTGAAAAGTTCGCACTATATTTAAACTATTTTGTTTGTCAAAAATAGAATAGAATAAAATGTAAATAATATATTTATTACAAAATTATTGGGACGCCATTTAATGTACGTTTTAAATTTTGGTCGGACTCTAGCAACATTTTTACCCATAAAGCTGGATTTATAAACTCTCGCTGGCGTTGGCGCCAGCATTCATCGTCGACGTTCGTAGACGGCATTTAAAAACTTGGAGTTAGCGTCGTTCCTGTTCGAATTAGGCAATCCAACGATGTGTCAAAATGGCGTCTGGATGGCAAATACCGCTTTGTAATTAGTACACGTTTTGCTAAAATAAATGTTATATTTAAAAAAAATTATTCTGGATTAGATCCTTTAATTTCTCTAAGGCAAACATAAAGATTGTGCAAAACCGTTTTTTAAATGTGCAAAACAAAATTTTTTGAAGAGCACCTAAACAAATTATTTGGTCATTTCCGCAACACTAAACTTAAGTGCCTGAAACTTCTGGCTGCTATCAAGGAGCTGTTACTGTGAAATAATGTTAAAATTATAGCTTGAAAGATAAACATATCAAAAGTTCTAAATACCAATCACGATTATCCGAAATAATTAGGACCAAAGTGATAGTGGATAATTAAAATCTGGGTTAATACGATTTTTTTTATATAAAATAGAAGTTTAGGATGCATATAACATTGTAGAGTGACTACAACTACATACCACCTCTGCGGTAATAATACACGTTATTGTTATTATATACATACTTTCGGTCTTAGAAATTAAGAAAAAATGTATAGTTTTTTTGAACAAAAAATTTTTCTTGCAGAAATGACAAACTATTAAGTTTTAAAGCTCCTGGCAGAAAATATTTGTCAAACCGGTAAAATATTTAGGTTAAAGTAACAAGAAGCTCAGACGTAATTAAAAGAGTAAAATTAATTAATAAAAAAATGTATAACTTACTTACAAGCCGTTTCAGGATTGACATACAGGGTGTCTATAAAATGACTGTACAACGCTTCACCAAAAATTCCTTAATCAAAAATAAGGCGATTTAGGCAAACTTACCTATATGCAATGTTGCTTCGTTTTGCCGCTACAGGGTGCTAAAGTTTTCAAATTAACATTGTTTTTACTGAATAATTTCTAAACGCCTTTATTAATTTTCACTAATTTTGGAACTAAGAATGACCACTATTAATAGCGTGTTTTGACGTATGCGACATTTTTTTTAATACCTGCAAATTTAAAAATGGCGTGTGATTGGTAATTAAAAGTTCCTCTTTTTGTCACCCCCCGTATAAATGACTTTAATTATTTCTCTGATCTCTGAGCTGACTTCATGCTGAAACTTTTTGTCTTTTAGCGAGACATGCCGTTTCTCTGCAAAAAAATTATTTACCATACCGTGTAATTCATCATTGCTGTTTATTCAGAACGAGAAACATGAAAAAAATGTTAATTCTAAATAACTACCAACTAGTTTGATTTTTATAACATTTGTTCGAAACTTTTTCATGTTTTGCATCGTAAATAATTTTTTTGCAGAGAAACTGCATGTCTGGCTAAAGTTTTACAAGAGACAAAAAAGTTTCAACATGAGGTCAGCTAGTATCAGAGAAATAATTTAAGTCATTTATACGGGGGGTAACAAAAAGACAAAATCTTATTTACCAATCACACGCCATTTTTAAATTTGCAGGTATTAAAAAAAATGTCGCATACGTCAAAACACGCTATTAATAGTGGTCATTCTTAGTTCCAAAATTAGTGGAAATCGATAAAGACGTTTAGAAATTATTCAGAAAAAACAATATTAATTTGAAAACTTTAGCGCCCTGTAGCGGCAAAACGAAGCAACATTGCATATAGGTAAGTTTGCCTAGATCGCCTTATTTTTGATTAAGGAATTCATGGTGAAGCGTTGGTTAGTCATTTCATGGACACCCTGTATAATAAAAACAGGCCCTGGTGTTAGCACACTTTTTGTTTTAAAGAAAATACTACATCAAATTAAAATGTGCTTTACAGCAACTTATAGAAAACATTAAGACGAGGCAATTAGTTACTAGTGAATCAGGTCGCTGCTTAGCCCCGCGCTGCCTTTGCATCAGTAAGACGGTGACCAAGCCAAGATCCGATCGGTCGCCGTTCGCCGGATGAGTCCGGTACTCGCTGCCGCGAGCTGCCGACTTGCGATAAAAAGAAGCGATTATAGTCTGACGCACGGTTCTAGAGCTACAATGCCTGATAAGGCAGGGAGATAACGGCCGCATTAAAAAGGCAATTCCCCTTAAAATAAGGTAAAGTCCATACAATTACTGTCTGGATGCACATCACAGCTTCTGACGTAATTTTTGATTCGAGTTAGGTCGTTATCTCCCTGCCTTATCAGGCATTGTAGCTCTAGAACCGTGCGTCAGACAATATATGTTGCGGCGACCTGGGAAATTAGGTCCCCGCTGATACCGGTGGCCAGTTAGGTCGCTGACATAAGTTACCGATACAAAAATTTCGCTCATCTCTAATTGGAACGGTTCATCTTTGAGAAAAATGGTTTTCACCCCCCGATCTGTTTCTTATTCTCAACCTAAACGTTACAACTACCGGTTTAATATGTTAAACCGTAAAACCGTTTTTGTTCAAAAAGGGGCTTTAATACAGTATTAAATTCATCCATTTTGGCTAACATTCTTGTAACTACCCATATTCAGTTAAAAATCGAGTTTTAAAAATGTTATAATCGATTATTTTGCCCACCCCTAGTGTCAACCTAACAAACTGACCAATGGATAAGGTCTGGGTAAAAAGCAAGGCAAAAGTAACATTAAACATTTCTATATTATATCATCAAACACGTTGATTTAAAAGACATTTTGTTTGACTTTCGATGATTTTATTTTTCTAACAAACAAAAGTTTTGGTTAGTTAGCATCTCTAACCGTTTTTAAATTAAAAATAGTTTAAAAAATCTACAAGGAAAACGTACAAAAAAATCAATTTTTTTCAGCGGTTTTGACGGCCAAACCTCGGCGGACAGCAGATTTCTTAATGCTCTTACCTTTTTAGGAACTCTATCATGCTTCTCTATGGGTTAACAAAGATATCTAAAAAAACATACCCACATAAGATCAAAAAAAGTCGTCCTCACATAAGCCTTGAAAATACCTCCGCATGTCGTGAATTACTCCTTATAAGAATTAGGTTAAATAGTGTTAATTTACGATATTGCCAAGGCAACTTTGAGAACTAGTTTTTTTTTTATCTTGCGTTACAAGGTAAGTTCTTATTGATAGATTCAATGCGCTTAACAAAGAACAATATTTTTTAGTTAACTTATCACAATAGCAGATAATTACATCTCATCTCCATTAATCTTCCATTCCATCAATTCACTAATCTTCCTTTTTTGGATGATTTTCCATATAAGAAATTATATAATTCTCCAAAACAATCTGAGCTAAAATAAATAACTGGTATGTAGTTCTACTGAGTAGCCAAAGGGAAAATAGTTGGAAAACAAGGTAGTAGAGTTTAGTGTCTGTATAAGTAAATAGAAAGAAAGTTTTTTAGCGGCAAGCAGACAAAGAAGTGCATCTATCTTTTGCATTAAAGTACACAGAGACGCCAAAGGTAATGGGTTCCCTGGAGCACAGGTAGACAATAACAGGCTGTTTCGTCCTTGTTAGGACTCATCAGAAAGCCAAAACCCGTAAGCAACTCCCAGTAAAGCGAAAAAAAAAAAATGTCTTCAAAGAATATTTTTGCTGTACTGGGAGTTGCTTACTGGCGTTGCCGCTTCTACCAGAAACAGGTGGCAACATTGTTATTTTAAATGGAACACCCTTTATATTATATTATTTTCCAATTCCCTACACAATTCCACGTATATTTTGTATAAAACGTCAAGTCTAAATTTAATTGTTTTTGAGATATTGACTCGGATATTGACGTTTAAAATATGCTATTTTCAGACTTTGACAGTCTGTAGGACCTACAGCTTAGCGTGGAATCCGAACCACGTGTATGCACTAGTTTATCTCTTTTACTCCCCCTGAGGTCCTCGGCGCCCCTCTCTCTAAGTCCCGATATTAGGATTTAAGGTAACCATAAAATTTTTATACATTTAGTCATTAAGTAGGGAAAAAGGCAGTTGGAAAAACCGAAAATGTTAAATGTGATGTGTATAAAAATCATTATATTCTTAATAATTATCGTCAATATAAAGATATAATATACCATTTTGGCCATGTGGTGGGTGGTATCACGTAGCGGCCGAACAAAAATTCAATATTCTGAGTGCATGCATTAAAGGTATACATATAATGGAGCGCGGATTATGGTCAGGTAACAAAGGTTGTAAGAGAGTTGCAGCATCTACCAAATTTATTTATTATTCCCCGATGAACTAAACAATAAACATGATGAAATAAAATTCATCATATTTTCAGCAGGGGGGAAGGGAGGGGGCGAGGCCATTCCGCCTCAAGGAGGAGCCGCTACTGCTAACTATCTAAGTACTCTATTAGAAACTGTATCTAATATTTTTTGCCTGATTGTCCTACTGGGCCTACTGGGACACTACTTATTATTAATGAAATTGTAAGTCAGGATAATAATATTTTCTTGTTATTCTCTTTATTTCTTACCTGATGTGCTATTATTTTCAATAGCTATACTTAGTGGAGTGTCATCAGAAAGATTTACTAATGCAAAATTAGCTCCACTAAGTAGTAGTTCTTGGCATGTGTGGGGATGGTTTCCTTTAGCTGCATACATTAAAGCTGTATTACAAAGCTAAAAATAAATGATAGTTATGAATAAAAAACCTTAAGAAAGGTTGTATGATGTAATAAATCGAGGGATACCAGATTTCAAAAACGCTTATGTCATATCATAAAATTGTTAAAAAAATTAACAATATTTTTGGGCAAAAAGTCACTCTGCCTTTCAAAAAGGTCCCTGGCAAGCTAAAATCCTAGGGAGAGGGCCGAGTACCAACAAGTAGTTGGTAGTTTAGTAGTTAAGGCTCCAATGCAAAAAAAAAAAATTGAAAATAGTAGAACAAAATAAAATTATGTGAAAATGAGGTAGAAGTATAAATATATAATAGGTATTATTTACTATAGAAAAAGGAAAAGCAGAAGTCTGATGTCCCAAAAGAAATCACTGAAGAAAATAGACCAGGTAGTTCACTCTGCAGATAAGTATTAAGTACTTACCTAATAAAAATAATGCTTTTACTATACTCCCTAATAAAAGTATGTTTTAAGAACTAAGAAACATAGGGCAATGGACCGTGATCCCACATCACTGGCCACCACTACTATCTGATGTTCTGAATTAATCAAGTTACAAAAGAACAAACCTTACATGGTCAACATGGTTAACATCAGCATCATGAGTGAGAAGCAGTTTCACAACTTCATGATGTCCACCACTAGCAGCAAGAATCAGAGGACTTTCCTCATCTGGTCCCAGTTTATTAACTTCAGCACCAAAACTTATTAGCAATTCCACTGTGTTATATTGTCCATATGCACAACTCCAATGCAATGCAGTCAATCCATAGGAGTCTACGACATCTATATCTTTTTCTTTCAAAACATCTCGCTCAATGAGTTCCCCTTGTCCTGCCTTCGTATGAAAATTAAGTTCAGCCGTTTGAGGTACTAAAGTCTCTGCTTGGGTGTTACCTCTTTGTAAGTTTGTTAACACAGTTGAAGAAGTGATACATTGTCGATATGGTAGGAACGCGCTTTTTCTATTTTTATCGATAAGAGATTGTGGTGACCACTTTTGAGAAGGGTTCACCAAAGTAGGTGACCACCCAGGATTATTGCAAGGAGGGGAATTAACTATAATTTTTGTTTCTTTGTCATCCTCGGAATCATAACATTTTTCCAACTCCATCTTCTACAAATTCTAAAAGCTTTATTTAACAAACAATAATTACATTTTTTGAAAAATTAGATTGGGATTGAGGTTAAGAACGTATTCTTCTTTTGACAATTTTCTGGCCTTTAACAACCAATCTGTAGTTACAGCTCGTTATTTTCTGTGGCAAGTACAATTTCTATATAATATTCTGCTTCGTTTTTTGAAAAAAAAAAAAATTATCATGGCCTTCTATGATAGACATGAACAGAGTAAACAATTTCTACTTTGTAAAAAAATACTATTCTAAATTTCCTGATACTGCAACAATTTATGATCGTGATACTAGAAACTCAAATACAATTTACACTTCTGGCTACAAAACATCTTCTTATCGAAAAAGCCCAGTTTGTTTCTGCAGCTCTCTTTTTAATGCACTCCCGGAAACTGTCAGAAACATTACTTAACTCAGAAAGTTCAAGAACAAAGTAAAGTGCTACTTTGACAAAAAAATTTATGATATATTCAAGAATATCATGATAGGTATATCATATGAAACTTAAAATAACTTTTCTTTTTCTTACTTTGAGAAGGTCATTATTTACTTTGTAAATGTGTATGGCAATAAATAAATACTCTTAAAACATCGAGAAGGTCATCAAAATTATAATTTTCGTGACGCAACTTAGAAAAAAATCGCTTTCATCTTCCTATTTTAGTTTATTATTCTTTATCTAAAAGTTACTACTACCGGTTTACATGTTAAACCAAAAACATTATTTTACGGTTAACATAGTATAATACTTACTATGTTAAACAATTAAAGTCAATCATAAACTGTTGTTTTCCCGTTATGGTACCAGTGGCGGCGCCAGGGGGGAGGGGGGGGGGAGTAGGGTGGGCATCGGCCCACCCTAGAAACACGAGTGCCCACCCTGGTGCTCCCCCCCAAAGTTTATGGATTTGCGTAATAAGAGTGTGGAAGGAGGCGGCCACCTTTTTTTTTTTAGAAGACACTTTTAATTTAGGTAGTGCCCACTTAAAAATCACCGGGCCCACTTGTGCCCACCCATCCCAAAAATCCTGATGGCGCCGCTGCTGTATGGTACTAGAAAATTAGCCAACTTAATCAATGTTGTTTCGATTCGATTATCTGTAGTTGGCTTGTTCAATTTATTAGAATTAAAAATCAGAGTGCACACACAAACGCGCAAGAATTTAGCAGGACTATTAACACAATATGTTTATATATAGGATACATATTTCTATATAGAATATCAATATGATTCGTGTGGTAGTACATTTTCAAATCAACCAATCGTTCCTAACTAAACTTGAAGCCATGTAGAAAAGAATTATACCGATATAAAATAGGCAATGAGAAGACCCATTTATATGTGTAACTTTCTGAAGTCTCCGAAGTGTCTGTTGGACTCCAACTATAGTCAACCTTAAATTCTTCTGTGCTGTCGTCGTTGATTGCAACGAAATCATTTCAGTACACCTACTTTTCCTTTGTGTCGATGCAAAATTTTCTGTAGAACTGTTGACGGTTAACCCCTGACCTGTTGAAGTTAGGTCAAAAATTGTTTAAATTTTATTTTATTTTGTTTAGAATAAGTAAATAAAATAAACTGTTAGTGGTGTTTATAGTTAAAATGATTACTAAATAAATATTGGAATTTAACACATATATTAATTGGCCAAAAAGGTAAAAGGCATTTTTTGTTGGTAGAATTAGGTTATAAAAAGAGAAATTGTTTATTCCATAATAAACCTGCGTCAAATGATTGTTCTTTTTTTCATAATTAACATATTGTTTCTGCTAAAATACAGAAAAACTCTGTGACAAATAAAAAACCTCAGTGAAACAATTTATATTAACTAATTAAATAAATATATAATTTACCTACACATAAGATGTTGTAAATCATAGACAATAATAACTAATTTTTAGGATGCAAATTAGCTGGACTACTGTTTGAACTGTATAATTAACTATTTATCACATTATCACTATGTCAGAACAGCCAGGGTTAGCCGAACGAAACCAACAAGAAACTCATACTGGAGGAGGTCCAATAATTACTGTAAATAGAACAAGAAATCACAATCAGCTAGTAAATGTTAGAGATAGATTATTTCATACCCTATTTTATAGAGCTGCACTAGCATATGCCAGAACATTTCCCAAATCAGTGCGACGATTCATAGAATTTATAGTGTTGGTTAAAGCTCTAGCAGCTTTTTTTGTGCTATTTTATGTCCATTTATCTTTTTCCAAGACACCTAGTACATGTTTAGATAGTGTGAAAGACACCTGGCCAAAAGATGGAATTTTACGTGTAGAAATTGTTAGGAATCTGGAAAAAGGATATACTATTGAACAGAGCTATGCAAAAGAAGAGCGAATAAGGCAGCAAGGTAGAACAGATGACATAACAAGCATCCTAGGACTTTTAGCAAGGGATGGTTTTGTTAATATAGAACCGTCGACAGTTGAACATAATGAAAAGGAAACTCAGCCTTTGTCTAGAAATAAAGGTAAGTAAACTTCTATTATTGTTTATGAAAGTTATAATATGCAAAAGCAGATATTTGAGATTTTGTTTTATCCGTTAGTTGTGATTTATTTTGTTAAACTGGCTAGGAAATGGATAAAGCCTTTATATAGTTTATTGGTATCCATATTTCTACAATTATATACCAGACAACAATAATTGTATAAAATACTTAATATAATATTGTCCGAAAACTTAATCTCTATACAAATAGGGCTTTTAGAAAGAAAACTAAGTGTTTCTGACAAAAACTGCTCTTTAATCTAAGTCTAAAATAAGTATATATAGTACCTATATAAAAATAAAATTTCTTATAAAATGTACCAAAAGGCAAACCAATATATTTTTTAGTGCTGTGTTAATTTTAATTTAAAGATTTAGATTAAGAGTGGAAGTGTGGGACAAAAAATTAGGTTGCAATTATATTTTAGACCCAAGCTCCTGGGCTAAGGGGTAGGGGCTGCAGCCCGTCAATGGTTGTGCCACTGTATATGTCAGCCAACGCATATAGAACTCTATACACTTCCTTAGTACGCCCGTCATTGGAATACGCATCATCTGTGTGGTGCCCCTTTTATAGAATACAATGTGATTTGATTTTTTATATAAAATTATTAATGGTATGATTGATTCACCCGGTCTGTTTAGCAAAGTTCAATTAAATACAGTACATAGAACTAGGAATATGGAACTGTTGCATATTGATTACCATGCGACAAATTATGGCCTCAACAATCCCTTAAAACATGTACTGTTTATGTAATAACTCTGGGTTGGATCCATTTACGGGTATTGGCACATTTTGTGATTCCGTCAAGACAAAAAGAGGGATTTAATAAACGACAGTTATCTTTGGAAGGGATTTTGAGTTGATTTATTTAATAAACTGTAATGTTTCTGTATTTTTGTACCAGTCTCTGCTGTGGGACTCAATTTTAGTTTGTGATAATTAAGCTCAAATTTAAAATATTGTAAACTTATGTATAAATGGAGATTAATCCGTAAATACAAAAAAATAAATAAATAAACAATGACGATATTTTCAGCTTTAGTGTAATAACGACGTTATAAAATATTTCATACCAAAATATTGTTGAAGTTGTTACAAATAAAGATAGGTATGGAAAAAGTAACTGCTAAAATAAAACTGCATTCCTATTTTTTTGATTCTGATATAACTTTTATAAAATTACGATTCCTGTTGCAGATTATTCATTCCTCCTCAAAACTAAAATATTTTAAAATATATGTACATGTACCTACTTCAAGTTTCAAAACAAATTTCATATCTCTGATATTATCACAATTATTAAGGCAGCGTTAATGCAAACAATATTGTTAATAAAATAAATATTCCCTATGTGTTAGATTATTTAATAATATGAATGATATGAGTTTTTTCTATCACATCATTTTTAGCAATATTTATTTAAATTTTATTAACCTGATGACACAGTAATTGCCTAATAATATAAACAAACCAAATGAAATAAACAATTATTTTTTGCAGTCCTCAAAGTTTACCCTAGGGAAATGTATTAAATGATTATTTATCCATTTATAAAACTAATTTAAATTTTTTTTTTCTTTTTTTATGGTTGATGAAACTATGGTCTATAATAAATATCTACTATAAATAAAGGGGGGGGGGGGGGGGGGGTTGGGAGCTCAGGCTCCCAATTAAAAAAAATATCGCGAGAAATACAAATCAATTCATTTTTAATTACAATAATTTAGTAATATGTAAATGAGTATCTAATGGCGTAATAACTACTCATTACATTTTCGTTTTTTTCCGGGGTTGGCGGAAGAGCCAGTATAAGACCCATTGTATCCCCTATCGTCTGGGTAATGTCAGCCAGACGGGACCTACAGCTTAACGTGGAATCCGAACCACGTGTATGCACTAGTTATCCTTTTTTATAAACCAGACGCGAAGTAAAGATTTAAATGAACTTCGGCCATTTTTATTTGATGCTTAAATTCTATGGAAAATTCTCTTTTTAAAGACATTATCATTTATTTAAAAAATGGCGACCTAGATCTTGTTTCCGAAAATGTCCAAAACTTTGGTAAAACAAGGTAAACGGTAAAGAGTAGGCCATGGAAACGTTAAAATGTCTCATTTTAACCTACTTTATATATATGAAATCAACTTGTTGGAGAAAAATGTAACCGTTAGGACTATTTTAAGGAAAAAGACACAGTCTCGACCTAAAAAAGTATTTTCTATCTATTTAATATTAGGTACATGTTTAACCTTTTAAAGCCCAATGTTATAAAGTCCTCTTAAACCCAAGTTAAACCTAGGTTTGAACCAAAAATTAATGTCAGAAATGGTTGATTTATAATGTGGGATTGACAGCAAAATTCAATTTAAGAGTAATCAGCCAAGTTGTGAATCGGTAAATCACTTTTAACTCGTTTGCATTGACAATTCCACATTATAAAATTACCATTTTTGACACTTCTTCGGTTTAACCTGGACTTTGATTTAAATCGATTTTATAAAATTAGACAAAAAGGAACATCTATAATTTAATTCATCCATCCATCACATATCTACGATTTTTGGAGAGAGAATTATTCTTTGGTTTAACCCTAGGTTTAAAGGTCGATTTATAAACTTGACGTTTGCCGTTTGCGTTTGCGTCGGGTCTGCCGTTTCAAGTTAAAAGCACAGGTTTCCATAAGACCATTTATATCTGCCGTCGGCCTTGCCGTTTGCGTTCCGTTCAACATAAACCAATTTTAACTTTTCCGTTCGAGAGTCGTAGAAACGTTCGTAGCAGATTGGCAGCCAATCAAAAAATGTTTGTCAGTCACACGTGATATTGTTTTGGTTCATTTTTGCATTCTGCCATTTAATACCCAATCCGGCAATTAACTCGTCATACTCATGATTCATTATGTCCATTTTGAGAGTGACAAAAAAATTAATAATAATTGTAAACACACGAAAAGAAAAAAAAACAGGTTATGTTATTGTTGTGTTGAACGGCACGCCAACGTCAAGTTTATAAACGGTCCAACCAAAACAATATCACGTGACTGACAAACACTTTTTGATTGGCTGCCAATCTGCTACGAACGTTTCTACGACTCTCGAACGGAAAAGTTAAAATTGGTTTATGTTGAACGGAACGCAAACGGCAAGGCCGACGGCAGATATAAATGGTCTTATGGAAACCTGTGCTTTTAACTTGAAACGGCAGACCCGACGCAAACGGCAAACGTCAAGTTTATAAATCGACCTTTAACCTAAGTTTAAACTTAGGTTTAGAAGGGCTATATAAAATTGAGCCTAAGGGAATCATTTGACCTAAATAAGTAAAAACCATTACAAATTACTGGAAAAATAATAATATAAATTAAGTAAGTACCTTACAAACAGTTTAAAATATTTAATGTTACTCTTAGAAAGAAAAATGGACACATGGACACAAAAATTCACCAAAATTTTTCAAGAACATTCATTCCACAACAAGGCGTCCCCCAGGGTTCACCTTTATCCCCTCTGCTTTACAATGTTTACTGTTATGACATATATAACTACATATATGATGACCCAGCATTTTTGGACCATATATTATATTATATTCTTCAATTTGCCGATGATACTGCCCTTATAAGTCATAATACAAATATCAATACTACCATAAACTCTCTCCAACTTTTAATAGATAAAACAATGGCATGGTTTAACCTATGGCGATTAAAACCAAACCCCCTAAAATCCCAGTTCATAATATTTAATCATTTAATAAATCAAAACTCTCCAAGCATTATTATTAACAACCATGCCATACTACCTCAACCTACAGTCAAATACTTAGGTATCACATTAGACCAGAAGCTAAATTTTAATCAACATACAAAAGCGATTAAAGCTAAATGTATCAAAAGGAGTAAACATTTTCGGAGCCTAACCTACAAGCAACAAGGTATCTTTATAAAAACTGCAGTACATATATACCAGTCAATATATCGCCCCCTTTTAGAATACTGTCATCCTCTTTATCTAAACTGTAGACCTCCAGCAATCAAAAACCTACAAGTAGCAGGAACAACAACTCCTCGTTCTATCACCAAGATACGACATCCAAACAATCCATTACACAATCCATCCAATCAAAGATTGTATGAGTTGACTAAAGTTGAACCAATAGCTACCAGACTTGTAGCACTAAGCACCAAATTTGCTAACAGACCAGAAAATATAATGGCTATGCAAGCAATGTGCAACAACGATATTCCACACAACAGGAAGAGGGTTTATCCAGAAAGAACGCTATTCCAGGCTATTACAAACTTGAACTAACATTTTATAGTTTATTACACAATTTAATGAACAATTTTTTTTTTATAATATTTTCATTGTAACTTTACTGCTTATTTTAAAGATAGTTTTATATCATATAATGCTGTATAAAAGGCTGAAGGACTTCGGTCAATGGCCAATTGATTGATATCAATAAAATACGTCATAATAATAATAATGCACACATCATAGAGACTTATTTAGACTAACACTAATACATAAGACCAAGGTTTTTTTTAATCTACTTAGATATTCTTAAAACTTGTTTACCAAAATTAATGACTACAACCACTTCTGTCCGTTTCTCATAACCCGAAATCCCATCTCTCTACAAAACTAAAATTAGTCAAAAATTACCATCCGCATTTTTGGTAATGTATTGACGAAATTCTAATAATCATAACATTTTTAGGACCTATGACTATGACCGAATCGCCGAGCTATACCAATGAATTGGTAAATGTTACCTCAACAAATTGGAATTGGATAGACATGGTCACAGCCTTGCCAAAGAGCCACTCGAACAATTTGCAAATGACAACAACTACACTAAATAGTGAATTTACTGTAAACTTTACTACCAGTGATACCGCGACTGAGACAACCAGAACAACAGCAACTGTAAAAGAGACGAAAACGGTGGATACGAAAATTTCTGAAAAAGGTAATGTATGTTTTCAAAACGTAACAAATATTAAATGTAAAATGTAACAGATACGGATAAATAATTACAATCTTGAGTCTGGATTGAGAGTGGCCAGCAATGGCCGCTCGTGAGGTATTAAGAGCCTTCCATACCAGCCTGAGACGCGGTTAAGTAAGACCACATTGGCTGTATTATACTGTAATATAGTGGATGCTTCTTTGGAACATCTAGTTCTGTTCGCATCTTAAACATGTAAATAAATAAATAAATTATACAGGGTGCGCCAAACTCAGTGGCCTATTAGAAATATTTAGAAAACGACAAAAGATATGTTTTTGAAAATTTGAGTGTGTTCATAAGAGCTAGTGTTCTAGCGTTTAAAAATATTTTGTAAGGGGCGGTGTTGCCAGATCATCTTGAAACTCCTAGCAACTTTGGAATTTTAAATGAGACACCCTGTATATTATTTTACTTTTTGTTTCTGCTTAATAACACAAATATTTTTTGTATATAATAATATATGCCTATCTCTTATAGTTTTTGAGATATTAATTAATTAGTCATTTCTTGGGGCCAAAACATGCTAACCAGAAAATCGAATATTTTTGTGATTAAGGCACCTAGAAAGTTAAAATTTTCACAGACGGTTCTTATAGCATGGCCATCTAGGAATTTTGATGATATATGAAAATATTTTTACACAGAGCGTCACAAAAAAATGTAATCTTCGTAATATAAATAAATGCAAAATTCTCAACTTTTTTAAATGGAACACCCTGTTTTTTATTTTCTTAACAAATTCTAGTTTATATTTCCTACCAATAAGTATAACATGTTCCTATACCTATCTCTAACCAATTCGAACTTACAAGGGGTTTAAAAAAATTAATAACTTAATAAAAAGGTTTAAACACATTTAATAGTAGGCTTTGGCAGAATTTGTTCGGACACAAATAAAAAAGAAAAAATGTCAACTTAAATGGTTTTGTCTATAATCTGTGTTTTTAAATTATTGACTAAAATGGCCAATATTTCTTATTCAAACGCAGAAATTTTGAATTTACTTTTTATACATGAAGAGTGTAATAAAATTGTATCAAGAACATGTAGACGATTTAATGAATTGTATCCCAATTCATCTCCAATGACAGCAAAAAAGTTTAGAAAAATAGAACGAAATATGTTGCAGTATAATAATGTGAATGTGTGATGTATACATCCATAGAACGAATAATTTTTTTAAATATAAGATAATATAGGAAATTAAGTTGACATCTTAGTTGACATTTTTTCTCTTTCATTTGTTTCCGAACAAATTCTGCCAAAGCCTACTAATAAATGTGTTTAAACCTTTTTATTAAGTTATTAATTTTTTTAAACCCCTTGTAAGTTCGAATTGGTTAGAGATAGGTATAGGAATATGTTATACTTATTGGTAGGAAATATAAACTAGAATTTGCTAAGAAAATAAAATACAGGGTGTTCCATTTAAAAAAGTTGAGAATTTTGCATTTATTTATATTACGAAGATTACATTTTTTTGTGACGCTCTGTGTAAAAATATTTTCATATATCATCAAAATTCCTAGATGGCCATGCTATAAGAACCGTCTGTAAAAATTTTAACTTTCTAGGTGCCTTAATCACAAAAATATTCGATTTTCTGGTTAGCATGTTTTGGCCCCAAGAAAGGACTAATTATTAATTAATATCTCAAAAACTATAAGAGATAGGCATATATTATTATATACAAAAAATATTTGTGTTATTAAGCAGAAACAAAAAGTAAAATAATATACAGGGTGTCTCATTTAAAATTCCAAAGTTGCTAGGAGTTTCAAGATGATCTGGCAACACAGCCCCTTTCAAAATATTTTTAAACGCTAGAACACTAGCTCTTATGAACACACTCAAATTTTCAAAAACATATCTTTTGTCGTTTTCTAAATATTTCTAATAGACCACTGAGTTTGGCGCACCCTGTATATAAAATTATTTGTCCGTTGAAATTGAAAAGTCGTTTTGTTAATTGTCGTTTAAAAAAAAGTCGGTGTAAGTCAACTACAAATTTAAGGGAGTTAAAAAAAAACGCAGAATGTGTCGTTTTTGGTAATTCATTTGGACAACAGATTGGACTGGAAGTATTATATTGATGGTTTGTCCAAGAATCTGGCTAGTTATATTTCTGGTTTGAGAGTGTTGCCCTTGAGTATAGATCATAACACTTCTTTAAAGCAAGGTATCTTTAAGTTTAAAGAAATGCTAAATTTTCAATTATTATTATCTGGACTGTCATGTTCTGCTTAATAAACAAATCCATCAAAAACTAAAAGAACTGCTTGACTTTGAGCTACGTTGGGTTATTAGTTAACTTAAGAGTTTTTAAATTATGAAATTATTATTACGCTCTGAGTAGTAATAATGTTGATTACATTTGTCTACGAACCATAGACAGTTACCGATCTAAATTAAAAATGCAGAACAAAAAGATTTAAGTACTCATTGACATGTAATATATTGCCCAAAATCCTTGTGAAATTACGTTATGATGCCGTGCAAATCCCTATTTTAAAATCGACCGTTCTACAGGGTGTTCTTGAAATGACTGTACAATGCTTCACCACAAATTCCTTAACCCAAAATAAGACGATCTAGACAAACTTACCTATATTATGCAATGCCGTTTTGCCGCTACAGGGCGCTAAAGTTTTCAAATTAATATCGTTTTTTCGGAATAATTTCAAAACGCCTTTATCGATTTCCACTAATTTTGGGACTAAGAGTGACCATTATTAATAGCGTGTTTTGACGTATACGCCATCTTTTTTTAATACCTGCAAATTTAAAAATGGCATGTGATTGGTAAATACAACTGTCTTTTTGTTACCCCCGTATAAATGACTTTAATTATTTCTCCGACACTAGCTGACTTCATGTTGAAGCTTTTTTGGCTCTTATAAAATTTTAGCCAGACATGTAGTTTCTCTACAAGAAAATTATTAACGGTACCTTGTCATTCATCATTGCAAAACATGAAAACAATTTTAATTTCAAAATAACTACCAACTGGTTTGATTTTTATAACAATTGTACGAAATATTCACAATACATAAATTAATTCTTTTCAAAAAATTAAACTGTAGTTTGGGCATCGTGTCGGGCTTGTTTTTAAAATAATCTGCAGCATTGATAATTCTTTGCAATTACTCTCTTCTGTAGCGATGAGGGAAGCATACTTAATTTAAGAGAGCCCACAGAAAATAGTCCAGAGGCGTTAGATCTGGGGTTTATGCACGACATGGCGCCACTCCATGTTAATATGAACGTACGAAGATTTTTAAATGAAAAATATCCTAATAGATGGATCGAAAGAGGTTACGATGCACCCGTAATTTGGCCACCAAGATCCCCAGATTTAACGCCTCTGAACTATTTTCTGTAGGGGGCTGTTAAATCAAGTATGCTTCCCCCATCGCTACGGAAGAGAGTAATTACAAAGAATTATCAATGCTGCAGAATATTTTAAACACAAACCCGACACGATGCTCAAAGTACAGTTTAATTTTCGGAAAAGAATTAATTTATATATTCAGGAACACGGTGAACATTTCGTACAATTGTTATTAAAATCAAAGTAGTTGGTAGTTATTTTGAAATTAAATTTTTTTTTATGTTTTGCAATGATGAATTACAAGGTACCGTTGATAATTTTCTTGTAGAGAAACTACATGTCTGGCTAAAATTTTACAAGAGACAAAAAGTTTCAACATAAAGTCAGCTAGTGTTAGAGAAATAATTAAAGTCATTTATACAGGGGGTTATAAAAAGACAAACTTTTATTTACCAATCACACGCCATTTTTAAATTTTCAAGTATTAAAAAACATGGCGCAGACGTCAAAAAAAAACACGCTATTAATAGTGGCCATTCTTAGTCCCAAAATTAATGGAAATCGATGTAGCGGCAAAACGAAGCAACATTGCATACCGTATTGGCAAATTCGAATCTAGGGTGCGAAATATCTAATGCAACCAAAAGAGAAGGCACATATAGGCAAAACCTTCAGTTAAAAAGAGACAACTAACCACTCTCTTACATTTCTGAAAGGGGGGATATGTGTGTGGTGTGGCCGAGTCGACATATCGATCGCTCCCGTGCGTGCTTCGACCGCGTGTTCTAAAGAATGAAAGGTGGGAGGTAGGGGATAGCGTGTTATTTGTTTAACGTGTTAAACGCTACTAATAATCTCTGTCTGATGCGTTTATATCGGCACCCTAGATTCGAGATTGCCAATACGGTATAGGGTAATTTGTCTAGGTCGCCTTATTTTTGGTTAAGAAATTTATTGTAAAGCGTTGTACAATCATTTCAAGGATACCCTGTATATTGAACGTTGTCCGTTAAAAGTGTTCCGTAGGTAAGTGGCATCCCCATCTAATAAAACCAAACCAACACCGCAATGGTAGACAGCTCGCAAAAATGTCCGGCCGTTCGCAGCAGTTTGGGGAATTCTAAATTGTTTGTCCATGCCCGCCCGGTGTGGCGGTTTGCTTATACATTTTAATGGGGTTTCTGGTTTTTAGATCAGTTTGACAGTGGAGGTCAAAAACGGTATTTTACGGATGTTGTCAACATTCGAATGTGAAATTACCCAAACCCAAAACGAATTTGAAATACTAATGGAATTATAATTTTTTTTAGGGAACTCAGTGGATGAATATATTATCGAATATTCTTTGGAATATGGGTTTCTAAGATTAAGTCCAACGACCAGAGCCAGACTAAACATTCCTGTTCAAGTGGTGTTTTTAGATCCAACAAAGGATAGTTGTTTTGGGGATCCGTTTAGCCGACTTATCCTGGACGAATTTTTGGGTTATGACGATTTGTTGATGGCTTCTATTAAGTCGTTGGCTGAAAAGGAGGATAATAGGGGATATTTAAGGTATAGCTTGAAGTTTAACACTCTTCCTGTTACTGTATGACAGCAGTGCTGACAACCAATTCGTTGAAACAAAAAGCATTTTTCTGAAATCGGTCGAAAATGTCAACTTTCTAGGCGCCATTGCAGATTTCATTGCCGAGCAACCATCAGGTTACCTAGGAAGGGAAAATAACTTTCTTGTACAAGTTATTTTCTTGTACCGATTTCTTTAATTTTCTTATACACTCATTTCTTGACAAAGCACATTCCCGGACTTCTCAATGCGTTTGGAAATGTAACACTTTTACTCCTATATACACAATATACTATTTTGTCGCTTTTAAAGTAGGCACTTGTGTCTCAAAACAACAAAGAATCACCTATCTCTCCTAAAACCCATTTTAATAGAGGCGTGGAGAATAAATGACCTAACTCTAAATTTGGAAATAACTTCCATATCCTCACATGTCCTGAGGAAGGATTTTAATAAATGCGAAACGTCGAAAAAGTGAGAAATCCAGTGTTTTATTTTTTCTTAAATCAATCGAAAAATATATCGTATATATATGAATATCCCCTAATAAATTAACAATAATAATAACTTAAAAATTCATTGCCATTTTCCGACTTTTCAAATAAATCATTAGTCAAATATAAAACATATTTTATATACCAGGTGTGGAACAAAAAGGGACGCCGGCTGTATCCTAAAAATCATTTGTGGTGCAGCTTGTGGAGGAAATATTAAATCATCGATGGTCTTTTGCCTAATTTTATAAAGACGATTTAAACTAAGGTCCAGTTTTAATCGAAGAAATATCAAGAAGGGTAATCTTATAATGCGGGATTGACAGCAAAGTTGTAGTTAAAAGTGATTTACCTGACCATAACTTAATATATTGTAACATAAAATAACAAGTTATGACCAGGTTGATTACTTTTAAACTGAACTTTGCTCTCAGTTCCACATTATAAATCGACCTTTTCTGACATTTCTATGATTTAAAATTATTCTTCCGTTTAAACCTAGGTTTAAACTTAGGTTTAAGAGAACTTTCTAAAATGGGGCCTTATAAATATAGCTAATTAAATTTTAATAATAAGATAATAATTTTAGAATCAGGATGGCGAGCACTAAAAATATCGGCAACTTGTTGAAAAGTAGAAATTCTCTTAAATTTATTAAAAATAAAATTTCCAATGATGTCGACAAGCGGCCATATCTCGGAAACTACTGGGCATAGAAATTCAGGGGAAAAAAAAGATAACTAAAGTAGCCATGAGAAAATGCTGGAAGTAATTTTTAAGTTTGGTTTTTTGCCGCAAGAGGGCGTAATTGAAGAGTAAATTTAAAAATTTTACATATCCGAAAACTCCACATTAAGGTATATCATTAATAACACCATTAAAAAACTTGGACAATTATGAATCATTTTGGTCCTATGCCCATTGGCGTACCGACTTTAATAAGAGAGGGAAAATGTATGTATGTAATAATTTAAATCGCTGTAACTTATAAATTACTTATCCGATTTTAGCAAACTAAAGACTGTTTGGAAGAGAAATGTATGCTCTTTCACCAATAGTATTTAGTTGTTCATAATAGTTCTAAAAAAAATGCTAGAGGGCGCAATTTGTAATAATAACACATTTTTTGATTTTACTCCGAAAAAATTAATCATACGATATAATTATGATACCATAATCGAAAAGTACATAAAATTTTCTTCACATTTAAAATATTTTACATTTTAGCCTGTTTAATAGTATAGGTCCGACAATCTTACTTTTAATCAAAACATATGCCATGTTTTTGATATTAGCCTTTGTTCAACTTGACAATACGACTACTTGACGCTTCTATAACTAAATTGGCATTTCGATATCTATCTTCTTTTTGACGATACAAACAAAAACAATCTCTTTTGCACCTGAATTTGCCCATTATTATTATCATAGAGTTGGTGTTTTGTTAAATTGTAAGTTGCCTTCTTACATTTGCTATCAAAAAATACCCACCTTGCGTACAAAAGTAACTGCTAAAAAAGAGATAAATCTTGTACCAGACAGGGTTTTTACATACTTTTTTACATTTCATTTAACATGCCACTGAAAAAATGTATCAAATTGATAAATATAGACACACAAGTCATAAGCTGGCTTACTTCTTTTTTTACAAAATCTCCGAAAGAAATATCAATGAGGTTATATTTAACATACAGCGTACCTTAATAGCATTTATTATCCTCCTGTGCATTTAACTCGTCTTTGGATATGAAAAATAAGGGTCGATTTAGTGAAAAAATCCTCTCACGAAAATTGGAAGCAAATTAAGAAAACCCAGGCAATGTATTTTTTTTTGAACAAAATATTTTTCAGACCTCAAATCAGTTACAAATAAACTGGCACCGAGGCTTTAAATTACATATTAATAAAGAGAGATTAAATACATAAAATATAAATAATACTGGTAACAACATCTAAATAGTTTCTTTAGTCTTTAGTATGTGTAGAAATACAGGTTTAAATATTTTGTGTCGTTGGTAGGCCAAAACATTTATGAATAATACACTGTTCATTTTCAGTGGGGTTTTTAACACATTTTTAAATATTAAGAAAACACTTTTTTTAATGTCTCATAATTTATTAAAGTATTACTCTACAAGTTTCATTTTACAGGAGCTTTTTCAACTTGATTATTCTAACTTAATTATAAACTTCGTTTACATTTTATTTTATTAGATATTAAGGAAACCCAAAATTTGAAGATTTTTGATTCTTTTTTAATCTTAGTCCCACGAAAGAAAGAGTCATGTCCACTGGACTATATCCAAATAATTATATGTTTCCGAGGTCGCTAAATCTGAATCCGACCTTCGTTTCACCCCATCAGGTCTCAGGGGGGGGGTTGTTTGGGTTTGTTCGGGGGGGGGGGGGGGGGGGGGGGATGAATGGTGAAGGCACCCTTTTAGGGGGTGAAACCAGGTATCTTTCTAAAAATTTGATAGCAGGCATAATTGGTTTTGGGGTTTTAAAACATTATATTTTGACGTTTTTATTACTTCCGGTTATACCGGCAGTTAATGCCAACTTTGCTATTTCAAATGGAATACCCTGTATATTTTAGCATTTTTGATTACCTTTTTAAAATCTAAATAACTTTTGTTAATAATAATCTATTCCTATCTCTAACCGTTTTTGAGATATGAATATTAAAACGATTTTTTTTGTGTAAAAACGCTCCGAGAAGAAAGTTTAGTAACTCTGAAACTAATAAAGGTAAATATTTTAAATTTTCTAAGCTTTCAAGTAATACATAGATCTTTAGTTTAAATTACTTAGGTTTCACGTTTTTTATACAGGTCGGTACCCCTAAAAATCTCCCAAAAAAAGTTCGTGGGACTGAAAGAAATTTTTTTAATCAGTTGGTCAAGTACAAAAAAAAATATTTATATATTTTTGCAACTGACGTTTCAGTTATCGAGTGATGTGTATTCAATTATTTTCTAATTTGTCACATTGCAAATTTAATTTTATAGTAGAAAATATAGTACCTACGCCATTGCTTTTAAAGTATTTTTTTTAGTTGAAGCAGTTAAATAGTCAACATTTTTAATAATCACTTTGGCAAGGGCCTATCGACATATTAAGCACCGGTTTCCACAGATCACCGAAGTTAAGCTGTGTCGAGCGCAGTTAGTACTTGGGTGGGTGACCGCTTCGGAACACTGCGTGCTCTTACCCCAGGGAAGAGTGTAAAATGAATCGACACCTAGCCATCCTATTCACGCCGGACAGGCCGGATGAGATCGGATATCTCGTAGGATGAAGGTGCGTGCCGTTTCACACTCCCCAGTCGGTAGACCACATTTGTGGTCGATGACCGGTTCAAGATGGCCTCCATAGTCGGAGAATCGTAAAAAAAAAAATGATAATTACCTTCTTTCTTACCGCGCGTATTTAGATGAAAATATTTTTAAAAACAAAATTGGTCATACGCACGCCACTGGTTGTGCCAATTTATTGAAATTTTGTGTTTGGTTATTTTGAGGGACGCCAAATCGACTTTTGATATTAGTTTTGATATAAAATATTCGCTAAAGGTACTTTACTCTTTAAATTATTATTTTAAAACCCCTATAAATCCTTACGCCAATGAGTTAACTAAAATGTTAAGCAACAAAAAAGTGCGCCCTGGGACCGTACGTAATCACACCAAAATTCAAAACAAATCAATTTAGAAATACCGAAATTATAAGCTTGTTTCCATTATATATAAGTGGGACCCCTGTATATTTTTTAGGTAGGTACCTATTTTAAAAGCATATAATATCAATCTCTGTACAAAACAGATACTAAAGGAGATATCGAATGTATAATACAGTCGATATGGCTTTTCTAATTGAAATTAGAGGCACAATCTTTAAAGGTCTGTTCTCAAAAACAATCACGGACAAGTTACCGACGGTTTGACAGCTTTCTAACCAATCAAAACACCCAGAAATTCGCGTCCAAGTCTATTGCGCAGAATCCTGATTTTCACGGACTGCTGTGCTAACAAACTCTAAGATTTGATCATTTTTGCTTTTTCAGAAACGTTGTGTCTGGTGAACACTACAGATTTGTTAGCCTCTGGATGGCCAGAACATCTTACATTGCTGCGCTAAGCTGTATGCTTATATTTGTAAGTATTTGAAAGTTTTATAACCAATGTTAGTACCAAGAACCTATTATAGATGGGCAAATACGTTCATTCCTAAAAATGGCTCCGCCTCCCGACTACATTGATTCACATAATAAGTAGTTACTATAATCTATTTCAGAAAGGTGTAGAGTAATATAAGCTCATTAGGTATGCAAAGGGACTACGGAGTGACCCAACGAATATTTAAGCCACTTTCATAATTTGGCATTGATTTCATTGCAAAATTCTTTCTTTTCATCAAGTGCAAATAGTACCACCCTGGTTTGGGTCAATTTATGGGTTTTGCCTATCGTTATCCATTCACAAACACTAAAAATGGCGTGACAAAGGCGTGCATTATGTACATAGTATTAGGTACACTTATTTTTTTATTAAACATAAAAAAATACATTATACAGAAATTAAATTATAAAAAATCATAATATTCTTTGTCATCCGAGGAACTGTTATCTCCCCTTGACGTTATAATTAACGGGTCGACGGTCCGATCGATCAAGTGGTCAGGATCCCACATTTTCTCCTCTTCTTTAATGATATGATGGACTGCTTTTCGCCAGTTCTCTGGTGTCACTTCCTTAATGGCTTGATCAAACAGTAGCTTAACGTCTTTTATTTTGAATCTCGTGTTGTGTCTTGCTACAAATCCTTTCTCTTGCTCCCATATAAGTTTATAGGATTTAGTTTGCAATGATAAGTTGGTGTGCGTATCACAGTTACACCATGTTTTTCAGCTATATCTTCCACGGTATATATAATAAAACGATGTTTGTGTAAATTTGCTATATCTAATCTTCTTTATCGAATTATCTTCTTTTTTTTTCCTTGGTTAGTTATCAAATAATTTAATGCACAAAATTTACCTGCGCATTTGGCCGACACCGAAATTGAGCCGGACTAGACGGAATTTCCCATTTTATTAATTTACACCTTTCTGAAATAGACTATTTCCTGAAACTGTTTTTTAATATTTTTTGGCATAATAAGTGTGATGGATGTCAAGAGGTAAAAAATTACATATATACTGAGAGTTCGCTCTATTTTTGCAATATACAGGGTGCTACAAATTCGTGTGCGTACAAGGGGATCTCGAAAACGGTAAGAGATACGAACGTGGTTAAATTGAGGCAAAGTTGTGTATTTTGGGGCTTAATAATTTGGTGAAAGAAAATTCTAATTATTCCGAATACTTCCGGAGATATCCGAAAAAAAAACGAATTTTTTACTCTTGGTTTTTAATTTCTTGCGCGTTTATTTGTGACGTGGGAATAGCTGTTTTTTATGTCCTACAAGATGGCGTTTTAGTTTTCAAATTCAACTTGACGTTCTTTAGATACCAACCTTAAGTCGATTTTTTTAAAAAGGGACCTGGAATTTTAAATACAGTTTTAGGGACTTTCAAGCTTTAGAAAATTAATACAATTTACAAGTTTTTGAAATTTTAACATTTTGTCATCTAATCCCAATTTTTGAAAAGGCTTTTGAAACAAAGATAGGCGCATCACAGTAACATAATTGGACTAACTATCCAGTTACCTTTTTTCACTCGGGAGTATTAATTGTTTTTAAATAATTAGCACCAATACACCATAACGTCCTGTAATGTAATTTAATATTAAAGTAATCCAAAAAAGAATTGCCAGGGCCGTAATGGTAAAGAAAGGATAATTTGTAATACTAATTATATGTTAGTTGATGACAAACCTTAAAATTTTAGAAATATTTAAATTGCATAAAATTTCTAAAGCTTAGGTGTCCCTAAAACTGTTTTTAAAATTCCAGGTCCGTATTTAAAAAAATTAACTTGAGGTTGGTATCTAAAGAACGAAACGTCGAATTTAAAAACCAATAACGCCATCTTGTAGAACATAAAAAACAGCTAGAAAGTGTTTTCTGTTTTCTTCCCATGTCAAAAATAAACGCGCAAAAAATTAAAAACCAAAAGTCAAAATTTCGGTTTTTTTTTCGGATATCTCCGAAGGTATTCGGAATATTTACAGTTTTCTTTTACCAAATTATTAAGCCCCAAAATACGCAACTTTGCCTCAATTTAACCATCTTCGTATCGCTTACCGTTTCCGAGATCCCCTTGTACGCACACGAATTTGTAGCACCCTGTATAATCAGATGGTAATATAGAAAAACATATATCTCACTAGAATAATAATTATTGTGGTATTAGCCAGTTACATGACCTGGGTGGGCCGCCTTTATTGGCTAAAATGACACTACAATTGACATAATACACTTACTGGTGAAAAGTACTATTTGGAGTAGAATCAGTATATTTTCAGCACACAAATCTAACCATTGTCCATAAATTTTACACACTAACAATACTAATCAAACCACAAATAAACCAAGATTTACAGAATTACAACCTAAATTTGATAATTTGACAAATGTCAATCCATTGGTTTGGATCGGCTTCATTCAGACCAAAATTGCCGCGCTTCACTTTCATTGGCTGTTGTCAACGTGGCCAAGCTTACCAAAATATAGTTAAACTGAACACTTTTAATTTTTGTTAAAAGATATTTTTATAATTTTGTAGGTTTAAAATTGTACGTAAAATATGTAACATTAAAGACTATTTAGAATGACGCCCATTATAGATTTTTTTGCATGTTTCAAAAAGAAATGTCGCCTTGAGGCTCTGGCAAAAGTGCTTAGACTAATCGCTTATAATGGCGACCGGCATATCTATCCCAATCTGGACCCGTCTATAATAGATTGTTGCTTAGTACCGAACCGATAAAAAACCCCCCAATTAAATACTGTAAAATCGAGGGGAGTGATGGATAGATGGAAAAATAATGTATGATAATTACCAATGATTGTCAACCCATTTGGCTTATTTAAAGAAATGTCATAATTTTTTTTTATCAAATTAGAAAGTCTCCAAAATACGCAACTTGGATTGAATTATTTAATATTTTTACCGCCCCCCTTGCTCCTCTATACGATACGCCATTTGTGTTTAAAATAAGGGTATTGTAAGTTCTTCCAATATTTGGTACTAATCTAAGCTTATAGTTTATTCAAATCTAAATGCATAATGCCAACGTAGATTGTCATTATCCCTCTTATAATTCCATGCTCGAAACACAGCCCATGTAGTGTGTGGATTAAGGTTCCTATCGCCAAGTGTCCGCACCTACCAAAGGCTTCCAGATCCGCCACTGACAGACGAAGCCTAATTATTTTCATAGCTATAATTTTGAACAGCTACTCCCTTTAACCTCAAATTTCAAAGATGATGATCAATTTTCACTGAATATATTTTTAATGTTCGAAAAGTCGTTATCGGCTTTCTTATTTCTCTGTTCTCGCCTGCGACATATTTTTACGCCGTGAACGAGCATCCAGTTCAGAAAGGAAATTTTACATGTCAAATTATTTCACTCGTTAAAGTAATTTGTGTGAAATATGAAATTCAACTCACGACAGCCGATGCTCTGCAAAACAACGTTGGAAATTAAATGGACATTATTTGCGCTTGTATAGGTCGGTGATTATTTTTAGACGGTGCTAGGTTTATTATGGAAAATAGGTTCGTGATCATGGTTGTCAGTTCTACTGATTTTTCAGTAGATCTACAAAAGTATCTTACTGATCTGTGGACTCTGTGGTCATGATAAAACTGTATACATCGATAAAACAAACATGTTTATTTGGATCCTTTATTATCACAGAAAAATTACTGATTTGGGGGACACGTGCATCATTGGGGGCCTTTTTTTGATGGCAGGAGAGGTAATAGGAGAAGTTTTTGTGGCAGGGACGATATTTTTTTTCGAAGTCACTTTTGATGATAGAAGTTTGTATGGCAGGCACACGACATTTATTATTAGTTATTTACACTACAATGGAGGTAGGTAGCTCCTATCAGTCGAAGACGTGGTTTGTGCCCGAGCGACAGCGAGGGCTGACACAAAAATCAGTGTCGTCAGAGTTTTATCAGGAAAACGGTAAAATTGATGTCAATGCAACCGCAGAGCCTACTTTCCCTGCTTTATTTCCAAAAAAGTCGAAGGAAAGATACTAAAATGCCTACAAAAATTTCAAAACTTACCTACCAATGTTGCCAGATCCTTTTTACAGAAACCCTTCAAAAAGCGTTTAAAAACCTTTCATAATCCGTCAGTTCTGTTTGTGATGAAAGAATACTAAAAAAGACGCATCAACTTTCCCAAAATTTCTTCTCAAATCAAAAACTTCCAAGAAAAAAGAAAACCGTGTCTCCCCTAAAAAGCTCTTCAAATCGAATGTGACTTATAAAAAAACATCCGTTTTCCCAACATTTTTTGAAATGCCCAAAATCTTTCAAGCTATACTAAACTCCTTTAAATTAGACCAACATCCTTCAATCCTTCACGATCCAAAAATGTACCCCAAAACCCATCATACTGAAGGAATTCCTTTAAATCTGGCAACACTGCACTCTACCATAGAAAAGTCCTCCACTTCTTGATTATACTATGCAATCTGAATAGTATGTTGATATTTAACAGTATTAGACAAAATACGGCAAGTTTTGCTTTCTAGCATTATTTAGTTAATCCTTATGGTATAAGGAATTTTGAGGTGATTTGAAAAATATTTTTTATGCTTTTTTTTTAAATGTTAGCACCACCTGATAAAAAGAAACTTTCTGTGTTTTTTCAATACATAAATTGCATTTGAAATTAGACTGTAGCTCCATCTTTCTCTAACATTCTCATTTTTGGTTCCATTCATTGTCTCTGTTTAGAGAAGACCTTTTTATAGCTTCTTAATTATCACTGGGGAACAAATTTTAACTTTTTTTTTTGATTTCCTGAACAAAACCTATTTTTTTGGATTCAACTACACCGAAGTTACTGAAAAATACCTATTAACGATTTTATTTGGCTCGCAAAAAAACAAATTTAAATTATTTGTTACAAAATTTTAATTTATAGACATACCGGGTGCGCCAACGAAGCGGGGACGGAAGATTAAATCATTATCGAGAAACTTATCAAAAATGCAAAACCAGTTTGAGGTATGGACGTATATTTTGTATAAAATGTCATATGTCTAAATTCAATTGTTTTTGAGATATTGACGTTTGAAATATGGCATTTCCAAACTTTGACGGGCGGTGGTATTGGAACGGCACATCTTAGAAAAAAATGGGTTTCACCTCTCTATCTTAGTTTTTTATTCTCTATTATAAAAGTAGTAACTTCCGGTTTAACATGTTAAACCGTAAAACCATTTTTTTAGTTTAAAAGAAAAGTAAGGTTATATATGAGTATAAAATGACTGGTGATAGACACGTTCTTTTTATAGTAGAAGCCGTTTCTCCTACTATCTGGTTACTTACTTCAAGAATACTATTTTCAAGGTTTCAAACGAACTTCGCCAATTTATCTTATAAAAAGGCTGTTTCTCGATTTCGAGAATTCGGTCTCTGGGAATGTTTTACCCTCGGGTTAACGACTGTGAACGCAACCTAGGATTTTAATTACGTAATTCCAATTGTTGAATATTTACGCTTTTTTATAATAAAATTGACATATATAGATTATATAAATAAATCAAAACAATATCGAGAAGCTTTTCTAGAGTATTTTCCCAATCTTGTGTGACATTTTGTCATCCGATCGTTAAAATAATTTTATTGATAGAAACGTGGGACTTTTATATCACCCCAAACAGAAATCACAATATCGCAACAGTCGTTTATTATTTAGGTTTCAGATCGCTGAAGCCTGATAAATTAAATTGTCGTGTATTTTGTTGGGTGTTAAAAAGGAAACGAATAATGCCGAGCAATTTACAATAAAACTGACGATTTATTTTTTTGAATTTTCTATATTGCAGGGAAATGTTTTGAATAATAAAAATTTATGAAGAGATTTTGATATAAGAAAAAAATCATTATTTGAGTTCAGTATAAATTAGTAACCAATTAAATTTAATTTACGTATCTCCAGCCAGTGACGTACGAGGAGACTTAAAAAAGGAGAGATAGTTGTTTCAAATCTATTTAAATCGGACGACCACCTCAATTAAATGGTCCGTGACAATAACGACCGAGTAATATAGACTAAGCTCATTCATAAAAATACGTTTGCGCCGTGCCGACATAACGTTGCTTATAGAGGATATTCTATCATATGACATGTACCTATATGAACAGGGGATGGGCGATATCAGTTTCTATTGATAGATGATAGTTAACTACCTATCGATAAATTTTAGTTTTCGATATCTCGATAAATATCGATAACTATTAATATATCGATAACTAAAATTTGATATTGACTATATTGATAGTTATCGATATTTATCGAGATATCGATCACTAAAATTAATCGGTAGGTAGTTGACTATCACCTATCGATAGGTGGAAACTGATATCGCTTATCCATAGCTCATATACAAATGCTGTGCTACAAATTCGTGTGCGTACAAGGGGATGAAAATTGTAACTATTCCGAATACCTTTGAAAAAATCCGAAATTTTTAGTTTTGGGTTTGTTAAACTTAAAGTTTATTTGATTTGGGAAAAAACAAAAAACACTTTATCATAGCCTGTTTTTATGTTCTATAAGATAACGTAATTAATTAGTTTTCAAATTTGACGCCTCGTTCGTTAGATAGCAACTTAAAGTCAATTTTAAATACAGTTTTAGGAACTCCCAAGCTTTAGAAATTTAATACAATTTAAAGGTTTTTAAAATTTTAACGTTTTGTCATCTAATAACAAATTTTTGAAATTATATTATAGGAGTAAAGGTAATATGTTGTATTAGTAAATTAAATAAAAATACTAATAAAAAAGGGATTACTTCTCATGCCTTAAAAACTTATTTACCTCCTATAGTCTATTTCAGAAAGGTACTAAAAGCTCATTAGGTATGCAAAGGGACTACAAAGTAATCCAACGAATATTTAAGCCACTTTCATAATTTAGCATTAATTTCATTGCAAAATTCTTTATTTTCATCAAGTGCAGGTAGTACCACCCGGGTTTGGGTCAATTTATGGGTTTTGACTATTGTTATCCATTTAACACAGAAAATGGTGTGACAAAGGCGTGCATTATGTACATAGTACTATGTACACTTATTTTTTATTAAACATTATAAAAAAATACAAAATACAAAAAATACATTATAGAGAAATTAAATTATAAAAAATCATAATATTCTTCGTCATCTGAGGAACTGTCATCTCCTCTTGACGTTATAATTAACGGGTCGACGCGACGGTCCGATCGATCAGGTGGTCAAGATCCCATATTTTCTCCTCTTCTTTAATGACATGATGGACTGCTTTTTGGCAGTTCTCTGGTGTCACTTTCTTAATGGCTTGATCAAACAGTAGCTTAAATTCCTTCATTTTGAATATCGTGTTGTGTCTTGCTACAAATCCTTTTACTTGCGCCCATATAAGTTCTATAGGATTTAGTTTGCAATGATATGGCGGTGTGCGCAGCATAGTTACACTATGAATGATAGAAAAGTTTTGGACTTGCATTGTCTTTATTTGTTTTACATCACAACTTTTCAACTGGTAAGTATCTCCAGTCGTCTTCAGGTGAATACTCCATTATCCAAAACTTTATGAACACCCTGTATAATACACAAACACATACAATAATATAACATAATACAAAGCAAAGCATAAACTACCTCCTTATTTACTATATATACAGATTTAAAGTAACCTATCAAAATATTTAGATCCTGAATGTCGAATTGCACACGTATTTTAAAACAGTAATATTTGACGGACATAAATAACAATGACAGACTATTTACTTACACTCAGGGTAGCTCAGTTAGCCTAATTCTTGATTTAGTAATCAGGCAACTTTGATTGTGAATAGTAAATGTCGCCCAATGTACTTTGTGTCACAGTCCAAGTTGCGTGATTAATTAATGATTGTTTAAAATGTTTGTTCAACCCAACAATAGTGCCCCAGTTGTGTTTTAATTAAATTTTCGTACAGGGTGAGTCAACGATAGAGTAATGTTCATTTTCTCCTTTATGTTAAGAATTATATAAAAATTATAAATACAAATGTTGCAGAGATCATTGAGGTGCACATTTTGAAATTATATCGGATGATGCGGAGAGGCCCAAAAACGCGGCGAATAGGTATAACTTGGGATTTTTTAAATGGAACACCCTATATTTTATATTATTTTGTATAAGATGTCATACGTTATACAGTGTGTCCGCGGATGGGGTCCCCAAGGTTGAAATTTTTTTTATTATTCATTTAACGACCAAAAGTCTTTCTTTATAAAAAGTTCTGCTTGTTGAGAAAATGAATTCACGATAAAAAAAATGTCAGATCAGATGTACAGGGTGTTAATAAATTAGGAAAATATGAAAATGCTTCAAGAGAGAAGTACTATTATTTATTATTTTTTACAAACATTTTATAAAACAAAGTAGTTTATAAACTAACGTAAAGTCTAAATACAAATTTTGAAATAAAAATTCGAATTTTTAAAATTAAATATTAATATTAACATCTATAGCGTGTTGATAAGACACATTTCCAATACCGTAACATTGTATTAAATAAATACGCTCTTCTTTGGTTAACATTTTCGAAAATGCCTTTACGGAAATAGAATACTGACAGATGTAAATAAAATTCTGACTAAACATGAACGTATACAAAATCTTGATTTTTTGTAAAATGCAACTAATTAAATGAAAACAATAATTATTAATATTTTATTTAAAAAATTCGAATTTTTATTTTAAAATTTGTATTTAGACTTTGCCTTAGTTTTTATAAACAAGTTTGTTTTATGAAATTTTTGTAAAAAATAATAAATAATGGTACTTCTCTCTTGCATTTTCATAGTTTTCTAATTTATTAACACCCTGTACATCTGATCTGACATTTTTTTTATCGTGAAATCATTTTCTCAACAAGCAGAACTTTTTATAAAAAATGACTTTTGGTCGTAAAATGAATAATAAAGATTTTTTCCCACTTGGGGACCCTATCCGCGGACACACTATATGTCATATGTCTAAATTTAATTGTTTTAGAGATTTTGACGTTCCAAATATGGAATCATTAGACTTTAACAGGGTGTAACATTGGAACGGTTCATCTTAGAAAAATGTACTTAAACTTTTTAAAGAATACAATAAGAGAAATATCCTTGTCCAATTTAATGTATAGTTTTCTTGTAATTTATAGCTATTAATATAACGAGATTATTATGCGATTTATAATAGTCAAGGACATTACTAGGTGACGAGGCAACAGCCGAGTCACCCGCAATGTCCGAGACGGTGTTAAATCGCTAATAATCGAGTTGTATTCAAAGCTTTATCGTATCATTGACAACGGCGATGCGAAAATAAAAACAAGGTTTTATGTCATTTCATTTTGGCATCTCAAAAAGTCATCATTAAAATCATGCAAGATTTTGATATTCCTGACGATATATACTTGCAGTTTTGTGAGTGGCGAAACAAAGTACATGTTCAAGGTGCAGAAGAAACGATATTGCTGGCGTATTTCGCAAAACTCTCCGAGGAATACTCTGCTTCATCCTTATGGCCGAAATATTCTATGTTACGAGCGACTTTAGAACTGAAGGAAAGAGTTGAAATCGACAAATACGGCGCCTTAATACGTTTCATCAAGAAGAAAAATGTTGGATATAGAGCAAAAAAATCAAAAGTATTTACAAGAGAACAAGTCAACGAATTTGTGTGTTCTGCCTCAGACGAGAAGTTTTTAATGATGAAAGTGGCTTTTTTAATTGGAATTGTAGGAGCCTGTCGAACTAATGAATTAGCGAAGATGACCACGGAAGATGTTGACGTTTTAGAGTACAAGCTGATTGTTACTATTCCCGACTCAAAAACCCACAAGAAACGTATTTTCGCTGTGATATTTGACGGCGAAGTCAATCCTGTGCTTTTATTTAAAAAGTACGCAATGTTAAGGCCAGACCATGTCACTCACCAAATATTAAAGATTGTTTGTATCATATAGAAAAGGGAAATGTACGGTACAGCCCTCCGGCCTTCCGGCAGTGGATTAAGCACTGGGGAACCGCACGAAATCGAAAGGAGTGCTTGCTCGATCATTAATCAGTCTTCAGAGGGCATACCTAAGATCGTGGACGTTAAAGACAATGGTTTTTTTGAAAACTGTCAAAATATTGTTTTACATGTTCATGAAAAATAGTTCTAATATTATTGGGTATCTAACGTATTATGCTATCGTAACTAACGTATTAAGTTATGGTAACTAATGTATTGAGTAACTAAGGTGTTATGTAGGTTTTAGTACGTTTATGATGTTAATAATTATTAATAAAGATATCATATAAAAATGACTTAATCTTCAATGATACGATAAAGTTATTTAACAAAATATATTTTTAAAATAATAAACTAGGAAATACGGACCTGATAGATTTCTGTCAGTACACCAATAAATAATTAATTAAAAAATTGTCAAAATTATTTTATGTCAATGTTAAGATTATAGGGACAGCATTTGAAAAAAGTTTCCTATTCAATAATTATTGTACTAAACTTCTAGTAAAAAAAATATCAACAGACAATAAATATATTTTTATAATTTTACACTATACAATAAATAACCAAAAAACTAATGATACATTTGTTACAATATTTAAAGAAAATCAATAATATTTACAGTGGTAGCTATTATTTTAATTAGTATTAGTCGCCAAACGATATCCTAAACGATAAAAAACTCCCTTCTTACATTGGCCAGTTGATATGGCAAAATTCTATCACTAACTGCTGATATGGAGTTTTTCAGTTGTTTTCGTGCCGAACCTATTTATAAATTTTATATTATGTGCCCCCATAGGAAAAAATCGTTTGGAGAAAGATCAGGAGACCTGGCCGGCCAGCTTATGACATGGCTTGGTCCAATTACATTTCCTTGAAAAGCATCAAGAAGATAATTCCTTATTACGATGAAATTGTGGACTGGACAGCCGTCCATCTGAATCCAGAACTCCTGATTTTCACCAGCGACAGCTTCCAATGCAGATTCAATTTGATGTTGCAACAGATCCAGAAAACTTGCAGATGATAAAGTTTGATTCAGATAAAAAGCTTAAATATGCGGTTTTTTTTTTTTTTTTTTTATGATAAAACACCTGCACTGTAGGAAAAATCCTTTAAGGCGCTCTGGGAGCGGTGCGAGTGCGAAAAAAGCGATTAACGTTGGTCTTGAAACGTTGAAGATTGTATTCATTGGGAAACACGACGGGGAAGATCATTCCACAATGATGACGTTCTCCAGATGAAAGAATTCTTGAACAATGAAGTTCGAGGAGTACTAAGCTGAACAACATATGGATGAGCGGCAGCGGTTCGCCGTGTATTTCTGTTTTGCATTGCTCTAGGTGGAATCAAGTGGGCAATGTCAGTCGAACACCTGCCATGGAAATATCTGTAAAAGAGCCAAATCACCAACCTGTCTTCGATGCTCCAGGCTATCGAGAGTCCTGGTCAGCTCGGGGTCGCCGATCAGACGAACGGCTCTCCTTTGAATGGAATCCAGCAGCCGAAGGGTGTGCTTGGGTGCAGAGCTCCAGACATGAGAGCAATATTCTAATGATGGTCGAATCTGGGCTTTGTAGAGTGTCAAAAGTTGATGAGGTGTGTACAACGGTGTCTAAAAATCCCCGTCCTAACATTAATTTCTTAAGGGTATTGTGTTCGTGTAGTGATAAAACGATTTTCGTATTCCTGACTCCAATACCTGAAGTTTTAAACATTTGGTTCATGGTTTAACGAAAAACAGATATTTCTGAAGAAGGCTTTGTCATTATTACAGCGTTCCATTATTTCAAATCAAAAGTTTGATCTTCGTTCTTTATCACTTTCCCGCGTTTCTTGTCATTTCTCGTACTTGTATGAATTGTAGTTGTGCTTCTGTAAGGCTCGTAATGCAGTACTGTGATGTTTGCTTAGAATTTTTTCTAGCGTCCTAGTACTAACTATACCTTTATTTTCTTCGACATGAATCGGTAAATTTAGGTCTCTATCATTATCCCTCCCTTGGGCCCCTTTTATTTACAGTTTTCATCGGCATTTACTTAACATGGTATCTTTGGACTTAAATTTTATTATTTTTCTTATTGTTGATCTACCTGGAATGGGTCAATTAGGAAAATCTACTGAAAACAAGATAACTATTTCCGCCGTATTTAATCATTGTAACTTTTTCCTCAACGGAATAGCCCATGGCGATTAGACATATTCAATGCGTAAACTATTTAAAAAAATTCAAAATGCGTGTCAACCATATTATTAGGGTAATTACTGGTATTTTCATTTTAACTTGAATTAAAATTAAACAGAATCGTACTCCAGATTTAAGCTAGTTTGAAGACAGAATTTTCTTAATCTCTTAAAAACGGCATGTGTAAAATAGTTCTAAATTGGCAGACATTTTACTTTCACTAAGCTCAAAAAAACGTACAAGTTTTCTTTAAAATTAAAACGAGAACGAAATTTACATGGGAAATCCCATGTGTCCTATTCGGACCCATCACCCCGTGTATATTTTAAAGTTACAGTTCGCTTCATTTAAGGTTATAATAACCGACTGGATAAATATTTCTTTTCGAGGTTATATTTGAAGGGTTCATGCATGTGGATATTGTGGATACTTCGATTTGCAAATTTTCCACTTTTAGAAAAACGTAGAATTTTTGGACTTTACAGGAACTAAAATATGTGTTAAATTTTCTACACATCCTAACTTGTTTGTCGACCTCTTTCCAACTCCAATTGATCTACTTGTTTTTGAAGCCGATTAAAAACTCAAAATTTTACTAATCATTTATTTATTTAATCTCTATTTTAAAATTACATTGATAAATACAAAGCTGCTCGCAGTCTTAAAAAATGGTGAAGAGCAAGAGCTAGGTATAGTGGGGGTACTACGTACATTACTGAATTAACTGAATCACTCAGTAAATCACGTAAAAACGATATCTATAACCGTAAGTTCCGCGAATTGGTTCAAAAAAAAGGGTGCTTATGACTGATCTATTTTTAAATTGCCCTTCATTATAATGCAAATTGTTACATGCTATTTGCGTGACTGACGTCACGTAACCATAGCAACGGTGAATATCAAAGCCATGTTGGACTTTGGGTCTTCACTTGCTTTGAGCTAACGGATACATTCGGCTTGGGCGCGCCAAAATGCACGAGTGTTTATAATTATTGTCCATCGGAGTTGACCGTGGCCCTATTATGCATAGCTACATTCGGATTAAATTAATATTATTAATTCGAACATAATAATTTTTTAAGGGCTAAAATGGTAGCTGTATTGGTACATTAATATTTAATATTGTCGAAAAACTTTCCTCCTGGTTTTTTTTTTTTTTTTTGGTGACCTGACGAGCCGCCACTGAAGTAAATAACAAGTAAAAAGAAATGTTGTTAATCATTTATTTTCGGGTAGTTTAATTTGTTTAATTGACGAACGTTTCTTGTTTTATCTCCGGAAAAACACGACTAGCACGCTACTGAAGTCGACATTTTCGTGTCATCCGATAGGTGATATAATTATGCGAGAGTAGGCCATTGGGAGCCTGTTAACCCCCGGCTCGAGTACCGCTGATTTATGTAGTTTCCCAGATATCTGATACGGCCGCTGATTAGCACCCGAGATGATGCATATATAGTGTGCCCGATGGCGCCCGAGCGGGTTAGGGTGCGGTGTCAAGGCTTTTCGTCGACGGCTTATATTTCACTGAAACGACAATTAGGTCGCGTAAATGTTTTATATGAAACCATTCTTTTTTTGGGACGTTAATGGTGTCCATTTGCTTTAAGAATTCGATCTGGTAAGCACCGTTTTAGAGGTAATAACTAGGCTTGGCGGTTTTGGTAGAACCTGAGCATAACACACCGGTGGAAATTGTTGTTGTTTGTAGAAGGGTGCAAAAAGGAACCCCTTTTATATTTTTTGTAGAGGTTACAAAACATTAAAAAAATTTAAAAAAACACTTACTCAATGGAGTTGTTTAACGTATTCAAGTGTAAGGGTAACCTTTGTCCGTTTGGTAACTCAAGCCCCTCTAATTGATATAAAAACACAATCTCAGAACCAGGCCAGTTTCCAGCCAGTGAGTAAGCGATTATTTAATTCTTAAATTGTTTATATCCCTTTTGGCCTGAGTTCACTTTATAGCGGAGCGGCTTATTGTTTACCTTTTATTTAACGTCTGGGTAATGTCAGCCAGACGGGACTTAAGGAGTCTACTTTTGTTAGTCCGTCTACCAACCGTTATCGATAGTTACACTACATATCTTCAGTTTTGTTCACCGATAACTCCCGGCAGTTTTCGGCCGGTTTCGATTGCGGCCTCCATTTCACTATACACACACAGTTTTTTATCGTCTCAGTTCAAACATGTGATAAGAAGAGTGTGCGCAGCGGCAATTGTTGTTATTTTACAAGAGCAGAGAAAAAGAAAAGGAAAAACAATTCGGATGAAAGAGTGGTTAAAAAGACGTTGCACTTTCTCCTACTACCTGGAGTTGCTGCTTTTTAAATGGAAATATTAGATTTCACGGTCAAATATAAATAAGATGGCTATATTGGTCTTAATGAAAATACAGGGAAACTAAAAAAAATAGGTCCCTGTTGAGTACTGGTTGGATGACTGTACATTTAAAAAAATTTAAATAGATTTTGGCGAGGGTAGGCAATGTTGTTTGCTTATAATGTATGCACGCACGCCACTGCTACGTAACGGGAGTTTTATATATTATATAGTCTAAGTCCAAAATTACTGTCAATGTTTCATAGCTTTTATATTAAATGCAGCGGGCTGTACGAGGTTAGAGGAAACAATTCCAGTGTATTTTTGAAATTCTAATATTAGAATATTTATTTTCAACAAATTTTTTTTCGTCTGACTTCGTACAAGCAACGCACTGCTAGTAGGGTTGCCACCTTCCTTACCAACGATTCCGGGAGTCTAATAACCAAAAAAAAGTTAAAAGAAAATACGTCAAAAAACTCCACCAGTGACCTTCAAATAAAAAGGTGGCCGCCTCCCCTAAGCTCTATAAGGCAATAAGCAGAGGCACATACTGCCCGCTTTTCCAAGCGACGTCTAAAAAAGAAAAAAGGACATAAATAGATCCTTATAGATCCGGCATAATAGTATATATAATATATATAACAAAATTTCGCGCGCGGTGTTCGGGACGAAAACGCTTGCATGGAGCTTCTGTTTGTTGAAAAATGGACAGTGGAAAGTTTGTATGAAAGGTGCAGCCTTTTGTATACTGGATTTCCGGGAGAAATTATATGAAACCCGGAAGACGTGAGACCGACGCTTTTTAAGGCCCGATTCCGGGAGACTCCCGGAATACCGGGAGAGGTGGCAATCCTAACTGCGAGTGATTTGAAAGCGATACATCACTGACAGCAATTTTGGATCTGAACTACAGATATAGATGATGGGCCTCATTCAGGTGGCCATTGGTAATTTGCCAAGTTTCAATATCTGTTATTGAAATATTTCAATATTGAATTTTATTGGTATTCATGTGTCCACATTAAAACTGGTCATCTATTGTCTGTAGTCTAAACAAGAAAAAATCTGGCAACATTGGTTGGTCTAGGGAATTTTTGCAGCTCGTTTTGTACAAACTGTCGACAAATTAACCTTACTTATTAAAATTTTTACAATTGTTTCTGAGATTTTTACCACAAATACCGGTGTTATGTGGTTTTATTGTATTTGACTTTTTAAACTTCGAATAAATTTTGATCTACTAAAATATCTGTTACAACTCTATCCTCCTTGCAGAGGGCTGGCTCATTGGGGAATTAAAATCTTAACCGACCCCCTTTTGGTAACTTTACGATCTTTTAGAATTGATAGTCCTTCTCTTATTTCCAAATTCGATATCATTAAGCAAGTACCTGTATGTTTCTTTATTAAAACTATAGACTTTGTAAAATAGTCCATCTGGTAAGTCCATAGGATCTGCAATATTTTGTATCTGACTTAACTGACAAGGTATAAAATAAATATTAAAATTTCCCTTTAAATGAAAATTAATGCTACCTACGTTTCAATTTTCTTATTTATGAATGAACTAAGTGAATTTTCAACACACTTGCCATTTTTGAACTTTTAAACTCGGAGAAAATCAATATCCAATTTTAAAAATAGTGGTTCCTTCAACTATTTTAAATATTGAAAAACAGAAAACTGTTATTAAATAATTTTGCCCTTGTGAATAGGAACAATTGGATATTTTTCAGATATCTGTTTTTTGAATGACCTTGGTAAAATAACAGATAAATGAAATAACTAAGGGACCACCAGAATACGCATCCGCCATTTCTATTAGATATTTTTTAATAACCAATAAACAAGGGACTCCTGAATAAGGCCGAATAACACTTTCTGAATATTAGAACGGTAAACTTACATTGTCGTTGAGATACCCTGTAGTGCTTAAACAGGTAATAGCAGAGCGATGGCGTAAAAGAAAACAACGAGGCTGTTGGTGAGCAGGTTAGGACGAGCAGAAACAGGAAAAGTGCGTTTCCGGTCCGATTCGAAGCATTTTAGGGGAAGCCGGACAGGATGCCCAACGAGCCGGAAATAACACACGTCATATTGGAGTGCCACCGCTGCCACGTGATCGACTCGATCACAAGAAAGGAGCCGGTGTGTCGTTCGAGCGAAAACTTGTTGTCGTTTTTTAAATCGGAACGTAATAAATTTAATAGATGCAGTCAAAATCATTATCCTGTCGGTTTCAGCCATGTCGTTACGGTTTCATACCGCTTTGTGAACACCAGAGTGACGTTTCAGGGCTGAATTGTTTTCGATAAATTCTAAATATCTTGAATAATAACTCTGCGAAATGTTTTTTTAGACAAGCAGCTTATTATATATTATCTGATTACAAAATATTTTTACTTCTCTGCATCTCGGTGTTAATTATGTTGTCTTAAATGCAGTTGTAATTCGTTTTTATTTTGTTTTGATTGGAAATAGAGTATTTTATTTTAAAAAAATTATCGGCCTTGTTTATACTGGCAAGCTGTAGAGCGGTGCGTGAATATTTTGGAACGATTATTGGTAGAAAAAGGACAAAGGGTCGGTATGAATGAATAAAAATGAGTATGTACCTTATACTCCAAAAATACAAGTAAACCCCTCGTTTTGTAAAAAAAATATGTAGTATGTAGTAAGTAGCTACTCATATTTACCAGCGAAATTATACAGGGTGATTCCTAAGTTGATACTTATTTTTTAGCTGTGTATAGAAGGCATTAAAATAAGCAACATTTTCGAATACCTTTTTTCACATTATACATATTTAAATTTTTATGTCAAAAATGACGTTTGCAACCCTTAGAATAATTATCAATTTTTCTGTAAAGAAGCCTTTTGTATTTAATTTAAGTGGGACTCCTTGTTATAAAGGACCTGCTTTAATAGATTTTCTATAATATTTTGGTAACTATTAATACAGGGTGTTTAAACAATAAGATTAAAAATGAAATTGAAAAAACTGCAAAAAGTCTAGGTTTTCAAATGGAAACACCCAAATTTTATAATTATTTCTTATTTAGCATTAAAAATAAGGGTAAGTTTGTATAAGGTTGTATATCCCGAAAATTTTAAGTTTTCGAAGTATTGTTGCGGATTTTAAGTTCAGTTACTCCTAGTTGGCTATAACGGCATTGACAAATAGTCAAACGCTAAAGAAATATGAGCTGCCACTTGCCATTTGACAATTATAAATAATTATGCCGGGGCGCTTACATTGTACAAAGAGTCATAGCCAACTAGGAGTAACTGAACTTAAAATCCGCTGAAAAATCGTCATATAAAAATATTAAATTGGAAATATTTCGAAAACTTAAAATTTTCGGGATATACAACCTTATACAAACTTATCCTTATTTTTAATGCTAAATAAGATATAATTATAAAATTTGGGTGTTTCCATTTGAAAATCTAGCCTTTTTGCAGTTTTTCCAATTTTATTTTTAATCTAATAATTTAATAGTTATCAAAATATTATAGCAAATCTATTAAAGCAAGTCCTTTATAATAAGAAGTCCTACTTAAATTAGATAAATAAGGCTTCTTTATAGAAAAAATTGATAATTATTTTAAGGCTTGCAAAGGTAATTTTTGACATAAAAATTCAAATATGTTCAAAACGCTTAGACATAGGTATAGGACATGGTATACAAAATCTACCTAAAATCTTGCATAGAATGCAAAAATATAATAATATATTGGGTGTTCTATTTAAAATAAGCAAGTTGGCACTTACTTCCGGTATAACCACCACCATTATGAAAATATTTTAGCCCGGTTTTTCCTATGTATAATTTTCCATATTATTATATCGATCGAAGCGGTTCCCGGTGGGACACCCTGTATAAAACACCCTTGTAAGTTGCAAATAAAACTGACAACATTTCCATATTTAGTCTTGTGATTCCCGGGGAGGATACTTTAAATAGAAAACAAATTGATATATCGTCTGATTAGAAGTTTGTTATGTTTCTCTCTGCATGTTCCTTATTGAGAATATTAAGTAATGCCTCATGATTTATAAACTATATTTTATTTTTAGACTGTGATTGTATCCATGTTGCTGCGTTACGCTCATCACCAGATCTTTATATTTATCGGTAAGTTAATTTTACTTGTGTTTATACAATTCCTTGGCTACTAATTTTTAGTCCCTATTTTTTAATGGCTATTATAACCGTTATCTTCGTTTGTAATTTATTTTTATTTATTATATTATAATATATTATATTTATTCTCTAATTTTGATGTTTAGTGCCTTGAAAAACGAAACCTTGACAAGATTTGCATCTTTGTGCCCTTAACGTAATTTATTACTACTTACGGAGTACGGCATTGAGGTATTCTGTTGATACAGCATTAATAGGCAAAGTACTAGAGGTGGGAAATACTGTTACCGATATGGAACGTTCCATTTGATACCGCGACAGGAAAATACCGCGACTAAATAACGGTTACTCCGGAACGAACTAGGGCGAGTTTGGTTTACAAAAATGTCATAATTTGAAGAAATAAAAAATGTTTCATCATTCCTGTCTGTGACCTTGAAGTCTCAAACTAATAATAATGATAACAATAAGTTTATTTTCAAAAGTCAGTTACAATATAAAAATGAGGTTTATTTTATATCCCTCAATAAACTTATTCGTCAATCTCCTGATGACGTGCCTGTCATTTAACGATTTTCGGCATGACTTCCGCTATATTGGAAAAATATCGAGAACATTGTTGATTGGTCAAAACTTGAAGTGTGTCACGCTAAGTGATAAGCGCCCTCTGCGACCTATCCTTCCTCTGTGAAAGAATTTAAAACGGCCTTGGGTTTTTCTTCGAAAGAGTCAAAAATAATGTTATATCCCGTACAACCCATAAAACGCAAATAAATAAGAACAAATTCCCATATTTAGGCCAGGAAATAAGGAATACTTTCGAATAAGCTTCAGAAGCGATCTCTATCTGAGCACATTTTGACTAAAAATTTAACTCTTTGAACCTGTAGGAATTCGTATTTAGATTTAGAAGAACCAACAATCTCCCGAAACATTACTTCTACAATAATTATTATCCTAGTCTAGCGGAAATTGTAAAATCTAACATAGTTACTGTTGCAACATATACGTACCTACCCTGTGAAAGAACGTTTTCTAAAACAGCACAAATTCTTTCAGATAGAAGAAATAATAGATTGGGTTCTACCAAAGTCAAAAAACTATTATTTTTAAATTCCTACAGAAAAATGATGAGTTTCTAGAATCCTAATATTAGTTTTATAAATATTAATCGTTTTACTGGATTATTCAAAATAAGGTTAAATATACATACCTACTTATATTATTTTTATCGTTTATTTACATATAAGTATTTTTGTAGGTATTTATAAAATATAATATAGTATCCTCTTGCACAAACATTTTATATAATAATTTATAAAGTTTAATACTAATAATATATTTTATTCTAATTGACGACAATGCTTTTCAACTTCTTGAGTCTTTTCTTTCATCATTAATATAAGCCAAAGGGATCCTCGCGAGACCGCGTTCAATGAAAAATACTATACACCGCGGCTACCGCGACAGTAAAACATCAGCACCATATAACTATAACGCGAACGGCGGCCGCAACAGTTCCACTGGTAACCTTTCGTCCCCGGTCTGACAAAATACCTTTAAGCAAAATACCGTCAACCTCGAGACTGTTATACTCATACCGCCGCGAACGGCGCCGCAACAGTTCCACGTTCCACTGGCAACCTTTCGTCCCCAGTCTGACAAAATACCGTCAAGGTAAAAATACCGTCAAGGTAAAAATACCGTCAAGAAAAAAAATACCCTCAAGCTCCAGACGGTTACTCATACCGTTTGCGGCGTTTGTTGTTACACACTCCACAACGAACCGGCGCGGCGGTCTGGTCAGCCGGCCGCTTTCTCTCGGTTCACATCGCAGCGTGTGCGTGTAGCGGCGAAGGACGATATCTTAATAGTTCCAGAGGGAACTGCTTCATTGTATGAGGTGGAGCGCGACACGATGGTATTAAAAAATACCGTTTTAAAGTAGCAGTTACACAGATACCGACCCACCACTACAAAGTACCATGCTCGAATATGCGCGGATCACCTGGATTAGTTTCTAGAAACAAAGCGGCCGTTTGAACGAATAGGGAATTTGGTTCAAAATACTATGGTTCTTCGCGGAAGCAAGGTCTATAAGTCAAACTAGAAAATAGGGCTAAAAAACAAGGAAGAACAAGGCATGAAATAGAAATATACTGCGTCCATTAATTATGGAATAATAAAAAAAAATTATAAAAAATAATCAAGGGCTTTTTTACGTAGAAAAAAACGTGTACGTTTCTCGTGTGAAAGTGGTTATTCTAAAACTCGGAGAATTTCCATATTTGGCTGAAGTCTCGTGCTAAATATCTCCTCGTTTGAAAAGTATCACTTTCATCACTTGTTATGTAATATATTATTTTCTACTCCCACATGGAAAGTTGCTGTTTCCTTTACACTTAAGTGGCGAGAAAAGTAGGCTATTCCGGTTAACTGTGCGGGAATATTTTATTTCCATCCTAGATAGGTAATGAAACTGACCAATCACAGTGGTCAATTACAAGGAAACCAAATTTACATGTTACAATATGATGTACAGTGTTGTAACCTTTAAAAATAAAATTTCCCATTTTTATAGAAAACTTTCACGTATGCAAACAATACTGAAAAAGTCTTTTATTAGCATATTACAACCACAAGTGATCCTAAAGAATATTCCACAAATATAACACTGTGCGTAAAAATTTCCCTTTTCCCTTTTGAGACAGCGCCGACCTATCATTCCTCTGTGCTTTGTTCTCACAAACCCGGAAATTTTCCATTAGTTGACAACACTGTTATGAAAATTACATTTCTTTATTTCCTTTGTGGTGTATTTAAAAGCACTGACCAATCACAGTATATTATATTTACTGAGGCTCCGCCTTCTTTTTCAAGACACTAAATTATATAATTTAAATGCATATGGTACAATTTGTTATTAATTTGTTCAATATAATAAAATCTAGACGCATTTATAATAGATTTATTAATAATGCAACAGGCTGCATGAGCATAAAAATTAATTTCATGTAGCATCATTTATCAGTAGGCTTTCCCACAATTAGCTTAAGGTCTCGATAGTCGAGAAAGTTAGGGCGTTGTACTATGGATCCAATGGTCGTGAGTTCGAGCCCGGCAACCGGAAAACTTTTTTTTACATTTTTAGCATAAGGTTTGTAAGTTTGGTCGTAGAAAAAATATACTGTTCAACTCGAGTGGATTGTCCATATTGCCCTCGGAAGTTTGAGCACTCCGCCCACGGCGTCGTGCTCAATTTACTTCCTCGTGCGATATGGACATCATATCCACTCTTGTTGTACAAACCACTATTAGAGATACACACACACAATGTAACCAATAAAAATGGTTTCAACATTCATTTTATAGCGTTAAATTGGAACGAATTGGATTTGTAACTATTCTTACTCGCTTTTCCTTTTATCTTTTGCCAGTCCTTTATAATATGTTTCTGTGGTTGACTCTTTATATATTTCTGGTTATAGTTGATATAGCAAACACATTGGGGTAAAGAAAAGAGGGTTGTTAGTCCCTCGGGCTTCCGCCGACCACAGTCCGACAAACAAGCGCTCGAATGTTGACCGGCCGGCCGTTGGTCTTCCTCTCTCCGAGCATATTACACGGACCAGTGTTTCTGGGTCAAAATTTCATCTTAGCTCTTTGATTTAATATTTAATAATATGGAACTAAAATATCATTTTTGTTGAAGGTAGATAAAATAAGTTAAGCTTATTTGGCTTCGGAGCTAATTTATATGAAAAATAATAGTTGAAATAGGGAATATAAGATAACTGTCTTAAAAGGATCAGGCAAGTATGTAGGTATTTGCATTAAAATATCGATCGTTCGATTGTGCGTGCGATTTGTGCGTCTATAGTCTATTTCAGAAAGGTGTAGAGTAATAAAATGAGAAATTCCATCCAGTTCGACTCAATTTCGGTGTCGGACACAGGCGCAGGTAAATTTTGTGCATTAAATTATTTATGATAACTAACCAAAGAAAAAAAAGAAGATACTTTGATAAAGAAGGAACAATAAAGTGGAGAGTTTAGTGTCCGTGTAAGTAAATAGAAAGACCGTTTTTAGCGGCAGGCGGACAAAGTAATGCATTTATCTTTTGCATTAAAGTACACAGAGACGCCAAAGGTAATGGGTTCCCTGGGGCACAGGTAGACAATGACAGGCTGTTTCGTCCTTATTGGGACTCATCAGAAAGCCAAAACCCGTCAGCAAACATGAAAACATTTCAAAGGTTTTCACGTTTGATGGCTATCTTTTACATTGAGTTGATTCCCATTGATAGCGTTACTATAGGTTTTCATCACATTTTTATTCTTAAAAATGTCTTGAAAGAATATTCTTGCTGTACTGGGTGTTGCTTACGGGTTTTGGCTTTCTGATAAGTCCTAACAAGAACGAAACAGCCTGTTATTGTCTACCTGTGCCCCTTTGGCGTCCCTGTGTACTTTAATGCAAAAGATAGATGCACTACTTTGTCCGCCTACCGCTAAAAACTTTCTTTCTATATATTATTAGCTATAGAAAATTAACATAAACAACGTTTTATGAAATAGGTCGTGGAAGATATAGTTGAAAAACATAGTGTAACTGTGCTGCGCCATGTCATTGCGAACTAAATCCTATAGAACTTATATGGGCGCAAGTGAAAAGATTTGTAGCAAGACACAACACGACATTCAAAATGAAAGACGATAAGCTACTGCTTGATCAAGCCATTAAGGAAGTGACACCAAAGAACTGGCGAAAAACAGTCCATCATGTCATTAAAGTAGAGGAGAAAATGTGGGATCTTGACCACCTGATCGTTCCTCGGATGACAAAGAATATTATGATTTTTTATAATTACATTTTTTGTATTTTATATTTTTTTTTATAATGGTTAATAAAAAATAAGTGTACCTAATACTATGTACCGGGTGTCCCACTAAGAATGGCTCTCGGCCGTATCTCGGAAACTACTGGGCATAGAAACTCAGGGAAAAAAAAACTAAAGTGGTCATAAGAAAATCCTGGAAATAATTTTTAAGTTCCGCATTTTGCCGCAAGAGGGCGTAATTAAAAAGTAAATTTTAAAAGTTTACATATCTCCGAAAATTCCACATTAAGGTATATCCTTGATAAAACCATTGAAAAGCTTGGACAATTATGCATCATTTTGGTCTTATGCTCATTGGCGTACCGACTTTAATAAAAGGGGGGGAAGCGGTTGAATGTGTAATCAGTTAAATCGCTGTAACTTATAAACGACTTATCCGATTTTAGCAAACTAAAGACTGTTTGGAAGAGAGATGTATGCACTTTCACCAATCGTATTTAGTTGTCGATAATAGTTCTAAAAAAATGCTAGAGGGCGCAATTTGTAATAACACATTTTTGATTTTACTCCGAAAAAATAAATCATACGGTATAATTATGATACCATAATTGAAAAGTAGATGAAATTTGCTAAAAAAAATATTAAAACCGCAGCTCGATATCTCCGTTCGTTTCAGCATTATCGCCAATAAAATAATTTTTAAAAGTAAGCGATTATATATTTTTTTGAAAAAAGTGGGACGCCACTGATATTTTTCCATGTGGATATTATTTCTGATTAGCCTGGTCAATTCTACATAGAAATGGTCTCTTGCGTCTTTCTCCTCAGGCACATCGTTTATAAGTTACAGCGATTTAACTGATTACACATTCAACGCTTCCCCCCCTTTTATTAAAGTCGGTACGCCAATGAGCATAAGATCAAAATGTTGCATAATTGTCCAAGCTTTTCAATGGTGTTATCAAAGATATACCTTAATGTAGAATTTTCGGAGATATGTAAACTTTTAAAATTTACTTTTCAATTATGCCCTCTTTCGGCAAAATGCGGAACTTAAAAATTATTTCCAGGATTTTCTCATGACCACTTAAGTTATAATTTTTTTTCCCTGAGTTTATGCCCAGTAGTTTCCGAGATACGGCCGAGAGCCATTCTTAGTGGGACACCCGGTACATAATGCACGCCTTTGTCACACCATTTTTAGTGTTTGTGAATGGATACCAATAACCCAAACCCGGGTAGTACTATCTGCACTGCACACATGAAAGGAAAGAATTTTGCAATGAAATCAATGCCAAATTATGAAAGTGGCTTGAATATTCGTTAGATTTAAACCAAAGAATAATTCTAAAATTGTAGAAATGTCAGAAATGATGCGGGATTGACAGCAAAGTTCAAATTAAGGGTGATCAACCTGGTCATAACTTATTCTGTTATGTTATGACCGGGTAAATCACTTAACTCGAACTTTGCTGTCAATCCCACATTATAAAATGATAATTTTTGACATTTCTTCGATTTAAACTGGACGTAAGTTTAAATCGACTTTATAAAATTGGCAAACGAACCAAGGTTCAGTTTAAATCGAAGAAATATCAAAAACGATCATTTTATTATGTAGAATTGACAGCAAAGTTTGAGTTAAAAGTCCTGGTCATAACTTAATATAATGTAATATAACATATTTATAAGTTATGACTAGGTTGATTACTCTTAAATTAAATTGCTCTCAATCCCGCATTATAAATCCACTATTTTTGACATTTCTATGATTTTAGAATTATTTTTAGGGTTAAACTTAGGTTTAAGAGGACTTTATAAAATTGGGTCTAACGGATGTCTATTAGATTAGGTTGTTAGGTTCAGTGTTATGTAAAATTTGCCAAAATTAATCTTTGTTTAAATATGCTAAATTTATTTATTTTGTTATAAGGTCTGTCGATGCTAATTTTCATTTAATTTTAATTTAAACCGATGCGAGTTAGCGCTGCCTAGCGGGACTTCTGTAATTGTGACGAATGTCTTTACAGGAGATTTCCTCTTAACATTTTTACTTATTTCTATAAGTTTGTTAGAGGTGCTGGTATGCTCAAGAGTGTCTAATAACGATACAGATGGCGCTCCGTGCCACATCTTACTGGTGTGTCCCACCACTGTGCTGCCATAAGCAGCTTTGAGTTCTCTTTGTTTCGTAGGATCCTAGCTCTACTGATGAGTCATGATATGACGAAACGCGTCTAGGGATGGATCTGACGAAATAAAGATAAATTCTTCTTCTGTATTTAATTTTAAGTTAAACGTACATTTTCTTGTAATTTAATTTCCTTCTTAAATACCAGAATATTTTTTTATTTTAGTATTTTTAATAAAGCCCGTCGTTTACGTTTCTAATAATTTAATTTTGAACATTATTATACATAGTTATTTTTTATTACTCTATAAGTTTGTTGTTTTACCTACTTTGTAATGCTGCCACATATTCTTGTATTTTAACTTCTATTTGCATGACCAGCATTCATTGTCTTTTGGTTTAATTTACTGGTATACGATCTGCACTTTGTACTGTATTAATTTATGAAATGGAGAGATTTCCAAGGTGTTCATAAAGAATACTCTCGTTTTGAGTGTTATATATTTTAATAATGTTTTTAAAATACCAATAAACTGACAAAAAAATACAATTATATAAATTTTGGATCTTCTGCTGTATTATCAACGTGTTCTGTATTTTGTTGTTATAATACTTTTTACTGCAACATCCCAATTTTTTAGAGTTCTAAATATTTTAATTATTTCGTGTTTTTACAAATCAGGAACTATTTAGATATTTTTCTCATAATTATATGGTGGAAATTATACCAGAAATGGGCATTTTTATTTGCCTGCCGTGACCTAATTCATCCAATTAGAATTAAGGAGGCGTGGAGTATTTTCAAAAAGTCCAATCCTAACTACAATCTTATATACCGGCTCTGTTCACTGTTTACATGATCTACAAAATGAAATTCCGTATCCCCTTTAGTCCTCCATGTGGATCACAAATCTTCTACGTGCAATTTATTGGTTTTATATATGTGACTAAAACTTATATAAATACATGTTATGAATTTTATTAAAAGAAATTGAGAAATTCCGCTATAATTTATTTTAAAATAAGGTTTTAAATAAAATAGCCCTAACGAATGTTTTTTTGAGCAAGTTGATTTCATATTACATATCAGGTAAAATGCACTATTTTAATGTTTCTACTGTCTACTATTTTCCACTTACTTTGTTTTTTTTTGACGTTTTAGGAATTAGAGAAAAATTTATCTAGGCGATCATTTTTAAAATAAAAGTATATGATATGTCATTGAAAATAGCATTTTCTATAGAATCAAACGATCGAAGAAAAATAGCGGATTTCTATTTAAAAACTGCCGGTTAAACTGAATGTGGTTTTGATTTGGCCGAAGAATGGCAATTTACACACTTATTAACCTAACTAAATCCTAAAAAATCATTATTATAAGATTCGTCACTGCGTTTTATAAAAATAATTGTTGCTATTTTTCTGATATTCCCGACTACAAAACTGTTACAAATCTTAGGTTATGTTTTAAATTTAACAAAGAACTTTATTCCAAGTTGGCAACAACGCAAAAAAATGTCGGTATAAATTTCAAATTATTACAAATTCGGTATTATCCTGTTTACTTTAAATACACCCACAATCAACCAATAAATTTATGGCGAATTAAAAATATGTTGTCGTACTTTTTCAATTTTTAGGGGTACGATTCACAATCATTTAATGGAACAACAATTTACTGAAATATGACATACCTATTTTTAACTGTAGCTTATGTAAGGCCTTATTATAGATAAAGAAATATTCACGAGAGAACTCGTTTTTCGACATTTGACATCCAGATATATGACCTCGGCCAGCTGATTAGGACTTTCAAAATTTCCCTAGATTTTGACAGAGACGTATTCAGCCAATGTTTGATTCATAAACGTATGATATTCTGTTTTAGACTATAACTAACAATTAATTATGGATCATAACTACAGTTTGCCTAGTACTTAGTTGATGCCATTGCTGAGAAGGTATTTAATTTATTTTTACAATAATTTCTTGCATTTAGTCATATAACGCATTTGAATCTGCTTTTTAGAAAGCGCCTTCTTGGCGTAGGGGTATAGGCTCTCCACTTTGGAACTAAGGGTCGCGGTTTCGAACCCCGTCTCATACAAAACTTTTTTTAATTTAATTTTTTTGCTTTTTAGTAATTATTTATTTTTTTAAATCGATTTCAACTAAAAAAATGCAAGACAAAAAATAAAAAAAATATTTCGCAATTATTATGAATGTTCCACTTATAATGGAAACAAGCTTATATTTTCGGTATTTCTGAATTGATTGTTTTGAATTTTAGTGTGGTTTCGTGTGATCTTAGGGGGCATTTTTTATTGCTAAAAATTTTAGTTGACTTAATTCACCTTTAGCGATTATTAGTTTTCATTTTCGTACAACTAAAAGTTTCGGAATTCAACAAATTCTGAAGTTCCTATCTTGTTATTGTGGTCTGTTAAACTGTTTTTTAAAATTAACATTTCAACCTTTTTCTTGTCAATAGATTGTGTTTTTTTGAGGGTGTTAGATTTAGGGGCTTAGCAACACAAAGTATCCCCCGAACTACGTCTATGTCAATATTAGATATAATATTATATAACAACACATTAGTTAATAATTTTTATATAAATAAAGTAAACAAAAATAAGTTTTTTTTTTTTTTTTTTTTTTTTTACGGTTCGCCGACTACGTAGGCCATCTTGAACCGGTCATCGACCAAATGTGATCTACCGACTGGGGAGTGTGAAACGGCACCTTCATCCTACGAGATATCCGATCTCATCCGGCCTGTCCGGCGTGAATAGGATGGCTAGGTGTCGATTCATTTTACACTCTTCCCTGAGGCAAGAGCACGCCGTGTTCCCAAGCGGTCACCCGCCCAAGTACTAACCGCGCTCGACACCGTTTAACTTCGGTGATCTGCGGGAACCGGTGCTTAATATGTCGACAGGCCCTTGCCAAAAATAAATATTTGTATTGTATGTTTTACTCAAATAGCTTACAGGACTTTTTCTATTTACCACTGTGTCGACCGGTAAGCATATCTACTATCTCTGTTATAATGACCTATTTCCAAACGAGGAAAGAACACAAGGGATATAGGCGAATAAAAAAAAACTGTCAACTGTCATTTCCTAATCTGTTTTGCAACTTTTTACCTTCATCTTATTGTAATCTTGTTTAGCACGACAACAATAACTATTAGTGGCTTAAAAAATATTATTTGTTTAAACATACATTTTACATATTTAAAATTTGTAATTTCTAAGTCCGATCCTGTAATTTACGTCAAGTCATACCAACATAACACACTAAAATTAACCAGCATGTCATTCATATCACGTGATTTTAGCCAGGATCTCGCGAGTTCTATCAAGATTATTACTATAATTGTGTTTTTTTATAATAATCATATAAAGCATATTTAATTTCTATTTAAATTATACAATTTTATGATAATGTATGGCTGGTAGTTTAGGGAATTGGTAGCAATGAACAAAACGAATAAATCTTGTATACTTTTGTCTATATTCATTTGTTATTAAATGTCGGAAAATGACCCAATGTTTGACACATGTATTTTTCAATATCCCAATAGTTGACATACATTTAGCTCAATGCTTGACACTCTATTAGTAAATCGGCTATTTTTAGAAGTAGGTTCATTTCTTTTACTTTTTATGATATAATGATACTTTAGCTAATTATTGTATCATAAATACGCAATTATTGTAAAATAAGCTGTTTTCCTGCTGACATGGCGATATCAAAATTTAATATCTGAAAAAATACCCAATAGTTGACACTATGAAATTCAATAGTTGACAGGGTGTCATCTATTGGTCTGAAACATTTTATACACTTTAAACTCATATCTACACAACCGTGAGACAATGGCCATAACGCCGCAACACAGAAAACAACAAAGAGTTTTCAACGTCACTTGGACCGATGGTTGACACATGGTGTCAAGATATATATGAATATTTGGACCAATAGTTGACACCACACATAAAACCGTTAATAGACAAGGTATTACCAGATATTTAAGGTTAGATAGACACCCTTTATATTGCTAATAGTTGGGTAAAAAATAAATATATGTAGAATATATAATACACTATTTATGTTGAGTCAAAAAAACTTACCTTCTTAACAGTTTAGTAAGTAAATTCACGAAAAAAAGTAGACACAACTGCAGAACGGTTCCATCGTATTTTTAATTTCTAGAACTTTTCACCTGTCAAGATTGTATTTGGAGTATAATTAGTAGATGTCGCGACCTGTATATTCCTTTGTCAATTTTTTTGCGTGAACAAACTTAAACCTTATTAAAAGGGATTTTCATCCAAAGTGTCAACCATTGGGCGAGTGTTAACAATTGGGGGTTTTACCTTAATTTAGAATCATTTGTGCCACTAATGGCTTAAGTACTTTATTAAAACAGCCCGCTTTTGAAAATCCATATTCAAAACGTAATAATAGATGCACTTTCAAAACAGTCTCAAAACCTACACCGTAGTCATGATGTTTTTGTTTGAAACCCTATAAAACTTTACAACCCTCTCTTTATTAAAGTGCCTCTCTTACCCTTTTTACCGTTGCTTCATCAATCTCGGATAAGTTTATAAATTCAAACTTGAAAAGTTTACTCGCTTAAAAGTTATCTGACACGTTCCGCTCTAATTACATGTAAGAAATTAACCGCAGTTATTGGTGAAAACTTATGCAGTTAAAAATTTAATATACAGGGTCTGTCTTAGATAGCACCTAAACTATCAAAGATAGGGAAAAAAGTGTAATGCAAAAGTTAAAGGGTTTTTTAGGATATATAATCTAAAAATATTTTCTAATCTACAAGGTGGTCCTAAAAAGTGGCCTACTGAATAATAAAAAAGAAAATTAAATGGGACACCCAGTATAATTTTCTAGAATATGATTCAATGGAATAAGGACTTTGCAACCCTATTAAAATTTTTGAAGTGAAATGCAACGTTGCCAAGTAATTAATTTTTTTCCGAAATTTTAGTAATTTTAAGGGTATCGTTAAAAAATCATAGCAACCTGTGGATTAACCCTAGTCAAATATAATTTACGTTGTAAGTACTTTAAGGTACGATATATTGATTTATAATAATGTTTTTTAAATCTCTTATACAGAGCGTTCATTACAAGTTGGACAACTCGATGGTTTTAAAAATGCTTTATTTCAATTTTTTTAAATGGGACCCCTTAATTTTTTTAGGCAAAAGAATTTATCTTTCGAAAACTATAAGTTAGTTCAGGAAACTAAAATTTAAACAGTAATAAAGCACAAAATGTTAGCGAAATAATTTTGCAATGACAGCTGTAACAAAGAAAATTATTTATTTTTTGTTCCAAAGCAATCTTGACTAAATTGTTTAATTAGAACTTTCCTTTTTTACCCTGATTTAAGACAAATCTTAAAATATTTCAAAAACCATGATATTTAGTTATATGATATGTTTAACAAAAAAGTAAGGTTTTCGACAGATAAATTCTTTTGCTTAAAAAAATTAGGGGGGTCCCATTTAAAAAAATTGAAATAAAACATTTTTAAAACTATTGAGTTGTCCAACTTGTAATGAACGCTCTGTATAAGAGATTTAAAAAACATTATTATAAATCAATATATCGTACCTTAAAGTACTTACAACGTAAATTTTATTTGCCTAGGGTTAATCCACAGGTTGCTATGATTTTTTAAACATACCCTTAAAATTACTAAAATTTCGGAAAAAAATTAATTACTTGGCAACGTTGCATTTCACTCCAAAAATTTTAATTAGGTTGCAAAGTCCTTATTCCATTGAATCATATTCTAGAAAATTATACTGGGTGTCCCATTTAATTTTCTTTTTTATTATTTAGTACCACTTTTTAGGACCACCCTGTAGATTAGAAAATATTTTTATATTATGTATCCTAAAAAACCCTTTAACTTTTGCATTACACTTTTTTCACTATCTTGAATACTTTAGGTGCTATCTAAGACAGACACCTTACTGACACACCCTGTATATTTTATTAGCAGAGTCCTAGTTTAATTAATTAGTAATATTCACAATACTGATGAGAGATCCAAATAATGCATTTTAAGGGTAACGTCAATTGATTAAAAGACAATTGGCTCAATATGTCAATGGACAGATTGGATCTGTTCGAATTACTTGGAAATAAAAAATCTCTAGTGCGATTCTGTAATGAAATGTACACCACTATAAGCTTGCATCGACGAAATAATGTGGTAACTAGCTGACACGTTGAAATTTATTGTAAGGCATTGTTCATAATATGTATTTCACGGAAACTTAATGGCCGTCGATGACACACGTGATTTCTAGTAACATTTATTTTACAGAACTGAAGGTTCTGTAATAGTTAATTACCAAATAAATAATATATTTACTTACTTTTTCATAAAATCAGCACTTCACAGATATATACAGTTCCACAGTTTATAACCAGAAAGTCAACGCGCATAATAATACCAAAATGATCTCTAATTATACCAAATACAACAAGAATACTGCTTTTATTATTCAACACGTGAGCGAATGAATGCCGGCTCTCGACTAATGAGCACCAAAAAGTGAATTCGAGAAGGTGTGTGTTTCTTTCTAAATAGTTTTGTATGATTAATAATGCATCCGTTTTGCCGTAAGGTTAGGAATGTACGTCTTAAGTAACACGTTATGTGTATATTTAAATACAATTTAAAACGTCTAGTAAAGCATAAGTTTTATGCATACATCCGCTGACTTCGTGGTCACTATCAAGTCACTTGTCATGATCTGTGACGTGCGGTCCACGGAAGCAAGGAAAGCGTTGCTTCCCCTAAAACACATGCTTTAATTTCTTTATTTCATAATACACTAAATAAATATATAGCTCAAACAAGTCTCTAAGAAATAACTGACCTTGAGTGTTACCGAACAAATTAAATATGCAGCGAGAAAGGTGAGAAATGATAAAAACACATTAGTCTGTCCTTGTCATACATATAACAGTGCAGTCAGTGAGCCGGTTTTCAGCTCATCGGTCGCCATCGACGACGAAGCGACAATTCGTACACAGCACCATGATGGGCGATAGCTTACGCGAGGATGATAAATGGCTTCTGATTATTATTACACAAATTTCAGGGTCAAACGCAAAAGTCGAGATTTCAAGTAACTTGGTTCCGAATCAGCAGTTATTAAAATTGATTGCATAGATACGTAATACGCATTTACGTTAGAAAAATTATGTTCCGGCGTCAGTGGTTGGCACTGTACAGTTGTGTAGTTATGTGTTGTGTTATTTGTTGGGCACACAATTTTCTGCGCAAAGTTTTTTAAAATAAAATATTAGAGAATATCTACATGTTTCGGATATAGTAACATTCATCATCAGGAGAAACAGAGAAGTTGTAATTAAAGTATCGGGAAAAGGAAAATGTTACCTGTTATATTAGGATGTATGTATGTTGGTTGACAATTAAAGGTGGATAAAAAGACTAATTTTTAAACATTCAACAATTTGAATCAGAATCATAGTGAATAAAGGTCAGAAGTTGCAAATCAGTTCTAGCACCTTTATTCACTAAAAATCTGAAAGTTTAAAACTTGGTTAATTGACACAGCAACATACTACCAAAAGTAGTGGAGATTAAAAAGCGCGAGCGAAAGATTTTTATGTCTTCTGTTTCAAATATGAAGAATCATAATATTTAACTTAATTTATCATATAATATTTAACTTGATTTGAAATAGTAATTCATTAAGAAATAAGTTAATTGGGAAATAAGCTTATTAAGAAAAAAATATTTATTAGAGTTACCCCTTTTTAGATACCGGCTTTTTTATATTTATTTTTATTAAATTTTTTTTTCAGTTGATCTACTCCAAATGCTTGAATTCAATATGACGATTACGTTTCCAACTGCTCCGCTTTTGACGGTCATATTGGCATTAGTAGGTAAGTCCTTATTTACATATATTGTTGGAATAGCTATAAATTATTAAAAATTGATTTGATGAGTTTTTGTCGCCACTTATGGAAACATGGACTTCCTAAACAAGCGCTATATCTACAAATTATTGCCGTAGCGGTTTGTGTCTCATCTTAATTTGGTCTGAAATATGTTTAAAATGAACCGATACTTCCAGGGTATAAAAGGTATGGTCACAATTTGGGATTAAGTAAATTGATCCAATATAAGGTTAGAACTTCATATACAATTTTGTCCTATGTCCCCTCATTATCAAGCTACATCTTCCTAACAGGGAGATTCTGAAGATGGTTTTCACTAAATATTTTCGAAACCATTAAAAATCTAAATATAATATTTTGTAAGTTTTGGCAAACTTTGTGTGCTAAATTGATCTTTAAAATTTAAAAGCATCAAAAAGAAGACAAGTGGAGTAAAAATAGATCTAAATTATTCTTAATATTCAGTTTTGTACTTTTTTATGTTAAACCAGAATTTAAATACCTGTTACAAAAAATATTCTTAGTTACATACAATTTAATGTACAGTTTTCGAGATAAATGTCTGGTTGTATAAATATTTTTAACCATAATTAACTAACCAGCAAGTTTGACTGTGACATACATGACATTGGCAAAAATAACTTTCTCACAATTATACTGGCCCCTTGTAAAAGAAAAGTAGATGTTAAGGTCTGTAATAATTTACGGACTTTGAGTACTGTATTTTGCATTAAATTACGCAGAGCTCCAAACAAAATGAACTCCCTGGGGCTAGGTTAGATAATGACGGCTCTTTTGTCCTTATTTGTATTGCATATACTGCAAACTATATAAAGAAATACTGCTTTTGCAATCGCGCCTCTTTTTTTTTCTGTGCAACAATTACCCTCTAACTAGGGTTTTAGATTTTTATTGGGCAATCCAAAAATATGTCTAGAATGGCGGCTGTGGGCAAGTGCTGTTTTGTATCGGTATAGTCTGACACACGGTAACCAGGGAAACACAAAAGTTAGGTATACAATTTGAAATCAAAGCGAACCTAATTTTTTTTTGCCTATACAGGGTGCTACAAATTCTTGTGCGTACAAGGGGATCTCAAAAACAGTAAGAGATAAATTGAGTCAAACTTGCGTATTGCGGAGCTTAATAGTTTGGTTAAAAACATTTGTAAAAACTCTGGAAACCGTCGAAGACATCCGAAAAAAAACCGAAAGTTTTAATTTTTGGGTTTTAAGTTTTTGCGCCGTCATTTTTAACATGGAAGAAAACCAACAGTTTCGATTGCCGTTTTTTTTATGTTCCACAAGATAGCGTTAATAGTTTTTAACTTCGACATTTCGATCTCCGATATACCAACTTCATGTAATTTTTTTTTAAATACAGACCTGGAATTTTAAAAGCAGTGTTAGGAAGTTTTAAGCTTTAGAAATTTAATTTCAACTTAAAATTTTTACAAGTTTTAACGTTTACTGTTACGGCCCTGGCAATTATTTTTAGGATTACTTAAATATTAAAATGTCTAAACACCTTAACTTTCTGTATTGTTTATTATTTCAATAAGATTTACCGTAAAAATACTCAAGGAAGTAAGCATGAGAAATGATTCTATTTTTTATTAGGATTTTATTTATTTTCTTAATATCTTTTGGCTTTTGCCTTAGATCTAGACCGAAATACTGTAAAACAGAAAAAAATGTATGCTTTCAAGTGAAAAAGAAGGTTAGAGTGTTAGTTTAGTTATGTTACTGTCATGCGATTATGTTTTTTTTACTGTTTATAAGGTATGATGATGCTAGTTTCAGACGAAACATGTAACAAAAATAAACAGACCGAAAAATATGGCCGAGATATTTTTTGTTACAAAATATCAAATATCAGGCCTCTTTTAGTAAAAATGAACGGATTCTTCAAATCAGAATTTGTTCAGGGCCGTAATAATATAAAAAGATAATTTAAAAAAATGTGTTATTACATGACAAAATATTAAAAATCTTTTAATGTATAATATAATAATTTCTAAAGCTTAGTAGTCCCTAAAACTGTATATAACATATCAGGTCCGTATTTAGAAAAATTGACTTAAGGATGATACCTAAAGAACGAAACGTCAAAATTAAAGGCGCAAAAAATGTAAAACCAAAAAAAATTTCGGGTTTTTTCAAATATCTCTAAAGGTGATCGAAATATTTAGAATTTTCTTTCAAAAAATTATTAAACCGAAAAATACGCAACTTTGCCTCAATTTAACCATCTTCGTATATTATTATATTTTATTATGTTAAGTATATTGAGATCGCCTTGTACGCACACGAATTTGTAGCACCCTGTATAAATTAAAATATTATATTTCTGTGTATTTTTTTAAAGATCGTCGAATGTTTGTAAGGCATGTAGTTTCGCTTTATACAGGGTGATTCCTAAGTTGATACTTCTTTTTTAGCTGCGTATAGAAGGCATTAAAATAAACAACATTTTCAAATACCTTTTTTCAAAAAACCCAAAAATAAAGTATTTTACACTTGACACTACAAATCAAATACGGTTCTGCCTAACTTGCCCGTTGACTAACCTTGAGAAAACTTCTGGGTGTAGAGAAGAAACATCCGCACTTTTACGACACTCGCAATAAATTAGCACCATAATTAGTTCATTGTTTTCAAATTTTACCATTTTTACCAATTTATTAAAATTAATTTGCTTTAGAAAACCACACCGCGCAGCGAATTGCCAAAATAAATAACTGACGACCGATCCGTAAAATGCATGACTAAAAATACAAAAAACGGAGAAAAACAATATAAAGTAAAGGGCTACGTTTTGATTACCAGGCCCGCGCTTAGATTTTTTACTTCTGTAACTCGGCTATTTTTAAGTTTTTTGAAAAAAGGTATTTGAAAATGTTGTTTATTTTAATGCCTTCTATACACTGCTAGAAAAGAAGTATCAACTTAGGAATCACTCTGTATACTGTGGCTAGCTGCCCAGGGGGATAGTAATGTATTTTCTGGATTTTTCCCCAATTACCTACGACTACACCGTCAACAATTTTTGATCCATCAGTGTACCTTTGGCTTTATACTACGAGTTAAATGAAATGTGTATATAAATACAGGGTGTTACAAATTCGAAATACCAGCATTGAAAACTATAGGAGTTAGAGAAACGGTTAAATGGCGGCAAAGTTATGCAATTCGCGCTGAATATAATGCCGCTTTAAAACTTTTCAAATTCCGAATACTTCCGATTTTATTCGAAAAAAACCGAAATTTTGCAAAATTGTTTTTATTTTATTCTGAGCTCATTAGACTAGCTATTTAAAAATAAATTACACTTTGTCATTGCCACTTTTTCTCCGCTACAAAATGACGTTACTAAACTAAAGATCCGCCGTTTCGTCTTCGAGTAGCCATCACCAACTTTACTTTTTTTAATACGGACCTGGATTTTTTTAAACCGATTTTTAAACCCTCCTACCCTCAATATGTAATGGCGATATTACTTTTTCATAATGATGAATTGACCTTGCTTATTTTTTTAAATTCATATTTTTTACACTTCTTGTCAGTCCGGTCCTGGCAACGAATTACAATATTAATTAAAAACTTTATTTCATTTAAAACATTTATACGTAAGTAATATAATTCATTTTATAAGAATTTTCTAATAATTCTAAATTTACTAATTATAAATCCTAATTTTCTAAATGTTCAAAGAGATTGCCGTTTTGCACAAGTAAAAAATTTGATTCATATCACTTTTTTCTTCGTTGAAAAAACATTTTTGTGCAAAGGACCAATAAATTATCGCCTTTTTGACACTAGGTAGAAATCATCCATATTTTAAAATTTGCTTAAACGCGTTTCTTAGATTCATAAATCATGGCACACTTTCTAAATGTTCAAATAGTCAAAATTCTTTTTGGGTATTACATGTATTATTACTTAGGTAAATAGTACTTAACATGAACTTAAGAGACAAACTTTTTCATGAAACTTAGTTGTAAAGGTTATAAATAAAATAAAGTTTTTAATTAATATTGTAATTCGTTGCCAGGATCGGATTGACAAAAAGTGTAAAAAATATGAATTTAAAAAAATAATCAAGGACAATTCATCATTATGAGAAAGTAATATCGCCATTATATTTCGAGAGTAGAAGGGTTTAAAAATCGGTTAAAAAAATCCAGGTCCGTATTAAAAAAAGTAAAGTTGGTGATGGCCGCTCTGAGACGAAACGGCGGATCTTTAGTTTAGTAACGTCATTTTGTAGAGGAGAAAAAGTGGCAATGGCAAAGTGTCATTTATTTTTAAATAGCTGGTCAAATGAGCTCAGAAAGAAAAAACGATTTTGCAAAATTTCGTTTTTTTTCGAATAAAATCGGAAGTATTCGGAATTTGAAAACTTTTAAAGCGACATTATAATCAGCACCGAATTGCACAACTTTGCCCCTATTAAACCGTTTTTCTAACTCCTATGGTTTCCGAGATTCCAATGCTGGTATGTCGAATTTGTAACACCCTGTATATTAATCCCTAACTTACAAATTCTATATACCAGTTTAAAAAATGCGAGGTGTAATTTAATTAAGATCTATTTTATTTAGAACGCAAAACTATTTTAAATTTTAAATTTTCCCGTTGCATAAATTTCCTTTGATGAAGAAAAATCTCACAGTAAAGACTTCTAGTCTTTTAACGCTGTTTATTTTTATTTTCAAACAAATGAAATTAGTGTTTATTTATCCATCTTAAAAGTAACTGCCAAAACGTTTTCAGCGACATTTTTTGCATACATTAACCCGGGCGTCTTTGGCACATTGTTATTCGTACTGTATACAGATTAATTTTAATTATTAGGCAAAGACGGACTATGAATAATTTGTTTGTGTACACAGAAATTTGTCTCGTCCTTGCTGCTGCCTGCCAGGCTGGCGGCCGTAATGAACGGGGGCCTTATTAAAATAAATGGTGGGTAGACGCGGGAAAGCGGCCGTTTAAATTTTAAATGGGCCTCAGTTCTTTGTATAATTCCCCAGATTTTCGCATGAATTTCAATATTCTTTCTTTCAATTTAATTTCTCGTTTTCGGTGTAATGAGCGTTATATTATTGTTTAAAGATGTAATAAAATGATCATTTAACTTGTAAAACTATTTGTATTTACACTGTAAATATTTAAAGTGCTAGGAATTTGGTTGCGGCGAAGGTCAAAAATCTACCAATGGGACAAATAAAAACTTGCGCCTAAAAGAAAATGCAAAGATTATCCGAAAATAAAGGTTATCCCGACCTAGAGTTATGTTCGTTGGACCAATGCATTTTATTCTTGTCAATTTTAATTAAGAGCTGACTACAATGTAAAATGCTGTAGGAAATTTACTACATTTATCTTGATAAAAATCCTAAATTGTTACATTAAGGTGTTTGTAATGTTATAGATTTGATGTAAAATTTAAGGATTTTTTGCATAAAATGTAATTTCCGTGTGAAAATACTAAGCAGGTAGTAAAATTAATAATTATTTACACGACATACTGGTAAAATTACACAAAAAAATCGTGAAAATAGGCAAGTTTCTAATTTCACAACATTATTTGATGAATATTCACATAGGCCCGGTAATTTGGCTCCATAACCGGTCAGCCCGCGTAAATGTTGATGCAATCATTTGTTGATCGGGTTTTGACCCGTTGACTGTGTGCGTGATATTTGTGTCAGATTTTGTAGTAGTGCTGCTGTGTTTATTTGATATTATTTGCAGTAAAATTTTTATTTTATCGAATTTAAGTGGAAATAACTCTATCTAAAAAGAATAATTTTTATAAATATCATATTTTCCGAGGAACTATTAAGAAGCCGCCACCTCCGCGTCCAGTATTATTCGTCTAGTCGGTGACGTTTTTTTATAGTACTGACAAAGAATATATTTTATTTGTATTTAAATTCGATCAAAGAATAAAAATTCAACTATAAAATTCCATCAAAAAAAGGTGACGTCACTGACGGTTATACCTTAAAATAATTTTAAAATTACGACAAACATTATGATTTTTTACAATATTTTACTGTAAAAATTATATTATATTTAGAGAGACATTAGAAAACATTTCAATAGCTGTGTCGGAAATTAGAATTAAAGTTACAACGATAATTATTGTTTTTTCTTCAAACGTCAATAAACTTGACGTTTTTCTACTAATTTTTTGACGTTAAAGTTCTACTTTTTCGTCAGAAGGCGGTTGCTTTTGGCAACGGAAGGAAAAGTATTCACTTTTTCTTCCGTTGCCAATAGCAGCGGAAGTAAAAGTATGACTGTGTTCTCATGACTAAATATATATTAAATAATACCAGAAAGTTATAAACATACTTTATTTATTTTAATAAAAATAAAGTACAGCAATGTGACTTAGGGTAAATGTACTTTTAGGGTAATAGCACTAGCATTCAAAAACTATGTTAATCCCTATAATAATAAATAATAATAATAACAATAATAAAGTTAAATTTGTTTAAGGAGGTGCGTTTACCCATATTGGCCCTACATAACTATTTAAATACAACATTAAAAGTACAATTATTAATTGTAGCCCCAGAAAAATTAAGACTGCTTGTTACGATGGCCTGTTGGTTGGTTGTTTCGGTATTTTCTAGTGTTGAACTCTCAGTGAAACCACTTTCTGTCGAATTTATTGCAGTATTTAAATATTTAGTAATTGATTTATTATTATTTGGTTGTAAAATTTTTTTTGCAATATCTTTCTTATTGGTCATCGATTCGTCGATGTACCCTTCAGCGACAGTACTCGATTTCCACCCCCCGTGGCGCTTTAAACACGTAATGTCAGTCCCTGCATCTACAAGCAGTGTAGCTGAAGTTCTCATTAGACAATGGCCGGTGTACTCTATTGCACCTGGTAGTTTTAAAAACACTGCTGCTTCCTTAGGAACAGCACTTATTTTATGAATTCCCATTACCATGCGACAACACCGACCATTTACAAATTTAAAAAAAAATCTCTTCTCGCGCATACCTTCCGGGCGTAATGATGCATAGTTTTTATAAATGCTTAAATATTGCTCCCCAACAATAGTAAACGACCGCGGTTTCCTAGTTTTATTATTAGGAATTCTTATGTGAATCGCAGATCCTAAGTCTTGTATGTCATCAACGACCATTTTCACCATTTCTTCACATCGGCATGCACCCGATATTCCAATAACCAAAACAATCTAAAAATTCTATATATTACCTTTATAAAAAATTTGTATACTTTGAGGTAATACCTAAATTTACTTTAATTCCCAAATATTGCTGATTAGGAGCTTCAGATAGAAATTTTTTAAACTGTTCCCTGGTGAATACTTTAGCTCTTTTGGGAATGTAGCCTTCGTTTTGCTTTTTTAAAAAAGCTCGTAGCTTCAAATACTTGCTTATGTCTATTCCTTGTCTGATATTTAGCATTGATCTTAACATAGAATAATGTGACCACATTGTTGAACCTTTCATTTTTTGATTGCTCGCTAGTTCCGAAAAATATGCCAGGAGTACATTTTCAGAATTATTTTTGGTGTTTTTCTCATTGCACTATGCCTGGAATCTTTTAAACGGAGCTTCGTAAACACCACTGGATTTTGTTGGCAGCAAATTGTTCGCAACATTTGCTGCAATTTTGGCAACCTCCGGGGGCGTACAGGTAAATTCTGAGTCTGACATTTTAATTTGAAGTAAATGTAGTTTTAAAAAATTCTATTTTTAAAAGGATAAAAATTAAATAAAGTTACGCAATAATGAATGCTGACACTTGTCAAATCGAATGGCACGTCGCTATCAAACAATATAATAATAAATCCATAGTAACGCTAGCCCCTTCTCAAAACTTAAAATTTTTAAATAAAACAATTAAAACATTTTGTATCTTTGTGTTTTCATATTTAAACAACGTCTGAAGAAAAAAAAGTATGTTTTATTCGGAGTAAAAGCAACTTCTTATGACTCGTCCGTAATTGCCGGACTCACTTTGTTCGTCCGGCAAACCTACAGACTCGTCAGAAAAGTATTGCTTTTACTCCTAATAAAACAATATACTATTATTAATGAATTTACATTATCTTACTGTAAAAAAACTCCATTTTTTTTACTAAAATTGTGGTATTTTTGTATATATTTTACACTAATTTTACAGCGATTTTTAAGAGAAATTTACTATACACATGTAAAACTACAATTAGAATATAAATTCGCTGTGATATTTGGTGGACAAAAAAAACCAAACATATTTCTGACGCCATCGCATCGCCATCAATAAAGTCTAGAGTCTCAAGATCTAGTGTCGTTTGTTCTCGTTTAAATTCGGTTTCGGCGACGTGGCCTGACAGTGACATAACCCTAAGTAACGTATTCAATCCAAAATACAATATCGTAGTTCCTTTTTTTCCGCGAACGCCAGGTAAAGGTCTGATTATAGGGGTCTTTACCAAACTTTTTGTCGCTTGATTAAAAATGAATATGGAGTGTTTTTCTCGAGATTTCTTTGGATCACCCAAGGAGTCACCCATTTAAATATAATGCGTCATTCCATAATCGATGACCCGATATTTCAATGATTTTTTGGAAACATTCTGTTTCAGAGTAGAACGCATTTTTTGGAGAAGTTATTGGAAAACCTTGTTATTCCTTTCTTGGTTCTAGACTTTTTAAATAGAGACCTTAGAAAAAGTCCGATGGTGCCCATATTCAGAAGGAAATTGAGTGAGTGGGTATTGGAAATAAAGCTATTAGTAGATAGAAATATATTTTACTATTTTTTTTACTAATATGATATATTATAATGTTTTTATGATATTCTAATAATGTTATTTGATATGAGATTACTGTTTGTTTGCATCCTTTCAAATACTTTGTGCACGGTATTTATGGAAACTTATCTTTAAAAAGTCAAAGTGCCCAGACTATAAAAAAGTTCCAAATGAGTTTGATAAAAGAAATCTTATATCATAGTGCGAGCTTTTAATGGCCGACAATGACACACGTCATTTCTAATAACATTTGTTTTACAAAACTTAAGGTTTGGTCAGGGCCGGACTGGTGTTTCTGTAATTTATTTACCAAATAAACAATATGTTTACTTGCTTTTTTTTATAAAAAGAACACTTCACAGATACACACAGTCGAGTGTGTTGGCTCAAGCGGCTTCCCCCCATGATGGCTTTAGTCTCGCACAACCTAACAAACAGATACACACAGTCCAACAGTTTATAACCAGAAAGTCTACGCACAAAATAATAGCAAAATAATCTCTTATAATACCAAAGACAACAACAATACTGCACCTATTATTTAACACGTGAACGAATGAATGCCGGCTCTGTGATATTGAAAGAACGCAGGGAAGACACGCATATTAATGACATATGGTCAAAGATAGGCGAAGGCAAATACGTAAGAAGGAGATACACATACTAGCGGCATCGATATCAGGTTCTGTGACATCTCTTGACGGGCTTTAGTTGATTGAAAAGCAATTGATTGAAGTGTTCAGTGTGTATCTTTGTCGTGTACATGTAACCTCTCATGACTCTCGCCAATATTCATAAGGAAATGCCGTTTTCGGAATTAAGGAATATTTAAATCACATGTTGTCCAAGGCGTTTGACAAGAGAAATGTCAAAGCATTAAAAACGTACGTGAAATCTACTATATTGAGGAGCACATTATTCACTTAAAATGGAATTTAATTTCCTATGTTTCCAACCACGATGTACCACCCGGTATAGGTTCATATATCTTAAAATTAATGCTGATGTTAATAATGTAATTTGATGAAAAGAATTGTGACTTATTCCAGAAAAAAAAGCTATACTGTAAGAATTAAACACAGCATGAGATTTAAAAAAAAATTTACCTTGATAAGCAAGTATTTTTAACTGTTAATGTCTTTGGAAATGATCTCAACTCAACTTTATTTTGTACCAGATATTGTTTAACGTATTTGAAACGTCGCGTCGGCTAACTGAAACTGGCTTTATACATCCCCCTTTAAACAAACACGTAAGTAACACTTCCGAAGGTTGTTATAGTTTGCCAATTGAAATGTTTGCAAGGGAGGAAAAGTACACCGCTTCGCTAGTAAGAAAAATAATATAAGTTTGCTGTCAACTCTTCAACGTTACATTCTTTGGCATTCTCTTTTAAGAATATTGTTTACTTTAAACATAGATATTTCTTATTTACCGTATTTTCCAGTTATGTTACTTGTGATCGTTAACAAAATGTTATATGGAAAGAATTGAGGCATTTTAAGTCTTTCTCCACTATAGTCCATTTCAGAAAGATGTAGACTAATAAAAGCTCATTAGGTTTGCAAACGAATATTTAAGCCACTTTCATAATTTGGCATTGATTTCATTGCAACATTCTTTCTTTTCATCAAGTGCAGATGGTACCACCCGGGTTTGGGCCAGTTTATGGATTTTGCCTATTGTTATCCATTTACAAACACTGAAAATGGTGTGACAAAGGCGTGTATTATGTACATAGTATTTAGGTACACTTATTTTTTATTAAACAATATACAAAACTACAAAATACAAAAAAATACATTACACAGCAATTAAATTATAAAAATCATAATATTCTTTGTGATCAGGAACTGTCATCTCCTCTTGACGTTAGAATTAACGGGTCGACGGTCCGATCGATTAGGTGTCAAGATCCCACATTTTCTCCTCTTCTTTAATGACATGATGGACTGCTTTTTGCCAGTTCTCTGGTGTCACTTCCTTAATGACTTGTTTAAACAGTAGCTTAACGTCTTTTATTTTGAATGTAGTGAGTGTGTCTTGCTACAAATCCTTTCACTTGCGCCCATATAAGTTCTATAGGATTTAGTTCGCAACGACATGGCGGTGTGCGCAGCACAGTTACACTATATTTTTCAGCTATATCTTCCACGGCATATTTCATAAAACGATGTTTGTGTAAATTTGCTATAGCTAATAGTTCCTTCTTTATCAAATTATCTTCAAATTTAATACTTTTGGTGGTTAACCAGTCATATATAACAATGAAATAAGCAAAATATAGTTATATCTATAATTTTTATTGTTATATCTATCAAATTTCAGAAAATAAAATTATTATCTTATTCAAGTTTATCAAATTATCTTTTTTTTTCTTTGGTTAGGGTTCATAAATAATTTAATGCACAAAATTTACCTGCGCCTATGGCCGATACCGAAGTTGAGCCGAACTGGACGGAATTTCCCATTTTATTACTCTACACCTTTCTGAAATAGACTATAGGACGGTACAACTAATTTTAAGCCTATAACTTGTTAAAACAAATAAAAACATTCAATACTATATCAAATAATAAAATATATAAACATCCAACTACAAAAATTTGCCCCTCTGTGTTTTTAAATAACCTCAATTTAATCAAGAAACGTCTAAAGAACAGTTGATGGAAAGAAAAGTTATTTAAAAGGAAAAAGGCTCCACGAAACATAACAATAACATAAATACAAGAGGGTTTAGTTGCTGAGCGGAAAAAGGATTTTTTGCGGCATGGGTTCGGCGATCGAAACCGAGAAATTTATGTTCCCAGTTAATATCTTAGGTATTTGTAAAAATTTCTTAAATGTACATACTGGGAAAATATGTTCTTTTTAGGGCTATACCGGGTGTTACATCGTCGAGCGGGACATAGGAAATCCCATGTAATTTTAAATTTTGCTATTAATTATTTTAGAAAAAAATTCTATTTAGGTTTATTAAAGAGCACTAAAACCCACATTCAAAAGAATAACTTTAGATATTTTTGATGAGCCCGTTTACGGGTTATCGCCGATTTCTTTTTAACTATATCTCCTTTTTATGGCCCCGTATTTGCGGGCACCAGTCAAGGTCAGGGCACTGTCAAATAAAGTTGTCATTTTGAAATGTGTGCCTTATTGTTATAAAAACTCGTACATCAAAAATATTAAAGGTGTATTTATGAGTACAAATTAATCTGAATAAAACTAAAATAAAGTATCCGATTACAAGGTTAATTATGACATTTTGCATGTTTCAATATTTTACTAATTAATAGGTAGGTACTATTAAATTGTTAGAACTTTAGGATTTAAGAAGATGTTCAAATATTCCTCCATTGACTGCTAGACAATAACCGAGGCGATCATAAAATTCTCTTCTTACATTCGCTAGTTGGTAAACTGAAATTCTATTGCATTCGGCAGAAATAGCATTTTTTAACTCGTCTAGATTTGGGTATTTTTAATCTTTGTATATCCTGTTTTTTAAATGGCCCCAGAGAAAGAAATCATTTGGCGATAAATCAGGAGACCTGGCTGGTCAATTTACTGTATGATTTAAGCCAATAACATTTCCATTAAAACACGGTTTAAATATTCCCGGACAGCCAGGGTACTATGTGCCGGGCAGCCATCCATTTGGTACCAAACTTTCTGATTTTCCCTGGCGGCATCATGTAAAGTAGGTAAAATATGATCTTCAAGTAGTTCCAAAAAATATTCTGCATTTAAATTTCTTGTAAGAAATAATGGCCCGATAATATTTTCTTCGAAAATCCCAGCCCAAACATTAACTTTTTGTGGATATTGCATCCTTGTTTCGACAAACCTGTGTTGGTTTTCTTTGCTCCAATATCGATAATTTGGAACATTGGGTTCATTGTTTAAGGTAAATGTGCATTCGTCAGTGAAACAAATGTTTTTTAAAAATTCCCTATCTATGTTTGCTCTTTCAATCATACCAAAACAAAACTTCTGTCGTCTTCTGTTCGTCCCTATCTCTTAGCTCTTGGTGCTTTTCATATTTGTATGAATAATATTTATGTCGTTTCAAAGCTCGTAACGCTGTGATGTAATCTAATCCTATGTCATCCTCAAGTTTCCTTGTGCTGATCTTCCCATCATTTTCTTCCACGGACAATAAAACTTGCAAGTCTCTATCATTTCTTGCATCTCTTCTTTGTTCCTTTCTTTCCTCATATCTGCAGTTATTTATTACAGTACCTTTTGTTTCAAATTTCTTGATAGTCCTTTCGACTGTAGATTTTGCAGGTATCGGTCTATTCGGATACAGAGCGGCAAATATGTCTGACACATTTTGATAACTATTTCCTTGATAATACCATTTAATCATCAATATTTTTTCTTCAGAAGTGTAATTCATGGCTAATATTTTCGATGTACGAGTTTTTATAACAATAAAGCACACATTTCAAAATGACAACTTTATTTGACAGTCATCTTTTACCTTGACTGGTGCCCGCAAATACGGGGCCATAAAAAGAAAAAATAGTTAAAAAGAAATTGGCGATAAACCGTAAAAGGGCTTATCAAAAATATCTAAAGTTATTCTTTTGAATGTGGGTTTTAGTGCTCTTTAATAAACCTAAATAGAATTTTTCTCTAAAATAATTAGGGAAGCCAATAATTGACCCCATTTAAAATTACATGGGATTTCCTATGTCCCGCTCGACGATGCAACACCCGGTATATTCAGGATAACTATAGAAATGAAAATTTTATTTTTGTATTTTAGACCCGCTTCCTTTCCTTTCATTAGATCTATCTTCTCTCTTTCGTTACTGAGGACTTAAGTTTGTCATTTTAAAACTATTTTGAAATCTACAGGGTTTTAATTATTAAGATCCAGGACAAAATTAAGTTTTTATTTTTTAAATGTGCTAATATTTTATATTGCGCACCACTTAAAATATTATTATTTTTTCACTTTAACAAGCTCCAGAGTTCAAATGGTGCATTTAGAAGAAAAAACGTGTTTTCCCTTCCTATCTTAACTTTTTATTTTCTACCCAAAAATTCCAACATTCGATTAAACTGGTAAAACCTGTTTAATTTAAAATACATTTCTTATATCACAAATGATTATATTATTATAAAGTCTGTACGAAGTCAGTGTAAACATCAAGGAAATTGGTGTACGACCAATTTCCTATGGCTTTGTATTGAAATAAAAATTATAATCATCGTTGACGGCTCCTCGTCGGAAGTCCACGTGGTCTTGATGAGTCTGTCATGACAAAATGAGGACGGGATTACAAGACTAGCGCCTTTGATTGGTCCCTGCCGAAATTCTTTGGGTAAAGAGTTTTTTTTATGCATTGCCCAACTTAAAAGCATTACATATGATTTTTAGTGACAGTGCTGTACAGCGTAGTTTCAGTTTAAGTGTTTTATTAGTTTTATCAGTATTTGATTTGTTGTTGTTATTGCCATTGTCTTTGCTTTTATAATTGTTGTTGCATGTAAATTTATTTTCATTTACGTGTTGTTGTTATTAATAATGGCGTTCTGGAGACCTTTTGATATTTCTGATGGTAAAAGGAAAACTGATAATCTCGAAACCAATGCAGTTGCAGAGCCTTCGAAATTTCGTAAAAAAGTCTTACATATCCAAGCACAGAGAATTATGGGGGGGGGGGGGGCTAGCTCTTTATTAAAAAAAACATTTGTAAACAATATGAATATTAGTGTCAATTCAAAATTTTAACATAAGACGTAAAAATAAGTAAATATCGCTCTCCACGCCAAATTTGATGATTTTTTCAGAAATCATGTATTTTTGGAGCGTAAATCTAGGAGCAGTTTTTGGTGCAAATTCTTAAGTTTTGAAATACTCCTTTTTAAGTACGGTTTTGTATATTCATAATAAAGCATTCTCGTTTCTTCCCGCACTATTTTTTTTCATTATAAATCATCACACTTCTTCAATAAAAAATGTTTCAATTAAAATGTTTACTATAATTTTTTTTTAAAATAAATACTTAATTGTTTTTTGTTTTTGTTGTAAACATATTTTATTGCATTGGGTTGCATTTTGATTTAAAATAGCTCTAAAAAAGGGAAAACGGAACAGACAAGGGCATGACAGGACTCTACCCGTATGACGAAATTAGTTAATTAATTTTATTTTATTAAACTTATCAAATAATTTGCAGACATTTTTGACACTTATTTTTTTCTATTTCAAAATCTTTTTTACCAGGGCTCAATATTTTTTTACCAGGGCTTTGCCCTGGCCAGCCCTCCTCTACTTACGGCCCTGGCTCCCAATCAAGCGATATTCGTTTATAATATATAGATTTATAGATACTATGAAATCTAATAAATTATTTTTCCATTTCTACCGTCGCATGGCACGCCTATGTTTTATAAAGGAGATAGAAGATAAGTAGAGTTTTAGGGTTTTTGCTGTTTACACTGATTTCGTATAGACTTTACCTTACGCTTATACAGGGTGTGTCAGTAAGGTGTCGGGCTTTAATAGCACCTAAACTATCAAAGATAGGGAAAAAAGTGTAATACAAAAGTTAAAGGGTTTGTTAGGATGCATAACCTAAAAATATTTTAAAATCTACAGGGTGGTCCTAAAAAGTGGTACTGAATAATAAAAAAGAAAATTAAATGGGATACCCAGTATAATTTTCCAGAATATGATTCAGTAGAATAAGGACTTTGCATCCATCTTAAAATTTTCGAACTAAAATGCAACGTTGCCAAAAAAATTAATTTTTTACCGAAATTTTAGTAATTTTAAGGGTATCGTTAAAAAATCATAGCAACCTGTGGATTAACCCTATGCAAATATAATTTACGTTGTAAGTACTTTAAGGTACGATATATTGATCTATAATAATGTTTTTTAAATCTCTTATACAGAGCGTTCATTACAAGTTGGACAACGCGATAGTTTTAAAAATGCTTTATTTCAATTTTTTTAAATGTGACCCCCCTAATTTTTTTAGGCAAAAGAATATATCTGTCGAAAACCTTACTTTTTTGTTAAACATGTCATATAACTAAATATCATAGTTTTTGAAATATTTTAGGATTTGTCTTAAATCAGGGTAAAAAAGGAAAGTTCTAATTAAACAATTTAGTCAAGATTGCTTTGGAACGAAAAATAAATAATTTTCTTTGTCACAGCTGTCATTGCAAAATAATTTCGCTAACATTTTGTGCTTTATTACTGTTTAAATTTTAGTTTCCTGAACTAACTTAATCATAACTCATATTTTTCTATTTCGAAAACTATGATATTTAGATATATGACATGTTAAAATTTTCGAACTAAAATGCAACGTTGCCAAATAATTAATTTTTTTCCGAAATTTTAGTAATTTTAAGGGTATCGTAAAAAAATCATAGTAACCTGTGGATTACCCCTAGGCAAATATAATTTACATTGTGGGTACTTTAAGGTACGATATATTGATCGATAATAATAATTTTTAAATCTCTTATACAGAGCGTTCGGTATAAGTTGGACAATTCGACAGTTTTAAAAATGCCTTATTTCAATTTTTTTAAATGGGACCCCACTAATTTTTTTGGGCAAAAAGATATATCTTTCGAAAACCTTACTTTTTTGTTAAACATGTCATATATCTAAATATCATAGTTTTTGAAATATTTTAGGATTTGTCTTAAATCAGGGTAAAAAAGGAAAGTTCTAATTAAACTATTTAGTCAAAATTGCTTTGGAACAAAAAATAAATAATTTTCTTTGTCACAGCTGTCATTGCAAAATTATTTCACCAACAATTTGTGCTTAATTACTGTTTAAATTTTAGTTTCCTGAACTAACTTTATCATAACTCATATTTTTCTATTTCGATAAAGTTAGTTCGGGACACTAAATTTTAAACAAAAATGTTAGCGAAATAATTTTGCAATGACAGCTGTGATAAAGAAAATTATTTATTTTTTGTTCCAAAGCAATTATGACTAAATAGTTTAATTAGAACTTTCCTTTTTTACCCTGATTTAAGACAAATCCTAAATATTTCAAAAATTATAATATTTAGATATATGACATGTTTAATAAATAAGTAAGGTTTTCGAAAGATAAATTCTTTTGCCTAAAAAAATTAGGGGGGTCCCATTTAAAAAAATTGAAATAAAGCATTTTTAAAACTATCGAGTTGTCCAACTTGTAATGAACGCTCTGTATAAGAGATTTAAAAAACATTATTATAGATCAATATATCGTACCTTAAAGTACTTACAACGTAAATTATATTTGCATAGGGTTAATCCACAGGTTGCTATGATTTTTTAACGATACCCTTAAAATTACTAAAATTTCGGAAAAAAATTAATTACTTGGCAACGTTGCATTTTAGTTCAAAAATTTTTAGATGGTTGCAAAGTCCTTATTCTATTGAATCATATTCAGGAAAATTATACTGGGTGTCCCATTTAATTTTCTTTTTTATTATTCAGTACCACTTTTTAGAACCACCTTGTAGATTTTAAAATATTTTTAGGTTATGCATCCTAACAAACCATTTAACTTTTATATTACACTTTTTTCCTATCTTTGATAGTATAGGTGCTCTCAAAGCCCGACACCTTATTGACACACCCTGTATAATAATATAAACTAATTTAATTAAGACAATTAGGTTTAAAACTGGAACTCAAAACAAAAACAAATCCAAAAATTGTTATTTATCTCTACGGCTAGATTGACCCAAATACAAGGAGGGTTTGGTTGCCGAGCGGAAAAAAGATTTTTTGCGGCATCAAAAACGAGAAACCTTTAAAACGCCGCGATTTCCGTATTGTTCGTGTTTTTACCGACGGTTACTCCTATTTTCTTTTTTAAAAGGGCATTATAGTGGTATCCTTTTCTTTCGTTAAGTACAATAAAGAACAGTGTTCTTGTTGTAAATAGGTTGAACATTTTATACGTTTTTATTTTTGGTATATTAAAAAAAAAATTATAAATCATACTGGATGACAATAAAATAGAAGCAGGTTAATATTTTGTTAACGTGGATGACCTGATACTTTAAAATCAGAAATACTTGGACTCACAGTTGTCTCTGAATCATTTTTTATAACACTTATCAGGCACTGCTCGTGGTTTTTTTTACAGGTTGGGCAAATTTTGATAGCATTAACTGAGCAACCTAACAAGCAAAATGCAATTTAGTGCATATTTTAGCCAAGAAATAAGTATTTACCACAAAAACAAGAAATACTAAAAATAATTATATTTTTTTTAAATTACATTACAATACTTTTTAGTTTTGTGTTCGTATAAATCAATCCTTCTATCCTTTTGTTTGGAAACATGTTCTATCACTAGACCATTTAAATTATAAAAATGTTTTTTCGGCTTTTTTCCTCTTCGTTCACCGCCAGGGCCATTCCCGAGGAGACCTACAGCTTAACGTGGGTTCCGAACCACGATCCTCGGTCCTGCGACACCCCCCAAGGCCTATTAACCCTCGGTTTATTGCCATTGCATGACCTACCGATTGGGGAGTGTGTACCTTCTTCCGCACCCCCACGAGATGTCCGATCTCATCCGGCCGGGTTACCGGCGTGAATGGGGTGGGTTGGGAGATGATACCTTTTACACTCTTCCCTGCATTCTTAAATTCACTGTATTTCGAACATTCTTTTTTTTATTGTATACGTATGTCCACTCCGGGAATCGAACCCGGGTCGCCACGGTCGAATGCCAGTAACTCACCTCTGAGCCACTGCCTCGGTCTATTATAAATACTTCTAATTAATGGTTCTTCAAATGTTAACCCACCGCTTGTTTTAAACTGTAATATTTCTTGACATGTCAAAGTCATTGTTTTTTCATACAAGTCACAACACACATAATTACACGTCAAAAACACCCATAAACGAATTAAATAAGGGTTAAGGGCATACTACGGGCGATTCGGCATTCCTAATGAAACAAAAGGTGTATGGAAATGTAGCAAATACAATCCGCATATTTTATAATAAGTTTTTCTTTGTCTAACGCCGAGTTTTGCTTGCAATTTACCGAGCTGTTCGACTGTGTTCCATAATGCTTATTGAACGTGATTGAACCACTGAGCGATGGAACGCGAGGGTCGACGGCCGGATTTGTCTCTTTTTAACTTCCGAGAACGCATATGTCTGTTTCGCTCTTAGTTTCTAATTCATTTATGTAATCTTCTGAGTCAATATAAATTCATCAGTTCAACCGTGAGCCAACTAAATAAAAGCCGAATAGAGCGCTTCGATTTGTATTAAGGGGTTTTCGCATGACACACTTTGAAAAATTTGCATTTTTTGAAGGATAATCATTTTTATTTGTTTTAAAAAATAAGTTTGGTCGAATTTGTAGGTGGATCATTAACCAAATGACCTTATGAACAAGCCGCGCCTGACACTTATCTTAGGTTGCATAAAGCTTCTACACAATAATTAACTAACCAGACTAGTTTAATTGTGCCCCTCTCCCCCCCCCCCCCCTTGGCTACGCCACTGCGCAGGTCTTTCAATGGGTTACACAATAAACATAAAATGGATGTAGAAATTAGGGCCTTCGGCTCTTTGTAATAGATATTTAGTAATTTGAAAACTAATACCGGTAAATACATTAATACAAAAGAAATTATTTTCTACATAATATTATAAATAAAAGGAATCAAATAAACAGAAAGTTAATTAAATAAAGTTTTAGAATGTTGCGTAAAGGTTAACCTTTTGAAATGATAGTTAATAAATAACTTGTCCAATTTCCCGATTTAAAATATACGTGATTGTAATCTCATATTTTATTTTTGCGTGTAGAGGTAAAAAAATTAAACCTATCGCAAAATTCCAAGATGGCACTATAAAATAAACAAATATTTAATTCAAACTTACAACAGCACTGATACACAACTACCCTTTTATGCGGAGGGAGTGTTCGAAAGAGTTAAAACTTAAGCTTATACAGTTTCTGTAGGAATTCATTCATTGTTGTAAAAGCCATTTACGCCGTAGGCGGAGTGCTCAAACTTCCGAGCGCAATATGGACAATCCACTCGAGTTGTACAGTCTATGTTTTCCACTACTTAACTTCCGAACTTCATGCTTAGAATTTTAAAAAGTTATTTAAATTAGGCATCATAATTTGTCTTTTAAGTTGGCCATGAACTTGTGAGAACGATAATAAGAAACAATTGAACAAAAATTCATTTTGATCCCAAACCCATGGACCAAATTACACTGTAACATATTTATCGATTTGGGTAAGTTCTTATATTTATACAAACTCACTTTTGAATATATATATATTTTTCACATTCGGCTTTTTGCAGAATAACAGATATAATGCGATATATGTATTAATAAACACGAACCATTTATTTTCTCAACCAAAGGTATTTTGATTAATAATTGTTTTACCGGATTGCACAGAAGAAAAAAAGGTTTGTCGAATTTATTTCTGCTTGCGTAAGAATTATAACTCCGAAAGTACAACAAAATAACTGTAGAATTCGTTTTAAACAGTTAATAATGGATTTTGTGCATTAATATGAATTTTTAACGTTCGCTATGGTCAAATTTTTCAAAATAATCGCCAATTTACAAACTAGCAACACTGTTAACGTGGAAAGAGAAGTGGCAATAGTGTAAGTAGAAATAACATAACCTTAAAAATTTTAGTAAAAAATGTTTTTTTTTTCTAGAAATCTTATAATTTCGTCTGTTTTATTGGGTTATCTTTATGTTCCACGAAAGAATTACCAGTTAATTTTCTATATTTGTTGCGTATAACAAAAGTTTTAAGATCAATTGGGGTTGGATCCCCGTTCAAAATATATCGGAAAATATCCCAGTGCACAAATATTTATAATAATATATATTATTTATATGGAAAAAATATCCAAGGTTTATAAGAAAACGTTCATTTGGTACCTAGGTATCTACATTTTATGCAAAGCTTGTAGTAATTGTCTAGAAATGAGTGGAAATAAAGATATTGTTAAATTTTGAAATAAGATGTGTGTCTGTGTGCAAATCTTAACAATAACAATAACAAACAACAACACAATAACTTGGTAGAAATATATTTTGGTATTAATTTTGTTATTAAGTGAACCTTCAATTTTTGCACCATTTCGTATACTCTTTAGGAAAATATTGTGTATACGTTTGGGATAAATGTTTTAATTTAAATTTTATCTGACAGATTTGCATATTTTTGAAGCATATTGTTAACCTAACTTCTCTCAACTGTCAGAAAACGAATTTACAACATGTAAATTTGGCTTCTCTGTAATTGACTACTGTGATTGGTCAGTTTCATAACCTAACTAGGATGGATATGAAATTTTGCCGCACAGTTAACTGGAATAGCCTAGTTTTCCCGCCACTTAAGTGTAAAGGAAACAGCAAATTTTCATGTGGGAGTAGAAAAAATAATTAAAAATCGCCGTACGTTTAATTATTATTTGTACTAGCATATACTATCGCATTATGATTTAGTGGTTTCTAACAAAAATTTAAAAAACTTGCAACTAAAATTCAATGGCTCAGACTTTTGATCTAAAGTTTGAGTATTTCACATTATGTAAGGGGAGCTTTACGTAATACCAAGGCCGCTGACGAAAACTAATGATTCAGTACTTTTTCCTTTTTTAAAATTTTTGTTTATTTAGATAAAAAGGGAACTAGATACAATTTTTTTTATTTACTTCAGCTGTAATTGACATTAAAGTTGATGCCGACTAAAATTACGAAAATTGGCAACGTTTCAAATAACAAATATTGGGATTCGAATCGATATTGTTTTTCTAATGGCGTTCGGCTAATTCAGTCTCATTTTGAGGGTTCTTACCTAACTTTTTAGATGATAATTGGATAATTTAAATAAAGTATGACGTATTTGCCTTTACACGATCATTATTAGTACCGTCATTTCCCTATTATTATTACAAAATAATTACATTATTATTGTAATTTATCTTAAGGAATAGTTTTACTTTGATAATTTTATGATTTACATCTGGTCGTGTACGGACGCCTAATAATAAAGCGATAGATTCTTGGATCTTTATATTTTGTACAGCTATCAAATATTAGGGAATTATTGAAAAGATAATTTTTACGTCAGCACTAATAAGGGAGTGCCCTATTTTAATAAGGTCTTAACCTTATTTCTCTAAAAAATAAAGACTTATTGGAACGCTTTCCTTTTTACGACAGCGTTATTTTTAACCTAAAAAGTCTATTTTTATTTTTGTGTTATGAATTTTGTTTGTTACCTTTGTTAAGTGATTGTATTTAAATAATTAAACGGCACCAAACATAAAGTTCACCAACTTTAAGGTTATAATGCAACCATCTGTTTTTTGAGGTTGGGTTTGACGAATAAGGGAAATAAGGAAACGTTATTTTACTTACGGTAACTATTCGTAAATAGGGGAAGGCAGTATTTTATTATGGTTCCCATATTAAATTTCTTTTAGTGCGCATGCTTAGCTGCCATTTTAAGAACGACCATAATAAGGCCTTTACCTTATAGCGTTTACAATAATTCCCTATTAAGTAATTATTTCTTATAATATAATATTTTTTATTTAGTTATGTTAATAAAAATTATTTTTTTTAAAAATTTTATTACAGAAGTAAATAAATATAATGCTTAAAACAGTAGTGACAATTGCCTCATTACTTTTTGTTACAATTTTAACTGCGGTAGTCGAGGGTAACTGGTTGCCAAACCCTATTACGATTTTGTACTACGGTTTTTAAAATTCCAGGTCCGTATTTAAAAAAAATTACTTGAGGTTGGTATTTAAAGAACGAAACGTCGAATTTAAAAACTAATAACGCCATCTTGTAGAACACAAAGAACGGCTATCAGAAAATATGTTTTTTTTCCGAAGTCAAAAATAAAGGCGCAAAAAAATAATAAAAACCAAAACTAAAATTTTGTTTTTTTCCGGATATCTTCGAAGGCATTCGGAATATTTACACTTTTCTTTCACCAAATTGTTAAGCCCCAGAATACGCAACTTTGACTCAATTTAACCATCTTCGTATCTCTTACCGTTTTCAAAATTCCCTTGTACGTTTGAAGGTTGGAGACAATGATGTTTCTTGAATGGTAGAATAGTTTGGCATTGTCTTTAATTTGTTTTACATCACATAAAACAAATTAAAGACAATGCAAGTCCAAAACTATTCTATCATTCAATCCCCTTGTACGTACACGAATTTATAGCACCCTGTACAGATAAGAATAGAGCAAAGCCATATCGGCGCGTTGACTTCGAGTGATCGGAAATATTGTCCGTTGGTTGAATTTGGCATGATGATTAATTTCTAACTGATTAAGCCAATGAGGAGTGGGAAATGGGCTCCATGCCAATGCCAATAGAATGTTCATTAGAGTGAGTTTTGAGTGGTTGGATGGACAGGTACTTTAGACGACTTAAATAAATTCTTGAAATTTCTAAATAGCCTACATTCTAAAATTAAATTTACCATGGAAATAGAATCTAACAATAAATTAAAATTTTTAGATCTCACTTTACATCGTGAAGACAATTTAATTAATTTCCGCATCTTTAGAAAGCCCATCACCTAAACAGATCATATGATTCCATGGGATTTATGCCATAATATCTCTCAAAAATTTTCCGCTCTAAATACATACTTTCATCGCCTTTTTTCAATTCCGATGAAAAAAAGTTTTTCGATCCAGAGAAGAATATTATATATCAAATAGCTTAAAAAATGGTTTCCCTTTCCATATTATTAATAACATATTTCATAAGAGAAATTTGTACGTAAAGAAAATCTTAATTTTGAACGTTTCATTTCTCTTCCTTTCCTAGGAAAAATATCTACTAATCTAGGTAGGTATATCTTTGAAAAAACTAATTAAAAATATTTTTGTCTGCTATAGATCAGTAGGAACTGTTTCTGACCTTTTTTTTAAACTCAAAGATAAGTTACCACCTTTGGACAAATGCGGGGTTTATTTACTATCTTGCGATTCCTGTCCAGCCGAATACATAGGACAAACAGGTCGTTCTTTGAATAAAAGAATAAAGGAGCACCTTAGTTCGCAGAGACTTCAACATGACAATAAATCTCCCTTTGGTACCCACCTTAAAACATCCAACCATTCCTTTGAAATAGATGAAAATTTTAAAATGTTACACCACCTTAATAAGGAAAACAAACTAGATGTATTGGAAAATTTAGAGATCGCTCTATCCCAATCTCGCTCTCCGCAAAATCTCAATGAGCAGGGTAGTTTCTCATTTCGTAATTATGTTAGTGCTGTCGAACTTTTTAAAAATTACAAACAATTTCATTTAAATTGATTTAATTTTAATATACCTTGTTTCTTTATTATTTTTTGTTGTACGTACCTCTGACGACAGTCGAGATGTGTTTTAATTGTTTACTGTAGAATAATTTTAAAAATTATGTAACTTGTACCAGTGTTTTTTGTAATAATTGATTAATTTTTGGTTGACCAAAGTGCGCCCTACTTTGTATTTGTGTTTATGGACCTTATTGCCTGTAAGTTTTTAGTTTTTTTATTGTATTCATATTGTACATCATATACCTTGTTTCTTACAGCATGTCCTGATGATGGCCCTTTTGACCGAAACGCGTAGGCACTAATTTTTATTTTTAATAAATGTAAGAAAGAAGACAGGGCTTTCTTTCCTAACCTCTTATTTACAATGTCCCTTCTGGAGAGTAGTTACGACTTCGTTGTACGACTTCGAGTTTTCTTGTAGTCTACGTTTATTCTTTGAATTCTTCGGACACAAAATTTCTTACTTAAGACTCTGACGTTATTACGCAAACATTGTCATTTTTTGACGGTTGTAGAAAAAAGTAGTTTTTCTTTCTATTTAACTTGCTACTTCATTCCAGGTATGGACTATTTCTTCAAAGTGATAGTATTCTTACACTTTGGTGAATATTTGCGTGGAAAAAGTGTACGTAGTGCATCGCCAACAACTAAGTCAAAGGCAAGTAAATGACATAATACCTGCTGCCAATGATTACGCACAGCAGTCGCTTTATAGCACTCCAACTTTCGTATTACTAGTGCAAAGGCAGACGGCTGTAATCGTGTTTTTCTAAACCATGTGGTGCATAACGATCCATTTCCGCGCCACACTCTGCGATCAACAGGCATAAAGGCGGCTCTGTGGCGGCGGATCCAGCACGCGAAAGTCGCAACAAGTAGGCCGCGCCCGATGAATGATCAGGCAGCAACAATGGCAACCAGTTGCTATCGCGACCTATGCTTTGAACCCATTCAGGAGCGCCGAAAATTCGTTTTATGCTCCATAAGGCTTCCAATAGATATAAATACATTTATTTTTTGTCGTCTCAGCAAATAACAATTGAATATTGTGTTTTTTATTTTAAAATTTGTTATGGAAAGGATAGAATAGTATATATTTGTTTTTCTACTCCCACATAGAAATTTGCTGTTTCCTTTACACTTACGTGGCGGGTAAAGTAGGCTATTCCAGTTAACTGTGCAGCAAAATTTTATAACAATCCTAGATAGATAATGAAACTGACCAATCACAGTAGTCAATTACAGAGAAGCCATTGTTGTTCTTAAAAGTACTGACCAATCACAGTATATTATTCTTACTGAGGCTCCGCTATTATTCTTACTGAGGCTCCGCCTTCTTTTTCAATACACTAAATTATATAATTTAAATGCATATGGTACAATTTGTTATTAATTTGTTCAATATAATAAAATCTAGACGCATTTATAATAGATTTATCAATAATGCAACCTGCTAAATGCGCATAGAAAATTAATTTCATGTAGCATTATTTATCAGTTGGTTTTCCCATAATTTGTTTAACGTTTCGATAGTCGAGAGGTAGAGCGTTTGACTGTGGAACCAATGATCGTGAGTTCAAGCCCGGCAACCTGAAAACTTTTTTTTTATTTGCATTTGGTTGCGTGTTGCGTAGGCATATTTTACACATGTTGCTGCAGCCAGAAATTCAGTTGGGAGGGGCCAAAAGGACCTGAAATTGATTAACTAGCGCCGAAAATTTTTGCGGGTGCTACGCTCAAAAAACCCTTTTTTGAACCATAAAAAAAATTTCAAATTAGAAAAAATATATAATATTTTTATAGAAACTTGTAGGGAGTTATACTAATACACTAATATAAATAATTTAAAACTTATAAAATAAAATTATGAAAAAAGCATAACAAAAAGTAAGGTTTATTTTTTATTTATTGAAAACCAAAAAAATATTTTAACTATAATCGATAATTATTAGACGCCATAGTCATGTAAAGATTATGCATGCAACACCAATAAAACTTTTTAAATTAATAAATAAAATCCGAAGAGGGTGTCGCGCGCCGCAGGTGTATTTAAAGGTTTTAAGATTTGTGTGGATGCCAGTTTGTCTTGCAAACATTTTGTATTATGTAAGATGATGTGTTATTTCATTTGGTGCGGTATTGATAGGGTTACCGTAATTTATTTCCCAATTATATTTTAAATCTTTTTTTTTTAATTTCGGGGGGGCTTCCCCGCTCCCCCTGGCTACGCCACTGATGCTACAGTTTAAGAATTGGTTAGTCGCACATTACGAACATGTTAACAAGTGTGATTTTTTGGTTAAATAACATTAATTAAGACACTTTTTTGCTTTTTAATGTTTCATGATTTATTAGAGTATTACTCTACATTATATTTCGCCTTATAAGAGCTTTTTCAATAGTGCTGGTTACGAGATTATTAATACCTGGTTATTCTTAACTTAATTATTAAGTTTATAAGCATCCATCTATCTATAAAAATAAATAATTTTAAAATTAGGGAGATTTATATAGTTTACCTTTATTACTTTTATTTTGTTGGCCATTGTTGTATACCTAAGATGTTGTAAAATGCCCATTATTGTACATAATTTAATTAGACTGAACTCAAAATTTTAGTCTTTTTCGAATATTTCAAAAAAAAATAAAAAAGAAAGGTCATATTTTTTACGATATTACTAGGCACTTTGCCACCATTTGACCGATGCTGTATCTCTTATAGTCTCTGAGCATCGAATTTGGGACATCCTGTACAGTATATTTTTCTACGACCCAATTTAGTAACCTTATACTAAAATAAAAATTGAAGAAAAATTCATATTGTTGGAAATTCCAAGAACCAAATTATACTGCAATATATTTGCCGATTTGGGCCATTTTTTATATTTACAAAAAAACACTTTGAAGATGTTATGGTTTATATCTATCTCTTTCACATTCTGCATTTAAAAAAACAGACAAAAAGCGAAATATTTATTAATAAAAATGAAAAATGTCGTTTTTAGAACCCCAATTTGATTTGTTGGTATAATGCATGAGTTGGCTGCTTTTGCAAGAATCATAACGACGATCGATAAGCAAAATAGCGGTAAAAATTTTATGCATTAATATGAACTTTTAATTTCGCGATTTCAAAATAATAATTACATTCTATAATTCACAATGACATAATATCATAACAGCCACACTGTAAACGAAAACGAGTACGAAATTTACAAAGTCGAAATAACGACATAACCTCTAAAGTTTTTCATTTTACAAATCTTATAATTTTATCTGTTTTATCTGGTTTTATGTACTCATCTTTTGACCAGTTAAAGAAGATTTATCAGGTATTTTTTTACTTCTGTTGTGTATAATAAAAATTGTAAAATCTATCTTAATTGTGATAAAGCAGTGAAAGTATTAATAGTAACAAGTAAGAATTGATAAAAATGTGTGCATGCATGGATCTGTAATAAATTTTTTGATTGAAACAAAATAGTATATTACATAATAAGTGATAAAAGTGAAAATTATTCTATAAATTATTTAATGTTTTTATAAAAAAAGTCAAATACTCCTGAGGGGATTTGAACCTGTGACCTTGCGATCTGTAGGCTAGAGCTCTATTATTCTCTACGCTGTGGCTACCCCTAAACATTTGTTATTTAATATATGACATTTTCTTCAGCGCGGTTTGTTTTGTCTGGTAATAGATTTTCCAGTATATTATTAACATTTTTTATAATTTCAGATGGCGTATTCGTACACTCTAATTCGAAATCACTCGACAAATACATGATAAATAACTTAAACACTTTACAATTACTGCTTTCTAAAATTTGTTATTTTTAATAAATAGGGTTGGTCTGTCAAATTGGCATCATATGTTTAAATAAAATAGTGTGCCTTGTATTTCAACTCCAGAGTTGAAATATTTTTTTTCAACATGCGTTTGATATTCGGCGCTTTCGAGCCAAGTTAACCGTTTTTCTCATTTTTATAGGTGGTCGTAGGAAAAATAACAAATCTAGCAGATTTCTATCTTCTTAGAATATATTTTTTAACCTCACTTTTTCTAAGTATTATGAAACGACACAAAGTACGTGTAAATTTTGTTTCTTTGTCATCTTTCTCAAGTTAAAATCGGAAGATTTTCGCACTCGGTAACGCCTTGTGCTAAATATATCCTAATTTGAAAGGTATCACTTTTATTACTTGTTATGTAATATACTAAATTGTGTAGGATAAAATTAATTTTCATAAATAATAACGTAATATGAACTAACTAGCATTTATTGGCAGCCAAAATGTTAAGTTACGGTAAAACAAATACAAATAAATTGATGGTTTAAGTTTTAATGATAAAATAATTAATATTTCATGCATTGTATTGTAATTTAATCCTCTTATTTTGCATAATACAAGCTGATTAGTTTTAGTTTTAAATATTACAATAATACAATAGTAAAAAAGCTCCTATGTATTTTAGAGTCAGTTTTAACATTACGAGTTTCTCTGTGTTTTTCAATTTTTTTCCAATCCTACATGGATATTGTCCATTTTCTTTATAACCAAGTAACTGGATAAATGGGGTATGTTAACTTTACGGATATAATTTCATATCCATCCTTGTTAGAATATGAAATTGACCGGTCACACTGAATGATGATGAAGAAATCCAATTTACCCGTAAATTTTAAACATCGTTTTATAACCCTTTGCGAAAGTGAGGTTAGGAATATGTGTCAATTCCGTAACACCCCGTATTCGCTACAATTAGTAGAGTAAAAATTAATCATGCAAAGTACAATGGCGTAGGCGACGACCGAGAGAAAACTTTAAAAAGCTGCTTGAAAACCTTTTTTTATAAATTAATTATTATTTTATCTGTAAATAACATCTAAGTAATCTGACGAAATGAAACTCTTGTTCTGAACTTATTGTTTTCGGTTTGATAAACCGATGCGAGATAGCGCTGTCTTTACAGGTGATTTCCTCTTGACATTTTTAGTTATTTCTATAAGTTTGTTAGAGATGCTGGTATGCTAAACTGTGTCTAACAACGACACAGATGTCGCTCTGTGCAACATCTTGCTGGTGTGCTCAACCAAATACTGCTCAAAGCAGTTTTAAGTTACTCCTTTCTTTTGTCGGACCCTAGCTCTACGGATGCGCCATGATATGGCGAAACGCGTCTAGGGATGGATCTGACAAAATAAAAGCAAACTCTTCTTCTGTATCTAAGTAATATTCCATTACTGGTTTTTAAAGACGTCACGCGGGTTTCAAGAGTAACGCCATCAATCGTTACACCTACGTCACTGTACTATTCATGATTGATTTTGACTCTATTGAAAAACATCTTTTTCCTACGACCACGTATGAAAATGAGAAAAAAAGCACGGTTAATTTGGCTAGATATATAATATAATATCACACGCGTGTTGAAATATCAAGGCACAATATTTAATTTAAAAATATGGTGGCAATTTGACGGACCACCCCTATTTATTAAAAATAACAAATTTTAGAAAGCAGTAATTGTAAAATATTTAACTTATTTATCATGTATTTGTCGAGTGATTCGGAATTAGAGTGTGAAAATACGCCATCTGAAATTATAAAATATGTTAATAATATACTGGAAAATCTATTACCACAAAAAAAAAACCAATCGCGCTGAAGAGAGTGTCATATATTAAACAACAAATCCTTATCGGTAGCGATAGCGTAGAGAATAGAGCTCTAGCCTACAGATCGCAAAGTCACAGGTTCAAATCCCATCAGGAGTATTTGACTTTTTTTTAGAACCATTAAAAAATTTATAGAATTATTATAAATTGAAATCTTCCATGTTGGGTGGATTTTTAAAATTTTTCATTCTGATTAATCTAGAAGTCAATCCAGGATTAGTTCCTCCTATGATATAAAAAATATGAAAAAATGAAAAAGTTAAACCACAAATAAAGGAAAAGCCTGTTGACAAACTATGAAACCAGATGTTAAGTGGAACATAATCCTAAGTATGCTAGTTTCAACACTAGTATTGATTTTTTTTCAACGCTAGTGCTGAAATCACAGCTGAAATATTCTTTTCCTACGACCACCTATGAAAATGAGAAAAAAAGCACGGTTAACTTGGCTCGAAAGCGCTGAATATCACACGCGTGTTGAACGAAAATATTTCAACTCTAGAGTGGAAATACAAGGCACACTATTTAATTTAAACAATATGTTGCCAATTTGACAGACCACACCTATTTATTAAAAAGAATAAATTTTAGAAAGCAGTTTATTGTCTAACTTATTTATCATGTATTTGTCTATTGATTTCGAATTAGAGTGTGAAAATACGCCATCTGAAATTATAAAAAAGTTAAGAATAGAGGAAAGTCGCCTAATTTTGGATAGTTGCCTAATTTTGGATACTGCATTATCTCAATATCCCTTTACAGTTTTCTTTAATTGAATCGACAAAACGAAGCGCCTCTAATATAAAATGACCCTGTGTGAAGCACATAGTTCGACTGTTTACTACTAGGTGTCGCCACATGATTATCTGTTTAATTGTGCTAACGAGTTTTTTGTTTCTGCACGTGTAAACATTTATAAAACGGTAAGTAATTAGCGTATGAGAGTGTAATTTGGCACAGATGTATTAGAAGGGTGGTAGAATAAGCCTACGTATTTGAAATTAGAATTACTCTCATGGTCTTTTTGATTTTAATCATATAACCTAAAATATAAAGGTTGCCTAATTTTGGATAGGAAAGGGTTCCTAAAATTGGATATCCAAAATTAGGAACCTAACTACATGTACCATCGAAAACTTTGTTTAATAATAATAAATATATTATATTTTATTATTATTTTTTCAGTAAAATGCCTAAGAAAGGGGTCGCACATAAAAAATGGAGTCCAGAAAATATGAAAAATGCTGTTGAAGCTGTTAAAAATAAACAAATGGGATATTTAAAGGCATCAAAGAGCTTCAACGTTCCAAAAACAACGCTTGAACTATATGTCAAACGTGGCAAACCAATAGGAGAACAATGCACGCTACAAATAGGTCGAAAACCAGTTTTAACGTCTGAAATGGAAGAAGACTTGGTACAACACTGTTTGGAAATGGACAAAAGATATTATGGACTAGGACTTGTAGACATTCGTAGACTGGCGTATCAGCTTGCTATAAGGAATAACATCCCTCATCCTTTTTCAAATAGAGACGCAAATGCCGGTAAAAAATGGCTTAGAAATTTCTTCAAACGTCATCCCAATCTATCTTTGAGAAAACCTCAAGGAATTTCAAAGAATAGAATAAAAGGTTTCACGCCAGAAAATATCAACCTTTTTTTTGAACTTCTGGAACCCGCCCTGGAGAAGATTAATTTCAACCCCCTTAGAGTGTATAATGTTGACGAAACCGGGATCACCACGGTGCAATCGAAGATTGCTAGAGTTATCGCGTTAAAAGGAAAAAAACAAGTCGGGGACGTAACAGCTGCAGAAAGAGGAGCACTAGTAACTGTAGTTACATGTATGAATGCTGCTGGAGGCTTTGTTCCTCCGTTGTTCGTGTTTCCACGGAAAAATATGAAGGCAGAGCTATTAGACGGGGCTCCAGCGGGATCAATAGCTGCTGAGTGTCACCCCTCAGGGTGGATACAGAGTCACATATTTACACGATGGGTGCAACATTTTATCAACCACGTTAAACCTTCAAAGGAAGATCCCGTATTGCTTATTCTCGACGGCCATTATAGCCACACCCGGAATTTGGACGTTATAGATTTAGCTAAAAAAAAAATTTGTTTCTATCGTGTGCATACCCCCCCATACATCGCATAAAATTCAACCGTTAGATTTATCTTTTATGTCTCCCTTAAAGACATACTATTCAAGGGAAATCCAGAATTGGTTAAAAAATAACCCCACTCGAAATATAAGCCCCTTTCAAATTTGCAAATTATTTTGCCCTGCTTATCAGAAATGTGCGACAGCTGAGATATCAGCTAATGGATTTCGTAAAGCCGGAATTTTTCCTTTCAATCGGAACATATTCTCAGACGCAGACTTTCTTATTGAAATACAGAGAGAGAGAACTCCGCCTCGAGTACTGACTCCCGATAATACTTCTTCATCCGAATTGAACGACACCAATACCTCAATTCAACTATCTATTGAAAGTACTCCCCCGAAACAACAAACCGATGGCGGTGTTAAAATCAAACGGTTGTCAAACGTTGTAAAACTTCAAGATTTTTCGCCTTTACCATCCTGCAGTTCGGTACCTACTTCGAATAGGGGTCGTAAAGCTGGTTCCGCAGCGGTCATAACAAGTACGCCCTATAAAAATGAATTGGAAGCTAGTGTTCAAGAACGACAACGAAAAGAATCCCTTAAAAATAAAGGAAAGTCGCCAATACTACAATCCTTGGGTAAAAAGAAGACCATTGGTAAAACTAAGAAGATAAAGAAGAGTAAAAAGGTTGAAAAAGAAAGTGACTCCTCGGACTCCTTACAAGATCCGCCCTATGATGATGATTCAGATATGGACGCAGATGAAAACGGTGACGCAACATGTATTTTCTGCACTGGAAATTTTTCAGCCGACCAACATGGAGAAGCCTGGGTGCAGTGTACAATTTGCTTCCGATGGGCACACGAAGACTGTGCTGGTAGTGAGAAAACAAAAGCTTATGTGTGTGATCTTTGCTTTGAAAAATAGGTTCCCAATTTTGGATAGGCTATCCAATTTTAGGAACCCTTTTTGTTTATTTGGAAAACTGCTCCATTTTATTTTTTTTAGTTTTGGTGTTCCTAAGATTAAAAATAATTTTTTTTTTAAAGCGTATCCTGTTTCTGTTGATGTTATAACACATTTTAGGCACAGAAGAATTAATAAAATATGTTTTTTTCACACAAAAAAAGTTGAATAAAAAAAACTATCCAAAATTAGGCGACCTTCCTCTATACTAGAAAATCTATTACCAGTCAAAACAAGCCCCGCTGAAGAAAATATCATACATTAAACAAATATTAGAAAACAGCTTAGTGTTTAACCTATTTTTCATGTATTTCTCGAGTGATTCGTAATTAGAGTGTGAAAATAAGTCATCTGAAATTATATAAAATGTTAATAATATACTGGAAAATCTATTACCAGTCAAAACAAACCACGCTGAAGAAAATGTCATATATTAAATTAAACAAAAAAATGTTAATGAGCAGCCGTAGCGTAGAGACTAGAGCGTTGGCCTACAGATCGAAAGGTCACAGGTTCAAATCCCATCAGGAGTATTTGACTTTTTTTTATAAAAACATTAAATAATTTATAGAATTATTTTGAATTGAAATCTTCCTTGTTGGGTGGATTTTTTAAATTTATGTTTAATGCATCTTTCCTTGATTAAATTTAAATAATTCATCCAACAAGGAAGATTTTAATACAAAATAATAATGCTATAAATTAAATTAAAAAAAAGTCAAATACTCCTGATGGGATTTGAACCTGTGACCTTTCGATCTGTAGGCTAACGCTCTAGTCTCTACGCTACAGCTGCCCATAAACATTTTTTGTTTAATTTAATATATGACATTTTCTTCAGCGAGGTTTGTTTTGACTGGTAATAAATTTTCCAGTATATTATTAACATTTTTTATAATTTCAGATGACTTATTTTCACACTCTAATTACGAATCACTCGAGAAATACATGAAAAATAAGTTAAACACTAAGCTGTTTTCTAAAATTTGTTCTTTTTAATAAATAGGTGCGTGATCTGTCAAATTGGCACCATTATGTTTAAATTAAATAGTGTTCCTTGTATTTCCACTCTAAAGTCGAAATATTTTCTTTCAACTCTAGAGATGAAATATTTTTTTCACAAATCAAAGGTTTTTTTTTTAATAATTCCTTGTGGTAAAGGAAAAGTGTACATTACTCGTGTGAAAGTGATTATTCTAAAACTCGGAGAATTTCCGCACTCGGCTGACGCCTCGTGCTAAATATCTCCTCGTTTGAAAAGTATCACTTTCATCACTTGTTATGTAATATACTATTTCACAAATCAAAGACTTTTTTAATAATTCTTTGTGGTCGTAGGAAAAATAGCGTACATTCCTCGTGTGAAAGTGTTTATTCTAAAACTCGGAGAATTTCCGCACTCGGCTGACGCCTCGTGCTAATTATTTCCTCGTTTGAAAAGTGTCACTTTCATCACTTGGTATGTAATATACTATAATGTCATTGTTACAAATAGGTGTTTCACGCAATAAACCACGTGTTCTCTAAACTGTCAACGCATTTGTGTCAACTTGTCCATAACATACCGGAACCGATTCAATTATAATTTCGCAAAAACATTCAGCATGCTCTTTGGCGGTTCATTATTATGATCGGAGCATCGTCGCCAACGGGGCGCAACGTAGGAGAGATTTCGTATTCATAGTGTGGCGAAACGCGCGCCGTCAGAGCGGAGAAAGAGGTAATTTTCTACTACATCGCAGTCACAAATTTTACTGCCAATCTGCTGGAGAAGTTACGTTGCCAGCGCGTCTGTTATTCGTATTGTTATTACGTTTGGTTGGAAAGTCAGGTTTTACCGTTTCTAAGATACAGGATGCACCAAAGTCGCATCATACCAGTGGCGTGCAAAGCCGTTTGAACAGGGTAGGCAAACATTTAATTTCCAAATAATTGACTTTAATTTTTTTTTACACAGTTGACATCGCCATTACCTCAAATGTACACTTCGACATATCCACTTTTCTATTTTTTTTTCGACGGCGACGCGCGACGTTTATAACATAAGCAAACACAGGGCGAAAACACTAATATATATTAAAAATTAATAAATTTCATCCACATTCGTTTTATATTCAGATTTTAAATCTAACATCCACTTGATTGAACTCCAAGTCAATATTATGTAATTTATAATTTAGGATACCTATTAGCAAAAATTATCTTACATCATTATAAAAGTACTTCTTATTTTACGTTACAATTTATAGCTATTAATATAATATTAATAGGATTATTATGCGATTTATAATTGTTGAGGACATTACTAGGTGACGAGGTAACAGCCGAGTCACCCGCAATGTCCGAGACGGTGTTAAATCGCTAATAATCGAGTTGTATTCAAAGCTTTATCGTATCATTGACAACGGCGATGCGAAAATAAAAACAAGGTTTTTAGTCATTTCGTTTTGGAATTTCAAAAAGTCATCATTAATTATTCCTGACGATATATTAGCTGCAGCCAACATTATAAGGTTGAACTTGCAGTTTTGTGAGTGGCGAAACAAAGTACATGTTCAAGGTGCAGAAAAAACGATATTGCTGGCGTATTTCGCAAAACTCTCTGAGGAATACTCTGCTTCATCCTTATGGCCGAAATATTCCATGTTACTAGCGACTTTAGAACTGAAGGAAAAAGTGGAAATCGACAAATACGGCGCTTTAATACGTTTCATCAAGAAGAAAAATGTTGGATATAGAGCAAAAAAATCAAAAGTATTTAAAAGAGAAGAAGTCAACGAATTTGTGTGTTCTGCCTCAGACGAGAAGTTTTTAATGATGAAAGTGGCTTTTTTAATTGGAATTGGAGGAGCCTGTCGAACTAATAAATTAGCGAAGATGACCACGGAAGATGTTGACGTTTTAGAGGGCACGCTGATTGTTACTATTCCCGACTCAAAAACCCACAAGAAACGTATTTTCGCTGTGATATTTGATGGCGAAGTCAATCCTGTGCTTTTATTTAAAAAGTACGCAATGTTAAGGCCAGACCATGTCACTCACCAAAGATTGTTTGTATCATATATAGAAAAGGGAAATGTACGGTACAGCCCTGCGGCCTTCACTTCTTCTCTAAAATACCTCAAAAAAAAAAGCTAAGTATCTCTCACTTAAAAATCCTAATTTGTATACTGGTCACTGCGTTATAAGATCTTCGGCAAATTTTCTTGTTAATGCTGGAGGAGATATATTAGACCTACAAGAACTTGGTGGATGGGAATCGGCGAAGGTTGCTAGAGGGTATTTAGAAGAAAGTGTGACCAAGAAAGTTTCCATTGCTCGCAAAATTCAAATCAGCGATGTTTCCGGCAGTGCTTGCTCGGTCATTAATCAGTCTTTAGAGGGCATACCTAAGATTGTGGACGTTAAAGACAAAGGTGTATCTATCAAATTTGAAAACTGTCAAAATATTGTTTTACATGTTCATGAAAAATAGTTCTAATATTATTTGGTATCTAACGTATTATGCTTTCGTAACTTACGTATTAAGTTATGGTAACTAATGTATTATGAGTAAGGTGTTATGTAGGTTTTAGTACGTTTATGATGTTAATAATTATTAATAAATATATCATATAAAAATGACTTATTCTTCAATGATACGATAAATAAAGATCTTAACTCACCTAATTATTGAACTATATAGGGACATTATGAACCAATCGTTCATTTTGTAGGTATGTAGTACATTTTATGCATTAAATCTTGTAGTGAATGTCTAGAAATGAGTTAAACTGGAGATTTTTAAAATAAAAAAGTGCATCTGTGCTCAAATCTTTAGTTCGATCAGAAAATAATAAAACTTCGGTAGAAATATATTTTGGTATTATACCATCAATTTTCATACCATTTCGTGCACTCAAGGAAAAAATAATTGTGTATGTCTAGAATCTGGGATAATTGTTTTGATTTGCATTAAAAAAGAACAATTTTTATCTGACAGATTTGCATATTTTTGAGGTATATTTTTAACCTCACTTCTGTCAAGCGTCAGAGAACGACAAGTGAAATTTACAACATGTCAATTTGATTTCTTTGTGAAATTTAAAAAGTTTTAGAAAATTCAATATTAAACAAGGCCAGGATTTGGGTCAAGAGAACGCAATGTTTGTGGTCTAATTTAAAATTATATAGATATAATTTCGCATGGAGCTGCTACCTTTGGAAAATAATTTAGAAAGATTGGTGGGATTCTTTTAATAGTTTTTTTTGCAACACAACATTTCAAAATTCCACAAAAATACAAGAAAATAATGAACTATCCAGTTCTGTTCACGTCGATGTATTATCTGGTTAAGATGTGTTGCTTATACTACATATTGCGCACGCTCACATACCCGGACACTAGCTGATTTGGCAAACGCTTAGCTGCTGCGATATATTGGTTGTAAAAATGTGGTGTTGCTCCTTTCTACGATGGATCATCTTCGTTCCACTTATACAAAATCACTACTTTTGAGATGTCGGTACAGAATGAACGAATCTATGGGAGTTACTGGAAACTCCATTCATTCAAAATTTAAATAATGAAAGAAATTTGAATATGAACTTCTTATTGCAACCTTCTTTTCTGCTGGAAATATTGGGCTTATCACGCTCCAACCAAAACAATAAGAAGGAAATAAATAAGGACACAATGTCTTCCTTCACTGTTATATTAAAGAAATGGTTATGAATTAAAAAACTCTCTACATGTTTCGAACGCAGAAGCATTCATCTTCAGGAGAATAAAAGAAAAAGAAGAAATTAGTGGATCACCTTAACGGAGCATCAAAATTTCTAAGTTCAAAGAAACCGGTGCAATGAGTAGAACGGTAAGAAAATCATCTACTCATTGAACTGGTTTCTTTGAACTTAGAAATTTTGATGCTCCGTTATGGTGATATCTACTAATTTCTTCTTTTTCGTTTATTCTCCTGAAGATGATTGCTTCTGCGTTTGAAACATGTAGATAATTTTTTTAATTCATAACAATTTCTTTACTATAACAGTGGAGGAAGACTTTGTGTTTTTATTTCTTTCCTCCTGAATTTCCATTCCACTTTAAGTATGGACTATTTCTTCAAGTTGAAAACAATAAAAGTCTTTATTTTTCACATTAATTATAGCCTGATTATAGCAATATCTTTTTGTAAAGGAAAAAACGAAGAAGCTCTAATTGGATTATATTTATTAACGTTAAGTTCTAAATGTCATATTTTTTCTAAAGCCCACCTTGAATCATTTTCTGTGAATCTTGAGACTTTTCCTTAATTTCGGATAAAAATTCCTTATAAATACCACTTAAATTTGTTGTTGATGTTATGACCCTATTTTTGGTATTAAATAATTTAGTTTCATAGTCTCCTTTGTTTGTAATAAATACTGTCCAAATTATTCTACATTTATTTTTACACATCTATGCTTAACTAATTGTTCAGATATTAAACTTATACATTTTTAAAGCAAATAAAGATTTTCCTTTCATTTAGTCAGATTCATCCCTAGACGAGTTTCGCTATATCATGGCTCATCAGTCGAGCTAGGATCCGACGAAAGAAACGAACGGCTCAAGGCGATTTTCTCTTAACATTTAGCTTAATTATAAAAAATTAAGGGTGTAGTATCCGAATTTTTGGGGAACACTGTATAAATCCTCGTAATCCTATCAACGTATTTGGAAATGTAATATTTAAGAATTCTCCTACATTTCTTGCAAAGTTGCAAAAGAACTTCAAAGAATATTCCCTGATTATGGAAATCTAGAGCAAAACATATTTTTCCAGTAGGATGGAGCCCCTTCTTACTTTGCAAGAAATGTAAGAAAATTATTAAATGTTACATTTCCAAATAGAGTAGCCGCCCAAATCTCCAGATATTACACCCTTAGATTTTTATTTTTGTAATTGTTTCTTAAATTAGGTTTTATATAATTTCTGACACATAGTTTGACAGATGTAAAAAAAACATATGGACAAATTCCTTTTTCGATAAGCTTTCCAAAAATGTGCCACAAGTGGTATCCACTAATTTGAAAAAAAAAAGTTGATTTGGGCTGCGTCTCCTTGGGGTCCCAATTTTTTTTAACATAATAAAAGCGAGGATTTTTGGCAGCGTTCCATTTAAAATACCCATCCTGTATACAGGGTGATTCCTAAGTTGATACTTCTTTTTTAGCTGTGTATAGAAGGCATTAAAATAAACAACATTTTCAAATACATTTTTTTTTAAACTCAAAAATAAGGTACTTACATTCATTTATTACACTATGGATCAAATACGGTTCTGCCTAACTTGCCTGTTGAATAACATTACGCAAACGCTGCACTTTGAATACACTCGCTCTAAATTAGCACCATATTTTTTCGTTCATTGTTTTCAAATTTTACCATATTTCACGTGTCACCAATTAAAAATTAACTTGCTTCAGAAAAACACAGCAGCGAACTGCCAAAATAAAGAACTGACGACCGACTCGTAAAATGTACTAACATACTAACAATACAAAAAAAGGCCAAAACCAATATAAAGTAAAGGGTTACGTTTTAATTACCAGTCCCGCACTTAGATTTTTTACTTCTGTAACTCGGCTATTTTTAGGTTTTTTGAAAAAATGTATTTAAAAATATTGTTTATTTGAATGCCTTCTATACACGGCTACAAAAGAAGTATCAACTTAGGAATCACCGCGTATAACATATGCATAATAATCTCCGATTTTACGATATTTTTAATACAACTTGACAACGCGCAGAATAGCGACTGGCATCACGCAGACGCTAGTGAGATAGAGCTCCAGCTTCTGGTTGAATAAAATTACAAATTCGCTCACATCGGGTAAGTGGCGCGAAGTTTTCACCCCAAACCCTATCTTAAATCTTGAGCATAATGAGTTTAATAAAAAGCTGTCAAAGGTTACCCGCTTTTGATGCAAAAATTTACCAGCGGTTTTAACGTATGCTGATAAATTACGTTGATGCCCAAAATATATTTTTAAACAAACAAATTATTCTCTTGAGTGACACGGGCAGATTTAGGGGGAAGGGGGTAGTTGTAACCCTTAAGGGAAAATGTATATCTCTGTTTTTCCATTGTTAGTAGTTTCCGACCTTCTTAAATTACTATTATTATACTGTTTTTGAAGCTAAACGAAGGATTCACTTAGGAACCACGTATACCGGGTTAACTCGAGATCAAGCTTTACATTGTTAAAATATGACGCATATGCTTACGATTTTGTCGTGATTTGACGCCGTACAAACTTTGAAAATCTACCTGATGGTTTCCATCCAGTGTATTTGCCTCAAGTTTCACGTGCCCCATGGAAATAACCAATTAGATAGCCTTATGTTGGGTTGCACAAAGATTTTTAACAATAATTTACTAACCAGCAAGTTTGACTGTGACATAAATGTAGTATGAATATGAGAAACATATTTCTGCCAATGTCAGGTATGTCACAGTCAAACTTGCTAGTTAGTTAATTATTAAAATTCTTTGTGTAATTGTGACATTAATTTTCATAGTACTATAATACAAATTATTAATAATTACGAATTGTTTATAATTTATACAAGGACATCATATTATCATCGTTAAAAATGGCCCGGAATAAATTTCGTGATTAATATAAATACTAACGTTTGGAATTTTTTTAAATTAACAATCACGTTCTATAATTCACATAATAGCATAACAGCAACGCTGTAAACGCGATAAAGGAAGGTTTTACCGCCTACGAAATGAACGAAGACCAAACAACGACTTAGAAAAACTTAAAAAGTTAATTTTTCCCCCCAAAGAACGGCAATTTAGCCATTTTCTCACTGGTCCTTTACCATGCCGTTCGAAGTATATTAAAATTATTTAAAAAACTTTTTGTCTTTCATTAATTTTTAAACGTTCAATTGGTATCGTATCCTTAAGGATGGATTACTCATCTATTATACTTCGCTGTGGTGTTAAGACCATGGGCGAAGCTAGGTACTTGGATCTGGGGGGGGGGGGGGGGGGGGAGGGGGGCAAAGCCCTAATACCTGTTCTCCATTAGAAACAAATACGTATATATAAATATATGCGATTTTTTAAAAATTTAGTAAGAATAACTCAATAAATAAATAACTTTTTATTTTTATGATAATTTTATTGTAACAATTATTAAACTAAATAAAACTTAAACAAAACGGAGAATTAAAAAAAAAACATTTACATCATATTTATCTAAACACAAAGGAAAAAATAAACATTAATAAAGTTGATTATTGTAGGATAAGTTTTCGATTTCCGCTTTTCAAAAATTTCTACAGAATTTCATCCAACGCTAAAGATATGGAAATGTCATTTTCTATATTGGTTATAGTTAAACAATTGAATCGATCCTGGCCCATACTTGACCTTAGCCAATTTTTGATTCTTGTCATTGTCGAAAACGATCTTTCACATGAGGCAGATGAAATTGGCATCGTCAATGCAATATTTAGTAATCTGTATACATTTGGAAAAGTGGTTCTTTCAATAAGAGAGGTAAGGGCAGATATGCTAATAGCTTATGCTTTTTTTCCGACGCAATTCTTTACTACGGTCATTTCAGCTTTTAAAATGTCTTTATCAAATGAAAAAATATCTGCATAGAGTTGAATAAAGTCTAGACTTTGGTCAAAATTCATTTGTAAAAACTTATAGACACTTACAGCAAACCTCTTGACTTTCAGGCGAAAATCTTATTCTCATATGGTTTATTATAGTATCCAATGATTGGTAATAAATTGGGTTTGGGGGGGCTTCGCCCATGGTTAAGACTCTTAATGGATGTTCAGTTTGATAAAAATTGGTGCATAGATCCTCACCAAATGTCGGGCTACAAAAAGGTAGACGACTGGAACGTGTATCTGTGAAATAACGTATTTTACCCTATTTATTTACTGAAACACTAAAGATTTTTAATAGTTTTATTACAGCGAAGTAAAGCAAAACAATTTGAGATTACATTACCTTAAATAACATAAGTTTTAGGAAATAAAAATAAAGTTGTTAAATCAGTAAATTTAGAGTTTTCTCTAAAGAAGTGTTGTCCCCTTAAAACTCATATATGACGCTATTTCAAGTAAGTTCAAGAGAAACAATTTCCGCTTTACAGTCAACTCCAAAGAGAAATAAATAATTTAACACTTAAATAAACATTACAAAGATCACTTACTCATTGGCTTGAAACTGCTCTGGTTCTGAGATTGTTTTCCATCATTTAGACAGACTTGAGTTACTAAACCGGCAGAGGTTACCCTTACACTTGAATACTATTAACAACTCCCCTGAGTAAGTGTTCCTTTGAGTTTTTATAGTGTTTTGTAACTCCTCCCAAAATAGAAAAGGGATTATTAGCAATTCTTGATAAGAAAGAATATTCTTGAATATACTATTCAAGATGACCTTTAATCAATCAAATATTTATTTTTATAAACATTTGTCAACTGACTTCTCCTACGACACTATGTAAAAGCAATCAATAAAATCAAAACGCCGTCTAAAACCAAATTACATTTTTTTATAAAAAATATTAAATTTTCCTTTCGGTGTTATGTATTAAAATTCCAGGCAGTTGTCCCCTTCCCCCCTTGTCATTTCAAACTTTTTCACTCAGTCGCTTAAAGTTTCTTTTAAAATTTTAAAATATTCGCCTTATTTTCGACCCGTATGTCAAAGGTTTTTTAGGGCGGCATTAACATTTTTATAGAAAAGTTTGTACGTTATTTGAATCGATGAAGCTTCTTTAACGGCTGTTGCCGAACGCTTACTATTTTGGGCTTGTCGTGTTGGTTTTTTTTTTGATCAAGGGGAAAAGTAGGTTTCAAGTCCTGATTAAAATGTATTTGAAGTGAAAAGTTTTCTTGGCATACATCGTGTTCTATAAACTCGTGTTGTTTATTATTAAATAGTAAACATTGTGAACATATTTTTTGGTGCGCCATACCATTACCATAAATAGCGCGCGATAAATGGTCGCAATATAGTGCGAACTTTTCACACAAAACGATAGTTAGCTACCATAACATATTGCAGAACAAGTAAATAAATCGGTGTTGCCGACTTGCACTTTATTGTTGGCGCTGATTTTAAATCGAACGCTTTCTCCTAAGCAAAGAGATGCTCGACGAAAAAATCGGCATTTCTGGGTTCATCCCTTGTTAGAAGCAAGATATGTAGATGGTGTTTTTTATATACTTTTCAAAAAATTCCTACATCAAGAAAAATTTTTCAATTATTTCCGAATGAACCCATAAACATTTAGTATTTTGAATGAAATTGAGTATTCCTCCTAAAGAAATGCTAGCAGTTACTTTAAGGTAAGCGAAGTTTAATTTCTTATTTTACAAATACGTATTCGGATGATGGATGCGGATATTAGTTGACTCCCATTACGTATTATTCGGATGTCCAAATAATACGTATATTTACAACACTAATTTTGAGATACATGCATGCAACGCCGCTCGAATGGCGCTAAACAAATTGCGACAATATGTGACGACTTGTGTAAAAATACGCATTAACCGTCCACTGTTTACAGAATGGTGTCCGCAAAAAATGGCGCGATATCAGTAGAACAAATCGTCGGCTTTTATGGTATCGCCTGTGTGTAAAAATGGCTAACTAGAGAACACATAAATTGGTGTTAAGCAATATTGCGACCATTTACCGCGCGCGATATATGGTAGTGATATTACGCCGTATGAAAACGCTCTTAAAGCGTTTTCACATGGCACCATATATCGCGCGCTATAAATGGTCGCAATATTGCTTTACATCTAATTATGTGTTCTCTAATATCGCCTGTGTGTGAAAATGGCTATTTAGAAAACACATAATTTGGTGTTAAAGCAATATTGCGACCATTTATCGCACGCGATATATGGCGCTGTGTGAAAACCCTGGTCCGTGGCGCTTGCACAGTAAGGAAAAAATTATGCAACCGACACGATATCTAACAGAATGTAAACAGAACCCAAGGTCTCTTGAACAGAGCCGGCTTGCCGTTGTATTCTTATTTGCCAACTTTTATTTCGTTCATTCGTGTGTGGTTATAATTTCCAAGTTTTGGGTGTTAATATTTATAAAACTTTACTTTAAACATTTTTTTTTGTTAGTCGTTTCCATCTTTTTTTACGTTGTATTTGTTCGGATGTTCCGTGTGTGATTGTGGATATTATTTTTAAGTGTTGGGTGCGAATTTAGGTATAAAAATTTATCAGACATTTGTTATTGTTAGCGACTTGTGTCTCAAGATCAAGATGGGTAGAAAAAAGTGCATGATCCTTTTTCGCACGAATCGCGGTTCAATACCAGGAATAAGGTATTTCAGGTATGTAAAATATTGGTTACTAAGTTTTATTTGACCATAAACTGTACACACCCCCGAACAAACGGATGAATTTAAATAAAAGCTTGTAAAAATATTTTAAAAGTCCGTCCTGTCAAATGTTTACATCAAAAAGCAAATTTCCAAGCTGCGCAAACTCAACGAACCCTGATCATCTGCCTACAGTGGTGTCATCATTGAATTATGGTATTAGCAATATAGTGTATATGTGGGTTGCACAAAGCTCTTTAATAATAATTAACTAACCAGAAATTTTGACGGTGACATACATGACATTGGCAGAAATACTTTTCTCGAAATCTCAATGGCCCGGTTTAATTTTTAATTTACTAACCAGTAAATTATGTCTGCCAATGTCATTTATGTCACAGTCAAAGTTACTGGTTAGTTAATTATTGTTAAAAAGCCTTAGCGCAACCCAAACATTATTAATACTTTTAAAATAAAACCGTAAAACGGATAAAGAAGCCGAAAATGGTATCAACAAACAATGGCCGGCAAGATCACCGGACTTGACTCCACTGGATCTTTGTTTGGGCACATTTAAAGGATGTTGTATATGAAAAGCTCTCTTAGAATTTTTTGGAATACAATACTTTTAAGGTACCTGTCATCGATTAAAATTTTAATGACGACACGTCGTCGGGGCAATCTTTGGCCTGGTTCTAATTTTTACTCTTACCCCTTAAACACCAAAACTTTTTACAGAAATTAATTACAGTACAATCTCGGTAACATGAACACAAGAAATTCTAAGGAGTTCATATTAACGGAACGTTTATATTAGCGAGGTTTACAAAAAATACATGTGAATACATATGTAACAAATATTACTGGACATAGTGTGTATTGAGACAATAACCTAACCTAAGATACTTAACCAATCTTTTATAGCAAAATTTTTCTGCTTTATCCCTTAACTGAGCAAACTGAAGAGAGGCATTTTTTATTTTCCTTTTACATTGATAACTCTGTAGTATGAATAGTGTTATTAAACATTGTTCATACTACAAAGTGGTCAATGCAAAAAATATTATGTTCATATTACTGAGTTGTTCATAAGAGTGCATATTCATATTATCGCGATTGCACTATATATAAATTCGTGTTAAAGATATAAGTTTTATATACCATGTATACAAAAAGTCATGAAAACGTCAAAAAGTCTGAGGAAACTCCTATGCACACAAGCTCTAAAATTAACACAGATATCATATTTATTACGGTAAATGAGAATAACTGGGCAGTAATTGCCTCGAAAGTGCTTGAAAATGTGCTTCGAGCACAGTGCTTGCAAGCACTTTTAAAATACAGTATTCGGGAATTGGTAATTCAACTCTTTATAACTAGTAATTGGTAATTGAATTTCGCATTTTAAGCCATTTTAAGCGCTTGAAAGCACTCAAAATCATTTAAAATTACTTTCCACGGTTATTGGTAATTGCAAGCACTTGGAATTTCGAAATTGCTTGGTGCTTGATGCTGGCAATTGCTTTTCCAAAGGGCTTGGGGCTCGAAACGCTTTTTCGAGTGCTTTGCTCAGCTCGTAGTGTATAAATACTTCGGATTTGTCGTTTAACCCATTTTTTTTTATTATTATCCTAACTAGATTTCCAACAATTAAATTGTTTTTTAACAATTTTCCTTAATACGTTGACACCCTATATTTATCGCTACCATTAAATTATGATATTTACCCGTACTTTTAATATGTTTACGTGGACACTGACTGATATTGCAGCAGGGTTAGGCACTTGATATCCTGTGTCAACATTTTGTCATGTTTTTCTGATTGATGTTCCATAATCGTTCATATTTATTTGGACACGTCATTTTTCATATGACTACATCAGGATAATTATTTCATACGTTGTGCGGACAGCGTTATGAATTTAATGTCCGTGGAGCTTGTTTAAGTTTAATGACGGTTTTAAATTACTACTAAATCACTTAAAGCTCTATTTTAATGCTGGCCCCTATTAAATAACTGAGTATTTCTCTAGTTTATGGCTGTACCAAAATTATAAGTTACCCTATTTTTCACTTAGAAGTACATAACTCCATGCCAGATCAACTTTATTTTGGCTCTCCACCAAATTTCTCCAATTTGGTACTTACGACTAATTTATACCGGGTCGCTTCTATGTATGGAGAAGATCAATTATTTATTAAAATAAGACTAATTCAAGAAGTTCATGGTGTGTAGTTTGTTGGCTCCGTTCGTGTTTACTGAACTGTAAGGTTTAAGAAGTTTATTTTGAGCAGGTTTCTAGATGGCCGAGATGTCAACTAAGATAGGGAACATAAGTACGCGGCAGAGCTGGGCAGTAATTGCCTCGAAAGTGCTTGGAAAAGTGCTTCAAGCACAGTGCTTACAAGCTTTTTTAAAATACAGTGATCGGTAATTGAGTTTCGCATATCAAGCCATTTAAAATGCTTGCAAGCACTCAAAATTACTGTCCTCGGTAATTGGTAATTGCAAACACTTAGAATTTCCAAAGTGCTTGATGCTGGACAAAGCACTCGAAAAAAATGCTACGAGCACCAAGCCCTTCGGAAAAGTAATTTCCAGCGTTAAGCACCAAGCACTTTGGAAATTCTAAGTACTTAAAACTACCAAGGAAAGTATTTTTGCGTTATTTCGAGTGCTTTTCTAGCACTATAACTGGCTTGAAATGCGAAATTCAATTACCAATTACCAAGAATTTTTTATAAAGGGCTTAAATTACCGAACACTGCATTTTAAAAGTGCTTGAAAGCACTGTAGCACTATAGTACTTGAAACACTTTCGACGCAATTACTGCCTCTGCTATTACTAACAATAGTAATTTCAAGTAAATTATTTTTTTACAGGAATTGAAGCTATTATGTCGGAATTCTTTAATGACACCACCACCGCTTTTTACGTCATTCTCATTGTGTGGCTTGCTGATCAGTATGATGCCATTTGCTGCCACACTTCAGTTACAAAGCGTCATTGGTTAAAGTAAGTACTTTTAAATTATTTTATTTTTCGCCAAAAATAGAAATTACATTTTGAATAATATAAACTAGTGGTTTGTTGTTGAAATTTTTTTAAAAGCTAATGGATTTTACTATTGAAAATGTCAACATAACAGAAAAACTAATTGGAAAAACCCCATATTCTACATCTGCGATATAAGTTTACGAGAAAAAAAAGTATCGAGCTGAAATGCGTCATATCATATACTTGGATTATTATTGTTAAACCTGAAATATTTTTGTGCATGGGAATAGGTACTATTATAAAGAGTTTTACTAAGGCAGTCACCAAATCAAGCTTAATCAAAGAAACAGTTTCATCGGTGAGACTATAGGATCTGATGAAAGAAAGTGCACGCAACTATATCAAATAGTTTAAGGCGTGAGTGGCGACATCTAGTGTCGAAGTTGGACACAAGAAATGTAACATAATATTATCAATCTGAGATAAGAAAAGTAATCAGAACTTTGTCGCTATATATAACAGTTATACAGTGTGATTCCTAAGTTGATACTTCTTTTTTAGCTGTGTATAGAAGGCATTAAAATAAACAACATTTTCAAATACCTTCTTCAAAAAACTTAAAAATAGGCGATATACAGAAGTAAAATATCTAAGTGCGGGCCTGGTAATCAAAGCGTAGCCTGCTATACTTTATGTTGTTTTTGTCTTATTGATCATGCAATTTACGGGTCGGTGGGCAGTTATTTATTTGTCATTCCGCTGCGGTGTGTTTTTCTAAAATTTGAAAACAATGAACTAGTAGAACGCTTTCCCTTGCGGGCTCATCCTACACCTAGAAGTTTTCTTAATGTTATTCAACGGGCAAGTTAGGCAGAACCGTATTTGATCCATAGTGTAATAAATGAATGTAAGTACCTTATTTTTAAGTTTTTTGAAAAAGGTATGTGAAAATGTTTATTTTAATGCCTTCTATACACAGCTAAAAAAAAATATAAAATTAGAAATCACTGTGTATAGTTTTAAAAATGTATGTTATTAGGCATATTTCTAATTACTGCCTCCACCTCTTTCGATATAACGTGCGCAAAAAACATACCGGGTCTGCCAACGTGGCGGGGATGGAAGATTAAATCATTATCGAGGAGCTTATCAAAAATACTAAACCAGCATAAGGTATCGACTTAAAAGCGGCATATTTTAAAAATATTTTACATTATCCGTTTTAACGGTTTAACATGGTAAATCGGAGGTTGGTTTCCTTGGATAGAGAATGAAAAACTAAGATAGGGAGGTGAAAACCATTTTTCTCTAAGATGAACCGTTCCAATGTTACAGCCTGTCACAGTCAAAAAATGCCATATTTTAAACGTCAATTACTCAAAAACAATTGAATATAGACATATGACATTTTATACAAAATATACGGGGAATTGTATAGGGAATTAAAAAATAATATAATATATAGGGTGTTCCATTTGAAAAAATGCAAGTTTAGTCCGCCACACTTTTTTGAGCCACCCTGTATAATGTAAAATATTTTTAAAATATGCCGCTTTTAAGTCGATACCTTATGCTGGTTTAGTATTTTTGATAAGCTCGTCGATAATGATTTAATCTTCCATCCCCGCCACATTGGCGGACCCGGTAGATTGCTCGATAACACGAGAATGTATACATGAGACTGAACGTGTCCTAGAGAAATAAGCGGTCAACTTGTCCTGTACCACAGAAGAGCAGAAGGATGCAAACGCGTTAGAAATCTCGTTAGAATCAGTGATATTCTCATTATTAATATTTAATAATATTTTCGCTGTTTTGTGAGTTTCTTTACCTAACAATATAGATTATTTCTTCAAACAGTTTATTCTTTATGATAAACCCGAAATACTCCTTATTCTTTGCGATATTAAATTTAATTTTTTATACACCTGTTTCATAATTTGACCCGCTTTACAATATTTTAAGGGAGTCAAAACTTTAACAATGAATAAATAAGTGAAGGGTAGAGTTTAGATTTTTTTTCTTGAAAAATCAGAGTTCTTAAATGATCCCTACAGAAGTTAAAAAAACTTTTTTCAGACTTCTAAAATACTCCAAACCAAAAATACCAACTTTATGATTATTATGACTTTTGTACGTTTAAAACTTTACCGTTTGTTAAATAAAAAGTCGTAAAAAAAGGCCTTTATATTGTTCGTTACTGAGAATATCAAGGGCGGAAATCAAAGACCTCCGGGAGACACAGACGAGCATAATTGCATTTGTTCTAACTGACGCCACAACAAGAACCGCTTAAATTTTGAGCGAATTTAACTTTGAGGAAATTAAATTATTAAACTTCATAAAAAGTTTCGATGCGAACAACTTGTCCAACGCCCATCTGAACGTTAAACAGATTAGAAAGGCATATTGCTGGTGATTTTACTTCTTAATAAAAACTTAATCGCTAATGCACACTACATAATTTAAACTAAAAGTTTTATATTTTAAAAGGAGAGTTTTCGCGGTCGTTCCTTAACATTACGCAATTGGTTATTTTAAATAGTCCTAAAAATGCAGATTGATTTCTAAGTTGATACTTCTTTTTTAGCTGTGTATAGAGGCATTAAAATAAACAATCCATAGTGTAATAAATGAATGTAAGTACCTTATTTTTGAGTTTTTTGAAAAAAGGTATTTGAAAATGTGGTTTATTTTAATAAATATGTAATTGAGTCGATCGTTACTTGATGAAGATCCATATTAAATAAATACGTAAAAGAAACAACAGTATGGTTTCAAATCTTTACATAAATTTGTTTATTTTTGTATTAAAAATTAGAACAAAGACATGACATGTTTCGTAGCACTGGTACTTCGTCAGATGTCGAAATGGAATTGACAAACAAAGTTGTAGGTATAGAAATATTTACCTGTTAAAAACTAATTAATTCAAAAAATTCCCTATAGTACTGGTTTTTGGAAAAACCAGAATTATACAGTATACTTATGATGTAAATTCTAAACAATAGAAAATATATAAAATGGTTGGAAAATACAATATTTTAAAACAAATTTAATAAGGTTTTAATTGATCATTTTCCTGCTTTTTTAATTTTGTTAATTTCTAGAGATTTTTTTCCGTGCGATATAACCAACCACTAAAATAAATGCACATTTCCATACGTGTCGCTGCTTGCCGCGAGATGTATCAGTAAAATAAAATTTCAGTGTTGCAAAACTGTCGTCAGTGTTGCCAGATCTCACGATTAATCATGTATTTTGGTTCCGATTTCGCGATCTCAGGAATAAGGTAACAATTCTCACGATTTTTGCTTTTTTTGGCGGGATACAGTCTCTCATCAAAGTATCTTCTCTACTTATATTACTTCTTAGACGATCAAGTAAGTAATCGAACGTTGATACTGTCATTCGAAAGAAGTTAAAAAATTTGTCTTCATGTTGTCTCAATTTCTCAAAAATAGTGTAAAAAGCTCCTTCGACGTATCTTACTTGTAAAAGTAGATGTACCCAGTAACGTCGATTCACTCGATTGTTAGCAATAATTTTACGTTTCCTTCGCCTTCGATGTAGCAATGCCAATAAAATAATTCGTCTTCTAGTATACATGCTGCAAATACACTCCACTAACTGCAAAGATTACCTAAGCAATGACAACACTGCGCACAATGTTTTATTTTTAAATCGTTGGAAAAAAAGTTATCGCCTTGTGTGAAAGCTTTCTGCGAATGCGATACGATATGCCGCAAACGGAAAATTGCATCGCAGTCGCACCGTGTGAAAAAGGCCTAACGGACACTTTTTTTCAAGCAAGTCAATTTTATATTATAAAGCATGTTTCGACGTTTCCATGGCCTACTGTTTACCACTTACCTTGTTTTATCAAACTTATGGACATTTTAGAAAACAAAGGAAAATAAATTTGGGCGGCCATTTTTAAAACAAATGTTAAAGTGTCATATGCCATTGAAAAGAGAATTTTTCATAGAATTCAGGCATCGAATAAAATGGGGGGGTTTCAATTTAAAATTTAAAAGTTGACTTTCACTTCTGGTTAAACCGGAAGTGGATTTGAAGGTTTGAATTGACCGAAAAATGGTAATTTACATACTTATTAACTCATCCAGTTTTTAAATCATTACATTTAAAATTACGGAAAGAATATTTTATTTGTATTTAAATTCGATCAAAGAATAAAAATCCAACTATAAAATTTCATCAAAAAAAGATGACTTCACTGCCAGTTATACCTTAAAATAATCTTAAAATTACGACAAACATAACATTTTTAACAAAAATGTACTGTAAATAAAGATCACGTTATATTTATGGAGATATTAGAAAACACATCCCCGTATCGAAAATTAGAATAAAAGTTATAACGAATATTTCCCTCATATGTTAAAGTTCCCATAAGAGAAATGCAATTTTCGCAAAATTACAGCGAAAACAGCACTGCCAGAAATCGAAAATTGCATCGCAAGTTTATATTGTTGACGAAACGTCAAACCGGGATTTTATTGTTAACAAACGTCAAAAAATGTAGTATTTTGACAATTAACGTCATCTTATTGAGTGACAGCAGACAAAAAATGTCTACGAATTCAAGGCAAAATATTGTTAATTACAATAATTGTACTTTTCATTGCAATTCTTGTAATTTTTAAGCATTTTAATTTTATTGTTAGTATTTTCTGTTAAATAAAATATTTAAATTTACTTGATTCGAGTTCTTAATTAATTTGGGAAATATTCAAATAAATTACACTCGTCCATAAAAATAACCAGATAATTTTTTTATTCAATGTGTTTTTTTACAAATTGCAATCGTTTGTTATCATATTTTATGCCCTCCTCCTGCGGAGTGGGACTTTTTCACGAAAATATGAAAACAAACTCTTGCAATTATAAAAAAACACATTTCATTCAAAAATTATCGGTAATTTTGATGCAGTTGTGCACTTACACCCGAATATTTTCCTCATATGTTAAAGTTCCCATAAGAGAAATGCAATTTTAGCAAAATTACAGCGATAATAGCACTGCCAGAAATCAATAATTGCATCGCAAGTTTATATTGTTGACGAAACGTCAAAGCGGGATTTTATTGTTAACAAACGTCAAAAAATGTAATATTCTGACAATTAACGTCATCTTATTGAGTGACAGCAGACAAAAAATTCAATGTTAACGAATGTTTTCCTTTCATTTTGTCAAGAATTTTAATTTTATTGTTAGTATTTTCTGTTAAATAAAATATTTAAATTTACTTGATTCGAGTTCTTAATTAATTTGGGAAATATTCAAATAAATTACACTCGTCCATAAAAATAACCAGATAATTTTTTCATTCAATGTATTTTTTTTTACAAATTGCAATCGTTTGTTTTCATATTTTACGAAAATGCCCTCCTCCTGCGTAGTCGGACTTTTCGCGAAAATATGAAAACAAACTCTTGCAATTATAAAGAAACACATTTCATTTAAAAATTATCGGTAATTTTGATGCACTTGTGCACTTACCCCCGATAATTATTGTTTTATTAATGAATCTACATTATCTTACTGTAAAAAGATGTAAAAGTACATTATTTTTACTAAAATTGTGGTATTTTTATGTATATTTTACACTACACAGCGATTTTTAAGAATAATTTAAAAATGGTGGCTTAAAAAATATTTGATTACACCTTGCAAACTTGTTGACTACAACGGGGTCTTACAACTAACCTCTTCCCATTGCATCTTTTTTTTGCAATGTGGGAACGTCATTCTTCTAAAAAAAACAGCAATTCGAATTTCTTTTTCTTACAAAAAAACTGTATCCTATTTTGCTAAATATAGTGTTTATATGCAACAATTTCTCATAGAAACTCAGTGAACCTTTCCTAAAAAAAAACAATAATTAGCCATTTTTGTGAAGTTAAGTTGTTTGTGCCGTAATTCATCGCCCATCTTTAACAAGAGCTACCGATTAGCCGGATGTCTCAATTACGCCTGTCATTCAAAAATTATGCTGTAGTTCATTGACAAGAAGCTCTATAATTACGGTTATTGGGACGTCATCCATTACTAGTATAGGAGTTAGTTTGGTAAATAATAAAATCCTAATTATTGCCGCCTTATCTTCATCCATCCTATAATTTCGAGCCCCCGTCTGGGAACTGCGGGATAATATTGAACAATAGGCCTTTTAATTGATTAATTGCGGCCGGGAGATCCATCCACCGGTATCAATGTCGGTTAGTGTTCAAAATAGACAAACTTGTAACTGATTAGGCATTCAATGCTGTAAGAGGAGTAGCGATCGTGCTAGTATAGTAATAAGGCTATATGCGCGTGATAAAAATTTTGTTGGTATTAACGCTGGCGCTCGCTGGTACGTGCGTGTAAATACGCTTTATGGTACACTTTACCCTGTAGGGAGAAGGCAAAACAGATATAATAGGAGCTAAGATGTTCCCTCCAATCTGATTTTATAACTACATATGTATGAAGTTTTGTTGGTAACCTTTCTATCCTCTAACCTCTCCAAGTAATTAATTATGGAAAATTACGAAACGGTTGCAGGAAAAACCGTCCGATTATTCGAAAATTATACAGGGTCCTGCGAGAGTGTGTCAAGCTTCTATAGCTCCTATACGAATTAAGTTAGGAATCTAAACTATATCAGAGAGGGTGTATTTCAGGAAAATAATTTTCCATATACAAGGTAGCCCAAAGAGTTTTATTTTTTAAATGGATCACCCAGTATTTTTTTTGCATATTTAGGTTCGTATGAGAATCCTTTATAATTGTCCAATATTTTATTTATTTTGCTATGGTGGCTTCAAAGTAATAAATTAAAAACTAAAAAAAATAATGAAAAGAGTTTTGTGTCCCTTCTTCCATCGAACTTTTTCCCTAGACGCATTTCGTCATATCATTACTCATCAGTAGGGCTTTGTTAGAGGTGCATATACTTCGTCGAACATTGACTAGATGTCGTTACTCGTAAAACTTCACTTCTTTGATAAAAAAAATAAAGTTTTACGGTTTTGTAAAAAAATCAATACACCATCTAAATTCATTTTCTAGAGATATTATGAAACTAATAGTGTTTATCTATTTTATACAGGGTGTTCATAAAAGTGTTTTAAAAACGACACATTTTAAATTAATTTTTCTCAAATTTTTCAAATAACTGTACATTATTTATAGCTATTAATATAACGAGATTATTATGCGATTTATAATAGTCGAGGACATTACTAGGTGACGAGGCAACAGCCGAGTCACCCGCAATGTCCGAGACGGTGTTAAATCGCTAATAATCGAGTTGTATTCAAAGCTTTATCGTATCATTGACAACGGCGATGCGAAAATAAAAACAAGTTTTTAAGTCATTTCATTTTGGCATTTCAAAAAGTCATCATTAAAATCATGCAAGATTTTGATATTCCTGACGATATATTAGCTGCAGCCAACATTATAAGGTTTAACTTGCTTCCGGACAAATCTAAAATCCATTATGAAAAAGAATATCGGCAGTTTTGTTAGTGGCGAAACAAAGTACATGTTCATGGTGCAGAAGAAACGGTATTGCTGGCGTATTTCGCAAAACTCTCTGAGGAATACTCTGCTTCATCCTTATGGCCGAAATATTCCAAGTTACGAGCGACTTTAAAACTGAAGGAAAGAGTGGAAATCGACAAATACGGCGCCTTAATACGTTTTATCAAGAAGAAAAATGTTGGATATAGAGCAAAAAAATCAAAAGTATTTACAAGAGAACTAGGCACCAAATTTGTGTGTTCTGCCTCAGACGAGAAGTTTTTAATGATGAAAGTGGTTTTTTTAATTAGAATTGGAGGAGCCTGTCGAACTAATGAATTAGCGAAGATGACCACGGAAGATGTTGACGTTTTAGAGAACAAGCTGATTGTTACTATTCCCGACTCAAAAACCCACAAGAAACGTATTTTCGCTGTGATATTTGACGGCGAAGTCAATCCTGTGCTTTTATTAAAAAGTACGCAATGTTAAGGCCAGACCATATCACTCACCAAAGATTGTTTGTATCATATAGAAAAGGGAAATGTACGGTACAGCCCTGCGGTATTCACTTCTTCTCTAAAATACCTCAAAAAATATCTCTCACTTGAAAATCCTAATTTGTATACTGGTCACTGCGTTAGAAGATCTTCGGCAAATTTTCTTTTTAATGCTGGAGGAGATATATTAGACCTACAAGAACTTGGTGGATGGGAATCAGCGAAGGTTGCTAGAGGGTATTTAGAAGAAAGTGTGACCAAGAAAGTTTCCATTGCTCGCAAAATTCAAATCGGCGATGTTTCCGGCAGTGGATTAGGCACTGGGGAACCGCACGAAATCGAAAGGAGTGCTTGCTCGGTCATTAATCAGTCTTCAGAGGGCATACCTAAGATCGTGGACGTTAAAGACAAAGGTGTATCCATCAAATTTAAAAACTGTCAAAATATTGTTTTACATGTTCATGAAAAATAGTTCTAATATAATTTGCTTTTGTAACTAACGTATTAAATTATGGTAACTAATGTATTATGAGTAACGAAGGTGTTATGTAGGTTTTAGTACGTTTATGATGTTAATAATTATTAATAAAGATATATAAAAAAGACTTAATCTTCAATGATACGATAAACTATTTAATGTAAAATTCATAAGCATTTTTTTGTACTACAAGTAATATAACTGCAAATTTCATAAATCATGTTTAAAAATAAAGTTTTATTATTAAAATTAAACATAGGCGACTAGATTAAATTACAGTAAATAATTAAAATGCCTTTCTTTTTAATCTGTGCACACATTCTTGAAAAGATCTGTTTACATCCCTTAATATTTCAGGTAAACTGCTATTAAAACGGTTCATTTAGTAATGGTTATGCCTAGAACCATGGTAGATTTTGAAACAAAATATTATTATATAATTATTATAATTTTACAAGTTATTTAATTAATTTGAAAAAGTTGGTATTTAGGACGAATAAGAAATTAAAACGAATTTCAATAAGACGAGTTGATTGATATAATTTTTGTACTTGGTGAGAGCGCCCTAAAAACCAACTTTTTTGAATTAATTAAATATCTTGTCTACTTGTCAAATTATAATAAACAAATGAATTCGTATTTGATTTTAAAGCTTACCATGGTTTTAAGGCACAACTTTTATTAACGAACCGTTTTGTTAGTAATTCAGCTAAGGTAAATATAAAGGAATGTAAATAGATCTTTTAAAGCACGTGTTGACTTGAAAATGAAAGACATATTGAATAATTACTGTAGTTTACTCTAGTCGCGTATGTTTAATTTTTGTAATAAAACTTTATTTTTAAGCATAATTTATGAAATTTGCAAGGATTTCAAAAACGGTTAGAAATAACTTATATGCTTGTTGTACAAAAAAAATTCTTCAGAATTTTACAATATATAGTAAAATAATATAAAGGGTGTTCCATTTGAAAAACTTGAGAAAAATTAATTTGAAATATGTCGTTTCTATGAACACCCTGTATAAAATAAACACAATTAGATTCATAATATCTCTAGATATACGAAATTAACATAGGTAGCCGCAATATTTCTATTTTTATGTTCTGTATGGCGGATGTATAATTTGAACCTATATAATTGAAACTTTAAAATACATTTTCAATTAGAAGAAATAGTCCATACTTGAAGTGAAGTGGGAATTTAAAAGGTAAAAATAAGAACACAAAGTCTTCCTCCACTGTTATATTATAGAAATATTTTAATCAACTTTACATGTTTCGAATGCAGAAGCATTCATCTTCAGGAGAAAAATTAAAAGAAAAGACCAGTAGATATCACCCTAACTGAGCAACACAATATAGGTTCGGTAAAAAATGAGTGGAACGGTGAGGAAACCGATACACACATTGCATTGTGAATAAGAAAAGTATATGGGTTTGAGGCTTAAGGCACTGTGAAAACTTTAAAGGTAGAATGAAAAATTTAACATCTTTGTGTGAAAGAACTGTCGAAAGATGAGATTGAAGTGAAAGGGAATGAACATTTAAGCAGAAAAAAAGCTGTTAGTTAGTCATTATTCCAAAAAGTAAAAGCACGCGGTAGCGGTCGAGCTGAAATAAATTTTATTTCTAAAAAGTCTTTAAAATGAAAGAATTTTTTAAAATTCAATTTTTCTATTCTATTTCTATTTATTTTCACTATGTTTATTCGTAAACCAATGAGGTTTACATCCAGTCAATTTTAATTTTTAATAGTCTTCTTCCTCACACTTACATCCACTTCTCCATATTTTTTTCTCTAATGACTAGCTAACAGCTTTTTTTCTGCTTAAATGTTCATTCCCTTTCACTTCAGTCTCATCTTTCGACAGTTCTTTCACACAAAGATGTTAAATTTTTCATTCTACCTTTAAAGTTTTCACAGTGCCTTAAGCCTCAAACCCATATACTTTTCTTATTCACAATGCAATGTGTGTATCGGTTTCCTCACCGTTCCACTCATTTTATACCGAACCTATATTGTGTTGCTCAGTTAGGGTGATATCTACTGGTCTTTTCTTTTAATTTTTCTTCTGAAGATGAATGCTTCTGCATTCGAAACATGTAAAGTTGATTAAAATATTTCTATAATATAACAGTGGAGGAAGACTTTGTGTTCTTATTTTTACCTTCTACATTTTCAATTATTAAAAAAAAAAAAAATAAGGTATCATTCACCAAACTAGAAGTTCTTATGAACCCCTTAGTAAAATTTTTGTATTAAATTTTCAATTAGACAAGCCAGGAAACGATGCCGCGTTTCACGTTAGTATGGAAGGCTCTTAAGAGAAAACAGAAGTCGATGAGTCATCATGAACAAATAGTGCATTTCCACACATCGCGCATATTGTACCTGTGTCTGGCGATGGCAATAAAATGTATTTTTTTATACAAAATATAAAAACAAATTTCACGAGAATTAAGTGGCGCGGCGTCAGTGGACATTTTAAAGATAATGTCGGGGCATCGTTTGTAATTTTAATGGAAATTAACATTATTAGCCGAAATATTTCCATTTTTATGTTCTGTATGGCAGAGGATATAATTTGAACCGATATAATTGAAACTTTAAAATACAAAAGAAGGTTTTTTAGCGGCAGGCGGACAAAGTAGTGCATCTATCTTTTGCATTGAGTACACAGGGACGCCAAATGCAATGGGTTCCCTGGGGCACAGGTAGACAATGACAGGCTGTTTCGTTCTTATTAGAACTCATCAGAAAGCCATAACCTGTAAACGACCCCGAACACAGCCAGACTCTGTTTTCAAGATATGTGGGGATGCGATAAATGTTGCATATACTGGTGTGTTGGCCTAACGTATTTGGTTTATGTTGCTTTCGTCGTCGACTATCTTTTGCATTGAGTTGATTGCTATAGATGGCGTTTCTGGGTTTTCATCGCATTTTTATTTCTTAAAAATATCTTGAAAACAGTCTCGCTGTTTTCGGGGTCGCTTGCAGGTTATGGTTTTCTGATGAGTTCTAATAAGAACGAAACATCCTGTCATTGTCTACCTGTGCCCCAGGGAACCAATTGCATTTGGCGTCCCTGTGTACTTTAATGTAAATGATAGATGCACTACTTTGTCCGCCTGCCGCTAAAAAACCTTCTTTTCTATTTACTTATACGGACACTAAACTCTACTACTTTACTTTAAAATACATTTCGGGTTTTTTTTGGCAAAAAAATAAGGTATCATTTACCAAACTAGAAGTTCTTGTGAACCCCGGGGTAGAATTTTTGTATTACATTTTCAATTAGACAAACTAGGAAACGATGCCGCATTTCACGCTGGTATGGTAGGCTCTTAAGAAAGATGTTGAGGAAATATTGCATTTGTTGGATCAGTATTTATATTTTAAAAATATTTAATTGGTAAAGTCTGGTTTACGGCTGTTTGGATATTGCCCATTACTAATATGGGAGTTATATATATATATAAAGTATCCTAATTATATTGTTTTAAATTCTATTTATTTTGTTTTAAAGCCCATCCCCTACAATTTTAAATCCCTTACTGAAAACGACGGAAAACAAGATGATATTGAACAATATGCCTTTTAATTGATTAATTGCGGTCGGGATAGCCATATCCGTTGCAATGATGGTGTGCACATGTAACTGATTAGGCATTCAATGCTAAAAGTGGTTCAGTAATCGTGCTAGTGTAGTGAACACGTATTCATATCCTTTATTGGTGTGTAAAACTGTTATTGTACAGTGTACTACAAATTCGATGTTTCCCATTAGGATATCGGTGGTTATAAATAAGAGAGAGAAGGATGGGTAAATAAGTACAGCCGTATTCACTAAAGGGTTCTAAAGGACCCCTCACCAAGCTTATGAAAAATGACTTTTCAGCTAATTTTTTTGAATTAGTATTTCATAGATCTTGACGTCCTAATTAAAAGTGTCCATGGCCGTAATTCAATCCTATGAGTTGGCAACTTCTTACTTTAAGATTTTCTGCATTGTCACACTCGTTTCTTAAAAACTATCACGTTTTTTATTATTTTTTTTTTGTTGGAAAAGGAGACTTTGAGTTTTCTGTCACTTACATAGACAAAAAATATGTACAGGATGTTGAATGATTTGTAGACGGATTAAATAACTAATAATATTATAAAATTATGAAAATCCAAAAAAAATATATTACCAATTTTTTGAATTTCGAAAACAAACGACTAGATTTTATTCATATTTTAATATCGATTATGTGTGCACAAGTTAGGTTCATACAATTATAAAGGGTTGCCGATGCAAAATTTTCTGTCGAATGATATATTCGACAAGAATATTTCACGAGAAAACAATAAAAACACACAGTTTATTTAGCAAACTAGAAACTTTATTTATTTATTACTAATATTAAACGTACAATTGTTAGAAGTAATAGTTTGTCCATTTTTTTCTATCAAATCATGGTTTTGGGTATGATTGACTTGCATTTGAGAGTCGAAGTCGAATGCTTCATTTGTTGTTCTGAAATTTTCGATGAGCTTCAGATGATGACTAGGATCTAACTATAGACATGGTTTTAGGGAATTTGCGTTTGAGTGTCGTGTTAACTTAATCAACTCTTGTCCCCAACATCTTGTATAAATAGATCAATGAAAATGATTTATTGTTTTATGGTTTTTCGTATTAATTCCAATTCTTTTCGCTGAAGTTTTGGTCCACTTATACTGTATTTATTCCTAGTAAAGTATTTCTGAACCAACATCCCCTCTGCCAGTTTGGATGAACAGAGAGAAAGAGGCTATCTGTGAAATGTTTGGTCTTCTTTTTTCCAATAATTTTAAAAATAATCTTACAGGGTATAAGCCTTTGATTAATTTTTTACGAACCATTTGCTGTTTGTCAATACTTTTGACCCACCTTGAGCTGTCTTGGAAAATAAAATATGCATATTCAATTCGTCTGGTAAATTCTTCCATGGTATCAAACTCCTTTTGAAAATATTAAATTTTGCAATTTACGGTCTCTCCAAGTTAGTTCAAATGAGCAGAGATGGAGAAACTTTTTTTGGGCTTCATCGGGGTAGCTTTGCATTATTGTTAGTAAATCTTTGGTAGATAATGCTTTTGAACTTACTTTTCTCTTTTCCTGACAACTTTGTAGCTGCTTTCTCTTTGCGTCTCTTGCCATTCGCGGATTTTTAAAGAACAGAGAGTAAAAGAGTCAATTTTTTTTTCGTATTGTGTAAAATGCATTTCTTGAATTATTTTTGCTGTAGTGTTCCATATAGCCTTTACAGAAGATTCTTTATTGTCTTCGCCATTACCCTTCTTCATATTAATGGCGTAATCTTCGAGGATTTTCGCCAGTTCCATCACAGTAGTGCATTTTTCCAGTTAATAATTTCTTACCATTAAAAACTCTGAGAACTGTGCCCATATTGAGTTGTTGGACTTCCGTGTGTTAAGTGGAATATTTTCAGCTATCAACTTTTTAATTTCTTGGGTAGATTGGCATCTAATCCTTGCATTTTCGTTTAAATTGCTCGGTTTGTCTTTTTCAAACCAGGATGACATTTATCATCACAACAGTTTTTACCTGACATCTATCAACATTTTGCCGCTAAAAACCATCTTGTTGATTTTATCCAGGTAGATGTAATTAAGAGTTTTTCCACTAGAAAACAGGCCGTTGCTATGATATTTTTCCAGTATAAAATACTCTAGTTAAATAGCCGTTAATTTTTTTTTAAGTTAAAGGATCGCAAATTTTAAATGTACGTTCTTTAGTCGGATGCAGCTACAATATAATGATTCTTCTATATTAAAAATCCAGCTGTTTTAACCATTTCTTTGTTCTCGTTTTAATTACTCGTAGTAAACTAATTAAGTCTTTACATGCGAATAATTTAATTAAGCTTAATTTATTCCAGTGAATTTCTTTAAAACCCCGATTTATTTTAAACGCGGCCATGAATCGTGTTTGAGCGACTAGAAGGGGCCAAAAAGCTATTGCGAAACCGATTACACCGAGTTTAATGATTTGGGAACGATTCACATTTACATGATTGTCATCGGTTTCGGACCATGGAATTAATAAAGGGCGCTGGAGAAGTAGCGGTTCGGCTTACCGAAATCAAAGGGAGACGTTGCTCTATAATTGACTCGAGGTATATCAATGAAAGGGTGGGTATTTATGTCTTCGAATTTTCGACCGGGGACTTTGTAATAAAATTGTAACTCACCGTGTGAATTCACAGTATAATGTTCAGTGTTTTTATTTACTTTACGTATTAAAAATCTTAGGGCTTCCCTGAAATAGTAGTTTTTCTAATTTTGACATATAAAGTGACACTTTTTAAAACTGATTGACATTATAAAAGTCTTACTTTTTGTAACTAGTTGCATAAAGTAAAATTTTATGCAATTGGTGACGAAAAATGTATTTCAAAATTAGTGACAAAAAGAATTATTCTATTTATTAAACTGTTATAATACAAGTTAAAAACATAAATTATAAATTAATTAATTCTTATAAATATTGATAACACAATTATTGCAATTATTCAAATTAATTTCCGACGACATATTTTTTTCATTGCTCGAACTTGCTGTTATTTGGGAAGCGACGCACATTGCATTAGATGTTTCACCAAATATTTCTTGCGCTATAAGTTTTTTATTATTCATGGAATTTTCAACATATCCCTCCGCAACAGAGCTAGATTTCCAACCTCCGTGCCTCTTTAATTTTAAAAGATCAGCGCCACTGTCTGCTAGGAAAGTGGCAGAGCTTCTTCTGAAGCAGTGGCCAGTATATAGAACAGGATTTGAAAGACCAAGAAATTGTGCAATAACTTTTGGCAGACTGCTAAATGTGTTAATTCCCACAGGATTTCTGGTACATTTTCCATTCGCATATTTTACAAAAAATCTGTTGTGTTTAAGAATCTGGGGACGCAACTTAATATATTTTCTTAATATTTCAACAAGATTCGTATTTTCAATGTCTCCAGTGGTAATTGCACACTGCCGTATAACTTTTGTTTTTGAAGGTGGGATATCAACACGAAAATGGCTTCCTTCGTCTATAACATTTTCAACTGGAAGAAAAGTTAATTCTGCTTTTCTGCATGCTCCTGCCATTCCAATTATCATTGCAACCTTAGACATTAAGTATTCTTTGTCATCAGCTTCCAATAAAAATTTGGCAAAATCTTTTTTAATAAAAACTTTTGACTTTTTAGCACTGTTTAGCGGACGGGCTTGCCTTTTAATATATGCTACCAAATTTGTATATTTTTTAATATCAATATTCCTTTTCAGATTTAGTTCAGACCTTAACATTGAGTAAAGTGTCCATAATATGGAAACTTTTAGATCTTTCTTACCCTCGAAATATGCAAGTAAAACTTTCTCATTAACATGTTTAATTTTCTTCTCATCACACCACGTAACAAATTTTTCGTATGCCAAATCATAAACTGCCTTTGACTTTTTGGGAATTACTGATAATAGAGCATTACCTGCTGCTTTTTCAATATCGCTTGGTAGCTCTTCAGAACTTGAATGACTCATTTAAAAAAAATAAAACTAAAAATATATCAATCTCGCTAAAAACCTTCCGTCTAGACTTTTTTACAAAATGTCAAACTGATAACTAACATGAAGTAACAGCAACAATAGCTATTAATGCCATCAGTTATATGTCAAAATTAGAAAAACTAAATTTATGTTTTCCAAATTTTTATCAATTATATTAAATTTTATTTTTTTATTACTTTCTTCAAAATTAGAAAAAATCTTGTATGCAATACGTTACGAAATGAAATGTTGTGTAACTTGTGAGTTTTTGCGAAACTCACTTCGTTCGTTCCGCAAAAATCTCACGCGTTACACAAAATTAGGCGTTTCGTAACTGATGGCATAAATAGCTATTTTCTACTTCCAAACGGTAAGAGATTAATTTTCAAATTCGACGTTTTGTTCTTTAGATACCAACCTCAAATAATTTTTGTTAATTACGGACCTGGAATTTTAAATACAATTTTAGAGACTTCTAAGCTTTAAAAATTTAATATAATTTTAAGGTTTTTGAAATTTTATCTGAGCTACCAACCGCCCACACACACTTCACAATATTCACAGTGAATTGATTAGCCGTGGGTCATAACTTATACGTCATTAAAATCGAACGAATCAAATCGAAGAAATATAGTCAAAATAAAACAAAGTCTAACATTATAAATATTACAATAGATGTGCCTAATGTCCCGATGTACGGGTTCCTAAAAGTTGTTTAAAGTTTTGAATCAAAAATTTAAGTCTAGTACAAAACCAATGTCATCCATACATTTTGTGATAGATAGTTGAAAAGCACTTTGTACAATATTTTTATAAACAAAGTATACATGAATATTTAATGTTTTTAGTATACCTTCATTTAGAGGACTTTAGCCACCGCCGTAATTTTTTTCGCGACATACCATTTGTCGTGGCCTGTGTCGTCCGCTGGTAGCTTCAGTACACTAGGCTTCTTCGTGAACGTGAAATAAAGGCCTAGGTCATTCATTAACTTTTAGAACATTTATTTTTATTCTGACAACGACTTGACATCACTACAACTGGTACCTTTTTTGTTATTAACAGACACGGCAGGTACCAGCAAAATAAATATAAGCATAAGGTACAAACATACCGCCCCCTTTGAGAGGCTAGACCTTCAATAAAAAAAACTGACTATAACATTTAAAAAAAAGTCCTTGACTACTATGATTTTAATTGTCGATTGGTAATAAAGTCAATTTCGCCAAGGCTCGTTTAAGCTCTCCATTTTTAGTTAGTACGCTGGCCACCCGCACAATGCCATCGGAACCCGGATAAACTTTCAGTATTCTTCCCATCGTCCAGCACAGAGGAGGTACATTATCTTCTTTTAGCAATACCATAGAGCCCACTTTAACTTGGGAATCCTTGCTAAACTGCCATTTTGTGCATTGCTGTAGCATATGCAAGTACTCTTTGACCCATCGGTTCCAGAAATGTTGAAAAATTTGTTGCATATGATGATAACGTTTGATGTGGTTAATTTTGGAAGTCGTGAGGTCCCGTTGCGGTACAGCAGTGAGGGGACGTCCAATTAGAAAATGTCCAGGAGTCAGTACTTCCAGGTCATTAGGATCGGAAGACATGGGAATAATAGGACGGGAATTAAGAACTGCTTCCACTTGAATTAAAATTGAATAAAATTCTTCATATGTCAAAGGAGTTTGATGTAATACGCGTTTTAAATGATGTTTACAGGATTTAACCGCGGCTTCCCATAATCCGCCAAAATGGGGAGACCGAGCTGGAATAAAATGCCAGTTTATTTTATTCTCGCTTAAATAGTTTTGAAACCGCTCGTTGTTTGCAAATGTATCTATCGTTGTAAGTACGTTGGATGCGCCAATAAAATTTGTTGCATTATCTGACCACAAATCAGTACAGAGACCTCGCCTCGACACAAATCTTTTCAATACGTCTAAAAAACCATCGCTTGTTAAATCTGAGACGAGCTCTAGATGAACGGCTTTCGTTGACAAACACACAAAAAGGCTTATATATGCCTTAATAATTTTTTTATTTCTTGTTTTACCATCTTTTAATTCAAACGGACCTGCAAAATCAACTGCTGAAGAAATAAAAGGACTTGCAGGCGTGACCCGAGAGTTAGGAAGTTGTCCCATTTTTATTAACAAATCAGAAGGCTTAGCCCTAAAACATTTGATGCATTTACGTATACAGGTCTTTACAAAATTTCTACCATTTATTGGCCAAAAAGTTTGTCTAACATGAGATAAAGTGGTATGCAAACCTCCATGTAAGCAGCGTTTATGCTCGTTATTTATTATTAGTCGTGTAAGAGGATGTTTATCTGGTAAAAGAATCTGATGTTTTTGATCATAGGACATATTTGTATTTTCAAGTCTACCGCCCACGCGAAGTAAACCTTTCGTATCTAAAAAAGGAGACAACGATTTTAAATTACTTTTAGCTTTGACAGCTTTAATTTTAGTAAGACTGTCGAGATCGATAAAAAAACACTCTCTTTGTACAACTTTTAATAACGCGACCGTTCCGCGTTCGATTTCATCCTCAGTTAATAATCCGAGTTGTCGAGAATTTTTTGGAGCTTTAATGTTATTTATTAATCTTAGGCAATAAGCCGTTATACGTACCAACGTATTGTAATCTGAAAATCTCTCAAAAATATCAAAACGTTCCGTAGGTTGATTGCACAAAAAAGACACAGTTGGAGATTTAAATTCGGGAGCTTTATTTAAATTTCGAGAAAAACTCTCTATATTAGTATCTTTAGGCCAATTCTCTGGAATTTCCTGAAGAAATGGTGGGCCATGCCACCATAAGTCTGAATTAATAAGATCAACAAGATTCGCGCCACGCGAAATAATATCTGCTGGATTGTTTAAAGAAGAAATATAATTCCAATTTTTAACAATTGATAATTCGTGAATTTCAGCTACCCTGTTTGAAACAAAGGTTTTCCACATTCGTGGTTCACCCGCAATCCATGACAGTACTATTGTAGAATCTGTCCACAAAAAAACTTTATCTATCTTAAGATCTAACATATTTAAACATTTATTAAGTAAACGTGACAATAATAAAGCACCGCAGAGCTCCAAACGTGGTAAGGTAATTGATTTCAAAGGAGCCACTCGAGATTTTGCACACAATAAATGAGATTCAAGATGACCTTGATGATCTACAGATTGCAGATATATTGAACAAGCGTAGGCCCTTTCACTTGCATCAGAGAAACCGTGTAATATGACTTGTTGCGCATTATTTATAAGAGCATGCCTTGGTATCTGAAGCAAATGAATTTGAGATATTTGGCCTTGAAAATCAATCCATTGATTATAAATTTCTATCGGAACCGAGTCATCCCAAGTAGCTTGTATCTGCCACAGAGTTTGAATTAATAATTTGTATCGGATTAAGATGGGCCCTAAAAGACCAAGTGGATCGAATACCTTTGCTACAAATGACAAAATTGTTCTTTTTGTGACTTCCTTCGGATTTATACATATTTCTTGGTATTTATATTGAAAGACGTCTAAGGAAGGCATCCAAGAAACACCTAAAGTTTTAGTTGAAGACTCATCAATTATAATGTATTGAGAATCAGTAGTCTTACTTATATTTTCCAATAAATCTTTCTTATTTGATTGAAATTTCCTTATTTCAAATCCATACGCTGCTAAAAGATTAGAAAGATTTTCACGAATCCTATTTAAAGTAAAACTGTCTGATGAACCAGTCAAAACATCGTCCATATACATATCATTATTAATAATATCACACTCAACGGGGAATTTTTCCTTATTTTCGATAGTAATTTGTTTTAGGCAACGTGTCGCCAAGAATGATGCCGGTTTCGTACCGTATGTCAATGTTTGTAAAGCAAAATGTTGAACTTTATTGGTTGGATTTTCTCGCCAAACTATTCTTTGAAGGTTCTGATGTTCAGGATATACTAAAATTTGACGATACATTTTTGTCAAATCACCAATAAGTACAACTTCATGCCTCCTAAATCGTATTAAAATAGAAAATAAATCTTTCTGTATTACAGGACCATTCATAAGAACATCATTAAGGGACAAATTTGTCGATGATTTGGAGGACGCGTCAAAAACTACTCTAACTTTCGTCGTTACGCTGTCCGGCTTAATCACACTATGATGGGGTAGGTAATAAATTGGTGTCTGTGAAACTTCATGTTTAGAAATTTCAATCATATGTTTTAGATCTTTATATTCGTTAAGAAAGTCCTTATATTGATCACTTAATTCTATATTTTTAAAAAGCTTTTGCTCCATCGCATATAAGCGAGTTAAAGCGCGTTTTTCCGAATCACCTAAATTCAAAAAATTGTCTTTTAAAGGTAATTTAACAACAAATCTACCTTCGTTGTTCCGTGTAAAATTTTGCACAAAGTGCTGTTCGCATTCATATTCTTCTTTAGTCCAAGTATTTTTTATTTTTTGAGGTACTTCCTCTAGATGCCAAAATTTTTCGAGCTGCTCAGCTAATTTTAGATTATCATTAGAATTTATAAAAAAACATTTTGATTGTTGTGTAGTTATCGGAATGCTACCTGCTATAATCCATCCTAATAAACTGTTTTGCAAAACGGGTAAATTTTTACCAAGTCGTATTTGGCCATGTGATAAAAGTTCAAAGAAAAGCGAACAACCTATTAAAAGATCGACTGATGATGCGACATAAAAATTAGGGTCAGCTAATTGTACATCGGGTAAATTTAAGTTAGAAATATCAAAAGAGTTTTGAGGAGAAACATCTGTAATTTTGTCAATTACGAGACATTCAATATTAGTTTTGAAACCTTGATCAAGAGATGATAGATTTAAACTAGTTCGATGACAAATATTTGTTCTGATTTGATTGATGCCAGATACCGGTAAGTTAATTTTTTTTGTGGGTAGATTAAGTTTTTGAACACATTCGCGGGTTATAAAGTTCGATTGCGATCCGGAATCTAGTAATACTCGGCATGAAATAGGTTGATTTTGGAAATCATACACGAGTACTATTGCAGTTGACAACAATACGAAATTTTCGGTCTCCCGTCTGACATAATGTGACGTAACTATCTGAGATTCAGCTTGTATTTCGGTTTCTAAGCTATTATGGGCAGACAACGTGTTATTTGGTTGATAGTGATCAACATGTTTATTCGTAGCACATTGAAATGAGCGGTTTAGCCGCTGTGGAATAGTATCGTCATGATTATCTATTGTTACCGATTGATGCAGTAGAGTACTATGCCTTTCTTTGCAAATTTTGCAACCCATCGATTTACATTCAAAATTTTTATGATTTTTTCTTAAACAATTTGTACATAACCGCATTCGAATCGTTTCTTCGTAACGTTTTTTGACGGGAATACCTTTAAATTTAGAACAATAATAAATAAAATGGTTTTCGCTACAGAACGGACATTTTAAGGTAGATTCTTGATTGGTTGCGTAACATGTTTGACTAATAAAACGACGAGTACTACCCGATTTTGAATCTAATGCCTCTAACATTTGGCAGCGTTGGTTTAGAAATTTTGTAAAGTCATCAAAACTAGGACGAACTATTTCCTTGCTATAGTTCTCCCACTCTCGTTTTGAATAAAAATCAAGTTTTGAAATAATCATAAAAATAAGAAGCGTGTTCCAGCTATTTACTGGCTCGCCTAGACTTTCAAGTGCTCTACAGTTTCGTAAGAAAGCGTCATAAAACTTTCTTAAATTTAGATGAGACTCCTTAGGTACAGTGGGTAGTTCAAATATTTCCTTTACATGAGCATTAATTATAGCCTTTTTGTTATCGTACCGATCCTGCAACAATTTAAATGCTTTCACAAAATTAACATCCGTAATTTGAAGTGACGCTATAACTTGTGTTGCCTCCCCCTTAAGAGATGCTTGCAGGTAATAAAATTTTTCGATATCGTGTAAATTGTTGTTATTATGAACTAAGGCTTTAAAGGTATCATGAAAACTTTGCCATTCGCTATATGTACCTGTAAACTCTGGTATTTTTAAAGGTTGTAACTTAGCATTGGGACTATATGATGTACTTGAAACGCCTGTCGGAGAGGGTGCAGTAGACAGGTTTTGGGCAGTTACGTATTGTATAAAATCCCTAGCACGGGACATAGCCTCATAATATTTTGTTTCGAACTCATCTCTTTCTTTAACCGATACCTCCTCATCTAGAGCATCGTCGACAAGCAAGGCTTCTTCGATGTCGCCTTGTACTTGTTTAAACTCTAATAAAATATCGCGAACTGTATCAAAACGTATTTTCAACTGAGTTAATAAGCCAGAGGATGAGTGAAATTTATCTAAAAATGTATTAAATCGTGTTAATTCGCCTTTAATTTGCGCGCGACGAACTTTAAGCTTCTTTATTGTATCGTTTGACATTTTACAAATTTCAATTCGAGAAAATATATTTTATAACGTGAAATCAATTAAATAACGAGAAAAATGCTTATATTATTATGTATATCGTGATCAAACCTTTATAATACCGTGAATAACTACTTATATCGCTAGCACTATAGCTTATTCCGTGAAAGAATTTATACTGTATATCGTGAAATACTCTTTATATCGTGAAAAAGTAAACTTATATCGTGAAAAAACGTCGTTTATAACGTAAACAACGCAATTGTCGTGGTAAATAACATAATTATCCGTGATACGGGAAACAATACGAGAATAAAATAACTCTATTTTGCACTTTATTTGATATCGTGACGAGAACGTGATAATCGGGTTTAAATAAGCTAAATTAGAAAAAAAAATTTAAAATATCTATTTACGTCAAAGTTACGTCATCAAAAAAATTTTTTTTTCTTTTTAAATCAGACAAAAAACTCTTTTATTTTGCAACATTTGTAATGTAAATCTTTGCAATTTACCTAAATTTCAATTATAATACGAATAAACATCATTTAAAATAAATTTACGATTTTAAATTCAAATATTTAAAGTGTAAGCAGTCAAAGGACAGGAACGTGAGGATATTTTGGGGAAAGGAAAGGAACGTGAGGATATTTTGGTAAAAGGGAAGATCTGACCTGACGTGACGTTATGTTCTTGTAGCTAATGATAAACCTGGTAAACAACTTCTTCGATTTTTCTGATTCAATGCGACGGTAGAAGGACCAATGTCGTGGCCTGTGTCGTCCGCTGGTAGCTTCAGTACACTAGGCTTCTTCGTGAACGTGAAATAAAGGCCTAGGTCATTCATTAACTTTTAGAACATTTATTTTTATTCTGACAACGACTTGACATCACTACAACTGGTACCTTTTTTGTTATTAACAGACACGGCAGGTACCAGCAAAATAAATATAAGCATAAGGTACAAACACCATTAATAGTTAGAACTTTTTACAATAAATAAATACGTAACATTAACTACTTCCGGAAACACAAGAGAACGATAATAGAAGCTCCGAAAAGAACTATTTTTACGAATAAATAAATTTTCAAGACACAAAAACCCTCTTAAAAATAACATGGTATGGATTACTAAAATTTGGTTCTGACACCTATTTATTTTCGTGAAATCGGACTTAACCCAAAAATTAGTCTGTACAACCAAAAAAAATTGTCGTTATTGAACTGTTGAACTAATTAATAACATTAACCAACCCAACTTACAAATTTTGGTTGTCACAACGAAATTTTATATACCGATAACTAAATATTATATGGTACTTCCATTTTTTATCCATACCTATTAGTTGTCACAACTAATGTGTAAATATGGAAAATTGAATTTTTTTTTCAAGAAAATATTGTTTTTGTTAATGATGCAATCTACAAATATTGCCAAAGCAATCATTTATTTGGACCAAACTTGAAATTTTCATAAGAGTAACAATTACGTATGTAGTCACAACATTGTGTTTATTATCTTTTTTTCTGTACTTTCTAATTGTAAGAAAGAAGTTGAATCATCAAAGTTTGAATGAACTGCTTATAACGGATGGCAAAATTATCTCGTTGATTTTATAGAAATAACTTTAAAAAAAGTCTGTTTCATTTCAAAAAAAAATGTCATGTAATTTATACTTAGTAACGAAAAATACTTCTTCCTAGAGTCCCCATTTAAATAAAAAAATGCCTTGGTATTACTACTCTATTAGGTATGCGCAAACTAATTGGAATAAATTATCAGGAAAATTATGGCTTCTTAAAAAAAAATTATTTCCAATGTTTTGGTTCTCTCATGCTTTTTATAATGCATACTTATGCAATACAAAACACAAACAATAATTTTTTAACTTTTTTATTAATCTTTTGTTCAATTGCTTATAGAACTGAATTGTTCTGATTTAAAACTTCGATTATTGAAAAACAAAAAATGTCCCCTGTACTTTCTATTTAAAATATACAGCTATATGAAATTTGTTATACTTGGTCAGATTAAAAAGTCATCAATAGGACGTTATTTTATAGAAATGGAACATAGAACAAAAACAAAACAAAAAAAATATTTTTAAGTTATTTCTCATCGGGTCACCTTGCCATGCTTTATAAAAATAGCATTTAAACTTTCTAATGTACAACTGCCATGATTAAAAATAAAATGTTTACTTAGGTACTTATGATTTAACTTCCTTCTGCCAATAAGAACGTACACAAGAAATACAATAAACACAAATAAATTACACCGAATATTGTCACATCCACTGTCCACAAGGCCATGAAAATGGACAATTATTGCCTTCAAAGCACGAATAAATGGACACGGAACCGCAAAAGCGCCCTAACATAACATAACCTCCTGACAGTCCTGGCTAGAATGATATGTCACCCACCGTCAAGGGCGTCAAGTCTCTGTTGTAAAGTGAGTACAGCGATGCCGTTAGTTAGACATATGAAGAATAATATTACTTGAAAAGAAAAGTTAGTTCTGGTAACTAAGAATGCATCTTAATCAAAATTAACAAAATGATAAGGACTACAAATTCATAATGTGTTATTACAACGAGCTTAATTGATAAATACAAGTTTGTAGGAAACTTGATGTAACATTTAAATAGGATATATACAGAGTAAAATTCAGCTGAACAAAATATTTTATTTCTGCCAACTAATATGAAAACAAGATATTTTCTTTGTTCTGCTGGCATCATTTTTTGATAAATATAACCAAGAAAAATATCTTTTTTGTTTTCCTAACTAAAAATAGTTATTTTTGGTAACGTAAACGCGAGAACAAATAAAAATTAGTACCAAATACCAAGTCATTTTTAAGAGTGAATGTATACAAAATTACAAAGAAAATAATGATGACGTCGGAAGTCAATGGACAAACCAAAAAAAAAAAAAAAATTAAATAGTCAAATTAATCTGCAACTCTTCCTTAACATGTTTTCTCTGTCTAGCATGTTTTATTGGAAACGACGTATTGCACCATAGAACAGTGCCCGGAGGACGTTGTATTATATTTTTATTCAACCTTATTATTATAATAAATAAACATGGAAAGTTGTTATTTACGTTGACGCTTAATCGTTTAACGATGACACACGAGTAAAGAACCACTGAATACCGTATGTATACGAGGGTGGTTCAAATATAACCAGGAATTTTTGAATAAACGCGCGAAAAATGTAGTGTCGTAAAAGTGGCTGCACTGGATGTTAGACTGAAGCGTAGAGAACAGCCGAGACCGCGTAACTTCGCTTTTTAGTGAAGTTATAGCCATGAGGGAGAAGCATGTACCAGTGTCTGTTGCGCAACGCATCATTATTCATTTTTTGGTCAAAGATAATGTTAAATCCGCGGAAATTTATCGAAAATTATTCGGGGATGAGTGTCTCTCCAAGACTCAAGTGTATGAATGGTGTTCCGCTTTCCGAAAAGGCCGAGAAGTGGTGGCAAACTTGCCACATGCGCGACGCCCCAGAACAAGTTTTACCGATGAGAAAGTCAGCGCTGTAGAAAAATTCATTTTGGAAGACCGACGCAGTACTGTACGCGATATGGCTGAAAAATTGGACATCAGCGTAGGTTGGTTGGTTAGTTGGTTTAAGGCGGGGGTTGGGCGTTCGGCCCAAGCTTCTTGCACTGCAGCCTAGTGGCTTATTGTGCTCCCCTATCTTGCTAGAAAAGATTTGTTCCTTTTATAAGGTCCAGCAAATTCCTACCAAGTTTGTCATGTGGGAGGTTATCCCCATATTGAATGTCTCCGAAGATTCTGAGTCTTCCTCGGGTCAGTGCTTCGCAGTTATATATGATATGTGAGGCGGTTTCGTCCTCCTCGCCGCAAAGCCTGCATTCAATGGGACCATTGAAAATTCCTACTGTTTTGATATGCCAAGGGCGGGTTCAGGGCCCCTGAGTTTTTGAGATGATCCGGCTCTTGCCAGTTCATCGGCCTTCTCGTTGCCTGCTATCCCTGAGTGGCCAGGAACCCATAGAAGTTCTACCTTGTTGTTCCTTGCGGCCAGGTTTTTCAGGTCGTTTAGGCACTCCAGTGTGATTCTCGATTTGAGTCGACGGGAGTTCAGGGGCTTGAGGGCAGCTTGGCTGTCGGACAGAATGTGTATCTCTTGGTCGTGGTAGCCCTTTTCGATATTTTTCTGTACACATGCTTGTATAGCACGTATTTCTGCTTGGTATACTGTGGCGTAGTTTCCCAGGGGAATGCTGATTTCCATTCTGGGTCTTTCCCCAAATATACCTGCGCCTACTCCGTCGGCCGTTTTTGATCCATCAGTGTACCAAACCAGGCCCCTATCTAATGACGGTGGTGTCCCTTTTGACCACATGTCAGAGTCGCACCTGATGTTAAAGGGTCTGGTGAAGTTGTAGACCTCTTTCATGTGATCTGTTTGCATCTCCAAGAGCTCGTCGTTGATTAGATCCGCGGCTCTTGTGTGCCCTATTCTTAAGGGTTGTTGTTTCGATTCCCCATTTATTTTCATCCTGGAGGCGCTACAGCTGGCCTCCTTTCTGATGTGAATGTCTAGGGGTAGCAGTCCTAGTATTACTTCCATCGCTGCGGTGGGGGTGCTTTTCATTGCACCACTGATGCACAGGCAAGCCAGTCTCTGCAGGCTGTTTAGCTTGGTGACTGTCGTAGTTTGCTGTGTTTTCGTCCACCATATTACAGATCCATATGTCGCTATGGGTCTGATGACTGTGACATATAACCACAACACCATTTGCGGTCTGAGTCCCCAGGTTTTACCAAACAAGCTTCTGCATCTCATAAGGCACATTTTCGCTTTGTTTAGGTTTTTGATTATTTGTTGGTTCCAGGTCAGTTTGACATCCAGGATTAGCCCTAAGTATTTCACCTCACTGACTGTTTTAATCTGCTCACCGAAGATGTTTAGGTTGTCGTAGTTCCCTGTTTGTCTTCTTTTGGTGAAAGGCAGGATTGCGGTTTTTGCTGCGTTGACTTTGAGCTTTACTTTCTCACACCAGCGCTGCACTATTCTCAGTGCTCTTTGCATGAGCTCTGTAAGTATAGTGGCGTGCGTTCCTATGACGAGTATTACTACATCATCTGCATAGCCTTGGGCTTAGAATCCCTCTGCATTGAGACATGTCAGTAACTCATCTACCACTAAATTCCATAGAAGGGACGACAGTATGCCTCCTTGAGGACATCCTTGCATTACTTTTTCTGTTACAGAATCACCATGTAAGCAGGTATTGACTTGCCGATATTGTAGCATGTTGTGTATCCACCTACGAGTGGTGTCGTCGATTCCATGCCTTTCTGCAGCCGACATCATCGATAGGCAAGAGGCGTTGTCAAAAGCCCCCTGTATATCGATGAAAGCTCCTAGGGCGATTTCCTTGCGATACAGCGATGTTTCGACCCTTGTTATCAGGTTGTGCAAAGCAGTCTCGCAAGATTTCCCTGGTTGGTATGCGTGTTGGTGTACATGTAGGGGTTTCTTCGTGAGTGCCCCATCTCGAATGTACCTGTCTATTAGTTTTTCCAAAAATTTATCGAAAATTATTCGAGAAGTTCGGGGATGAGTGTATGTCCAAGACTCAAGTGTATGAATGGTGTTCCGCTTTCCAAAAAGGCCGAGAAGTGGTGGCAAACTTGCCATATGCGCGGCGCCCCAGAACAAGTTTTATCGATGAGAAAGTCAGCGCTGTAGAAAAATTCATTTTGGAAGACCGACGCAGTACTGTACGCGATATGGCTGAAAAATTGGGCATCAGCGTAGGTAGTATTGAACAAATAATTCATGAACGGCTCGGTTACCGCTAAATTTCAGCCAGATGGGTGCCAAGACTTCTGAATTTTGCGATATTGCTGCAAGACAACGCCAGACCGCATACAACTCGGCTTACGATGGAAACATTGAACGAATTGGGTTGGGAAACACTGGAACACCCTTCTTATAGTCCTGATTTGTCTCCATGCGACTATTATTTATTTGGATCATTGAAAGAGGCACTTGGCGAACTGCGATTCGAAAGCAATGCGGAGGTAGAATTCTTTGTGCGCGAATGGTTACTTGACAAGCCGAGAGATTTTTACGAAAAAGGCATCCGAAAGCTTCCGGAGAGGTGGCAAAAGTGTGTAGAGTGTGACGGAGACTATCTAGAAAAACTGTAAAAAATTTCGGCTCTGTAACTTTATAATACAAATTTTTATAGCAAAATTCCGGTTTATATTTGAACCACCCTCGTACTTATGCTTTATACATCGCCAATATCGTCATATTTATTTATGTATGTACATTCCATTATAAATTTTTTGAGTTTGCTGAAATTATTTTTGTAATTTACTATTATTTAAATTTTAACATGTTATTCGGTAAAAATGTTTAGAGTACAAATATTTTCCGCTAAAACAAAACAAACCCTTTGTTTGGGTAAGCTTAAAAAATAAATTGCCCCACTGATTTTAAACCGAAACTTGTCGGACAAATGTTGCGTTTGTTTGTGTACGAGAGAATCTAGTTAATTTAATAGAAACATGAAATAAAATGAAAAAGGTATGAACTCACGCTGTGTGGTCTCGTTCATGGTTAACAGTATCTGTTAAGTATACATAATGTTTTAATATTTTTTCGACCTCTCTAGACAATTTAATTTTAAATGGAATGAGTGGAATATGGTCAAAATAATATGGATTTTTAGTCTGTGTAAATAATTAACTTGAGCAGGGCTACATTATCGTTGAAACGAATTCTTTTTGGAAATTTCCATTGTGCGGGAAATAAATATAACTACTTGTTATGTTTCACAATTTTCATCAGTTTCCTGACACGTGTTTCGCCCCTTTTATGTCATTATTATAGGAGTACAAAAAAATACTGGTCGAAGTAAAGTTCAAGTAGAGTATGACCCTCGGTAACCTAACCAGGGCGAATAGGCGAGGAAACAAAAAAAATTAGATATAAAATTTAAAGTCAAAGCTGGCCTAATATATTTTTGTCTACAATAACAGTCTTCAAAAAGGAATGACAGTACTGATGGTATAAAGGCAAATTTCAAAGAATGATGGTCGGACTGATGTAAATTATCATAAGAAAGAACACTTATGCTAGAATGACGAAGGAATAGTATCATTCAGGACTGTCAGTCCGACTGATAGTGTAGGGTCTGCTTGTAGTTTAAATTAAAATAACATATATTTCTGTGGAATTTTTTTAAAATCCGAATTCAAAAGTGGACCAGCTGACAAAATCACAACCTTTTCGGCATTCGTTGTTCGGTGGTTTCAGAACCGTGTGTCAAACAATATGGGGTTATGCTATTGGTAACGTTTTGGTTTTAACCGTTACCATATCGATAACTAGATACCAGTGATTTTGTGACATTAAATAAGTTACAACTATTTATTGAGGAAAGGAGAATTTATATTGCGTGTAAATACTTCCTTTATTAATATTATAGCAGAGCGCGTTCGGCTTTCGCCATCATCAGTGCTATCTGAAAGTGAGAATTGAAAATTTTTAACCGTAGGTTAAATTATAGAAATTGATTTGTGGAATTTAAAGAATTTAAAACATTCTTGTTGATTTAAAAATATCTAAAATTTGGTTTTCAATACTCATAATAAAAAACCCTACCGAAGTTTGACCTGCCGTTTCTGCCAATGGGCGGTACTTTTTCAGAGCGTAGCTCCTGTAACCAAACTCTATTCTTAACACCTGTTTAGAAGTTTAGAAGTTTCTAAAATAATTTTGAATTTTCCCAATAATTATTCAGCAGGACTAGATGAAATTCCGGTATACGTTTTAAAGCATGTAGCACAATTAATCAGCAAACCATTAGCAAACATCATAAATGAGTCTTTTACTACAGGGATTTTCCCTTCGAATTTAAAAAGGCCAAACTTGTACCCATATACCAGAAAGGCGACAGACAGGATGTCAACAATTATAGACCAGTAGCTCTATTGTCTTCAGTGTCGAAGGTCTTTGAACGAGCGATTTATGATTTTATATCACAAAATAATATTCTGGCTGATAATCAGTTTGGATTCAGGCCAAAAAGGTCAACTGAATGCCAAAAAGATTTTCAGAGCACAAAAGCGAATAGTGCGTTGCATCTTTCACTTGCATCCCAGAACATCGTGTAGACCTTACTTTTCAAAATTGGGTATACTTACTGTTCCTTCATTGTACTATCTATCACTTGTGTCATTTGTGAAAAAGCAACCTAGTTTATTTAGGACAAACCTTGATTTTTACACCGGCGATATGGTGACCAGGGGCAGGATGGACCTCAGAATACCCGCTCATGGCTCCACCTACTACGAGAGGAGCCCGCACTATAGAGCAATAAAAGCTTACAGAATGCTGCCAACCAAATTGCAGCAAATAGAAAATATTAAAAAATTCAAAAAAGATTTCTCTCACTTTTTGCAGGAACAATGTCTGTACGACTTTAATTTTAATTTTACACTGTAACGTTCTTCAATTCCATTTTAATCCGTTTGAATATGTTGTTTTTCTGTACCTCAATGTTTTTAACTAGAATTTAATAAGAATTATCAAAGTACTATTGGTACTTATTTGATACATTGTAAATATCATAAGTTTGTTTTACTATAAAAATATCTACTTTGTATGATATCTGCTTACGGTGACGATGCTTTGTTATTTATCTAATAATTTTGTTGGCATTAAAGATATTAATATTATTATTATTCGGCAATAAAATTACACACTGATATCCTCATTTAGGTAGAATGGCATTTCGTCCACTTAGTATTTAAAAAAAAAAATTAATTGTAAAAGAGACAATACGAAACAAAACATAAAACATCCTTCATTAAAAAAAAACATGTTAACAGGAAAAAAAACTTTTTCTTAAAAAGAAAGTGACCCGGTTAACTTTATTCTTAATTTACTAATCGGCCAACTTTGATGAGTGAGTTGTGAGTAAATAATGTCTGCCAATATCATTTATGTCACACTCAAAGTCGCCTTGCGTTTGATAATTATTTAAAATTTTTGTGCAACCCAACATTATTAATTTGTCAAAACTAGTGTGAACTATGAAAAGAACTAAGGAACAAGTAAAAAAAAGAAGGGCAGAACGGCGGCGGCAATTTGAACTAAAAAAAAGAAATAAAAGTCATAAAGAAATTTTAAACAATAACCAGAAATGAGACAGAAAAAGGTGTGAACGATGAAAGAAACGAGAGACATATAAAAAATATTATGAACGATAAAGAAGGACTTTAAATTACTAAAAGTCATTGTATTTTATAAAATATAAAAATAACTTTCTCACATTCTTCATATCTGTAGAGTCCAAATTTAGAAAAAGATTGTTCAAGTTCATTAAATAATGCGTGGTTTTTAACAAGAAAATTCAGTCCATAAAAAAACCGTTAAGATACTTTAATTGCAAGCTGTCGCGAAAGTAGAATCGACGATAATTAAATTTTCAGTGAATCTAATAATAGACCGCCACTGCAAACTGATCCAGCTGTTGTCCACTTCGGAAAAAGCATCCTTAATTTATCTCCAGTTCAGTTCACCGAAAAGATCTATGACGACAAATTGGCTCCACCTTCCCGCGTTGGGCTCCCCTTTGTAACCGAATAGACTAAGAAGAAATCAGAGACGGGCACAAGAACGTTTATACTCATGTTTTTAATCAAATAGTTTTTATTTGCTTTAATTTTTGATTAACCAACTTATCTTATAGCTTATGAGTTGCGATATGAATACCATTTTTGTCAGTAGCTGGCATTGAATTTCTTCAGATTGGCAAATACGATTAACTTTAATTAGGACAAATTAAAAGACGACAACTAACGGCTAAGGCAGTCCTCACACGGTGAAACTTAACAGAAACTGTTGGAGCGTGAAGACCAGTGGCGGCTCCTCGAAGGAGGCAAGGGAGACTGAGCCTCCTCAGTAATTCTTGCCCTCCTACACATTCTTAAGTTTTAATTTACAGCAAGCAAATGTTTAATATGTTTTCATTGGGATTCTTAACTTATTTCTTTATTTGCTATTTTTCCACTTTTTAATATGTTGTTATATGTTTTAAAGCCACAAAACCGTGGCTTTAAAACATATTATTATCAAAAATATAATAATATATGGCTAACTGGATCCGAGGTAAGAAATACATTGTTTTGCTGGTATGAATGACAGAAAAGTTTTGGACTTGCATTGTCTTTATTTGTTTTGAAACACGTTTCAACTGGTAAGTATCTCCGCAAATACGTATTCAGGGTGATTTCTAAGTTGATACTTCCTTTTTAGCTGTGTATAGAAGGCAATAAAATAAACAAAATTTTCAAATACCTTTTTTCAAAAAACCAGGCGAGATACAAAATAAAAAATCTAAGTGCGGGCCTGGTCATCCAAACGCAGCCTGCTATACTTTATGTTGTTTTTGTCGTATTAGTTATGCAATTTACGAGTCGGTGGTCAGTTATTTATTTGGCAATCCGCTGTGGTGTGTTTTTCTGAAGTACTTTAACTTTATTAAATTATTTAAAACGAAACGGGAAAGACATGCCGAATCGTCCGTAGTATATATAATAACCCTTATTTATCGTTTATGTATGTATTTGAAGTGTACTTATGTATGTTGTGACTTGCATTAAAGAACAATAACTTCAACAGTTCAAGAAATATTAAAGTTTAGAACAAGCGGTGCGTTAACATTTGAAAACCCTTTGATTAATTTTTATAATTTTAATAACCTAGTGATGAAACAAGAGGATTGAAGGATAAAGGTAAAATAATTATATAAAAAAAATAATAATAATAAACTAAAGCTGTTTGATGTAGTAAAAAAAAAGTCAGTTAAAATGCAATTTTAGTATTTGATGTTTTTGCTGTGTTTATTAGTAGGTAAATAATTATTCCTTGGCAAAACTATGCACTAGATTACATTTTGTTTGTTAGGTTACTGCTATCAAAATGTTCCCCATCTGTTAAAAAAACTCACGAACCGCGCTTACTTTCGGTTAAAACCAGAAGTGCTACAAAATATGACTTTTGCCATAAATTCGATGCTATGCCCCATTTGAAACTCTAAATTCAAATTTATCTAATTTTTATTGCTTCAGAGCGTACAGGCCTGTTCTAGTAATGTTCAAGGAGTCAATAACATGGTATTAATTTTGATAGCACCGCCCTGTAGCGCCCGTGATGAAACTCCTGCCGATTAAGAACCGCACTGTCCATGATTTTGTCGTACAACTGACAGTTAATTAATTGAAGCTAAAGCTCCGTGCCAGGAGTCCAGGGGTGCTTTTTAGTGAAAAACAAGTCGGGGAAACGGGAAAACCCGCGATAGCTTAAGAAATTTTCTGAATTCTCGATTATTGGAATCTAACAGCGATTATAAGCCAGTGTGCCCACTTCGCTTTCTCCCCTACCGGTTTCAGTTTGATGTTCTAATAAGGGCAAATTAAGCGAGTTTTTTTCCTTTTTGTCCGTGACAGTTTTAAACGTCTGACAATATTTTATACAGCTGAGAGTTAAATTTTAATTTAAAAAGACGACCTGTTTTTTAAAATTAAATTCCTTTGTTTTAAGTTTTTTAAATTTCAAGAGAGAAATAGGTATTAGCTGCACACGTTGACGGTGAAAAACATCTAAAGCTTCAACGTTCTACTTAAAAATTTATTCAAGATAAGATGTTTCTGTCTGGAAATTGATAAAAATAGTGTCTATAGTAATAATTTTGATACTAACTCGCGAGATCGTGGCCCAATCACGTGACATGAATGACATGCTGGGTAATTTTAGTGTGTTATGTTGGTATTATTTGACGTAAATACCAGGATTGGACTTACATTTTTAATATGTAAAGTTTATTTTTAAACGAATAATATTCTTTAAGCCATTAATAGTAACTCTTATCATACCAAACAAGATTATAATAAGATGAGGAAGTAAATCGCCAAATGTTAGCGAAAGTGGTGCAAAATTGAAGACAACGTACTGTTGGGATTAGTGAATGTAAAAAAATCGTAATATTGGAAATTTCATTTAAGAAAAATTGAAGAACCCTAAGATTTCTGTTAGAAAAACTGCATGGCAAATTAATTAATAGAAATATGGCTTAGATATGCTTAGTCTTAGTGTATGGAGGAATCTTAATTGTAACTGGAAAAAGAGAAGAAAACGTGTTAGGTATTAGAATATGACAAACCTTTTTGGTAATTATCTGTTATAGCTACATACAAAATTGGTTCTCATTTGTTTTTGGACTGTCACATGTAAAAGTATTTTATTGTATTCGGCTTTGCATTTGGTTATATTTTTGATTTAAAATAGCTTGAAGTTAGGGGAATATAAAATATTGCCCCCTTTATTCGTTTAAAATCGAATTCCAAAAAATTAAATTCGAAGTAAAAACTAGGCGTTTCCGACAAGAACGGCATTTAGATTCGTAATATACGTGCTAAAATACATCGTTCATGAAAAAATCATCAATTTTGACGTGGTGTAGGTATAACAGATCATTATTAACATTTTGATTACGTAAAATGAAACGAATTTATACTTTGTTATTTCTTATTAAATTATAAAAAATACTCATTGTGGCTGTTTTGTAGTATGAATTTAATTCCAAAATTTATTTCGATCAACCGATTAAGTTTAGTGGGTATGAACGTATCTTGTAAATCAATAATTCTCTTAGATTTTTTTAGTAAAAATCGAATTAAAAAAATAAATAATTACTAAAAAATAAGTTATACAGTAGTAGTGGACAAATTTTGTTTTTAGAACTTTAACTTTATTAACCTATTTTAAGACAAAATATAGAGATAGGTCACATTTGGGAAATAATATGGTGGTTTTTTTTATTTTTACGCTTTGGATTTGAATTATTTCTAATGGATTAATTTTCAGACTTTGTTATTGTTGGTGTTATAATTTAAAAAAATAGAGACCATTGGCAACATTCTCAAGCTGCCTTTTTCATATAAATAGATAATTTAATTTTTTTTGTTCCTTGATAAACTACAACCAAATCAAAATTTAGATAAAAAGCCCATTGCGGGAAACTAGCAAAAAATATCTACCCCAGCCATGATAGAAACTATACAGAAATAAGGTAACCTTTGAATTAAGATAATTAAACGTTAATTCAAACAAACTGCCTCATTGAATATGATCAATGAAATAATCATTTCAACACAACTCCAAATCTTTAAATTTATATATTTCAAACTTGTTGAAATAAAAGTTACCGTTATCAAAAAAATAACTTACTGCACATTTAAAACAAAATTCCCAAATGAATTGTTATTATATTATTATAAAATATTCGGTATTTTGAAATTAAAATAAAAGCTTTTGTTGTTTAAAACAATTATTTTTTCGGATTAATAGATATTTTTAAAATAACGACAATGAATAATATAGGAAGAATTACAGCTTTTTCAAACCAATTGAAATAGTAGTTTGTACAACAAGAGTGGATATGATGTCCATATCGTACGAGGAAGTAAATTGAGCACGACGCCGTAGGCGGAGTGCTCAAACTTCCGAGGGCAATATGGACAATCCACTCGAGTTGAACAGTATATTTTTTCTACGATCAAACTTACAAACCTTATGCTAGAAAATGTAAAAAAAAGTTTTCAGATTGCCGGGCTCGAACTCACGACCATTGGTTCCATAGTTAAACGCTCTACCTCTCGACTATCGAAACGTTAAACTAATTATGGGAAAACCAACTGATAAATGATGCTACATGAAATTAACTTTCTATACACATTCAGCAGGTTGCATTATTGATAAATCTATTATAAATGCTTCTAGATTTTATTATATTGAACAAATTGTGCCATATGCATTTAAATTATATAATTTAGTGTCTTGAAAAAGAAGGCGGAGCCTCAGTAAAAATAATATACTGTGATTGGTTAGTACTTTTAAAAACAACAATGGCTTTTCTGTAATTGACTACTGTGATTGGTCAGTTTCATTACCTATCTAGGATTGTTATGAAATTTTGCCGCACAGTTAACTGGAATAGCCTACTTTACACGCCACTTAAGTGTAAAGGAAACAGCAAATTTCCATGTGGGAGTAGAAAAAATCCTTATACTTACTACTAAGTTTTTTTTTAAATTTAGTTAAATATCAAAATACAAATATCAGATAGTATAATCAGGGCATCATTATTTAATGTATATTTTTGACTATTGTATTGTTCTGGTTTTCCTTGCAAGTTTAATAGGTGTTATAGTAAAAGTCAAACCATGAAGCCAAAGGCATCTTGCTCTCAGCGACAAAGCACCTACGAATATGAGCCAGATAGTCCAACTCGGACAGTCAAGCACCCGTCAATGCGCTAATGTGCCAAAAGGTAACCTCAAAACTAGTGTAGGAATGTCAAGGGGAATTGATGACTCTTGCATAAGTAAACCAAGTAACACTGCAGTGGGTAACAGAGCACGAAGGTATTACTGGAAATTAAATAGCCGATGAATTTGCAAGGAAGGGTTCGGAAAATGCATTTATGGGTCCAGAACCGGTGCTCCCAGTCCCAAGATGCCCACGATCCATCATTAGTGAACACAAAATTCACTGGAACAGACGATACCATAACAAATTTTTATTGGGGATCCATACCCGAGACTAACGAAGCAGCTGCTTCAGATGAACAGGAGTCAGCCGAAAGGCGCTACAGTAATTCTGACAAGACACATGACGGTCCAAAATCACCTACACAGAAAGCAACTGTCCAATGAAGACCTTGACTGCAGATTATGCAGACAAGTCAGTGAAGCAGTACAACACTTAGTTTACCAATGCGAATCACTAGATCGGAATATACGGGCAATAAAAACTGTAACCAGAAGACATCCCTACCCTCTCCCCATTTGACCTACACAAACTAGTGCAAGAAAGAAACTGGGATGACTGAGAGAATGTGAGAATCAAAATGGGTGAACACAACAGGCCAAACCTGGCCTAAGTGCATCTGGACCCTCGAAAGAAAAAAACTACTGACGATATCTTGAGCCCCGGGATTTTTTTTAATGGGTCGTTTAATTATATACAAAACAGAAAGTGTCACCGTGAATAAAGTCGTGGGGAATAATTTCTAGTTATATATACATAAATATAGTAAAATAGGCCTAAATAGTAAAATGGCTTAGTCGAAAACTTCATTAAATTAACACACTCGAAATCCTTACAATCAAATTTAGCTGTTCTGTTTTCGAACCCTTATCCTGTTGGATGGCATCATCTTTAATGTTAGCTTTATCCGGTATCAGCAGGGGATTTAGGCGATAATTACTTGGGCCATTTTAAATTTAAGATTGCGCCCGGATCAAAGTGTATTGCTATAAGATAGAAGTAAAGCGTGGCCGTAAGCTTTTTGGTATTCTCTTAAATGTTACAATTTTACGGACTCGAATAACCTAATTAGTTATTAAGCTTTGTAGCTGACGCTTTTAAAATTAGGATCTATCTTCAACGCTAATTAGTTATAAACTTGGCAGTGCAGAATAATGCGAATCGAAGAAATGGAGAATTAAAATTTTAAGCAGGTGTATGTTTTAGAAATTTTGTTTCTTGTAGTGGGGATTCTATATTGCACTTGGTAAAAGTGTAAAAATATGAATTATAGCCTTGGAAGAACATAAAAACCCAAATGATTGATTTCTACATTCTAAACGGCCATTCTACGAACCAAATTAAATGCCTAATTTGACCCAGTCCAAATATTTAATAAAGTTTTTTGATAGTCTTATAGAAGTGCATTAGCCTCGTTCCATGCAGTGTCATATACATTGACTAAAGATTGCATAATTTGAGACGGAATTGTTTATACAAAAAGAGTAAATATTGAACCAATAGTTTTTGACCTACATTGTCTTTATTTATTTTAAATAACAACGTTTCAACTGGTATCTCCAGTCGTCTACAGGTAAATACTAAATAGGTACAGTAACTTCAGCTCTATTTATACTAGCTTAACTGTCACAACGTTGTAATTAAAAACAAATAAAGACAATTGAGTATTCCCCTGAAGACGACTGGAGATGCTTACCAGTTGAAACATGATTCAAAACAAATAAAGACAATACAAGTCCAAAACTATACTGCCGTTCAAGAAATGTCATTGTCTCCGCCCTTCAAACGGACACAAGAGTGAATATGATGTTCATATCGCACGAAGAAGTAAATTGAGCACGACGTCGTAGGCGAAGTGCTTAGATTTCTGAGAGCAGTATGGACAGTCTACTCGAGTTTTATAGTATATTTTTTTTACGACCCACCTTACGAACCTCATTCTAAAAATTTTAAAAAATGTATTTAAGTCAGGTAGGTATTATAACTTTTATATAAAACAATTGAAGAAAAATGCATTTCGTTTGAAAATCCATGGACCAATTTACACTCTAACATATTTGTCGCTTTGGGCCATTTCTTATATTAACACAAAATCACTTTGAATATATCTATCTTTCTCACATTCAGCCTTTTACAGAATAACAGACAAAGAGAAATATATTTATTAATAAAATGGACAATTTCTTTTTCTAAACCCTAACCAATTTGATTTGTTGGTTTGCTGAGATGTATTCTTGGTTGTCCTTTCAATAATAATAACCATGAGAGATAAGCAAAATTTTAAAAATTAAAAACGGCTTTTGTGCATTAATATTTTACCTTTTAACTTTCGCCATGGTAAAGTTTTTTAAAAAATAATCACATTCTGTGTCAGGGGCCATAAAGTGTTCAATACAAAAGGAAATTACACAACCTCAAAAATTGGAATTACCCAATAAATGTAAATTTTTCTGGAAAATTAGAAAATAAGATATTATACAGGGTGTGTCAGTAAGGTGTCTGTCTTAGATAGCACCTAAACTGTCAAAGATAGGGAAACAAGTTTAATACAAGAGATAAAGGGTTTTTTAGAATACATAATATAAAATTTTTTTCTAATATACAGGGTTGTCCTAAAAAGTGGTACTGAATAATAAAAAAGAAAATTAAATGGGACACCCAGTATTATTTTCTAGAATATGATTCAATGGAATAAGGACTGTGCAACCCTATTAAAATTTTTAAAGTGAAATGCAACGTTGCCAAGTAATTAATTTTTTTCCGAAATTTTAGCATTTTTAAGGGTATCGTTAAAAAATCATAACAACCTGTGGATTAACCCTAGGCAAATATAATTTACGTTGTAAGTACTTTAAGGTACGATATATTGATCTATAATAATGTTTTTTAAATCTCTTATACAGAGCGTTCATTACAAGTTGGACAACTCGATAGTTTTAAAAATGCTTTATTTCAATTTTTTTAAATGGGACCCCCCTAATTTTTTTAGGCAAAAGAATTTATTTTTCGAAAACCTTCCTTTTTTGTTAAACATGTCATATATCTAAATATCATAGTTTTTGAAATAGTTTAGGATTTGTCTTAAATCAGGGTAAAAAAGGAAAGTTCTAATTAAACAATTTAGTCAAGATTGCTTTGAAACAAAAAATAAATAATTTTCTTTGTCACAGCTGTCATTGCAAAATTATTTCGCTAACATTTTGTTTAAATTTTAGTTTCCTGAACTAACTTTATCATAACTCATATTTTTCTAAGTAAGTAAGTTCGGGAAACTAAACTTTAAACAGTAATAAAGTACAAAATGTTGGCGAAATAGTTTTTCAATGACAGCTGTGACTGAACTTTCCTTTTTTATCCTGATTTAAGACAAATTCTAAAATATTTCAAAAACTATGATATTTAGATATATGACATGTTTAACAAAAAAGTAAGGTTTTTGAAAGATACATTCTTTTGCCTTAAAAAATTAGGGGGTTCCCATTTAAAAAAATTGAAATAAAGCATTTTTAAAACTATCGAGTTGTCCAACTTGTAATAAACGCTCTGTATAAGAGATTTAAAAAACATTATTATAGATCAATATATCGTACCTTAAAGTACTTACAACGTAAATTATATTTGCCTAGGGTTAATCCACAGGTTGCTATGATTTTTTAACGATACCCTTAAAATTACTAAAATTTCGGAAAAAAATTAATTACTTGGCAACGTTGCATATTACTTTAAAAATTTTAATAGGGTTGCAAAGTCCTTATTCCATTGAACCATATTCTAGAAAATAATACTGGGTGTCCCATTTAATTTTCTTTTTTATTATTCAGTACCACTTTTTAGGGCCACCCTGTAGATTAGAAAATATTTTTAGATTATGTATCCTAAAAAACCCTTTAACTTTTGTATTACACTTTTTTCCCTATCTTTGATAGTTTAGGTGCTATCTAAGACAGACACCTTACTGACACCCTGTATATATGGCATCCCATTTTAAAGAAATCATGTTTGGTACACCCTGCATTTCTGAGGCACCCTGTATATTTGAAATTATTTTTAAAAGAGGCACACCATCAACCTCTACCACTTTTATATTTACAGTTTTTTTTATAAAGTTAACTGTTAACGAGATATCATTTACCGGCACACCAAATGGACACCTGGTATAAATATACTGTCGCTTGGAGCTGGTAACTTTAGAGAAAAAATTAAAAATATTGTTAGGATCATAAAAATTAATATTTTTATTTCATATTTTAAGGACTTTTTGAAGATAAGAAGGACCAAATTATTTTTAACATAGTTACCGTTATATCTATACTCGTTAGAAGTTAGTTTGATGTAATGAATTTCTATACAAAATTCGTGTTCACTCTCCTTTATTATTTCTCCAATTTTGCACTTCGCATTCGTGAAACCCAACCACCCGGTACAAATTCCTGCCAAACGCCGCGACGCTGTGTCGTCGTTGGCGTCTCTTCGTCCGCCATGAGGCAATCACGGCCCTAGCAACGGACGTGACACCAGCCGGGTCTATTTGCCCATAAACAGTATAACCTGGATATCATCCCCGAACTAATGAAGTGTGTTGTTTGCCTTCGGGATGGGGTTAAACACGGCGCCACGAATAGGGATTTCTAACTCTTCTATATCGTCCTTAATTTTGGAATTTCCAGTAAATAAGCTCTAGCTCTAATTTCAGAAAAAAATGGTCTAAATCTAGAATATACAGGGTGATTCTTAAGTTGATACTTCTTTTTTAGCTGCGTATAGAAGGCATTAAAATTAACAACATTATCAAATATCTTTTTTCAAAAAACCCAAAAATAAAGTACTTACATTCATTTATTACACTACAAATCAAATACGGTTCTGCCTAACTTTCCCGTTGAATAACATTAGAAAAACTTCTGGGTGTAGAGAAAAAACATCCGCACTTTCACGACACACAATAAATAAGCACCATAATTACTTCATTGTTTTCAAATTTTACCATCTTCACCAATTTATTAAAAAAAAAACACAGCGCGCCGCGAATTGACAAAATTAATAACTGAACACCGATCTGTAAAATGCATGACTCAATTACAAAAAACGGACAAAAATAATATAAAGTAAAGGCCTACGTTTTGATTACCAGGCCCGCACTTATATTTTTTGTTAAATAACTACTCTATTTTTAAGTTTTTTGAAAAAAGGTATTTGAAAAAGTTGTTTATTTTAATGCCTTCTATACACAAGAAGAATCATACAAAGAAGTATCAACTTAGGAATCACCCTGTATATCAACAAAGTTAACCAAAGGTTTGATATTTAAAATCCTCCGTATAAAAAGTGCGTTTTTTTAATAGTACTTACAATAATAAATTAAGGTAAAACCCCCAATGCTTGACACATTAAGGATAAGAATTGTATATTTGGGCATCTAGCTTGTTTAATTTCTCTTTAATTTATACAATTTTGTGGTAATAAGATACTGGCAGTTTAGGGAATTTGTAGCAGCAAACAAAACGAATAAATCTTACATACTTTTGTCTGCATTAATTTGTTTTTACCTGTCAGAAAATGAGCCAATGGTTGACACACGCAATTTTAAATATACCCAATAGTTGACATATATTTAGCTCAATGCTGGACACTTATTTAATAAGTAGGCTGTTTTTGAGAGTTTGTATTTTATTTTCACATTTTGTTATCTAATGATACTTTAGCTATTTAAAGGTTTTGTAGAAAAAATTCTAGCATCATAAATACATATTTTTTTAACGATTTTATTTAGAAAAGTTTGAAACCCAATAGTTGACAGGTACTTCCCCAAAAGTTGACATGGGCGATGTTATCCTAAAAACACATTAGATTAATATTAAGATCTTTAATAATCATTATTAGCATTAATAACAAGTATTCAGTTATCTGTCTGTGGCACTATGATTATTAAACTCATATTTAAAATGATTACCCACCACTTATAATTTGAGAAATTTCAGTATTTTGATGATTTGTATGATGTAGACATAATTTTAATTTTTGACAAATTTGCTGAATTCATGTACCTAGTATTGGAATTGTTTTCATGCCTACAACTTCTATTTCTTTTTTAGAAAGTTTATTTTGCAGAGCAGAAACATATATGGGCTCTCTGTTTTTGCCTAGAGAGACACTACAGTAAAATCACCATTTTTATTTTGCTAGTATCCTCTTTATTATGAACAAGGATTATGTCTTTCATTTTCCAATAAATATTTTTTTTAAATACCATCCCAGCTATCTCTTCAGATTCTATCTACGAATTCGTAGTTTCCGAATCTTCTTTTTTCCTTGACTGCATCTTCTATTTTTTTATTTTCCATTTTTTCAGCTTGCCTTTTTTTTATTAAATTTTTTCTTTTCTCTATGTATTTCTTCAATCGCTGATTGCATATAATTTTTCGAATATTGTAAAAATCTAGTTTATAGCGCTTTTCCTAATGACACGGCGTTATTAAATTTGGAATATGAAAAAATACCCAATAGTTGACACTATGAAATTCAATAGTTGACAGGGTGTCATCTATTGGTCTGAAAGTTTTTATCGACTTTTAACTCATATCTACACAATCGTGAGACGACGGGGATAACGCCGCAACACAGAAAACAACAAATAATTTTTAACGTCACTTGGACCAATGGTTGACATATTGTGTCAAGCATTGGATATAAATGAATATTTTGGACCAATAGTTGACATCCCTTATAAAACTGTCCATAGACAAGTTTTGGCCACATAGATAAGATTAGATATATCCCCTTCATATTGTAAATAGTTAGGTACCAAATAAATATATCTATAATATATAACATACTATTTATATTGAGTTTAAAAAACTTAGATTCTTAACAGTTTAAGTAAGAAATTCAAGAAAATAATGATACACAGCTGCAGGACAGTAAAATATTATTTTTAATTTCTAGAAGTTATCACCTGTCAATATTTAATTTGGAGGTAATAATAGTAGATATCACGATCCATATGTTCTGTTACCTATTTTTTTGCGGGAACAAATTTAAACCTTATTAAAAGAGATTCTGATCCAAGCTGTCAACCATTGGGTGGGTGTCAACGATTGGGGGTTTTACCTTAGGCGACTTTTTTATATCTTTATTTTTGAAACATTATTCGCACACTTTATACTTTATATTCGTGCAATGCGTTTTAGTTGACATTAATGACATGCTGGTTAATTTTAGTGTGTTATGTAAAGTTTATTTTTAAACGAATAATATTCTTTAGGCCTGTATTATCCATATCCTGTTAACTTTATCAGCAAGATAATTTCAAAAGAAACTATTGTTGAGACAATTGTTTCCATAGAAATTATCTAGCTGGTAAAGTTAAGGCCCGTATTATTAATCTCCTGGTAACTTTATCAGCAAGATAATTTCCAAAGAAACCATTGTTAAGACAATTGTCTCCATAAAAATTATCTGGCTTGTAAAGTTACCAGGAGAATAATAATACGGGCCTTAAGCCATTAGTAGTAACTGTTATCATACCAAACAAGATTATAATAAGATGAGGAAGTAAATCGCCAAATGTTAGCGAAAGTGGTGCAAAATTGAAGACAACGTACTGGTGGGATTAGTGAATGTAAAAAAATCGTAATATTGGAAATTTCATTTAAGAAAAATTTAAAAGACCCTAAGATTTCTGTTAGAAAAACTGCTTGGTAAATTAATTGAATGGAAATATGGTTCTTAGTCTATGGAGAAATCTTAATTATATGTGGAAAAAGAGAAAAAAACGTGTTAGTTATTAGAATATGAAATCTAAAAATGTTTATTTAAGACAAAAATTTTGGTAATTATCTGTTTTAGCTACACACAACATTGGTTGTCATTTGTTTTTGGCCTGTCACATATAAAAGTATTTTATTGTATTCGGCTTTGCATTTGGTGATATTTTTGATTTAAAATAGCTTAAAATTAGGGGAATATAAAATATTGCCCCCTTAACTCTTTTTTCCTTTAAAATTGCAGCCCAAAAAATTAAATCCGAAGTACAAACGAAGCGTTTTTGACAAAAACGGTATTTAGATTCGTAGTTTACGCCCTTAAATACATCGTTCCTGAAAAAATCATCAATTTTGGCGTGGTGTAGCTATAACAGATCATTACCAACATGTTAATTACGTAAAATGAAACGAATTTTGTAGTCTGAATTTAATACCAAAATTTATTTCGATCAACATTTTTTCTTCAAATAAGTTTATTGAGTATGAAAATATCTTGTAAATCACCTCATACATACATAAGAAAAATGAGGATTTTTCATTAAAAAAATTTAAATTCAGTAATTCTCTCGTTTTTTTTTAGTTGAAATCAATTTAAAAAATAAATAATTATTTAAAAAAAAAGTGTAAAACAAAAAATACAAAATTAAAAAAAAAAGTAAACTGTCCGAAGCGGGGTTCGAAACCGCAACCATGCCATCCCGCCAGGGTACACTCTCCACAAATTGGTCAAATGCCTTACATATTTCTAAACGCTTAATGTGACAAATACCTTGTAAAAATAAGTTAAAACTGTTTATAATTACCTTATTCTCTTCAGCAATGACATCAGGGAAGTACTAGGCGAACAATAATTATGATCAATAATTGTTAGTTATAGTATATAATAAAATATCATACGTTTATGGAGCAAAACATTTTGGGAAAAATTAATTTTACTTACCGCCAATTTAATAATAACTCCAACAATCAAATACTAAAAAAACGCTCAATTTAATGTCCAAAATTACACAGTCTCAAACTAAAACCGATCTAAACATTGTTTAAAACTACCTTAAATAAAACATCACTAACTGATGACTGCCTGAATACGTCTCTGTTAAAATCTGGGGAAATTTTGAAGTTTCTGATCAGCTGGCCGATGCCATGTATCTGGCTGTCAATTGTCGAAAAACGAGTTCTCAGGTAATTTTTTCTATAGCATTAGTGTATTGGCCCACCATTCTGCAGAATGCCTGTGATCGTTTTGAATATGGCTTGACGAAATACGATCATATTTCTGCTAGTTTCTCTGACTTAGGTTGAATAATATTTTTTTATTAGGAAATACCGAAATATTTAATAGAAATTTTCATAAATTTTAATATAAACTATTATGAAGATTACAAACTATTATTAGTTATTTACGATGCTGTGTGTGTTGTGAAAATTCATATTACAACACGAGATGTTAAAGTTGTCAAACGAGGCGTCAGCCGAGTTTAATAAAACATTGCGTGTAGTAATATGAATTTACAACAAGAATATTGTACAAAATTTTATCTACTTTCATCTATGAATAAAAATATTTGGCAAAAGGCATTTTTAAAAATAAAAATGCACCTGTAAAAATGCACCTTTAAGTTTATTAATCAAGTTTTTTATGTTACCAATCGCATAATTACTGTTTCGCATGGTTACTGTCGAAACTTTGTCAAATAAATTAAAAAATATAAAAAGCGTTTTTCAAAATGAGCGATTCTGATGAAAGTTTACCCTCTGATATAGAAGCAGCGGCAAACGACGCGATCTCAAGTTTAGTTCCGACAAAATCCAAGGCGCGGTATGTGTTGGAGTATCAGAAGTTTGAAGATTGGTGCAAAGCTAACAAAATAAAGGAGGTGTCTGAGAAAATCCTTTTGGGTTATTTTTCCGTAAAGCAACGCTTCCAGGAACCATCTACACTATGGACTCAATACTCAATGTTGAGAGCTCTGATTTCACTCAAGATAAATCAAGATATAAGCAGATTTTCTCAACTAATCGCATTTTTGAAAAGAAGTTCAGAGGGTTACAAGGCCAAAAAGTCCAAAGTTTTCACAAAGGAAGACGTATGTAAGTTTCTTAGTAGTGCAGATGATGAAACATATTTACTTATGAAGGTTGTTATGATAATCGGCATTTTTGGGGCTTGTCGGCGCGAAGAACTAGCTAAGTTAATGTTGGATCATATTGAACACAATGATTTGTATATAAAAATTGCGATTCCATTCTCGAAAACCAAAATTATGCGAGAATTTGTTATAACAGAAGGAAATGTGACAGGTGTCAACTCTCAATGCAACTCACAGGCGGTTTTTTGTATTCTATGAAAAAGGAAAATGCACCTCCCAGCCTGTCGGAATTAATAATTTTGGAAGTATACCAAAAAAGATTGCAACAAAATTTGGATTGAATAATCCCGAAGGATACAGTGGACATTGTTTTAGGAGGTCCTCAGCCACCTTTCTAGTTGACGGTGGTGCAGATATGCAGATGTTAAGGCGTCATGGGGGCTGGAAATCCTCTTCTACGACAGAATAGCAAAGCAGATCATGGGGTCAGACATTGGATGATTGGAAATTCGAACGTAAAGGGCTTCATCACATCCACTTCTGGTATACAAATTTTTAACTGTGAAAAGTATATTATTAATGTTTATAATAAACCTTAAGTGTTATATTTTAATTATTAATTGGTAATTAATTTTATAATTGTTAATAATAAATCATTCTTCTATAAAGTGTGGTTTTATTTAACAGCAAAATTTTAATAAAACCGTTTTTTTCCATTACAGTACTAGTGCTGTAAAGGCATCTATTACAGCACTAGTGCTTACAAAACGATTTACAGAACTGTAAAATTCATATTACTAAATGAAAGTAGATAAAATATTTTATATTACCAAAAGTAATGCCCGTCATTAAATGAAATAATATATAATTTTTTTTATTGTAAACGGTATTATACTGCGTTATTTTCCTATACACTACTAAAAATTATAATAAATATTATATTACTTATAGGTTGTATTATAGATTTCCCTCCATGTATATACATTTATACATTTATTATACCCTTTATCATTTCATATGGCTGCGTAAACTGCGTCTATTAAAAAATGTTTTGCGTTGAGTTATAGTACTTAATATTAAAGAGATGTAATATCTTTTATCAGTCCTCGTGAGCATTTTCGTTAGAAACGTTCAACTGTCACATTTACACAATTTATAAATTTATTTCCCGCTAGCGTGATAAATTACATTCATAATGATATAAAGAATGTGACACGGCAATAATACTTTTGAATAAGATCCTGTACGACGTACGACGAAACGGGCAAGATTGCGAAAGATATCTCCGGTTTGCCCCATGGGATTCAACCCTTAGATTGCAGCTCAGCTTGGCGGCAAACAATGACCACGTCGGGAGGGCCCGAATCGCCGATAAAATTTACTTAACTCTCGTGCTAATTTAAAACCGAGAAACGGATTGGATGCCATATGCATTTAAACAAGTTTAAGTGCAGCAAGGTGTGTGCCCGGTTTATTAGCAGCTTCATTATAAATTCCGCTGAGATTGGTGTGGTCAGTGGCGCTACCAAAAAATATGTTCAGGGGGGGGGGGTGAATGAGTGTAACTAGGACATTTTCTGGAGGGAGGGAGGGGCATTCGGTACTACATGTATTTCATGACTGTACTCAGTTAGGAAGGCGGAAAAGTGCTGGAGGCAGGTCCGTATTTATAAACTTTGGGTGCAAATTGTTGCTAATGGTTTGTTTAGTTGCAATTTTGTTTAAATTATTAAATAACCAAAAAAAAAATGTAGAAACAAAACATCTACAATTAAGTTAAAGCGGCTTTGGATTAGGACCAGCCGCTTCACTGCAAATTCACCATTTGTTTATTGATGCAGGTCATTATTTTCTATGTGCCAAATAAACACAAGTTGTATGTGGGGTTCTAGAAACATTTTTAACCAAAATTAACTAACCAGCAAAATTAACTGTGACATAAATGATATTGGCAGGCATTATTTACTTACAATCGACCTTGCAATATTTTGTAGAGTAGAAATACGGACATTATGGTAGAATTACCAAATCCTTTAATTTCCCTTTATTATTAAATAACAAATTGTTCAATATTATTGTTATAAGTTACTGCTTAACATTGAACACCATAACAAGGTTAAGTCAGGGGTTATAGTCATTGTCAGACGTGATGTGGTAATCACTCTTAATACTTATAACAATAATATTTCCTTCTAAACCAAAGGTTATTATCGTTATTAGGCAATCCAACGATGTGTCCAAATGGCGGCTGGCTGGCAAATACTGCGTTGTAATTGGTGCACGTGACTATATAAATAATATTGCTGGTGACATTTAACGGGTGGCTCAATGCTTTTTACCAGCCAACCGCCATATTGAATCACGTGGTTTGGATTCCCTAATAAATAAGACTGACTTAGAAGGTTAAATTCTAAAGATTCTATGACTTTATAAGTTAGATAATGTTCATTATAGCTCTGATATTATCTAACTACTAGTAACAAATATACCCTTTTTAATACCTAACCAGTAAAACAAGTATTTTACTTCTTTGATCCAAGTAGTTACCTTACAATTTATGAATTAAAAATCTAGGCAACCGGGCCACTATGCCATTACTCGTCTTCGTCTGACAAGTTACATGGTTCATAAAAAAGTGTAACAAAAATTTTCATTTTTGCTGCTGTTACGTCGCAAGTCAAATTTTATGGGTTAAAGTTTGTTTATTAAAACATTTACATCTTCTGAATTAAATCATTTCTCATCACATTGTGCACCTTTGCAATGGAATAATATTTAATTACTATACTATATTCTCAATTTTTTCTATGTGACCAGTGAAATTAATGAGCACAAACGGGTTTCACCAAAATTTTTCTAGCTACTAAAAAGTACACAATATACAAGCATGTGTATAAATAATACCATTATCCGTTATTTCCATTACAAAGCTGTTCATTGCTTAATGAAACTATATTATTCTAGTTGACCCAAGCATTTTTTAGAATTGTTTAAAAGAAATTTAATCAGGTCCTTATGAATCGTACGTATTGGTATGATCCTTAGCCTCGCCCCCTGGTGCCGTTTTTCGCAGACGAAATTAAATGGTAATAGTGCCTCCTTGTTTATCTTAATGGTCTTGGCTAATACACTTACATAGCCTGAAAGTTAAAAGACGTAAAACCTACTGCAACACTGAATGGACACATCTTTAAAATACATCCTCGAAATAATTCTAATTAACAAATCCATATTTTCACATTAAACGTACAACAAGCTTTGTTTCATAAAAGCTTGGAAAATTACGCGGAAACAAGACTCAATTTACAAAATTTTATTCAATTGCGACATGGTAAAATGTCTCCAGGTTTCAAGTGAACTTTAAATACGTGCAAATGAAGTTATAATTTACGAGCGCGGGGTTATTTGAAAGTTTAGCGCATTTAAAAAGTTACAGTTTCGCCGAGATGGGAGGGCATGACAGTAAAAATTAAGTAAACGAAATGGAATGAAGTATTCTCATCGCAAATAAGGAACAGGTAAAAAGGGGCCCATCTTCACCCAAAAATAAGGTTTTATTGAATTAACTGAATACTCACTAAACCTAAATTTTACTTTTTTTTACTTCCACATGTATATTTGCTGTTTCCTTTACACTTAAGTGGTTGGATAAGTGGGCTATTCCGGTTCCGGAAGTTGTAACTTTTAGATATAGAATAATAAACCAAGATAGGGAGGTGAAAACCATTTTTCTCTAAGATGAACTGTTCCAATGAAATTCACATATTAGTTTAAACCTCAATATCTCATATTCAATTGAATTTACACATTACATTTTATACAACATAGATGTAAAGTTTTGTTGGAATTAATATAATATAGATGTCATCCCATTTAAAAAAGTGTATGCTTGGTACACCCTGAATTTCTGAGGCACCCTGTATATTTAAAATTATTTTTTAAATATGCTTATCATCAACCCGTACCACTTTTGTATTTACAGTTTTTACAGTCCACTGTTAACGGGGTATCTTCTCCGGCACACTAATTTAACACCTGGTCGTTCATGAAAAAAGCTGCATTTTCAGTGGTTGCATTTTGTTTACATCGTACCCTTACCGTACCCGTACCCCAACCGTACCCGTACCCCAACCGTACCCTTACGTTGTTAGCTTTGTGCTCACCCATCGTTAAGGAGACTCAACATGCATGCATGCGCCGACTTGCAGCGCCTCTAGTGTTTGATTCGAAGAATTATAATCTGATAACGGTAATGATGCCAGTAGTTAGTTACACGCAAAAAGATTTATATTTTTTCTCTCTCTTAGCTCTACTATTTATTATTATTAAAATTGATAATGAAAAATTTTGATTTATAAAAATTGTTGGAAATGACCACCTTCACTTAATAAGCATGCTTCCGTCCGTCTAATTTAATTTAATTATTTTAATTAAGAACGGCTTGCCTGAGGGGAAAAACGCTAGAGACCATTTTTATGCAGAATTGACCAGGCTAATCAGAAATAATATCCACCTGGAAAAATATTAGTGGCGTCCCACTTTTTTTTAATATATAATCGCTTCTTCCAAACTGGACTTACTAAGTCTAAAAGAAGACTTGTCAGCAGTCCAGGATGGTTGTATGCCCAAATAGTAACTGAAATTATTTATTAGCTATAATTTACCTAATAAGTGAATAGAGTTTAACATCCGAGACAAAAAAAACCCTGTGAAACCACAGATATTCTAAAAGCAACTAAAGAAAATTAAAATTAAAAATACAAAACACTTACTTTTTTTTGTCAAATCAAGAACAACTTATAATACCCAATAACACACACATATTACAAAAGAAAGGAAAAATAATGCTAAAACAAACCTCTTAAATTTCAAGTATGCAGTAATACCGTATTGGCAATCTCGAATCTAGGGTGCTGATATAAACGCATCAGACAGAGATTATTAGTAGCGTTTAATACGTTAAACAGAGAACACGCTACGGAAGCAATCCATACGTCGACTCGGCTACATAACACACATATCCCCCCTTTTAGAAATGTAGGAGAGTGGTTAGGTGTCTCTTTTTAACTAAAGGTTTTGCCCATATGTGCCTTCCGTTTTGGTTGCATTAGAGATTTCGCACCCTAGATTCGAATTTGCCAATACGGTATAGTAAATACTTAAACTTGTTTAGCCGTAGCAAAAAGCAGAAGATAGCACCATTTTTCTATTAGGAGAGAGGAGAAGAGAAATTATACCAAGTTGATGTCATTTTCAACTAGCCAAGTAGTTAATTTGTGTTTAAAGGACGTTCTTGCGGATTCATTTCTAAGGGTAAGAGGCATTAGATTAAAAAGTCTTGGTGCAATATATTCAAAAGAGTGCTGACCAACACTTTGGTGTACTCTCGGAGTAACTACGTGCAAAGCAAATTTATTTCTTGTGGCATGTTCATGGGTTGCTTCATGAAGGTAATTTGTTTGGTTTTTTAAAAAGTACAGAAGTCCTGCTTTAAAATAAAGCTTCCGTTCTTTCAAAATCCTTGATGCATTAAATAATAACTCCGTTGGGTATCTCAAATTAAGCCCTAGTATTAATTTTATAATCCTCTTTTGAACTATTTCTAGTGGTTTTAAAATTGTCTCGTGTGGACCTCACCAGCCAATTATACCATAGCCCAATATTAACTGAACTAGGGAATAATACCATATATATACAGTTGTTTAATACTTAAAATTTCTTTTAGTTTTTTAAACATATAAATGTGGGATCGTCGTTTTTTTCGTTATAAGTAAGTAAACATTTAATTTTTTATCATTGCAGTTGTAAATTAGAAAGTTTAAATGAGCTTTTTATAAAGCATGGCAAGGTGACCTGATAGAAATAACTTAAAAATATTGTATTTTTTTTTCTATGTTCCATTTCTATAAAATAACGTCATATTGACGACTTTTAAATCTGACCAAGTACAACAAATTTCATATAGCTGTTATATTTTAAATAAAAAGTTCATTTTCGCTTTAAAAGAGTTTTTCAAAAAGGTACCACAAAAGTGATATCAACACATTTAAAAAAAATTAGTTTAGTTATGTTTCACCTCTTTACGAGATCTGAAAAACAATTTTTTGTTATAAATATGAAGCCCAGGAAAAATCTTAATCAACGTGTTTTTACATATTTCAACAACTTTTTATCCAATTTGTTCCATTTAAAGTTCTCACCCACCCTGTATAAATACTTTTTGTAGATGATTGACAATTGACTCGAGCGAGTTGTTTGCTCTCCTTATATGGACCGAACACACTTATTGTATACAGACACACACCTTATAGACTTTATATAAACTTAACCAAGCCTATTAGTCTTAAGAAACTTTGGTAGAAAATAAATGAATTTATACGAATAGTAGAATTGCTATTATTAATCAAAATGACCCACAATTTCAGACGGTAAACTAATTTAAACTATACCAAAACTATCTAGCGGTAAAAGCGTATTTATTTAGCGAATTAAAACGTTTCCAGTCAATTCAATTTAATAAACAGGAATCCGTACGACTTCATTTGGCCCCGGCCGCTTTACGAAAACAATTGACATCAATTCTGGTTATTGTTTTAATTAATGAAATTTACGCCTTGAATGGTTTCTTTTTATGATCGGCTGCATAATATTGGTTTCGTATTGGCCGACCTACAGCCGCATTTTTAGTCTGTAGGCTTGTGGTAGATGGACAGATGCCATTCTGTCGGATAGTGGAAAAAAGTTATATTGATATAGGAATCAGTTTAACTGTATATCGCATCGCGCAGTAGCGGCGCCAGGATTTGTGGGATGGGTGGGCATTACCCAAATTAAAAATGACTTTTAAAAAAAAGTCATCATCTTTCTCTTTATTTCTAATTACATTATGACATCCTTTTATAATACCACTCCTTTCTCATATAAAATTTCATAGTCAAATCCCTCTTCCTTCACGAAAATTCCATTACAAATCCGAATCGCTCAATTGTAGGTGGGCACCCTGGCCCGCTGCTGCATCGCGCACATTGAAACGTATGGTAAAAAAACTCCTACACATTTGTATAGGAGTTTTGAACCTGGATTGAATTTGCTGATTTCCTACTGATTATAATAGTAGTTTGTACAAGAGTGGATACGATGTCTATATATCACGAGGAAGTACGCCGCCGTAGGCGGAGTGCTTAAACTGGCGAGTGTGATATAGGCAATCCACTCGAGTTGAACAGTATATTTTTTCTATGACTAAACTTACGAACCTTATGAAAAATGTTTTGCAAGCTGCCGGGCTCGAACTCACGACCATTGGATCTAAAGATCAACGCTCTACCGGCTCGACTACAGAATATTTTAAGAAAATATGGTAAAACTCAATAATAATGCTACATGAAATTAATTTTTTTATGCACAATCAGTAGGTTGCATTATTCATAATTATATTATTGATGAGTATAGATTTTGTTATATTGAATAACATATTGTACCATAATATACCGTGCGAGCAAGAATTATTAGCATAAAAGAAAGGCCTTGCTCTCGCCGGCGGAGCTGCGATATCGTCGCCGAGAAACACGTTCGTGTAGTCGGGTCCTTTTTTTTTACGGTTCGCCGACTACGGAGGCCATCTTGAACCGGTCATCGACCACAAATGTGGTCTACCGACTGGGGAGTGTGAAACGGCACCTTCATCCTACAAGATATCCGACATCATCCGGCCTGTCGGACGTGAATAGGATGGCTAGGTGTCGATTCATTTTACACTCTTCCCTGAGGCAAGAGCACGCCGTGTTCCCAAGCGGTCACCCGCCCAAGTACTAACCGCGCTCGACACGGTGATCTGCGGGAACCGGTGCTTAATATGTCGACAGGCCCTTCGGGTCCCTTTAAATATGTGGTTTCTATTTTGGCGGAAATTCCGTCGCTAGTCGTCCGCAGCGGAAATATCGCTCGTGTGTGTAGTGTAGTCCTACACTAAAGAGTATAAACACAAACCAAAACTAACCATATGATCGAGGACTACTACATATTCGCCCTTAAAGGCTTTGGCCTCTAGCGACGCTGCGGGTAATCGAAATACCGTGTAATACTCTGTATAAAGATAAATGGCGCTGCAGTTTACGAAACCGCGGGGAGCGGCGCCGAAGGTATTTATATGCAACCTCTCTGTGACTTTTCTCTTAATCGAAAATGGTTTTCTCATTAAACTGTTCTATTTTTTTTTTATTTCGGAAGTGAAAAATAGTTGTCGATTAGTTGGAATTGAAATATTTCTTGATTGGTGTTAAATTTCTAATAAATTCCGTACAATTACTGGCTGGATGTATGTCACAGCTTCTGACGTCATTTTTGGTTCAAGTCATGTCGTTAAATAAATCGTATGTTTTTTGAATTCTGTCAGGATTGAAATAAGTTTCCAAAAGGAGCATTTATTTGTGTGCTGAATAATGGGGCGTATTCTAAAAATATGTCCTAACTAACTAACTATGTTTCGCTTTTAAATCACACAAAAAAATTCATTGTGGAGGATTTTGTCGTTACGCTTCAGCTTGCCACTAAAAAGTTTTAACCCAGTCTTACCCTGAGGACTATAGATCTTTATTGAAACCATGAACATTACTGAAAAAACCTAAAATTCCTAGAGAATGAATGAAATAGCAGTAAACCAGAAAGTCGGTAAGTAGATCTCGAGGAAGTATAAGATTCGAATTGCCTAATTGTGATAAAATATAACTAAACTGGCCTAGTTTACCATACCAGAATCTTAGTTTCTGTGACAAGAAAAGTTAGTTAAAATAGCCTCAAGAGGAAACTTAGTAACAGTCGCTACATTTTATTGCTAGACCGATTCCTGCATTGAATACTAGTCACTTTTGTCATTAGCAAACTAACAGGTTTTTAGGTTAAAGATGCAACCACCTGAATATACACGGTACGTGTCTATACCTTCCAAACGATATGCTTGATACTAAAAATTACAATATTATCAACATTTTAGGGTTGTACATACCTTTTAGCGCCATCTCTTGGCAGTTCTGGTGTGTTTGGTTAAAGATGCAACCACCTGAATATACACGGAGGTGTCTATACCTACCAATTTTTTTTTTTTTCGAGGAGAGACCTTGTGGGGACAAGGTACTGTCGGATTCAACCCTAAAGGGATTGCCTACCGACTAAAACTCCCCGCGTTCTGTCGGTTTCCGGGCCCGAAATGGCCTATAAAAACCTCCAGACGTCTTACTGATCTTTCCACATCTCCATGCCGGGGCATGTTTTTGTTTTGGATCTACCTTCATACGTTGACCGCATATGCAGGAATTTATCATCTCTAAATATTTCAAAGGGTTAGTTATTTTTGATATGACTTACTGTGTTGGTGTATTTATGTGTTATTTGTGGTGTACTGGTGTATAGTGTGAGGTGCCTCTGCCAGTAGCTGGTTTTGGCGTGTAAGTCATTTTTTGATTATGGGTTAGTAATTATAACTTCTACATTAACTTAATTATTAACATTACACTTATATATTTCACTTAAATATTCACACTTAACACTTATTTCAGCACTTTTCACTATCACTATTTTCTTAATACTATAATTGACTTCTTGGCCTCTTATGTGCCCTCCTTGGATTTAATACTTCATTTGGATTATAATCCATGAGTCTGCGAAGTTCTTCATTTCGATGCATTCTTATTTCTTCGAACATTTTCCTGGCCTTCCTTTTCATAAAAGCTGTCCAGGGGTTCCCAGTTGACATCTCTATGTATTTGCGCATTTCTGACCAACCAGGGTGCATCTACTGCGCTTCTGACATAGCGATTTTATACCTTCCAAACTATATGCTTGATAGTAAAAATTACAATATTATCAACATTTTAGGGTTGTACATAACTTTTAGCGCCATCTCTTGGCAGTCCTGGTGTGTTTGGTTAAGATAAATCTTTAAAGTTGTTGTGGGAACTGAAGCTGAAGCTAATCTGCTGGTTGCAACATGCCGACTTGGTTGCTCTTACTGTAATACCTACAGTTAAAAATATTATTTAGTCTCCAAAGCTAAAGAATTTTATTTAAACCAATCAAGGTAATAGCTAAAATTCGTTTGGGTAACTAAAGATTATTGTTAGTTATAGTTATAAAAGTCTATCTAGCAAGAAAAAGTAGCTTAAGTGATCAACTCATTTTTTAGAGTGACATTTCCGTAGATTTCATGTAATTTTGAAGAGCATTTATACCGGGTGTTACATCGTGGTTGAAAACATAGGAAATCCCATGCAAATTTTAGACTGTCCAAATATTTGCTCCCCGGTTGACTTTAGAGCGGGGATACTTTTTTAGGGTATCTGTGTAGTCAGTGCACATGCGGAGTTTGAACAATTTTGGACAACCTGATCTTAACTTGTTTGAATAGGATTGCGGTTGGTTTTTCATTGAAATTCAACAGGTGATGCTGCGGACACCAGCATTGATTGGTCTTGTAAACTTGTGATTTGTCATTGTCAAATGTAATTTGCAAACGGTAGGCTTTTTAAAAATCTTTAACAGATACATTTTACACAGGATTTAACTAATATTTTCAAAAAAAACGAACATTATTTTCAAAACAGATCTTTTAATAAATAACGAATTATTTTACCTATTAATTAGTGTTAAAATCATCAAGAATTGCTAAAAGAGGAAGAAAATAAGAGGATGTTTAAAAATTTTGGTTCTAAAAAAAACTAATAATTTTATTTTAAGAAAGTTGAGTTTTCAGAATCTTGCACGTAAAGATATACATTAGTATTTAATAAGTTCCAGCGAGTTTTAAAGTTTAACCTAGTTGAGATGTATCCGCCATTTTGTTTTTTTCAACAATAATTGTCAAAAATATGACATTAGCGATCTCTCTTGATTCATCCTTTTTTAAACAAGATACAAATCAATAAAATCGGTCAATAAGTAAAGAAGTTATTAAGAAAAAATCCTAGTTTTTTTTAACAACCCTAGACAAAAGAAGTAACAAGAAAAAATAGAATAGTTATTCATACTACAAGGGATATAAGTAACATTTACTAGTCGAGAACGATTTTGCGCCCGAGCGATAGCGAGGGCTAGCAATAAAGTTCGAGACGAGTAAATATACAATATACTTACATCCCGTGAAATATGTAACATTTTTTTTCCTCCCCGTAGAATTTATTCTTGGATTTTTACTAATTTAATTCGATACTTTTTGTATGAAATTATGGGCAGCTTTGACTGGTTTCTACAGCATCATAAGCATTATTATTTTATCAACAACGTTAAGCTTACAGTTTATTATCAAAAATTGAGAGAGATTGAAATTATTGATTTGTATAACAGCCAAATCAGCAAATATCGCTACTCTGCTACCAGAAAAATCGAGGTAGAGGTATGAAGTATCAATACTTCAAGAAATGGTGGCAAACACAGACTGCTATTGCAGTTTCAGAAATCATGCTTTTGGCGTACTTTCACGAAAAATCTGCTGTATTAAAGTCTCCATCAAGCTTATAGTGTGAATATTCGATGCTGAAGTCCACCCTTTTCATAGAGGAAAACATAAATCCTAAACCTCGAGCATTTTTAAAAAGAAAAAATGACGGATATAAACTCAAAAAATCTAATGTGTTTGACAGGGAAGATGTAAATAAATTCCTATTTGAAGCCCTCGATGATATTTATTTAATGATAAAGATTGTAATGATAATGGGAATTGCTGGAGCGCGCCGGTTCTAGTGAACTCTGTGCAATGAAAATGGACAATGTTAAATTAAGGCACGAAGTCATATTTGTTACTATTCCTGATTCCAAAAATGGAATGGCACGTAAATTTATAGTGACTAAAAGTGACGATAAGAAGGTTTGTTATTTCAAAATAGTTCGAAATTACATTGATATAAGATCCCACATGACGAATTTTAATCCTCGCTCCTTCATGCGATATCAAAATGGAAAGTGCTTAAACCAGTCTGTCGGGAAAAACTCTATTTCTTCAATTCCGAGTAAAATTGCTAAATTTCTGAATTTTCACAACTTTAAGTCTTCGCTCTCAAGCGACATGGCGGATGGAAATCTACAACTATTGCGGAAAGTTATGTAGCGGAGAGCGTCAATAATAAAAAGGAAGTTGCAGATAAAATTTTATAGAATATAACGAAGCCTGAAGTCTCCTGCAGTACTTCAAAAGTAACAGAAAACTTGGTTAGGGATGTAGAAATTATGGAGTCAGAACATTTCATACAAATTGAGAAAAAACGAGAAAACGTTTATCCAAACTTTGTAAATAATGTTCATAGTTGTAATAATTGTACTATTAATATTCATATCACTTAAGATTACTCAATTTGTATAAATCATTGTTTTTATATGGCATAAATTATTACTACCCAAGGGTGGTAAGTTAACTTACAACCCGTCATCAAGGGCAATCAATACCTTTTTGGTAATTGTTACTTACATCCTTCAAAACAGTGTCAAAATGCGCTGTTTACAATATGGGGAGGAGAAAAAAATATTTACATCTTTACGACTATCTTCATCAAACTTGGCGGGTGAAGGATATAAAGACAATTCCAAAAGTTATTGGAGCTAAGAGAGAAGTTTCAAAAGAGCTGCAGAGACATCTGGGAACCCTGGATTACCACAAAACCTCTTGTATGAGCTGCAGAAATCTACCTGAAAAAAATATCATAAACCAGACCCAGCATTGTTTGAACATTCCCTATAATAAGTCAGGACTAATTATTATTGCGAAACTTCCTCCGTATAGTATTAACAAAGTGATAATCATTACAATGCAATGAAGAAGTTCGTCTTGTACGTGTCCGTGTCGTTCCAGCCATAACTTTCTAGATGCAAACTATTATCACATTTTATTATGGAACAAGTCGCATAAATAAGGCTAATAAACATTCATTATTTGAAGTAGAGTACTATTTTATTAGGACAATCCAATACGGTAATTGTAGGGTTAACGCCATAAATAATGGCCCTTTGTTTGCATGGGTAACAAATGGTGTTTAAATGATGGGAGCAAGTTAAGGGTGCGGTGCATTTTTTGATTTCTTTTTATGTACGGAGTTATTGATTACGAATTGACGCTCCCATTTTATTTTTAGCATTTAGATTACCATAGTGTACCGGGTGGCTAAATAAGAATGGACGCCGTTCATATCTCAGAAACCGTTTGTCACAACGTGTTGAAATAAAAAATGTAGGTAGAGGAAAGTTGCCTAATTTCGAATACTGTTTTGAAATTGGCAAAAAAAATTTATAAAAAAAGCATAAATGAATATTTTTTTCTGTGAAACCTCCATGCTATGGGTTATAGTAAAACAAGAGATAGCCCAAGCAAATATAATCATCATTGTTTTTTTTTATATATATATTCAATAAACTGAACCAAATATGTATATCTAAATAAAAAAGAGGCTCCTAATTTCGGATACAGTGTCCGATATTGGAAGCACTTTTTAAAAATGAGATTATTTAACTAAATGTCTAAACAAAAGTCACACAAATAGTTTTTCTTCTTAGAACATTCTTCGTCTTTGTATGGCGTACTAGTTATTATGTGGCTAGAACCTTGTCTAGGTTTTCTTCCTTTATTAGATCCTGAAGTGCTACTATGACAAGGTAACGAGCAATTTTTTTTAAGACCGAGTCCGTAGAACCTTCTATCCATTTCCAAGCATAACGAAACTAAATCTTCTTCTAATTCGGGAGAAAGTATCGGCTTTCTTCCAATCCAAACTGCAACTAGCTGCTCAGGAGTTTTATTGGTTTGTTTTACATAATCCTCTAAAGTTGTTTGAGGAACAGCAAACAGCTTAGAAGCTTCAAGGTACCCCATTTCTTTACTTCGGACCGCATTGATAGCCAACTTCATTTGATTAGGATCCCATTTCTTATGTTTTCTGTTGACTCTTGGCATTTTGTTTTGAAATAAATAATTGTACATGCTTATTTACACTTATTGATAAACGTAACGATATACATGGGGTCCTAATTTCGGATATCCGAAATTGAGAACCCCTGACTTTCCGAAATTAGGCAACTTCACACTTTTTCGGTTAGACGCTTAATTTTTTTTTTGCATTTTAATATTTGATTAAATTTGACTGGCCAGTCATATTAAGTAACATTTTAACTTACCCAGGTTCAAAAATCAGAAGTCAAAAATGTTTTTTTGCACTAAAAAATCACTAGCTAAGACAGACAATTAAAAACTCGCTACAACGTTTTATAACTATTGAAGTACCGAAATACAAAACTTTTCAGATATACACAGGTTCCTTTACCACTTACCCTCGACAGGGAAAGGATTTTGTTTCTTGATACAGTCTAATAGCTGAAATACCTTGCTATCCGAAATTAGGAAACTTTTCGAAAATAGGCGACTTTCCTCTATGTTGGTGTCGGTAAATAATTTTTAAATTGAAAAATGTTTGCCGGCATGCAGACAAGATTAAAATTGAAAAAGTTGTATGCCTTTGCTGGGAATCGAACTCAGAACGTCCAGATTAAGCCTCAAGTGCGCTGCCAATTGCACTACGGATGACTTAATATACTCTCACCAATTTCGGTCATATAACTTATTCAATTTTATGTTAGTTGTAGCTATTTACGGCTAGATGTCACTGTTCAGAGGTCTCTTTCTGATTGCGGCAGATGTCGCTATATGTCTTCGATGTACGGGTAATCGAAAAATTAGATCTTAATGTTCAGTGTAGTGAATTTTCCCCTTAACACCCTTACCAGTGTGTGAATCGCAGGAGATTCCATATGACCGAAGTTGGTGAGAGATTATCAGGTCCTCCATAGCGCAATTGGCAGTGCACTTGAGGCTTAATCGAGAGCTTCGTGGTTCGATTCCCAGCGGAGGCATAAAACTTTTTCAATTTTAATCTTTTCTGCACGCCGGCAAACATATTTTAATTTGAAATAAAAAAAATCATTACAAAATCGACCAAGAAAAATAGCTGTAAATTATTTTAAAGTTGCTAAATTTACCGCTAGAGGACGTTTCACATATGCCGAATAAGATTATAGGATTTTTATCGACTATATGTCAAAATTTAAGTTATTTATTCTTTGGAATTTACGGCATAACTTTGTTTTATTAAATTTTGATCTCACTCGCAAAATAAATGGAGGGGTGGAGGTGAAAGAAATATTCATAACTTTGGTTTGCCTGAACAAAATTTAACAAACTGAAGACCATTTAAAAGAGCTTATCCTATAGTAACATTTAAAAATTAGTATGACTATTTTTTGTTACATCCGTCGCCGCTAGAGGGCGATTTTTGTGTAATCATAAGATTTTTCAATTTTTCTCAAAAATTTTAAATGAAATCATATATAAATATTTGTTTAAATTAAAACTAGAATAAAAACGAAGAAAACTGGTGAAAACCGCATGTGGATATCTTAATTTAGGCCCGAGATACAATAACGCTCGGTCAATAATGGTAGCTGTCTACATCTTGGTTAATAATATACTATTTTTTTTAAATATTTTTTATCGCCAACCGTCAGTAAAGCCGTACATTATCAGAGTGATTTACGGAAGTAAACGAACACTTTATTTTATCTGCCGCATTTGCGGCAGGTAAAGTATTACCCTCCGCAAATTTTTACTCTATGCCGAACAAACGGGCAAAATTTGCCATTTCTCATAGTAGGTAAAATTTTTTGAGGGGTGCTTTGAAATACGCACGTGGTCGGCCGAAATTTTCTGACTTGTCAAATTTAGGCCAAAATGGTTTTTTTTTGTCGTCGGATTGTGAAGCTATTTTAACCTTTTGAGCTTGAATATGGGATGGAATAGGTAGTATGAAACTTCTACTTTACATTTTAACCAAATATAAATAATATAATTTAAATATTTTACGTAGACCCGATTCTAAAATAGGTCTGCAGCTCGTCTTTTCTATTAATTTAACATGGGGAAAACATCTATTTTCTTAGAGCGGTCTGCCTTACATAAAACGGTGATGAACGGTTTGGCGATAAAATTTTGTATGTACCACATCGTAAAGTGTCTTTATCGAACTCGGCTGTTATTCGCCTCGCTCGCTTCGCTCGCTCATCTCATAATTTCAGACTCGTCCGATAAAGAATCATTTTACTGCCTTGGTACATAAATAACTATTATCTAGTACATAGTTTTAGTGAAAAAAATCAAAAATATGCCTTAGACAAGTTTAAAATTTTTAAAATAGTCCAGAGGCGCCTTAAAGTTTTTGTAAAAAATATTTATTTGTTACAAAAACGGTTTATATGATAAGTGATTTTAAAATGTAATTAGTCTGATTCAAAATAAGAATATTAAATAAACTAAGACATACAATTTTTTTTTAAAAGTTACAATAAGATTAAATTTAAAAAAAAATGTAAACGAAATTTTGAATTGATGAGAATCAATATTTCTTATATGTAAATAAAATGACACTTTCATGAAGTTTGGAAATTTTAAATGACATTTGACCGGTGTAACACACGTCATAAGTCAAAAATTTTAGGATTGAAAATAGATTTTCAAAAAAAAAGTTTTTCATATGGAGCAAACTTTTCCGCGGACATATACATATATAGTTTTTAGTATGTTCTATTCTCCCCTTTATGTCGTCTTTAAAATGATGCAACAACTCACCAAATCTCAGTTTAATAAATAGTTTTGCATTTAATAACACTACAACCTCGAATAAACCGCTTCGTAAATTATCGACTACCTTTCTTAGGAACATTTTCTGAATACGTACTGTTTTACGACCTGAAATTTGTTTTTGCCCAATTATTTTCCTTTTTTTAGTTAATGATTCTGGAAAGATCGATTTAATACTTCAATCTGCCGGATTGTGAAATTATATTTGTATTTTTTTACAAACAAGCCTCTGCGGAATTGGCTACAATTTATTTTCAGTCGTGTGTAACTAAGCCAAACAAGATAAACAACTTTATATTTTCGGTTAAATTATAAGGATCTTATTAATTTATGGAATATTGTTTTTTTGTCGTTTGTTGATATTTTCGATAAACTGCGTGACGTTTTGTCAAAATTCAATCAGGACGGATCTCCCGCGGCGAAAGCTCTTATACTCCCCATCATTTTTCACCCTAACTAAAATGAATCTGCATTTTCGTAGTTTTCCGTTGTTATTAGAAACTTTGCTTGTGAGGGAAATTATATTTTCTTATGGTTTTCTTTTAATACGTAATTTACGTTAATTTAATACATAAAATTCAAAACATTGTTATAACATAAAATCATTTATGACGAAAAGTACATTAAAAAACAGATAACACATTATATATGGCTAACATTTTTGAGATTTTAAGGTTGTATTAAAATAAACAGAAAAGTTTTGTTTTTTAATACGAGGATAAAAAAATAATTCTTTTTTCGTCACATCGTATTGTAAAAACCTTTGTTAAATATTTTATTATAATTTTCACAAAATGTATAGGAGAAAAGATATCCCGTGCTCAAATAACCACCGCTGGAAATAAATATAATATTTTTCTTCTACTCCCACATGAATGTTTGCTGTTGCCTTTACACTAAAGTGATTGGATATATTTCATGTCCGTTCTGGTTATAATATTAAATTGACCAATCACAGTGGTCAATTACAAAGAAGTCAAATTTACATGTTGTAAATTTTACGCGTCGTTTTATAACAAAAGTGAGGTTAAGAATACACTTCAAAAGATGCAAATCTGTCAGATTGTAGTGTAAGAATAAAATAAAAAGAAATATATAAATTGGTTCTTTAATTTGTACACTTAGTATTAAGTATTATGATAATCAATATATAGACGTAAGGTAATTAAGGTGATTTATTTATAAACATAATTTTGTAGCATAATAAGCAATTTTGTAAGGGGGACATGGTTATTTACTTTTTATAGAATAGAGATAATTTTAAGTTGAAAGAAGAGAGTTTTATTTTAACCAAAGGGGGTAGAAAACCCATTAAAATCCCTTTATCACATGGCGATCCTGCCTGCGAACCACGTTGAGGGCTAAATATCAATAAAATGGGCAAGACACAGAGCAAAGAAGAAATAATAATAGCACAAGCAGGGAATAGCGGTGGCCAAACTAATAGCCCCAGTACCCATGGTTTTGGCTCTATCCAAGATATCCTAAGTATATGTATTATTGTGTTGGTGGCAATTTTCTTTGGCTGGTGTATATTAAGAAGAGTTAAAAAAAACGATAGTACAGAGAGTGCGTGAAGAAATTCGACAAGAAATCGGGAGAAGCCGAGAAACAGTCTAAAGTAAGAAAAGGAACATTTTAGGTTTTAGGATACAATAAAAAGATGTGTTGGAGATTAAAGGAGCATGGTAAATTTAATGGATAAAAAATGGGATGTCGGTGCCTACTGAATTTGTATATTTACTGGATGAAGTCAAAGTATTCAAGAGGAATTTATTGAAGGACAATACGGAAATACGGCAAAAGAAGAAATATAATCTAAGTAAGCTAATTAAATTTAAAGATTATACATTAGAATTAGGGACCATTAGAGAAACTTTTAATGCAAAATCAAATGAGCCTAAGGTAATAGATAAAGTTAGGGAATATATACAGCAGATAGAACAATATCTGAAAGCTAGTCAAGATATTTTACAATCTAGGTTAGGGGATATCACGATAGCGGGGATAGAAAGCGAAAGTTTGATTTCCTCTGACTCAGATTCAGAAAATTTTGACAGAGTTACAGCAAAGATGACTCAAAAATTCGATCCCAAAACTGCATCAAGCCTTCTACCAGTTATGGATGGTTCTGAAACTGTAACTTTACAATTAATTAAGGGCATTGAATGGTATGATGCACTTTTGGATGACGCGGGTAAAGCATTGTTAACCACATATGTACTAAAAACGCGTTTATCGGGAAATGCAGATATTAGGTTAAAATCAGCCTATGCTTCAAATCAATTGTTAGTTACCGATCTTAGGCGGCATTTTATTACAAAAAAATCCGCGACCGCTTTATCATCTCAGCTAAATAACATAAGACAAGGGTCAAAGTCTGTAGAAGAGTTTGGGAAAGCGATTGAAGAATTAATGGTCGACCTAACTATATCACAGTCTGGGGGAGACTCTGGAGTGATGGATATTTTAAGGCCGGTCAATGAGAAAATCGCTATAAGCTCTTTTGCTAACGGTCTTCAAAATTTCAGCTTGCGAACCATAGTAAAAGCGCGAAATTACGATACTCTTAGCGAGGCAATTGGTGGTGCGAAAGATGAACACCTAGGCGAAACAAATACAAAACCCTTATTCCATATGAGAGGTAAAGGGAATAATTGCTCACACCATTATAATAATAGGCGCGGACAAAATACAAACTTCCGGAGTAATAGGGGTGCAAATAATTTTGGTGCTACCACTAACAATTTTAGGGGGTATTTTTCGCGTGGTCAGCAAGGTAATAATACTTTTAGAGGGAAAGGTTCTCGCTCTAATAATAATTATTTACCACGAGGACAGTATGGTACTAGAGGACGTTTCTTTGGTAATAGTTCAAATCAAAGAGGATATTATATGAATTCCGACGATCTTAATAATGATACCAATTGTAATATTAATAGTGACACATTTTTTCGAGGCCCACCTAAATAAAAATACAAATTTACCTGACCCATTTATATTTAATACTAACGGACTTAATTTTATTTATGTGAAATATAAAAATAGAAATTTAAAAATTTTACTTGATACCGGGGCTTCAATAAGTGTCATTTTTAAAAACGTCATAGACAAAACAGAAAAAATTAATTATTTAAAGAAAATAAAAATTAACGGGGTCTCTGGGACAATAATTTCGCAAGGTTCGGCAAATTTATGGTTAGATATAAATGGTGCAAAAGTGTGTCACGAGTTTTTGCTGATCGACAGTTTTGAGGACAATGTGCATGGTTTAATTGGAACAGATTTTTTTACGCGATACTTAGCTAAACTAGACTACGAAAACTTCTGTTTATCATTTAATGTAAACAATAAAAAATTATTAACGTCTATTCACTCGAAATATGAGAATTATACGTGCATACCGGCTAGACATGAAGTAATAAAATATTTTCATACCAACACAAATGAAGAATGCGTTGTAATGCCAGACGAAATTTGTGAAGGTGTATTTGTTGCGTCAATTTTGGTAAAATCAATTTCTAATCGTATTCCGGTACGAATTCTCAATACACGAAATCATGATGTTAACATAAAAAATTTTGCTCCAAAAATTGTGCCATTATACTATTATGATATATGTCAGTATAACCCAGTCAACACAACTGTAAGCAGAATAGATAAATTGTTAAGAACCGTAAAATTAGATCATCTTGAAAAATCACAAAAATTTTCTTTACAAAAAATTTGCTCTAAATATTCGGATGTTTTTCACTTGAAAGGGGAAACTTTAACTACGACCAAAATATACAAACAAAAAATTCACCTGCAACCTAACACAAGTCCTGTTTATGTCAAACCTTATCGTTTACCTTATTCTCAGAAAACCGAACTTAACAAACAAATTGGTAAAATGCTCCACGAAAAAATAATTGAAGAAACCTCTTCTCCCTGGTCGGCCCCTATTTTACTAGTACCTAAAAAAGCCGATGAGCAAGGAAATAAAACGTGGAGAATGGTTATAGATTATAGAAAAACTTTAAATTCAAATATACAGGATGATAAATTTCCGTTACCGTGTATATCCGAAATTTTAGATTCTTTGTCCGGGGCGGTATATTTTTCACATTTAGATTTATCGCAAGGATATTATCAGATTGAGCTAGAGAAAGAAAGTAGGCCTTGTACAGCATTTGTAACTGACCAAGGACAGTTTCAAATGACTAGACTGCCGATGGGACTTAAAATAAGTCCTAGTTCTTTCTCTAGAGCCATGTCGATTGCTTTATCTGGACTAAGTTATTCGTCTTGTTTTGTTTACTTGGACGACTTAATTATTTTCGGTAATAATCTAGAAACTCATAACAGTAACTTAATAAAAGTACTACAAAGATTACGCGACGTTAATCTCAAGCTAAATCCTGAAAAATGTGACTTTTTGAAAAAAGAACTTTTATATCTCGGGCACGTCATTTCAGCAGACGGTGTTTGTCCCGATCCTCAAAAAGTGCAGGCTATACAAAACTATCCTGTACCAAAAGACGAAAAGGAAGTCAAGAGGTTTGTGGCATCAGCAAATTTTTATAGAAAAAGCATAAAACATTTTGCCCAAATAGTTGCTCCATTAAATTATTTGACACGTAAGGGTGTACACTTTCAATGGACACCAGAATGTCAAAAAGCTTTTGAAACCCTGAAGCAAGCACTAGTGAGTCCACCAGTGTTACAGTTTCCAAATTTTTCCGAAGCTAATACTTTTATAGTGACATCAGATGCTTCCAATAAAGCTTTAGGAGCTACTCTCTCGAACGGAGATGGTTCGCCAGTGTCATATATTTCTAGACAGTTAAATAAGGCAGAGGTGAACTATCCCGTTATTGAAAAAGAACTTTTGGGAATTGTTTTTGCAGTAAAAAGTTTCAGAAATTATCTATTTGGGAGAAAATTTATTATTTATACTGATCATAGGCCACTTGTTTACCTTTTTGGAATGAATAATCCGTCTAGCAGGCTTACCAAATTTCGATTATTGCTAGAAGAGTATGATTTTGACGTAAGATATATAAAAGGTAGTAAAAATGTAGTAGCAGACGCACTATCTAGAATTGAAACTACATCGGAAGAACTCAAGCAAATGTCAAACAGCGTGTGCAACACAATGTTTGTTATGACAAGGCAACAAGCTAAAAAAGAATTAAATAAGCAAAGTTTTGATAGTTCCTTACACGAAAGGCTTGATCACCCAGGAATGGTGGAACTTTTAAAACCGCAGAAAAATTCTTGTGAAGCACGTTGCATTTCAGAATTTGAATTTAATAATTTATCAAAAAATAAAAAATATGATTATTGTACGCGCCATATAATTTTTTCAGAAAAAGAAAAAGTATTAAAAATTAAGAATTCTCGATCGGCGTGCGTATGCCATAATACCTCGTTGAGAGAACTTAAGAATATTTGCATAAAATATAAGGTACCAGAAATATATATATTAAAAAATAAAAATAATGCGCAATTAATAAATATTATCGGTAGGGATCCCTCAGAATTAAAAATGGCTAATATAAAAATTTCAATTATAAAAGATGTACAACAAATATCGGATATAGAAATGCGTCAAATAATATTAAATGATTTTCATATGCTACCGAGCGGCGGTCATGCAGGCAATAACAGAATGTATAATAATATAAAAAAGTACTATTTTTGGCCAAGTTTACATGCAGACGTTAGCGATTTTGTAAAGCGCTGTGATCATTGTCAAAGGTTTAAACATTCTAGGCCTAATATTGAGCCGATGTCAATAACCACAACTGCTTCGTCCGCTTTTCAAAAATTATTTTTAGACCTGGTAGGACCTTTGCCGGAAGACATATACGGAAATAAATATATACTAACATTGCAGTGCGAATTATCAAAATTTGTCGAAGGTTACCCAATCAAAAATAAGGAAGCACAAACGGTTGCAAAATCTTTTGTAGATAACTTTATTTTAAGATATGGGATACCTGAAACAATTGTGTCAGATCAAGGAACAGAATTAATAGCTACAACTCTAAAAGAAGTTTGCAAAATTTTACAAATTAAACAACTTTCTTCAACAGCTTATCACCACCAAACACTAGGATCATTGGAAAATACACATAAAAATCTAGGCGCGTATTTACGAATACAAACAGCAGAACACCCTGACAGTTGGAGTTCATGGGTTCAGTTCTGGTGTTTTGCATTCAACAATACTGTTCACACTAACACAAAGTACACTCCATACGAACTTGTGTTTGGTAAGCAATGCAAACTCCCTTCAAATATTAACACGGGTACTGAACCATTGTACAATTTCGATAACTACCCACTAGAACTAAAATATAGACTACAGAAAGCTTGGGATGATGCCAAAAATAACCTTATTCAGTCAAAAATACAACGGAAAAATAATCACGATTTTAAAGTTAACGCGAAAACTTATAAAAAAGGCGACCAAGTTTTAGTAAAAAATGAAACCGGGAATAAACTCGAACAAATTTTTACCGGTCCATATGTGGTAGTAGAAGATAAGTCACCAAATATTGTAATTTTAATAGGGAATAAATTTAAAGAAATTCACAAAAATAGAGCTAAATTGTATAATGATAGTAACCAGCGTTTGTAAGAAAAGTTTGTAAATACGGATACGCTCAACATTTTTTTTCTTGTTTTTTTTTCCGTAGGAGGTGTAGTGTAAGAATAAAATAAAAAGAAATATATAAATTGGTTCTTTAATTTGTACACTTAGTATTAAGTATTATGATAATCAATATATAGACGTAAGGTAATTAAGGTGATTTATTTATAAACATAATTTTGTAGCATAATAAGCAATTTTGTAAGGGGGACATGGTTATTTACTTTTTATAGAATAGAGATAATTTTAAGTTGAAAGAAGAGAGTTTTATTTTAACCAAAGGGGGTAGAAAACCCATTAAAATCCCTTTATCACAAGATCAAATTCGTTATTTTTTAAAATCAAAACACTTATCCCAGAGCCTATGCATACACCTGGGCAAGGGCCTGTCGACATATTAAGCACCGGTTCCCGCAGATCACCGAAGTTAAGCGGTGTCGAGCGCGGTTAGTACTTGGGCGGGTGACCGCTTGGGAACACGGCGTGCTCTTGCCTCAGGGAAGAGTGTAAAATGAATCGACACTTAGCCATCCTATTCACGCCGGACAGGCCGGATGAGATCGGATATCTCGTAGGATGAAGGAGCTGTTTCACACTTCCCAGTCGATAGATCACATTTGTGGTCGATGACCGGTTCAAGATGGCCTACATAGTCGGCGAACCGTAAAAAAAAATTAAAAAAAAAAAAAAAAAAAGTGCGAAAATTGAAGATATAAAATCAAAATTTATTTTTACTGAACTATTGTTATTTTCTGACCTAGCTAAAGATTTGTGCACAAATGCATTTTCTTATTTCCAAAATCTCCAGTTTCCCACTTATTTCTAGACAATTACTACAAGATTTAATGCATACAATGTATATACTTGCCTTTGTTGTTTTTTTACCATGCATAGGTATATTTGTCCACCACGATATTTTCTGATATATTTTGAATGCGGCTCAAACCCCAATCGACCTTAAAGTTTTTATTATACGCAACAGATATAGAAATATTTGGTAAATCTTCCTCAAAGGCTGGAAAATAAAGATGAGTTCATAAAACCAAATAAAATGGAAGAAAACTTATGTTATTTCGCTTTGTTCTGTTGGCCACATCACTACAGTATTACCACTTCTCTTTTCGCGTTTACAGTGTTGCTAAATCAAATTGGCCATAATTTAGAAGAAAACATTGTTCATTTTAATCAATAAATATAACGCTTTTTGTCTGATTCTGCAAAAGGCCGAATGTATCGGTCGATACATTCAAATACATTCAAATTTTTCTTCAATTGTTTTTAAGTATCTTTCTTAGAAGTTCACGGCCCACGAAAAAGACAAGGTATGTTTCCCGATATAAATATTTTTTTTTTAATTTTTAGAATAAAGTTCGGAAGTTGGATCGTAGAAAAAATATGTTTATATGAATATATTTAAAATTTAAGTAAATCTGAAATTGGCAAATATCATTAAACCAATTAGGAAACTTGTAATATAATAGTGGTTATTGACGTTGATAAATAAAACAATTTTTTTTGTGTTTAAATTATTAAAAACCTTTATTAAAAAAAAAACAATAAAACTATTTTTGTTGATATTCCTGCTACATAATTCATACGGCCTGCCAACAGAAAACATGTTAGTGCGACAGAATTTCCATACTTTTACATACAAATACCACGGATTCAACAGGCGCTGGGCGCGAATTTTCGTCACGTTTGGTTTCTTTATCTGGGCCTTTCAGTGTCTGCTCTATTCACGTACAAAAGAATTTTTGGTGTCTGTTCTCAGCATTAGTTTTAGAAATCGTATAAAATCGCATAGAGACTAGAGATTTATACTGCAAAACATGGAAAACATATTTAAAGATATAGAATTCGTGTGAATAGAAGAGTTTTTGGTATATGTATGGTATACACTAGGTGGAGTGACGATGGTGTAAAAATGTTTTATTCTAAATTTTGTTTTTTCTATATGGGGAAACGTGGCTACGTATACAGGCTATTTACTATGCAAAGATAGGTTTACGAGGATTGTATCTTCCGTTGCCCCGTGACACCCTAATATTTTTTTAAATTAATTTAAAATAATTTATAATATTATCTTTTATTTAGCTCTTAGCTTCTTTTATCATCAAAAAATTGTAACCACCATCAATATGAATGCTTTCATCTGTGTCAGCATCATAAAATCACAAAATATCTAAAACATTTTTTATTAACATTTATCTTCCTTACACTTATATGCACTTCATTTTCCATAGTTTCTGATATGACACACCCACAACCTTTCTTTCCTTAAATGAATTTTTACGTTTCCATCCATATTACTTTTAATTTCTGTTAACATTTCTTCTCACACCTAGTTGTTAAATCTTTCATTCTACAATTAAATTCTTGTAGTGCCCAAAGCCACAAACTTTCTTTTTCACAGTGTGACATGCGTATTGATTTTCTCACTGTTCTACTTATTGAACCTTTATTTCATCTAATATTCTGATTTTGATATCCATCATTTCCTTAACTGGTAAATAATTCAGCACAACAATTATTAGAAATACTTTTTTGACGTTATATCTACACTGATTGTTAGTTTATAATCATTAAGAATTAAGTATCATTATATAAACCATTTGTGTGTCTTACGTATTGCATTTACAACTAAGTTTATGTTAACAAACTACACCTTAAGTTATGAATGGTGATAAACCCGGCTTTAATTATTTATTTTATGAACTGGATGAATTTTAAAGTGGCGGAAACGGTTAAAAATGGATTTAATTTTGCTAATATGGGCATATTTAAACATATTGTCGCGTATCAAAATGGTAGCCGACTGGAAGGTATAGCTTAGATGATTTAAAATTACGTTTTAATCTATTTAATTTGTTGTGCGCTATTTACTTACTGAAACACCAAAGATTTTTAATAGTTTTATTAAAGCAAAGCCAAACAATTTACGATTACATTATGGTGAATAACATACAAGTCTTAAGAAATAAAAATAAATTTATTAAATCAACAAATTTAGAGAGTTTTCACCGAGGGGTAAATACCTGACTAAAATGTGTACACCAGAAATGAAGTTTTGTGATAGAAATCCACAGATATCCACGGAAATCCACAGAAATCCAAAGACATCCACAGAAATCCTGAGACATCCACTGAAATTTACGGACATCCACAGACATCCATGGAAATCCATAGACATCTTCGGAAATCCACGGACATCCGTGAAAATTTATAAATTTGTATATCGCATAAACCGCGAAAATATGCGGATAAGGTGTAATTTATCATCGGCGATCTCTATAGGTTCGTAAAAAATAAACTCTTTCAAAACTTTGCAAATATCATCTGGTTTTGACCATATAAATTCTCTGTTGCTCTTTTGTTTAGTTTTTAAAAACCTGACGACATATATATTCCATTTTGACAATTGTTGTAATTAGGCCCAAATACCATCGTTGCTCTTAATAAATAGCATAATATTTTCCACATTCTGGTTGAATAGAATCTGTGTTTTGATAAAAAGTCGAAGTGTCAGTATTCGCAGAAGTCTTTTTTGTAAATAGATCATTTAAAAAATTACCGAGCGAATTATTGTCGGAGCAATCCATATTTTTTTGGGTTTTATCAGAAAAGGTTTCAGTGTCTGTGCTATCAGCGTATTTGATACTAAATCCGTTGTCTGACGATTCCTCGGATGATTAAATTTTTCCTTGACTTTCCTTTATGAACGGATGTGCATAGTCGTTTCTTTACGGTCTTCTTACCCTTCGGTAAAATCTTTCTTTTTGATTTAACAGAACTGTTATTAGAGGTTGTCGATTTGCTGGTAAAAAATCTTCGCAACCTATCAGTACTCACTCTTTGTATTGTTTCTTCTAACAGCCAGCATAATGAAGATTTCTTGATAACAGTGGACTTTCCATCTGCTACTGTTACTCGTATTAGTGGTCCCTTTTCATAAACAGTATATCGCTTTTCTGACTGCAACTTTAGAGAAAAATCTTTTAACAAGAGTTCTTTTCTTCACCAATACCTGTTACACTTAAATTGCACATATCAGTGTGTATTTCGGATTGAGTGTCAGCAAGGGGACCAGAGTTTTCGTTTAGCTGACGTTGAATCGGTGATAACACCTTGAAAATGTCACAATCCTGAGCTTCGGTAACAGCCAAATCGGACAGAATTCATATCGCAGTCACTCAAAGCACTTTTAAACAAAACTTAGCTGAAGAAACAGCCGTACTTACCTACTGTTTAATTTAAGTAAGTTCACACATACTTCAGCACTTGCTATTTTAGTTTGTATACAAACAGTACTGTAAAGAACGAAATATGCAACTCGGACAGTGAATTGGGCACAGATTAAAGCGGAGCGCAGTGATGCCAAGTATACTTACTAAAATTGTTTAAGTTTATCGAGAATATAGAAATAAACTGTACGCCACCGGATGATATCTAAAACATTAAATTACAGGAACATCTTGATTTCTAAGTGACAGTTATTTTTCTTCTCTTGAATAGCTCACAGAAAAATGCGCGAAAAAATGCCTAAAACATAGGCAAAAATTCCTAAATGTATAAAAATATCTAAAATTATTAAGAATTTCGTCAATCTGGCATCACGGGCAAAGCGTTATATCTGTGAAAAGAAGCGCGGTTGCCACGTGGACATACATTAAATTCATCGACATCCATAGAAATCCACGGACATCCGTGGACATCCATAGAAATCCACGGAAATCCACATTGGTGTACACCAGAAATCCACAGGTGTTTACCCCTTGGTTTTCACTAAAGAAAAGTTGCTCCCTGTACATGTAGAGAATTTCTATTTTACAACAAAAATATTTTATTACTATAACAGTGGAGGAAGACTTTAAGTTCCTATTTATTTCCTTCTAAATATCCACTCCACTTTAAGCATGGACTATTTCTTCAAGCTTTAAGTTTTTGTTAATGTAATTGTTTCTTAAATTAGTTTTTACGAAATTTCTGACATATGGCTTGGCAGATGTAAAAAAATATTTGGACAAATTCCTGTTTTAATAGGCTTTCCAAAATTGTGACACAATTGGGGTTTTCTAATTTGATAAAAAGTTGTGTAGGGCTATGCCTCGCCCCCCCTTTGGGGTCTCAATTTATATCACATGACAAAAGCGACGCCCATAAAAAATCTTTGAGGACGTATTTTTGGATTTTAGAGAAATATTGTTCCCAGAGCCGCTATAAGCAGCGTTCTATTTAAAATCCCCACCCTGTACTATTTCCTGTAGCAAAGGCGTTACATAATGAGAAAACCTGCTTGCCAATTTTCCTGTCCTCGTAAAGCAGCGGCCATGCCCTCCTGTGTTTGCATTGCCATAATGGTCACGTTGAGTGTTCAGTAATCATCATTTTCGCTGTTTTATTTGAACGTGTATGGGGCCTTTCAATCGCGCGCAGGACAAAATCAAACAAATTATAATGACTGGGTTTCTTTTACTGCCGCGTAAATATGGAGCGGTTAATTTAGAACCATATTCATTAGAATCATCTAATGATTAGCTAGATGTGATCGCTCACGATTGACGTGAGCCTCATATATTTATAATTGAAAGCTCGGAATCTTGGTTCAAACGCTTTGTAGATCTGTGAATTGGATAGAGTTTTTTATGTTATACAGGGTGTCTCTAAAAGGTGCGGAAAAACACGCAAGTTTCCAAGGTCCTGAGGCGTAAATATGACGATCTAACACATTTTACCTTAGTCTAAAAGTGGATGATTTCGGAGATACAGAGTGTCAAAAGTTCAATTTGGTTTTCATTTTTTATAAATAATTTTTCTAATAATTGGTGTATTGCCGCAATATTCGGCTTGGGGGTTTTTGCGGGGTGAGAAATTAGAATCTGCTCTCCTTTTTATTGTAAAGTTTAGAGGGCGCCGCCTGCGGTACCTTGCATACATTTAAAACGAAATAACTTTTTTAAGCCACCCTATATCTAAGTTTTAAATAAAAATTCGGATTCTCCAACGTCTTTTACCTAAAAAAGGTATACGTGGTAAGAATTTATTTGAGCAGCTGTTTTTGAGATATCTGGATTTTAAAAATTCACTTCGTGAATGTCCAGGTCTAAATTATTGTAATAATTGAACACATTTGAAGTGTAGGCGCAAAATTAAAATAATGAAAAATTTAGACCTGCCATACACGAAGTGAATTTTTTAAATCCAGATATCTCAAAAACAGCTGCTCAAAACAACTCTTACCGCGTATACCTTTTGTAGGTAAAAGACGGAGAATCCGAATTTTTATTTAAAAGTTAAATATAGGGTGGCTCAAAAAAGTTATTTTATTTTAAATGTGTGCAAGGTACCGTAGGTGGCGCCCTCTAAACTTTACAATAAAAATGAGAGCAGATTCTAATTTGTCACCCCGAATCCCCCCCCCCCCCAAGCCGAATATCGTGACAATACACCAATTATTAAAAAAATTATTTATCAAAAATTAAACTTTTGACACTCTGTATCTTCGAAATTATTCACTTTTGGACTAAGGTAAGTTGGGTTAGATCGTCATATTTACGCCTCAGGAACTTGTAGCTTTTTTTCCGCACCTTTTAGAGACACCCTGTATAATCATAAACTAAAAACTTTCAGTAGCCACATTATCCAATGTTGATAAAATATAGATTTCTCTTTGCTGATTCTGACGGATGTTATACCTAAAAGACTTACCATAATTATTATCACGGGCTGTAGATTGACTTAAAAATGTTTATTACTTGGAAAAGTCAAAAATTACGTACTAGTAATTTGTTATGACTTCAAAGAATGTGAGTTAATCTCGCATCCGCTTTCTTGCATCAAACTTCAACGAGAGCGAGACTACTTGAGAGTTTTGTTCATGGAAGCTCGCCCTGAGGTGACTGCTACTTGTCACCCGGTATAAAGTTAAAAATATAATTTCTTATTGAAATTTTAAGTTGCTATCTCGAATTGATTTTCCGCCTTGCAAGTTGAATTCAAAAGGAAGGGACCAACCTTACCGTTGTTATTAGCGTTTCTGAGCAGAAAGAAGCTTTCATTTTTCAAGGCGGCAGTAAATAATCCGCTAATGCTGCTGTATTTTATTTTTTTAATAAAGGAAAAATTCAAATTGTTTCCGAAGAAACATTCTTATAAACAACGACAAGAATTTTTTTTTTAATTCTTTATTTTACAAGAGAAATAATTAGCTTGGTAAATTAATAAAAAAAAGCAGAAGGCGACCGAAATGCTTTAATTTAGTAGGCCCTAAGTTAGGGACCTGCACGGGCCACTTAATCAATAAAAGGCAGTATAACCAATTTTTCCGGGCCTGTCGGGCTTTAATAACCTGCTGGGCGTACAGAAATATTTGTAAAATAATTTTCAAGCTCTAACAATTTTTTTCTGGCCTGCCATCTTTCCAGGCCTATCAGGCTGACCGCCGGGCTGTTCGGTTAACCGGCCTGACCGGCCCGCGTTGCAAATTTCCGGCCCGTGCAGGGCTTTACCCTAAGTGGTATTTTTGATGAATTGAGTTAAATTAAAAAATAAAGTCGGAACATTCAAAACTGGCTAGTAGAGCTAAGCTGGTTTGTGACACTTTTACTATAGTCTGCGCAACCAAATTTAAAACTTTTATAAAAAATTACTAGCCAAAAATATTTTTTCCGCTATTTGTTGGAAAATTACAGCTATTTATTTTTACAGTATTTTTAATGAAAATATTTTATGAACTAATTATTTGCCAAGAGATGGCGCTAAGGGCTATATACAACCCAAGAACGTGGATACCATAGGCTTTAGTTTAAAAACATTCGTTTGGTATGGTATGAACACCTACCCTGTTACGACGAGAATAACAGAGTTTGAAAACGGTCTGCAGGTGGTGACATGGCACCAATAGTAAAGTTAATTTTACAAAACACTACGATAAAATAAATCGTACTTTTACGATCTTGTATAAATTATTACTATATAAATTAGTGGTGGAGAACTATTGATAGTGGGTAGAGTGAAAACTATGGATATATCGATAGTACTGTCGATAGTGTTTGGTCCCATAAAAAGACACTTTTCCCAGTCATACGTCTAAATGTCTTCTAAAAAAAATTCTGCCCTCCCACCAAAAGTGACTTCTACAAAAAAAAAGGTGTCTACGGTCAAAGTGCCTCAAAGTTACTGTTGCTGGCCTTCAAAATCTTTTACAACTGAGTACTACCTTACTAGTAGAGTCAAAACTATCGATAGTTCGATAGCGATAGTTTTTATAACACTATCGAATTTATCGATAATCACTATCGATAGTTCTCTATCACTAATATAAATACTTTACAAAATTACATGAAATCTATGGAAATTTCTTACGCAACTAATAGTGTAACATTTTTACAGTATATATTGTGGTAATAAATTGCCAACGATAAATAGTGTAATTATTTTTAACAGTGCTATGTACCTCTTTCCTACTTTTATTTTTGTTACACCGTCCGATGAAAAAAATTGATTTTACACACCTGTTTTTGTACCTTGATTTGTACCTATATTTTTTTGAACTCAAAAATACAAATAGCGCTTTTCAAAATAACTTTATTTATCATTTTCTAAACGCCATCAGCGGACATACTGTATTCTAATAAATTTAAAATCGTTTCTTATTTTAAAAATAAAATTAATAAGCTCAAAATTAAGCTTCTAAATTAATATACTAAATTAGGTATATAAAATATTTTTAAAAGTAACAAAAGCAGTTGCGGAAGCGAAAGAACAACCAAGTGCAAGCAAGCGACGACAATTTTTAGTTAAGCTCTTTATGTTACTCTTTTGTACTATACCTATTCCTCTTTCAGCCTCTTAAGTTATAAAATCCTTAAAAACCACAATTAACGAGTTCAAAACGAAACGCTTTGATATTTAAAGTCGGTCCAAAAATGCTTTTTTAATACACCCACGTACTTATTTTTAAATAGAAAGAAAAAATGTGTATTTATGCGACACCAACAGAAGCAATGGAATTTAAACTTGTCATAGCCCCTTTTGGGCAGCTATACAGGGTGATTCATAAATTGATACTTCTTTTTTAGCTGTGTATAGAAGGCATTAAAATAAACAACATTTTCAAATACTTTTTTTCAAAACACTTAAAAATAGGCGAGATACAGAAGTAAAAAATGTAAGTGCGGGCCTGGTCATCAAGACGTAGCCTGCTATACTTTATGTTGTTTGTCTTATTAGTCATGCAATTTACGGGTCGATGGTCAGTTATTTTGCAATCCGCTGCGGTGTGTTTTTCTGAAGCAAGTTAATTTTAAATTGGTAATACGTGAAAATGGTAAAATTTGAAAACAATGAACTAGTAGATATGGTGCTAATTTAGAGTGAGTGTCGTCAAAGAGCGGCTGCTGCTGCTTCGAGATTATACGCAGAACGCTTTCCCTTGCAGGCTCATCCTACACCCAGAAGTTTTCTTAATGATGTTGCTTACAACCCGTCGTCAAGACCAATCGATACATTTTTGGTAATTGTTACTTACGTCTTTCAAAACAGTGTCAAAAGGCGTTGTTTATTATATAGAGTGGAGAAAAATGATATTTATTTGCAGTTCGTACTAAAATTACACCTTTTTTCAGAAACTGTAATTAAATAAAATCCCAAATGAGCCCATTCCCCAGTATACCTACACCAAATATCTATCTATTTTTCTATCTTTCCTTCCTACCCCTTATTTTTATCCTTCTATATATGTCAGTAACTGATTTACAAAAACGTATCGTTTCTTTTTTTAGGTATATGAAAATAAAACGTGAAAGCATCCTTGATTTTTCCTTGACAAACAGTCGTTCTTATAAAAGACCTTTTATTATTATTTTATAACGAGCACAAATTTACTTTGTGTAATAAGGAAAAATGTAAATAAAATATTCGAATTGAAACCTTTACTGTTTTTTTTATGTGGTATTTCATAATATTTGTTTATACATTAGTCCGTGTAAGCTCATTTGCAAAAATAGAGCTTTTGATGGTAAATATCAGTGTTACGGTTCAACCCACCATCTTTTCATCAATCGATAGTGGAAATATACTTTCCAATTTTTTACATATATTTTTATTAAATACAGACTTGCAAGCACACAGCTACAAGGCACGAAAAATGGTCAAAATAATACAAAAGTCTTCTCATTAATACGCGTTTATTTCTAAATACTTGGGGACATGGTTAATAATTATTGAATGCAAAAGTTATCTTTCTTCTTAACCTTATACCGGGTGTTGCATCGTCGAGCGGGACACAGGAAATCCCATGTAATTTTAAATGGGGTCAATTATTGGCTTCCCTAATTATTTTAGAGACAAATTCTATTTAGGTTTATTAAAGAGCACTAAAACCCACATTCAAAAGACTAACTTTAGGTATTTTTGATGAGCCCGTTTACGGGTTATCGCCGATTTCTTTTTAACTATTTCTCCTTTTTATGGCCCCGTATTTGCGGGCACCAGTCAAGGTAAAAGATGACTGTCAAATAAAGTTGTCAATTTGAAATGGGTGCTTTATTGTTATAAAAACTCGTACATCGAAAATATTAAAAGTGTATTTATGAGTACAAATTAATCTGAATAAAACTAAAATAAAGTATCCAATTACAAGGTTAATTATGACATTTTACATTTTTCAATATTTTACTAATTAATAGGTAGGTACTATTAAATTGTTAGAACTTTAGGATTTAAGAAGATGTTCAAATATTCCTCCATTGACTGCTAGACAATAACCGAGGCGATCATAAAATTCTCTTCTTACATTCGCTAGTTGGTAAACTGAAATTCTATTGCATTCGGCAGAAATAGCATTTTTTAACTCGTCTGGATTTGGGTATTTTTTATCTTTGTATATCCTGTTTTTTAAATGGCCCCAGAGAAAGAAATCATTTGGCGATAAATCAGGAGACCTGGCTGGCCAATTTACTGTATGATTTAAGCCAATAACATTTCCATTAAAAGCACGATTTAAATATTCCCGGACAGCCAGGGTACTATGTGCCGGGCAGCCATCCATTTGGTATCAAACTTCCTGATTTTCCCTGGCGGCATCATGTAAAGTAGGTAAAATATGATCTTCAAGTAGTTCCAAAAAATATTCTGCATTTAAATTTCGTGTAAGAAATAATGGCCCGATAATATTTTCTCCGAAAATCCCAGCCCAAACATTAACTTTTTGTAAATATTGCGTCCTTGTTTCGACAAACCTGTGTTGGTTTTTCTTTGCTCCAATATCAATAATTTTGAACATTGAGTTCATTGTTTAAGGTAAATGTGCATTCGTCAGTGAAACAAATGTTTTAAAAAAATTCCCTATCCATGTTTGCTCTTTCAATCATACCAAAACAAAACTCCTGTCGTCGTATTTCGTCCCTATCTCTTAGCTCTTGGTGCTTTTCATATCTGTATGAATAATTTTTATGTCGTTTCAAAGCTCGTAACGCTGTGGTGTGATCTAATACTATGTCTTCCTCAAGTTTTCTTGTGCTGATCTTTCCATCATTTTCTTCCACGCACAATAAAACTTACAAGTCCCTATCATATCTTGCATCTCTTCTTTGTTCCTGCCTTTGCAAGTCCCTATCATTTCTTGCATCTCTTCTTTGTTCCTGCCTTTCTTCACATCTGCAGTTATTTATTACGGTGCCTTTTGTCTCAAATTTCTTGATAGTCCTTTCGACTGTAGATTTTGCAGGTATCGGTCTATTCGGATACAGAGCAGCAAACATGTGTGACACATTTTGATAACTATTTCCTTGATAATACCATTTAATCATCAATATGTTTTCTTCAAAAGTGTAATTCATGGCTAATATTTTCGATGTACGAGTTTTTATAACAATAAAGCACAAATTTTAAAATGACAACTTTATTTGACAGTCAACTTTTACCTTGACTGGTGCCCGCAAATACGGGGCCATAAAAAGGAGAAATAGTTAAAAAGAAATCGGCGATAACGAATGTGGGTTTTTGTGCTCTTTAATAAACCTAAATAGAATTTTTCTCTAAAATAATTAGGGAAGCCAATAATTGATCCCATTTAAAATTACATGGGATTTCCTATGTCCCGCTAGACGATGCAACACCCGGTATATTAAGTTAAAGAAATAGTCCCTACTTGAAGTAAAGTGGGAATTTAAATGGAAATAAACTTTAAATCTTCCTCCACTTTTATATTAAAAAAACAAATCTTCTAGAATCTCTACATATTTCGATTGTATAAACATTCATCCTCAGGACAATAGCTTTAATAAATGAAAGAAAAGGCGACTAATGCCTTAACGTAGCTTTAGATTCTTGGTTAAATTATACTATGTTAAGAACTTTAATAATGAAGAAATAAAAGACAAGTTTTTGATATTCCTGATTTATAGCTATTAATATAATTATTATTCGATTTATAATAGTCGAGGACATTACTAGGTGACGAGGCAACAGCCGAGTCCCCCGCAATGTCCGAGACGGTGTTAAATCGCTAATAATCGAGTTGTATTCAAAGCTTTATCGTAACATTGACAACGGCGATGCGAAAATAAAAACAAGGTTTTATGTCATTTCATTTTGGTATTTCAAAAAGTCATCATTAAAATCATGCAAGATTTTGATATTCCTGACGATATATTAGCTGCAGCCAACATTATAAGGTTGAACTTGCTTCCGGACAAATCTAAAATCCATTATGAAAAAGAATATCGGCAATTTTGTGAGTGGCGAAACAAAGTACATGTTCAAGGTGCAGAAGAAACGGTATTGCTGGCGTATTTCGCAAAACTCTCTGAGGAATACTCTGCTTCATCCTTATGGCCGAAATATTCCATGTTACGAGCGACTTTAGAACTGAAGGAAAGAGTGGAAATCGACAAATAAGGCGCCTTAATACGTTTCATCAAGAAGAAAAATGTTGGATATAGAGCAAAAAAATCAAAAGTATTTACAAGAGAACAAGTCAACGAATTTGTGTGTTCTGCCTCAGACAAGAAGTTTTTAATGATAAAAGTGGCTTTTTTAATTGGAATTGGAGGAGCCTGTCGAACTAATGAATTAGCGAAGATGACCACGGAAGATGTTGACGTTTTAGAGGACAAGCTGATTGTTACTATTCCCGACTTAAAAACCCACAAGAAACGTATTTTCGCTGTGATATTTGACGGCGAAGTCAATTCTGTGCTTTTATTTAAAAAGTACGCAATGTTAAGGCCAGACCATGTCACTCACCAAAGATTGTTTGTATCATATAGAAAAGGGAAATGTACAGTACAGCCCTGCGGCATTTACTTCTTCTCTAAAATACCTCAAAAAATAGCTAAGTATCTCTCACTTGAAAATCCTAATTTGTATACTGGTCACTGCGTTAGAAGATTTTCGGCAAATTTTCTTGTTAATGCTGGAGGAGATATATTAGACCTACAAGAACTTGATGGATGGGAATCGGCGAAGGTTGCTAGAGGGTATTTAGAAGAAAGTGTGACCAAGAAAGTTTCCATTGCTCGCAAAATTTAAATCGGCGATGTGTCCGGCAGTGGGATAGGCACTGGGGAACCGCACGAAATCGAAAGGAGTGCTTGCTCGGTCATTAATCAGTCTTCAGACTACATACCTAAGATCGTGGACGTTAAAGACAAAGTCATCAAATTTGAAAACTGTCAAAATATTGTTTTACATGTTCATGAAAAATAGTTCTAATATTATTTGGTATCTAACGTATTATGCTTTCGTAACTAACGTATTAAATTATGGTAACTAATGTATTATGAGTAACTAAGGTGTTATGTAGGTTTTAGTACGTTTATGATGTTAATGTTAATTATTATTAAAGATATCATATAAAAATGACTTAATCTTCAATGATACGATAAAATAATTTTTTAAAAGATTTTATAATTAATTTCGGAAGTTGAGCAGTGGAAAAAATATACTGTAGGTACAACTCGAGTGGATTGTCCATCAGGCAATTAAATATGCATTCAAAGAATTATATAACTTGATTAAAATATAAAATCAGGCATTGTTAGTCCAATTAGTAATACTTTTACTTTAAAGAAAATAATGCTATATTCAGAAAAGAATTTTATTTTATTGGGTGAATTAAAGCACAATGATAGGAATTTGGAATGATAGTTTTATTAGGTAATGTTATAAATTATTTTGATAATTAAGGTTGTATTTCCAAAGAATTAGGTAATTTTATTTGTAATATAGTTAAACTGGTAAAAAAATACTTCTTTGTACACAGTAACCATTTAGTTGATAGTAATGATGATAATAATGATCATGAATGATAGAAGAATTTTGGCTTCCATTCCTTCCATCTTTATTTGTTTGTTGTCACAGCGATCAGTATATCTCCAGTCGTTTTCAGGTGAATACCAAATAAATATTGTGGTTGCAGTTACTAGACGAATGTACGGAAAAACATGGGGACCCTCACCTAGGCTGGTGTACTGGCTGTACACCGGAGTGCCATATTGCAATGTGCGTACGAAAACAATAGGAGGGCTTACCTCAATAAGCGGATCCATACATATTCTGACAATCAGGCATCCCTTAGATCACTAATATGTAACAAGGTAACCTCAAGGCTGGTATGGGAATGTCAGGAGGAACTGGAGGCCCTAGCAAAAGTAAACAAAGTAATACTACAGTGGGTACCAGGCCACGAAGATATTACAGGAAACGAAAAAGCCGATAAACTTGCGAGAAAAGGCTTCGAAAATACATTCATTGATCCAGAACCGGCACTCAGAGTGCCAAGGTGCACGGCACGAAATGCTATAAGGCGATGGATCAGGAATGAACACAAAATCCACTGGAGCAACAGACAGGGATTAGCCCATAGCAAAAGCTTCATTGGGAATCCAGACCCAAGACTTACGAAACAGCTGCTTCAAATGAATAGGAACCAGCTGAGAACCATTACAGAAATTCTGACAGAACATAATATGGCTGTCAAGAACCATCTGCCCAGAATGCAACTGTACAATGGGGACCTTGATTGCAGACTTTGCGGACAAGACAGAGAAACTGTACATAGTTTGCCATTGCGAGTCACTGGATCGGAAGAGGTAACAAATACTCGGGCAACCAAAACTGGAACCAGAGGACATCCTTACCCTCTCCCCAGTTGACCTACACAAACTAGTGCAAGGAACTGGAATCACGGAGTGGGTGTAACAACCAAACAGGGTGAGCACAATGGGCCAAACCTGGCCTAAGTGCATCCGGTGCACGAACGTGGCCTCGAAAAAAAAATTATATATAAAACTACAGCTCTATTTATACTAGCTAGGTGTGCTGACGCATAGCTGAGATGGATGTAGTCATGCGTTTGATTCGTGTGCGTTCTTACTTTAAGATTACATTTACCAATAATGACTTACTAAAACAACCCAGGTTTTGGTATATGGTGGCAGCTTCCTTGAACTTCCTCCAGTGTGGTTCTTTTTGCAGGATTTCGGTTTCTGTCCTTTTGATATGATGGCCGTGTTTTTTATTGGATTGTAAGTAATTTCATAAAGTGCAATGCGAAATAAGTTAGCTGTGTTGTCTCCTAAAAGAACTTCAAACAATTTAATTTATTTGTTATTAAAACACAAACAAAAAATAAATAGGTACATCGGTAAATAGCTGATCACTTCAAACTCATTAAAATACAACATAAAAAGACGAAAGCCGTTTGCGACTCAGAAGTCAGGTGGGCAAATAAAAACCGCGTAGGTAATTGTCGTTTTCCTTTTAAACTGGATTTTAACGCAGAAAATATATTCAGAATGGCAGGAAAAATTATACATATTTTTTGTTTTAAACTGAGGAAAGAAATTCTTTATGGAAGTATCCTGCAGGTGATATACATATTATGTATTCGGGGTGTTACTTGTCTTTAAATTCACAAATTCTTACATGAAAGCACAGTGCAGAATAGTAGTTTGTACAACAAGAGTGGATACGATGTCCATATCGCACGAGAAAGTAAATTGGGCACAACTCAACTTTACACTAAGTATTTAACAAAAAATTAAATTAGGCATAATAATTTGTCTTTTAAGTTGGCCATGAACTTGTGAGAACGATAATAAAAAACAATTGAAGAAAAATTAATTTTAGTGGCAAATCTATGGACCAAATTACACTGTAACATAAGTATTTATCAATTTGGATTATTTCTTATATTTACACAAAATCACTTTGAATATCTATCTTTCTTACATTCGGCTCTTTGCAAAATATCAGACAAAAAGTGATATATGTACTAATAAAAATAAACTAGTTATTTTTCTCAACCATATAGCCATTTTGATTAATTGTTCGGCGGAAATGCACAGAAGAAAAAAGGGTTTGTGGTTTTTTTTTCTGCTTGCGTAAGAATTATAACCCCGAAAGTACAACACAATAGTTGTAGAATTCGTTTTAAACAGTTAAACACGGCCTTTGTACAATAATATGAACTTCTAATGTTCGCTATGGTAAATTTTTTCAAAATAATCGCCAATTTACAAATTAGCAACTCTGCTAACGTGGAAAGAGAAGTGGCAATACTGGAAAGATAACATAACCTTAAAACCTTCAGTAAAAAATGGATTTTTTTTTTAGAAATCTTATAATTTCGTCTGTCTTATCTGGTTTTATATACTCATCTTCATGTTTCACCATTTAGAACAATTACCTGTTAATTTTCTATATCTGTTGCGTATAATAAAAGTTTTAAGATCAACTGGGGTTGAATCCCCAAATGGGGTTGAATCTTCTTTCAAAATATATCAGAAAATATCGCGGTGCAGAAATATTTGCAAGAAAAAAAAATAACCAAGGTCAGTAAAAAACGTTCATTTGGTAGGTATATTGTACATTTTATGCATTAAAGCTTGTAGTAATTGTCTAGAAATGAGTGTAAATAAAGAGATTTTTGAAATAAGTAAGTGCATCTGTGCACATATCTTTAGTTGGGTCAGAAAATAATAATAATTCTGTAGAAATATATTTTGCTAAAATATCTTTAATTTTCGAACCATTTCCTGTACTCTTTAGGAAAAGATTATGTATGCATAGACTCTGGGATAAATGTTTTAATTTAAATTAAAAAAGTACAAATTCTATGTAACAGATTTACATATTTTTAAAATACATTGTTAACCTTACTTTTGTCAAGTGTTAGAAAACGACTCATAAAATTTAACATGTGAATTTGGTTTCTTTGTAATTGACCACTGTCAGTTTCATATCCTCGCTAGGATGGATATGAAATCATGTTCATTCAGTTAACCGGCATAGCCCACGTTTCTAATCACTTTAATGTAAAGGAAACAGTAAATTTCCATGTGGAAGTAGAAAAAAATATTTTAAAATGCCGCTTTACAATGCTAAAAATTTTACCATTTGTTCGTTGAAATACTTGGCAGGCGCGCTACTGACTGATGTGTAAACATAGCTGAATAGAATGAAACGACTAAAGCTGAACAAAAAGTTGTACTCATTGCCCATAATTCTTGTAAAAATACCTAATCATGCCGTGCAAATCCTTATTTTGAAAATGAACGTTTTTTATTGAATATAGTCCGCCACGCGACACTGTTCCCTAAATAAGTGGCGTCCCAATTTAATAAAACCAAACCATCACCGCAATATTAGACAAATTGCAAAAATTTCCATCCGTTCGCAGGGATTTGGGGGATTCTTATGCTGCTTGTCATTGCCCGCCCACTGCGACGCTTTGTTATGTCGACTGCATCATCGCAGCTTTAGAAATGACACGTAAACAGTTGATTGTGTAGAGGTAAATACAAATTAAACATACATTTATCAAAAATCCAAGACGGGCTCAAAATGTAGAACCTTAAGAAATAAACAAATGGTTATAAATCTAATCTCCGATTCAAACTCTAAACGACACTTTAACACACTACCAGTTTTATGTTGGGTTGTACATTGTGCTCACCCTGTTTGGTTGTTACATCCACTCCGTGATCTTAATTCCTTGCACTAGTTTGTGTAGATCAACTGGGGAGAGTATTTGTTACCTCTTCCGATCTAGTGGCTCGCAATGGCAAACTATGTGCTGTACAGTTTCCCTGTCTTGTCCGCATAATCTGCAGTCAAAGTCTCCATTATCCAGCTGCATTCTGTGGGGATGGATCTTAACAGCCATGTGTCCTATCAGAATTCCTGTAATGGTCCTCAGCTTCTTTCTGTTCATTTGAAGCAACTGTTTTGTAAGTCTTGGGTCTGGATCCCCAATGAAGCTTTTGATGTGGTGTAATCCCTGTCTGTTGCTTTAGTAGATTTTTTGTTCACTCGGCATCCATCGCTCTATGACATCTCTTACTGTGCACCTTAGTACTCCGAGTGCCGGTTCTGGACCATTCATTTCCTGTAATACCTTCGTGTCCTGGTAGTCACTGCAGTATTACTTTGTTTACTTTTGTCATTGCCTCCAGTTCCTCTTGACATTGCCATACCAGTCTTGAAGTTACCTTGTTGCATATTAGCAATCTAATGGCTGATTGACTGTCAGAATATATATGGATCCGCTTTTTGAGGTAAGCCCACCTATTCTTTTCGTTCGAACATTGCAGTATGGCATAGATTTCTGCTTGTAACACTGTGGAGACTTTCCCAAAAAGAAAAACGCATTTTCCTCCGGTCTTACTCTACTAAACTATTGTTGTTCAAAAGTTCTAACTGTTTTGTTTCCATGCTGTCATTGTCAACCGGCGAATGTCTCGCTACAGTATTAAAAAGACAGAAAATATTGTCATTTTAGTGCAGATTATTTGCTTTCCCTTTGGCGTGTTATGCAAACGGACTGATTTCAGGAGTTCTTACCCTACCTTTTAAACGATGGGGCTAGTTAAAAATAAAACTCCAAGCAAATTATATCAGTGTGGCATCTAATCTATACAATTTTAAAAATTTATCAAAAAATTCTATTTAGTATTAAAATTATGTCGAATTGTATAAAGATTTTTTTAATATTAAATAAAATGTCTTCTACAATTTAATTTCCATTCGGTTAGAGTGGAAATTTGGACGTTTTTATAAAAACTGATTGCTGTCGCACCTTACCGTATACTAGTAAAAATGTTCTGTAGCATAAAACACAATATTTTAGGTTGAAATATTGTGTTTTAAGTGACATTTTTTTTAATAGTATAGGGTACGCCGTGCCGGTAACAGTTCGATTTTTTTTAAACATTTAAATGTCCGCTCTATGCTTCATGACAAACTATTGGTATGCAGTTCTTATTGATTTACTTAATACATTTGGACAACAAAATAATATTATCGTATCATAAGAGAGAACATTTTTCTGGTAAAATTTTCGACTGGTATGGAAATTTGTTGCTTGGCAATTTCGCGAATGAAATTTTTCGACAAAATAAAATCACGAGTCGTTAGGTACACCCAACACCTTGTTTAAATAGGGCAGACACAGCAGAAGATCGATGAAAATGATTTGTTATTTTATGATTCTTCGTATCAATTCCAATTCTTTCCGCTGAAGTTTTGGTCCACTTAGATACTTTATTTATTCCTAGTGGAGTATTTTTTAACCAACAGTCCTTCTGCCAGTTTGGATCAACGAAGAGAAATAGTCTGTCTGTGGAAATGTTTGGTCCCCTTTTTTCCAATAATTTTTTTAATTATATATTTTGTTTAATGAATTTCTTACCAACCATTTGCTGTTTGCCAATTCTTTTGACCCACCTTAAGCTGTCTTGGAAAATATGCTGTTATATTCAATTCGCCCGATAAATCCTCCCATGGTACCAAACTCTTTTTGAAAATATTGAATTTTGCAATTTACAATTGCCTCTCCAAGCTAGTTCAATTGAGCAGAAATGGAAAAACTTTTTTTGTGCTTCATCTGGGTTTTCTTCATTGTAACTTTGCATTATTGTTAGTAAATCTTTGATAGATATTGCTTTTGAACTTACTTTCCTCTTTTTCTCGCAACTTTGGAGCTGCTTTCTCTTTGTGTCTCTTGCCATTCGCGCATTTTTAAAGGAAATATCTGTAAAAGGGCAATCTTTTTTTAGTATTCTGTAAAATACATTTCTTGAATCGTTTTTGCTGTAATATTTCATATAGCTTTTACAGAAAATCTTTTATAGTCCTCGCCATTACCCTTTTTCATATTAAATGCGTCATCTTCGAGGATTTTTCATCACAGTAGTACATTTTTCCAGTTTTAAATTTCTAACCATTTGAAACTCTGAGAACTGTGCCCAAATTGAGTTCTTGGACTCCGTGTGTTAGGTGGAATATTTTCAGCTATCGATTTTTTAATTTCATGGATAGACTGGCACCCAAACCTTGCATTTTAGTTTAAATTGCTCATTTTGTCTTTTTAAACTAGGATGACATCTGTCAGAATAACAATAGTTTTTACCTGACATCTATCAAAATTTTGCCGCTGAAGAACCATCTTGTTGATTTTGTTCAGGTACATGTAATTAAGAGTTTTTCTACTAGAAAACAGGCTGTTGCTGATGATATTTTGCCAGTATAAATCACTCTATTAAAATAGTCACCAGAACACATAAAACTTATTGAAGTTTACCCAATATACCTATCTCGTCAAGTTTTTGTCTTATAAGCCATTATTTATAAAATGTCTTTTACAATTTAATTTCCATTCGGCTTTTATTCGGTATGCCATGGCAAACTATTTGTTGCTATAAAAATCACTCTCCTTGTCGTCTTAATATTTTATTTACAAATATTATTGATAAAAGTTATAAATACCGTTAAAAATTATGGAATTTAACTTCAAGTGCAGTTCTTGCTAATTTACTTATTTTATTTGGATAATATGAGAAAGTTATCGGCAGTAAATGTATAAAATTTAATTAAATATACCAAAATATACCGACAATAGAACATTTCAGACACTTTATTATTATACCCAATGACACGTCTATGCTTAGAAATGTTAAAGGCACGTGAGCAACGAAGTCACATGGCTCGGAAACGTGTCCATTTACAGCTTTTTTTGTGGTAAATAAACTGATTTTGTAGAAAAGAAAAAAAGGGTGTTACTTATATCGTATAAATAAAAATTAAAATACGATTATTATAAACCTAAATTCAAAATTTATCACTAATCTCTTTGGTTACTAGTTTTCTTTTGGATATTTATTTTTAAACTATGAAACTTGCATATTTGTATACAGGATGTATCATAATTAATACTACACAGTAAAACTGCAGACTTCTTGTGTAAAAATATCGCGATTTGGCCAAGCTTAGCTTAGTTTAAAAGCTAATAACATTCGAGATACAGAGTGTCCCAGGAGAAATTTGTTTTTCGATTTTCCCAAGTAACTTGTTATTAACCAATATTTTAACTTACAATTTTGTAATTGGCGATTTTTCGAGGCGAGGAAATTTAATTTGTTAAGAATTTTGATGTAGATTGTAGAGTGCGCTCTCTGCGGCACTCTGAGTGAATAAAAAGTCCAACTTTTTTGCGTCTTAGTGTATGTAGGTTTTAATTAAAAATATCAATTTTCTCATCAATGTTACCCAAAAAAGATGCATTTTGTAAATTGCACTGCGGGTAACGGATTTCGAGATTTTTACATTTACAATTTCTAATGCATCCGTTTAAATTTTAATTTGCAAGACAAGTGTGAAATTTTTTAAAGTAGGCTTTGATAAAAACAAATGCAATGAAAGCACTTTGAAACTCCCTTGTGAGTTATCAGATTGTTGGTTATCATCAACATTTGAACTAGTTTGGCCAAATCGAAATATTTTTATCTAAGAAATCTGCAGTTTTACTGTGTACCATTAATTACGATACACCCTGTATAATAGCCCTTAAACAATTATGGGAAAAAGGGCTTTATTTATTTTCATATATCAGAATTTGTCAATTTGTTGAAATTGACACAAGCACACTTCCTTAATTAAGAAATATTGCAATTACTACATCAACAGATATCCAAGACTGCTGCCACAAGTACTACCACTTACTTTTTTTTTACTGTTCGCCGACTACGTAGGCCATCTTGAACCGGTCATCGACCACAAATGTGATCTACCGACTGGGGAGTGTGAAACGACACCTTCATCCTACGAGATATCCGATCTCATCCGGCCTGTCCGGCGTGAATAGGATGGCTAGGTGTCGATTCATTTTACACTCTTCCCTGAGGCAAGAGCACGCCGTGTTCCCAAACGGTCACCCGCCCAAGTACTAACCGCGCTCGACATCGCTTGACTTCGGTGATCTGCGGGAACCGGTGCTTAATATGTCGACAGGCCCTTGCCCTACTACCACTGACGTTTTTTTAAAAAAAATATTATAAACCAATGACGGCATTTGCTTCGCGCAGTATAATATTTTAAAAGGAGCTCCAAAAACGTTGTAACATAAAATGGTCATTCTTATTCACTTTAAGGTATAGTATAAAAGAAAAAAAAACTAATGTAATACTGGGGTAATATTTTTTCTACTCCCATTTGTATGTTTTCTTTACAGTCAAATGACTATAAATGGGCTATACCAGTTAACCGTACGGATATAATCTACTCTTGTTAGGATATGTTTGTTTTACTGAGACCTTCTTTATCGATACGTTATTACTCTTACTAAATTTTCTTAGCAAAGACGTTTGGTAGAGTGGTAACATGCTAGATTTTGGACTCTAGGATCGTTGACTTCAGTGGCGGCTCTGTACGCAAAATTGAGTGCCTGCTAATATTTTTCTAATTTTTGAGGAAATCCATAACTTTATCGAAAACATAAGCTAGGAAATTTTTTAAAGAGCATCCTAACAATATTTCTAAATTCTTCTTTAAAGTTACCAGCTCCATGTGAAATTATGTCTATACAGGGTGGAGACTTTAACTGGAACAAATTCGCTAGAAGTTTATGAAAAAATATTTTTGAAAAATGGAAAGACACGCCGGTTAAGATTTTAAATGTGCCACATTTTTCCACCAAAAGAAAATATTTGTTTACCTCCTGTATAAGGTGAAACATAACCCAACTTAATTTTTTTTTAAATCGGAAGATACCACCTATGATACCTTCTTGGAAAGTTCTTTTAAAGTGTAGCATTCAATATTACCGAAGCATTTCTTATGTTAAAATTAAATGAGTACGAATGCTACATAGGATTTTATGCATTACCAATTTAAGTATTAACGCAGTTTGATATAGTTAGGAATTTAAAATGCTTAAAAAATTACCTTATTAATTTTGAAGATTTAGCTTAGTTTTGTTGATTGTATATTCAGTACATTTTAAGATGGTATTTGGCACTAGATTCCATATCCGGTGTAATCATGCTCAGTTATATTGTAGAGTTTCCTTTTATTGATGGTTTTCTCCTATGAAAATTTTATTTTTAAGAATCAGGTTAGTTTCCATTGAATTTTATAGCTGTCAAGTAAACCAGAGAGTAGGTAAAGGTAGGTAGTTTCAAATTCTTATAGTGCTTTCACGCGCTAAGCCGACAGCCAGATAAGTTATGGTGGTGTGTTCGGAAAATGGTGTTGGTCAACGTTGGAAATTGGTTGGTGCCCCGAATTCGGTGTTAAATCGAACATTATGTTGCTAACTTCGGGAAGTAATTAAAGTTCCGTTTCCTGCTGGGAAGCAGCCATTGAGAGAGGGGGACTTAGGCACTTATTCCCCGGCCGTGAAACGCGGTGTAAGCGTTTTTTAAGAGCTAGTGCGGACCTATAAAAGGGGAATCTAAGTCACTATTTTTGAGGGGTGATAGGCCTGGTAATTTCCACTTGCAGGTAAGATTTTGATTTTGCTGAAACTGGGATTTTTATTAAACCAGAAATATCTTCATTTGCAGTTTTGAGGTTGGAATTGAGCACGTTTTAGTACAATCACCAGCTTAGACCAGCTTAGACCAGCTTAGACCAGCTTAGGGCAGTTTAGCTCACATCAGCTAAGTTTAGCTTAATCTAGCTTAGTTTAGCTCAACTAGCTTAATAAAGTGTGGGAAACCAGTTTATGGAAGTTGCACACTTTTGGAGTTGGAACTCGATGATCCGTTTTGAGGCTATGTCTAATTATTTTATGGGCCTTCAGCTGTTTAAGATTTGGATGTGAAAAGGCAGCCAATTGTATAAAATTCGGGAAATTAGGAGTAACTGTAGGAAGAAGGAGACTAGTGTAAATACTACCTCTGGATGGGTGAAGTCAGGATTGACGTTAAGTTGCTGAACCAAATACACTAAATATAAGGTTTATCAGGCCAGTTTTTTTAACTTATATATCATGTAATACCAACTTGGTAAGTCAAATAATTTAATAATCTAACTTCGTACTATAAAAAAGGGTAAGGTCTGACAAAGGGTTCTAGAACACTTGAGACGCTATACATACTCACCGTTTGGTTACATTACCTCTTTTACACAAACTTTACCAAGTAGCGTAGTAATCAAATTACAATAAAATCATATTGCATTACTTTGTCTGAAACCGTATTAAATTTGGTTCTAATGTTTTAATAAACCATCCAGCAATTATTGCAGTTCTTCTACTGCTAACCTAAGAATACATATTTTGGTTTCATAACGGGTGTGTTTTATTTCTCTTGATAAGTGTTTTCAGATATGTATCTGTGAAAGACGTCAACAACTTTAGATCCCAAGTGATTTTCTGACTTTCTAGCACTTGGTGAGTATTATACTATTCAAAGAGTCAGTGGTGCCCTCGGGTTGAAAGAGTGAACTGGAACTATGTAGTGAAGAACCCATGCTAACCGACATAAGAGCTAACCGTTCGCAAATTTAGGTGATAAGCTATCAGTAGTTTGCCACAAAAGATAAAATTGAATATCATATTGTTTTTAATTTTGACTTGTTTTTATTTTTTACAAATTATTAGCAGAGCGCTTTCGGCTTTCGGGTAAAGCACTTTTAACTCAAACTTTGCTCTCAATCTCACATTAAATTACCATATTTGACATGTCTTCGATTTAAACTGAATCTCGGTTTAAATCATAGATGTTCTTTTGCCCAGTCCTTTCCTCAAGGTCCAGTTTAAATCGAAGAAATGTCAAAAATGGTTATTATATAATGGAAGATTGACAGCAAAGTTTGCTGTAATAATACCAAGGTGTTTCTTTTTCGTAATTGTAATTTTGGTGGGACTGATGATGATCATAAAAAAACGGCGGAAACTGGTATTCAACAAATTAAAATATTTTTAAAAAAGACTTGAAGACAAAAGTTTTCTTTGACATACTTTAAAGACTTTTTTATATTTCTGTAAGTAAAAACTGCATCGTGCACTTCTCTTATATAAGAAACGATCCTCATATTTACGTTTAAAAGTGAATAAAAAAACTAAACTCTGAAAATCCCCAACATAAATTCTCTATTTAGGATAGTTAATATAAGTCCGGAATGACTCGATTTAAAAGTAAATTATTTTGCACGAGCCCAACACGCAATAACATAATTTGGGTAACAATTGCCCTCTGTTAATGGATTAAAGCCAATGATATGCAGTTTCGCATGCGGCCGGTAATGCCTCCGAGTATATTTATCATTGGAGATTTTGAGTCCAATCCTTTCCTAGATTATTTCGTCGACAGCCCCTTTATAAATTAGATTAATGGGAATTTATGGGGTTTCGAGCGGCTAACTGAGCGGTAAAAAAGCTATAAGCGGTAAAATTCTTGGATATATGGGTTACTGCTAAAATAGAGACAAAATAGTGTCTGTTTAAAGGTTGGAGACAATAACGTTTTTTGAACGGCAATAGAGTTTTGGACTTGCATTATCTTTTTTTGTTTTGAATCACTACGTTTCAACTGGTCAGCATCTCCAGTCGTTTTCAGGTGAATACTAAATAAGTGTGGTAACTATACCACACTATTTATACTAGGTAGGTGACCAAAAATATGGCTGAGGTATGTGGATGACACCTTCATTATTTGAAACGGAAACGATGACGAACCTACACATACAGGTCAATAACTCAATTATATATCAAATCACTCAAACCACACAAAACATGGCATAATAAGAAACCTTGTGAATAGAGCAATTACCCTCGGTAACTTAAACGAAGCTCTTAAAAGAGAAACTAACCACATCAAGACCGACTTTAACAAGAATGGCTACCCCATGAGATTGGTTGCCACAGTATTGGAAAATCGCAAGAATCGGCCAAACGCACGTAAAGCAGAGAAAGAGATAAAACCAATACTCAACATTCCGTATGTCAAAGAAGTAGGAGAAAAGACTAGGACAACGATACAACATCAACACAGTATTCAGCTCGAGAGACACTTTAAGAAGCCACCTAACGAAGAGGAAACCAACAAGCCAGAAAGACAGGAAAAATTGTGTCTACCAGATCCCCTGCGAGTGCGGCCAATCTTACACTAAGACCACTCGAAGTAAGGATTAATAAATATAAGAACAACACCCAAAAAGGAGAGACCGAAAAATCAGGTGCAGCTTACCACGCCTGCACACAAGGCCATCATATCATGTGGACAACAGCCGAAATCCTGCAAAAAAAACGCACTGGAGGAAGAGGAAGTTTAAGGAAGCTGCCACTATACACCAAAATCCAGGTTGTTTTAGTTAGCATTAGATATGAGAAACATCTTTGTTAAGTAAATGTAATCTTAGAATAAGACCACGTAACAGTTAAACGCATGAGTCATCGAGCATGACTCATCCAGTTATGCGTCATGCATGGCTCCGCCCACTAGTCATGCGTCACCGCACTTACCTGGTATAAATAGAGCTGTAGTTACCATACTTATTTACTATTCACCTGAAGACGACTGGGGATGCTTACCAGTTGAAACGTAGTGATTCAAAACAAATAAAAACAATAGTAGAGGGAGAAGGGGGTTTTCACGCCAATTTGCGGAGGTCCCTTCTGCACATGCCCAGACAGTGCGCAGGCGTGTGTCATATGTCATACGTCATCTGTCATGTCACACTCTTGGACGTGAGCTATTTAAGCATTAGCTACTTGGGCGTCAGCTACTTTGGCATTAGCTACTTGAGCGTGAGCTACTTGAGCAATAGTATTCATTATAGGCCACGTGTTTAGGATGACGTCATATCATGTTTAGGAAAAGATGATGGTTATCACCTGTCAATTAAGATATGTCAAGGTCACCTGTGACTTGGCAAATGTTAAAATTAAAATCTAACACGTGGGTCGGGTTCAGGGTGACGTAATAAGTCGTTTAGAGAAAACCCGAACACGATCGGTTGTCTGGTTCGGAAGATATAGTATTTTGCGATTAGTGCCCTTATGCCTATCAGTGGAGTGCTGAAATTCTGGTTGTAGGTAGGGTCATATATATGCTATCTAACAGTGAAAGAATTTTTCAAATATCTCAACTAATAACAGAGCTAGATGTATTAAACCATTAGGGCCTTAACACGATAAAGTCGTGCAAAGCATTGGTAATGTTTATTTCTTAGTAGGAATATACCTCGTATATTAATTATATTTATATACCTCGTATAATACGGTACTGTTGATATGTTGTTAAGATTGCGTCATCTTTATTTCCTAGCAGCATAATATTCATCTTGTACCAGGAATCAATTAACTATTATTTAGCGAAATAAAACACTCAAGTAATAAAATAATTATTTATTTAGCCATATTACATACAGAGTTTTAGTAATTCTATATAAATTAATTGCTAGCAATAAGAAGCAGGTTACAGCTATAAATACAATTAAACTATAATTGCTGGATGAGTCATCTAAATCCTCGGTTGATGTAAAGTTGTCACATTGGGGGAAAGTGGTGTTCTTGTATACGCTGATTAAAGTCTTCCAATCTGTCTCGCCAATAGTGTGATCTCGGAACAAGAGCTTAACCTTATAGCGAAACAGTTCGTTAGCTGCTGATGGGACTGTTATGTAAGAGGCAGGAGTAATTTTCTTATCAATCATCTCAAAAGGCATCTTTAACCATGTATTATTAGATGGAAAGTCATTGGTTTCAATCATTACTGACACGTTCCGAACGTTAAAAGGAGTGTATACGTAAAACACATTTTGCACCAGCGCCACCAGGAGTACATATGATGAACTTAACGCAGCCATGGTTGGAATATAAATGTAGGCAGAGGTATATAGGATCTATCAAACAGTAAAGGAATTTTTCAAATATCTCAACTAATAACAGAGCTAGATGCATTAAACCATTAGGGCCTTAATACGATAAAGTCGTGCAAAGAACTGACACTCTTTATTCCTTAGCGGATCAGCAAAATAAACCGTGGAACCACTAAATGAACCACTTAATGAATCGCGGAACCACTAAATGAACCACTTAATGATCCGTAGAACCACTAAATGAACCGTGGAACCACTAAATAAACCACTAAATGAACCGTAGAACCACAAAATGAACCACTTAATGAACCGAAGAACCACTAAATGAACCACTTAATGAACCGAAGAACCACCAAATGAACCACTTAATGATCCGTAGAACCACTAAATGAACCGTGGAACAGCTAAATGAACGGCTAAATGAACAGTGGAACAGCTAAATGAACAGCAAAATGAACAGTGGAACAGCTAAATCAACAGCAAAATGAACCCTAGAACCACTAAATGAACCGTGGAACCACTAAATGAACCGTGGAACCACTAAATGAACCACTAAATGAACTGTGGAACCACTAAATAAACCACTAAATGAACCGTAGAACCACTAAATGAACCACTAAATGAACCGTGGAACCACTAAATGAACCGTGGAACCACTAAATGAACCACTAAATGAACTGTGGAACCACTAAATGAACCACTTAATGAACCGTAGAACCACTAAATGAACCACTAAATGAACCGTAGAACCACTAAATGAACCGTGGAACCACTAAATAAACCACTAAATGAACAGTGGAACAGCTAAATGAACAGTGGAACAGCTAAATGAACAGTGGAACAGCTAAATGAACAGCTAAATGAACAGTGGAACGGCTAAATGAACAGTGGAAACAGCAAAATGAACAGTGGAACAGCTAAATGAACAGCAAAATGAACAGTGGAACAGCTAAATGAACAGCAAAATGAACAGTGGAACAGCTAAATGAACAGCTAAATGAACAGCGGAACAGCTAAATGAACAGTGGATCAGCTAAATGAACAGCAGATTAACGGATCAACAGCACATTAGAGTGAATTTTTCCCTATATTTCATAATTATTTCTAAATATATTTAATACATGATAATTATATAACAGGCAGGGCAACGACAACTTGTAATTAATATTCAGTAACAGTAACTGGGTTTTATTAAAGATCAAGGCATATATGAAAATATTGTAATTATTATATCTCCGAGAATGCAGGAACTAATTAATATTCAATAGCATGTCCTGTGTGTATTGCTAATATGTCGTTAAGATTGCATCATCTTTTTACGGAAAGGAAGGAGAGGGGAAGAGGAAAGTAAATGATAGACGTCAATTTTAGTAGAAACATTACAGTTTATTGTACCAATTTTTTTAATAAAAAAACATTTTCTCTTGCACACAGTAAATTATGATCTCTATTACAATGTAAATTATGATTTTTAGAGATAACATTGTTTGATGTCTTAAGACTAGCTAAATCATCACAGCCCAATTCTAATGGGTCAACGATTTTATTACATATTAGTTTACTCAACCATCTCTTTTTCTCATAACCCTTAACAACAATTTTATCATGGGGTTTAATTATTTTTCTTATAAACAGAGCAATACGTTCTAATGGTATATAATTGGATGGTATAGAGGCTGAGTCTTCATCACCCCAAGACGAGAACTCATCATCCTATAAAAGTCTATGGATATTCTATGTCGTCCATTTAATGCGTTTACAAAAACATCGCTTAAACAACCCAGATCGATTGGTAGCTGAACATATTTATGATACATTTTATCAGTGTTTATATTTATTATAGCTATCTCTCTACATAAAAAGTCACTGTTTTTATATTGAAATCCTTGGACGTCTATTATAAACATATTTTTATTGTTATTTATACTTTTTTTAAATATTTTTTACAGTAGTTATAGTATATACAGATACTGTTACATTAGTTTCAAATTTTATACGAATGACAACAGCACCACTTTTTCAAATGTCTTGTGTCTTTGTGGCGAACAATCAATAACTGCAAGATGTGCTACTCGATAGGTACTTAATAAAAATACATGTGGGATGGTTTTTTATACAAAGTTGTTTAAACAGAGTAAGCAGTTGTTAAATAGAGCGATTTTAACTACATACGGTATAAGGCATTTGAGTTTCACATTAATAATAACAATTAATTCATTAAGCCACTAAAGTTTGGTAATAATCTGCTATCTTCAGGTTTATTCGGGTTTTAGACTTGTTTGGATCATTTCGGTTTTGCGGGGTTGTTTAAGTCGCGTTCGGATTTTTCTCGGGTTTGTGGGATTTACTTCGGTTTTTCAGGGGTTGTTTGGGGCGCGCGCGACTCAAACAAAAATCCGAACGCGACTTAAACAACCCCGCAAAACCGAAATGATCCAAACAAGTCTAAAACCCGAATAAACCTGAAGATAGCAGATTATTACCAAACTTTAGTGGCTTAATGAATTAATTGTTATTATTAATGTGAAACTCAAATGCCTTATACCGTATGTAGTTAAAATCGCTCTATTTAACAACTGCTTACTCTGTTTAAACAACTTTGTATAAAAAACCATCCCACATGTATTTTTATTAAGTACCTATCGAGTAGCACATCTTGCAGTTATTGATTGTTCGCCACAAAGACACAAGACATTTGAAAAAGTGGTGCTGTTGTCATTCGTATAAAATTTGAAACTAATGTAACAGTATCTGTATATACTATAACTACTGTAAAAAATATTTAAAAAAAGTATAAATAACAATAAAAATATGTTTATAATAGACGTCCAAGGATTTCAATATAAAAACAGTGACTTTTTATGTAGAGAGATAGCTATAATAAATATAAACACTGATAAAATGTATCATAAATATGTTCAGCTACCAATCGATCTGGGTTGTTTAAGCGATGTTTTTGTAAACGCATTAAATGGACGACATAGAATATCCATAGACTTTTATAGGATGATGAGTTCTCGTCTTGGGGTGATGAAGACTCAGCCTCTATACCATCCAATTATATACCATTAGAACGTATTGCTCTGTTTATAAGAAAAATAATTAAACCCCATGATAAAATTGTTGTTAAGGGTTATGAGAAAAAGAGATGGTTGAGTAAACTAATATGTAATAAAATCGTTGACCCATTAGAATTGGGCTGTGATGATTTAGCTAGTCTTAAGACATCAAACAATGTTATCTCTAAAAATCATAATTTACATTGTAATAGAGATCATAATTTACTGTGTGCAAGAGAAAATGTTTTTTTATTAAAAAAATTGGTACAATAAACTGTAATGTTTCTACTAAAATTGACGTCTATCATTTACTTTCCTCTTCCCCTCTCCTTCCTTTCCGTAAAAAGATGATGCAATCTTAACGACATATTAGCAATACACACAGGACATGCTATTGAATATTAATTAGTTCCTGCATTCTCGGAGATATAATAATTACAATATTTTCATATATGCCTTGATCTTTAATAAAACCCAGTTACTGTTACTGAATATTAATTACAAGTTGTCGTTGCCCTGCCTGTTATATAATTATCATGTATTAAATATATTTAGAAATAATTATGAAATATAGGGAAAAATTCACTCTAATGTGCTGTTGATCCGTTAATCTGCTGTTCATTTAGCTGATCCACTGTTCATTTAGCTGTTCCGCTGTTCATTTAGCTGTTCATTTAGCTGTTCCACTGTTCATTTTGCTGTTCATTTAGCTGTTCCACTGTTCATTTTGCTGTTCATTTAGCTGTTCCACTGTTCATTTTGCTGTTTCCACTGTTCATTTAGCCGTTCCACTGTTCATTTAGCTGTTCATTTAGCTGTTCCACTGTTCATTTAGCTGTTCCACTGTTCATTTAGCTGTTCCACTGTTCATTTAGTGGTTTATTTAGTGGTTCCACGGTTCATTTAGTGGTTCTACGGTTCATTTAGTGGTTCATTTAGTGGTTCTACGGTTCATTAAGTGGTTCATTTAGTGGTTCCACAGTTCATTTAGTGGTTCATTTAGTGGTTCCACGGTTCATTTAGTGGTTCATTTAGTGGTTCATTTAGTGGTTCTACGGTTCATTTAGTGGTTTATTTAGTGGTTCCACAGTTCATTTAGTGGTTCATTTAGTGGTTCCACGGTTCATTTAGTGGTTCCACGGTTCATTTAGTGGTTCTAGGGTTCATTTTGCTGTTGATTTAGCTGTTCCACTGTTCATTTTGCTGTTCATTTAGCTGTTCCACTGTTCATTTAGCCGTTCATTTAGCTGTTCCACGGTTCATTTAGTGGTTCTACGGATCATTAAGTGGTTCATTTGGTGGTTCTTCGGTTCATTAAGTGGTTCATTTAGTGGTTCTTCGGTTCATTAAGTGGTTCATTTTGTGGTTCTACGGTTCATTTAGTGGTTTATTTAGTGGTTCCACGGTTCATTTAGTGGTTCTACGGATCATTAAGTGGTTCATTTAGTGGTTCCGCGATTCATTAAGTGGTTCATTTAGTGGTTCCACGGTTTATTTTGCTGATCCGCTAAGGAATAAAGAGTGTCAGTTCTTTGCACGACTTTATCGTATTAAGGCCCTAATGGTTTAATGCATCTAGCTCTGTTATTAGTTGAGATATTTGAAAAATTCCTTTACTGTTTGATAGATCCTATATACCTCTGCCTACATTTATATTCCAACCATGGCTGCGTTAAGTTCATCATATGTACTCCTGGTGGCGCTGGTGCAAAATGTGTTTTACGTATACACTCCTTTTAACGTTCGGAACGTGTCAGTAATGATTGAAACCAATGACTTTCCATCTAATAATACATGGTTAAAGATGCCTTTTGAGATGATTGATAAGAAAATTACTCCTGCCTCTTACATAACAGTCCCATCAGCAGCTAACGAACTGTTTCGCTATAAGGTTAAGCTCTTGTTCCGAGATCACACTATTGGCGAGACAGATTGGAAGACTTTAATCAGCGTATACAAGAACACCACTTTCCCCCAATGTGACAACTTTACATCAACCGAGGATTTAGATGACTCATCCAGCAATTATAGTTTAATTGTATTTATAGCTGTAACCTGCTTCTTATTGCTAGCAATTAATTTATATAGAATTACTAAAACTCTGTATGTAATATGGCTAAATAAATAATTATTTTATTACTTGAGTGTTTTATTTCGCTAAATAATAGTTAATTGATTCCTGGTACAAGATGAATATTATGCTGCTAGGAAATAAAGATGACGCAATCTTAACAACATATCAACAGTACCGTATTATACGAGGTATATAAATATAATTAATATACGAGGTATATTCCTACTAAGAAATAAACATTACCAATGCTTTGCACGACTTTATCGTGTTAAGGCCCTAATGGTTTAATACATCTAGCTCTGTTATTAGTTGAGATATTTGAAAAATTCTTTCACTGTTAGATAGCATATATATGACCCTACCTACAACCAGAATTTCAGCACTCCACTGATAGGCATAAGGGCACTAATCGCAAAATACTATATCTTCCGAACCAGACAACCGATCGTGTTCGGGTTTTCTCTAAACGACTTATTACGTCACCCTGAACCCGACCCACGTGTTAGATTTTAATTTTAACATTTGCCAAGTCACAGGTGACCTTGACATATCTTAATTGACAGGTGATAACCATCATCTTTTCCTAAACATGATATGACGTCATCCTAAACACGTGGCCTATAATGAATACTATTGCTCAAGTAGCTCACGCTCAAGTAGCTAATGCCAAAGTAGCTGACGCCCAAGTAGCTAATGCCTAAATAGCTCACGTCCAAGAGTGTGACATGACAGATGACGTATGACATATGACACACGCCTGCGCACTGTCTGGGCATGTGCAGAAGGGACCTCCGCAAATTGGCGTGAAAACCCCCTTCTCCCTCTACTAACAATGCAAGTTCAAAACTGTGTGCGCAAAAAACTTTATTTAAAAAAAAAACTAAGAATAATAGTCTAAACCGCACCTTCTATCGCAAAAAATAACGGAGATATGCCTCTGCAAAGATGTCATATTTCAGCGCGTGACGTCAAAAGCTTGGCCGCTGCATAAATCCGTATATTGCATGGAATTTACGTAAGTTTTAGCGCTTAGTATTCGTCGGGTTGTTAACCTAAATGTTGTTCACTGTCAAAAATCTTTTTATAACCTTCTTTATATACCAGTGGCGTATTTTGTAAATGAAGATTTGACACTTTAAATATAGCAATATTGGCACCTCCGTAAAAATTACCCTGTATAAATTATGGTCAGATTTCTTTAATAAGATAATTCTACCATCCCTCGGGTATCCAAAACCGTAACCATATTTTAGAAAATTTAAATCAGCTATTTTTTTAAGGAGTTTTAGATAAGTGGTTTCTGTTGGATTTTGTTGTAAATTATAAATAGTGTGGCAACGTCGCAACGACACTAAATTAAAATACAAGAATATTTTAATATATGCTGAATTTCATGCGGAATTCAATTCCCTAAAAAAAAAATAGGGATAGCCATTTAAAAAACTTACCTTTTTGCCCCTCTGCATTTTTGGGTCACCCTGTATATCTGAAAATATTTTTAAAATATGCGTCTCAACGGATCATATAGCTTTTATGTGTAATATTCGTCACTATTTCTGTTGACAACTGATATATTGGACTTCCTCGCACTAATGGGCCACCCTGTATATATATTAACAACATTGCGTTCTCTTGAAGTGAATCCTATCCATGTTTATTAATGAATTTTTAAAATCTTTTTAAATTTGGACTCGCAGTTATTGAGGAGTGTGAGAAAGTTATTTTTATTATAAAAAATAATTCCTAATATTTTTTACAATAAACTTTAGTAGTTTTTTTCGAATGCTTGACTTTGGTGACAGCCTTCTGCGTTACCAAGGCAGCGTGCTTCCGATTGACATAACATTTTTAAAGCTAAACATCTTTATACAAAAACATATTAGCTACCCATACACCAGCGATCATTCCCGCCATTCTTTCCTTCTACGTTCTTTTCTTTTAAGAAAGTGAAATGAAACAAAACTTGTTCTATACCACTAACATAAACATGATCTTGTCGTCTTTCTTGTCAGTTTTGACTGCAGGATAGTCCTCTTGTTTTTTAAAAGAATTATATTCCTTTAAGACTCTACTAACGCAATACCGCTTTCCCTGCGATTTTTCACATAAAACTAAACGCATCGGTAAATAAGAGTTTAAATTTGCCACAATTCTGTTATTATCCCGTCACGCGAGCCTTTTACTTTGGCATGTAAAGATTTATGTATCCTTTCAAATTTTAGTGAGCTTTTAGTGGTTGAACTGTTTTGCAAATTGGTAAAATGAAGTCTAAAAAAATTATTGCTATTGCTATTCTTGGCCTTGCAAATGAAGTTTTGTATAAGAAAAAACATAAACGCCGCATGTGGTCAAAAGCGTGGTTACAACAACGGAAAACGTATAATGATATTAAGCTGTTACGAGAATTAAGAACAAGCGAACCAATCGATTTCCAAAATTATTTGAGAATGGACCCCAACACATTTGACGAATTGTTAAACTTAGTGACTCCATATATACAAAAACAAGATACTATAATGAGGGAGTGTATTTCACCTGAAGAGCGCCTTGTTGCAACCTTAAGATATCTAGCTACGGGAAGAAGTTATGAATGCCTGAAGTTTAGTACAGGAATTTCTCCACAGTCCCTTGGACGGATAATTCCAGAAACATGCAAAGTAATTTACCAAGTTCTGCAGAAAGACTTTCTAAAAGTAAGTAAACTAAAAAAATATTTTAGAAATTTTTTTTTATTCAAATAATTTACAAAATTTAAATTTCGTTATTTATATCGGCATAGAACTGCCTTAACGTATCAGAAATTTGAACATCTCCGTCACTGATATCTTGCGATTCTTGTGAAGCACTGTGTGTGTATGGTACTGTTACTGAAGGGGGAGAATTTAAAGGGGTATATGTGTTAGAAGTAGAAGACTGTACTGATAAAGGATAGCTGTAATTATTAGAGTTATTGAAGTCTATTAAATCTGTAGATTCAGTTAACCTATTTAATATTGCCCTATTAATCACTTTCGTGAGTAAGGCCTTTGCAAACATTTTCTGTTCTGGGTTTACGATTTTTTCTAATTTTAAACTTAGGTATAGGGCTAAGGCTTCACTTTCAGTATGTTTTGTAGTGAGTGCTTCAGTACATTTTGTCATAAATATTTGTCTTTGACGTTCTTCAGATATTTTTTGCTTCTTTTGTGGATTTATGTTTTCGTCGATATTATCATATCTTTTCTTGCCAATAACGACGGGGATAGGGATAGACTCCGTTTTTTCATTCTAAAAATAGAAATATTACGGCACTAGAGTAAGTGATAATATGAAAACTGAATAGACGGTGAATTATAGCACATTATTGTTTTTATATTGATTTTAATATTTTTATGCAATTATCGTTCGAATAAAAAATGAAACATAGTAATTATTTGTAGTTTCCTGACACTGTAAAAGAATGGAATAAAATTGGAGCAAGATTTAACTCTCGTTGGCAATTTCCTAACTGTGGTGGAGCGATCGATGGGAAACATATTAGAATTACATGTCCAGCCAAATCGGGTGCATTCTATTACAATTATAAAAAGTTTTACAGTATTGTCTTGATGGCTTTAGTCAATGCAGATTATGAATTTCTATATGTAGATGTAGGTAAAAATGGAAGAAACTCCGATGGCGGTATTTTGGAATATACTAAGTTCCACGAATATCTAATAAATAACCAGCTGAATTTACCTCCGAAAAAAGAAAATATAAACGAATTAAATTTTGTCTTTCTGGGGGATGAGGCATTTGCTCTTAATAAACATATATTAAAACCATTTAGTCAATCCGAGCTTACCTATCAAACACGAATTTTCAACTATCGCTTGTCAAGAGCTAGAAATGTGGTGGAAAATGTTTTTGGAATGATCACCGCAAGATTTAGGGTTTTGCATACTGCAATTGGTGTACAACCTGACAACGCTAAATATATTGTAATGGCTATATGTGTCCTGCATAATTATTTGCGTCGCAAAAGTAAATCATATTTTAATAGAAGAACCGTAGACAGAAAATAAAACCACGCATGAGATAAGACAAGATGGGGATTGGCGTGATGATACTGTTGAATTATATGGAATTGAAAAGAAGAAGGAAACTAACATTTTGTTACAGGCAAAACAAACTCGAGAAGAATACCAACAATTCTTTAATGGAAATGGTACTGTTACCTGGCAAGACAACATGCTTGAAAAGGACAAGGCCTAATTTTGCTTCCATAAATTAAAAATGTTAAATATATTAATAAATCAAACATACCTAATTGCTTCTTTAATTCATGTAAGCTTACCTCGTTTCTTTTACCGATGTCGTTAGAAGTGTTGATATCGTCAACCGGTTTCTGAACTAAATCATTGTTTTCAGCACTAGGTGAAGAGATATTAATATTATCAATACTTTCAGCTGGCAATTCATGGTCAATCAGAAACATCATTGAATTAAAATACCATAAATTAGATTTATAAATTTCATCAACACCCTTTCCAGATCTCTCTGACTTTTCAACCTAAAAAAAATAGTAATAAGGTGGATTAAAGCATATGGAAAATTGCAATAAAAATTACTTTAGTTAGGTATGATAAATTATAATACAAAAAAAAAACAAAGTTTATAAATTAGGTACCTTTTTCAATTCCTTGCGAAAGGATCCCCTTAAAGATTGTATTTTTAGCTTCACCGATTTTTGATTTGCATCGGGATCGAATTTTCTCCATACGTTAACAAGCTCCAAATAGCCACGATTCTTTAAGTTTCTATTATTGTACGCCTCTTTATTTTTAATTTGCCACAAGGCAGGATGGGCTCGATATACATCTATAAATTGCTTTAAAACACCTTTAGGAACATTTCTTAAGTCACATTTTTCATTTTTATCGTCTTCCGGATCGACTGTACGCTGTGTCTGTGTATCACTATCGTCATGCAAAACATCCATCGCATACAAACAAATACAAACTTGTTTAATTAACCTGCAAACACCACGTGTTAATACAACTTGAAACCACACGCGGATAATAAGCACGCTGAAAAAGACCTCGAACAACTAACCAAGAGTTTATCGTGTCGGCCCATATCGTAAGTATTCCCCGAGAAGAAAAACAAAGCGCAACCCCGTCACGTCTTACTCCACTAACGATCGATAATATTGAAAGGAAAGAACGTGGAAGGAAAAAATGGCGGGAATGATCGCTGGTGTATGGGTACCTATTCTTGTCATGATTAAACCACAAGAAAAGAGATTTGCGGCCAGTAATTACTGAGAAACCCACTTACCTTCTATTGAACCATTGTTTATGTTAATAATAAATATACGATAATTGCCCTGTGAGACTGGGGCATGTTTTTAAACTCACCTATTTTTTAAGGCTCCCGAAAAATTTAGGGGCGGATCCTTATCGCCACCACTGAATCAACCTATACAACAAAATCAGTCAGCTTTTCTGACCAATAATATGGCATGACTTTATTTTCCTTCCCTGTATCCGACGTATTTCGTTGTCTTGGTTTCGAGTTTCTTTTGACCAGAAAAATGATATTATATTTAGGAAAGATGTTTTTAGGAACTACAAAAATAGTACAGAAATACAAAAGCCGACGTCAAATGAGCTAATGGGCATGCCTAAGCAATCAAAGAGTTCTTTTGTGTTTGACCGTAAAAATCCACAGAATGTGATGAAAGGAGTCTTTTTTTGTTGACTGTTGTCTTTGTGTGGTTTAAAGACATTAGAGTAGATTAACATTTATATCCTTTTTTAATGACAGTCAACCTTTTATAGATACATATATCTATCTATAAATACATTTATAACAACAGGAACTTTATTTCCAATCAAAAGAAGTAAGAAACTGACAGTAACTATATTTGTGGATTTGTTGCATTCAAACCATAAAAGTCTATTTTGAAAGTAGGATTCTTCAATGGACTGACGGGGACGATACTTAAAACTTGGGCCTTCTTCTTACGGAGCTACTCAACCGAATCTGTCAATAAGTCAAGATTCCTGCTGTTGGGTACCATCGGCATTATTGAGCTTTTTTTATTAAATGGTAACACATGACTTATAGTTTAGGAGGACTATTATACTTCAAAGTTTTGATCTCCTCAATTTTTTTTGACGTAACCAAATTAATAATATTTTTAAACAGTATTGGCCCAGTTAGTTTTGTTGAGTAAGGTCCACAAATATAGCATTCTTGTTTATATTTCCGTCTTCTGTAAAATACGCCAGCAAAAAATATATCCAATAAAGGGATGTTCCCGTACGCAAAATTTAAAGAGGCAACAAGAAAACGTTAATGGACATTTGCCTCTTCTTATTGGCTTAATCAGTCAGAAATTAATCATCATGCAAAATTCAACCAATGGACTTTATTTCCGATCGCTAGAACTCGAGGCGCCGATATGGCTTCGCTTCGTTCTTATCTATATATTACGTTAAAAAGGGATAGCACAAAAACGTAAGGTTTGGCAACCAACTGCCCTCTACTACCGCAGGTTATATTTCCGCCTTCTGTAAAATTCACCAGCAAAAAATATAACCAAGGAAGCGATGTTCTTGTACGAGGAATTTAAAGGGTCGACGTGGACTACAAGAGAACCCACTTTAATTAACATTTTCCTCGTCTCATTGACTTAATCAATCAGAAATAAATCATCATGCAAAATTCAACCAATGGACATTATTTCCGATCGCTCGAACTCGATGCACCGATACTACTTTACTCCGTTCTTTTCGATATATTATACAGGGTGATTGCTAAGTTGATACTTCTTTTTTAGCTGTGTATAAAAGGAATTAAAATAAACAACATTTTCAAATACCTTTTTCAAAAACTCAAAAATAAGGTGCTTACATTTATTTTTACACTATGGATCAAATACGATTCTGCATAACTTGCCAGTTGAATAACATTAAGAAACTTCTGGGTGTAGGATGAGGAAAGCATTCTGCGTACAATTTCGAAGCAGCAGCCGTACTTTGACGAAACTCACCATAAATTAGCACCATATCTACTAACTAGTTCATTGTTTTCAAATTTTACCATTTTCACCACTGTAAAATTAACTTGCTTCAGAAAAACACACCGGCACGTATTGCCAAATAACTCACCACCATCCAAATTGCATGACTAATAAGAGATAAGACAAATAACATAAAGTATAGCAGGCTACGTTTTGATGGCCAGGCCCGCACTTAAAATTTTTACTTCTGTATCTCGTCTATTTTTAAGTTTTTTGAAAAGAGGTATTTGAAAATGTTGTTTATTTTAATGCCTTTTATACACAGCTAAAAAAAGAAGTATCAACTTAGGAATTACCCGGTATATATTATAATATAAAAAATCATTACTTTATTTGATAGATGTGTAAAATGTAAAGATCCAAGAATATATCGTTTTGTTATTAGGGGTCCATACACAACCTGATATTAATCATAATTTGTAATAATAATAAGGGAATGACGGTACTAATACTGATTGTGTAAGGTCAAATTTTATACATTACCGGGGTTAGTATCATTAAGGACTGTCAGTAATATTACTCGTGTAGAGCCTCCAATAGTTTACAAAGAGGGTGCACTTTTTTCGGAGTTTTCATGCAGGATAAAAAAATGTAAACAACAATGTAAAATTCGCGGCTCTTACTCTTTCTATAAAAAAATATTGTTTATTTCTTACTTTTATAATTTGTCAGCAACTATATCCTCTTTCAGAAACTTCGCTGATAAACTGATTTTTCTTGTTATAAGTACTTAAACAAGGCTTATCCCAATTTATAAAATTTTATTGCCTAATAAAGAAACAAAAAGTTTTTATATTGAAAAAGTTTACTAAACGTTCACAAGGAGGATTTTCACTGTCCTAAAAAATTCTTTTATGATTGTTGATTTAAGAGTTTACTAATCAGGCTGACTGTGACATTAATGACGTAGGCAGCAGTGATTTTTTCGTTGTTGAATTGTCCGGTTAGTAAATCAAAAATTAGCTCACCGGAAATCTTTGACGTCAATAATAATTATATAATTTCTGCCAACAATGTTATTTTCAAAACTCTAACAACTAGAACCTAAATGAGGATGGATGATGGGATAAATGTTTTGATTCAAATTTTTTTAAAAAATCATCTGACAGATTTGCATATTTTTGAATTGGGTATTGAAGTATGTATATTTTCAACCCCACTTCTATCAAGTATCAGAAAACAACATGTAATAGTTATTTACGATATAAGTGTTGTAAAGTTGTCAAACGAGGCGTCAGCCGAGTTTAATAAAACATCGAATGTAGTAATATGAATTTACAACAAGAATATTGTACAAAATTTTATCTTTTTTCATCTATGAATAAAAATATTTGGCAAAAGGCATTTTAAAAAATAAAAATGCACCTGTAAAAATGCAACAGCTATTAAGTTTACTAATCAAGTTTTTTATGTTACCTTTCGCATAGTTACTGTTTCGCAGGGTTACTGTCGAAACTTTGTCAAACAAATTCAAAAATATAAAAAGCGTTTTTCAAAATAAGCGATTCTGATGGAAGTTTAGTTCCGACAAAATCCAAGGCGCGGTATGAGTTGGAGTATCAGTTTAAAGATTGGTGCAAAGCTAACAAAATAAAGGAGGTGCCTGAGAAAATCCTTTTGGGTTATTTTTCCGTAAAGCAACGCTCCCAGAAACCATCTACACTATGGACTCACTACTCAATGTTGAGAACTATGATTTCAGTCAAGAAAAATCAAGATATAAGCAGATTTTCTCAACTAATCGCATTTTTGAAAAGAAGTTCAGAGGGTTACAAGGCCAAAAAGTCCAAAGTTTTTACAAAGGAAGACGTATGTAAGTTTCTTAGTACTGCAGATGATGAAACATATTTACTTATGAAGGTTGTTATGATAATCGGCATTTTTGGGGCTTGTCGGCGCGAAAAACTAGCTAAGTTAATGTTGGATCATATTGAACACAATGATTTGTATATAAAAATTGTGATTCCATTCTCGAAAACCAAAATTATGCGAGAATTTGTTATAACAGAAAGAAATGTGACAGGTGTCAACTGTTTAAGTATTTTTCGAAAGTATGCTAAACTTCGTCCTCTTAATGCAACTCACAGGCGGTTTGAATGAAAAAGGAAAATGCACCTCCCAGCCTGTCGGAATTATTAGTTTTGGAAGTATACGAAAAAATATTGCAACAAAACTTGGATTGAATAATCCCGAAGGATACAGTGGACATTGTTTTAGGAGGTCCTTAGCCACCATTCTAGTTGATGATGGTGCAGATATGCAGATGTTAAAGCGTCATGGGGGCTGAAAATCCTCTTCCACGGCAGAAGGCTACGTTGAGAATTCTTTAGAAAATAAGAAACAAATAGCAAAGAAGATCATGGGGTCAGACACGGATTTAATGATTGGAAATTCGAACGTAAAGGGCTCCATCACATCCACTTCTGGTATACAAATTTCTAACTGTAAAAAGTGTATTATTTATGTTTATAATAAACCTTAAGTGTTATATTTTCATTAATAATTGGTAATTAATTTTGTAATTGTTAATAAGAAATCATTCTTCTAAAAAGTGTGGTTTTATTTAACAGCAAAATTTTAATAAAACCTTTTTTTTTTCATTACAGCACTAGTGCTGTAATAGATGCCGTTACAAAACGATTTACAGAACTGTAAAATTCATATTACTAAATAAAAGTAGATAAATTTGTTTTTTTTTGTAATTGACCACTGTGATTGGTAAGTTTCATGTCGTAACTAGGATGCATATGAAATCATATTCGTTTAGTTAACCGGAATAGCCCACTTTTCCAATAACTTAAGTGTAAAGGAAACAGCAAATTTCCATGTGGGAGTAGAAAAAGTGCTTCATATAATTTTATTACTGTTCACTCTAATTATAAATAGGATTAAGTATGTTTGTTTTATAGAATAGATGAATAAACAAATTATTAAATGAAAGGGAAGACAAATTCTTGTATTAAAGTGCATTAAATTTTTATTACAATTTGCAGAGCGCTTTCGGCTTATTGGGTCATCATCAGTGATTCCTGAAAAGTCAGTAATAGAATCAAAATTAGAAAATTTTAATAAAATAAATGGAAAATCAGAGGTATTGTATAGAGGTAAAAAGATACTGAGTTTGTGTGAGCAATGGAAAAATAAAATATAGAAATGGATGTTAATTGACAAAAAAATTTTGAAAACTATTTTTAAAAAGGTTATGAAATGGAAACAATGGAATTTTTTAAAGGTAAATAACGTTGAAAGATGATTCTATTACTCACCTAAGTCAGGGGGCAGTACATTACAGCACTCCAGTTATGGAAAGTAAACCGTTGTAAAAAGTTATTGAGAATGTGGAAAAATTATAGGGCTTTGTATGGGGAAGTATGGAAAATAATAGAGTGGCATGAACTAAAAGTTTAGAGAAGTTATTGTGTGGAAATGTGTTGTTTTTCTATCTTGACGGTGGTGAACGATTTAAAATACTGGAGTTATAAAATTTGTTTTATTGAAAGTACTAAAAAAGGATATTTCCAGTTGGGGACTATACGTTTTCAATATTTTCCATCTCTTCATTTTAAAAGTGAATAAAAGGGGGGAGGGGTATTTCATTGGGAATAGAAGAGGTTGTCCAATGTTTGTTTAGTTGTCGGTGCTGATGGGTTGATTATCTGTGATTGATTATAATAGAATATTTTTAATTTAATTTAAATAGGTTAAGGGAGGGGGTAATTATTAATTTATAGGCGCCTGTGGAGAGGAATAAAATTTCTATTAAGGTTTACCTGTCTGATTTTTTTCCATTTATTTTATTAAAATATCTTAATTTTGATTCTATTACTGACTTTTCAGAAAGCACTGAGGGCCCAATAAGCAGAAAGCGCTCTGCAAATTAAAAAAAAGTTTAATGCACTTTAATACAAGAATTTTGTTTTTCCTTCCACTTCAAAAAGTACACACAGCCGCTACAAACCTATTTTAAATTATTAAATAACTAACATAAATGGTTAACAAATCAAACGAATACAGATTCCGGCCCTGAAATGTAATATTGCGATCCGGTCTCCAATCATAAATGCTTAATAATGTTGTTTGCATTAAAACTTTTGTACCGTTTCTTTTCGGGTGTATTCATATTATTTTACCTTATGATACCAGACAAAGACTCTCACTGACCTGTTCTTTTATATTCCTAAATGGATAATAAAAATAAGAGTCAGCTTTTTAAACCAAAGACGTGGTCTTATTACTTTTGTGTCCAATATGCCCCTTGTCCGTTTCGAGTTTCTTTTGACCAGAAAGATGATATTATATTTACGTGGGCGAATTTTGCGAGTCACAAAAACAAAACAGAAAAACATAAAAACGACATTAAATGAGCTAATGGGATTGCCTAAGCGACGGAAGAAATCTTTTGCCTTCATGTTCCTTGAAAAATGCCTTTGGCTTTTGTACGTCGCGTCGCGCACTGGGACAAGAAACAAAAAATAATATTTAACTAAAACATTTTTTTGGGGGTATTTAAACAAGTTCCCTCAAAATGTTTTAAAAAACTCACAATCTATAGTTTAAAAAAAATAATTTCATAGTAATAGTATATTATACCTGGTGACTACGAAATCATTTTGCGTACTTTAATTCGGTTATTTACTGCTGGTAATGATTTAAAATTTGGATCGAATCGATGGACACATATTTCAGCATAAAAGAACAATTATCTATGGCATCTGGTTTTACCGGAAATGAAGTGTTTTTTTTTAAATAGAAACCTACCATTTTTTTTTTCAGAATAAGATAGCTCCTTTCATTTTCTTTTTAACAATGTGTCACAAATTGTCTTTTGTTTTCAAAATAGCGGCGCAGCAGAATGCGTTTTTCTTAATATCAATATTCCGCCATTTTGAAGTCAGTGTGTCACATTTTTAGAAAATAATTGGACAAATATATCAAAAATGTTGTTTTCCGAAAATCGATAGGAAATATTGAAATTTTTGATAATATTTTTGAAAGAAAAAGTCAATATTTCCTTACACTTAGTCGTTGCTAGGTAATGGAAAATAACTGTTTGGAAATATTTATTTTTCTACTCGCACATGGAAATTTGCTGTTTCCTTTACACTTAAGTGGCGGGTAAAGTAGGCTATTCCAGTTAACTGTGCGGCAAAATTTTGTAACAATCCTAGATAGGTAATGAACCTGACCAATCACAGTAGTCAATTACAGAGAAGCCATTGTTGTTCTTAAACGTACTGACCAATCACAGTATATTATTTTTACTGAGGCTCCGCCTTCTTTTTCAAGACACTAAATTATATAATTTAAATGTATATGGTACAATATGTTATTAATTTGTTCAATATAACAAAATCTATACGCATTTATAATAGATTTATCAATAATGCAACCTGGTGAATGTGCATAGAAAATTAATTTCATGTAGCATCATTATTCAGTTGGTTTTACGATAATTAACTAAACGCTTCAATAGTCCAGACGTTAGAGCGTTTTACTATGGATCGAATGGTCGTGAGTTCGAGCCCGGCAACCTACAAACTTTTTTTTTGCATTTTTTAGCATAAGGTCGTAGAAAAAATATACTGTTCAACTCGAGTGGATTGTCTATATCGCACTCGAAAGTACTTTTACTTTCTCGTGTGATATAGACATCATATCCACTCTTGTTGTACAAACTACAATATTGTACTGGTAAGGATATATTATTTCTGTACGGATACTTGTAAACTAAAATGTGTTCAGCTTGACAATTCAATATTACTGTGTTTCCATAGTTACAACACAAATATTTAATGGCATCATTTATTTGTAAATAAAGTTAATAATATTTATTTAAAAATTTTAACAAGTTGCTTGTAATAAGTTATGTCCTTATAATAATTTTCGATTTACGAAGAAATAGTATACAGGGTGTGTCAATAAGGTGTCGGGCTTTGATAGCACCTAAACTATCAAAGATAGGAAAAAAAGTGTAATGGTTTGTTAGGATGCATAACCTAAAAATATTTTAAAATCTACAGGGTGGTCCTAAAAAGTGGTACTGAATAATAAAAAAGAAAATTAAATGGGACACCCAGTATAATTTTCCAGAATATGATTCAATAGAATAAGGACTTTGCAACCATCTTAAAATTTTTGAACTAAAATGCAACGTTGCCAAGTAATTAATTTTTTTCCGAAATTTTAGTAATTTTAAGGGTATCGTAAACAAATCATAGAAACCTGTGGATTAACCCTAGGCAAATATAATTTACATTGTGGGTACTTTAAGGTACGATATATTGATCGATAACAATGTTTTTTAAATCTCTTATACAGAGCGTTCGGTATAAGTTGGACAACTCGACAGTTTTAAAAATGCTTTATTTCAATTTTTTTAAATGGGACACCCCTAATTTTTTTAGGCAAAAGAATTTATCTTTCGAAAACCTTACTTTTTTGTTAAACATGTCATATATCTAAATATTATAGTTTTTGAAATATTTTAGAATTTGTCTTAACTTAGGGTAAAAAAGGAAAGTTCTAATTGAATAATTTAGTCAAGATTGCTTTGAAACAAAAAATAAATAATTTTCTTTGTCACAGCTGTCATTGCAAAATTATTTCGCTAACATTTTTGTTTAAAATTTAGTGTCCCGAACTAACTTTATCGAAATAGAAAAATATGAGTTATGATAAAGTTAGTTCAGGAAACTAAAATTTAAACAGTAATTAAACACAAAATGTTTGCGAAATAATTTTGCAATGACAGCTGTGACAAAGAAAATTATTTATTTTTTGTTTCAAAGCAATCTTGACTAAATTATTCAATTAGAACTTTCCTTTTTTACCCTAAGTTAAGACAAATCCTAAAATATTTCAAAAACTATGATATTTAGATATATGACATGTTTAACAAAAAAGTAAGGTTTTCGAAAGATACATCCTTTTGCCTAAAAAAATTAGTGGGGTCCTATTTAAAAAAATTGAAATAAAGCATTTTTAAAACTGTCGAATTGTCCAACTTATACCGAACGCTCTGTATAAAAGATTTAAAAAACATTGTTATCGATCAATATATCGTATCTTAAAGTACCCACAATGTAAAGTATATTTGCCTAGGGGTAATCCACAGGTTACTATGATATTTTTACGATACCCTTAAAATTACTAAAATTTCGGAAAAAAATTAATTACTTGGCAACGTTGCATTTTAGTTCAAAAATTTTAAGATGGTTGCAAAGTCCTTATTCTATTGAATCATATTCTGGAAAATTATACTGGGTGTCCCATTTAATTTTCTTTTTTATTAATCAGTACCACTTTTTAGGACCACCCTGTAGATTTTAAAATATTTTTAGGTTATGCATCCTAACAAACCATTTAACTTTTGTATTACACTTTTTTCCCTATCTTTGATAGTTTAGGTGCTATTAAAGCCCGACACCTTACTGACACACCCTGTATATACCTCGTAGAAAAAACCACATTCCCAGACTCCGTATTGTCAGTCTCGGCTTGCGCCTCGACATACAATATTTACGGTCGTCCTGGAATGTTCAGTTTTTCCTACTACAATATACTATGGTTTCTTATTTTTTACCAGATTTTGCAAAATTCCACATAGATAATTGGTATTTTTATATTGACCTACTACTAAAAATACGAATTTTTGGATAAAACTTTCACTAATACTTTAAATGGAAAATACTATAAATTAAATAGCCATTAGAAAATAAATGTTTATGATTTAATTTCATCACGAACCATTTGCCTTCGCAACTAAAAAAATTAATAAAAATGTTCAAACATTTTAATAGAAACTATTATGAAGGTTACAAAATAATATATTTATTTATATTACCAAAAATAATACCCGTCACTATATGAAATTTAATAATTTTATTGTAAACAGTATTATACTTTATTATGGTCCTATATCCTAATATTGTATTTTTTATGTATGTATGGTTATAACTTATAACAGTATGGGAACTATTGTCATACACCTTGTGTGTGTTTTTGTGTTATATGCCAGATTTGTTGCCTACTTGACCCAGTGTACGTCGACTTGCTTCCCCAATGTTTTTCTTTTTTATTATCCACGAACGAAGATTTTCAAAGGGTCTATATCCCTTTTTAATAAAACTGGAATTTATCGATGTATAATTAACCCGTTTAAAAAATGTATTGCTTCAAATATCGTTTGAGTTAGAATTGTGTTTTAATAGCTTATTTCGATTTTTCGATATTTTTACCTCCCGATTAAGTCCTTGACAAAATTAATGTCGTTTTTGAAGGAATTAAAACCTTAATTTGACTTTTTGGTTTCCTTATCGTCTATAATTAATTTTGCCACATGAACGAAGTTACAAAACATATTTGAAACGTTTAAATTGCTTAAATTGTACATAGCCAACTAGGAGTAACTGAACTTAAAATCCGCTGCAAGATCGCCATATAAAAATACTAAATTGGCAATATTTCGAAAACTAAAAATTTTGAAGATATACAATTTTACACAAACTTACCCTTATTTTTAATGCTAAATAAGAAATAATTATAAAACTTGGGTGTGTCCATTTGAAAATCTAGACTTTTTGCAGTTTTTTCAATTTCATTTTTAATCTTATTTTTTAAACATCCTGTATTAATAGTTATCAAAATATTATAAAAAATCTATTAAAGCAGGTCCTTTATAACAAGGAATCCCACTTTAATTAAATAAATAAGGCTTCTTTATAGAAACAATTGATAATTATTCTAAGGGTTGCAAACGTCATTTTTGACATAAAAATTCAAATATGTCAAAGACGTTTACACATGGGTATAGGACATGGTATACAAAATCTGCCTAGAATCTTGCGTATAATGCAAAATTGTAATAATATATATGGTGTCCCATTTAAAATAAGCAAGTTGACACTTACTTCCGGTATAACCGGAAGTGTCACCATTATAAAAATATTTTAGCCCGGTCGCCCCCATCAGCATCAGCATACTGTCAAATTTTCAAAATTTTCCTATGTATAGTTTTCTATATATAGATCGATTCGGTTCCCGGTGGGACACCCTATATAGATTCCAAGGAACATTGTATTTAGTTTGTAACGTCTTTTATTTGTTTCAGATTCTTTTACCTGTACCACTTTATGTTCTACGCATATCATTATCGATTTAATGGCCAGTACAGCGGTTTAACGTTGTTAACATCTTGGTTATTCACACAGGTAAGTTATTTTCATGTTACATTTTACGGTATTATTAGTAACCATTTAGCAAAACATAAATGTTAACTCACACTCTTAAAAATAACATGGTAGGGATTACTAAAATTTGGTTCTGACAACTGTTTAGTTTCGTGAAATAAAAAATAAAATGTTTACTTACCTGTGATTTAACTTCCTTTTGCCAATAAGAACGTACTCAAGAAAGACAATAAACACAAATCAATTACATCAAATATAGTTACATCCATTGTCCACACGGCCATGAAAATGGCCAATTATTGCCTTTAAAACACGAAAAAATGGACACGGAACCGCAATAGCATCCTAACATAACATAACCTCCTGACAATCCTGGCTAGAATGATATGTCACCCACCGTCAAGGGCGTCAAGTCTCTGTTGTAAAGTGAGTACAGCGATGCCATAAGTTAGACATAAGAATTAAGAATAATATTACTTGAAAAGAAAAGTTAGTTCTGGTAAGTAACTAAGAATACATCTTAATCAAAAAAACAAAATGATAGGGACTACAAATTCATAATGTGTTATTACAACAAGCTTAATTGATAAATACCAGTTTGTAGGAACCTTGATGTAACATTTAAATAGGATATATACAGAGTAAAATGCAGCTAAACAAAATATTTTATTTCTGCCAACTAATATGAAAACAAGATATTTTCTTTGTTCTGATGGCATCGTTTTTTGTTAAATATAACCAAGAAAAAAATCTTTTTTGTTTTCCTAACTAAAAATAGTTATTTTTGGTAACGTAAACACGAGAATAAATAAAAATTAACACCAAATCATTTTTAAGAGTGCAGAGCCGGTTTTAAATGGGTGCTATTGGGTGCTGGAGAATCTGAAGTGTTGAAGACCGAGGTTTTAATGTATGGTCATAAAAAGAAGTCGTACTACGTGAGATCATAGGACCTCGGTGGCATTCAATGACTAATGATTAGGGCTCGTAAACCATGGGCGACAGGACCTTAAATACATTATTTTATTTAAAAAAGAGATAATGTACAGGGTAATCGAACTTGCGGTGCAACTATGTTCATCTTCCAAGGCGATGTCGATTTGAATTTATCGCCGAGTGCACTATGTTCATAGATATCCTCGTTTCTAAGCGATATTTTAAGCGCCACCTATGTCGATCTCTTTCGACAACACCAGAGGTGTGTGTGAGGGAGGAGGAGAAAAAATAAATTATAAAGACCATAAACCAAGAATGAAGAAAAGCAAATGATGCGAACTGGGTGCTTTTCTGCCAATCCCAATATCATCTCGTGATGGTCGGTACACAGCTAATCTAAGGTACTGGTATACAGTCTCTCAGTCCCATGTTTATAATATACAAAAAATGTTAACGAGCTCAAACGTAAAAAAAAAATTTTAGCTGCTAAATTTTTAATATATTTGAGGTTAAAATGTAAAAATGTATTGCCACCAATATAAAATAAAGTATAAAATCCCTACCGATTTTTGACAGAAAGTCGATTCAACACCTCCTATAGTAATAATTTTGATAGAACTCGCAAGATCGTGGCCCAATCACGTGACATAAATGACATGCTGGTTAGTTTTATGTTGGGATTATTTGACGTAAATGCCAGGATTGAACTTAGAAATTTTACATTTTTATTATGTAAAGTTTATTTTTAAACGAATAATATTCTTTAAGCCATTAATAGAAACTGGTATCATTCCAATCAAGATTATAATAAAATGAGGTACTTACCTAGTAAATCGCTTGCCTACTGGTGGCATAAGTGAATGTAGGAAAATCATAATATTGGAAGTTTCATTTAAAAAAAATTGAAGAACCCTAAGATTTATATTACATAAACTGCATGGTAAAATAATTGAATAGAAATATGGTCTATGGAGGAATCTAAATTGTAGTTGAAAAAAAAAACAAAAAAAAGTGTTTGTTATTAAAATATAAAATCTAAAAATGTTACTTTATGACAAGACATTTTGGAAATTATCTGTTATAGCTACACAAAAGGTTGGTTGTTATTTGTTATTGGACTGTCACATGTAAAAGTATTTTATTGTATTCGGCTTTAAATTTTGATTTAAAATTGCATCCCAAAAAATTAAATCCAAAGTAAAACCTAAGCGTTTCCGATAAAAACGGTATTTAGATTCGTAATCTACGCCCTAAAATACATTCCTCCTAAAAAAATCATTAATTTTGGCGTGGTGTAGCTATAACAGATATATACAAAAGTTTTACTTCCTCGTGCAATATGGACACCATATCCATTCTTGTAGTACAAGCTACTATTTACTACTACTAGCTTTTTGCCCCTGTATAATATATAATTAAAACCTTTAAAAGCTGCACAGGCATTACATTGAAATAAAGCCTAAGAAAGTTTCCAAGTTACTTTGCTTCAGTTCTGACTTCTTTTTTCTTATTTGTCAGTTTAATTTGTTCGCTCTGTTTCTTTCCTTGGCAAAATATTATGCAGCACAATAAATATAAAACATTGCGACATTTTCTGCAGTTGGTGGTTTTCGCTGACGAGGTAGAAGGAAATTTGTTTTTTTTACACAAGCCGTTTTCCCGGTATTTAAGAGCTGGTTAATGTATTGAAGGAAGTGGGGGTAAATAAACATAAAATATGACTAAAATAGTAGAGTTTAGTGTCCGTATAATTAAATAGAAAAGAAGGTCGCTTACAGGTTATGGCTTTCTGATGAGTTCTAATAAGAACGAAACATATAAATAATAAATCCCACAAAGTCCCGGTCTCAAAAATTCTTTAATATAATGGTTACATGTTTCGCTCACAAATGAGCATCATCAGACCTACAAACGTTATTGTGTTTGCAAAATGTAAAAACATAAAAGTATCTTACCTAATTACACAAACAAAGAAACATTTAAAAATTAAAAATATATATACACCTCACCCAACTGTAAATAAAAACATAAATAAATTATACTGAGTGGGGAGTAACAACCTTCCATAGATTGGTCAAAAGTAGCCCACGAAGTAAATGCCCAACTTTGTCTGTTAGTGCCAAGAAAAATAAAACTAAAGAGGAGAAAGAAAAAGACATTTCTCTCTTTAGTTTTATTTTTCTTGGCACTAACAGACAAAGTTGGGCATTTACTTCGTGGGCTACTTTTGACCAATCTATGGAAGGTTGATACTCCCCACTCAGTATAATTTATTTATGTTTCTTTGTTTGTGCAATTAGGTAAGATACTTTTATGTTTTTTATATGCACATTTTGCAAACACAATAACGTTTGTAGGTCTGATGATGCTCATTTGTGAGCGAAACATGTAACCATTATATTAAAGAATTTTTGAGACCGGGACTTTGTGGGATTTATTATTTATACTTAAATCAGGTCTCTTGGAGAAAATGGACAGCTTTTTCGAAGAACGAAACAGCCTGTCATTGTCTACCTGTGCCCCAGGGAACCCATTACCTTTGGCGTCCCTGTGTACTCAATGCAAAAGATAGATGCACTACTTTGTCCGCCTGCCGCTAAAAAACCTTCTTTTCTATAAAATATGACTCTTAAAAGAGCTGTTAATGTATTAAAGGAAGTTGTGGGTAAATGAACATAAACTATGACTCTTAAGTCACATAGTTTCAACCTCAGTCATTTTTTTTTTATTTTTACTCGTGTTAAATAGTTTAAAATTTATAGTATTGGTCTGGTTACCATAAAAATAATAGCGGTTTATACAAGAATGGACATAATATCTATACCATATCGAACCATGATAATATTAAGATAAAACAACTCGTTTGAGTAGGACGTTGCGCATAGAGTCACTATGAGAAAACAATAGCTTTGTTCGCGGTAAGAATTCTAAACCGATTCGGGACTTTTCTCATACGCAGTTCAAATAATGGGGTGCGCGGATCGCAAAATTTTAACTGGACGTGCGAATTATCTGAACTGCGCATGCGAATAGTTCCAAATCGGCCCAGAATCCTTACCGCTAACAACGCTAGCACTGCTTGTCGGAATGGAAAAGCCTAAGCACCATAATTAACTGTTCGTCTGTGACGTCAAATCGACGCACCGACCTTCCAAATCAGGTCTCGACAGGACGTCAAATCGACGTCTTAATTTATTTTCTTTAGTATTTAAATAGTTTTACTATTGTTTATTTTCAATGAGCTGGCCTGCAATAGTGCCTCCCTCACTCCCTGTCAAATCCTAGAAGGCCATGTTGTGAGCGAATAATAGTATATTGGTGTAACAGTAAATAATAGTTTTTACGTTATAAAGAGTGTCCCAAATAAGTGATATCCACCACTATAGCTAAATCGCTAAAATATTTTAGGTCGATCAAATTAGCAAAAATGTGCCAATTTTAATTAATAATTAGTATACAGAGTTGCCCAATCATGTAAAGTTTTTGATCTCGTCAAAATGGCCGTCATTAGAGACGAAAACGTTGTTTCGAATTTTTGTTTTCAAATTCTTTACCGCGGTCAGTCTGTTGCTGATCTTAGATAAGTTTAATTTTACAAGGCAAACTGTTGGGTTGAGAAAAACGAAACAACATTTATTTTTTTTGTCAAATTTCGTCGAATGCATGCCCTAAATATAGCTGTTTTTTAGGTTGGAGTATCATTATATCGCTCTAGGAAGTAAAGTCTTTTATTTTCCACAAAGATTTTTTGTTTGAGGTACAATAGTAGTTTGTACAACAAGAGTGGATATGATGTCCATATCGTACAAGAAAGTAAATTGAGCACTCCGCCTACGGCGTCGAGCTCAAACTTCCAAGGGCAATATGGACAATTCACTCGAGTTGTACAGTATATTTTTTCTACGACCTTATGCTAAAAAATGTAACAAAAAGTTTGTAGGTTGCCGGGCTCGAACTCTCGACCATTGGTTCCATAGTCCAACGCTCTAACGTCTGGACTATTGAAGCGTTTAGTTAATTATCGGAAAACCAACTGATAAATGATACTACATGAAATTAATTTTCTATGCACATTCAGCAGGTTGCAAATTTAAATTTATTATAAATCGTCTAGATTTTATTATATTGAACAAATTAATAACAAATTGTACCATATGCATTTAATTTATATAATTTAATGTCTTGAAAAAGAAGGCAGAGCCTCAGTAAAAATAATATACTGTGATTGGTCAGTACTTTTATGAACAACAATGGCTTCTCTGTGATTGGTCAGTTTCATTACCTATCTAGGATGGATATGAGATTTTCCCGCACAGTTAACTGGAATAGCCTACTTTACTCGCCACTTAAGTGTAAAGGATACAGCAAATTTCCATGTGGGAGTAGAAAAACATTTTTTGCAGTTAACTGTGCGGGAAAATCTCATATCCATCCTAGATAGGTAATGAAACTGACCAATTACAGTAGTCAATTACAGAGAAGCCATTGTTGTTTTTAAAAGTACTGACCAATCACCGTATATTATTTTTACTGAGGCTCCGCCTTCTTTTTCAAGACACCAAATTATATAATTTAAATGCATATGGCACAATTTGTTATTAATTTGTTCAATATAATAAAATCTAGACGCATTTATAATAGATTTATGCAACCTGCTGAATGTGCATAGAAAATTAATTTCATGTAGCATCATTTATCAGTTGGTTTTCCGATAATTAACTAAACGCTTAGAGCGTTGGACTATGGAACCAATGGTCGTGAGTTTGAGCCCGGCAACCTACAAACTTTTATTTTACATTTTTTAGCATAAGGTCGTAGAAAAAATATACTGTTCAACTTGAGTGGATTGTCCATATTGCCCTCGGAAGTTTGAGCACTCCGCCTACGGCGTAGTGCTCAATTTACTTTCTCGTGCGATATGGACATCATATCCACTCTTGTTGTACAAACTACTATTATAGCCATATTCAATATAGTTTAATAGAACTCGCGAGATCGTGGACCAATTACTTGACATGAATGGCATGCTGCTTAGTTTTAGTGTGTTAAGTTGGTATTATTTGACGTAAATACCAGGATTGGACTTACATCTTTATTATGTAAAGTCTATTTTTAAACAAATAAAATAATTAATAGTAACTGGTATCATGCCAAACAAAATTTTAATAAGAGATTATAATAAGTAAATCGCCAAATGTGTTGGAATATTCATTTAAGAAAAATTAAGGAACCCTAAGATTTCTGTTACAAAAATTGCATCGTGAATTAATTGAATATAAATATGGTTTATGCTTAGTTTATGAAGGACTATTAATCGTATCTGGAAAAAGAGAAAAAAACCGTGTTAGTTATTAGAATATGAAATGTAAAAATGTTACTTTATTCGGCTTATAACTACCCACAAAGTTGGTTGTCATTTGTTTTTGGACTGTCACATGTAAAAGTATTTTATTGTATTTGTATTTGTATTTAGTTATATTTTTGATTTAAAATAATATTCAAATTAGGGGAATATAAAATATTGCCCCCTCTACTCGTTTTTTCTTTAAAATTGCATCCCTAAAAAGTAAATCCGAAGTAAAAACTAAGCTTTTCCGACAATAACGGTACTTAGATACGTAATCTACGCCCATCGTTCCTTAAAAAACTTATCAATTTCGGCGTAGTGTAGCTATAACAGATAATTACCAACATTTTAATTACGTAAAATGAAATGAATCTATACTTTGTTATTTATTATTAAATTGTAAAAACATCCCATAGCGGCCATTTTGTAGTATGAATTTAATATCAAAATTTTTATCGATTGACCGTTTTTCTTTAAATAAGTTTAGTGAGTATAAAAATATCTTGTAAATCACCAATAATATAATTTAGTATTTTTTTATTTTAAACATTTAAATTCAATAAATCTCTTATTTTTTTTAGTTGAAATCGATTTAAAAAAACAAGTAATTACTAAAAAAAAAGTTTAAAACTAAAAAAAAATTTAAATAAAAAAAGAAAACTGTGGAAGTGAAAGACCGTACCACCCCGCCAGTCTTACATAACTCTAAACGCTAAATGTGACAAATACTTGTAAAAATAAATTGAAACTGTTTATAATTATCTTATATTCTTCAGCAATGACATCAGGGAAGTACTAGGCGAACAATAATTATGATCCATTATTATTATCGTCAATTTAATAATAACTCCAACAATCAAATACTAAACAAAACGTTCAATTTATTGTCCAAAATTACAAAGTCTCAAACAAAAATCGATCTAAACATCGTTTAAAACTACATTAAATAAAACATCACAAACTGATGACGGCCCGAATACGTTTCTGCCAAAATTTTGAAGTTCCTGATCAGCTGGCCGATATCATGTATCTGGATGTCAATTGTCGAAAAACGAGTTCTCTGGTTATTTTTTCTATAACAACATTTTTGTCTAAAGTAAAAGTAGGCCTGCAGTTTGATGCCTGCCTGCAAACGACTACACACGTTCAGTTTTAACAACCGATAATCTCCGACCGGTCGGCCCTGGCCCGTCATTTAATTTTATATGTAGCGGAATCGGCCGGCCGGCTATTATCTCTCCGGTAAATTCCGGCCGGCCGACTGAACGTGAGTAGGTTTCTTAAGTCGGAAACAAAGCTTCTACTTCTTAACATCCACCCCTTGTATCTCTTACTATAAATGTTTTGAATACCCAATTTAATTTACACCGTTATTAATCAAAATTTTAAAATGCGTTCCTAAATTATTTTTTTTATGTTTAAGAATGAAGAAAATAAGAAAAAGCATGACAAGATAAATTGAATCTCATTAAGAATATATACACCGTATTTTCTCAGTCGTCAAAAATATTATAGGACGAGATTGTTCTTTATTCATAACATTATAGGCAAAAAGAAAGGTTTAGAGTAATAAAATGGGAAATTTCGTCTAGTTTTGCTCAATTTCGGTGTCGGCCATAGGCGTAGTTCAAAGAAAAGTTTACTTTTTTTATTAAAAAAAGAAATACCCACCCTAGATAAGATTCTAATGGAGCTTGGCCAGGATGACAGTATTCCGTTGATAACTAGAAAACTTTTATGGACCACTTTAAAAAATTTGGATTTTGTCTGGGAAATGCATCACTTTTACTGGAAAGCGATGAAATTTTTTGCTGGCGACGAAAATACTTGAGTAGTATAAAGCAGTACAGAAGAGAGCAGAAGAAAATATTTTATCTTGATGATACGTGGATTAATGAAGATAGCATAGTACCAAAATTGTGAAAAGACAAAAAAATAACCAGTGCTCGCCAAGCGAAGAGACTAATAATCATCCATATTGGAAGCGAAGCGGGATTTTTAAAAGAAGGTTTGTTAACCTTTCAGTCGTTTAATACGGAAGATCACCACGACGACAAGAATTCGAATTTTTTTAGGACTATTTTGGTAAAATGATAAAATATCTGCCAGCTGATTCAGTAGTAGTTATGGATAACGCAGGCTATTATTCACGACGCACAGAGAAGACTTCAACTTCATCTTGGAAAAAACAAGAAATTATCGACTGTTTAACCAACAAAATTATAAAAGTATTGAATTAGAAGAAAATTTAATAAAGAAGGCACTATAGGCTATAGCAAATTTACACAACCTTCGTTTTATGAAATATGCCGTGTAAGATATAGCTGAAAAACATAGTGTAACTGTGCTGCGCACACCGCCATGTCATTGCGAACTAAATCCTATAGAACTTATATGGGCGCAAGTGAAAAGATTTGTAGCAAGACACAACACGACATTCAAAATGAAAGACGTTAAGCTACTATTTAATCAAGCCATTAAGGAAGTAACACCATGGAACTGGCGAATAGCAATCCATTATGTTATTAAAGAAGAGGAGGAAATGTGGGATCTTCACCACCTGATCGATCGAACCGTCGACCCGTTAACTTTAACGTCAAGAGGAGATGACAGTTCCTCAAATAACGAAGAATATTCTGATTTTTTATAATTTAATTTCTGTATAATGTATTTTTTGTTTTTATAACGTTTAATAAAAAATAAGTGTACCTAATAGTATACAGGGTGGGAACTGGAATAAATTCGATATTATTAAAACTGCTGAAGTTGCGCCTACAAAATTTGGTATGTGGGGGTTTTGGAGCATGCAGAATTGGATTATGATGTCGACGCAGTTGCCAGATTTCTCAGCTTTGCGCTACATGTGGTAAATTTGTTATTTTAAATAGAATTCCCAATTTATTTTTATTGCAATGAATTGGGCTTCTCAAGCTTAGTAAGTTCCCAAATTTTAAAAATATTATCTCTACTAGTTGCTAAGATATGACAACACAACATTTTCAAAAAAATGTAATTGCATTATTTTATTAATGAGCATTAAACTTATCGGAAACGCCCGAAAATATGAATACAATATGAACAGTAGACGCTGCTTCATATTTTCGGACGTTTCCGATAAGTTTAATGCTTATTTGAAAATAATAAAATAATGCAATTTAATTTTTTTGAAAATGCTGTGTTGTCATGTCCCAGCAACTAGTAAAGATAAAATTTTGAAAATTTGGGAACTTACTAAGCTTGAGACGCCGAATTCACTGCAATAAAAATAAATTGGGCATTCCATTTAAAATGACAAAATTACTACGTGTAGCGCAAAGCTGAAAAATCTGACAACTGCACCGACATCATAATCCAATTCCACATGCTCCAAAACCCCACATACCAAATTTTGTATACGCAACTTCAGCAGTTTAAATAATATCTAATTTATTCCAGTTAAAGTCCCCACCGTGTATTAAGAAAATTCAGGTTAAAATAAAAATATCTTTACAATTAGGTTGATACGTTTTTAATTTTTTCAAATATTTTTCGCATAGAATATTTATAATCGCCATAAGCCATTCAGTTAAGGAAAAGTTACAATGATTAAATGGTACTACGGCGGAAATAGTTATCAAGTGGTATCCGACTTTTTTCAGTAGATTTTACTAATCGACTCATTCCAGGTAGATCAACAATAATTAGATTTTCGTCGCCAAAAATTATTTTTCGGCTTTTATTAATGGTCACAAAATGCGTTGCCCAATAAAAATAATTTTAAAAAGGATATAATTGAATACGTCATCATTCGGTTGTGTAAGATAAAGTTTGCCTATCATAATGTGAATATTTCCTAAAATAATCAAATTTCAGATTAAAAGTCAGAACTAGTTTTAGTTTTTTGCTAAAAACTAAATTGTAAATCTGACAACATTGTGTGTCTTCTTAAAACTGCAATGCGGCAACACTGTAAACCAACTGACAGTAATGACAAATGTTACCTCAGCTGCTGTGCGTTATCTCTGTATGTCAATCATGGGAATAGTACAACAATAAGAATAAATTAACATGAATTGTTGCTAGTTGGATAATGTTACTAAACTTTTAATTGTTTATATCTTAAAAACTAATAAGTTTAGACATGGGGAAGCATAAATAAAATATATTTAAAAAAGTAAGATAATTTCTAAAAATATATTTTAAAAAGTAAGATAATTTCTAAAAATAGATTTTAAAGGGAAATTGCCATTAAAATTATTGGAGAAATTTGTGTTTGAATAACAAATTTTGCAGCACTTCTAGTTAAACCTATTCATTTCGTTCGCAAATTCATGGACTAAATTACACTGTAACATATTTATCAATTTGGGTGATTTCTTCTTATATTTACACAAAATCACTTTGAATATATCTATCTTCCTCTCAATCGGCCTTTTGCACAATAACAGACAAATAGCGATATATTTGTTAATAAAAATAAATAATTTATTTTTCTTAACCAGAGCCATTTTGATAGTTTGTTCTGCTGAAATGCACAGAAGAAAAAAGGGTTTGTGGTTTTTTGCCTGCTTGCATGAAAATTATAACTTCGAAAGTATAACAAAATAGCTGTAGAATTCATTTTAAACACTTAAGCACGGCCTTTGTGCATTATTATGAACTTTCAATGTTCGCTATGGTAAAGTTTTTTAAAATAATCGCTAATTCACAAACTAGCAACACTGTTAACGTGAAAAGAGAAGTGGCAATACTGTAAAAATAGCATAACCTTAGAACCTTTAGTAAAAAAAGGGAATTAGTTTTTTTCTAGAAATCTTATAATTTCGTCTGGTCTGGTTTTATATACCTACTCATCTTCATGTTCCACCATTTAAGGAACAATTACGACTTAATTTTCTCTATCTGTTGCGTATATAAAAGTTTAAAGATCGATTGGGGTTGGATCCCCGTTCAAAATATATTAGAAAATATCGCGATGAACCAATTATTCGTTTTGTAGGTATGTAGTACATTTTATGCATTAAATATTGTGTTAATTGTCTAAAAATGAGTATAAAACTGGAGATTTTTGAAATAAGAAAGTGCATCTGTGCTTAAATCTTTTCTTTAGTTCGATGAGAAATTAACAATACTTCGGTAGAAATATATTTTGGTATTATACCATCAATTTTCGCACCATTTCGTGTACTCAAGGAAAAAATTGTTTATGCCTAGACTCTGGGATAAATGTTTTAATTAAGGTGCATTCAAAAAGAACATTTTTTATCTGACAGATTTGCATATTTTTGAAGTATATTCTTAACCTTACTTCTGTCAAGAGTCAGAAAACGACTAGTGTAATTAACAGCATGTCAATTTGGGTTCTTTGTATGAGACCACTGTGATTGGTCAGTTTAATATCCTTACTAGGATAGATATGATATCATATCCGTTTAGTTAACCGGAATAGCCCACCTTTATTGTAAAGGAAACAGCACATTTCCAAGTGGGAGTAGAAAAAGATACATTTTGATGTCATTGACCATATTATAGGTACCTATATTATATTATTAATATCAGTTTACCCGGATCCAATGTTAGCAACGTGACAGCATTATTTTCGTCTTAGAATTGTTGACGACAGGAGCAACAACTCCCCCGGTCGGGCTGGAGGATTGGCTAAATTACCACCCCCTTCGGGATATCTAAGTTATTTTTCTCGTCGCCATCACCGCCCGCGGGGCTACCCGGAGCGGCAATAGCCTGGCGAACGGACGACGAAACTTTCGTCAAAATTGCCTTGTCGCCGAAACGAGAACGCGAGCGCCCTTGCTTTTACAGGGCCTTGTTTTTGGGTATTGCAGCTTGGCAACAACATTTACCGAGTAAATTGGGGAAACAAAATTTCGTTAACATATTTAACTTGTAAGCCTAATACGCGGAGATTCGCGGTGAGTGACCCATTAAGACCCTGTTGTACAATTAGAACTTGAGTACGAGTTTCTCAAAGCTCGACTTTAAGTTGAACTTGGTTCAAAAAGGTAATTTTTCCGAAAATCGATCGGAAATATTGACATTTTTGATAACATTTCTGAAAGAAAAAGTCAATATTTCCTTACACTTAGTCGTTGCTAGGCAACGGAAGATAACTGTTAGGAAATATTTATTACTGTACTGTAAGAAAATATTATTTCTGTACGGCTACTTGTAAACTAATAGTAGTTTGTACAACAAGAGTGGATATGATGTCCATATCGCACGAGGAAGTAAAAAACTTCCGAGCGCAATATGGACAATCCACTTGAGTTGTACAGTATATTTTTTCTACGACTTAACTTCCGAACTTCATGCTAAGAATTTTCAAAAATTATTTAAATTAGGCATCATAACTTGTCTTCTAAGTTGGCCATGAACTTGTGAGAACGATAATAAGAAACAATTGAACAAAAATTCATTTTTATGGCAAACCCATGGACCAAATTACACTGTAACATATTTATCGATTTGGGTAAATTCTTATATTTATACATACTTACTTTTGAATATATTTATCTTTCCCACATTCGGCTTTTTGCAGAATAACAGATAAAAAGCGATATATATTATATTAATAAACACGAACAATTTATTTTCTTAACCGTAGGTATTTTGATTTTAGTGAATTGCACAAAAAAAAATGTTTCTCGGGTTTATTTCTGCTTGCGTATAAATTATAACTCCGAAAGTACAAGAAAATAGCTGTAGAATTCGTTTTAAACAGTTAAAAATGGATTTTGTGCATTAATATAAATTTTTAACGTTCGCTATGGTCAAATTTTTCAAAATAATCGCCAATTTACAAACTAGCAACACTGTTAACATGGAAATAAATGTGGCAATAGTGTAAGTAGAAATAACATAACCTAAAAATTTTAAGTAAAAAAGGATTTTTTTTCTAGAAATCTTATAATTTCGTCTGTTTTATCGGGTTATCTTTATGTTCCACCATTTAAGGAAGAATTACCAGTTCATTTTCTATGTTTGTTGCGTATAATAAAAGTTTTATGATCAATTGGGGTTCGATCCCCGTTCAAAATATATCGGAAAATATCCCCGTGAACAAATATTTATAATAATATATTATTTATATGGAAAAAAATAACCAAGGTTAATGAGATAACGTTCATTTGGTAGGTATATATATATAGCACATTGTATGCAAAGCTTGTAGTAATTGTCTATAAATGAGTGGAAATAAAAATATTTTTGAAATAAGAAAGTGGGTCTTTGTGAAAGTCTTTAGTTCGGTCAGAAAATAACAATAATTTGGTTAAATATATTTTGGTATTAATTTTGTTATTATACCTTCAATTTTTGCACCATTTTGTATACTCTTTAGGAAAATATTGTCTATACATAGACTCTGGGATAATGTTTTGATTTATATTTAAAAAGAACAAATTTTATCTGACAGATTTGCATATTTTTGAAGCATATTGTTAACCTAACTTCTCTCAACTCTCAGAAAACGAATTTACAACATGTAAATTTGTCTTCTCTGTAATTGACTACTATGATTGGTCAGGTCATAACCTAACTAGGATGGATATGAAATTTTGCCGCACAGTTAACTGGAATAGCCTACTTTGCCCGCCACTTAAGTGTAAAGGAAACAGCAAATTTCCATGTGGGAGTAGAAAAAATGTGTTTAAGCTTGACAATTCAATATTTCACTGTATTTGCATAGTTACAACACAAATATTTAATGGCATCCTTTCTTTGTGAAAAAAATTAATAATATTTATTTCAAAATTTTAACAAGTTGATTGTAATAAGTTATGTCCTTTTAATAATTTTTGATTTTCGGAAAATAGTAAGTATACTTTGTAGAAAAAACCACATTCCCGCACTCTCGGCTTGCGCCTCGACATACAATCTTTACGGCCGTCCCGGAATGTTCAGCTTTTCCTACTAGCTATACTATTGTTGTATAAACAATTCCTAACCACGATTTGCAGCTACCTTCTCCATGTATCATTACAAAACTATCTGCAAATTTAACTTTCAAAGAAGAATGTCTGCTATTAGCTTTTGTTAAAGAGTTTAAAAGTATTTTGGAAAATGATCAGGTCTCGGTCTGTAGTTTTGGGGCCGTCTTCGAGAGTTTTCTATAGCTCCTAGTGCATCCATAAAATCTTCATCATTTGGTTCGTCTGTTAAATCCAGAAAGTGTTAACCTAATCATCCGCATTCATAACTTTAAAATATTATTACCACAAATTTTAAACTCAAAAATAATTATTGGCTTTGTTTTATTGGGTTTCACTAGTCAATAATAACGGTTTAAGCCTAGAAAATTGACAACTCACCTTAGCCAAAAGAATAACTTTTACCCCTTTAATTAAAGAAGTGATGCAGTAAACGCATTTTGCAAATTAGTTAGTCTTTAGAAGGTATTATTCTATAAAATCTTTATAGTATACGTTTCGATGACAATGGACGGACGAGACGTGTTGAAACCACATCGCGGAGTGATGTATTTGCAAAATGCGTTAATTTAAAGCAAATCATATTTTATGACTTGGAACTTTTTGTCGGTCTCTGTAAATTTAGCTAATAAGTCAAATCTTGGTAATGAGACGTAGGTTTTGAACCACAACAACTTTTACTAATTACTTTTTATCGTATCTTTACACATAACAGTACTTTGCTCTAAGATTTTTTTATATTTTTCTAAATTCTGAACACCCGGTATATAGATTTGAAAAATAATATACTTTTTGGTCGTTTGAGAACAAGCGGGAGTTTTTATAAAAAATAACTTTTCATAAACCCACAAATAAAAAAGTTTTTCCTCTTCGATAGTCAATCCGTGGACACACTGTATATTGAGTGGGCGAAAGGTATTTTCATTAGAAAAATGATTTTAAATATTTTTACCAATACAATGATATTACCTAATTAATTTTCATGGTTTTTATGGACTTATTTATTTTCCTCGAATTTTTTTTTGCCTAAAAATAACTTTTGCACATCCACATAGATACCATGTTGCTATTGGTGAAAACAGAAATTCAATATTTTTCTTAGTTTTTTTTTGTAATTTGGGTCAAAAAAAGCCGCAACTTTACATAGCAAATTGGACTATTTGCTGTTTTTTTTTTATCAATATTAATACAGTTTATTTTTTGTTTTACCCAAAAAGTGGCCAAATACCCCCTCATTAAGTAGCAATTACTACAGTTTCAATTTCACAGAATTTTTACTGATAAATAATTAGTGAAAGCGAAAAATACCATTTTTTTAAATTAGCCCAAGCTTCTTTTTCAGCTTTTAAATTCAAACTCTTTTAACGTGAAATTGTAGGTAATTGTGTTTCAAAGAAAAAAGAAAAGTCTCAAAATTTTGATCAAAAACGAAATTGCGAAAGTGTTAGTAGCACAAACTTTCAATAAAGTTTAAAACTTAAAATGCAATACTGTTTATATAAACACGGCAACTTACCTTAATAAAGTAAACTTTCCGCCTTTACCTAAGCTTTTTTTGAAGTTGATTAATCAAATAGTTGTCAGTGAGGTTTCTATGTCAAATTGACAGCCCCTAATATTTTAAAATAAAAGCTTACATTTTAGGAATTTGGTTTGGACTCTGCATGAAAGCATTTTCTTCTTACGTTCCTTCATGTACGGGCATTCCTACAAGTATAATGTAATATCTATTTAATGAAACAATATTACAAAGCCTTTTTTGTTTCAGCATTCGATGATATATTTCTTCCACCATTACGAGCTACCGGTGATTCTTCAACAAGCTCAGTTCCAGCATTTTTTACTATTACGGTCAACTCAACAACAAGCAATAACCCCCACCACAGATATTTTGCCGTCCCCCACTGTAAACGCATTTCCACTTATTAGGTAAGCAAAATATTCCATTAGTGTATTATAATTTTATAAGTCAATTGGAAACATTAAAACACTCCTGGATTTTTGTATCGAATGGTGAGATGAAGCTCTCTATTATATCTATATATCTACAGTATGTCTCCGTAAGTTGGAACCATATGGAAAACTTTTTTATTATTAATTTTACGGAAAAAAGTTATTCTTCATAAAAAGGTCTGCATGGTCCAAACCCTAAAATGCAACTATCAAATGTTAAATTTTTTTAGTCGTATACGAGGTTTGTCAAAAAATATGAATTTTGCCCAAGAGTAAAGTACCTTTATTTTTGACAATATCGAAAACTGTAATTAGGAAATATTGTTCGGTATGAAAAACTATGTTCTAATATGCAATTACACTGAATTTTTTTTTTATTATTATTATTATTACAAATATTTTTTGTATAATTGCATATAGCTTTAGAACATAGTTTTTCATACCGAATAAGTTTTCATGATTACAGTTTTAGATACTGTCAAAAATAAAGGTACTTTGCTCTTGGGCAAAATTCACATTTTTTGACAAACCTCGTATACGCCTAGAATAATTTAATATCTGATAGTTGCATTTTAGGATTTAGACCATGCAGACCTTTTTATGAAGAATAACTTTTTATCGTAAAACTAATAATAAAAAAGTTTTCCATATGGTTCCAACTTACGGTGACATACTGTATATTATATCTCTTACCATTCCAGGATTTGAACAATGTTTTTGTGGCGTAGATAACAAATCTGATTTATGTCGGGAACGCTTAGTTTTTAAGATATACCTTTTTAAACTGCTGTTTTTCTTAGGAGTAACGTTCTTGCCTCAGAATTTTCCAATTTTCCTTCTTTATTGCAAATAATATTACTATTTTTATATTACACAATGGAAATTAAACTTCTTCCGAGTTAAAAAATCAAAGTAAAGGGCACGTTTTGTTAATTTTTCAAATAAAATATTTATTTTAATAACAGAATTCATTAAATAAATTCCTTCGTATTATTGCACTTAGAAGGCTGATTGTTGATATGTTTTTAGTTTGTCATACTATGTAAAATATTTTTATTGTGTTGGAGGGATCGAAGGTTATATTTTAGTTAAAAAGAGCCTAGGAGTCTACTCACGTTCAGTCGGCCGGCCAGTGGACGTCAGTCCGTGGTCTATTCGTCCGCCAGCCGGCAATTATAGATAGTCACACTACACCTTCAGTTTTGTTCACCGATAAAGGCCGGCAGCTCTCGGCCGGTTTTAATCGCGGCCTTCATTTCACTATACACGCACAGGTTTTTGCGCAGCGGCAATTGTTATTTTATGACACGAGCAAAGAAAAAGGAAAGGAAAAACAATTTGGATGAAAGTGTGATCAAAAAGACGTTGCATTTTCTCCTACATGGAGCTTATACGAGAACTCAGACAATCGAGTGCAAGAAATTTAAAAACTTTCTTAGGGTGAATGATAATTGTTTTGAGTATTTATTAAGTTCTGCTTCTTTTTAATATTTTAACCTTTTTAGGTTCCTTTCTGAATGCACTTCTCACATTATGTATCTTATGTTTCACAGGCAGTTGCTTCATCATCTACTGTTTTATACAGTAAAAGTCATTCTGCATAAGTCTTCATTCGTAAAAGCTCTGTGGGTATATGAAGTCTTTTATTTTCCACAAACACTTATGTTTGCGGTACAAATCAAGAGAATCTTTGATATTTTAACCTTTTTAAGTTCTTTCAGCCATTTTCCATAACAAAATTTTCGTTTGAAGTGAAAGTAGGCCTGCAGTCCAATGCCGACCGGCAAACCACCACACACGCTCAGTTTTAACACCGATAACCGTCATTTAACTCTGTGTGTGTATCGGACTCGGCCAGCCGGCCATTATCTGTCCGGCAAATTCCGGTCCGCCGACTGAATTAAAGAAAAAATATAGGGAAAACTACAGGTATCAAACTGCAGCATTTTTTTTTGCTTATTTCTGAAACGCATATAAATACGATTTGACTTTGAAAACCTTACCTGTAGAACACGGACTTTAAGAGGGAATATCTCAAAAACTAAGCGTTTCCGATGAAAATGGTTTTTAGATTCGTAATCTACGCTTCAAAATACTTTTAATCAGGACGTCAAGATCTAGAAAATACTAAAAATTCAGAAAAATTAGCCTAAGGCCATTTCCCATAAGCTTTGTGCGGGATCCTTTAGAAATTTATTATTTAATTTGAAAACCTCTTTATTTGTTAAAAAAATACAGAACTACGGATTCGTTTATTTTTACTTTGGCATACTTTTGTCGCGTCTTCATGAAATTTACCCCTCTTTTGGGGGTAGATTACACCTCTGTTGGGGGTTGAACCCTCTCCAAACTTTTTTTTTCATTGTAAAGGTATGCATTGTAATAGCTCTTTGGAAAGGGTATAAAAAAAAAATACGACTCACTATTTACTTTTGTATTTTGGTAATGTAGACCCAATTTGTTTGTTTGTTATTGTAAAATTTGTTGGAAATATTGCCCATTTTTTTCTTGACAAAACCCTAATCTAAAGTAAAATTCATTCTTGACATTATGTACCATATCCGGGGTTATTTGGCGAGTTGCGTGTATATTTCAGCAAATAAAGGGGCTTCCCAATACTGAATTTATTTGATCAGTTAAAAATTCCAGCCTGTAGATTAATTTCATCAATAAATATTTTTATAATTTTGCCAACAACAGTAGTTTTTTCTTTGAGAGAAACAAATATAATATTTGTTAACACATTTTATTTAATTTAAGCAAATATAACCTTTGTTATTGCTATCTTTTATCATAATTATCTTCTGTTAAAATTCAACTTGGCTAAAGTGAATTTAACATGTTTTAAAAGCCTAGACGCGGATATGTCTGTGTAGCGTGGAAGTAATTGGATTTAGCCATTTTGTGCATGTTTGCCGACTTTTTCTCTGCATTATTCGTCTATAGAGAGTAAGTAGTACACTTACTCGGGCTACTGGAAAGTGGAAAGTGAGTTATTACTTTATTGAATGACTTCCTATTAGCCCGGTGACACTTCTTACGGGATAAAACATAGTTCTGGGACCTCCAGACTATTTACTTAAGTTATGCCCTACGTCCAGCCTAACAAGTTAATCATAGTACTGTAAATCCTTATATGACAACATTCATGGAAAATAGTATATTCCGTATTAAGTGTGGTAAAAGCATATTACGCACGAATGTAAAAATTGACACGGAGCGGCGAGGGCGGTACTTCAAATCTCAAATAATGACAATGTCACTGTCAAATATTCTAAGCGCCAGACGATTTAAGTAGTCAAGGCTAACTTAATTGTTATACTAGACATCATAACGCACCGTTGTGCGTTTTTATTCTTTCGCTCAGTTGAGCCAGTGAATTTGGTACACAGATTTTTAATAGGGAGCCGTTGTATACATAATTTTAAGTTTTATATTTTCTAGCTATAGAACTCTATCTATGCATGGTCATCTTTCACCATACATATTCTACTAATAATTAGGCGCCAGCAGATAAAGCTTAAATGTATATTTGATTTGTAAATATTATCTTAGATATAATATAATACAATATAGAGATTACCACACTAATGACGTTCAATCTGTAAGGTAAAACGTTGCCAGTTTGCTTTCATGTTTTCAGTGCTTTGAAAAAGTTCAATCGACTCGATAGCGACTTAACGTATTAGTGGATATTTTTGTGATATTTCCAAATACGAGGGGAACTAAAAAGAATATTTATACCAATTTATCGAAACAAACACTTGTATGTCAAATTTGTTAAGGAAAACGCAGAAAAGGGCTTATTTCAATAATAACACTCTCACATAGGACCTTTGAAGCGCTGACGTATAACAAGGTAACTTGAGGACTGGTATGGGAATGCCAAGAGGAATTAGTGGCCTTGGCAAAAGATAAACCTGCTGTGGGTACCACAACACGATGGTCTTACAGGAATTGGAAGAATCAATTAACTTGCAAGATGCCATTACGCGATGGACCAGGAGTGAACATAAAATTTACTGAAACGGCGATTAAGGCACAGTAAATATTTTCTTAAGGAGCCGAAACTGATGCAACAACTACTTCTGATCAGCAAAAATCAGCTTTGAACCACCGCAGGTGTTCTGACAGTACACATGACTGTTAAGAAGAGAAGAAAATAAAATACTTACATTCATTTATTACACTATGGATCAAATACGGTTCTGCCTAACTTGCCCGTTGAATAACATTAAGAAAACTTCTGGGTGTAGGATGAGCCCGCAAGGGAAAACGTTCTGCGTATAATCTCGAAGCAGCAGCCGCACTTTGACGACACTCACTGTAAATTAGCACTATATCTACTAGTTCATTGCTTTCAAATTTTACTATTTTCACGTTGCACCAATTTAAAATTAACTTGCTTCAGAAAGACACACGCAGCGGATTGCCAAATAGCTCACCACATACCCGTAAATTGCATGACTAAGTAGATATAAGAAAAACAACATAAAGTATAGCAGGCTACGTTTTGATGACCAGGCCCGCACTTAGATTTTTAACTTTTGTATCTCGCCTATATTTAAGTTTTTTGAAAAAGGTATATGAAAATGTTGTTTATTCTAATGCCGTTTATACACAGCTAATAAACGAAGTATCAAGTTAGGAATCACCCTGTATATGGCATTTTCAGATTTCGCTAGGCTGTAACATTGTAACGATTCATCTTAGGGAAAACTGATTTTTACCTCCCTATGTTAGTTTTTTATTCTCTATTTAATAGTTATAACTTCCCTGTTTCACATATTAAACCGTAAACAGTTTTAAAAAAATGTTTCATCATATTCGAATAAATAATGCAAATAATAATTAAATGCCTATCGTAAAATATATAGTTGTGTACACAATTAATGTTGCATAATTTATTTTACTCAATTGTTCTTCCTTTAAATTATGAATATTTAGAAACTGGTTTATTGGTTTAATTCTACAAATCCTGGTTTCGATTTATACGTTTTGTAAATTACTATGGAAACAGAGAAAAATAAACAATTATTTCAAATATGAAGTAAAGGAAACTCGCAGTTTTCTCCATAAAAACTTTTAATTTTTTGTTTTTCTAGAAAGAGTTTTAATAAGGTGAAAACTTTATAAATTTATGGTTTACATGTTTCGAGGCCAGCTGACCTCATCAGCACCATAGGAGGTTAAAAATGTAAAGTTAAAAATGGCCAGATAAGGAGGCTAAGTAACTAAAGACTAAGCCACATTTAAGAGAGCATTGTAGAGTTCATGTTAAAGTTCTTAAGGAGATTTACCAGTAAGATAAAATTAAAATTAAAAAAGTGTGAATTTTTTTATGTTGTCTCACTTTTTATATTTTATCTTACTATAAAATCTCCTCAAGAACTCTAACATGAACTCTGACTACTTACCATCCTTATCTAGCTTTTTTTGATTTTAGTAAAGCCTTTCTAGGGTAACAAAAATAGAGAATTTGTGTGGAAGACTGCGGTTTGCCTTTACCACATATCTTCACAGCTCCACTTTGAGTCCTGGACTACTTTCGTAAGATTATTTCAAAGTTTCAACAGTTTATATGTTATAGATACGAGCAGTATCACATTCAAGGTGAATTTAAATCAATAAAATATTTACTATAATGGTAAAGTTCAGCTAACCGACAATATTTCATTACGTGAACTACAAAAATAAAAGATTGGTGGTATTTAACCCACAAAACTATTAAAGCAATATTTTTCTCATTGTATTAGGAAGTTTTATCCGGTATAATAAATTAATCATAATGAAATCGATTTTCGGCATTGACACTACTAAGGGAGAGTTAGGTGGATCTCATCATCTTTCTAGTTTAATTTTCAAAGGTAAGGGGCTTTTTTAACAGCCATTTTTTTTTAACTGGCATTTTGTTAACAACGACGCTTTTTGCCATTTTTAATACCTGCCCGTTCTATTATTGCACTCACATGATATAAAGATTACAATATATGATATTCAGAGGTTGTGACATCATGTGGTGACCAAGTAACTCTAGAAACAAAGAGTTGTTTTCATTGTATTCCATGGTTACAAATAGAAATTTCAGTCACCGCATGACGTCACAGCCTCGGAATATCATATTTTTAGTTTTTTGTAGTGTACAAGTCACTAAAATCCAGTACTTCATTAATGTCGGGTTGCACAAAGAATTTTAATAATTAACTAACCAGCAAGCTTCACTGTAACATACATGACATTGGCAGAAATAATTTTTTTTCACTCATACCGGCCCGGTTACCTTAATTTTTCATTAACTAATCAGGCACCTTTGATTGTACGTATGTAATTCCTGTCAATGTCAGTTATGTCACAGTCAAAGTTGCTGGTTAGTTATTTGTGGCTAAAAATCTTTGTGCAAGCCACCATAAGTATTATTAAGTATATCTTAATTATTCCAGTGCTGGATTTTAGCACTTGCTTTTAGTATGTACTGGATTTTAGTTAGTTGTACAAGTTACAGGCACCGTGTAGTTTCGTCTTTAATGTGGCATCTTAGTCTGGATTGCTAGCCTTATTACTTATATTTCGATTTTTGGTAGATTAGTTTCTCTTTTCCTAATTAGTTTTCGAATTAGATGCGGATTTGAGAACTTCCATCTCTAGTACTAATCATAACAACTTTGTGCTTTTTGTGACTAGTCGTTATAAGTACAGAATAGCCCCGATAACGTAATTTCCAAACGAATCTTAAAACAATTTTTAAAAATAAAAACCTTATACAGTTTAAAGACCATAACCAAAATACATATTATAAGAAAGAAATATTCATACACCCGAAAATAAATAAGTCCGTAGGACAATGTTGTAAATTCGTTCATTAGTATTATTTAATATTTTTATGAATAATTTATATAATTAATCTTTTTAAAATTTAATTACATAATATTTTAACTTCAATAATGCTGCGTTTATTTATACTTGCACGTTTTTAATTTAAAATTTAAATTTTATACAACATTAACGAACATTAATAAAAAAAAATAATTTCGTATCCTTAAGTATTTATTATTTTAAATACTAAAATAAGCTAGGTAGGTATTTGCGGGTATAGGACAATAAAAAACAATTCCTTCTTAATTAAAAAATTACCGACGTTTCGAACTTTATTTGGTCTTTATCAAGGCTATTTCCAAGGTAAATAAATATGTGTGTGTTAATCATTAAAACCATCTTCAGTGATCAAACTGGGAACACACATTTAAAACAGACATATGAACAAATATTTATGTACAACGAGAACTGTTGTTATTTATATACTATATTGTAGATTATTTATACAGGGTGATTCCTAAGTTAATACTTCTTTTTTAGCTGTGTATAGAAGGCATTAAAATAAACAACTTTTTCAAATACCTTTTTTGAAACTTAAAAATAGCCGAGTTACAGAAGTAAAAAATCTAAGGCGGGCCTGGTAATCAAAACGTAGCCCTTTACTTTATATTTTTTTCTCCGTTTTTGTATGTGAGTCATGCATTTTACGGATCGTTATTCAGTTATTAATTTTGTCAATTCGCAGCGCGGTGTGGTTTTCTTTTAATAAATTGGTGAAAATGGTAAAATTTGAAAACAATGAAGTAACTATGCTGCTTATTTATTGTGAGTGTCGTAAAAGTGCGGATGTTTTTTCTCTGCACCCAGAATTTTTTCTAATGTTATTCAACGGGCAAGTTGGGCAGAACCGTATTTGATTTGTAGTGTAATAAAAAAAAAAGGTATTTGAAAATGTTGTTTATTTTAATGCCTTCTATACGCAGCTAAAAAAGAAGTATCAACTTAGGAATCATTCTGTATACATAAATATTTGTTCCTATGGTTGTTTTAATTGTGTATTTCCGGTTTAATCACTGGAGATGGTTTTAATGATTATGTTGACACATAATACTTTACTTTAGAAATAATCTTAATAAAGACCAAATAAAGGTCGAAAGATCGGAAATTTTTTAATTAAGAATGGATTGTTTTTATTGTCCTATATCCGCAAAAAACCTACCTGAATTTGAATTAGAACGCTAATCTCACAACATCTATACTAAAATAAGATGTGCCCCTTACAAGCACGTCTTCAGGGGATTGATGAATATGTATAATTAAAAAGTAAAATATTCTAAACGTGGTTATAACTTTATAAATATTTGAAATAGTCTTATAATTAAATGTATATAATAATATTATTTTCCGAAAATCGATTGGAAATATTGACATTTTTGATAATTATTTCGAAAGAAAAAGTCAATATTTCCTTACATGTAATCGTTGCTAGGCAACGGAAAGTAAGTGTTAGAAAATATTTATTATTGTACTGTCAGGAAATATTATTTCTGTACGGCTACTTGTAAACTAAAATGGGTTAAGCTTAACAATTCAATATTACTGTGTTTCCATAGTTACAACACAAAAATTTAATGACATCCTTTATTTGTGCAGTTAAAAATAGTTATTTTAAAATTTTAACAAGTCGCTTGTAATAAGTTATGTCCTTTTAATAATTTTCGATTTACGGAAAAATAGTATGTATACCTCGTAGAAAAAGCCACATTCCCGGACTCCGTATTGTCAGTCTCGGCTTGCGCCTCGGCATACAATCTTTACGGTCGTCCGGGAATGTTCAGCTTTTCCTACTAGGTATACAATGTACTATTATTATAATTAACCGATATCATATTGTTACAGGGGCCGTTTTACCCAACTTTTATCCGCTGTGAGGCCCTCGGCTACCACTCAGACGTCGACGATAGCCGTCAGTCGAGTCGCTACTGCTGCTACGTCTACCTCAACAACGACGACGGCAACTTCTACAGTGGGCACTGTTGCTCGTCCGGTAAGTCTGAACTTTTTTCTTTGTAAATTGAAGAAATAATCCATACTTAAAGTGGAGTGGTAAGGTAAAATAAGTGAGACACACCAAGTTTTAAGAACTTGCAGAGTACTCAAATTGAACTTCAAACAATTATGTTCAACTGTTATGTAAAGTAAAATTCCACGTTTAATCGCAACTGAATTTCCCTTTTATTATTCTCTAATAATGGTAAGTTTACCTTAATTCAAAAAAATTTTACCATCGTAAAATCCGACATTACAATTTTGTTAAACACATGGTTCCTTTGAATCTTTAATATATAAAAATTCTCCATATAAATCTATTTTCTCCACTTTAAACTGGAATAAAAATTTATTCCAATATAATATTTACATGAACGGCAGTAGAGTTTTGGAGTTGCATTGTCTTTATTTATTTAGAATCACTACGTTTCAACTGGTAAGCGTCTCCAGTCGTCTTAAGGTGAATACTCCTTACTGAAGACGACTGGAGATGCTTACCAGTTGATTCTAAACAAATAAAGACAATGCAAGTTCAAAACTCTACTGCCGTTCAAGAAACGTCATTGTCTCCAATAATATTTTCAATTATTAACTTTTCGCATTGAACTTCCTCTTTTACTTCCACATTCAGTATAATCTCTTCTCAATTCTCTTCTCAACGTTAATAATTTCGTTTAAATAAATACTCAAATCTACCTAATACTTTCTTTAATTTACTTCGGTAATATGTCTCTTCATTCATATAAATAAACATGTCCTATTAAGGTGACATTTACCAATTTCCCTTCTATAACTGTTTAATTCTACATAACTTCTGATGATGGACGTAACTACGTCTTACATGTAGAATTTCCATATCATAAACCTTTTGATATATTGGTGTGGAAAAAGTCTACTTTATTTCCTTCTTTTTACTTTTTGGAAGAAAAGAAATGATACATTTAAAGTCTTTCTCCACCTTCTATCTTACACTGTAAACGAAAATGTTTGGTTATTTTGCCCCCCCCCCCCCCCCCCTAGGTGCAAAAAATTAAACTCTTTTATAATAAATAAACTTACATTTTTTCAATGTCACAATATAAAAAATTATTACACCCCTTTGAAACCTTTTATTCATCTAATTTCTCAATTGCTAATTTTGATTCTTATTTTTTAATTTTTAACCACTAAAATTACCATTTTGGGCTTTTTCTTGATCTAAGTATATTTTTAACATTAAGCGCCGTGACAAAACAAATTCTTATGTGTGGGCCACTGTTCCTCGCAGTCCTATCCACCTATTTGAAAAGGTAACATTTAATAATTCTCTTACATTTTCAAAGTAAGGAGGGGTTCCATCCTGCTGGAAAAATATCCTTTTGTCTAGATTTCCATAATTATGGAATATTTTTTAAGGTTTAAATTGGCAATAAATATAGGATAATTATTAAATGTTACATTTCCAAATAGGTGGATAGGACTGCGAGAATATATAAAGTGGCCTCCCAAATCTCCGGATATTACACTCTTAGATTTTTATTTGAAACGATTTAAAAATATGGGTATATGTCACCAGGCCTAGACATCAGGAAGAGTTAAAGGACTCGGGCATAGATACGTTTAATCACGCCAGAAGTTTTAGAAAGAATTTAGGAGAAAGTTACAGTTTTAAAGTTATTGTTTATGTGATTGTTCCTTAAATTAGTTTTTATTAAGTGGTTTGACAAAGGTAAAAAAAATATATGGACACTTCCTTTTTCAAGTAGCTTTCCAAAATGATGCCACAAGTGGTATCCTCTAATTTGAAAAAAAAGTTGATTAGGGCTGTGCCCTCCCTTGGGGGTCACAATTTTTTTTAAAATAATATAAAAAATCTTTGACGACGAATTTTTGGATTTTAAAATCCTCTCCCTGTATTAATATAATTTCAATAAAATTCTCAGAAAGTCGGTTTGCCAAAATATATTTAGTTAAATTGACAAATGAACCACCTAGTGACGTTTTAAATCGTCTATCTTTTTGTACCGGGTGTCCCATTATGGATGGCCACCGGCCGTATCTCGGAAACTACTGGGCATAGAAACTCGGGAAAAAAAAATGATAACTAAAGTGGCCATGTGAAAATCCTGGAAATAATTTTTAAGTTCCGCATTTTACCGCAAGAGCAATTATTGAAAGTAAATTTTAAATTGTACATATCTCCGAAAATTCGACATTAAGGTATATCTTTGGTAACACCATTAAAAAGCTTGGACAATTATGCATCATTTTGGTCTTATGCTCATTGGCGTACTGACTTTAAGAAGAGGGGGAAGTGAAAGTGTAATCATTTAAATCGCTGTAACTTATAAACTACTTATCCGGTTTTAGCAAACTAAAGACTGTTTGGAAGAGAAATGTATGCACTTTCACCAATCGTTTTTAGTTGTCCATAATAGTTCTAAAAAAAAAATGCTAGAGAGCGCAATTTGTAATAATAACACATTTTTTGATTTTACTCCGAAAAAATAAATCATACGGTATAATTATGATACCATAATCGAAAAGTAGATTAAATTTGCTAGAACAAATATTAAAACCGCAGCTCGATATCTCCGTTCGTTTCAGCGTTATCGCAAATAGAATAATTTTTAAAACTTTAAATAAAGAAGCGGTTATATATTTTTTAGAAAAAAAGTGGGACGCCACTGATATTTTTCCATGTGGATATTATTTCGGATTAGCCTGGTCAATTCTGCATAAAAATGGTCTCTTGCGTTTTTCTCCTCAGGTACACCGTTCTTAATTAAAATATTTAAATTAAATTAGACGGGAGGAAACTTGCTTATTAAGTGAGGTGGTAATTTCCAACAATTTTTATAAAACAAAATTTTTCATTTGATCAATGTTAATAATAATAATTAATAGTAGAGCTAAGCTGGCCATTCGTAATGGGACACCCGGTATAGTAAAAGTTAAAAAAAAAATAGAAAAATGGCAAAGTTTTCCCAACCAGTTATGATAAGTTCACTCAACACACCCGACTTCCTTAATTTTTATTGTGAGTGTATTTGTTAAAATTAGAACAAATCTTATATATAATTTTCTAGGATACAACTTTTGGTTTTTTTTATATTAAAAAAATTCGTTTGTGTATATTTAACCGTAATAAATACCATGCATATCCGATGACATAAACACAAAAAAAAATGTTTAATTTAAAAAATGTATTTCACCGTGAGTTGGGATTTTAAGCCCTTTTCAAAAACCCTTGAACGAAATAAGATATTTTGTTATGGAAGTAGTTTCTCTTGGGGAGACACATCTAATACTAATCCCAGTGGATTCTGCTACATATGTTCAGACAAGTTCTTCAACCCTAACACATTTAATATGAATAATATACCGTGGTTATATTAGTTGCAATATATATACAGTGTGTCCAAAAAAGTATGCAACATATGTAAAAGTTTTTTATTACCGATTTCTCAGAAAATTTTATTCTTGATAAAAGTTGGTGCATGCCTTAAAACTATAAATGCATATTTCACATTTCACCTGCCGCTAATAGTAAGGGAGCAAATGCCATTTTTTCGAAATTGAATTAAGAGTAAAGTACCTTAGTTATTAGAAATACAGCAAAAATTTTATATGGAAATGTTATTGCAAATTAAAAACATAGCCCCAATACGAAATTTGAGTTACGTGTCTCAATTTTTTTTTAATATTTTATATGCATTTTTTTAAAGTAGGTTTTTGGACTTTAGCGTACTGGGTGAAAATGACAAATAAATTAGTAGTTATTTCCAGTACTATGAATAGGGTTGAATTTTATTATAATTTAGTTTCGAACAGAAGTTGGCTAAAATGTGTTTAAGTAGGCGTGCAACACGCTTATATCTAAACAGACTCGGTTCATTGAAAAGTTTTTAAAAGTTTGCAACTACTTAATGCATTTTTATTATAAACCCACGTTTAAGTTATTTGATAAATATATTAAAATTGCGTAAACGAAAAATCGACCAGAGGCGTACCGTTTAGGGGAATTTAGAGATTAGAAAAAAATAAATAAAAATTGAGACACGTAACTCAAATTTCGTATTTGGGCTATGTTTTTAATTTTCAATAACATTTCTATATAAAATTTTGCTGTATTTCTAATAACTAAGGTATTTTACTCTTATTGCAATTTCGAAAAAATGGCATTTGCTTCCTTACTATTAGCCGCAGGTGCAATGTGAAATATGCATTTATAGTTTCAAGACGTGCACCAACTTTTATCAAGAATAAAATTTTCTGAGAAATCGGTAATAAAAAACTTTTACACATGTTGCATACTTTTTTGGACACACTGTATAAGTGGCCTAAACGATTTACCCAAATTATCTGGGTATCACAAAATTTATTCGATCGACGGCATTAATTAACATGTGAAACAGTGTTAAGTCAAGTAGCATTTTTAGACACAAATTATTTGCTGAGAAACGTGTCAAAACATTTCTGATAAAATTATATAATTTTGTCGAGACATGTGATTGTGTATATCGAAACTATTGCAACACATTTTCGAATCCAGTTACTAGAAACATTTTAAAACTGCTTATTTCGAAATATTTGCCCAGCAACAGTGTCGATACATTAACGACTCGTGTGGATGAGTATTTTTCGAAACATTTTTAGTTAAAATTTTAAAGTTGTGGTAAGACGACACATGCGCTCCCAAATTGTAGCGACACATTTTCGTGTTAAGGTAATCAAAACAAATTGTGATTTTTTTGTGATATTTATGAAACAATGGTATCCGTTCAGTCATGAAACTTGTGAGAAAAATATTTTTCAAAACTTCCAGGAATGTACATCCACCCTTTTTTTCATACAAACTCAAACAAAATTGCATAACCCATTATTTTTATATTTCGAATAGTTTGGTTTCTTGAACCATTCTAACCATCTTACATTTTTAATTGAAAAGAAAGAAGTTAAACCACAGTCCCATCGACATCTGGATCCTAGGCATGTAAGTTCTTACAAAAAAGCTACTTTTTTTTCGCATACTTTCGATAAATTATCGAAACAGTATGTATGTTTCGACACATTTTCTATTAGTTATAGATACATGATGTACGAAACAATATAGAAACCCAATACTAGAAAATGTGTTAAATGAATTTGTATTGAATTAATTTTCTGCGCCTTTTGAAAAGCCAAAAGTGGGTTACATTAGTTCCATTTTGCTCGATTTAAAAAAGATATAAATAAATTTCGAAAATATTAAGTATAATTTTCTGTAAATGCAGATTTGAGTACGCGTTAAGAATATAAAGCTAAATTACTAAATTGCACGATAAAATGAGTTTAGGTTCTCTTTTGCAAGAACTGGTTTTGCGCATGCTTTAACATATCCCCGCCCCTACGACTGTTGATTGATAAAACAGATTTAAGTAAGAGTTTTCGAAATATTTACTAAATATTTTCGACAAAAGTTTCGAGTGTGCATCGGAACAGTCTCAGCTAGTACCAACCACTTAAAAATACTTGCAAATGCGCCATTTAGAATGTATATTGCATATTTCTTGCCCGCAGTTTCCAATTTTCGTCGGAACAGAAACGATAGTTAAGATACATTTACCATAATGTGTCTAAAAATGCTACTTGGGGAGCAACCTGATCGATGGAATTATGTGGACCTACCTTAAGCATAATAACGAAGTCGTATCTCCTCTTTAGAGGGGACATGGTAATATAAGGTTAGGAACAGGAAGATAGGATTTCTGTTTGTAATCCTACATTAAGCATAATATTTACTTAGTACTTTCTTATTAACAGATGAGCACAAGTCAGTCAATCCAAACAGTCCCACCCACTGTAGATGTAATGACGTCGGAGTCACAAACTTCGGGACGAGGTGTTCCCATACCTGCCGCAATGCAGACGAACGATGAAGGAACGCGACCTCCTTTTGGTGGTCCAGATCAATCGTAAATCTCATTAAATGCCATTTTATGATAAGGATTTTTTTTGATTGGGGATGCGTTAACCACAGATTTTCTTTTTGATCGGGGATGCGTTAACAATAGATTTTCTTTTTGATCAAATTAGGAAGCCTCTAAAGAACTACCCCAATATAGGAACAAAATACCCTTATTACTTGACATCGAACCTCTTATGCCTAGCTTAATAGAACTTTGCTTCTTTTTATAAAATACAATAAATTTTATTTTAAACAGTTTTAAAATTAACTTGAATATCACCAGTCGGACACTAAAGTTAAGTAAGCCAAATTTACAAATTTTGCACGTTTTCTATAGCGCTAAATTTGTTAAAAAAAATCTGATAACGCCCAATGTTAATTAAACTATGACATTTCAGATTAGTCAGTTGTCATTCTGACAAGAACTTTTATTGGAAATTTATTGAAACTTAATTTAGGTGCACACCTTAAAAATCGCGATGAGAAGCTTTACGATCAAACTGTACAGTTTCTGCAAGGCAAAACGTTGTTTATTGTTTGCGCCTGTTTCAACAAACAACAAAGAAAAGAAGCGTTAAACTCCCCAAACGACCTTTTCGAGCAGAATAATTTAAATATGATACGACGAATAGTTTGGTTAGCATTTTTCAGTTTCAGTAAAAATGTTTATTTAAGTAATTTTGTCAATAAAGAGTCTGCATGGAGAAGGCGTGAGCATGGAGTTACTCTCAGACACTATGCCGAAAGCCACGTCTTCGTGTAAAAATATGAATGGCATTAATCATCCTTCATGTTTTATCTAAAAGCTTACTAACAGGGCGCGTGTGTAATAAAAACTATTTTTAACAATTTCAATGAAAACTATATTGTAAGATATGTTTTGATTAGATCTGCTGAGACAAAAGAGAGAGTTAAAGATAAACTGTCGGCATTTTAAAACGCATAAGGATACTTATAAAATATATATGAAATTAAATATTTTTTTTGTCAGGGAAGAAACCCTTTATTGGCCCCGGTTACTTGTTCTTAGGAAATGTTAAATATATTTGAACGCAGTTTGAAGCATATCAGGGATTATGGTTTATTGGCAGATCGATTAGTTTTATTTTGTATGATTTTAATTTCACAATACATGGTGGTAACTGAAACTGCAAATTTAATAAAATTTTACGACGGCGCCATTTCTTTCCAATTCCTTCATTTTTGGAGTTTTACAAGAATCACTGGTTCAATTGTAAAAAATGACTTACAGGGTTTTTGAATAAACGTAGTTTTACAGTTTAATTAAAACGACCCTTTCGTATTAACCAACCCTGTATCTGTCTCGCAATTATTCGAAAAAAGTGTTTTAACTTGTTAGTAACATCGTTTTGGAGATTTCTTAAAGGAAAATATATGAGAATTTGGAAAAAATTACCTTAAAAGTCTATTTTTACCCTTAAATGACCTAATTTGGAAATAATAATTAACTTCTACGTTTATAAGGTAAATTAATTAATTGACTTACCTGCTAGTTTATAGTTTCTACAAAATATTCAATCAAAAACATATTTTTCAAATTTTTAACTCGATTTTTACTGAAACTCTCTTGCATAGTTTCATTTCCCGCTGCCCACACACATTCCGACTCTACCGATGCCGGGCAGTCCAATCCAAAAATGCGTTTTTTATCAGTTGTAAATTTTTGAGTACTACATTAAGACGGCTTAATTTAAGGTGCCCTATAACATTAGTCCCAAATTCTTGGCTTTTTCTTGTTTTAAAAATATTTTATACAAGGTGAGAAAAAGTATACTTTCAATACTCTAATGAATTATCTTTTTGGTTTAATTTGTTGACATAAGATTAATTTTTGTCAAAAGTATGGATTAAAATTCATCCCACTCTTATATAATTAAAAACTTGGCATCTGTCATCACAATCCATATAAAAGGATCAATGAATAAAATTATTTTAACAATTTTGATTGTATAAATTCAGGTTAAGATATGACTTGTGTCAACAGATTATACCAAGAGAAAGCTGTTACTGGAAAAAAAAGATAATTATGATAAGAAGGTATAGTTTTTCTCACCCTGTATAAATAATTTTAAAACACGAAAAAAAAATCAAGAATTCTATTCGAATAATTGTGTAATACAGGATGATGAAATACGAAAGTAACATTTCTCTATTCAACTCTAAATACTGTAAAACTATGACGCTTATTCAAGAACCCTGAAAGTTGTTTTTACAACAATTGAATCAGTGATTCTTGTAAAACTTAGAAATAAAGAAAAATTGCTATTGGAAAGAATTGGCGTCGCCGTGAAATTCCGTTAAATTTGCACTATTTCAAGTACCACCATGTATTATAGATTTAAAATTCAGACAAAACCAAACGAATCAATCTCCCGTAAGACCAAACAATAAACCCTATTATTTCAATTCAAATATCTTTAATATTTTTAATTTCAAATATAGACTTGAAATTTTTCTTATGCAGTTCAAAGTGTCATCAGTTTATTTTGATTAAATAAGCAAAGTTTTGTTTGGTTTAATTTTTGCCATTTGCAGCTACTATGTGATCTAGAGTTGTTCTATTATTTATGTAATAAAGTTATTCTAAATTCCATCAATATAGTATCTAGTCTAAGTTAATCTGTTTTTAACGCACCCCCTTGTAATTCTATGTTTAATAAAACATTTGTATATAATAATTATTATAATATATTTTTTGAACTTATTTATGATGCCTTAAGAGTTTTCAGTGATTTTTTTAGTCGCGAGAGAGCAGTGGCGGACCGTGATTTTTCTCACAAAAAAGTTAAAAGTTGCAACATTTTATTTTTCAGATTTGTACATTTTATTTTAGCAAGTATCATTTGTATTTCACTACACACCCCTAGAAACACAAGTTCAAAGCGTATTTCAAATAATTTTTAATCAGCAAAAATAAAATAACTCGTTGGTTGGATTCTTGTTCATTGTTCAAGTGAATAAATAAAAATTAAAAGATTTACTTTGCAGCCATCGGCAACCGTAATAAAGCTAGGACGCTGGCATTTCGTTCTATCTTTCTTGTTCACGGTCACATCTTCGCCTTTGTGTAAGTGCCGTCTGGTTCTAATATAAGCGAGGTCTTAAGTTATGCATTAGAGGTACTACTGCAGAACATACTTTAATTTCAGAAAGCTTTTTTTTCAGTTGTGTCATTGGTATCATTTGTATTTCTGGTAATTCTATATTTTAGGAGTCTTTATTCCGGCCGTGCTGTGGATATTTATTTGATATACATTTGGTGACATCTGAATAACATTTGACGAAACTCTCTATTAACTTACGAATTATACGTTTTGATACCTTTGAAATTGATACCGTTTTCGGATAAATAGAAGAGTCGATTTTTGGTAACTGTAAATACCTCTACATTAAAAAAAAACTATTTATACACTATGTGCATCAATTATGGAATAGTTTTTAAAAAAAAGTAGTTGAATTTCAATAGCCAATATTTTCATCAAAATGCAATAAATCGTACCATTTTCAGGTTATTGGTAGGCTGTTTCTTGGACCAGCAAGTACAATGTGTGACTTCACTTTATATACAGGGCGCTACAAATTCGTGTGCGTAAAAGTTGATCTCGAAAACGATAAGAGATACGAAGATGGTTAAATTAAGGCAAAGTTGCGTATTTTAGGGCTTAATAATTTGATGAAAGAATATTGTAAATATTCCGAATACCTTCGGAGATATCCTAAAAACGAATTTTTTGTTTTGGTTTTTAATTTTTTGTGCCTTTATTTTAGACTTAGGGAAAAAACAAAAAACACTTTCTTATAGCTGTTTTTTATGTTCTACAATATTGCGTTATTAGTTTTCAAATTGGACGTTTCGTTCTTTAGATACGTTCATTTTTTTTTAATACGGACCTGGAATTTTTTAAACAGTTTTAAGGACTTCTAAGCTTTGGACGCTTAATGCAATTTAAAGGTTATTAAAATTTTAACGTTTTGTCATCAAATAACACATCACTAGTATTTCAAATTATCCTTTCTTTACTATTACGGCCCTGGCAATTATTTTTTGGATTACCTAAATATTAAAATTACATTACAGGAAGTTATGCTGTTCAAGCCGTTTATTTTTTCAAAAAGATTTACTGTCACAATACTCTAGAAAGTAAGCAAGTTTTTACTGCATTAGAAGAAATTTTAATTTTTATTAGTATTTTATTTATTTTATTAATAGAACGTATATCTTAAGTCCTATGCTTTTTGCCTTATACCTAGACCGAAATACTATAAAACAGAAAAAAAGTAACTGGAGTGTTAATCTAGTTATGTTACTGTGATGCGCTTACGTTTGTTTCAAAAAGAATTTCAATTTTTTTTTACTGTTTATACGATCTGATGATGCCAGTTTCAGGCGAAACATGTAACAAAAATAAACAGACAGAAAAATATTTGAGACCGAGACTTTAAGTCTCTTTTATTACAAAATATCAAATATCAGGTCTCTTTGCGTAAAAATGGACGGATTTTTCGAACCAGAAATCTTTTGTTTTTTAGTTTGGCTCTAAATGTTCAGGACCGTAATGAAATGAAGAAATTTTACACAGATTGATATTCAAGCCATCGCCCTATATAAAACAAAAAAGGTTAGGTCATACAAATTGTACGTATATTAGTGGTACAAGAGACAGCCTATCTAATAAACTGAAAATGAAATTGACTGATTGAATTTTGATAAAAATATAGACTTTTGAAATTCATGTACGTTTTTAACTATTCCATAATTATTGGACGCATTGTATATTTCATTTTTAATTATATTACACATTTTGTATTTTTTGACCCTTTAACTTCGATGTAGTTAAACAAAATGCTCACTCTGTTAAAGCTCAGTAAACAAATTTCAATCCTAAACCAACCAATGAAATGAACATCCGCCTAATTAAAAACACAACGTTACTAATATTATAATAATCTATTAACATTTAAGATATTCAATAATCGAAAGTCAGCTGACGTTGATTTTACTGCACAAGCCGCCACTGTGGGAAAAGTACCAACAATACCATACAGTAAAAATTTATAAGCTGTACAGCAACTGGTTGTTATTATTTAAACTGTTATTGTTTTTGTTTTTGAAGTTGATGTGGATTTAACCATAAATAAAACACTTTATTATATTTGTATACATTTTATTTTAACCTAGGTATATTTCAGGTTTTTCCCTTGAGTTGACAATAAATTGACCACTCATTTTGAGACTAAGAATGACCACTATTACAACAAATTGTAATATAATGTAATATTTAATAGTAAATACAACAAATGTTATAAGAATCAAATTAAAGTAGGGTTAGGAACAAAAAGCCCCATCTTCCTTTTTACAAAAATATATTAAAATTACCATCTATGCGTTTCGGCCTACAAGGCCATCATCAGGGCGTAAGGTCACCACATAAAGATTACAAGTAGGACGCACCCTAGTCAACAAGTCAATTAAAAAAACATCATTTCACACTAAAAAATACATTTACACTTTTTAAAAAAAGGTGGAAAGACAACGACAATCGAAAAATTAAAATTAAAATTTCGCTGCATTCTAGCAGTTCATATACTGTAAAAAGGTCACCACATAAAGATTACAAGTAGGACGCACCCTAGTCAACAAGTCAATTAAAAAAACATACACTTTTAAAAAAAAGGTGGAAAGACAGCGACAATCGAAAAATTAAAATTAAAATTTCGCTGCATTCTAGCAGTATATGAACTGCTAAAATGCAGCGAAATTTTAATTTTAAATTTTTTGATTGTCGTTGTCTTTCCACCTTTTTTTAAAAAGTGTAAATGACTAGGGTGCGTCCTACTTGTAATCTTTATGTGGTGATCTTATTACCTTACGCCCTGATGATGGCCTTGTAGGCCGAAACGCGTAGGTGGCAATTTTAATATATTTTTGTAAGAAGGAAGATAGGGCTTTTTGTTCCTAACCCTACTTTATCATGTCCCTTCTGGAGAGTAGATACGACTTCGTTAGAATCAAATTAGTTATGTGGAATTAAAAAAATTTTCATGTTTTCTCGTTGTGAATAAACTTGAGGAATTACACGGTATTGTGAATAATTTATTGTAGAAAAACTGCATGTCGGCTAAAATTTTATAAGAGCCAAAAAAAGTTTTAACATGAAGTGAGCCAGTGTCAAAGAAATAATTAAAGCCATTTATACGGGGGTAACAAAAAGACTAAAACTTTTATTTACCAATCACAGGCCATTTTTAAATTTGCAGGTATTAAAAAAAGATTGCATATACGTCAAAACACGCTATTAATAATGGTAATTCTTAGTCCCAAAATTACTGAAAATCGATAAAAGCGTTTAGAAATTATTCCGAAAAAACTATATTAATTTGAAAACTTTAGCGCCCTGTAGCGTCAAACCGAAGCAATATTGCATATAGGTAAGTTTGCCTAGATTGCCTTATTTTTGGTTAAGGAAATTTTGGTGAAGAGTTGTTCAGTCATTTCAAGAACACCCTGTATATAACAATCACTCTTTGAATACATTACTTACACAATTATACCAATTACTTATATTAATATTATTATGGATATTAACAGAAGTAGCAGTGTTAAAATTTTTAGACGTGACAAGCGCTGTCATAATAAAATACAAAGTTCATGTTGAAAAAAACTTATACAGGGTGTTACAAATTCGACATACCAGCATTGGAATCTCGGAAACCATAAAAGTTAGAGAACCGGTTAAATGGGGGCAAAGTTGTGCAATTCGGTGCTGATTAAAATGCCGCTTTAAAACTTTTCAAATTCCCAATACTTCCGATTTTATTTGAAAAAAAAACGAAATTTTGCAAAATCGTTTTTATTTTATCCTGAGCTCATTTGACTAGCTATTTAAAAATAAATGACACTGTCATTGCCAAACTAATGATCCGCCGTTTCATCTCCGAGCGGCCATCGCCAACTTTACTTTTTTAAATACGGACCTGGATTTTTTTAAACCGATTTTTAAACGCTCCTACTCTCAAAATGTAATGGCGATATTATTTTCTCATAATGATGAATTATCCTTGATAATTTTTTTAAATTCATATTTTTTACACTTCTTGTCAGTCCAGTCCTGGCAACGAATTATAATATTATTTAAAAACTTTATTTTATCTAAAACTTTTACAAATACAAATAAGTTTCATGAAGAAGTTTGTCTTAAGTTCATATTAGGTATTTACATTCAGGTTGCATTTGGTAGGATAAGGAGAAGATAGGCTGTCGCCAAAATTGGAAGGAAAATCGATCGTTGTACTGAGCAAAACGGCAATCTCTTTGAACATTAGAAAATTAGGATTTAATTAATTATTCTTAAAGAATTATTAGAAAATTAAATTCTTATAAAATAAATTATATTACTTATGATAGGTATGAATATTTTAAATGAAATGAAGTTTTTAATTAATATTGTAATTCGTTGCCAGGACCGGACTGACAAGAATTGTAAAAAATATGAATTTTAAAAAATAAGCAAGGACAACTCATCATTATAAGAAAGTTATATCGCCATTACATTTTGAGGGTCGGAGGGTTTATAAAACGGGTAAAAAAAATCCAGGTCCGTATTTAAAAAAGTAAAGTTGGTGATGGCCGCTTGGAGACGAAACGGCGGATCTTTAGTTTAGTAACGTAATTTTGTAGAGGAAAGAAATGACAATGACAAAGTGTCATTTATTTTTAAATAGCTAGTCAAATGAGCTCAGGAAAAATCTAAAACGATTTTGCAAAATTTCGGTTTTTTTCGAATAAAATCGTAAGTATTCGGAATTTGAAAACTTTTAATGCGGCATTACAATCAGCACCGAATTGCACAACTTTGCCCCATTTAACCGTTTTTCTAGCTCCTATGGTTTCCGAGATTCCAACGCTGGTATGTCGAATTTGTAACACCCTGTATGACTTAATCGGCTTAGTTTGATGTCTAATATCTCCAGTTACTCTACGGCCCATAAGTTATGGGACACTCTGTATGTACATTACAAAATTTAGTTTCACACTTGTTTTTTAAAACAAACAACTGTCAATAATTTGGGACCGTTTTAAATCCTGTAATGAATGCGTCTGTGGTATTTTTTTTCTGTGTATATAATAAATACCTAACGAACCCTATATTATCCTACACGGAACAAAACGTTTCCTTGCCATTATTTATTAGCTGCTAACCTTAACTTGAGGTTTCCTAATGGAGCCTTTTAGGTTCTCTTCATTTTTTGAAATGCTTAAGCCCAAGGTAAAGATATTTCCGGGCTGTGAGTGCCGCTTCCGATTTCAGGGATCAATTACATGATCCGCTTGTTTGTTCTGCCATTACTTGATGAAATCTATGCCAACGGACAGGGAGGAAGCGTTGGCCCCCTCCAGCCTTTCAGGAAATTTCGCCTGCTCTCTGCTGCTTGTTGCTGCCATTCGTCGAAAAAAGGAAACATTTATTTTTAAAATCAATAAGAGCACGCTGTTTGTTTTAGATACGAAATTGTTTGTTTTTCAATACCTAAAAACAAAAACGCAATTTCTTGGCAAGAAAAGATTTCTAATTAATTATTTATTTTCCATCCATTTCTTTGGCTCGAAGGTTATTGCTGTAATGAGATTTTGTTAGTAGACATTAGATACTTTCTCGTTAAAAATAAAGAAATCAAGAAAAATGTTGCCAAAATGAAAACTGAGCTTAATTATAAACCCGGTGTACTGCTATTTAATAAAATAAATATAGTAATAAAAATAAAGTTTATCCGGTATACAGAAGCCAAAGGGATGAAATGTAGCGTGACAGTATTTTTCCTGTTAAAAATTAAATACAAATTTTTGTTAAAAATAATAATTGATGGATCTTTTTATTGAAGACCAAGGAACGAATTTTGCTAGATATTAAGTAAAAGGCTTGAGGTAAGAGAACAGCAGACAATATCGGTATACAGGGTGTTACAAATTCGACATACCAGCATTGGAATCTCGCAAACCATAAGAGTTAGAGAAACGGTTAAATGGGGGCAAAGTTGTGCAATTCGGTGCTGATTATAATGCCGCTTTAAAAGTTTTCAAATTCCGAATACTTCCGATTTTATTTAAAAAAAAACAGAAATTTTGCAAAATTGTTTTTATTTTTTCCTGAGCTCATTTGACTAGCTATTTAAAAATAAACACTTTGTCATTGCCACTTTTTCTCCTCTACAAAATGACGATACTAAACTAAAGATCCACCGTTTCGTCTCCGAGCGGCCATCGCCAACTTTACTTTTTTAAATGCGGACCTGGATTTTTTTAACCGAGTTTTAAACCCTCATACCCTCAAAATGTAATGGCGATATTACTTTCTCATAATGATGAATTGTCCATGCTTATTTTTTTAAATTCATATTTTATACAATTCTTGTCAGTCCGGTCCTGGCAACGAATTACAATATTAATTAAAAACTTTATTTTATTTAAAACATTCATACATAAGTAATATAATTTATTTTATAAGAATTTTCCAATAATTCTAAATTTACTAATTAAAAATCCTAATTTTCTAATTGTTCAAACAGATTGCCGTTTTGCTGAATACAAAGATCGATTTTTTTTCCAATTTTGACGACAGCCCTTTCAACCGATCTTCTCCTTATCCTACCAAATGCAACCTGTATGCGTTCTTCCATGGTATCTACGTCATTTTTGGGTATTACGTGTATTACTTAAATACCTAACATGAACTTTAGACAAACTTTTTCATGCAATTTATTTGTAAAGGTTTTAAATAAAATAAAGTTTTTAATTAATACTGCAATTTGTTGCCAGGACTGGACTGACAAGAAGTGTAAAAAATATGAATTTAAAAAAATAAGCAAGATCGATTTATCATTATGAGAAAGTAATATCGCCATTACATTTTGAGGGTAGGAGGGTTTAAAAATCGGTTAAAAAAAATCCAGGTCCGTATTTAAAAAGTAAAGTTGGTGATGGCCGCTCGGAGACAAAACGGTGGATCTTTTGTTTAGTAACGTCATTTTGTAGAGTAGAAAAATGAAAATGACAAAGTGTCATTTATTTTTAAATAGCTAGTCAAATGAGCTCAGGAAAAAATAAAAACAATTTTGCAAAATTTCTGTTTTTTTTTAATAAAATCGGAAGTATTCGGAATTTGAAAACTTTTAAAGCGGCATTATAATTAGCACCGAATTGCACAACTTTGCCCCCATTTAACCGTTTCTCTAACTCTTATGGTTTCCGAGATTCCAATGCTGGTATGTCGAATTTGTAACACCCTGTATGGTCTATTTTATAAATACGTAGAGTAATAAAAACTCATTGAGTATGCAAAGGAACTACAGAGTGATCCAACGAATATTTAAGCCACTTCCATAATTTGGCATTGATTTCATTGCAAAATTATTTATTTTCATCAAGTGCAGGTAGTACCACCCGGGTTTGGGTCAATTTATGATTTTTGCCTATTGTTATTCATTCAAAAACACTAAAAATGGTGTGATAAAGGCGTGCATTATGTACATAGTATTAGGTACACTTATTTTTATTAAGCATTATAAAAAAAAATACCAAAACAAAAAATACATTATGCAAAAATTAAATTATTAAAAATCATAATATTCTTCGTCAACTGAGGAACAGGCATCTCCTCTTGAAGTTATAATTAACGGTCCGATCGATCAGGTGGTCAAGATCCCACATTTTCTCCTCTTATTTAATGACATGGTGGACTGCTTTTTGCCAGTTCTCTGGTGTCACTTCCTTAATGGCTTGATCAAACAGTAGCTTAACGTCTTTCATTTTGAATGCCTTGTTGTGTCTTGTTACAAATCATTTCACTTGCGCCCGTACGTTACGATGGTCTTCATTTAAGGGGACTGTAAAGGTTCTATGTATTTGTATGCTGCAAGGTGATTAAAAATAACTTGTAAATCTGTATCCTTACCGGTAAAACACACGCAAATATCATCTACCAAAAAGCTATATTTTTGCGTATTTTGATTTGAAAAAATTATCTTCCAAGTGGGACATAAGGATTTCGGCCAAAAGAGGGCTTAGTGGTGATCCCATTGCTAAGTCATCTTTTTGTTAATAAGCAATATCACGCAGTAACGGACTACTCAATCCAATATATAAAAATTGGGGTTTAAATGTTACAGTCTTCTGTAAAAATACAAATTTCACTAAATAACTCACAACTCCTTATTACTTTAAAGGTAAAAAACCAACAAGGGACAGTTTAAGGAAAGAAAAACAAAATAGGTTCTTACATGGATCGAATAACCTGAGTAAACTGCTGTTGTTTAACGACAGTTTTACATGCTCAGGTGCCGTAATTCGAACTAAATGTTCGTGGCCGGCTTCTTGCCATTGAAATTTCGAACGGCAATATCCGGGTAATGTCGTCATTTAATCAGCTGCCGTGAGATATTGATCGCGGTTGCATTTCATTAGATGTCCATTTGTGCATTGTGTCAATTTAATTAAAAATTCGAAACTGTATTCGTATTATACAGTCAATAGATATGATTATAAGTAGGTTTAAATGCGAGACAAGTCTTAAATCAAAAGTTTTTAAAATTATTTTTACGGTAAAGAAGTTAAAATTGAATTTGGAGTATAAATAGATACCAATTAAATCATCTTGGTGGCTTGGGGTGACAGTAACCAAGTCGAATTTAATGCTAAGAAAACCCAGGCATCAGTCTTCTCCAAAAAGGTTAACATTGCAGAACCGGATATAGTCATGGCAGGACACGCAATTCCCCTGGCACCGTCTATTAATTTGCTGGGGGTCAATCTGGGAGGTAATATGTCTTGGCATGATCATGTTGCCGCAATTGCCAAGGCAGCTGCACAGAAACTTGGTGTACTTTTCCGCACCAAAAGGTTGTACACACCTCATCAACTTTTGACACTCTACAAAGCCCAGATTCGACCATCATTAGAATATTGCTCTCATGTCTGGAGCTCTGCACCCAAGCACACCCTTCGGCTACTGGATTCCATTCAAAGGAGAGCCGTTCGTCTGATCGGCGGCCCCGAGCTGACCAAGACCCTCGATAGCCTGGAGCATCGAAGACAGGTTGGTGATTTGGCTCTCTTTTACAGATATTTCCATGGCAGGTGTTTGACTGACATTGCCCACTTGATTCCACCTAGAGCAATGCAAAACAGAAATACACGGCGAAACACTGCCGCTCATCCATATGTTGTTCAGCTTAGTACTCTTCGAACTTCATTGTTCAAGAATTCTTTCATCTGGAGAACGTCATCTTTGTGGAATGATCTTCCTGAGGTCGTGTTTCCCAATGAATACAATCTTTAACGTTTCAAGACCAACGTTAATCGCTTTCTTCGCACACGCACCGCTCCCAGAGCGCCTTAAAGGATTTTTCCTACAGTGCAGGTGTTTTATCATAAAAAAAAAAATCTTAAAATGCTCGCCTAAATTTAAACTAACACATATTTACATAAAAATTCCCCTTATGCGTTTCAAAGTGCTATAAAAATGTAAGGTAACGTAAGATAAAAATCCCTCATGTCTTAAATTACCTCAAAATTCGAACGTTCTATTTTTCTTTTATCAAGGTTACCTTTTAAGGGTATCTAATAATTAAAGACATGCGGGATCGATTCTACAGCATATCCTATGAGGACAACTTTTTTGATCTTACCTAAGAAAATTGAACCTAAAGGATTAGCAATAAACGTTGTGATTATGTATGATATTTTTGTATACCGACACAAGTTCTTCATTAGGCGCAATCCATAAGTTTAAGAATAATAGAGGAGTATGGTGTGGAAAATAAAGCTTTAATATAATCGGAAAACGTGTTGATTCAAATGCGAAATCTGAATGCAGTCCTGTACCAGTCGCATCGAGCGCTTTGTGGTTAGGTTATTGTTTACAAGCGGTGCTAGTTAAAAATAAACACACTATAGTTCAGCCATATTAATATATATTTACCTACAAATAAACACTGAAAATACATAAAATAATCTACATTATTCACAACAATATACACATAGAAAAAATTAGGACTATCAAATCAATCTCAAACAACGAACAAACTAAATATAATACACTGGCGTAGACAGAAAATATGCTCAGGGGGGGGGGGGGGGGGGCGCTCAGTGGGCGTAAGTCGGACATTTTTTTTTCTGGAGAGAAGGACAGTCGGGACTACATGTATTTTATGATATTGCACCTAATAAAGAAGGCGGAAAAGCGCCGCAGGAGAAAAATTTCCGGGGCCAAGCCCAAAGTTCGTTTAAAATTCACCTAACTCTATATACTATCAAATTTCGAAAATTAAATTATTGCCTCCCCCCTCTGCATGGTTCGATTAAATTTGTTTTTGTAAATGTTTTTTTTACTTTTTTCTTTTGATTTCTTTATTTAAAAAAAAAATTATATTTGTGAAAATATGAATATTGATGACAATCCAAAATTTTAACATAAGACGTATGTATGACTGCAACCAGCGTTTTTCGGGCTCGGTTTTTTATGATTAAAAATAAAGTAAATATCGCTCAATACGCCAAAATTGATGATTTTTTCAGAAATCATGTATTTTAGGAGCATAGATGTAACAGCAGTTTTTGTTGCAAATGCTTAGGTTTTGAAATACTCCTTCTTAAGTGCCGTTTTGTATATTCATGATAAAGTATTTTCGTTTCTTCACTGACAATTTTTTTTTTATATAAATTATTACACTTCTTCCATAAAAAATGTATCAATTAATTGTTTTTTGGTTTGTTGTGCAAATATTTTATTGCATTGGGTTATATTTTTGTTGATTTAAAATAGCTCTAAAAAAGGGAGAACGGAAGAAACAAGTATATAATGGAAAAATACTATAATATAATATTTAAAATTGCATCAAAAATCTACTAAAACGATATGCGTCCGAAACCTTAATCTCTATATAAAACAGGACTTTTAAATGAAAAAGTTTACAAAACCTTTGTAATCTAAGCCAAGAATACATTATTTAAATTAAGTGTCCAAGCGTTCAAAAATTAGGTTCCAATTAGATTTTTAGAGCCGAGCTCCGAGGCTCGGGGACGGCTGCAGCCCGGCAGCCCCCCTCTCCCCCACCCCCCCTAAATACGTCACTGACTGAAGACACGATGCGGCGGTATAAGGAACTAATAAATCAAGGCTTTTAGGCAAATGTTCATTGGTACACATTTGGTTATTTATTTCTCTATGTCTAACTCAAATGAATTTCGGAGCGTTTCTAGTGTGTCCAATCACTGACCGTTTCAATAAGCTACTGTCACACTATCTAAAAGGTGATATGATTGATCCCGGCGTCGACAAAAGATCTAATTTATTGTCTCATGTTAACTTCTGGACTAGTTTATATGTTTGTTTTGCGCTTAGGTTCCAATTCATTCTTATCATCCATTTAATATAAACCCATATGAGGTCAATTGATGGTTAACGTAAAATTTAGCCGAGTGCATCGAACTACATATTGGGGAGTTTTTGCATGATATTTACACTATGGAACTTAGATTTTGTGAAGAATAGTTTTTTTTTTAATTTAAAATTGATCATGACCTTATGGTCAAGCCGCGCCTGCTCCTCATCAACATATCCTTTTTTATTATTATTATTCATTATATAAACATAATTTTATCGCACGACTGTGCGTAAAAAATGAAAACAGACAACTGTGCGTTATGATGCCTAGTATAACAATCAAGTTAGTCTTAAACCACTCAAATGGTGACATTAATCTATCTTGCGTTTTGAATATTTGACAGTGACATTGTCGTTATTTGAGATTTGAAGTTCAAATCGATACTTTATAAATAATTATAAACCGATCATTAATTTACTACTATCTAAGAGAAAACCCCTTGCTATTTAATTTTCTTCATGTGATATTGAATTATCGTTTATTAATTTGACTAAAATTACATTTTCTAAAACTATTTACACAAGGAGACAATATTGACAGTTACGCTGGACGTTAGAATCAGATACACAATATAGGTACTATTTCAACCGACCCTAGTGGCCATTAGTCAAATTAGCACCACAGACGCCAACAAAATTTTACAGCACGTTTGTTTTAAAATGGTTTTTAATTATAGAATTTTGGAGATAGAAAGAATAAACACGGCTATAAATTTTATTTTGTACCAAAAATATGAGAACAGCGAACTGATGTGTGCATTATCGGCAAATGCAGACCTTCCGGCTCACTGGGCGGCTTCCAGTCAACGAACTAGCAGAATTACTGATTGACGATGCCGCAGCATCCCCGCTAGCTTTCGAACTCCTCTGCCACATAATTCGCACGCCAAACTTCACACATTGCCACTAAATGGAGCTCAGTGGGCGACTTATCAATTGGGGGAATTTTAATACGACTTATGATGGAGATTTCTGTTTAACCTGCGAATGTTAAACTAACTATAAAATGCCTCATTTTGTTTTTTGTCAGATTTTGATTTTATTGAATACCTTAAGCAAATATTTTATAGTCTATTTCAGAAAGGTGTACAGTAATAAAATGAGAAATTCCGTCCAGTTCGGCTTAATTTCGGTGTTGGCCATATGTGCGAGTAAATTTTGTGCATTAAATTATTTATGATAACTAACCAAAGAAAAAAAGAAAATAATTTTATAAAGAAGAAACTACATATTGCTTTAGCAAATTTACATAAACATCGTTTTATGAAATATGCCGTAAAAGATATAGCCCAAAAACATAGTGTAACTGTCCTGCGCACATCGACAAATCATGGCGAACTAAATCCTATAGAACTTAAATGAGCGCAAGTGAACGGATTTGTAGCAAGACATAACACGACATTCAAAATAAAAGATGTTAAGCTACTGTTTGATCAAGCCATTTAGGAAGTGACACCAGAGAACTGGCAAAAAACAGTCCATCATGTCATTAACGGAGAGGAAAAAATGTGATATCTTGACCACCTGATCGATCGGACCGTCGACACGTTAATTATAACGTCAAGAGAAGATGACAGTTCCTCGGATGACGAAGAATATTATGATTTTTTATAATTTATTTCTGTATAATGTATTGTTTGTAGTTTGTAAGTATTATTTTTATAATCTTTAATAAAAAAATAAGTGTACCTAATACTATGTACATCATGCACGCCTTTGTCACACCATTTTCAGGCTGGTGAATGGATAACAATAGGCAAAACCCATTAATTGACCTAAACCTGGGTGGTCTACCTGCACTTGATGAAAATAAAGAATCTTGCAATGAAGTCAATGCCAAATTATGAATGTGGCTTAAATATTCCATGGGTCACTCTGTAGTCACTTTGCATACCTAAGCTTTTATTACTCTACACCTTTCTGAAATAAACTATAGTTTCAGTGATTCTTTCACCATATAAAATTCATAATGCTAACAGAGCCGGTTTGACATTGTAGGGTGCTGTAGAAACTGGAGGTAAATTTGCCTAGGGCAGTCACAAGGGTCTGTTCCCGAGTTTTTAATATTTGGAAAAGAAATCATACGGCTGTGAGAGATTGTAGGTTCGTTATGGCCACCTGACTGGCTGATTCTTTTTATTTACTTCTAACTGTTTTACTAGGTATGTTTATATTAAGTTTACATCAGGAAATTATGGTAGAAATTAACCCAGCCATTGTCAACCTCTACCGCAACGTTTTTTTGAGGTACTTTGAACGTTACTGTAAACTTCTAATGTCCGCTTTAAGTGGATCCAACAATACTTCTATATTCTTCAAAGTTACCAGCTCCGTGTGAAATTATATCTATATTATACAGGGTGTTTTATAATTGAGTGTCGATACTTAAGGTTGTGAATCCTTAGGTGATTTTAAGAAGAAAAGTTAATATTAATATATGTCCTAAAACTCATTCATTTTTGAGCTACAAATTTCAACAAAATATTGAAAGCAGTCTGAACCGAAGAAAAAAATTTTTTTTTTGTTTTTATTTTTTTATGCAAAAAGGGTGCATCATACGAAACTTACTCTATGGACCAAATTTGTTCCAAAATAAATGAGGATTTTAAATATAAGTTTTATTTTTAGAAAAATCAGTGGCGTACCATTTTTTTCTCTAAAAATATTTAGTTCAACCCCCGTACGGACGTCACCGGTAAAAATTTAAAAAAACTTTTTAAGTCAAAAAATGATCCTTAATGATTAAGAGGTATGTACAAAATTTCATAAAAATATCTAAGAGTGATAGATATAATAATTATGATAAAAAAGTTATATGTTAACACCCTGTAGCTCAAAAATGATACAGCTTCACAACAAGGATTCACAACCTTTAGTATCGGCACTCAATTAAAAAACATCATTTGAAAATCTGGACTTTTGACAGTTTTTTCATTTTCATTTTTAATCTTATTTTGTAAACACCCTGTATTAAAAGTTATCAAAATATTATAAAAAATCTATTAAAGCCGGTCCTTTATAACAAGGAATCCCACTTAAATTAAATAAATAAGGTTTCTTTATAGAAAAAATTGATAATTATTCTAATGCTTGCAAACGTCATTTTTGACATAAAAATTTAAATATGTAAACTGAATCTAGCCCTTAAAACGTTTTTTAAAAATCATTACTATTATCGTAACAAAATATTTTATTGATTTTCGAAGATAAATATATATTATGATTGTTGTATTATATAAAAAATATTTTAATAAAGACCTTATTAATATTGTTATTAAATAGGTCGATCAGAAAATAGCCCCAAAAGTACTATAGGCCTAAGTGCTAAAATTATTTAAAAAATTTGACTTGATCGTGTCAAAATATTATATTTAAAAAACATGTTTTATCATTAAACAAACAGGAATTGTGGAAATTGCGAGAAATAAAACTACATTTATACCATAAATTTAAACATATAAGTATTCAGTGATGTACTCCACAACTTCATTTTAAATAGAAAGTGGAACTGTAATCAAACATACAACACAGGTATAAATAAGTACTGTCAAATTTAGAGCCGCACTAATATAACGTGTGGGTGTGGTGATGTTGGAGTAATTTGCATTAAATAATCGATAAATTCGTTGATCTGAAATTACACAGAAAACATAAAATGTAGTAGCCAGCAAACCGTCACTTTGCTGTGTAAATTAAAGGGGCAAAGTGCGTTGGTTTATTAATAAATAAAATAAATTAGTACCAGGGGCTTTTAGGCATAGTCTCTAGGTGCTTTTAATATATATTATTTTAAAAGGTGACCCAAAAACCCCTTTTAAACTGCGTTTTTTAATTAAAGTTGCCTCACTTGTATACATTATAAATCCATTTCGTGCACATATTTTTTTATCATTTGAAAATTAAATTAGAACGAAAATGATAATCTGAAATATATGTCAGACTATTTTTTTATGCACAGAAAAAATAAAAGGAGAAAGAGGAAAAATGCGATAAAGATAAAAGACAAGGAAAATGTAAGAATTAGAAACAATAACTTTTACTACTCCAGAGATGCTGGAGTACCTAGTTAAAGTTATTTAATAGTTTATCACTGCATGTAATATAAACCCATTTTTCGCCATCTGCTTTCACTGAATTTCTCCAAATTGGAACATACAATTGACTTCAGTTTAATAATTCAATAGAATGAAGCATCGTTAATCTGTATTTCTCATGTAACGGATTTTTAGATTTACCATTCAACTTGGAAATATGTAGTAAGTAGGGTTTGTAAAGTAAACACTCCAGAAAGCATATCTTACTATACTTTTTACTACCTTTGTCCTTTTACTGACAAGTATTTTTCACAAAGTCAAAGTAACAGGTATTTCTTTTGCTTCTTCATATCAGGTATTTCTACTAATTTTAATGACAATGACTAAAATTCTGAAAAATAGTTATTTATGCTACAAAGGATGTAAGTTACATTTACTAGTCGAGAACGACTTTACGCCCGAGCGATAGCGAGGGCTGGCACTAAAGTTTGAGACTAGTAAATATACTAAGGGGAGAGTCGGCTAATCGTGCGCGGCGGCTAAAAAAGGCATGCCTTTATTTCTATAACCGGCGGTATATAATTCGAAATCGGTATTCAGGCGCCATCCCTTGCCAAGCCTGTGTACTATGATATATGAGTCAGTTCGATCGCTTTACTTTACTTATCCAAAATGGTCGCTTCGTTGTTTACGTATGTCGTGTACTAGTAGAAGCCGTAAGTATTTCCATTTTTTGATAATCGTGTGCGGTAATACATTCCTTAATAAGTCCTCTTGACACTGATATATATAATTTAGACAAAATAATGCTTTATATTGTTTTAAAGAATTTAAAACCGAATCAGTCACTTTCGGTTAATCGGGCGCAGTGCGCACGATTAGCCGCTATGTATTTCGCATTGTTTAAAATGCGTTGTAAATAACACAGCCACGTTTACTATACGTTTTTGGGGTCGCTAAATCCAAATCCGAGGTCCAAAAAAGTCAGCACGTCAGAGTTCGACATAACCTCAAAAAAACCCATAATTACAGTCTTAAATATCTTAGATTATAATATTTTGCATTTTTGCAGATGCCGAAATACCAACGTAAAACAACAAAGGCGCAATGGAATCCAGAAATCATGATTCAGGCTATAAGAATAAATAAGTATAATCTTAGCTTCAATAAATTATTTTATTCGTTTGCCTTTTCAATGCGCACGATTATCTTATCCATGCGCACCATTAGCCGCATACGTCGAGTAATTGTGCGCAGTGTCATTTTTTGAAATTTCGAATTTTAAAGTCACAATGTGCAAAATTTATTACAGAATATTAAAGCCAAATCTTTAAAGAATCTTGATAGGAAACCTTGAAGTCCAATCTTTTGTCATTTCGGAACTATTACAGTTTTAGCTTAGGTTCGCACCAATACCCGACTCTCCCCTACATCCCGTGAAGTATATAACATTTTTTTCCTCCCCATATTGTAAACAAAGCATTTTGACACTGTTTTGAAGGAAGTAACAATTACCAAAAATTTTCTGGAAATAGTCCATCTCTCAGTGGAGTGGAGTGATATTATAAGTAAAGGAAAAAATACACACAGTGCTACACTAGTTTATTAGAAGGCTTTCTTATTTAGAAAAACCTTAGTATCATATCGTACATGTTTCGAAGGTGAAAACCTTCATCATCAGCGAAATCAAATTAATGTGTTACATGAAGAAAGACCATCGACATTGCATATTTAAACTGAGGAACAGAAAAAGAAGAAAGAAAAAGTTTTTTAAATTAATTTCCATGTTAAAATTGGAAGTTAAAAAATTCTAAAAATTAGGAAGTAGAGTATTTATATCGAATACCTTGGAAACATTTTGAGTTTAACTTTAGTTTTGGAGAACATACTAATTTTAATTAATATATAAGCTTTGTAAGGAGTCCTTTAAACCTGTTTTCTGGTACATATTCACAATTTTTTTTTGACGGTAAAAAAAATTCAACAACTGTATCCGTCCCTGTTCTAGCCTAATTTTACTAAGAATATTTACTGATTTCTTAACGACATTACAAAATAAACTTTGTTGTAAAAGTAAACCAAAATTCCAGATAGTTGGAAAACCAACAAAGAGACCGTCTTTAAATAATACATTGTTTCTGAGATTGAGACAAATGGAGCAGAAGGAGATTAAATACGGCAAAGGCCGAGATAGGGATAGATAAATAGGTAGCCTGTAGGAGTAAAAAAGAAGAACAAACAAGGGAAGAGGACCGGAATGAATGACAAATAAACCAGAAAATCCCATGAATTACAAAGAAGTGTCTCCGGTTACTGCAATTTGGTTCAGGTTTCCACTTTTCTTAGTTTATTTAAAGCCTAAAGGAAATTAAAGTGGAAATTACACGTCCACTTGATCTTTTCGAAGACGGTAAGAAAAGATTTTTATTTTAGGTATTAGTTACTTATATTACTTAAGGCAATATGAAAAACAATATTTTTAAATGATGAGTTTTTATTTTTAAAATCCGTAACGGAATGTATTTGATATAATTTAGTTTCGATATTTTTGCATGGATATAATTCAATCTAGTTATTTTTTTTAGTCTTCATAAACCCGGGGCGGAATACAACTCTTTTTAAATTTAGTTTCCTAGTAGTTTGTACTACAAAAGTGGATATGATGTCCATATCGTAAAAGAAAGTAAATTGAGTACGACGCAGTACGCCTAGTGCTCAAACTTCTGGGCACAAGGGGGATAATCCACTCGACTTTTACCGGGTGGCCAAATGACAATGGATGCCGGCCATATCGGAACTGTTTGTCCTAACTTGTTAAAATAAAAAAATCATTACAAAATTGATCAAGAGAAATTGTTGGAAATTATTTTTAAGTTCCTAAATTTCCCGCTAGGGGGCGTCTAACATAAACTAAGAAGATTATAGTATTTTTATTGATAATATGTCAAATAAAGGTATGTCAAAACTTAAGTGTTTTACTCTATATACAGCATAACTTTGCTTTAATACAATTTGATCTAACTCGCCAAATAAACTGAAGTACATCTGTTGAAAGAAATACCCATAACTCTGGTTTGCCTTAATCAAAGTTAACAAACTTTCTATATTTTCAAAGAGCTTATCTTATAGTAATATTTAAAATGTAGAATTACCATTTTTCGTTATATCCGTCGCCGCTAGACGGCGGTATTGTTCATCAATATATCAAAAACAATTGAATTTAGACATATGACTTTTTATCCGTGAAATTTTATAGAGAATTTTAGAATTATTAGAATTAAAAAATAATATAGTGTGGATATTAATTATATGCAATATTTAAAAATATTGCATTTTACTTCTAACCTTAAAAACACGATGCTCTACTGTTGCTGTGGAGCTCGGGTCTAGACGTCTAATCGCAACCTAATTTTTCGTCTCTCGCTTGGACTCTTAATTTAAATATTTAAATAATTTATTCTTGGCTTAGATTACAAAGGTCTTGTAGGAAACATTTAGTTTTTAAACTTTTCCTTTTAGAAGTCCTGTTTTATATAGAGATTAAGATTGCATATCGTTTTAGTTATTGATTTACGATGCAATTTTAAAGGAAAACGAGTAAAAAGAATAATATTTTATATTATTGTTCTATTATATACTTGTCTGTTCCTTTTTTTCTTTTTTAGAGCTATTTTAAATCAATAAAAATATAACCCAATGCAATAAAATATTTTTACAACAAAACCAAAAAACAATTAGGTCTTTATTTTTAAAGATAAAAATGAAAGTAAAAATTGTAATTGAAACATTTTTATGAAAGAAGTGTGATAATTTATATTAAAAAATATAGTGCGGGAAGAAACGAAAATGATTTATGATGAATATACAAAACGGCAGGTAAGAACGAGTATTTAAAAATTAAACATTTGCACTAAAAACTGCTCTTAGATCTACGCTCCTAAAATACATGATTTCTGACAAAATAATCAATTTTGGCGTGGTGAGCGGTATTTACTTTATTTTTAATCATGAAAACCAAGCTTGAAAAACGCTGGTTAGAGTCATACATACATACGTCTTATGTTAAAATTTTGGATTGACACCAATATTCATATTTTTCACAAATATAAAAAATGTTTTTTTTTTTAAATAAATAGCCAGGTAGGAATATCAAAAAAAAATTTAAAAAAAAAACATTTACAAAAACAAATTTAATCCAACAATGCAGAGGGAGAGAGGTAATAATTTAATCTTCGAAATTTGATAGTAGTTGGGTGAATGTTAAACGAACTTTGGGCGGAGCCCCGAAAATTTTTCGCCTGCGGCGCTTTTCGCCTTCTTCACTAGGTACAATATCATAAAATACATGTAGTCCCTACCTCTTTCTCCAGAAAAAAAAACAATATCCTACTTACGCCCAATGAGCCCCCCCTCAACATATTTTCTAGCTACGCCACTGCTAACATCTCTTTTTCCCTTTTTTTCCGATCCGGATTTTGCTATTTTGCGTTGATCTTTAATAGATTCGGATCTGCTACAGCGGCTGTATATAACTTACTGTTCTGTTTCAATGCGACACTTCATATGAACGTTTAGATTAGATTTTTACAGATTTTAAGAATTCCAGGGTCTTCACATATAACACATACGAATGTACTGTTCTCGTCAGATGCTTCATCTACATCCTTTATCCCATTTAATACTTGCTCCAAATCTTCTGTTGTCAGATCTTCATATATTTTGTTTGCTGCCAAACATGGCCTCATATGGACTTTTTCTAACTCATTCGTATAAGGAGCGATTCTTAAAAGCACATAACCCGTTATGGTTAATTATTGATGACCAAAAAGCGGAAAAGAATTTGATTTCGGTGTTTGGGTGTTTAGCTTCGCTCACAACACGTTGTGTTTTTTTTTGCTCACTCACCGTTTTCGATTCTGGAGCGTAACAGATATAGGGGAAATGTGCCTAAGTTGGCATACATTTTATAATTATTTTTTTAAACATTAATTTTTGGGATTTGCAGGCTAAAATTTGGTATATGTATAGACGATATACTGCCAATGAATCTAAAAATGCAAGGGACATCTAACTCTAAAATATTTTTGGTTACACTGTTTTCAAAACTCACCTTGCTATGCCATCTCAGACTGAACAGTTCGGGTGCTATGCCATCTCGTCCAAGAAGTAAAAAGGTACTTATTAGACAAAGGCAAATAAAGATATATAATTTACATATTTTTTTATAAGCAGTTTAATACCTATTGATAAATACACAAAAAAAAACATACCCAAACTTCGCCTAAACCGAGCCTAAACTTAAGAATACTGTAGCTACATATAGTACCCAAAATAAAAAATAAAGTCAAAAGTATGTTCAACAAGTTGACTTTCTATATTCTAGTCAAAAGTTGTTCTTTTTCCCTCCAAATAGTCTTTTTTTGCTTCTACATTAAATTTATTTGTACCCTGGCAGCGTCGTCGTAAGGTTCCGAAAGGCACACTGTAAGTTTTTGATGCTAAAAACCAGCCCATTGTGCCGGATTTGACAGCTGTAATTGCTGCTTTTATGTTATCTTCCTCCCATTGGAAGCGATTTCCTTTTCTATGGTATTTCCCAACCATCTTTTACTTCAATCTATAACAATTGAATCGAATATAAATAATTTTATTATTTCAGGGCGAGTATTATAATATGCCAACTCACCCGAAATCGCAGTTTAAAAAATTTTATACTAATTTACACCCAACCACACTAGAATATCAAAACGGTTGTTACATGAAATTGTAAGGTTAGGTTTACCAATTAATTTATATTTGTTAAAATTAAAAATAAACATTAGGATATATCAAAAATAGTGGAATTTAGTGTCCGTTAAAATATATAAAGAAAAGAAGCTTAGCGGCAAGCGGACAGAGTAGTGTGTCTATCTTTTGCATTAAAGTACACAGGGACGCCAAAGGTAATGGAATATCTGGGGCACAGGTAGACAATGACAGGCTGTTTGGTTCTTGTTAGAACTCATCAGAAAGCCATAACCCGTAAGCGACCCCCGGGATTCCATTACCCTTGACGTCCCTGTGCACTTTAATGCAAAAGATAGACGCACTACTCTGTCCGCTTGCCGCTAAGCTTCTTTTCTTTATATATTTTAACGGACACTAAATTCCACTATTTTAGTTAACTTACACACGGCATTTACGGAATAGTGCTGCAAACCGGTGGGCGACTGCAGCGCGATCTGGATGTGAATTCACAAAACCGTGGAGATGGTATTAGAGAAGCGATGTTTCCTATACTGGTGAAGTGGCCGTTCCGTGCTTGATTGATTTAGATTTATTTATTTATACGTTTTCACGATAGATGACTATCTTTTGCATTGAGTTGATTCCTACTGATGGCGTTACTGGGTTTTCATCGCGTTTTTATTTCTTAAAAACGCCTTGAAAGAACAGGCTCGCTGTACTGGGGGTCGCTTACGGGTTATGGCTTTCTGATGAGTTCTAACAAGAACGAAACAGCCTGTCATTGTCTACCTGTGCCCCACGGATTCCATTACCTTTGGTGTCCCTATGTACTTTAATGCAAAAAATAGACGCACTACTCTGTTCACTTGCCGCTAAGCTTCTTTTCTTTATTAGGAGATATGTGTTTTATGGAAACTAGATAATCTACTTAAAATTTTCTTACCTTCAAAATCCAATTAATGTCAATCAATGTTTTTGTTTTTTGTCACACAATACTACAAACAAACAAGTGGCCCTTTTAAACATAGATCAACAAAATGATAAAGTAAATTGCGTCACAAAACGTCCGATAGCCGAAAAAAGGCCAGTATGCCAACTCAACTGGTATGCTAACTCGGGCACATTTTCCCTAATAATAAAAATTATAGATATACCTAACTATATTTTGCTTTATCATATTTCATTATCAGCAATTTTTAGAATGTAATATTTTATTGTTATTCAATTTGATATTTTTCCCTTAAGTCCATTTTTATTTCTATTGTAAGAGCAAACCAAAATATAATTTTTTAGGATAAGCGTCATTCATTTCCTATATTTCTAGAATACATTATAACAGTGATTTTTTTATGAAACTACGCTACAGACGGCTTTCATAGCTAGTCTTACATGTATAGAAGATGCCTACATTCAGAATAGAATACAAAGACCCGGATATAATCCAAATTCCGCAATGCCCTTGCATTCTTAAACCCTTCACACGTCCTGCTTTTCCCCCTAAGCCCCTAAAACCACCCCAAACTTCTTAGACTGACATCGTGCCGGCCGATCTCGGATTTCACAGAAAATCTTCTGGATTTTTAGAAACTCGCTTTCAGTTACCACCACCATCCCGTCGACATTTTGATGTTGAATATTTTTCATGTGCATTATTGATGGCGAGCCTTGCCATTCCAGAGGGATTTTTCTTTATATTTGTAATTTTCCTTTTTGTAGATGTATGTAATGTTGGACTGTAAATAATGAAATCCTTTTGTTACTTTTTATGTATTTTGTGAACTCGTAATATTTTTATAATTAATTGCATATTCTTTGCTGAAAATTAAATCCGCAAAATAAATATAGATAACAGAGTGTAACACCGGGAACCGCCTCGATCTACATTTGGAAAACTATATAAAATTTTGAAAATATAAAAGTTTGCTAATGTTGATAGGGATGACCGGCTAAAATTTTTTCAATATGGTGGCACTTCCGGTTATACCGAATTTTAAATGGAACATTCTGTATATTGTTACATATTTAGATTCACGTAAGATTTTAAGCAGATTTCGTATATCATGTCCTTAGACTTAGGTCTAAGCGTTTTTGACATATTTAGGTTTTTGCAAGCCTTAAAATGATTATCAATTTTTTTTTATAAGGAAGCCGTTCTTATTTAATTTTGATTGGATTCATTGTTGAAACGGACCTACTTTAACAGATGTCTTATAATACTTTAATAACTCAATCAAATAATAAATTGAAAAAACTGCAAAAAATCTACATTTTCAAATGAAAACCCCCAAATTTTATAATTATTTTGCATTAAGCAATAAAAAGGGTAAGATTCTGTAAAGTTGTCCATTCCAAAATTTTTTAGTTTTCGAGCTATCGCCAAATAAATATATTTTTATAGGGCGATTTTACTGCGCATTTTAGGTTCAGTTACTCCTAGTTGGCTATGACGGCATTGAAAACCAATCAAATGCTAAAAAATCTACGAAGCTGTCACTTGACATTTGACAATTATAAATAATCATGCTGGAGCGCTTAAATTGTACAAACAGTCGTAGCCAACTAAGAGTAACAGAACGGAAAATCCGCAGAAAAAACACCATATAAAAATATTAAATTGGCAATATTTCAAAAATTAATAATTTTTGGAATAGACAGTAATAGTAAAACTCACATAAAATATACTTGAATTAAACGCCTTGAAATAAGCGATTGTCCGGGGTATAATGGTCAAGGACTGAGCCAAAGACTAGGAAGTGTGAAAAGAGGTTTTCTAACTATTCACTATATTTTTTCAACTTTACCACCACAGACTTTAAGAAAATTAACTACATATATAAGGTCATTATACTTATTTTTTAAACAAAATATTAGCTATGTCGTGTGCAAAAACGATTATCATGGCAGTTCTAGAAATAGTTATTTCTCCACGACCTATACTGAATGCAATAATTCCAAAATCATTTTTGATAATAGAATGTAAAAATTCTCGCTCTCGAGTTGGAATATTTATTCTAAAACACTTGCTTCTTATGTGTGCGTGTATTTTTATTCCATAACAAGATACGGAATGAATATTCTGTAATTGATCTAACCGACATAGGTTGCCATGAATTTCGAAACTGTCAATGTCAGCAGTTCAAGTCAAAATATGAGTGAAAAATCGGATGAATCAGATATGGAACTGGATAATACTCCACCTGAAATTACAAATATTGCGAATAGTATTTTTGGTCGTCGAGAAAATATAGTCTGCTACTCGGTTAGAATGAAAATTCGATACTCGTGGTTCCTCACGCTCGCTACGCTCGCGTTCTGAATCTTCCACTCGGATCATATTTTCATTCCAACCTTGTTACAGAATTTACTATTCTGTATCTAGGGTGTGAAATACTACTTTGGTAATCGAGGAAAACAATTTTTGGACGAGGTGCAGCTGAGTCAAAAAATTATTCGAGGAGCATAACCTTATGTTCCTCGAATAATTTTTTGACTCAACTGCGCCTCGTTATTTAAGCTTTGCCGGTTATTAGTTCAATAAAATGCAGCAAGAAGGGGTACGGCCCCACAATTCCAGACGGGTACGTTAATTTCAACAGAGAATTCGGAGGTAGATGGATATTTTGGATATTCAGGCAATTGATGTGCGATAGAATGATCAGAGAGATAGAAGGGTAATTCAGAGATTCGTATTAGAAATCGGTCAGAAAATCGTCGGATATGGATTGGTACCCTTAAGGATGAATTACTCATCTCTTACCTCGCTGTGGTGCTAAGACTCTAAATAGGTGTTTAGTCTAATAAGAATAGGTGTAGTGGAAAGATAGTTCGTGTAGAACTTTCATAAAAGCTCGAAGTAACCCTTACTGTAAAAAGTTTTAAGCCCGAATAACAACTTAAAGTCTAAATCTTTAAAGCATAAAGAGTACTGCCCCAAAACCAGTATACTTTGCTCCAAATGCGTAAGTGTTCTCTACGTTAAATTATTTAACTGTATAAAATCGTATCCTTCTTATTTTTGGTCAGAGTTGTCTAAGAAGGAACTGTTTCTTTAAACTTGCTGAAATAACACCTTCCTGAAGTAAGTAAAGAGGGACAATTTCTCTCCTCATTAGAGAACTACCTAAATTCACCTTTTTATAATCTTAGGTCGTAAAATTGTTATGCATTGGTGTAAATAAAAATCTAATCCAAATCCAACCTATTTTGGCTCAAATAAAAAGAGCAATATTTGTGTTGATTAGTGTTATGTCAAGGACACCCGGCTCCTAACAGAGACGCACTCGGGTTTAAATACATACAAAGAGCGAAGCTTAGCATACCTTCACTCCTAAAGTAGGTAAGAATGTTTTATCACCAACATTACATACCTAACACATTTTATTCTTAAAGTTATAGATAGGTTCAACTACCTATATAAAGTTATTAAGTTATTAACATGCAAAAAGGTACCTTCCTAGCACACACACTGACATGTAGTTGTGCTATACCGGGTGTTTCAAAATAAGATGCTGATCCTTAACGGTGTGAATCCTTAGGTGATTTTAAGAAGAAAAGTTCAAATTAACATGTATCCTTAACTTCAACTTTTAAACTACAGGGCGTTAAAATTTTAAGAATAAAATCATTTTCTATCATAACTTTAACAACTTTCTAGATATTTTTATGAATTTTTCACACATGCCCTCTAAGCATCAATAGCCATTTTTTAATGTAGAAATTTTTTTAAAATTTTTAACCAGTGGCGTCCTGAAAGGGTTTGGACTAGACATTTTGGAAAAATATTATGTACGTCAGTGCTTTTTCTCAAGATAACTTTTCTTCTTAAAATCACCTAAGGATTCACACCGTTAAGGATCAGCATCTTAGGCCACAACAGCCCCTGACAACCTGTTAGGAAAGCTGAAACAATGGCCTATTGGTCCAAATACTTTATAGGCTTAAAAGTAAGATTGATGTTATTTCTTTAAATAATAATTTATTCATCTTCTTTTATATTTTATTTTGTATATTGTAGAATGGACTAATACACGTCTTATTATTATTATTATTATTATTATTATCTTATTCTGAAACACCTGATATAAAATAGGGTTAGAATTCTAAGCTTTATTCAAAAATGCAATAATATACAGGGTGTGCCCTTTAATAAATGTAATTTATATTCGCCATGTTTTTTTGACATTAAATTTGGGACTCACTCCTGGAGAAAAAGGCGACCGTCAATATATTTATAAATCATTTAGAAAACATAATCCATAATAACAACTTTATTAAAAATTTTGTTTATTGGTACAGGTAGGTTGACGACATATTAGCTTGTTTTATTGACACTGGCCATCAATTAAATAGTTTTCTTACCCATATAAATAGTTTACTCCACAATATTTTACATTAGAAATCGAACAAGAAAATTCAATTAATTTTTAGATCTTACAATTACAAAAGTAAATAATAAACACGAATTTGCTATTTTCAGCAAACCATCACATACTGATACCACTGTATAACCAGAAAACTAGTTTTTTGACAATAGATGGAGTAATTACCTAAACGAATACAGGGTGTAACCTATAAGTTTAATAATGGGGAAGTATTTAAGTCCAATTGATTATTTAATAACACATTTACTTTTTTATATTTGTTTATTTCCATTGACTCAAGTAGATTTAACATAGATTTAGTTTCTTGGTGTAATATTTATAGATTATCGTCAAAATTCTGTTTTTCTGTATTTAAGTGTAATCCATAGTGAGAATCTGTATTATTTTTGTTATAACTATATTTATGTTCTTTAATGCGTTTATTAAAACATCTACATGTTTGTTCTATGTAAATTTTAGGACAACTTCCACATTTTAGATTATACTCCACATTGAGCCTCTTTGTTATTTTTAGTTTTATTATTTTTAATGAATTTCCCCAACTTATTATTTGTTTTATATGCAATTCTTATATTACGCTTTGATAAGTGTTGTGCAATATGTTTAGTAATCCTACCGTTGTATGTTAAAGATTTGTATGTAATATTATTGGTGTGTTCTGAACTCGGGTATGCTAATCTAATTGCTTTGTAATGTTTCTTGGTAATAATATCATCTATCATCTTGGGTTGGTAACCATTATTTAAATCAATTTGTTTAATAATGTTAAGTTCCTTATCTTAGTTTTCTTTTGATAATGGAATATTCATAAGTCTGTGAATAAAAGAATTATATGCCCAGACTTTATGTGAGTAAGGATGACTAGAAGTACTATATATAGTATCAGGTATCAGTGTGGGACGGTTTGTGGAAAATAGAAAATTCACAACACTTATCAAAGCGTAATATAAGCATTGCATATAAAACAAATAATAAGTTAGGGAAATTCATAAAAAATAATAAAACTAAAACTAACAAAGAGGCTAAATGTGGAGTATTTAAACTAAAATGTGGAAGTTGTCCTAAAATTTACATAGGACAAATAGGTAGATGTTTTAATAAACGCATTAAAGAACATAAATATAGTTATAACAAAAATAATACAGATTCTCACTATGCATTACACTTAAATAGAGAAAAACAGAATTTTGACGATAATTTCCAAATATTACACCAAGAAAATAAATCTATGAAGTTAAATCTACTTGAGTCAATGGAAATAAACAAATATAAAAAATTGAATGTTTTATTAAATGATCAATTGGACTTGAATAGTTATTAAACTTATAGGTTACACCCTGTATTCGTTTAGGTAATTACTCCATCTATTGTTAACCCTTGTCGGGTTTTTCCTTCTTGGTGTTCATTAAATAATAAAATTATGGTTTATTTAGATATTTGATTTTGTTTATTATTTTATTACATTCTAATAATTTTGAAAATGTTGAAAAATCTGTTAATCTAAGTTAGATTAGACCATCTGACGAAGACACTATGTGTCGAAACAATTGTTATGGCAATTTAAAATAAATAGTGGAAATTATAATCGTTTTGTTGCTCATTAATATTATATAATGAATTTCCATCAAGTATCGGCTACTTCGGTAGAATACTAAATTGAACGTTTTATTTAGTATTTGATTGTTGGAGTTACTATTAAATTAGCGGTAAGTAAAATTAAATTGTCCCAAAATGTTTTGCTTCATAAACGTATGATATTTTATTGTAGACTATAACTAACAATTATGGATCATAATTATTGTTGATCGCCTAGTACTTCGTTGATGCCATTGCTGAAAACAATATAACAGTTTTAATTTCTTTTAACAAGTAATTGTCACGTTTAGAGAGTTGTAAGGCATATAAACCAATTTATTTGAAAGTGTACTCTCGCGGGGCAGTATGGGTTTTCACTTTAAAACTAATGATCGCGGTTTCGAATCCCGCTGCGGAAACTTTTTTTTTAGTAATTATTTATTTTTTTTTAATCGATTTCAACTACAAAATCTAAGAGAGAAACTAAATTAAAGTTTAAAAAAAATATTGAATTTTATTGTGTATGTATTAAGTGATTTACAAGATATTTTGATAATCACTAACTAATAACTTATTTAAAGAAACTGTTTATCAAAATAAATTTTGTGTGTGTGTGTGTGTTAAATTCATACTACAAAAAACCTGCAATGGGATTTTTTTTATAATTTAATAAAAAATAAAGTATAAATTCGTTTCATTTCACGTAATTAAAATGTTGGTAGGTAATTATCTGGTTTAGCTACACCACGCCAAAATTGACGATTTTTTTAGTATTTGATTGTTGGAGTTACTATTAAATTAGCGGTAAGTAAAATTAAATTGTCCCAAAATGTTTTGCTTCATAAACGTATGATATTTTATTGTAGACTATAACTAACAATTATGGATCATAATTATTATTGATCGCCTAGTACTTCGTTGATGCCATTGCTGAAAACAATATAACAGTTTTAATTTCTTTTAACAAGTAATTGTCACGTTTAGAGAGTTGTAAGGCATATAAACCAATTTATTTGAAAGTGTACTCTCGCGGGGCAGTATGGGTTTTCACTTTAAAACTAATGATCGCGGTTTCGAATCCCGCTGCGGAAACTTTTTTTTTAGTAATTATTTATTTTTTTTTAATCGATTTCAACTACAAAATCTAAGAGAGAAACTAAATTAAAGTTTAAAAAAAATATTGAATTTTATTGTGTATGTATTAAGTGATTTACAAGATATTTTGATAATCACTAACTAATAACTTATTTAAAGAAACTGTTTATCAAAATAAATTTTGTGTGTGTGTGTGTGTTAAATTCATACTACAAAAAACCTGCAATGGGATTTTTTTTATAATTTAATAAAAAATAAAGTATAAATTCGTTTCATTTCACGTAATTAAAATGTTGGTAGGTAATTATCTGGTTTAGCTACACCACGCCAAAATTGACGATTTTTTTAGGCACGATATATTTTAGGGCGTATATCTAAATGCCGTTTTTGTCGGAAACGATTAGATATTATTTCGGAATTAATTTTGTTAAATTCAATTTTAAAGAAAAAACTAGTAAAGGGGACAATATTTTATATTCCCCTAATTTTAAGCTATTTTAAATCAAATATACTTATAACCAAAGGCAAAGCCGAATACAATTAAATACTTTTTACATGTGACAGTCCAAAAACAAATGACAACCCACCTTGTGTGTAGCTATAATAGATAATTACCAAAATGTTTTGTCATAAAGTAACATTTTTAGATTTCAAATTCTAATAACCAGATACAATTAGGATTCCTCCATAGACTAAGTTTGAACCAGATTTGTATTCAATTAATTTACCATGCAGTTTTTCTAACAGAAATCTTGAAATCAAATCAAATCAAATCAAAAAAGCTTTATTGTCTAAGATAATGTCTCGTTGACAAAGCAAAAAAAGTTTTACAATAAGTAATAATCTTATATTCTAAAATTCAAAAAAAAAATTTAAATAGAAACTACGGTTAAGGGACGTACTACATATAGTTGTAAAAAACGTGTCATTAGTTAACCTAGAGTTAAACAAATAATATAAAATCAATACTAAATAAACATAGAGTCAAACAAATAATATAAAATCAACACTAAAATATATAAAATGAAACTTTTACGCTGTAAAATAAATAATACTATATCTATCCAGTGCCTAAAGGTCAATAGTGTCATCAAAAAATTCGCCCAGTGTATAGTAGGCTTTAGTTATAAAAATATTCTTAAGTTTTGCCCGGAATTTTCTTTCACACTGGATATTTTTTAATCCTTCTGGGAGGGGGTTAAAGATTCTTTTACTCTGATAAATAATACTCCTATATACCTGAGTAGATGTAGGTATAGGTAAATTAAGATTATACGCTTGACGCGTGTTGTATGCTGAGGCCGCTCCCAATTCTTCCCTATGCTTTCTATGGACCAAACAGGATGACTCTAACAAAAACAAACACATCAAAGTTAAAATTCTATTATTAACAAAAAAGGGCCTACACGAGTCTCTAAATCCAATCCTGAACATATACCGCAAAGCTCTCTTCTGTAAAATAAACATATAATTAAATAAATACTGAGAGCAACTACCCCAAAATGAAATGCCATAACGCAAACGGGACTCTATCAACGCAAAATATGCATTCCGAACTATGGATCCATCCAGCTCGTCGGCAATAACTCTTATGGCAAAACAGCCTGAAGCAACTTTCTTCCTAAGTTGTAAGACATGCGAATCAAACTTGAGTTTATTGTCGATATAGAGCCCCAAAAATTTAGTTTCGCTTTGCTCTGCAATGGGTTGTCCTGCTATTGAAATGTTATTAAATTGACATTTAAACTGTATAATATTTGTTTTAGAAATATTAAAGGACAATTCATATGCATCTGTCCAGTCCTTAATCTTCTGTAGACCTTCAGAAATATTTAATTCTAATTGTTCAGTGTCCTTGTCCATCCATAAATGTGTGGCGTCATCAGCGAACAACGTGAGAAAACCCCTGATATCAACTTTAGTAAGATCGTTAATGTAAATCAAAAAAAGCAGTGGCCCCAAAACAGAGCCCTGCGGTACGCATATGAAATTGTCCGCTGCTCCGAGAACGCATTTTTAAAGTTAACCTTCTGGAGGCGACCACCCAAGTATGACTCAAACCACGCCAGTGAGCTCCCCCTGATATCATACTTCTCAAGCTTCCACAGCAATGTTCTGTGATTAACGCAATCAAAAGCCTTCGAAAAGTCACAGAACACCGCTGCGACAACGTCACGTTTATTAAGTCCCAAATATAGCTTGTCCAAAAAAGAAAAAATAGCATCACTGGTGTTCCTAGCCTCCCTAAAACCAAACTGTTCATCAGAGAGCAAATTATACCTACACAGAAAACTCTGAAGACGTTTCTTCACTAACGTTTCAACAATCTTTGAAAGGGTGGGCAGCAGTGAAATTGGTCTAAAGTTTGTTGGCAAATTGTGATCTCCCCCTTTAAATATAGGCAATACTGTCGCCCTTTTTAAACATGAAATATTGGGAAGGATCATATCAGTCCAGTGACATCGATAAAGATATGGAAAGCTTTTATAATATTTTAGAGGACATTATTCATAATAATATTCCAAAGGTTAAGATTAAAAAATCTTCTCACCCATTATGGTTCTCAAAAAAAACTTTGAAACATATCACAGATAAGGATAAAGCTCATAGAAGGTGGAAAACCTTCCACAATAATGGTGATTATATTGTTTTTTCGGACCTTTGAAAAAAGGTAAAAATTTCTGTAAAAAATGACTATAAAAGATATATTCAAATTACTGAAAATAACTTGAAAAATGATACTAAAAGTTTTTGGTCTTTTTTATATGAGAAATTGAATGTTCCATGTTTGGTTAATGTAGCCGAACCACTGGACTCTTTCACAGTGAACTATATTCCGCATTCGATTATCAAAAAAATTTTTGTATGACATAGAGACTTGTTTTCTGGACTCGAACAGTGTGTATTCCTTATATGCTGACGACCTTAAGATTTCAACTATCATTAATTCGCCTTTGGATTTAGTGAAACTGCAGGGGGACATTAACAGATTTTTTGAATACTGCACACTGAATCGTCTGCATCTAAATGTTGATAAGTGTCAATACATTGTTTTTTCCAAGTTGGACCTCTCAAGAAATCCAAATATAGATTTAAGCTTAAATAATACACAATTAAAACGTGTTAATGTGGTTAAAGATTTGGGGGTTACCTTGGACTCCAAACTGTTGTTCGAGTCTCACATAGAGGCTATTATTCGGAAAGCGTTGCGCATTTTAGGATTTATCCTAAGAACTACTGAAGGCTTTAAGAGCCCTGCATCGTTAATTACTTTATATTGCAGCACGGTAAGAAGTACTCTGGAGTACTCGTCAACAGTCTGGAATCCGATGTATCACAAATATATTGATCGAATTGAAAGTGTACAAAAAAAGTTCATCAATGCTCTTAATTTTCGTTACAATAGACAACGGCACTTTTACTCACCCACCTCTCAAATCATTCACAATCTTCCATGCTTCCCTCTGAACGTTTCTAGATTGATTTATCCTTTTTTTATAATAATTTTGTTTTGCCGCCTTTATAATTTTTTAAATATTGAGGTTCTTTAATTTTTCTTAAATAAATTTATTTAACGAAACAATCAATCTGGTTTTAGGGCTAATTTTAGCACTACGACATTATGTACATTTAAAGATGATATTTTAGAAAACTAAGATTCAAATATTGCTACTAGCATTGTTTGTCTAGATCTGGCAAAAGCGTTTGACTCTCTAAATCATTAATCGCTACTTGCAAAACTTAAATATATAGGATTTAGTAAACGCACTTGTAAATGGTTTACAAATTATTTATCAAATAGATTTCAAATTACAAGAATTTCAAACGAATTTCTTTATAATGTTAGAATGTTCTCAAAAATTTTAAAAGGAGTCCCTCAAGGATCTGTATTGGATTATTTATAATTTATACATATGATTTTTATTTATCAATGAAATATATTAACCTATTAACTTTTGCCGATGAGTACAAATATATCACAAAATAAAAAATGACAATCTTATACCTTGGGTTTCATTGATAAATGAAGATCTATCTAATGTGTCTAAAGTAATAAAGGATCATGGCTTAAAACTTAATGAAAATAAGACCAGTTTACTTTTAATCGGTCCAAAAAATTGTCATTCCAAAATTTTAAGCAACACTAATTTCAAATTTATTATTATTAATGATTATAAGATTCCTTTATTATCTACTTAGATACTAATACAACATTAAAGCTTGTTGATTCTATTATTTTAAGTGGTTTAGACTATAGTGATGTTATCCATCATAAAAATATAAATTTTAAAATAAAACAAAAGTTACAAATATTATAAAATAATTGCATAAGAGATTCAACAAGCCTTAAAAAATATGACCATATTACTCCAACATATAATTATAAAATTTGAATTAAGACGCGAAATTCACCTTAATTGTTTTATTCATATAATTTATTGTTTTATTCATATAACAATTTCTAATAAAAAAACTCATTATCTATATGAAAAAATGCAATTCAAATCAAAACATGAATACTAAAAATCAAAATTATTTAGATATACCAATACATCGTACACAAAAATATAAAAACCTCTTTTAAATATAATAGTTCAATAATATACAATCTGATATAAGAAAACTAAATTATTCTACTTTAAAAAATATTTAAAAAAAATATTTTCTTGGTGTCGGATTGGAAGATTAATTAATTACTGATCAAAATCCTACCTTTTTGTGCTAACTTGTATCTTACTCTCACCAATGTTTAGTTATTTAATTATAGTATAATTTTTACCAGTTTATTACATATATTTTATTATTGTTGTGTTTGGCACAGATAAATATTTTAATTATTATTAAATGATCAATGGGACTTGAATAATTTCACATTATTAAACTTATAGGTTACACCCTGTATTCATTTAGTTGATTGCTCTATCCGTTGTTAACCCTAAATTGTCGGGATTTTTCTTCTTATTGTTCGTTACCATAAAGGTATTATAACTTTATGTTTTATTTAGATATTTGATTTGTTTACGATCAGTAATTATTTTATTGCAGTTTTAATAATTTTTGTAAAGACCATATGACGAAGACACTGTGTGTCGAAACAATTGTTGACAATTTAAAATAAAAACATATAGTGGAAATTACAACCGTATTATAACTTTACTTATTAATTTATAATAGTAGTAGTAGCAGTAGAATAAACATTATTGTATCTAACCTTCAAAACAAGTTACTATTAATTACGTACATCCAGCATTATAAATATTTCTTTTTGGTGTTCCTTCTGTCCAGTAACGTTTCGTTCTATGGTGTTCTCGTGTTTGTGATATATCTTAAAGGACATTAAAAGTAGACAGGAATAATCCAAAGCCCATTCTAATGTCAGTTAAATAAAATCTATTTTTACTTTAAAGCTGGTTCAGCGTGTCAGATCTACCACAATACCTGTTGAGAAAATAAACATACTTAAACAAATGGAACTGAATGATAGAAGAGTTTTGGACTTAAATTGTATTTATTTCTTTTAAATCACGATTTTATCACAAATAAATACAATGCAAGTCCAAAACTCTTCTATCAATCAAGATACTTCATTGTCTCCAACCTTTAAACAGACAAATGGAACTGAGGTACATACTATTTCAATTGTATAAAATTATGACATCGAAAACTTAATTAGTAGGTACTTTTTTGATCTTAATGTGTCCCAAATTTCTAGCTGATAATGGGATATCAAACAGGAAAAGTTTTGTAAAATTTAGAGCTGCTTTGAAATCAAATATTAAAAACATTTTATCTACTTTCATTTAGTAATATAAATTTTACAGTCCTGTAAATCGTTTTGTAATGCGTGCTGTAATAGATGCATTTACAGCACTAGTTCTGTAATGGAAAAAAACGGTTTTATTAAAATTTTGCTGTTAAATAGAACCACACTTTTTAGAAGAATGATTTATTATTAACAATTATAAAATTAATTACCAATTATTAATTAAAATATAACACTTAAGGTTTATTATAAACATTAATAATACACCTTTTACAGTTAGAAATTTATATACCAGAAGTGGATGTGATGGAGTCCTTTACGTTCGAATTTCCAATCATTAAATCCGTGTCTGACCCCATGATCTTTTTTGCTATTTGTTTCTTATTTTCTAAAGAATTCTCAACGTAGCCTTCTGCCGTAGAAGAGGATTTCCAGCCCCCATGACGCTTTAACATCTGCATATCTGCACCACCATCAACTAGAATGGTGGCTGAGGACCTCCTAAAACAACGTCCACTGTATCCTTCGGGATTATTCAATCCAAGTTTTGTTGCAATCTTCGTTGGTATACTTCCAAAACTATTAATTCCGACAGGCTGGGATTTTCCTTTTCCATGGAATACAAAACGCCGCCTGTGAGTTGCATTAAGAGGACGAAGTTTAACATACTTTCAAAAAATACTTAAACAGTTGACACCTGTCACATTTTCTTCTGTTATAACAAATTCTCGCATAATTTTGGTTTTCGTGAATGGAATCACAATTTTTATATACAAATCATATGATCCAACATTAACTTAGCTAGGTAGTTCTTCGCGCCGACAAGCCCTAAAAATGCCAACAACCTTCATAAGTAAATATGTTTCATCATCTGCAGTACTAAGAAACTTACCTACGTCTCCCTTTGTAAAAACTTTGGACTTTTTGGCCTTGTAACCCTCTGAACTTCTTTTCAAAAATGTGATTAATTGAGAAAATCTGCTTATATCTTAATTTTTCTTGACTGAAATCATAGTTCTCAACATTGAGTAGTGAGTCCATAGTGTAGATGGTTTCTGGGATCGTTGCTTTACGGAAAAATAACCCAAAAGGATTTTCTCAGACACCTCCTTTATTTTGTAAGCTTTGCACAATCTTCAAACTTCTGATACTCCAACTCATACCGCGCCTTGGATTTTGTCGGAACTAAACTTGAGATCGCTTCGTTTGCCGCTGCTTCTATATCAGAGGGTAAACTTCCATCAGAATCGCTCATTTTGAAAAACGCTTTTTATATTTTTGAATTTGTTTGACAAAGTTTCGACAGTTACCATGCGAAACAGTAACTATGCGAAAGATAACATAAAAAACTTGATTAGTAAACTTAATAGTAGGTGCATTTTTATTTTTAAAAATGCATTTTGCCAAATATTTGTATTCATAGATGAAAGTAGATAAAATTTTGTACAATATTCTTGTTGTAAATTCATATTATTTCACTCGATGTTTTATTAAACTCGGCTGACGCCTCGTTTGACAACTTTACCATCTCCTGTTGTAATATGAATCTTTACAACACTTATATCGTAAATAACTATTACTTGATCGTAAAAAACTTATCTTATCTGACAGCTGTCAAACTGCTTTATTACAACGACATTTTTTATGGAGAATAGTTTAACCTATTTGTATACTTGAATTCCATCTTTTAGCATTTAATTTGGAACACACTATACATGGTGATTCAAGTGTAGTCCTATATTGATGTCTAGTTATTGCAACTATCACATTTGGTAAAATATTGACCGTTAAAACATATTTTTGGTCGCTACAATAATCTTTAGGGTTCCGCCAACAACAAGGGGGTAATCAAAATAAATTAGTTGAATTAACCTTAAATCCGAGCAAAATATTAGTTACTGCAACCAATTTTTTTAAACAATTTTCCAAGATTGGTCGTTTTTCTCAGTGAACTACGTACCTAATGTTTCTGATCGGTATAATTCATATATTTTGAACGCCGCCATGTAAAAAAAACCTAATACGCTACATTTAAAAGAAGGTATTCAAGTAACCCTAGATTATGGTGTACAATATTTGGGTAACATTCAAACGTCTAATAAAGACTCTCCAATTCCATTAAAAATAATTAGTTGTTCCTAAACTTAAGTAAAAGAAAAGTTAATAGTATATTGTATACCTAGTAATTTTAACAAGTTGATTGTAATAAGTTTTGTCCTTTTAATAATTTTCGATTTACGGAAAAATAGTATGTATACCTCGTAGGAACAGCCACATTTCCGGACTCCGTATTGTCAGTCTCGGCTTGCGCCTTGACATACAATATTTACGGTTGTCCGGGAATGTTCAGCTTTTCCTACGAGGTATACATACTATTTTTCCGTAAATCGAAAATTATTAAAAGGACAAAACTTATTACAATCAACTTGTTAAAATTTTGAAATAAATATTATTAAATTTGTTTACAAATAAAGGATGCCATTAAATATTTGTGTTGTAACTATGGAAACACAGTAATATTGAATTGTCAAGCTTAACACATTTTAGTTTACAAGTAGCCGTACGGAAATAATATTTCCTTACAGCACAATAATAAACAGTTATTTTCCGTTGCCTAGCAACGACTAAGTGTAAGGAAATATTGACTTTTTCTTTAAGAAATGTTATCAAAAATGTCAATATTTCTGATCGATTTTCGGAGAAAAAATATATTTCTTAAAAACTTCACTGTCCATCAAGAGTATCTAAATTATAATAGGCAATTTACCGTAAATCACCTTTTATACACGTCTAACGAACTTAAATCTAGGGTTTATAATTTTAGATGATTAAGTAAATAGAAGCATTATTATTTACTCAATGAAAGCAGACATGACAAAAGCATTTATGTGGCTGAAGTAATCGGCGGGGTCAAAGCTCTCGTTCTCTGTAAGAAATAAAATAATAAAACCTTCGGTTCAAAAGAAGAAATTCTAGAGCCAATTTTAGACTATTTCATTGCAAATTTGTAGCAAATTTGCCCACTTCCCTTGGAATCGCTGTCCCTAATATGTTTGCATATTCACAATATTTACCTAAATAATTAAACCTAATTTATTCACGAGATTCACGACATATGTTCACATGTTTGTCCCACGATGATTCGTTGATGATGTCACTTGTCAGCTACGTGTATTCTCAAGCAATAACAACCCTTAATATGTGTTAATTACCCAAGAATACACGTGACCAACCAAGTTACTTATTTCTGATGTAGAAAAGTTCTTCACCATTAAATCTTCTGGAAATTTGGGTCAGTAATAAGTAGTATGTAGATTCAGAGGAACATAATTGATAAGTATAAAAATGTATTATATAATTTAAGATTGGTAATAAAACCTTGTTTAATATAGACTTATTATATTAATTACAATAGAAAAATATATTAATAAAAAAACTACAACATCAAAATGAATAAAATTCAACTGTAACAATAATAATTCTAAATAAAACAAACGTGCTACAAAACCACAAAAACATCAACAAATATTTTTCTAAAAAAAATGTGAAAACCAAAACAAAGATTTTCATAACACAAAACCCACGCATTAAATAGAGTTAAAGTTTTCCTTAAACAAGAAATTGACATTTTTGAATTAAAAACTAAGATATGAATATGCTTAGATGTTCTTTTACCCAATTTTATAAAGTTGATTTGAATCGAGGTCCATTTTAAATCGAAGAAATATCAAAAAGGGTCATTTTCTTATGTGCATGATTGACAGCAAAGTTCGAGTTAAAGATAATTTACCTGGTCATAACTTAATAAATTGTAACATAACATACGAATGTTATGACTAGGTTGATTACTCTTAAATTGAACTTTGCTGTCAACCTCACATTGTAAGTCGATCATTTCTGACATTTCTACGAGTTTAGAATTATTCTTCGGTTTAAACCTAGGTTTAAACTTAGTTTTAAGAGGGCTTTATAAAATTGGGTCAAAAAATCATTAAAGAAAAACTAATTTCATCGGCGAAACAAAAAATCACTTTTATTAGATCTTCATGCCCCTATAAGACGAGCTAGATTTACAAGAAATAATTACCCATGGATAACTGAAAATGTTAAAAACCTAATCAAGCTTAGAAACCAAGCTTTGACTAAATTTAAGAAAACCAAAAACCTAACGCACTGGGAATATTATAAATCTATTCGTAACTTGACAACACTCACTATACGCAACGAAAAAAAAGCATTTCTTCAAGAGAAAATCCGGCTATCCCAAAATATATGGAAGGACCTGAAAAAATACAGCGTAGGTACTGGAGGCAGTAAAGTAGATATTCCCGAGCATCTGAGAGATGCTAATCTGGTAAATAATTTTTTTAGGTCCTCCATACCTGTGCCTAACGTGAGCAACAACGATATCTATAATTTTTATAAAAACAATGTTAAAGTTAATATTATGCAATCTTTTAAATTTAAATTGGTGACAGATATAGACGTGTTAAAGATAATTTCTAAAATAAAATCAAAAGCTAAGGGGCATGAGGGTTTAAACATTGATATAATAGAACTTTGTTGCCCATTTATCGTGCCTTTTCTGACACACGTAATAAATAATTGTATAAAAAACTCAATTTATCCAGATAGCTGGAAAAAGGCGCTAGTGGTTCCATTGCCAAAAAATAATGATCCACATGAACTGAAGGATCTTCGCCCGATTAGTATATTGCCATGTATATCAAAAATTCTTGAAAAAATAATGACCGAACAGCTTACAGAATACGTGGAAATAAACAGCATCCTGCCTGCAACTCAATCCGGTTTTAGAAAAAATCACGGCTGTTCCACTGCATTAACAAGCGTAACCGACGATATATTTCGGGCTGCCGACTTGGGAGAAGTAACTGTTTTGACACTTCTGGACTTTTCAAAAGCGTTCGATACTCTTGACCACCGACTATTACTAGGGATTCTTCATTATATCGGTCTCAGTGATCATGCTGTTGAATTTTTTAAGAGTTTTTTTGAGGGTCGAAGACAATGTGTTAAGCTCGGTGCTGAGATTTCCAGCGAACTAGCTATAACTACTGGTGTCCCCCAGGGATCTATTATTAGCCCCCTATTGTATGCCATATATACCTCGTGCCTGCCAGAGGCTATTAAAAAATGTAAAAAACATTTCTATGAAGACGATACACAGTTATATTTATCCTTTAGAAAGGAGGACGCTCTTGGAGGTTGTCAAGCTATTTGTCAGGATCTTGAAAATATCCAAAAAGTTTCCTTAGAACACTCCTTACACCTTAACCCAAAAAAATGCTGTGTAATGATCTTCGGTAAGAAAAATGACGTCGATAATGTAAAAGACTCACTTGATATAAGGATAGGCGACTCGGTATTACCTCTTAGAGACAATGTAAGAAATTTGGGAGTGGTTTTTGATGGTGCCTTGCGTTTTGAACAGCACATTACGCAGTGTGTCCAGAGGGCCTATGTTAGATTAAAACTTCTCTATAGTAATCGCCATGAACTATCAGCAAAACTCAAAATTTTACTTTGTGACTCACTTGTACTCTCCATATTTAACCATGGAGATGTAGTTCACGGAAACTGTTTAACATCCAATCAAAAACAAAGAATCCAAAAGGTTCAAAACTCTTGTTTACGTCTTATCTATGGAATCCGGCGACGAGATAGAATATCCCATAAGCTAATTGATGCAAAGTGGCTGAATATGGAGGGAAGGAGAAAGTTACACGAGGCCTGTTTTTATCATAAAATTGTATCCAATCAGAGTCCCCCATATTTATATGCCAAAGTGGTTTTTAGATCTCATATACATGACATAAATATTCGAGCTCGGGGTATGATAACCCCACCCCTGCATAAATATACTATGTTTGAACGATCCTTTACTTTTAATATTGCAAAGTTATATAACTCGCTGCCCGACTACTTTAAAACTCTTACTCCAGAAAAATTTAGAAAAAATATCTTTAAATACCTCTTTGCTAAGCAAGCTATAGGATAGGAAAAAATATGATATGTTTCTGTTTATTATAATGTTTTTATCTTTTTTATTTTTGAAATACTAGCGTACTACTCTTGGACGTTTTATTTTCATTGTTATTATATTGTTGATTCTAAGGTTAAGTCGATCAGGGTGGATAATATCTGTAAGTGTTATCCACATCTGGACTTCGCCTTTTCTGTTGCTGTAACTCTTATTTTGATATAATTGTAATACTACTACTTAATACAGAAATAAAGACATCATTATTATTATTATTATTATTATTATTATATATTCTATCTTTGCGTTTTGCAGAATAATAGACAAGAAGCGATATACTGATTAATGAACCTTTTCTAAACCATAATCAACTCAATTTGTTAGTCTGCTAAAGTGTATTCTTAGTTGCAAGAATGGCTTGTGCAAGAATAATATCATCGAGAGATAAGCAACATATCGGTAAAGTTCGGTTAAGAAAAATTAAAAACGGCTTTTTTGGATTAATTTTAACTTTTAATGTTGGCTATGGTAACATTTTTCAAAATAATCGTCAATTTACATACACTGTAAACGTGGAAAGAGAAGTGGCAATATTGTAGTGATACCGACCACAAAATAATCACATTCTATGCCTATTTATAGACTAGCAGGACTGTAGACGTGAAAAGAGAAGTGACAATACTGTAGTGATGCCGGCATAAAATTGATGAAAAAGAATGGAATAATAACCTTAAAAATTATAATTATTTTTTAAAATTTCATCTTATTTTATCATCCTCATTTTCCACTATTTAAAAAAGATCGTCGCTGCCCTCATCGGGATTTAAGTTCGACGCTCGGGCAATAATAGTAGCTGTCTAAATCTTGGTTAATAATAGACTATTATTTTTTATATAAATTACAACTATAATAATTTTCTTTAGAAAAGTCGATAAAACGAATTTCTGTTGTATAACTATCGGTTAATTAACTTTTCAAAGCTTCGGCCGTTTTTCGCTTAATTTCATTCATTGCATTTTAATTGAAAATCAACTGCATTTCGATATAACCTTTATTACTTCTACCTTTATTTTCCCAATTAAAAGCTTGTGTTATTTATTTGATATTGATGAGTTTAAAACTGCTTATTTATTAATGTTATTTGAGTTAGTTAAATTGAACTTAATAGAAAATTGGCAAGTAAAATAAAACAAACTGGCGTTTGAAGTCAATCGAATATTTTCGAACTAATAGTATTATATAGATAAAATGTTATCTTTTCTACATCCACATGGAAATTTTCCGTCTCCGTTACACTAAAGTGATTGGAAAAGTGGGCTATTCCAGTTAACTGAATGGATATGAATAAATATACATCCGAATTAGGATATAAAACTGACCAATCACAGAGGTAAATTACAAAGAAACCAAATTTACATGTTGTAAATTTTACGAAAAGAATACAAATATCTAGGAGTAAAAATTACCAACGACGGAACCTGAGACGCAGCAATTAAAGAACGGAATAACCTAGGAAGAAGGGCTATTACTTTATTGAACAGTATTTAATGGGATAAGCATATCATCAAGGAAAATAAAAAAAAGAATTTATAATACTATCGTTAAAAGTATAATAACCTACAGTTCCGAATTATGGCTACTTAAAGACAGAGCAGCAAAATTACTGAGAGCTACTGAAATGGATTACTGGAGAAAAGCAGCTGGTATTTCAAGATGGGATAGAATCACAAATGAGCGAGTGAGGGAAATAATGGGAATAATAAATACAATAACTGATGAAATTAGAGGTAAACAATTAATATGGATTTGCAGCGAATGCCCGAGAACAGACTGCCAAAATAAATATTAGACTGGTAACCAAGGGGCAGGAGAAGATCAGGAAGACCAAGAAAAAGCTGGAGAGAAGGCATTGACAAAGAAGTAAGAGAGAGGAATCTCGATGAAGATTTGTTGAATTACCGAGACAGATGGAGATTGAAAATCGGAAGACGTCTGAGAATGTTATAAACGATATGAATATATGTATAAATTTTACGAGTCGTTTTCTGGCACTTGACAGAAGTGAGGCTAAGAATATTCTTCAAAAATATGCAAATCTCTTAGATGAAAATTGTTCTTTTTTAATGCAAATCAAAACTATTATCCCAGTTTCTAGGCAAACACAATTTTGTTCTTGAGTGCACGATATGGTGCGAGAATTGATGGTATTATACCAAAATATATTTCTACCGAAGTATTTTTATTTTTTGTTCGAACTAAAGATTTAAGCACAGATGCACTTTCTTATTTCAAAAATCTCCAGTTTTCCACTCATTTCTAGACAAAAACCACAAGATTTAATGCATAAAATTTACAAAATGAACGTTTTTTACTAACTTTGGTTGGTGTTTTGCCATGCAAATATTTGTCCACCGCGATATTTTCTGATATATTTTGAACAGGGATCCAACCCCAATCGACCTTAAACCTGTTATTATACGCATAGATATAGAAACTTAACTGGTAATTCTTCCTTAAATGGTGGAAAATGAAGTTGAGTACATAAAACAGACGAAATTATAACATTTAAAAAAAATTATTCGAACTAATGGTTCTAAGATTAGGTATGCTTTTGTTTTGTTTTGCACAAAAAACAGAGTGGTTTATTAGGGTTTGCTACGCAAGCAGGCAAAGGCCATGGTTTAGAAAAATAAATTGTTAGTTTTTATTTATTGAAAATCGCTCTTTGTCTGCTATTCTGCAAAAGTCCGAATGTGAGAAAGATAGATATATTCAAAGTGATTTTGTGTAAATATAAAATTGACCCAAATTGGCAAATACGTTACAGTGTAATTTAGTCCATGGATTTGCCAATGAAATGAATGTTTCTTCAAGTGTTTATATTATCTCGAAAATTATATCGAAACTCGTATTCTTGAAGTAGGGTGATCGTTTTTAACTTCTTATCAACAAATAACGGGAGAAGCGGCTTCTCCTACTATAAGGGGAAAGAACTATCACCTGTCATTTTATACTCATATATAACCTTATTCTTTTAGTTGTTTATTTCAAGTAGTATGTGACGGTTGGTCTCATCACTTCTCTTGTTATCGAGAATACCGATTTCTCTCTCTGTAACACTAACGGTGAAGCGAATGACCGTTTGAGGATGGGATCGATATCGTTCTCTTAGATTGGAGAATTAGGCCCCTCGAAGGTTGGGTGTAATTATAGTAACATTCTACATTTTTTTTATTGTAGTTAGGACAAATCATCATTTAGCTTTAAGTGTTAATATGTTATGTTATTTCTTGATTTTGTAATTGGTCAGAAATGAGAATAAAGTTGCATGTGATAAAAATGTGCCGACTGAATACATGAATTTACTCCATCATATCCAGATTTAAAAAAACTGTCAGCGTTATTTGTTTTGTATTTAATCTTGTTAATTCTGTGGCTTTTTTACTGCATTTTAGATGATACTGAGGTGCTCTCCTCCCGTAATGAAACTTGTGGATAAGATTATTTCAGTTTTAGTATAGGTTCAGTTTAAAATACAAGTGGCAGTTAAATTTGAGTTTATGCAGAAATGTTACTACAGAAACTTAATTTTAACTGTCTTTGTAGTTTAAACTGAACCTAGACAAGTGGCCATTGTGCCCAATTTTATAAAGTCATCTTAAACCTAGGTTTAAATCGAAGAATAATTCTAATGTCGTAGAAATGCCATGCAAAAATGGTCAATTTATAATGTGCGTTTGACAGCAAAGTTGCCGTTCTGCCCTTCTTTCGAAATAGGCTTTTTTCCTCTTCGTTCACTGCCAGGGCCATTCCCGAGGGGACCTACGGTTTAACGTGGGTTCCGAACCACGATCCTCAGTCATGCGACACCTCCCAAGGGCTATCAACCCTTGGTTTATTGCCATTGCATGACCTACCGATTGAGGAGTGTGTACCTTCTTCCGCACCCTACGAAATGTCCGATCTCATCCGGCCTGGTTACCGGCGTGAATGTGGTGGGTTGGGAGATGATACCTTTTACACTCTTCCCTGCATTCTTAAATCCACTAAATTTTGGACATACTTTTTTTATTGTACGTATGTTTACTCCGGAAATCGAACCCGGGTCGCCGCGGTCGAATGCCAGTCTCTACCTCTGAGCCACAACCGCGGTTCACAGCAAAGTTCAATTTAAGAGTAATCAACGTTGTCAAAATTGGTTATGTTATGGTAAATTATATTGAGTTATGAGCACTTTTAACTCGAACTTGGCTGTCAATTTCACATTATAAAATGACATTTCGATTTAAACTGCACTTCGGTTTAAATCATAAATATTCTTTTGCTCAATTTTATAACGATGTCTGGTATCATTTCAAACCACATTTAAGCTGTTTCATTTGTAACATCTGAAAATGGTTCGGACAGTTCTTTGAAATAGTTTTGAAACGCTGAGCAAAAAGAAGATGACCTTAAATTACTTTAGAGAGTACGTGCAATGGGTATATAAGGTAAATTCACATCCAAACAAGGTCGTCACACTCTCATCAGCTATACAGCCCATAGCTCACAACCATGAAGATATTTTTGGTAAATACCTGCTAAAGGCACTACAATATAAGTAGTAACATACGGTAATACAAATATAATAGTTAGTTTTTGCCAATCAGAAAAATCTCGCTAATAGAATTTTTCAAACGTGAAATTCTCCCAAGCTGCACAAACAATTTTCCGTTTCATATTCAGTGGCAAATATCATCTTTTTTAGTAAACAAAAAATCATGTTTCAGAAGTTAGCAAAAGCCCAGGGATTTGAAAATTACATTAGCGGGATTTTGCAAGTTCGGAAAGCTTTAACAAAATTACAGTTATTAATCCCAATAAAGTTTTAGTTTAGATCGCAGCCAAAGTGTAAGCCTTACTCAGTAAGTTTAACTTTATTAAAGCCAGACCCCCTCCGTACAGAACCGATTCGGCTCCGTCTAAATTCTGATTTTTTAAAAATATTTATTTTCTGTGCAAATAAAGTCGTTGGCGCAGACGCGATGGAAATTCCTCTTTATCTTTCGTGATTTCGCAGAAAGCCCTTCATAATTTCCATTATTAATATTAATGTTATTGTCAATATTAATTACAGTAATAAAGCAAAAATATTTGTTAACGCTATTTACGGCTTTTTGAACTTTACAACTCTTATAATTAAAACATTACTAAATTTTAGCGCCACGAACCGTAAAAGATTAATTAATTAATAAATGGAATTAATTAAATAATTTTGAACTTACAATTTTTAATAAAATATAATTCTGGTTTTACGGCGCGATATAATAAACTGTTTTACATATTGTCAAACAGTGGATTGGTTGCCAATAATCCAAAAGTTTCAAGGTATTCAAAATTCATAATATTTTTCATAATCTTGTGGTTTTAAAAATAATACATTGTATACCTAGTAGGAAAAGCTGAACATTCCCGGACGACCGTTGCATGTCGAGGCGCAAGCCGAGACTGACAATACGGAGTTCGGAAACATGGCTTTTTCTCCGAGGTATAGGTACATACTATTTTTCCGTAAATCGAAAAATTATTAAAAGGACATAACTTATTACAATCAACTTGTTAAAATTTTAAAATAAATATTATTAACTTTGTTCCCAAATAAAGGATGCCATTATATATTATATATGTGTGTTTAAGTGTAGTGCATAGAAACTCAGTAATATTGAATTGTCAAGCTTAACAGATTTTAGTTTACAAGTAGCCGTACAGAATAGTAGATTCTGTAACGAGGTTGGAATGAAAATTTAATCCGAGTGGAAGATTCCGAACGCGAGCGTAAGGAACCACGAGTATCGAATTTTCATTCTAACCGAGTAGCAGACTATATTTTCTCCACGACCAAAAATACTATTCGCAATATTTGTAATTTCAGGTGGAATATTATCCAGTTCCATATCTGATTCATCCGATTTTTCACTCATATTTTGACTTGCGCTAAAATTTGTCTGCTGACATTGACATTTTCGAAATTCATGGCAACCTATGTCGTTTGGATCAATTACAGAATATTCATTCCGTATCTTGTTATGAAATGAAAATACACGCAAAATTCATAAGAAGCAAGTGTTTCAGAATAAATATTCCAACTCAAGAGCGAGAATTTTTACATTCTATTATCAAAAATGATTTTGGAATTATTGCATTCAGTAATGGTCGTGGAGAAATAATATTTCCTTACAGTACAATAATAATTATTTCCTAACAGTTATTTTCCGTTGCCTAGCAACGACTAAGTTTAAGGAAATATTGACTTTTTCTTTTATGTTATCAAAAATGTCAATATTTCCTATCGATGTTCGAAAAAATATTTTTCCGTGCCGTTCGTATCAGTAAACAAAAATTCCAAAAATCTGTATATTATTTAAACCCATTTTCTCCCGGGATGGGGAATACGAAAAATAATTGATTACAGCTTTATGTTAGATACCTATTTTACCCATGATAACTTGGTGCCGTTGATGTCAATTAACATCCAAAAATCGTTATACAGGGTGTTATGATGTGATGTGATGAATTGCCTTAGTATATTTAAACCCGAAAATCCTGATAAGATAACCTTCGAAGAAAAAATATTTTCAAATGTCGCTTTGCTTTAATAAGTAAGAAAATTCACCTTTTGTGTTTTTGATCCCGACACCTTCACTGCCTTACCCACGTGCGTTTGTTTTGATTTTGAACTGTCAAACTAAAAGAGGATGGTCAGTGATTTTACAATGTTGCTTGACAGTGACCTACTAAATAAGAGTTCACTGACCTTATGTCATTAGGTTGTATTCAAAATTTTTGGAATTTTGTCATTAAAACGATGCTCCGAAAGACTAGGCACTTTTGTGTGAATCACATGGCGTAGTGCGTGGTGGCGCGGAGTGCCTGTGTCAAACTCATATTCAGTTTTTCGACAATATTAAATATTAATGTACCAATTCAGCTACCACTTTAGCCCTTAAAAAATAAATATGTTCAAATTAATAATATTAATTTAATCCGAATGTAGCTATTCATAATAGGGCCACGGTTAACTCCGATGGACAATAATTATATACACTCGTACATTTTGGCGCGCCCCAGCCGACCGTATCCGTTAGCTCAAAGCAAGTGAAGACCCAACGCCTAACATGGCTTTGATATTCACGTTGCTATGGTTACGTGACGTCAGTTACGCAAACAGCATGCAAAAATCTGCATTATGATAAAGGGCAATTTAAAAATAGATCAGTCGTATGCACCATTGTTTTATCATTGGTTCACCTAACCTTAAGGCATTTATTTTGAGGCTTATTTGAAAATAATATTTGTTGCAAAACCATTTAATGTTGGTCTTTGTTCTAAGTTTGTAAAAAATTTTAGTAAGCGCGAAAAATACTGTTTCTACGAGTGACCGCAAAGAATCTACTTTGCGCACACTTTTGCATACGCAAAGTAGCACTTTCTCACACTGTGCGGGAAATTTTTTTTCCCGCACACTTATTTTAAAGCAAAATTACCATATTATAGACGCGTTTTTTTCTTCTATTTTATTATTTTTTTAGATATTTATGCAAAAATATTGTAACAAGACAAAGTTGACAGGTGGTTTTTGTGTTGCCTTATAAACTATACCGAAGTATTGTGCCGTGCGGGTCAAAATTTTTTTGAAATCTGCATTATTATATTTTCCTCTAATTTTGTTCAAGTTAAAAAAAAACAAGTATTTTTGTGTCAAATGCGGTTTGTTCCCTTAGCAACCAAAATACATTGTCATACAACGGTTTCATGTCAGTTTAGAGGTCTTCTCCAAAATTTTCACTAGCATTTTCACCTATTTAAAATTTAAAAAAACTGTTTTAAAAATGGATATCACTGAAGAAGAACTTCCAGAAGATGTCCTAGAAGCCGCCAACATGACTAGTTTGCAATTGCTGCCTGCCAAATCGCGAGAAAAATACGAGAGACAGTACGAGTTGTTTTCCAAATGGTGCGAACAAAGGGGGATAAAAACGTTTAAGGAAGAGGTACTTTTAGCCTACTTTCTTAAGTTAAGCAAAGAATTTAAACCTAACACAATGTGGTCAAAATATTCAATGCTCAAAAATGTAATAAAAATAAAAAGAAACATCGATATTGGTGAATTTTATAAGCTCACTGCATTTCTGAAAAAGCAAAAATATTTACGAAGGAAGAAATATTCAGTTTTATTAATTCGGCACCAGATGAAATTTACCTTTTAATTAAAGTTGCCACTATTTTTGGACTTGCCGGCGCATGCCGAAGAGAAGAGCTAGCAAATTTAACCACTGCCGATTTTGAAGATAAAGAAAACCTCATAATTGTCAAAATTAGGAATTCAAAAAATCATACAGCAAGAAACTTTATAATATCGGAAGAAATTCATAACGGAGCCTACCTGCAACTGTACAGAAAATATAAAAGCTTACGCCCGATAACGTTAAACAACCGTTTTTTCTTAGTCTACAAAAAAGGTAAATGCGTTTCACAATGTGTTGGAGTAAATAGTTTCGGAAAGATGCCTTCTGAAATAGCTGCCTTTTTGAAACTGCCAAATCCGGAACTCTATACAGGGCACAGTTTCAGAAGGTCATCAGCAACGTTACTGGCCAATTCTGGAGAAGGAATCACTGACATAAAACGTTAGGGGGGTTGGAAATCTACTGCGGTAGCTGAGGGATACATCGATGAGTCCACAACTTATAAAAAAGGGCTGAGCAACAAAATTTTAAGCTGCAGCCCTAAAAAATGTGTAGCAGTTCCAAGTACTTCAAAGAATGGATCCATTTCTTCCTTTTGCAACACGGCAGTACTGATGAACCAGGAAATGACATCTACTACAACATTTGCACCTCTAGTTGCTAGATCTGCAATAAATGTAGAAAAAGCAACCAACTGCACATTCCATATTAATGTAATTAATAATAATAAATAGGCAATTTAGTTGTTTTTGATGTCAATAAAAATTTAAAATTAAAAAAATATATAGTTATTTCACTCGTAGAAAAAATATTGTTCCTAACACGTGCGCAAAGTAGTTTTCCCGCACTTAAAGCTTATCCGAACTCCGCTTCGCGTCGTTCGTCTAACTGCTTTCGCGTGCGGGAAAACATAACTTTGCGCACTGAATAGGAAAACTACTATTACCTTTGTAAATTTTGTTAATCTGCGCTAAAAATAAGTTTTTCTTCGCTAAAATCTTAGTTTTTTAATATTGATTTGGTGAATGCGCCAGGAATGCAGTAGAACCTTAAGAACATAAATAAATTATAAAAATGCAATGAAGGCTGCAGTCGACAAGGAGGTTATTTAATTAAATTTATCAAAATTCGCGAAAAAATCCTATTTGTGGTTGTTATTTTTAGGTAAATTTATCAATCGACTTCAATTTTTAAGAGAAGTTGTTAGCAGTGAGTCATATCGACTTGTAAACTACCATTCCCCACTGACAAGGTGAGGGGACAGCGGGTAATAGATGAAGGGGTGCACAGCGTGCAAACCCCGGACGCTCTGCGCCGTGGAGAGCTACCAATAAACTAATCGTTTACCGACAGGTACGTCCATCGGGTTTTTGCAGGTACTATGGCTAGCCTGTCATTTAATTCATTCCTTGGCTCACTTAAAATGAAATGTGAGGTCATCCTTGTTTCTGATTCTGGGTGCTCATCAGTGATCTGGCTTGGCAATGTGACACGTTCGATGTCCAGTTATCATGCTGTATTTTTTATTTCGCTTCCTATAGCAGCATAACCGGTAATCTAAAGGTTTTTGGAATTTGCTTGGAACTCCTAACCAACTCTCTATCTTTTGTAGTTACGGAGATAGCAATGCTATTGTATCGAATTTGTAACACCCTGTATATATATTCTAAGTTCGACAAAACAATGCACTTTTTTTTATGTAGTATTAAAACATATGGAATGCAAAATAAACCTCAACATAAGTTTATTCCAGTAACATAATAATAACAATGCAGCATTGTTATTTGCTTACTTTGAGCCATGTTAATATCAAAGCACATTGGAAGCAACTACGAAAGGCATTAACTATGTTGATGGTGTATGTATAACGAGGGCTTAGTCAGTTCTTGTTATGTATACTCACAAACTATACCTACTTCTCGCTAAACTTAACTGTTTCTGGCACCCTAAGTTGTAACATTTAATGAAAATCTGATATAAATATACTATGAGACCAAAATTACTGTCACTGATTCATCGCTTTCATATAGAGTGCAAGGAAATGTACTAAGTTAGAGGAAATAATTCCAGTGTAGTTTTAAAATTCGAATAGACCCAAATATTAATTTTCATGGAATAATTTTTCTCTGACTTGGTAGAACCCACAGCTCTCGATATAAAATGAGTCACTGAGAGTAATTTTGGACCTGGAGTATACACGTTTAATTACAAAATGCAAACCTCGAGGCAATCCTGTACATTCTAAATGCAATTTTTTATTAAATAATCTGCATAACTTAAATGACAATTGGCACTTTGTAAGCGTTAAATAGTAGTTTGTACAACAAGAGTGGATATGATGTCCATATCGCACGAGGAAGTAAATTGGGTACGACTCAAACTTCTCAGGGCAATATGGACAATCCACTCGAGTTGAATAGTATATTTTTTCTACGACCTTATGCTAAAAAAGTTAAAAAAAGTTTTTGTAGGTTGCCGGGCTCGAACTCACGACCATTGGTTCTATAGTCCAACGCTCTAACGTCTGGACTATTGAAGCGTTTAGTTAATTATCGAAAAACCAACTGATAAATGATGCTACATGAATTTAATTTTCTGTGCACATTCAGCAGGTCGCATTATTGATAAATCTATTACAAATGCGTCTAGATTTTATTTTATTGAACAAATTAATAACAAATTGTACCATATGCATTTCAATTATATAATTTAGTGTCTTGAAAAAGAAGGCGGAGCCTCATTAAAAATAATATACTGTGATTGGTCAGTACTTTTAAGAACAACAATGGCTTCTCTGTAATTGACTACTGTGATTGGTCAGTTTCATTACATATCTAGGATTGCTCTAAATTTTTGCCGCACAGTTAACTGGAATAGCCTACTTTACTAGCCACTTATGTGTAAAGGAAACAGCAAATTTCCATGTGGGAGTAGAAAAAAACATATTACAGAAAATAAGACAAAATGGATATTTAGGTTACTACACGATACACCTCCTACGGTATGTCGATAAGTAAACTAAAATTTGAACATATCTGCGCATGTCGTCACATATGAGGACGTTGCTTAGTAACCGGTTGACAGTTCTAATCTAATATTATCTGTGATTGTATATAGCGGGCAAATTTTGATTAGCGGTCTTTATATGGAAGGTTTTAACCGCGCAGATATGACTGACAACTAATGCCCCAGAGGGCGTTTGTTTCTATTTGTGCTATAAAGGTAAAGTTTTGATCCCGCGATTTTACAAAAACAATTGCGTTAATTTTTCCCACGCGTAAGAGTGTGTGAAATCTATCGCGAATGCGCGTTGCTGTCACTTGGTTAAGAGTCTACATGTAAAACCCGCTATTTAACATATATAATATATTAAATTGTGTAACTCGTAGTAAAAAAACTACATTCCCGGACAACAATGTAACTTATAAACAACCATTGAAGTCCGGGAATGTGCTGTTATCATGAGATGCCCATAGTATTGTTTTTAAAATCGCTTTAATATTGTTATAAATTAAGGAATTTTTATTGATTCATAACATTTTATTTTAATTAATAGTTGTTGCTTTTTGATCTTTAATCAGATAAAAGTATCAATCAAAGTAAACATTGAATATAGATACAGAAATGGGAACCAGAAAGTAGAGAACAATAAATCTGATGGTTGCTCAGCAATGGTCTTGCTAGATAGGCTTTAGTATTGTATACAGGGTGATTCACGTTGTGTGGCCTATTAGAAGATCTCGGAAACGAGTAACCCTATCTTTCTAAAAATTTGATAGCAGACATAATTGTTTTTGAGCTTTTTAAACATTATATTTTGACGTTTTTACTACTTCCGGTTATACCGGAAGTTAATGCTAACTTTGCTATTTCAAATGGAACACCCTGTATATTTTAGCATTTTTGATTACCTTATTAACATCTAAATAACTTTTGTTAATAATAATCTATTCCTATCTCTAACCGTTTTTGAGATATGAATTATAAAAGGATTTTTTTGTGTAAAAACGCTCCGAGAAGAAAGTTTAGTAACTCTGAAACTAATAAAGGTTAACATTTAAAATTTTCTAAGCTTTCAAGTAATACATTGATCTTTAGTTTAAATTACTTAGGTTTCACGTATTTTATACAGGGAGTTCTTAAAATTGTGCTAATGTTTCCATTTAAATAAATGTACATAAGTGAATTTTTGCAAATGGAACACCCTATTTTTTAGCTTACTAACGTGTGGAGAATTAAATTTTCCATCTAAATGCCAAATATGTTATAATCCACATTTTTAGTTGTTTTGGAATTATGAGCAATTTAATTAAAAAATCTTAAAATTTCTTTTTGTGTTAATGCGACATTATTTTTGAAAAGAAGGCTTCGACTGGGATTTTGGTTTGACTTTGAGCTTTGCTACCATTTGTTATTAACTGCCTATGTTCGTTGCTTAGCTATTTCTCATTCAAACCAAACGAAAGTCCCAGTTGAACCTTCTTTTCAAAAATAATGTCGCATTAACACAAACAGAAATTTTAAGATTTTTTATTTAAATTGCTCATAATTCCAAAACCACTAAAAATGTGTATTGTAACATATTAGGTATTTAGATAGAAAATTTAATTCTCTACGCGTTAGTAAGCTAAAAATTAGGGTGTTCCATTTGCAAAAATTTACTTATGTACATTTATTTAAATGGACACATTGGCACAATTTTAGGAACTCCCTGTATAAAAAACGTAAAACCTAAGTAATTTAAACTAAAGATCTTTGTATTACTTGAAAGGTTATAAAATTTTAAATGTGTACCTTTATTAGTTTCAGAGTTAATAAACTTTCTTCTCGGAGCGTTTTTAAACAAAAAAATCCTTTTATAATTCATATCTCAAAAACGGTTAGAGATAGAAATAGATCATTATTAACAAAAGTTATTTGGATTTTAAGAAGGTTATCAAAAATGCTAAAATATACAGGATATTTTATTTGAAATAGCAAAGTTGGCATTAACTTCCGGTATAACAGGAAGTAATAAAAACGTCAAAATATAATGTTTTAAAAGCCCAAAACCAATTATGCCTGCTATCAAATTTTTTGGAAAGGTAGGGTTACTCGTTTCCGAGATCTTCTAATAGGCCACTCAACGTGAATCACCCTGTATAGGCTTTAGTATCATCTAACAAGAATCTTAAGTTTCCCAAATGAATTTTAGCTATTACTTGATTGGCTTAAACAAAATTATTTAGTTTTGGAAACTAAATATTATTCTTAACTGTATTATAGATTAGCTAAACTAGTTTCCACAATAAGTATAAATATTTATCTTAACAAGACATACCAGAATTACCAAAAGAAGGCGCTAAAAGTTATATGCAACCCTAAAAGGTTGATAATATTGTAATATTTAGTATCAAGACTATCGTTTGGAGGGTATCGACACACCCTGTACGGACGAGAACGAAAGAGTTCGAAACCGGTCTGCAGGTGGTTGCATCCTACCAAGAGTAAAGTCTTCACTTCCTGGTGGTGTAATCTAATTTGTATTTTGACACGGTGTTGACCAAATATGACCTTATATTATAAGGAACTTTCAGGTGTTCGAAAATTATTTTTGTATGCATTTTTTTAACAAATTACTACAGGCAACAAACATACTCCTTAACCTAACAAGCGATTAGTTTGATAATGATAAAAGTGACTAGTCACCAATACCGGTATCGGCCTAGCAATAAAATTAAGTCTCCGTTACTAAGTTTCCTCTTAAGGCTTATTTAACTAACTTTAGTATGTATAGTATACTATGAAGTTTTAAGTTATCGATAAACTGTAGTCTCCGTTACTAGGTTTCCTATTGAGGCTATTTTAATTAACTTTCCTTGTCATGAAAAGTTATGTTCTGGTATATGGTATACTAGGCTAGTTTTAAGAGTGTTGGGTATTTTGGTCACCCGGAAACTTAACAGATCCAATTTTAAAATTTCTTAAATATATATTCTTAATTCGTAATTTTAAATGTTTACTGTGGTAGTGGTGTGGTGGTAGATTATATTTTTAGAATAATACACTTTTTATTATAGCGTAATCAAATTAATGTATTGTAATCCTATTTAAAATATTATTGATTAGTAATTTCTTTTTTAGTATATTATATACCTAGAGTGACAAGTGAGCCATTATTGACCTCGCACTTTTATAACTAACTAATAATGTGCGAGGTCAATAATGGCCTAATTTATATATATATAGATTTCTTTTACTACTAACAGCCGAACTAACATCAAGTAGCCTGGGGCTGAGTTGTCAAGGCTATTGTAATAATTGATACAGCCGGTGCTTGCAGAACAGATGAACTTTGTAATATAGTTCTTAATGATGTGGACATCCGAGATGGTATTATTGTGATAAGTAGGTATTCCTAACTCAAAAAATAGACCATCCAGGAGATTTGTTATTATTGAACCGCAACGGATTAACGTCGTAAAAGAATACTTGGCTAACCAACCGGCCGACTGACATTAGAAAACTATTTATTTTATACCTCAAAGGTAAACATCATAAATAAAAAATTAGGCACAATACTATTAGTAAACTACTAATATGTTATGGCTCAATTTCTGAAATTACAACATCCTGAGTGTAACACTGGTCATTCTCTATGGCGCAGCTCGGCAACACTTCTATGGGGAAGACCTACTAAGCCTAAAAAGGCACGGTGGATGAAAGTCGGCAATAGTTGCTGAAGGATATATTAAGGAATCTATAGCGGACAAGAAGAGAATAGCCAAACTAGTACAAAAATCCATCTTATCCAATGAAAATTTAAGTATACCCTCCATATTTTTCGCACGTCGAAATGGTCTGGCAGTAAACTTACAGTACGATGACTTAGTACGAAGTGTTAATGAACGTTCACAAATTATCGAAAATATTCATAATACTGAAGTAAATTTAGCTATAATAAGTAATGGTAATTCTATTAATAGTGAAAATGCAGCAGTGCACATGTGTAATAACTGTTATTTTAAATTTAGTTTTTAATAACTTTCCGTCAATTTCTTTAAAAAGATAAAAAAATCTTCATTATTACATTAACCTAGGTAAATAATGAATCATTATTATTTGCCTGGGTTAATAAAGAACTATTTCTCATTAGACAAATGAGGTAAATAATAGGGTTTTTTCATGTTAGTAGGAAAAAAATATTTTAAAACATCTTGTTAATAAATAAGGTTGTTGCTTGCATGCTTGCTCCCCCGCAAGCTATTGTGGGTAATTTAAACTTGTAACTTATTTAATAATTTTATTAGATTCTTTAAGGCGCAAAGCAATGTGGTTGTTATATTTTAAAAATATAAGAATCATTATAGTTTTTACTAGAAAACATTCTTTTTTGTCACGACTGATGTCATGATTTTAAAAACAAATATATAATATACTTAGTAAGGTTTGGTTTAAAAATAACAATATCGGGTTGCGTTAAGCTGTTTAACAATAATTAACTGTGATATACCTGACATTGGCAGAAAAACTTTTTTTACAGTGAAAGTGGTCAGGTTACCCTAAGTTTTAATTTACTAATCAGGCTACTTTGATTGTGAATAAATGATGCTTGCCAATGTCATTTATGCCACACACAAAGTTGCAGGTCAGTTAATTATTGTTAAAAATCTTTATGCATCAATGATCCAACTTGTTTCTGCTATACAGGGTGCTACAAATTCGTGTGCGTACAAGGGAAACTTGACAACGACAATAGATACGAAGATGATTAAATTAAGGCAAAGTTGCGTATGTTGGGGCTTAATAATTTGGCGAAAGAAAATTGTAAATATTCTAAATACCTTCGGAGATATCTGAAAAAACCGAAATTTTTAGTTTTGGTTTTTAATTTTTTTTTGCGCCTTTATTTTTGATATGGGAAAAAACAAAAAACACTTTTTTATAGCCGTTATAGTTTGCTTTAATTATTAGCAAAATTTAAAACTTAATTGTTTTAATAGAGAAAATGGCAAACACTATTAGTTACTAAAAAACAACTTGAATAAATTTTGTTAACCTAACATAAACTTCTTAAAAGCATATTATATTTAGGCAACAGGTACGTACATTTCATTACATTGCGGCACTAATACTTGCTAACTTGAACCATTTTGTTATTAAAGCACATTTAAAAGCAACTACGAAAAGCTTTAACACTGCTGATTGTCTAAAAAAGAGCAGCATAAGCTCATTTTAAATATACACACCTTCTCACTTGTCACAAAACTGAACTCTATAGGTCTGTCACCCCCGAGAGACGATTTTTTTAAGTATGTGCCACAGTATGATGTTACCCCATTCACAAGGAGTAAACAACTGAGTTTGCGGGGTGTGTTTTTCAGCATCAGGAAAATCCGGCAGTGGGGGCTCGGAATCTCCCTTCCCCAAATTTCCACAGGGCGCCGAGATGGGGGGATTCGGTCGGCGCATTATGGGACAATTTTCCATTCGAACATGACAAAATTATTTTACAATTAAAATGAAAATTGACTGAATAGCTACATTGTAATATCGTGTAGCGTTGACAGAATCTAAGTTGTCAAACTCTCAATGGTACATATTGACCAGTAATTATTTTATATATTTTTTAAATATAGAAAATCGTAATTTTTTTTTACTATTTCACTGTAGATATGTAAACAGATACAAAAGTAGGGAATTTTAAAGTATCCCTCACAAAGCTTATGGGAAATGGCTTTCGGCTAATTTTTCTGAACTTTCAGTATTTTGTAGTACTTACATCCTTATTAAAAGTCTCCATGGCCGTAATCCAATCCTATGCCTAGTTTTTGAGTTTTTTCCGTTTTCAGTTGGCAACTAATTACTTTGAGATTTTCTGCATTGTCTGGAGTTTTGACTTGTTTCTTAAAAACTATTAACTTTTTTATTTTTTTTTATTAGTGGAAAATGAAGTTTTCTTTCATTTATATATAAATGAAATATTATTATATACGTATTATATACAGGATGTTGAATAATTTATAGACGGATTAAATAATTAATAATATTTAGGAATTACTGAAATCCAAAAAAAAAAAAAAATGATAACCCATTTTTTGAATCTTAAAAACACATGGCTAGATTTTGTTTATTTTTTAATATCTAGGCCAAGCTATAGAGGAAAATAAATTGGCATAGGTTAATGTAGAGTATATTACTTAGTAGTTTATTTCTTAAAAAAAAAATTAAAATTTACTAGAAAACGTAATAATAGTTATTTATTATACAAGGGAAAAAAGCATTAGATTTTAGCTCGAGGTTGTGTTGTCTCCCGACGCAAAGCGGAGGGAGACAAAAAAGCGAGAGCAAAAATCTAATATTTTTCCCGTGTATAATACACAATTTTTTTCTGTGACGGGAAAAACGACGATATTATTACAATATATTCAAGTCAGAAAAGTATCGATGTGAAATTTGACTTTTTAAGCTAGTAGGTAGGCTATTTTACTTATAGCGACAATTGGACCTGCGTTTCTAAGGAAACCTTTAATATAATCAAATATCTGTCAATTTAATTCCGTGATTTAATATAAGAAATAAGAACTTTAGTGGTTATTTAGTAGTTATTTTAAATAATATAAAGTTTAAAATGAGTTTTCTCTGACTCCACCCGAATTAGTAGAAGCAGCGAAAGTAGCGTCACAAAAATTATTGCCAGCTAAATTGCGCAAAATTTATGAAAACGCGTTTTCAAGATTTATGGAATGGAAGATGAAAAAGGCATGCAGTTCTTTGTCGGAGACGGTGTTATTGGCCTATTTTTCGGAACTGACACAACAACAAAAGCCATCAACAGTGTGGTCGAATTATTCAATGATTAAAAGTATGTTACAATCCAATAATAATGTAGACATTTCAAAATATTTCAAACTAATTACATTTCTAAAACAAAATGGGAAAGGTTACACGCTCAAGAAATCTGCGATTTTTACGAGTACAAATATTAGTGATTTTGTAAATAATGCTCCCGATGAAGTTTATTTAATGGCCAAGGTTGTTGTTTTACTTGCGATTGCAGGAGCTTGTCGAATTTGCGAAATCAGCCAGGTAACATTAGATGATATTGAAGATTCGGAAACGTTATTAGTTGTGAAAATTAAGCAAAGGAGATTTGTAGTTACTGAAAAATATATTAAACTTTACCGAATGTACATAACCTTTCGTCCAATAGCAGCAAAGGATCGCCGCCTATTTTATGCATATCACAATGGAAAATGTATCAATCAAGTTGTGGGTAAAAATCAGTTTTATAAGGTACCCCAAACAGTAGCTAATTTTCTTCAACTTGAAAATGTTACCTTATACACGGATCATTCATTTCGAAGATCGTCTGCTACACTATTGGTTGAATCTGGGGGAGACTTGTTGACACTCAAGAAACATGGCGGTTGGAAGTCATCAACTGTCGCTGAAAGGTATGTTGATGAATCGGTAGCACACAGGACAGAAATAGCTAATAAAGTTTTTAGAACCTGTGGCAGTGTTGAAAGAACACCCGATTTGCGACCAGGTACATCAACGGCAGTTGTGTCCATGGCAGAAAATATAATTTCAACACGAGAAAATTTGACTGTACCGAATAGTAAAATGAACATGTCTTGCATGCAATGCACATTTAATAATTGTACATTTTGATTTAAAGAAAATGTAACTTTTTGTATAATAAAATATTCTAAAATTAAATATCTACCTTTAATTATGTGTATATATTATATCCAGGAAAAAAGTAATCACTTTTTTCCCGGGGAAAAAAGTAATCACATCACTTTTTTCCCGGGGAAAAAAGTAATTTCACAAAAAGTGACATTTTATTACCTGTCAATAGAGATAAAATGTCAAATTTTTTTCCCGTCACAGAAAAAACGACTTTAATTTATGGTTTAATTGTTATAAATAATAAATTATTACTTATAAAAATAATTACTTACTATTCTCAGGAACCGGGTAGACTAAAACGGTCCTTATTATAAAAGCCGTCTAGTAGGAAATAACTAACTGCATAAGATGTAACGTGTTTACTTATTTATTTATTTTTAAATACATTTTGTCCCAAATATATCCCAATTTTAAGATATGTTTCTTAAATTTAAATTTAAACATTAACTATGATTAATATGGTGATATTTATCTTTTTTTCCTTTTCTGCTTTCCAGATAAGAAAAAGGAGCATGGGCACCCCTGAGAATTCTGATTCTACCTTGTACGTTTTTCTTTTCTTCACAATATCCTATTGCCATTTTTCTTTAATATACCGCAAAGGGCACAAACTGCAAATATTATAGGGCACACGCACATGTTATTAAAAATACAATAATTAAAACATATAAAAAGGTATTGATTTTGCCCGCACTGAAAAAAAATTCTGCGGACGCCCATGAAGAGAAGCGTCTAATATACATACAAATACTTATTTCCATTTCGATTATTTCCTTAAAATTCAATAATTCGATTATAATTTCTCTGTTTGTTTTCTTAAACCCCAAATCTGGTACGAAGAGCTAACAGTAAACGGGCGAATATAAATTTTTAAAAATTGAATAAAATCTTAATAAATACTTCACTGTCATATTCAAGTATAGAGTTAGGTTCATTTTCGCATTTATCTTAAGAATTAGATAACATTTCAAAATATAAAAGTTGTAAAGACCATTGAGTTGCATAAAATTACACTGGGGTATACGGAGTGGCCCAAAAAAACGTTGCGAATATAACTTGGGTTTTCTTAAATGAATCACTCTTATATTGTATTATTTTCTACTTTCCGACAAAATTATACTCTTATTTTGCAAATTTCATATGTTTTGCAAATTCAATAGTTTTTGAGATATTGATGTTTAAAATATGGCATTTTCAGACATTGACGGGTTGTAACATTGAAACGGTTCATTTAAATTTTTTATTCTCTATCTAAAAGTTACAACTCTCGGTTTAACATGTTAAACCAAAAACCCGGTTTTAACGGTTTAACATGTTTACGCAGAAGTTGTAACTTTTAGATAGAGAATAAAAAATTAAGACGGGAGCTGAAAACTATTTTTCTCTAAGATGAACCGTTCTAATCTTACAGCCTGTGAAAGTCTGAAAATGGCATATATTAACCGTCAATTTCTCAAAAACTATTGAATTTTGTATATTACATTTACAAAATAAGTGTAGAATTTTGTGGGAGGAATCGGAAAATAATACAATAAATAGGGTGTTCCATTTAAAAAAAAAGCCAAGTTATATTCGCCACGTTTTTTGGGCAACCCCGTAAACTCCAGCATAATTTTAAAATGTGCACCTTAATGGTCTCTACAACTTTTGTGTTTCGAATTTTTATCTAATTCTTAAGATAAAGGAGAAAATGAACTTTACTCTATCCTTGACTCACCCTGAATATACCTTAAAAGAGTAATACTGAGTTTAAAACTTTAACACCTTTATTCAAAAAAATAAACACGTTCTACGGCAAAAAAGGATTGTAAAAATGAAATGAAAGGCAAATGAATAAAAGAGCGAACGGAGTATGAATGTGCACAACCTAGCCTGACGGCCCAGAAAAACCTCGGTTATGTTATATAACCATTATGTACACCGCAGTTCCTACACTTTTAAACTGTTTTTTTTGGCAGAAATTTTTTCAGTAAAATCGACAACAAAACTTTTCTATGTAAGCTCAACATACTCTTAGTATCCCCTGCAGAGTAAATACTCTATTGGCCTTTTAGGAGCACCGCTTGAAGGAGGTCCCCAAAACCCATTAAGAAGACGGGAAGACAACCAAGGGTTAACACCAGCCCCAGATTAGACTTCAGCCTGGCCGCCTCTCCTGAATGGAATATTGAACAAATTTTTGTACTTGGCGACATCCAAATAAAATATTATTATATCCGTTTGTCTTATCTTCCAATACTGTATGTACTTTTATTATCATTTAGGTTAAAACTTAGAACATTAAATTGTTTATATCCTTTCGTCAAATTTTTTTTTTTTTGCAATTAAATAGTTTTGCCGATAAATAATTTTACCTGATTGTTTCAAATATAGTCTTACACAGAGATACATTTATAATACAACGTGTAAGAACTAACGTGTAAGGATAATACCGTTTACAATAAAATTATTATATTTCCTTTAGTGATGTGTATAATAACTTTTGGTAATCCAAATTATTATAATAGTTTGTAATCTTTATAATAGTTTCTGTTAAAATTTATAAAAATTTTTGTTAAATATTACGATATTTTCAATAAGAAATATAATTTTTTTATTTTCTTTTACTATATAGGTATTATTTTAAGATTTACAAGCCTTTTATTGTACGATTTTATTGTAATATTGACCGGATTTTATTAAAAAATTTACCAGATTTTATTGTAAGATTTAGATACTATATTTTATTGTAAGTTTTATTAGATTTTATTGTAAATTTTACTATATTTTATTGCAAGATTTACTAGCTTTTATTGTAAGATGTTCTAGATGTTATTGTAAACCATAGCGGTCGCGCTGCGGCAGCTACCGTCACCCAACCTGCACTCTGGTTTGCGCCTCGTTTTATAAAATAGAAAAAAAAGTCAGCGGCAAGCGGTGTATCAGTACACAGGGACGCAAAAACAATGGATTCTCTGGGGCACAGGTAGACAATGACGACCATTTCGTCCTTATTAAGACTCTGGGAATAGCCAATACTTGTAAGCAACAACAGAAGCAGCGAAATCACGTTTTGAAGAATTTCTTTGTAATAAATTAGTTAAAACGTAGCAGCGACATCTAGTAGGAACTTCAATGCAGAATACAAACTCACTGGTTAAAAGAAAATATTTTTTTTTACAATAAAATATATTAATTTTGTATTGGTAGGGTTGCTTATTATAACTATTAATTTAATAACTATATCTTATAATTCTTACGATAAAAGCAAATAAAAAAATATTGCTTCTTATTAAAAAAAATCGTAATTTAATATTATAAGAAACTATTGTACAGATTATTACTTTTCTAGTAAATTGTATTTAATATAATTTTATATTACCAGGTAATAAAATGGGCTTCTGTATTTTATGATAATTGTTATAAATAATACTAAAAAAAATAAAATCTGTTATAATAAACCTAGTTTGCTTCGTGTAATTCTGAGAATGAAAACAGTACCTATTTATAAAAATATTATTTTTTATAAATTAAAAAAAACAATACAAATATTGCTTGCTTGCTTTTTCGGCTTTTTTCCTCTTCGTTTGCTGACAGGGACATTCCCGAAAGGACGTACAGCTTAACGTGGGTTCCGAACCACGATCCTCGGTCATGCGACACCCCCCAAGGGCTATCAACCCTTGGTTTTTTGCCATTGCATGACTCACCGATTGGGGAGTGTGTATCTTCTTTCACACCCCACGAGATGTCCAATCTCATCCGGCCTCGTTACCGGCGTGGATAGGGTGGGTTGGGAGATGATACCTTTTACACTCTTCCCTACATTCTTAAATCCACTGAATTTCGGACATACTTTTTTTTTGTACGTATGCCCACTCCGGGAATCGAACCCGGGTGGCCACGGTCGAATGCCAGTAGCTCACCACTGAGCCATAACCGCAAATATTTACAATACAAAACTGGACTTATTCTGACACTTATCATATTAAATCCAGACCTGTCAATTTTGGTTTTGGTTTTTAATTTTAAATCATTTAGTAATTTCGGCCGGAAATTTCTATATTAACCCAAGGACCTGGTGCGCGGCGCGGCGCCATTACATGCCGCATGCAGCAGAACATATACGAATTAATTCAAAACAGCAAAGTTTCTTTCCCAACAGAGTAATATTTATAATAAACCGTAATTCTAACAAAATGACCTTAAATCGATTATCCTAATATCGCAAGAGTACGAAAACAAGAAAAATTGCCAAATATAGTTATGTGAGTAATAGCCAGATGGACCATGACCTTCTAGAATTTAAGGAACGTGTGAGAAACTACACAACGAAGTCGAATCTACTCTCCAGAAGGGACATGATAAATTAGGGTTAGGAACAAAAAGCCCTATCTTCCTTCTTACAAAAATATATTAAAATTACCACCTACGCGTTTCGGCCTACAAGGCCATCATCAGGGCGTACTGTAAGAAATAAAAAACAAGTTGTATAAAATTAAAAAAATAAAAAATGTCAAAACTTACAGGTAATAAGGTCACCACATAAAGACTACAAGTAGGACGCACCCTAGTCAACAAGTCAATAAAAAAACATCAATTCACATTAAAAAAACATTTACACTTTTTAAAAAAAGGGTGGAAAAACCACGACAATCGAAAAATTTTTTAAAATTAAAATTAAAATTTCGCTGCATTCTAGCAGTTCATATATCTGACTAAATAAATTTAACCTTATCTTATTTATATAGAATAAAAAACATTATTGTATCAAACAGCGAAGTAGAAAAGGAAAGAGAGGAAAGAGAAAAAAGACAGTTCCGAAGGTACTATTACAAAAAGAAAGGAGGGGTGAATATGAGTTGATATCTTAAAATAAAAAAATTGAATTAAATAATTAATCTCTGAAAAGACGGACCGCAGCTACATAATTACGATATGAAAAATTGCCCTGTTCATTTAGATTATGTGAGGAGCGGGATTGGGACAGGGCAATTTCTATATTCTCTAACACATCCAGTTTTTGTCCCTTGTTCAGATGATGTAAAACTCTAAAATTCTCGTCTAAATCAAAAGAATGATTGGTTGCTTTAAGATGTGTACCAAAAGGGGATTTATTGTCGTGTTGTAATCTACTAGATCTGAGATGTTCTTTTATTCTTTTGTTAAATGAACGACCCGTTTGTCCCACGTATTCCGCCGGACAGGAGTCACAGGAGAGCAAATATACCCCACATTTGTCTAGGGTTGATATTCTGTCTTTGAGTCTAGAAAAGAGATTCGATAAGGTTCCCACTGAACGGTAGCAAACAAAAATATTCTTGTTTAGTTTTTTTAAAGAACGTCCCAAAATGGTGGATATTTTCCCCAGGAAGGGAAGAGAAACAAAGCGTTTAAAAGAAAGTTTTTCTCTTTGAACACATTTTGTATAAGCATTATCACATAAAGATTTTCGGGATTTTCTATGAAAAGTGTTGTTAATAATGTGAAAGGGGAAACCATTTTTTAGTGCTATTTGGAAGATTATATTTTTCTCAAGGTCAAAATACTCTTTTTTCATAGGAATGGAGAAAAGGCGGTGAAAATATGTATTTAAAGCTGAAAGTTTTTGGGAGATATGATGACAAGAATCCCAAGGAATCATGTGATCTGTTTGGGTCGGTTTTCTATAAATGTTAAAGTTAATTTTATTATTTTCTCTATGCAAAGTAAGATCTAAGAAATTCAATTTGTTGCTTGATTCTATTTCCATGGTGAATTTGATTTTAGAGTGTAGGCCATTAAGAAAATCCAAAAAGGTATTTAGGTCATCCAGTCATCCTACTTGTAGTCTTTATGTGGTGACCTTATTACCTGTAAGTTTTGACATTTTTTATTTTTTTAATTTTATACAACTTGTTTTTTATTTCTTACAGTACGCCCTGATGATGGCCTTGTAGGCCGAAACGCGTAGGTGGTAATTTTAATATATTTTTGTAAGAAGGAAGATAGGGCTTTTTGTTCCTAACCCTAATTTAGAAACTACACAAGTCAGTTCATTGAAGAAGAGTGGGGGAAATTTTGACGTTTACCAAGTAGATGGCGTAGGTCGTGGCCTGTAGCAGCAGGCCACGACCTACATTCTTAAGTAAATAAACAGATGTATTGACAAACAAAACTAACCTTAAAATACTTATAATATGTCAACTCCTTGACGTCTTGTCATGATTTGACAAACCAAACTAACCTTAAAATATATTCTTGTCTTAATTTGACCAACAAAACTAACCCCAAATTATTTAGAAGAGGTTATTTGTCCACGTTTAGGTTATTGTTTAGATTTAAATTATGAACCACCAAAAACTTTTTAAGCATTGCTTTCAAAACCCGATGTGACTAGGTTAAGCCCTGATGATGGCCTTAAGTAAATAAGGCCGAAAGCGCTTGACGTCAGTGTTAATAAACAGTTACTCTGAAATACAACGTTTTTTCCTTTCTTCAGAATACAGTGTTAAACCAACTCCCCACATTTACATCCAAATTATTTAGTTCTGGCCACTGACATGGAGGTCTCCACTCACCGTTAGGCTCCTCTCAAAGACGCCCCTGCACCGAGATCACTCAAAGTCTCCAAATGCATCGGCTAGGGATTCTGTCTCACTTACTTTTCTTACATGGGGAAGGCTATGAGATTGACAATTAGATTTAACCAATAATATTTGCGGAATCTTTAGATTAGTGAAAAAGTGGCATAAAATGCCGATAGCGCGCCCGCCGGAGGGTTAAGTAACAAAATATTAAAGCATTAAATTTTTATTAAACAACTAAATAGTTGAAATATGTTCGGTTGTAGAAATATTTTAAACAATACTTAACTGACCAGACGCTTGGTTTATACCATCAATGACAAAGGCAGATACGATTTACAAGCAAACCAAGCTGTCTGTTAAGATAACCGAGCCACTTTGATTGTGAGAATAGTTTATTCTGTAATAACTTTGGAATGAAACTTCAATGCTAGTGGAAAGTTCCGAGAGCGAGCTGAACGCGAGCGTGAGGAACATGAGCATCATTAATTTTGATTCTGAGTAGCACACTATCACGACCAGAAATTTGAAATATTTTTTTTTTATGTAGTTATAACAAAAACTAATTTTAAGTTGACCTCTAGACTAACCAAAATTAAACATTTTTCGTTTATTACAAAGAAAGATGTACCTATAAAAATAAATTTAAAAATCCACCCAACAAGGAAGAATTCATTAAAAATGATCCTACAACTTATTTACAGCCGCAGTCCGCTAGATCCATCTCCTGGTAACTTTGTCAACAAGACAATTTCTCAAAAAACGATTGTTGAGACAATTGTTTCCATAATTCTTCGGTAATGTTTTTATAAAAAAGTCAAATATTCTCAAAGAGATTTGAACCTGCGACCTAATAGGCTAGAGCTCTATCCTCTACGCTACGCCACCTATAAAGACTATAGTTTAATAAGTAGTTTATACATGGAAATCTCTTCAACGCGATTTGATTGTTCTGGTGGTAGGTTAGGTTAGGTTAGACTGGCAGACCTTCGGTTCTTCTAACAGTTTGGCGATACCACACGTGTTCCATAGAACCCACCTTCATCAGATCTCTAATGGTTAGGGCGGCGTACATTGCAGAATGATTTTATAACAACTCAATCAAACCCCACTACTATTCAGGAACCTGCTCAGTCGACCAAGTTGCTAATTTCCTCGAGACTATTGAAAAATGGTTCACTTAACGCAGTGAACCTTCTTCTTGCGAGGCCAGGGCATACACACAGAAAATGTTGAATACTTTCTTCCTCATCTCTGTAAGATCGGCAGAAGTCGTTAGTGTGTATTTGCATACGTTCGGTATGTCTACCGAAGAGGCAATGTCCGGTAACTATAGCAGTAATATTTCTAACGTCTTTCCGACTATATATGCTTTAATAGCTCTGCGGTTCCCTTTTCATCAAATATGGGCCACAGTTACCTGGATGTGCTACAGGTTGTTAACTCTGTCCATCTGTTTTGTTCAAGCTGCTTGGCCGTGTAATCAATCTCCTCTTTGAGTAATCTCAGTAGTCTGTTCACCGTATTGTCTGCTTTCAGAAAGAATGTATTATTTACACAAATGGTTACTTGTTAAATAAATAAGATAGACATTAAGTAGTTTTCATCACTACATGGTGGCCAGAAAATACAAGAGTAATTTTTTTTATAAGACTAATTCTAATTCTAAATAAAAAAAAAGGAAAACATAAGATTTTTCTACTACAAAAATTTAAAATTTAGAACTAATAATCGTAAAATAATAAGGACTGTAATATTACATATAATTAATTTCAATAATGTTCAAGTATCTTTCCTTACCTATGAGTACCTTCAATTTGTGAGATACTTGTCATACTATTGCATTTACCATAATATGCTTGTTTAAAAAAATAGTATATTACATAACAAGTGATGAAAGTGATACTTTTCAAACGAGGAGATATTTAGTACGAGGCGTCAGCCGAGTGCGGAAATTCTCCGAGTTTTAGAATAATCACTTTCACACGAGTAATGTACACTATTTTTCCTACGACCACAAAGAATTATTAAAAAAGCCTTTGATTTGTAAAAAAAAATATATTTCAACTCTAGAGTTTGAAAAACATATTTCAACTCTAGAGTTGAAATTAGCATACCTAGGATTATGTTCCACTTAATATCTGGTTTCATATAGTTTGTCAATGAGTTTTTCCTTTATTTGTAGTTTAACATTTTCATTTTTTCATATTTTATATATCATAGGAAGACCTAACGCTATGGCGTCCATGGCTACCAGTTAACATTTGTTGTTTAAATATATGACATTTTCTTCAGCGCGACTTGTTTTTTCTTTTATTAACATTTTTTATAATTTCACATGGCGTATTTTCACACTCTAATTCTAAATCACTCGACAAATACATGAAAAATAATTTAAAACACTTTACAATTACTGATTTCTAAAATTTGTTCATTTTAATAAATAGGGGTAGTCTGTCAAATTGACATCATATGTTTAAATTAAATAGTGTGCCTTGTATTACCACTCTAGAGTTGAAATATTTTCTTTCAACACGCGTGTGATATTCGGCGCTTTCGAGCCAAGTTAACCGTGTTTTTTTTCTCATTTTCATAGGTGGTCGTAGGAAAATATATTTAGTGTTATGGCACACTACCTGGTATTTTCTTACTGGTACTTTCACAATTTATAATTTAATTCAACAAATTATTCAAAAACTTATCTACTATATATTTTACGTGTGTTTTTACAGCGTTGCGATTGCAAAAATCTTTAATCGCCTTCTAAGGTGATCGATTCGACAGTCTGTCTTATGCGATTTTTCAAAAACTCAACATTATGTTCCAAGGATGTACTTAGTACCTACTCTAAACAACTTGTTTAAGACGCCTCCACTATTGTTTTCTAGTATTTTCTAGTCACCCTTTATAGCTGACTCAATCTATACCAATCTCATTTATTTTACAAGATTTTTTTTATGAAATATTTTTGAAAAGTCAACAGTAAAACTTATTTAATTTTGTTAACGCAATATGCGGAAATACTGTATATTTATATGGGTAGCAACGCGGCAGCCCTCCTGTGGGTCAAAAACCAACACACTGGCAAGAAAAGTCCAAAATAGGTATTAAGTACTTCTACAATCTATTATTTCAAAAACAATTGAATTCAAACAAATAAGTGTAGAATTTTGTGAGGAATTAAAAAATATTATAATATATGGGTTGGGTTGCTCCAAACAAAAAAATTTGGATATGCCCTAACTATTTGGGACACCCTGTATAATTTAGAATAATTAAGGAGAACTATACTGCTTTCCTAAAACTCTCTAACTGTTTTTAAAAAATATTATAAGGCTAAGTAGTTTAGATGCTATAAAATCCTGCGTTAAGAGTGGGCCACCCTGTACCACCCATATTGTATGAACGGCAGTAGAGTTTTGGACTTTCATTGTCTTTATTTGTTGGGTACTTACCAGTTGAAACGTAGTGACTCTAAACAAATAAAGACAATGCAAGTCCAAAACTCTACTGCCGTTCAAGAAACGTCATTGTCTCCAACCTTTAAACAGACACCCATATTGTATATTATAGATGTCTCAATTTAAAAAAGTACAGTTAATATTAAGTAATTTTTGAAATATTTTAGACTTTTTAACGCCCTCACTAGTCAATGTATCAAAAAATGTTTCTCCAATTACTCTGTCAACATTTTTTATAAGACTTTATTCCTATTTTACTTGACTATTAAAATAAACTAAAGTTTTAAGATTCAACTTATATCATCCGCCATGCAGAACATAAAAATAGAGCTTACAGCTATTCATGTTAATTTCTTATTTTTCATTAAAATTACTAACGATGCCCCGATATTATTTTCAAAATCTCCACTCACGCCGCGCCCCTTAATTCTCGTCAAACTCGTTTAATATAATATTTTTTATATAAAAAAGAAATTTTATTGTCATCGCTAGACACAGGTACAGTATACACGATGTGGTGGAAGTGCAGTATTTGTTCGTGATAACTCATTGACTACTGTTTTCCCTTAAATATTTTTAAAATTAATAGAAAGAAAATCAAAATTTTTTGCTGAAAAAAAAATTGTTTAAAGTTCTCTCAATTTGTCGGCTACGTCACGCGCCCCCTTTAAAGCAATCGACCATCCGACGAAATTTTTTGTAGCCCTCTAAAAATGTCACTTCGATTGCTCATACTCTGCTCCATAATAATTGTATACAAAGAAGGATTACTGTTGGTTTTTAATGTAATTCTTTGGCAGTTTTGTCACGTTACATGCAAAAACTGACCCACAGTGCGGCGCGCGACCTTATAAAATCAAATTACGAGAAGAAAATTGGGTTTTAATATGGGTGCACGTCTAGTTGGGGCATCGATTCGTGATGTAACGGAATATGTTTGCAATTGTCACGTTCCAGCTTCGATATACCGGGCAATTTTGCGTCATTCTTGTTTTCTACGTCATTTAATTTAGGCACGTAAAAAGCAATTATTGTCTTAGCAACTACCCATTTATTTCATTATCGTTTCTCTTGACACGCAAATTAGCCAACAAGAAATTTTAAATTAATAAATGGGATTAGAGGCGAATAATATATCTATGCGATTGTGAATATGCCATTCTCTCGGCCTGTAACTAATTAACAGACCCGAACAAACCCGTGGAATATATATATAAAATATATTTTTTTCGAGGATCCGTCCACGTGCCGGGTGCACTCCTGCCACCCTAGTTTAATTTATACCCACTCAGTAATACTAGTTTTTTGCACTACTTTGTGTAGGTCAACTGGGGAGAGAGTCGAGATATCCTGTGGTTTGAGTTTTTGTTGCTTTTTCGATCCAGTGACTCGCAATGGCAAATTATGTTGTATATCCCAGTGGCGTATTTAGGGAGGCTGCCGGGCTGCACCCCTCCCCCCCCAGCCTAAGAGCTCGGGTCTAAATTGCAATCTAATTTGTCGTCTCACATTTGGACTTTTAATTTGAATCTTTAAATAATGTATTCTTGGCTTAGATTACAAAGGTCTTGTAGGAAACGTTTAGTTTTCAAACGATTCCTTCTAAAAGTCCTGTTTTATATAGAGATTAAGGTTTTAGACGCATATCGTTTTAGTTATTGATTTATGATGCAATTTTAAAGGAAAACGAATAAAAAAAATAATATTTTATAGTATTTTTCTATTATATATTTGTCTGTTCCGTTTTCCCTTTTTTAGAGCTATTTTAAATCAACAAAAATATAACTCAATGCAATAAAGTATTTGTACAACAAAAAGAAAAAACAATTAGGTATTTATTTTTGAAGAAAAAAATTTAAGTTAATATTTAAATTGAGACATTTTTTATGGAAGAACTGTAATAATTTATAATAAAAAAAATAGTGCGGGAAGAAACGAGAATGCTTTATTATGAATATACGAAACGGCACTTAATTAATTTTATTTATTTAAAAACCTAAGCGTTTGCACCAAAAACTGCTCTTAGATCTACGCTCCCAAAATACATGATTTCTGAAAAAATCATCAATTTTGGCGTGGTGAGCGATGTTTACTTTATTTTTAATCGTAAAAATCCGAGCCCGAAAAACGCTGGTTAAGCCGCGTTGACACGGTTCAAGTGACTTGAACAACTCACTTGAATTCAACTCAATTGAACGCTTGCTAAAGTTTACACGTTTCATTTGACATGAAGGCATTTCAGTGAAAAAAAATGGCGCTGAGAAAGATTCATCTCGTTATTTTACAAGCAGTTCTAGGTATTGCTAATGGAATAAAAAAAGGTATTGTCAATAAAACTGTTGGACGCAAAAGAAAATTTTGGTGTAGAGAATGGATTAAACGGAGAAGTGAACTAGGGGCATCGGCAAGATTAATACAAGAACTGAAAGATGAAGAACCAGAAGATTATAAAAATTTTATTAGAATGACTAAGGAGCAGTTTGACTTTCTACTGGAAAGAGTAATGCCAAAACTTTCGCGCATTGCTTCAATAATTTTGATAATCGCACTTGTGCGCAAATCTCTATTTCTATATTCGATACTTTTTGTGTTCCATAAACAAGCATATTTTTCATATTCTACAATAAATTTTAACGACTTCTCGCTCCATCTAGTGGCGGCCATTTTGAATTTGCCGACTTGAACGAAAAAGTTGAAGCTTGTTCAACTGGCGATTCTTTCAAGTGAAATGAATCAAGTCAGATGAATTGGGGGTTTACACGTTCAAAAAGCGTTCAAGTCAGTTGAATTCAAGTGAGTTGTTCAAGTCACTTGAACCGTGTCAACGCGGCTTAGAGAGAGATACATACGTCTGATGTTAAAATTTTGGATTGCCACCAATATTTATATTTTTCACAGATATAAAAAAATGTTTGTTTTTTTTAAAATGAGTCAGCTAGGAATATCAAAAAAAAAGTAAAAAAAAAACCTTTACAAAAACAAATTTAATTCAACCATACAGAGGGAGAGAGGTACCTACTAATTTAATTTTCGAAATTTGATAGTAGTTAGGTGAATTTTAAAGGAACTTTGGGCGTGGCCCCGAAAATATTTCACCCGAGCCGTTTTTCCGCCCTCTTCACTAGGTGCAATATCATGAAATACATATAGTCCCGACTATCCTTTCCCCCAGAAGAAAATGTCGTACTTACGCCCACTGAGCCTCCTCCCTCCCACCCCTCGAGCATATTTTCTGGCTGCACCACTGCCATATCCCTATCTTGACCGCATAGTCTGCAGCTTAGTTCTCCATTATAAAGTTGCATTCGGCGTAGGTGCTTCTTATATTTACATACTATACATACTTTTCCTATTCTTTTTTACTACAATATCTCTCGTTTCTTTAAGGAAGTATTGCCACCTGTCCGGGTTTCTATTAACGGGAGCAAATAACTGTCAGCATCCAAGAAATGCCGGTTTTCTTTCCATGGTCAGCACAATAGTTTTACGGGAGCTATATGCAACAATTCAGATGCGATGTGGCGTTGCCTAACTTCTGGCGTGAAAGAAAGAAATCTTCATAAATAGTAATAAGAAAATATTTACTAAAATGTATGTTAAATACTATGTTTCATATCTCTTCATACATATATGTGTACTAACTTACTATGTTCACATATGAATATGAAGTCTTACCTCGTCACTTTGCATTTTTTAAAAATAACAACGGTTATTCCAATTTTATCTGTATAACTTGGTAGTATGTTTTCTCTCCTACTTCTATGGAAGTTTTTCAACTTTTCTTTATTTAACTAATCTCCTCAAGAGCTACATTAGGATGTCACTGACGATTTCCTAACTTAGTGTAACTTTTAATATTAATTATTCTCCTGAAGATGAACGTTTATACGTTCGAAATATATAGAGAGTATAGATAAATATATTCTTTAAAATATATCCTAGTGAAGGTTGACTTAGAGTGTTATTTCTCCCTTCTTCCCCCGCACTTAATTTACTAAAATATTACTAAGAATGTCTAATTTTAACTATGAATACTCTTAATTACATCTAACACCAAATTTATTTTTTCTACTCCCACATGGAAATTTGCTGTTTCCTTGACACTTAAGTGATTGGAAAAGTGGGCTATTCCTGTTAACTGAATGAATATGATTTCCTATCCATCCTAGTTAGGATATGAAGCTGACCAATCGCAGTGGTCAATTACAAAGAAACGAAATTTACATGTGAGGTTAATAATATACTTCTAAAATATGCGAATCTGTTAGATAAATTTGTACTTTTTTAATTTAAATCAAAACATTTATCCTAGGGTCTATGCATACACAATTTTTTCCTACAGAGTGCACGAAATGATGCGAAAATAGTAAAATTATTATTACCAAAATATATTTCTACCGAACTATTGTTATTTTGTGACCGAACTAAATATTTGTGCATGCAGTTTCGTATGTTGAACATCTCCAGTTTTCCGCTCATCTCTAGACAATAACTACAAGATTTAAAGCATAAAATGTACTAAATACATATAAAAGAACGTGTTTTACTGGTTGGTAGGTTGGTTTTTTGCCATAGTCTATATTTATAATAATAGTCTAGGGACCTAATTTTTTTACAAGTTGATATTAGCGTTAACTTACTCAATATAATGTAACATAACAAGTAATAAATAAATAATGGCCGTTCCTTGCTTGATTTATTTAGATTTATTTATATTTGTACGTTTTCACGTTAGATGGCTATATCTCTTGCATTGATTTGATTCCTTATTGTGGCGTTACTGGGTTTTCATCGCGTTTTTAGTTCTTTAAAACGCCTTGAAGAACAGGCTCGCTGTACTGGGGTCGCTTACGGGTTATGACTTTCTGATGAGTTCTAACAAGAACGAAACAGCCTGTCATTGTCTACCTGTGCCCCAGGGATTCCATTACCTTTGGAGTCCCTGTGTACTTTAATGCAAAAGATAGACGCACTACTCTGTCCGCTTGCCGCTAAGCTTCTTTTGTTTATAACAAGTAATGACCAGGTTGATTACTTTTAAATTAAACTTTGCTGTCAATCCCATATAATAAATTAACCCTTTCTAACATTTCTACGATTTTAGAATTATTCTTAGGTTGAAAACTAGGTTTTAAACTTAGATTTAAGAGGGCTTTATAAATTTGGGCCTTAGGTTGGCAACGTTGCCTGCACCAGCCAAATTAAAAATGTGTAGTAAAATTATTTTACTAAAATAACATTTCCTAAAAAATTGAATTTTAAAAAACTATTGGGTTTGTTCCTCTTTTCCCATGAGTATAATATGTAAAAGCTTTTTAAAAAAGTAACTGAATAATGTATTTACTAATCTAGTTTAAACTTTATTTGTAACAACAGAGGGTTAACATTTCTTTTATTTTATTAATTTAAGAGGATAAGTAAAGTTAATCGGCATATTCAGATGAGGAAGTACAATTTAAGATTATCTTTAATTCCTAAAAGTTTAAGTGCAACGTAACTGTTACTGAGTAGTTTAAAAATAATAAAATATAAAAAATAAAAATAAATCGAAAAACTTTAAATTTTAACCTCCTTATGAACTTAAAGATTTTAAATTTAGAACAGCGACATTTTTAGATTTTATAGGCCCCCAGTAATGTTTTTGTCGTGGCAATATTTTGATATACCATCAATCATTGACGCTTTTGTGTTAATTTTGAACTCTTTGCATTTAAATAGTTTTACTGGTAAATAATTTTACCAGGATGTTGCTGCAAATATAGTTTTAGTTCTATCTATATAATACAGTATCTATGTATTAATATACTTTTTTCTTTATAAATTTCCTAAAAAATATTTACAATATAAAAAGTAGTCGACTAATTCTGACACTTGTCATTTTAAACTATGAATTGTCGATTTATTACGGTTCTACCCTTAGACCCCTTTAGTAAATATGGCTGATTATATACCTCAATCCGATTCTGACCAATTAAACGCTGTTTTGCGACCAATCAGATGCATATTATATTGAATATACCCCGCATAAGTGGATATACCCCGGGCCACCTGCCACAACAATGCCAATGCATAACAACATCATAACAAGTTTAAAATATTTGATGGTTGCTATAGACCGTTTCTATAATAACAAAAATCCCTTTTAACAAATCAAGTTTTTGATGTTGTCAGATTCATGTCACATTTTTTTAAAAATGGAATCTTGCCGATTCGGTAATGTTTCAGTCGAAAATATAAGAAAAAACGCTGAAAAGACTATTCCAGAAAATACAACAAAAACAAAAAAGTATATATGGACCCAATTCGAGAAATTCTGCGAAACACGGCAGTATATATTGACCAACTAATTTTCTGTTAGTTTTATTACTTTGTCAATTGTTTAGGTTTTGTTTCGTTTTGTCCGTTTTTCTAGTAGCTATATAAATCATTTTAAAAATCTTGCATTTCGTTGTATTTTTTCTTTTTTTTTGGTATATGATCTCAACATATACCACTCGAGGTAAATATTTTATTTAGAATATTCACCTCTTGTGATATAACTTATGAAAATTTCGCACCGACTTTTCTAACTAATAATCAAACGATTTCATTTTGATTCATTACCATGACAACTAAAAAAATTTGCGGAAATATTCATGTTCTTTGAACTTCGGGCGACCAAATTACACTGGAAATTTTCCTTGTGCAAATTTAACTGAAAATTTTACCCTAAAATTTTCGAAAATAATAAGTGGAAATTTTTGGAAATATCCCTGGCAAATTTCCAGAATTGTCATTTTTTGACATTGACGGTTCTGTAACAATGAAAATGTATCAACTATCTAAATTTTGAATTAAACATAACTTGGCATAGAGTAGCGTGAGTAGTTGTTATAACTTAATAAACTTCGTCACATTTTAATAATTTACAGAGATAATACGTGTATAAAGAAAATGTAGTCTTTAATCATTTTTTTTGAACAAAAACATTCGTTCATAACACCGAAGACAAAATTTGTAGATTCAAATCTAGATCGCGCTGCAGTAACCCACTAGGCGCTGCCAATCCGTAATACAATGCCGTGTTTTAAAAATAAAGTAGTAGAGTTTAGTGTCCGTATAAGTAAATAGAAAAGAAGGTTTTTTAGCGGCAGGCGGACAACGTAGTGCATATATCTTTTGCATTAAGTACACAGGGACGCAAAATGCAATGGGTTCCCTGGGGCACAGGTAGACAATGATAGGCTGTTTCGTTCTTATTAGAACTGATCATAGAGAGATGCACTACTTTGCCCACCTGCCGCTAAAAAACCTTCTTTTCTATTTACTTATACCTACACTAAACTCTACTACTTTAAATTTGAAATTGTTTTTGAAACAAACATAAGCATAAGCGCATAACAGGAACATAACTAGACTAAAACTCCAATTACCTTTTCTTTACTCGGGAGCATTAATTTTTTCTGTTTTACAGTATTTCGGTCCAGGTCTAAGGCAAAAAGCATAGGACTTAAGATATTATATTATTAAAATAAATAAAATTCTAATAAAAAATAGAATTACTTCTCATGGCTTAAGAACTAACTTACTTGTATTGTTACGGTAAATCCTATTGAATTAATAAAGAGCCTAAACATCATAACTTTCTGTGTGTAAGTATAAATAAAATAAATAAAATAGTGGAATTTAGTGTCCGTTAAAATATATGGAAAGAAATTTAGCGGCAAGCAGACAGAGTAGTGCGTCTATCTTTTACATTAAAGTCTTTTACATTAAAGTACAGGTAGTACAGGTAGACAATGACAGACTGTTTCGTCCTTATCGGGATTCATCAGAAAGCCATAACCTGTAAGCAATTCCCACTACAGCGAGAATATGTTTTCAATACATTTTTATGTGATGAAAACCTAGTAACGCCATCTGCTGGAATCAACTCAATGTAAAAGATAGCCTTTTAACCTAAAAATATAGAAATATAATAAATCAAGCATGGAACGGCCACCCATCCAGTATAGGAAACATTTTTTGCGCGTTCCTACACATCTCTACTATTTTGTGGATTCAGATATAGATCGCGCTGCAGTCGCCCACTGGTGTGCAGCACTATCTAAACAGGGTCATCCAACCTGGACTGAACAGTGGCCTATTTCTGGAGTTTCCCTGAATTTCTGTTGAAACCACTATAGCCGTTTTACTTTTATGGCCATTTAAAGTGAATTGGCATACAACAAAGGAACTGTGACGTAAAGGTGTTGTTTTTTCAATGCAACACCTAATATATTTTTATGACAGATATTTCTTTTTTGATTCAAAAATATATATAATTTGTCTATATTAGCTCAAACCGTTTTTTAGATATAAGCGATCAAATTTTTGAAAAGCTGTATTCATTCTAGCTTAACAAATCTAGAATGCCTGGAAAATTAAAATGTTCAATATGGCCCCCATAACGCTATCCTATTATTACTATTTACATGGTTTGGTTTTTTAAGGCACTCTTTCATATATCGAAACTATTTTCCAACACCTCCCATGAAAGATGTTATTTTAATGCATTGTCATTACGGAGATTTTACTCGTCCAATGCATTCTAGACGTATTAAACTATAATGATCGCTCATAATTATCTTAAAATTAGTTTAGGCTAATATAAATATGTAGATAGACAGGGTGTTACAAATTCGACATACCAGCATTGGAATCTCGGAAACCATACGAGTTAGAGAAACGGTTAAATGGGGGCAAAGTTGTGCAATTCGGTGCTGATTATAATGCCGCTTTAAAAGTTTTTAAATTCCGAATACTTCCGATTTTATTCGAAAAAAACCGAAATTTTGCAAAATCGTTTTTATTTTTTCCTGAGCTCATTTGACTAGCTATTTAAAAATAAATGACACTTTGTCATTACCACTTTTTCTCCTCTACAAAATGACGTTACTAAACTAAAGATTTGCCGTTTCGTCTCCGAGCGGCCATCACCAACTTTACTTTTTAAAATACGGACCTGGATTTTTTTTTACCGATTTTTAAACCCTTTTACCCGCAAAATGTAATGGCGATATTACTTTCCCATAATGATGAATTGTTCTTGCTTATTTTTTTAAATTCATATTTTTTACACTTCTTGTCAGTCCGGTCCTGGCAAGACATTTCACCGCTGGATTTATTTTCATGGGGGGCTTTAAAAAATGTTATTTATAAAAATGACGTAGATTCCATGGAAGAACTCTAAGAACGCATAAAGGTTGTATTTGGTAGGATAAGGAGAAGATCGGTTGAAAGGGCTGTCGCCAAAATTGGAAGAAAAATCGATCGTTGTACTGAGCAAAACGGCAATCTCTTTGAACATTTAGAAAATTAGGATTTATAATTAGTAAATTTAGCATTAAGTATTAGAAAATTCTTATAAAATAAAATATATTACTTATGTATGAATGTTTTAAATAAAATAAAGTTTTTATTTAATATTGTGATTCGTTGCCAGGACCGGACTGACAAGAAGTGTAAAAAATATGAATTTAAAAAAATAGGCAAGAACAATTCATCATTATGAGAAAGTAATATCGCCATTATATTTTGAGGGTAGGAGGGTTTAAAAATCGGTTTAAAAAAATCCAGGTCCGTATTTAAAAAAGTAAAGTTGGTGATGGCCGCTCGGAGACGAAACAGCGGATCTTTGGTCATCTAACGTCAATTTGCAGAGGGGAAAAAGTGGCAATGACAATGTGTCATTAATTTTTAAATAGCTTCAAATGAGCTCAGGAAAAAATAAAAACGATTTTGCAAAATTTCAGTTTTTTTCGAATAAAATCGGAAGTATTCGAAATTTGAAAACTTTTAAAGCGGCAATATAATCAGCACCGAATTGCATAACTTTGCCACCATTTAACCGTTTCTCTAACTCCTATGGTTTCCGAGATTCCAATGCTGGTATGTCGAATTTGTAACACCCTGTATGTTTTTGGATTCGGGAAAAAAATACCTTTCATAAAAATAAAAAATATACAGGTTACTCCTTTAAAAAAAAAAACAACAACTTTACGCCCAAGTTTCATTGTTGTAAGACAAATTGTATTTTAAATGGCAATTTTAGTTTCCACGGTCAAACATAAAAAAGATGGCTATATTGGTTTTAATAAAAATACAGAGAAACTCAAAAAATAGGCCCCTGTTCAGTCCTGCTTGGATGACCCTGACACTGTACAAAAATTATTTCATTACTTCTCAAAAAACTTAATATTTTGAAATAAATTCAATATGTTTAGTTTTATTTGAGTAAATATTTAACTAAAAATTATAAGGCAGAACCCTTCCTTGCGCTATTATATAAAAAGTTTACAACTTGAAGTTAAAAAGCATTTATTCTATTTAATATTAACGTTATGTTAAAGCACTTAGCAGTTTCATTAATTTAACAACTTGCTCGGTTCAGACTAACACAAGCAAAACATTTATTTGCCCTTGTGTCGTGATTTATTAATTTAAGTAGTTGTATCATTTGGTGTGTTACAAGTAACTTTCCCGTAAGAAAGAGATAGTAAATGTTTTAGAATTGTCTTTAAAAGAGTTTAAAATAGCATGGGAAATGAGTATTAGTGAATATTTACAATGTTATCGATAGACCCGTATCATTTAAGATATATTTAATTAATGAATCTAAGTAAATTTCGACTTTATGGACCGTCTTTGCTTTAAAAGTTATGCATTTTGCAATATATAATAATTTAATAGTACATTATACACCTAGGGACTAAAGTGTTATTTTAAATTCCGAGATAAAAAGTTTATAGCCCGACCAACGGGAGGGCTATAATTTGTCAAGGAATTTAAAAACACTTTGGTCCTGAGGTGTATATAATATTTTATGTACTTTAGGATAGGTAAAACGTTAAAAAAAAATTAAATGCCACTAAACGGTAGGTACTTTATTTCTAAAAAATCATCGAAGCGGCTGATGTTACCATATCAACGACCAAATGACAAGTTATGACAAGTAACTAAGTAAAACAAAAGTCACTCGATAAATATTAGTCAAACACGCTACATCCACTGAAAGACGTTTATCGCGATGGAAAAAATGTGCAAAGAACGGAACGTAGAAGAATTTACAGAAGGAAAGGTACTATTAGTATGTTTCTTAGAAAAGTCAAAAAAGCTTAAAGCATCGTCACTGTGGAGTGTATATTCGATGATAAAATTCACAATTGCAACAAACATGGGCGTCGACATTAACAAATTCTGCAAACTAACCGCTTTTTTGAAACGACAAAATGAGGGCTACAAACCAAAAAAGTCGAAGACACTCGATGTTGACAACATTAAAGAGTTCCTGGAAAAAGTACCCGACCATGCATTTTTGGGGCAAAAGCTAAGATACACATTTTTTTTCAACCGATATTTTGTCCCAGTCTATACCTATATCTATGCTATTTAGACGCTTTTTGAAAAATAAAGTAGGTACCTATTTATTTTATTTATATTTTGTTCCAGGTAGTTCTAGTCATGGGCGTGTCAGGAGCCTGTCGAGACAAGGAGCTCTGCCAGCTTGAAACCGATGTCCTAGACTATGAAACGTTCTTTTTGGCCAATTCACGAAATACCAAGACAGAAAAAGACCGATCTTTTGTTATAAAACGGTCAAAGGAAAACTCCACAGATGTAGTACAATTGGTGAAGAAGTATATTGCCTTAAAATCTCCATCAATACAAGGCCATACAAGATTTTTCGTTGGGTACAGAAATGGAAAATGCACGTCTCAGCCAATGGGCAAGAATACGATTGGACAACTGCCAACCAAGATTGCCGAATATTTAAAGCTTCCAGATGCAAAATTGTACACTGGTCATTGTTTTAGAAGGACGTCAGCATCGCTACTAGCCGACTCTGGAGTAACGATAGATCAGCTTAAAAAACATGGCGGCTGGAAGAGTAGCACCGTCGCTGAGGGATATGCGGGAAATTCCTTATACCAGAAAAAAAGTATGGCAGATCAACTTTTTACTGGTACTTCCACAACGTCTTCAGATATTTCGATTCCTATTATACAAAATGAAACACCAACGACATCGTCGACGCCACCGACGACGACAACGGCTACAATTTTCAAAAACACTTTAATTAATAAAAATAACAGCTGCAATAATGATAATTTACCTTTTTTTCACGTGGCTAATTGCAGTGGGGTAAACATAACTGTTAATGTTAATAGTAATTAAGTTATTTTTTATAGTTTAATATTGGTCTAAACACGTTTCACTTTTGTTGCATCCATGTCATGTTATATTTTCTAATAAAATTATTGAAAAGAAATTTCGAAATTTAGCTTTTATTGCAAAGAAATTTACTTTAAATCCCTAGGGATTTAAAGTACCACTTTTTTCCCTGAAAATAGGGGTTTAAAGGGTACTTTAAATCCCTAAAGTACATAAAAAAAATTACTTCACATGAAGCAAACTATAATTAATTTTTTTAGTATTCTGTAAAAAATAATTATAAAAAATATAGAATTACATTCTATTACCTGGTACAATAATTTGTATACATTTTATTAACATATACAGGATGGAGATTTTAAATGGGACGATGCTTATAGCGGCTCTGGGAATAAGATTTTTCTATAATCCAAAAATACGTCCTCAAAGATTTTTTATAGGCCTTGCTTTTGTCATGTAAAAAAATTGGGACCCCAAAGGGAAGGCGCAGCTCTAACCAACTTTTATTTTAATTAGACGATACTACTTGTGGAATCTTTTTGGGAAAGCGTATTGAAAAAGGTCCATATTTTTTTTACATCTTAGTATTTTTTTTCATCTTTGTTCGCTGCCAGGGCCATTCCCGAGGGGACCTACAGCTTAACGTGGGTTCCGAACCACGATCCTCGGTCATGCGACACCCCTCAAGGGCTATCAACCCTTAGTTTCTTGCCATTGCATGACCTACCGATTGGGGAGTGTGTATTTTCTTCCGTACCCCACGAGATGTCTGATTTCATCCGGCCTGGTTACCGGCGTGAATGGGGTGGGTTGGTAGATGATACATTTTACACTCTTCCCTGCATTCTTAAATCTACTGAATTTCGGACGTACTTTTTTTATTGTACGAATGCCCACTCCGGGAATCGAATCCGGGTCGCCATGGTCGAATGCCATTAACTCACCTCTGAGCCACTGCCGTGGTATACATCTTAGTATTATATTTACTTAATATTTTAAGTAGCAACAATTGATTATGAAAATACCTAAAGTAAAAAATTAAGTATAGTTTATGTTTAAATTTCAAACTTGATCTAAAACTATTATTTTGGACAAACGTTTATTCAAATTTATTTATCTAGAATTATATATTAATTAATTTCATCGAATTCGAAAATTGTTTTTCTTACGACCTCCTACGAAAATGAGAAAAAAACACGCTTAACTTGGCTAGAAAGTCCTTTATATCATACGCGTGTTGAAAATATTTTTCTACGCGACAAACGAAAAATTTGACACTTTTGAAATCAAATTTGATAACAGAATATTAACATTCCCCCTTTTGAGATTGAAGATATATTCTACAATACGTCTTTTTTAATGTAGGTATTACATCTACACTCTCTTGTGATTAGAAAAGTCTTCTCACATTGGTGTAGCAATAATAACGTTAGCCTACATACATTTGCCTATTTCCTTTAATTCTGAGAGCTATTAGGATGTTTCATGACAAATGTAAAAAAAAAGGAAAGGAAAATAGGTAAGGGAACACATTAAACATGTAAACTGTCCGGGGACAGGGAAATAATAGGTCTGCGTTCTCGCTGGACGCTTGAAAGTCTGCATAATTTATGTAAGGGGGCATTGTTTTTTTTAAATCATTTGTCTTCAAAGGTTTTCTTAAACCTACAAAATATTAACCAAAACATTTTTGATATTTTTTTGTGATCGTAGAAAAAAGTATTCGTGTGAAAGTGATATTCTAAAATTCAGAGTATTTCCTCACTCAGCAGATGCCTCGCGCTAAATAGTTCCTCGTTTGAGAAGTATCATTTTCATCACTTATTATATGCATTATACTAGGTTACCTTTTTACAACTTAATACTTAATTTTGTGGTTTACACCTTAAAAAAAATATTTTTCTAAAACCATTGACTTGTCGCCTATAAAGAAATATTACAATGAGTTTTTACAGAAATAGAGGGGGGAGTGAAAATTTTTCATTCACTTAAAGCCCCTGTATGCCATATTTTTAATAATTTATTTTTATTTCTAAAAATTAACTAAATAATTTGATTTGACATATTGCTTGAATGGATAAGATTTAAAATTAAAAAGCGCTTTACTCCCTCGGCTTATACAACAATCAATTACTTTTAATTTTTACAACTTAAAATTTTTGAGTTACATATACGACATAATTTTAAAACCCCCAAAAGGGCCATTTTGAGACTAAAGATTAACATAAATTAAAATATTAATAAGTTTTTATTTTTTGCCACTGTAGATTAATCCTTTTTAATAGTATATTATAAGTACACGTTTTATAAAGCATCATTTTATAGCACGCGTCCATGTTAAAAAACGAGCCGTTTGTGGCGAGTTTTATAACGGGACAAGTGCCGTAATTACTTTATAAAACGTGTACTTTATACTATTTTTTCTATTTTGTATTTTTTTCACAAACACATTTTTAAAAAGAACATGAGCTTGTTAAATTTTGTGTGGGTAAACTATTACAATATTCAACTTGAAGAAGTAGTCCATACTTGAAGTGGAGTGGAAATTTAGAAGGAAAGAAATAAGAACACAAAGTCTTCCTCCACTTTTATATTAAAAAATTAAAAAATGTCTTTAATATAAAAGTGGAGGAAGACTTTGTGTTCTTATTTCTTTCCTTCTATTACAATATTATTATAAAAATAAATTTACTATTCGTGTCATATTGTCCCGAAATGTATATTCTAATTTTTCTTTAATTTTTATAAATAATATGAATCAAGATAATTTAATTTTAACTTCCCCTGAGTTAGGGGTATTGCGAATAAGACATTGAATCAACTTTTACCAGAGAAATCCCGAAAGATGTATGAGATGTCCACAACCTGGTGTAATACAAAGGGCATCTGTAAAATTACAGAAAATGTTTACTAGCTTATTAAAGTGCCTACCTATAAAAAATATTTTTCAACCAGTCCTTAAAAAAAAGTTGGTTAATGAATTCTTAAATAAATATTATTCACAAGCAAAACATTTTAAATACTCAAACGATACCCGATTTTAACGTCACCGCTTCGGACAAAGTACAGTTATCAGTACATATCTTAAGATGGGAAGTTCTTGTGTATAAACACCTAATTTGAAATTCAGAAAAAAAGTATTTCCTAGGTGCGTATCTCAGTTATCAGTACAGTTATCAAAATAAACGTAATTCATAGATTTACGTAACCAAACATACACGACTATTATGCCATGTTGCAAAGCGTGCCGATCATTTACTACTGTAATTTAATTTGCTTTTATGTGAGAGGGTTGACCTAACGAGTTAATTAGCTGTACTCCACGTGATTTGAAAGAAGCAGTGGATAAGATTGAAGAAAGTCTGCTACCTACAAAAGTAAGCTACGTTATGAGAAACTATTTAATACATTCCAAGCGTGGTGCAGCAGCAGAGAAACAACCAATGTTACATCAGAGACCGTTATGTTGGTCCATTTTGGTGAGATCTCTAAAGAAAAAAATTTTCCACTTTATGGGCTACCTACAGTATGATAAAAAGTATACTGAAACTTAGAGAAAAGATCGACATTTCCAAGCATTCAAAACTTGGGGCTTTTTTGAAGCGAAAAAGTGTAGGCTTTCGGCCTCAAAAGTCAAGTGTTTTTTTCAAAAGAAAGCGTCAGAGATTTTTTGGTTAAAGCACCTAAAGAATTTTTGTGTATGAAGATTGTGCTTATTGTTGGAGTATCGGGAGCATGCAGGAGTGATGAACCAGTAAAAATGAAAATTTTCCATGTTCATGTTTTGCAAGAAAAGGTCGTCATCGAAATCCCTGATACGAAAACATATATAAATAGATCCTTCATCATAAGTGAGCCAAATTGGATTGACATCTTTCAGAAATATGTGACTTTGTGAAACAACATTCAAAATTACAGGTTTTTCGTCCAATGGAGAAATGGAAAATTACATAATCAGGCCATTGGATATCATTCAATCGCGAGTTTTCCTCAAAAAAAGATAGCTACTTTCTTGAATCTTCCAAATGAAGGGTGTTTCAGGAGTCATGCTTTTCGACGAACAGCCGCTACTTTATTGGTTGATAATGGAGCTGATGTTTTGCAGCTAAAAAGACTCGGCGGATGGAAATCGAGTGCAGTTGCGGAGGAATATGTAGAATCCTCAATAGAGAACAAACGAAAGACTGCCGAAATGTTATCATCTTCCTCTAAAACTGTTGTTTTACCAAGTATTTCAAGTAAAGCTGCATCGTAAGAAATACGAATTTCAAATTAAACTCAACTTCAAGAGGGTTTAAAAATTTCTGTAATAAATAACAATGCCAATTCAACAATTAACGTGTATAAATAAAAATATGAATAAATTAAGAATCGGATCGTTGCAGTGTTCTTATTTTACCTCGTTTTTATAAGAAGACCTACTCAAAAATACCGGGCAAGAAAATGATGATTGAAATGTATTAGGATGGAAACGCATTTTCCGACCTAGGATGGAAAATGTGGATCGGAAGTAAGACAGAAATGTCATCATATTACATACATGGCTGAAAATAAAATATTTGATTAAGATTATTATATAACCAACCTTTAAAAAATAAAAAAAAAAACGGGTTCGTAATATATTTCTTATAAAACAAAATTAGGAAAATTTCATTATAAAATCGCCTCATAAAAAATATTTAATCGCTAATGCTCACGGAAATAGTAACAAAGACCTCTCAGCTCAACTGGCCCCATTAATAGTTCATATAACGGTATATTGTTCCCGAGTAGGTAGGGCAACACTGCAAATATTTACTTCCTTATTTTGCAAACAGTAATTTCTTACCTGCCGGCTACGGGACCAACCTTTATTAGGGTATATTAAGTTAATTGGGCTATAGAGATACGAGTTGAGTGTACTTATTATATGAAGGGCTATAAGATCATTACATTCCTGCATGGTCGTTATAGTGCCTTGCAGATGTTGCAATAAAATTAAGCAAATGGTTTTATTATTTTAATTAAAATTGCAATTTTTAAAACTGCAAACAAAATTCTGGGCAGAGATATAGCGACAATTTTATTATTGCGATTTCAGCAAGCTTCGTATTAAGTTTAAATTTGATTGAAAAATAGAAAAAAATGTAATATCTCAAGGGTTAATTCACATAATATCATTATTACGCTATGTTAGATGCAAGTGCACGATGATAATAATGCAAAAACAGCGACCAAGTTCTTTTATTTATAATACATTTTCTGACAGTCTTCTTAAAGCTTGCAGCAGCGTTAAGGGATTTTACATTGGCAGGTGGAGTATTGTACACTTTGGTCGCATTATAACTAAAAGATTCCTGAAAGTGAGCAGTTCGATGTTGGGGGATAATAAATCTTTGACAGTGTCGCGTTTCTCCCCCATGTATGGTAGCACCTACAACGAGCTTCTCGTAAAGATATTCTATACTCTTAATTATTTTATGGGTTAGCGTAGATAAGTGCAGAAAAAAACGTTCATCCATTCTCAGCCATCCAGAAGCTTGCAGTAACAGTGTAATATGATCATATTTTATAGCATTAAAACAAAATTTAAGACAATGATTCTGAAGTTTTTTGAGGCTATTTTTTTCTCTCTGGGTAAGAGCTGACCAAAAAAAGAACGTCGGCGTGTGAAACCAACGATAATAATATATATATATTATTATATTATATATAAGGGAGTTGCAACTGATTTATGGTAGTCCGATGAGTCTAAACAAGTACGAAACGGCCTTCATTGTCTAATCAGGCCCCAGGAAGTCCATTTTGTTTGGAGCCCTGCGTACCTTAATGCAAAAAGCAGTACACACACTGACCGGATAGCCAAAAATTCACCTCTTTCTTTATATTATTATATATACATATAATAATAAATAATTGTGTATATAAAAAAAACAATGACAAACGAACGGTCTTAAGGATCCCCCAGACCAACGCGGTGCGGCGGTAGCTGTCACTGTGCCGGTGGACACGGAGCAATACACTGCGTTGCTTCTTTTTTGGGTTTTCACACCGGTGCGGTGCGATTTCTATTGTTCTGTTAATATAACCTGCAAAAATATGTCAAAACAATAGTCGAAGTCATCACAATCAATTATTTTTTTCATTCCTGCATCGAGCTGTAAAATCACTACCAGTTTGCCAATTTAACCAATGGATACCTAATTTATATAACCCTGTATATCGTATTTTTAATAAAAAATTTTAAAAAGTTTGTCTTGACGAGATTTGAACCAACGACCAAACTCTACTACCTTACTACTCGACCAGACGTCCCTTCTGAAAAGTATAGTAATACAGATTCAACAACGTATCAGTGATGGATGCGTGCCTAACATTTTAGTTTGTGAACTTAGCTCACCATTGAAGTTAAATTGTTGTCAATATTCCACCAAGCTCTTCTCATTTTTTCCAGGCTAGGAATGGGCCAGAAAATGTAACGTTTAAGGTCAATAACGCGATACCGAAACACTATCACATTATTTTAATATTTATTGTTTTCTTTTGTATACAATTTTAGTGGAATTCAAATATGAGAGACATGCCAAACCCAGTATAATGAACTACGTTTTTTCTTAATATAATATTTAAGGATCCCCCATGCTAACGCGGCGCTGCGGTGATGGTAGCGGTGACGGTTCCACCGCGGTGCGACAGAACACAACGGTAAGTGGCGTTACCCACACCGCATCTTAAGGAGCCGTAAAAATACTACTAGCTTGCTAATTTAACCAATTTTGATTTTTAATAATAACAAAGTTACCAATGGTGAACACTTAATTTGGATAACACTCTATATGTTGCCTACAGTACAAAAGGAATTAGGAATGGTCTGTCTGAGGGCCTTAATTCTAAATAAAACAAAACGAATTTTCCATTTAAGAATGTTAAATAATTTAATATTAAAATAAAAATTAATAAAAACTTGGAAGGCAAAACAATTTTAAAAATATATTTGAAGCTCCGGTCTCCAGTCAAGTTAAAAAAAGAAAAATAGCCAAGAAAAGAAATTTATATTATTTATGTTTTTTCTAAGTGCAGGCTGTTTCTCTTGCCTCCGTAACAAAATGAAAAAATATTTGCAAAAGAACATTTTCAGCTGTATAAAAGTTGTTCGGGTTTGTTCAATATGAATTTTAGTTGTAAAAAAATATTAATAAAAAATACCTTTTATCTACTTTCATTTAGTAATATGAATTTTACAGTTCTGTAAATCGTTTTGTAATAGATGCATTTGCAGCACTAGTGCTGTAATTGAAAAAACGGTTTTATTAAAATTTTGCCGTTAAATAAAACCACACTTTTTAGAAGAATGATTTATTATTAACAATTATAAAATTAATTACCAATTATTAATTAAAATATAACACTTAAGGTTTATTATAAACATTAATAATACACTTTTTACAGTTAGAAATTTGTATACCAGAAGTGGATGTGATGGAGCCCTTTACGTTCGAATTTCCAATCATTAAATCCGTGTCTGACCCCATGATCTTCTTTGCTATTTGTTTCTTATTTTCTAAAGAATTCTCAACGTAGCCTTCTGCCGTAGAAGAGGATTTTCAGCCCTCATGACGCTTTAACATCTGCATATCTGCACCACCATCAACTAGAATGATGGCTGAGGACCTGTTAAAATAATGTCCACTGTATCCTTCGGGATTATTCAATCCAAGTTTTGTTGCAATCTTTTTTGGTATACTTCCAAAACTATTAATTCCGACAGGCTGGGAGGAGCATTTTCCTTTTCCATAGAATACAAAAAACCACCTGTGAGTTGCATGAGGACGAAGTTTAGCATACTTTCGAAAAATACTTAAACAGTTGACATCTGTCACTTTTCCTTCTGTTATAACAAAGTCTCGCATAATTTTGGTTTTCGAGAATGGAATCACAATTTTTATATACAAATCATTGTGTTCAATATGATCCAACATTAATTTAGCTAGGTCTTCGCGCCGACAAGCCCCAAAAATGCCGATTATCATAACAACCTTCATAAGTAAATATGTTTCATCATCTGCAGTACTAAGAAACTTACATACGTCTTCTTTTGTGAAAACTTTGGACTTTTTGGCCTTGTAACCCTCTGAACTTCTTTTCAAAAATGCGACTTGTTGAGAAAATCTGCTTATATCTTGATTTTTCTTGACTGAAATCATAGTTCTCAACATTGAGTAGTGAGTCCATAGTGTAGATCATTTCTGGGAGCGTTGCTTTACGGAAAAATAACCCAAAAGGATTTTCTCAGACACCTCCTTTATTTCTTCAAACTTCTGATACTCCAACTCATACCGCGCCTTGGATTTTGTCGGAACTAAATTTGAGATCGCTTCGTTTGCCGCTACTTCTATATCAGAGGGTAAACTTCCATCAGCATTGCTCATTTTGAAAAACACTTTTTATATTTTTGAATTTGTTTGACAAAGTTTCGACAGTAACCATGCGAAACAGTAACTATGCGAAAGGTAACATAAAAAACTTGATTAGTAAACTTAATAGCAGGTGCATTTTTACAGGTTCATTTTTGTTTTTAAAAATGCCTTTTACCAAATATTTTTATTCATAGATGAAAGTAGATAAAATTTTGTATAATATTCTTGTTGTAAATTTATATTACTACACTCGATGTTCTATTAAACTCGGCTGACGCCTCGTTTAACAACTTTAACATCTCGTGTTGTAATATGAATCTATACAACACTTATATCGTAAATAACTATTACTTTACTAAAATTATCGTGCTATCAAAATTTTTATTCGTGATATAATTAACACAATAAATGATGTCTTAATATTTTTATTATTGTATATCAAAACGTTTTCTATTTCTCTGTTTTTTAAGTTGAGCTATGCTACTAACTTATTCAATTGGCACATTCATATAGTTATTAGCGTCACACCTAGAAAGGACGAAACCGTTTGTGTAATTGTACAGAGTTTCTAAAAATGTATTTATTTTAAATAGGACGCCCTGTATTTTTGAGAAATCAAATAGTCCATTAAAAGAGCAATTCAACGATATATTTTTTATTAAATTAATTCTTTAAAATATAGAAAATACATATTTATGGTACTGTTTATTTTCCCAAATGACTTATATGACTTAACACACAAGTGCCATCCATATAAAATTTTTGATAGATATTATTAAAAAATTATACTGTTTCAATGTAAACTGGAAAACCCTGTATTTGATTTTTATTGACATATTTTTAAATGGCAAATTTGACACGTAAAAGTAGGCTAGACCGAAATTCCAAAACAAGCAGTCCTGGCAGGTTCATTTGTTATTCCCCACAAGTCAAGATATGTATATAGTTTTGACAAAGCCTTAAAATAATTTATCGACTGGTGTGAAAAAAGATGTGCCTACGTGGTAAACTAAGATGTTTTATTGGCATATTTATTGAGTCTCGAAAAAAACGCACTTTTATCCATGTGGATGAAATATTTAATAAAAAAAGTGACTCTGATAGCGCACAAGAATGCTGATATAACCAGATAATGCAACTTATTAAGTTTTTAAAGAGCAATTTAAAATTGCACAAACCAAAGAAAGTCCTGGTGATTGAGAGCTTTCCTTAATATAATACCTACACATGTTAAATTCTTATATTATAACATTAAAGGATTGTTACACTCGTCTCAGTGAATTTTATTTGTATAATAAATGTAGAATAATTGCCGAGATGAATGTATATTTTACCATAAACCACGTGTGAGCGATAAACTACTTTATTAGTCTAAAATCGAACTAACAGTATTCACTTTATATCTAAGTGTTGGATAAATAAATTTTAAATTAATTAACAAGAACACAATGTAAATAGAAAATACTTAAAAATTTAAAAAAAGTCATTTTATTTGTTCAAACTGTTTGCTATTATTAGCTGGGCAATAGTCGAGTCCGTTGGACGCTTTTAAAAAGTATTCCATCCAATTTCACGTATTTCATTGCTGATACAAGACGTTTATTCTTCCATAAAAACAGGTCTATTTTTGTAAAACTTATTTTTAAATCACCTCACAAATAAAAGTTCGAAGGGGCGGTTTCTGGGTATCTGATAGGCTGGTATTATAGGTCATAATATTATTGAACTCTTTTTTATCAATGAAAACCTTACTATAGTCTATTTCAAAAAGGTGCAGAGTAATAAAAGCTCATTAGATACGCAAAGGGAGTACAGAGTGACCCAACGAATATTTAAGGCACTTTCATAATTTGACGTTGATTTGATTTCAAAATTCTTTATTTTCAACAAGTGCAGGTAGTACCACCCGGGTTTGGGTCAATTTATGGGTTTTGCATATTGTTATCCATTCACATACACTGAAAATGTTGTGACAAAGGCGTGCATTATGTACATAGTATTGGGTATACTTATTTTTTATTAAACATTATATAAAAAAATACATAAAACAAAAATACATTATAAAGAAATTTAATTATAAAAAATCTTAATATTCTTCGTCGTCTGAGGAACTTTCATCTCCTCTTAACTTGGTGGTCAAGATCCCACATTTTCTCCTCTTTTTTAATGACATTATGGACTGCTTTTCGCTAGTTCTCTGGTGTCACTTCCTTAATGGCTTGATCAAACAGTAGCTTAACGTCTTTCATTTTAAATGTCGTGTTGTATCTTGCTACAAATCCTTTCACTTGCGCCAATATAAGTTCTATAGGATTTAGTTCACAATCATATGGCGGTGTGCGCAGTACACTATGTTTTTCAGCTCTATCTTCCACGTCATATTTCATAAAACGATGTTTGTATAAATTTGCTATAGCTTCTTTTTTTTCGTTAGTTATCATAAATAATGTAAAAAACAAAATTTACATGCGCGTATGGCCGACACCGAAACTGAGCCGAACTGGACGGAATTTCCCATTTAGTTACTCTACGCCATTCTGAATTAGCCAACTTTACTTCCAGTTATTACTTAAATATAATTATTAGAAATTGTTTATCTAAATATCTGGTTTCAACAGGATGGCAACCAAGCTCATTCTGGTTTACAAGTGCGTCAATTATTCCAAAACAGTGGATAGGAAGAAGAGCCAAAATTGAGTGGTCTAGCAGATCCTCAGACCAAACCGTCATTTTTAATTTACTATCAGGCACCTTTGATTGTTAGTACATAGATATGTCAATGACATTTATGTTATAATCTTACTGGGTAGTTAATTGTGGGTAAAAATCTTCCTGCAACCCAACATAAGAGTATTGTATCAGAAATAAATAGAAAGACTACTTTTGACAACATCTTACGGGAATTTGGAAACAGACTTGGCTATTTCCTAGCCAACAGAAGCAAATGTTTTAAACATCTAATAAAGTATCGTTTGCTCAATTTTTAAGTATTTCCTATTTACATTGTGTTCTTGTTAACTTATTTAAATACATCAAATATTTTGAAAAATATTAAATGTCTAGTTTCGCGCTGTTATTAAATACCTCACAAAGTAGAAGAAAAGTGTAGTTCTCATTTTAAACTATGAAACAAATATTACAAAGTATGACAATCCACGAATGAGCTGGCAAATTGCCCGTAAAGGAGCAGAGCCATTAACTACAAGCAACAACAACAATTATGACAATCTGAGGCTTAGACTCCATCTGGTGAGTGAGTAACCTAAGATGTAGATGATCCTTTTCGTTGTATTTTCATGGTTACGAATAGAAATTTTACTCACAAGATGACGTCACAACCTCTGAATATCATGCCTTGTAATCTTTATCATCATGATTTTAAACGAATTAATGATACTAGCCTCGACAAAATTATGATTTATATGTAGTCACGCTTATTTCAACAACGTAGTGAATCTTTAAAAGACGATGAATGCGCCCTAGTAGAGCATGTGATAAGTGATGAAAGTTCGATATTTCATTATGAAAAATGGTTTACTAAAACTAAAGAAATGTGCAAATTTTTTTAATTTCTCTGAAACAACTGACGTTATAATTATTCGTGACTACATGAAGTGTTTAAGGCCAGCTTGCGATGGGTTCACCGAAATCTTACACCTCATCAAACAATACTTTGTTGATTGTTGTAATGCGGTGTCGTGGATCACTATTATAAAACTCGCGAATAGAAAGCAACATTTCTAGCTTTTCCCGCCATTCTAAATATATCTTGTTTAAACAACGCTAATCTCTGACGAAGATAAACAAGTAAAATTATTTTTTGAGCAAACAGCCAGACAGAAGATGGAAAATATAATCTCGAAAGTCATCATGAATTAGCTACGATCAAAGAAATCTTCCACCCCACCTGGCATTTTGCCTTTGTATCTAAAGGCGCCGAGTTTTATTTTTGTTATTAGTTTACCTCAAATAAATTATTTTTCTTTTTTGTTAAGAATTATATTTTTAAACAAGTACGACGTAAACTATGCAGTTAGTTGAACGGCAGTAGAGATTTGGACTTGCATTGTCTTTATTTGTTTAGAATCACTACGTTTCAACTGGTAAGCATCTCCAGTCGTCTTTAGGTGAATACTGAATAAGTACGGTAACTACAGCTCTATTTATACTAGGCAGGTGCTGTGACGCATGACTAGTGGGTGGAGTCATGCGTGTTGCTAGGTGATGACGCATAACTGGATGAGTCATGCTTGATGAGTCATGCTCGATGACGTCATGCTCGATGAATCATGCGTTTAACTCTTGGGTGGTCTTATTCTAACTTATTCTAATGCATGATTCATCGAGCATGACTCATCCAGTTATGCGTCATCACCTAGCAACACGCATGACTCCACCCACTAGTCATGCGTCACAGCACCTGCCTAGTATAAATAGAGCTGTAGTTACCGTACTTATTCAGTATTCACCTGAAGACGACTGGAGATGCTTACCAGTTAAAACGTAGTGATTCTAAACAAATAAAGACAATGCAAGTCCAAAACTCTACTGCCGTTCAAGAAACGTCATTGTCTCCAACCTTTAAACAGACACTATGCAGTTAGGTTGATAAAAATCTTTAAAATTGTTACAACAAAAAAGACTAGGCATTTTTCTATAAAAGAAGGGTTTGGGTGCTAATTTTAATATATTAATTTTTTAAATAGGTTAAACTTTTGAAAAAAATTAGGGGACTATAGGATGATTTTTGTACTATAACGCTATATAGGAATATATTACAAGGCATTTTTCATAAAAAGTTTATTTTATATAACATTTCTTTAATCTGATTATTAAGGAAGGTGTGTTTTTAGTGAAAACATCACGTTTAATAAATAAGGATATAGTCAATTTTTAGAAAAACGAATTACGAACAAATATATAAAATATGTAATGTTTCTCTAGAATAGTGATTATATCTGCTGTTAAAAGTATATAGCACTCGCACCGCTCCCAGAGCGCCTTAAAGGATTTTTCCTTCAGTGCAGGTGTTTTATCATAAAAAAAAAAGTAAAAAAAAATAAAAATAGCGGTTTTCAACTGAAAAAAATGTATTAAAATGATTAAAAATTAGTCAAAATATGAGAAAAATTTTTAGTCGAATTAAAACTGCGTTATTTTCTAATTTTAATAACTATTGAACGAATTTGTCCATTTTTTAATACGGTGTAATATGTATTTGTAAATCAATATTAACCTTAAGCTCTCGTTATGAAGTTAATGGTTCTTCAATCCCATTATTGTTATTTTAGTTTAAGGACACGAACATTTATTATAGTAAAAATAATTTGTTAAATTTTAAGAGAATAAATCATACTTATTTTTTGCTTGTGTTTTATTTTAACCCGGTTAAAGAATTATTTTGGGTTCATTAAAATTATTTAATATTTACCTAAACACTTTTTCTTTTGAAGTTCTACGATAAAACGATAAATCTGTGTGTCATGGATAAACTCAGTGTAATTAATTTGAAAGGGAAGGTTCCTCATGAGTAACTCATTGTAGCTTATGAATTAATTCTAGTATAAATGTGTATCATGAATCGACAAATTGTAACTGATGAATCAATTTAAAAGGAAAGGTGTGTCATAAATTAACCTATTGTTACTAATAAGTTAATTTAATATGAAAGGTGTGTCATGAATTAACTTATTATAATTAATGAATTAATTTTAAAAAAACGGTGTGTCCTGAATTAACTAAATGTTAATGTAAATAATTAGAAAGGAAAGGCTTGTCATAAATTAACCTATTGTTACTAAGAGGTTAACTTAATAAAGAAGGTGTGTCATGAGTTAACTTTTTGTAATTAATGAATCAGTTTGAAAGAAACTGTATTCTGAATTAACTAAATGTAACTTATGTAAATAATTTAGTAGGAAAGGTGTATTATGAATGGATTTATTGTAACTTATGTTAATAATTTGAAACGAAAGGCGTGTCTATTGTACCTAATACATTAATCTAATATTAAATATGAATTAACTTTTACTAGCTAATGAATGAATTTATAAAGAGAGAGGTGGCATAATTTAACATATTCTATAACATTTAAATGGAATTGTTTAACTAACTAAATTAACTAACTACTAAGGTATATGATATTTATTTTTTCTTGGGTTTAGGTTCTTAAAGATGATTTAAAACATATTGATGTTTAGCCTTGTGTCTAAGGCATTTTGAAAACTTAATTTTTCTAAAACAATATATAATATTAGTTATTGCAAATATATTGATTATTACGTATTAATATAAACTAAAACATTAATGAAATCAAACCGATGAAAATATATTTTTATACGTTTTCTTTCAAATAACGTAACTTGAAATTTTATTCCATTGTTTGCAATTTCGTTTTTAAATGTATATTTGCGTGTCATTAATATGTTGAAGGGCGATACGAATTTTTTCAGATTAACAATGCATCTTTATGATCTAACAGTTTTTATTTTTAAGAGGATAGTTTAAGTTTTAAATTTAAGAGGATATACCTTTTTAGAAAAGTTGATGGGTATCATTTAATACATGATTTTTTATTCCTATCATCTCTTTATGGCGACTTTAGTGTAATTATTGTCTTGGGTTAAAATTGTTGTGTTATTATAATTAAAACTGCGTTGTTGTTCTTCAGTATGTTTATTTAAGACTGTAAACCATTTTTTTGGCTTGTCATTCCTATATATTTTTTTAAACAGTCAATTCAGGGTATAGAATAAACAACATTTGATTTCTGTGTTCGTGTACCGCTCAGTTAGTATTTTTTTTTTAAGTATATGTGGCATATCCAAAAAACCCTTTTTATAGTTCTTTTAGTTACCGAGTTGAATTGTAAATTAGGGTGAAAGTTATTAAATTCTTGGAGAATATCATCAACCTTTTCGGACGTATCATTTAAAAAAAGACAAATGTCACATTAGTTAATTAATAAATTATAACATTGATCAATATATATTTTTTTCCTCAAAATACTCCATAACTAGTTGCGCAATAACAGAAGAAATAGGTGAACCCTCTGCTCATCCGGCTAGCTGTTATAAAACGTTGTTATTATACTGAAAATAGTTTGTATTTAGAGCTAATGTAACAGCTTTTTTAAAGATATTTTCTGATAAAGTGGTATGTTGTTTTAAGAGTTCCCATTTCCTGATTAAATTACTTGCACTAGTTCCTTTGGAATGTTGGTATACAATGATACATTGAAAAAGTTTGTAGTTTATAGTTAATTTATAGGAATAAATAAAAACATGAAGTCTTTCTCCACTGGTTTATTAAGTAGTAAAGTTAAAAGGTGGTAGATATATAAAGAGAAAATAGTTATAAGCGAGAGGAACAAAGTTAAATGGTGAATGGTAGTGAACATCGATGGAGCTCTCATATATCTTATATCTCTCTTATATCTTATTCCTGATGATGGGTGTTACTACACCCGAAACATGTAGAATATCTACCACCTTTTAACTTTACTACTTAATAAACCAGTGGAGAAAGACTTCATGTTTTTATTTATTCCTCTTTTTAATATGTTATTTATTATATTTACCATAAATTTCAAAAAGAAAAAAGTAATAGAAATGAACTAATACCGTACAATATTTACAGTTGGTTTCACAAAGAAATATAGTTGTCGCTGAGCTTAACCACGTATTAAAAAGACAAAATTTAATCAGAGGCTAGCAAGGCCAACTTTGGCTTATATGTTACAAATACTAGAATCTGTCAGTACTGACAGTTGTCAACTTTTGCAAGTAGGCCTTGCCAGCTTCTAATTAAATTTGGTCATTTGAAAACGCACTACCCGCTGTATAACTGATAAAAACTGAGTTTTAAAAAGAATTTGCTAACCGTCTACCTGTAAATCTTAATCAAATATTGTCCTAAAATTGAGTTGTTAACATTCTTGTCTTTTTTAAAAAAAAGTTTTAATGAATTCTTTTTATTTAAAAAAAATGATGTAACGTAAAACAAAAGCGAAAATAGCGCGAAGACCTTCTAATTACAAAGGTAGAATTCAGGTGGGGTAAAGGACCTCTTTGATGGTCGCTAATTCAGGCTGACTTTTCGGGATTATATTTTTCATTTTCAATCCTCTTTCTCTCTTTTCTGCTCGTCAAATAATTTTACTCGTTCATCTCTGTCAAAGATTAGCGTTGAAAAATTTATAATTTATAACTCCGAAAATTTTCCTGCAGTTGTTTTTGCGAGTAAGCTATAACAAGTTTTCATTCTGAGCATCTAGTCAATATTTTAATTATGGAAAACTTCTACAGGGTTTTTACTTGCCATAGAAATCTATCATTCTAGTATATATTCTCTATAGACATAATTAATGTGTGTGTCGCAAATTTTAAGTTTTCTTTTTTATTTGAACAATTTCCAGACCATTGGAAGGATGCCCTATCAAAAAGTAACTCTATATAATACTGAGATTTTTATATGTTTAACAAAATAAGAAACATGCGAAATTATTAATTTTGTAAGCTAAAAGGTTTTATAAGCACTACCCACTGAATTAGATGCCTATTTTAGGGCAAATTAAATATAATTTTGGAAAACCCGTAACAGTAATACAGGGTGATTCCTAAGTTGATACTTTTGTTTTAGCTGTGTATAGAAAACATTAAAATAAACAACATTTTAAACTACCTTTTTTCAAAACACTAAAAAATAAGGTACTTACATTTATTTATTACACTATGGATCAAATACGGTTCTGCCTAACTTGTCCTCTGAATAACTTTAAGAAAACTTCTGGGTGTAGGATGAGCCCACAAGAGGAAGCGTCCTGCGTATAATCTCAAAGTAGCAGCCGCACTTTGACGACACTCACTGTAAATTAGCACCATATCTACTAATTAATTGTGTTCAAATTTTACCATTTTTACGTGTCAGCAATTTAAAATCAACTTGCTTCAGAAAAGCACACCGCAGCAAATTTCATGACTAATAAGACAAAACAACATAAAGTATAGCAGGCTACGTTTTAATGACCAGGCCCGCACTTAGATTTTTTACTTCTGTATCTCGCCTATTTTTAGGTTTTTTGAAAAAAGGTATTTGAAAATGTTTATTTTAATACCTTCTATACACAGCTAAAAAAGAAGTATCAAGGTAGGAATCACCCTGTATTTTTGATTTATAGTATCGAAACTTTACAACATCAAATATCTCTAAGAATCTGGTATATATAAGATCAAGTTACCTGCTATTAACCATGGTCAATAATGAGTGTCAAGGTAGAGAAAATCGATTTCTAAGGTTAATAATGAACGTTTTATAAGTTAGTAGTGGAACAAACTCCTTTATAAAGTTCATAAGATATAGTAAAAAAAAATGTCATAAATAAAAATATAGTATTCGTAAAAATGAGTAAAACAACATACAATATAAAGTCGTATTCGTAAGTGCGCAGCATGTATGTCGACCGACTTGATTGTTTTAATGAAAACACTCAATTTGTTCATTTTTGGTAGTTTTATTCACCAACCGTTTGTACCAAATAGTGTTGCGGACCTGACAAATTTTATATATGTCTATACACCTTCTAAAAGCTTGCGGCTCGTGCACTAAACTTTGACTTGGGGATTAATGGACATCAATTTTCAATATTACTGCTCGAAAAACCTTTTTCCCATCACCATTGCAGGATGCATAGTTAACTAGATTTTTTAAAACATTTTCAAAAAAAAATTCCTTTAGCTTAAGTGCGTTTGGGCAAGTGCGACCCCTTTTTTTATTAGTACCTACTTCTTTGGAAGACGATAAAATATTTGTTTAATTAGGAAATTTGCTCCAAATGTTTCTATGTGTTTTTGGGTTGTTTTTAATCAAATTTGTGAATATTGAGTTTAAAGAAGCACAATTTTTTTTTTTAATTTACGCTTTTAATTTTGATTACTCAAAATCGCTTTTGCCTCTTAATGTGGGGTAGGCGAGGACGGGGGAATTCCGCGCTCGGGGGATTTCTGCGCATCGATATTTTGCAGCTCAGTTCAATTATTTCAAAATTTAAACACAGGCGCGCCCTCTCGTATTTACCCAGCGAACATCCTCTCGTAATTTAACGGCATTCGTATTGTTGGTTTAGACAAGGTAGCCGATTGTTTGTTTTTCGCCGCGCTGATGTAATTTTCGAGTGAACTTGGAATAGCGGTAAGTGCCTTTTATAATTAATTTTTAATAAATCTATTGCATGACTGTTTTGCTTTATATGTGTAAATAATTTCATGCACAAGAACAATAAATTGTATTTCGTCATTAACTGGCAGTGATAAATTAGGTTAGGTGACTCACATCGGGGGAATAACGCGCAGCTGCAGCGGGGTAATTTCGCGCTGTGCGGTATTACCCCATGTGAACATTTATGCCTATATTAAGTATTTGTGTTGATGAAGGTTGCCACGATTAAAAAAGGAATATCCGGGTTCCGCGCTGCTGGAATATGGCCCATAGACCCTAATAAGTTCTCTGAAGATGATTTCAGATTACATTGAAGTTTCAGATATGCAAATAGCAATTAACCTAAATGAAACCGATCTTATGAAGATAACACTTTAGAACAGTCAAATTTAACTGTTGAGTTCGGGCAGATGACCAGACCACAACAGGAACCGTCAAGATGTGGAGAGGACTCCACCTAGAAATACAAAGCAACAGTCAATAAACCAGTGGGCTGAACCACAACCGGGATCATCGGGATATGATGAAACCATGCACAGGACACCGCCTAAGAATATTGGATGGCAGTCAAATCAGCGAGCTGAACCACAGCCCGGAACATCAGGAAGTGTTAAAACACAGTTTGCATCATCCTGTTCAAATTTTCCGTCTTCATTAAAAGTAACTATTGAAAAGATAGCATCGCTTTCTGGTCCAATTTCAAACAAGGGTTTTAAATCACGTGCCATTACAAACTCAGTTAGAAATAAAACAAGAGGAATCTTAAGAAAAAAGCCGAAGAGTTGAAGAAAACTCAAACCCGGAAAAGACAGGCAGAAAAAGCAGCAAAACTGGCTAGTAAAGCAAAGAAACGACTACTTACAGCGCAAGAAACCTGGATTAAGAAACTTACATGGAAATTTGTTTTGTTTACATTACATTTGATTTTCACCTAAACAACAAACTTTGTTTTTAGTTTCTCGGCTCTATTTAATCTCTGCGCATAATTACCCCATCGCATGCGCGGTATTACCCAGTACGTGGGGGAATACCGCGCAAAGACAGTTTTTAAAATTTTTTTTTTCTTAATTGGTATACGTAGTTAAACCTTTTTCTTGTGGTAAGAAGGTTCCAAATAGGTGCAAGATTCAGTAGTCAAATTATGAAAGTTTTTGTATACATTGGAAGGATTTTGTGAGCATTTTCTCTTAGGTGCGCGGAATTCCCCCATCTTCCCCTAAGTGCGATTATAGCTTCTATAAGTATTCCTAAACGCATATTTAATTTTAAGGGGCAACAGCGTTTTACTACAATCTTAACTTTTATTTTGCTTTTTATACAGTTTTTTAATTTAATTATTTTAATTAAGAACGGTGTGCTGAGGAGAAAAACGCAAGAGACCATTTTTATGCAAAATTGACCAGGCTAATCCGAAATAATATCCACATGGAAAAATATTAGTGGCGTCCCACTCTTTTTCTAAAAAATATATAACCGCTTCTCCATTTAAAGTTTTAAAAATTATTCTATTGGCGATAACGCTGAAACGAACGGAGATATGGAGCTGCGGTTTTAATATTTTTTCTAACAAATTTCATCCACTTTTCAAATATGGTATCATAATTATACCGTATGGTTTATTTTTTCGGAGTAAAATAAAAAAAATGTGTTATTATGGACAACTAAATACGATTGGTGAAAGTGCGTACATTTCTCTTCCAAACAATCTTTAGTTTGCTAAAATCGGATAAGTCGTTTAAAAGTTACAGCGATTTAACTTATCAATTTTTTTTTCCTGAATTTCTATGCCCAGTAGTTTCCGAGATATGGCCGCTCCGTACACTTAACTGATCAGGCTGTAGAACCTTTTTAGTCTTAATAGGCCTAAAGTTATAAAACTTGTCATCATATGAAAACAAAGATTATGGTTCTTCAAAAAAACTTTAATTTTGAAAAAACATGTAAATAGGTAAATATTAGTAATAAAAAAATGTTTACTGAATATTGTACGTGGTAAAATTGACCATTCAAAGTTTATTTCACCTCTTCGACCAATTCTATGGGTGGGCAAAATGGTCATCCGTGGGAAAATCTGAGTTATCTTCAATTGCAGGAAAGACAAAAATTGTTTCTTTTTTCAGAGAACTACTTTTTCTGGCATATTTAACAGTAACTTTGTCAGTATAAATCTTTATATCTTGGGCTACATAATATTTAATATTTTTTTTACCAGCAAATTTTACGAGCACCCCATCGTACTTACCCAAGGATACAAATCGCACTTGCCCCCTAAGCAGTTTCTTAAGGAGTAAGTGCGACCCCCTTCTTCATATAAAACCTAAATCCCCCAATAAAATTGACAAAAACTTATATTATTCTATGTTATAAAATACCTACCTTATAGATATTATTATTAAATTTACAAAAATAATTCTGACAAAAAAACATATTTGTCTGACAAAGTAATATACCGTCTCTACTATTAAGGATATCAAAAAAAGTTTTTATAAAAGTTGTGAGGTATAAAAAAATATATGTTCTAAAATTATTTTTAAACATACAGGATGGTCCAAAAAAGTAGGACAATAAAAAGATACTTTTTTTTAAATGGAACACCCTATATATTTTAGCATTTTTTGTTTCCTTACAAAATTGTCCATATCACGCCATATTTAGTTTTTTAATTTTTTGCAACGTTGCCAAACAAAATGCAAAATTCTTAAAATTTTGGAAAAACCATGATAGTAAAAAATTACCTGTATTTCTCAATAAGAGTATCGAAAATCGAAAATTTCTTGTAAGCTCTTAAGTTTAGGGATAGATAAACTGTCTTAAATCTTTGAGTACCGAAAATTTTGTACAGGGTGTTTTCTGTTGACATCCAAATATACAAAATTTTAAAATACAATAACTCTGGTTTTTCAAATGAAACACCCTATATTTATTAGGCTCGTCTGATCGATATTGTAAGTATCTTTTATTATTGTAAAGTCATACCTATACCTAAATTTACTAGTTTTGGCAATATTTCGATTTTTATTTAAATTTCGGTGAAGAAAACTATAATTTTTATTTTTCTAGTAAGCCATGACCAGCAAACTAAAAACAAATGTAATTAAATATTATCCCATATTAAAATAAATTGATAACCATAGTTAGTTACGTACCTATTTATTTAATTTAATAAAAAAATTTTTACTACGCAACTGGATATTGAAAATAAGTTTACAAGCATTATAAATATAAATATAATAATTATAAATATGACATTATATTTAATTACAATTGTTTTGACTTTGCTAGTCATGACTTACTAGAAAAATAAAAACTATAGTTTTTTTCACCAAAATTTAAATAAAAATCGAAACATTGCCAAAACTACTAAATTTAGGTATAGGTATGACTTAACAATAATAAAAGATACTTACAATATCTATCAGACGAGCCTAATAAATATAGGGTGTTTCATTTAAAAAAACAGAGTTATTGTATTTTAAAATTTTGTTTATTTGGATATCAACAGAAAACACCCTGTACAAAATTTTTGGTACTTAAAGATTTAAGACAGTTTATCTATCCCTAAACTTAAGAGCTGACAAGAAATTTTCGATTTTCGATACTCTTATTAAGAAATACAGGTAATTTTTTACTATCATGTTTTTTCCAAAATTTTAAGAATTTTGCATTTTGTTTGGCAACATTGCAAAAAATTAAAAAACTAAATATGGCGTCATATGGATAATTTTGTAAGGAAACAAAAAATGCTAAAATATATAGGTTGTTCCATTTAAAAAAATGTGTCTTTTTATTGTCCTACTTTTTTGGACAATCCTGTATTTTTAAAAATAATTTTAGAACATATATTTTTTTATACCTCACAATTTTTATAAAATTTTTTTTTGATATCTTTAATAGTAGAGACGGTATATTACTTTGTCAGACAAATGGGCCACCCTGTATGAGGATTTTCACATATACTCATAACATGCGTTACTGCTGCAATGTTTTAAACAAATGAGGGCTGCTAACACAAACGGCCCCGGTGGTAATCGTAAATCAGTTGTGCACTGTTGCCAATAGTGGCAGGGTATAGTTAATTTAAAGAAGTTCATAAAATTTATATTATTTATGTTTTTGGAAATAGTAGTCGCACTAGCCCCAAAAACGCTCTTACCCCAACGTACACTAATTTGGTCCCCATTATTCAAAATTGCTATAAAATTATTAGGGTGTCATTTAAAAAATATAATTTTATCGTGAATCCCAATTTTGAGTCACCCTATATACTCCTACATCTTTTACGTTTCTGGTATAACTGTTTTAAAGTTACTAGTTCTATCTAATGGCATCCAGTTAACATTACGAAAGCTGATATTACTTGTAATACAACCTGATCGTCTGTCATCTTGGAGCTTACTGCAGATTTCGATTCGAGTTCAAATAGTTTCTAGACATGTCCGTTGCAGACAAGCAGTAACATAATATCAGTTAATTTTAGCCTCATGTCGGTTGGCAAACATGTCTGACGAGCAAGTCGCTCAGATTTGTCCTTACAAAAACTTGCTTTTACCAATACACAGGGTGCCTCATAAGTAATTCAATATATTTCAAGTCTTGTTAACTAGTGGGTTTTTTTATAAAAAAAAAACGTTATACTATAAATATAAGTCCAAAAGCGACAAGTATGTTAAGTTTAGGTTTTAATGCAAAAAATATATGTTACATATAGACAATTTGGAAAAAATATTGAAAAAAAGATAAAATTATTTGTTTTACGAACAACAAACCATTTAAGTTGATATCACGAATTAACGTTAAATTATTGTAACAAAACATTGCTACAAAAAGAAGAAAAAGTTTTAAAATTACAAAAAAAAAACAATAATTTCTAGCCTTAGTTTGTTTATTTGAAGGTTGGAAAATAATGTTTCTTGAATGATTAATTATTTAGTAGTTATTTAGAAATTTTAAAAAAATATGTTTTTTATTCAGAATTAATAGCAATAATGAATTACAAGGTATTGTAAATATTTTTTTTGCAGAGAAACTGAATGTCTGGCTAAAATTTTATAAAAGACAAAAAAGTTTTAAAATGAAGTCAGCTAGTGTCAGAGAAATCAGTAAAGTCATTTATACGACTGGTTACAAAAAGACAAACTTTCATTTACCACACGCCATTTTTAAATTTGCAGGTATTAAAAAAATATGACGTATACATCATAACACGCTATTAATAATAGTCACTCTTAGTCCCAAAATTAGAAATTATTCCAAAAAAAACGACATTAGTTTGAAAACTTTACCGTCCTGTAGCGTCAAAACGAGGCAACATCGCATATAGGTAAGTTTGCCTAGATCGCTTTATTTTTGGTTAAGGAATTTGTGGTAAAGCGTTGTACAGTCATTTCAAGGACACCCTGTATATGCTTTATACATTTACATAGTGAAAGACTAACGTTGAAAAAATGTATAATTTATAATTTTGAAAATGTTCCATCAGTTGTTTTTGAGAGTAAACTTTAAAAAGTTTATTCGAAACTTTTAGTCAATATTTTAATTAAGTAAATCTACTACCGGGTTTTATTTGACATAGAAATCTATCATTCTCAAGGTATATTCGCTCTAGCCATAATTAATTATAGGAAAATTACTTGCCAGTTTTTTTCAGTTGGATAAATGATGAATGGATTAAAGGTATATTTTGTGGAATTTTAATACATCAAATTAGGTATAAAACATTTTTCATCCACTATTGTTTTTTTTTGCTAAAACTATTAAACTTTATTTGTTTGGTTATATAGGATTTTTATATGATAACCAAGAAAATTATTACTGGATTTAGAGAGGTTAAAAACTTATGATACCAGTGACGGTTTCTGTGTAGGATCAACTCTGCCGTAAACGCCCTAAAAATTTACGAGACATAAGGTTCCCTATATTAATATACATTCATACATACATATTCATATTTATCTGCCATAATTTGTTTTATATAATTTTCTTAACGTACATTTTTTTTACCATATTCCTAGTCATACCATTGTAATTAGTGCGAGCGTGTTTAATATCAGAACTGAATGCCGAAATATCAGTAAAGACCGTATGTTAAGATCCTTCCATACCAGCGTGAAACGCGGCATCGTTTCCTGGCTGATCTAATTGAAAATTTAATACAAAATATTTTACCAAGGGGTTCACAAGAAGTTCTAGTTTGGCGGATAATACCTTATGTTTTTTTCGAAAAAAGAATTGAAATTTTTTTAAAAAGTTTCTATTATACAGGGTGTTACAAATTCGACATACCAGCATTGGTATCTCGGAAACCACAGGAGTTAGAGAAACGGTTAAATGGGGGCAAAGTTGTGCAATTCGGTGCTGATTATAATGCCGCTTTAAAAGTTTTCAAATTCCGAATACTTCCAATTTTATTCGAAAAAAACCGAAATTTTGCAAAATCGTGTTTATTTTTTTCTGAGCTCATTTGACTAGCTATTTAAAAATAAATGACACTTTGTCATTGCCACTTTTTCTCCTCTACTAAATGACGTTACTAAACTAAAGATCTGCCGTTTCGTCTCCAAGCGGCCATCACTAACTTTACTTTTTTAAATACGGACCTGGATTTTTTTAACCGATTTTTAAACCCTCCTACCCTTAAAATGTAATGGCAATAATACTTTCTCATAATGATGAATAAAATTGGCCTTGCCTATTTTTTTAAACTCATATTTTTTACACTTCTTGTCAGTCCGGTCCTGGCAACGAACTACAATATTAATTAAAAACTTTATTTTATTTATACCATGGAAGAACGCATACAGGTTGCATTTGGTAAGATAAGGAGAAGATCGGTTAAAAGGGCTGTCGCCAAAATTGGAAAAAAAATCGATTGTTGTATTGAGCAGAACGGCAATCTCTTTGAACATTTAGAAAATTAGGATTTATAATTAGTAAATTTAGAATTATTAGAAAATTCTTATAAAATAAATGATATTACTTATGTATGAATGTTTTAAATAAAATAAAGTTTTTAATTAATATTGTAATTTGTTTCCAGGACCGGACTGACAAGAAGTGTAAAAAATATGAATTTAAAAAAATAAGCAAGGACAATTCATCATTATGAGAAAGTAATATCGCCATTACATTTTGAGGGTTTAAAAATCGGTTAAAAAAAATCCAGGTCCGTATTTAAAAAAGTAAAGTTGGTGATGACCGCTCGGAGACGAAACGGCGGATCTTTAGTTTAGTAACGTCATTTTGTAGAGGAGCAAAAGTGGCAATGACAAAGTGTCATTTATTTTTAAATAGCTAGTCAAATGAGCTCAGGAAAAAATAAAAACGATTTGGCCAAATTTCGTTTTTTTTCGAATAAAATCGGAAGTATTCGGAATTTGAAAACTTTTAAAGCGGCATTATAATCAGCACCGAATTGCACAACTTTGCCCCCATTTAACCGTTTCTCTAACTCCTATGGTTTCCGAGATTCCAATGCTGGTATGTCGAATTTGTAACACCCTGTATAGGGTCAAATTATATCCGACATGCAGACCATAAAAATAGAAATATTGCTGCTATTCATGCTAATTTCTTATTTTCCATTAAAATTACGAACGATGTCCCAATATTGTTTGAAAAATCTTCACTGACGCCGCCCCACTTAATTCTTGTAAAATTCCTTTTTATAATATTTTGTATATGGAAAGAGACATTTTATTGCCATCGCCAGACACAGGTACAATATGCGCGATGTTGTGGAAATGCACTATCTGTTCGTGATGACTTATCGACTACTGTTTGACCTTAAGTGAAAGGGGAATCGAGTTCGTGAAGAATCGTCGTATGAGAATAATGCAAAATTTAGTTTTTGGCATGAAATCGGTTAGCAGCAGATAAAATGGTTAATTAATATCCACGAGAATCCCACATCGATAGTACAGGCTATTTTCTATGTTATTTTAATTAAAATCACGTCAGAAGAGCCTATTTTGTGTAATTTGACAATACGAATAATTTATTTTATTTATTTATTAACAAATGAGATATCTACAGACCTGATGGCCAAACAGGATATTTATAATTACTATAGGTAATTATTAATTTTATACGTGGTGTTTTATGGTGGATGGAACGTTAGACGTTTATGGAAAGCAGGTGATACGTTTTCTTAAAAAATTTGACTGCTCAGATAAAAAACCATGGTCTATCGTTTTAAAATACTTTCAGCAATGCGGCGTTACCGCTTTTGCCCGAAAAAGGTGGCAACATCGTTATTTTAAAAATAACATCCTAATGTACAATTCCACGTGTATTTTGTATACAATGTCATATGTCTAAATTCAATTGTTTTTGAGATATTGGCATTTAAAATATGTCTTTTTCAGACTTCTGACAGGCTGTAACATTGAAACGGAGCATCTAAGAGAAAAATGGTTTTCATCTCCTTGTTCAAGTTTTTTATTCTCTATCCAAAAATACCAACTTCCGGTTTAACATGTTAAACCGTAAGTTGTAACTTTTAGATAGAGAATAAAAACTGAGATAGGGAAGTGAAACCCATTTTTCTCTAAGATGTGCCGTTACAGTGCTACGGCCTGTCACTATCTCAAAAACAATTGAATTTAGACTTATGACATTTTATACAAAATATAAGTGGAAATGTATAGGGAATTAGAAAATATTATAATATTTAGGCTGTTCTAATTAAAATAATTATGTTGCCACCTGTTTCGGGCAGAAGCGGCAACAACGCATTGCTGAAAATATTATACAACGATAGACCATGGTTGATTATCTCAGCAACCAAATGTTTGAAGAAAACGTATCACCCGTTTTCCATAAACGTCTAACGTTCCATCCACCGTGAATGGTTGTTTATCTGAGCAACCAAATGTTTGAAGAAAGCGTATCGCCCGTTTTCCATAAACGTCTAACGTTCCATCCACCGTGAATGGTTGTTTATCTGAGCAACCAAATGTTTGAAGAAAACGTATCACCCGTTTTTCATAAACGTCTAACGTTCCATCCACCATGAAACACCCTGTATACCAACCTAAATTAATACGTAAAACAATATTTTATCTTATTTTCAACAATATTTAACGAATAATTAAATATGTCAATGTCGGAAAATCTAGAGTTATACTTCTTCCTGAAATTGTTTCGAAAGAAGTTATTTCTTAGGTCTGGCACATATATTGAAAAGAATATTTGATAGAATTACGGGCGAGGGCAAATGACCATTTAATAAAGAAAAATATCGCTTTTATCACGCCTGGCTTCAAGAGAATAAAACTGATATTCAATGATTACTTAATAATTAACAAAATAAGTACCACTAGAGAAACAGAGAGAGAAAGGGACTGGGTGCTCAAAGTACTAACTATATCTAAATCTAAATCCAGACCTGTATTGAGCTTTGACATTTTTAACCAATTAACGCACTTCTATTTAATTATATGGTATTTATAAAGAATATAAACTAATTCAGATACCGATAAATATTTACATTTTTAATAAAGCAATCAACATTCAATTTATATTAGCAAATAAAATTTAAAGTTAACAAAAAATTTAATACAAATAGACACATGTTCATCCAGGTCAGAACATAATGTCTCTAATTACCACAGTAACATAATATGCAAATGCAATGCAACATCTATTTACATTTATTATACAAATCGAATGAACTTAACTTTTTTACTAAATTTAGGTATATAGAAAATGTAAAGACGTTCAGTATTTTTTGGTGAGTTAAACCGTAAAAAGTTAATCTGAATATTCCAATTCCAATACTCAAAGTAGAGTTAAATCCAAACATGATAGGTACAGGAGCGTCATACCTGACAAACTCCGTATGTATTGTCTTCTCGTTCAGTAGCCGCCCATTTTTAATAACCTAAAGCGGACCACTCACTAGGGAATATGTTGCGCAACATGTTGAGCCACTTATCTTAGCAGCTACAGTTCGCCTGTGTGTGGCGAAGCTCGTCAACAAGTTCGTAAGTTGCCGGTGTGCGGGAAAATACGGACAACAGCGACACGAGCGCCAACTTGTTGCTCTGTGTGTGGCGTGTTGCCTATTGCCAACAGTTGACTGAAGAGTTTGGTGGACGCTTCGACTGTTTTGTTTTATTTTAAGACCAACAATGTCTTTTAGTGACAATAAAGAATTCTTGCAGGAATTTATTGAATTATATCAAGCTTATCCATGCTTATGAAATGTGAAAATTAAAGAATATTTAAACAAACATATGAAAGATGAAGTACTCAGCCTACGGCTTCGTGCTCAGTTTACTTCCTCGTGCGATATGAACATCATATCCACTTGTAGTACAAATAACTATTATGTTTTCCCACCACATCTCATTGTCCCTTATTGTGTCACTGGTGTCACACTTCTCAGAATACACAGATAATTCTACTTAGCAATATATGTTTCATCCAACTAAATAATTTAATTGGTATCGGTCAATTAAATATGCATTTAAAGAATGATATAACTTGATTAAAATACAAAATTAGGCATTGTTAGTCTAATTAGTAATACTTTAACTTTAATGTAAATGTAAAAATGTAAAAGTATTTTACTAGTTTTGCCAATACAATTTTTATTTAAATTTTCGTGAAAAACTATAGTTTTTTTTTTGTAGTTAGCTATGACCAGCAAAGTCAAAACAAATGTAATTTAATATAATGTCAAATAAATTAATAACTATAGTTACGTATTTATTTAATTAAACCAAACTTATATTTTTATTACACAACTTAATATTGAAAATAAGTTAACAAATATTTAAATGATTACTATAGTTATTAATTTATTTGACATTATATTCAATTACATTTGTTTTGACTTTGCTAGTCATAGCTAACCACAAAAATAAAAACTATAGTTTTTTTTACGAATATTTAAATAAAACTTGAAATATTGGCAAAACTAGTGAACTTAGGTACAGGTATGACTTAACAATAATAAAATATACTTACAATATATATCAGACGAGTCTAATAAATATAGGGTGTTTTATTTGAAAAAACAGAGTTATTGTATTTTAAAATTTTGTATATTTGAAGGTCAACAGAAAAAACCTTGTACCAAATTTTAGGTACTTAAAAACTTTATTCAGTTTTTCTATCCCTAAACTTAAGAGCTTACAAAAAATTTCCGATTTTCGATACTCTTATTGAGAAATACAGGTAATTTTTTCCCAAATTTTAAGAATTTTGCATTTTGTTTGGCAACGTTGCAAAAAATTAAAAATACAAATAAGGCGTCATAGGATAATTTTGTAAGGAAATAAAAAATGCTTAAAAATATTGGGTGTTCCATTTAAAAAATGTAGCTTTGTATTGCCCCTCTTTTCTGGACCACCCTGTATGTTTAAAAATAATTTTAGAATATATATTTTGTTATACCTCACAACTTTTATAAAAACTTTTTTTTGATATCCTTAATAGTAGAGCCGGTATATTACTTTGTCAGACAAATGGGCCACCCTGTATTTATTTATTTGTAATCACAACCATAATTGTATCTCCAGTCGCCTTCAGGTGAATCCCAAACTAAAATTAGGTATTTCACCATTTTTCTCCTAAACTATTCAATTTAAACATATTTTACCGGATCTTGTCTTGTTAAAAAGATATAGTGACCGTATATCCCCATTTAACAAAGGGACTTTTTAGCTTCGGCTTCGTAATCCAGTTCCAAATTTGTTCATTTAAATTCAATGGAGTAAGGGCGCGCACTTCGTCATATCACAAACCACAATATCTGTCCATTTCTTTTCATTTTATGTCTTGAAATATACATGGTGCAATAATAAGAAGAGCAGTGGAATTCTAAGCATGCCGACTCTACTGCTGCTTATACGGTCGACAGACGACTTTATTACCAGAACGGAAAGCCGCTTGTTGGGCGAACAAATAAATGGAAAATCTTTCGAAATTAATTTATTTAAAAGTTTTGGAACGCCGTTGTTTTTAGAAGTATGTCTACACGGAGGGAAAGTTATAATACAACCTATAAGAAATATAATAATATTGATTATAATTTCTATAGTAGTATATAGGTCCAAAATCCCGTATAATACCGTTTAGAATAATCTTACATTTCATTTAGCGACGGGTATTATTTTTGCAAATTTAATTAAAATTTATAAATTTTCTTATTAACTATTGGGATATTTTCTAGTTAAGAATAATATTTTTTGCTTCTGTTAGATTTAATTGTGAGAAATATAAAATATTCTTATAGTTATTATTAATAAATTTTTATATGGTATTAGATCATTTAATAAATTTTGTATTTTGTTTTATTTTTTTATCTGTTATTAAGTAGTTTGCACACTGCAGACTGCAGCCCGGCATCCCCCCTCCCTATCTCAGAAGCTCGTGATCTAAAACAAATTTTTCGTTATACACCTTTTACTTATATTTTATGTTCGGCCACATTCCGCTTAATCCTCGGCTTAATCTTAACAAATTTTCAAAATTCACTATTATTAATATTCGAATTTTGCTACGTCTGGCAACAGTGTTTCTCGATAATCATAGTGGCAACACACACATGTTTTTAAATTTAAAAAACTCCGAATCCTTCCGAAAATATTTGGGCAAAACCGAAATTCCGCGATTTTGTTTTTATTATTTGCTGACTCTATTTGAAATAATATATTTAAATAAAGTCTACATTATCATGGCCATTTTTTCTCCTCTACAAAACCATTATCAACTTTTTTTTCTTGTAGGTTAATTACGTCGCCCTCGCAATAATTATTTCTACTATACATTTCTCCCCGCAATTTTTACGCTTATTAAACAAAAAATAAAGTTTTATCCTATTTTTCTTCTCCTTCAAATATTGAGCAAGGAAAACACACAGCACATATTCAAACATTTAATAATTTTCAGATTGAACATCCTGTTAATAGAAGGAAAGAAATAAGAACTCAAAGTCTTCCTCCACTGTTATTATATTAATGAAATTTTTTTATTTTGAAATAGACATTCTCTACATATTATGCGAATGCAGAAACATTCATCTTCAGGAGAACAAATGAAAATGATAATTTACCTCACATATATAAAACCAATCAGAACGCAAATTTTCATAGCAACCACCTTGGTAACGTGGTCTTACCCGATAAGACCTACGACTAGCTCGGTAAGACCACAGTAGCTTTTGGTCCAACAAACAGTAATTTATTTTAAGAAATCAAGTTTAATAAATAAATATTATAACCCCTACAAAATAAAAGTGACACACAGCACTATTTGAGGTGATTTTAGGGCATAAACTTAACTTAATTTTGACATTTTTAATGAAATGTTTTATGACAAAACGTATGCAAGATTAAACTTGTGTGCTTTGCTTTGCCGTGAGCTTAAGAAATCTTGGCGTTTTCATGGCAACCGTGATGAAAATAAGCGAATTTGATTTTTGACGTTCCACGCGTATGATTAAGTCTTGGATTTTTAATTAATTGTTAGTTGTGGCAAGTTTATAAACTTAAAAGTAAATCATAATGACGTGTTTGCATATTATCCTTTATCACAAACGGCTTTTATTTCGGGTTCAGTAAATTATCCAATAAAATACACCTCTAGAAGCGGCGTCTTATCTTCATATCGTTGTTTTTCACTCGAAACTAGATTTTCTAAGAAAATTTTCACTCAATATAATTTTTACTTATAATCAAAGATAAGACCCTCGAGCTAAAGCTCTTGGGATCTTATCAGATTATAAGTAAAAATTATATTTCGTGAAAATTATCAGAAAATCGATTTCTTGTAAAAAACAGCGGTATTACCGATAAGACGCCACCTCTATCGGTATATTATTGTTAAAAAGAAAAAGGTAGATATTATCTTAACGGCGTCGGCGCCTTAAGATTATAATATTAGATGAATAAAAGTTCAATGAGTAAAACAGTGAGAAAATCAATACGCACGTCACACTGTGAAAATGGAAACATATGTAGGTTTGTAGCTTTGGACACTATAACAATTTAAGTATAGAATAAAAGGTTTAACAACCAAGTGTAAGGAGAATGGTTAAGAAAATTGAAGAGTTAAATATGGGTGGAAATGTAAACATTCATCTAAGAAAAAAAGGTTGTGGGCTCGTCAGATCAAAAACTATGGAAAACGAAGTGCATATAAGTGTGAGGAAGATAAATGGTAATAAAATTAAAAATATTTTATAATTTTATGATGCAAGCACCAGATAAAAGCCTAGGTTACATCGAGTGAAAACTTACATCCATATGGCCAGCACTTCCAATTAAGAATACATGTAGCAAAAAACATATAATATCTTTTCAGTTTTATTTGACATTTTCGGTTAAAATTGATACTTTTTAATTTACTTTAAAAAAAAGGGCTCGAAACGCTACCACTTTTCAAAAAAGACAGATTAAATTGGTGACAGTGTGAAAAATCTTCAAAGTATAAGATGAGCGGTAGGAGATGATACAGAAAAGAATCTGGAAGAGATTCGAACGGTATCCATCAGAATAAGCTAGAAACCATTATTACAGAGAGAAATAAAAAATTTGATTAGTATTCTCAGGCTGTCACAGATAAATGTGGAATTAGTTAGATTATAAAGATCGGTTAAGATTTACCAAAGATATCCACCAACATAACCCTAAACAATCAAGTATGTATATATCTTAAGATGGAAAGTTCTGGTGTATAAACACTTAGTTTGAAATTCAGAAAAAAGTATTTCCTCGAGCGAAAGAAAATTATAATTATTCCGAATGCTTTCGGAAATATCCGAAAAAAACCAACATTTCCATTTTTGGTTTTTAATTTTTTGCGCTTTCATTTCTTGGGAAAAACAAAAAACACTCTTTTATAGCCGTCTTTTATGTTCTACAAGATGGCGTTTTTCGTTTTCAAATACGACGTTTCGTTCTTTAGATACCAACCTCAAATCAATTTTTTTTAAATACGGACCTGGAATTTTAAAAATATTTTTAGGGACACGCTTTGGAAATTTATATAGGAGCCCATAATACTTATTTCAGACAAATTAGATGGTACTATGAAAAATGGTAATAAAAATAATTGTAACAATATAGTGCACAAAATATAATACATGTTCAAACTTATAAGAAGTATAGTATGTGGGAGTAACCATTCTTAGCCGAGGGTCAAAGTCCAATTGGTAAAGAGAAAGTACATAACACTTGGGTGAATTCGTATTCAAAAACACACTGTAGAAAAAGTTGGAAATATTAAACCTGAACTGTTAATAGTTGATTTTTTGCCAGGCATGAATTGTATTAATGTTACATGTTAGACGCACATGTTCTACGCAGTTATTTTTACATAAACTGCTCAATAACAATATTATTTGTGAAGAGCTGCTGCACAAACTGAACTTTAGAATTCCTTCTCTAAATGCCCGAAACTTATATACCTTCTACTTACCACCTTCACGAACCAATGTCTTCAAATATTCCCCCATCAATAGGATGTGTACATGTTACAATGACAATGTCCATGCCTATGATGTCTTTAATTGTAGCTTAAGCGCTGTCAAAAGACATTTTTATCACTAGTACCTATACTACGTATGTAATTACTTTTTTTTAATTATTATTTCTTGTTGTAGGGTACCTATTATTACTACCGTATTGTTAGTTTCATAAATTTAAATATTGCTAATCTTTATGTTAATTGTTAAATAATTTATTTTAGTTTTTACTTAATTTAATTCTGTTCTCTACCTGTTTTGTAACTGGGAAACTGTAAAACAGTGTATGAAATAAATAAATAAATTAAATTAAATTTTTTTTTCAGAATTTCACAATAGATCTTTTTATTTTGGATTTGACGACAGAAGATCAACTACGAAATGGCTCCGTAAGCAAAGAAAGTTTTAGTAAAAAGTAAGCGTAATGTATAAATGTTCTATCATCTCGGTTATCCACAATACAGTAATTCGCATTATAAATGATTGATTACCATTAGAAATTATTATTATAACTATATGTTTGATACTCAGTGGTGATATTTTGCAAATCAAAAACAACAAACATGATTTTCTCGGAATCCACCCAAACAATTGTGTAAAAACCTGGTTCATATTCAGCGGCCAATATAATTATTTCCAGCGAATCGAGAAACGGGTTTCAGTTTAAGACAGTGCGGAGATTTTAGCGCCTGAAAAATCGATTAGCGGGATTTTGTAGGTTGGCAAAATGTCGGCATTATCTAATTTTTTAAAATATTTTTATCCAGATAAAAGAACAAACAATGTTATTTGAACCCACCTATTTCATAGAAATTCACATTTAAAAGCAAACAAATTGCGTAAACAACATTAGGAAGTAAAAACCACAACCGTACGGACGAAATTTATTCATGTTTATGAAATCTAATTTATGCATTTTATCCTGAAGCTACACACCCGAATTGTTTGCGCGGAAAGTTTACTGGTCCGTGTTTTTCACAACGGTTCCTTATATACCGCTCTGGCTTTTAACATTAAAGATGCGTTTTCGCGGTTGCGACCACGGAGAAATTAGTATTGTTTGCGGAGAATGATATCTTTACCGGAATATGCTTTTTTAAACAATTATTATTAAATAGACTTCAGAGTTGGACGCCGCTCTTAGGCAGGCTATGCGAGACTATAAGTGGACCTGAATGAGATCAGACCACATAAATCCAAGGTTTCGCTATGACATACCATATGAGGTCGTAATTAATGAACGAAACGTATGGAAAAACAAAACACCAGAAACTACTCCTGGGGCAATAATCTGGTACACAGACGACTTCAAAACCAAAGAGGGTATCGGAGCGGGAATACACGGAGTAAGACCGGAGAAAAATGCGTTTTTTTCTCTGGGAAAGTCTCCCACAGTGTTCCAAGCAGAAATCTACGCCATATTGCAATGTGCGTACGAAAACAACAGGAAGGCTTACCTCAATAAGCGGATCTATAATATATATTCTGAGTCAGGCAGCCCTTAGAGCGCTTATATGCCACAAGGTAACCTAAAGACTGGTATGGGAATGCCAAGAGGAATTACAGGAAACGAAAAAGCCGATAAACTCGCAAGAAAAGGCTCCGAAAACACATTCATTGGTCCAGAACCGGCACTCGGAGTGCCAAGATGCACGGCACGAGATGCTATAAAGCGATGGATAAGGAATGAACACAAAATCCACTGGAGTAACAGACAGAGATTGCTCATAGCAAAAGCTTCATTGGGGAGCTCCCAAGACTTACGAAACAGCTGCTTGAAATGAATAGGAACCATCTGAGAACCATCACAGAAATTCTGACAGGACACATGGCTGTCAAGAACCATCTGCACAGAATGCAACTGTACAATGAAGACCTTGACTGCAGATTATGCAGATAAGACAGAGAAACTGTAGAGCATATAGTTTGCCATTGCGAGTCACTGGATCGGAAGAGGCAACAAATACTCGGGCAACCAAAACTGGAACCAGAGGACATCCTTACCCTCTTTCCAGTTGACCTACACAAACTAGTGCAATAAACTGGGATCATAGAGTGGGTGTAACAATCAAATAGGGTGAGCCCAATGGGCCAAACCTGGCCTAAGTGCATCCGGCGCATGGACGGGCCGTCGAAAAAAAAAATTAATTCGGGGTGAACTTGCAATTTGTGTATTATTCAATAACAATAAGCATAATAATTTTGAGTATTATTCACGCAGATAAAGTTTATAACACGAGGGGTAAACTTCATAAACTTCATCCAAGTGAATAAAAGTCGTTATATGCGAGTAGAATAATATATTTTGTCCACGACTATGAAATAATCGCCTCTTTCACTATTCTCATAATATTTGATAGTTCTGGCATTTAAATTTAGCCGGTGTTGTAATAGGAGTTTATCATCTATAAAATTGTTGCTTGGTCATACCTACCATTAATTTTTTTTTAACTCAGTTAAAATAAATTTAAAAAAATTAATAGAATGGGAAATTTCGTCCAGTTCGGCTAAATTTCAGTGTCGGCCATAGACGCAGGTAAGTTTTGTGCGTGTAATTATTTATGACAACTAACCAAAGAAAAAAAATTGAGATAATTTGATAAAGAAGGACTTATTAGCTATAGCAAATTTACGCAAACATCGTTTTATGAAATATGCCGTGGAAGATATAGCTAAAAAACATAGTGTAATTGTGTTGCGCACACCGCCCTATCATTGCGAACTAAATCCTATAGAACTTATATTAAATGGGCAAGTGAAAGGATTTGTAGTAAGACACAACACGACATTTAAAATAAAAGACGATAAGCTACTGTTTGATGAAGCCATTAAGGAAGTGACACTAGAGAACTGGCGAAAAGCGGTCTGTCATGTCACTAAAGAAGACGAGAAAATGGGGGATCTTGACCACCTGATCGATTGAACCGTCGACTCGTTAATTATAACGTCAAGAGGAGATTCCTCAGCTGATGAAGAATATTATGATTTTAATAATTTAACTTCTGTATAATGTATTTTTTGTATTTTGTATTTTTTATAATGTTTAATAAAAAATAAGTGTACCTAATACTATGTACATACTGTACGCCTTTGTCACACCATTTTCAGTGTTTGTGAATGGATCACAATAGGCAAAACCCATAATTGACCCAAACCCAGGTGGTACTAACTGCACTTGATGAAAATAAAGAATTTTGCAATGAAAGCAGTGCCACATTATAAAAGTGGCTTAAATATTCGTCGGGTCACTCTGTAGTCACTTTACATACCTAATAAGCCTTTATTACTCTACAGCTTTCTGAAATAGACTATAGTAAAAATAGTTATACATGGTATACCTTGTAAAAGCTGGAATAATTATATTCTTTTTCTTGCAAAAAAAGGTTTAATTAAATATTACTTCCAATTCAAAACTAATTGGATTTGCACGATTGGCATATATCATGTACTTAACAGGTATTTAAGCCATATGTTATAGCGTTTCAATATGAGACTACCTGGATTTGTACCTTATAATAGTCTAATGTCGGGCTGATCAAAGATTTTTAATAATAATTAGCTAACCAGCAAGTTTAACTGTGACATACATGGCGTTTCTCACAATCATAGTTGCCCGTTTACCTTAATTTTTAATTTACTAATCAGGCCCCTTTTAGTGTGAGTTCATAATGCCTGCCGATGTCAGTTATGTCACAGTCAAACTTGCTGGTTAGTTACCTAGGGTTAAAAATCTTTGTGCATTAACCTACTAAAACGAAAAATAAACAAATTTTATTTATTTAAAATGCAATTTGAATTTACCAAGTAATTTAGTAGCAAAAATAACCATTTTAACATTTCAAATTCGTTTATTTCCTTGCCAAAATTAACTTTCGCAACTTCTCTAAACTAATTTTCTCAAATTTGATGACAATTTTCACCTCTGCCTGCGAACTGTAATTTGGGACATTTGTTTGAGATAAAAAAATTTCTTTTACCGTAAGGTGTAATGTAACGTAATAAGTTTTTATATAATATTTAAATTGTTACTATGTAATAAAAAATTGACTGCATTGCTATGACAGTATTATTTAATTATATTGCAAGGGAGTGACAACAACTTAAATAAGAATATTTTTACTACAAACCCATATTTCGTGATTAATATAATAATTATAGAGATTGAGGCGTCCAATTTTTGAATCTGTACCCCTCACATAGACTACTTCTTTGAATTCCTACTTAAAGATTTTCTGCATTGTCTGGAGTTTTCACTATTAACTTTTTTATTTTTCTTTATTGGTGTAGAAGGAGGCCTTAAGTTTTCTGTCACTTATATAGAAATAAAATATATACAGGATGTTGAATAATTTGTAGATGGATTAAATACCTAATAATATTTAAGAATTATTATGGAAATCCAAAAAAAAATTATTACCAATTTTTTGAATTTTGAAAACAAACGGCTAGATTTTGTTCATATATTAATATCTTGTAATGCCAAGCTAAATAGAAAAATAAATGGGAATAGGTTGAGTACAATGCCTGGTAGTTTATTCCTTAAAGAAAATCACTTGAAAAATTAATAAAAGACTTTAATTTCTATCTTATAATTGATTCTTTAATTTATTATCCAATCTATAACATTTGTTTTACAATAATTATTTGTTAACACATTATAATCTTAGATTTACAGTTATAATCCACAAGTGAAAACTTTTAAATACAGGAAAATTAAGGAAGTTTCTTTCTATCAAATGACAAAATATTATATTTCGGGACTGTCACAGTTTTTTTACAATATTGAATTTTTTATAAAAAAAATGGTTTTTAAGTATCTACATAAACGGTTTAAACCCTGATAGGAGCTAAAGAAATTATGGAAATCCTATGCATGTGAATTGCTTGACAGTCAAGGCTGGGTTTGGTTAGAATTAAGAATAATTAGGAAAATATAGGTACTATGAATGGCAATTGGTGAAATTGAAAAAAATGTTTATCTTATGGAAGCAGTGCTTCTATCGCTACCATAGACCCCCATGCCACTGCTTTTCTATACAGAGTGGGGACTTTAACTGAAATAAATTCGATATTATTAAAACTGCTGAAGTTGCGCCTACAAAATTTGGTATGTAGGGGTGTTGGAGCATGCGGAATTGGATTATGATGTCGACACAGTTGCCAGATTTCTTAGCTTTGCGCTACACGTAGTAATTTTGTTATTTTAAATAGAATGCCCAATTTATTTTTATTGCAGTGAATTCGGCGTCTCCAGCTTAGTAAGTTCCCAAATTTTAAAAATTTTATATCTACTAGTTGCCGAGATATAACAACACAACATTTTCAAAAAAATTAAATTGCACTATTTTATTATTTTCAAATGAACATTAAACTTATCGGAAACGCCTGAAAATATGAAGCAGCGTCTACTGTTCCCGATAAGTTTAATGCTCATTCGAAAATAATAAAATAATGCAATTTAATTTTTTTGAAAATGCTGTGTTGTCATATCTCAGCAACTAGTAGATATTAAATTTATAAAATTTAAGAACTTACTAAGCTTGAGACGCCGATGCAATAAAAATAAATTGGGTATTCCATTTAAAATAAACAAAATTACTACGTGTAGCGCAAAGCTGAGAAATCTGGCAACTGCGCCGACATCATAATCCAATCCCGCATGCTCCAAAACCCCCACATAACAAATTTTGTAGGCGCAACTTCAGCAGTTTTAATAATATCGAATTTATTCCAGTTAAAGTCCCCACCCTGTATAATGGTTCTAGGTTAAAGTAAGGACGACTTACTAGAGTCGAAATTAAAAGGGAGAGGGTAATAAAATCGTGTTATATCCTTTCTAGTTCAAAAAACCCGTACAAATCCGAACAAAATGTGATAATATTTTCGTGATATACTATATAATATAGAAAAAAAAAGGACCAATAAGTTTAATCAAAAACGATCCATGTGAGGTTAATACAATAAGGTAAAGTAGCTGCAAATAACTTACGGAACGCGTCAAGTTATGAAGTCTCACATTTTATACGCTGTGACAGCTATTCGATCTTCTGCCTTAGATATTCGTGACTTTTGGAAAGAAATGGTTGCAGTTTAAGAAGGTAATTTCGAAAGTGAAGTTACACGATGTCTCTTTTACAAAGTTGTATGGCACAAATATAAGTTAAAAAAGAGAAAACTTTGTTCGTATACACTGTAAAATTATTTCGTGTAAAATTGCTTGTTCTGTATCGACTTAAGGCTTTAAGTGAAATTACTAGTACTTACTATGTGGTTAAAATTATTAGTAAAAGCATTGTAAATTTATGAATAAAAGTACATGCTTTTTAATGGAAAATTTACTTAAATACAATTACGAGTGAGATTCTTGTAAATTTACATCTATTTTATGCTAAATGCATGGAATCATTTGCGAAACCTAAAAAAGTTATTGTATTGTTTTTAGAGCATTCCCTTTCAATTAATAATCTCCTAATTCGATAAAAACTTAATAAATCCGCAACAGGGCCTCAATTCTTGGTTCATGGGAGTAGATTTTCTCATGAAAATGGCAATCTCGTACTCGTAAATACAGTTCGTAGGGAAAGTTTTTAATAAGACCACTAAAATTCCAGTTTAACTCCGTAGGAACATTGGGACTGAAATATTTCCCCAACGGACTAAATTCCACCGCTTGAAGAATTGAGGCCCACAGGCCCCTTCCATAACACAATGCACTAATATAGAAGGCGCTTATTCTTATAAAATAAACTAGGTAACAACGCATGAAAAAATACTTTAGAAGGCAAGGTGACAACGCGTCGGCAGCCAAAGGAGAAATATGCCCTTCATTCGCGCTATGCACGTGAAGAACTGTTGCCTACATTTTCTATGATTGAATTAAGCATAAGTTTCATTGAAGTAAAAAAAATTAAATTTATTTTAATATTTCCTAGTTATTGATTCGATTATATATAATCATTTGCTTTAAACAATTTGTAATTTATATAAATTACAATACTATTATATAAATTAGTTATGCTCTTGATACAATTGTTTTTCGTGTTTTCAGGTAGGTAATCTTAAAGTTTATCGGTTTTTAATATATATTAAACTGTAATTGGAAATACACAAGTCTTAATTGATTAAATAATATTTTCTTAAGGGGGATTTCTACTGTGATGGACCTATTTTCATCGTTTCTTTACGATTTTAATAAGACAAATGCAGAAAAACAAGCTTTCAATTCTTTTTATTAAAGATAAGATGTACCAAAAAAAATTTTTCAACCCCCAAAAAATGAAAAACTTGAGGGTGGTACAGGGTGCTGAAGTTACCCCCTCAAAAAAAACGTAACTTGCTGGCAGAATTCAAATAAATTTTTCTATTCATGACAAAAATAAAATTGACCCAGATTCTTTAATTGTAAGCATGTAGTTATAGCCCCCACTAGAATTAAGTCAAGACTCGAGTAACTCTTAAAATGGGGCGAGATTTAAAATTTTTTTTGAAAATTTACCATTTTTTTTGTTTTTTAAGGGCCGTAACATTTTCTGTAATATCGCAAAATACTTGATTCTAGAGGGGGCTATAACCACTTATATTTTGAGCATTTTAAGACCAAAATCGTTAAATTCTGATAATTTAAACATACCGAAGTACTTTCCGCCAGCGCGAAACACAGGGTTTCGAGAAAAACAACTTTAAAGTTTCAACGGTGGCTCACAACAAAATAGTTTCACTGTCAGTTAGTCTGCGATGCCTGGCCCGTAGATTACACCCTCCTCTTCCTCGAAAAACGATAAACGAGCTGATTCTTCCTGCCTCTTTGCGAGCCTGGCCTGACGATTTTGATTGGTCAAGATGATGTCGCTGGCAATAGAACGTAGCTCTGAGCACGCGGCTTAACTCAAAAGTGGCTAGTGGTGAGAACTGACCGGCAATCATAAAATTGGGTGTAACTTTTTTTTGGAGTAGATTTGGTAAAAACGTTTACACACGGTTATTCTAGAGGCTATAGCGAGTCGAAAAACGTCGGAAAAAAATTTCGATATTTTGAAAACCATCACAGTAGAAATCCCCCTTAAACAGGTCAATATTAAATGTAAAATTAATGAAAATATTTTAATTTTATTGATTTAAATATAAATTATTGTTTTTAGCTTATATTTTATTGAAACAAAAAGGCAGTCAATAAAAATACTATTATTTTTATTAACATCATTTTTTTTCTGTGTACGCGATCCCTGATTTAAAGCGTTGTTGCCAATTTTACCCGATACGTTTCCTAAGAAACTCGTTAGAAATAAAAATTATACATACCTTAGAAATCCAATACTGGCAGAAAATAAATAACCCCTATAAATAAACAATAAAAAATGCCCGACCTGTGGGAAATATTTTAAATCTATTGCCCCTCTAAAAGTTAACAAATTAAGAAAATTTGCCATTTTTATTCTGCACTCTTCTTATGAAAATAAAGTGCAAATGGCTTTTAAAACATGTGAAGTTATAAAGTCTAAATTTTATATACGATCTGACAGCTATTCGATCTTCTGCTTAAGTTATTCGTGCCATTTTAAAAGAAAGTGTAACGATTTACTGGGTTGATTTGCTAAATGGAAGCGTCAACGTGGAGTATACTCCTGAAGTTTCTATATTTATGTTTGAGGGTATCATTTTAGACTTATACCATTTGCGAAATGCATCAATTTAAAAGTGTATTTATCACTTACATTTTTCAAAATTTTACAATTACAGTAAGTATATGCCATTGCTTATGGAAGTGCCTGTTAACTGTCAAAAAGATCCTATTGTAATTATTTATATGGACACAGTATAGCAGTATTGATAAATAATTTTAAATGTTTTTCAAAAACCAAAAAAAAAACAAGGCTTAAAAAAATTATTCCAATCTTCAGAAGAAACTACAACTAAAGTTAAAAAAATATTTTTTTATGTTCGAATAAATATCTTGTAGCAATATTGATAATTTTTATAATAATAGCACATTGCCATAAATCTTATATATTTAGATATAAATAAACATTTACCCGATGCCCTTAATCAATCAAAACGTCTATTAAAGTAGGAAATCAATGTCTGAACCCATTAGACTGTAGAAGGTTTAGCAAAAGATGCTATGGATTTTGTTCAATTCAGTGGCGGCTCGTGGTCTTAAAAAATGGTGAAGAGCTAGGTATAGTGCGAGCAGTGGCGTAGCCAGAAAATATGATCGGGGGGGGGGGGGGGGGGGGGGGGCTTAGTGGGCGTAAGTAGGACATTTTTTTCTGGAGAGAAGGACAGTCGGGACTACATGTATTTCATGATATTGTACCCAGTAAAGTAGGTGGAAAAGCGCCGCAGGCGAATTATTTTCGGGACCAAGCCCAAAGTTTGTTAAAAATTCAACTGCTATTAAATTTCGAAAATTAAATTATTACCTCTCCTCCTCTGCATGGTTGGGTTAAATTTGTTTTGGTAAATGTTTTTTTTAAATATTCTTTTCATATTCCTAGCTGCCTCTTTATTTAAAAAAAAAACATTTTTTATATTTGTGTATAAGACGTAGGTATGACTCTAACCAGCGTTTTTGGGCTCGGTTTTTCATGATTAAAAATAAAGTAAATATCGCTCACCACGCCAAAATTGATGATTTTTTAGAAATCATGTGTTTTAGGAGCGTAGATCTAAGAGCAGTTTTTGGTGCATTTGCTTAAGTTTTGAAATATTCCTTCTTAAACGCTAATTTGTATATTCATAATAAACCATTCTCGTTTCTTCCCGCACTATTTTTTTATTCTAAATTATCACACTTCTTCCATAAAAACTGTATCAATTAAAATGTTTACTTTAATTTTTATCTTTAAAAATGAATACCTACATATTTGTTTTTTGTTTTTGTTGTAAAAATATTTTATTGCATTGGGCTATATATTTGTTGATTTAAAATAGATCTAAAAAAAGGGAAAACGGAACAGACAAGTATAATATAATAGAAAAATACTATAAAATATTATTCTTTTTACTCGTTTTCCTTTAAAATTACAACATAAATCAATTAATTACGTACAAACACACAATAAAAATTAAACTAGTAGGTATGTACGTACACTACTAAATTAACTGAAAAATAAAAACAAAACTTATTAATCACACAGTAAATCATATAAAAACGATATCTATCCCCTAAGTTTCGCGAAGCCACAAAATAAATACCTTAAGGTTAGGCGAACCAATGTTAAAACAATAGTGCATACGACTGATATATTTTTAAATTACCCTTCATCACCATATGCCAATTGTACATGCTCTCGCGTTACTAACGTCACGTAACCATAGCAACGGTGAAAAGCCACTTGGACGTTGGGTCTTCTTCTTCACTTGCTGCTCTGAGCTCACTGACCGAGGGTAGTACACGAGCGGCTATAATTATTGTTCATCGGAGTTAGCCTTGGCCCTAATATGCATATATAGCTACATTCGGATTAAATTAATATTATTAATGAGGAACATAATTATTTTTTAAGGGCTGAAATGATCGCTGTATTGGTACTTTAATATTGTCGAAAAAATTTCCTCCTAGTTTAATTTTTTTTTGGTTCACCTACTTCACCTGACGAGCAGCCACTGGATCAATTCTTTTAATTTCTGTAAATTTTCTCTTCTTCTCATTTAATTGTTCCTTAAATGACTCCCTTACAACGAAGTTCTGGATCCGCACCTGGTAGTTGAACCCATTGGTATAATAATTAATAATACTATGGCGTATCATTTTTTTGATTAAAAATATTTCAAGGAATGTAAACTAATGAAAATTTAAAAAACCTTTATCCTGAAAAAGATGCATTTTCATTCGTACTTGGCATGTGCCAAAATTGTAAAAAAAAAGCCGTTATAGAGATATTGAATTTTTTTTTTAATTGAAACAACACACTATCTCAAAAAATAAAGGGGTTGCGAACCTATGTTCATATGAAGAATTTATTCTTAAAATCGTGCAAGTATTATCGCTCTTTGGGATTAGCATTAAATTATGAAACACCCTGTATAATAATATACAGGGTGGCCCATTTGTCTGACAAAGTAATATACCGTCTCTACTATTAAAGATATCAAAAAAAAGTTTTTATAAAAGTTATGAGGTACAAAAAAAATATATGTTCTAAAATTATTTTTAAACATACAGGATGGTCCAAAAAAGTAGGACAATAAAAAGATACATTTTTTTAAATGGAACACCCTATATATTTTAGAATTTTTTGTTTCCTTACAAAATTATCCATATGACGCCATATTTAGTTTTTTAATTTTTTGCAACGTTGCCAAACAAAATGCAAAATTCTTAAAATTTTGGAAAATACATGATAGTAAAAAATTACCTGTATTTCTCAATAAGAGTAGCGAAAATCGAAAATTTCTTGTAAGCTCTTAAGTTTAGGGGTAGATAAACTGTCTTAAATCTTTAAGAACCGAAAATTTTGTACAGGGTGTTTTCTGTTGACATCCAAATATACAAAATTTTAAAATACAATAACTTTGTTTTTTCAAATAAAACACCCTATATTTATTAGGCTCGTCAGATAGATATTGTAACTATCTTTTATTATTGTTAAGTCATACCTATACCTAAATTTCCTAGTTTTGGCAATATTTCGATTTTTATTTAAATTTTGGTGAAAAAAACTATAGTTTTTATTTTTCTAGTATCCCATGACTAGCAAAGTCAAAACAAATGTAATTGAATATTATGTCATATTTATAATTATTATATTTATATTTATAATGTTTGTAAACTTATTTTCAATATCAAGTAGCGTAATAAAAACAAAATTTTATTAAATTAAACAAATACATAACTAACTATGATTATCAATTTATTTTAATATGGGATAATATTTAATTACATTTGTTTTTAGTTTGCTGGTCATGGCTTACTGGAAAAATAAAAATTATAGTTTTTTTCACCAAAATTTTAATAAAAATCGAAATATTGCCAAAACTAGGAAATTTAGGTATAGGCAGGACTTAACAATAATAAAAGATAGTTACAATATCTATCAGACGAACCTAATAAATATAGGGTGTTTCATTTGAAAAAACAGAGTTATTGTATTTTAAAATTTTGTATATTTGGATGTCAACAGAAAACACCCTGTACAAAATTTTCGATACTTAAAGATTTAAGACAGTTTATCTGTCCCTAAACTTAAGAGCTTACAAGAAATTTTCGATTTTCGATACTCTTATTGAGAAATACAGGTAATTTTTTACTATCATGTTTTTTCCAAAATTTTAAGAATTTTGCATTATGTTTGGCATTGTTGCAAAAAATTAAAAAACTAAATATGGCGTCATATGAACAATTTAGCAAGAAAACAAAAAATGCTAAAATATATAGGGTGTTCCATTTAAAAAAATATATCTTTTTATTGCCTTACCTTTTTGGACCATCCTGTATGTTTAAAAATAATTTTAGAACATATATTTTTTTATACCTCACAACTTTTATAAAAACTTTTTTTTGATATCTTTAATAGTAGAGACGGTATATTACTTTGTCAGACAAATGGGCCACCCTGTATGAAAAATTATATTATTACTCAGATAAATAACTATCCGATATTTTCTTTTATGTTTATTTTAAAATCACAACGGGCTTAAATCTGATCGATGTGAATATGTAGACGATGCAAACCTTTAAAATCTATGCAAACATTAAGCTGTTTTTACTTTAAAAATCTGAAAAAGATTTATTGTCCACAATCAAAGGAAAGACTAAAAAGTTTAACCAATAAATTCTCAAACGCAATATCCAGAACACAGTATCAAGGTGGTATTGTGCTAAATGTGCTTTATTTGTTTGTTATCCGGTTGTAACCTACAAACCTGCGTGTTCCTTCGCTGTAATCTTTCCACTACATTTCTTCATTTGTCTCCAGATGTTGCTCGACTATAAATCACTCTGTTCCTTTCTCGAGATTTGGAACGAAGTACAGCAACGCCGGCCCCGACTTAACTGAAATTATGAAAAACTCGTATAAGTAACCGGAAAAAAACTTTAAGCCATTTTTTTGCGCCTTCTAACTTTTACGACCTGCTTATAGGGTCATTATTTTCGGCCTATTTACTAAATTGAGGTTTTATATGATGTGCAATAAGTTACCATTAGGAGCGATGTTGATAAAGTTTGCCATTATTCATTCCGCTTTAATGTTTTAAAGGGCGGTATTCATGAAAATTATATTGTTAATGGATATTTTACTAATAGATATACGAACACTAAAACAGTGGCGGCACGTGATATGTTAGTAAGGTTGGGCCTAAAATTATTTACGGAAAGCATTCGCCATTTTATAAAAAAAATACATTTGTATTCGTGAATGATGGAAGAGTTTTGCACCTGCATTGTCTTTATTTGTTTTACATCACAACGATGTTGTAGCAGTCACCTGAATTTCATAACTACAATATCGTTGTTTCAAGTTGGTAGATAAAAACTCAAGGTGCTCAAGTTTGTCCGTAAGAATGTCGACCAAACAAATACTATTCGTCAAAAATAAAGTAGTAAGATTATCAACGGCAATATTGGCGAGTGAACAAACAAGTGCAGTGATAAAGGAAATTACGCATTGGCAGGCAAAACTGCACGTGTGCACCGCTAATAAGAAAATCTAGCATGGTTTTTAAAATTTCAGTCAAAGCGATTACCGAATTGCGTTGCCAAACCTCCGACCAAGTATTGATCGAAATACGAGGAGCTCGAAAGACACTTTAAGAACCCACCTGATTAAGACTAAACCAACAAGTCAAAAAGACAGGAGAACACTGTGTCTACCAGATCCCCTGCCAATGTGACCGATCTTACATTGATGAGACTCTAAGGCCACTTGAAACTAGAGTCAAGGTACACAGAAACTTTAAGGAGAAATCGAAAAATCAGGTGCAGCTGACCACGCCTGGACACACAGTCATCACATCAAGTGGACAGAAGCTCAAATCCTGCATAAAGAACCACATTGGAGGAAGAGGAAGTTCAAGAAAGCTGCAATCATAAACCAGAACCCAGATTGTTTTAGTAAGCCCTCATTAGGTATAAGAAATATCTAGAAACCTTTGTTAAGTAGATGTAAACTTAAAATACTGCACACGAACTAAACGCATGACTGCGCCCATCTCAGTTATGCTCCAGTGCATCTAGCTAGTATAAATAGAGCTTTAGTTACTTTACTTATTTAGTATTCACCTGAAGACGACTGGAGATACTTACCAGTTGAAACGTTGTGATGTAAAACAAATAAAGATAATCCAAGTCCAAAACCCTTCTATCATTCAAGAAACATCATTGTCTCCAACCTTTAAACAAACACATTTTAATTTATTAAATCATCATTTAAAAATATCACAATTTTTTAAAAAATATATCAAGACTACAACTATAATTTTTTAAATTTAGGTCACTTTTTCGTCATGGCCTCTAAGGGCTAACTCAAATGCATCACAAAAACGAACGTAGTTTATAATTTTATTTAAGGCATATCTGTTTTTATCAACTTGTTTGTTTTGCTTAATTATTTCGTTACGATATGCAGAATTTAACTGAGTTTTAATGTTAACTTTACCAAGCATACATAAATTAAATATGTTGTTTACATGTTCCTTTGATTTTTCTTTTTTTCCCCAGATATAGATGGGATCATATATGTTCCTTTTCGAGACCAAGTTTCCTTGCCCCTCCAAATAAAACACACATAAAACAAAATAGTCTTTGAGATACATCACATCCGCATTATTTTTTGCATAAATATTTTTATATAATTTCCGCAAAAGCACTTTCTGTCCGTCCTAAGTTTTTTCTATTTTTAAATCTGGTAACGGTCGTCCGATCCCCTTAGCTTCCAACCTTTCTTCCAACGATAACGTTGACAGTGGATATTCCTTTAAAAAGCTTATTGTTCATAACTTTTAAATTTATATTGTTTTAAACTACCACGAAAGAACAGTCAAAAAGCGTCGTCAACCGACGCGTCGAATTCCAACCAACTAAATAACACGCAGCACGTGAGCCTTGCTACTGACTGGAACCGGGTTGGCATTATCTAAGCACATAAGGAGTTTGCCATGACTTGATGCCACGTCATATTATTCAGGGCCATTTATTATGATTTTTTATTATCTAACATGATTGCTGTCTAGTTACAGAGCTTAGTCCGTCAAGCGCGATAATGCATAATCGCTTCGCACAATAGAAATTTGTGACCGAGTGCGTTACACTTTTAAATATATAGTATAATATGTAGTTAGAAATTAGGTAAATACTTAGTAGTTTAGGAAGCTTACGAAGGATAATATGTACGTAACATTAAAATGAAAATTTTGGGAATTAATGTATTTAGATTATGTTAGCCTACATACAAGTTTAGAAAGATCACCATATCAATATCTAGTATCATAGCGAACAATTACTATAGCAATTTTTTTTGTCTGGATACTCTATTTAGTTAAAAAAGAGGGATGCCATTGACAGAAAAATGTAATCATTGGCTAAATTAAAATTTTTAACATTATATTAGCCTCCATACAAATTTAGGAAAGTAACCATATCTATCAGTGTACGGTGTAGCAAAAAAGTCTTATAGGCACCTTTCTAGGGTTTGCGTAGCTTACGTAAGTCTTATACAAAAAAGTGGGGGTTCGATTAACAGAAAAATTAAACCACTGGCTGAATTGACGTTTTTAACATTATGTTAGTTATACATGCATTAGAAAGGTAATATCATAGCGAATAAATCCTATAGGCACTCTCCTTGTAATAGTCGGTTGAATGCAAATAGTTATTTTAGCTTGTATTACCTATTTATAGGCAATCATAATATATTGCTGTACCTATACTTTTTTTCCTATGTATATAACCTGGAAGAATAAAATGAAAACCTCCTGCTAATTAGTTAATTCTAGTTTTTGTAATTATATAATTAATTAATATCGTGTCATTTTTAAATAAAATATACCAAATTATTTTTAAGTTAGAAAAATGTCAAAAATAATTTTTGTTCAGGCTACCAACCTAAAAGCTGAAATAACTTTAGAACTAAAAATAACTAAACTTGGTTATAAGGCCGAGGTCGCGTCGACGGAGCCATATTATACTTATATTACTGAAACGTAGTAGTTGTGTAGTGCCATCGTAACAACGTTGGATTTGGTATAGAACTACAACGTTGTAAAATATTACCAATACCGCCGTTGTGCCACAGTTATTTCTTCATAGTCGAGTGCTGACTATGATGCAACGTCCCAGGTAGTACAATATTCGTCGGACGTTGGAAAAATGCTACTTGGGTTAACCATAATAAGAACGCAATTTTGTGATCAAAATCGTCTACACTCAATTCTTGTAAAATGTGAATTTTAGTTTGTTTGAATTTTTCCCCTTTGGTAATTTTTTGATTGAAATATCGACTAATGTTATGATTTAAAGCCCTCTGTTGTGTTGAGTATTTTGGATTTTTTACTACAACTAACATTACATTCAAGTAATGGTTTTCATTATTAACGCTTACCGGTCTTCGACTTTTTGGTGGATCGTTGGCACCGTCAGTTTCATGAAAAGGCTGCAATGTTTTGGGAACAGTTGATTTAGAGATAGGGTGCCGGTTGGAATGTATTTCATTAAAAATATTTACTACTGCGGTAAAACTCCATTATCTATCACCATCATGAAAATTTCAATATGCTCGGCGTCACTTAAACTTGCCATTTTTACGCAAAAAACTCACTTTAAATGTATTTCTTGCACCTGTTTTCTAGATCACCACATTATCAACAAGAATGGCGTTAGAGAGCTAAATATTTTCTAAGGTAACTTGATGGATTAGAAAATTATGGAATGTTTAATTTATTAGCAAGTGATTTTTAAAACTCGAGATATCTGGGTATGTGATACGCTTTTCGGAATTTTGCAAATATGTAATCGGAATATAAAATAATACACAAGGTGTTTATTCTATTTAAAATAAATTAACTTCATTCTTTCCTGACTTATGACTAATCCTGTATTTTGAGTTTTTTGCAGTATAATAGAATTTTATATACCCTAAAACTTTTCTATTTGACATTTTTCGGTAACTATCTCACTTTAAGAGGTAATCGACTGTTTCCATACATAAAAGAAATCCTGTACCGGTTGTCCCACTAAAAATCTCTCACGACGGTATCCCAGAAAGTGTTAGTCATGTGGGTTTTGGAATTTTGTAATCTATAGAAAAGTGATCGGAAGAAATTGCAGGAAATGTATGTCAGATTTTTTAGTCAAGCGCTAGAGTGCGTAACCGTAACGGTAAATCAGTAAACATCAGTATTTTCAAAAGTTGCATTGTTAAGGTGTATTGAAAAGACAATATTTGTATACTTAGAGGCCTTCTGTACAGAAGTCACTCATGAAACGTTTTTGTTAGTATTAAAATAAAGTGGTGGGAAAAGGTTGAACATTATTTTAAATAAATGCTCATGATTCCGGGCTGGCTCAACAGAATCCAGTAAACACTAAAAACTTAGTTTTGTTAAAAAGAGTTTCACTTACTCTATATTTCACTATATAAACTGACAATATGATTTTATAGTAGGCGCTATTTATCTTACAACTTAACAATAATTGCGCATTTTTTTAAAAGTTTTAAATACAATAGTATATTTAATTTTACCTCATTACAAAGATAGATATAAGCCTAAAAAACTGGCAAAAACCACAACTTGATATCTGTTTTCAAACCAGAGATATTAACAAGAACAAAAATAAACACAGGTTTAAGTTAAAACAGTTAAGTTACTATGGTTTTTTCAAAAGTAAAATAGGCCTTGGAAAAACAAAATATGATTTGAAATTATTTGCTTCAAATTTGGGTCAAATTGAAAAAGACCAACTTCCGATTTAACATGTGCAAAAAAATTTTGATTTTGCAATTCGTTTTTGTTTTAAAAATGATATTAAATGATGTGCACATGAGCAGTCACGTGACTTTTTTTTAGTCAAATTTACCATTTTTTTCAAAAAATTCCAAATTATAGCATTGTTTTTTAAAATTTGAGGAATATTACAGGAAAAAGTTGTTTATTTTTTGACTTTTACATAGATACCAATTTTCCAATCTGAGCCTCGATGAGGTTATCAAATTTTATCAAACCTGTATAAAATAAAACTTTTATATCAAACCTATCTTTTTAATATATATTTATAACCAATTGGTGCCCTAAACACTGTTTTAGTAAAAAATGTAAAAAAACTCATTCAGAAACTATGTCAAAAGTGTTGCCAAGTTGTCATAACTTATAGAAATCACGAAACATTTGACTTTATTTCGGTTTTTTACTAAACAGCAGGATACATAAACACAACTAAAAAATAATTCCAATAAAAAATCGTTTAGTTACCCTTTTCTGCACTTTGTTAAATGATACCTTGTTTTTGATTAATAATAACGCCTAATACTTACATCGCAAAAGGAACTAAAATTCATAAGTTTGCCAAGTATAAAGATATGAATACTAACTAGTAAGCAAAATTTAAAAAATCACATTTCGGTGTGCCTTCCACCACGTTCAATGCAATTATCCTTGTTGAAACATCTTTAATCGAGTTTTTGATACTTTAAGGTCTTATGCTTAAAATACATTCTCTAACAACTGTCTCTAAATGGTCTGTATCTCGAAAATGTCTTTGTTGATACACTTTTTGTTTTAAAGAACCCTACAAGAAAAAATGTAATGGGGTTAAATCAGGATACTCTGGTGGCCAATAGTGTTCCATAACACCACCAGTTACTTTGCTCCCAAAACATTTTCAAAATGTCATCTTTAACAATCCTGGCACTTTGAATAGGTGCCACTGTCACACTGATACCAAACAATATTTTTCACTGCAAGAGGCATATTGTCGATATATATAGCATATAAAAAATATAAGTAGTTCGCAAAATTTAAATTTTGTCTAAAAAAGTATGAGCCGATAATTTGGTTATTCAAAATGCGTTTGTTTTAAAAAAATATTGATCACGATATTCTATTAGGAAGTTTGGATTTTCATTGGCCCACCATCTACGGTTTTGGGAGCTCACCACGCCATTTGATGTAAAAGTGGCTTAATTGGTCCATAAAATTTGATGAGGAAAGTTATAATTTTTTTCTTTTTTCCCTTCAAACCAGAAAGAAAATCCAAGGCGCACATCGAAGTCCCGTTCCTTTAGTGTATTTTTAAATTTAGGTTTATTTAGCTGCTTGTCGATAAGCTACATTCTCACCACTCACTACATATAGTTACAATATTAATTTTCTCTCGAAGAGTTCTTAATCAATAAATGATAAGCGACAATCAACATTAGAATTAGTCTCAGCTAAATAGTATTTAACAACTGTCATTGCGTTGAGAGCGGGCCATCCTGTCTAAATTAAATACACAAAGAAAACTTACAAATATTACAAAATAATTATGAAACTTCTTTAACTAGTCTTAAAATATCTGACCATGTTACTCCAATCAATAGATAACATAATATTATATAAAACTTGAATTTAGAAGCGAAATTCATTTAAAAGAGATTGTTAAAATAAAATTTACACTCTTATTACCACTTTTACTCCCCTATCAAATGGTCTAATTACATTTTTAATCCGACGTTTCATTTTTTCAAAACCATCATCAAATTTACTTTTTTTAAATAGTCGGGAAATTTTATTTTATTATTTTTAAATTCCCCCCTTCCTTTTTAATACAACGACGTATCTTACTTAGTATTAATAATACGTTTCGGACCCTAAAACTAAATACTAATTCATCGTATATATATATCTTTTGTTTTCAAAGCCAACTAGAAATAATTTGACTCTGGACGTCGACTACAAATCATATCCAATTTTTCTTCTCTGGAATAATGTTCCATAATTTTAATTTAAAAAAAACTACAATCACACAAGTCCTTAAAAGCATAAAAGTTTTTCTTTAAAGAAATTAGATAAAAGTTTATTTGCGCTAAACGATAACATTAACCTAATCTGTTATTTGGCAAGTATTTAGAATTTATTTAAATATGTGCCTGTCACAGCCTACTATTCAAAGACAGATTAGGTTACGGAGATGGAAAATAAAATATAGGTTCAAATAAGATGAATTTGAACAAATTATTATTGATGATAGGTTTTTAAGTCCGAAACGTATTATAAATACTAGGTATCATACATCAATAAATTACAACGGATGAGGGAAATTTAAAAATAATAAACTAAAATTTTCCAACTGTTTAAAAAAGCAAAGTTAAATATGGTTTTGATAAAACGAAACGTCGGAATAATCGTCTAATTACACCAACTTGTAGAAAAGAAAAAATAATATCGAGAATGTCAACTTTAGTTTAACATATCTCGTCAAATAGAGTCAGAAAAAATAAAAAGTAAGAGAACCGCGCAACTTTTTTCTAATTTAACCATCTCTGTATTTTTTAATGATTTACGAGACCCCCGTAGAGTATCTACTGGGACTCCCTGTATATATTATAATAAAATTAATTACGGGACAAATTCATATTATTATTATTATTATTATTATTATTATTATTATTATTATTAATATTATGATTATTATTAATATTATGATTATTATTATTATTATTATTATTATTATTATTATTATTATTATTATTATTATTATTTAAAGATCATTGATGTAAACCTTATTAATAATAGTAATCTATTCATTTTGCCTATTCGTCTGCCATGTAAAATAATTACTGTTTCAAACACCCCATCTGGAGGGAAAATAATGAATATCGGTAATGCGGATATCTCTGAGTATACCGGAAGTTGAACGCCAACTCCACTTCGTAGCAGGAACAACTCCCTTCCGTATCTTTATTCTCGAAGGATAAAAGGTACGCTTAATTTTGAATTGAACTGCAAGTCCTCCGGTTGTTTGTAAAATTAAATGGCTATAAGGGGAACATTTTCAGATATAAATGGATGAGAAGTGTTTCTTTTCTCTATTTTTTATATTGTTATATTATTGTGAACGGTAATAATTATTATTTTAGGAATTCTTAACCGAGTAAATAATTTCATCATCTATTGGGTTTTTACAGTTTGATTGATTTTTTTACATATTAATAGTCAACAGCTTGCAACGTGGCAAGAGAAAGCTTTACATGACATATATTATACTGTACCTTTTTCCAAATTCACTCATAGATAGAGAAATGTTAATAAATTGGTTTAAAAAAAGGCAGCTACATGCTGAAACAGAAGGTTTTATAATTTCTATCCAAGACCGTGTCATTCAAACTCGAAACTATGAAACTATGAAGATTTTGAAAAGAAATGTGGAAGATGTGTGCAGAAAATACAATGGCCCCAGAGAAACGAGAGAAGATATTACGGAGAGTTGCAGTGCTATGGCACCCAACGCGTACCTGGGAAGGCATAATCAGGTAGCAAAAATAAACCATAAAGAACTTGCTCATATACTAAAGGAAAACCTCCCACCATACTATCAATACGCACCCGAGCCAGTCCTTGAATCCCCTTAATATCTTTTAGACTGGGTCAGGCCAATAATAACGGATAGAACAGTAGACCACAACCGTCCGGATATTCTTCTCATCGAAAAAACCACCAAGAAAGCTTTCATAATCGATATAGGTTGCCCACTAACACACAACCTCTCTAAAACCGAATCGGAGAAGAAGACCAAGTACTCGAATTTGGCTATAGAGATAAAAAATATATGGAAGCTAGATAAAATCGACATAATTCCGATCATAATATCGGTGGAGGGAGCTATGACGAAAAATTTCAAGCCCAACTTGGAAAAACTGGGCCTATCAGGTTATTTATACCAACTAATCCAGAAAAGCGTCATCCTCCAAACATGCCATATAGTACGGATGTTCCTAAACAGTACAGGTTAAGATGAATTTCTTCTCTGTACTGTAAATAATACCAGCAATACCAACAAAAAGCTGTGAAAACTAACATTGAGAAAAATAATAATAATAATAATAATAATAATAATAATAATAATAATAATAATAATAATAATAATAATAATAATTTTAAAATTATTATAAATCGTCCTTTATTCAGATGTATACATCATAGTAAAGATTATTAATAAATATACAACTTAAGTATAGTCGAAGAATAACGAGGTTTAGCTGGATCAGCTATTCTTAGATCGAACCGTGGAATAGAAATAAATTAATGAAAAAAAAAAACAAAAAAAAATTAAATGAACTACATCCCAATTAACAAGAATATAAATTTCAATAAAAATAATAATTTTTACCCAAAAGTATTAAGTTCAGCACAGTTATTTACAAAAGCTAATGTGTGAACAGAGTTAAGGGAGCATTGGATTTACAATTTAAAATTAAGTTGTATTATACAGGGTGTCCCAAATGGTCAGGACATATCCAACATACTTTTTTTTAAATAGAACACCCTAAAGTAAAGGAATGACATTTTAATTAAAATCTTCCTCACACTTATTTCTTCTCCATATTTTCTCAAATGACTAGCTAACAATTTTCTTTTGCTTAAATTATTATTCCCATTCACTTCAGTTTCATCTTTCGACAGTTCTTTAACACAAAGATGACATTTTTCATTTTACCTTTAAATTTTTCACAGTGCCTTAGGCCTTAAACCCACATATTTTTCTTTTTCACTCTGCAACTTGTGTACCTGGTTTCTCACCGTTCCACTTATTTTTACATCGAACCTGCAATTGTGTTGCTCAGTTGGGGTTATATCTACTGGTTTTTCTTCTTTTATTTATTTTCCTGAAGATGAATGCTTCTGCGTTCGAAACATGTAGAGAAGTTGCTTAATATTTCTATATTATAACAGTGGAGGAAGACTTTGTGTTCTTATTTCTTGCCTTCTAAATTTCCACTCCACTTAAGGTATGGACTATTTCTTCAAGTTAAAAACAAATGAATTTAGACATGTTATACAAAATATATGTGAATTATATAAGATGTTTCATTTAAAAAAAGGTATGCTAAATATGCCCTGCCCATTTGAAACACCCTGTATAATTTAAATTGTTGATCACATGCATCCTTATAACTATTTTTTTGAAAAATAACAAAATGTTAAGTAGTTTAGATGAATGAGAATCCTGCGTTGAGAGCGGGCTACTCTGTATACATTTTTTACACTAATTAAGTATTATATGAAATTGACTTTTATATTTTCAGCTAGACAAGCTATTTAATTAGATTTTTTGTGTCATGTGGTAGCATTTTTTTCATAAATTAAATTCCTTTACCACAATATAGTCGTAATTGGCATTTTTCTAAACATTTTTTTCAAACAAAAGTGCGACTTACTTGATTTTATAAAAATATGAAATATGTCTTATCTTGTGTATCCAAGTTAATTAGGAATTCTATTCAATTAGGAAAGGCATTTCGTTCATTTTTGTTTTCTTAGTAAGGTACATTTTTTACTCTATTATTTTGTGGTAAATACATTGAGAGTTCAGAAAGTTTATGATAAAATTATACAAAATTACAAGTGTTTTAAATAAACTGCTTGACAATTGCTTTCGAGCAAGAAAAATTTCCCCTAAATTTAACAGTTAATATTTTCTGAACCAGATATGATATCGACCTACGGTTTTAAATAGTTGATAGATTTATCCCTTGGGAAACAATTGTCAATGTTGAATTGTCTTTAACTGTCAGAAAATTTTATATATAGGGTGTTAAAGAAGACGATGATTTTTGCTCCAATTTTAATGGCGTGTAACTTTCACAATAATATTTTTAAATTTTATCACTCTACGTCAATTGAATCACTGGTTTATAGCAAAGAAAGTAATTTGTCAAATTTTTGATATCTGCTATATTTTAAGAAATACCGACTTTTTTGGAACACCTTTGCGAGTGATTATTATACTTTATGAAAAGCTTGATTATGTTCAGTAACAATAGTCGAACCTAAATGTTATGATGTACAGTGGCGTACTTATAAACACCTATATGTCTATGATTCATGAGTATCTCATAATTTTCCACGATTGGAAGATCCGTAAAATTAAGTAACGCTAGTTTGATTTTGATGGGATTAATACGCCATTTAAATTGGAGCAAAAATCATCGTCCACTTTAACACCCTGTATATAAAATTTTCTGACAGTTGAAGAAAATCCAACATTGACAATTGTTTTCCAAGGGATAAATCTTTCAACAATTCAAAACCGTAGGGCGATATCATATCTGGTTCAGAAAATATTAATTGTTAAATTTAAGCGAAATTTTTCTTGCTCGAAAACAATTGTTCAGCAGTTTAGATATAGAAGAGATAAAAATGGAGGTTATTTACCCACCTTTATAAAATATTTCTTACTACAATATAAAAGTTTGGTTTTTGTCCCTTTTTAGTCCAATGCACCAAACGTTTACAACTTTTAGTTAAAATGCTGCTTTTTTGATTGTAGGTACAGGGTGTCCCAAATTCGATGCCCATCATGGGTATCTCGGAAACTTACAGAGATACAGCAACGATCAAATGGTGGCAAAGTTGCAGAATTTTGTGCTCAGTAGTATTGTAAAAAAATTGAACTTTTTTCTTTTTGAAATTAAAAAAAAAAACTAAAATTTTAAGGTTTTTTAAATTTATCTGACTTCTTTTAACCGTTACAGAAAAACAAATACGACATTGTTAAAGGACGTTTTTTAGCTTTACACTGCCGTTTTTAAGAGGGTTTGTTCGTTTTTTTCTGTTTACGTAAGAATTATAACTCCGGAAGTACAACAAAATAGCTGTAGAATTCGTTTTAGACAGTTAAAAACTACTTTTATGCAATAATATGAACTTTTAATGTATGCCAGGTAAAGTTTTTCAAGATAATCACCAATATACAAAGTAACAACATTGTTAGCGTAAAAAGAGAAGTGTCACTATTGTAAAAGTAACATAACCTTAAAACCGTTAGTAAAAAAGGAAATTAATTTTTTTTTTTGGAAATCTAATCTAATTTTGTCGGTTTTATCTGGTTTTATGTACTCATCTTCATGTTCCACCATTTAAGGAAGAATTACCAGTTTATTTTCTATATCTGTAGCGTATAATAAAAGTTTTAAAATCGATATAGATTGGATCCCCTTTCAAAATATATTAAAATATCGCGGTGGAGAAATATTTCCATGGCAAGGAACCAGCCAAGGTTAGTAAAAAACATTCATTTTGTAGGTAAAAGTATATTTTATACTTTAAATCTTGTAGTAGTTGTCTAGAAATGAGTGGAAAACTGGAGATTTTTGAAATAATTGGCACATATCTTTAGTTCGGTAGAAATATATTTTGTCATTTATTTTGATATTATGTAGGTACCTTCAATTTTGAAACTATTTCGTGGAGTCCTTAGGAACAAATTGTGTATGCATAGACTCTGGAAAAAATGTGTGATTTAAATTAATCAGGAACCAATTTTATCTGATAGATTTGCATATTTTTGAAATATACTCTTAACCTCACTTCTGCCAAGTGTCAGGAAACAACTCGTAAAATTTAAAACATGTAAATTTGTTTTTTTGTAATTGACCACTGTGATCCTTACTAGGATGGATATGAAATCATATCCGTTTAGTTAACTGAAATAGCCCATTTTTTCAATCACTTTAGTGTAAAGGATGTGGGAGTAGAAAAAAAGTAATTATACCTTAGAGTCAGTGTATTAAACATAATTATTGAATTTGGACATAATATGCAGAGCACAGTGGAATAACGAACTATAGTGAATGAATTTAAATTTACAATTAAGTTCAATTATTGTTTTTATTGCTTTAATACAGCGAACACATTTTATTTACCTAAAAATGTTTAATTTTTATGTATACTTTTCAAGAAAAATGTTTTTAACACGCTTTTAATATTTACTTTTCTTCTTTATTAACTTGAATACGAAAACGGTTTTCGTTTATTCCACTTTTTCCCGATTAAGATTTAATGCACCGTACTCGTAAAGCAACTCATGCAATATGAAATAACTAAAAATAATTCTTATGACGTTTTATTTGCGAGATGCTGCATATTTCAACTTTTTATGATTTTAGAGAAAAGAAAATACGCGAGGATAAAGTATACGAAATGTTTTATTACATAACCAGCATGTAACGTAACACTTGATAATTGAGTGCTGCTAGTGGGTTGCCGTGTGGTACCAAAATATATAATCTTTTATATTTTTTTTTATTTGTAATTTTGTGTGTTTATGTGGTCATAGTATATTAACAGCTGGGTTGGAATAGTAGATTCTGTAACGAGGTTGGAATGAAAATTTGATCCGAGTGGAGGAGTATCGAATTTTCATTTTAACCGAGTAGCAGACTATATTTTCTCCACGACCAAAAATACTATTTGCAATATTTGTAATTCATCCGATTTTTCACTCATATTTTGCCTTGCACTAAAATTTGTCTGCTGACATTGACAGTTTTGAAATTCATGGCAACCTATGTCGTTTAGATCAATTACAGAATATTCATTCCGTATCTTGTTATGGAATGAAAATACACGCAAAACGCATAAGAAGCAAGTGTTTCAGAATAAATATTCCAACTCAAGAGCGAGAACTTTTATATTCTATTATCAAAAATGATTTTGGAATTATTGCATTCAGTAATGGTCGTGGAGAAAAATCGTTCTTTGTTAGCTTAACCGCGTATTAAAAAGACAAAATGTAATCAGAGGCGAGCAATACTTAATGTGGCAGCTGTCAGTGCTGTCAGATCCCAAGTCTTGTAAATTATAAGGTGATTTCGCGCAAAACGAAGTTGGCATTGCCAGCCTCTAAATAAAATCTCTCTTTTTAATACGCAGTTAATTTAATCGAGAACTATTTTTTTTTCTGAGGGCCTGATCGTGCGCCGGATGCACTTAGACCAGATTTGGCCCATTGTGCTCACCCTGTTTAGTTGTTGCACCCACTCCGTGATCCCAGTTCTTTAAACTAGAATGTGTAGGTCCACTGGGGAGAGGCTAAGAATGCCCTCTGGTTCCAGTTTTGGTTGCCCGAGTATTTGTTGCCTCTTCCGATCTAGTGACTCGCAATGGCAAACTATGTTCTATACAGTTTCCATGACTTGTCCGCATAATCTGCAGTCAAGGTATCCACTGTACAGTTGCATTTAGTGCAGATGATTCTTGACTGCCATATGCCCTGTTAGAATTACTGTAATGATTCTCAGCTGGTTTCTTTTTATTTAAAGCAGCTGTTTCGTAAGTCTGGGGTCTAGCTCCCCAATGAAGCTTTTACTGTAGTGTAATCTCAGTCTATTGCTCCAGTGGATTTTGTATTCACTCCTGATCTATCGCTTTATATCATCTTGTACTGTGCACCTTGGTACTCCGAGGACCGGTTCTGACCAATGAATATATTTCTGAGCCCTTCCTCGCAAGTTCATCGGCTTGTTCATTTCCTTCCATTCATACCCTGGTACCCACTGCAGGATACAAAGGTATTACAGAAAATGATCGAGAGCTATATTTCTTTATGTAACCCGCTGGAAGTAATACGTTAAAAAACATCTTTGCACACTCGCTCGACATAATTATGAACTTCACTTTCGGCTTGGACCACCAATCACTCGTGTGCACAGAGTAGTTTTTAAACCTTAGTTATACCAGTAACGGCTCGTGGATATTGCGTATGGAAGGGCGCAGATATAGGTATGCAAAATTGAGCGCCTAAGAAATATTTTTCTAATTTTTAAGGAAATGTCTGAAATAAAAACTTACAAACTCATATCGGAAACATTATCTAGGAAAATTGACCACGATATGATTTACGCTTCTTTATTTTTCCAAGAGCATGGGAACAATATTTTATATTTAAATATACTATATTTTTTGTAAAGGTGGTAAGAGAGTTGCAGGTATTGTTACCAAGTCTCCTGAATTATTCGATGACAGTGGCGTAGCCAGGTAGGGGAGGGGGAGGGAGCCCCCCAACCCCGAAAAAGAAAAGAAGATATAAAATATAATTGGGCAACAACATAAAAAATCTTTGACGGCAGCGCTATCAATAACACCCCAAATAATAACAAATCATCCTCCCAATAAGTACAGCTTCAGCAGAAAGAAGTTTTTCCACTTTAAAAAGATTAAAAACATCTGAGAAACCATTCAGGCGAAAAGCGTACAACAAGTTTAATAAGTATTCATCAAAAAATCCACTTGATAAATGAAAATAATCAATATATTTTGTCACAAAAGGCGACAAAACGGTATTTTGGGCGTGGAACCCAAAAAAATTTTCGGCGATTTGCCTGCGGCGCTGGTTAATCGCTTTCCCTACTCATTTGCACCCCCCTCCCCCCCCCTCCCCTCCCCAGAACTAAAATTCTGGCAACGCCACTGTCCGATGAAATAAACAATAAACATGATAAAATAAAATAATCGTATTTTTCGCAGGCGGCAATGGGTTGCGCGGCCATGTGGCTTACTACTGAATACAACTAACATAAAATTGAATATGTTATATTGCCGACGTTGGTTGAAACAATCTCAGAGTCTCCATAGCGCAATTGGTTAGAGCGTTCAATATAAAATCGCGACGTTCTGGGTTCGATTCCCAGCGGAGACACTAACACACACTAACTTTAAAAACTTTCAAAGGAAGAGAAAGACAACAAAGTCACGGTCTCAGCAAATTGATTTGCTTGTTTTTTTCTTTTCCGTTGAATCTATATCCGGTCTCTTTGAGAACTATAGACGATTTCTTCGATTTTTAAAAACTTTGTCTTACTCCGCGCTAAATATTTTCCATTTTTTTGTCACTCGTTTAAAAGTAATAACTTGAGTTAACTAAGGGGGTAAGATGGGGGCATGAAGAATCAGATAAGTTAGATCACACCACATTAACTACTGACATATAATAGCTCGAAATGGTTTTTAGAATCTGACAAGAAACTTTTGTTTCAGCAAAATCGAAAATTAAGAAGGTATTTCGGGGATCATCTGGTCTAAATACTTTTAAAGGAAAAACAACAAAGTCTCAGCAAATATAATTGTGTGGTTACACGTGTTTCACCCGTTCGGGCATCATCAGACCTTAAACAAGAGACCTAACTACCAGATACACGAATAATTAAAAACACTAATTACCTAGAATTTAAAACTGAGAAGAAACAGTCATAACATATTAAAATTTAAAAATGTGAATAACAAAAACAAAAAATCAAATGTCAGATAGCAGTCGGGTCAATTGGACCAATAAATCCAGTGAAACGAATGCGACGGGATCGAACTATGTTCAACTGCCTGAAAAAGGAAAGAAGATGAGAGGTTAGCCAATCTGTTCTGTGCATTAAAATTAGCGAAAGGTGACCGTCCCGATGTCAACATCGGGTTATAAACAAAACAAATCATAACCAATTCATTTACTAATATTGTTAACAATCAAATTAGGTTCAAAATTAAACACGTCGTTGACACAAGTAAGTATGGGGCTTTTTTTGGCCTTAGTAATCTTCATTTTTTCCAACAGATCCAACTTCACACCCTTAGAACATTCGTGTAAAACCTTGATATTTGTAGGGGAAGAGAACTGGTGTCCAGAAGTTAACAGGTGATTAGCGAATGCAGACTTGTCTCGGTGGTATCCGAATGTTTATACTTATTAAAATTTTGGTCTAAAAACATTAAATGACGTACAAATGAATGTTTACGGCGTGTTTACATGCCATAAATTGCTACTGAGCTAAGATTCAGATTTAATACAGGCCTTAAAATCCGGGAATTATATTTAATAAATGACTAGTTTCCTTCAGTTTACGTTTCCTGTCAGACAAAGTTATCTTGGGAGACTTAAAATATAGGATCTTAAAATTCTATGATATAATTTAAAAAACCAATAGCTGCTGAATAACATATTAGTATTGAAACTAGGATCAAGAGCACATAAACAATACGCTTAAAATAGAAACCAAAAAATCAGGTGCAGCTGACCATGCCTGGACACACGGTTATCACATCAAGTGGACAGAAGCTCAAATCCTGCATAACCACACTGGAGGAAAAGGAATTTCACGAAAGTTGCTACCAAACACCAGAACCCAAATTATTTTAGTAACCCTCATCAGATATAAGAAATATCTGGAAATCTTTGTTAAGTAGATGTAAACTTAAAATACCGCACACGAACTGAACGCATGGCTGCACCTATGTCAGTTATGCTCCAGTGCACTTAGCTAAAATAACTAGAGCTGTAGTTAATTTACTTATTTAGTATTTACCTGAAGATGACTGGAGATACTTACTAGTTGAAACGTTGTCATCTAAAGCAAATAAAGACAATGCAAGTCCAAAACTCTTCTATCATATTAGTATTGTATGTTGAATTAGAGATTTTATAATTGAAAACATTTTCTTTGCAGTAATTGTAGATAAGGTTAAATCAAACAGTAAAAATTTTAAAAATAGTGCTTTTAGTCATATTTAATTAAGTTTAAGCATTTAAATAATAAAATAGTAGAGTACCTCAAGGTTTAGTTCTTGGTCCTTTCCTATTTTTTATTTTAATAACCTTCAGTTTTTATAAATAGTAAATTTCCTAGGCTTGCTGATGATATAACAATACTATTTTTGAAAATTGACATTACCCAAAATCTTTTTTTTAATCAATATAAAAATTATGTAAAATCCCGACGAAAACAGGTGTAGTATTGTAGGGTTGCATAAATATTTATATCCTTAATGTTGGATTGCATAAATATTTTAATTGATTATTGAAATGATTTTCTCATAATCAAAGTTAGCTTATTTCTTAATTTACTAATTAGACAACTTTGCTTGTGCGTAAATGATGTCTGCCAATGTTATTTACATCACATCGAAAATTGCCTGGTAAGTTAATTCTTGTTTAAAATCTTTGTTCAATTTATCATAAAATATCTAAATATTTTGAAGGATTAACTGTAAACCTGTTTAGTAAATAAAGGGGAAAACAGTTTTAATTATTTAAATCATCTAAAAGTGGTATGGGAGGAATTATTACTCCCACCAATAGAACACTCCTTATTCCCAAATATTAACTTAATATATTATTAACAATATTAAGTAAATTACACACGTCTACAAAACAAAAAATTTTTGAAAGATGTTTTAGTTCTAAGAAGTAATTTCTTATAATTTATTTAGCATAACTGACAATTAAACAATAAAGCGTAATTGGCAATATAACGATTTTTGAATTATAATTGACACGAACGGCACTGTGCTGTGTGTTTAAAAAATATACCAATTTTTGGATTTTTTTTAATCGACGTAAACGGCACTGTGCTGTAGTGGGTACAGTAAGTATATAACATAAAGCTGTATCCAACATAATAAATAAAATTTAATTTCGTAAAATTCATAGCTTTGTATGAAACCGGAAATTTAAAATCTGCACATTTTACACAGCATGATATTTTAACCATTACTCTACTTAGTGGTCCAAAAGACAGTTTACTCAATAAACTGAAAAAGAAATGGGTTAATTGAATTTTGATGAAAATACGGGCTCTTGAAAGTCAACTAATCTTTTTAACTATTCCATAATTAATGGACTTAGTGTATGTAGTAATATAAATAACTTTTATAAAAATTCGTTAAAACTAAACTATTATTTAAAGCAACACAACAACCTTATGGAATAAAAATATACTGATATTTCGATTCAATCACTTCCTATTTAAATAAGCCACTGAAAGTCAATCGGTTCTGAATTTTGTCATTGAATAAAATATTATTAGAGATACAGAATCAGTGAATCAATTGCAATCTGAAGAATGTAGTTCCCACTAATTCAGGCTTGTGTTTGAATATCGAATATTTTGATATAATCTTCTAACTAATATTCCATATTATATATACCGGGTGTCCGCGAAAGGTGGTTCGCCCCTATAACTTTTTTGGCTTTGAAGATATTGGAATGAAATTTGGAGAATGTGTATACGACATAAAATTACATTTTTTGACGGGTAACTCAATTCTATGGCACTTCCGGTTTAACCGGAAGTGACATAAACTTTCGATTTTTAAATGGGACGCCTGGTATATTTTTACTTATTTTATCTCCACATGACATTCTAAACACAATCATGTGTCACTTGTCACTTTGTGTCACCAAAAAAAAAATTTTTTTTTCATTTTTTTTTAAATCTAGAGGGCTATGAATTCGTTTAAATTACTAATTTTGTCTTATAATCTTGAGTAAAATACCAATTTACTCTTTTTTGTCAAAAACCAATCTGCTGTGTAAAATTCAATTTTTAAATTTGTATAAGTCATTTTTTTCAAATGGCAACATAGTGGTTCACCCGGTTAACAAAAGAGAGCATTTTCCTACGATTAATTTGATACCAAACACTTATGGGTGTTAAACAAACTTTCGTTTAAAATACTGGTAAAATATAACGCTAACATTTTTCTAAAATGAACGGTCTTCAGAGAATGAAATATTATTTAAATGAATCGAGTAGGCCTGTGAAATAAAAACATGAAGCTGTCATGAAAAAAAATTACGGCCTGTCAATATCTTATTGCATATCGCTTCGGCAACAGTACGTTATTGTTTAAAAACATGGAGAATAATAATATTTATACAAGTAGTGAAAAAGTTGATATGTTATTAGTTTTCGGAGAGTGTAGGCAAATCTCAACTAATGCTGCACGTCTTTACGCACAGAGATATCCAGATCGGCATCACCCAACCCGGCACTATTTCCCAAAAGTGGTTCAGCAAATGCGAAATGGACCTAATAATAATGAAAACATTAAATTTGTTGTGAGCGAAGAAAAAGAAATAGACGTTCTGGCATACGTACAAGTACATATCAACGCGTCCGTCAGAGAGATCGCGCTAGAATGTGATATTTCTAAGTCTTCTGCAGGTAAAATTTTAAATAAACATGGATATCACTCATATAAATACCAACTACACCAACACCTGTACGGAAACGACAATGAAAGGAGACTTAGCTATTGTAATTGGTTTTTAGAAAAATATTTAGAGGATAACACATTTCCCAATAAAATTCTTTATACTGACGAAAGCCGTTTCACTAATTTGGGACATTTTAACAGAAATAACAAGCGATATTGGTCTCAAGAAAATTTACACTTGATGCAGGAAGGAAATTTTCAAGAACGGTTTGGTTTCAATTGTTGGGTTGGGATTTTAGGGGACAGAATATTAGGTCCTATAATTTTTGACGGTTCGCTAACAGGGGCAAGATATCTAGATTTTCTTACGCAAGAAATTGAGCAGTTCTTGGATGAGATACCGTTAATAAATCGAGAAGGACTATTTTATCAACAAGATGGTGCCCCCCCACACAACTTGAGGGCAGTAACGGAATATTTAAATGAATTATACAACGAAAATTGGATTGGAAACAGGGGCCCAGTTAGTTGGCCGGCAAGGTAAAACGGAATTGTTCTTAATTTATACCTTTATTTCATTTTAAAACTTTTTAGGTCGCCCGACCTTACGCCACTAGATTTTTTTTTATGGGGTACTATTAAAAATGAGATATATGATGTACCCCCTGCCACACGAAATGAATTAGAAAACAAAGTAAGGGCAGTTATTCATCGAATTTCACCACGACATTTAAGAAACGTTGTAAGAGCAACAATAGAGAAAGTACGACTTTGTCAGCAACAAGATGGAGGTCATTTTGAACATCTTCAAAATTAAAGTTAAAAATAAATAGATATTATGTAGATAGTTATAATTGTTTGGTTATTTAATTAGTAGGTATAATGCATACTATAATTTTTAATAAATTTAAAAAAAAAAATTAAAATGAAAAAAAAAATTTTTTTTTGGTGACACAAAGTGACAAGTGACACATGATTGTGTTTAGAATGTCATGTGGAGATAAAATAAGTAAAAATATACCAGGCGTCCTATTTAAAAATCGAAAGTTTATGTCACTTCCGGTTAAACCGGAAGTGCCATAGAATTGAGTTACCCGTCAAAAAATGTAATTTTATGTCGTATACACATTCTCCAAATTTCATTCCAATATCTTCAAAGCCAAAAAAGTTATAGGGGCGAACCACCTTTCGCGGACACCCGGTATATAAACCAGTGGAGAAAGTCTTCATGCTTTTATTTATTCCTAATATTCTTATATTTTTAAACGCTCACAATTCGTTAACACTCTATGTACCCAATTTTTATCACTAGGTGTTTAGTAAAAGTTGTGTCAGATCAGAGACTGTTCGTGGCTTAAATCATAGGGGTGACTAAAAATAATTTTTAAAAAATGGCATTTATTATTTACAAACATTTCATAAATCTTAAGCAGGAAAAGATTCGCAGGAGGAGTGAAATTCATCAATTCATTAAGATTAATCTACCTACTGCAAAGAGACTTTAATCCCAAATTTAACTACTGAAATTAATATATTAAAAGAGCTAGTACCCAGTAAAAATTTAAAAATAAAACTTGATATTCTAAGAAAGCGCGTTGATATAGGTATAGAAAAGGTTGTAGCAATTTTAAGGAGCAGTTAATTTACCATCGTATAAAATAAAAATATACAGGGTGTTTATTTGTGTATTTAAAATAAGAAAGTGTTTAATGTTTAAAGTTTTTTACAATGAGTCCATAATCGTGACCTCCCTGTATATTTTATGCCAAGTTTAATTAATTCTTGAGATTTGTTGATTCTTTAACTATACACAAACAAAAAAATTTTAGTCCAGAAGCTAAGGTAAAAAATATATACGGATAACTTCATCGATTTGCATTTAAGAAATAATTACAAAATATGCAGATATCTCAGAAATGAGTAGACTTCGGAAAAAAACGTGTTCAATAAAATGTAATTAAAATTTAACGCAAAAACCAAAAATATAATAAAAAATGCTGTGTTGTATTCAAAAAATGAAAGTTGAAGCTACTTCCGGTATAACCGGAAGTGACAGAAACATGTTAATATTTTAGTTTAAGAGAGCATATCGATAAACTTAAACCTACATATTTTCAAAAAAATATTTTCAGCAGTTTCCTCAAAAGTTCTAATGCAAGCTCGTCGTGAATCACCGACGAAGCTATATTTCCATGGGCAAGTAATATGTCTTTACGGATATTGTAAATTTAAAACCATTATGAAAATATACTAGCCAAAAATATCTTTTTCGCGATTTGTTATGCAAAATTACTGCTATTTATTTTTTACAGTGTTTATAATGAAAATATTTTTTGCACTCATATTTTTTGAGTTTTTGGTGTTGGACTATCAAGAGATGACGCTAAGAGCTCGTTGACACGATAGGCTTAAGTTTAAAAACATTCGTTTGGTATGATATGAACACCTACTCTGTAATGACGAGAACAACAGAGTTCGAAACTTGTCTGCAGGTGGTGACATGCTACCAATAGTAAAGTTTGACTTCAGGTGATTTGAAATTTGTTTTTCATGCATTTCTTAAAAACTGAGTTAATTTTACTACCAATATTTACCCTATATAAAGTTTTACTTTTACAAAAAACTTGTATACTTACTATTACTAAATAAATACTCTACTAAATTTTCCGTCAAGAAAAAATGGTCCAAAGATGTCCAAAAATTCCTGCCCAAACATCCACTTTTTAAGGGTATTGGTTTCGAGTGCATGCAAGACTGTGTTCATTTTGTAGGCCTTAATACCGACTTTGAATTTCATTATTTAAAGAAAGCCAAATAGATAGAAATTTTTGCACTGATCCGTCGTTCTTTAAATATTAAAATTCAAAGGTACCAATAATTTAGTATATTCGGCTCATTATTTAATGTTAAAGTGCCTTCGTCTGAGAAGCAAATATTTTGTAAAAAATATCTATTGTTGTTAGCCCGGTCTATCATTTCAAAACAAAAAAGTGATCTTCGCTCTAACAATTCTTGATTTTGATACTTATGTGAATGATATTAATGTTTTTTCAAAGTTCTCATTACTGTCGTGTGATGTTTTTCTACCCATTGCCCTAGAGTTCTAGTGCTGATTTTTTTCTTCTTCGTGAAGTAAAATATTAAGATCTTTATCATTGTTTTCTTCAGCTCTCGCTAATGATTCTGGATTCTGTGCTGTGCATTTACAGTTGTTTATTACAATGCCTTTCACCTTAAACTTAGTAATAAATAACTTTTTGTATTGCCGACTTAATAGGAATGGGTCTATCCGTGAAATAAACGGCAAAGTTTTTCCCAGCAATAATAATAGTTACCTAGATAAAAAATTATTACTAGTAACAAATCGAATATGCTCAAATCACAGGTTGACAAGTGCAATCAATGCTGGTGTCCGCAGCAACACCTGTTGAATTCCAATGAAGAACCAACTGCAATCCTATTTTAAATAAGTTAAGATCGGGTTGTCCATAATTGTTCAAACTCCGCATGTGCACTCACCACACATAGGCCTTAAAAAAGTCTCTCTACAACCCCGCTCTAAAGTCAACAGGGGAGCAAATATTTAGACAGTCCAAAACTTGCATGGGATTTCCTATGTTTCCAACTACGATGCACCACCCGGTATAATCATCAGATAGTTGTAATCCAGATTTTATTAAATATAAATATAAGTTAACGGTGATTTGGCCACATTTAAATCAGCCATTATTAACCATTATTCTTATAAATTCTTAATTAAATAATCGGTTTAGATAACTTTGAATTAAATGAATTATTTTTATTATTACTTTTTTGGGTGTTGTCGATGGATGCTCGCGCTCCAGAACTTCTATGTATCGTCGCCCGTGCGTCATAGGTGCAAACATTTAAGAAAAAATATAGAAACTAATGCTGTTTTTTTTTTAAATTGTTTAGTAAAAATAATGTGAAAACGAAAATCAAAAATTATTTCTACACTGTGGCTCAAATTAAAGGAGTACACTTTTTAATTGTGAATATTTTTCTAGATTTTGCACTGATTTAATTTATTTTTGGAGTAATGATGAACTGAAATCGTCTTAGTAAAATGTGCAATTTTTATTAAAATATTTTGAACAGGGCCGTATTGACAGGTTTTTTTCAACAAACGTGCACTTATGCTCGTTGCAAACGAAAAGTGATTTATTCATAATTCAGATAATACGTTTTTTTGGTAGATTAACTATCGAAACTTCTTCAGTATAAGTCTCACTCTGAAAGATTCTTAAATTCAAGAAATACAATTTATTTTGTTCATTGATGTACTAAAATATTCCAGATATCATTTTGGAAATTTGAAGTCGTTTGAACCATGATCGCAACCATCCATGACCGTTATTAAAAATCAAAGTATCCATGACTATTATTAAAATAATAGACAATGTTATTTTTGACGTTTTGTAAGCTCATGACAGCTAATCCGTACACAATGGCAGTTTTAAGTGAAGAGGATCGAATTCTTATCAAATATTTTCGACAAACACATAATTACGGCGCAAGAAAAATTGTAAAGGAGTTTCCTGAAAAAAATTGGTATGTTGGAACAGTTGGCAAGTTTTTAAGACATAAAAGTTTACTGTCAAAAACTTAGTGCCAATGTGAAGGAGAAACGATAAGAAAGATGTAATCTATTACTACGAAGATTCCGTTCTCGGGAAAATATCGCAAAGATATGGTTTTTAGATGAGAAGATGTTTTACTTGAGGCCGCCAAAGAATACACAAAATAATCGGGTATACGCAAATGTGCGAGTAAAGAGGGAAATCCCATTGGAAAAATCTTTTAATCGATAGAAGTCACTTTTCACCTGGCGTAATGGTCTCTGTGGCAGTTTCCAAATTGGGAAAGTCAAGTCTCATTGTTGTAGATGCAGGAGTAAAACTCAACTCGGACGCGTATCAACAACACATTTTATCATCATGATCACTTGCTTCCTGAAATTGAAGCAATCTGCGACGATTACGTATTCCAACAAGACGGTGCTCTTTCCCATACCTCTCGGAGTACAAGAATGTTTTTGTTTGAGCAATGCCCCGATTATATGGAACCGGAGATGTGGCCACCCAATAGTCCAGACTTAAACCCTGTTCCATATGGGGAATTCTCGAGGCATATGTTCACAATGGTCAAAGGTTTAACACCATCGAAGAACTAAAGGAAAGGTTACAGTTCTGTTGGAATAATTTTAACCAGGACATAATCAATGCAGCTATTGACCTATGGCGAAGGCGACTGCAATCCATGATAGAAAATCATGGTGGTCATATTTATAATGTTATCCTATAAATATTTATACTACTTTCGATTATAAGTGATAGTCTTGATATCAGTAATTGTTAATATTATTAATATTGAACAAAATAAATTGTATTTCTTGAATTTAAGAATATTTCAGAGTAAAACTTATACTGAGGAAGTTTCGATAGTTAATCTACCAAAAAAACGTATTATCTGAATTATGAATAAATCAGTTTTCGTTTGCAACGAGCATAAGTGCACGTTTGTTGAAAAAAACCTGTCAATAGGGCCCTGTTCAAAATATTTTAATAAAAATTGCACATTTGACTAAGACGATTTCAGTTCATCATCACTCCAAAAATAAATTAAATCAGTGCAAAATCTAGAAAAATATTCACAATTCAAAAGTGTACTCCTTTAATTTGAGCCACAGTGTATGTAAAAATATAATCATTTAGATACTGAACTTACATTTTTTTTAAAAAAATACACATAACGGCAATGCTTATATTTATTTTTGACTGACAAACCAGGCCATAGTTTTCTATTTCTGTAAGAAAGAGCTAAAACGATTGTTAGCTTCTTACAAGAAACTTCCCTTATTTAAGCAGAATCGTAGATTGAAAAGGCGACGGGGACCATCTGGTTCGAATGCATTAAATGCCGCACGAACAAATGTTTACGGCGTGTTTATATACCATAAATTGCTTCAGAGCCGAGTTTCAGATTTAAGATAGACCTCGAAATCCGGGAACTATATAAAAATGACTACAAGCCGCCAGCGTTACGCTTTCATAGTTTATGATTCCTGTCTGAAGAAATTATCTTAGGGGAATTGAAAAATAAATTTAAGAGGTATAAAAGTATTGTATTCGCAGCTGAATAATTCTAATGTAATGGTACGAGTACTAAAATAAGTTGAAGTATCGCATTGTTGAAACCTCTGAGAAATGCAACATAAAAGAAATAAAAAATAAAAAGCATAAAAGATTATAATTTGAATAATTAATAATAATAAACAATTTTTATTAGCTCATTAAGCTATTTCAATACATTTATATTTTAGTCCATTTTCTTCTTTTTTTGATATTTACAATCTAAAAAGACTATAACCGCATTAAACTTATATTATGTAAAATTTGGGTTTTTAATTTTTTTATAAATAATTTTAAGTTATATTGTCGGATATGGATTGGTACCCTTAAGGATGAATTAATCGGTTCACACTTCGCTGTGGTGCTAAGACTCTTAATAGGTGTTGAGTCTGCTGATAAGAAAAGGTGTAGTGAAAAGATAGTGTGTAGAACAAGGACAAGGGCATTCCTAGTTTTGTAGGAGGAGTTTGTAGACGAAAGTTGATAAACATAATTGTTTGAATTTGTTGGGACAAAGGGTTCCATTTTGAATAGTCCATCCAGGGAAATCCCCTCTTTTAATAAATTGCTGACAACAAAAAGGAACCCCTTCTCCCATCTGGTAAGGGTTACAAAACATTATAAAAACTCAAACAGACACTTACTCAGTGGAGTTTTTTAAAGTTTTCAAGTGTAAGGGTAACCTCTGCCCATTTGGCCATTCAAGTAAAGATGTAGAAACATAATCTCAGATCAGAGCAGTTTCCAACCAGTGAGTAAGTGATCTTGATAATGTTTATTTAAATTGTTAAATTGTTTGTTTCTCTTTTGGCCTGAGTTCACTGTAAAGCGGAAGTTGTTTCTCTTGAACTGAGAACAAACAGCGTCGTATGTGAGTTTTAAGGAAACAACTCTTCTTTACAGAAAACTCTCTAAATTTACTAATTTAAGAACTATATTTTTATTTCTAAAGACTTGTTCATTATTATGTAATCGTCAATTGCTTTGCTTTGCTTCGCTTAAATAAAACTATTAAAAATCGTTGGTGTTTTAGTAACTAAATAGGGCACAACAAATTAAATAAATTAAAACGTAATTTCAAATCATCCAAGCTACACGTTCCCGTCACCTATCATTTTGATACGCGACAATATGTTTTAATTTCATTCCCTTATTTATTATATTCTATTATACCTTTAAAAAATATTGATTTTTGAGTCCAAAATAAAAAAAAGTTGGATTTTCTTCTTGTATTATAAATATAAACTTCAATAAATTTTGTTAAGAAATTTTCATAATAGGGTGCTGATATTTAAATTTATTTTATGAATAAAAATCAAAGTACGAAATAATAAAAAGTTTTTTTATATTCCCTATTATTTTCTAACCATTCTAAACAATTTGGTATATCTATTATTTTGGTATATTTATCACACCCCAATATTATTCTCATTGCTCTATTTTGTAGTACTTAAATATCCTCCTAATCTATTTAATCCAAAAAAAAAATTTGAATTTTTTTACAAGGGTATGGTCCACATGATCACGAGACCTCAAAATTTTGGTCTATGATAACTCCTAAATATTGTTATGTTATGTAGAATATGTTAAAATTGTTACAATTTCAATATATTTTTTATTTATTTAAAAAGAAAGATTTTGATCCAGAAATTTACTATTGCTTTTCAAATCCTAATAATAAATATTTAGTTTTGTCGATATTAATTTTCAATTAATTTTCACACATCCATTTATATCTAAGGTATAGTTTATTATTCATGTTATCTACTATTCACAATAAATTACTACTTGAAATGTAAATCACTGTATCATCAGCAAAAAAGTGATATTTACAATCGTCTAGATTATAAAATAAATAAAAATATAAATTATGAATAGCAAAGGACCAGTGGTACACCAACTACCTTTTTTATTTGACACATACTTATTACATTTTACAACCTGCCACCTATTTATTAAATAGTCATGCATATTTATATACCTCTCCACCAATTCCATACTTTCGTAATTTTTCTAATAACTTTTTTCTGTCAATTGTTTTAAATTCAATAGTCAATAATTGGAGTAGAGTGACAAGTTAAATGAGCATAAATAATACTCCCCTCTAGTTATACCACTGGGGATTAGGTACTAATGTGAAGTAGAAAAAAAAAACCGACACCCTGAATTTTTTGCTAAGTTTGATCCATATAACTTTTTTGTTTTTGATCCGATTTTTACAAAAAATGTTGCCATTTTATAAATAATAATTTAATTAGAAATGTACAATTTTTTTTTAATAATAGGTTATATTTGATAGGGCGATATTATACAGGGTAAATCAATGTGTGTTTCTTTGTCCTAAGTTTTAAACATCCTGTGGAGATATTGGGGCTAATATTTTTCAAACTAATAATTGGTGAAAAAAGTTACATGTATTCCTAACATTTTTTTTTTACTCACTCACGTTTCTATATTTTTAGAGGAGATAACAAACTCTGTTTTTAAAGCCTTTCTTATTGAAACAATTTTAAAACATTATTGAAGTTTAAAAAAATTAGCAACGTGTATCTCCTTCTTTAGCTTTAATAACAGAGCGTATTCTGCTAGATAATGAGTGAATAAGTGTGACGATTCTTTCTTAAGGGATTAACTTATATTCGTGGGAAAGCGCTATCCTTAGCTCTTGTAACGTGCCTGGTTGCTTAGGGCGACGACGAACAACTCTTTTAACTGATTTCAAAAATTCGGTTCAAATATAGACATCATTCAGTCCAGTCTAAACATCAAATACCAACCTTATCTAAATATTCAGGTACCACCCTTGCAATATGCTGCCGAGCATTATCACGCATTAGCATGATAGCATCACCGAATAAGGGCGAAAATATGACTACTACTATTAGAATATCTTCTATGTACCTATGTGAACTTAGTGCTCCATTATCCACAAATATGTGGATCAGTTCGCACACCATAACGGAACCACTATGATATGATATGGTGCATTCGACATATATTTCATTTGATCTCCTATAAACATCAGAACCATAAGGCGACCGAAGACAAACTCTCGACTTATCTGTGAAGAGAACATTACTCCGCTACAAATCGTAACCGTTCTCGTCGATAATGTCGAAGTAATTGTGTTTTTTTGCTGGCCTACGTAAACGGAGCTCAGCTTCGTTTAACCTCTTTCGAACCGGTTTGTCACTAATACTGACCTCACGTATAATTCACACATCATTTTTCAAAGTCAGGGAAGTTGCGCTTCGATTTCTTAAGGTTCTTACCACAAGGAAGTGATGGTGGATGAACAAAACGTATGGAAAAAACACCAGAAACACCAGAAACTACTCCTGGGACAATAATCTGGTACACAGACGGCTCCAAAACCAAAGAGGTTACCGGAGCGGGAATACACGTAGTAAGACTGGAGAAAACTGCGTTTTTGTCTCTGGGAAAGTCTCCCACACGGTTCCAAGCAGAAATCTATACCATATTGCAATGTGCGTACGAAAACAGTAGGAGGACTTACCTCAAAAAGCGGATTCATATATACTCTGACAGTCAAGCAGCCATTATATCGGTAATATGCAACAAGGTAACCTCAATGGAAATGTCAAGAGGAACTGATGTGATGGTCAGATGCAGTCGATTTTTTTAATTTTTTCCAGTTCTTTGCTGTCTAGTTAAATTCCCTGTATCCATGCACCTATTCCAAACATCTTAAACCTTGGTCCTTGGAAATCCCAATTTACGAGCCATATAACTTTTATAATGACACTCCTCTATTACAGCTACAGTTCTTGCTGGTGTAGTTAACACCATGCTGACACCAATAATAATTATAATTATTTGAGAGCTGTCACTATCTAATAATTACTATAGCAATAATGTATATAAGTTGCCACAATTTAATAATGACTGGCGGTCTAATAAAATAGAGTTAACGTAATGAGTCAAAAAATTAGGAGTAGATGTAACTTTATCAAGCAATTGTTACTATAAAAAATAACAGCCCCAATTTCTCCGCAAGATGTTTAAAATTTAAGACAAAAAATACACATTAATTCACCCGTTATAATATGGCCCTATCGAACATGACCCATTATTAAAAAAATTCATTACAATCCTAATTGTAAAAATGGGATTAAAAACTAAAAAGTTATTAACGATCAAATTTGGTAAATCATCCAGGGTGCCGTTTTTTTTGTTCGGGAGTGTACTTTTCATACATTTTAGTTATAATTAAAGTTATACAAGTTGTTTGCATCTCCTCCAGTATTATCACTATTGCCATGGATATTTAATTTTTTTTTAAATATATCTAATACAAATATTTTTGGTTATAATTTTATTTTAAGCTTGATCTTTATACAGGTAAATAACTATATGAAAAATATGATGATTAGTTATTAGGTTACATAATTTTCTGGGAAAAGGAGTATAATTACGCACGCCATTGGTTGTGGGTAAATGTTAACAGCTATTTATACAGGGTGGCCCATAGCATCTGAACTATTAAATTTTTTAATATTATATTATATACTCTGTCCTTAATATATATATTTTATAAGGTTATAAGGAGGTATTAAATCTACAATTTAATGTTTTACAGGGTGTCCCAAATAGTCAGGGTATATCCAACATACTTTACACCCTATATATTATATTTTCTCATTCCCTATAAAGTTCCACGTATATTTTGTATAAAATGTCATATGTTTAAAATAAATTGTTTTTGGGATATTGACGTTTAAAATATAATTTTTTTACATTTTAATAAGCTTTAGCATTGAAACGGTTCATCTTAGAGAAAAATAGTTATTACCTTCCTATCTGAGTATGTTATTCTCAATCTAAGAGTTATAACTTCCGGTTTAACATGCTAAACCGTTAAACCATTTTACAGTCTGTCAAAGTCTGAAAATGCCATATTTTAAACGTCAAAATCTCAAAAACAATTGAATTCAGATAATGGGATTTTATACCAAATATACGTGGACTACTTGCGATGCCCTGTATAATTTAAAATAATTTTAAATTGTACATCTCATGTGTTCTTACAACTCTTTTTTTTTTAATAATAAAAAGTTGAGTCGTTTATATGCTTAAATCCTAAGTTAAGAGCGGGCCACCCTGTATAAATACAATTATTGACTATGTTTTTACTTCTCGTTATATTTCTGTTATTAAACCTGTGTTCACTTTCGTGTGCCGATTACCCATTAAAATATTTAAGCTGGTGGGCATCGATTGGTTTGGATTCTAGCTGGTGCAGTTTTATTGGAGCAAATACTTATGAATAATTTATGGTATTTTACCCTTAAAATAACTTTTAGGGCTGTTGTTATATGAAGTAATTATTAAAAATATTGATGATTATAACCAAACCTTTAAATTTTTAATAGTTATTTACGATATAATTGTTGACGCCTCGTTTGACAACTATTAAGTTTACTAATCAAGTTTTTTATGTTACCTTTCGCATAGTTACTGTTTCGCATGGTTACTGTCGAAACTTTGTCAAACAAATTCAAAAATATAAAAAGCGTTTTTCAAAATGAGCGATTCTGATGGAAGTTTACCCTCTGATATAGAAGCAGCGCCAAACGAAGCGATCTCAAGTTTAGTTCCGACAAAATCCAAGGCGCGGTATGAGTTGGAGTATCAGAAGTTTGAAGATTGGTGCAAAGCTAACAAAATAAAGGTGTCTGAGAAAATCCTTTTGGGTTATTTTTCCGTAAAGCAACGCTCCCAGAAACCATCTACACTATGGACTCACTACTCTATGTTGAGAACTATGATTTCAGTCAAGAAAAATCAAGATATAAGCAGATTTTCTCAACTAATCGCATTTTTAAAGTACAGAGGGTTAAAAGGCCAAAAAGTCCAAAGTTTTCATAAAGGAAGACGTATGTCAGTTTCTTAGTACTGCAGATGATGAAACATATTTACTTATGAAGGTTGTTATGATAATCGGCATTTTTGGGGCTTGTCGGCGCGAAGAACTAGCTAAGTTAATGTTGGATCATATTGAACACTTTCAGCAAGCTCCGCCATTTGTATACCTTAATTTTATAATTGTTAATAATAAATCATTCTTCTAAAAAGTGTGGTTTTATTTAACAGCAAAATTTTAATAAAACAGTTTTTTTTATTACAGCACTAGTGCTGTAATAGATGCCCTTACAAAACGATTTACAGAACTGTAAAATTCGTATTACTAAATAAAAGTAGATAAAAGCATTTACATAAGATTTTAAAGGTTTAAAAATTTTCTAAAACATATCTATTTAAATTTTCAGTATCGTAATTTAAAAAATTACATAACCTAATGATAATATTTGAAAAAATCATATAATATGCATGTTTTTTCTAAATTTGTTGCATAAGAAATCCATTACGATACAGTTTTCAGTATCGTAATAAATCTATTACGAAACCTTTTTTTTAATTTTTAAAGGTTGGTAATATAACAATCTTAATCAATTGCTTTATTCTGTTGACGACTGACTCGGCCTGCTGTAATCTTTATCTCCATGAGAAAATCTTCATTTGGCACAGAGGAATAATAGCTCAACGCTTGTCGCTAAATATGTATTTAAAAAAAACACTGCGCCACAGAATAATGTTAGGTCGACTGTCTCACGTAAAAGCAAATTAAATTACGGTAGTAAACGACCGGCATCCTTGGTAGCATGCGGTATTGGTTATTATGTTTGGTTGCGTAAATCTATGACTTAGGTTTATTGTTTAATACACTATTAATTCCACTAAAAATCACAATTACTTACTTTATTGTCACAGATCTATAAAAGTTTACAAATATCAATTTAAAACTTACAAATAGAACTACCTACTACTAGTGGTTATAAAAATCTATTTGATGACTGTACTTGCGTCCGAAGCGGTAACCTTAAAATCGGGCATACGGGCATCGCTTGACTATTTAAAATGATTTGCTTCTGATTAATATTTATTTCAGATTTCAATAACCCACTTTTTATTAAGGACTGGTTGTAATTTTTATAGGTAGGTATCTTAATAAGCTAGTAAACATTTTCCGTTATTTTACAGATGTCTTTGTATTACTGGGGACATGTCATATACCTTTCAGGATTTCTATGATCAAAGTTGATTCAATGACTTATTTGCAATATTCCTTAACTCACGGGGAGTTAAACTTAGATTAACTTGATATATATTTGTTAATTATGTTTAAGAAAAATTATATTCTGGACAATATGACAGACACGAATAATAAATGTATTTATTATCAAGGCTACTATGATAAATAATATGATAGTATTACTAACATAAAATTTAAACAAAAAATTGTCAAAATTTGAAAGGCTTATTTTCTTTTTAAAAATATATTTTTTTAATGAATTAAATACAAAACTGAAAAAATAGTATAAAGTACATGTTTTATAAAGCAATTAGAGCACTTGTCTCGTTATAAAACATGCCGGAAGCAGCTCGTTTTCTGACATGGACGCATGCTATAAAATCATGCTTTATAAAACGTGTACTTTAGTATACTATTATTAAGCGTTTTGATATTCTGAAAGTATTTGAAAATTTCTATTTTTCAATAGCCTTAAAACACTCGGTTTTTTCTCAATTTGACAGTCTTCGTATTTCCAACAACGTGTTAAAAATGTCGGTTGATGGCAAATGCTGCTTTGTAATTGGTAGAGTAAGTTCCACAACTATAGCATTCTAGTTTATATTTCCATTTTTTCTTAAAAATATTAGCAAAAAGTGTAACAAGGGAAGCGAGATGTTCTCGTAAAAAGAATTTAAAGAGTCAACTTGGACTACAAGTCAACCCACTCTAATGAACATTATATTGGTCTTTCGAGTAAGAAATTAATCATCATGCAAAATTCAACCAATGGACAGAATTTCCGATCGCTCGAACTTGACGCGCCGATGCGGCTTCGCTCCGTTCTTATCTAGATACCACGGTAAAAAGGGATAGCACAAAATCGTAATAGGGTCTAGCAACCAGTTAGCCCCTACTACTACTACTAAAGTGGTAACAAAAAGTATTGAATCATAAATTCGTATAGCCTATTATGTTACTATTTACCTAAATATAATAGGTAATTGTCGCTACTATTTTAAGAAATATATTTATTCATTTCTTTAACAACACTTTTTATTCTAATAATTAAGTAGAAAATTTATAATATAAGAAAAAATTACTTTATTTGATAGTTATACAAAATATAAAGATCAGCTTATTATTAGGGATCCGTACACGACCAGATGTCAATCATAAAATGATCTAAGTAAAACCATTCGTTAAGATAAATCACAATAATGTAATTATTTTGTAATCATAATAAGGGAATAACGGTACTGATACTGATCATGTAAGGGCAAAATTCACACATTAATTTGGTTGATATCATTCACGACTATCAGTAATATTGGTTGTGTAGAGTCTGCAATAGTTTACAAAGAGGACGCATTTTTTTGAAGTTTTTATATAGAAGAAAAATATGTTAACAACAATGTTATTTTTGCGGCGCTCTCACTCTACACGTGACCATAAAAATGATATTGCTGATGACATTTAACGGATGACTTAATGCTTTTTGCCCACAACCGCCATATTGAATCACGTGGTTTGGATTCCCTAATGCGTTATGCTTAGGTTATCTAGTAACTAGGGAATCCAAGTCACCTGATTCAATATGGCAATTGATGGCAAAAAGCATTGAGTCGTTAAATGCCACTATAAATATCGTCAATCATCAATTACAAAGCAGTATTTGCCCACAGCAGCCATATTTGATACATTTTGCCTAATATTTAGGTAATAAAAGTTTAGAAAAATTCTTGATAAAATGTGTGTCATAAACAAATGTATTGGAATGTTTTGGTAACAACATGCCAATCATAAACTTATATATTATTTGTAAATATTTGACCAAATTGTGATTACTACGTGATGAATCCAAAAAATAAGTGAAATCTGTAAATACCATTTAAGAAATTATAAAATAGGAATTGAAGGGAGAACTTGTATTAGGTGCAAGAATGTTTTTTTTTTAAATTACATTTTCACTTAATAAAAATTTGTCTTTCCTCCATTCTACATAAGTCCACACAGCCACCAAAACCTATTCATAACATAAGATTATTTATAGTTATAACGAAATAATTAGATTTTAAAAATATGGCGTAATAATATTGCAGCAAGGTTCTTTTTATTTCTGGCATCTATTTGTATATAACTTTTTAATGATGCTTTAAATTTTTAGTAAATTTAACTCTTGGAACATAAATACTATAAAACAAATAATGATTTTCCTTTAAATTTTTTTAGATTCAAACCCTAGACGCGTTTCGCTATATCATGGCTCATCAGTAAAGCTAGAATCCGACCAAAGAAAGGAATAACTCAAAACTGCTTAAGCAGTATTTGGTGGGACACACCGGTAAAATGTTGCACAGAGCGAGATCAATATTATATACCTATGTATAACCTCACGGGTTACGGTTTTGAATTATCCTTATTTAACAGTGGTATATGCAGGATTTTGATTGTGATTGAAAGCAGGGCTTGATTAAGGATAGCCACTGTCGCAATCTGATGGAAAAATATTGTCATCAATTTTTAATAAATATTGTTATGAGGAAAAACGATAATATACAGGATCCTGCACCTCACCTCCCGTCTTCTATAGCTCACATATTAATTAAGTGAGGATTTTGATATTTTGCAGACTTTACCTGTATCCTAGGGCGCATTTCAGAAATATATTTTTGTTTATACAGGGTGTTCCAAAAAAGGGTGATGGCATAAGGATCTATTTTTTATATTACATGCTATATATATTCTTACTTATTTGGATGCCTCTTATAGTTGCGATGTAGCATTCAAATTTCTTTAAATAAAGAAATCCTAATTATTCGGTTGGGCATTGTAGACAATTTTCTCTTAATATTACAGGATTGCGCGATTCTATCGTATCTGATTTACTGGTTGCCTAAAAGCTGATTTGTTTTAAGATTAATTCGCCCATCGGTCAAGAAATTTCGCAGTGGAACCACGAGTGGTGTGACTGTCTGGCTTGACCATCTCAAGGTTGCCACATTTATTGTCGATTTTTCCTACAATATTTTAAGATGCGAACGTTACCGCAAAATTTGTACCAATCAAATTTAAATTAGAATCTTGGAATTTACGTTCCCAACTAATGCGTCAAGAAATTCGTTTTTCCGCCCGCCATTCCGGTGTAAACTCTAGGCTTGCACGCGGTGTAATTGTGAAGAAAAAGGCAATTTTCCTCCCACATACCCAATCGGGTGATTTTAGTTGATATTCTTCACTTTTCGCATATGTGTTAGTGCCACGGGTAAAAGGTTGAATTTTTTTTCACAACCCTGGAAACATCCAGATTATCCAGGAGTCCCGGAATTATACCTCTTTCATCTATAGTGAGAAACCCTTTTTAAAAGGTGAGTGTAGTTTCGTAAAATCAAAATTTTGTCTTTCAATAAATTTTACAAAGTAAAGGAATAGAGCAAACCACTTTGTTATTCCATAATCTGGATATTAATCTGTGGTAATCCTCAATCTTTGTAGGGTTCTGAGTTGGGGCTAACAACTGTTACTCCAGTAGCTTTTTCCTTATGCTCTCTACCACTTCTTAGAGGCTCTACATACCAATCCAAGCCACCACCCTGTAGATTTTGGTAGCCAAAACAGGATATCGGTACCTACCCGATTGAGACCGAGTGCGGTGCTGATGGTACTTTTCCTGGACTTTCAATAGGACCACTTAAGGCCAAATTTTTTTAATACTACTAATTGAATTTTTTTTTACTCAAATTAACTAAAGACGATTTAACATACAGTTAAATTTTACTTTTTACTTATAACAAAATTTAATGTTGATTATAATATTAATAAGGGTTAAACCTTCGGTTACCCAATGAAATTTTCCTATGATAAGTGTAAACTATAGTCGACTATGGGGTTGTTATTTTCTCAATGACTAGAAAATAACTATTTAAATTTTATATATAAGTTTCCCTTAATCAATTCTTTTTCTACTATACCATCTTATATTATATTATTATTAAAGGGACTTATCCAAATTAAAATGATATAACAAATCAGAGTCGCATGATCATTACTATTTTATACACTTTTAAATATGCATTATATATCCAAAAATATTGTATAAATTGTACATAATAATTCATACCAAGTATGATTAAACCTAACTATTAGTTATATTGTTTCTTTTTACCCAGCTTACTCATACTTAAAAACAAATTTTAATTAGTTATCTTCATTAGCTCATATGAACTAGCTCCGGTGTTTACGACCTTTTTGCCATAATTTGGGTTTCGTAATTTTTCCCCAAATTGTTTCAAATCAATTAATTTAAATTACGTGGTGCCCAGGCTTTGTTATTAATCAGAATCCTTTTTTTTATTATTACTACCAATGTTCTCTAATAAAACCTACGACGCTCTCCAGACGAAAAGCTGCCGAAAGCTGTGGTAATTCTATTTTTTTATAAAAAGAGTGCCATAGCCTTCATGCTCCTAAAATTTTAACGAAATCGGTTTAGTATGATAGGTGAAAAAAAAATAAAAACTAAGAAATATCAGTTTTGCTGCACTGGTTTTAACAATTATTAAAAAAATTAAAATAAGCATCGCTAATTTTACAAAGGTACTTAATACATAGGGTCGAACAATCTCGTTAACCAGGTTTAATTAATACGAATTGTACAGGGTGTCCAAAGTTTAGTGTAAAGCTTTGAAAACATTAAATCCATTTATTTTTCTTATTTCAAATTGGAACCCCTGTATATTATTATGTCATTCGATGCAGTATTAAAAATCAAACATTTGTTCTAATTATAACCCTATAGCACTTTCTAACACATCAAGACTTATTTGCAGAAAACACATTTTATCAACTATTCCACCAGTCATTACTATAAATAAATATCGAAGGTGGCTTTGCAAGACAATTTATTGGCATTAAAGTTTATTAAAACGATAAAAGCCCATTTTGACTTTAGTTATTATATAGTTTCAAATATTGCTAGATTAATATTAATTATTTAAGCTATATTATTTTTTGTGACGGAATATATTCAAGAAGAGCTCGTAAATATGATTTTCATATTAGGAGCATGCACATTTTTTTGGAACACTCTGTATAAACAATAATATTTTCCTGAAATGCGCCCTAGAATACAGGTAAGTCTGCAAAATATCAAAATCCCAACTTAATTAATAAGTGAGCTATAGATGACGGGAGGTGAGGTGCAGGACCCTGTATACTAAAATTCCACTGGAGTTAGTTGGAAAAATGTTTATCGGACCGCTAAACTTTTTGAAATGTCGCCTAGTTTTGATAATAAGTTTGTTTAATCTACCTACACTTCTTAAATTTTGTAAATTAGAATATTAATTAATAATTTTTTCTTTATCTGTGTAAATCATTTTCCAATTCAAAATAGAATTGTATCCTTATAGAAAGCAATGTTAATATAGTTTTCTTGATACCAAATAGTTAAACAAAATAGAAACTTTCAATATTAAAAAAAAACTTAAATTTAAAAAAAATAATATGTCCAAATTAAGCCTTAATCTGCCATATCTAACTTAGTAAAATGTAAGAACCCAGAGAGCGCTCTTACTTTATTTTTAAGTTATTATTATTTCAAAATAATAAAAGGTTTACTTACGTCTATAAATAAAATTAATTTGTACACTAGTCATTTAACTATCTAATTTTTTGGAAAATAATAATAAAACAAAGTATCTAAATGTAGACAATTGTGGGTAATAGAAAATAACCAATTATTTCAATTATAAGGATTTTGGTACTAAATATTTATTAATCACTCTAACCCAATTTTAAAGAATGTAACAAAACCCACCTAAGAAGAAACACTTGAGTAAGTGTCTATAAACCGTGATTTACTTTAAACTCTTGTGTTGACGATAGCTCTTAAACCCCAGAAACTTTATAAAAATTACGACCTGCTACCCCAAACACAGTTTTATAGTATTTGGAGTTTATGAGGTATATTGACCTGCAGTTAAAAAATTTTACGGTAATGGAAAATCTAAAAACTCACACTTCGACAAAATTTCGGCAAGTATTTTTAAAACTAAACTTAAACACGTTTTTCTCATAAAATATTTTCTAATATTACTTAATAATTATTGCAAAAATGAGCTATTTAAGTTGATAATAAAACTATTACTATTGATGCAGTTAAAATAAGTAGTAAAGAAGGTAATTTCTTGCTCGAATAAATATCAAGTGGCACTATGGGATATTTGTTAAAAAAGTGAATCAAAATTGTAATGGATGCCTTGATATTTTAAAATTCAGCTTACATAAAATATCATTAAGGTACACCGGGGTAAGCGGAACCGTGAATTTTAATACCTCCTGTTTAAACGTAATTAAAAAAAAATGTATCTCATAATCTTGTTCATAGTTGGCAGGCTTACTGGTTAGATATTATTTTAACAACATGCCAACATAGAAACCGATAAAAAATGTCCCTTTTCTCTAGGATTTTTTTAATTTTCGCTGGTCTTGGGTTACACTTGCCCCAGGTTTGTGGAGCAAGTGTAAACCAAGGCACGTTTTCTTATTTGGACGTAAGAACGTTGACCGGGCTAAGTGTAAATAAATAATTTTGTCGCGTGCTACAAGAATATTTATTTTTATTAACAAAAATTAACAATTTAACCAACATTATGTGTCAAAAACAATGCTAAAAGATATTTTTCCTCGCTTATTTACTATAGGCGTGTGTAAATGCATAAAAATATTATCTTCATTGACGATGCTTCTATCTTCCACAACAGGCCAATGAAATGTGGATGTGTTACCAATTCTTCAGGGGTTGTAATTAGAATAAATATTTGAATTTTAATTCTGCATCGAATGACATAATAATATACAGGGGTTCCAATTTGAAATAAGAAAAATAAATTGCTTTAAAGTTTGCAAAGTTTGACACTAAACTTTGGACACCCTGTACAATTCGTATTAATCAAACTTGGTTAACGAAACTGTGAGACCTTATTTATTAAGTACTTTTGTATAATTTTATTAACGAGACATTATTTTTAATTTTTATTAATTTTTAAAACCAGTGGTGCAGGACTGATTTTTTTTTTCGCCTATAATACTGAACCGATTTCATTAAAATTTTAGGGGTATGTAAGCAACTACAAGATGCATCCAAATAAGTAAAAAAATATATGGCATGTAATCTAAAAAAACATATCCTTATGACGTCACACTTTTTTGAAACACCCTGTATAAACAAAAATATTTTCCTGAAATGCGCCCTAGGATACAGGTAAAGCCTGCAAAACATCATAATCCTAACTTAATTAATAAGTGAGCTACAGAAGACGGGAGGTGTGGCACAGGACCCTGTATAGAGACAGGGGGAGCATAATAATTTCGAATCTTTTAAAAATGGGCCGACAGTGTTCAAAGTATCCAGCATTACTAATCACTCGAACAGCTTTCTTTCGCTGTCTAAAAGCCCTAATGGCTGATTTTCGAATTACTCCATAGTAAGACACCGTTAAATAAGAATGAAAAAGAGCAAAATAAACAGTTAAAAGGGTAGATGGGTTAACTCTATTTTTAAGTCGGCGCAGAACAAAGATGGAGGATACTAGTCATTTTGTAAGTCTATTATAACATGTGCAGACCAGTTGAATCGATCATCAAGTGTGATTCCCAGTAATTTTACCCAATGTGAGTTATTAGTAGAAAAAATAATACGCTGCGTTTTATCGAGATTAAGTTGCAAGTCATTGTTCGTGAAAGTTGACAGGTTTCGTGGTATGCTTAAAATGTCTTTATCGGAGGTTACCAATAAAGTATCGTCCGCAAACCAAATACACTTATTTGGAGCTACGTAATGGCACAGATCATTAATAATATACACTATAAATAGAAGCGGACCAAGGACGGAACATTGAGGTACACCGCTCTCAATAGGCCTAAAAGATGACCTTGATTCCCCGAGTTGGACACATTGGTATTTAGATTTTAAATAGGAGGTAAGTAACTTGAAAGGAAGACCTCTAACGCCATACCTTTAAAGCTTTTAATTTAGAAGATCAAGGGAGACGGAATCAAAGACCTTGCTAAGATCACGCAGAGTTAAGCCGCCCATATGCTCATCCCTTTCAGGGCCTTCCACCATATCAAATATGTACTACGATACAGCTTGCACAGTGCTTGTAAAATTGATTATCAGAAAGATATTTTATTAAATTAAAATAGTTAGTCAGCTGATATGCTATAAGAGATTAAAGACTTACTGAATTGCTAAAGATTCAAATATTGATTGTCATATAAATAAATGTAAAGTCCGTACAATTACTGGCTGGATGCACGTTACTGCTTCTAACATAATTTTTGGATCGAGTCGTGTCATCCATTAAATCGTGTATTTTTCAACTCTGTCAGAATTTAAATAGGCTCCAAAATAGGCATTTCCTCTTTTTATATCAATTGACAGGACCCTTTAATTAATAACAGATCTACTTTATTTTTGTTTCTGTTATGATTATGTTTACCTAATAAAAGTTTTCGGAAAGATTTTGATGGTTGTTATTAAAGTCTAAAAACGCAACTATACGCAAAAACGTACAAACCCAAATACACGTAAATTTTACGCACCGTTTTTATACTTAATCCAAAATAAGGTTAAGACTATATTTCAAGAAGAAGCAAATTATTCTTTGAATAAATATTTTCGCAGATCCTATGAACACACCAATTTTTAGGAAATTTATATACCTAATGATTTTTCAAAAAAAAAATTGTGCTTGCCTTCGTTGGTTTTTTGCGATGTAAATAATTTTTCACGACGATTTTTTACTATGAATTTTTTGATTTATCAACTTTATAAAATTGGGCAAAAGAACATCTATGGTTTAAATCGAGGTCCAGTTTAAATCGAAGAAATGTGACAAATGGTAATTTTATAATGTGGGATTACCAGCAAAGCTCGAGTTTTAATTGATTTATCCAATTAATTATCTATTATTTATCATAACTTAATATAATGTAACATAACATAACAAGCTATGACCAGGTTGATTACTCTTAAATTGAACGTTGCTGTCAATCCCATATTATAAATCGACCATATTTCTGACATTTTTACTGTTTTAGAATTATCCTTTTTAAACCTTATTTTTACATCATTTTTCTATATGTTGAATAAAAGTAAGATTTTGAGTAATATGATTTCCTAAAAAAATTATAAATTTGGCGTTGATGATACTTTAATGATATACCTCTAAAGTCATAAAGTTTAAGTTTTTTCTCTAACCTCCTCCTCATAACGCTAAATCCATCCTCCTTTAGAAATATCGTATAATTTATTTCATACTACATGATTGTTATATTTTTAGTTACTGATAAATTTATGATATGCAGATTGCACAAAATTTTAACCGTATCTATACTTACTAAAATAACACATTGAAGTTGGTGAAATTGTTAATGAGAATTTATGAATCTCTGTTCCTTGTATTCTTTAAATTTAGTTTAATTTACACTAATAAAGTTTACGGTAATTTTAGTATTTTGCTTACCTACATTATTATTTTCAGTTTACCTTCAGTATATTTTAATTAGTTTTTCACATATATATATTTTGTATGATATTTCTTTAGACATTAAAGCATTTTGATTTCTTGTAAATCAAAGTTTTACGGCACACATAAAGGTCTGTGACAAAATCGATTTGTAAGAAACCTACCGAGGTAAAATACATACAAAAAGGGTGTGTCAAGTTATCGAAAAATGACGAAGCAATTTATTTTATTTGGCAAGATGGGCATCATGAAATACGTGAAGTGGTATATTGATTGAGTGTTAACGGCATATGGCTATAAAAAGTTTTCCCCCAAATTCGTCGGTAAGTTTAGGTGATTACGATTATTTAACATAAAATTTGATGTTATACAGGGTAATTCCTAAGTTGATACTTCTTTTTTAGCTGTGTATAGAAGGCATTAAAATAAACAACATTTTCGAATACCCTTTTTTTAAATACTCAAAAATAAAATACTTACATTCATTTATTACACTATGGATCAAATACCTCTGCCTAACTTGCCCGTTGAATAACATTCCGAAAACTTCTGGGTGTAGGATAAGACCGCAAGGGAAAGCGTTCTGCGTATAATCTCGAAGCACCAGACGCACTTTGACGACACTCACCCTAAATTAGCACCATATCTACTAATTTATTGTTTTAAAAATTTTACCATTTTCACGTGTTCGTGTTCACAGTTCAGGCCCCCGAAATCCAGAAAACCAGAAGAATTAAAATATAATTGGGAAACGAAATAACAGCAATTCTATCAATAGCGCACCCAATGAAATAACACATCATCTTACATATATACAAAATGCTTGCAAGACAAACTGACATCCACGCAAATCTATTATACCTAGATAATATATTTTTTTGGTTTTCAATAAATAAAAAATATAGCTTATTTTTAATATTTTTTTGCTCAGTTATGCTTATTTGATAAAGTTTTTTTATAAGTTAGAAATTATTTATATTAGTGTATTAGTATAACTCCCTACAAGTTTCTATAAAAATATTATATATTTTATCTAATTTGAATTTTTTTTATGGTCCACAAAAGGGTTTTTTGGGCGTGGCATCCGAAAAATTTTCGCTAGCGCGCTAGTTACTCGGTTTCAGATTCTTTTGCCCCCCCCCCCCCCCCCCCCACTAAATCTGCATGTTTTTAAATCGCATATATGTGCGAAAATTATAGCTTTCCTATCGTTTTATTGGATCAATTGAGTTTGGACATGATAAGCCAAACAGATAATACAAATTTTGAAGTTAAAATTAAAATATATACTCATAATTTTATAGAATTGACTTACAGAAGTAAGCATGTCAAATAAAAATACCCGAGAATTAGTAATTCGTTATGTTTCTTTAGAAGTTACTCGAGAAGTATTAGTTCTACAGCTTAACCGCGTCTCAACGGTAACTTTTTAAATTTTAATCTCATCAAATCCATTTCCAATATTCTAAAAATCAGGCGTTGTAGTTTCATGTAAAATAAAAATACAATTTATGTAATGTCATTTTCCTTTTCTGGTTTTTCTAATGAATTTTTCGAATTATCAATAAAAAACCTATTATAAATACAAATAACTATCCTATAGCCCAATATGTCAAATATTGCCCTTAATAAAAATTAAGTTTGCTCCTTCTGAAAACTTCCTATTTATTTTTCGACTAGAATTTTCAACCCAATTAAGGCAGATATTTTAAATAAGCACTGCCAATACCAATATCTTTAAAAGTAAACATGCTTTGATACTACTACTTTACAATTTTCTGAAAAACTTAACTGAGAAAATATTCTAATGAAAACAAAATACTAAAATATTGGATGGTAAATAATTTGTTTATAGAATTATCATTCTACTGGGAGAAATATTGAACCATTTCTTAAGATGTTTGCGTCTAATTAAAATGCATAATATTAAGAAAAAAACGACGCATCTTTTGAAATTTTTCGTTTCCTTTATAACCAAGTGAGTTAATAAATGGGCTATACCAGTTAACTGAATATACTTAATTTCATATCTATCCTCGTTAGTATATGGAACTCAGTGGCGGCTCGTCAGGTGAAATAGGTGAAGGGGCTCTTCGAAAAAAAAAATAAAACCAGGAGGAAATTTTTACGACAATATTAAATATTAATGTACCAATAAAGCTACCATTTTAGCCCCTAAAAATTAATTAATAATATTAATTTAATCCGAATGTAGCTATGTATAATAGGGACACGGTTAACTCCGATAGACAATAATTATAAACACTCGTGCATTTTGACGCATCCCAGCCGACCGCTCCGTGCACTACCCTCGATCCGTGAGCTCAGAGCAGCAAGTAAAGACGAAGACCGACGAAGGGCAATTTAAAAATAGATCAGTCGTATACACCATTGTTTTAGCATTGGTTCGCCTAAACTTAAGGTATTTATTTTGAGGCTTTGCGAAACTTACGGTTATAGATATCGATTTTACGTGATTTATTGTGTGATTAAAAAGTTTTTATTTTTCAGTTAAGTCAGTAGTGTACGTACCTACCTACTTAGTAAATTTTTTATTATGTGTTTACTCTTTGTACGTAATTAAAATATAAATTAGTCAATGTTAGTTTAGGTACCCGCACTATACCTAGCTCTTCATCTTTTAAGACCGCAAGCCGCCACTGATGGAACTGACCAATCACAATGGTAAGATCATTAAAACTTAAGAAAGATAACAAAGAAACCAAATTTACACGTTAAAAATTGACGCGTCGTTTTATGACACTTAACAAAAGCGAGGTTAGGAATATATTTCAAAAAGATGGAAGTCTGATCAAATTTTTTATTATTTATTTGATTCAAAATATTTATCTTAGATCCTGTGCATAACTCTAACGCTGATTTTTCCCAAGGCGTGCATGAAGTTGTGGCTAAATTGACGATACGAGACTTTTTTTGGTGGTTATACCATTCTTTTTAAAAAAAATTTTAAGATAAATGCAGGGTAACTCTATCAATTTATCGCAGTGGACGCAGTAGACGCAGTAGACGCAGTGGACGCAGTGGACGCAGTGGACGCAGTGGACGCAGTGGACGCAGTGGACGCAGTGGACGCAGTGGACGCAGTGGACGCAGTGGACGCAGTGGACGCAGTCACGGATTCAAAGGAGGGGGGGGGGGGGGTGAATTACAATAAATATGTTTAGTTATTTTTAGACACCAATATCACAGCGAATATACATTCTTTGTAGTTTTGCATTTGTTAGGTAAATACGTTATAATCTATCATTTGTAACTTCCCTTAAAAATCGGTGTGAAATTAGTGTAAAATATTTACAAAAATAACACACACAATTTTAGTAACGATAATGTACTTTTACATTTTTTACAGTAAGATAATGTAAATTCATTAATAAAACAATAATTATTTATCGTTGTAACTTTAATTCTAATTTCCGACCATTTAATGTACCTAAATGTTTTCTAATTTCTCCATAAATAGACCATGATTTTTACAGTAGATTATTATAAAAAATCATAATGTTTGTCGTAATTTTAATATTATTTCAAGGTATAACCGGCATTGGTCACCTTTCTTTGGTGGCATTTTATAGTTGGATATTTATCCTTTGATCCAATTTAAATACAAATAAAACATATTTTTTAAATATAAATTTTAACAAAAATATTTTTTTGCTAGAACTATTAAAAAAACCGTCACTAATAGATGTATAACGAGGCAAAGGTGCAGGCGGCTTCTTGCTAATATGTTATTCATAAAAATAATTAAGTATTTCTAGATAGTTTTTATATCGATTTTAATTTCGCTTAAAGAATAAAAATATTTTAATGCAAATAATATCAAATAAGCATAGCAGAACTACTACAAAATAGTACACAAATATCACGCACACAGCCAACCGGTCAAAAGTCGATCAACAAATGATTGTATCAGCATGTACGCGGGCTGACCGTCTATGGAGCCAAATTTTAGGAATTAGATATATTTTTTGTGTAATTTTGCCAGAATGTCGTGTAAATGATTAGTAATTTTACTACTTGCTAAGTATTTTCACATTGAATTTACATTTTAGAAGTCCTCAAATTTTAAAGAAAACAAATCTATAATATTACAGACACCTTAATGTAATAATTTAGTATATTTATCAAGATAAATGTAGTACATTTCCCACAGCATTTTACAGTATAGGACACCTAAGGAATCACCCAGTACTCATAAAATTAATGATTATTTCGTAGTTCATTATTATGAAATTTCTCTACACTAAAATTCAATTAAAGCGACATTGTTTTTCTATAAATATATTTAACCAACTGATCTGCAGTTAATGGTTGACAGCTAGGTGTTTGGTGATAATAGTTGTGTTGCCGTATTATCAGGAATAAACACAAAATCCACTGGAGGAACAGACAGGGATTAGCCCATAGCTAAAGCTTCATTGGGGATCCAAAACCCAAGACTTACGAAACAGCTGCTTTAAATGAATAAGAACCAGCTGAGAACCATTACAGGAATTCTGACAAAACACATGGCTTTCAAGAACCATCTGCACAGAATACAACTGTACAATGGAGACCTTGACTGCAGATTATGCGGACAAGACAGAGAAACTGCACAGCTCATAGTTTGCCATTGCGAGTCACTAGATCGGAAGTGGCAACAACTACTCGGGTAACCAAAACTGGAATCAGGGGACATCTTTACCCTCTCCCCAGTTGACCGCACAAACTAGTGCAAGGAACTGGGATCACGGAGTGGGTGTAACAACCAAACAGTATGAGCACAATGGGCCAAACCTGGCCTAAGTGCATCTGGCGCACGGACGGGCCCTCGGAAAAAAAATGGTATTAAAGAAATGTTGCGGTATTCCGAATGTTTCTTATTACCCGCCGCTCCTCTACTGCAAAATTTTTTGTAATTTTACCGGAAAACTTTCACAGGTACCCTTTTCATCCGAACTCGACTAAACATTTTTAAATTATTATTTCCTCTCTTTAACATTTTTCAAATTAAAAGATAAAATAAATTTGCCGCATAGTTTTTAACCTGTTTGTTGAGTTTCTTATTTGCACTGAAACACGTTAAAAAAAAGCTTTTGGAAATTTTATATTTAATAGCGGAGTTTAACTTCATATTCATATGCGTTTTATTAGAATCCTTTAATTACGATGCTTAGATCAATAACAGGACTTTAAATTAAAAATCGTATACCGGATAGAAAAGGAATGTTTTAATAAAAAATGGGAAGTATCAATATCATTTCTAATATCGCTTCAATTTTAGAGATTTATTAAAGAGAAAATTGTAATTGGAAAACTGGGCTGGAAAAAATATTTTAAATGAATAATTTTAATAAATAAAGTAGAGAGTTTAGCGTCCGTATAAGTAAATAGAAAGAAAGTTTTTTAGCGGCAGGCGGACAAAGTAGTGCATCTATCTTTTGCATTAAAGTACACAGGGATGCCAAAGGTAATGGAATCCCTGGGGCACAGGTAGACAATGACAGGCTGTTTCGTTCTTGTTAGAACTCATCATAAAGCAATAAACCGTAAGCAACCCCCAGTACAGCGAGACTATTCTTTCAAGACATTTTTAAGAGTAGGGGAATAATACACACAGTCTGCTCCACTAGTTTATTATAAGGATCTCAATAATTAGAAAATCCTAATGTCGTACATGTTTCGAAGGTAAGACCTTCATCATCAGCGAATAAAATCCATTTAAGGTTTTACAAGAAGAGAGACCCTCAACATTGCAATATGAACTAAAAGAGAAAAAAGGGAGAAATAAATAAATTATACTAAATTTTGAAATTTAGTCTTTTATATAAAGAGTTGTGGTATATATTCTGTTTTCTTACCTGCTTGAAGAACAGAAAAAAGAAAAGAAAAAATTTAAGAATTAAATTTTACATAATTTGATTAATGTTTAAATAGGAAATTGTTTTAATGAATTTTAAAAATTAAAATTAAAAAGTAGAAAAGATACTCTTAGGAAGGGTCTTTTAAAAACAGTAAAATTTTAGAAATCAAAGTCGAAAATTGAAATTTTCAAAACGTGCACACTGAATAAATTCAGAGCACAAAATGGAATCTATAAAAGGTTGAAAACCAAGATGTGAATGCAATGTTGAAGGCTAACAGACCTAAGAGTAACAATATAAAGTGAAAACGAATGTTATGGTAGCGTATTAGATAAACAGTGAATATCATATAAAATTAAGAGTGACAGGTAACGAAGCCAGGAGAAATCTGAACCTACAAATTTGTAAAGTAGGTAAGAAAGAAAACTGTAATGGTAAAAGAATGACTGTTTAACTATGAACTATTTCCACAAAACATTTTTAAAATATAAAAATGTGATGAAAACCCAGTAACGCCATCAGTAGGAATCAACTCAATGCAAAAGGTAGCCATCCAACGTGAAAACATAGAACTAAATAAACCAAGTACGGTATAACAACAAACACCCGTATAGAAAACATTTTACGCTTCACTACATTTTTCTACGGGTTTGTAGATTCAAACATAGATCGCGCTGCAGTAGCCCACTGGGTGCCGATCCAATCCGTATACATGCCGTGTTTAAAAAAAATAAAGTAGAGAGTTTAGTTTTAGTGTCCGTATAAGTAAATAGAGAAAAAAATTTTTAGCGGCATGGCAGGCGGACAAAGTGGTGAAAGTGGTGCATCTATCTATTCTTCAACTTCTAACAAGAACGAAACAGCCTGTCATTGTCTACCTGTGCCCCAGGGAACCCATTGTTTTTTGGCGTCCCTGTGTACTTTAATGCAAAAGATAGATGCACCACTTTCACCACTTTGTCCGCCTGCCGTTAATAATTTTAATATATGAAGACCACCCTGATATTTGAAGGTAGAAATTGTTTGGTCTTGGTAAGTAAAACAACGTAGGAGTTCAAATTGAATATTAAGCCAACGTTTTGACCTCTATGAGGTCATCCCTGGGGCGAGACAGTTATGAACTTATGTGTTAAAAATAATTTCTTTGGGTATATTGTTGAGTAACTAATTGGAGGACTGCTTATTTATTTCACGCCACTTCTCATCACATAAATTCAAGGTTTCGCTATGATATATCATATTATGAGGTCGTAACTAATGAACGAAACGTATGGAAAAACAAAATACCAGAATCAACTTCTGGGGCAATTATCTGGTATACGCAGATGGTCCCAAAACCAAAGAGGGTGCTGAAGCGGGGATACACAAAGTAAGACCGGAGAAAAATGCGTTTTTCTCTCTGGAAAGTCTACCACAGTGTTCCAAGCAGAAATCTACGCCATATAACAGTCTGCGTATGAAAACAATAGGAGGGTTTACCTCAATAAGCCTATCCATATATATTCTGATAGTCAAGAAGCCCTTAGATTGCTAATAAGCAACAAGGTAATCTTAAGACTGGTATGAGAATGTCAAGGAGAACTGGAGGCCCTGGCAAAACTAAACAAAGTAATATTGCAGTGGGTACCAGGACACGAAGGTATTACAGGAAATGAAAAAGTCGATAAACCTGCAAGGAAAGGCTCAAAAAACAGATTCATTGGCCCAGAATCAGCACTCGGAGTACCAAGGTGCCCAGTACGAGATGGATGGACCAGGAGTGAACACAATACCACAGGAAAAGCTTTATTCGGGATACAGTCCCAAGATTTGTGAAACAGCTGCTTCAAATGAACTGGAACCAGCTGGGAACCATTACAGGAATTCTGACAGGATACATGGCTGTTAAGAAACATCTGCACATAATGCAACTGTAGTCAGGGAAACTGTACTGCGCATAGTTTGCAGAGCTAGAGTCACTATATTCGATATTTTTCAAAAAAATTTCTTTTTATATAGGTATCACATTTTCATTTTATGGTTCCATTGCTCACATATACTCAATATCTTTTTACCTCTACACAATAGCTCTAATTTTCCATTTATTTTACAAAAATTTCGTGATTTTGATTCTATTACTGACTTTCCAGGAAGCACTGCTGATGGCTCAATAAGCCGACAGCGTTCTGCAAATGTTAAATAAAAATGTAGTGCACTTGCATACCAAAAATTTGTCTTCCCTTCCACTTCAATAAGTGCACCCAGCCGCTACAAACCTATTTCCTAAAATATTAGGCCATTAGTTATATGGACGTCTCTGCGGTCATAGTTAAAATTGACCTTATTAAACCTTTTTTCGTCCTGTCTTCTCGTAGCTACAGACTAATAAGGTTGACTGTAGACAACAAGATTGATTCTAGGACCAATTCAGAATTGTATAATCAACTCATTATTTATCGAAAGTAGTATATCTTATTTTTAATTATTTTCTGCAAAATTGTAAAAACACATTAGAACAGTGCTAATTATTGTTTAATTCCTAATAATGCCATTGATTAATTAATCCATTATAGTTAATTAATTTGTTAGAGTTAGAGCCATTAAACTAAAATGTAAGGCACTATGAAAGTCCATTTAAATGATTAACTTTTCTTTTCCTGTTTGATTTTAAAAGCATTAAAAAATGTTCGTAATGGTGTACAATGTTCATTTAAATAACGTTAAATGCTAAATTGAAGGGGTTCTCGTAAGACAAAATAAGTAAGAACACTTTAAGGTTGCAGAAAATATCAACAACTGCTTTTTGTCAATACGAGTACCTAGTTATGGAAATGTAAACACAGTATTTACAGTGAATGATTACCTGTGCATCGTAACTTATACGTCATTAAAATCGTACGAATCAAATCGAAGGTTTAAAACAAAGTATAATTTCATAAATATTATAATAATGTCTAATGTCCCGATGTACGGATTCCTAAAAGTTCAAAAAAGTAGTCCATTTCTCAAAGAGACTTTTTTTAATTTTTAAAAATTGGGAGACTTTGACTTTGAGTTTCCCCTTTCCTAAAAGTTGTTTAAAATTTTGAATCGAAAAGTCTAGTACAATACCATGTTATTCATACATTTGATAAATCATTTAAATGCACTTTGCACAACATTTTTATCAACAAAGTATACATAAATATTTTTTTTTTGCATATCTTGGTTTAGAGCACTTTAGCTACCGCCGTAATTTTTTTCGCAACATGCCATTAAAAGTTAGAGCTTTTTACAATAAATAAATACGTATTATAAACTACTTACCGGAGACACAAGAGAACGATAATAAAAGCTCTGAGAAGAACTATTTTTAACGAATAAATAAATTTTCTATACACAAAAATCATAAGCCGTAATGACAATTAAACGAAAAATGATGACGTCGGAAGTCAATAGACTAACTTCAATCATTCTGTAACTCTTCCTTACAATTTTTTTCTCTGTCTAGCACGTTTCATTGGCAAAAACGAATTGCGCCATAGAATAGTGCCCGGAAGACATTGGGTTATGTTTTTATTCGCCTTTATTATTATAATAAATAAAAATGGGGAGTTGTAAATAACATTTTCACTTAATTATTGAACAATGACTCACGAGTGACCATTGTCAATACTATCCAGAATTATTACCGGGAAACTGTTCTCGTCGCCCTGGTGTCACCATCTTTGCAGAAGTAAGGTGGCAATACTTTTGCAGTCAAGGATTATGGTGACTGAAAATCAACTCCATGCAGTGATGGAAACCTACCATTCCCTAAGCAAGATAAAGGAGATATGCAATAATCTTGCATAATCAATTCAGAATACATGCATCACAAGCAAAGAATCTACCAAATTGATTGTCATCTACCTCTACTTATAATAGCGTCGTAGAAATCGAATTTTCTGGTCGTTGAAAAGATATACTGTACAACTCCAAGGAGAATGTCAATATCGCCTCGGACGTTATGTTCCTCGTTTCTTGAAAATGGGGTCAACTTAATTAAAGAAATTCCCTTATCCCCCCGTATTTTGCTGAGATTCAGAAAAAATAAGTTAGGTGGGATATCTGATATTAAGAAAGCCTCCTTGCATAATATAAGCAATGAAGAAACTTTGGATGTTTTTTATGTGAGAGTCAATTTAAGTCATGGCGGAGGCAAAGATAGATCTACGAGGGTGGGAGAGGGCAGATATGACGTCATGGACCCGTATGAACCCAGCTGATATTCCCTCTAGTGGGTGATCTGTTAAACCTTTAGTGAAGTCGCAATGGTGGGAGGGTCCACAGTGGTTACGTTTACATCCCGATCTATGGCTGAGAAGAATCTATGAGAAACGTCTAATGATGGTGATGCTGCGCTTCTACCAGATGTTCCCTTGATTGGTCCCAATCATATGGATACCATGGAACAAAAGGACAAAAAGAGCTCTAACCTTGATAATGCGTCGCCAACTGTGTACGGAAGTGATTTGTGTAAAAGCAGAGTATCCGAATCGCAAAAAACTCGCTACGGTAGAGTAATACAGCTTCCAAAGAGATTGAAGAACAGTGTTAAATCCATGAGAAAACATCGAATATTTCTTTTTATCTACGTTTTTACCTACTCTTATTTACCTGCAATTTTATATATTTTACAGGTTATTTATTATATTGTTTTAATTAATTGCTACCTATAATTAGTCTAACATTTGAAGTCGCGGTAATTCGTCGTGATTGTCAGTAGACTCCTTAACGAAAGCGAATTGGCCAAGTTTCTGAAATACAATTCTCTATATAATTTTAAATACAATTCTCTATATAATTTTATTTAATCGTTTATTTACGTTATATATTGTGTGTTAGTCTATCCCCGTAGTTTTATTTAAACGGGTAGTTTTCCGAGTATTCTTTAGACATCCTTTCCACTCTTATAGTTTAAAATATTATTTATCAACAACTTCATTACAGCGAGCTATGCACTTTTAACAATCAATAATTTGACAACTACATTTTGTAATTTAATTAATTTACACCTGTAAATTACTTCGTAATTATTGTCAGAGTTGGTAACTATTAGTGGTCTTTTCGGATTCTAGAAATAGATAAGCTGATTAGAAAATAATGTTACGTTTTAATTTGCCGCTATACAGGGTGTTCCAAGTTAAGTGCGCACTATTGCTAACTCTGTTATTATTATAGATACAAAGTCGGTTAAATTAGCAAAGTAGTAACATTTTTTCTGCTGATTAAGATAGTAAAAACAAAAAAACAATTGAATACAGCATTTCCGATTAAACGAGAAAAATGCATTTTTTTTAAACGGAACATCCTGTATATTTTTGACATAAATGTTTGCAAATCATCTACAGAATAAAAAAGTGTATATGCAATATTGGCCTAAAACTAAGAATAATCTAATTATTGCCATATTTACTTTTTAGACAAGGTGGCTGTGCAGTGTGCATTTTTAAAACAAAAGCTTTATTCGGTGCGTCAGTAGATTATTCTGCTGTCAACAAAAGTAAGCATTTATGTTATTGTAAGTGATTAAACTGGTCTGTGATTTTAGATTTTTTGGTAAAAATATTACAAAATTAATTTAGAAAAATGCTATATGTTAGAAGCGTATTTAGTATGCAGAAAAAATAGTTTCCGGGTACAGGAACAATATTCCCAAATGTATCCTGAACGAGATCATCCAAACAGAAGGTATTTTTTAAAGCTGTATAGAAAATTTAGAAGTAACGAAGGAGTCTTTGAAAAGGCTAGAACTAAACGCCAGTTTATAATAAGTGAACAAGTAGAAGTAAATGTGTTGGCATATTTTGAAGCATACGAAAATAATTCAACCAAAGATTTGCCAAGGGACAGCGGTTTAAACTTAGTTACAATATGGAGAGTTTAAAAAAAATATAAGGTTGTACCCCATAAGTACCGACCAGTGCAAAACGACCTGGGGACACTGAAACGAGACTATATTTCTGTCAATTCTTTGTTAATATGTGCAGGCAAAATCCTAACTTTTTAAGGCACATTTTTTGGAACGATGAAGCAAATTTTTCAAACAGGGGTATGTTTAATCGTAAAAACATGCATTGTTGGTCTAGAGAAAATTTGTTTCTTGCACAGCCACCTTGTCTAAAAAGTAAATATGGCAATAATTAGATTATTCTTAGTTTTCGGCCAATATTGCATATAAACTTTTTTATTCTGTAGACGATTTGCAAACATTTGTGTCAAAAATATACATGGTGTTCCGTTTAAAAAAAATGCATTTTTCTCGTTTAATCGGAAATGCTGTATTCAATTGTTTTTTTGTTTTTACTATCTTAATCAGCAGAAAAAATGTTACTACTTTGCTAATTTAACCGACTTTGTATCTATAATAATTAAAGAGTTAGCAATAGTGCGCACTTAACTTGGAACACCCTGTATAGGTAGGTTATTTATCGTATATAAAAAGTGGTTCGCGGTAATAACCTACTAAAACATTTTGGAAACTAGTAGATTGAGTTATTATATTGAAACGTTGGTACACGTCGTAATTATTATTTTTCTTTTGCAAATTTTATTTCATTTTTTTAAATCATACAGGGTGGGGATTTTAAATGGAACGCTGCTTATAGCGGCTCTGGGAATAAGATTTTTCTAAAATCCAAAAAATACGTCTTCACAGATCTTTTATAAACTTCGCTTTTGTCATGTAAAAAAAATTGGGATTTCAAGGACGTTATGTAGCCCTAACCATTTTTTTTTCAAATTAGAGAATACCACTTGTAGCACCTTTTTGGAAAGCTTATCATACAAGGAATTTGTCCATATATTTTCTTTTACATATTATGTCAAACCATGTGTCAGAACTTTAATAAAAACTAATTTAAGGAACAATTACATTAATAATAAGTTTAAAACAGTAATGCCGCTCTTTTTAGCATAGTAATTGGTAAAAATGAGCCCCATGAAACTGTTAGCACAGACCATACCTATGGTAGAACTTTTATCCACCTATTTAAAAATGTAATATTTAATAATTTTCTTACATTTCTTGCAAAGTTTTTAATACCAGAACTTCAAAGAATATTCCCCAATTATGGAAATCTAGACCAAAGGATATTATTTGTCCAGCAGGATGGAGCTCCTCCTTACTTTGCAAGAAATGTAAGAGAATTATTAAATGATACATTTTCAAATAGGTGGATAGGACTGCGAGGATTTATTGAGTAGCCGCCCAAATCTCCGTATATTACACCCTTAGAAATTTATTTATGAGGCGATTTAAAAAGAAGGGTATATGTCAACAGACTTAGAAATCTGGAAGAGTTGAAGGCAAAAATTGGGGCAGAGATACATTTAATCACGCCAAAAGTTTTGAAAAGAATAGGGGAGTCCACCATTGGTTTGGTTTGTACCAACAAATTCATGGTGCACATTATCAACAATTGCTATGCTAAAAAAGTGACATTACATTTTAAAAGTTATTGTTAATAGAAAGAAAGTTATTTAGCGGCAGGCGGACAAAGTGGTGCATCTATCTTTTGCATTAAAGTATACAGTGACGCCAAAGGTAATGGGTTTCCTGGAGCACAGGTAGACAATGATAGGCTGTTTCGTCCTTATTAGGACTCATCAAAAAGCCAAAACCCGTAGCGACTCCCACTACAGCGAGACTCTTCGTTCAAGACATTTTTAGGAATAAAAATGTGATAAAAACCCGGTAACGCCATCAGTAGGAATCAACTCAATGCAAAAGATAGCATTCTAACGTAAAAACATAGAACTAAATAAACTATGTACGGTGGAACCGGTGCCCACTTCTTGGGGTCCCATTTTTTTTACATGACAAAAGTAAAAAATTTTTGAGGACATATTTTTGGAATTTAGAAAAATCTTATTCCCAGAGCTGCTATAAGCAGCGTTCCATTTAAAATCTCCACCCTGTACATGTTATTTAAAAATGGGCATTTTAAAACCGACATATTGTTGTCATTAATACATGATAGGTGTTCATGATAACTGGACATCGAACGTGTCACATTGCCAAGCCAGATTACTGATGAGCATCCAGAATCAGAAACAAGGATGACTTCACATTTTATTTTAAGTGAGGCAAGGAATGTTAACATCAAATTAAATGACAGGCTAGCCATGGTACCGGCTAAAACCCGATGGACGTACGTGTCGGTAAACGAATAGTTTATTGGTAGCTCTCCACGGCGCTGAGCGTCCGGGATTTGCACGCTGTGCACCCCTTCGTCTATTACCCGCTGTCCCCTCACCTTGTCAGTGGGGAATGGCAGTTTACGGGTCGATATGACTCACTGCTAATAGCGGTATGCTCTATCTTCTTCCGTCAACATCTCAATCCTTTCGTTGTTTCGTCCTACTGGAACTCATCAGAGATGCGCGACCATCCTGAGGCCGCGGCCCGCAAAGGGCCTGCATCTATAGATGGTTAATTTGATGTTAATATCATATTGATTCTCTAGACTCCTTAGCTCATTGTTGTTGGTGATTTATTCGACACATGAGAGGTAGGCAGCTTGGCTGCTCCTGAGTTCTAGTTAAGGCTGATTAAGCCTTCTCTTTCGATCAAATAGGTGTTCATACTTTACTATCAGAAAAAGCTTACAACATTATCATCGTGAGTTGTATATTACCACCTGTTAAGCGAGTAGATTTTTTTGTATTAATATGCATACCTTCATTCTTTCGATCTTCAACCAGCTGACACTTACAGCACCTCACATAGAATGCCGTTATTATGTGCATCTTTTTTATATGCTCTGCTTTTACCTTTTTTTTACATCATCAATTCATCTTTCATCAATATTTACAGACGCCATTTGCATAACCACATGTATTAGTGCATTCCGGTTTCGATTGTCCACCATGTGGTGAAATTAAAGAGCGGTTGTTTTTGGCGTTTTGCTATTATTTTAATTGGTTTGTGATTATTAGTCTCTTCTCTGGTTATATTTTGTAGGACTGTGTGTATATCTGTAAAGTGTTTTTTTTTATTAAAATGTTGAAATTGAAAATTTTCAAGAATGATATATTTGCGACATATTATCATGAATCTAAACGAACTTTATACGTAGTTAGAAACAAAAAGCCCTATCTTCCGTCTTACAAATTTATTTGACAAAAAATCAGAACCTACGCGTTTCGGCCTACAAGGCCATCATTAGGGTATACTGTAAGAAAATAAATAGCGAGTTGTATAAAATAAAAAAGTATAAAAAATATTAAAACTCATAGGTAATAACCTCAAAACACATGAAGACTAAGTAGGGCGCACCCTAGTCAACAATCTATCGTTCAGTACGAATCATCTGAAATTTTTTTCTAGACTCAAAGTTCTAATCATTCTTTTGAATTATACGGGAATTTTAAAGTTTTACATCTTTTAAATAAGGGACAAAACTAGATGGGTTGGAGAACATAGAAATTGCTCTGTCCCAATCCGGCTCGCCACAAAATCTCATTGAACAAGTCAATTTTTCATATCGTAATTACGTGGCGGTGGTCCATTTTTTCAATGATTAATTATTAATTTTTTACTTTTTAATAAACTTTCAACTTAAATTACCCCCTCTTTCTCTTCTCAATATTACCTTTGGAACTGACTTCTTTCTTTCTCTCAGTTTTTAGTTTTTTTGTTTCGATGTTTGATACAATCAGTTTGTCCGATATAAGTATGTACGTCTCATAATTCTGTGCTGTGCATTAGAAGTTGTTTATTACAGTGTCTTTTGCCGTAAACTTAGTAATAACTTTTTGTATTGCCGACTTGGTAGGAATGGGTCTATGAGGGAAATAAACGGAAAACATACCAGATAAAATACTGAAGCTCTTCCCCGCATAGTACCATTTTATTGTAGTAATTTTTTCTTCTATAGTATAACAGTGTAAAAAAGTATTACTTGTAAAAAATCTAATATTTTTAAATAACATTTGACAATGACAAATAACACGTTGACAAGAAGTCCAATCTATGCTGGTGTCCGACGCATCACCTGTAGAATTTCAATGAAAACCAACCGCAATCCTATTCAAATAAGTTAAGATCCGATTGTCCAAAATTGTTCAAACTCCGCATGTGCACTCACCACACAAAAACCCCCCTACAACCCCGCTCTGAAGTCAACAGGGAAGAAAATATATGGATAGTCCAAAACTTGCATGGGATTTCCCATTTTTCCAACCACAATGCACCCAGTATATTTCTTAATAATAACTTCAAACAAGGGTTATATTAATAAAATAATGGGTGCTAGTTGCCACCTAAAAAATACAATCTTTTTCTTTATTAGTCAGTGGTTGACCAATCTTTTAGTGTGGGATCCGACTTTTATTTTTATTACATACGTTTTGACCGGACTCGTGGGAGGAGGGGTGCTTAAGCTCCCAAAGCCCCCCCTCCCATTGGGACCGCCATTGGCCAGGACCGCCTTATTAGATTGCCGTTGACTATAATATATAATATTATCATAATTTATTTTAATGTTGACAACAATAGTCGTATTTTGGCAAAATGATTAACTGTTCCTGACCGACGACCGACCCTAACCCCAAATCCAAACTTGAGCCGAAGATAATACAGGGTAAAATTGCCCCCATGTCAGCCGAATCCAAAAACATGTGTTAATCGCTCGCTACTCTAATAATAATGATTACCATATTATTACCTAAAGGAAAGGGTTCAACCGTCGAGAAGGGTTGTTTAGCGGGCTTTATTAAATTATAAACAAATTATTAGTAGCTACATTATACGAAGATTATTATGTTTTAGTGGATGAGAAGAAACTAACGATACTTTGTTTGAGAATAGTTTAAGTATAGAACATACGGGGTTATAATAAAGAAATACAGAATGAAATCAGGGTCAATATTTAATTAATTTAAAAAAAATAGATTGTCGGGCATCTACAACACTAGTAAATGGGGGAAAAAGCTACGAGACAGACAAAGAGAAAACGAATTTGTTTGCTGACCATTTCAAAGCGGCCTTTATACCGGAGGAAAATATAAACTTTGATCAACATCATGACAGTGTCGTCCAAAATTGGTCTCAAACGTATTTTACCCAAAATCCACCAACAGAAGATATGAACATTGATGAAAACGAGTATCGTGAGATAATTGGCAAAGGAAAAAACACCGCCCCCGGCATCCACGCCGACCCAAGAATGATCTTAAAACAGCTTCATCCTGATATACACAGATACATTCTTAAAATTTATAACTTCTGTCTTAAGCAAGGATACTTTTCACCTGAATGGAAGAAAGGCATAATTGTCACTATTCCAAAGCTAAATACCAATCTATCAAGCATATCTAATTCCCGACCCATTACACCCCTTCCAGTATTAGGTAAAAACCTGGAAATCAATATCAGAAATAAACTAGAAAGGTCAATTGGAAATGTTATACCAGGATACCAGTTCGGCTTCAAAAACCGAAATTCTACTATTTACCCACTAGTAATACTGAAAAACAATGTGGAGATGAGTAAAATAAACAAACAGAAAACCATGGCTCTCTTTATGAATATAGAAAAGCTTTTGATAGTGTTTGGCATATGGGACTTCTCTATAAATTACATCTTGTTGATCACCTCTTAAAAAATTGGCTGACTCAACGAAGGCTTATTGTACGTGTTAATGGTTACATGTCAGAAGAGTTCATTCCACAGCAGGGCTTACCACAAGGGTCACCTCTTTCTCCATTTCTCTACAGTACTTATTGCTCAGACATCTATAACTATGTTTACAATGATCAGAGGTACTTTTCTCCAACACCATATATTTTGAAGTATGCAGATAATACGGCCCTCCTTTCACATGGCAAAACAGTACATGAAGCAAGACACAGATTACAGGAGTTATTAGACAAAACGATTACCTGGTTTAATAAATGGAAGTTAAAGCCTAATTCTGCTAAGTCACAATATGTTATTTTTAACCATAATATTAATCACAATACCCCTACTATCACTATGTTTAATGAACAAATACACCCAGCTGCTAACCGAAAATATCTAGGAATGGCCATAGACAATAGAATAAATTTTAAAGGTCATACTGCAATTGTAAAAAAAATCAATCATAAGCAGAGCTAAGCATTTCTCAAGCCTGCCCTATAAAACTAAAGGAATCTCCAGAATCACTGCACACACTTATTTGCCGGCCAATAATAGAATATGGTCATCAACTTCTTACATACAGCTTACATGTAGGCAATCAGCACTGAGAAACTTAAAAGTCGGAGAAACGTCAGCACTGCGGAAAATCACCAAGATCCGTCACCCCAACAATCCCATCAACAACCCTCCAAACCAACTACTCTACGAGCTTTGTAATGTGCAGCCCATCGAAGAAAGGCTGATTGAACTCTCAAGAATGTTAGCAAATTAACAACATAACCTGAATATCATCCAGCCCTACTGTCTCCAACGTGTACTCATAGCTAACCCACGAAATGTTCAACCACAGAACACTACATTGGAATAACTACGAAGCTATATTGAATGAATTCAATTTTAACCTGCCAATGTTTGAAAATTGTTTGAATTGTAATTTTATAGTTTTATACTTTTGTTGTTGTTCATATTTTTATGTATGTCATGATTTTTTTTTACGTTATATTGTTTACATTTTTCCATTCTTGTCATAAATTTATATAAGTATTGAATTAATCCTAAGGCTGAAGGACCTCGGTCGATGGCCATTTAAATTGTATTTTTGTAATGAAGTACAGTTTAATAAAGAACATTAAGTAAGTAGATTGTGGACCTTAAGGACAGCAGTGGCGTTTAACGTGATAAATTTAATTTTTTAACTAAAATGATTGGAAACCCCTTGTAGAAATGTTTGGGTTTTCTCATTCCTAAAAGAAATTAAAATGGTCTCTTGATAATTTCCAATTAAATTTATTCAAAAAATGTTCTTCCTTACACTTAGTGTACCCAACTATTTTATCATTCAATTAAAATTCCGAGCTGATAAATCATTTATTTACCGTCTACTTTTTTTTTTGAATCTTTCATTCAATAATACTCTCCACCTTACACCTGTGTGTGCTGTCCAGAATTGCATTACTATTCCCATTCTAAAACTATTTTATTAATATGTTTCCTCATTATTAAATTTCCGAATACAATCTAAGTAAACCAAGAATCTAAAGCTCCGCTAAGGCATAAGTCACCTTTATTTCCTTTCTTAAAGTTAAAGTTATTCTTCTGAAGATGGGTGTTTATCACTCGAGACACGTAGAGATTCTAACTTTTAAAACAGTTTTCTAAATATATCAGTGGAGGAAGGCTTAAAGTTTCTTATTTCTCTCCATTTATTATTACCCATTATTACTATATCATCAAATATCGTAACAGTTATTATGATGTCATAGCCCAATTGGGTGCTATACATTAACCGGCATCAGTTAAAACTTGCCATGGTTTTGGACAATTTTTCAGCCAATTTATTGATCAAAAATACCATTATTCTGTGAACATATATACATATTTCATTATAAGCCCGGACCGAAAAGAAGAAGGAGATGATGTCGGCTCATAAACCCCCTACAGCATCCCAGTGCTTTACTTAGACTGGGCCGCTATGCATGGACCAGTTTGTTTAATATTTATTGTACAGCCTTGTCACTTCATTATTAATTATTATTTCTGTATAGTTGTAACTTCTTAGAAGTTCCTGATAAGTTTTCCCACAATTTAATAAACAAATAGTACAAGCTTTTATTTTCTTAATGACCATTGTCATAAAAATATAAAAACATTTTATACGGATTATCGATTAAATTGAACCCTGCCTATTAAATGCTATCGAATTTTATCACTTTTATGCATTAAAATAGCACTTATACACATAAAATTCTTCTTTATGGATGCAATAAATGACAGACATAATAATAGAAGTCTATAACAAAATAACCAAATGCTTTATTACAGAAAATGGCACAATTTTAACGTTCAAAATATAGACAATGGATTTATTTAATAGAAGCACCTTTGCTGATGTGTATGAACAAAAATTACATTCAAGCGACTGAATCCATTTGTCGCTATATTCATTTATATTGGTTATTGTATGGAATGTATAGTTCAATAAAAAGCTATTTCCAATATTCGAATACTAATTATATGAAATAGGCTTATTACGTTATAAAAGTTAAATTAGTTCTACCATTTATCGTCCAACGGTGTTACTTGTTTTATTCTCTCTTGCCAACAAGGGATTTGTTTTTAATTTCCTTTACGTCGCCTTCTGGCACATATTTTTATATTAGTAAATTTTTTATGCAATCCAGTTACAAAGAATCGACCTATAATAATTATGAGGTCCACTCTCGACCATAGGCTTGATCCTGTGAACGTTGGAAAGTATACTGTTATATACATTGACTTTGTAAGATGTACGGCCAGATTTCAGGAGATGTCCGGCTAGATGCTGGAAGCCGTACTGGTCGATTTTGGGAGACATACAACTCGATTTCCAGATGACACCATTATTATGGAGAGGATTAAAAAGATTTAATCAATTATCAGAACGTCGAAAATAATGGGTATTTGTGGCATTTCGTAAAGATGATCTGTTTAGGAATGCCTTGAATGCTCAGTTATTGAACATAATAAGTTTTACACTACCCACTTTTGGTTTAATCCCAGGGTTGTAATCCAAAAGTAACTAGTCTTTCAGAACACATTTTTCAAGACATGAAATCAAAAATGTTGGAATGACTATTTTGTATAGGCCTCATTATTGGTCAGACTTCTGGAATAGAATCCGAAATGAATCTTATGATAGATAAATCTCATTTTTTACACGGTTTTATTTTACCAATTTTGTTCCGTTCCGAAATAAGACGGATCCACACGGCCAATTTTCAACCTACGTGCCTACAGGTTTTTACAACCAAGGAAGTCAAGTCTGATAAATAATCAAAACATACCCAATTTTCTTCAAGGGGGAGACTACATGGCAAAGATAGATATATCGCAAGCCTGTTTCCATATTTCCGTCAAAATGAGATATCGCCAGTATTTGATAATAATTTACAAGGAATTGGCTCGCCTATCAACTTTAAAAAAGGGGCATGAGAATAGTAGTTTATCAGAAAATTTTTTAGTCACCCATCAAAATCAAAAACCACTTTTTCCTCAGATGGGAGAACGTTTGATATTCTTAAAAAATATTCGATCACACATCAACATGGGACACGTTAGTCTAATAGAAAGTTTCGTAAAAGAAAAACCTCAATACGGGAAGATATTTTTAGCATGTTACGACAGCAACTTTGTAAATGGACTTTTGTCAAAAGCAATTGGGAAAGATAAACTATTACCTCTTTCGTTATACTCTAGACAAGCTAAAAATTCAGAATCATTAAACGGGTAAGCCGAGCTCTTTCAGAAGCAAGGTAGACAATTTTTTCAAGGATTTCGGAAAATACAATAAAAACATTCTTTTGGTGAATAAGGAATATAGATGAAGGGACCGCCGAGCTCTTTCAGAAGCAAATCCGACCATATTTTCAAGGATTTCGGAAAATACAATAATGTAGTGGCTTTGGTGAATAAGAAATATAGATGAAATGGGCGATCCGAGCTGTTTCAGAATCAAGCCCGACAATATTTTTAAGGATTTCGGAGAATACAATACAATAGCGCCTTTGGGCGATAAGGAATATGAAAACGAGTAATTGTATTTCTCAAAACAGAAACTTCAATCATTGACTAGGAGAAACTTGGTCAGTAAATCACAGATTTTCCATATTAATTGGGGAGAGATGTTTGAGGTGTAAGCGATACTTCAGAGATGTTCAGAAATCCTGACTGGAAATCTGTGCTGCTTCAGACAGACAACCGGACAGTCATATCCTACATAAGAAACTAAGATAATACAAAGTTAGTCAATTTGTCAAATTTGTCAATTCCAGGAATATACAACACCGTAGCAGACGGTATTGCCAGGAATACGTCGCTTTCAGATTGGTACTTATTATCCAATATAACAGGAAAGATCTTTCAAAATGGGGAGTTTCACAAATACATTTATTTGCAACGAATTTCTCCAAAGTGGTACCATGGTACGTGTTTAGTAAAGTAAGGGATTAAAAAGTCAGTTAAACAATGCCTTCAGCTGAAGATAAATATACTGCCTAGCTGATACCAAAAGTACTGCAACAACTGAACTCATCCCAAGGAACTTTCATTTTAATAACTTCAATACCGTAGAGAGTTTTCTGGAAAGTGGATATTAAGGCTCGAGCTCTAAGTCCTCCATATAAGTTACCAAATATTCAAATAAATCTGATAAACGCTCAAATCAATAGGTTGCTACCCAAGGCAAAGAAATGTTTAAAATGGTGTTGAAATTTTTACACTAAGCACGATAGGACTTCATAAATCAGTGATAACTACATTTACAGATCAATTAAGAAATTATAAAATTGCCAGCCATCTACTCATGAAAAGAATGCTTAAAACTATTATTTTGTTTATTCCGATCGAGACAGAGAAATACCATATGGAATGTAAGTACTTTCAACGAATAAATGAAATAGGATCAAGTGGATAGAAGTAGCCTTTTTCAGGTATCTCGCCTACTGGCGCTTATCTAGTATTGGCATCAGGATTTGTTTCTGGCCAGCATTTGGCAGTCTTACGATAGCTCAAATAGATAATCTGGTGGGAATATAATGAATAATAACGACTTGCTGGTTGGATAAAGCTAGCTTTTGAGACTGCAGGAATTAAATTCTTACCAGGGAGTATTAGTATTAGATCAACGGTGTCTTCTTCGCGATTTAAAGATGTGATGCCATTAGATGTAGTTTAACAATGTGGTAATTGTAGAAAACAAACCAACTTTTTTAAATTATTGTAAGGAAATTGATCAACCTTTAATTCCAAGGTCGTAAAATAAATTTAGTGACGCGTCTTTTGTACCTATCTAATAGTTGTAGAGTGTTTATACCATTGGTATATTTTTTCTTCAAAAAATTAAAGTTCTTGTTCGTAAAAATTCTAGTTTCGTTACAGAGCTTCTAGTATATATATGTAGGTATGTTATTAATAACAAGTTAAGTATAATAGTACGCTTCTACGTATGATTATATTACGCTTCCAAGTTATCGTCAGACCCCAAACATCGGGATCAAGCCGAGGCATAGGACCATAATATACAGCGTTTTTCCCATGAAGGGTAAAAAACATGAAAGTATATTACAACACAAGTACGGTAGGTACGTCTTTACCGCATGTGGGTGATGTTTATCAAAACGAGCCGAAGTTTGGTAAATTACGCAAATAGTACGCAAAAAAGACACCTACCGTAATTGTATTTTACTATATTTTATCTACAAGCATGTTTTTGGGGCACCAATATTAAAAACTTAAAGAGCACTGGGTGCCTCGTAAGTCGTTATCAATAATGCAATAATATCAGGTCGCTAGGGAAATAAATTATATAAATTTAATAGTTGGCTTTTATATGACAGGTGTAAAACTTGAACGGAATAATAGTATATTATTTAACGAGCGGTAATGTAGGTCATAACTCACGCAGATGAAGTTTGCAACACGAGCCGCAAGCGAGTGCTGTAATTCATCAAGTGAGTTATGACCATTACCGCCAGTTGAATACTATACTTTTTCTACGACTATAATAATAAATACTAGTTAGAAGTACAGAGGAACTTTATTCACAAATCTTGATAGTAAATAGTATATAAATTACAGTCTGGTAATTTTAAAAATGTAGCAATGTCTTTCCCCATTGCTCCAAATTTATTAGTGCCGATTCTTTTTGAGCAATATTTTTTATTTTGATATTTAAAGAATAATATCGTTTGCAATATATCGGTAGCACACATATTTAAATATTTCTTAACTATGGTATAACAATTTCCCGTAACAGTGAATTTTCTGGCAATTTTTGTTTTTGTATTTGGTACACTGACCATAAAAATAGATCCATGTCGTCTAAATCTGTAAATTGCATAGAGTGCAATTCTGCTGCACGACAGGAACCCATAATGTCCATTATTAAAGCAACCTAAAATAAATGATGTAATTGACTAGATGATAAAAACGATAGAATTACTGTGAGATCTACTACCTTTATCGACAGATATTTCTTATTAGGAGCTTCATTTATGAAATTATTAAGTTGTTCTGGCGTAAGAGTTTTTGCCTTTTTAGCTACATGTTTCTCTGATTGATGTTTAAGAAATGCACTTAATTTAAAATAATTCTCTATATTCATTCCATTATGTATGTTGAGTGTGCTTCTTAGCATGGAGTAGAAAGTCCATAGAGACGATGCTTTATATTCAGTTCGCTTATATATGCCAAAAGTACATTTTCTGTAAACGATGACTTAATGTTCTTACTGCTACTCCAATTTTGAAAACTTTTGTATACGCCTTTATATTTGTTTTTGGATTTTCGGCAATAAATTCTGTATGGTTACATTAGCTACTTGTCTTATTTCTCGATGTGTATATAATAATTCATCTTAACTATCTAAATTAATCTTTTTCAGCACAAATTTTACAATAATTACGTAGGTATTAACTTAATTTGAAAACTTCAAAATTATTCAAGTGACATTACTCCCCTCAATAACAATAATGGACTGTTCCCTTTCGGCCAATCGGCTTGTATAAAAGTACAGAGCCACCTTGATATTTTTATTATAGTGAGTTATAGTAGTTAGGTATTATAACTCACGCTGTTTGTTTATAGATATTATTAATTGCTCAAAAGCAGTTAAATAATTAATAGGAATAAACGATAATTATTTTTGTAACAATTTCGTGAAAGTGTGTTTTACGTCCCTTAAATGTAAGTCAGTAACAGCAGTGATGATGAAATTCCGAAGGAAGTTCTGGACATTGCTAAAGCAGCTACCCTTAATTTATTGCCGGATAAATCACAGCATAGATATGAGAAGGAATACACCTGATAATATAAGAACTTGTTTTTATAGTATGTAATTACTTACTGCACGGTAACGTTACTAACAGTGCGGTAACGTGATACTTACCGCACGCTTGTAGATAAATAGAGTTAATATAAGCGTTTGATGACAAGTATAAACATGGACATAGTCTCAGAGGGGTCAGGCCTAGGACAGGGCTCAAATAAGTATTTTTTACCTATCGGGGAAAATACGCTGTATATTAAATGAGGGGATTATTATGATAACGATGACGTCCTATAGGTGGCAGTATGGAATATTTAACGAACCGGCACTAACCTCAATGTAAAAATTACCGACACAAAATATTCTGTACCTAAGAATATTTTATTTAATTATTATATTCATTTATTTTTATATTTTATGACAGCAAATATAAAAATGCCATCATAATGGGGCAAAGATAAGGCTATAAGCAACGAAGCGTTTGGGGAATAATATGAAGACACGTAAAGGGAAAAAATGCCGCCATTATCAGAAATAGCATCGTTTGTTGCATTAAACATGAGCCATTACTTTATTTTACTCTTTGTAAAGGGCAACTTTTGACATGTTCGTTTCGATTCCAACACCTATTTGCCAGATACTGTATAGATGTTTTTATTAAGTTCTACAAATAAACATGGTTTTCGACGATTTGTCCCTGGACATTTCGTTGGTTGTGCCTAATATTCTTTAAAATTACTAGCAACAGCTTTTAATTTGTTTTAGTTTTTCACATATACTTAATTTATTTACTATTTATTTATTATACTTAATTTAACCCTAGATTGCCAACCTACGTAAAATTTACGTAAAGTTTTTTAAAAATCTAAAATAATTTGCCTGATATTGGTATCCTCGTTCTACCGCTCAAGCAGTGCATCTACCACCACCACAACATTCGGCTGCTGACGCATTTCTGATGTGGCAGTTGAGGATATAACCGAATAAAGAGTTATTGTTGGCACGTAAATTTTACATATTAATGTGTTGTGAATGCGCTAAGTTCAACTAATCTTTTTATGTATATTTTTTGGTTATTTCGTTTATTTTAGATTCGGAAAATATTTGTTAGTTTTGAATAAAAATAAGTAATTACTTTTCCCTAAAAAATTAAAAGGTTTGAAACAATTTTTGCACATATTTGTAATATACGTATTGTTGGCATCGACGTATATATTTTCAACGTTGACAATCTAGGGTTAAAGATATTTATATTTTTCATAGTAACTTAGTATATAGATTATAGTTTAGTAGAAAAAAAGAAAAAATCTCGAGTTTAACGAAAATATGAAAAAACTCAAAATTTTAGTTTTTTTTGAATATTTACTACAGTACTAGGCATACAATTCCGACACTTTGCCTTGTTTTTATTGTGGAAAAAGTAGTGAAATACAATAAATCATTACAATTACAACAAATACAATTTTCCCAACAAGGGCAGAGTTCGCCCTCATCTGTCGAGACAGTAAGCATCGCATTTACACTCAACCCAGCAGTACTTATTAACTAAATTATATTAGCAAAAAAAATATATTATTACTAAACAAAATAAGAAGAATGATTGAGAGGAGAATGCTATTTTAAATATTATAATATGACAAAAAATAAAATGTGTATCACATAAATAAATAAAAATCCATATAACATGTAACAAAATTGAATATTATATAGTATTCCTACCTAGAATTCGTGTCATACCTTAAATTTTAATCTATGACATGACATGACGTAGAATTTGCTACAGTAGCATTTGCCTTAGTTTGCGTTTAAAGTTGACCAGACTTAAGGACTTCAAAGATTCAGATAGTTGGTTATATTGCTTGGTGATGTTATAAGAAAAAAGATCCTCGGAATTGGTTGGTTTTATATTATGGGAGAGTTAGAAGAATTCGATACCTGACATTTAAATTATGGACAAAGGTTCTAAATTTTAATTTTTTAAACAGATAAACAGGTTTTTGAATGGTGATGATTTTATGATAGAATATTAAACAGTGTAGAAGCCTCCTCTTCTCTATATTTAGCCATCCTGTATCTTTGATGGAAAAAGTAACATGGTCCCTTCGTTTCAAACCACACACAAGTCTAACGCAGGAATTCTTAACGAGCTGCAGTTTGCGTGCATCTACATTAAGCAAGTTTGGGCCGTACACTATATCTCCGTAATAAAGTTACGACAGTACTAACATTTCACAAAGTATGAATCAACATTTTTTGTTAAGTAAATGGCGATTTGAATAAACTAGCATTAAATTGCAGAATGCTCGTTTAGTTATAGCAGTAACATGTTTCGAGAACTTAAGTTTGTTGTCCATAATAACGCCTAAATTGATCGCTTCATCTGTAAGCGTAAGCTTTTCGTAATTAAGAATTATATTAACATTTTCTGAGCATCTAGAACGGGCAGCAGTTCTACCAAACAGCATAACTTGTGACTTCAAAGGATTCATCGATTCATCATGTTAAAACATACATGTCTTTATTTTGTCATATGTTAGCTATTTTTTTTAACAAATTTGCATGTAGGATCTCATATTCCGTTCAGAAGTGTTTAAGATTTCAGAATCATGTACATAAAGATATACGGTGCTATTCAAAAAAGTTCCCGCAAGTTCTAAAGTTTAACCAAGTTAAGGTGTGTCCGAGGAATTTTGTTTTCGAACAAATGTCAAAAATGAGTTTAGCGGTCTCTTTTGATCCATCGTCTCTCAAACAAGTTAAAACTCAATAGAATCGGTCTATAAATAAAAAAGGTTTTTTTCAAAAAACCCATATATCTTCTATCCCCTTCTTCAAAAAAATCAGGCGAAAATCGCAAATCATATCACACATGCCTTGCCAATGCTGACGACGTTAAAAATAGAACCCTTATGCAGGGCGTGCAATGAATTGGCACGATACAATAGGCAATTTTTGCTATGCATGAAATTAAATGCATCGCCGCGCTTCGGCTGGCAGAGAGCTCAAACCGGTTGAATCGACTCGGCGACGGCGGAGAATGTTAGAAACTGCCGGATGGTCTGATGGCCGCTGATAGTTCTAAATAGTTTAGGTGAATAGGTACCAATATCAGACAAAATTTAATAGAAAGTGCGAGTATATGTTATATTATATTATACAGGTTGATTCCTCCCTCCATTCTTTGTATAATTTCAAAGCAGCAGCCGCACTTTGACGTCACTCACCGTAAATTAGCACAATATTTACTAGTTTATCGCTTTCAAATTTTAACATTTTCACGTGTCACCAATTTAACATTATCTTGCTTCAGAAAAACACACCGCAGCGGATTGCCAAATAAATAACTGACCACCGACACATAAATTGCATGACTAATAAGACAAAAACAACATCAAGTACAGCAGGCTACGTTTTGATGACCAGGCCCACACTTAGATTTTTTACTTCTGTATCCCACCTATTTTTAAGTTTAAAAAAAAAGGTATTTGAAAATGTTGTTTATTTTAATGCCTTGTATATACAGTAAAAAAGAAGTATCAACTTAGGAAAAACCCTGTATATTAATTATATAGTATTAACCTGAAGACGACTACCAGTTGAAACGTTGTGATGTAAAACACATAAAGACAATGCAAGTTTAAGACTCTTCTTTCCTTCTAGGTATTTAAAGTTGCTTAAAAAGTATACCCTAAATGGCTGCTGAAAAGGAATTGAATGTGCCGATTCAGAGCGCAGCAAATGCTGCCGTGTCGAGCCAACCGACAGTCGATTCGGTGTGCGCCCTGCTTTAAACATAAAACAATAAATCTGGTCGGCTGGTGCCTTTCAGCGGGCCTATTCAGTGATTTTGAAAATACTTAAAGACTACCTGCTGCTATCCGTGAAAATATATAACAAAGTAATCTCTGTATGGGTTCTATTATATTAAATGATTTCGGAAATATCTATATAAATTACATAAAATTAAAATTATCTTAACGTAAATTATCATATGTCAATAGAAATTTTAAAAATACTAAAATGCAAATAAAAAATAATATTTTATCACACTTTGGCAACACACCTGATATTTAAATTAGTGGAGAATGAATAATAAGCAAACTTTAGGTAGGTTAACATGAAAGTATCAAATTTCAATAACATAATTTGTATATTATATAAATTAATTTATTTTATTAAAATGTTAAATTTAACTTTACTAGAACATGGTAATTTAGAATGATGAAAGAGTTTTGGATTTACGTTGTCTTTCTTGGTTTTAAATCATACCATTTCAACCAGTGGCTCGTACAGTAGGGCCGCAGTGCCATGGCCCTAGTACACCAAGTTATTTTTTTACTCGCACTCATAATTATTGCTTTGCATCTCCCCGACGCCGCGAAAATTCCTTCGCGCTACCCAGCGCCGGCGATTTCTATGTATGGCCATACTGTTTCTCGATGAATCATCGCTTACGAAAGAGATAATGGTTTATCGCCCTCTCTTACTGACGTATAAGGAATTCAGAAATGTTGTGGAGGGCCAGATCCTCAGACCGCCCGTGATTGGAGGATTTACACGTGTTTTATTTTGTCGTTCCAATCGAATCATGCCTTCGTCTTTGTTACCAACACTTGATACTAGATGGCAGCTGTTTTGAATACGGTTTTCCCTGTCGAGATATAATTTTAAAATAGTTTTATTTTAAACAGTTTTTACTGTTTAACGTATATTATTCTTGTAGGTTAGGTTTAGGTCAGTCCGTCGGTGGATTATAATAATATTCCTGACTCCGGTTTATCAATTTAAAAATGAATAAAATAAAAGAGGAAAGACTTAGTGCTTTAGGTATGTAGCCTGCCGAAAAACATTTTGTAAACAATATTGATGACTTCAAGAATAAAAGTGATTGAATCATTTTCAAATAACAAAAAGACGTACCTATAGAGTTTTCTTATAAGATAATTTGAGTGTTTTGTGAACATTTTTTGTTACAACTATTGCAAATACTCCATTTAATTCGTCGGTAAGTTTGTCGATTTTTTTTAAATACAGGGTTGTACAAATTCGATGCACTAGCATTGCTATCTCCGTAACTACAAGAGATAGAGAGTTTGGTAAATGGAAGAAAAGTTGCATATTTTAATGCTGAACAATTTGTTAAAAAGAAATTTAATCAAATTTCGATGATTTCCAGAGATATCCGAAAAATTGTACGAAAAACTTGTTTTTATTTTTTTATGACAGAAGTAGGTACTTATTATTTTTTTAAACCAAGGGCACTTTCTAAAGTATTTTACAAGATAATAATTTTAAGAGGTCAAAAGCTACTCAAAAATTTTAAAAAAATTCAGGTCCGAATTTGAAAAAATTGAGTTGATATAGGTATCTAAAAAACAGGGGCGGCTCGTCAACAAGTGCGCTCGTGCGCGCGCACTGCCTAAGAAAGTCAAGCACCAGCAAAAATAAAATTTATACTTATTTAAAAAAAATATTTAGGTAACTGAAATAAAGAACTTGTATAATATTGGCAGACTCACCGGCTGTGTGCTGTAGTGTGTATTCGTTCGGCGCTCTTATGGATGTATTTTCGTGCGATTTTCCTTATGCGGATTGATCGGGAATATTCGGTTAATCGCCCGATGAGAGGGCGTCGCCGGGCGCTTTCTGAATACACACTTCAATCATTTAATATGATTGTTTTATGAGTTTTTGACGCGATTAGATAAGTTTGGAGTTTATTGACGGTGTTGTGGATGTTTTTGTGTTGTTTTTAAATTAATAATGGCTAGTAGTTTGGATTGTGTCACACGAAGTGATATAGTTATGGACCAAAATTCTGTAGAGGACATTACAAATAAATTTTCGACATTCGATTTCCAAATGAAAATTGACATAAAAAGGTTAGATAGGCCTACGCCGGATTGAAAATTAAATCAAACTTGTAAAAAGAAAAAAGAAGGTCGATCTTTTATTAGACATTTTAATATTGACATTTACAAAAAAAAAATGGATATGTGGGTGTAATATTAGAAACTCAGTTTTGTTTCCCATGCTTATTATTTTATAATATAAACATGGACAAGAACTGGAGCCGTGTAGGCATTACAGATTTAAATCATATTATACAAAGGTGAAAAGGGGCGTGGCACCTCAAAAAGTTTTCGGCGCTTTTTTGCCTGCCGCGCACACCTTACGATAAATATCACGAGCCGCCACTGCTAAAAAACGAACGTCGTATCGGAAAAATAAGATTATTTTCTTGAAGAGGATAAAAAATTATCTTAAGTAAGTGCACTTGGTTTGTCCAAAAAATCAATATTTTGTCGTAAAGACAATAAAAATACAAATTAATTTTTTCTTTCGGATGCTCCGGAAGTCATCGGATTTTTTTTAACAAATAATTTATCAATAAAATGTGCAACTTTGCCTTCATTCAACCAAATTTATATCTCTTATAGTTACTGAGATAGGAATGTCAATGTATCGAATTTGTAACACCCTGTACTCCCATCAAAGATTTTTGACTTGATATTTTGGCCCCATCTGTATCGACAATCACGAGCCGCCACTGATTTCAACTCGTAAGAATCTCTAGTCGTCTTCAGGTGAATACGATTGGAGATTCTTACCGGTTGAAACGCTGTGATTTAAAACAAATAAAGACAACGCCAGACAAGTCCAAGACTATTACATCATTCAAGAAACATTATTGTCTCTAACCCAAAACAGACGAGGGTAATTTAGATATTGTAATTTAAGTTAGTTGCCGAATTCACTTTTCATTAATATTAGCAATTTTTAAAACCATTTTAATATAAAATTGTGATCTTGATTGTAAAAACATTCCAATAGAAAGTGTCTGATATCCTTTGTTATTTCTCACTGGTTATAAATAACATGACCATTATGATATTTTTACTTATATCAATAATTTCTTCAAAACCTTAAAAATACAAACGTATTCAACATACTCTCAATCATAACAAAATATCAGAAAAATATCCGAAGAAAAAGTTTTTATCGCCACATGCCGTTAACAATCAATCAATATGCCACTTCACGAATTTTTTGGTGCCCATCTTGCCAAATAAAATAAATTGCCTCGGCACTTTTCGACAAACTTTGATACACCGTTTTGTATAATACTTTATTCCTTGGTTTATTTTTGATCTATCGATTTGGTAAAAAAAAAACTCCTCTCATTGTTATTAGAAATACTTAGTTAAAAAAGGTTGGGGTCATTTTCTTATTGTGTTTTTAATGTTTAATTCGAACAATTTAAAAAAAAATTTTTTATCGGATACCTAGTATTTTTTTAAAAATTTTACAAAAAAAATAAATGTATAATATTTTTTTTGTTGCTGGGGTGGGCGGAAGAGCCAGTATACTTAGGCCTATAAGGCACATTGCATCCCCCATCGCCTGGGTAATGTCAGCCAGACGGGACCTACAGCTTAGCATGTATTCCGAACCAAGTGTATGCACTAGTTTATCCTTTTTACTTCCTCAGAGATCTCGGTCCTCGGCGCCCGTCTCTCTAGGTCCCGATATTAGGATTCATATTATTAGCATACTACATTCTTTTATTCCCTAAAGTTCCGAGCATACTTTTTTTTATTAAGTGTATGCCCACTCCGGGGATCAAACCCGGACCGCCACGATCGAATGCCAGTAACTCACCATGAAGCCACTGCCGCGTTAAAAAAAATGTATATTATATATTTTTATAATTCTTAAAACATAAACTGGGAGTTAATTAAAAAAAAATAGAATCATAAACTATAGGGTTTATTACATGACTGAAAGATGAATTAGGTAAACATATAATAAAACCTTGTCTTGTATTTTAAGTACAAGTGATTGAAGAGTTCTGGACTTGCACTCTCTTCCTTTAGCGTATTGTTTCTATGTTCCTTGATTCTTGTTTCGAGTGGCCTTAGTGTTTCACCAATGTAAGATCGGTTACATTCGCAAAGAATATGGTAGACACAGTTTTTCCTGATGGAATGTTGATTGCGTCTCTATTGGTTTCTTTTCAATGTTTTGTCGATTCTTACGATTTTCCAATAGCGTATCAACTAAATGCATGGGGTAGATGTAGTTAGTTTCTTCTTTAAGGGCTTCATTTGAGTCACAGATGGTAATTGCTCCATTCACAAGCATTTCAAGTGTAATTGAGATATGTACCTGTATACGTAGGTTTTCTGTACACTGATGTTTGGATGGTGTTGCCATTTTTCTTTAGTTGATATCTAGGAAAGGTAATTGATTATTTTTTTCTTTCTTTACGGTGAATTTGAGTGTCAATGTCAGGTTATTAATGCGATGTAGAAATTCTCCATAGTTTCCATTTCAAATAATGAAGGTATCGTCTACATATATTATAGATAGATATGTTCTTTCGTGTAGAGTCTGGTCTTCCTCAAGTCTTCTTCAATAATTCAAGAAACATTATTATCTCCAACCTTCAAACAGACACATAAGTACAAGTAATAGGTACGATAGTTCTATTGTCAACTCTAGAATAAAATTAAACAATAATACATTTTGTAAACAAAGTTTCGATAAATATTATTAAAAACGATTATGATATGGTGGATTAACTGTAATTTGATGTCTAAAAAAGAAATCTAACATGCCAATTTAAATTTAGGATACACATCATGCACTCATAAAATGTTTCTAACTAAATATAATATGTCTAACCACGTGCAAATAAGAAACGCCCACTTTAAAATACCGCCCTAAAAACTTTTAAGTCTTCAGCAAGATTTTCCTGCTACATTGTACATGACTAGATCAAGCTGGTTTTTCGTTTCGCTTTTTCCAGTAGACTCCACGCGCAAACTGCAACATTCAAGAAACAAATATCTGAAAGCACTGAAGAAACTCAAGTAAAATAAATTCCTGAATAGCAGTAAAGATTACGGAACTGCCTGTGCACAATCTCCTACTTCAAAAACATTTTTATAAACCAAGGATCAGAGTGGCCATTGCCAACCATTCAAAATATGGGTAGGAAATTAAATAATTGCAAATATATTTGTGGGACAACATACTACAATATACAGGGTGGCGCATCGAAAACGAAACAGAGACATTTACTGACAGCTCAGTTCTTTTTTGGAAAAACGCTCAGACCCGTCGATTGTATTTTCGAGGAAGACACAAAATTGGCAAAAAACAATGTTAACACGTGCAGCCCCCTGGGCGAGGGTGGCACCACCCCTAAAATCTTAAATTGAAAGGGGGATCGAGTGATACCTTATTTTAAAGGTATTTCAATTCCCTTTATAATGATGTAAAATTCATGTACATTTTTCATCATTATAAATACCTTTAAAATAAGGTATAACCTTTTCATTTAGATTTAAGGGGTGGTGCCACCCTCGCCCAGGAGGCTGCACGTGTTAATGGGATTTTTTGCCAATTTTGTGTCCCCCTCGAAAAAAAAATCGACGGTTTTAAGTGTTTGTCCAAAAAAGAACTAAGCTGCCAGTAAATGTATCTGTTTCGTTTTCGATGAGCCACCCTGTATTTTCTCTTAGATATCACTAAAGTAAATATATTTAAAAGTTACAAAACTTAGCTTTATAGAATAAAGAATAGTTATTTTTATTAGAACATTAGCACAAAAACAAACCCTAAATCGTTACAAAATATTCTCCAATATTATGAGAAACATTTAGTCAATATGTCACTTTAAGATATTTTTGGTACCCATCTTTCTAAATAAAATAAATTGCTTCGTCACTTTTCGACAGCTTTAATACATCCTTTTTGTATGCCTTTGTAACAGAATATCATTCTAAGGAATCGATTTTCTTGAGGTCCTTTATCTATTACAAAATTATATATATATATATATATAGTGGCATTAGGTCCTATCTAGTTTTTAAAGGAAGCGATGGGTGGTAGATTATATCTACACACAGAAAAAGACACTCTTCTTAAAATATATTTAATTATTTTTTATAAAATAGTAGAATTTAGTGTCCGTTAAAATATATAAACAAAAGAAGCTTAGCGGCAAGCGGACAGAGTAGTGCGTCTATTTTTTGCATTAAAGTACACAGGGACTCCAAAGGTAATGGAATCCCTGGGGCACAGGTAGACAATGACAGGCTATTTCGTTCTTGTTAGAACTCATCAGACAGTCATAACCCGTAAGCGACCCCCAGTACAGCGAGCCTGTTCTTTCAAGGCGTTGTAAGAAATAAAAACGCCCTGTGTACTTTATTGCAAAATATAGATGCACTACTCTGTCCGCTTGCTGCTAAGCTTCTTTTATTTATATATTTTAACGGACACTAAATTCTACTATTTTATTTATACTTACACACGGCATTTACGGAATAGTGCTGCAAACCAGTGGGTGACTGCAGCGCGATCTAGATCTGAATCCACAAAGCTTGGAGATGTATGGAGAAGCGAAAAATGTTTCCTATACTGGTGAAGTGGCCGTTCCGTGCTTGATTTATTTAGATTTATTTATATTTCTACGTTTTCACGTTAGATGGCTATATCTTTTGCATTGAGTTGATTCCTTATGATGGCGTTACTGGGTTTTCATCGCGTTTTTATTTTTTAAAAACGCCTTGAAAGAACAGGCTTGCTGTACTGCGGGTCGCTTACGGGTTATGACTTTCTGATGAGTTCTAACAAGAACGAAACAGACTGTCATTGTCTACCTGTGCCCCAGGGATTCCATTACCTTTGGAGTCCCTGTGTACTTTAATGCAAAAGATAGACGCACTACTCTGTCCGCTTGCCGCTAAGCTTCTTTTGTTTATATTATTTTTTATTTTAAAATATTTTTTTTTGCATGAAAATAACTCTCGCACAACCATGTATATACCACCTTTTCATTAATAATAATAGAAATTCGATATCTTTTGTTAATTTTATTTTAATTCGGGCCCAAAAGAGCAGCAATTTTAAATAGCAAATTTTAATAGAGAGTTATATTAAACATGGGAGTATATTAGCTTCTTAACAATAATTGCAACTAAAGAAGGTATTTCACAAGATCAAGACGTATTACATCAAATCCTGATATAAAAACGAACTGCAGAAAAATATTTTTAAATATTGCATCGATATAATTAGAAAGAAAAATCATCATTTGTTTTTTCAAAACGCTAGAAAGGACCCCGCACAAAGCTTATGGGAAATGGCTTCCGGCTAATTTTTTTGAATTTTTAGTATTATCTAGATCTTGACGTCCTGATTAAAAGTGTCCATGGCCATAATCCAATCGTATGACTACTTTTTGAGTAATGGCCTTTTAAAGTTGGCAACTTCTTACTTTGAGATTCTATGCACTTTTATTCACTTGTTTCTTACAATCTATCAACTTTTATATTTTTTTTTGATTGGTGGAAAAGTAGGCCTTAATTTTTCTTTCACTTATATAGAAATAAAATATGTATAGGATGTTGAATAATTTATAGGCGGATGAAAGAAATACTAATTTAAAAAAAATTAAAACCAAAAAAAAAGTTTACTCATTTTTTGAATTTTGGAAACAAACGGTTAGATTTTGTTTACATTTTAATATTTTGTGGTACTACGCTATAGAGGAAAATAAAAAATATAAATTGTGAAAAAATACATTTTTGTATGATTCTAAGATAATTTAAACGTTTCATATACAAGAGTCAAGGTATTTTACAAAATAAATTTATATAATTTAACAATAATATTTTGTCATTTCAAAAAGAACCATTTTTTAATTTTCCTATATTTAAAACTTTTTATCTGTGTTAATCATTGTAACTGGTTCATCCTGTATATCTAAGATAAGAATGTGTTAGAGAATAATTATTGTTAAAGAACATTGTTACAGATTGTCATAATAAATAAATAAATCAATTAAAAGTCGTTTATTACGTTTTCAGGTGAATTTTCAAAATTCAAAATAAAATACCCGGTAAGATATTCTACGTCAGCCTACACTCATTTTTTTTCATCCACAGCTTGGTGCTATAAGATATTAAAATATAAACAAAATCTAGCCTTTTGTTTTCGAAATTAAAAAAATGAGTGAATTTTTTTTTTGTTTTTCATAGTTTTTTAATATTAGTATTTATTATAAATTATTCAACATCCTATACATATTTTATTTCTATATAAGTGAAAGAAAATTTAAGGCCTACTTTTTCACCAACAAAAAAAAAATAAAAAAAAGTTGATACTTTTTAAGAAACAAGTGAAAACTCCAGACAATACATAAAATCTCAAGGTAAGAAGTTGCCAACTTTAAAAGGCCATAACTCAAAAACTAGTCATAAGATTGGATTACGGCCATGGACACCTTTAATCAAGACGTCAAGATCTAAAAAATACTAAAAATTCAGAAAAAGTTACCCGAAAGCCATTTCCCATAAGTTTTGTGTGGGATCCTTTCACTAAAACTGCTTAAAACAGCTAAAATTTTAAAGTCACATGAACTAACTTACTTTCATATGTTTTCTTATAAATAGTTAGAATTTTGTTTCTAATAGACAGATTTACTTTTTGCTGGCAACATACACAGGTTGTCTACTGAAATATTTTATTTAAAGAAATACGTTTGTTTTGGACAGTAGCGGCTCGTACAGTAGGGCCACAGTGCCATAGCCCTACCTACCTATACACCAAACTCTTTATTTTTCATTTATAATTATTTTATTACTTTATCTCCCTACCGCTTCATTCTTTTTGTAAATGTGAATAATTTTTAATTTAAGACGTTGATATCTATTAACGCCTAACTATGCAAAAACTCCCTAATGTGTGGGTGACGCCGCGAAAATTCCCTGCCGCCACGCTGCTCCGGCCAACTTGTATTTAGCACGATGCTAAACCCGTACAAGAGAGAGACTAACACCAATGAACTATCGCCCTCTCTTACTGACGCGTAGAGAAATCGACCTGGCCTGGCCAGATCCTCATATTATGATGTTTTATTTTATCGAGACTCCCAATCGGGTTAGGGCACTACCAGGCTATATAGTTATGCTTTCGGCTTTGCTACCGCTACTAGCTACTAGATGGCAGCTGTTTTTAAAACGGTTTTGCCTGTCGAGATATTAATTTTAAAATATTTTTCTTTTAAACAGTTTTTACTATTTAACATTAATTATTCTTGTAGGCGAGATCTGACCGGTTAATCCGTCAGTGGATTATATTTCTGACTCCGGGTTTAGGTGTATCAGTTTTAAAATAAATAAAATGAAAGACTGTGTTGTTGTCTGCCGAAAAACATTTTGTAAAGAATATTGGCAACTTCAAGAACAAAAGTGATTGAATCATTTTCAAATAAAAAACAAAGACGTATGGAATTTTCTTATAAGAAAATTGGAGTGTTTTATAAACAGTTTTTGTTAGAACAACTGGAATACCTTATTAAATGCTTTAGTTAATTAGTCGGTAAATTTTTTTCGTTTTTTTAATACAGGGTTTTACAAATACGATGCATTAGTATTGCTATCTCTGTAACTATATAAGATATAGAGAGTTGGTTAAATAGAGGCACAGTTGCATATTTTAATCCTAAACAATTTTTTAAATAGACATTTAATAAAATTTCGATGACTTGCGGAGATATTCGAAAAAGACACGGAAAACTTGTTTTTATTTTTTTTATGACAAAATACATTTTAAAAACAGGAGCACCTTCTTTAAGCACTTTTCTAGATAATAATTTTAAGAGGTCAAAAACTAACCAAAATGTTTTAAAAAATGCAAGTATGTATTTAAAAAATTAAGTTAATATAGGCATCTAAAAAACGAACGTCGTATCTGAAAAATAAGATTATTTTCTTGAAGAGTTGAGAGAGAATTGTCTTAAGCAAGTACTCTTTGTGGTTTTTCAAAATAATCAATATTTTGTCATAAAGAAAATAAAAACAAAAAATCATTTTTTCGTTTTTTTTTTCGAATGCTCCGAAAGTCATCGGAATTTTTTTTTCACACATAATAGCATTAAATTATGCAACTTTACCTCCATTTAACCAAATCGCTATCTCTTATAGTTACCGAGATAACAATGTTAATGCATCGAATTTGTAACACCCTGTATTCTCATTAAACATTTTTGACTTGATATTTTGGCCCCACCCGTATAGACTATCAGGAGCCGCCACTGGTTTTGGGAATATCTACACTAGGTTGCTGGGAAAATGAGTTCCTTGGGACAAAATAAAACGCTTTAGACAAAAATTCGTTCGGAAACGCTTTCATCAGCCAAACATATAATCAGTGGTGTAGCTAGGTTAAGGGCGCCAGGTATCAGACCTAAATGTCGCGTCCATTGGAGGAAAGGGGGGTTAATTAACCCCACTTAAGTATAAGGTAAATTTTTAATAGAACAATAATCTCTTAATAAATATACCTACATCATATTACAATTTTTTTCTGCATTAGCTGTCTGCGAAGAGATCGATCAGATAATCAAGACATTAAGCTTAAGCTCTTTCGTTGTCAATGCTTCTAAAGAGCCAGACTTCTAACTAAGTCTTAATATTGTCACGTGGGAAAGAATTAAAGGCGACAAGTCTCCATAACACCTACTTTATTATATAATATAAAACGACAGTTGAACGGTTACATAAAATTAGGTTTTACTTACAACATTATTAACTAGGGACGAGCTCTCTAGGGCAAAGGGCTGATAACCGGAACAGGACTCTGCGCTGCTACTGACCCAATATTACTTATCTGGACCGAGTCGTATCTGCCCAAAATGGTGTCGACCGAGTGGTTTCTAACCAAATGATCGGCTTGAATGGTATTGACCAAACCGGTCGAGACCCGAATGGTCCCGATCCCCGAATGGTATCTTTTACATAGTACCGGCCTGCTATTTATACCAATCAGTATCAATAAACTAACCCAGTTATTGATTGGTAACAAAATGCAAGCTCGACAATATGCTAAGATAGCATCCTTGTAGTTTGCTTGTTTTAATAACAAATAATTGGGTCAGTAGGTATATTTAATATTAACTTTTTAAATAATAAAATTGAATTTTGGATAAAATAGAATATTCATATATGTCTATATATGACAATATTGCGATATAATACTCTCAATGGTTGGTTGGTTGGTTTAAGGCGGGGGTTCGGCGTTCGGCACTGCAGCCTAGTGGCTTATTGTGCTCCCCTATTTTGCTAGAAAAGGTTTGTTCCTTTTATAAGGTCCAGCAAATTCCTACCAAGTTTGTCATGTGGGAGGTTATCCCCACATTTAATGTCTCCAAAGATTCTGAGTCTTCCTCGGGTCAGTGCTTCGCAGTTATATATGATATGTGAGGCGGTTTCGTCCTCATCGCCGCAAAGCCTGCATTCAATGGGACCATTGTAAATTCCTACTCGGTGTAGGTGTTTTCTTAAGCAGTTGCCTGTTTTGATATGCCAAGGGCGGGTTCAGGGTCCCTGAGTTTTTGAGATGATCCGGCTCTTGCGAGTTCATCGGCCTTTTCGTTGGCTGCTATCCCTGAGTGGCCAGGAACCCATAGGAGTTCTACCTTGTTGTTCCTTGCGGTCAGGTCGTTTAGGCACTCCGGTGTGATCCTCGATTTGAGTCGACTGGAGTTCAGGGCCTTGAGGGCAGCTTGGCTGTCTCACAGAATATATATCTCTTGGTCGTGGTAGCCCTTTTCGATATTTTTCTGTACACATGCTTGTATAGCACGTATTTCTGCTTGGTATACTGTGGCGTAGTTTCCCAGAGGAATGCTGATTTCCATTCTGGGTCTTTCCCCAAATATACCTGCGCCTACTCCGTCGGCCGTTTTTGATCCATCAGTGTACCAAACCAGGCCCTTATCTAATGACGGTGGTGTCCCTTTTGATAATACTCTCAATAAATGATTTTTAATTTCGAAAACGATCTCTCCACAGAAGCAGTAGTCACAAGAATTGTTAAAACTATAAACCAATATTTTAGACAATGCATGCAGAAGCTGTCGCTGAAGCTGAAAAATGTCGATTGGTTAATCAGCCCGCCGCGCCGGCTTTCTTAAACGTAAAAAATTTCGACAGGCGGCATTGGATTTCCGACGGCTTGGTGTTCCGATTTTATTTTTTAGAAAATATGAGAATCGTAAACCTTGCTGCCCCAGATGCCCCGGTAGCTACGCCACTGCATACAATAATGTTTTGCATTAGTTAAATACTCTAAAAATCTAATATGCTATTTAGAAGAATATTATCGTCAACATAAAATAAAAGGCAGTACAATAACCACTAATATGCAGATGAAATAACATACCAATGTAGTTATTAAACTTTGAAATATACATTTTAAAAATAAATGTTATAGTATTATCAATATTGAACCAGCGTGCATATAACGCAAAATCCCAGTTCGCAATAAAAGTTTTCCGGGAATATGTTAATAAACTCAATTTTGGTAATATTTAACGAGATACCTGCTACCGAATGGAAATATTTGCATTTTAAGTGTTTTCGCTTCGGTGAACACATTGGCACTCATTTCCCAGCTGCATGACAATCCTATTTTTAATAAATATACATTTTTCTCCTTTAGTAAGTAAAGCAGGTATACTGAGGAAATAATAATTCAGTATTGGTTTGCTGTTTTGGAAGATACGGCTTTGCTATTTAGGACTTGCGAATGTTGTTGTTTGGACTTAAATGTTAAATGGTAAGTTAATAAATAATGTACCTAAATGAAGCAAGCTGGCTTTATTGTAACTAATGGTATAATTTTTTAAAGTGGTAGATTTGTGACCCAATTTGGTATTCAATGGAGGGAGTTTGTTGGGAGGGGTCAAATAAAATAGGAAAACCAGTTGGTTTCAATGCCGACGTTTCGACGTTTATAGCATCATCCTCAGGGCACTACAATGGATGTAAATTATTAGTATTTTTGATTACATTAAAAAAAATGGACAATAGAAGTAAAAATGTTAAACATTAGTTACTTTAGCATTAAAAATATTAAAAAGCACAAGAGTAGTATAAACAAAAAACAAGATACAGATGATTTGAGCACTTCATATTTTAATCTAATTAACAGACTAACAAAATCATAACTCTTGTCAGACTCTGTATAATGTCACATAATCTTTTCAAGAACCTATATTTTTTAAACATTCCAGTACTCATTTAAAAACGAATTCACCTTTAGTTTTTTTTACATAAAAATATTTTTCGTTTTTCTCTAGACAAGGTATGTGTCGCATTTTTATTTGTCAACTGAGCAATATCAAGAGAAACCCTTTGAAAATTAAAAGATGCTTATCTATATTTTCCTGAATATAATATTGACCAGGGAAGCCTGTTTGATAGTTTTTTTACATTGTTTATTTTTCTGAAGATTAGTACTCTACGAAAAGGAGAAAAAAGTTTGAAAAGTAGAAAAAAAATTTTTTTAATACTTATTTAAGTTGAACTAGTACTTATTGTATGGTTGATACCTAATTGATCAATGTCCTGTAACTTTTACTCTCGTAAAACGTTTAATTTTGTGTTAACACATTTACATACATATTTCCTTGAGAATCATAGTAACAACATACACATAATTATAATAATATACATCTACTAGTGTATAGTTTCTACCTATATAGAAATTTTCCATATTTTATTAATTTTTCTGTTTGTTTATGAATATTTAACTAATGTTTAACATTTTTACTTCTATTGTCCTTTTTTTTATGTAATCAAAAATACTAATAATTTACATCCATTGTAGTGCCCTGAGGATGACGCTATAAACGTCGAAACGTCGGCATTGAAACCAATTGGTTTCCCTGTTTTATTTGACCCCTCCCAACAAACTCCCTCCATTTAATTTTTTAAATTTTTGTATACTAGCGCTCATAATAAACAGAATCCCTTTATATTTTTTTTCCGAGGGCCCGTCCATACGCCAGATTCACTTGTGCTCACCATGTTTGATTCTTTACACCCACTCGGTGATCCCAGTCCCTTGCACCAGTTTGTGCAGGTCAACTGGGGAGAGGGTCAGGATGTCCTCTGGTTCCAGTTTTGGTTGCCTGAGTATTCGTTGCCTCTTCCGATTTAGAGACTCGCAATGACAGGCTATGTGCTGTACTGTTTCCCTAGCTTGTCCGCATAATCTGCACTTAAGGTCTTCAATGTACAGTTGCATTCTGTGCAGATGATTCTTGACAGCCTATGTCCTGTCTGAATTTCTGTAATAGTTTTCAGCTAATTCCTGTTCATTTGAAGCAGCGTTTCATTAATCTCGGGTCTGGATTCCCAATAAATCATTTACTATGATGTAAGCCCTATCTATTGTTTCAGTAGATTTTGTGTTCACCTCTGATCCATCGGTTTATGGCATCTCGTACCGTGCTCCTTGGTATCCCGAGTGCCGGTTCTGGACCAATGAATGTATTTTCTGAGCCTCTTTTCGCAAGTTCATTGGCTTTTCCGACTTCGTGTTCTGGCATCCACTGTAGTATTACTTTGTTTGCTTTTCCCAGGGTCTTCAATTCCTTTTGACATTCCCATACCAGTCTTGAGGTTACCTTGTTGCATATTAATGATCTAAGGGCTGCTTGACTGTCATGTATGTATGTATGTAAGTATGTATGTATGTATGTGTATATGGATCCGCTTATTGAGGTAAGCTCTCCTATTGTTATCATACGCATACCGTAACATGGCATAGATTTCTGCTTGGAACACTGTGGGATACTTTCCCAGAGGGAAAAATAAGTTTTCCTCCGGTCTTACTCCGTGTGTCCCAACTCCGGTACCGTCTTTGGTTTTAGAGCCGTCTGTGTACCAGATTATTTTCCCCAGTAGTAGTTTCCGGTGTTTTGTTGTTCCATACGTTTCGCTCATCAATTACGACCTCTTAGAGAAGTGGCAATAGCGTCTACGAAATTGACAAAGACAAGACGACCACATGAGACAAAAGTTTAATTTTATGTGTTTTATAAATCTTATAACTTTGTCTGTATTATCTAGTTTTATGTCCTTGTCTTTATTTTTCACAATTTATTAGGTGTATTTTTATTACAAAATAATTGCATTAAAAATTTAACAATATTAGATAATAATTTGTTTTTATTGTTAAATTAAAAAGGAGTCAATGTCCAAAAGCTTTTATAACAAAAAATTAATTTATATGCCTTACCGAAGTCTTTACATTCGTGGACGACTCGGCTGTATATTATTTTGTAGCGTTGCTGCGGTCTAAAACCTGCACTCTAAAATTCTCATTAATCTGACTAATCTGTCTCTTCTGTGTAGATGGGTTTTCTTGGGTTCGACTTTTTGAATATAATATAATAGGCAAAACAATACCTAAATATTGTGTGGTGAAGATTTAGAATTTAAAAAACTTACATGATACAGGTATCTTAATTGCCTCATCATTCCATTGAATTTGATATTAATTTAATACTACAATCTATAATGCATAATATGCAGTGAAGTAACAATTTATTAGTCAATAATGGTCTCTATAATTCATAGTTTATTGTGTACCTTAAACAGTTCATTAAAGCCTGGCTTGTCTATTAAGTTCATAGGACCTTCTATTATCGCAAGTACGTGCCACACTTGTGTTTTAGTAATCGATTATTTACATGTATGCTAACAATAGTTACAGTATTAAACCTAGAGTGCTTGATGAGTTATGGATAATATCGACAGGATTATTATTAAATAGAATGTACGTACGATTAAAACGTTAATAATTTGGATTAAAATGTGTTATACATCACCTAGAGATGACCTTCAGACCGAAAGTCTGAATACAAAAAGTTTTAATATTAACCTTCTTGGGTAGCATATAACCTTTAGTGCCATCTCTTGGCCGACTGTGTGTGTCGTTTTTTAATTCAACCTACTTTCTTTAATGAAATGCACGGTTACACAATTCTAACTGACTAGGTTTGTTAAGGTAAATTTAAAATATAGTTGCTTTCATGTTGTTGCCATAAAATATTATTATAGCATACCGTATTTGCAGTGGCGTTAAAAAGTTGTTTTTGGTGTTTGCATTCATAATCCTTACATGACTATGGCTTCTTATAATTATTGATTATAGTTAATTTATATTTTTTTGGTTTTTAATAAATAAAAAATAAACCTTATTTTTAATATTTTTTTACTCTGTTATGCTTATTTCATAATTTTTTTTATGGTTTTTTATATACCGGGTGTTGCATCGTCGAGCGGAACATAGGAAATCCCATGTAATTTTCAATTCTTCATTTCTTGCATCTCTTCTTTTTTCCTGCCTTTGCAAGTCCCTATCATTTCTTGCATCTCTTCTTTATTCCTGCCTTTCTTCACATCTGCAGTTATTTATTACAATGCCTTTTGTCTCAAATTTCTTGATAGTCCTTTCGACTGTACATTTTGCAGGTATCGGTCTATTCGGATACAGAGCAGCAAACATGTCTGACACATTTTGATAACTATTTCCTTGATAATACCATTTAATCATCAATATTTTTTCTTCAGAAGTGTAATTCATGGCTAATATTTTCGATGTACGAGTACAATAAAGCACACATTTCAAAATGAGAACTTTATTTGACAGTCCTTGACTGGTGCCCGCAAATACGGGGCCATAAAAAGGAGAAATAGTTAAAAATAAATCGGCGATAACCCGTAAACGGGCTCATCAAAAATATCTAAAGTTATTCTTTTGAATGTGGGTTTTAGTGCTCTTTAATAAACCTAAATAGATGCAACACCCGGTATATAAAAAGAAAAACTATAGATACAATTGACTATATTTTATTGTTAACGAATTCAATTTTTTTAGAGTTTTTAATTCGGAAGCGTTAATATTTTTATGACCGTATTATTGCGTGGGCGGTAGATTTTTCATTACACGTTTTAAAAGATAAAAAATACATTGCCTGGTGGTGAAATATTAACTATGCTAGCTGGATTTTTTAGGCTTTTAGCTATATACAATGTCACATCAATAAAGTCATTCATTTTTTAATAGACTTGCCATAAGTCTGTTAAAAAAATTAAAACTAGTTGAATTTGCTCATATGCGCTCATGCTTTCATAAAAAAGTTACGATCCTTCGTTTTAAATTGTTGCACATGAAAAGAATAACATTGTTTTTTGTGTGATTCATTGTATTTAAAATTTGTTTTATTGTATGTGTTGTATTTTTAAACTGCATTGTTGGTATAATATATGTTATATCGTGGCCGATTAAAGACACTTTTTAAAAAAGCACTTATTTTTATTCACGACTAACAATTAATGTTACAAAGGTTAACGTTTACTTGATAAAGATACTAGCATCTAGTCTTGTCTAAACTGAACATTTTGTATTTGGATGGAGGTATTTATGTGTTCTGTTGACGTCATGGAAAAGTTCTAGGACAGTGCTAGAATGGTTCCCATCTTGGTCAGCAAAAGTAAAGATAACATTGAAATTGAATATAAAGAATATAATACTCTATTTTGATAAGCACCTGCATCCTGTTGCAGTGGCGAAATTGAATATGATAAAATATAATTTAATATTGTGATAAACACCTGCATCCTTTACAGATAAGTAACTTAGACTAATTCTTTATAATCTAAGGATATTTGGGATATAACAGCTCCCCTTTATAAAAAAAAGTTAGTGCTATACAATGCAGTAACTTTTGAAAGTTATACAATAAGCAAAAAATGTATAAAATAAATCCAATAAGCGTAAAGCAATAACGAGAAATGACAATTATTATTTATTTATGCGTACGTTTTATCAATACTTCTTGTATTACGATTCTCAAGAATTTCGAAGGTTTCACCTTCTTCGATTGGTTCACCGAGACGAATGCTTGGACGTCTTCGCGGTAACATTCTGGAAATTCGTCTTCCTAATAAGGATATTCCAGTTTTTGGAGAAGGTGGATCTGGAGGATCAGATCGATCGGTACTGATTCCAATCATTCGCCTACGTCTTTGATATTTTCGAAAAACGTAAATAGTTATGAAAAGTATTATTAAAGTTATGGAGACATAAGTGAACCAAGACGTATATTTTTCTATTAAAGGTTCCTTAATTAAGTCATCGATATCTTTAGAATATTGATCCAATTTATGTTTGGCAATTTCTAAATCATCTAGATTTAGTTCACCAATTTTGAGCGGTTTTAAATCTAAATTTTTATGAGCATTGTTTGGCAAATTTAGACAACAATTAAAAGGTATTTGAATTGTGTTGGAATAATTATAATGCCATTCCGAAACTTTTATCATTGAGGCTTGAATTCTTGTATTTCCAATAAATGCTGAACAACCCGGTTGTAAAGTCAAGATAGTATTGGTATTAATTATTTCCGATATTGGATCAATATTTTCACACTTAATTGTTACTGGAGTTTGATCAGTTATTACCAATAACCATACATTTGCTTTTAACAATTGTATCTTATAATCTTGCATATACATTGAAATTACTTCACAATTTTTGGGAAGACTAGTAAATTGTTGTGTTTTTAGAAGCTGCGCTTCGCAAATAGCGTTTGAATCAATTGGGTAAGAATACAAATTTTTACAAAGCTTAATATTAATCATAACTTCTTTACAATGGTCAATATCTGATAATGGAATGAACTGATCTGAATCATCACCTTTCGCGATATATTTTTGAATAGTTGGCAATATATAATGGATTCCGGTCCGATTATCCTTAGTAGGTATAGGATATAATCGATAAACCGTATAGAGTTCGGGTTCGACTAGAGGGATGTCTAGGACAAAAATTAACTTATCAAATGTTTGATACGCTGCTATTTCTATGATATCCAAATATGTGGCGACTTTTGCTTCTCTAGGAGAAAGGGGTAAGTTATTCTTTTGGAGGCTTTGAGCTACTTTTTCCAATGAGGATACTAAGTCCTTTGGAGTAATAATTGATGTATGAATTATATTTAATCTAGCGAAGGTAACGGCGTTTAAGATATCATTTAATTGTTCTTCTATAAAGGTATAGGATTCCATTAAATGCTGGCAGATATTTATAAGCTGTAGCTTGTGTTCTAATAATTCGACTTCATCCCATATATCTAAAATACTTTTTTCTATTTGCTTTAAATCTTTATTGAAAGTTTCTTCATCGATTTGAAGTTTTCTTAGGGTTTCATTAAAACTTTTTATCACGGACGTAGTTACCGTTATTTGTTTTTTCATAAGAGTTTCAAGTTCATGTTCATCTTTTTCGATTTTGTTTATACAGTTATTATAGTATTCTCCATCTGATGAGTCTAAGTTTCCAGTAATAAATTTCCAAATGCTTCCTGCAGCGTTAATTAATCCACGTTTTGGTCTCGTAGAAACGTCCAATTCAAGTTCTTCGAATTTATTTTCTAAATCTTGTGAAATTTGTCCGAGTAGACTAACATGTGTTTTTAAGTCAACGTATACCTTTTTCATATTGCTATCTCTTTTGGTTAGCATATCGCCTAAGCTGTATAAGATATTGTTATTATTATCGTATAGTTCTTTTAGTCGTCTGGTATCTTTGTAGACTAAGAGTGTCCATTTATCATTTGAAACCTTTAATTTTGTTTCTCTTTGGAAATATAGTCCAACATTGGTATCAACAGGTTTTAGTGTGTATCGATAATTATCATTCCTCTGTCTTGATAGCGCAAGCGTGTTTGAGAATAGGAAGAGAAATCTGAAATAAAAATTCTAATCAGTATCTTCTTCTATAGCATTCTTATCATCTGGCTTAATTATTACATCTTCATAGTATGGTTTTAGTCTGTCAAAATTTACTTTAGTTGTTTGTTTTGTTTGTAAGTTTTCTAAAGTTGCTGAGTTTAAATGGATTTCTTTAATCATAAAAGGGCCATTAAACTTATTTGCAAGTTTTCCTTTAATTTGTGACTCTTTTACATAGACTTTATCACCAACTTTATAGTCTGTGTTATCTCTTTTTACATGCTCGTCGAATCTTTCCTTGGCTTTTTCTTTTGATTGGATTGTTCTTTTCCTGGCAAGGTTATAATAGTGTTTAATTCTGGCATTAAGATCTCTCATGTATTTTGAAACAAGTTCTTTTTCATTATAGAGGGTTTCTGGAGGTCTTGTAGATGTGTGTCCAAATATTAATTCATATGGTGTAAATCCAGTTGTTTTGTTCACAGAATTATTATAGCATATACAAGCGTATGGTAATAGTTGCATAGGGTGTTCATTTGGATCTTCAGTAGTCATTACTCTTATCATTTCTAAAAGGGTGGCATGGAATCTTTCCAATGAGCCATTTGATTGGGGGTGGTTTACACTGGAAAATGTTAACTTTATGTTATAAAGGTTACAAAGATCTTTCATTAGTTGGTTGTTAAACTCTCTTCCAAAATCACAATGTATCCTTAAAGGTGTTCCATAATGTTGAAAATATAGTAATAAGGTGTTAACTACAGATTTTGAGGTTTTATCCATAAGTGGGTATGCTTGAATAAATTTTGTAAGTTCGTCTCTTATGGTCAGGATATAATTCTTTTCTGGAATTTCTAAAATATCAATATTTATCCTTTCAAATGCAGTTTTTGGTGTTTCTGTAACGACTAATGGATTATCCATGTTTTTTCTCATAACTTTATTTTTCTGGCATATTTCACATTTTTTTATGAAATTCTCTACATCTTTACTGAGTCCTGTCCAGTTATATTTTTCTTTTATTCTCCGTATTGTTTCGTTGACTCCTCTGTGAAAGTTTCTTTTTCCAGAGTGGTATTGATCCATTATTATTGGAACTTGATCTTGTTCGGGTGTAGTTACTATACTTTGGCAGATAACGATTTTTAAATCTTTGTCGGCAAAAATAAAACATAACATTTCCAAAAATGGTAAATCAACATTATTTTCGACATAATATGTTTTTGATTCGTCTATTTCATGTTGTGAACTAACTAAAGCCTTAAATAATGTAGCTATAGCGTCGTCAATCATAAAGGGTAAAGTTATAATTAAATATTTTCTTTTATTTGAAGTTTTGGAATTTAGAATGTTTATTTTATCGTCTTCAAACGTTGGATGTTCTTCATGAAAGTCTTCTATAATCTTGTAATGTAAATCAGTTAGTTTATCCTTTTGAAAAATAGTGATTATGTTCTTGTGATCTTTATCTAGAAGTTGGTTATTGGTGTATCTGATTTTTGAATAATCAATCAAGGATTTTACTTGATATAGTTCCCAAAATCTTTTGAATTCGTTTTCCATAGTTTGGGGCGACATTAATTGGGTTTCATTTTCATCTATCTCAGTAGAAGAGGATTCTGGTTCTTCCTGAGTTTTCCTATTAAATGCGGTCACTTGTTTAAAATGGTTAATCTTTATCCTGCTTAAGGCATCAGCATTCTTATTTATCCTTCCTGGTTTGTACATAATTTCATAGTCATATTCCTCTAATTTGAGTCTCCATCTGGCAAGTCTTGAACCTGGATCTTTTATTGAGAATAGCCACGTTAATGGTCTATGGTCGGTTACAAGTTTGAATTTTCTTCCATACAAATATGGTCTGAAGTGTTTTACTGCCCATACAATCGCTAATAGTTCTCTTTCGATAACGCTGTATTTAGTTTCAGCTGGGCATAGCGTTCTAGATGCAAAAGCTATTGGTAAGTCTTTTCCAATTGGGCCTTGAGATAAAATTGCTCCGATTGCAAACATAGAAGCGTCTGTGGTTAATACAAATGGTTCTTCAAAATTTGGATAGATTAGAATAGGTTCTCTCGTCAAGTAGTCTTTCAATGTGTCAAATGCTTTTTGACAGTATACATCGAATATAAAAGGAATATCTTTCTTTAACAATGTTGTCAATGGTTTTGAGACTTTGGCATAGTCAGGAATAAATCTTCTATAATATCCGGAAAGTCCCAAAAATGATTTAATGTCCTTTGTATTGGTTGGGATTGGAAATTCTTTGATTGCTGCGATTTTATTTGGATTTGGTTTAACTCCGTCTTTTGTTATCAGATGTCCAAGATAAGCCACTTCTTTTCTCAAAAATTCGCATTTGTCTGGCTGTATTTTTAGGTTAGCTTTTCTGAGTCTTGAAAATACTTCTCGAAGTCTATTTACGTGTTCGTGAATTGTACTACTATAAATTATGATGTCGTCCATGTAGACTGCACATTTTTCGTTCTGTATTCCCATTAAAATGTTATCCATGACTCTCTGGAACGTTGATGGGGCGTTCTTTAGTCCAAATGGCATTCGTAGGAATTCGTAGTGTCCATTGTCTACAGAGAATGCTGTTTTTTCTATGTCGTTTGGGTCAATTTCGATTTGGTGAAATCCCGAGGCTAAATCCAATGTTGTGAAGTATTGGCAGTGTCCTAACTGATCTAAAAGGTCGGATATGTTTGGTAACGGATACCTATCATCTATACTGATATCGTTCAATTTCCTGTAGTCTATCACAAGTCTGTATTTCTGTTTTCCAGATGCGTCCATTTTCTTTGGTACAACCCATACTGGACTCGACCATGGTGATATTGAAGGCTGTATAATTCTTTGGTCTAGCATTTTGTTTATCTGTGTCTTCACTTCTTCTTTGTGGACATGTGGATACCTATATGACTTGGTATGAATTGGTCTGGATTCTTTTGTTTTGATTGAGTGTTTGATTTCGCTTGTAAAAGTCAGATCATCTCCTTCTAGGTAGAATATATCAGAAAATTCTAAGCAAATTTGTGAAATCATTTCTTTTTCCTCGTTGTTCATATGCTCCGTTCGTAACTGGTTTATTATTTCTTCTTCTCTATTAATTATTTGTGGATATGAAGTGTTTCCCTTATTAAAATTTTGTACTGAAGTACTTCTCTTAATGAGGGGTTCAAAATTTAAATTAGAAAAATTGACTGTTTTTGGAATCATATTTATGTTTAAGACTGACGTCAAAAATTCTCCATTTTCGTTTATTTTGACTATTGCGTTCGGTAATCGAACTTTATCGAGGCATTGGGCTAATAAGATGGCTTCGGTATTTTTCAATTTATTTGTTTTTAATTTACAAATTTTTTCTGTACGTGGTTCCATGTTTATAATATTATTAAACATTTCCTCATTTTCCATTGCAGTGTTTTCCTTAAAATCTTCTACTTTATACATCGGTATTATTTTAAAGTTCGTAATCAGTTGTTTATTTTTTAAATCAACAATACAATGATAATGCTCTAAGAAATCTGATCCTAGTAGACCGTCGAATTCAATGTCAAGATTATAAATAAAAACTTTATGTGGGTCATTGTTAACAAAGGGTATCAGTGTCGATTGTGTAATTAAAACGTTTTCATTTGTAATACCTTTAACTAATAAATTTTCTGGATTTCTTGTTTTAAAATTTTCACATGTTTTGGGTTTAAAAATGGAAATTCCTGCACCGGTATCTATTAATAATTTAAATGTTTTTGTTCTGTCAAAAATGTAATAGAGATTTTGAGATGAAACGGTATTTAGAGAAAATTTTGTTCTGAGAAATTGAGATTGGGGTTGAAATCGTCTTGAACTGTCATCGTTTGGAACTGGTCCGTCAGTTCTAACATTCCCGAGGCTTCGTTTTGAAAATTTACATTTGTTTGAGAAAAATTTTCATTGTTGCTACACTGAGAAGAATAATTAGTGTTGTTACACTGAGAAAAATTTTGAGTTTCGGTGTACTTTGTTTCGTTTTCTGAATTGGGACGAAAATTTTCGTTATCAGAAAAATCATCATAATATTCTTCGACATAATCATATTCGTTTTGAGATTCGTAACACTGGTCATTTTCAAAATTTGCATTTTCGAAATGATCAGGGTTGTATTCGGGGTTATTTGTATTTATATGATGTGTCTTTTGTTGGTTTGGAGTAACGTTATTTCTTTGTTGAAAATTTTGAAATCTTGTTTGGTTTTGATTTGATGAAGGGGGTTGAAAATTTGGTCTTGTGTAATTTTGTGGGTTTGCGGACTGCGTCCTTTGTTGGTTATTTTGGGGGTATGCAGATTGCGTTCTGAATTGATTGTTTTGAGGATATGCGGACTGCGTCCTTTGTTGATTGTTTTGGGGGTATGTGGACTGCGTCCTGTATTGATTTTGAGGGTACGCGAACTGCGTTCTGAATTGACTCTGGGGCTGTGTGGACTGCGTCCTTTGCGATTGTTTTGTTCTGCATTCATTTACATTATGTCCATTTCTTTTACAAAAAGAGCAAAATTTTGGAATTGGTGTTTGAGGCTTTTGAATTTTTTGAAATTTTTGATTTTCAAAATAAGACAATTGTAATTCCCGTTTTACTCTGTTTATAGCATCTAACATCGTATTGGGGTTTCCTGCCCTAATGAGTTGGCCTAATTTTGGTTCTAAGCCGGTTAAAAGGGTATTTAAACACATATTGTCAATTAATAAAATTTGTGCGTTCTTTTGCGCTTGAGTTAAAATTTGTTTTGCCACGGCTGAATGCATTTTTGCATTATGCGTTTGTATTCGACCTGCAAAAGTTAAAGGACTTTCGTTTGACAATTGATGTACGCGTTGTAAATCTTGTATTAGAGAAGTCAGATCTCTTGGATCTCCAAAATGTACTGTTAAAAGTTGAGAAATGTCATTCCACGTATCTAGATCTCTAGAGTTTATTAATTGAGCAGCTTTACCGCGCAATTGGTTTTTAATTCTTATCACTAGCAGTATTTCTTGATTGTTTGCACACATATCGTGAGCTCGGTTACACGCGTTAATAAAAGTATTAAGCGAAATTTGATCTCCGTCATATTCCGGTACGAGAGAGAAAATTTCTGATAATTTATATGGTTCAATTTCTTCGTTTTGAGGAACGTTGTTTTGGGGAACGTCGTTTTGAGCCATTTTTGTTTATTGATTATTTATGTATTCGTTACTAAAATAATCGGTGAGTTTAGACAAGTTTAGAGGGGAAATATAAAATTGTTAAAAGTTACGAGGGTAATTCAAATCAGTTGGTAAATATGGTGAACAAATATTTGCGAAAAATATAAAAAATAAATCAACAATTGGTAAAATTCAACAATGTTACAATAAATCAACTTACATCAGTTGAAAAAACATCTCGATGAGGTACAGAAGGGGTTAACTGTCCAACGTGTCAGGGGTTCCACTGAGTGCTCCTAATCCACACGTGGTATTGATGCTGCGACGTGTCAGGGGTTCCACTACGTGCTCCTAATCCACACGGCGTTGTGAAAGCTGCGACGTGCCAGGGGTTCCACTAGGTGCTCCTAATCCACACGACGTTTGGTTAGCTTCACGTCAACTTCAATTACAGTTAGAAATTCGATGACCACCAAGTAGTTAGATCTTGCCCGCAGGCCACTTGTTCTACAAAGTAGTTCGTCGATCAGGGTGGGTTTCTTTGTTTGAGTTCTTTGAGAACTTTTCTTCGTAATTCTTCTCTTGTTGTGTCCTTTTTGGACGGTTTAATTTACGTGGGACGTTTTTTGAAAATTCACTTTTTCTTGAGGGTAGATTCTTGTTTTGCTAAGAATTGGAATTCACTCGCGTTTTTCGCGATCAAAACATCCGAACGACTGCGCCAAATTGTTATATCGTGGCCGATTAAAGACACTTTTTAAAAAAGCACTTATTTTTATTCACGACTAACAATTAATGTTACAAAGGTTAACGTTTACTTGATAAAGATACTAGCATCTAGTCTTGTCTAAACTGAACATTTTGTATTTGGATGGAGGTATTTATGTGTTCTGTTGACGTCATGGAAAAGTTCTAGGACAGTGCTAGAATGGTTCCCATCTTGGTCAGCAAAAGTAAAGATAACATTGAAATTGAATATAAAGAATATAATACTCTATTTTGATAAGCACCTGCATCCTGTTGCAGTGGCGAAATTGAATATGATAAAATATAATTTAATATTGTGATAAACACCTGCATCCTTTACAGATAAGTAACTTAGACTAATTCTTTATAATCTAAGGATATTTGGGATATAACATATATAATTATATAAACAGTAATAAACGCAAAAATAAAATTGTAAAGATGTGCTTTTAAGTAGGGCAAAAAGGTCAAAATAATAAAATATATTTTTTTCTGTGCACTGCCATTTCTTTCATCCTTCTTTTGTTCCGATTTCTTGGTCTCGTCATAACCTCTTAAAGCCAATTTAAGAAAAGATAATCGGGTATAGTTTATAATATATAATTTGCCAACTTGTTTATTGCTGTTATAATATAATATGCCTTTAAAATTAATTAAGTGAACATATTCGATTTTCCACAGACCCTCTCACAGAACCCAAAAAAAAAACAAAAAAATGTATTTTTTAACACATCCATAAATAATTATATAAATAAAATATGAAATAAACCTTTTTTTATAAATAATATACCATAAAATAAACAGTAGTAGCAGCACTTGAAAATAAACTATAATTACAAAACACACAAAAATAAAAAAAATAGTTATTTATGTATTAGGGCATTATGCCTCCGAGGGCAATAATCTTACAAAGTCGAGGGTCTTTGACTCAAGGATTTGTTAGTTGCCCGAGGATATAGACATCAAGTAATGCCCGTGGTACATACAATATTTTATGTCCTACTTCAGATAATTTTAAGTTAAATTAAAAGAAATTTTAAAATCACGAAATATTTTTTACCTATACAGTGTGATTCCTAATTTGATACTTTTTATTAGCTGTGTGTAGAAGGCATTAAAATAAACAACATTTTTAAATACCAACATTCAAAAAACTCAAAAATAAAGTACTTACATTCATTTATTACACTACGAATCAAATACGGTTCTGCCTAACTTGCCCGTTGAATAACGTTAGGAAAACTTCTGGGTGTAGGATAAGCCCGCAAGGGAAAGCGTTCTGCGTATAATCTCGATGCAGCCACACTTTGACGTCACTCACCCTAAATTAGCATCATACCACTAGTTCATTGTTTTCAAATTTTACCATTTTCACGTGTCACCAATTTAACATTAAATTGCTTCAGAAAAACACACCTCAGCGGATTGCCCAACACCACCCGTAAATTGAATGACTAATAAGAGATAAGAAAAACAACAAAAAGCATAGCGAAGTACGTTTTGATGACCAGGCCCTTCCTTTCATTTTCTATTTAGACCGCGTCAAAAAGGTCGTAATTGGCCATTACATAGATGGGCAACGACTGATTGATACATTTTTATCGACTACTTGGGTAATATTAATATCCTATCGCAATCAGTAATTTTTATTATGACTAGATGGATATTTTTCTTTTTTTTTTCATTTTAATCAGATGTGTTTTGACCTGGAAAAATAAAAATGTTAAAGTAGAGATTTATTCACACTCACAAAACTGCCATACGTGCAGTCCAGAATTATAATTAATTGATAAATCCAAGCGAACGTGCGTATTTATACACTACAAGGATAATTCGCCTCTTTTAAAAGCTTAATTTTTGCAGAGGTGCTAGTCACGTTTCGGAGCGTTCGTAATTTTACCCAAGCAACGACTCAATTGTCCACTTTTATATTTTAATTCAATTTAATTTAAAATTTTGCTGAAAATACATATAGAATCAATCAATACACATATTATAGGTAAAACTTTTTTTAATAAAAATGGAAATATAAGTGGAAATATGAGTTTTTATTTCAGAAGCGGCCAACACTAGTCCAGTGTCGAACTACTCCTATAAAAGAAATCAACGACAAGAAAGCAAAGATAGACCCCACATTTCCCTTTATCAAAACAAGCCGACAAGAACTAAAATTCAAGCTACCACTTAGTTCCTGACAGGTTCATGAAATACACCATAATTATGAAAATAGTATGGACATTTTCACGAGCGTATAATACGCTGTTGCCAAATGATTAAAATATTCTCCTATTGTGGGTTTTATTTAAACTAAATAGTTATATTCTTTTTTCACCGGTGAATTGAACCAGTGGTGGAACTGATTACCTTATGATTGACAGCTGGTGGAATGACGTCATCAACCATTAATTATTATTTTACGATCTCTCTCTCTCTCGTTGACGTTGATAGAAATCGCCAGAAATCTAACATAAATCAGTAATACAATACGCAATTTAAGAACGCGATTCGGCCCAAGCAGTGCCACTAGTGAACTCACCGGTAAAGGAAAAGAATATACCTACCTAATTAAACACATCGTTGTTCGAGAAAATTTTTCATTGAATAACAGCTAAGAGAGCTTCTGTGACTACCACCAAAGGTGGTATTCTTGTATTCCTAATAATTAACCACATTTTCATGAAGTACATATTTACATATATCGACCCGAATCCACGTAGCGAATTAAAAATTACACCAACACAGGTATTTGTTCAAAACGATTAGAGTATGCTACATAGTCACCTAGTCTTAATGAATTCGAGAAGTAAATATACATTTTAGAATACAGTGAATCGGCATTACGATGACATTTTAAAATTGCCTTTAACATGCAGTCAACAATCCATCACAATAAATTTATTTTTCGGACTATTTCCCTCACATATGAAAAATTGGAGGAAAATAGTCAAAATATCAGCGACAATTTGTTCGTTAGCCGGCGAATATTCGCGACAATTTGCCCGTTAGCCGGCGAATTTTCGCGAATATTTGCCTGTTAGCCAGGCGAATACAGGAATATTTCCCTGCATGGCCATCCCTTTTGCAGATATTTATTTAGATTTTTGCTTATCTAGCAAGCTTATTAATTAAATATTTCTTGTTGCTAAGGACGCAACAATACAATACAAACAAATCAAATTTTAACGTCATTTTTATTAATTCAAAATCTTTATTGTGCTAACTTTAAATAAAAATGGAGCGTTTTGGAACGTATTCCTTGGAAAATATAAGAACCAATGTTGAAAAAAGTGTTTCAATAAATACCAAGAAGTCGAAGGAGTATGTGTGGAAACAATTCATGGATTTTTGTTCCCAACGGAAATATGAATTTAACGCTGAAACTTCAGAAGAAGATTTGGCAAGAATTTTAAAAGATTGGGGTTACAATATAAGGAAAACGAATGGAATAGATTACAAGGAGTTGACGGTAAAACATTTATGGAATACTACTTCTAAAATACTAATGGATACATATTTTAACGAATATAATAGAAAAATTAATCCTTTCTAAGATATCGTTTTTAAAGCGGCCAGGGAGGCAAGAAATGCCAAGAAAAGGAACTACAAGCAATTCCAAATAAAAGGAAAAAAAGTTCTGCGGCTCTACCATATAATAATGTTTTAAAGCTAGTTAATTCGTGCGACGAAAAAACGCCAGAGAGTTTGATAAAAAAGATGTTTTATATTTTTTCATATGAGCTAGCCTGGAGGGGAGGTGAGGGTGTAAAGTGCTTTATAAATTATTTTCAAAAAAATATGATAGTTTTGGTAATGAAACTGGAAGAATCGAATATAACCCAATTTTCGCAAAAACAGCTCAAGGCGGAAACAAAAAATGTACCGATTCCAAGTGGCTACTTTTAAACAAAAATAATCTAGATGTCTGCCCAATTCGACTTTTTAAGAAATATATGGAAAAACGTAATCATCTTATGGAATGTGACAGGTTTTTTCGTACTCCAAATTTCAATTTGGAATAAGAATTTGGAATAAAAATTAATATAAAAATAGTCCCATTGTAAAAAATACTTTTGCGAAATGGATGAAAAATACTGCAAAAAAAAGTCGGTTTGGATATTGAAAATAAAAAAATTACCAATCATTCACTACTTGCTTCAGCGGTCTCAGAGCTAGCAAAAAATGGACTACAAGAAGAAGAACCTATAAAGATAACGGGACACTCATCAACAAGCTCCATTAGACCCTATTTACAACTTGGTGAAGGACATTACAAAAAAATTATCGAAAAAATAAGAGGTGAAAATAAAAACAATGCTGAACATGTTCAATTGAAAGAAAATAATTCTGTTAGGGAGACAACGCCATCTACGAGTCAGATTAAAATTAAATATAATAATTGTACTTTTAATTGTAAGACGTTAAATTGTTCGAAATAAATATGTATTTTTAAAATATCATGTTTTTCTATTTTTGTTTTAGTTATTGTACTTTCACGTCTCAGGAAATAGTCTATCAAATATGTTTTGGGCATATGAACTATGTAGAACACTTTGCCTTTAGATTTGTTGCCTTACAGAAACAGCATTCATTAATTAAAAGTGCACTTTTTGTCAACAATATAAATTAATTCAAGCTGTTTCTAGGCAACAAATCTTCAGGCAAAATATTCGACAAGTTCCTATGCCCTTAACATATTACTACAGAATGTTCCACACTAGCGCACAGTTCGCAAAAAGACGATCGCGCAAAACTTGGTAACGTTTGCCCCCTAACGGTAGCAACTGGAAATACGGAAACAAAAAATGACAATTTTGACTTTAAGAACATTAAATTATTTATTTCCACTATTTCCAGCTTTTTTAAATAAAAAATGGTGAGAGTTTAGTGTTTGAAAATTTTGATGGTTAATTATAAAAAAACCAATATGGTGAGACAGTGTCAGGCTTACAAAATAACCGATGCAGTGCCTGGATTTCGTAGTAGTCTACACATGCTATTGCCCTCTTATAAACAGTGAGTTGTAGGCTCGGCTCAAAAGTAATTTTATGAATAAGATGCGGGGTCTATCTTTGCTTTCTCGTCGTTGAAAGGCAACATATTTATCATAAAAGTTTTGAAGTTCTAATTAAGAGACTATCCTTTACGACAAGGATAATGCGAGTGGTAAAATGTCAAAACAAAGGATCTAATTGTTTACGAAAAGTGTTCAGGTAAGGCTGGCTTTATTCGAAACGTAATATTTAATCAACATAATACCCACATATGGGGCATGGAAAATCCTCATGCATATCGATATTCCATTACCAAAGACAGTTTCCCATTAACATATGGCTGGTGTCTGATAAAGGTTGGAGACAATGATGTTTCTTGAGTGATAGCAGAGTTTTGGACTGGAATTGTCTTTATTTGCTTTAAATCGCAACTTTTTAACTGGTAAGTATCTTCAAGTCTCTATTTATGCTAGCTAGATGTACTGGAGCACAACTACTGAGATGGGTGCAGTCATGCGTTCAGTTCGTGCATGGTTTACATCTATACTTAATAAAGTTTTCCAAATATTTCTTATTATGAATGAGGGCTTACTAAAACAATCCCGGTTATGGGTATGATTGAAGCTTCCTTGAACTTCATCTTTCTCCAGTGTCATTCTTTATGCAAGATTTGAGCTTCTGTCCACTTGATATGATGGCCGTGTGTCCAGGCATGGTCAGCTGTATCCAATTTTCTCTGCCTCTTCTTTCAGCGCATTGTTTCTGTGTTCCTTGATCCTTGTTTTGAATGTCTCCGATCTTATCGGCCACATTCGCAGGGGATCTGGTAGACACAGTTTTTCCTGTCTTTTTAGCTTGTTGGTTTCGTTTTCGTCAGGTGGCTTCTTAACAGCCTCTGAATATCATACCTTGTAATATTTGTATTAGGAAATATTTAGAAGAAAAATGTTCAAAAAAATACTTTGACATAATCAAAACCACAAAAATTTTTGTACATATTTTACTTTATGTCAGGCAAATTTTCCAAAATATCAAGGCCGCTGATAAAAACTAAAGATTCTGTATTTATTTTCTTTATAAATTTTTTTAGAATAATATTATTTCTTGTTTACCAAACAAAGCTGTTCTAAAAATGTTTTATGTCCAATACCAATAAGTTCTAATACTTGTTGTTATCATCTACTATATCTTGTATACTTATACACACAACTGCAGTTTACGTAAATTTATTTTGCATACCACTACATGCCAAAACTTTGTAAATTACAGCCGACGCCGACGGCTGAATAGGGAACTGACCTAATATTTAATTTTTCAAAATTCTTGGGTCGGCTTAATGTCATTCCAAGGGTCTCGGATATCCAGTATAATATTGCTAGCCCTAATAATTGTGGCTCAACTTTCACTGGGAACGTGGCCTTCAACACATAAATATTGAATTAGTTTTTGAAAGGTGTAAGAACTAAGAATGAGGAAAAGCCGTAATAAAAAGTATCATTAATTGTTATTTGACATTATTTGATTTAAAGATGTGGTTTGTTTTTAATTAAAATTGGAATAATACAGGACGTTCAGTTTTTGATGGTTTTATTTTTCGCTCCCCCATATTAAAGATAAAAAGGCACAGTTTACATTTTTTTTTCAGAAACGAACGTTGCTGGAAGAGATATTTTAATTGTCTTCGTATTTAATTTATATGCAGAGGAAAATTGAAAAGTTTCAATTACCAATTGCCTCTTAGGTTATGAAGAAAGTTAAAATTAAATTTTAAACACTTCCTTTAATGAGCTATTTAAAAAAAAAATTAATGAGAAACACTACTAGTTGTGGTTCATGATTCTACATGATACATTCTAAAAAATCTCATTTTTACTTTCTTCACAACTTAAGTATATGTATACTGATCGAATGTAATTATTTAGACAATAATTTATTGGCTGCATATAAGATAGGCGTGTCATAGTTATCAAAATTGTACTAATTTTAAAATATGTGGGTCATTGTACACAGTATTACTAATAAATTTTTAAAAAGTGTATCATAGCTAAATATATTGTATTTTGAAAAATGTATACAGGTATGTGAGTAGCTGCAGAATGTCAGAAACATGTATACTATATACATATTACATGCTCTTGAATAAAAATTGTTTATATAAATATTAAAATATTTCAATAACGAATTCTATACCATGGATCATCATTAGAGCTAGGATCCGACGAAAGATTGGAATAACTTAAAAATGGCTTAAGCAGTATTTGGTGAAAACGACCAGCAAGATGTTGCGTGTAACGGCATCTAGTGTCCCTGTTAGACATTATTAGAGCATATCAATCCCTATAACACAGTAGTAAAATAAATAAAAATATAATTTTTCTATAAAAGTTTTTGCCTACCTAAGATCAACAGGGCCAAAAGATGTTTTTTTGTTTTTTTTAAGAGCGTAATTTATTAATTTCAAATGTGTACTTAAAAATATGAAATATTAATGTTGGGTTGAATAAAGAGTTTTAACCACAATTAACTAACCAGCAACTTTGACTGTGATATAAATGACGTTGATAGGCATTATTTACTCAGAATTAAGATAAAGTTTGCGAGACGGTGGCGTATTTTACACCCCTCCTCCTCCCCTCCCGAGCCTCATAGAATTATATAACTTAATATCAAGTAAGCTGTTGGATTATTAACCCTTAGACTCAGACACATAATACTAATAAAAAAATAAACATGGGTTAAAAAAAGAAATAAGTTGGGCGTGGCCCCAAAAATTTTTAGTCTGCCGCGCTTATCGACATTCACGTTCTCCATAACCCACTCAGTACCTTTCCCCCCTCCCCAGATGCCACTGTTGCGAGACACTTTGACCTAAGAAAAACAACTTACACCGGGAGATAACCTGTTTTGTTAGTATGATATTGACCTCAACCAGCACTATCAGTGTGATTTTGACCTAACAATGAAATGCTTTTCAATATTTCAGTCAAAATTTAAAAAATGATCCTTTAATAATGTGAAACGACTGATAATAAGTATATGACATATTTTATAAAATATGTTAAGAATAAAGAATAAATTTACAAATAGAGGTATCTACCGGGTCCGTCAACGAGGCGGGGACGGAAATTTAAATCATTATCGAGGAGCTTATCAAAAATACTAAACCAGCATAAGGTATCGGCTTAAAAGCGGCATATTTTAAAAATATTTTACATTATACAGGGTGGCTCAAAAAAGTGTGGCGGACTAAACTTGCATTTTTTTAAATAGAACACCCTATATATTATATTATTTTCTAATTCCCTATACAATTCCACGTATTTTTTCTATAAAATATCATATGTCTAAATTCAATTGTTTTTGAGTAATTGACGTTTAAAATATGGCATTTTTAGACTTTGACAGGCTGTAACATTGGAACGGTTCATCTTAGAGAAAAATGGTTTTCACCTCCCTATCTTAGTTTTTCATTCTCTATCCAAAGAAACCAACCTCCGATTTACTATGTTAAACCGTTAAAACCGTTTTTTTGGTTTTTTGGTTTTAAGATGAACCGTTCCAATGTTACAGCCTGTCAAAGTCAAAAAATGCCATATTTTAAACGTCAATTACTCAAAAACAATTGAATTTAGACATATGACATTTTATACAAAATATACGTGGAATTGTATAGGAAATTAGAAAATAATATAATATATAGGGTGTTCCATTTAAAAAAATGCAAGTTTAGTCCGCCACACTTTTTTGAGCCACCCTGTATAATGTAAAATATTTTTAAAATATGCCGCTTTTAAGTCGATACCTTATGCTGGTTTAGTATTTTTGATAAGCTCCTCGATAATAATTTAATCTTCCATCCCCGCCACGTTGGCGGACCCGGTATATTTAAAAAGAAATAAAGTGAATTTGTCATAACTTGTTTTTAGGACGACCTTTATAATGTCTGTAATACCCTTAAAAAAATCACATAAATTTTAATTAAGTTGTTCTAACCTTAAAGATCCCTTAAACCGACGCGAAACATTGGCGTTGCGAATTATTCGCATGAAAAATGCTGCACTGGCGCCACTATTATAATGGTTCCGCATCATGATACAAAGATGCAACTTATGATATTTGACTTATATTGTGAGTAAAATTGCTATCGTAACCATGGAATCACAATGAATTTTCTTCGCTTTTCCAGGGTTACGATAGCAATTTTACTCACAAGATTACGTAAGATATTATATCGGCCTGAGTAACCCATTACGTTCTTACTATATACCGAAAACACCACAATCTTATTTTTAATTATAGTCTAGCCATTTTAAAAATGTTTAGAATGTTCTTTCTAGTAACTCTTTTCCTGTAACATTTATGACTATACTCTTTTTGGAAAAAAATAAATGGTAAAATATTTTTAATAAACTTACCACTGCAGAGCAACGTAAAGTTGAGGTTTATATAAATTGTATCTAGAAAAGAAAGAAAAAACAATTAAACAAGGCATCAAACTGTTTCTAAAGTTTTATAAAAAAAATTATAAAATGAAAGTATGTCGCACACTACTATTATACAGGGTGCCGCATCGAAAACGAAACAGAGATATTTACTAGCAGCTCAGTTCTTTTTTGGAAAAACGCTCAGACCTGTCGATTTTGTTTTCGAGGAGGACACAAAATTGGCAAAACTCGTGCAGAATCCTGGGCGGGGGTAGCGCCACCCCTAACATCTTGGTAAGGGGGGTCGGGTGATACCTTATTTTAAAGGTATTTCAATTCCCTTTAGTACTGAACTAAAGTACATGAATTTTACATCATTAGAAAGGGAATTGAGAGATTTTTAAAATATGGTATCACTCGAACCCCCTTTCCATTTAAGATTTTAGCCCCCCCCCCCCCCCCCCGGGGGCTGCACGTGTTACACCGTGATTCGACGGGTCTGAGCATTTTTCCACAAAAGACCTGAGCTGTCTCTGTTTCGTTCTCGATGCGCCACCCTCTATATTTAATTACGTTGTTGGTTTGGTTGGGACATGTTTCGATATTATCAGAATGTCATCATCAGCCTAACTACAAGAATTTTTTGTTTATAAACTTAAACTAAATGATGTGGCCTAATCCTAATCATAACTTACCCTATGTTTGTTCGTGGGACCTGGTTCAGTTATCTTTTAGAATTTGTTCGTTCTTAATGAATGTGTAAAAATTGATTGATGTAAAATTTCATGGTTTTATTTCTGAAATTAATTTAAGAGAATTAAAGAAAATTGGTATATGGAACGGTCAGAATTATGAGATTCTCTCAGAGCTGAAGGTTATCTACCTTAAACTAGGCTAAAATCTTGATTATAATATTAATTTTGATGCGGATAATTTTTTAAACGCCTTTTTTTTTCTTCATTATGTTGTAGTACATTATATAGTATATGTTTATAATTTTTCGAAACGTGCATTAACTTAGCGAAAACGATTTTTTTAAGGTTATGAGTAAGAATAAGATAGTTGAACCAGGTACGCCGGTTGTTACAAAATAGCTTCTCCAATATGGAGTGACAATGACGGTTAAGTTAAATTGTTATTAAATAATCAAAGTCCAATAATCAAGTAATATAATAATTATTTGATTTCATAAAATTGATCACCACAGAGAATGGACTTCTAAAACCTTTTATAAATATTAGTATTTCTGTTTTTTTTTTTCGCCCGGTAGCAAGTGTCAAACGCTGAATTGGAGTCAATTATCGTAATTGGTCCTACCCAATAAGTCAAGTCTTGATTTTTTTAAAATTAATAATTAATTATAAATAGAAAAAAAACCGCGGTAGTGGCTCAGAGGTGGTTCAATTCCCAGAGTGGGCAAACATACAATAAAAAGAGTATGTTTGAAATTCTGTGAATTTAAGAATGCAGTATGTTACTAGTGATTCCTAATATCGGAACCAAGAAGGGCGTCATGGACTTCTGGGGGCGTTAAAAGGATAAGTAGTGCATATACGTGGTTCGGATTCCACGTTAAGCTGTAGGTCCTGTCTGCCTGACATTACCCAGACGATAGGGGATACAATGGGCCTTATATAGGCCTAAGTATACTGGCTCTTCCACCAATCCAAGCAAAAAAAATATAGACAAAACAGGACTCATGCCTCGAAAAAATTATTTAGACTGGAAATTTAGAAAACTTGGTAATTATTAAAAAAACCCATCGAATGAAAACAAATCGAATAGCAACTGACAAAATTTCATTATTTTTAGTTTATGCAAAAATTGTTGTGTTCTATTTTCTCCTGTTTTTGGTAATAGCATTTTTCAATAACTTTCCTTCAACATTTCAGCCATATTTTAAAATTAATCTACCCAGATTGCCTTGCACAAATACCAGAACATTATAGCTCATGCTTACCTTATACTGTATTTTCAAAGAATATTTTTATAAAAGTTCTCTTAAATAAAAACACGATGCAGCAGTTGAGTTGATACGAAACTTAGAAAAGCTTATACTTTGGTTCGACGAGAAACAATAAGGAGTTACAAGTTCCGTAGAAGTTAACTTTTAAACACAAACCAAATTGTATTTATTGTGTAACATACCTAACTTTTATTTTATAAACTGAAATAAGGCTATTTTCTAACTGTCTTTATGGTTAGATTCTAAACTAGTTTCGTTCTTTTTAAAGTTCCAATAAATTTTAACTAATATCTTAAAGACAATGCCTATAATATGTTATTAGAAGAAATAAGTATACCGGGTGTTGCATCGTCGAGCGGGACATAGGAAATCCCATGTAATTTTAAATGGGATCAATTATTGGCTTTCCTAATTATTTTAGAAAAAAATTCTATTTCGGTTTATTAAAGAGCACTAAAACCCACATTCAAAAGAATAACTTTAGATATTTTTGATGAGCCCGTTTCTGGGTTATCGCCGATTTCTTTTTAACTATTTCTCCTTTTTATGGCCCCGTATTTGCGGGCACCAGTCAAAGTAAAAGATGACTGTCAAATAAAGTTCTTATTTTGAAATGTGTGCTTTATTGTTATAAAAACTCGTACATCGAAAATATTAGCCATGAATTACACTTCTGAAGAAAAAATATTGATGATTAAATGGTATTATCAAGGAAATAGTTATCAAAATGTGTCAGACATGTTTGCTGCTCTGTATCCGAATAGACCGATACCTGCAAAATGTACAGTCGAAAGGACTATCAAGAAATTTAAGACAAAAGGCACTGTAATAAATAACTGCAGATGTGAAGAAAGGCAGGAACAAAGAAGAGATGCAAGAAATGATAGGGACTTGCAAAGGCAGGAACAAAGAAGAGATGCAAGAAAGGATAGGGACTTGCAAGTTTTATGGGAAGATCAGCACAAGGAAACTTGAGGAGGACATAGGATTAGATCATACCACAGCGTTACGAGCTTTGAAACGACATAAATATTATTCATACAAATATGAAAAGCACCAAGAGCTAAGAGATAGGGACGAAATACGACGACAGGGGTTTTGTTTTAGTATGATTGAAAGAGCAAACATGGATAGGGAATTTTTTAAAAATATTTGTTTCAGTGACGAATGCACAAATAGTTAATGTTTGGGCTAGGATTTTCGGAGAAAATATTATCGGGCCATTATTTCTTACACGAAATTTAAATGCAGAATATTTTTTGGAACTACTTGAAGATCATATTTTACCTACTTTACATGATGCCGCCAGGGAAAATCAGGAAGTTTGGTACCAAATGGATGGCTGCCCGGCACAAAGTACCCTGGCTGTCCGGGAATATTTAAACCGTGCTTTTAATGGAAATGTTATTGGCTTAAATCATACAGTAAATTGGCCAGCCAGGTCTCCTGATTTATCGCCAAATGATTTCTTTCTCTGGGGCCATTTAAAAAACAGGATATACAAAGATAAAAAATACCCAAATCTAGACGAGTTAAAAAATGCTATTTCTGCCGAATGCAATAGAATTTCAGTTTACCAACTAGCGAATGTAAGAAGAGAATTTTATGATCGCCTCGGTTATTGTCTAGCAGTCAATGGAGGAATATTTGAACATCTTCTTAAATCCTAAAGTTCTAACAATTTAATAGTACCTACCTATTAATTATTAAAATATTGAAACATGTAAAATGTCATAATTAACCTTGTAATTGGATACTTTATTTTAGTTTTATTCCTATTAATTTGTACTCATAAATACACCTTTAATATTTTCGATGTACGAGTTTATATAATATATATATATATATATATATATAATATAACATAACAATAAAGCACACATTTTAAAATGACAACTTTATTTGACAGTCATCTTTTACCTTGACTGGTGCCCGCAAATACGGGGCCATAAAAAAGAGAAATAGTTAAAAAGAAATCGGCGATAACCCAGAAACGGGCTCATCAAAAATATCTAAAGTTATTCTTTTGAATGTGGGTTTTAGTGCTCTTTAATAAACCTAAATAGAATTTTTCTCTAAAATAATTAGGAAAGCCAATAATTGACCCCATTTAAAATTACATGGGATTTCCTATGTCCCGCTCTACGATGCAACACCCGGTATAATATGCTGGCAGAAAAATTTATTTTCCTGTTTTAATACCTAAACTGCTTTTCCGTTGAAGTAGTTGATACTGTTGGCAGCGCTGTAAATCATCAAACGTAAGATGAAACAATTTTATTAGAATATGGCCTTTTCGGATTTGAAAACGAGTAGGCTAGTGTTGGACAAAAATGTAGGTTTAAGCACAGAGGAATTATAGGTCGGCGCTTGTCGCTGGTTGTGGCAAACTACTGATAGCTTATCACCTAAATTTGCGAACGGTTAGCTCTTATGTCGGTTAGCCTGGGTTCTTCACTACATAGTTCCAGTTCACTCTTTCAACCCGAGGGCACCACTGACTCTTTGAATAGTATAATACTCACCAAGTGCTAGAAAGTCAGAAAATCACTTGGGATCTAAAGTTGTTGACGTCTTTCACAGATACATATCTGAAAACACTTATCAAGAGGAATAAAACACACCGGTTATGAAATCAAAAGATATATTCTTAGGTTAGCAGTAGCAGACCTGCAATAATTACTGGATGGTTTATTAAAACATTAGAACCAAATTTAATACGGTTCCAGACAAAGTAATGCAATATGATTTTATTGTAATTTGATTATTACGCTACTTGGTAAAGTTTGTGTAAAAGAGGTAATGTAACCAAACGGTGAGTATTTCTAGCGTCTCAAGTGTTCTAGAACCCTTTGTCAGACCTTACCCTTTCTATAGTACGAAGTTAAATTATTAAATTATTTGACTTACCAAGTTGGTATTACATGATATATAAATTAAAAAAACTGGCCTGATAAACCTTATGTTTAGTGTATTTGGTTCAGCAACTTAACGTCAATCCTGACTTCACCCATCCATGAGGTAGTATTTACAATCGTCTCCTTCTTCCTCCAGTTACTCCTAATTTCCCGAATTTTCACATCCAAATCTCAAACAGCTGAAGGCCCATAAAGTAATTAGAAACAGCCTCAGAACAGATCATCGAGTTCCAACTCAAAAGTGTGTAACTTCCATAAACTGGTTTCCCAAACTTTAATAAGCTAGTTGAGCTAAACTAAGCTAGATTAAGCTAAACTTAGCTGATGTGAGCTAAATTACTCTAAGCTGGTCTAAGCTGGTGATTGTACTAAAACGTGCTCAATTCCAACCTCAAAACTGCAAATGAAGATATTTCTGGTTTAATAAAAATCCCAGTTTTAGCAAAATCAAAATCTTACCTGCAAGTGGAAATTACCAGGCCTATCACCCCTCAAAAATAGTGACTTAGATTCCCCTTTCATAGGTCCGCACTAGCTCTAAAAAAACGCTTGCACCGCGTTTCACGGCCGGGGAATAAGTGCTTAAGTCCCCCTCTCTCAATGGCTGCTTCCCAGCAGGAAACGGAACTTTAATTACTTCCCGAAGTTAGCAACATAATGTTCGATTTAACACCGAATTCGGGGCACCAACCAATTTCCAACGTTGACCAACACCATTTTCCGAACACACCACCATAAATTATCTGGCTGTCGGCTTAGCGCGTAAAAGCACTGTAAGAATTTGAAACTACCTACCTTTAACCACTCTGTGGTTTACTTGACAGCTATAAACTTCAATCGAAACTAACCTGATTTTCAAAAATATATCAGATCCTGTAATCAAAACAATGAAAGGATTTTCATAGGAGAAAACCATCGATAAAAGGAAACTCTACAAAATAAATGAGCATGACTACACCGGATATGGAATCTAGTGCCAAATACCATCTTAAAATATACTGAATATACAATCAACAAAACTGAGCTAAATCTTCAAAATTTATAAGGTAATTTTTAAGCATTTAAATTCCTAACTATATCAAACTGCGTTAATACTTAAATTGATAATGCATAAATTACTATGTAGCATTCGTACTCATTTAATCTTAACCTGAGAAATGCTTCGGAAATATTGAATGCTACATTTACCCCCCTCCGAAAAAAAATAGACTAGCTCGATAGGCTATTTTAAATATCAAACTTTCTATGAAATGCTGTGGAAAATAAATTTGAATTAATAACTGCGCGTATTACACGTCCTTGCGGAAGACACTATCGGGAAGACAAATCCAGGAAAAAGACAAAATCAAAGTAGTACAAAATCGGTGAAAGTCTAACAAATTTAATTCCACGCATGAATACTATATTCAAAACTTTACTTCCAACTAACCAAATAGTTAAAAATTTACAAGTCAGAAGACCTAAAGTTCCAATTCAAGAACTATTTTTAAAACCCAAAAAAAAATATTATAGATTGTCGTATCAATATACACTTTTAAAGGACAACCTTCTTGGTCGTAACAATCCATGACACACAGTCATAACCAATCCACATAGGATAACCCAAAATATCATCATCTGACATTACAGACAGACATGATATAGTCTATATACAAAAAAATAATGAATCAAAAGATTCGAAGCAATCAATGCTTTTCCGGAACATCACAACAAGGCGAAATGTCCACTGAGAATTTCAAGCAGCAGAGAGCAATACCCATTGGATCCCAAGGTGGCAACACTAGAGAACTTCAAGCCCGTATTGCGTTTTCTCAAGTTGCGTGAGAAACCCTCGTTTACTGGCCTCACCCCAGAGAATCACAATAAATAAGCTCTCCAACACCCAAAAAACCAGGGACACACCCCTCACTATGATAGTCCGAAAGGTGGAAAACTAAACAGAATTGGTGACCCAGATGTCCACCAACAAAAGGAGGTATAATCTAGTCCATACCAAACTAAAAAAATGCATAAAGCATTACCACAAGTTCAAGAAACCGAAAATAGGGTGTTCCGTAAGGTGACACTGCCATCAGCCCTCCGCACAACACAGCCAAGAACTGAGCTCAGGCAAAACACAGTAGAACTGCCCAGCTATGTGTAGCATCGCGGTAGATCACTACGCCAAAGCAAATTCCCCCCAATGCTTGCCCTTCCGAACAGGTGTGCTAAAGTAAACTCCAGCACGTTTGTACGAAATCTGATAGCACCCAACACTCCACGGCCTGTACTAAACAAAAAACTTAAAGAACTTGTGGGGTTTAATACTTTATAAAGTATTAGGCTATAAACTTATCTCCAAAAGATAAGTACTGCAAAAATATTCCTAAGAATCAAAAAGTCATAATCGTGAAAATCTCAAAATATACTCTATATAATGCATACAATATGACATTTATCAGAGAACTACTCACTCATTTCAGAAAGCTAAATTTTAAGTTTGCTAGACTCAATTACCAAAATACTGCTCAACAGCAAATATACCTCTAAAAGGCAAATAGCGACACTTGCTAAAAATCAAAAGATACGCCTCTATAGGCAAAAAGCAACACTTGCTACCAAACTAAATATATACCTCTATAGGCAAAAAGCTACACTTGCTACCAAACTAAATATATACCTCTATAGGCAAAAAGCTACACTTGCTACAAAACTAAATCAACGCCAACATTGGCAACTTTCTGGATATGGCCAGTATCCAAAAATATAAAACTGCAAAAATCGTCCACTCTGTAATAGAACTGAACTACGGGTCGTCACCCACCAAAAAAATTGAAGACTATTAGTCTATAACCCTCTAGCAAACTCATAATTCCCACGGAATAACTAAAATTATTCTTCATCTGAAAGTTCAGAATCAGAATTTTCTGAAATAGGAGTATTAAAAGGTTTTAAGTCTTTGATATGCCATTTCCCAGCTTTGGAACCATCAACATTTTCCAAATCATACACTAAATTTGAAAACCTTTTTTTCACAATGCATTGCACATATTTAGGTACTAACTTTGCGGTGAACTTATCGACTGCGCTAGAAAGAATTTTATTTTTTCGCCAAACGTGGTCTCCCACTTTAAATGAAATATCTCGTTTTCTAAGATTATACGCTCGCGAGTTACGTTCATACGCTTTATGAATTTTACTTCTAACGTCTACAAAAATATCTTTTAACTCTTTTAAATTTTCAGCATAAACATTCCTATCACCAGGAATTATCTCAGCGTCAACACTGATGTCAACATTCAAATCTTTATAATAATCGCCTGATAAAGGAATATGTCTGCCGAAAACCAAAAATGCTGGCGTAAACCCTGTAACTTCGTGCTTAGACGTATTAATTGCTTGTTGAATTTTAGAAATATTTAAATCCCAGTTATCATGAGAATCTATATAACACCTAATGGCCGTACCAACGGTTCGATTATTTCTTTCGACAAAATTACATTGAGGAGAATAGACCGGATTGAATCTAATATTAACACCGTATGTTTTACATAATTTTTTAAAAGTTTTCGAAATAAATTGACTACCATTATCTGCAATTAAAGTTGCAGGACAACCATGTACTTGAAAAACTTTATTCTCTAAAATATCTTCGATAAAATGAGTTTTAGAACTTCTTAATGGAAATAGCAACGTATATTTAGTAAACCAACAAGCTATCACTAAAAGCCATTTATTACCTTTTTTAGAACGTGGTAAAGGACCTATTAAATCCACAGCTATAACTTGAAATGGATAGTTTACTGGTTTTTCTTTACCCATAAGTCCCATAGGAGAAGTATTTGGTGCCTTTTGTGCTCCACAGACAAGACAAGATTTGACAAATCTTAAAATGTCCTGACGCATTTTTGGCCAATAATATTGTTCTTGAAGACGGTGAAATGTCTTATAAAAACCAAAATGTCCACAATTTGGAGGACTATGACAAGAATCAATAATCTCCTCCCTTTGAGGTTTAGGAACTAAGTATTTCCATTCGGGAATATTTACTTTCATTTGAAGATTGTTTGGGATAAATTTAAGCACGAAATCATTTTCCACTTTCCATTGTGGATAACTCTCTGGAGAATCCAAAATCTTCTGGCGTAAATTATCGTACCACGGGTCGATACGATCAACATCAAGTGTACCAACTACTATTTCTTCTAAAGTTTCGGTTGTATCTTCTACATTTTCATTTCCAGGAATACGTGATAAAGCATCAGGAACTACATTCAGAGCTCCTTTTCTGTGTACTAGATCAAAAGTATGTTGTCGAAGTCTCATTGCCCAACGAGCTAACTTTCCACTTGGATTTTTAATGGAATTTAACCATAACAAACTATAGTGGTCGGTAATGACCGTAAAAGGAACACCTTCAATAAATCCACGAAATTTCTCAATGTTGAACAGTACTCCAAGACATTCTCTCTCGACTACAGAATAATTTCTCTCAGCTCTGGATAGAGATCTACTGGCATAAGCAATTACTTTTTCTTCGCCATCTATAATTTGTGTTAACACACCACCCAGACCTGTATTTGATGCATCACTAGAAATGTAGAAACGTTGTGAAAAATCGGGTTGCGATAGAACTGGAGCCGATACTAACAGTTGCTTGATCTTTACAAATGAATCCTCTGCAGAATCAGTCCACTGAATTGACTGTCCTTTCTTTCTGCCTTTCAAAAGATCATTTATTGGTGACATTAACGTAGAAAAATCTTTTATAAATCTTCGATACCACGAACAAAGACCAACAAAACGTTTAACTTCAGTAGTATTTCTAGGTCTGGAATAATTAATCATGGCCTCAATTTTTTCTGGATCTGTACGTAAGGAATTCGAACCCACGATATAACCTAAAAATTTTAACGAAGTCTTAAAAAAATCACACTTATCGGGATTAATCGTTAACCCAGCTTCTTTAAGCTTGTCTTTGACTTCAGTCAATAATTTTAGATGAGACTCAAAGTCTTCTGATACCACCAAAATGTCGTCTAGGTAGGTAAAAACGTTTGGTTCGTAACGAGGTCCAAATATTGAATTGACTAGCCTTACTAAAGCATTTGCGCTATTTCTTAATCCAAATGGGACAGTGACAAACTGAAAAAGACCACGACCTACCACTGCAAAAGCGGTTTTTTCCTTTGAAGTTTCCTCTAAAGGAATTTGCCAAAATGATTTTCGAAGATCTACTGACGAAATGTATTTAGCATTGCGTAATGAGGTCAAAATTCTATCTACATTAGGCATCGGATACCGATCAGGCACCGTAACATTATTAAGTTCTCGTCCATCGAAGCATAAGCGATAAGTTCCATCTGATTTCTTCACTAGTAAAACATTAGAACACCAAGGCGATGTTGAAGGTTCGATGACTTTTAAATTGAGCATTTCTGTTATTTCGTCATTTAAAATCTTCGACATATAAGGAGACATCGCAAATGGTCTCTTTACAAATGGAATTGCGTCACCAGTATCAATTTTTAAACTAATTTTATCAGTACGTCCTAATCTATCTTTGCAACTAATTTCTTTAAACGAATCTATAACTTTACTAGCTTTAACCCGTTGCTCTACCGAAAGATCATCTAACGAATTTAATCGCGGGTACACTCTACCAAAAGACTGACTTACGTCGTTTCTCAAAACATTAATTTCTGAATTTTTGTTCATAGCTTGAACATGCCATGAATTATTTTGAAAATTAACCAAAATTTTAAATTTCTGCGCAAAGTCGCACCCAAATATAAATGCATGAGGTAACGAAGGTACTACAAAAGCATTAATTACCAAACAAGTGTCATCAATGACAATAGGCATATCTACTGTACCTTGTACACCTTGTTTTTTACCATCAGCGGTAAAAATATTCTTAATTTTAGCTGGACATATCTTCAGACCTAATTGACCTAAAATATCTACCCCTCGTGAACCAACGACAGATGTAGTTGCACCAGAATCTAATAAAACGGTAATATCGACATCAAGCAACTTAACAGTTATATAAGGTCTATTATCAAACTCTTGACTAACAAATAAAGGCGAGATATGATCATTATTATTATTTGAAGAAACTTTATTAAAAGGAGCTTTATAATTTTTATAAAATTCTGAAACTTTTCTCAACCACTTGTTCCAATCAGCTTGATTAAAATAATTTTTCTTATTGTTTGTAACTAAATTAGAAGAATTTGTACTTAAAGAATTTTGAAATATTCTTGTTTTTATTCTAGTATTATTAACATTATTAAAATTTTTAAAAGAGGCCTTATTTTTAGAAAAAGTGAAACTGCCTCTATGAGACACTTTCTCTACTAGTTTTTTGAACAATTTGGACATGTAGAAGCTTTAAAATTAGGCTCTCCACATTTAAAACAAAATAGACTTCTAGGAGCTTTACAATCTAAATAAAGATGGTTGGCTAATTTACAATTCCAACAAACTATTGCTGATTTATTTCTATTTTCTGAATTATTACCTTTATTGTCAGAATTATTATTTTTATTAACAGTTTTATTTTTATTAAAATGAAATTTATTTTTATTATTTTCTCTATGTCCTGAAGTATTGGAAAAATTTGATTTATTCTTAAAATCTTTTCTAAAATTATTATTTCTATTCGTAGCATGTCCAAAATTTTTATAAGAATGGTCAGTATCATTAACCACTGCCACTTCCTCTTTAGGCTTACTTTTATCTCTCATATAGTCAGACTCTTCTAGTTTACGACAAAGTTCTGAAAGTTGAGAAACCGTAGTTATATCGATTAAAGCCAATCGACTGATAAATTCAGGTAAAATATTTTTTCTAATATGCTTAACTTTGGAAATTTCGACTGGGGGTCGAGATAATCTAGAAAAAAGTGCTTCTAAATGAGCTATGAAAACTACTGTAGTCTCATTTCTTTTCTGTTTCCTTCTTTTAATTTGGTCCCATAAGTCATCGTCAATGTCGTCATGCAGAAAATCGCGTTTTAATCTTAAAACCAACGTTTCCCACGTAGTTACCGAACTTTTTATCGCTCTGAACCAGGTGAAGGCGTCTGACACGAAGAACTCGACCGCAGAATTAAATAAATCCTGTGAAGAAATATTTCGCGCCTGCGCTAATTCAGTTAATCTTTCCAAAAAAGGATAAAGTTTTTTCGGATCGCCATTAAAAGTTACTTGCCATTCACTGATAGGTAAATTTCGAGTTGCGCAGTGCACAATCGGTGCAGCTACATTTATTACCGGATTAACAGGAACGATCGGTTCTGGGTTTTGATTTGCAGGAATTTTTCCATATAAATCCGACTCTAAAAGTATACAAGTCGCGACAGTTTCCTGAATAAAAGCATTAATTTCGACAGCATCATCCTCCTCTAAAGGAATTCTGCGAGCTCTACCTATCACATGCGCTAATCGCGATTTAACCCTATTGAAAGCTGAATCATTTACATTTCCTTCAAATTCGCCAACTACTCTTCGGATGGAATCTATACTTCGCGCTATAGAAACTTTTTCGTCAGCAAAAACCAATTTACAAACTTCCAAATTAATTTCTCTACCCGGAGATGCTTGTTCCATTCTCTGTATACGAGTTAAGATTCTACGTTTATCGGCGACATTGCGTTGTGAAGTTATTAAGCGAATGTGCAATTCATATTCCAATTCAAAATCTAACAGGTGATTCGGAACGAAATTAAACACGTCCATAATGATGCGCAGAAAAAAACAAAAAAATTAAAAAAATTTTTAAAAAAATTTTTCAAAAAAAATTTTTTTTTTTGAAAATGATCAATAAATCTCAAAATAATTGATACCTGATACTAACTCTCTTATATCGATGTTAATTTATCATTGAACTTAAATTCATTTGGTTAAAGTTGCATCCAAATATTTGTCACACCCTGTATATTAATATTGAAAGCACTTATGCACCACTATATTCATATAAAATACAATCAAGTGCCTGGAGCTATAAATTTTATTTTCAAAAGAAACTTTCCACTAAAATATTTCAAGTACAAGAGTGTGGACACCCTGTATATATAAACTCATAAAAAAATTGTAAGTCCAAAGCAAGACAATGCTGAAAAAATTTTCCAAAAAATTTTCTTTCTCAAAGTTTAAAAAAATTCCTTAACTTGGTACACCCTGTACAAGTTTTTAAAATTGGTCTCATTCCACCCTGTATATTAAAGAACATCCCCTCATAAAACTTTTCAAATCGATAAATATGTTCAATAAGCAGATTGTTATCTTTATTACTAATGAAAATTTTAGACACTTTTTACAGATCACCCTGTACAGTATATAATGACCAAAAGAATTTTGAAAATTATTAAAATCTTCCCAGCTTTACTGTATTACCTTTATAAGAACTGACAATTTATAGTCTTCACTAAAACTCAGCTTTCAATATTATTTTGAAACTAATTTAAAAATTAATTTCGCCAATTTGTCAAGAATCTCTAAAAACTTTTTAAAACTTCTTCAATCAAATTTTAACTCTTGCCTCAACAGTATGACCTTATATAACTCAAGTTTACTAAACCTACCAATCACCAGCTACTATTGATATACCTCGTAACAATATAAACCTTATTCAGCAATATGGAAAATACATTCAAATCAACCATGAAGTATATCAAAAACCAAAAACAATTGATGGGAACCATAAAATTAGAGAATCGATATTATTCCATTGTCTCTAAACAATTAATGATACACAGTAAAAACTCTTTATTATAAATCAAAAAAAATTTCACTCGGGTATACCTATCTTACCACGTAAATCGAGGAGAAACTATGACTTTATACCTGTATAAATAAATAACCTGCAAAATTTTACTAATACCACTTCACCATGTATGTATCTTCACCATTAACATTTGCTTTCGAGTACTGAAAGCTCTTTTGAATACCTTGATAAAAAACCTCAGGCTTTTTCTTGACATTTATTTACCTATTCCTCTCTGTGTTCTCAGGTATGTTCTATAAAGAATTGGTTTTGTTGAAAAAAATGAACTCGGGCCCCACGTTGGGCGCCATTTTTATGTGGCAAACTACTGATAGCTTATCACCTAAATTTGCGAACGGTTAGCTCTTATGTCGGTTAGCCTGGGTTCTTCACTACATAGTTCCAGTTCACTCTTTCAACCCGAGGGCACCACTGACTCTTTGAATAGTATAATACTCACCAAGTGCTAGAAAGTCAGAAAATCACTTGGGATCTAAAGTTGTTGACGTCTTTCACAGATACATATCTGAAAACACTTATCAAGAGGAATAAAACACACCGGTTATGAAATCAAAAGATATATTCTTAGGTTAGCAGTAGCAGACCTGCAATAATTACTGGATGGTTTATTAAAACATTAGAACCAAATTTAATACGGTTCCAGACAAAGTAATGCAATATGATTTTATTGTAATTTGATTATTACGCTACTTGGTAAAGTTTGTGTAAAAGAGGTAATGTAACCAAACGGTGAGTATTTCTAGCGTCTCAAGTGTTCTAGAACCCTTTGTCAGACCTTACCCTTTCTATAGTACGAAGTTAAATTATTAAATTATTTGACTTACCAAGTTGGTATTACATGATATATAAATTAAAAAAACTGGCCTGATAAACCTTATGTTTAGTGTATTTGGTTCAGCAACTTAACGTCAATCCTGACTTCACCCATCCATGAGGTAGTATTTACAATCGTCTCCTTCTTCCTCCAGTTACTCCTAATTTCCCGAATTTTCACATCCAAATCTCAAACAGCTGAAGGCCCATAAAGTAATTAGAAACAGCCTCAGAACAGATCATCGAGTTCCAACTCAAAAGTGTGTAACTTCCATAAACTGGTTTCCCAAACTTTAATAAGCTAGTTGAGCTAAACTAAGCTAGATTAAGCTAAACTTAGCTGATGTGAGCTAAATTACTCTAAGCTGGTCTAAGCTGGTGATTGTACTAAAACGTGCTCAATTCCAACCTCAAAACTGCAAATGAAGATATTTCTGGTTTAATAAAAATCCCAGTTTTAGCAAAATCAAAATCTTACCTGCAAGTGGAAATTACCAGGCCTATCACCCCTCAAAAATAGTGACTTAGATTCCCCTTTCATAGGTCCGCACTAGCTCTAAAAAAACGCTTGCACCGCGTTTCACGGCCGGGGAATAAGTGCTTAAGTCCCCCTCTCTCAATGGCTGCTTCCCAGCAGGAAACGGAACTTTAATTACTTCCCGAAGTTAGCAACATAATGTTCGATTTAACACCGAATTCGGGGCACCAACCAATTTCCAACGTTGACCAACACCATTTTCCGAACACACCACCATAAATTATCTGGCTGTCGGCTTAGCGCGTAAAAGCACTGTAAGAATTTGAAACTACCTACCTTTAACCACTCTGTGGTTTACTTGACAGCTATAAACTTCAATCGAAACTAACCTGATTTTCAAAAATATATCAGATCCTGTAATCAAAACAATGAAAGGATTTTCATAGGAGAAAACCATCGATAAAAGGAAACTCTACAAAATAAATGAGCATGACTACACCGGATATGGAATCTAGTGCCAAATACCATCTTAAAATATACTGAATATACAATCAACAAAACTGAGCTAAATCTTCAAAATTTATAAGGTAATTTTTAAGCATTTAAATTCCTAACTATATCAAACTGCGTTAATACTTAAATTGATAATGCATAAATTACTATGTAGCATTCGTACTCATTTAATCTTAACCTGAGAAATGCTTCGGAAATATTGAATGCTACATGGTGCTATTCTTATTACAACTATTGATATTTTATAAATCTTATGGCGTTAACTCGAATCATTTAAGCGTAATCAACGTGATCATAACTTTATGACGTTATGCTACGTTACATTAAATTAAGGTATGAATAGGTAAATCACTTTTAACTCCAACTTTGTTTTCTATCCCACCCCATACAATAACATTTCTTCGATTTAAACTGGACCTCAGTTTAAATCGACTTTATAAAATTGGGCAAAAGAACATCTATGATTTAAACCAAGGTCCAGTTTAAATCGAAGAAATATTAAAACTGTTTTTTTTTATAATGTGGGGTTGATAGCAAAGTTCGAGTGAGAAGTGATTTACCTGGTCATAACTTAATATAATATATCATAACAAGTTATGACCAGATTAAATACTATAAATCAATCAATTCTGACTTTTCTACGATTTTAGAATTATACCTCGATTTAAACCTAAGTCTAAACTTAGCTTTAAGAGAACTTTTTAAAATTGGGCCTAAGTAAATTGCTAAGTTGTGACTAATATTAATATTTTTTGCAAATTTGTTTTTGAATAAGATATAGTCATTGTGTTAAAAGTAGGGCGCACCCTAGTCAACAAAATCAATAGTCAATTACTATACTAAACTGCTGGACAATTTATTTCGAGCAAGAAAAATTTCGCTTAAATTTAACAGTAAATATTTTCTGAACCAGATACGACATGAACCTACGGGTTTGAATGGTGGATAGATTCATTCATTGGAAAACAACTGTCAATGTTTTCTTTAACTGACAGAAAATTTTATATACAGGGTGTTAAAGAAGACGATGATTTTTGCTCCAATTTTAATGGCGTGTAACTTTCACAATAATATTTTTAAATTTTATCACTCTACGTTAATTGAATCACTGGTTCATAGCAAAGAAAGTTATTTGATATCTGCTATATTTTAAGAAATAGCGATTTTTTTGGAAAACCTTGCTTTATTTTAACTTATTGGTAGCTAGATTTCACTGCGCGTTGTATCGTGCAAACTTTGCGAGTGATTTTTATACCTTATGAAAAGCTTGATTATGTTCAGTAACAATAGTTGTACCTAAATGTTATGATGTATAGTGGCGTACTTATAAACACCTATATATCTATGTTTTATGAGTATCTCACCATTTTTCACGATTGTTTTATATTGGAAAGTACTCATCCCTAGATTAGGTCAATGTGTTCTTATTTTTTAGTTTATCATATCGAACTACAGGTATATTATAGTGTGTTTACAAAATTTTAACAAAGATAATTTTTTACATTTAATTTTTAAAAAAAATGTATTTATTAATTTCTAACTTTCTAACACTATACTCGTAAACCATAGATATATAGGCGTTTATAAGCACACGTACATCATAACATTTAGGTACAACTATTGTTACTGAACATAATCAAGCTTTTCATAAGGTATAAGAATCACTCGCTAAGTTTGCACGATACAGCGCACAGTGAGATCTAGCTACCAATAAGTGAAAATAAAGCAAGGTTTTCCAAAAAAATCGGTATTTCTTAAAATATGGCAGATTACAAAAATTTGACAAATTACTTTCTTTGCTATGAATCAGTGATTTAATTGACGTAGAGTGATACAATTTAAAAATAATATTGTGAAAGTTACACGCCATTAAAATTGGAGCAAAAATCATCGTCTTCTTTAACACCCTGTATATAAAATTTTCTGGCAGTTAAAGAAAATCCAACATTGACAATTATTTCCCAAAAGATGAATCTATCAACCATTCAAAACCGTAGGTCGATATCATATCTGATTCAGAAAATATTAACTGTTAAATTTAGGCGAAATTTTTCTTGCTCGAAAGCAATTGTCCAGCAGTTTATATTACATTATAAAGTACATATATATTTACATTTGTTTGTGTTACGTTTGTTTACATACTTATATAGTAACATAGTGTGGTGATTGACTCGAGTACGTCCTGCATAGTCTTTATGTGTTTCAACATTTTTACCTTATGATGATGATTGCCTTGTAGGATTTTTTAAATAAATTAAATACCATGTCTTTTCTGGAGAGTAGATACGACTTCGTTTTAAAAGATCTAGGTATTTCTAATTTTCCACGATAATAGTATACATTTTAATCCATTGTGTGGTAACATGTTGTCTTTCATGACGACGAAAAGTAGTACAGAGTCCTAGTTTAATGAAAAAGCCAATTAAATAAAATAATCGCCGAGAATAATGAAATTGTGAAAGGATTGCACCACTGTTCTTAATATTAGATTATATGAAGCATAGAAACAATGTAAATTCCCCCATGGTTGGGTTTAAGACACCTTTTCCCCAGAGGAAACAGTTTTGACCTTTTTTGTTTCCCCTATTCATCTTAACACAGATTGCACAAATCCCTTGTCAAACAGACGGCCTTTTTGGTATTAGATACTTACAGGATTATTCAAAAAGTTAATCTAAACATTTTATAAATATTCGAAAATTCGACCCTAAAAAGGTAAAGGTTATATGTGTTACGAAAAATGCATATTTTATCTTAACGACAAATTGCAGCAAATGGAATTTAATTTGAAATCTTTGGTTTTTAGTTTGGCTCTAAATGTTCAGGACCGTAATGAAATGAAAAAATATAATTTAAAAATGTGTTATTAGATGACAAAACCTTAAAATTTCAAAAATTTGAGTTTTGTATTAAATTTCTAAAGCTTAGAAATCGCTAAAACTGTATTTAAAAAAATTACTTGTGGTTGGTAACTAAAGAACGAAACGTCGAACTTGAAAACTAATAACGCCATCTTGTAGTACATAAAAAACGGCTATAAAAATAGTGTTTTTTTATTTTTTTAAATTTTGTGGAAGTAGTCCATCTCTCAGTGGAGTGATATTATAAGTAAGGGAAAAAATACACACAGTCTGCTCCACTAGTTTATTAGAAGGTTTTCTATTCAGAAAAACCTTAGTGTCATATCGAACATGTTTCGAAGGTAAAAACCTTCATCATCAGCGAAATCAAATTAATGTGTTGTCTCTCTTCATGTAACACATTAATTTGATTTCGTTGATGATGAAGGTTTTTACCTTCGAAACATATGACACTAAGGTTTTTCTGAATAGAAAACTAGTGGAGGAGACTGTGTGTATTTTTTTTCCCAAGTTAAAAATGAAAGCGCAAAAAATTAAAAACCAGAAATGGAAATTTCAGTTTTTTCGGATCTCCGAAAGCATTCGTAATAATTACAATTTTTTTTCGCCAAATTATTAAGCCCTAAAATACGCAACTTTGCCTCACTTTAACTCTCTTCATATCTCTTCCCGTTTTCGACATCCCTTTGTACGCACACGAAATTGTAGCACTCTGTATATAAATATTTGCAGTATCTAATTTTACCATAAATTGTACTGGAACTTCTAACTAAAAAGGTAAACATTACCGTTGTTTGTAACCTTGTATCGCCATACTTTTTTGATAATTTTATATTGTAAAAGTTTAAAAGTTGTATCAAAAAACATTTTTTTCTATTTGTAATCGTTTTCAATATAGAGTTCCTCCACACAATATTGAACACCCAGTGTAATCCAATATTTTAAAACAAACTATAGGTCATTAGGGTTTCGTATACAAAAAAAAAACGAAAAGTTTATTAAGTTACACATAAAATCAGTAATATTGAATTAAATCTATTATCATCCAACTTAAAGTTATATCCCGTGAGGTACGGAAACAATTTATAAGAAATGGAAAAACAATTGAATGAAGACAGGGGCTGTTCCCTTGAGAACTAGTGACGTCGTTTCCTAAATTATCTCAGTTTATAAAATAACTTGCCTGTCTAGTCTTCGGATCTAGCAAGTACTCTAAAGTAAACACAATTTAGGTTTTTGTTGTCAACTTTTGCAGTTTAAACTTAAATTTTGATCGAAATATACTAACCGGTTACAAAACTTTTTAGAAAGTTCTGGGTATTATAAGTCAACTTTTGTGCGATATTCTTTTTTTGTCTCTCTCTTTCAGTGTGTAAATTTACTTAAATCATATGAGTTTATAGAGCTAGTTGATTATTCACTTGTGTGTACTGGGTGGTTTTAGTTTTACTAAAACGGGATGCCGGCTGTTTCATGGAAATCATTATTCGTATAGTTCTCGAGAAGAACATTTTTATAAGGAAAGTAGCCAAGATGGAAATCAACTTTAAGTTCCTCAGATGCCCACTAGAAGGTGTAACACTAATGCTCTATTTATTTATTTATTTTATTTATTTAATCTTTATTTCAAAATTACATTGTAATATACAAATAAGTAATAAACAAAGTAAAAAGAAATGTCGTCAAAAAAAACAGAAACAAAGCAACAATAGTTACAATTCACAAAATCTTAAGTATCTAAGTAATCGCTTAACTTATAGGGTTCTAAATCAATTAGAAAATTTTTGAGTCTCTTCTTAAATAGGCGTTCTCTCTACTAAGAAACTTAAGGTTTTTTTCTTATGACTAGTTAAGTCTCAGTAAAGATGTATTTGTTGTAATCTGGAAAGACTTATGAGCATAGGCGCCGATTCCGTGGGAGCTCTGGGGGCTTGGGCCCCCAGAGCCATATTTCTTTGGGGGCGTAGCCCCCATAGCCTAACCCTCACAGTACGTTTACATAATAATGATACTAATAGCAATTCGTTTGCGAACGTGCGTTACTTGAGATTTGATAATTTAATTTTTTTCTATAAAATGTATCTACAGTTGTCGTTTCCTTTTTTAATTTGACAGGTTATCATATTTAGGAAAACATTATTTTGGCTTTGAAAATTAAATTATGCTAGATCTGGCAACCCTGGTCTACCACTTTGCTTAGAGCACGTAGAGAATTTGGAAAGTCCCTGGTCTCAAAGTCTCAAGGTTGCCAGGTCTGGTGAAATTTCACTAGATTTAATGATTTCGAAACCAATCCAAAGTGATTTAGTGAAAACTTTCGTTAAATACCTACCCCAGTTTTAGTGATTTTTCGGATTTTGTAGCAAATAAGACAAAGTCGTCTAAAATACAATACAAAAATGAAATATTTTAAAAATATTTTTTTCAAAAACACGGCTTTTTAATTATCCGCTCGATCTATATTTTCTACACGTTGGCAGCCGTGATGTCAGATCTGCGCATCATGCAGATCTGACATCACGGCCTAGTCAGCGAGGTCAAGCATCGGCGCGGTCAAGTTGGAGCCAGTGTTACCAGATCTCCTGTTTTAACAGAAGATCTACTGTTTTCACTCTTAAACCACTGTTCTTCTGTTTTCACCCTCAAATCTCCTGTTGAAAATTTTTTAATACCAAAGAGGTAATTAAGCTACATAATTCACAAATGTACACAAAAACATTGGATCATTCGGAACTAACTGGCCAGAGCCGTCTTTCCGTACGGGCCCGGTACATTTTTTTTAGAAGTCACTTTGGATGGAGGGATGGCCCCGTGCGTCTTGGGGTCCACAATTTGAATCGATGACCTTTTTTTTAAGTTACTGTGGAGGGAGCCTTATTATATTTAAATTTTATTAACTATTACATTATATTATGTGTATATTTAATAAACATTTTTTTTTTATTCGTTGAGATCCGGGCTCCAAGCCCCCAGAGCAATTCTGTAGTTCCGGCGTCTATGCTTATGAGCAACTTTATTTAAGCACTTATTACTCTAGCTCCTTAAATAAAGGACTGGGAGAAAGACAAACATTATTTTTTGAAGAAATTAAGCAACTTCTGTTAGGAAAAAAGCAAATTATTAAAATTTATCTCGTTTAAAAGTGATTCAATTATTTTTGGTCTCTGCGGTGATCGCTAGAAAGCGCCATTTGAAACATATTAAATTTTACAGATTTTCTTAAACATTTTCGGATTTTATATAAAGTAGCGCTGCTGCTTTAGTCACTGTCACTAGTGACGTACTGGAGGCCTAAGACTCAGGTTTGGCCAGTGTTCCAATATTGCTGGATTACTCCAAGGCATTTGACACACTCAATCATAAATGTATTAAGTGCTGAAAAAATATTATGGTTTTAACAATTTATCATCATGATGTGTAGTCAACAAAGTTCAGTTCAGAACAAACTCTTTTCCAATATTGAAATTTTATCTGGGGTACCTCAAAGCTTTATTCTAAGGCTTTTATTATTTTTATTCAATATATTAACTTCTCTGAAACTCAAAACGTATGCAGATGATACACAATTATATCATCATGTTCCTTATAATATGTATGAAGAAGCATGTGTACATGTAAATCTGAACACGATTGCGAAATTGTCTTTTTAGCATTATGCAAATTTAAATCCTGATATTTATCAAACTTCATATGTTTTGATCACAAACATAACAGAAATATTTTAAAACAATAATTTAAGATGTACAGGGTGATTCAAGTTGAGTGGCCTATTAGAAGATCTCGGAAACGAGTAAACTTATCTTTCTAAAAATTTTATAGCAGGCATAATTGGCTTTGAGCTTTTAAAACATTATATTTTGACGTTTTTATTACTTTCGGTTATACCGGAAGTTAATGCCAACTTTGCTATTTCAAGTGGAACATCCTGTATATTTTAGCATTTTTGATTACCTTATTAAAATCTAAATAACTTTTGTTAATAATAATCTATTCCTATCTCTAACCGTTTTTGAGATATGAATTATAAAAGGATTTTTGTGTGTAAAAACGTTCCTAGAAGAAAGTTTAGTAACTCTGAAACTAATTAAGGTAAACATTTAAAATTTTGTAAGCTTTCAAGTAATACATAGATCTTTAGTTTATATTACTTAGGTTTCACGTTTTTTATACAGGAAGTTCTTAAAATTGTGCCAATGTTTCCATTTAAATAAATATGCATAAGTCAATTTTTGCAAATGGAACACTCTATTTTTTAGCTTACTAACGCGGAGATAATTAAATTTCCTATGTAAATGCCTATTATGTTACAATCCACATTTTTAGTCGTTTTGGAATTATGAGCAATTTAAATAAAAAATTTGTTTGTGTTAATGCGACATTATTTTTGAAAAGAAGGTTCGACTGGGATTTTCGTTTGACCTTGATCTTGTTACCAGTTGTTATTAAGTGCCTATGTTCGTTGCTTAGCTATTTCTGATTTTTTTAAATAAAATTATTTTAATAATTATTATTCGCCATTCTCAGATTACCAAGAATGAACGTAATTTTAAATAAGTTAATTAGAAGATGACAACAGGGCTAAGATAAGTGTCAACTTTAAAATCATTTTGGTCAAAGCCTACTTTATAAATTGGCAACAAAGCTCAAAGTCAAACGAAAATCCCAGTCGAAGCCTTCTTTTCAAAAATAATGTCGCATTAACACAAATAGAAATTTTAAGATATTTTATTTAAATTGCTCATAATTCCAAAACGACTAAAAAAATGTGAATTGTAACATATTAGGCATTTACATAGGAAATTTAATTCTCTACGCGCTAGTAAGCTAAAAAATAGGGTGTTCCATTTGCAAAAATTGACTAATGCACATTTATTTAAATGGAAACATTGGCACAATTTTAAGAACTTCCTGTATAAAAAAACGTTAAACCCAAGTAATTTAAACTAAAGATCTATGTATTACTTGAAAGCTTAGAAAATTTTAAATGTTTACCTTTATTAGTTTCAGAGTTACTAAACTTTCTTCTCGGAGCGTTTTTACACACAAAAATCCTTTTATAAATCATATTTCAAAAACGGTTAGAGATAGGAATAGATTATTATTAACAAAAGTTATTTAAATTTTAATAAGGTAATCAAAAATGCTAAAATATACAGGGTGTTCTACTTGAAATAGCAAAGTTGGCAATAACTTCCGGTATAACCGGAAGTAATAAAAACGTCAAGATATAATATTTTAAAAGCTCAAAGCCAATTATGCCTGCTATCAAATTTTTAGAAAGATAAGTTAACTCGTTTCCGAGATCTTCTAATAGGCCACTCAACGTGAATCACCCTGTATATCTGTTTAAATAGACTCCTTAAATAGGTTCTCCTGAGGATGAATGCTTCTACATTCGAAACATCTAGAGAATTTTTATTTTAAATCAAAAATATTTTATTAATATTATAGTAGAGGAAGACTTTGAATGAGACTTATTTCTTTCTTTATAAATTTTCAATCCACTTTAAGTATGGACTATTTTTTCAAGTTTAATATAAATGGTCAATAATCAAAAAATAAATAAAACCAGGAGGAAAGTTTTTCGACAATATTAAATAATAATGTAGGTATATACAGCTACTATTTTAGCCCTTAAAAATAATTATGTTCGAATCAATAATATTAATTTAATCCGAATGTAGCTATGCATAATAGGGCCACGGTTAACTCCGATGGACAATAATTATAGATACTCGTGCATTTTGGCGCGCCCCAGCCGACCGTGTCCGTTAGCTCAAAGCAAGTGAAGACCCAACGTCCAACATGGCTTTGATATTCACCGTTGCTATGGTTACGTGACGTTAGTCATCCAAACAGCATGTAACAATTTGCATTATGATGAAGGGCAATTTAAAATAGATCAGTGAGATCAGTCGTATGTACCATTGTTTTAGCATTGGTTCGCCTAACTTTAAGGTATTGAGGTTTCGCGAAACTTACGGTTATAGATATCGTTTTTATGTGATTTACTGTGTGATTAAGAAGTTTAGTTTTTATTTTTCAGTTAATTCAGTAGTGTAGGTACTTAATTAGTTGTGTGTTTTTAAAATGAACCCAAATAATAACATAGTTTGTAATTTGTTGGAAACTCCATTCAGTCGTTGGACAGATGAGGATAATAGAGACGTTTTGTTACACGAGTTTTTAGTCAATGTTTGTTTAAGTACCCGCACTATACCTAGCTCTTCACCATTTTTTAAGACTGCGAGCCGCCACTGGATTCGATCTCTATTTATGAGACTAAATAATTGTTTTTTTGTGGCTATTTGTATAAACGACAAATCATCGCATTTTTTGTACCTACATCATCGAAGCAAACCATATGGGTATTACCGTTATTTAAATTTTAATTAAGCCTTTTATACGGGCAGATACATAATTAAATACCCATGGCGTGTGCTGGCGCAGGTGAAACTAATTGATTTTAGGTTTATACTTTACGTTGATAACAACCTTACTGATTATACAATGTGTCACAAAGTTGCATAGCGCAAAATAATATTTCTTCCATTGTTGAAAAAATTGGACTTTTTTTATCGGTCCAGATATGCATACGCAAAAATAACTTGGTACCTTTTTGACGAATGGAAAGTTTAAAGCAATCCTATTATTATGTACGAGAAAAAGAAAATAATGTACAGGGTCATCCAACCCGAACAGGGGCCTATTTTTTTGGATTCCCTAAATCTAAAATTGCTATTTAAGAAGCTAAGACAAGGGAACTGTGGCGTAAAGTTGTGTTTTTTAATGGAAAACCCTGTATATTTTTCATTTTCAGGACAGGTCTTTCTTTCCTAATTTAAAAAATATATAGTTTGTCTATATTAGCTCAAACTATTTTTAAGATATGAGCGATCAAATTTTTAAAAAGCTGTAGCAATTCTAAAACTTGACTGATAGAAGAGTTTTGGACTTGCATTGTCTTTATTTGTTTTATATCACAACGTTTCAACTGCTAAGTATCTCCAGCCGTCTTCAGGTGAATACTAAATAAGTAAAGTAACTACAGCTCTATTTAAACTAGCTAGATGCACTGGAGCATGACTGAGATGGGTGCGGGTACGGATACGTATACAACCCTGTAAAAATTATGTAACTTCGTTACACAAGTTTCAAAAACATTTTTTTAGTGGTTTTTCCAAAAGTTGTAGCAAAAGCTCGTCGTGTATTTTTGGATTCAAAAAACCGCTTTTTAAATTGAATTTTTAAAATATACAGTGAGACACAAAGATGCCTATATAGCCACTGTTCAGTCCTGATTGGATGTAGTCTTATTTTATTAACATATATTTTTTTTATATAGTTCTTCGACTTCTGTGCTAAAACCATTTCATGCAATGTAATATAATTTCCACAACCTGTATACTGCTACACTATACTTTGGAATGATCTTCGTAATTCAGTATTATTCATTCCAAAATTGCATTTATATCTTTTAATCAACAAGGACTGAAGCAACCGAATTTAATTCAAGAATCAAGATGGGGCGTAAGCTAAAAAAAAATCACCGTTAAAGTTTGCTTTGCACAAATTTGTTATCACTAGATAACGGCGTTGTTTGTTAGGCAATGGATTTTGGACTATTGTGGGAGAAAATAAATCTAAAATATATAGCCTATTTAAAATAGCAAAAATACTGTAGATTTCTAAACAAACAGTTACTAGAATTATAGAAGAGTTTAGCACTTGCATTGTCTTTATTTGCTTTAGATCACAACGTTTCAACTGGTAAGTATATCCAGTCGTCTTCAGATGAATACAGTATTCACATAAATACGACTAGTTAAAACGTTGTGATGTAAAGCCAAAACTTTTCTATCATTCAAGAAACATCATTGTCTCCAACCTTCAAACAGACAAACAGTTACTAGGTTAGGTATATTCGTTATTCCGGGTCCGCCAACGTGGCGGGGATGGAAGATTCATCATTATCGAGGAGCTTATCAAAAATACTAAACCAGCATAAGGTATCGACTTAAAAGCGGCATATTTTAAAAATATTTTACATTATACAGGGTGGCTCAAAAAAGTGTGGCGGACTAAACATTTTTTTAAATGGAACACCCTATATATTATATAACTTTCTAATTCCCTATACAATTCCACGTATATTTTGTATAAAATGTCATATGTCTAAATTCAATTGTTTTTGAGTAATTGACGTTTAAAATATGGCATTTTTTGACTTTGACAGGCTGTAACATTGGAACGGTTCATCTTAGAGAAAAATGGTTTTTACCTCCCATCTTAGTTTTTTATTCTCTATCCAAAAATACCAACTTCCGGTTTAACATGTTAAACCAAAAAAACGGTTTTAACTGTTTAACATAGTAAATCGGAGGTTGGTTTCCTTGGATAGAGAATGAAAAACTAAGATAGGGAGGTGAAACCCATTTTTCTCGAATCGTTCCAATGTTACAGCCTGTCAAAGTCAAAAAATGCCATATTTTAAACGTCAATTACTCAAAAACAATTGAATTTAGACATATGACATTTCATACAAAATATACGTGGAATTGTATAGGGAATTAGAAAATAATATAATATATAGGGTGTTCCATTTAAAATAATTCAAGTTTAGTCCGCCACACTTTTTTGAGCCGCCCTGTATAATGTAAAATATTTTTAAAATATGCTGCTTTTAAGTCGATACCTTATGCTGGTTTAGTATTTTTGATAAGCTCCTCGATAATGATTTAAATTTCCGTCCCCGCTTCATTGGCGGACCCGGTATAAGAAATACAGTTTAATGAGCCATTTTTTATATCTGTATTTTTTATTGGAGAAATGGAGGAAAAAATAAATGCACTTTATATGAGGTTATTAACTAACTTAGGGTAAAAGTTGTTTTCTGGATCATTTTTCGCGTAACTTACTAATATCACAACATACTATGTGTTTTTTAAAACCAATAAAAGACGGACCATTTTTAAGTCGAATAAATAGACAAATTTTTTCAAATTAAAACAAAAAAAAATATTTAAAAAATATATTTTTTTAACACCTTAAAGACACGAGTTTTCGAAAAACTTGTCGCGCGAATACACAATACTTGACAACATCGCAGTTAGTATTTAGAAACTACTTATTATGAAGGTTATTTTTTTTGTAATTAGTTTTCGGAAAAATTAATTCGATCCTACTGAAGTAATTTTTTTGCAGTTTTCATTTTAATGTGTCCCATTCTTAAAAGGCTGTAATATACTTAATTTTTAAGCTAAGTGGTCAAATAAAAAAATTCTCCGATTTGTGTAAAATCATGCTGTTAAGTTTAAAATTTTATTAGGCAATCCAACGATGTGTCCAAAAGGCGGCTGGCTGGCAAATACTGCGTTGTAATTGGTGCACGTGACCATTAAAATAATGTTGCTGGTGGCATTTAACTGGTGACTCAATGCTTTTTGCCATCCAACCGCCATATTGAATCACGTGGTTTGGATTCCCTAATTCATTGTCCGATGTCGAAATTATTGACATTTATTACTTTTTCTTTTAAATTTAAAAATAAATTTTTTGATATTTGAAGAAATAGCCCATACTTGAAGTGGAGTGGTAAGTATGCCTTTTATATATGGCTATACCATCAAGCCTGTTCAAAATCAATCAAAATTATTATTTTTACCCAGGTTCCCTAACTAAAAATAAAAAAAGGCGCCAGACTTTATACTAAAGTTAGCGAATATTTGATACAAAACATTTTGGAAAATTGTGGAACTGTATAAAAAGTTGTATTTTTTGAGCTGCATATAAAAACAAGGTTTATCTGATACCTTTGAAGTGCCAGTTACGTGCATAATAAGACATTGACAGACTTCAAAAAATATTATTTATCAAATTTTCAGTTTTTCAATTCAATTTTTTCATAAAAAATCATTATGTTCAAAATTATTAAGCGTGTAACAACATCTGTACATCAAAACTACCACAATTTTAGCCAAGTATTAAATATATCACCAGATCAGAATGGTTCTAACCTACTTGGACCTCAAACATCTGTGCAGAAAATTAGAAAGAATTTCTCCAATAAATGCGACGATAAAAAAGATTCTAAATATGGGGAAAATTTGTCCGTAGTTCTACATGGAATAGATGACATTCGATTAGAGAAAAGACCTGTACCAAAATTTAAAGATAATCAAGTTTTGCTTCAAATGGAAGTGGTAGGAATATGTGGTTCCGATGTTCATTACTACAAACAAGGAAAAATTGGTAAGTTTGTAGTTACCAAACCAATGATAATTGGCCACGAAGCTTCAGCAACCGTGCTAGAATGCGGAAAAAAAGTTAAAGATCTCAAACCTGGCGACAAAGTAGCTATTGAACCTCAAATTACCTGTAGAAAGTGTCGATTTTGTAAAACGGGTAATTATCATCTTTGTCCTTATCTATTCTTTTGTGCAACACCACCTGATGATGGAAACTTAAGCAGATACTATGTGCATGATTCCGACTTTTGCCATAAACTTCCATGCAATTTGGACTTCGAACATGGTACTCTGATGGAACCTTTAGCAGTAGGCGTCCATAGTTGCAAAAGAGCTCAGGTTACAAGTGGCGATTCCGTTTTAATCCTAGGTTCTGGCCCCATTGGATTGGTAAGCCTTTTAGCAGCTAAGGCCTATGGTGCTTCCAAAACAATGATTCTGGATATTAATGACTTTAAACTAAAGAAAGCTATGGAAGTGGGTGCTGATTATGCTGTTAATATCAAAGGATGTTCATCAAAAGATATTGTGAAAACCATTCATTCCACCTTGGGTCATAAGCCAAATAAAACAATTGATGCTTGTGGGGTTGAAGAAGCTATTAAAGTTGGTCTTTATGCTACTGAAAGTGGTGGCAAATTTGTACTCGCTGGAATGGGGAAAGATCTCATTAGTCTGCCAATTAATGAAGTAATAATACGGGAAGTAGATATTTTAGGCCTGTTCCGCTATGTAAACGACTACCCAATAGCTATTGATATGGTTGAATCGGGAAAAATTAATCCAAAACCTTTGATTACTCACCACTTTAAGTTAGAAGATTCAGTAGAAGCTTTTAAAGCGGCTAGTGACGGAAAGACTGATTTTATTAAAATCATGATTCATGCTAATCCAAACTGGAAACCAGAAGAAAAGGATAAATGTAAAAAATAATTTTAAAAAAAGAGCAAAAGAAATTTTAAAACTGTAACTATATTTCGTAATTTATTAAAGTGAAGTACCATTTATTGTATCAATAAATCGTCAATATATCAATCAATATAAAGTGTTTTATTTACCGAGAAGTATAAAAATGCAAATCTTGTTAAGTTTTTGTTGTGTTTTTCCCATTTTTTAAATACAAAGTGTATATCCTAGTTTATTGCCAAGTGTCAACCTTATTATCAAGGTAATTACTTTTATTTTCATTGTAACCGGAATTAAAATGTAACAAACAATGTAAGCTATAGTCCGGTCAAATTAGACCAAAAAATGATAATGAAGGTACATAATTTTACAACAAGCTGAAAATCAGTAAAAATGTTCAAAATACAATTATACATAAAATTTGAAAGTTCCCCAACATTCCCGTGTATGGAAAAAATTTGACTCGAGGTCAAAGGTCAAAAAAATTGCTTTATCGCGATTTTCAGCAAAACGGTAAGTTTTATCATAAAAATACTTTAGATCACTTGTAGATCATAAAATGATCTCTAAAAATGTATTAACACTTTTTTTCCGACAAGCGATCGTTTCTGAGATATAACGATTCAAAAAGTTGTAAAAGTTGTAATCGTCGAATCGAAAAAAAGTTATTCCTTATAAAATGTTTTGCTTTTAAAATTATTAAGATTGGCTTAAGAATTTTTTTTGTATATTACAACTCTAGAGATGTATATATGTGGCGTACTCATGCATATTATGACGATTACAACTTTTTGAATCGTTACCTATATCTCAGAAACGGTGGCTCGTAGGAAAAAAAGTATTGTTACATTTTTTATAGACAATTTTATGATCTACAATTTTTGTCTAAAGTATTTTTATGATAAAACTTACCGTTTTGCTAAAAATTGCGAAAACCTCATTTTTTGACCTTTGACCTCGAGTCAAATTTTTTCCATACACGGGAATGTTGGGGAACTTTTAAATTTTATTTATAATTGTATTTTGAATATTTTTACTGATTTTCAGCTTGTTGTAAATTTATGTATCTTCGAATGTGTAATTTGACCGGATCATAGTATAAGAATTTTCTTAGTATCTTAAAAACGGCAATTGTAAAATAGTTCAAAATTTGCACATATTTCATTTTTACTAAGCTCTTTAAAAAATCTTAATAAACATTTTTTTTTTAAATTAATATAAGAGCGAATATTTTATCACCTTGGAATTTGTCCTCTTCGGACGCACCAGCCAGTACCTACACCTGCTTATACTAGTAAAGGATGACGTAGACTTATATTGGGTTGCACAAAGATTTTTAACATTAATAAACTAACGAGAAAGTTTGATTGTGGCATAACTGACATTGACAGGCATTATGAAATCACAATCAAAAGTGCCTGATTAGTAAATGCAAATTAAGGTGACCGGGCCAGTATGATTGGGAGAAAATAATTTCTGCCAATGTCATGTATGTCACAGTCAAACTTGCTGGTTAGTTATTTTATTGTTAAAATTCTTTGTGCAACCCAACATTAGAGTATTATTTCTTTCTACAAAATTATTGTAGATGGCGTCCACCCCGTAAGACAGTTAAATTGAAGCATGGAACTAACATACTACCGAGACGGATCCGCGATTAGGTTGAGTAAGAAAGATCTTTGCACTGATCCGAATCCGTTGACCAAAATCCCAAAAAAGACCCGGATTGCTTACCTCTAATGATTTTGGTACTCGCTAATGCTTGTGCTGCAAGCTCTCATATTAATGAGAAATAAGTATCATTTCGTGCTCGTTTTACAATTTAGAAACTATCTATGCATGGTTCAGTGATCGAAATGAATACACATTTAAAATTTTCAATCATTCGGGTAAATATTGAAACGTGAGCTGCACTTGATTAACGCTTTTGTCATATTAAAATTACCAACTGAAAAATTACTTCGCAACTTCGTCATCAAACTCGGAAATGCAAATATCAATAACAAATAAAAATTATTTACAATATTTAATCTTGGTGTGGACTGAATAATAAAATGCCCGCACGATTTTACACTACGCTATATTCAATTTCTTTTTCTTGCACATACTGAATACTAAATACTGTAATACAATGCCGTGTTTTAAAATAAAGTAGTAGAGTTTAGTGTCCATATAAGTAAATAGAAAAGAAGGTTTTTTAGCGGCAGGCGGACAAAGTAGTGCATCTATCTTCTACATTAAGGACACAGGGACGCCAAATGCAATGGGTTCCCTGGAGCACAGGTAGACAATGACAGGCTGTTTCGTTCTTATTAGAACTCATCAGAAAGCCATAACCTGTAAGCGACCCCCAATACAGCGAGACTATGCTTTCAAGGCATTTTTAAAGAAATAAAAACGCGATGAAAACCCAGTTGCAGCTATTGATTTTTAAAAAAATATATAGGGAAACTCAAATAATAGGTCTCTGTTCAGTCCTGGTTGGATGACCATGTAGTATTATATCTAATACCTTACCGAAGTAAGGTTAAAAATATACTTCCAAAATATGCAAATATGTCAGATTAAATTCGTTATTTTTAATTCAAATTAAAAAATTTATCCCAGAGTATATGCATACACAATTTTTTCCTAACGAGTGCACGAAATGGTGCGAAAATTGAAGGTATAATACCAAAGTTAATATCAAATACATTCACAAGACAGCCGTTGGCGGTGTCTACTGCTTATAAACAAAATAACAGTAAAATGAATAAGCAGCGCTCGAACTAGTTATTAACAATGAACCCAAGAAATTTATTTATAACACAGAAGTGCATAACTATATTGCCCTGAGGACGACCTCATAGATGTCGAAACGTAGGCTTAATACAAAATTTGAACTTCTAAGCTGTTTTACTGACCATTACCCAACAAATTCTATCCCTAAATATTAGTCTGTGTGGTCACTAATTACCAAGAAGAATTTTTAGTAAATATACGTTTTGTAACCTAACACTTTAATTTACTGGTTACGTATATTTACATCATATGGAAATCTAGAAAAATATATCTCACTAGAATTGTGGTATTAGCCAATTAAATAACCCGAGTGGGCCTCTGTTGGTTAAAATTATACTAGAATTGACAGGACACATACATGGTGAAAAGTAATATTTGGAGAAGAATCAACATATTTCCGGCACACAATACAATATCTAACCATTGTCTATAAATTTTACACACTAACAACACAAATCAAACCACAAATAAATCTCGATTTACCGAATTATAACCTAGATTTTACAAATGTCCGACCATCGGTTTGGATCAGCTTCGTTCGGAAAAATTGGCGCTCTTTATTTGCATTGGCTATTGTCCATTGTCGACGTTATAAATCTTACTAAAATATAGTTAAACTGAACAATTTTTTTTTTCTTAAAAGGTATTTTTATAATCTCTGGGTCCATCTATACTATGTTGGTGATTTACACCAATGTAAATAGTAAATTACGTAATTTTTTTAAGCACTAGTGCTAAAAGCAAACTATCTTTAACACCAGTACCTTAAAATGACGTTTTAGCTACAGACAGATGTTTGTCTTCATTGACAGACAGTTTAACTTTTACTGACGTTTGTTGAAAAAATATTATTCGTAAAATTTTCAGTATATCAAATTAATTTTTTCCTAATTATGTTCAAAAATTTTAAACGTGTAACAACATCTGTACATCAAAATTACCACAATGTTAGCCGAGTATTAAATATATGTAAACTACCAAATCAGAATCATGCCGACGGACTTGGGCCTCAAACATATATGCAGAAAAATAAAAAGAATTTCTCCAAAAAATGCGACGACAAAAAAGATTCTAAATATGGTGAAAATTTGTCTGTAGTGCTACATGGAATAGATGACATTCGATTAGAGAAAAAACCCGTACCAAAATATAAAGACAATCAAGTTTTGCTTCAAATGGAAGTGATAGGAATATGTGGCTCAGATGTTCATTACTACAAAGAAGGTAAGATTGGTAACTATAAAGTCACCAAACCAATGACAATTGGCCACGAAGCTTCAGGAACCGTGCTAGAATGCGGGAAAAAAGTTAAAGATCTCAAACCTGGCGACAAGGTAGCTATTGAACCTCAGATTACCTGTAGAAAGTGTCACTTTTGTAAAACCGGTAATTATCTTCTTTGTCCCAATCTATTTTTTTGTGCAACACCGCCCGATGATGGAAACTTAAGCAGGTACTATGTGCATGATTCCGATTTTTGCCATAAACTTCCAAGCAATTTGGACTTCGAACATGGTACTCTTATGGAACCTTTAGCAGTAGGCATCCACAGTTGCAGAAGAGCTCAGGTTACAAGTGGTGACTCAGTTTTAATCTTAGGTGCTGGTCCCATTGGGTTAGTAAACCTTTTAGCAGCTAAGGCCTTTGGTGCATCCAAAACAATCATTTTGGACTTTAACGACTATAAACTAAAAAAAGCTATGGAAATGGGGGCTGATTATGCTATTAATATCAAAGGATGTTCAACTGAAGATATTGTGAGAACGATTCATTCCACTTTGGGCCACAAACCAAATAAGACAATTGACGCTTGTGGGTTTGAAGAAGCTATTAGAGTAGGTCTTTATGCTACTCAAAGTGGTGGCAAATTTGTAGTTGTTGGAATGGGAAAAGATCTCATTTGTCTGCCAATTATTGAAGTAATTAAACGTGAAGTAGATATTTTAGGCCTTTTCCGCTATGTAAACGACTACCCAATAGCTATTGATATGGTTGAATCGGGAAAAATTAATCCGAAACCTTTAGTTACTCACCACTTTAAGTTAGAAGATTCAGTGGAAGCTTTTAAAGCGGCTAGTGATGGAAAGACTAATTTTATTAAAATCATGATTCACGCTAATCCAAACTGGAAACCAGAAAAAAGAGGATAAATTTAAATAATAAAAGAAAAAATATGATGACAGTCATTTTAAATGTGGAACTACATATATTTCGTAATTTCGTAAATTAGTGAAGTACCATTTATTGTGTTAATTTATTTAAAGTGTCTTATATTCCTAGAAGTATAAAATTTGTAAAAAAAATGTTAGGTTTTTGTTGTATTACTTTCATTTTTTTTAAATACAAAGTGTTCATTCTAGTTTATATTTAAAAATACAGCCTGCCTAGAGACCATCTTAACATATGGGAAACATTTTGATTTTTGACCTTGCGAAAAAAGTCACTTTTTCTGCTTCCTCAAAAATCAAAAATAATGGAGTATCCCATATATGTTAAATGAGTTTCTGGACACGCTGTATAATATTATTTCAGCTTTATTTTATTACACCTATAGCTCACAAGGAGACAAACCAAATTGCTTCTCACAGGAGTAGTCACGCACAATGAGATGAATGAATTTTATTATATCCATGGGCGTCCAAATGAAGGGCTAAGAAACAATGCCGTAGCCACTGGAAGGCAAAGGGGGACGTCCAAAATGGCTGTCAGCAATTCATCGCTTTTATATAAAGTACAACGGGTTATACGAAGTTAGAGGAAACAATTCCAGTGTGTTTTTGAAATTCCACCAAAACACAATATTTATTTTTGCGAAATTTATTTTCTTCCAACTTCGTACAATCCGCTACACTCTATATGAAAGTGATGACAGTTATTTTGGACCTGGAGTGTGTAGTGACATCAATGTATTCCAATCTGAAGTAAATCAACATGCAAATTGTTTCTCTTCACTTGCTTCGCCAAACTTGCGCTGTTAGAAGCATACAATAAAATTTCCTGTTTATCCACCCCGAAAAAAAAATGTTTATCGAACAACACAAGCAATTTAGCTGTAATATCATGTCGAATAGGTTAAATAAGCCTGTATACAGCGTGATCTGTAATGAATGCGCCATAGGGTAACCACCGATTCTACATATGAAAATCATAAGTTTGAGCTAAAAATGCCTTATTAAAATGTTGGTCTCATAGCTCACGTCGTTTTTGAGATATAAATATAACTATTTATTATTGAAAGCTTTGGAGGGCAGGTAATATGGATTATGGATTATTGGAGATCCGATTAAAATTTATAGAAAATTATTTCTAAACAAAAACTGCGGCGGTGCCTGAGCGGTGAGTCTTTGCCATTCGACCGAGGCGTTTCGAGTTCGATCCTCGGAGTGGGCATACGCACAATGAAAAAAGTATGTCCGAATTTTAGTAGGTTTAAGAATGCAGGGAAGAGAGTAATATGTATCATCTACCAACCCACCCCATTCACGCCGGTAACCAGGCCGGATGAGATCGGACATCTCGTGGGGTGAGGACGAAGATACACACTCCTCAATCGGTAGGTCAACCGTTATGTTTTCACGTTAGATGGCTATCTTTTGTATTGAGTTGATTCCTACTGATGGCGTTACTGGGTTTTCATCACATTTTTATATCTTAAACATGTCTTAAAAGAATAGTCTTGCAGTACTGGGGGTTACTTACGGGTTATGGCTTTCTGATGAGTTCTAACAAGAACGAAACAACCTGTCATTGTCTACCTGTGCCCCAGGAAACCCATTGGTTTTGGCGCCCCTGTGTACTTGAATTCAAACGATAGATGCACCACTTTGTCCGCTTGCCGCTAAAAAACTGTATTTCTATTTACTTATACGAACGTTAAACTCTATATTTTTTTCATAATTTTAAATATTTTTTAACTTTAGTAATTATTTTAAGGTCTTTTTCACCAATTTTTTTTTAACATAAAAATAACTTTCCCTGACCCACGTAGATACCATCTTTCTACTTACTGCTATTCGGAATCTATTGGCATTTTCGACTTTTTTTTATAGAGTTCTTTTATAAATAATAAAAATTACTTATAGTCAAAGATCCTGTAATAGAGGTCTCCGATCCGGAAAAAAATTATAGATTTTTTTGTTCTTATACGGCCTAGTAAGAAAATGTAAAATTGGAAGTCAAATAAACCGCACATATTAGAAAGTTAAAGGCAGTGACGGCTCGTGGACAAATTAAGAGTTAGGAGATACTTTAATTTTTGAGGCAAAGTTTAAAATGCATGACGTACAAATATAAAAGATATTAAATTTTGTTGTTACAATTTTCACATTTTTTTTACTTACCCACAAAAAAATAACAGGAACAATTAAGTTTATTAAACTTAAATTTTTAGAAGATTTTAAATGAAAATTGCACAGCAAAATGAACACAGTTTGGGTTCAGTAATTCATAAAAGTAAACAACACATTTATGTTATAGCATACCAACGAATGAACTCACTTTCTAAAATTAAAATCAGCCCTACGTTCTTTTAAAGAAATTAACGTTTCCATGACTTTTTCTTCAAAGCTACCTCTATCTATCTCATAAAGTAAATTTGTGTTTATGAACATCATAGCCAAAGCATTTATTGCATAGATATTTGGCGAGAAACGGCCTGTAAATGTTCTATTTTACAAGAAAATAAATGTGTTAACACAATAATACGCAAATCATCGTATATTAATATACTAATTTGTTTGATACAAACAAGAGCTTCAGGTATGATTCTTTTTAGATGTGCCAAGCCGGTGGAAAATACAAAGGCTGAGTTGCCAAACTGATCGTCTTAAGACGCCACATAACGTGCCTCGACTTCCGCGTGGTGCCTTATAGAGGTGGGAAATAATGTTACCGATATGGAACGTTCCATTTAATACCGCGACAGAAAAATACCGCGACTGAATAACCGTTACTTGGGAACACGCCAGGTTTAAAAAAAAATTAAATAATTTGTCGAAATAAAAAATAATTTATCATTCCTATCTGTGACTTTGAAATATCTAACCAATAAAAAATGATAAAATTCAATTCGCAAAAAAACGATATTGGAACAAATACCGAGAAAATACCTCTGATTATAAAATATATGTTGGTAGGACTGCTTTTTTACTAACATTTTTGTTGCTTGGTATTTTCTGGAAAAACGATTGAAAAAACCAGCATGAATTTATTCAGGTACAGAGTAGCTTTCGATTTTGTTTATAGAAATTAAGAAATAAAATTTCTGTAAACTTGAAAAGTGTTGTTGTGTGGTGTGGGACGGGTTTAGCAGTGGGCGGAGCCCTAGTAATCAATAAGATGTTACCGTGTTTTAAGTCACAGGGCTGGCGGTGGATCTCGAATATAAGCTTTCGAGATCGCTGATTTTACATGTTCGTCAGGGAGGATTGGGCGCAGACAACTGGGTATAGAAGAGACCATCGATAATTCATTTATAAAAAGGTTGCCAACATCAAACAGCTTAGCCGGCATCAACCTGGCACAATAAGTTAACAAGATGGGTTATTCTACACTAAATTCGATTTTACTAATCGAAAAGCCCGAAAAAATGTTAAAAATGTATATTTTTTAAATATTTTTTGTTAGATGACTCACACCTACTTGGGTTATTCTCTGGATAGAGAAATTTTTACACGAGCGTCAAAAAAATACATTTTTAACGTTTTTTTCTGGCTTTTCGATCAGTAAACCCGAATTTCGTATATAATAACCCATTTTTTTAAAACTTTTTTTAACCAGGGGGCTACGTAGATGCCGGCTAAGCTGTTTGATGTCGGCAACCTTTTTATAAATAAATTTTCGATATTCTCTTTCTATTCCGAGCGCATTCTATGATAATGGGCGTGCAGCTAAGCGGCCTCACGGAGGAACCGTCACTGATTAAAGGTGTAAAAGTTACCAGTTTAATAAGCAGACAATTCTAATAAAAATTTTACGTCTAGGGATAATACGGTAAACATAAACACCTAAATTACAGTTGAAATTTAATAAACATCTACCAAGATTATCGCTTGAATCTATATTTTATGACTAATATTACAAGATATTGTGTTATAATTAGTAGATAAAGTAACTAAAACACTAAAACTTACAAAATACAGAGTGTTTGACTTAAAACTTTGTAAAGCTCATACCTTAAAGTGAATCCGACCGAGCTAACATTTTTCTTGTTAAATTGTGGTTCTTGGCCCAAATTACAAAAATGCTAAGCAAATTATTGCATTTTTTCACCAAGGTTGTATCTATGCAGTGACGTAGCCAGAAAATATGCTTGGGGGGGGGGGACTGAATGGGCGTAAGTAGGACATTTTTTTTCTAGAGAAAGGGACGACTGTTGAGACTACATGTTATTGTACCTAGTAAAGAAGGCGGAAAAGCGCCACAGGCGAAAAGTTTTCGGGGCCACGCTCAAAGCTCGTTTAAAATTCACCTAACTAGTAACAAATTTCATCAAAATTATTAAGATTTGTTTTTGTAAATGTTTTTTTTTTACTTTTTTTTTTGATTTTCCTAGCTGGCTCTTTATTAAAAAAAACGATTTTTATATTTTAAAAAAAAAATATGAATATTGGTGTCAATCCAATACTTTATCATAAGACGTATGTATGACTCTAACCAGAGTTTTTCGGGCTCGGGTTTTCATGACTAAAAATAAAATAAATATCTTTCACCACGCCAAAATTGATGATTTTTTCAGAAATCATGTATTTTAGGAGCGTAGATCTAAGAGCAGTTTTTGGTGCAAATGCTTAAGTTTTGAAATACTTCTTCTTAAGTGCCGTTTTGTATATTCATAATAAAGCATTCTCGTTTCTTCCCGTACTATTTCTTTTATTATAAATCATTACACTTCTTCAATAAGAAATATTTCAATTAAATTTGTACTTTAATTTTTTTCTTTAAAAATAAATATCTAAGTAATTTTCTTGTTTTTGTTGTAAAAATATTTTATTGCATTGGGTTATATTTTTGTTGATTTAAAATAGCTCTAAAAAAGGGAAAACGGAACAAACAAGTATATAATAGAAAAATGCTATAAAATATTATTCTTTTTACTCGTTTTCCTTTAAAATTGCATCATAATTCAATAACTAAAACGACATGCGTCCGAAACCTTAATCTCTATATAAAACAGGACTTTTAGAAGGAAACGTTTAAAAACTAAACGTTTCCTACAGGACCTTTCTAATCTAAGCCAAGAATACATTATATAAAAATTTAAATTAGTAAAGTTTATTGTATTTTAAAAAATATTGAAAATTTATTTTTATAATAAAAGTAACTTTCTGACACTCTCCAATAGTTATATTATATAGTTCAAATTTAATAGGTTTTAAAAAATTTATTAATAAACATGGTCAGGATTCGAGCCAAGAGAACGCAATGTTTTTGGTTTAATTTAGTATACCTACATATGCAGGGTTAATTACGCTATCCGACACGACATATTATGGCTAAATTGTTTGTGTTGGAAAAAAAATGATTTTCGGTGCGGATAGGGGCCTGTTGGCAGTGGCGGCTCGCGGTCTTAAAAAATGGTGAAGAGCTAGATATAGTGCAAACATTGACTAAAAATCCGTGTAACAGAACGTCTGGCTTATCCTCATCTGTCCAGCGACTGAATGGAGTTTCCAACAAATTACAAACTGTCATTAATTGGGTTCATTTTTAATACACACAACTGAGTACTGACTACTGAATTAACTGAAAAATAAAAACAAAACTTTTTGATCACACAATAAATCACGTTAAAAAAATAATATATTACCGTAAGTTTCGCGAAGCCTCAAAATAAATACCTTAAGGTTAGGCGAACCAATGCTAAAACAATGGTGCATATGACTGATCTATTTTTAAATTGCCCTTCATAATGCAAATTGTCACATGCTGTTTGCGTGTCTGACGTCACGTACCTATAACAACGGTGAATATCAAAGCCATGTTGGGCGTTGGATCTTCACTTGCTTTGAGCTAACGGGCGCGGTAGACTAGGGCGCGCCAAAATGCACGAGTGTTTATAATTATTGTTCATCGGAGTTAACCATGGCCCTATTATGCATAACTATATTCGGATTAAATTAATATTATTAATTCGAACATCATTTTTTTTAGGGCTTAAATGGTAGCTGTATTGGTAAATTAATATTTAATATTGTCGAAAAATTTTCCTCCTGGTTTTATTTTTTTTTACTTCGCCTGACGAGCCGCTACTGCCTGTTAGATGTACTCCCATACCCAATATCTATAAAACGCCACTGACAACTATATTAAACAATAACTTGTTTAACATACAACCAATTGCCATTAAGTTAATACTAAATAAGAATAAAATAATCGTCAGCTATAAAATAAAAGCCTGAGTGGATGTAAAAAACCTACCTTCCTTTATCCCTAAAACATTATCAGTTTTGTTATCAGCGCTCAATGCAAATAAAAGGAAATGCAAACGGCAAACATCTGTTCGATTCCAATTTGCCCAAAGCTAACTTGTACCCAATACCCACATATTATTATACATATTTATTAAAACCAATTGAACCTTTAATTTATTTATTTTCTTCTTGAACGGCATATCTATCATTATTAAAAAATATATATTCGTCAATAATTGTACCCGTATACAGAGTGTTACAAATTCGACGCACACCATTGGGATCTCGTAAACGGTAAGAGATACAGCGAAGTCGTCGAAAAATTTTGTTTTTCTACTACTGTATAAATAATAGCTATTTATGCCATCAGTTACGAAATGCCTAATTTTGTGTAACGCGTGAGATTTTTGCGGAACGAACGAAGTAAGTTTTGCAAAAACTCACAAGTTACACAAAATTTCATTTCGTAACGTATTGCATACAAGATTATTTCTAATTTTGAAGAAAGTAATAAAAAAATAAAATTTAATATAATTGATAAAAATTTGGAAAACATAAATTTAGTTTTTCTAATTTTGACATATAACTGATGGCATAAATAGCTATTGTTGCTGTTACTTCATGTTAGTTGTCAGTTTGACATTTTGTAAAAAAGTCTAGACGGAAGGTTTTTAGCGAGATTGATATATTTTTAGTTTTATTTTTTTTAAATGAGTCATTCAAGTTCTGAAGAGCTACCAAGCGATATTGAAGAGGCAGCAGGTAATGCTCTATTTTTAGTAATTCCCAAAAAGTCAAAGGCAGTTTATGATTTGGCATACGAAAAATTTGTTACGTGGTGTGATGAGAAGAAAATTAAACATGTTAATGAGAAAGTTTTACTTGCATATTTCGAGGGTAAGAAAGATCTAAAAGTTTCCACATTATGGACACTTTACTCAATGTTAAGGTCTGAACTAAATCTGAAAAGGAATATTGATATTAAAAAATATACAAATTTGGGTGCCATATATTAAAAGGCAAGCGGACGGGTACAGTGCTAAAAAGTCAAAAGTTTTTATTAAAAAAGATTTTGCCAAATTTTTATTGGAAGCTGATGACAAAGAATACTTAATGGCTTAGGTTGCAATGATAATTGGAATGGCAGGAGCATGCAGAAAAGCAGAATTAACTTTTCTTCCAGTTGAAAATGTTATAGACGAAGGAAGCCATTTTCGTGTTGATATCCCACCTTCAAAAACAAAAGTTATACGGCAGTGTGCAATTACCACTGGAGACATTGAAAATACGAATCTTGTTGAAATATTAAGAAAATATATTAAGTTGCGTCCCCAGATTCTTAAACACAACAGATTTTTTGTAAAATATGCGAATGGAAACTGTACCAGAAATCCTGTGGGAATTAACACATTTAGCAGTCTGCCAAAAGTTATTGCACAATTTCTTGGTCTTTCAAATCCTGTTCTATATACTGGCCACTGCTTCAGAAGAAGCTCTGCCACTTTCCTAGCAGACAGTGGCGCTGATCTTTTAAAATTAAAGAGGCACGGAGGTTGGAAATCTAGCTCTGTTGCGGAGGGATATGTTGAAAATTCCATGAATAATAAAAAACTTATAGCGCAAGAAATATTTGGTGAAACATCTAATGCAATGTGCGTCGCTTCCCAAATAACAGCAAGTTCGAGCAATGAAAAAAATATGTCGTCGGGAATTAATTTGAATAATTGCAATAATTGTGTTATCAATATTTATAATAATTAATTAATTTATAATTTATGTTTTTAACTTGTATTATAACAGTTTAATAGAATAATTCTTTTTGTCACTGATTTTGAAATACATTTTTCGTCACCAATTGCATAAAATTTTACTTTATGCAACTAGTTACAAAAAGTAAGACGTTTCATAATGTCAATCAGTTTTAAAAAGTGTCACTTTATATGTCAAAATTAGAAAAATTAACTTTTGGGCTCTGGCAACACGACAGATAACGAAAGTGAACATTCGAGTTACCTAAATATTATACGTTGCTAGCTATGTAAAGTAGCGTTGCTAGCTATGTAAAGTATTACTTTCAGTGTCAGGATAAAAAAATGGATTATTTTACAGGTGGAAAATCCTTATATTATTCAACCTGACAATACTCAAATAACTTGTTGTCATGGATTATTTTACAGGTGGAAAAAAAATTATTTTATTATTTTAATTTAAACAAAATCAAAGTTTATTCCTTAATTATATATTGATCAGAGAACAGTAGTAGAAAAAATTTAATACATTACACGATGCGAAAGCCTTTTTTGGTGGTCGGAGGTATTAAATCACCTCGGCTTCGCCTCGGCAATTCAAAGACCTCCTCACACCAAAAAATTAACTTTCACATCTAGTAATGTAAATAACTATAATTCCGGTTACTTCCGAACATGTTCCAAAGATATCGAAAATGTTTCTTTCTATTTTTTTTCTACTCCTATTTGAATATTTGCTGTTTTCTTTACACTAAAGTGATTCCGGTTAACTGAACGGATATAATTTCATATCCATCTTAGTTAGGATATGAAACTGACCAATCACAGAGGTCAATAATTACAAAAGAACCAAATTTACACGTACATTTTACGCGTCGTTTTATGACACTTAACAAAAGTGAGGCTAAGAATGTATACCTACTTCAAAAAGATGTAAATCTGTCACATCAAATTTGTTATGTTTTTAATGGAATGAAAACATTTATCCCAGAACATATGCATGCATACATCAACTTTTTCTAAAGAGTGAACGAAATGTCAAAATGTATTTTTACCGAACTATTGTTATTTTCTGACCTGAAGTAAAGATTTGTGCACAAACTTTCTTATTTCAAAAATCTCCAGTTTTCAACTGATTTCTACACAACTACTACAAGATTTAATGCCTAAAATGTATACAGGGTGGGGACGTTAACTGGAACAAATTTCCTAGAAGTTTAGAAAAAAATATTTTTGCAAAATGGAAAAACGCGTCGATTGAGATTGTGTATGAGGTACATTTTTGTACTTTAAGTTTTTTCCGAATATCGATCGGAAGTATTGACATTATTGATAACATTTCTGAAAGAAAAAGTTAATATTTCCTTACACTTAATCGTTGCTAGGCAATGGAAAATAACTGAAATATTTATTATTGTACTGTAAGGAAATATTATTTCTGTACGGCTACTTGCAAACTAAAATGTGTTAAGCTTGACAATTTAATATTCCTGTGTTTCCATAGTTACAACACAAATATTTAATGGCATCCTTTATTTGTGAACAAAGTTAATAATATTTATTTAAAAATTTTAACAAGTTGATTGTAATAAGTTTTGTCTTTTTAATAATTTTCGATTTACGGAAAAATAGTATGTATACCTCGTAGAAAAAGCCACATTCCCGAACTCCGTATTGTCGGTCTCTGCTTGCGCCTCGACATACAATCTTTATGGTTGTCCGGAAATGTTCAGCTTTTCCTACTAGGTATATAATATACTATTATTGTAAAAAGATTAGTGGGAATATGTTACACCCCCTTAAGAGGGTTGAAAAAACAAATATTTGTTATGAGTATGAAGCCCACAAAACATCTCAACCAACGTGTTTTTGCATTTTTCACAAATACTTTTATATTTTTTCAACATTCTGATGAATTTGTTAGAATGAAAGTCTCCATCCACCCTGGGGCAATGAAAATAAATTAAAGTAAAAAACAATAGAATAATACATTTCCACTTTAAAAGAGCTTTCCGAAAAGGCATAATAAGCGGTATCTTCCCATTTAAAAAATTTCAATCGACGTGTTATTCCATTTTTCAAAAATATTGTTTCCTAACCTTCTAGCGAATTTGTTCCAGTTAAAGTCCCCACCCTGGATATCTCTACGAAATGAATATTTCTACTTGCCTTTGTTGGTTTTTTGCCATGCATAATATATTTGTCCACCACGATATTTTTTGATATATTTTGAACGCGGCTTCTACCAATTGACCTTAAAACTTTTATTAAACGAAACAAATATAGAGAAAAACTGGTAAATCTTCATTAAATGATGGACAATAAAGATGAATACATAAAATTAGATAAAATTGACGAAATTATAGGATTTCTAGAAAAAAATTAATTCCATATTTTAAGGTTGTTATTTCGTTTTGTTTTGTTAATTTTGTGATTAACTGTACTTATACAAGGGCGGTCCCAAGAAGAAAGGGAATGAGGGGATAACGGGGTAATTACCCCTTTCCAGAACTCAAAAAGATTATCAAAGTAAGGATAGCTCGCGTCATAAAACTGGATATAAGAAAACATGATTACTGTTTGAAAAGTTGGCGAGGTTTTGACTATTTCTTCAATTGGTTCATGAAAAAATACAAAAAGGAAAATTCAATGCTTCTTGTCTTATTACCATTCATAGCTAATGAAATTGATAAAACTATTATAGTGTTTTTTTTTCTTGTGTAATTTTTTCCTCTTCGTTCGCTGCCAGGGCCATTTCCGAGGGTACCTCAAGCTTAGCGTGGGTTCCGAACCACGATCCTCAGTCATGCGACACCCCCTAAGGGCTATCAAACCTCGGTTTCTTGCCATGACCAACGATTGGGAGTATGTACCTTCTTCCGCACCCCACGAGGTGTCCGATCTCATCCGGCCTGGTTACCGGTGTGAATGGGGTGGGTTGGGAGATGATACATTTTACACTCTTCCCAGCATTCTTAAACTTACTAAATTTCGGAAACGCTTTTTTTTGTGCATGTCGAACCCGGACCGCCACGGTTTATTACAGTGGTATTTTTTTGTTAATATTTGGAATTAAATATGAATAATAAAAAATAAAAGATTATGTGATAAGACCACGCAGTTTCTATTTAATATTATATTGGTTATTTATTTCAAATAATTGTGATAGGAATTTCCTAAACCAGATTAAACAAGATTCAATATAATCTAATAAGATGAATACACAATAATATACATTAAATTGTAGTTTTATAAATATTACTGTACTGACCTCTATTATTATCCCCCTCCTGACATAACATGACATAAATATTAACAGATACTTTTTAATTTTAATAAATCTGCATTTTAAAAAAATACATTAGTATAAAATGTTACAAATTTATATTTTTAATTTAATAATTTCTTATTTAATAATCATCATCATATACCAACCTTAAAAAATTATTTTGTCAAAAAGTATTTTGTCCACGACTATTGTATAATATGTTTATTATATATGTGTTTGCTCAATAATAATAATTTCAATTTCATTATTCACTAGTGAATAATAAACTCTTAATTCACTAGTGAATAATGAAGTCGACAGGAAATGCGATTTGAAATCAAAAAATATCATTGGTCGATTCCCCTGTAAGGTCCATCCATAATACGATTTTGTGTGTATGATGAAAAATTCAAGCATGCCATGAAATGTCAAGTCAAAGCGCTTTGTAATTTTAATTTGAAACGTCAAAATATAGTTCAACTTATGAACTTTAAAGTTAAGAATTGTATTAAAAGAACTTACAAAATGATTAGAGATAGTGAAGATGAGATTTATGTTATACCCCACCAGATATACAGGAAGCAGCAAAAATAGCATGTTTAGGTTTATAACCAGAAAAATCGAAAACACTTTATGTGTCTGCTTATGATTCGTTTGTACAATGGAGGATTGATAAGAAAAGTTTTCACAGATCTTCAGCCATTATACTTGTAGACGCAAGCGGGGATATAACTGCATTGAAACAACGCGGTGGATGGATATCCATGGCGGTAGCAGAAGGATATATTGATGACTCAATGAAAAATAAAATGAAAACAGCTAAAAAAATATCAGACGCGATCCAGAAAAATCCTTTTGGTCAGCCGTATATACGCAATGAAGCAGTATCTACATCTACATCTTTATCTACATCTACTACAACGAATAACCAAGATGTTAATGTAGAATTAAATTCAATTCCTACAATTAACTTGGCACATTGTGTGAATACAAATATTACAATTAATATTTCTAAATAAATAAAGATGTTTAGTAATTCTGGCTACAATTATTATTGGATAGTCGTGGACAAAGTATAATATTCTACTCGCATATAATGGCTTTTATTCGCTTGGATAAAATTATGAAACTCGCCTACGGCTCGTGTCATAAACTTTATCCGCGTGAATAATAGCCACCATTATATGCTTGTTGTATAATATACTATTACCAAATACTTATGTTAGCCAAAGATGCCAAATTTTAAATTAAAGAATTTGTGTTTTTAGTCTATAAACACTTTAAAGTAAATGTGGGGAGTTCGTGGTACACTGTGTTCTAAAGAAAGGAAAAAAACGTTGTATTTCAGTTCAACTGTTTATTAACACTGACGCCAGTGTTAATAAACTTTCTTCTATAAATACTTTGTTCCTTTCAGAATTCTTGTAAAGCCCTCGAAGGGTATGCATGGTACTCTCAAGAGATGGCGTTAAAGGTTAGATACAACCGAAGAAGATTGATGATGTTACAATTAATGGCATTAAGAAATTCGTTTGCTAAAGTATAAACAACTACCATTTACAGACAAGAACAGGGGAGTTCCACTTCTTGGTAGCAATACGGAATCTGATATTTGTATTTTGATACATAACCGTGTTAAATAAAATACGAAATCCCTTATAATATAAGGAACTTTCAGGTGGTTTAAAAAAAATGTTCTTGCATTTTTTAAAAGCCTTAATTATTCCCATGTTGTTAATTATTGTTATTTTAACTCTATGCTAATTTGATCAAATAGTTGTTTTAAGCAAAAAAGCCTTTTTAAAATACCAAATAATACAAATTAATTTTGGAATTTTCTTTCAAAATTGTTTGCAATTATTTTTAATTTTATTCAAAGAAATATGTGATAGGCTTTTTTACAAACTGTACTTGAACGCAAAAGAAGGGCAAAAAAAGTATTTATTTTCAAACCGTCACTCTTCCCAGCATCGTCATCTTGCAAGCAAAATAACTGATGTTTGGGAAACTCAAATAATAATAATTAAATGCTTTAACTGTTCGGTTTAAGTAACATTTTTTCAGTTGTCATTTTAAGCAGATCGTTCCCATAACTCTCATTGAAATTGTTCAGTACTAAATCTCACTCTATCATTAAATAGTCAGAGCTAAACAATAAAACCATAATTTATTTAACACCCATTTAACATGAACAAAAAAGAAGTGATTTAAATGACATGTTCTTGATGAACACATGACATGCGCTTTACCCCTCCAACCCCATGTGCTCACCCCTTCCCCCGCACACGCGGATGTCCTAACTTAAATATCAGATTAAATTTGGACTTACCGGCCTTTTCTTCCCCCAGGAGCAGCGTCGCGATGCGGTGGCCACGAAACTCGAGGTCGTTAAACGTCTTCTTCTGCGTAGTCGTTAACGCAACGGTCTCGGGGGCGCGTAACCTACTGTGACGGCCGCGGTGTCGGCGCCCGCCACACCCCAGCGACGCCCGAGACGCCGGCGCGGCCCGACGCCCCCTGTTCTGGGTTGACAGGTTATCGTGGTTGCGGGCCATGAACCGGACCGCAATACATCTAATTTGTAAACTTTTTTAAGTTCACATAATATATAATTTACGTTGTTTATGTATGCAAAATTTGACTAATATAATATTTATTTCAAGAATACAAGTTGTCCCGAAGTTTTTAATTTAGTCAGTTATAGGCAGTCGGTCCTTAAAGTACTTTAAATTGGTAGTTAATTACTTAAAGTAGGTGCTTAATTTTAAGTGTCGAAAGAGAGTTACGGTATTGGTACTTGAATTTTTAAATACGGACCCAAGCACCTACTTAAATACAGGGTGGGAATTTTAAAACTAACGCCGCTTATTGCGGCTCTGGGAATAAGATTTCTCTAAAATCGAAAAATACGTCCTACAAGATTTATATTGGGTCACTTTTTGTCATGTAAAAAAAAATTTAGACCTTCAAGGAGGGGGCGCAGCCTTTACCAATTTTTTTTTCAAATTAAAAGATACCACTGGTGGCACCTTGTTTGAAAGTTTATCAAAAAAAGGAATTTGTCCATATACAGGGTCCTGAGCCTTACCTCCCGTCTTCTGTAGTTCACTTATTAATTAAGTTAGAATTTTAATATTCTGCAGACTTTACCTGTATCCTAGGGCGCATTTCAGGAAAATATTTTTGTTTATACAGGGTGTTTAAAAAAAGTGTGACGTCATAAGGATATGGTTTTTTCGATTACATGCCATATATTTTCTTACTTATTTGGATGCATCTTGTAGTTGCCTACATACCCCTAAAATTTTAATGAAATCGGTTCAGTATTATAGGCGAAAAAAAATAAAATCTAAAAAAAATCAATTTTGCACCACTGGTTTTAAAAATTAATAAAAATTAAAAATAATGCCTCGTTATTAAAATTATACGAAGGTATTTAATAAATAAGGTCTCACAGTTTCGTTAACCAAGTTTGATTAATACGAATTGTACAGGGTGTCCAAAGTTTAGTGTCAAACTTTGCAAACTTTAAAGCAATTTATTTTTCTTATTTCAAATTGGAACCCCTGTATATTATTATGTCATTCGATGCAGAATTAAAATTCAAACATTTATTCTAATTACAACCATATCACAATTTCTAATGCATTTAGACTTATTTGCAGAAAATTCATTTTATCAACTATTCCACCAATCATTATTATATAATAAATATCAAAGGTGGCTTTTAAAAACAATTTATTGATATTAAAGTTTACTAAAAGGACAAATAAAAATTCTTTTAGAATGCTCCTAATATGAATATCATATCTACGAGCTTTTCTTGGTTGTATTCCATTACAAAAAATAATATAGCTTAAATAATTAATACTAATCTAATAATATTTGAAATTATAAAATAGCTAAAGTCAAAATGGGCTTTTATCACTTTAATAAACTTTAATACCATTAAATTGTTTTTCAAAGCCACCTTTGATATTTATTATATAATAATGACTGGTGGAAAGGTTGATAAAAAAAAGTTTTCTGTAAATAAGTCTTAATGCGTTAGAAATTGCGATGGGGTTGTAATTAGAACAAATGTTTGAATTGTAATTCTGCATCGAATGACATAATAATATACAGGGGTTCCAATTTGAAATAAGAAAAATAAATTGCTTTAAAGTTTGCAAAGTTTGACACTAAACTTTGGACACCCTGTACAATTCGTATTAATCAAACTTGGTTAACGAAACTGTGAGACCTTATTTATTAAATACCTTCGTATAATTTCAATAACGAGGCATTATTTTTAATTTTTATTAATTTTTAAAACCAGTGGTGCAAAACTGATTTTTTTTTAGTTTTTATTTTTTTTCGCCTATAATACTGAACCGATTTCATTAAAATCTTAGGGGTATGTAGGCAACTACAAGATGCATCCAAATAAGTAAGAAAATATATGGCATGTAATCTAAAAAAACATATCCTTATGACGTCACACTTTTTTGAAACACCCTGTATAAACAAAAATATTTTCCTGAAATGCACCCTAGGATACAGGTAAAGTCTGCAAAATATCAAAATCCTAACTTAATTAATAAGTGAGCTGCAAAAGACGGGAGGTGGGGCGCAGGACCCTGTATTTGTTTTCAACTCTCAAACCATGTGTGAAAAATTTAATAAAAACTAATTTAGGAAATATAGCAATAACTTAAACTGTAATGCCACTTTTTTAGTACAGCAATTGTTGAAAATGTGCCCCATGAATTTTAGCACAGACCAAACCGATGGTAGAACTCTTCCCTTACTCTGTCCAAAACTTTTGGCATGATTAAACGTATCTCTGCCCGAATCCTTGGCTTCAACTCTTCAAAATGCCTAGGTCTGTAGACATATACACTTCTTTTTAAAACACCTCATAAATAAAAATGAAATGGTGTAATATCCGGAGATTTGGGCGGCCACTCTATAAATCCTCGCAATCCCGTCAACCTATTTGGAAGTGTAACATTTACATTAACATAATTCTCTTACATTTCTTCAAAGTAAGGAGGCGCTCCATCCTGCTGGAAGAATATCCTTTGGTCTAGATTTTCATAATTAGGGAATATTCTTTGAAGCTCTGGTATTAAAAACTTTTAAAAAATGTATGAGAATTTTTAAATATTACTTTTGCAATTACCTGGATAGGACTGCGACGATTTATATAGAGTGGTGGTGGAGTCAATGAAAACGCTTGTTTCAACGTTGAACTAAGCTTAAGATATAATTTTACAATCAGTCCTTAATTTACTAATCAGGCAGCTTGGATTGTGGGTATATATTATCTGTCAATGTCATTTATGTCACAGTGAAACTTGCTGGTTTGTTAATTATTGTTAAATATTTTTGTGTAACCGAACAATAGTACCATCGCGCCGATAAAAAACTGGGACAGGAAATTTTTCTATTTTCTCCTAGACTATTAAGAATAATTTTACATCAAGCCTGGTACCAGTAAAATGTCATGAAAATTTGCATGTCAATAAAGATTGTCACTTTATGATTGACTCGTCAAACATACAATCATATATTATTTGTAAATATGCCACAATTAACCCCCCAGCAAAAGGCAATTATTTATAGTCGGTTGCGAGATAGTGTTGCTATTCGGGATATTGCAGATGAACTGGGAGTAAGCAAGAATACCGTGCTATTGGCAAAACAAAAAATAGCAAGACATGGGACTATTATTAGGAATGCAGGTTCTGGTCCCCCTAAAATTTCTACTGATGATCATGATAGAAGACTGGTTAATTATCTAAGGGATCATCCCTTCGAAACTGCAATCAAGGCAAAAGAAGAGACGAATTTTTCAGGTTCTGCAAATACCGCTAGAGACAGGGTTCGAAATTCCGATATACGAAGCCGTTGTGCTGCCAATAAAAATTTTTTAACGGAAATAAATAAACAGGGCAGGTTAGAATTTGCACATGAATATATTAATCAAATAAATTTATGGGAAACAGTTATATTTTCTGACGAGAAAACTTTTCAGTCATGCAATAATGGGAGAATTCGGGTGTATAGGCCTTCCGGCATGCGGTATGATGAGAGATACACCAACAAAACCAACCAAAGTGGGCGTTTCTTTATAAATGTTTGGGGCTGGATTAGCGCTAAAGGACCAGGACTTTGCCAAATCGTCGAAGGAAGACTAACTGCAGCAGTATACGTTAATATACTAAACGAAGTGATGATACCATCGGTAAACGCTGTATACGGTCAAAATTACACATTTCAGCATGATAATGCTCCAATACACACAGCGCGCATTGTACAAAATTTTCTCCAAGAAAATAACATAGCAGTTCTTCCCTGGGCTTCGAAGAGTCCCGATTTGAACCCGATAGAAAACATTTGAGGTGCCATGGTCAAATCTATGTATAAACATGATTTTCAACCTAGAAACTGGGATGAATTACGTCATAGGATAAATCAAGCTTGGGATGAAATAACTGTCGAATTATGTAGAAACTTAGTTTTAAGTATGCCACAAAGGCTCCAAAAAGTAATAAACAGAAATGGTTCTATGACCAAATATTAATTTTGTGTTGTTTTGACAAACTTTGTGTTCGCAATTTTTTTCTTTTTATTAAATGTATTTTATTACCTGTATTAGCTTTATTTATTATTTTGTGGTAATGGTAAATATAATAATTTATAAAATATTTGACTTTAAAAAAATCTAATAAATTTACTTTATCCATATTATATGATGTCTCTCAAATTTAACCACCCCGTATCGAAAAATACAAAACATTCCATTATGTAACCTAGGTTACTTTTTAAATTTTGAATGTTTTTCCTTTTTAGCTCTAGACACCTTTTATAGTCTAGGGGATATGTATTTCTTACATTGTTTTTGTAAATCTCTTGTCCCAGTTTTTTATCGGCACAATAGTACCTAATTTTTTAAAATTTACGACAAATGTTCAATTTCGTCAATTTCTATAAACTCTTAGTATAATGTGCAAACGGAAGATTTTTTTTTGAGGGCCCGTCCATGCGATGGATGCACTTAGGCCAGGTTTGGCCCATTAGGCTTCTCCTATTTGGTTGTTACATCCACTCCGTGATCCCAGTTCCTTGCACTAGTTTGTGTAGATCAACTGGAAAGAGGGTAAGGATGTCCTCTGGTTCCAGTTTTGGTTGCCCGAGTATTTTTTGTCTCTTCCGATCTAGTGACTCGCAATGGCGAACTATGTGCTGTAGGGTTTCCCTGTCTTGTCCGCATAATCTGTAGCCAAGGTCTCCATTGTACAGTTGCATTCTATGCGGATGGTTCTTGACAGCCATGTGTCCTGTCAGAATTCCTGTAATGGTTCTCAGCTCATTCCTGTTCATTTGAAGCAACTGTTTCCTAAGTCTTGGGTCTGGATCCCCAATAAAGCTTGAAATTCTAAGTTTTGGTTTTTAATTTTTAGCGCTTTCATTTTTGATTTGGGAAAAAAATAAAAAACACTTTCTCTTAGCCGTTTTTTATGATCTACAAAATAGCTTTATTAGTTTTCAAATTTAACGTGTCGTTCTTTAGAAATCAATTTCAAGTAAATTTTTTGAATACGGATCTGGAATTTTAAAAATAGTTTTAGGAACTTCTAACCTTTATCAATGTAATGCAATTTAAAGGTTTTTAAAATTTTAACGTTTTGTTATCAAATAACAGATCATTAATATTTCAAATTAACATTTCTTTACTATTACGGCCCTGTCAATTATTTTTAGGATTACTTAAATATTTAAATTACAATACAGGAAATTATTGTGTTTAGCCCGTTTATTACTTCAATAAGATTACTTACTACACTACTTACTACAATACTTTAGGAAGTAAGTTTTTAAGGCATGCGAAGTAATTATATTTTTTATTATTCCTTTATTTGCTTTATTAATACCTATTTATAACATACCTATCTAAAGTCCTATGGTTGTTGTGCCTTAGACACAGACCGAAATACTGTAAAAGAAATACTGTAAAAGAGAAAAAAGTTAATGCTCTCGAAGAGAAAAAGGTAACTGGAGTGTTAGTCTAGTTATGTTACTGTGATGCGCTTGTTTGTTTTAAAATTACTGTTTATAAGGTCTGATGATGGCGATAGGCGAAACATGTAACAAAAATAAATAAACAGAACAATATCTGAGGCCGAGACTTTGGTTCTTTATTCTTACACCATATCAAATATTAGGCCTCTTTAAGTAAGTAAGATTTTTTTTAGTTTGGCGTGTTCAGGGCCGTAATGATATAAGAAGATAATTTTAAATGTGTGATTAGATGAAAACACGTTAAAATTTCAAAAAAAAACTTTAAATTGTAATAAATTTCTAAAGCTTAGCAGTCCCTAAACCTGTATTTAAAATTCCAGGTCCGTATTTAAAAAAATGACTTAAAGTTGGTATCTAAAGAACGAAACGTCGAATTTGAAAACTAATAATTTTATGAATCATAGAAAACGGCTATGAAAAAGTGTTTTTGTTACCGGTAAAAATAAAGGCGCAAAAAAAATAAAAACCAATACTAAAAATGTCGCTTTTTTTCGGATATCTTCGAAAGTATTCAGAATATTTAGAATTTTTAATTTATCAAATTATTAAGCCCCAAAATACGCAACTTTGCCTCAATTTAACCATCTTCGTATCACTTACCGTTCTCGAGATACCCTTGTACGCACTAGAATTTGTAGCACCCTGTATAGGTCTACTAAGTTATTCAGACCTAACGTAGATTATTAATTAATTAATTATTATTCCATAACAAACAGTACCTATAGAGAGTAATAAAAAAATGTATTCCTTCAAATTATAATAATGTTATATTCAGTATATTTATATAGTAAACTGATTTTGGGATGTACTTTTCTAGGGCACAGGACGCCGCACAGCCTCAGGGCCCGACCTGGCTCCCAACGGCCCTGCCTACAAGCACCCAAAGACTTTTAATAGATTAATTAGAAGTTTAAAATAAACGCATTTAGGACCTCTTGTATAGTTTACGATTAAGGTATAGTTTAAACTCTAGTTTAATCGAAGTACTTGTAAGTCTCTTGTATACGTTTGGTTAAAGAATTTAAAACCGAATCTGCCACTTTCGGTTTATCGGGCGCAGTGCGCACGATTAGCCGCCATGCATATAGCATTGTTAAGAATGCATTTAAATAACACAGCCCACGTTTACCATATGTTTTTAGGGTCGCTAAATCCAAATCCGAGGTCCAAAAAAGTCAGCACGTCAGAGTTTCGGCATAACCTCAAAAGAACCCATAATTACAGTCTTAAATATCTTAAATTATACTATTTTGCATTTTTGCAGATGCCGAAATACCAACGTAAAACAACAAAGGCGCAATGGAATCCAGAAATCATGATTAAGGCTATAAGAATAAATAGGTATAATCTTAGCTTCAATAAATTATTTTATTCGTTTCCCTTTTCAATGCGCACGATTATCCTATCCATGCGCACCATAAGCCGCATACGTCGGGTAATTGTGCGCAGTGTCACTTTTTGAAATGTTGAATTTTAAAGGCACAATATGCATTTTTATTTAAAATTAATTAAAGAATATTAAAGCCAAATCGTTAAAGAATATTGATAGCGAACCTAGAAGTCCAATCTTTTGCTATTTCGGAAATATTACAACTTTGGCTTAGGTGCGCACCAATACCCGACTCTTCCCTACACCGAAGCTTGGAGTTTAACTGGTACACAATCAGTTAAACTCCGCCAGTTGACAGTTAAACTCTGGATGTCTCTTAGATTTATAAACTTAAGTTTAATTGGCACTTGTAGTTTAAACTGAACCTATACAAATGGCTCTTAAAGTCACAAGAAAAACTATAAAAACAAGTCAAAACTAGAACTTCATTAGTTAGGCTGTAAAATAAAACAAGTTATCGTCAGCCCCGCGGGACAAAATAAATACAAGAAGGATATTATGTAAATTACTTTCTATAAGGGTAGATAATCAGTTCTTGTCATTATATTTTGAACGGCTCGCTGCACTTAAAATATTAAAGACAGTGTCAAAACCATTCTAATTGAATGTCAGTTATGAAATTAAAACAACAACATTGTGAGAACAGCCAGCCACGCCATTACACTTTTTCGATAAAATTAGATGACGTAAATTGAAATTGACTCGAGTAAGTATTTCGATTATAAATAGGTACCTCAAGATTCCTTTATTCTAAATAACTAGTTTAAAGGATAAGGCACACACAGAAATATACTAGGTGTTACAAATTCGATGCTTTAACATTGCTATAGCTGGGTAACTATAAGATCCGGTTGTACCTACAACAAGAGCTTAGGTACGAGTTTGGTAAAGCTCGACCTAAAGTTGAACTCGGTTCTGCTGCCCAACTAGCATTTTCGGGACTTATGGCTAAATATGAACTAAATCCGATATCAGGGTTGGTGCAACTTTGTGTAATAGAGTTACCTAAGATATCTAGTTAGTATTCATCGGCTAAACTATGTCGTGTAGATGTAATTCTTTCGGATTGAGGACGCGAATAGTAATTGACTCTCACGTTGTTTAAACGTAGTAATCTGACCATAAATGACAAGGTAGTATATGTGATGCTAAAAGTAGTCACACAGACGTCGCATGATTCATTTCTGAAGGTTCATAAAGAACTACATTTATGGTCGGCCGGACGTAAAAATATTACTAAGAGTAGGTATACGAAAACAAATTTTTTGACTTGAAGTAATAATGAGTTAAAAGTTTTGCACTAAGTCGAGGGGTAAATACCTGACCAAAATGTGTACACCAGAAATCCAGTTTTGGTATAGAAATCCACAGAAATCCACAGACATCCACAGAAATCCAGAGACATCCACTGAAATTTACGGACATCCACAGACATCCACAGACATCCATGGAAATCCATAGAGATCCATAGACATCTTCGGAAATCCATGGACATCCGTGAAAATGTATAAATTTGTATATCGCATAAACCGTAAAAATATGCGGATTAGGTGTATTTTATTTCTATTTCCAATCTTTTCTTGAAAATTGAGCTGATCGTCGTCCAACTAAATTTTTTTGTTTCGGCGAAAGGGTCTACGCCAAAACCTGATCTGACCACTCAGGCCAGACCAGAAATTCAGTAGTGTAACATAAAACTAAGCAGATAATAATCCAGAATTTTGTTTATACTAAACAAAATGATATGTACCGTTCTAACAAACGGTTATTATTATAATGTTATTATTTATAATTACAAATATATTATTATGTCATAATTCACAAAGCAATAACTTTTTGACAAAAACCACACAAATACCTATTGAAATTGTAATTTATTTATTCAGTTTTTTACAAAAAACACAAAAAAACTAAAGTAAATAAATACAAAAAAAATGGAATCTACTCGGTCGAGGTCTCGGTGAATGTTTGTTTATTTTTCATTGTCATGTAAATATCATTAATTTGTTTTAGCTGCAGGTCACTAAGTTCCAACGCTTTAGACTTATTACTGGTCTCCTCGCCGGTCTCTATAGGTCCGTAAAAAATGAACTCTTTCAAAACTTTGCAAATATCATCTGGTTTTGGCCGTATAAATTCTCTCTTGCTCTTTTGTTTAGTTTTTAAAAACCTGACGACATATTCCATTTTGACAATAATTGTTGTAATTAGGCCCAAATACCATCGTTGCTTGTAATAAAATCTTTCTTTTTGATTTAACATACTTACTAGAGGTTGTCGATTTGCTGGTAAAAAATCTTCGTAACCTATCAGTACTCGTTCTTTGTGTTGTTTCTTCTAACAGCCAGCATAATGAAGATTTCTTGATAACAGTGGACTTTCCATCTGCTACTGTTACTCGTATTAGTGGTCCCTTTTCATACACAATATTTCTCTCTTCTGGCTGCAACTTTAGAGAAAAATCTTTTAACAAGAGTTCTTCACCAATTCCTGCTACACTTAAATTGCACATATCAGTATGTATTTCGGATTAAGTATCAGCAAGGGGATCAGATAGATCAGAGTTTTCGTTTAGCTGACGTTGCATCGGCGATAACACCTTGAAAATTTCACAATCCTGATCTTCGGTAACAGCCAAATCATAGTTAATGCTGTTGTCTTTTTCATCTTCTACTGTAGAAATTGGTGATGGAATAGCAATAGAATTACAACTCTCTTCTGGAATTTGCATTCCCAAACCTTTAGTGAGCTGTAGTGCATCTTGTAAAGCATTTTCCACAGTTTTCTGAATGTCATTATCAGATAAGTCTTTTAAGTCAGACATGATACTTGACCTTTTCATTGCTTTTTTTTTCTCTGGGAAAACTTAAAATACCTTGGAGATCATTTATAATATTATTAATACTGTTGATTCGGTCCAATCTTATATGCAACTCGGACAGTGAATTGGGCACAGATTAAAGCGGAGCGCAATGATGCCAAGTATACTTACTAAAATTTTTCGAGTTTATCGAGCATATAGAAATAAACCGTACGCCACTGGATGATATCTAAAACATTTAATTACAGGAACATTTTGATTTCTAAGTGACAGCTATTTTTGTTCTCTTAAATAGTTCACAGAAAAATGCTCGATAAAATGCCTAAAACATACGCAAAATTTTCTAAATGTAAAAAAATTTCTAATTAAGAATTTCGTCAATCTGGCATCACTGGCATAGCGTTATATCATCCGTCGAAAGAAGCGCGGTTGCCACGTCGACATATATTAAATTCATCGACATCCATTGAAATCCACGGACATCCACGGACATCCATAGAAAATTCATGGACATCCATAGAAATCCACGGACATCCACGGACATCCGTGGACATCCATAGAAATCCACGGACATCCATAGAAATCCATGGAAATCCACATGGGTGTACACCAGAAATCCACATGTTTACCCCTCGCACTAAGTCTGTCTATACGCTATTTGTGTTATAGTAATTCTTCCCTAAGAGCGTTTTCACACGGCACCATATATCGCGCGCGATAAATGGTCACAATATTGCTTTACACCAAATTATGTGTTCTCTAATATCGCTTGTGTGTGAAAATGGCTCATTAGAAAACACATAATTTGGTGTAAAAGCAATATTACGACCATTTGTCGCGCGCGATATATGGTGCCGTGTGAAAACGCTCTAAAGCGTGCTTTAAACCCTTTTAGATAACGACGTGACTCCCATATACTTTGTCGGGAGTAAATTTTAGGGTTTCGTTTTTTACAAGATAAATTTGGAAACCAAATACTGGAAACTGCCCCTATTTGATCTATAATACCTACTTTACGTATTCTGAGTATTTAAATGCTACTTCAGTTTATGTAAGTTTTTTCCTTTATCCAAAATATAATATTAATACAGTGTGTCCGCGGATGGAGTCCCCAAGGGGGAAAAATCTTTATTATTCGTTTTACGACCAAACGTCATTCCTTATAAAAAGTTCTGCTTGTTGAGAAAATGAATTCACGATCAAAAAATGTCAGATCAGATGTTCAGGGTGTTAATAAATTAGGAAAATATGAAAATGCTTCAAGAGAGAAGTACCATTATTTATTATTTTTACAAAAATTTTATAATACAAAGTTGTTTATAAACTAACGTTAAGTCTTAATACAAATTTTGAAATAAAAATTTGAATTTTTAAAATGAAATATTAATAAGAATTATTGTTTTCATTTAATTAGTTACATTTTACAAAAAAATCAAGATTGTGTATACGTTCATGTTTATGTATCTTCTTGTACTCCTTTGATAATGACCTGAGAAGGTTGAAACACGTGTCAGGAAACTGATTAAATTGTTGAAACATAACAAGTAGTTATTTTTTATTTTTCACACAATTTATTTTAAAATTTGTATTTAGACTTTACGTTAGTTTATAAACAACTTTGTTTTATAAAATTTTTGTAAAAAAATAATAAATAATAGTACTTCTCTCTTGAAGCATTTTCTTATTTTTCCAATTTGTTAACACCCTGTACATCTGATCTGACATTTTTTGATCGTGAATTTATTTTCTCAACAAGCAGAACTTTTTATAAAGAATGACTTTTGGTCGTAAAATGAATAAAAAAGATTTTTTCCCCCTTGGGGACCCCATCCGCGGACACACTGTATATCTTTAATTTGATCAATTAAGGGGCGCTTAGTTTTTAAGGCTCTCTATATATTAACAAATATTAACAGTGAAGTGCTTTGCGTTTCAATTTTAAGCGACCGAAACATTCTAAATGGTTTTATTCTAGTAAGATTAAGCTCTTTATGTAGCAGCCATTACGTATATTTTATGAAAGTTGTCATATTTGTTAGTGGTCTAGTATGTTTACCCATGCAGAAGTCAAATAAAGATATTTTGAAAGCTTTCCGACATTTTAGGTGCGGGATAAGTAACAGATATACGTATAATTTGTTACTTGTAATGTGTAGAAGTCATATGCTGACGTCCTTACAACGCTTATTTTGTTCACCAAATTGGTACGAATTCGAGTCGTCTCAAAGTCAGATCTAAGTAAGTTTCCAAAGTCAGGTTGGAAAAAATAACGTCGGTACGACGTAAAAAAACTAATTGGGTGAGCTTTCATTATTCCGGTAAGTTGTCAATTTTCTAGGCTTAAACCAAGTTATTGACTGATGACATATGACCCAATAAAACAAACCTTATAAATCCTTTTTGACTTTAAAATTTGTGGTAATTATATATATTTTAAAGTTATGAATGCGAATGATGAGGTTATTGAAGTTGAACACTTCGTGGATTTAACGGACGAATCTGATGATGAAGATTTTATGGATGTACTAAGAACTATAGGAAACGTTCGAAAACGAACCCCAAATTACAGACCGAGACCTGATCATGTTAAAATTTTCGTAATTAAATTTAGTCTTATTCTTAACATTCTATGTTTTCTTTATTAGTAATATTATCTGTTTTTTATTTTCCAAAATACCTTTAAACTCCTTAACAAAAGCTAATAGCAGACATTCTTCTTTGTAAGTAAAATTTGCAGATATTTTTGTGTTAGAATACATGGAAAAAGTAACTGCAAATTGTAAATACCCCAAACTTTGACAACAAAAAAAGTTTGATGGTTTTTGGACAGCCTAACCATTGCCAGCATGGTCATTTAATTATTGATCCCACCTGTACAGACCGGTGGTTAGGAATTGATTATACAACAAAATTACTTTTTTGAACCAAGTTCAACTTTAGGTCGAGCTTTGAGAAACTCGTGTTTAGATTCTAATTGTAAAAGGTGGTTAAATAGAGGCAAAGCTGCATATCTTATTGCTGAATAATTTGTTAAAAATAAATTTAAACAATTTCCAAGTTCCGGAGATATCCGAAAAAACCGAAAAAATCATTTTGATTATTTTAAAAAACCAAGATCACTTTCTTAAGCTACTTTTATATTATGTCCTTTAAGAAAATAATTTAATTTTTTACATACGACGGACGATCCGTTTTTTAGATACCTACATCAACTTAATTTTTTTAAATACGGACCTGAATTTTTTAAAACTTATGATTAGTGACAGGTGTGATAAATTATAAGGTCCCTTTTATGCACGTATTTTTTGTCGCCTGTCGCGCGGTGATAAAAATCGCGGCGTTTTCTAAATACATTGTTTTATATGCAGGCGTTTGTGCAAAATGATAATACAATTTTATAATATTTACGGTATTTTTTACGCTATATAATCTGGAATTATTTTTTTCCACTTTATATGTATAAGCCATATTTCCATGAGTAAGAAACTTTTGTTTATGGATATTGTAAATTTAAAACTTTTATGAAAATTTACTTGCTAAAATAGTACCTACTTTACAAAACAAGTGATGAAAGTGATACTTTTCAAACGAGGAGATATTTAGCACGAGGCGTCAGCCGAGTGCGAAAATTCTCGGAGTTTTAGAATAATCACTTTCACACGAGTAGTATACGTTATTTTTCCTATGGCCACAAAGAATTATTAAAAAAGCCTTTGATTTGTGAAAAAAATACAACACTATATAGTGTTAAAATTAGCATACTTAGGATTATGTTTCACCTAATATCTGGTTTCATAGTTTGTCAATTGTTTTTTTTTTTATTTGTAGTTTAACTTTTTTCATTTTTTTATATTTTATAGATCATACGAAGAACTAATCCTGGATTGACTTTTAGATTAACCAGAATGAAAAATTTCATCAATCAAGGAAAGATGCATTAAACATAAATTTAAAAAAGTCCACCCAACAAGGAAGATTTCAATTCAAAATAATTCTATAAATTATTTATTGTTTTTATAAAAAAAAGTCAAATACTCTTGACGGAATTTGAACCTGTAACCTTGCGATCTGTAGGCTAGAGCTCTATTCTCTACGCTATCGATACCAATAAAAATTTGTTGTTTAATACATGACACTTTCTTTAGCGCGATTTGTTTTTTCTCGTAATAGATTTTCCGGTATATTATTAACAATTTTTATAATTCAGATGGCTTATTTTTACACTCTAATTCTGAATCACTCGACAAATAAATGATAAATAAGTTAAACACTTTACAATTACTGCTTTCTAAAATTTGTTCTTTTTAATAAATAGGGGTGGTCTGTCAAATTGGACTAGAATCTTCATTGATTAAAATTTTAAGCGAGGCTAGGCCAATAACTCCTCTTAATTATTGATAAAACATTAGCTAAAAACAAGTACATTAAGTTCGTGTTGTGTGAGGGGTTTGAACCTGGGTCCCTCATTGTCGTGGTAGCCTGTATGGACCTGCCTGGTGTTGCGGTTGGTGGGAATGGTAGCTTAACGGGTTCTGGCTTTGTTCTGCTATGTTGAAGTAATTGTTGCTGGTGTTCGTGATGTAGTCTTGGATCGTTTCCATTTTAAGGTCTCTGTGTAATGTGGTATTACGTACAAACCATGGTGCGTTAGTTATTATTCGTAACAATTTGTTTTGATATGTTTGTATTTTGCTTTTCCCCGTCATGCAGAGTGTTGACCATGATGGGGCGGCATACAGTAGTGCTGGTCTTATGACTCTTATGCATAGTTTGTAGATGGTAACTTTGTTGCGGGTGTTTAGCTTGCTATTTCTATGTATTAGTGGATAGTACTGGTGTAGGAGCCTGTTTGCTTTGGTTAATGTTTGGGCCAGGTGTTCCTTCCAGATAAGCTTGGAGTCGAAGTGTAAACCCAGATATTTGGCTTTTTTGGACCATGTCAGTTGGGTGTTATTTAATATGATTTGCCTGGGTAGCGGTTTCCTAGATTTGGTGAATATAATGGCCTGTGTTTTTTGTGGGTTTAGGGTGATTTTCCATTTGGTCATATGCTTAAATTAAATAGTGTGCCTTGTATTTTAACATTGTGTTGTAAATGAGTTAATTTTACAACCAGTAACACCCTATAGAAAGTGTATTTTTACAAAGAACTTATGTATTATTACTATAGGTATAAATACCTTTTCAAAATTACATGAAATCTATGAAAATTTCTTTTACGGCTAATAGTGTAATCGTTTTACAGTATATATTGTGGTAATAAATTGCCAAGGATAAATAGTGTAATTATTTTTAACAGTGTAATTATGTCTATTACAGTACTAGTGCTGTAATGGAACAAAAACGGTTTTATTAAAATTTGGCTGTTAAATAAAACTACACTTTTTAGAAGAATGATTTATTATTAACAATTATAAAATTAATTACCAATTATATTATTAATTAAAATATATCTTGATTTTTCTTGACTGAAATCATAGTTCTCAACATTGAGTAGTGAGTCCATAGTGTAGATGGTTTCTGGGAGCGTTACTTTACGGAAAAATAACCCAAAAGGATTTTCTCAGACACCTCCTTTATTTTGTTAGCTTTGCACCAATCTTCAAACTTCTGATACTCCAACTCATACCGCGCCTTGGATTTTGTCGGAACTAAACTTGAGATCGCTTCGTTTGCCGCTGCTTCTATATCAGAGGGTAAACTTCCATCAGAATCGCTCATTTTGAAAAACGCTTTTTATATTTTTGAATTTGTTTGACAAAGTTTCGACAGTAACCATGCGAAACAGTAACTATGCGAAAGGTAACATAAAAAACATGATTAGTAAACTTAATAGCAGGTGCATTTTTACAGGTGCTTTTTTATTTTAAAAAATGCCTTTTGCCAAATAGTTTTATTCATAGATGAAAGTAGATAAAATTTTGAACAATATTCTTGTTGTAAATTCATATTACTACACTCGATGTTTTATTAAACTCGGCTGACGCCTCGTTTGACAACTTTAACATATCGTGTTGTAATATGAATCTTTACAACACTTATATCGTAAATAACTATTATCAGTGTAATTATTTGTAACAGTGTAGTTATGTTTATCAGTGTAATTATTTTTAACAGTGTAGTTATGTTTATCAGTGTAATTATTTTTAACAGTGTATTACTATTTGTAATTTTAAATAACTGTCAATGCTAAGAATACTATTAATGATTGAGACTTACATTACAGTAAATTTAATTTCCTCTGGGAGCATTTATTAGCCTCTGTTAAAATAATTTTATTATAAAATCACTGAAATCAGTACAAAATTTATTTTTCCGTGCGTTGTTTTTAAACAATGTAACATAGTTCACTTCATTCAGTTCATTTTCAGTCAAAATAACAGATCTTAAATCACAGTCAAAAAGATACACCTGTAAAATACAACACCCACTATACAGGGTGTTCCAAGTTAAGTGCGCACTATTGCTAACTCTTTTATTATTATAGATACAAAGTCGGTTAAATTAGCAAAGTAGTAACATTTTTTCTGCTGATTAAGATAGTAAAAACAAAAAAACAATTGAATACAGCATTTCCGATTAAACGAGAAAAATGCATTTTTTTTAAACGGAACACCCTGAATTTTTTTGACACAAATGTTTGCAAATCGTCTACAGAATAAAAAAGTTCATATGCAATATTAGCCTTAAACTAAGAATATTCTAATTATTGCCATATTTACTTTTTAGACAAGGTGGCTGTGCATTTTTAAAACAAAAGCTTTATTCGGTGCGTCAGTAGATTATTCTGCTGTCAACAAAAGTAAGCATTTATTATTATTGTAAGTGATTGAACTGGTCTGTAATTTTAAATTTTTTGGTAAAAATATTACAAAATGGTGTTCACACATTTTGAAAAATGCGATATGATAGAAGTGTATTTTGTATGCAGAAAAAAATAGTTTTTGGACACAGTAACAATATTCCCAAATTTATCCTGAAGGTGATCAACCAAACAGAAGGTATTTTTTAAAGCTGTATAGAAAATTTAGAAGTAACGAAGGAGTCTTTGCAAAGGCTAGAACTAAACGCCAGTTTATAATAAGTGAACAAGTAGAAGTAAATGTGTTGGCATATTTTGAAGCATACAAAAATAATTCAACCAGAGATTTGGCAAGGGACAGTGGTTTAAGCTTAGTTACAATATGGAGAGTTTTAAAAAAATATAAGGTTGTACTCCATAAGTACCGACCAGTGCAAACATTATTACCTGGGGACACTGAAAGGAGACTACATTTCTGTCAATAGTTTGTTAATATGTGCAGGCAAAATCCTAACTTTTTAAGGCACATTTTTTGGAGCGATGAAGCAAATTTTTCAAACAGGGGTATGTTTAATCGTAAAAACATGCATTTATTGGTCTAGAGAAAATTTGTTTCTCATCCCCCAAATCCAGAAATAAGATTTAGTATTAATGTTTGGTGTGGTATAATAGGCAGTCAAATAATTGGGCCATTTTTTTTAGGGCAATTTAACAGGCAGGAGATATGTAAATATGTTGTCAGAATTACTGGAAGCATATTTAGATAATGTGAACTTAGAGGCACGTAACCAAATCTACTTTCAACAAGATGGAGCCCCCTCATCAGATTCACGAAGTAAGAATATTATTAGAAGGGCTTTTTCATAGGTGGATAGCAACAAATGGTCCGATACGTTGGCCCCCAAGATCTCCTGACATTACTCCACTAGACTTTTACTTTTGAGGTTATATCAAAGGAGAAGTCTATAAAAGGAGATACGCGAACCTGGAGGAACTTCAAGAATGCATTCGATTCATCATATCATCCATTGATGACCGAACAGTGTTAAAAGCCACAAGACGGGTTTTAAAGAATGTCGAAAAATGTATTACATAAAACGGCGATGTCTCATCTAATGTAGTTTTTTTTATTACGCTTAAACCAAACATTTATGATAAAATTAGGTTTTATTTTAAAAATGCACAGCCACCTTGTCTAAAAAGTAAATATGGCAATAATTAGAATATTCTTAGTTTAAGGCCAATATTGCATATAAACTTTTTTATTCTGTAAACGATTTGCAAACATTTGTGTCAAAAATATACAGGGTGTTCCGTTTTAAAAAAAATGCATTTTTCTCGTTTAATCGGAAATTCTGTATTCAATTGTTTTTTTGGTTTTACTATCTTAATCAGCAGAAAAAATGTTAATACTTTGCTAATTTAACCAACTTTGTATCTATAATATTAAATGAGTTAGCATTAGTGCGCACTTAACTTGGAACACCCTGTAGATGGTACCGTATTTTGTATGTAAATGAATAAATGAAAACAACAACATCATCAGATATAATTAAATGGATTTACTAAAACTTTTTAAGTCGCTGGAAGATGTATTTTAATTAAACGAAGTAAATTTTCAGGGCTGCAGGGACTAATTAGAAAGTAAGTCTGACCGATTCCGTTATAAAAGAAGTCCAAAAAGACCGAATAAAACGAAGACAATCTGCGGGGAGAGGGGAATGGCACATCCGCCAGCCTGTTTTGTGATTTCCCCAGAGTGGTATTGATTGAGAAATGCAACACCTACCTTGATGCTTTGCAATGTCGTTTCGTCGTTTTTTAGTCTCCATTCGCCGAAGTAGTTTTGCTCTCATTAAAAAACTTTGTGTATTAAAAGTTGTTTTTAAGCTTTCTTTAGTCCCTATAAAGTTGCGACGCCACAGTCGCTTGGTTTTTCTCATTTCGGCGTTTTTATAAAGGAAATTTTGCACCTCTGGTTAAAGTGAGTTTTTATGTTTGAAGGCATTTACTTGTACCGGGTGGTCAACTAAGAATGACCGCCGGCCATATCTCAGAAACTAGTAATCGTACAGCATCCGGGTACATTTTTTTATGACAAAAGTGCCCAAGAAAAATGCTGGAAGTTATTTTTAAGTTCCGCATTTTGCCGCAAGAGGGCGTAATTGAGAAGTAAATTTTAAAATTTTACATATCTTCGAAAATTCCACATTAAGGTATATCTTTGATAACACCATTAAAAAGCTTGGACAATTATGCATCATTTTGGTCTTATGCTCATTGGCGTACTGACTTTAATAAGAGGGGGGAAGCTGTTGAAAGTGTAATCAGGTAAATCGCAGTAACTTTTAAACGACTTATCCGATTTTAGCAAACTAAAAACTGTTCGGAAGAGAAATGTATGCACTTTCACCAATCGTATTTAGTTGTCCATAATAGTTTTAAAAAAAAATGCTAGAGGGCTCAATTTGTAATAATAACACATTTTTTTGATTTTACTCCGAAAAAATAAATCATACGGTTTAATTATGATACCATAATCAAAAAGTAGATGAAATTTGCTAGAAAAAATATTAAAACCGCAGCTCGATATCTCCGTTCGTTTCAGCGTTATCGCCAATAGAATAATTTTTAAAACTAAGCGATTATATATTTTTTAGAAAAAAAGTGGTACGCCGCTGATATTTTTCCATGTGGATATAATTCTGATTAGCATGGTCAATACTGCATAAAAATGGTCTCTTGCATTTTTCTCCTCAGGCACACAGTTCTTAATTAAAATAATTAAATTAAATTAGGTCCATTGATAATGCAAAATTGTGTTTTATAAAAATTGTTGGAAATTACCACCTTCACTTAATAGCCATGCATGAAGCTAATTTAATTTAATTATTTTAATTAAGAACGGTGTGCCTGAGGAGAAAAACGCAAGAGACCATTTTTAGTGGCGTACCAATTTTTTTTCCAAAAAATATAATGGCTTAGTTTTAAAAATGATTCTATTGGCGATAACGCTGAAACGAACGGAGATATCGAGCTGCGGTTTTAATATTTTTTCTAGCAAATTTCATTTAATTTTCGATTATGGTATCATAATTATACCGTATGATTTATTTTTTGCGCCCTCTAGCATTTTTTTGAGAACTATTATGGACAACTAAATACGATTGGTGAAAGTGCATACATTTCTCTTCCAAACAGTCTTTAGTTTGCTAAAATCGGATAAGTCGTTACAACGATTTAACTGATTACACTTTCAACAACTTCCCCCCCCCCCCAACGCCAATGAGCATAAGACCAAAATGATGCATAAGTGTCCAAGCTTTTTAATGGTGTTATCAAAGATATACCTTAATGTGGAATTTTCGGATATGTAAAATTTTAAAATTTACTTTTCAATTACGCCCTCTTGCGGCAAAATGCTGAACTTAAAAATAATTTCCAGCATTTTCTCTTGGGCACTTTTGTAATAAAAAAATTTACCCGAATGCTGTACGGTTACTGGTTTCTAAGATATGGCCGGCGGTCATTCTTAGTTGACCACCCGGTACATTTGATAAATTATTAACATACGAGTTTCGTAGCTCATGTAGCCTTAGGGGTAGAGGTATAAAAGAAATACCCACATACTATAAAATTTTGTTTATGAATTAACGCTGGCGCATCCAGGGTGGAGGCTATCAAACTACCCCCCCCCCCCTTCCTTCATGACCAACTGTAACAAACTCTTTATATTTTCACCTGACAGTATTCACCTGAAGACGACTGAATATACTTACCAGTTAAATTGTAGTGATTCAAAACAAATAAAGACAATGCAAGTTTAAAACTCTTCTGTCAGAGTGGACATTCCAAACGTACTAAGTGTTCATTTTTATTTTTGTCTGACACTATTTGAAGAGATCTATTAAAAGAAAGTTTTTCATTACCATTTTTTCTCCTTTACAAGTTGGTGTAATAAGTTTTTCAATCCTACGTTTCATTTTTTAAATACCATTTTTTTTTCGAGGGCCTGACCGTGTGCACTTAGGCCAGGTTTGGCCCATTGTGCTCACTCTGTTTGGTTGTTACACCCACTCTGTGATCCCAGTTCCTTGCACTAGTTTGTGTAGATCAACTGGATAGAGGGTAAGGATGACCTCTGGTTCCAGTTTTGGTTGTCCGAGTAATTGTTGCCTCTTCCGATCTAGTGACTCGCAATGGCAAACTATGTGTTGTACAGTTTCTCTGTCTTGTCCGCATAATCTGCAGTCAAGGTCTCCATTATACAGTTGCATTTTGTGCAGATGGTTCTTCACAGCCACGTTTCTTATCAGAATTCCTGTAATGGTTCTTAGCTGGTTCCTGTTCATTTGAAGCACCTGTTTCGTAAGTCTTGGGTCTGGATCCCCAATAAAGCTTTTGCTATTGGCTAATCCCTGTCTGTTACTCCAGTGGATTTTGTGTTCACTCCTGATTCATCGCTTTATAGCATCTCGTACCGTGCACATTGGCACTCCGAGTGCCGGATCTGGACCAATGAATGTATTTTCGAAGCCTTTTCTCGCAAGTTTGTCGGCTTTTTCGTTTTCTGGAATACCTTCGTGGCCCGGCATCCACTGGAGTACACCTTTGTTTACTTTTGACAAGGCCTCCAGTTCCTCCTGACATTCCCATACTAGTCTTAAGGTTACCTTGTTGCATATTAGCGATCTAAGGACTGCCTGACTGTCAGAATATATATGGATCCACTTATTGAGGTAAGCCCTCCTATTGTTTTCGTACGCACAATCACTTACATACAACCGTCATACAACCACGCGCAACCGTCATACAGCCGCGTCGTGTTCAATTTACTTCATCATGCGATATGGACATCATATCCACTCTCATTGTATAAACTACTAAGTTTATCGGCTTTTTCGTTTCCTGTAATACCTTCGTGGCCCGGCACCCACTGCAGTTGTATTGTTTACTTTTGCCAGGGCCTCCAGTTCCTCCTGACATACCAGTCTTGAGGTTACCTTGTTGTATACCATATTCAACTTTGTATTTTTAAATAGTAGGAAAATTTTATATTACCAACGTGTTGGACTCAAAAACCCATCACCATAAGAATAAGAATAAGTGCAAATTTATCTTGAATAAACTGTCTTCTGTTTTCAAAGTCAACTAAAAATAATTTGAATTAAAATACGTAATTTGCACTTACTCGTATTATTGATGATGACTTTTTGAGTCCAAAGCGTGTTATTGATACTAGGTGTATAGGTTGTTGAATTATAAACAAAGAGAATTAAAATTTTGTAAAATAAAAATTCGTAGCATCTAAACTACTGAACTTTTATTATTTTTTAAAAACATAGTTTTAAGGAGACATTAGCTTTACAATTTCAAATTATTTTACATTATACAGGGTGTCCCTAATAGTCAGGGTGTATCCAACATACTCTTTTTTTAAAGGAACATCCTACATATTATATTATTTTCTAATTACCTATCGAATTCCACGTATATTTTACGTAAAATATGATATGATATCTAAATTCAATTGTTCTTGACATACCGGGTGTCCATTTAGGGTGCCAGTGAAAGATATGTCGTTAATGGTCGACTTTATAAAAAAACTGTAAATACAAAAGTGGTAGGGGTTGATGGTGTGCATCTTTGTAGAATAATTTTAAATATATAGAGTGCTTCATAAATGCAGGGTGTACCAAACATGCATTTTTTTAAATAATAAAATATAATATTGTGTACACAATATTTTATTATTTTTTAATTCCCCACAAAAAAGCTTATTTTGTATAAAATATCACATGTCTTAGTTCAATTGTTTTTGAGACATTGACGTTTAAAATATTACATTTTTATACTTTGACAGGCTGTAACATTGGAATTATTTATCTTGGAGAAAAATGGTTTTCATCTCCCAATTTTAGTTTTTTATTCTCTATTTAAAATCAAAAACTTCCGGTTTAACATGTTAAATCAAAAAACGGGTTTCCGGTTTAACATGTTAAACAGGAAGTTGCTGATTTTAAATAGAGAATAAAAATCTAAGACTGGGAGATGAAAACCCTTTTTCTCCAAGATAAACCATTCCAATGTTACAGCCTGTCAAAGTATAAAATGTCATAATTTAAACATCAATATCTCAAAAACAATTGAATTAAGACATGTGATATTTTATACAAAAGAAGCTTTTTGTGGGTAATTAAAAAATAATATAATATATACAATGTTTATTTTATAAAGAAGTTTTTTTACTATTTGTTTTTGTTGCTAGTCTTTTTTCCTTTAATTTATTTCCTACATAATGTATTAACTCCATTGCAATTATACCTTAAATAAATGCCAAAGGCGTATTTATTTAAAAGTAATTATCAAATTCCTGATAATGTTAAGATAACATCTCTTATAATTACCGAGATAATAATGATAAGGCTCGAATTTGGGACACCCTGTACAATAAAATTAAAGTTTTTTAATATGATTCGTATTTATTTTACGAGCTATGAGATAAAAAATGACTTTTTTTCGAAAAACTAAAATAACAAATTTTACTAGTATTTTAGTCTGTGGACACCACATATATACACTATATTACTAATACCATAATTCGATGATGACACCACTGTAAGCAGATGATCGGGGGGCCGTTGAGCTTGCGCAGCTCGGAAATTTGCTTCTCGATGTAAATATTTGACAGGACCGACTTTCAAAATGTTTTTACAAGTTTTTATTTAAATTCACCCGTTAGTTTGGGTGTGTACAGTTTATGGTCAAATAAAACTAAGTAACCAATATTTTACATACCTGAAATACCTTATTCCTGGTATTAAACAGCGATTCGTGCAAAAATAAAGGATTATGCACTTTTTTCTACCCATCTTGAGACACAAGTCGCTAACAATAACAAAATGTCTGGTAAAGTTTTATACCTAAATTCGCACCCAAAACTTAAAAATAATATCCACAATCACACACGGAACATCCGAACGAATACAACGTAAAAAAAGATGGAAACGACTAACAACAACTTACACACTAACAAAAAAAATGTCTAAAGTAAAGTTTTATAAATATTAACACCCAAAACTTGGAAATTAAAACCACACACGAATGAACGAAACAAAAGATGGCGACGAATAAGAATACAACGGCGCGGCGAGCCGGTTCTATTCAAGAGACCTTGGGTTTTGTTTACGTTCTGTTAGAAATCGTGTCGGTTGCCTAATTTTTTCCGTACTGCGCAAGCGCCACGGACCCCAACTCAGGTTATTTTGAATCGCACGATGGGTGTATTCTTGCTTCGTGCGGCTGCTTGTTTTGGCAATATATTGTATGTATATATGTGGTGGACTACTGTACAAACCTGTCTATAGTTCCAATAACTTCCCTTTACCCTATTCCAATTTCAAAAATTCAGTAACATCAGAGTGCAAAAATTTTATTATTTTAGGTTTGGGGATGAACCCTTAACTTCTGACACAGTTTCCATACAATTTGTTATTATCAGGAAGTATTTCTGATTTCGCGCCCCATTTGCTCTTATTTCCTAATTGCTATTAATGTTATCGAGAAACGATTTTCGACCAGCAATAATTTAAACATCAACTTGATAATTATGAATAGTTGAGTTTTGATGGTGTTTTGCTCATTCATGCGAAAGTTAATGTCGCAGCTCTAAAAGGAAATTTCATACAACAAACACTTCACGCTTAATTTGATGTGATTTTAGAGAGCTTTTGATTATGGAAATTTTAATTGAGACTTGTCGTTTTAAAGCGTCGACACAGTGGACCGAGGACTTTAAAAGAGATAACATTAGCATTTATATTAATCGTATTACACAATAATATTTATGCTCAAATATTATAATTTGGCGATTTAATGAGAGTAAAACTATATTGATTTACATATTATTACACAGAGCTGGTTTTATATAAGTTATATTATATATATATTAAGTTATATTAGTTGAAAAGCTTTCAAGGTATGGCGTTAGGGGTCTTCCTCTCAAGTTACTTACCTCCTATTTAAAATCTAGATACCAATGTGTCCAGCTCGGGGAATCTAAGTCAACTTTTAGGCCTATTGAGAGCGGTGTACCTCAGGGTTCCGTCCTTGGTCCGCTTCTATTTATAGTGTATATTAATGATCTGTGCCATTACTTGGCCCCAAATAAGTGTACCATCGCGCCGATAAAAAACTGGGACAGGAAATTTTTCTATTTTCTCCTAGACTATTAAGAATAATTTTACATCAAGCCTGGTACCAGTAAAATGTCATGAAAATTTGCATGTCAATAAAGATTGTCACTTTATGATTGACTCGTCAAACATACAATCATATATTATTTGTAAATATGCCACAATTAACCCCCCAGCAAAAGGCAATTATTTATAGTCGGTTGCGAGATAGTGTTGCTATTAGGGATATTGCAGATGAACTGGGAGTAAGCAAGAATACCGTGCTATTGGCAAAACAAAAAATAGCAAGACATGGGACTATTATTAGGAATGCAGGTTCTGGTCCCCCTAAAATTTCTACTGATGATCATGATAGAAGACTGGTTAATTATCTAAGGGATCATCCCTTCGAAACTGCAATCAAGGCAAAAGAAGAGACGAATTTTCCAGGTTCTGCAAATACCGCTAGAGACAGGGTTCGAAATTCCGATATACGAAGCCGTTGTGCTGCCAATAAAAATTTTTTAACGGAAATAAATAAACAGGGCAGGTTATAATTTGCACATGAATATATTAATCAAATAAATTTATGGGAAACAGTTATATTTTCTGACGAGAAAACTTTTCAGTCATGCAATAATGGGAGAATTCGGGTGTATAGGCCTTCCGGCATGCGGTATGATGAGAGATACACCCACAAAACCAACCAAAGTGGGCGTTTCTCCATAAATGTTTGGGGCTGGATTAGCGCTAGAGGACCAGGACTTTGCCAAATCGTCGAAGGAAGACTAACTGCAGCAGTATACGTTAATATACTAAACGAAGTGATGATACCATCGGTGAACGCTGTATACGGTCAAAATTACACATTTCAGCATGATAATGCTCCAATACACACAGCGCGCATTGTACAAAATTTTCTCCAAGAAAATAACATAGCAGTTCTTCCCTGGGCTTCGAAGAGTCCCGATTTGAACCCGATAGAAAACATTTGGGGTGCCATGGTCAAATCTATGTATAAACATGATTTTCAACCTAGAAACAGGGATGAATTACGTCATAGGATAAATCAAGCTTGGGATGAAATAACTGTCGAATTATGTAGAAACTTAGTTTTAAGTATGCCACAAAGGCTCCAAAAAGTAATAAACAGAAATGGTTCTATGACGAAATATTAATTTTGTGTTGTTTTGACAAACTTTGTGTTCGCAATTTTTTTCTTTTTATTAAATGTATTTTATTACCTGTATTAGCTTTATTTATTATTTTGTGGTAATGGTAAATATAATAATTTATAAAATATTTGACTTTAAAAAAATCTAATAAATTTACTTTATCCATATTATATGATGTCTCTCAAATTTAACCACCCCGTATCGAAAAATACAAAACATTCCATTATGTAACCTAGGTTACTTTTTAAATTTTGAATGTTTTTCCTTTTTAGCTCTAGACACCTTTTATAGTCTAGGGGATATGTATTTCTTACATTGTTTTTGTAAATCTCTTGTCCCAGTTTTTTATCGGCACAATAGTACTTGTTTTGCGGACGATACTTCATTTGTAACCTCGGATAGAGACATTCTGAGCTTACCACGGAACATGTCAACTTTGGAATCTAGGGCCAATGACTGGTTTACGAACAATGACTTGCAACTTAATCTCGATAAAACGCAGCGTATTATTTTTTCTACTAATAACTCTGTCACATGTGGCAATTCGGTAAAATTACTGGGAATTACACTAGATGATCGACTAAACTGGTCTGCACATGTCGATAGTCTTACAAAACGTCTAGCATCCTCCATCTTTGTTCTGCGCAGACTTAAAAATACAGTTAATCCATCTACCCTTTTAAGTGTTTATTTTGCTCTTTTTCATTCTCATTTAACTTATGGTGTCTTACTATGGGGTAATTCGTCATCAGCCATTAAGGCTTTTAGACAGCAAAAGAAAGCCGTTTGAGTGATTGGTAATGCTGGATACTTTGATCACTGTCAGCCCATTTTCAAAAGATTTGGAATTTTGCCACTCCCGTCTCTATATATATTTTATCAACTGCTCGAGATTCATAGGAACAGGAATAGTTTTTCCCTAAATTCTAACTTTCATAAGTATCCAACAAGAGGTTCTAACTTAATCAGACCTCATAAATTTAACTCCAAGAAAGCTAGGGACAACTCTTTAAATATCTCATTGTACAATGCACTGCCTGATAATGCAAAGCTGCTCAGTAATTCAAAGTTCAAATCACTGATTAAAAAATCTCTTCGCCGTCACTGCTTTTATTCAGTTCGGGAGTATATGGACACAGCCACAGCGGATAGATTATTCTAATAATGTACTTTTTGTTGTAATTTGTTTGTTTACAAAAGTATATTGTGTGTTAACTTGTTAGTTTTATAGTATTAAAAAATTCTTAATCTACCTACTTTTATCAATTTATTGAGAAATATTTATATTTACAACTTGACCTGCTACAATTGTATTTTTTTCTTACAAAACGTAGTTAATATATATTTTGATTTTGATTTTGATTATTAAAAGCTGGGACCGTGGTATCCAACTACCTGCTATGCAGGGGCTATTTTTGGTTATAGGGGGCCCTAGACTCCTTTCGCCCCTAATCATGAGCGCGCATAAAGCTGGGAGGGTAACCAGCAAAAAAAAACGTGGCCGCGGTATGCAGTATTAAGAACTTTTCAATTAAAAGTGACTTATAAGAAATATCCAGGGGATCGGGGCACGCCCCTCCCCCCCACCCCGCTGGCGCAAAAGACCCTTGCAACTTCATAGGGGTTTTCCTTAATAAGTTACGCCATAACAATTTATTATGCTTCAATAATACAGGGTGATTCCTAAGTTGATACTTCTTTTCTAGCAGTGTATAGAAGGCATAAAAATAAATAACTTTTTCAAATACCTTTTTTCAAAAAACTTAAAAATAGCCGAGTTACAGAAGTAAAAAATCTAAGTGCGGGCCTGGTAATCAAAACGTAGCCCTTTACTTTATATTGTTTTCTCCGTTTTTTGTATGTTAGTCATGCATTTTACGGATCGGTCGGAAGTTATTTATTTTGGCAATTCGCGGCGCGGTGTGGTTTTCTAAAGCAAATTAATTTTAATAAATTGGTGAAAATTTCAAAACAATGAACTAAAAAATATGGTGCTAATTTATTGTGAGTGTCGTAAAAGTGCGAATATTTCTTCTCTACACCCAGAAGTTTTCTTAATGTTATTCAAGTTAGGCAGAACCGTATTTGATTTGTAGTGTAATAAATCAATGTACCTAAGTACTTTATTTTTGGGTTTTTTAAAAAAAGGTATTCGAAAATGTTGTTTATTTTAATGCCTTTTATACGCAGCTAAAAAAGAGGTATCAACTTAGGAATCACCCTGTATTATAAAGACAATAAGTTAGTTACTACAAAAAAATAATAAGTAGTATTTGTTAAGTCTGAAAAACATAATATCAAAAACATTATTTTAAAAAACTTCTCAAATAAAAATGACATACAAAGAAGCCAAGTAAGCGGCACAATGCTTTCCGGGTCCTTTGATACGTTCGCGTTTTTTTGTATGCGGGTATTTTTATTTAATAATATTTTTAAATTAATAAGATAATTTTGGATAAATTTATTTTTAAGGTGGGTTTTTATTCTCGAATGAATTTAAATCGCAATAAAAACTCTACCTAAATTAATTATTTTTATAAATATACATATCATTTTTTATCAGATACTTTAAAGAAGCCGCTACTGTCATCGAAGCGTGTGATTGGACGAATACCTACCTGCAAGTGTGCTTCGGTGACGGCTTCTTTATAGTTCTCGCAAAAGAATAATATTGATTAGTAGAAGTGTCCATAATAAAATAGAAAGAAAAGTTAGCAGCAAGCGGACAAAGTTGTGCATCTGTCTTTTGCATTAAAGTACACGGCCAATAATATTAATATTTCTTAAAATATATACTTAATTTAAAACAGGGTTGGGCAAAATTAGATTTTTAATAAAACACACTATAAGAAAGTAGTTGCGCAAAGGGATTGTTTAACTATTGTCAGCTGTTTAGTGATTATTTATTAAAAATAAAAAATATCATCATTTAAAAAAAATCAATGATAAAAGTCAATAATTTTTTATTACAAATCAAATTTTGCCCAACCCTGTTTTAAATTATATATTTTAAGAAATAATAATATTATTGACTGTGTACTTTCATGCAAAAGACAGATGCACAACTTTGTCCCCTTGCCTTTAATTTGTCTTTCTATTTTATTATAGACACTTATACTAATTAATATTATTCTTTTGCGAAAACCAGTGGCGTAATAAGGGGGGGGGGGGGCAGCTCAGAAGCTCGGGGTCTAATAGTCTAATTGCAAACTAATTTTTGGTCTTACACTTTACTAATATTTTATATTCGCCCACATTTCGCTACATTTTAACAAATTTCAAAATTCAATAGTCGAATTTTGCTACTTCTGGAAAAAGTGTTCTCGATTGTCATAGTGGCACTAACAACTGAGCTTGATCTGTTCGCCAAGCCGGCTATATACCGTACTCTAGTTGAACCGTTAGTTGAAAACGACGTTTCTACTCACTCGCTTGACCACCAAGTTATTGTGAATTATTGTCTCAGCTGGTTTTGTGTAGATTTATTGGTTACGTTGCTAAGTGAGTCGTGTGACGAAAAATAATCCTAGTTGCCGTAAGTAAAAATGAGAATTTTACAGCTTTTAAATGTATCTAGGTTAGGTATACCTAGTATATTTATTTTCAATTGGCAGCGACAGTAAATATTTATGAACCTAACCACGAAATCTGTTGGTCACTCCTCATTATTCTACTTGGTCTAGCACCAACGATGCAATTAGGCAGGTATGGAAGGGACTATCAAAAATTCATCTTTATTGACGAAGCGGCATAAAAACAAAAATGCAAAAACATTTTCGTCGAAATATCTACACCTGCGTCATCATTTGTAAGTCATAGAAAGCGAGGGTGACAAAAAAATATTAAATATATTTATGTCATTATGCCACAGTCAAAGTTGCTGGTTAGTTAATTATTGTTAAAAATCTTTATGGAACCCGACATTATTTATTATGTATAAATATATCAATATGGTTTTATTTTTAACTTGAAATCTCGAACTCTAAAAAAAACCTGGTTAGAAAATATGAGCCCCCCTATCCGAACAGATTTTCTGGCTACGCCACTGGTGAGATCTATAAAGAAGCCGTCACCGGTGCACACTTGCGGGTAGATAGGTATTTCTCATAGTTTTATAAAGAAAAATCCAAATAGAATGTTTTTTTAAAGTGACAAGTCACATACCATAGCTCTACTAAAAACTTATATATAAAGTTTAACATTCTGTTATTAACGACTAACATTTTACTACGGCATGTTGAGCTCAAACCTTTTTTTGGTGAATCAGAACCACCCTGTATTGTATAAAATGTCTTCTGTGTAAAAACAGCACTACAGTCTATTTCAGAAAGGTGTAGAATAATAAAAGCTCATTAGGTAGGCAAAGGGACTGCAGGGTAACCTACGAATATTTAGGCCACTTTCATAATTTGGCATTGATGCCATTGCAAAATTCTTTGTTTTCATCAAGTTCAGGTAGTACCACCCGGGATTGGGTCAATTTATGGGTTTTGCCTATTGTTATCCATTCACAGACACGGAAAATGGTGTGACAAAGGCGTGCATTATGTACATATTATAAGGTATACTTATTTTTTATTAAACATAAATATAAAATTCAAAAAATACATTATACAAAAATTAAATTATAAATAATCATAATATTCTTCGTCATCTGAGGAACTGTCATCTCCTCTTCACGTTATAATTAACAAGTCGACGGTTCGATCGATCAGGGTCTGTTCCGTTTTCCCTTTTTTTAGAGCTATTTTAAATCAACAAAGATATAACCCAATGCAATAAATTATTTTTACAACAAAAAATAATTATGTATTTATTTTTAAAGAAAAAAATTATAGTAAACATTTTAATTGAAACATTTTTTATTGAAGAAGTGTGATGATTCATAATAAAAAAAATAGTGCGGGAAGAAACGAGAATGCTTTATTATGAATATACAAAACGGCACTTAAGAAAGAGTATTTCAAAAACTAAGAATTTGCACCAAAAACTGCTCCTAGATTTACGCTCCAAAAATAAATGATTTCTGAAAAATCATCAAATTTGGCGTGGAGAGCGATATTTACTTATTTTTAATTATGAAAAATCGAGCCCGAAAATCGCGTGTTAGAGTCATACATACCTACGTCTTATGTCTGTTTGAAGGTTGGAGACAATGATGTTTCTTGAATGATAGAATAGTTTTGGACTTGCATTGTCTTTAATTTGTTTTACATCACAACGTTTCAACTGGTAAGTATCTCCAGTCGTCTTCAGGTGAATACTAAATAAGTAAAGTAACTACAGCTCTATTTATACTAGCTAGATGTACTGGAGCATGACTGAGATGGGTGCAGTCATGCGTTCTTGTGCGGTATTTTAAGTTTACATCTACTTAACAAAGGTTTCCAGATATTTCTTATATCTAGTGAGGGCTTACTAAAACAATCTGGGTTCTGGTATATGATAGCAGCTTCCTTCCAGGAAACTAACTACATCAAGACCGACCTCAACAAAAATGGCTACCCCGGGCATCTAGTTGATAAACTAATGGAAAATCGCAAGAATCGGTCAAATACACAAAAGAAGCCAGTAGAGTCACAATCAACACTCAACATTCCGTATGTCAAAGGGGTATCTGAGAGAATTAGAAGACTAGGACAGCGATACAACATTAATACGGTCTTCAGCTCAAAAGACACTTTAAGAAGCCACCTGACGAAGACGAAACCAACAAGTCAAAAAGATAGGAAAAACTGTGTCTATCAGATTCCCTGCGAATGTGGCAGATCCTACATTGGTGAGACTCTAAGGCCACTTGAAACTAGGGTCAAGGAACACAGAAACAACACGCTTAAAGGAGAAACCGAAAAATCAGGGGCAGCTGACCATGCCTGGACACACGGTCATCACATTAAGTGGACAGAAGCTCGAATCCTGCACAAAGAACCACATTGGAGGAAGAGGAAGTTCACGGAAGCTGCTATCATATACCAGAACCCAGATTGTTTTAGTAAGCCCTCACTAGATATAAGAAATATCTGGACACCTTTGTTAAGTAGATGTAAACTTAAAATACCGCACAAGAACGCATGACTGCACCCATCTCAGTCATGCTCCAGTACATCTAGCTAGTATAAATAGAGCTGTAGTTACTTTACTTATTTAATATTCACCTGAAGACGACTGGAGATACTTACCAGTTGAAACGTTGTGATGTAAAACAAATTAAAGACAATGCAAGTCCAAAACTATTCTACCTACGTCTTATGTTAAAATTTTGGATTGACACTAATATTCATATTGTTTACAAATATAAAAAATGTTTTTTTTAATGCTAGGAAAATCAAAAAAAAAGTAAAAAAAAAACATTTACAAAAACAAATTTTAATAATTTTGATGAAATTTGTTAGTAGTTAGGTGAATTTTAAACGAACTTTGGGCGTGGCCCCGAAAATGTTTCGCCTGCGGCGCTTTTCCGTCTTCTTTCCTAGGTACAATATCATGAAATACATGTAGTCCCGACTGTCCCTTTCTCCAAAAAAAAATGTCCTACGGCTACGACCTTGTGTCCACCTGTCCATTACCTAAATATTTCGACAGATATTTCCTAGTGTTTGTTAAAACAACGCGAGCCCATTACTCCCGCGGACAGGACGTGTCGTTTTAGCACAACCCATTAGCTAATAATTGTGACTTATACTATTTTTGAAATAACTGATTCAATTATAAATTAGAGTTAGGAACAAAAAGCCCTATCTTCCTTCTTACAAAAATATATTAAAATTACCACCTACGCGTTTCGGCCTACAAGGCCATCATCAGGGCGTACTGTAAGAAATAAAAAACAAGTTGTATAAAATTAAAAAAATAAAAAATGTCAAAACTTACAGGTAATAAGGTCACCACATAAAGACTACAAGTAGGACGCACCCTAGTCAACAAGTCAATAAAAAAACATCAATTTACATTAAAAAAACATTTACACTTTTTAAAAAAAGGTGGAAAAACCACGACAATCGAAAAATTTTTTAAAATTAAAATTAAAATTTCGCTGCATTCTAGCAGTTCATATATCTGACTAAATAAATTTAACCTTATCTTATTTATATAGAATAAAAAAACATTATTGTATCAAACAGCGAAGTAGAAAAGGAAAGAGAGGAGAGAGAAAAAAGACAGTTCCGAAGGTACTATTACAAAAAGAAAGGAGGGGTGAATATGAGTTGAAATCTTAAAATAAAAAAATTGAATTAAATAATCAATCTCTGAAAAGACGGACCGCAGCTACATAATTACAATATGAAAAATTGCCCTGTTCATTTAGATTATGTGGGGAGCGGGATTGGGACAGGGCAATTTCTATATTCTCTAACACATCCAGTTTTTGTCCCTTGTTCAGATGATGTAAAACTCTAAAATTCTCGTCTAAATCAAAAGAATGATTGGTTGTTTTAAGATGTGTACCAAAAGGGGATTTATTGTCGTGTTGTAATCTACTAGATCTGAGATGTTCTTTTATTCTTTTGTTAAATGAACGACCTGTTTGTCCCACGTATTCCGCCGGACAGGAGTCACAGGAGAGCAAATATACCCCACCTTTATCTAGGGTTGATATTCTGTCTTTGAGTCTAGAAAAGAGATTCGATATGGTTCCCACTGAACGGTAGCAAACAAAAATATTCTTGTTTAGTTTTTTCAAAGAACGTCCCAAAATGGTGGATATTTTCCCCAGGAAGGGAAGAGAAACAAAGCGTTTAAAAGAAAGTTTTTCTCTTTGAACAAATTTTGTATAAGCATTATCACATAAAGTTTTTCGGGATTTTCTATGAAAAGTGTTGTTAATAATGTGAAAGGGGAAACCATTTTTTAGTGCTATTTGGAAGATTATATTTTTCTCAAGGTCAAAATACTCTTTTTTCATAGGAATGGAGAAAAGGCGGTGAAAATATGTTTTTAAAGCTGAAAGTTTTTGGGAGATATGATGGCAAGAATCCCAAGGAATCATGTGATCTGTTTGGGTCGGTTTTCTATAAATGTTAAAGTTAATTTTATTATTTTCTCTATGCAAAGTAAGATCTAAGAAATTCAATTTGTTGCTTGATTCTATTTCCATGGTGAATTTGATTTTAGAGTGTAGGCCATTAAGAAAATCCAAAAAGGTATTCAGGTCATCCAGAGTGCCCGACCAAAACGACACCAACGTGTCGTCAACGTAACGGTACCAAAATGCTATATTATCGACCAGACGGTGATGTGAATTAAAAATGTAATGATTCTCAAAGTGGTTCATAAAAATTTCGGCTATTAGTGGAGATAAAGAAGAGCCCATAGGAAGACCGTCTGATTGTCTGTAAAACTTGTTATCAAATCTGCAAAAATCCGAATCCAAACATTTTTTTAACAAGGAAAGAACACATGACCTTTGGTCAACATTGAGTTTAAGAGAATTTTTTAAAAGTTTCTCAATAATCCTAGAGATACCTTGAGAAAAATATAATCTTCCAAATAGCACTAAAAAATGGTTTCCCCTTTCACATTATTAACAACACTTTTCATAGAAAATCCCGAAAAACTTTATGTGATAATGCTTATACAAAATTTGTTCAAAGAGAAAAACTTTCTTTTAAACGCTTTGTTTCTCTTCCCTTCCTGGGGAAAATATCCACCATTTTGGGACGTTCTTTGAAAAAACTAAACAAGAATATTTTTGTTTGCTACCGTTCAGTGGGAACCATATCGAATCTCTTTTCTAGACTCAAAGACAGAATATCAACCCTAGATAAATGTGGGGTATATTTGCTCTCCTGTGACTCCTGTCCGGCGGAATACGTGGGACAAACAGGTCGTTCATTTAACAAAAGAATAAAAGAACATCTCAGATCTAGTAGATTACAACACGACAATAAATCCCCTTTTGGTACACATCTTAAAACAACCAATCATTCTTTTGATTTAGACGAGAATTTTAGAGTTTTACATCATCTGAACAAGGGACAAAAACTGGATGTGTTAGAGAATATAGAAATTGCCCTGTCCCAATCCCGCTCCCCACATAATCTAAATGAACAGGGCAATTTTTCATATTGTAATTATGTAGCTGCGGTCCGTCTTTTCAGAGATTGATTATTTAATTCAATTTTTTTATTTTAAGATTTCAACTCATATTCACCCCTCCTTTCTTTTTGTAATAGTACCTTCGGAACTGTCTTTTTTCTCTCTCCTCTCTTTCCTTTTCTACTTCGCTGTTTGATACAATAATGTTTTTTTATTCTATATAAATAAGATAAGGTTAAATTTATTTAGTCAGATATATGAACTGCTAGAATGCAGCGAAATTTTAATTTTAATTTTAAAAAAATTTTCGATTGTCGTGGTTTTTCCACCTTTTTTTAAAAAGTGTAAATGTTTTTTTAATGTAAATTGATGTTTTTTTATTGACTTGTTGACTAGGGTGCGTCCTACTTGTAGTCTTTATGTGGTGACCTTATTACCTGTAAGTTTTGACATTTTTTATTTTTTTAATTTTATACAACTTGTTTTTTATTTCTTACAGTACGCCCTGATGATGGCCTTGTAGGCCGAAACGCGTAGGTGGTAATTTTAATATATTTTTGTAAGAAGGAAGATAGGGCTTTTTGTTCCTAACTCTAATTTATCATGTCCCTTCTGGAGAGTAGATTCGACTTCGTGATTCAATTATATTAATCCATACCTAAATAGTGTCAGAATGCCATTCCTATAAATGCTTAAATTCGGGATTTAACAGTGTCGTTTATACAACTTACGTAATGTTCTCACAGGAGTGCTATAATCATACAAATATTCGCTGAAGCCGGTTTTCGAATCGACTTTGTTTCCCGAAATTATCCTGCTGCGAGGCGTCGCGACCATTGACTCCCGTTTATGCTTATATGTAATTACCTCTAATACACCTCCCGATAACTTTCTTTGTCGCAAGTTATTTGCACTGTTTTACATTTTAGGCCATTTTGTTTTAATCTATTCGTATACTTAACTTATAAGATAAGTATAGTATAGAAGAGACCATCGAAAATTCGTTTATAAAAAGACTGCCGACATCAAACAGCTTAACCGGCATCTGCCTGGCCCAAAAATGGGTTATTCTATAAAAAATTCGGTTTTACTTATCGAAAAGCCAGAAAAAACGTTAAAAATTTATTTTTTCGACGCTCGTGCAATAGATGTGAGTCATCTGAGAAAAATAATATTTATATGTGTGATTTTTTTTCAAGAACGTCGAAAAAATACATTTTTAATGTACCGAATTTCGTTTACAATAACCCATTTTTTAACTTGTTGGGCCAGGTGGTCAATAATAATAATAAACTTCAATAAGAATTCCTTGTAGAGAACTGAGAAATTATTTTAATTTACCTTCTATGAGAACTAACCTAGGATTAAACACACCATTAATTAAACTTCAGCATAGTTTTAATACGTACAGTAACTTGTTTGATATTTTTCATACTACTACTTCTACTGTTAAAAAAAGTGTAAAAAGGCATTTTATACAATTCGCTTTTGAATAACTGTCACTTTGATGTACCATTGCGCCCAAAATAAACTGGAACAGCAAAATTGTTGTTGTAGAGTAGCTCCTTGACTATAAGGAATATGTAAAATCTACTGAGGAAAGGTTATCATTGTTGTTATAATAGTTGTCAGGGAAGGGAAAAGGTTTAACACCAAAACAACAATACTACATAACTTACGAGGAATAATGAAAATACGCATATTTAGTGTTTTAAAATGTAACAAAAATAAAACAAGATTTTTTAATATTATGTTCCTTTAAATTTTAATTTAAATCATATTTAAACATATTTATAATAACATGGTTTTTAATATTTGATAGTTGCGGCGTTATTATCGAATAAGGCTTGTAAACGTCCTTGCATACTTATTACTAGGTTTCTCGTATACTCTTGCGTTGTTGCATCCCATTATCCTTTGGTTTAATTCATCCCGAGTTTTAGGGTAGAAGTTGTGTTTATACATAAATGTTGTCATCTCACCCCAAACGTGTTTTCAATTGGGTTGATATCAGGACTTTTCGAAGGCCACCGCAGAACTCGAATTTGATTTTCATCTAAATAATTTTGAACTATGCGGGCTTTATGTATAGGAGCATTATCTTGTTGAAATATAAAATCTTGACCAAATACTGCGTCGACAGATGACATCATAACTTGGTTTAGTATGTTGCAATATAATAGTGCATTGAGCCTCCCCTGCACTATTTGGCAAACTCCTGGGCCCCTTGCACTAATCCAGCCCCAGACGTTAATAGAAAAGCGTCCACTTTGATTAGTCTTATTTGTATATCTTTCATCGTATCTCGTACCAGAAGGCCTATAAACGTGGATTTTCCTATTGTTGCATGATTGAAAGGTTTTTCATCGGAAAATATTACGGTTTCCCATATATTATCTTGATTTATATATTCATAAGCAAATTCTACTCTTCTCTATTTGTTTGCTTCGGTCAAAAATATTTTATTGGCAGCACAACAACTTTTTATATCTGAACTACGAATTCTTCTAAGCGCTGTATTAGCCGAACCAGGAAAATGTGTTTCTTCTATAGCTTTTATTGCTGCTTCGAAGGGCTGATCTTTTAGAAAATTAATTAATTCTATATCTTGGCCGTCATTCGAAGTTTTGGGGCGACTAGAACCTGCTTTTCTTACAATACTTCCATATTCTGCAATTTTGTGCTTAGCCAACAACACGGTATTTTTGCTAATCCCTAATTCATTTGCGATGGTTCTTATTTGATGATTGCCCATCTCTCAATCAAGTGTAAATGATCGCCGAGATGATCGCTTTTTGCTCAGTGATTAACGCGGGCATTTCAAAAAATATTTCTTTTAACACGTCACTGTCAATCACAAAATTAAATTAAATTGACAACTTCAAAACAAGCTAATAGTCTAGGAGATTCAACTACATTTTGCTGTCCCAGTTTTTTTTTGGGCGCAATGGTACTTATAATCAATTTTAAATTTTAGTTTTCAAATTTTGAATTGGGTAAAACCACATTAGCTGTATTATACAATTGTAATATTGTATATTGGAACATCTAGTTCTGTTCGCATCCTAAACATGTAAATAAATAAATAATTAAAACCTTTTTATAATTGAATTTTCGATGGTCTCTTCTATACTAAATATTGCAATTATAACAGGATGGCCCGCTCTCAACACAGGATTTCACAGCATCTCTAAACTACTAAACTTTTTAATATTTTTTTAAAACAGGCATTAGATCTATAAGTCAAAGTGAAAAAATCCTTTATTGTTTAAAGAATAATAAAGTTCTTGTTAACAAAGGTAAAAAAAAGTCACGCCCCTAAATTGAGTTACTTTAGTGTACATGCCTAGGCATGCCTATACACTTAATTATTAAACTAATGATTATAGACAATACAAGTACATGTATAGAAACAAAAAATAACAGGATACGAAAGCAAACCTATACATCATCATAAATTCCAAAAGGGTGTAATATGATTTTTAGCTTAAAAAATTTTTTGTTAGCCTTCGAAATCATCTGTAGCTTTGCTGGCTTCTCAAATAAAGTGGTATATGATTAAAAATCTTTATGCCTCCATATATTAAAGATTTTTTAATCTGATCAGAACGAGGAATAGGGGGCAAGTAGAAATGCTTGACGGGTGTTATAATGAGTAGGGATAAACAATTCGCTCTTATACTTTTTATACATCAAACATGCAATTTCCAGAACAAAAATGCAACATAAAGTTAGGATTGAATATCTTAAAAATAGACATATCTCACTGCTCGCTTCTGCAGCACGAAAACGGACCGAAACAAACGCTGTGAACAAGATCCCCAAAAGCTGATGCCATAGCGAAGATGGGCCTCAATCAGCGTATAGTAAGCATTATTAGCCATGCATGGAAAAGCCCAAATTATTTGATAATACCCCAAGAGCGTAGCAACCTGAGGAAATTCTCTGACACAACCCTATGATATGGTCCTCAAATCGAAGGTTCCTATCTATAGACAAACCCAGAAATGTATTTACATTAGGCATAGAGACCACTTCGTTTTCCAAATGAATATTTCCTATGTTACACCTAAAATTCAAGATGTTAGTCTTAGATATGTTAAATGACAATAAATTTGAGTCACCACTGCTTTATCAAACCTAGATCATTTAAAATTATACAGGGTTTCCCATGCAAATGGGTCAGGGCATACTCAACATTCTTTTTTTTTTAACCACAGTAGAGTTTTGGACTTGTCTTTATTTGTTTTTAATCACTACGTTTCAACTGGTAAGCATCTCCAGTCGTCTTCAGGTGAATCAGTATTCACATTGAAGATAATGGAGATGCTTACCAGTTGAAACGCAGTGATTTAAAACAAATAAAAACAATGCAAGTCCAAGACTCTACTGCCGTTCAAGAAACGTCATTGTCTCCAACTATTAAACAGATTAAAACATTTACTATATTCTTTTTTAATTTCCTATAAAATTCCACTTATAATTTGTATAAAATGTTATATGTCTAAATTAAATTGTTTTTCAGATATTGACGTTTAAAATATGACGTTTTCAGATTTTGACAGGATAATATTTCAAGAATATTCCTTTATTGTGCAGAACATTCAGATTTCCATAGGACATTCCTATAACACAATGTGTTATTAGTCTAGCGCTCAATGGCAGCCAGAAAATATGCTCCAGGGGAGGGGGGGGGGGGGGGTTGGCTTCAGTGGGCGTAAGCAGAACATTTTTTTTTGGAGAGAAGGCCGAAAAGCGCCTATTAACCTATCAAATTTCAAAAATTAAATTATTACCTCTCATCCTCTGCATGGTTGGATTAAATTTGTTTTTGTAAATGTTTTTTTTTTGTTACTTTTTTTTTGTTACTTTTTTTTGATATTCCTAGCTGGCTCTTTATTTAAAAGAAAACATTTTTTATATTTGTGAAAATAATGAATATTGGTGTCAATCTAAAATTTTAACATAAGACGTATGTATGACTACTATACCCAGCGTTTTTTGGGTTCGGTCCATGATTAAAATGAAAGTAAATATCGCTCACCACGACAAAAATGACGATTTTTTCAGAAATCATGTATATTAGGAGCGTAGATCTAAGAGCAGTTTTTGGTGCAAATGATTAGGTTTTAAATACCCCTTCTTACGTACCGTTTTGTATATTTATAATAAAGCATTCTTGTTTCTTTCCGCACTATTTTTTTATTATAAATTATCACACTTCTTCCACAAAAAAATGTTTCAATTACAATTTTTACTTTAATTTTTCTCTTTAAAAATAAATACGTAATTATTTTCTGTTTTTGTAGTAAAAATATTTTATTGCATTGGGCTATATTTTTATTGATTTAAAATAGCTCTAAAAAAAGGAAAACGGAAGAGACAAGATAAGTATATAATAGAAAAATACTATAAAATATTATTCTTTTTACTCCTTTCCTTTAAAATTGCATCATAAATCCATAACTAAAACGATATGCGTCTGAAACCTTAATCTCTATATAAAACAGAACTTTTAAAAGAAAAAGTTTAAAAACTAAACGTTTCCTACAATGTAATCTAAGCCAAAAATACATTATTTGAAGATTTAAATAAACAGTCCAAGCCGGAGACGAAAAATTAGGTTGAAATTAGACTTTTAGACCCGAGCTCCGAGGCGCGGGGGGGGGGGGAGATTGATATGCAGCCCGGCAACCCCCCTCCCTTAAATACGCCGCTGCTAGCGCTTAATATGTTAGGGGAAGCAGCGTTCTGTGCTATTGCTTCTATGGACGGAAGATACCGGGTTTATTTACGAGTTTTAAATTTAACACCAAAACTGACGAGTCGCCGCTGTCGAAAAGTGGTTGTAGGGTTACTACACATCGAACTGGCGCCGACACCCACGGATGAAGCCAAGACAAGTGTCAGTCTAATTGTTTGCGGGGTTTCAATTACTTGCCTCCTAATTAGGCGTCAAACTGTGAACGGAATTAAATTATTTGTCCGGCTTTCAATTGCGGAAATTGCGATGCATATATTTTACGAACCCCGCAGGGACGTAGTTAATATAGGGGTTTGTGGATATTATCGCAATTAATTGATGTTTTTACCCTGGAAAATTCGTACCTACTTATAAAAAAATTTAAAATATATTCATTACTGCACCTAATAGCGTTGATAAATAATTTAAAAAAATTAGGAAGGAAAGAAATAAAAACACAAAGTCTTCCTCCACTGTTATATTAAAGAAATATGTATGAATTAAAAAAATTCTCTACATGTTTCGAACGCAGAAGCGTTCATCTTCAGAAGAGTAAATGAAAAAGAAGAAATTAACAGATATCACCTTAACGGAGCATCAAAATTTGTAGGTTCAAAGAAACCGGTTCAATCAGTAGAACGGTGGGAAAATCATAATGCACATTGTATTATGAAAAAGAAAAATAAGTGGGTTTTTCCACGACCATTACTGAATGCAATAATTCCAAAATCATTTTTGATAATAGAATGGAAAAATTCTCGCTCTTGAGTTGGAATATTTATTCTGAAACACTTGCTTCTTATACGTTTTGCGTGTATTTTCATTCCATAACAAGATACGGAATGAATATTCTGTAATTGATCTAAACGACATAGGTTGCCATGAATTTCGAAACTGTCAATGTCAGCAGACAAATTTTAGTGCAAGTCAAAATATGAGTGAAAAATCGGATGAATCAGATATGGAACTGGATAATACTCCACCTGAAATTACAAATATTGCGAATAGTATTTTTGGTCGTGGGGAAAATATAGTCTGCTACTCGGTTAGAATGAAAATTCGATACTCGTGGTTCCTCATGATCGCTACGCTCGCGTTCGGAATCTTCCAATCGGATAAAATTTTCATTCCAACCTCGTTACAGAATCTACTATTATAGCTTAGGGCACTATAAGAGTTTAAATGTAGAATGAAGGGTTTAACATCTGTGTGTGAGAATAACTATGGATAGATTATATGAAATTGAATGGAAATTTGAGGAACCATTTAAGAAAGATATGGGCTAGTCAATACGGAAACTGTGAACTTGGAAGTGTGAGGAAGAAAAACGTTGAAAAAATGTATTGAATTTTTTTTAAAGGTAGTTCTAGTTTTGAACTAGATTCTAAACTGAAAAAGAGACATCTTTTAGGTTACATCAAATGAAAAAAATGTTCATATTGAAGTGAGATGATTAGGAATATATATAATTGGAAAAGTAAAAGTTTTTTGATTTATTTAACATTTTACTAATTGATTTTGGAATAATTTACCAAGTTAAGAAAATTAGATTGGAAATTAATTAATTGTCAGAAGGGGGGGGGGGGGGGGGTGACCCAGGGAAACGATGGCATACACCCTTAAGCAGACGAGAAACTATACAATTTCTCTTAGTAACCAATATATTATTTTTAATTTTTGGTTGCGCGTGCGGAGCTGCTTATTTTGTATGTCTTGGTTTTTTGAGTTTTGTTGAAATGATGTAATTGATGAATATTTTTTTTAGCCTTGTACTGCTGCTCCATAAATCTATTTTATTAAATCGTGTTTTGATAATAAACTGCACTTGTTCACAGATAAATGTCATTTTGTCGAATTAAAAGAAAACGGTTGTTATGCACTTGTTACGAAATATATGAACACATGGAAAAAAGAAAATACTCATTTTAAGAAAATATGAAAATCTAGAAAGGGATATTTCGTTATTTGAATGGCTTTTATTCTAAATTTTTATATTATTTACACCAATTGTTTATTTATGGGCAAATTGTTTTCTTTTTAAATAAAGTTAACTAAAAATTAAAAAATTGAAATTTGGATTTACATTGATTTGCATATTCTACTGTCTCTAATTTACAATTTTGATAAAGGCTTCACATTTTCTTTCTTAATAAGCTGCTAAATTGTGTTTTTTGATAGTACAGTCAATAGTTTTGTCACGTTCATGACGTCATTTCTATTTGCTCCATTTAATGATACAGGTTTGCCGTTCTAAAAATTGGACAAATACCTACACACATGCACCATCTAATGTACAACAAAATTAAAGGTCAACTTAAAGATTTTGTCCACGACTATTGTATAATATGTTCATTATACCTATATGTGTCTGCTCAATAATAATACCCATTATTCACTAATGAATAATGAACTCATAATTCACTAGTGAATCGACAGGTAATGCGATTTGAAATTAAAAAATATCATTGGTTGTTTCCCCTGTAAGGTCCATCCATAATACGATTTTGTATGTATGATGAAAAATTCAAGCATGCTATGAATTGTCATGTCGAAGCGCTTTGTAATTTTAATTTGAAACGTCAAAATATAGTTCAACTTATCAACTTTAAAGTTAAGAATTATATTAAAAGAACTTACAAAATGATTAGAGATACCGTAAACCGGGGTTACTTTGCCCCTGAGTGGCTAACTTTGCACCACTTCGGGAAAAAGTTTCGTGACTGTATCAGTAAATGGTGCAGTAAATATGCAACCAAACATTCATTGCACCGTCAAGGACGGGCCTCGAGTGTCAGCCACGCGCATCCGTGATGCTCATACGCGTGATATTAGTCGAAGTACAGCTGTGCAAAGTGGCGGTTTAAAATTATCGATTATTTCACGCTGGAAACTTTAGTGTGTGTGGCTCTTTGGGTTTAAGATATACATTAAAGGTATGAAAATGCAGTTTTGAATATGATTTGTTTACAAAGCGTGATAAATATTTTTATTTAATAACTAAATTTAAAGGTTTTACCTAATTTTTTTCTTTAGACCTGCCATTTTTTTGAACTTTTGGGGTAACTTTACTCCGCGGCGCAAAGTTACCCCGCGGAGCAAAGTTACCCCAAAGTAATATCTTGGCGCGTTTTTTGAAATATATTTTTTCGGTTTTATCATAAATTGGCATAATATGTAAGTATCTAATGTTGGGTTTTGCTGTTACAGATGCCTAGAAGCTATAAAAGATCTCTCGGAACAAGACGCTATGCTGATTATTCAGAGGAAAAACTTCAAGAATGTTTAGACGAAATTCGAAGCGGCGGAATTTCCCACCGAAAAGCAGCGGCAAAATACAACATTCCAAGAAGAACAATTCTGAATAAATTAAAAGGAAAGCACAAGAATAAACCTGGTAGACAGAATGTCTTCACTCCCGATGAAGAAAATTGCTTTGTTAAGTGTCTAATATCGTTGGGAAACTTTGGATTTCCTTTAAATTCTATGGAAGCGCGTCAGCTTATAAGAAACTACTTAAATCGTTGTGGCAGGGAGGTGAAAATATTCCAAAACAATATACCCGGGGCTGACTGGATGAAAAACTTTATGAACAGACATCCCGATCTTTCCGTAAGATTTGCCGAGAACGTTAAACGTACGCGAGCAGCAGTCGATGAAGATATGTTAAGAAGTTTCTTTGAAAATTTGGAAAGTGAGATAGCTAATGTTCCACCTACTAACTTGTGGAATTTTGACGAGACCAACGTGACGGACGATCCCGGCAAGAAAAAAGTTCTTGTTAAGAAAGGATGCAAATATCCCGAGCTCATTCGTAATGCATCCAAAACATCTGTTTCTATAATGTTTAGTGGAAATGCTGCAGGAGAGTTATTGCCTCCCTATGTGGTATACAGGGCCACTAATATGTGGAGCACATGGAAGGAAAATGGCCCCAAGGGCTGTCGATACAATGCCAGTCCATCTGGATGGTTTGATGCCAATATATTCAATGATTGGCTCGAATTTCAAATGATACCCAGGCTTAAAAAAATACAGGGCAAAAAGGTTATTCTCTGTGATAATTTATCTTCACACATTACGGTTAGTGCTCTCCAATTGTGTCGCGATAATGGTATTCACCTAATTTGTCTGCCACCGAACAGCACACATTTGACGCAGCCACTGGATGTGGCATTTTTTCGTCCCCTGAAAATTGCATGGAGAAAAGTCCTATCAGATTGGAAAGATACCGCAGCAGGGATGAGAAGCACAAATATTCAGAAAGAACATTTTCCACCACTGTTGGCAAAGATGATGGAAATTATTACACCGCAAGCTGACAACAATTTAAAAGCTGGTTTCCGAAAGTGTGGGATATATCCACTAAACATTGAAGAAGTATTAAGCCGTATTCCAACACAAAAAAGTTGTGATCAAGGTTTGGTGCAATCAGAGTTTTTAAAACACATTGAGGCGAAAAGAGTAGAGATAACGGACATTGTAAAAAGCCGCAGAAAGAAGTTAAATATTCCTGCTGGAAAAAGTGTATGCGCTGATCAACCAATAAAAGAAGACGATGAAGAAGCAGATGAAGATACCATTGTGGTAAGTGGATATGAAGAAATGATGGGCGAGACGTCTGGGAGGCGAAATGATACCAGTGGTATCGTCTTTAATGATAACTCTTCAGACGATGTGGATTTTGAGGAACTTGCTAAAGAAAAAGAGATAGAAACAGAGTTCGTAAATTTTCTAGAGGGAAAATCATCCCACCATAAAACCTCTTTCGCAGAAGTGGTAAAAGAAGTAGGGTGTTTCGTAGCATTTTACTATGAAAAGCAATTATACCCTGGAGAAATTGTGTCTTTTGATGACGAAACCGTAACTATAAACGCGATGCAGAAGTCCCTTTAGATGTGAAAATGGCCCAGAAGAAAAGACGAACTTATTTATACATGGACCGACGTTGTCGGTTCAATTAAACCTCCTAAGCAAGTGTCCAAGAGGGGTACGTATTGCGTTCCAGAACTAAATTCATTCCTTGACTAACATGAACAAGTTTTTTACGTTTTAAGTTGTGTTGTTCGAACTTATTTCAGTTGTGATTTAAAATTTACTACGAGTTTTTTACCTTTTATATTAATAGAGGATGTCATTTGAGTTTATAATAAAAAATAATGAGTTTCATTGGTTTTTAATTTTTTTTCCTGTACTAAATATGAGCCAAGGCGCAAAGTGCATAAGCTATGCTGTTAACTTTGCCTCACGTCTTAAATTACATGAGTTTGATGGCAAAATTTTCGGTGGAGCAAAGTAACCCCGGCCTATGGGAAACTTTGCTCCACTTTTTGACAAAAAAAATTTAGCATTTAAAAACTCTTTGGAAATCAATTACCACTTCATATATATTCTATAACAATCATTCTATAACCTCAATAACAAACAAGTTGCATTTGGATACTTTTTAGCATAGACTTTCGTTAATTTGTAAAATTCCTTCTAAAAATGGAGCAAAGTAACCCCGGTTTACGGTAGTGAAGATGATGTGTTATACCCCACCAGATATACAGGAAACAGCAAAAATAGCAAGTTTAAGTTTATTACCAGTAAAATCGAAAAAACTTTGTGTCTGCTTATGATTTGTACAATGGAGGATTGATAAGAAAACTAGTTCTTTTTCAGAATCCGTATTGTTAGTGTACTTGTAGGCGTAGGCAGCGATATAACTGCATTGAAAAGACACGGTGGATGGAAATCCACGACGGTAGCAGAAGGATATATTGATGACTTAATGAAAAATAAAATGGAAACAGCTAAAAAATATCAGTCGCGATCCAGAAAAATCCTTTTGGTCAGCCGTATATATGCAATGAGGCAGTATTTACATCTACAACTTTATCTACATCTACTACAACGAATAACCAAGATGTTAACGTAGAATTAAATTTAATTCCTACAATTAACTTGGCACATTGTGTGAATACAAATATTGCTATTATTGTTTCTAAATAAATAAAGATGTTTAGTAATTCTGGCTACACTTATTATTGGATAGTTGTGGACAAAGTATAGTATTCTACTCGTATATAATGACTTTTATTCACTTGGATAAAATTATGAAACTCGCTCGTGTCATAAACTTTATCCGCGTGAATAATAGTCACCATTATATACTTGTTGTATAATATAGGTACTATTAAAGCAGAGACAAAATTCGAGTGTCTCATAAATCTAGATCCAATTTTAAATTAGCTGACCAGCGGCGGTGCCAGGGGGGACAAGGGTGGGCACAGGCCCACCCTAAAAATATGGGTGCCCACCCTAGTGCCCACCCAAAATTGAGGGATTCGGTTTTCTAATGGAATTTCCGAAGAGGAAGGGAGATTTGACTATGAAATTTTTGATGAGAAAGAAGTGGTATTATAAAAGGATATAATAATGTAATAAGAGATAAAAAGAAAGATGACATTTTTTTATTTAGAAGTCACTTTGGTCAAAAGGGGAGTTTTGTTTACCCACTTATAGCGTCATAGAGCGTGGGGAGGGTGACGAACTTTTGTTTAGAAGTCTTTTTGATTTGGGTAGTGCCCACTCAAAAATCATCAGGCCCACTTGTACCCACCCATCCCAAAAATCCTGGCGCCGCCACTGTAGCTGGCACAGAAGCCTCACCTTAGCAGTACTATACACTAAAAATTTTATATAACAACAAGAGAAAAACTATACCTAATAGGTTAAAGTCAAGGCTAAAAAATCGCCATGGAAAATTGCTACCACCTTCTATTAGAAAATTGTGAACTGTTGGTGGAAATGGGGCAGTGCACCATATCGTGCTTAAACCACCTCTTGAATTAAATTTCACAATTTGCAATTGTCTAATAGATTGTTTAACCATAATAGCAATTTTTCATTGTCACCCCGTAGCTCTGACCTTAACCCTTTTTAGATTTATTCTTTGGGGTTATATATCAAAGATTTATTGTATAAAGTAGAGCTGCAGATACGCGACCAACTGTTGAAAGGATTCAGGAGGCAGCAAATGTAATTCAAAATAAAGAAAGCTGATATTATCTTCATAAAAGAAAGTACCTATCAGGTTGATGCCATTTACATCGACTTTAGTAAGGCATTCGATAAAGTCGATCAGGTTATAATGCTAAATAAACCAAAATTGGTCGGTGTAAGTGGTAGCCTGCTGGAATGGTTTAGGTCTTACTTATATGTCGGATCGACAGTTCAGAGTATGTATAAATAGAGTCAATTCTGATATTTTTCCGGTTTCCTCCGGGGTGCCACAAGGGTCGCATTTAGGGCCTTTATTATTTACATAAATGATATTAAAAGCTGCTTCTTGAATTGTGACTTCGTAATTTATGCGGACGATTTGAAAATGTATAAGTAGATTCGTTCACTGGCCGATTGTGACTTTGTACAAAAAGATCTCCTGCGTTTTTCACATATTGCAGAAAAAATTATTTGTTTATCAATATAGATAAATACTGTGTGATCTCATTTTCTAGAAATAGAAATTTAATTAACCAAGATTACTTAATTAATGGGAGCTCTCTTAAAAAAAGTCAATGAAATAAGGGACCTTGGCGTAGTTCTTGATGAGAAGCTTTTATTTGATAAACATTATATAAACTCCTTGGCGTCCAGTTGTTGTCAGACTTTGGGCTTTATTACTAGGCAGGCTAAACACTTTAAGAACACTAAATCTTTGCTGTGCTTGTACTATGCGTAATGTGTATAGCAAGTTAAACTTTGCATCTGTTGTATGGAATCCAATGTATGCTGTATACCGGGTGTTGCATCGTCGAGCGGGACATAGGAAATCCCATGTAATTTTAAATGGGGTCAATTATTGGCTTCCCTAATTATTTTAGAGAAAAATTCTATTTAGGTTTATTAAAGAGCACTAAAACCCACATTCAAAAGAATAACTTTAGATATTTTTGATGAGCCCGTTTACGGGTTATCGATTCCTTATCCATGTTTGCTCTTTCAATCATACCAAAACAAAACTCCTGTCGTCGTATTTCGTCCCTATCTCTTAGCTCTTGGTGCTTTTCATATTTGTATGAATAATATTTATGTCGTTTCAAAGCTCGTAACGCTGTGGTGTGATCTAATCCTATGTCATCATTAAGTTTCCTTGTGCTGATCTTCCCATCATTTTCTTCCACGCACAATAAAACTTGCAAGTCCCTATCATTTTTTGCATCTCTTCTTTGTTCCTGCCTTTGCAAGTCCCTATTATTTCTTGCATCTCGTCTTTCTTCCTGCCTTTCTTCACATCTGCAGTTATTTATTACAGTGCCTTTTGTCTCAAAATTCTTGATAGTCCTTTCGACTGTAGATTTTGCAGGTATCGGTCTATTCGGATACAGAGCAGCAAACATGTCTGACACATTTTGATAACTATTTCCTTGATAATACCATTTAATCATCAATATTTTTTCTTCAGAAGTGTAATTCATGGCTAATATTTTCGATGTACGAGTTTTTATAACAATAAAGCACACATTTCAAAATGACAACTTTATTTTACCTTGACTGGTGCCTGCAAATACGAGGCCATAAAAAGAAGAAATAGTTAAAAAGAAATCGGCGATAACCCGTAAGCGGGCTCATCAAAAATATCTAAAGTTATTCTTTTGAATGTGGGTTTTAGTGCTCTTTAATAAACCTAAATAGAATTTTTCTCTAAAATAATTAGGGAAGCCAATAATTGACCCCATTTAAAATTACATGGGATTTCCTATGTCCCGCTCGACGATGCAACACCCGGTATATAGAAATAGATTAGAAAGGGTTCAAAACAGATTCTTGAGATGTCTACTATTTAAACAAAATTATATACTTCACGATATAAACACTGTAAGATTGCATTTTTGTATATTGTCTCTGCGGAATCGAAGAATCTAATCGGATTTGGTTTACATGTTAAAAATATTCTCTAATAGGGTTGACTCTCTTTATCTTGTCTCGAAGATGACGTTGCACCGCGACAACTAAGAAATAATTACATTTTTTACACTCCATTTCCTCATACAAATAGTCGAATGATGAGAAACTCGAATCGCTATTTTTCGGACCTAGATCTGGATTTCTTTCCAACATCTATGAACAGAATTAAACAGGCTCTAAAACAAAGACTTTTAGAATAACAAGTATCACAATGCTTCGTTTACTCATGTTGTTATTATTGCCTATGGTAAATACATTCTTTTTTTTTGTGTTATTATCTAATCATTAAGATTATTAACTTACTGATATTTTTGTAGGGTAGACATATTTTACTTATTATTGAATTAGTAGATACTGTTTATGGGATTCCCTGTTTGTATCCTAAATAAATAAATTATCAGGAATTTGATAATTACTTTTAAATAAATTACGGCTCTGACGTGCCAGTTATTTAAATAGGGGAAAGTGGGATAAGATGGCGAAACGTGTAAGATGACGAATTGGATAATTCCGATTATTGTAATTAAATAGCGCCACTTGGTTGATTGCCGAGTGTAGCAGGTGTGCTTCGTAAGTTGCCTATGTATTAACATCAAAATCTGACTTACTTTGTTGACGATATTTCGCCATTTGTGTTTAATGGTTATGTCATTATAATATTAGTGCAAGACGAAATAAGCTTTATAGCGTTTGTGTTGAATCTTATTTTCAATCGGTAAGTATTTTCTTCAGTGTTATGGTATTGTTTATCTATAGCCCATTAAGTTTTCGTGAAATAAAATCTCTTTGTTGGTTAATACAAAACTCGATTTAAAATCTATTGGTCGGCTAAGATGACGAATTCGCTACGTGGGCAAGATGGCGAATTCGAAATGAAGAAAAGGCAGATCAAAAAAGGCAAGCATGTCAGAAAAGTGAGGTTTGACGATCAAGATGGTGGGGAATCCTCTGACTCTACCATATCAGTAAATTACATGGAAGAAGATGACGATAATGTGAAGGAACAAGAAGAAGTTTGTTTAATGTGTAACGATTCTGTAAAAAATAAAATTTGGTACGCCTGTTCCCTGTCGTAAATGGGTTCATGCAGCATGCTCAGGACTGACATCCGCAGAAGCGAAGCGCAAAGCATATATTGGCGACTTTTGTGACAATAACTAATATACCTTTCTAATTACCTACTGTTTTTCTTTTATTCAATAATCCCCGGCATCTTACCCGCATGCTTTCGTCATCTTACCCATACATGAGGGCAAGATGACGAATTTGTCATAAAATTTTGAACTTACGAAAAAAAAAATTTACATTGAAGATAGCATGATAAGAAGCTCTTGGGAACTAAAATCCTAAATGCTCTAAAGTATGAAACAAAGTTTTAGGGCGAAATATGACGAAGAAAATAAAAATATATGCTTACTGTCGTCATCTTGCCCTCCTTTCCCCTACAACATACCTAATATCTATTTATTTTGTATCTGTTTCGAGCAAATTTTATTACTTTGATTACGGATGCGTAGATTAAAGGGAACTATCTTAACTATTAACCATATTTCATTTTTGTTGTTAATAATAATATATCTAAAGAAGATAATTATTAAACAAACAAAAATTTTAAATAAAAAAATGAATAAATATAAGTTCAATCCAGTCATACAAGCAACACTGACAAAAAACTCAAATTTTAGATTTAATATACACATTATAACAAAGCATAAATTAAAATTAAACAAACCAATGGTGGCTATGAGCTATGACGGAAACTTTATACTTGCGATTGTTTGCCTTAATTATGTTGACAGATGTATAGTAAGTAGTCACATTTTTATGTTCAACGGGCGATATTTAAATTGCAGAGGCTTACTTAAAAATGCATTCGAAAGGAAGGACAGTTACTTGAACATCCAATACACAGAGGTTTTTTAATTTTTGGTTTTGTTGCTGGTCTGTTCTCTTTTAATTTGTTTCCTACATAATATATTACTCATATCCTGCTGTATGCCTTACCTTAAATAAATGCGAAGGCCGTATTTATTTTAAAGAAATTAACAAGTTCCTAATAATGTCAAGATAACATCAAAACCTCTAAAAATTATTAACTGTGATACATGGTTCAATTTAGGGCTTAAGGAGATTTCAAAAAATAAAATAGAAAATGCAGATCCGTATTTAAAAAATTAAAGTTGATTACAGTACTAAGTATTCATAAAAACCAAACGTTCTACCGAAATTCCAAAAACACGATATTATAAAGATAAAAAAGTTGCCTAAACATATAGTTGTATTTTTGTTTTTCTGTAGCGGTTAAAATGAGTCGGATAAATTAAAAAACAAAAACTCAAAATTCTAGTTTTTTTTTGAATACTTATTTCAAAAAGTAAAATAAGTCATTTCCTCTTTTAACTTAAGAACTGGTAAAAACTCGGAATATCAAAGTTTTGGAGATCATTGAGGTGCAAATTTACTATATTGGGGTATATGGGGTGGCCCAAAAAAATCTGGCGAATATAACTTAGATTTTTTTAATGGGACACTCTATATTATATTGTATTATTTGTAATTCTTAACTTCATAATATTCATTTTTCGGCCTATCCAATAAATTTTTCGTATTATCTATAGTGTGATGGATGATGAAATATTTTGTGTCATCAAATCTCTTTACTTTTTTTTCAGAAATCTTTCTTGAAAGGGCTGCGGAACGACATTTCTCTGAAAATGTTTGCGGACGCCCATAGTTGCATTCCAAGGGCGCGGCGCGTTTAAAAAATCGGTATAGGTAATTTGGGTACGTTTCATTATATACCAGACATTTTTCCAACTCTCACAGGGATAGTTTTTATCCTCATATCGTTTTTTTCGAACGTGGCTCAAAAGTCCTCAGTAAACTCTACACTACACTTTAGTACAATTGAGTTAAACCGTCACAACCCTGTTCATTTTGGTTTTTATGGCGGCTAGCGACATCCTTTAATGTTACGTGAAACTACTTTCGAAACCATTTCAATTTCTTTCTCAATTTATCCATTCTGTTAAACTACTTCTAGTATTGGTCACTAGATCGCGCACATAGAATTTACATCAGTACAAACAGCTGTTCATCGATTGCAGTTCACAGTTCATATTCATGCGTTCTATTTTCCTTATATTATTTTAGATCGACCAACAAAAGATGCCACTCTCGGTTCTTCGAACCGTACCATAATAAACCAGCTGTTTCGAACGGACCTTTTATTCAGATGATTAAGGAGGGGCTTTAGCTTATATTTTGTTCGGTCGAATCGAAATCCGTCGGGCGACGAAGCGAAAGCACCTCAGGCACAGGCAGTGTTGCAAAGCATTTACGGGATGCAAGAATAGAATTTGTGCCTAAAATTTTGTCGTGAGTGTGTGTTTGTCCCGAACAAAATAGGTTTTTCTGTTTCTTTTTGCTTTTTAACCAGGTAAGCCGTTTGTTCTTTTTATAACGACCGCACTTTATGTTATGAAAATAACCAGACGTTTCTGGGTTGCTGCAAAATACCGGTTGTATTGCCATTTGGCCGTGTGTGTATTTTAATGACATTTTATGCATCGAGTATGCAAATAATAAATCTTATACAGACCTTTCTCATTGCTGAAAGAAGACGGATGTGTGGGGTTAGGGATTTTAAAATCCCCAGAATGTTTATTTTTATTAGGTTCGACAAACATATATAAACAAAAATGTAATTTTATGATCACCCTTATTGGGGTTGAGGTATAATTCTGGAAGAAAGAAAAACGATTTACCGGTGAAAAATGTGACGAAACTTTTACCGGGAGTTTTATGATTCACTACAAAAAATCAATATTATTACTTATTAGCTTCCTCAACGTTTTCTGATCCATATAAATACAGGGTGTCCCACCGGGAACCGCTTCGATCTATATATATGGAAAACTATACATAGAATTATTTTGAAAATTTGACAGTATGGTAATGCTGGCGGGGGTGACCGGGCTATAATACTTTCATAAGGGTGGCACTTCCGGTTATACCGGAAGTAAGTGTCAACTTGCTTATTTTAAATAGAACACCCTATATATTATTACATTTATGCATGCTACGCAAGATTCTAGGCAGATTTTGTATACCATGTCCTATACCTTTGTCTAAGCGTTTTTGACATATTTGAATTTTTATGTCAAAAAATAGTCAGCCTTAAAATAATTATCAATTTTTTTTATAAAGAAGCCCTATTTATTTAATTTAAGTAGGAATCTTTGTTATAAAGGACCTGCTTTAACAGATTTTTTATAATATTTTGATAACTATTAATACAGGGTGTTTAAACAAAAGGATTAAAAATGAAATTGAAAAAACTGCAAAAGTCTAGATTTTCAAATGGAAACACCCAAATTTTATAATTATTTCTAATTTAGCAATAAAAATAAGGGTAAGTTTGTATAAGGTCCCAAAAATTTTTAGTTTTCGAAATATGACCAATTTAATAATTTTATATGGCGATTTTGCTGCAGAATTTAAGTGCAGTTAGGTACTCTTAGTTGGCTATGACTGCGTTGAAAAACAATTAAATGCTAATAAAATCTATATCTAAATAATATTATTATTGTTGTATGTTATCGGATATAGCAGAATCCAGTAACGGATTCAATATATTTGCAATAGCCATCCTTTAAACTAATATAGGTAGGTACAGTGCCCGCGGAAATGTCTGCGCCATATGGAAAAAATGTTATTCGTGATGTTTTAAAAGTATAATTTTCTAATATGCTTTTGCTTAATTAAAAACCAAAAATTGTCTAAAATATTTGGCATATCGCATTTACTTCAATTCGTAAATATGTCAATTAAAATTTTTAAACGTTGGGAAATTACATTTTGTCCAAATATCAACAAAAAATGTCTTAAGAAAAAGTTATTTGCATTTAAGTACCTACCTACTTTAATAATTTCAGAAGTAGGCTTGGAAAACAATTATTAACAGTTTGAGGCTTTTTGCGATATAAATAACAGACAGACAGAATAACTGTCAGTTTTGGTTAATTTCTTAATTGTTTTGCTTAAAAATGTGTGCAATAGAAATTATTTTAATTTAACATTATGTTTTCCATTTTTATCCAATATTCGGGAGAAATGTACACTGAAAAAATATAAGTATACCTACCTAGTGTTTTCATGAGGCAAAATATAAAAAATTATATTAAATTTCAAAATTTAATTTTATCTTAAATTAAAATCATTTCTATTTATTCCTTCCTTTAAGTAGGTATATATAAGTAATTTGTTTTTATATTTTATATTTATTTTTACACATTATAGGTACCTACCTAATTAAGAAATTACCCAAAACTGACAGTTAGACAATTATTTATATCGTAGAAAGCCTAAAATTGTTAATTGTTGTCCAAGCCTACTTAAAGTTTAAAAATAAGTTTAGGAATAAGGATAAAATTTTATGACTTATGGAAATTTTTAGGAAAATCTTGGTAAAACAGCATGTAACAATTTGCATTATAATGAAGGACAATTTAAAAATAGATCCGTCGTATGCACCATTGTTTTAGCATTGGTTCGCCTAACCTTAAGGTATTTATTTTGAGGCCTCGCGAAACTTACAGTCATAGATATCGTTTTTACGTAATTTAATTCAGTAGTGTACGTACCTACTTAGTATTGTGTTTTAAAAATGAACCCAATTAATGGCATAGTTTGTAATTTGTTGGAAACTTCATTCAGTCGTTGGACAGATGAAGATAAGGGAGACGTTTTGTTACACAGGTTTTTAGTCAATGTTTGTTTAAATACCCGCACTATACCTAGCTCATCACCATTTTTTAAGACCGCGAGCCGCCACTATTAGGAATACGTCTTTCAATTTAAGTAAATCGCGTCGTGGGTTTCCATATTTGCGTAGTATCCATCGTCCATTTGGGGGTACATTTTGTTTGTGCAAGAATCCTTATTTGATGAACTTTATCCAATAATCTTATTATTAACTTTCGAAACAACGGTTTTGTCCATAATAGTTACACTTTTTTAACGTTTTATGGGCCTTACTTGATGACTATATTTAAAGCGTAATTAATATGCTGACATTATACCAATTAATTTTTTAGAATAACATTTTATGACAATAGCCAAGTGTTCCGACCAGATGAGGTCTGACTCATAAAATTAATATGCTTTTTGTTTTTTATTATATTAAATGACCGAATATCAGGTATCCAAGATATTAACATTTATTTAATATGCAGTACACAATGAAATGCATAAAGAAAGTGGTTATGGAATACAAATTTCTATTTTTAGCCGTTAAAGTTATGAAAGGTTTTCAGTATTTTATTGGCTTACTTAATTGAGAAAAAGGGGACGTCTTTTAATTTTCAAGCTTAATTACGAGGTCAATAATTGCTTAATAACTGAGGAAGCCAAAGACTTTGATGGCAACAATTAAAGAGAATTTATGGCATTTTAGTAATTATTATTACTGAAATTCGTAGCGTTATTAAAGCGTCTACAACAATTTATATTTTATATCGGGACTAAGTGGGTATTGTTATCAATAAAGCTGCAACGATGGAGTTGAAATAGCCAAGCATCGCATCGGGAGGGCAAGGACTAGTGTTGTAAAATTTCCCGAAATATATGTTTGGAAATATTTCCTGAAACATTGGAAATATATGGAAATATTGGAAACAAATTAAAGACTAAAAAAAAATAAGAAATAACTAAATATTTATTTAAAAAATAACAACAAAAAATAGTGTCTGTTTAAAGGTTGGAGACAATGACGTTTCTTGAACGGCAGTAGAGTTTTGGACTTGCATTGTCTTTATTTGTTTAGAATCACTACGTTTCAACTGGTAAGTATCTCCAGTCGTCTTCAGGTGAATACTGAATAAGTACGGTAACTACAGCTCTATTTATACTAGGCAGGTGCTGTGACGCATGACTAGTGGGCGGAGTCATGCGTGTTGCTAGGTGATGACGCATAACTGGATGAGTCATGCTTGATGAGTCATGCTCGATGACGTCATGCTCGGTGAATCATGCGTTTAACTCTTGGGTGGTCTTATTCTAAGATTACATTTACTTAACAAGGGTTTCCAGACGTTTCTCATGTCTAATGAAGGCTTACTAAAGCAACCTGGATTTTGGTGTATGGTAGCAGCTTCCTTAAACTTCCTCTTCCTCCAGTGCGGTTCTTTTTGCAGGATTTCCGCTTTTGTCCACATGATATGATGGCCGTGCGTCCAGGCGTGGTCAGCTGCACCTGATTTTTCGGTCTCTCCTTTTCGGGTATTATTCCGATGTTCTTTAATCCTTACTTCTAGTGGTCTTAGTGTCTCACCAATGTAAGACTGGCCGCATTCGCATGGGATCTGATAAACACAATTTTTCTTGTCTTTCTGGCTTACTGGTCTCGTCTTCGTTAGGTGGCTTCTTAAAGTGTCTCTAGAGCTGAATACTGTTTCGATGTTGTATCGTTTTCCTAGTCTTCTTATTTTCTCAGATACTCCTTTGACATACGGAATATTGAGTATTGGTTGTATCTCTTTCTCTGCTTTACGTGTGTTTGGCCGATTCTTGCGATTTTCCAATATTGTGTCAATCAGTTTCATGGGATAGCCATTCTTGTTGAGGTCGGTCTTGATGTGGTTAGTTTCTCTTTTGAGAGCTTCGTTTGAGTTACAGAGAGTAATTGCTCTATCCACAAGGTTTCTTACTATGCCATGTTTTGTGTTGTTTGAGTGGTTTGATGTATAATTGAGATATTGCCCTGTATGTGTAGGTTTTCTGTACACTGAGGTTAATGGCAACACCTTCCTAACCTCAGTGTACAGAAAACCTACACATACAGGGCAATATCTCAATTATACATCAAACCACTCAAACAACACAAAACATGGCATAGTAAGAAACCTTGTGGATAGAGCAATTACTCTCTGTAACTCAAACGAAGCTCTCAAAAGAGAAACTAACCACATCAAGACCGACCTCAACAAGAATGGCTATCCCATGAAACTGATTGACACAATATTGGAAAATCGCAAGAATCGGCCAAACACACGTAAAGCAGAGAAAGAGATACAACCAATACTCAATATTCCGTATGTCAAAGGAGTATCTGAGAAAATAAGAAGACTAGGAAAACGATACAACATCGAAACAGTATTCAGCTCTAGAGACACTTTAAGAAGCCACCTAACGAAGACGAGACCAGTAAGCCAGAAAGACAAGAAAAATTGTGTTTATCAGATCCCATGCGAATGCGGCCAGTCTTACATTGGTGAGACACTAAGACCACTAGAAGTAAGGATTAAAGAACATCGGAATAATACCCGAAAAGGAGAGACCGAAAAATCAGGTGCAGCTGACCACGCCTGGACGCACGGCCATCATATCATGTGGACAAAAGCGGAAATCCTGCAAAAAGAACCGCACTGGAGGAAGAGGAAGTTTAAGGAAGCTGCTACCATACACCAAAATCCAGGTTGCTTTAGTAAGCCTTCATTAGACATGAGAAACGTCTGGAAACCCTTGTTAAGTAAATGTAATCTTAGAATAAGACCACCCAAGAGTTAAACGCATGATTCACCGAGCATGACGTCATCGAGCATGACTCATCAAGCATGACTCATCCAGTTATGCGTCATCACCTAGCAACACGCATGACTCCGCCCACTAGTCATGCGCCACAGCACCTGCCTAGTATAAATAGAGCTGTAGTTACCGTACTTATTCAGTATTCACCTGAAGACGACTGGAGATACTTACCAGTTGAAACGTAGTGATTCTAAACAAATAAAGACAATGCAAGTCCAAAGCTCTACTGCCGTTCAACAAAAAATAGAACGCTTCCTATAAATACACGAACACAAATAAATGTTAAACATCAAAAAAATAGAAATAGGGTCAAATTTGTAAAAAAAATAATTATTTTTTACAAACAAGTCGAGCAAGAGGCATATCTTCATCGCTGTCGTCATCATCCTCAATATTATCTTCGGCATTAGGGTATTCTTCATGCCAGTCAACTTCTTCAAAATCTTTAACAGTGTCACTAGTGTCAGTGTCGGAAATAAAAATTGACCTATCGCCCTTTTCAATTTTCTTTAGCAAGTTTTCATTGTGGGATACGTAGAGCTCGACGTAGAGCAATTTAGCCGCTCTGTCATTAGTAAGCCTGTTTCTCTTTTTAGAATGAATGTGACTATAAACGCTAAAACTGCGCTCAGTGGCTGCTGAAGATGCTGGCATCATCAAAATTCGTGACGCTACTTTTGATAAAGAAGATGAAGAACAAAGTCCTTTCCACCAGGAGACTGGGTTATGAAAACTACTTTTCCATATAAAATTATTGCCAAACAATTTACCACTTCTACAACGGTAATTTGCTATTTCATCTATTATTTCTTGCTCTTTTATATTGAGTTTATTTTTTGCTATGTTAAGTATGCATTCTATTGCTGAAAGAATTTGTGTTTCATCAAGTTCAGAACCTTGTGATTTTGGATCTAGTAATTGGGCAGCATAATGTATGGGTTTAATAACAAATTTTTCTCTTTTGTCAACAAACTCCAACAATTCAGTTTTCTCTCTGTCGTTAAGTGGGGACAATGCAAGGTTGTTCTGAACCACCCTTTTAATATCATGAAATCCTGCTTTTTAATTCATAAATAGATCCTCAATATCCTCATTCTGTATACAGGGTGTGCTTACAACTCCCACATTTTTTTGTATTCCTATTTTATTAAATATTAAACAACGATATTTTTTAGCAATAATCTACGGTACTTACTTGATCTTTTTTGGAAATTCGGTCAGCAAATGCCAAAACACTTCCAGAAGTAGCAGGTTTCTTCATTTCATTCACAACATCGGAAGTAGATGGTTTCGTGGGCGGCATTTCGACATCAATGTCAATACTGGAACTGCTAATAGTACTAGTACTACAAGTAGCTGTAAAACTTGAGGTTGACGGTACTGGTGGTAGTATTTCTGATACTGAGCGTTCTGATTCAGAGGCAACAACAGTGGAATTATCACTCAAAATGCTTTCATTTACCAAAACACATTCGTTGTCGCTTGATGAGCCGTTTTCTTCGTCATTTTCCATAAAAAAATTTTTTACTTGCTTGGGACAGCCTTTACAAACTTTACTTAGATGTGCCTTCATCCTGGACGCATTTTTAAAGAACGTTTTACTGCAATACATACTGTTACCTTTAGAAATGCAATAGTTCCAAACAATGTCTTTTGTTTTCCCCATTTTAAAACTCTCTAACCGTCGACACTATCAAAGAATCAAAAATATCCTTTAAAAACTTACAAAATATACTTTACACAACATATACTGTATAAAAATCTACTCTTAAAACGCACTGCGGCACTCATGTGCTTGCACTGCTTGCTTTAACAAATTATACGATATTTTTGTCGAACGGGAATTCTCCGATGGGCTCGGGGCTTCCCCGCTTTCCAGGTGCCAGCCGTAGAAATCCAATGTTGTCAATAAATCGGAGAATCGTCGAGCTGGAGATATTCATATGTGTTTATGAAAACTGTATTATTAGTATAGGGTTACAAAATATAAAAGATATAATAATAAACATTTGTTTTGAATCATTTAGAACAAGTTTTAAATATTTTTTAAAATATTTCCAATATTCTCAATATTTCCAATATTTCCGAGACAAGTTCGGAAATTTCCAATATTTCCATTTACAACACTAGCAAGGACAAGCAGCATAAGAAACCTCCAAACTGCTGCGAACGGCCGGACATTTTTTCGAGCTGTCTTCCTTTGAGGTTTTGTTAAATTGGGATGCAACACTACGTAACAGTGTCGCGCTGTGGACAACGTTCAATATAGAACGTTAATTTTCAAAATAGGCGTTTGCACGGCATCATAAGGTATTTTCACAAGGATTTTGGACAATATTACATGTCAATGAATGCAACTCTTTGTTTTGCATTTTTAATTTAGATTTGTAAAAATGGGTACGCCTATGGTTCGAATACAAATGTTTCGGCTTTAGTTATCTTACTGTTAACTTACAGTAATATATTGCGTCATGGCGTTTCACATAAGGGTCAGTGCCGTCTCTAAGGAATGGGCTAGTAAAATTTTTAAATACGGTTTAGTTAAGAGTTCCTTACCACATGTAAAATAAACCCACTTTTTGCCGTCCGCTGTCACTAAATTTGACCGAAACTAGACATACGATTTGCTCAATTTAAATATATCGTAAGACTTATTCTTTGAATCTGTTTCTCATGCAGCGGATTGTTAGATACATTTCCAAAATATAAACAAAGCCCGAAATTTAAAATCTAGTACAAGACAAACGACGTTTCTGCCTTTAGCTATTCATCGTTACCAAATTTGCACTTGTTTAATTAAATATTAGAAGTGATATTTGGTTGACTGGCAAGGCCAACTTCGTATTTGTGCGAACTAATTTTACAATAACTGGCATCTGACAGCGGCAATTTTGCGCAAACACGCAGTAGGCCTTGCCAGCCTGTGATTAAATTTTGTCTTTTTAATACGCTGATAAGCTAACCGAGAACGATTTTTCTTTATGCAACCCAGTGTCAGTCGTTTTTAAGTAAACATAATAAATGTGATGCATACCCAAAAGCGATGATAGACCCTTAAAACAATTTTTATATCTACATAGTGGGACGACCAGTGGCGGCTCGTCAGGTGAAATAGGTGAATGGGCTCTTCGCAAAAAAAAAAATAAAACCAGAAGGAAAGTTTTTCGACAATATTAAATATTAATGAATGATAGAATAGTTTTGGACTTGCATTGTCTTTAATTTGTTTTACATCACAACGTTTCAACTGGTAAGTATCTCCAGTCGTCTTCAGGTGAATACTGGTATTCCCTATCTTCCTTCTTACAAAGTAAGTGTTTTGTGCACACAGTTAAAATAGTATTAATAGTTTTTAAATATGCGTCGTAAGTATTTAAGGAAAAAAAAAATAATTTGGCACAGTGTTTATATGATCACTGATAACTTGATTAATAATAAATGCATGAAAGACATCAAAAAGGGGAACCCGTTTTATATAACAATAAATAAGTAAAAATAATAGGTACTATTGTGCCGATAAAAAACTGGGACAAGAGATTTACAAAAACAATGTAAGAAATACATATCCCCTAGACTATAAAAGGTGTCTAGAGCTAAAAAGGAAAAACATTCAAAATTTAAAAAGTAACCTAGGTTACATAATGGAATGTTTTGTATTTTTCGATACGGGGTGGTTAAATTTGAGAGACATCATATAATATGGATAAAGTAAATTTATTAGATTTTTTTAAAGTCAAATATTTTATAAATTATTATATTTACCATTACCACAAAATAATAAATAAAGCTAATACAGGTAATAAAATACATTTAATAAAAAGAAAAAAATTGCGAACACAAAGTTTGTCAAAACAACACAAAATTAATATTTGGTCATAGAACCATTTCTGTTTATTACTTTTTGGAGCCTTTGTGGCATACTTAAAACTAAGTTTCTACATAATTCGACAGTTATTTCATCCCAAGCTTGATTTATCCTATGACGTAATTCATCCCTGTTTCTAGGTTGAAAATCATGTTTATACATAGATTTGACCATGGCACCCCAAATGTTTTCTATCGGGTTCAAATCGGGACTCTTCGAAGCCCAGGGAAGAACTGCTATGTTATTTTCTTGGAGAAAATTTTGTACAATGCGCGCTGTGTGTATTGGAGCATTATCATGCTGAAATGTGTAATTTTGACCGTATACAGCGTTTACCGATGGTATCATCACTTCGTTTAGTATATTAACGTATACTGCTGCAGTTAGTCTTCCTTCGACGATTTGGCAAAGTCCTGGTCCTCTAGCGCTAATCCAGCCCCAAACATATATGGAGAAACGCCCACTTTGGTTGGTTTTGTGGGTGTATCTCTCATCATACCGCATGCCGGAAGGCCTATACACCCGAATTCTCCCATTATTGCATGACTGAAAAGTTTTCTCGTCAGAAAATATAACTGTTTCCCATAAATTTATTTGATTAATATATTCATGTGCAAATTCTAACCTGCCCTGTTTATTTATTTCCGTTAAAAAATTTTTATTGGCAGCACAACGGCTTCGTATATCGGAATTTCGTACCCTGTCTCTAGCGGTATTTGCAGAACCTGGAAAATTCGTCTCTTCTTTTGCCTTGATTGCAGTTTCGAAGGGATGATCCCTTAGATAATTAACCAGTCTTCTATCATGATCATTAGTAGAAATTTTAGGGGGACCAGAACCTGCATTCCTAATAATAGTCCCATGTCTTGCTATTTTTTGTTTTGCCAATAGCACGGTATTCTTGCTTACTCCCAGTTCATCTGCAATATCCCTAATAGCAACACTATCTCGCAACCGACTATAAATAATTGCCTTTTGCTGGGGGGTTAATTGTGGCATATTTACATATAATATATGATTGTATGTTTGACGAGTCAATCATAAAGTGACAATCTTTATTGACATGCAAATTTTCATGACATTTTACTGGTACCAGGCTTGATGTAAAATTATTCTTAATAGTCTAGGAGAAAATAGAAAAATTTCCTGTCCCAGTTTTTTATCGGCGCGATGGTACTTACTTTGCAAACCATAGCTCCTTTCTGTTTACTCGATACTGGAATCTGCAATGAAATTTACTTGCCTCAATTAAGCAAAATGTATAAGAAAACATAAAACTGGAGGCCACGAACTTCTAGAAGTTACTTTCGTCCAAAAAGCGTTCTTTCTCACAGCACCGTAGACTCGTGGTTCTTTGTTCTTTCTAACAACGCGTCACGACAGGTAAATGACAATAATGACATATGATAATTGACAGAGGCGTGTCATGTTAAAAAATAAAAGGAACAAATTCGTCCAACGTACTTTTAAAAAAACGTACCCGATCCGCACTCATATTTACGTTTTCTGGAGTAGCGTGCAAGTAATTTATTAAATGTTATAAGTTTGTTGTTCAGATTCGCTACCTTTAGGGACGAGTTAAACGTTATTTCATCGAACGACTTAGTTCCGAATCTGCAACGTTTATCATAGAACGTATTAGAACCGTACACCGAATAATGTTTTCGAAACGTACACTTATTAACGTTTTAACACAGATACATGAATTTTCCGGCACAGAAACGTAATTTTTGTAACGGTACTGGTACATAATCAAAATTACGTTTCAAAAACAGTAATTGTGCATAACGTTTAAAAAAGTAGTTACGAGCATGACACGGGAACGTTAAAAAGAAAACGTTTTCTAGGTTTCATTTTAAAAACGTTACGAAACGTACCAAGTATGTTTCTTGCTTAGTGGGCTACTTAGTTATGTGTTTTAAAAATGAACCCAATTAATGACATAGTTTGTAATTTGTTGGAAACTCCATTCAGTCGTTGGACAGATGAGGATAAGAGAGACGTTTTGTTACACGGGTTTTTAGTCAATGTTTGTTTAAGTACCCGCACTATACCTAGCTCCTCACTATTTTCTAAGACCGCGAGCCGCCACTGGGGACGACCACTCAGTATATTCTCTTCGGGTGTACTTCACACGTTTAAGTAATAAGTGTGAGTCACGAAAAAGCCCTTAATGTTAAGAATGTACCTAAATAAAATAAAAGGGAATAAACATTCCTTTAACGGAAAAGTACAGTTTTCTTGCAGTATAATTGGCCAGTCGTATCCTTTTTAACCGACTGGTTTATTTAAACTGTTTTGTTTTGGCACACTTTGACTAGACATAATTACTTCCCTAATTAGTAGACTAGGTTACCGAGAAGAGATCAGTCTTTTAGCCGCCTTCCTTTGACAAGAAATAATTATTACTCGTTTTAGTATACATACCTAAGTACAATAAAAGAGTAAGTAAAGTAAGAGCTACAAATATAACACTGTTGTTTACGTTTCTGTCTTCTGTATAAAAACTTCTGAAAAAAATACCGCCTCTTTGTGAAAAAGAAGCTTATCTACCGGGTGTCAATTGAAAGTTTTCAATGCAAATATCTCAAAAACTACAAAAGTTAGAATGCGATTTGGTATGAATGTTGTTTGGGTAAGGGTAGGTTAGGTTAGGTAAGAGTGGCAGACCTTTGGTTCTGACCAAACAGTCTCACGTAGTCCTAATTAGGTCCGTTGTGATACCACACGTGTTCCGTAGAACCCACCTTCATCAGATCTCTGATGGTTAGTGCGGCGTACACCGCAGAAGGATTTTAACAACTCATTCAAACCAGCCACTACTGTTCAGAAACCTGCTCAGCCGTCCAAGTTGTAAGTTGCTTAGTTCCTCCAGGCTATCGAAAGATGGTTCACCCAGAGTAGTAAACCTTCTTCTTGCGAGGCCAGGGCATTCACACAGAAAATGTTGAATACTTTCTTCCTCTTCCTCATCTCTGCAACTTCTGCAGAAGTCGTTAGTGGGTATTTGCATACGTTCGGCATGTCTACCGAAGAGGCAATGTCCGGTAACAACAGCAGTAATATTTCTCACGTCTTTTCGACTGTGTCTCAATAGCTCTGCGGTTCTCTTTTTATCGAATGTGGGCCACAGTTGCCTGGATGTACTACAGGTTGTCAACCCTGTCCATCTGTTCTGTGCAAGCTGCTTGGCCGTGTAGTCAATCTCCTCTTTGACCAATCCCAGTGGTTTGTTCATTGTATTGTCTGCTAGATCAGGTGTCAATTGAAAATTTTCAATGCAAATATCTCAAAAACTACAAAAGTTAGAATGCGATTTGGTATGAATGTTGTTTGGGTAAGGGTAGGTTAGGTTAGGTTAGGTTAGGTAAGAGTGGCAGACCTTTGGTTCTGACCAAACAGTCTCACGTAGTCCTAATTAGGTCCGTTGTGATACCACACGTGTTTCGTAGAACCCACCTTCATCAGATCTCTGATGGTTAGTGCGACGTAACCGCGGAAGGATTTTAACAACTCATTCAAACCAGCCACTACTGTTCAGAAACCTGCTCAGCCATCCAAGTTGTAAGTTGCTTAGTTCCTCCAGGCTATCGAAAGATGGTTCACCCAGAGTAGTGAACCTTCTTCTTGCGAGGCCAGGGCATTCACACAGAAAATGTTGAATACTTTCTTCCTCTTCCTCATCTCTGCAACTTCTGCAGAAGTCGTTAGTGGGTATTTGCATACGTTCGGCATGTCTACCGAAGAGGCAATGTCCGGTAACAACAGCAGTAATATTTCTCACGTTTTTTCGACTGTGTCTCAATAAATCTGCGGTTCTCTTTTTATCGAATGTGGGCCACAGTTGCCTGGATGTACTACAGGTTGTCAACCCTGTCCATCTGTTCTGTACAAGCTGCTTGGTCGTGTAGTCAATCTCCTCTTTGACCAATCCCAGTGGTTTGTTCATTGTATTGTCTGCTAGATCAGGTGTCAATTGCAAATTTTCAATGCAAATATCTCAAAAACTACAAAAGTTAGAATGCGATTTGGTATGAATGTTGTTTGGGTAAGGGTAGGTTAGGTTAGGTTAGGTTAGGTAAGAGTGGCAGACCTTTGGTTCTGACCAAACAGTCTTACGTAGTCCTAATTAGGTCCGTTGTGATACCACACGTGTTCCGTAGAACCCACCTTCATCAGATCTCTGATGGTTAGTGCGACGTAACCGCGGAAGGATTTTAACAACTCATTCAAACCAGCCACTACTGTTCAGAAACCTGCTCAGCCGTCCAAGTTGTAAGTTGCTTAGTTCCTCCAGGCTATCGAAAGATGGTTCACCCAGAGTAGTGAACCTTCTTCTTGCGAGGCCAGGGCATTCACACAGAAAATGTTGAATACTTTCTTCCTCTTCCTCCTCTCTGCAACTTCTGCAGAAGTCGTTAGTGGGTATTTGCATACGTTCGGCATGTCTACCGAAGAGGCAATTTCCGGTAACAACCGCAGTAATATTTCTCACGTCTTTTCGACTGTGTCTCAATAGCTCTGCGGTTCTCTTTTTATCGAATGTGGGCCACAGTTGCCTGGATGTACGACAGGTTGTCAACCCTGTCCATCTGTTCTGTGCAAGCTGCTTGGCCGTGTAGTCAATCTCCTCTTTGACCAATCCCAGTGGTTTGTTCACTGTATTGTCTGCTAGATCAGCTGGCATGCCTGCGCCCTCTCTTGCGAGCGCATCGGCAGCCTCGTTGCCATCTATTTAGGAGTGTCCAGGAACCCAGCACAGAATAACCCGATGTTGGTTGCCAAGTGTGCATAGATTGTTGCGGCATCGCTTTACGCGCTTTGATTTAACGCTGCTGGAACAGATGCCTTAATCGCCGCCTGACTATCACTGAATATGGTGATTGACGAGGCTACTCTCAGGCCAAGGTGTTCTTGCAGGATATTGACCGCCTTCTCTACTGCCAGTACTTCTGCTTGAAAAATACTACAATAGTTGGCGAGTCTATACGATTTCTGTATTTGTAAACTTTCGGAAAAGACCCCGGCTCCCACACGGTAAGGGTTACTAGAACCACCATACTTTAGTCAAGGGATCAGTCACCCCCTAGGCGCCCCACACTACCACTTTAAAATTTAAAATGGCACCAACTCCTTTGTTATACAAGAAAATTTCTAATTTAAATAAAACAAAACTGTAATTTATAAAAATATTATTTTATTTGATTGAATGCTTAAAATGCATTGCATTTTGTTGTAAACAGTAGTACAGCCTATTTGCATATGCCGTTGTGACATTTAAAAAAAATGAATTTCTGGGTTGTACTATTGTTTATTTACAACCATGTATGTAATAATGACATTTCACCTATCTTTGAAAGGTGGAAAGTTGACGTTTCTTGACTTTTACTTTCCACCCGGGTGGAAAGTGCTCACTTTCCACCCGGGTGGAAAGTAAAATTGTTATTTTTTGTAATTTTATTAAAAATCGATATCTCAAAATAGTAAATTTTTTTTTTTTTTAATTTTAATAAAAATCGATATCTCAAAATAATATACAAACACACCAACACACAACTCATTACACAAATTCAACAACAATAATTTTATTTTTTATTTCTTTAAATGAATTATACCTAAATGACATTTATAAAAAACAAAAAATTAACATGGTTTATGTTTTACTTATTTACATTAAATATTACATTGGCATTATTGTAGGCAGTCACAGATATGTTTAAACCTTGCTGAAATTCTTCTTTTGAAAGGTTTATTTCATGATTATTTGAAGTTAAAGTAGTGTTAGTAAAACTTGAACTTGGCTTTGAAATCAATTTTGCCGTATTAACCTGAGTAGAAACCGAACTGTCTATGTATCCCTCAGCTACTGTGCTAGATTTCCAGCCTCCTAACCGCTTTATTTGCATAAGATCGCCACCGTTATTTGCGAGCAAAGTAGCCGCTGTTCTTCTGAAACAGTGACCAGTAAAACCTTCAGTATTCAGCTTCAGAAAAGCTGCAATTTTTTTTGGAAACTGACTTAAAGTGTTGTGCCCAATACATTGTTTACTAATTTTTCCATATCTTATTTGCATAAAAAGCTTTCCATCCTGTATATTTTTCCGTAAAGTTATGTACTCCTTAAGTGGTGCAATCCATTTATTATCAGTTATCATAAATGATCGTGGCTGGTACGTTTTGCTATTTTGTATTTCAATCGCGACCTTTTCTTCTAAAAAGTGAACGTCTGTTGTTTTCATTTTGTATAATTCATCTGATCGGCAGGCGCCTGAGACACCAATAACCAATGCGACCTACAAATGTATAAAATAATAAGTTAATATAGAAATAGTCAACCTTTTAGCCTAAAATACCTTTTGAACAAGAAATTCCATAGGTGCTTGTTCCAAAAATGTTTCAATATTATCCATAGACAGTGTGGTCGATTTTTTCGGCTTGTATCCTTTGTTTTGCTTTTTTAAAAATGCTAATAGCTTTGCGTGTTTAGATATGTCTACTTTTTCCCTAATTGATAGAGTGGTCCTCAACATTGAATATATTGACCAAAGCGTTGATATTTTCTTTGTCTTGGCATTTTCACTAAAATAAGCTAGTAGCGCCGATTCAGAACCAGGATTTTGAACTTTGTTTCCAATACACCATTCTTTAAAACAGTTATATGCCTTGTCATATCTCGGGCGGCTTTTAGTTGGCAGAAGATCTTCTTCTACTATTTTTGCTGCTTCTCGAATTTCTGGGGGAGTAGCAGCCAAATCAAATTCCTCATCTGAGAGCATTTTTTTGGTGTTTTGTAAAAACTTTGACACTAACGTTTTAAAAAAATAATATATTGTTTAGTGACATGGAAACCATATTCCAAAAATGATATTTGCCATCTTGATGTGTATTATTACCTACGTTATTTTATCACCTGCGGTTATTTGAAATTCTAAATGTCTGTCTACTTTTGCAATGGAAAAGTCAAAATGACATTTACCTTTTAATAATTATTTGAACTCAAAATAATAAGAAGTGGATGTTGGATGTGGTTGTAAATAAAATAGTATACAAACCTCGGTGAAAAGTTTCATTACTGTCTCTGAGATATAGTTTACCTCGACGCTTCGCGTCTCGGTAAACTATCTAATCTCTCGACAGTAATGAAACACTTTCCACCTCGGTACGTAATATACTATTACAATAAAATGGAATGCATTTTGAGCATTTAATCAAATAAAATAATATTTTTATAAATTACAAAGTTTTGTTTCATTTAAATTATAATTTTTTTTACCGAGGTTTTTTTGTGCAGCTAAATACTAGTCAGTGAGACCTTTCCTTTGAGGTATAACCTTTTGCCTTAGTTTGTGTAGGTTTCAGTTTTGGTTGCCTGAGTATTTGTTGCCTCTTCCGATCTAGTGATTCGCAATGGCCCACTATATTCTGTACACTTTCCCTGACTTGTCCGCATAATCTGCAGTTAAGGTCTCCATTGTACAGTTTCATTCTGTGCAGATGGTTCTTGACAGCCATGTGTCCTGTCAGAATTCCTGTAATGGTTCTCAGCTGGTTCCTGTTCATTTAAAGCAACTGTTTCGTAAGTCTTGGGTCTGGATCCCCAATGAAGCTTTTGCTCTGGGGTAATCCCTGTCCGTTGCTCCAGTGGATTTTGAGTTTACTCCTGATCCATCGCTTTATGGCATCTGGTACTATGCATCTTGGCACTTTTGCCAGAGCCTCCAGTTCCTCTTGACATTCCCATACCAGTCTTGAGGTTACCTTGTTGCATATTGGCGATCTAAGGGTTTCTTGACTGCCAGAGTATATATGGATCTGCCTATTGAGTATTAAGCCCTCCTGTTGTTTTCATACGCACAATATGGAGTAGATTTCTGCTTGGACCACTGTGGGACACTTTAACCAATCTATGTGGTCGTGGAAACGTTATTCTCTCGGTTATTCTAATGCAGGAAAAATCGAAAAAAGCAAATGAAAACGCTAAAAATAGTAACTAAAGTTTTTTGTTCAAAAAATAATATTATAAACAACTTTCCGACACTCGCCAATATCTGTAGAGTCGAAATCTAAAAAGTTTTCAAAATCCCGTAAATTAACACGGCCAGGATTCGGGCCAAGAGATATAATTTCGCATGGAGCTGCGGGGAAAAGAATTAGAAATATCTGTCGCATGCTCTTAAGGGCGATTGATGGTGAATGAAATTTCGATGGCGTGCCATTCTAACATAGGTAAAATAAACTTTTGTCTCTCTCGACGCTCAGCCTACCCACCCGCTCACATTTCTGCCGCGGCATCGTTGCTTGATTTACAATAGGTCGAAGGTGACCCGCACCAAAGTTTACTAATGGTTATTAGTAACCTTAGCCCGCACCAGTTTTGGACCAGCTTTTAGACAAACATCTGATCGGTTGGTAAACACAATAATATCATATCCGACTTATTGTGTAGGAAAATTAGTAGCCGGGAAATACAGGGTGATTCCCAAGTTGATACTTCTTTTTCAGCTGCGTATAGAAGGCAATAAAATAAACAACATTTTCAAATACCTTTTTTCAAAAAACGTTAAAATAGGCGAGATACAGAAGTAAAATATCTAAGTGCGTGCATGGTCATCAAAACGTAGCCCGCTATACTTTATGCTGTTTTTGTCTTATTAGTAGTTAGTGGTAAGTTATTTATTTGGCGATTTACTGCGGTGTGTTTTTCTAAAGCAAGTTAATTTTAAATTGGTGACACATGAAAATGGTAAAATTTGAATTGGGAATTGCTTACAGGTTATGGCTTTCTGATGAGTCCTAACAAGGACGAAATAGCTAGTCATTATCCACCTGTGCCCCAGGAAACCCATTACCTTTGCCGCTAAAACTTTCTTTCTATTCTCGATATTATTTACAGGGATTATTCAGATAATACCGTGATTATCCTAAAATTTTATTTGATCTAAAGATTTATATGATTATAATGGGTTAAACAATATTTTCAAAATTAAATGGTGTTATGCAATACAATGTTCACCCACAAAACACTAATTTTAAAGAATGTTGTAATTTCTATGTCACCTTTCTATAAAAAGAGGTTGAATTAATACGTTTTTCTTGGTATAAACAGAAACAGTCATTTTCTAAATCATTTAAGTCGTTTTTATAAAACTATAATGTTAAAAACGCCATTTTCTCAACAACATATGTGTTGTGGTAACATTTGTTTGTGCATAACACCATCCAATTACAATTTAAATTTAAAAATTAAAATATTATACAGGACATTATAAACCTTTAAAGTCAAGTAAAGTCCAATAAAATTTAGAATATAACTTTTAGCTAAATCTTCTAACAATAATACATAATTATAAAAAAAAACGTATAGACAGAGCCTCTTTAAAAGAGATATCTGTCAAACATTAAAGTTAATTAACAAAAAAAACACTACATTTAAATCAAAATTAAAATGATACAATAAGATATTGTTAGCAGGGTATAGATAAAGAAATAAGAGGTGGAGAACTATCCATAATTTTGAGAGTGTTATGAAACCTATTGCTATCGTACCATTGATAGTTATTGACCGTATTATCGGTAGTAAGTTAGCACTCGGTTGTAAAAGCTTTTGGGGGGCAGGAACGGCAATTTTGGGGCATGATAAAATATTTTAACCACATTTTTCTCATATAGTGAACATTTAATCTTTATGCTAAAGAAAAGGAAAAATATGAAATTCGCCTACACACATTCCTGAATGAATACCCTGTCTACCCATTCTTCAAGACTACCCTAACTCACTTCTTTATTAAAAACTAAATTCCACAATAAAATTACCTTAAAACCTTCTGTTTTCTTAAGTTTTTTCTAATAGTTACCATATAAAGTGGTCGTACCCTTCATACTTCATACTGTTACGACAACAATGGTGCATCTGTCTTACCAACACTCCACCACTTAAGTTGCAGTTAGAACCTGGGTGTCACTCACAATTTCCTTTACTATAACTATACTTCTCCTGAAGATGAACGTTTCTACGTTCGAAACATGTAGAACTAAGTAACTAAAAAAATTTCATACAAAAAATATATCTTAGTGAAGGTTGACTTTGAGTATTATTTCTCCCTATTTAACTTGCCACTTCACTTCAAGTATGGATTACTTCTTCAAATTAAATATTTTAAATGTAGGAATGTTTTTTTCAGAAGTCATTTTGGGTTGGAAAGAAGTTTATGCTTTTTTTAGAAGTTGTTTTTAATTGGCGAGAAGTTTTTACTTTTTAGTCACTTTTGACCGAGAAAATATTTTTTTCTTCTAAAAGTGACTTTTTATGGGACTGAAAACTATCGATTATACTCACTTTTACTATCGATATATCGAACCCTACCCACCATCGATAATTCTTCACCTTTAATACAAATGGATTCACTGACCGCATATTTCCAATTTCGCCGATACCGCTCGGATTCGAAAAAAAAGTCTAGCCGGTTTGTAAGTACATGATCTTAACTCATTCAAACTAGCCACATTCTTATTAATAAACCTGGCATGTCGACCAAGTTGTAAGTATCTTACTTGCTGCAGGCTATGGATAAATGGTTCACCCAAGGCATTAAACATTCTTACGAGTCCAGGACATTCTGACAAGAAATGTGGAAAACTTTCTTCCTCTCCTTCATCTCTACAGGTTCGGTAGCAGTCGTTCGCTGGTATTTGCATACGTTCGACTTGTTTACCGAAGAGGTAATCACGGCAGTGATATTTCTCGTTTTTCCGACGATGTTGTAATGCTGTTTCCTTTTATCAAATAGGGGCCATAATTTATTGCCTGGAGGTGCTAAAGGTTGTTAACTCTTTCCATCTGTTTTGTACAAGTTGCTTGACTGTACAGTGTATCTTCTCCTTGACTAATCTCCAGTGGTCTATCCGAACAAACAACACCAACCGATACAACTTTGCTAAACTAGAATTAATCGGGCCTGGCATTTATATCACGTATCTTACTGCCTATGTTTACTAAAGCCAAACTGAAAAATGTCAACCTTAATTTAACCCATCACTAGTTTATAGTCCAGGCACTCTCTTCGCGTCCTTCACTATATTTTAACTTTCCACTGCCATTTGTTCCACATTTTCCTTACCTTAATCCCGAAGTAGTTATTTATTAATGAATATGGAAAATCGCCATTATCTGAAAAGCGGTTTCAGCTCGAATTTCATAAATTATTCAGCTTACGTAATGCCTGCCATCATTTATTTTTCCAGAAAGGCCTGAAAGGAATAGACGGGACTTTTATACTGATTGGCAAGGACAAGATAACGTTTAGTACTTATTCTTAATTATAATAATATTAAAAATATTATTAAAGGAAGGTATAATAAGTTGAATCCAGATTATTACATAGATTATGCATAGATAAATATGTTGCTTGTAAACTATTTAGAATTTAGATAAAGACTCATATAGACCCAGCGTTTACTTGAGAACATAGGCAAATTATTTGGCTCAAACATAATTTGAGATATTGCCAAATTATCATAACATAACATTCCTTAAAATATTTTTCTGTAAAGGTCTATTAAATTTGTAATAAAATTGACACAATTTTTAAGTTATGTCAATTTTACTTTATGAATAGTAGATTCACATTAAATTATTTTATACAAAAATCAGTTGCATTGAAGATATATTTTTGTTTATCATTAACAAGAAAATCTTTGTTTATAAAATAATTTATACAGTTTGGCTACAAATTTTCCCGCCAAAATACATTTTCATTTTTTTTATTTTTTTTATTTTTTTTTACGGTTCGCCGACTACGTAGGCCATCTTGAACCGGTCATCGACCACAAATGTGATCTACCGACTGGGGAGTGTGAAACGGCACCTTCATCCTACGAGATATCCGATCTCATCCGGCCTGTCCGGCGTGAATAGGATGGCTAGGTGTCGATTCATTTTACACTCTTCCCTGAGGCAAGAGCACGCCGTGTTCCCAAACGGTCACCCGCCCAAGTACTAACCGCGCTCGACACAGCTTAACTTCGGTGATCTGAGGGAACCGGTGCTTAAAATGTCGACAGGCCCTTGCCTTACATTTTCATTTGAAATTCCCCATAATCCTATTGGTCGCAGCAGTTTTCATTTCTGGAAGCCCAGTGGCGTTCTTTCGAAAAAATATTATTTAAAAATATATACAGGTCATTAAAAAACAATCTACTTTGATAAGAAAAGGAATTATAGAACTATAGAGAGCAATTCTAGGTATTTGTTAACTAGTACGTTGCAAGCAATAAAAATTTTTTAAATTAATATTTTATTATAGTTCTTTCCATGGAGCTGCCAAATAGCGTGGGTCCAAAATTTACAGTTAAAAAAATATTTTTTATAAATTTAGCAAAAAACGAAATAATCAAAATTACCAAACCTTCCTTTACGATTTTAATAAATTATTAATAATATTGATAAATAAAGTTTTTAAAGCTTGTAACTGTATATGAAGGTTATATGAAATTGGTTTTAAGGTACCGTTATTTTGCATTTTCTTGAATAAAATGAAAAAATTATTAAATATTGATAAAAAAGAAATGAGAAATGAAAACGTATTTTAAAATAAAGAACCCTTAACCACTTATACTTGATTTTATTACACAACAAACAATTAAAACAAGTACAAATTTTAAAAAATTTAGAATTCATATTAACAAATTTTATTACCTATTTATAAATATTAAAACAAAATATTTAACTTAGCCTAAAATATGCTGGATTTTCTTAAAATTTTTGTTCAAGTTGCAAAAATAGTTTTAGCGTTTTTTGAGATCTATATGAAACTTGAGAATTTTTTGGGTATTTCTTGCTGCATTTCTCCTTTTTCACTTTCCTAATATTCACAAATATTTTATAGGTATTGTTCCTGGCAACAGTCTTCGCTAAACTGGTTGAAACATATATTTCGTTCTTATATAATTTTTAAATGTAAGCATTTCTTCTCTCAGTAAGTTTGGGCCAACTAAAAATATATATTTTTAAATTTACTTATAAGTTAATTTTTTTTGTGTAGATAATTAAAGGAACAGTAAAACCACAGGTACATTAAATATTGAGCCAAACCCATATCTAATATTTTTTTACAATGGACATTTATTAATCTACTGACATAGCTCAGTAGAAAAAAATGTATAAAAACTCACCGATCCACGCCAATGAAAATTAAAAAATGTATACTTACCCCGAAAATCACGATTCTAGCCTATTTTTGCCAAATTTTCCACAGCCGTCACACTGCTTCGGTGCTGTGTTATATTATTTATATGATAATAGTAATTTAAACTGGCAAAATTAGTAGAAATGCTTAATAAACTCAATAAATCTTCTCAAATCTTGAATTTCAAAAAAAAAATTAAACCAGGATGAATGTTTTTCGACAATATTAAATATTAATGTATCTACCAATACAGCTACCATTTTAGCCCTGAAAAAATAATTATGTTCGGATTAATAATAATAATTTAATCCGAATGTAGCTATACACAATAAGGCCACGGTGAACTCCGATGGACGATCATTATAAACACTCGTGCATTTTGGCGTGCCCCAGCGACCGTGTCAGTTAGATCAAGGCAAATGAAGACGCAACGCCCAACATGGCTTTGATATTCACCGTTGTTATGGTTACGTGACGTCAGTCACGCAAACAGCATGTAACAATTTGCAATATGATGATGGGCAATTTAAAAATAGATCAGTCGTATGCACCATTGTTTTAGCATTGGTTCGCCTAACCTTAAGGTATTTTTATGAGGCTTCGCGAAACTTACGGTTATAGATATCATTTTTACGTGATTTACTGTGTGATTAAAAAGTTTCCAGTTAATTCAGTAGTGTACTTACTACTTCGTTGTGTATTTTAAAAGTGAATACAGTTGATGACAGTTTGTAATTGGACAGATGAGGATAAGAGAGACGTTTTGTTACACGGGTTTTTGGTCATTATTTGTTTAAATACCCGCACTATACCTTCCTCTTCACCATTTTTTTGGACCGCGAGCCGCCACTGCAATAAAAGTACTATTTCCTGTCTTCTTACTTACTTTTTTTGTAATTGCTGCTATGTTTCGAGCATAGTTTATAGAATCAAATACAAACTGTGGATTCGAGCCAACTGAACCAAAAATTAAACAGTAGTACATTCCGAGAACTTTGAGTTATTAAAAAGTTTATGTTAGAAAATTCTATCAATAAGATTATTTATGAGTAATATAACCCACTTTATGCTTGTAAAAATTACCAGTGGTATATTAAAGTTTTACCTACGTGCGTTTAAATTTGTAAAACAGACGTGTTTGTTTTAGAGGTGTTACGTGTTTATAGTTTGGTTTATATACAGGTTTCTCTAAAATATGACTCAATTGTATGTACTCAAAGCTGTAACTGGTATTGTTTATTAGATTTCATAAATTTAATGGAACAGAAGGTATTTGTTCTAGTAACTTGCAGTAGGTATATACAGTGAGTGGCCTATTTGAGTAATCCACACTCAGGAGTTTAAAACGAGCGAGTTAAGGTTGTCGCGCACTTGTCCAGCACAGCACGGCCCGGTGCTGTCCATCGCCTGACGGCAACGGATGTTATCATCGCTTACTTTTCCGGCGGCAACCGGCATCGGCAGGCCGCCGGCCGCGTGCTGTGAATGAACATTTTTTAGTTTACATCTAGCAGTGACAATCTCATCATGTATGTCAGCAGCAGTTGTGATGATGAAGAAGTTATGGTAGTGGCCGCATTGTTTGCAGAAGAAGAAAATAAAAAGAAAAGGAAAAGCATTTGGGTTCATCCTATTAACCAGAAGAGGGCAAATCTTGGAGAGTTCCATCATCTATTTAACGACCTTAGAGAAGACGAGACGAAATTTTTTCAATATTTTAGAATGTCGCCTACTAAGTTTTCAGAACTCCTTGATATTCTAGGGTCTGAATACTCTGAATTAACATTTCAAAATACTTCATTCCGAAGAGCAATATCAAAAGAAGAAAGGCTTGCTGTAGCATTAAGGTAAGTAATAGGAAATTATTTTTGCTTTTTTAATAGTTATTAAAGTAAATGTTACGCTTCAAACTACAAAAATAACACTAATTTTTTTTAAACATAAAATAAAAAACATTCTTTGATAATGACTAAAAAGTATTAGGTATTTGGTCTATAAAATATATAATACGAAATATCACTTTAGACACCTGCAATGTCATTATCATCATTGTTGAAAATAACATCTTCGTGATAATCAATTGAAGGTGGTGGAATATGAGTAGAGGCTGGTGTTCGTTGTTAAGAATATAGCGGATATGGTGAAGCTACGTGTTCGTGTGTTTGTGAAGAGAGCGTGTGTGGTATGACTGACAGGTGATGTGTTTGGAGCTGCGAATATGGCAACTGATGTTGCTGTTGCTGAAACAGTGGTTGTGGTATAGTGACCTGATTTTGTTGCTGAAAGTGGGTAGACTGAGAGTGCTGATGAGCAAAATTAGCTTGTTGACTGTTAGGTAAAGTTATCGGGCTAAAATTCATATTTTTTATTTCTGCATCACTAACTATTGCAAATATTTTTCCCTTAACTTCAATTTGTAGCTCTGGAGGAAATGTTTTTGTTGTTTCGGCCATGCAATCAAAAAATTTTGTTATCGGGTCTAAAGATTTTTGTGTTTCACAAGTAGACTTTCTTCGGGTGCTTTTTTCAGTCAAATAATCTTGAAGTACTTGCGCTGATGATAGTGTATTTTGCTTTTTTTGAGTGTAAGTTATTTTTTGTGCTGCCATGTCTGATTTGTTTGAGGCGGAACTGCACGGTCTAGACGCCGAAGGGCTTAGAATGCTAACGGGACTGGCAACATCATCTATATGACTGTTTTCTTCCGGCTGCTGCGTTTCAGTTTCCGATGAATCAGAATGAGTAACACTACTGATTTGCTGTCTATCTGCCAAGAAAGGTCGCAAAAACGACATTTGTTTGTCATAGCGCCAACTCTTTTTTTTTGTTGCCGCTTCGCCACTTCTAGTTTCCTGAGCCTTAATAGATTTTCGATAGCTATCTCTCAACGTACTCCATCTTTTTTTGCATTCAGAGACTAAAATAAAAGAAAAAAAATAATAAATGTTAACATTGTCATTAACGATCTAAATTTTGTTTTAGATTTTTTGCTACGGGAGATATCTTTCGAACAATTGCGTTTAGCTACCGACTTGGAGAAACAACAGTTCGTTACATCGTTTATAAAACTTGTGAGGCCATATGGAAAAATTTGGGACCATTGGTAATACCTTCTCCTTCAAAAGAAACATGGATAAAAAACGAACAGGATTTTAAAAGAATATGGAATTTTCCAAATTGCGTTGCTGCCATCGATGGGAAGCACGTAGTTACTGACAAACCCCCCACTAGTGGTTCCCTATATTATAACTACAAAAAAACTTTTAGTATTGTTTTACTTGCATTTGTAGATGCTCATTGTAAATTTACCGCCATTGATGTAGGTGCTTATGGAAGAAATAGTGATGGGAGAATATTTGCAAATTCGGCAATCGGAAAGAAGCTGTTTAAAAATACTCTTCATTTGCCTCAAGATAAACCTCTTCCTGGCACTGACGAAATCATGCCTCACGTCTTCGTTGGAGATGAGGCTTTTCCTTTGAGCAAACATTTAATGCGTCCTTATCCAGGAAGCGCAATACTGAATAACGAGGAAATTAAAATATATAATTACAGACATAGTAGAGCTAGGCGAGTTTCCGAAAACGCTTTCGGAATTTTGACAAAGAGATTTCGCATTTACCAGAGACGCCTACAAATTATCCCTGAAAATATGGACAAGGTTATTCTTGCTACATGTTGTTTACATAATTTTCTTCGAAATGATACATGCCACTGGACGGAAGGGGATGAAGATAATCAAGCCTCACAAGGATTAAGGGAGATATCAGGAATAGGCGGATCTTCAACTACGCTTGCATTGGAGGTTAGAAAAAAATGTAAAAGTGTGACCGGTTCGGTGCCATGGCAAACATCAATAGTAAGAAAAGGCAAAAGAAATATTTAAGGTTATATTACTGTTTACATTGATCCTGGAACATACTGTATAAAAAAATGCAAAATAAATTATGTATAAATACTTACTGGGTTTATTTAATTCTCCTGCAATTTCCTCTCATACGTTGTCCTTTTGCTGTTGGTTATGGTAGGCACCGTCACTCAAGTCATAAATTTCTTTATATTTTTGAACCAAGCAAATTAATTTCTCCTCGTCCATTTTGCTAAACTAAACTCTGAACAAGTGCCGAAATAATTACAAAACAAATAGGATGCGTCTCAAGATTATACTGGTCGGCGCCGGCCAGTGACACGCTCACTCGACCAGCACAGCACAGCACGTACCGTTGTTTACCGGTGAAGATCGGGGATCGGCAATCCTTTCCGTCAAAATTCGGGCTGGACCGTGCCGTGCCGGACTAATGGGCGATGGTTCATTTATTTGCATGGATTTAATTCTATTCGTATTTTGACGGGACGTGCCGTGCCGTGCTGTGCCGGGTAAATGCGCGACAAGCTTTAGGCTGCGAAATCCTATATATCGGAACGTGTGGTAATACAGTTATCCTGCAAGAGATCCGACAGCCTGAATAAAAACCGATAGAATAGTAGTTTGTATAAAAAGAGTATATACGATTTTTATATCGCACGAGGAAGTAAATTGAGCACGACGCCGTATACGGAGTGCTCAAACTTCCAAGCGTAATATGGACAATCCACTCGAGTTGTACGGTATATTTTTCGTCAACGGCTTATGTGCATTAATATGAACTTTAAATATAATCGCCAAATAAGAAACTAGCAACACTGTTAACGTGGAAAAAAAAGCAGTACTGTAAAAATACCATAACCTTTAGTAAAAAATGGAATTAATTTTTTTCTAGAGATCTCATAATTTCGTTTGTTTTATCTTCATGTTGCACTATTGAAGGAAGATTTATCAGTTATTTTTCTATATCTGTTGCGTATAATAAAAGTTTTAAGGTCGATTGGGGTTGGTTCCCCGTTTAAAATATATTAGAAAATATCGCGGTGAACCAATATGTATGGCAAGAAAACAACTAAGGTTAGTAAAAAACGTATATTTTGTATAGATATACAGTAGGTACATTTTATACTTTCAATCTTGTAGTAATTGTCTAGAAATAAGTGGAAAACTTTACATTTTTGAAATACGAAATTGCATCTATGCACAAATATTTAGTTCGGTCAGAAAATGACAACAATTCGTTAGAAATATATTTTGGTATTAATTTTGGTATTATACCTCAATTTCAGCACCATTTCGTGCAGTCTCTAGAAAAAAATTGTTTATGTATAGATTCTGGGATAATTGTTTTGATTGAAATTAAAAAAGAATGAATTCTGTCTGACAGATTTTTTTTTTTTTTTTTTTACGGTTTGCCGACTACGGAAGCCATCTTGAACCGGTCATCGACCACAAATGTGGTCTACCGACTGGGGAGTGTGAAACGGCACCTTCATCCTACGAGATATCCGATCTCATCCGGCCTGTCCGGCGTGAATAGGATGGCTAGGTGTCGATTCATTTTACACTCTTCCCTGAGGCAAGAGCACGCCGTGTTCCCAAGCGGTCACCCGCCCAAGTACTAACCGCGCTCGACACAGCTTAACTTCGGTGATCTGCGGGAACCGGTGCTTAATATGTCGACAGGCCCTTGCCGTCTGACAGATTTGCATATTTTTAAAATATATTCTTAACCTCACTTCTGTGCTTCTGTCAAGTGTCAGAAAACGACTCGTAAAATTTACAATATGTAAGTTCTTCTTTTTAATTGACCACTGTGATTGGTCAGTTTCATATCCTTACTAGGATGGATATGAAATCATATCGTTTAGTTAACCGGTAAGGCTCACTTTTCCAATCAGTTTAGTATAAATTTTTTTTTATAAAAAGCTCTGAGGAATAGCTACTTGAAATATTTTAGATTATGTACAAATTTAGTTTGTCCCAGAGGGAAAGTAAATGTATTTATTGTCATATCGTGAACATACTTTTAGAAATAATTTTTTATTTTCCGAATATAAACCTCTCTTATATTATCTAAAAAATAGTTTTGAATCTACTGGATGCTGGTATTAACTTTAAAGTTTGCTGAGATAAAGAAAATTTAACGAGAACAACTTCCAGTTTAACATGTTAAACTCCAAAAAAGGTTTTACGGTTAACATGTTAAACCTAAAGTTGTAACTTGTAGATAGAGATTTAAAAAAACTAAGATATGGAGGTAAAAACCATTTTACAAATACAGTATTCATCTGAAGACGACTGGAGATACTTACCAATTGAAACGTTGTGATGTAAAACAAATAAAGACAATGCATGTTCAAAACTTTTCTATCATTATAGTTATTTTATATTTTTCTTAAAATTTTTACCACGCCCCTGATCTAAATGTGGTATGCAGCTAAGTGAAAAACTCATATCGGTCGATATAAAATTTAAGAACCAATAAATCTATTTTTCCACTAAAATTTTACATCAAAATTATAGTGCCAGTAACGTACACTTAATCATTGTCGAAGAAATGTTTATTTTCTTTCGACGTTTAATAGTACACGTGGAGCAATAAACAGAATTTCATGCATGATCCGTCGTACGTGATATTTTGGTATCTCCTTCACCCTCTGTGTGTTTAAGTTCGCCATCATGGTATTTTGGTTTCTGGGAATATCTCGAGGAATATCGTATTTGCTTGGATACATTCCGCTGTACAAAATAGTAGTTTTTCTACTCCCTATTGGATATGTGCTATTTTCTTTACACTAAAGTGATTGGAAAAGTGGGCTATTCCGGTTAACTGAACGGATATGATTTTATATCGATCCTAGTTAGGATATGAAACTGACCAATCAAAGTCGTCATACAAAGAAACTAAATTTATAGTAATATTCATGATAGATTTCGCGAGATCCTGGCCCAATCACGTGATATGAATGACATGCTGGTTAATTTTAGTGTGTTATGTTGGTATGACTTGACGTAAATTACAGGATCGAACTTTGAAATTACAAATTTTTAATATGTAAAATGTATGTTTAAACTTTAAACGAATAATATTCTTAAAGTCACTAATAGTTATTGTTGTCATGCTAAACAAGATTGCAATAAGTGTCTGTTTAAAGGTTGGAGACAATGACGTTTCATGAACGGCAGTAGAGTTTTGGACTTGCATTGTCTTTATTTGTTTCGAATCGCTACATTTCAACTGGTAAGCATCTCCAACTCTTGGGTGGCCTTATTCTAAGATTACATTTACTTAACAAGGGTTTCCAGATGTTTCTAATATCTAATGAAGGCTTACTAAAGCAACCTGGATTTTGGTGTATGGTCGCAGCTTCCTTAAACTTCCCCCAGTGCGGTTCTTTTTACAGGATTTCCGCTTGTGTCCACATGATATGATGGTCGTGCGTCCAGGCGTGGTCTGCTGCACCTGATTTTACGGTCTCTCCTTTTTGGGTGTTATTCCTATGTTCTTTAATCCTTACTTCTAGTGGTCTTAGTATCTCACCAATGTAAGATTGGCCGCATTCGCAGGGGATCTGGTAGACACAATTTTTCTTGTCTTTCTGGCTTGCTGGTTTCGTCTTCGTTAGGTGGCTTCTTAAAGTATCTCTAGAGCTGAATACTGTGTTGATGTTGTATTGTTGTCCTAGTCTTCTTATTTTCTCGGATACTCCTTTGACATACGGAATATTGAGTACTGGTTGTATCTCTTTCTCTGCTTTACGTGTGTTTGGCCGATTCTTGCGATTTTCCAATATTGTGTCAATCAATCTGATGGGGTAGCCATTCTTGTTGAGGTCGGTCTTGATGTGGTTAGTTTCTCTTTTGAGAGCTTCTTTTGAGTTATGTTAACTGCTTTTGACCATGCAAATTAAATTAGTGATGAGCGAGGTTCATCGATGTTTTGTTCCGCCAGTCCCTGGCGTGCTGAAACTCCGCCTGACCAAAATAATTTCTAAATAAAAAGGTGACGTCAAATATTAAAACGCAGTGTCAAACATCGAAGGTTAAAAATCGATGCTTTCGTCGTTGTTTGTGAGTCTTATGATAAAATTAAAATTTCATTTAATAAAATTAAATAATAACTCTATATAAATATACTAATTAAAACTCAGTAACATCAGTAAAAAACACCGATGTTTAGAAAACCATCGATACACATCGCCCATCACTAACTAACTAAATCGACGCCAGCGCTATAGCGGAGTCCTTTGTAACTGTAGGTAATTGACAGCTTAAACGTATTTGCGTTGTGGGAATAACAAAAGGTTTTGTCGGTTTTATTGCAGAAAAAAGAGAAATATGAACAAAAACAAGTGTTTGTGTAAGGACGCCATATGAAGTAAATAGTTTAACAAAGAATTTTCAATGTGGACTTGCTTAAATAACGTGTTTTTATTATGAAATAAGGGTTAGTATTCGAAGTGTGAATCGCAGATTCGATTTAAAGGAATTTGTTTATTTTATTATGGCTTTTTTGCCACTTTTTAAGGATTCTTGCTGATGTATGTTTAATTTTAATTTCTAAAAAGTTTGAATATAACCTAATAACATTAGGTCAGTGAACTATTATTTAGTAGGTCACTGTCATGCAACATTGTAAAATCACTGACCTTTCTATTTTACTTTGACAGTTCAAAATCAAAAAAAACGCACGTGGGTAAGGCAGTGAAGGCGTCCGAGATCGAAAACACAAAAGGTGAATTTTCTCACTTATTAAAGCAGAGCGACATTTAAAAATATTTTTTCTTCGAAGGTTATCATATCAAGATTTACAGGTTCAAATATACCCGGGAAAATACATAACACCCTGTATACCCATTCAGTAATTGGCATTTCTGTGAAATGGTGTATCCTAAATAAATAAATAAAGGTTTTGATTCGAATATAAAAAATTATTAATTTGATCTAACAGATTTGCGTCTGTTTGAAGTATATTCTTAACCTCACTTCTGTTAAGTATCAGAAAACGACTCGTAAAATTTTTAACGTGTAAATTTTGTTTCTTTGTAATTGATCAATGTGATTGGATAGTATCATATCCTTACTAGGATGGATATGAAATCATAACCGTTCATTTAAACGAAATAGCCCACTTTTCCAATCACTTTAGTGTAACGGAAACAGCAAATTTCCATGGGGGAGTAAAAAGAATGAATTTCCTTATTCTTTTGTCACTCCAGTAGCTCAAATACATTAGGTGATGCCTTTTATTGCTTGATTACCCGGTATGTGACGGCGCTCTATATATACATCCGTTATTAACGCATTACCTGGATAAATTAAATTAACTACAGATCAAACACTCTATGTTTATCTTGTTATGATAAATCCAACAATGTAAGATAAACCATGTTCGAAAGTTGACTTAGAATAACATTCACACAAGATTTACTTTGAACTCTCGATAAGTTGTCAGACGAGACGTTTTAAAATAAATATGAATAAAAGTCACTGCAGGCTTTTTTCTGCGAATGCGAGATATGCTGCATTGATAAAAAATAATGCTAGTATTGTTTATTTACGTAATAACAGTTCGTTGTTTTATGCAAGGAGTAACATACAAGTGTGAATCAGAGATAAATGTGGGACGTAACGGGGCGTGATTGTGTTGCATTTTGGTAATATAATTTTTTTTAACTACTTTTTCTTCTCTGTGAAGTGTCAGAATTTCATTATTTAATGTAAATCGCAAACACATAGAATTCGATACCGATATTTTTGTAATAACATTGCAAATTATATATATATTTACTCGCGTCTATATCCCAACCTAATGGCAGACATAAGCGGAAGTACTGGCAGTAGAGAAGGCGGTCAATATCCTGCAAGAACACACCTTGGCTTGGGAGTAGCCTCGTCAATCACCATCTTCAGTGATAGTCAGGCGGCGATTAAGGCAATCTGTTCCAGCAGCGTTAAATCAAAGTTCGTAAAGCGATGCCGCAACAATCTATACACACTTGGCCACCAACATCGGGTTATTCTGTGCTGGGTTCCTGGACACTCCAAAATAGATGGCAACGAGGCTGCCGATGCGCTCGCAAGAGAGGGCGCAGGCATGCCAGCTGATCTAGCAGACAATACAGTGAACAAACAACTGGGATTGGTCAAAGAGGAGATTGACTACACGGCTAAGCAGCTTGCACAGAACAGATGGACAGGGTTGACAACCTGTAGTACATCCAGGCAACTGTGGCCCACATTCGATAAAAAGAGAACCGCAGAGCTATTGAGACACAGTCGAAAAGACGTGAGAAATATTACTGCGGTTGTTACCGGACATTGCCTCTTCGGTAGACATGCCGAGCGTATGCAAATACCCACTAACGACTTCTGCAGAAGTTGCAGAGATGAGGAAGAGGAAGAAAGTATTCAACATTTTCTGTGTGAATGCCCTGGCCTCGCAAGAAGGAGGTTCACTACTCTGGGTGAACCATCTTTCGATAGCCTGGAGGAACTAAGCAACTTACAACTTGGACGGCTGAGCAGATTTCTGAACAGTAGTGGCTGGTTTGAATGAGTTGTTAAAATCCATTCGCGGTTACGTCGCACTAACCATCAGAGATTTGATGAAGGTGGGTTCTACGGAACACGTGTGGTATCACAACGGACCTAATCAGGACTACGTGAGACTGTTTGGTCAGAACCAAGGGTCTGCCACTCTTACCTAACCTAATGGCAGACATACTGCGCATATCAGGCGGATAGCATGATGGCGGAACATTTAAAATATAGGTAGAAATCCGTAAGCTTTGTTATGGCCGCGGCTATAAAAAAATATTAAATATTTTGTGGCGGCTGTAAAGTAAAAACCTAACCGTCATTTTTTAAATTGTAATAGTATATTAAAACATAAGTTTTATAAGACAAATTAGGACACTCCCCGCTACGCGGTTCGTGTCCTAAACCAACGCGTGCTCTAAAATGTGTCTTATGGAACGAATATTTTATAATACTTTTTCTATTTGGGTCTGTTTTAAGGAAATTCAAATAAAAATGTAGTTAATAGTTTCCAGTCAAAATTTTTATTTTTTTTGAGGTTGGCAACACTAACAGAAACAGAAAGTTGGTGTGGTCACAGAAGAGAAAAGGGATTAGTATGGTGCACAAAACACGGACTTTTAGTATGGTGTGCCATGAATTTCACAACGGTATTGTGTTGTTACCAACAGGAAGAAAATAAAAAATGCGTGTTTAAAAGGAATAAAATAATTGCTTATGCAACCCAATGGAAACCCATAATGAAGACTTTATGGTTCCCAAATAGAAAAAACAGTTTATGTGTGCACAGACTGTGAAATGTGAAATGTAGTACAAACACAAATATTAGTGTTCACATGAAAAGAACACACAAAGTCTTCAAAAGAAAACACCTTTAAATACCATTACATGCCATGCATTTCTAGTATTAATGCACTAAAAACAACAATGCCCTATGATTTCTTCTAACTATAACCCTTATAACAAAAAGTCGGAATTACAAAATCGTAGACTGTCAACACCGGTAACCACATCTTTGATTTCCCTGAAACGTAAAAGAAATAAAAAGAATAAAGTGTTTGATTTAAAAATATAAATAGAATACCGTAATATTAAAAATTTAATTAATTAATCATTAATTTACATATAATGATTGAACTCATTTCTACCTACATAAATTTTAAATTTCCCTCCATCACGCTATCCGCCTGACATGCGCAGTGTGTCTTCCATTAGGTTGGGATGTAGCGCATTTGTTGAGGATGAGTTTTTAAGGTTATGTTACAGGATTGCCACGCCTCTTTCCGCGTTCACAGTGTGGCTATAGTTTGTAAATTAACGATTATTTTGAAAAACTTTACCATAGCGAACGTTAAAAGTTCATATTAATGCACAAAAGCCATTTTTAACTGTTTAAATCGAGTTCTACAGCTATTTTGTTGTACTTTCAGAGTTACAATTCTTATGCAACCAGAAAAAACGGGCAACCCCTTTTTTTTGTGCATTTTAGCAAAACAATTTAATCAAACTAGCTATGATTGAAAAAAATGGTTTGTTTATTTTTATTAATATCGCTTTTTGTCTGTTATTCTGCAAATTTCTGGACACGAGAAACAATAATAAATAGATACATTGCCGTAAAAATCTTCGGCTTAATTAATATTTACTTAGGGCTGGTTTATGTGCCGGTTTAACGACTGTGCAACGGAAAAGTTTTAGTTAAGTGACACCTTAAGTTAAGCCCCACCTAAAACGTCTTAAGTGAAACCCGTGCAAACGGCCCTAAGTTTACTGTTTTGGTTTTGCTTTTGATAATTGAAAAATCGATTCAATTTCGAAATAGATGGACTTTTCAAGGTTGAACGTTGACGAAATACTTGAAGTAAAACGAAACGAACGTCCTATAGTCCATGAAAATCGTACTAAAATAGGGGTGCTGCCTTGCATGAAATAAGGTAGTTCTGATTTTTTGATATGTTGTATCTGATGAAGTGGTAATAACAAATCCAAATTTTCGACCTCGAAAGCCCTCCGGATCATTGTTAAATATCTCAAACACCTTAAATTTTGTAACTTTTTTCAGGCTTTGCCAATTTTAACCACCAAGGACTAATATTACGACAAAAGTAGTTATATACAATCTAAAAGCAAACAAAATTCGCAAAAAAACGAGACTAATTTCGTCCTTGTAGGTTGAATACTTTCTGAGTTATGGCAGTTCAAACTTGTGCAAAATTTCCAAAATAGATATAATATGTACCAATTCCATGGATTACTATGCCTAACTCAAATATTTAAGTGTCTTTTACAAGCTGGGGAACAAATTATACCAGAAAATTTAATAAAAATAAATATGAAAAATACTGGTGGATCTGGGGCTGTGAGATAAAAAAATAGTGTGATGATTTAGTGCATCTCGTTGAAAAGGCAAAATTGTATGGAATTTCCAAACAGCACCTAACAAATCAAATGCGTCTAACATTATTAGGAAAAATAAATTATATATACCAATTTGTCAGTATTTGTGGTTTATGTTGTACACAGTGAAGTTTTCGCAAGATTTAGTAAATACATTTTATATTAATTTTATTTGGTAGATAACACAATACAAGTTGATACTTCTTCTTTAGCTGTGTATAGATGGCATTAAAATAAACAACATTTTTAAATACCTTTTTCAAAAAACTCAAAAATAAGATACTTACATTCATTTATTACACTCTGGATCAAATACGGTTCTGCCTAACTTTCCCGTTGAATAACATTAAGAAAACTTCTGGGTGTAGGATGAGCACGCAAGGGAAAGCTTCTTCGCATAATCTCGAAGTAGCAGCCGCACTTTGACGACACTCACCGTAAATTAGCACCATATCTACTAGTTTATTGTTCTCAAATTTTACCATTTTCACATGTCATTGTCACCAATTTAAAATTAACTTGCTCCAGAAAAAAACACCGCAGTTTATTACCAAATAATTCACCACCAACCCGTAAATTGCATGACTAATAAGAGATAAGACAAACAACATAAAGTATAGCGGGCTACGTTTTGATGACCAGGCCCGCACTTAGATTTTTATCTCGCCTATTTTTAAGTTTTTTGAAAAAAGGTATTTGAAAATGTTGTTTATTTTAATGCCTTCTATACACAGCTAAAAAATAAGTATCAACTTAGGAATCACCCTGTATATAAAAGCGCAGTATTTATGTTTTTGAATTTTTATTGTTGATACCTATGCTCTGCAGCACTGTCCTTTTACCAGGTCACGAACCGCCACTGCTTCACAGGATTAATTTTGATACCTTCATTAAGTTTAGCCTAATTATGTCCCATACTTCACACATACACTTCATACATCACTACTTTTCAATTATGACCGCTCTGTCAAATAAAATCACACACACCTCCCTTTCTCTTACAACGAAAATAATGTTTTTTCAAAATTTTAAGATCAATTTCTACCCCTCCTGTTCTATATGTGGATATTTTAATTAGGATACATTGGAATTTCATCTTAGTTTGTAATAATAACCCAAGTTCTGAAACCAAAACTGTATCTATCATCTTAAATTACTACTAATTAGTATTATGAATTCAGATTAAATCATGTTTGGTGTGTTTTTCATACCCACTAATTGATCCATGTAAATTTATTATTTTTAATTCATGTCATTGATCTCTTTAAGTCTGTTGCCAATGCAGTGACGGCTCGTCCGGTAAAGTGACTGAAGTTCCAAGTCACCTGCATTTTACTTGAAAATAAAAAAAAATATGTTGATACCGTACTACGGTAGCGTAGTAGGGCTAAATTGTTTTTATTTTTCGAGTTACAAGTTCAAATTATATTTTTCTGGTTTGTAAGTCGACTTACAAGTAGGTCTAATCGGCTTACAAGTCGAATTTATATTTTTCTAACTTACAAGTAGAATTTATATTTTTTTATCGACTTACAGGTCAAATTTATATTTTTCTTTTGCGCAAAGCTTCGGCTGCCGCCTAACAAGCTGACAACCAAGGCACAGAAGGTATGAGGTGCTTTAGTTATAGGAAACATAGCGAAATACCGATGGAAACATTACAGAATAGGGAACCGAGAACGAAAAATTGTTCTTAATAGGTTTGCTTGTAACCAAGTCATATAAGAGCCTTACATAATTCCTGCTTTTTAAATTTAGGGGATAGTTTATCAAATGGGATAATTTCAAATAAAACTTTTCCTTTCATTTCGTGAGATCCATCTCTAGACGCATTTCGCCATATCATGGCTCATCAGTTAGTAGAGCACTAGTGCGGGAAAGTAAAATAATGCAAATGTTGACCTTATTAGAGAGTTTTTTTACTTCGGAAGTTATAACTATTGTTACAACAGGTAAATAAATATTTACGAAATAGTCCATCAAATAAAATCTACAACTTTTCTAGCTTTTTGTTGCATTTTTAATTTTTTGAAAATATAAAATAATGAAGATATTTTTATATAACCCTGTACATTCTTTAAAGTAATGTCACAAAACAACTATCAAACCACCGGGTTTGATATCAGTTGCTATGATAACCCAGGCGTCTAATTGTTACTAAAACGTCAAAGTTGTTCAAAGCGTTTTCAAAGTGACCGAATACAATCCTCTTCTAAATTAAACCGCATTAAACCGAATCCGAAGCAATAATATTAATGGATTCATCCGACGAAGAACTTCCCGGAGCTATTTTGAAGGCTGCAGATAAAGCTAATTTCGAGCTGTTACCTGCCAAATCCAGACTAAGATATAAAAAGCAATACGACCATTTTGTTACATGGTGTAAGGAGAAATATTATATATAAATAATATTAATATTTATAATAATTAGTAGTTTTTAGTTAAAGTTTTGTATATGTATGTTGAAATAAAATAATTTTTGAAAAATGGGTTGGTATACTTTTTTGTATATACGGTCGTAGAAAATAGTTATTTTCCTAACAAGTGCGCAAAGTGATACTTTTCCGCACGCAAGTACAGTTGGACGAACGACGCGAAGCGGAGTTCGGATAAGTTCTTGCGTGCGGAAAAGCACTTTGCGCACTTGTTAGGAACAACATTTTTCCTACGAGCTTCATATCAGATAACAACAAAAATAAAAATATGATAATTTATTTAATAATTTTTAATTCGACTTTAAAGAAAGAACTATAATATACTTACAACTAAAAATTACATAACTCATTTTAACAGTGTTTAAGCCTTTTTATGATTTGATAAAAATAAAAGTGTCGGTGTTTGTAGATTCTTGTGGACATAGAAACTGAGGAAAAATCTGACATCATGTGTCAAAATCGACATGTACATTTATTGTTGCTTGGCAATATTATAATCATTTATCACTATACGAGGTACTTAAAAAATACAGTTTTTTTCGTTTTAAGCTGAAATACAAATATCGGGAATTACGATTAAAAGATAAAAGAGAATACTCTTGCAACGGCTTCTCACATTGCCATAAAATAGTTTACAGCTACTAAAATAAATATAAATATTCCCTACCAAGGAGATTTTTGAATAGTTTTACTTTTCCGCACCCAGTGCGGATAAAAGTCTTATCCGCACTAGTGCGGAAAAGTGTAACTTTGCACACAAAAATGCGTGCGCAAAGTACTACTTTGCGCACGCTCGTAGGAAAATAATGTTTCTAACTCGGGTCAACTGCAGTCGCGTGCGGGAAAGTATCACTTTCTGCACTTGTTAGGAAAATAACTATACTTTAACGAACGTCGTTCTCGTCTACTGCAATGTCTGCATATCCGGAATATTTTTGGGATTATTTTTTTCTTTTGTTAAAAATTAGATCACATTGATTGGGATGTTGCAATTTTAGAAAATTCCATTTTTGTTAAAAACACTTCAGTAAACACAAAATAAGGAACGAATTAAAATTAAACTTTAGGTTATCATTATCGAATCGATAGATATACAGGGTGGCCTACTCTTAACGCAGGATTCAATACCATCAAAACTACTTAACTTTTTAATATTTTTTAATAACAGAGTTATGAAAAGGCATTGGATCCACAATTTAAAATATTTTAAATTATACAGGCTGTCCCAAAAAGTAGGGGCAGATCCAATATACGTTTTTTTATAGGAAATACCCTATAATTATTATTTTATTTTTTAAATCGCTATAAAATTTCACATATTATTATGTATAAAATGTCATATGTCTAAACTCAATTGTTTTTTAGATATTGACGTCTAAAATATCTTAAAGGTTTTCACCTCCCTATCTTAGTTTTTATTCTCTATTTAAAAGTTACCACTTTCGGTTTAGCATGTTAAACTGTAAAACCATTTTTTGGTTTTGACACGTTAAACCGAAAGTTGGTGTCTTTGGTTAGAGAATGAAAAACTAGTATAAGGACGCGAAAACCATTTCTCTCTAAAATGCGCCGTTCCAATGCTACAGCCTGTCAAAGTCTAAAAAAACCATATGTTAAACGTCAATATCTCAAAAACAATTAAATATAGACATTGACATTTTATTCAAACCTACATGTAATTTTATAGAGATATAGAAAATAATATATATGATATATGGGTGTTTCAATAAAAAATAAGTTTTTTGGATATAACTATTTGGGACACCCTGTATAATTTAAACTATTTTTAAAATGTAAATCTAATGCCTCCTTATAACTAAGTTTTTAAAAAATATTAAAGATTTGAGTAGTTTATATCTATGAAATCCTACGTTAAGAGCGGGCCAACATGATATTTTTTAAATTTTTGTGTTTTAAATCAAAATCGGGTTTCAAAAATATAATATTAGTAATAATAATATGGGTTATTTGTCGTATTCATTTACATGGATCTTAGTATAATATAAGTTGTAATAGTTGATTGTATGTTTTTATGCTAAATTCGACAAACAGAGCCAAAAGAAAAAAATATTGGGCTCCAAAAATACCGCGTTCTACTCTGAGACAGAGTAAGAAGGGGGCTGTGACAGAGTATTTCTAAGTCGGTCTGACAAAGAGTTAAAAAAATAATATCAAAATAAACATAATGGAAACATATGGGAAACTTTTGTATGCATTTTTTTTTGAATATCTGTTATCGGTATTAGCTGCATGAGCCAGCATAGGTAAAAATTCACTTGAGACGTGCGTTATACAAATGACATGTGAATATTTCAAACTAGCGAAAGAGTCTTTTTTTTTAGAGATACGAATAAAAGTTATAGGAAAATATTGTGTATTTAGTCTGGTTCCAAATTTTCGTTTAAAAATTTAAATTTTTATTATATACTCATTTATCTAAGTAGACAAAATTGAAATAGTTATTTTCCTAACAAGTGCGGAAAGTGATACTTTCTCGCACGCGACTGCAGTTGACCCGAACTACGCGGAGCGGAGTTCGGGCAAGCGATCAAGGGCATGGGTTAGGAACATTATTTTTTCTACGACCGTATATACAAAAAAGCATACCAACCCATTTTTCAAAAATTATTTTATTTCAACATACATATACAAAACTTTAACTAAAAACTACTAATTATTATAAATATTAATATTATTTATATATAATATTTCTCCTTACACCATGTAACAAAATGGTCGTATTGCTTTTCATGTCTTAGTCTGGATTTGGCAGGTAACAGCTCGGAATTAGCTTTATCTGCAGCCTTCAAAATGGCTTCGGGAAGTTCTTCGTCGGATGAATCCATTAATATTATTGCTTCGGATTCGGTTTATTGCGGTTTAATTTAGAAGAAGATTGTATTCGGTCACTTTGAAGACGCTTTGAACAACTTTGACATTTTAGTAACAATTACACGCCTGGGTTATCATAGCAACTGATATCAAACCCGGTGGTTTGATAGTTGTTTTGTGACATTACTTTAAAGAATGTACAGAGTTATATAAAAATATCTTCATTATTTTATATTTTCAAAAAATTAAAAATGCAACAAAAAGCTAGAAAAGATGTAGATTTCATTTGATGGACTATTTCGTAAATATTTATTTACCTGTTGTAACAATAGTTATAACTTCCGAAGTAAAAAACTATCTAATAAGGTCAAAATTTGCATTATTTTACTTTCCCGCACTAGTGCGGGAAAGTGACACTTTCAAAACTAAAATGCGTGCGGGAAAATGGGTTAAAACGCACGGTCGTAGAAAAAAGTATTTATTTGTTATAAAATCTTTAATCTGTGTTTGAACTGTTACAAAAACAATAAAATGACAATAAGTGTTAATTTGTACAAAATAGAAAAAAAAACGATAGTTTGAATTTAGTCCTAAAATATGATGAGAAACAATAGTTTGTTATAATTTTATTTCTAATCTCTAAAAAAATTACACTCTGGCCAGTTTGAAATTTTTAAATGTAATTTGTGTAACGTACGTCACAAACGTGTCAAAAACTAAACTTTCAAAAAGTAAATACAATAAATCGATTATTATGTTTCATCTAACGTTATTCGATATATCGATCAATATTTTGGCCACCCTAGTTCTCACTGCTGATCGTTACTAGGCAATAACGTTTTTATTTAGTTTTACTCGTATTATATAAATTATCGCCTCCTGATCAAGAACTGTTATTGCAGCTCCAGTCCTTAAGACGTAATGCTGACTGCTTAGACAGTAATTATACTGCAATGAATAAACAACAATTTATTTTAGGCCCAGTGTCGAAATGATTGATAAAGCTTTGTATTTAACTTTAAAAGCATCATCCTATAAATAGCGTATCTGTATAACGTTTAAATGTGTTTCACATTTTATGGGTGTCTTGACATTTAAGGTCTCGGTCAATTTTATTATCAGCAATTAAAACTATGTATTTATTTATTTATCAATATGGAATATTTAAATGGACAATAAATTGCTAATAACGAACTTGGTATAATTTCAATTTCTGTACAAAAAAAATATTCCCTTAATACAATAGTTATTATCCTAACAAGTGCGGAAAGAGCCACTTTCCCGCACGCGACTTCCATTAGCAATCAAATGCGGGGAAGTATCTTTCCGCATGAGTTAGGGTCCAAATTTTTTCTACAAGCGTTAGAAAACTACCACAAAATATTTCTAAAAATTTTTATTTTACTGAAAAACAAAAACAGATTTAATTTCTACTTATTAATAATATTTATATTAAAAGTGCAATTTGATGCAATATGCAAATTGATTGCGGATGCCAGACAGGTTGAAGCCATCGAAGCTAACTGATCCTGATGAGCGGATGGTAGCAAAGAAACAGGTATCGAGCTGTTGTTTGCGCTGCTGGAAAACTGTGCAGTTTTTGAAGACGTGGACGCTTTTAAACTACAGCTCAAATTTGATGGAATATTGAGATTGAGAATTTTGTTAGACACCTCTATTTTTATGTGTAATGGATTCCTCCAGGTAGCCTTCGGCAACAGACGTGGATTTCCATCCTCCTAAACGTTTAATGTTTGTTATTTCTTCGCCAGAATTAGCCAGTATAGAGTGGCTGAGGAACGTCTAAAACTGTGGCCTGGGTATAATTCTGGATTTTTGAGTCCTATATAAGCTGAAATGTTGGAGGGAATTTTTCCTATGGTAATTCCAACACATTGGGTACTGCATTTTCCATGTTTGTAGTTCAAAAAAAATCGGCGATATGGAGTTTGCTGTGGACGTAAGTTTGCATATTTTCTGTATAGATTTAGAAAAATTTCATTATTGACTTCTTTAGTTATTACAAAGGATCTAGCAGAATGGTTTTTGGAGTCCTTTATTGTGACAATTATTATAACGTCTCCTTTGTCGTCAATGGTAAGTTTAGTTAGCTCCTCAGGGCGGCAGGCACCAGCAAGTCCAAAAATGGTTACCACTTTAATTAGAAGGTAAATTTTATTAGGTGCTTCTTTCATAAATTTCGCAATCTCTTCTTGTGTAAAAACTTTTGCTTTTTTTGCTCGAAAACCTACATTTTGTCTCTTGATGTAGGCAGTAACTTTATAGTATTTACTGATATCTAAATCTTTCTTAACCTTAAGTACACTTTTTAACATGGAATATCGAGACCATAAGGTATTTGGCTTCCAAAGTTTAGACATTTCGAAGAAATATGCTAAAAGTACTTTTTCTCTTGGTGCTTTTACATTTTTCGCTTCACACCAACTAACAAAATGTTCGTATTGTTTTTCATACCTGACTAATGACTTTTTTGGTAGCAAATACAAATTTGCGACACTTGCGGCTTCTCGAATATCTTCTGGAAGCTCATCGTCCGAGAAATTATCTATGGAAGACATTTGTATCAGAATCTGAACGAAATCAAAAATCAAAGCCACGCTCCGGTGAACTGTTGTAAGGTCTCACTTTGACAATTAAATTTTATTTGTGTGTCGTGGTTAATAAACCGTTTTAAATCAGCTTTTTTTAAAATGTTTATAATAAACGGCAAAAATTAGTGTTTCTGTAATATACCTCATTTACTTTCACTAATAATGAGTCTAAAAATTTATATTTTATTCATTAAAGTTATATTTTATTATAAAATTACAAAAAAAATTTTCGGTACACCGTGCGGGAAAAATTTTGCCACACCGTGTGGGAAAATGGGTCTTTCAGAACCAAAACGAGTGCGGGAAAACGGTAAATTGCGCACGCTTGTAGAAAAATAATATTACCTAATTCTGTAATTATTGTACCAAGCGCTTCTCTGATACTTTCTAATCGCTTTCTTGTGCGTCTTAAGAGCCTCTCTATAAGCGCTCTCATCTTCTTGCTCATTGCTTTATTAACCATCCTTCGCATGTCCCTTCTTAGCTGACCCAGTTCTGTATTCCACCATTATTTAGAACATTATGAGCCATGTATACGAATGACTATTTTATTGGTGTCCCTCCTTTATGCTCCAGTTTGACCATTGTTTTATCTTGATTGCTATAATTAGGCATTAGGAATACTTTATTTTTAGTTAAAATACAAGTTCTTGGCTTACCATTGCCCCTGGCGTCATAGAAGGAGTAGTTTCTTAGCCTTAATCCACATGGCGTCATATCTGATCCTAGCATTAAGGCAATGTCGAGATTCCTCTCGTCCATTAGAAAAGCCAGATGGCTCAAGGCCATTTTACTTTGGCGAAGGTTGATTTGAACTACTCGCAGCATCGCTGAGCGGCTGTGATGGTTCAACTTCCATTTCCGGAATCTGCTCCTTCCCTAGTGCTGCCCTCTGTCCATTTTTACAGCAGATTTGATGTCGCTGTCTCCTCTTTCTTTGCGACATCGTGCTTGGGTTTTGCAAGTTCGACCTTCTGGTCTTTCCCCGTGCGCGTTTGGGGAGGCCCTTATATGCATTCACTGCGATCGCCTTAAACCCACAGTGAAGCTTAAATTGAGCTTCCTCTAGCGACTCGTCTGTGAGCTATACCGCTCCTTCCTTTTGAGTTTTGGTCCTTCATTTTTATAATCTTCTATTCCTTGCAAGAAATCTTCGGATTCTGGGCTGCGAAGAGTGGCAGCAAGTACTTTTCTGGAATATTTCGCACTGGCTCTCAACGCTCTGGGAGTTACAAGCGGGGGATTACCTGTAATTGGGAGTACTCCCAAGGTTCTCTTCTCTCTTTTTGACGCTTTCTTTTAGAAATCCTAAGAAAAAAATCATCGGTGCAGTTAATGATCTTTATTCCTCTAGTCCATCCTAAGCTGTCGTTCTGAGGGATCCGATCGACAAGATTAACTATTAGAAACTCTATAAGGATTTCTGTTAGCTTCCTTTCAACCAGGATCCAGCGGGCTGCTGTCATCTTCCAGCATTTATTGCCGGTATCAATCACAGCTACTTAAAGGCTGCAGCGGGTCGCTTCCGACATTGTACTGCCGTAGGAACGCTTTTTTATTTTCTGGCCCTGTCCACTATTAAACGCAGATACTGTCTTGGTCTCCGCAGCCAGTCCCCTTGAAGAAATTTAAGCTTTGCCTTGCTGTAAAAAGGGCTTCCTTTTTTTGTTTTTTTTTCAGGGGTTCTCTCCTCGTCTGTAGAACGTGACCTATTTTTAGTGACACATCTTTCGAAGGTTTCACCCGATTTTCGGTAAGTATAGGAAACATGGAACGGATCTAGTACCAAGGGTTCTCTGGCTCACTTTATCGTGCCCTTGTCCTTACTTGTGAGTTCAGCTATTTGTTTATTTTTTAGTTTTTCCAGGAGATGCCTAGCATTTTGGCACTGCCACATCCTCCTTGTACCAGCTTAACCAGCTGATACATTTCTTCTGTCTGGCAAGATCAGTTAAAATGCCCAATAAACTCACTACACCTGTTTATTTTTATATCCAATATAGGGGTTTAATTATCCAAGAGTAGAAAAATTCTTGTTTCGGCATGTGATTCAAAAACTGACAAAGGCCACGTTATTAATGAATAACTTATTTTTTGTCAGAGGTGTAAACTGTCGTGAAGCTTTAAAAGCGTGAAGTCACTGAGAGTAGGGAAAAAAGGCAGCTGAGCACGTTACTCGGGCGGCTGCTCAAGTTCTCAAATCTGCTCAACTGGGTCACGGTTAATGGGGGCGCTGTTCCAAGTGTTTGGAATTATAAGTCAACATATGAATTCATTTTTGTAAAATTTATGTTGTATCAAATGTTTTATAGTGTTATTTTTATGAAAATTCCTTATTGCGTCTTCAAGAAGTGCATAAAAATCACGGTCATTTACCAATGCGTCAGTGTAGTAGTTATCCGATAGTTTACATGCACTATGCATCTTATAAACTTACATAAAAAACGACACTTTGACTACGACTTCCTTAATTAGTTTAATAGCAGTTGGTAATATGAAAGAAATAATAAAGATAATATCAATTAATTTTTTATAATTTTAACTGCTCTTTTACTTTACAAAACGTTAATGGAAGTAAAATATTTGACGACTTACTGATATGCAGTTATATAGCTAAGATAAACATAAAATTTGCACTATGTTACTTTAAACTAAATTTTTGTACTAATGATAAACCCCTCCAAAAAAATACATGCCGGGCTTCAGCCAAATTACATACTAGCAACACTCTAAACGTGACAATAGAGAAGTGGCAATATTGTAGTGATACCGACCACAAAATCGACAAAACACTGAAATAACATAAAATAAAGTCTCTTGTCTCTGGGAAAAGTCAGAAAGCAAATACATCGAATTATAGATCTTCTTTGGTGTGACTAGACAAACTACTTAAAACTGTGTGAGCCACATGGGAATATTAAGTGCAGATTTAAGTTTCTATATATATATAAATGATAAGTTTTCAGATCCAGTTTAAATCAAAGAAATGTGAAAAAATATCATTTTATACTGAGATTGACAGCAAAGTTCGAGTTAAAAGTGATTAACTTAATATAATGTAACATAACAAGTTATGATCAGGTTGATCACTCTTAAATTGAACTTTGCTGTCAATCTCACGTTATAAATCGACCATTTCTGGCATTTCTACGATTTGAACTTTATAAAATTAGGCCTAAGTGGTCCAGCCCTGCTTGAAACGCCAGTATTATTCACCTAATATAAATATAGTTTGTATAATAATGTAGATAATAATATGTTTTATAATTTAATTACATTATCCTATGTTCCTAAATATTTATACTAATGTAAATAATGTTATTTGCAATAAAACTCAAGTTGAAAATCAATCACTTATTTACATTCGACTGAAGTCCACCTCTGACGCCTAGAGTAAAATATCTAGAAGGGACCCATTTTATTACCTGGGACGGATTATTGAGTTAAATATAAGCAAAAACCGCAATATAACGATATACTTTAGGATACACTTTACCTATTTGCAAAAACTAGAATTATATTTTACTTCCCCTTTCTAAAAATTCCCCGGGACCGTCCCTGTATTTTAGCCTATTTTCAATGCAAGCTTCTTTATTCGCTACCAACAAACCCAAACCATCTGCATCCACATCTTTTTTCAACACAAATTTTGTTCAGACGATGCCAGAAATCATTAGTGAAAAATGGGCTGTAGAAAAATTATTGTCATAAAAACAAAAGAAAATGGATTTTAATTTTCCGGTACACTCGCTTTCTGTCATGAAATTGCAGATGTCGCTAAATCCTCGCAAATGCTTAAAAAGAACCCCTAATTTATGTTCCTGGAATACGGTTCACACAAAGCCCCCCGAATAGAATTCAACGCAAGCTTTATTAAATATATCACTTAAACAACCCGGTTTCAGTCTCCAGGGAGGCCTTTTGAATTGGCAGTAAACTGCCGTGAGGAAGGTGATAAAGGCCCTTTGTATAACTAAGGCCGAGTTAAGCTGACATACTACATTTAGTGGCGTTAATTAATTTTTATTAGTTAAATTCATTGCCAGATGGTTTTATGCAAAACTATATTTTGTTATACAGCAATGGAGCAAGAGACACGCGATTTTTGTTCCGATTAACTATAAAGTAGAAGGTTCCAGTGGCGTATTTAAGGGTGGGGGGGGGGGGCTGTTGGGCTGCAGCCACCCCCCCTCCCCCCGAGCCTAGGAGCTCGGGTCTAAAAGTCTAATTGCAACCTAATTTTTATAATTTAATTTATTCTTGGCTTAGATTACAAAGGTCTTGTAGGAAACGTTTGGATTTTATTTTTAAAGTAAAAAATTAAAGTAAAAAATTTTAATTGAAACATTTATTATGGAAGAAGTGTGATAATTTATAATAATAATGCTTTATTGTGAATATACAAAACGGCACTTAAGAAGGAGTATTTCCAAACCTAAGCATTTGCACCAAAAACTGCTCTTAGATCTACGATCCTAAAATACATGATTTCTGAAAAAATCATTAATTTTGGCGTGGTGAGCGATGTTTACTTTATTTTTAGTCATGAAAAACCGAGTCCGAAAAACGCCGGTTAGAGTCATACATACGTCTTATGTTAAAATTTTGGATTGACACCAATATTGATATATGTATTTCACAAATATAAAAAATGTTTTTATTAAGAGCCAGCTAGGAATACCGAAAAAAAGGTAAAAAAAAACATTTACAGAAACAAATTTAATCCAACCATGCAGAGGGGGAGAGGTAATAATTTAATTTTCGAAATTTGATAGTAGTAAGGTAAATTTTCATCGAACTTTGGGCGTGGCCCCGAAAATGTTTCACCTGCGGCGCTTTTCTGCCTTCACTAGGTACAATATCATGGAATACATGTAATCCCGACTGTTCCCCTCTCCAGAAAAAAATGTCCACTGAGCCCCCCCCCCGTGCATATTTTCTGGCTACGCCACTGGAAGGTTTGTATTATACGTTTAATTTCATATTTCCAGCTGTATACGATCCGGTAAGCGACGTTCATTCCTAAGAACAAATAGTGGTCAATGAGTCATCACAAACAAATACTGCATTTCCACCACATCGCGCATATTGTACCTGCGTATGACGATGGCAATAAAATTTCTTTTTTCATGGACAAAATATTATAAAAACGAATTTCACGAGAATTAAGTGGCGCAGCGTCAGGAGATATTTTGAAGATAATATCGGGGTATCGTTTGTAATTTTAATGGAAAATAAAAAGTTAATAGTAGTAATTAGTAAAATTTGTGTTCCAAATTTTCAGTTAGACAAGCCAGGAAACGATGCCGCGTTTCACGCTGGTTTGGAAGTCTCATACGCTAGTAATTTAATATCGCGTGCGAGACGTCAAGTAATCCAGGTTTATTTGGACAAAGGTAATCGGCAGCAAACTATTGAGACTTTGCATAAATTTAATCCAAACGGGACACCGAAAAGCGGGAATAACACAAGATTTGATAAAATAAAACCATTAAAAATTTATTATAATACGTTGGTCCGTGAAGGTGGTAAGTAAAAGGTATATTAATTTCGGGAATTTAGGAAAGGAATTCTAATTATGTAGTTGATATATTATATTATATAGTTATTGGCATTAGTTTGACAATGTTATGATATTCTATATTTTTTACAAACAAATTTAATTGATACTATTATAATATTACCGCTAGTTCCGTTAACCTCTGAACTTCGATTGAACTAGAGAGATATGCTCGGCCCCAAGCGGAAAACAATTAATAGGTTAAAAACCAGCATGGGAAGAAAGAATCAATATTTATAAGGAGGTTTTAGTTAATGGAAAGTAAGGTCTCATCTACATGGTCATTCCCATACCCATAACAGGGATTCCTATAGGATTTTCATTATTCAAATAAGAAACACTTTTACTTGAATATCGATGGTAGTTATAGTTATTTTTTTTTAAAGCAGATGACTATTCGCCTCCATGACTCAAAATTATATGGGTGCCAGAAAATCGATTGAAAAGTTCAAATAGTAAAACTATTCCAAGTTCTAACTGGGATAATATATTGTATGACTTTAATGTTTGGTAACAATAAAAACCCTTACCTTTTTTTTTGCACTGGATGTCGCCACGGACTTTTACTATTCAAATACACTCTAAACAATGAGTTTGTCGCCAAGCTATTTTTCTTGCTAGATAGACTTTATTATACTTTCTACAACCGTCATTTTTTTTTCGAGTGTCCGTCCGTGCGCCGGATGCACTTGGGCCAGGTTTGGCCCATTGTGCTCACCCTGTTTGGTTGTTACACCCACTCTGTGATCCCAGTTCCTTGCAATAGTTTGTGTAGGTCAACTGGGGAGAGGGTAAGGATGTCCTCTGGTTCCAGTTTTGGTTGCCCGAGTCTTTGTTGCCTCTTCCGATCTAGGGACTCGCTATAGCAAACTATGTGCTGAACAGTTTCTCTGTCTTGTCCGCATAATTTGCAGTCAAGGTCTCCATTGTCCAGTTGCATTCTGTGCAGATGGCTCTTGACAGCCATGCGTCCTGTCAGAATTCCTGTAATGGTTCTCAGCTGGTTCCTATTCATTTGAAGCAGCTGTTTCGTAAGTCTTGGGTCTGGATCCCCAATGAAGCTTTTGCTATTGGCTAATCCCTGTCTGTTACTCCAGTGTATTTTGTGTTCACTCATGATTCATCGCTTTAAAGCATCTCGTACCGTGCCTCCGAGTGCCGGATCTGGACCAATGAATGTATTTTCGGAGCATTTTCTCGCAAGTTTGTCGGCTTTTTCGTTTCCTGTAATACCTTCGTGGCCCGGCACCCACTACAGTACACCTTTGTTTACTTTTGCCAGGGCCTCCAGTTCCTTCTGACATTCCCATACTAGTCTTAAGGTTACCTTGTTGCATATTAGCGATCTAAGGACTGCCTGACTGTCAGAATATATATGGATCCACTTATTGAGGTAAGCCCCCCTATTGTTTTCGTACGCACAATGACGCACAACCGTCATACAGCCGCGTCGTGTTCAATTTACTTCATCATGCGATATGGACATCATATCCACTCTCATTGTATAAACTACTATTCCCGTATTAACTGAAAAACGTTCAGCTTATATGAAAAATAGCAGTCTTCTGTTCGTTAACCTCACTTTCCGTAGCATTGTTTTGCTTAGCCCTAGAACGTTGGTCTCCCTAACAGCGTTGCCAGAGCTATATTTAAAACTGTACTAGAACCTTAGTATAAAATGTACTAGATTTAAACTGTTTGTACTAAAACATAAAAACCAATAATAAATTTTTATAATATTTATTTGTAATGTAATATAATTTTTATAATAAGGAAACAAAAAAATAATGTTATTTTTATAAAAAAACAAATAACGAAACTGAAAATAAGAGGTATTCTAACAAAATTTAAACACAAAATAAAATTGTTTAATGATAACATTGATAACAATTGGTTTATCTAATAGGGATTTTTCCGGTTTCCATTGAAAGCATGTTTTATTTCCTAGCAAAGTTTTTGCCATTAATAAGGAATTGCATGTCTCTGGTAACAAGCGATATTTAGAAAGAATATTAAAGATAAATGAGCATATATTTTTAAAAACAATTTCTTCAGCAGAATTTTTAATCTATTTTATAAAATATTCGGTAAATTCGAGATTTTTTAATTTATTTTTAAAATTAGTTGGCAAACTAGATATCTCTCTTGCTTCAGCTGCAATTTCTTCTATATTATTTTCATGTAAATGCGGAAACTGTTCAAATAAAGGTGTAAGTGAGAGCGGCTTTTCCTCTTGCTTCAGCTGCAATTTCTTCTATATTATTTTCAAGTAAATGCGGAAACTGTTCAAATAAAGGTGTAAGTGAGATCGGCTTTTCTAAAAGTTGAACCGGATTAAGTAATTTAAAGTTTTCATATTTTGATTGATTGTTTCGTCTATAATCACCGAAAATTTTCTGACCTTCAAGTTACTTATAAGTACAGCCTCTGCTCCTGCTTTCAACATGTGGATCATTTGTGTGACTTTAGTTCTGGCACAGTTAATAAATTTAATTATTTTTGAGTCTGGAGCACTTGAAGTTAGGAGTTTTGGAAGATGGTCCATAAGGAGCATAGGAGCAATTCCCATAACTAGCTTGTACTCCGCCTCTTTCACAGATGTTAAAAACCTTTCTCTCTCTGAACTTGGCCGTAATAATAAGTTTGCTACATTACCGGTATTCGCTACCTGTCTTTGTAGCTGTTTATGACGCGTATTCTTTTCATGTCGCTCTAGGTGACTTTTTCCACCTTCAATAGGTCTGTTCTTATGACAAATCTATTTAAATCCGAAAATTATTATATTTTATTGATTAATCTTAATAACTTCAACCCGCTTTGGCTTTGTACATTTCGATTTTTGTCCGCGATATATTATTGTTTATTAACTTCGAGTATAAGTTGTATATTATAGTCAAGTCAGATCAAGATATACGTGCCAATTTGTTTACAACGTAAGTTAGAACCCGCAATAACACATAATGTCTTCCAAGGGTAAACCCAAAAGTTTACGCAGGCAAAGCCGCGGCAAAGATTTAATAAAATATTTTTATAGAAAAAATACATCTGTACCAATTTACTTACACCCCTTAACTACTAATTGGATTTTCAAGAAAAAACGGCAAATATGATTTTGAATAATTTAAAAATAAATTAAGCCTCTTTGTACCTCCAACTGAATTTTTGAAAAATTGCGAAACACGTATCGTATTATTTATAAAGAAACGTGCGTTCATATTAGTTCCTTAGTCAATCCGGACATTATTTCTCTTTATGTAGTATATTTTAGATAATAATGTAATAGGTACTTTATTTTACAGACTTACCTATCCATTTTTTAAAATAAATTAAATGACACCAAAACAGGCATCTCCACTATTAAAAACACAACCAGACTCAGTTACTCAGTACTCAGTAGAGTAGAATTAATCGGATCAAATGTCAACCTTTCATTCCGGAGACCGGAGATTCCCCACAACTTATAACTGTAACTTAACGGACGAGCGCAAATTCGGCCAAATAAATACTAGAACAGGAACGATACAATTCGACTGATAAATTTCGTTTCTCATTTTTAAATTTGTCATTTTAATATAGATAACTATTTTTAAAAAATGTTTGTTTAATTTTATTTTTTTTTGTAATTATCAAACAATGCAGTAGCAATTAGACCAAAAATGTACTAGAAATGATGAAATTGTATTTTTGTATAAAAAGAGCAAAAATGTATTAGATTAGTACAATTGTACTAGCTCTGGCAACGCTGCTCCCTAATGATAAGCTTTCCTAATACTCTCGGTACTATATCGGAAGAGCAGGAGGCGAGATAAAGATTATAGGTCATCGTACTTTTATTTTTTGTTAGGGATCTGCTGTTTAAAAAGAGGTTCTAACTTATTTAACTATGTGCGAGTTTTTTTTATACAATAATTAATGTTTGGTTGCACAACGATTTTTAACCACAATTAACTAATCAGCAAGTTTTGCTGTGACATAAATGACATTGACAGGCATTATTTACTCATAATCAAAGGTGTCTGATTAGTGGATTAAAAATTAAGATAACCGGACCTGCAGTATGATTGTGAGAAAATTACTCTGGCCACAGTCAAACTTGCTGGTTAGTTAATTGTGGTTAAAAATCTTTATATAGCCCGACAATAGATAAATTCATCATAAACATTTTTATTAAATAAAATGATAAATAGTTGCGATTTAGAAAAATCTGACCTACACATTTTTTGCCAACTAACTGGTTTTCTATTGCCGTCTTCTTTTCTAAAGATAAGATTTCGATCAGCATAAACTTTCCAATTCAAATTTTAATCATAAAAGCTTGCTATCGTCTTCCAATCAGAAGGCCAGTTAGCTTTTCCTACTCTTTTTAATTTCGTTCCAATGGCGGAATGCATCAAATCTTACTCACTTTCTCTTTGATCCACGACAAGAAATTATGTTTTTAAGGCCTTTTCACATTAGGAGCAATTTCAGGAAAAATTGCCTAAAAGCATGCGCTTTGGCGACGTTTTAATCAGCTGATGCAGGTCTTAAATGGGACCACCTGATTAAATCGTCGTCAAAGCGCATGCTTTCAGGCAATTTTTCTTGAAATTGCACCTAATGTAAAAAGGCCTTTACAAATATGGATGTTCCTATTGTTCCTGCATGGCAGGAAGGCACATGGCAGCAACAAACTTATTTAGATTTGTCCACCCATTTTCCCTTTAGCATATTACTTATTTAACTTCATTTGGCAAGCTCTTAAAATAACTTAAAAGGCAGCTGGCTATTTCGCAACTGCCGTTTTTTCCCCCAACCTGGATCCACATAATCTAGTCCCTTTTTTAAGAAATTACATTATAATTAGTAAAGTTAAAGGTTTTAAAACACTGCTCATAAAACAGTACATTGTTTGATTGGTTTTCTCTTGTTGCTCTTTCCTGTCTTCCACATTTTTACTTTTAGTTTAAAAAAAAACTACTTAAAAGCACTATTTTAACTGGCACAAAACTTTACTTGTCAATGTTACCACGCGTCTTTAAAAATTTTTTAACTATTCAGTCTCAATAACAGAAGGACAACTAGATATCCTAAGATATACTTACTTAGCCCATCTCAATTAACCACAGTCCCGACCTTACTTTGGCAACTATGTATTTGTGGGGGCGTCTAAGACAGTTAACTCACTGGAGTAGCTTGAGGGGAGGGGGATCCCCGCCAAGAACCATTAATATTATAAAAATATTACATTACAGTACTGCATTTTGTTTCCGCGCCAAAGAAAAAAAAACACAAAAAAATAAAAGCTACCATTGGTACTTTCTTTTCCAATCTTATGAATATTCACCAAAAACATAAAAAAATTGCCTTGTTACATTTATTAACAACATTGTGAATGTGCTTTAATAAAAAATTCAAATTAAATATTAGTAAGTTAGTAGTATCTGGTAAATTATCAGAAATTGGTAAAAGCTCCAAACCAATGTTAATAATAAGCAAAAAACGGCATTTTTGGGCGTAGCTCCCACGCAAATTTCCCTCTACGGCGCTTATTATTTATGTCGCGATTTTAACATTGCCCCCCTCCAGACAATATTCTAGCTACGCCAGTGAGTTAATTTATGCCAATCCACTGTAGAAGTAATCCCTAAAAGGAGTGCAGAGGAGTAATGACTATTTTAAAGCCCAACTTGAAAAATGCGTCCTTCATTAGAATCATGTATTCGTTTCTGTTCTTCGTATTTTGTTTAATGTTTTATTTTATGTTTCAAAGTAATTTCTATTAAATTTGCTCTGTTGTTATCATTGTAAATTAATAAAATCTTTAATAGTTACTAACAATAACCAATAACGTTTTGCTTGACACTGTAATAATTTATTTCTGAGGTTAATTAAAGGTGAGACCTAAAGGTAGGTATGTATACAGGGTGATTCACGTTGAGTGGCCTATTAGAAGATATCGGAAACGAGTAACCCTATCTTTCTAACAATTTGATAGCAGGCATAATTGGTTCTGGGCTTTTAAAACATTATATTTTGACGTTTTTATTACTTCCGGTTATACCGGAAGTTAATGCCAACTTTGCTATTTCAAATGGAATACCCTGTATATTTTAGCACTTTTGATTACCTTCTTAAAATCTAAATAACTTTTGTTAATGATAATCTATTCCTATCTTTAACCGTTTTTGAGATATGAATTCTAAAAGATTTTTTTTGCGTAAAAACGCTCCGAGAAGAAAGTTTAGTAACTCTGAAACTAATAAAGGTAAACATTTAAAATTTTCTAAGCTTTCAAGTAATACATAGATCTTTAGTTTAAATTACTTAGGTTTCATGTTTTTTATACAGGGAGTTCTTAAAATTGTGCCAATATTTCCATTTAAATAAATGTGCATAAGTCAATTTTTGCAAATGGAACACCCTATTTTTTAGCTTACTAACGTGTAGAGAATTAAATTTCCTATCTAAATGCCTAATATATTACAATCGACATTTTTAGTGGTTTTGGAATTATGAGCAATTTAAATAAAAAATCTTAAAATTTCTGTTTGTGTTAATGCGACATTATTTTTGAAAAGAAGGTTTCGACTGGGACTTTCGTTTGGCTTTGAATAAGAAATAGCTAAGCAACGAACATAGGCGCTTAATAACAAATGATAACAAAGCTCAAAGTCAAACGAAAATCCCAGTCGAAGCCTTCTTTTCAAAAATAATGTCGCATTAACACAAAAAGAATTTTAAGATTTTTTATTTATATATATTTGTAACATATTAGGCAATTAGATAGGAAATTTAATTGTCTACACGTTAGTAAGCTAAAAAATAGGGTGCTCCATTTACAAAAATTGACATATGCACATTTATTTAAATGGAAACATTGGCAAAATTTTAAGAACTCCCTGTATAAAAAACGTTAAACCTAAGTAATTTAAACTAAAGATCTATGTATTACTTGAAAGCTTAGCAAATTTTAAATGTTTACCTTTATTAGTTACAGAGTTACGAAACTTTCTTCTCGGAGCGTTTTTACAAAAAAAAATCCTTTTATAATTCAATTCATCTCAAAAACGGTTAGGGATAGGAATAGATTATTATTAACAAAAGTTATTTAGATTTTAATAAGGTAATCAAAAATGCTAAAATATACAGGGTGTTCCATTTGAAATAGCAAAGTTGTCATTAACTTCCGGTATAACCGGAAGTAATAAAAACGTCAAAATATAATGTTTTAAAAGCTCAAAACCAATTATGCCTGCTATCAAATTTTTAGAAAGATAGGGTTACTCGTTTCTGAAATCTTCTAATAGGCCACTCAACGTGAGTCACCCGGTATACAAAATCAAAGGTACACCTACCAAACTACTAATGATGTATTGTTTGATGACGAAACGGTAAAATTTTAAAAACCCTAAAATTGGATTACATTTCTAAATCCTAGAAGTCCCTAAAACTCTATTTAAAATTCCAGGTCCGTATTTAACAAAACTTAACAAGTCGAATTTGAAAACTTATAACGACATCCTGTAGAACATAAAAAACGACTATGAAAAAGTGTTTTTTGTTTTTTTTTACAAGTCAAATATGAAGGCACAATAATTTAAAAATCAAAACTAAAAATTTCGTTTTTATCGGATATCTTCGAAGGTTTTCGAAATATTGAAAATTTTATTTCAACAAATTATTAGGCCCCAAAATACGCATCTTTACCTCAATTTAACCAACTTCATATCTTCTACCGTTTGCGCACACGAATTTGTAGCACCCTGTATATTCAGTAGTTTTTGAAACGCTTGCAATATTCCACATTTTTTGACCCCTCTACAGATAAAGATAATAATAATAAAGACTGTGTTATAAAATGGTTATTATGCATTATGGACGTTGCAAAATAATTAAGGCAATAATATCTAATGCTTGGAATGTCATTAAAATATAAATAACAAGAGTAATGTTATTAATTTAATAAACATATTATTTATTATAAAGCAGCCATAACACATAAATTATCTACTGACTTTAGCGGTTAATTTATTAATGATCTATATAGTATATCAAACAATTTCCGAAATAATGACGAATTTTGCAAAAAGCGTAATTTTGTTCTTAATGAAAAAACCTAATAAAGCCAATTATCTATTAATATAAATAGCACATTCGAAGAAAACAACATTTGCTCCTAGTAGTGACAAATAAACCTTAAATTAATTTATTTATCTGCAAAAACAGTGGCGGCTCGCGGTCTTAAAAATGGTGAAGAGCTAGGCATAGTGCGGGTATTTAAACAAACATTGACTAAAAACCCGTGTAACAAAACGTCTCTCTTATCCTCACCTGTCCAACGACTGAATGGAGTTTCCAACAAATTACAAACTATGTCATTAAGGTGGAATTCTACTATGATGGTTTTCAAAAAATCGATATTTTTTTCCGACGTTTTTCGACTCTCTATAGCCTCTAGAATAACCGTGTGTAAACGTATTTACCAAATCTACTCAAAAAAAAAGTTACATCCAATTTTATGATTGCCGGTCAGTTCTCACCACTAGCCGCTTTTGAGTTAAGCCGCGCCAATTAGGATCGTCAGGCCAGGCTCGCAAAGAGGCAGGAAGAATCAGCTCGTTTATCGTTTTTCGAGGAAGAGGAGGGTGTATTCTACGGGCCAGGCATCGCAGACTAAGTAACAGTGAGACTATTTTGTTGTGAGCCACCGTTGAAACTTTAAAGTTGTTTTTCTCGAAACCCTGTTTTTCGCGCTGGCGGAAATACTTCGGTATGTTCAAATTATCAGAATTTAATGATTTTTGTCCTAAAATGCTCAGAATACAAGTGGTTATAGCCCCCTCTAGAATCAAGTATTTTGCGATATTACAGAAAATGTTACGGCCCTTAAAATACCAAAAAAATGGTAAATTTTCAAAATAAATTTTAAATCTCGTGCCATTTTAACAGTTACTCCAGTTTTGACTTGATTCTAGTGGGGGCTATAACTACATGCTTACAATTGAAGAATCTGGGTCAATTTTATTTTTGTCGTGAATAAAAAAATGTATTTGAATTCCGCCAGCAAGTTACGTTTTTTTTGAGGGGGTAACTTCAGCACCCTGTAGCACCCTCAAGTTTTTAATTTTTTGGGGGTTGAAAAATTTTTTTTTGGTAGGTCCATCTTATCTTTAATAAAAAGAATTGAAAACTTGTTTTTCTGCATTTGTCTTATTATCCCCAGAAAAAAATCGTAAAGAAACGATGAAAATAGAACCATCACAGTAGAAATCCCCCTTAACTGGGTTCATTTTTAAAACACTTAACCAAGTAGGTACGTACACTACTGAATTAACTGAAAAATAAAAACATAACTTATTAATCACACTGTAAATTACGTAAAAACGATATCTATAACTGTAAAGTTTCGCGAAGCCTCAAAATAAATACCTTAAAGCGACGACTGATCTATTTTTAAATTGCCCTTCATCATAATGCAAATTGTTATATGCTGTTGGCGTGACTGACGTCACATAACCATATGGATATTAAAACTATGTTCGACGTTACGTCTTCACTTGCTTTGAGCTAACGGACACGGTCGGTTGGGGCGCGCCAAAATGCACGAGTGTGTATAATCCATCGAAGTTAACCGTGGCCCTATTATGCATAGCTACATTCGGATTAAATTAATATTATTAATTATAAACATGATTATTTTTTAAGGGCTAAAATGGTAGCTGTATTGGTACACTAATATTTAATATTGTCGAAAAACTTTCCTCCTGGTTTTATTTTTTTTTCACCTACTTCACTTGACAAGCCGCCACTGTTGTAAAAGCATTATTTTATTAAGAACGTGGAGAATTGAACTTTTTTATCTAGCGTAATATTCGTAATTTAGCAACTCTTTTATAGACATATTTGATGTGCCCTCATGGTGCGCTATGTGATCACTGAAACACTAAGGATTTTTTAAGAGATTTATTTAATGAAAGCCTATGGTATCAACGTTCTTGGGTTGTATATAGCTCTTAGCTCCATCTCTTAGTAGTTCTGCATCAAAAATCCAAAAAATTATTAATTCAAAAATATTTTCATTACCCTAAAAAATAAACAGCTGTAAATATGCATAACAAATAGCGGAAAAAAATATTTTTGGCTAGGAAATGTTTGCATAAATTATTTCCGGAAATTGTTTTGAGTAGGCGAATATTTTTAAAATTATCCCTAATCGAAGACGAGGGATAATTTTTACAGTGTACATACCTTATTATTTAATAATTTAAAATACTTCTATAAATTTATTATAACCTGGACTTTGGTTTTTTTGGATTATATACAGGGTGTCCCACCGGGAACCGAATCGATCTATATATAGAAAACTATACTTAGGAAAATTTTGAAAATTTGACAGTATGCTGATGCTGATGGGGGCGACCGGGCTAAAATATTTTCATAATGGTGGTACTTCCGGTTATACCGGAAGTAAGTGTCAACTTGGTTATTTTAAATGGGACACCCTATATATTATTACATTTTTGCATTCTACGCAAGATTCTAGGCAGATTTTGTATATTTGTATACCATGTCCTATACCTATGTCTAAACGTTTTTGACATACCTATTTGAATTTTTATGTCAAAAATGACGTTTGCAAGCCTTACAATAATTATCAATTTTTTCTATAAAGAAGCCTTATTTATTTAATTTAAGTGGGATTCCTTGTTATAAAGGACCTGCTTTAATAGATTTTTTATAATATTTTAATAACTATTAATACAGGGTGTTTAAAAAATAAGATTAAAAATGATAATGAAAAAACTGCATAAAGTCCAGATTTTCAAATGGAAACACCCAAATTTTATAATTATTTCTTATTTAGCATTAAAAATAAGGATAAGGTTGTATATCCCAAAAATTCTTAGTTTTCGAAATATTGCCAATTTAATATTTTTATATGGGGATTTTGCTGCAGATTTTAAGTTCAGCTACTCTTAGTTGGCTATGGCGGCGTTGAAAAACAATCAAATGCTAAAAAAATCTATGACGCTGTCACTTAAAATTATTAATAATCATTCCCGGGTGCTTAAATTATAGAAATGAAGATTATTTAAATTTATTTATTATTTATGGAGAATGTGATAAAGTTATATCATTTGCCATTCGATATCCGCAAAAACAGAAGCCATCACAATGTGCTTATTAATAATGTTTAAATGGTAAATGACAGCTTTATAGATTTTTTAGCATTTGATTGTTTTTCAACGCCGTCATAGCCAACTAAGAATAACTGAACCTAAAATCTGCAGCAAAATCCCCATAAAAAAAAATTAAATTGGCAATACTTCGAAAACTAAGAATTTTTGGGATATACAATCTTATACAAACTTACCCTTATTTTTAATGCTAAATAAGAAATAATTATAAAATTTGGGTGTTTCCATTTGAAAATCTGGACTTTATGCAGTTTTTTCATTTTCATTTTTAATCTTATTTTTTAAACACCCTGTATTAATAGTTATCAAAATATTATAAATCTATTAAAGCAGGTCCTTTATAACAAGGAATCCCACTTAATTAAATAAATAAGGCTTCTTTATAGAAAACATTGATAATTATTCTAAGGCTTGCAAACGTCATTTTTGACATAAAAATTCAAATATGTCATAAACGTTTAGACATAGGTATAGGACATGGTATACAAAATCTGCCTAGAAACTTGCGTAGAATGCAAGAATGTAATAATATATAGGGTGTCCCATTTAAAATAAGCAAGTTGACACTTACTTCCGGTATAACCGGAAATGCCACCATTATTAAAATGTTTTAGCCCGGTCGCCCCCATCAGCATCAGCATACTGTCAAATTTTCAAAATTTTCCTATGTATAGTTTTCTATATATAGATCGATTCGGTTCCCGGTGGGACACCCTGTATATCTTGGACAAATGACACATCCTAAAAGAGAATCAGTTTTAAGAGCTTTCCATACTAACGTGAAACGCGGCATCGTTTCCTGCCTTGTCTAATTGAAAATTTAATACAAAAATTTTACTAAGTGGTTCACAAGAACTTCTAGTTCGGTGGATGATACCTTATTTTTTTTGAAAAATTAATCGACATTTTTTTTTTAAGTTTCAATTATCTAGGTTCAACTTTTATATCATCCGCCATGCAGAACATAAAAATAGAAATATTACCACTATTTATGGCAATTTCTTATTTTCCATTAAAATTACAAACGATGCTCCGATATTATTTTCAAAATCTCCACTGACGTCGCGCCCCTAAATTTTGGTGAAATTTGTTTATATCATATTTTGTATATAAAAAACTAAATTGTATTGCCATCATCAGATGCAGGTATAGTATGCACGCTGGGCTGGAAATGCACTATTTGCTCGTGATGATTCATCAACTACTGTTTGCTCTTAATACAAATATGATTTATCATTAATAAGGACTATATACTTGTTTGTTGGGATCTAATGCACTTATGATATCAATAATTAAACCAAACTTACGAGAAGCGCCGAAAATATTTACGCAATATCAATTTATAATAAGAACTATTGATTCCAAAAATTGTTTTATTTCTAATTAATGACGCACTAATTGTGAATCACAATGATATCCAAGAAACCAAAAATAAGGAATTTGGAAATATCCAAATTATTTAGTGTTGACTTGTTAAATTTAAGTTAAGTATATTTTAAACCGCAAATATCGGTCATTCATACCCGCAAAGTAAATATTAATGTAAATAATAATAATTGCAATAAGTAGAATCACTAACTTGGTGGTGAAGTCATACCTACTCTTAATTTTATTATTGCATGAGAATGTGATTCAATCTTCATCTTCTGGTGCTTAACCCTGCTTGGATAGAATCTACTTTGTGTCGTAATTTTAGTTTCAAATAATCAAGTATGCCTTGGAAATTTACTAAGAACTTATTTTTCCACTAGTAAAGTGCTTTTTGTCTATCGAAGATCTTTAGAAAGAAAAATAGTGTAAGAAAACAACATTTTAAAATCCTATACCTACTTTAATATTTTAAATTATCTTCATTTCACCCTTTACTCAGTTTTTTTTTCTGAGCATCTTTTCATAGTAATATTTGTCCGAATCTCCTAGAGAAAACGCTACTAGTTTTTGTAAACTTCCAAGGCTTACTTGATATTTTGAAACTAAAATAATAACACAAAATAGTTTCTATCCAAGCAGGGGTTGAATCCCCGAAGGTGAAATTTCAACTGCGACGATCCGGGGATACTCTGTATACCTTTTCGATCAATTCGTAATTCGATTGATCCTTGCAAAAAATGTTTTTGGATTATCAGGTACTTATGTCATCCCCTTCTGATGGAGATGATTAAGAATTAAAGTGTATATGTACAGTCGTGGTCATATAAATAGCACACTTGTAATATTTTAGAAAAAACTAACAAAAACGGTGATATTCGGGAATTTAATTTTCAGCAAGTTTGGACTTGCATATGACGACTATTCATCCAGAATAAATTTACAGAAGTATTGATTAAATATATTTAGTGTAAGTTTACTTGTTGAGCAGTAAACAAATAAATAGCACACATTCCGATATTCAGTAAAAACATTTAAAATTTTGATATTTCTATAGCAGTAAGTAAGTAGTTTTTTTCTTTTGATGAATTTTGATTATTGTAACAATTTAAAATCATTTCAGTGGGTAGCAAAAAACACTGTAGACCAGAAAAGCGTGCATTTTGTTAAGTTAAGAAATAATCCACTATTTCTGATATTTCTATCGGTTTCTCAGATTCCAAAAAATCTTAAGTGTTCCAGAAAACTTGTGTACAATGCTCTTGCACTTTACGCAACCACAAACAGCACAATGAATAAGATTAGGGCTCCGAGAAGACGTAAAATCACCAAAAGAAAAAATAAAATAATTTAAAAAATTAGCACTGCCAACCCTTTTCTGAATTCCAGGCAAGTTAGACAAAATATAGTGACCGAATATAGTATCCAGCTGTTGGCTAGAACTTTAAGGAGAAGGTTAACTAAAGTCAACCTTCGGGGATACATTGCCAGAAAAAACCACTTGGGTGAATAAAGAATCGATTGAAAAGATTACAATTTACCAAGAAGTACTTGGACAGGGATGTAAATTTCTATAAAAAAAATCTTTGGAGCGATGAATCTAAATTTAACCGGTTTGGAAATGATGGCAAATCATATATTCGACGTCTTCCAAATAAATGGGGGGATCCCAAATATGCCATTAAAACCGTAAAACATGGTGAATGAGCGAGTATGGCATGGGGAGCAGTGTTATGGCGTGGGGAGCGATGTTATGGCATGGGGAGCGATGTTATGGCATGGAATTGGACCCCTTTACAGAATTAATGGTATTATGGATCAGTTTCGATACAGAGACATCATTGTCATGAAACCCTATGCAGAGGAGTTTATGCCCGTTACGTTTATTTTTATGCATGACGATGATCCCAAACATTCTGCAAGACTTGTCAAACAGTGGCTTCTGGACAATGCGATTGATGTTTTGGATTGGCCAGCCCAAAATCCAGACATCACTCCTACAGAGAATTTGTGGCGCCATGTGAAAGGAAACCTTGTTGACAAAAATCCTTTGGAACTTTGGAAAAATGTCCAAGAGGCCTGGTACCAGATTTCAGCTGCATATTGTAAAACTTTAGTGGAATCAATTCCATCAAAACTTAGGGCTGTTATACAAAATAAGGGATATCCAACAAAATATTAACGTTGTTCCCTATTTTAATGGACAAAAGTGATTTTTTTTTAAGAGTGTGCTATTTATATGTCACAATGTTTTTAGAATTTATTTTTTGTTTTGTTATTGGTTGAAATAAAAGTATTTTTTCTTGTCACGTTATTAACAAGGGGAACAAATATAACATACATATACATAATTTACCGTACAATTTTTAATTTTAGTTTAAGTCCAATTCTTTAAAATTCAAAGTGTGCTATTTATATGACCACGACTGTACATACCATAAATTCGAACGTTTAAGTTTTGAATATAACTTATTCATTAATAATATACAGGGTGGCGCATTGAAAATGAAACAGAGACATTTACTGGCAGCTCAGTTCTTTTTTGGAAAAACGCTCACACACACACGTCGATTTTGTTTTCCCGGGGGACACAAAATGGGCAAAAAATCACGTTAACCCCTAAATTCTTAAATGGAAAAATGGGGTCGAGTAATACCTTATTTTAAAGGTCTTTCAATTTCTTTTACTACTGAACTAAAGTACATGAATTTTATTCATCATTATAAAAGGAATTCAAAGACCTTTAAAATAAGGTATCACTCGACCCTCCCTTTCCATTTAAGAATTTAGGGGTGAACGTGATTTTTTGCCAATTTTGTGTCCCCCTCGAAAACAAAATCGACGGCTCTGAGCGTTTTTCCCAAAAAAACTGAGCTGCCAGTAAATGTTCAATATTTTTCTATGGGCCATTATATTTGAAGGGGTTTTATTAAAATAGGGTTTTTTCATCTTCGACAATGAACAACTAGTAGCGTCAAATAACTGATTTTTTAGGCCCCGCGGACATGTAAGTGATACTTGCCTCTAACGAATGTTAAAACCAATAGAAAAGTAAAAAAGCAAATACATTTTGTGAGTAACAGGGTAAAAAATTACGATTTTACACAAACCTCAATAAAATAATAATTATTGAAGACAACTTGAAATAGTTCATTGGTACCATCAGAACGACTGACGCTAACGCTGTCAGTTTTAAATTATTTCATTATCATTTAAATTTTATACAATACTGTTAGATATATCGTAATACACACAACATAATCCTACACATTGTTTGAATCCCACACTGGCGCCTTGCCCATACATTCGAGTTTTTACCTACTATACTTATTTACTACGGATGTGGGTGGGCACATGTTACAGCGAGGTTATCACTTCATTCATCTTTTTTTCTTACAAAGCATGTAGTTGAAATATTTTAATTTATTTATAATTTTATAAAAGGTTAGATAGAATTATAGAATTATAGAATTAAATTACACAGAGACGCCAAATGACAGGCGGTTTCGTCCTTGTTAGGACTCATCAGAAAGCCAAAATCTGTTAGCAATTCCCAATACAGCGAAAATATGCTTTCAAGATATTTTTAAGAATAAATATATGATGAAAATGGGCAAGGGCCTGTCGACATATTAAGCACCGGTTCTCGCAGATCACCGAAGTTAAGCGGTGTCGAGCGCGGTTAGTAGTTGGGCGGGTGACCGCTTGGGAACACGGCGTGCTCTTGCCTCAGGAAAGAGTGTAAAATGAATCGACACCTAGCCATCCTATTCACGCCGGACAGGCCGGATGAGATCGGATATCTCGTAGAATGAAGGTGCCGTTTCACACTCCCCAGTCGGTAGATCACATTTGTGGTCGATGACCGGTTCAAGATGGCCTACGTAGTCGGCGAACCGTAAAAAAAAAAAAAAAAAAAAAAAAAAATATGATGAAAATCTAGTATCGCCATCCGTAGGAATCAACTTAACGCAAGAGATAACTATCAGTCATGAAAATTTATCTTCTTTTTACGTTTTAACCATATGGTTAAATTAACAATATCGACTGGTTAGTATAGGCACAGCCATACATATTGTTATCCGATCGGTGGGGTGCATCGTGCTTGGAAACATAGAAAATCCCATGGAAGTTTTAGACTGTCAAAATATTTGCTCCCCTGTTGACTTAAAAGCGGGATTGTAAGGAGACAATTTAGGGTCTCTATATGGTGAGTGAACATGCGGAGTTTGAACAATTTTGGACAACCCGTTCTTAACTGATTTTAATAGGGTTGCTGTTGGTTTTTCATTGGAATTCAACAGGTGATGCTGCGGACACCAGCATTGATTGGACCTGTAAACTTGTGATGCGTCATTGTAAAATATAATTTGAAAATATTAGATGTTTTACTAGTAATATTTTTTTACCTTTGTAATTATTATGAGTTACACAATAGAAGAAAAAGTAACTTTAATAAAATGGTACTATGCGGGGAAAGGCTTAAGTGTTGTATCTGATATGTTTTTCGTTTATTTCCATGATAGACCCATTCCTACCAAGTCGACAATACAAAAATGTATTACTCAGTTTAAGGTTAGTTATTTTTTTTAACATTGCGATGTTACAATATTATTAAATTCATTTTTTACTAGTTAATCATGAAACGCGAAAAATAGATCTGTTTTCCTGAATTATAGAATACAAACTATTATTCACAACCCACATACACAGTTGCAGCGTGGATCACATCCTAGTAAATAACTGTTATTACATTACACTTTATTGAATAATACACTATTTACTTCTTTATTCCAGCCAATGAAGTAACACTATTCCAGTCACGTACGACCTAAAACATATCTGCTTTAACCCACCACACAATGTTGCAATATCCTTCTTTATTTAAGACCCTCCGTCTTAAATTGGGAAATGTGCTACATAGGAACAGCTGTGTCTATCCTCACTTTAATATGAGACACAGTAAATAAAAGATCTAAAATTTTTGGTTTATATATTATTTGCCAAAGGTTTGCTTTAATATAATCTTTATAAAAGTTCGAAGTCGTTCGGGAAACGTGAAAGCAAAGAAAAATGAAATATGAGAATTTTAGTCCGAGTCGAATTTGTCGGATATTGGAACACGAATAAAAAAGAAATGGGTAAATTACTAAAAATGTTAAACATCACTTTGCCAGGGGAATATTCTTCCCTCTTAACAACAAAAGTTGATATGATGTTCATATCGCACGAGGAAGCAAAATGACGTCGTAGGCAGAGTGCTCAAACTTCCGAGCGCAATATGGACAATCCACTCGAGTTGTATAGTATATACTTCCGAACTTCATGATAAAAATTAAAATAAAATATTTAAATGAGGCATTTTATGTTTTCAGTTTATTTCCCTGATATATTCATTCCTACCAAGTCGGTAATACAAAGTGTTATTACAAAGTTTGAGGCGAAAGGTACTGTAAGAAACAACTGTAAATACATAACTCAGAATCATGAGAGAGCTGAAAAAACAATGATAGAGAGAGACCTTAATATTTTACTTCACGTCGAAGAAAATAAAATATCAGCACTAGAACTCTCGGGCAAGGGGTAGAAAAACATCAGCGGGCTAACAACAGATATTTGTTACAAAATATTTGATTCTCAGACGAATGCACGTTTACATTCAATAATGAGCCAAATATACAAAATTATCGGTATTGGAGCCTACAAAATGAACATAGTCCATGCACTCAAACCCAATACCCTCAGAAAGTGAATGTTTGGGCAGGAATTTAGGACCTCGCATCATTGGACCATTTTTTATTGACGAAAATCTTTCGGGTCCAACATATTTAGATTTTCAAAATGGGTCCGCATTGGGGGACGTCGCTGATAAAAATCAGGAGATTTGGTTCCAAATGGATGATTTCTCGGCCCAGATTCCGCTTGGGGTACGCGAATATCTAAATTACGCCTTTAGTGGGCACGTTCTCGATGCAAACTCAACAATTAATTGGCCAGCTATGTCTCCTGACTTCTCACCAAATGACTTTTTTCTCGGGCATTTAAAAAATTATCTTTATAAAAGTGTAAGAGTTGAAAATTAAGAGCAGTTAAAAAATTTAATTTTAATGTTATCTGAAGGAATTACCCAGTTCCAACTCGCTAATGTTCGTAGAAAATTTTACGATTGTTTATCAAAAAATGGCGGTTTATTTTAACATTTAATTAAGAATTAACAATATTCCAAACGATTGCACATTTCTTAAAATAAAATGATGATTTTTTTCATAACCATTTGTTTATTTTTAAATACCCTCTTATTTTCTTCTCCTTCTAAACTGCTGGACAATTCAAGCGGACCGAGCTAATTGTTAGGTGAACTTTGGAGTAAAATATTTTACGAACGAATAAAGCTATCGATACGCGGTTTGCAAAATTTAAAAGAGAATTTAATTCTTAATATGCACATTTTTTCCGATTTTTTTTTACTTCTAACCTTTAACTGTCTACAGGGTTCAAAGAGAAGTATGTTTTTTTTAACCAAAGTTTCTAAGTACCGGATTTCCACAAAAATAATTTTAAATTATTTTGGATGCCATTTTCTTTATCTCCTATTTATAGAGAACAAAATTAATTCTCAAATTTTTGATATCCCTCTTTGTTCATGAAATTTCGATTTTTTTCTCAACCCCTGTAAATGTCAGGTATTTTTGTCATTAGGCCTTACAATGTTTTGTAAGAACGGGTTTTGGTAAGGGATTATAACTTCTTAGGACCACCTCTTTTGCAACGAGTACGTTTTAATTTCTTGCGTTTCGTCGTGACCAGTGGCGTACCCATAATAGGTTTTTTTTTTTTTTTTTTCATTTTATATTCCTCCATTTCCACACATCGTGTGTATCGTGCCAGGATAACGTTGCAGTAGGTACCATGGTAACACCATTGTTAATTCAGGAGATGTATTTTTCTATTCCGGCCAACTCCATGTCTGTAAGCCGTGTCGCCCGTGGTTGCCAACCGTTCTTTTAGCCGAATGATTGTGACCTTCCTAATATGATACATATTGGCTACAGCCTCAACTGCCAGGCCTTCATTAAGCAATCTTAAAACATTTGCGTGTTCGGTTCGGGACAATCGTGTCATTTTTAAAAATAATTATGTGACTTATTGACATCTCCTGAATTAACAATGGTGTTACCATGGTACCTACTGCAACGTTATCCTGGCACGAAACACACGATGTGTGGAAATGGAGGCATATAAAATGAAAAAAAAAACCTATTATGGGTACGCCACTGGTCACGACGAAACGCAAGAAATTAAAATGTACTCGTTGCAAAAGAGGTGGTCCAAAAAAGTTATAATCACTTACCAAAACCCGTTCTTACAAAACATTGTAAGGCCTAATGACAAAAATACCTGAAATTTACAGGAGTTGAGAAAAAAATCGAAATTTCATGAACAAAGAGGGATATCAAAAATTTAAGAATTTATTTTGTTCTCTATAAATAGGAGATAAAGAAAATACCATCCAAAATAATTTAATCGTAAAATATTTTACTTCAAAGTTCACCTAAGAATTAGCTCGGTCCGCTTGAATTGTCCAGCAGTTTATTTAATAGGTTTTATTGTAAGTAAAATAATTCGTTTTCTATTAAAAGACCCGTTTCAAAAATGTTGTTCGGTTTATTTAAAACTATTAGTTAAATCCAGTGTAAAATGAATCTGTTGAAGATTTTTAAAAAGCGTACAGTTTGAAAATTACACTTGACAATGACAAATCACAGGTTGACAAGTCCAATCAATGCTGGTGTCCACAGCATCACCTGTTGAATTCCAATGAAAAACCAATCGCAATTCCATTTAAATAAGTTAAGATCGGGTTGTCCAAAATTGTTCGTAAAACGAAAAATTGACGCGTAACACTAAAAGCTATAAAAGTTTCAAAATAATTAAAGATCTGATAATTTGAATAATGGTTGGATGGCATTAAGTTTAATATGCCGTGTCCCTGTATAGTGTAATACGCAACACATTCTATCTTATTGGCTACAATGCATGGTCGGAGTATGAATAATGTGTATTATTGAAAGAAGGATAGACGTGTCATACAAAATTGAATCGTTATATTCACAGCTTGCATTCGGAAATCCACATTCATCGCGGACTATAATGCCTTTAAGCTCTACTTCGGAAATTGAAACAAGTTACAAAATATTTCTGGATCAAAACAACAAATATTCTTTAATGGTAAAAGAGATAGAGGGAGGATCGAAAGAATTTCTTGTTTTCCGTTTTATTGGATTCTTCAAGTTAATAAAAAATTATTTTCAAAAAAACTTGTTTATTATTGCACATGCTAAATTTATATTTAATTTTGTTGCTAAAATTTTTAGAAATACAATAAATATTTAAGGGAATCCTATCCACATTCTCTCAATAATTTAATATATTTGGGCATAAAGCTTACATCAATATTTTTTACAACTTCTCTTCCGACAATAAAAATAAGAAAGAAAACGAAATTCTGGAGGACGAATTATACGGATTTATTGATGCAGAATCCTGGGCGTTCATTTCCCTTGGCAAGAATAAAAAGTCTACATTGATTTCTCCTAACCGTTCACCGCATGTAAAATTAGCTTTAAAGGATTTTTAGTAATAATCAGGAGAGCAAAATCCCAAAAAGAAAGAAATATCAAAAAACCATAAACACCATAAACCATAAACATATTTAAAACAATAATTAAAATAGCATATTAAATTTTTTCTCACATATATTTCGTCATTATTCTCACGAAGCGACATCTCATTTTTATTAAGCTGCATTTCCACGGGTCCACCTGGGTGGGTAAGTGGAAACGCGGCTTTAGTTGCAAGAGGAGAGCGATTTAAATTTTAAAGAATTATACCTGAAGTATTTGAAACACGTTGACTAATTTTTGTATAGTTTAGCCACTTCGTGAAATTGATGACGATTTACTGAGATCTGCTTAGGTACCTTCTAACTAACGCAGCGTGAACGTAAATAAACAATAATTACAGATATTACTCATTAAACTCCAAAACTGTATTTAAGAAATACTATAATTGATTTTCTGACCCGCTAAACAGCGAAGTAGGTACTTTTTCATTTATCCAAACGGTGAAGTGTTACAGGTAGCGACATACATAATTCAACTAAACAAAATATTTTTCCGAAAATCGATAGGAAATATTGACATTGTTGATAATATTTTTGGAAGAAAAAGTCAATATTTCCTTACACTTAGTCGTTGCTAGGGAACGGATAATAACTGTTAGGAAATATTTATTATTGTACTGTAAGAAATAGTAGTTTGTGCAACAAGAGTGGATATGATGTCCATATCGCACGAGGAAGTAAACTTCCGAGGGCAATATGGACAATCCACTCGAGTTGTACAGTATATTTTTTCTACGACTTAACTTCCGAACTTCTTGCTAAGAATTTTAAAAAATTATTTAAATTAGGCATCATAACTTGTCTTTTAAGTTGGCCATGAACTTGTGAGAACGATAATAAGAAACAATTGAACAAAAATTCATTTTGATGGCAAATCCATGGACCAAATTACACTGTAACATATTTATCGATTTGGGCAAGTTCTTATATTTATACAAACTCACTTTTGAATATATCTATCTTTCTCACATTCGGCTTTTTGCAGAATAACAGACAAAAAGCAATATATGTATTAATAAAAACGAACAATTTATTTTCTCAACCGTAGGTATTTTAATTAATTGTTTTACTGGATTGCACAGAAGAAAAAAAGGTTTGTCGGGTTTATTTCTGCTTGCGTAAGAATTATAACTTCGAAAGTACAACAAAATAGCTGTAGAATTCGTTTTAAACAGTTAAAAATGGATTTTGTGCATTAATATGAATTTTTAACTTTCGCTATGGTCAAATTATATCGGAAAATATCACCGTGCACAAATATTTATAATAATATTATATATTATTTATATGGAAAAAAATCACCAAGGTTAGTAAGAAAACGTTTATTGGTAGGTATATAGTACATTTTATGCAAAGCTTGTGGTAATTGTCTAGAAATGAGTGGAAATAAAGATATTTTTGAAATAAGAAAGTGGGCCTATGTGCAAATCTTTAGTTTGGTCAGAAAATAACAATAATTTGGTAATGAAGTCGTATCTACTCTCCAGAAGGGACATGATAACGTAAATTTTCGATTTACGGAAAAATAGTATGCATGCCCCGTAGAAAAAGCTACATTCCCGGACTCCGTATTGCCAGTCTCGGCTTGCGCCTCGACATACAATCTTTACGGTCGTCCGGGAATGTTCAGATTTTCGTACTATATACTAGTATTTCTTCTAATTAATAGAAAAACAAGATATTTTCTTTGTTTTAAATTTTCAAAAATAGTTATTTTTGGCAACGTAAACATGAGAACAAATAAAAATTAATACAAAATACCAAGTCATTTTTTGCTTATTTCGGACTCTGATCCTCTTATCTTAAATTTCGGTCCTAAATACACAATTTTCAATCCTTTAAAGATTGTCATCGTCACCCTTGAATTGGCAAATATGGCGTCGATCGTTCCCTGTCTCAAAATAAAAAACAGGATATTCGGGAGGTGATTGATGCCGCTGTGCAGGAAGTTCACAAATCACCGTCGCGATGATTGCACGTGACATTAATATGTATGGATTTCGTTTGAAGCTCACTGTTCTTTAGGTTGGGCCTGTAAACAAACATTTGAATATTTATCGCATACTGTCTCGCTACAGGGATGGATGCTTTGCCGTATGTTACAGAATTATTTAAAAATGTATGGAATTTTGAATAAGCTAATATACATGGGCGGTGCGTATATTGTCGCCCTAGTTATAAGGTAAGGTGATCATCAGTAACAGCGAATCCATGATCAATCATCAAATACTCCTGATGGGATTTGAACGTGTGACCTTGCGATCTGTAGGCTAGAGCTCTATTCTCTACGCTATCGCTACCGATAAAGATTTGTTGTTTAACACATGACACTCTCTTCAGCGCGATTTGTATTTTCTGGTAATAGATTTTCCAGTATATTAACATTTTTTATAATTTCAGATGGCGTATTTTCACACTCTGATTCTGAATCACTCGACAAATACATGATAAATAAGTTAAAACACTTTACAGTTACTGCTTTCTAAAATGTGTTTCTTTTAATAAATAGGGGTTGTCTTTCAATTGGCACCATATGTTTAAATTAAATAGTTTGCCTTGATATTTCAACACTAGTGTTGAAATATTTTTTTTCAACACCCAAAAATGTATAAATATAGAGACATTTTTTTTTTACGGTTCGCCGACTACGGAGGCCATCTTGAACCGGTCATCGACCACAAATGTGATCTACCGACTGGGGAGTGTGAAACGGCACCTTCATCCTACGAGATATCCGATCTCATCCGGCCTGTCCGGCGTGAATAGGATGGCTAGGTGTCGATTCATTCTACACTCTTCCCTGAGGCAAGAGCACGCCGTATTCCCAAGCGGTCACCCGCCCAAGTACTAACCGCGATAGGCCCTTGCCTACAAAGATAGAGACATATTTTTAGCAATTTCTTTATTTATCCACTGACTGAAAAACTAATTTTTTTTCGAATGCAGCAGCATTCATCTTCAGGCGAACAAATTAAATTAAGAAGAAAAGGGTAGATATCATCTTAACGGAGACTTAAGATTGTAATATTAGATGAAATAAAGGTTCAATGAGTAGGACAATAAAAAAATCATCACCAAATACATGTGACTCTGTGAAAAGGGAAATTTAAATAATATTTTTAGCTTTGGGTGCTATAAGAATTTTAAGTTTAAAATAAAAGGTTTAACAACCAGGTGTGAGAAAGAGAATTGTTAAGAAAAATGAATAGTAATATGGGTAAAAATTTAATAATTTAAAAATCAAATCAAATTTTTCTAGACATATCAGTGATATAATTTACAGTATATTTACACGTACATGACAAGGATACACACTGAACACTCCAATCTGTTGCTTTTCAATCACCTTAACCCAAGATTATTGTTACAACCAGAGAACTACAACCATGTAGTTCTCTGGTTACAACACCGACATCGACTGCCCTTAGTATGTGATCTCTTTCTTACGCTCTTGCCCTCGCACATCTCTTTCCGTACTTCATCAATACAATTGTATTCTCTTCATTCTTTCAATATGACAGAGCCAGCATTCATTCGTCCACGCGTTGAGTGTACAGTATTGTTGTTGTATTTGGTATCTTTAGACATCATTTTGCTATTATTTTGTCCGTAGGCTTTCTGGTTATAAACTAATGGACTGTGTGTATCTGTGAAGTGTTCTTTTTACGAAAAAGCAAATACATATATTGTTTATTTGATTGATGATGTCTTTATAAGTCCGAAACGTGTTATTAATACTAGGTGTGATACGTCATTGAATTATAAAGGAGGAGAGGAAATTAAAAATAATGAAATAAAATTTCCCGACTATTTAAAAAAGCAATTTGATGATGGATTGGAAAAAACGAAACGTCGGATGAAAAATCTAATTACACCAACCTATAGAAAAGAAAAAATGCTAATAAGAAACTGAGTTTTATTTTACTACCATATCTCTTCAAATAGAGTCGAAATCGCGAAAATTCGATTTTGCCCAAATATCTTCGGAAGGATTCGGAGTTTTTAAATTTGAAAACAAAATATAGCAGAATTTAGTAGAGCTTAACTTTTTTTTAATTAAACCATCTCTGTAACTTATATGGTTTACGAGATCCCTGTAGAGTGCATCCTTATCTGGAACACCCCGTCTAAGTTGTTTGAACATTATCAGAACAATATTTGACGAATGTCTTTACAGGCGATTTCATCTTAACATGTACTTATTTCTATAAGTTTGTTTGAGGTGCTGGTATGCTCAAGAGTATCTAACAACGACACAGATGGCGCTCCGTGCCATATCTTACTGGTGTGTCCCACCAAGTGCTGCCTTAAGTAGCTTCGAGATCCCTTTTCTTTTCGTCGGATCATAGCTCTACTGATGAGTCATGATATGACGAAACGCGTCTAGAGATGGATCTGGCGAAAGGAAAATCTTCTTTACTCATTGTTTTCCGTTAATAAACCGATGTGAGTTAGCGCTGCCTAGCGGGACTCCTGTAATTGTGACGAATGTCTTTACAGGCGATTTCCTCTTAACATTTACTTATTTCTATAAGTTTGTTAGAGGTGCTGGTATGCTCAAGAGTGTCTAACAACGACACGGATGGCGCTCCGTGCCATATCTTACTGGTGTGTCCCACCAAGTGCTGCCTTAAGTAGCTTCGAGGTCCCTTTTCTTTTCGTCGGATCCTAGCTCTACTGATGAGTCATGATATGACGAAACGCGTCTAGAGATGGATCTGGCGAAATGAAAAGGAAAATCTTCTTTAAAACCATATTTGTTTATATGAAATGTTTGTTTTTCTGTGTATCTCGGTATGTCATCTAAGTAGCGTCTTTAAGAATTAACATGCCGTTTTCGTTTAACAAAGGTGGATAACTCTCTACGGAAAGCTGAATGTGACAGCCTTTATTGCTGCATGGCGTCAAATTTATGTATTGTCATAGTTCTGCCCCTGACGTAGAATTTTATTTGCACAGCGACCCTGGACTCGGCCAACAAAGTTTTAAACGAACCTGAACAAAAAGAATATATGAGAGGGAACTTTAAGACAGGAAGATAAAATTGAATAATAAAATAGACGGAGAATTTACGGCTCTAGTCTATTGAATTTTAGCTGTTTTTAAATCGACTTAAGCTGATAAAAACCAAATTGTATTTATCAGTTTATAAAACTGATTCAAGCCAATTAGTTTATTTTTAAACATATTTGGATAATGAATATGAATATACCAGGTCCGCCAACGTGGCGGGGATGGAAGATTAAATCATTATCGAGGAGCTTATCAAAAATACTAAACCAGCATAAGGTATCGACTTAAAAGCGGCATATTTTAAAAATATTTTACATTATACAGGGTGGCTCAAAAAAGTGTGGCGGACTAAACTTGCATTTTTTTAAAAGGAACACCCTATATATTATATTATTTTCTAATTCCCTATACAATTCCACGTATATTTTGTAAAAAATGTCATATGTCTAAATTCAATTGTTTTTGAGTAATTGACGTTTAAAATATGGCATTTTTTGTCTTTGACAGGCTGTAACATTGGAACGGTTCATCTTAGAGAAAAATGGTTTTCACCTCCGTTAAACCCGTTTTTTTGGTTTAACATGTTAAACCGGAAGTTGGTATTTTTGGATAGAGAATAAAAAACTAAGATAGGGAGGTGAAAACCATTTTTCTCTAAAATGAACCGTTCCAATGTTACAGCCTGTCGAAGTCAAAAAATGCCATATTTTAAACGTCAATTACTCAAAAACAATTGAATTTAGACATATGACATTTTATACAAAATATACGTGGAATTGTATAGGGAATTAGAAAATAATATAATATATAGGGTGTTCCATTTAAAAAAATGCAAGTTTAGTCCGCCACGCTTTTGGAGCCACCCTGTATAATGTAAAATATTTTTAAAATATGCCGCTTTTAAGTCGATACCTTTTGCTGGTTTAGTATTTTTGATACGCTCCTCGATAATAATTTAATCTTCCATCCCCGCCACGTTGGCGGACCCGGTATAGGATGTACTCTACTTTTACGCTCGTAAACCATAGAAGATACAGAGATGATTAAACTAGAAAAAAGTTGCGCCCTACTAAATTCTGCAACATTGTGTTCCGAAGATATTTGGGCAAAGCCGAATTTTCGTGATTTCGTTTTTATTTTTATTTTTTACTCTATTTAAAAAAATATGTTAAAATATAGCCTAAATTCTCATTACCATTTTCCCTGCTCTACAAATTGGTATAATTAGATTTTTAATCCGACGTTTCATTTTCAATCCATCAACTTTACGTACTATACTTTTTCTACGATTCTTACTGATAAATTGAAGATCAATTTATACTTTATAAAGTATCGATTTAAACTTTAAAACTCAAATAATGACAATGTCACTGTCAAATATTCAAAACGTCAGATAGATAACTGTCACAGTTTGAATGGTTCAAGGCTAACTTGATTGTTATACTAGGCATCATAACGTACAGTTGTGTGTTTTTATGCATCATAATCATAACGCGCAGTTTTGTGCTTTTTTATTCTTTATGCACAGTAGTGCATAAGAATGGATTTACTACAATTTATTACAATGCTTTAGTAAGCAATGTTGACGTAACTTGACAACGACGATATGCTTAATTATCGTATGTAATACCTTAAGAGCAAACAGTAGTCTATGAGTTATCACAATCACAAACAAATTAGTGCATTTCCACCACATCGCGCATATTGTACCGGGTGATTCAATAAGAAAAGTAGCCGGCTATATCTCGGAAACTACTGGGCATAGAAACTCGGGGGGAAAAAAATTATAACTAAAGTGGCCATGAGAAAATCCTGGAAATAATTTCTAAGTTCCGCATTTTGCCGCAAGAGGGCGTAATTGAAAAGTAAACTTTAAAATTTTACATATCTTCGAAAATTCCACATTAAGGTATATCTTTGGTAACACCGTTAAAAAGCTTGGACAATTATGCATCATTTTGGTCTTATGCTCATTGGTGCACCGACTTTAATAAGAGGGGGGAACAGTTGAAAGTGTAATCATTTAAATCGCTGTAACTTATAAACGACTTATCCGATTTTAGCAAACTAAAGACTGGAATAGAAATGTATACACTTTCACCAATCGTATTTAGTTGTCCATAATAGTTCTCAAAAAAAATGCTAGAGGGCGCAATTTGTAATAATAACACATTTTTTGATTTTACTCCGAAAAAATAAAACATACGGTATAATTATGATACCATAATCGAAAAGTAGATGAAATTTGCTAAAAAAAATATTAAAACCGCAGCTCTATATATATCTCCGTTCGTTTCAGCGTTATCGCCAATAGAATAATTTTTAAAATTTTAAATAAAGAATATTTTTTAGAAGAAAAGTGGGACGCCACTGATATTTTTCCATGAGGATATTATTTCGAATTAGCCTGGTAAATTCTGCATAAAAATGGTCCCTTGCGTTTTTCTCGTCAGGCACACCGTTCTTAATTAAAATAATTAAGTTAAATTAGCTCTACTATTTTTATTATTATTAACATTGATAATAAAAAACTTTGTTTTATAAAAATTGTACTTAATAGGAAAGCTTCCGCCCGTCTAATTTAATTTAATTATTTTAATTAAGAACGGTGTGCCTGACGAGAAAAACGCAAGGGACCATTTTTATGCAGAATTTACCAGGCTAATCAGAAATAATATCCACATGGAAAAATATCAGTTGTGTCCCACTTTTTTTCTAAAAAATATATAACCGCTTCTTCATTTAAAGTTTAAAAAATTATTCTATTGGCGATAACGCTGAAACGAACGGAGATATCGAGCTGCGGTTTTAATATTTTTTCTAGCAAATTTCATCTACTTCTTGTATATGGTATCATAATTATACCGTATGATTTATTTTTTCGGAGTAAAATCAAAAAATGTGTTATTATTACAAATTGGGCCCTCTAGCATTTTTTTTTGAACTATTATGGACAACTAAATACGATTGGTGAAAGTGCATACATTTCTCTTCCAAACAATCTTTAGTTTGCTAAAATCGGTTAAGTGGTTTATAAGTTACAGCGATTTAAATGATTACACTTTCAACAGCTTCCCCCCCTCTTATTAAAGTCGGTACGCCAATGAGCATAAGACCAAAATGATGCAGAATTGTCCAAGCTTTTTAACGGTGTTACCAAAGATATACCTTAATGTGGAATTTTCGGAGATATGTAAAATTTTAAAATTTACTTTTCAATTACGCCCTCTTGCGGCAAAATGCGGAACCTGTGTCGGGCGATGACAATAAAAAAAAATTGTATACAAAACATAAAAACGAATTTCACGGGAATTAACTAGCGCGGTGTCAGTGGATATTATTAACATAATATCGGGGCATTGTTTGTAATTTTAATGGAGATACAGAAATTAACATGATTAGTCGCAATATTTATATTTTTATGTTCTGCAGGGCGGATGATATAACTTGAATCTTAAAACTTTAAAATACATTTTTAACATTTTTTTATGACCAGAAATAAGGTATCATCCGCCAAAGAAGTTCTTGTAAACCCCTTAGTAAAATTGGAAAAATTAGCTTAAAATGAAAAAATAACCTTAAAAAAATATCATTCTCAAAATCTGAGGACAAATGGTATTTGGCAAGACAGTTTCATAAATAAAATAAGATTTCAATCAAACTTAATTTACAACTTCATTTTTAAGAATACATAAGGAACTGTTTTTAATTTTATTATTTTTCATTCAAAAGGATATCCAAATCTAGACATTTTCAGCCGTATTCACTAAATTGTTCTAAATTAGGGAATCCAAACCACGTGATTCAATATGGCGGTTGGATGGCAAAAAGCATTGAGTCACCCGTTAAATGCCACCAGCAATATTATTTTTATGGTCACGTGTACCAAATACAAAGCAGTATTTGCCATCCAGCCGCCACTTTGACACATCGTTGGATTGCCTAATTTAAATCCCTTCCAAACTGACAGTTCTTGGTTTAAAATGACGAGTGTCAGCATAAGTCAACTATAGAGTTTTGTTTGCAAAATATTTGTTTGGGTTTTCTTCCAATTTATAAAGAAATACGTATTTTAGTACTGTTCTTTAATAAAGCTGAAAATTGTGTTTTCACAAAACCCGGTCAAATTATTTATCGGTTAGAAAACAAAATCAAATTAACACAAAAGCTTCATATGGCATGTAAAATAATCGAAGAAATCGTCCATAATTCTCAAAGAGACCGGATATAGATTTAAAGGAAAAAGGAAAGACAACAACAATTATATTTGCTGAGACCGAGACTTTGTTGTCTTTCCTTTTTCCTTTAAATGTAAAATAATGCCATGGTGAAAACAACTGTAAAATTATTAGATTTAAATACTTCGGTGGTCTAAATTTTAAACTCCTTTAAGCTCGCATTATCCATCTCCTGTTAACATTACCAGCCAGATAATTTCTATGGAAGCAATTGTCTTAACAATGGTTTCTTTGGAAATTATCTGGCTGATAAAGTTACGAGGAAGTGAATAATACGGGGCTTAGGCCCGTATTATTCATCTCCTGGTAACTTTATCAGCAAGATAATTTCCAAAGAAACCATTGTTAAGACAATTGTCTCCATAGAAATTATCTGGCTGGTAAAGTTACCAGGAGATTAATAATACGGGCCTTAGGCCCTCTATATCAATCTCTTGGTAACTTTATCAGCCAGATAATTTCTATGGAAATCATTGTTGAGACAATTGCTTAGCGGGCCTTAGTGAATACGGCATTTGATAAGTTTTAAACTGACAGGGACGCTTTTAATAAATAAGTAAAACTTGGAAATGATGAAATGAAAATTTTCCGCTTTTTTATCTACTTGCATTTCTCTTCCTTCCTATTTAGCCGATAGAAAACTACGTTTTTTGACATTTCAAATGTAATTATGTATAAAATGATTGGAATTGTCACGACAAAATTACTTTTTTATAGATTAATCAATGATGACAGCTGAACAATTTACTTGCAATAAAAATAATTTGGAAAATTGGATAATCGGTGAAAATACCAATGATATCAATTCCTCTTAATTTATTTTCAAATAAATAAAATTCATTTAATTTATTGCCTTTTAAACTTTAACATTTCTTGTAATTCCACCATGTATATTTGTATTATCTAATTACCGCAAGTTAACATTTAATTTACGAGAAACGACATTTGTTTCGGAATTGGTGTCATTTTATTTTTAGTCATAGACATAAATAAGGCCTTAACTATTATTTATTTTTGTTCTATTTTCAGGCTTCTCGCTACGAATTCCGAAGATAAAGGAACTGCACCACATTACATATTTAGAAATATTATTAGGTATGTATGCATCAGTGACGTAAAATAGCGATTTACTTTAATTTACAGAATACGATAAATGTGAACTTTTTTATGACATCATTTTTGATTGATTAATATTGGGCTGCATAAATATTTTAAACAATAATAATTTTTTCTACTCCCACGTCATATTTGCTGGTTCCTTTACACTAACAGTGGGTTGCATAAAGGAAAATGGTTCTCGGTTAGCTTAACCGCGTATTAAAAAAACAAAATTTAATCAGACTGGCAAGGCCTACTGTGTGTTTGCGCAAAATTAAGTTAGATTTTGCAAAAGATGACCGCTGTCAGTGCTGTAAGCTGTCAGTTATTGTAAAATATAAGGATTGTCCATATTGCGCTCGAAAGTTTGAATACTCCGCCTACGGCGTCGTGCCAAATGGACATGATATCCACTCTTGTTGTACAAACTACTACACTAATCAGGCCACCTTGATTGTGACATAAATGACACTTACACTTAGTCGTTGCTAGGCAACGGAAAATAACTGTTAGGAAATATTTATTTTCCTACGACCACCTATGAAAAAGAAAAAAAAAAGCACGGTTAACCTAGCTCGAAAGCGCCGAATATCACACGCGTGTTGAAAGAAAATATTTCAACTCTAGAGTGGAAATACAAGGCACACTATTTAATTTAAACATATATGATGTCAATTTGACAGACCACCCCTATTTATTAAAAAGAACAAATTTTAGAAATCAGTAATTGTAAAGTGTTTTAACTTATTTTTTGAGTGATTTAGAATTGTGAGTGTGAAAATACGCCATGTGAAATTATAAAAAATGTTAATAAAAGAAAAAACAAGTCGCGCTGAAGAAAATGTCATAAACAAGAAATGTTAATTGGTAGCCATGGAAGCCATAGCGTAGACACTAAAGCTCTGGTCTACAGAACGGGAGGTCACAGGTTCAAATCCCATCAGGAGTATTTGACTTTTTTTTATAAAAACATTAAATAATTTATAGAATTCTTTTGAATTGAAATCTTCCTTGTTGGGTGGATTTTTTAAATTTTGGTTTAATGTATATTTCCTTAAAATTTAAAATTTTTCATTCTGGTTAATCTAGAAGTCAATTCAGGATTAGTTTTTCCTATGATATTTATAAAATATGAAAAAGTTAAACTACAAAAAAAGGAAAAGCCTATTGACAAACTATATGAAACCAGATATTAAGTGGAACATAATCCTAGGTATGCTAATTTCAACTCTAGAGTTGAAACATTTTTTTTCAACTCTAGAGTTGAAATATTTTTTTTTACAAATCAAAGGCTTTTTTAATAATTCTTTGTGGTCGTAGGAAAAATAGTGTACATTACTCGTGTAAAAGTGATTATTCTAAAACTCGGAGAATTTCCGCACTCGGCTGACGCCTCGTGCTAAATATCTCCTCGTTTGAATAGTATCACTTTCATCACTTGTTATGTAATATACTATATTGTCCTGTAAGGAAATATTATTTCTGTACGGCTACTTGTAAACTAAAATGTGTTAAGCTTGACAATTCAATATTACTGTGTTTCCATAGTTACAACACAAATATTTAATGGCATCCTTTATTTGTGAATAAAGTTAATAATAGTTATTTCAAAATTTTAACAAGCTGATTGTTATAAGTTATGTCCTTTTAATAATTTTCGATTTACGGAAAAATAGCATGTATACCTCGTAGAAAAAGCCACATTCCCGGACTCCGTATTGTCAGTCTCGACTTGCGCCTCGACATACATTCTTTACGGTTGTCCGGGAATGTTTAGCTTTACTAGGTATACAATATACTATTATTACATGTCAATAAGAAAATCATTGTTGTCAAAGTTAAATTGTTATATTATTCTAATTTGTTACATTGCCAATTTAATTTTGTAGCAAAAACTATAGTACGCCATTGCTTAAAAGTAGGTATAGTACTTTTTTAAATGAATCAGTTAAACAGTTAACTTTTTTGGTATTTACCTTGTTCCTTAGATGCAAATATTTTAAAAAAGAAATAAGAATATCACTGGTAGTGTAAATTTATTGAAATTTTATATTTGGTTATTTTAAGAGATGCCAAATCGATTTCTTATATTAGTTTTGGAATAAAATATTGGCTACAGGTACTTTACTCTTTAAATTATTATTTTAAAACCCCTATAAATCCGTACGCCAATGAGTTAAGTAATAGAAAAGTTCAATTCAGAAATACTGGAAATATAAGCTTGTTTCCATTATAAATGGGACACTCTGTATATGTATTCTAGAGTTAGATTAACAATGAAAATAATTAAATTAAGCAAATATACGAAATATCATTTAAATCATGTAAATGTGATAGGAATATTAATAATTTTTTTAAAGAATACATTCTTTTTTAGTACTTGTCGTTATCCAAAGTTCTTTATTTCATTTCTCGTCACGTAGGCTTTGGCCTGCACATTGCACTGTTGTCTGAGAAAATAAAGTTGATTTATGCATTTATTGTTTAAATTCTGGTAGACATTTAATTCATTTTAAACCAAGTTTAATTATACAAGATTAGTAATCATCGAAAATAATCTTCAAAAATGTAATGCAATATTGCACATAATGACGCCTTTGTTATAAAAATGTAGAGGATAAGAAATAAACGCCGGAATATTTTTATTTTTATGTTCTGCATGGCGGATGATATAATTTTAACTAATATAATTGCAACTTTAAAATACATTTTTAATTTTTTCATAAAAAATAAAGTATCATCCGCCAAACTAAAAGTTATTGTAATTTAGACAATGAGGAAAGCCAGGAAACGATGCTGCGTTTTACGCTGGTATGAAAGGCTCTTAAAAAAATTGTTTAATCTTTTCAACAGGTAGGGTGGAAAGAAAACATTTCAAAATATCAAAGTGAGCACAGAACTTTGATAATTATGTGTCTTCGAACATCACAGTGAATATATACATACATGTTACGACAGAAATAGTATATCTGTCTTGCCAGCACACATAATTTCATTTTTTCCCTTTAACAATCATTTTCAACAATATACTCCATCACTGAAGTTGCTGTTAATTTTTCAATATCATTCTCACATAACGTTTCTCAGTTCGTCACTCTAAAATACCATTTAACAATCACTCTTCCATATTTATCTTTAAAACCTGGTAATATTTTTCTCCCCTACTTCTATGGAAGCATCATTTTTTTCAATAATCTAACTGTCTCAAAAGCTCTATGAGGGTATCACTCACAATTTCCTATACTATATACCTATACTTCTCCTGAAGATGAACGTTTGTAGGTTCGAAACATGTAAAACAAAGTAAAAAAAAATCTTATTGAATATATCTTGTTGAAGGTTGACTTAAAGTATTATTTCTCCCCATTTAACTTGCCACTTCACTTCAAGTATGGACTACTTCTTTAAATTTAATAATTGTATTTTTACTTTGTTTTTCTTTGTACACATGTTTTCCTAATAATATTTTTCATATTTCCTAGAGAAAACGCACTTCCTAGTGGAAAAAATAAGTTTTTAGTAAAATTACAAGGCATACTTGATCTATCCAAGCAGGCTAAACCTCACAAGATGAAGTTTTAAGTGTCTGTTTAAAGGTTGGAGACAATGACTGAAGGTGCTTACCAGTTAAAACGTAGTGATTCAAAACAAATAAAGACAATGCAAGTCTCTTAACTCAAAAAATTTCAGTCTTTTTCACCTATTCATGATTTGAAAATCCTAAATAGTGTCCAGTGTTAAATAAACCCACTCCCCATCAACCCTTTTACGATTTCCAAAGTAACTTTCGATCATAAAATATTTTTGTGCTGCTTTATTTTATTTAATTTTTTTTTAAACAAAAACATCAGAACGTTCCCCCCGCCCGCCCCTTCGTTTATTTATTTTGCTTTTTCTACGCTTGGCCTTAGCTCGGTTAGTCGAATTCTCCTGTATGGTTGCTTCACTCTCCCTCCTACCCGCTTTTATAACTGTCGTTTTTTGTGTTAGTTTTAAGATTAATCGTAACCTGTTTGTTTTGACATGGTACTCGTCTTGTTTTTAATGTGTTATTTCATTTGTTGGTTTTGATGAAGGTAGGCTGTTAAATAGTATAAAAATGTAATGTGGGTCACACCTCTATACAATTTTAGGTCTGATGATGCTCCGTAAAGAGCGAAACATGTCACCTTAGTTGATTTTATTACCTGATTGAGACCATGACTTTGTGATTTTTGTCTTCCTATTTATGTTGTTACTTTGGTCTCTTTGAGAAAATGGACGATTTTTTCGAGTTTTATTTTTGATAATAACTTAAGACATGCCGGATCGATTCCACGGTATACTTTAAGGTCTTTTTTTGGTGTTACGATATTTATTATAAAAACTAAAAAATGGGTTAAAAATTTAAATTTATAATTTCACGGCATACCTATTTTATAGGGTAGATAATTATTTTTCCTACGACCACCTATGAAAATGAGAAAAAAGCACGGTTAATTTGGCTAGAAAGCGTCGTATATCACACGCGTGTTAAAAAAAATATTTCAACACTAGTGTTAAAATACATGGCACACTATTTAATTTAAACATATGGTGCCAATTTGACAGACCACCCCTATTAATTAAAAAGAACAAATCTATAAAGCAGTAATTGTAAAGTGTTTCACTTATTTATCATGTATTTGTCGATTGATTCAGAATTAGAGTGTGAAAATACGCCATCTGAAATTATAAAAAATGTTAATAATATACTGGAAAATCTATTAACAGAAAAAACAAATCGCGCTGAAGAGAGTATCATGTATTAAACAACAAATCTTTATCGGTAGCGATAGCGTAGAGAATAGAGCTCTAGCCTACAGATCGACTATTTTTTATAAAAACATTAAATAATTTATAGAATTATTTTAAACTGAATTCTTCCTTGTTGGGTGGATTTTTTAAATTTATGTTTAATGCATCCTGCCTTGATTAAATTTAAAAAGCGTATTGACAAACTATGAAACCAGATATTAAGTGGAACATAATCCTAAGTATGCTAATTTCAACGCTAGTGTTGATATATTTTTTTTTCAACACTTGTGTTGAAATATTTTTTTCACAAATCAAAGGCTTTTTTAATAAAATTCTTTGTGCCGTAGGAAAAATAGTGTACATTACTCGTGTGAAAGTGATTATTTTAAAACACGAAGAATTTCCGCACTGGGCTGACGCCTCGTGCTAAATATCTTCTCGATTGAAAGGTATCACTTTCATCATTTGTTATGTAATATACTATTTGTTTATATTATATTTTGTAGGGTAGAGAATGATTTTTTGCCTATATTGTATAATATACACTACTGGTTTTAACCCTAAAGATACTCTTTGATCCCTGTATTCCTGCTTCCTCAAAATTATGTTATACGACATCCCTGACAGAGCAATTGCATTAGTCATTGACTCCTGTTAGTTGTCGGCCGATCTAGGTTTGCATTTTGCGTTATTTTCAGCCGATGACAAATAATAATAGCGAATAGGGTGAACGATCTCTCCGCGCCGCTAGTTGCTGTCATGTCGTACCAAGTTCTTGGCATTGTTATTTCATTTAATTGCAATAAGAGCATTAGTACACGCACTCTTGATAAGACCATCCGTTTAATTGGTGGATATTGGCCGAACGTCAATTAAATACTGACCTCAATTTTGATGATTTGCGGGATAACGCGTTGTTGTTCATTATTCGGATTATACTAACACTTAGTGCAGTTAATGGAGTTATTATGACAGTGTAAGTTTTTAAGAGTTATTTAATTCATAGGATAATGTGTTTTTAGGTCACTGATGTTTAAATTAATTGAGAGTCGTTTTTGTTTATTGGTTGATATGAGCTTTATATCCAAATTTAGTAATTGTTATTAATTTAGTGGTGACGATTAATTGACATTTTAAATCAGGATACAATTTTTATGTTGTTAAATTAGAAGTGATATAAAATCGCAGTAATGGGGTCATTTTAAATACCGGAAAAAACTGTTCACCAACTGTTTACTCCAGAACTATCGACGATCAATACCTCGATGAGTTAATCTAAGCTACACAGTCTCTGAGTCTCATGTATACAAAATACAAAAATGTTAAAAACCAGCTCAAATGTACACTGCGCATCTTATTTAACGCACAATCAAAAATTTGTCTCAACTTTAATCTTATGTATTTTCGTCATTTTTTGTTCGTTTTTATTGATTTTTTTGTTAAATTGTAGGTTTTTCTATTGAGAGTGTCACTGCGTTAGTTGTTTTGGTTAAAAAAGTTGTTGTGGTATTATATCGGCTGATAATAATTTTTTTTTTTTTTGGAAAATTGCAGACACCCTGTAGGGTATATAAGCTATTGCGACTTATTCCAATTATAGCTAAATTAAAGCCTCTAGTTTTGTTTACATTTTATTTTTTTATTTTTTTGTTTATCTCTGATACTTTATGAAATACACTGTTTTGAAACACCACGTGCTTTTATTACCTGAAATGCATTTATCGGAGGAAAATCAAGTGACAACTGAAATGCATTTAGAAGGCTATGGAAAATAAAAACGAACAAAAAATGACGAAAATACATAAGATTAAAGTTGAGACAAATTTTTGATTGTGCGTTAAATAAGTTGCGCAGTGTAGGTACTTAAAAAAATTTAAACGGCTAAATTTTTAATATATTTTAGGTTATAACAAAAAAAAATGAAGTGTCACCAATAAAGTATTAAATCCACTCATTCCTTGTCTAAAATACAATCCCTACCGATTTTTGACAGAACGTCGATTCTACCGATGACACCCGAGATTTTTTTTAACCCTTAAACATGGTACGAATATTCATAGATAAAGATGTCGCTAGAAATCGATCGCTTTTTTTGCATTAGTTGCACCCCAGCAGTGGAACCACAGACAATCGTAATCGACAGTTTGTCGACAATTTCCCCTTACGTCTCTCTTAGTCTCACCCTGACTCAAGATTAATCTACAAAATCGCTACCACCGACAATCGTTTTACGGAAATATATCGATTTAATCGAATCGCCACAAAGCGACTGATAAGTGAATCCCGCTAGCTTGTCGATGAGTAATCTAACCTCAAAATTAGTTTTGTTTGGGTTTGTTCGGGTTTATGTTTATGTTGTTTTTTCGGCAAAATTTTTTAAAAATTATTTGCCATGCTTTTACACACGGTAAGTAGAAATATTGGTATGACGAATAAACCTCTGACCCAAATTATTTGTTATGATGGAAGAAATTTCATTAATGCAGTTTGACATCGAATGTTGGCTTTGTACTAAAATATCTACGCTTTGCCCCATGAGCCTCTGGTAACTGCCAGTAGCGAAAAATTGCAGTGCCGCAAATATTCTTGTCCGTGGGGACAATTCACCTCTTCGCGGAATATTCCTCATATGGGGCAATAGCATATCCACCAGCATTTGTGCCTGTGGCTTAGTAAGTCGGTATCTTCGTCTAAATTCCACGTCGTCCACAGTAAAAGGATTAAATGAGTCCCACATTCGCATCCTCTGCAAATTAAATCGTCGTAGACGTAACCTACGTATCTCGCGGTCCATTAAAATATTTACTGGTAACATTTTGATTAATAAACTATAATTACTCTTCTGTCAATAATTTTGGTGTTGCCACGTGTGAAACTTTTTATGCTAGTTAAATAATATATTTTGTTCCCACAACTTTATTAACTTATTTTAAAACTAAATATAGATAACATTTTGGAAATAATATAATAATTTTTTCTGATGAGTCCGTTTTGGACCATTATTTCTATTGGATTACTTTTCAGACTTTGTATTATAATATAATAATTTTAGAAAACATTGGCAACATGGTCAAGCTGCCGTTTTAATGACGTATATTCGATAAAGTCCGTGTTTTTGGTCCAAAGGTTTTTTTGTTTATTCATTTTCTCAGTGATGGCTTCATTAAAATATCAACAAGTACAAACACAGAAAATTGTATTTTCCTTTATACACTACAACCTAAATCAAAATTTAGTGAAAGAGGCCATTTCATTTTCTATAAATAAATATTCCCGACGTGACGATAACTCAATCCTTATCCTGTTGAAAATATAACTTGCTTCGGTTTATACTGCAACTTAATATGATCCCTTAAAAGGCTTAAGATTGTTGAATAACGTGTGGAATAAAGTGGCTTCTTATGTCAACGCACGCTGGAATAAAGTCTAGAGTTCTTGTAGAAGTAAAGAGACACAATAAAATCAATGAATTTTAAACGTGAAATTTAAAAAAATTATACAGGGTGTCCTCGGATGGGGTTTAGAAAAGGATCAATGGACCAAAAAGTGGAAGATATTTAAAAGTAATTATTTATAAAAGTTTTTGCTTTTTGTAAAATAGACGATGCTATGAAAAATTTAATTCTTTATAATAGGTACATTAAGCATAAAAAATACGAAAACGTTATTTTGCGTAAAAGTAAACATCTTGTAGGGGAAAGTCGTCGAATATCGACCAAGCACTTTTGAACAACCCTGTAGAAATTGTGCGATCGTAAGAGGGAGCCACGGTAAGTGTTGTCATAATCGAACTTTACTGAAAACTTGCTGTTTATTATTGTTTTTGGTGTGATTGATGTTTGGTTTTGTGCCTCGTTTCATAAATTACACAGTGTTTAACTTAAGGTAATTGAAAGTTTTTATGACACTTATATATCACAAAAGACACGTCTGTCATTAAATTTATGATACAAGTTAGGTAGAAAGTCGGTGTTCACCGTTGAACAAGTATCACAACTTACCAGCCTAGTAATGTTGACGGAAGAAATGCAGACCCTGCAATTCAACGTGGCTTAAAAACCCTAGTCCATATCTAAACGTCAGTCTTCACCTAAAATTGCCCTAAATAAACGTCAAACCTCATCATCGTCAGATAATTTTGATATGATTTAAGAGGAGGTTATAGAGGATGAGTCGAGTGATGAAACCGACAAGAATGTAATGTTTGTAATGATTTTGGTGGAAAAGAAGATCTGTGGTGGAGGTGTCGTTCGTGTGATTCTTGGGCTCAAGCTGCCGTTTTTTCGGATATCTCCGAAAGTATTCGGAATATTTACTATTTTCTTTCACCAAATTATTAAGCTCCAAAATACACAACTTTGCCCTAATTTAACAATCCTCTTATTATTGCTTTTGTATCTTTCACGATCATACATATTCGTATAAAAACTTATTTTTATTTTTTTGATGTACCATTTGTCCAAGATTATCGCCACTATTAAGTTCAGGCGAATAAGGGTCAAATGATGGTTTAAATTTACCTATTGCAAACAGTATACGGAAATTAACTAACACCTTTTTAATTTTTTTTGAACTTACAATGAAAACTAGAACAGTACTTACGTATGTTCTCGAAAATTTGTTTTGCTGGGTTAAGGCTCGTGCATATTCAAAACAATAGAGTCGGATCCGGGCTTATTATAACATAATTGTTTTAGAGCAATATTTGCGGGTTTGAATATAATAAGTCATTCTCATAACTGCTTGCTGCCCACCATAATTTAAGCATCGACATTTTAAAATAGATTGAAATAAAAACTTCTGAAAGGAAATTAAATTCGTTTTCTCGTGATTTATAATTTAAAACAGTAGCGGTTCGTGACCTGTTAAAGAGACAGTGCTGCAGAGTAACAACAAAAAAATTACCGACATAAAAATTGCGCTATTTTTCGCCTGTTTATTTTTGTTACATGTTTTGCCCAAAATCGGCATTAGCACCTAGATTTTATAAACAGTAAAAAAATTTAAAGTGATTTTAAAAACAAACCTAAGCACACCACACTAACATAAGTAAGACTAACATTCCAGTAACCTATTTTCACTCGGGAGCTGTTTGGAATTTCCATGCAGTCTGGACTTTTCAACTAGATGCACTAATAATCATCAACACCACTAATTGAGGAGCAACTGTGCAAAACGCATTAAATCCATTTTTTATAATTTTCAAGGTAAATATAAAAATGTAGTGCTTTTTAGTCAATCTATCATTAGAACAACCCAGTTTGATCAAAGCGCGATAAATCAATTAGAAATAGCCATATTAAAAACACTCAGCTAAGCAAAACGGATTAATTCCAATGCACGTTTAAGCAAAGTAAAATAAATCCAAAAAAGAATATTCATTTCTGTTTAGAGAGTTTGCATTCTTTTATTGTAATAATCTTATATATATAATAATTATTTCACTGAAGTTGTAAATTTTATTGGCCTTATAAAATAATGTAAACCTAATTACTTCAGGCAAAACGCAATAAATCCAAACAAGAAGTAAGCAAAAAGGAATAAATCCATACTAACCTAGCAAAATGGCATAAATTCACATTCTGGTTAAACAAAATGCAGTAAATCCACTAAAAAATATACCATATTGTCATGAAAATCGAAAATTTAGATTAAAAAAGGAAATTTTTCTTTTTAATCCTATTACATAAATCATTCTGCGCCACATGAAAATCTTAGTTTTTCTTCTAACTTACTTTGCTATGCTAGTTTTTAAAGTTTTATTCAAAACAACATATTATGGATTTAATGCGTTTTGCACAGTTGCTCCTCAATTGTCCAATGTGTGCGTCACCACCGAAAGTACAGACACAAAACAAAATAGCCTATTGTTTTATCTCACAGCTACGTATCCACCCGTATTTTTCATATCTATTTTTATTAAATTCTCTGGTATAACTTTTTCCCCGGCTTGTGGAGGACACTACAATAATTCAGGTAGGCAGGTCCGTTTTTCAAGTTTTTCGTCAAATTAAATTAATTTTTTAATTATTAAAAGCAAAACAGTAAACTCAATAACTTAAAACCCCCGTTAAAACCCAAAAGACCCGGCAAACATTTTAAACCCACAGGCTACGGCAAGACTAGAAATTTTGGCGCCCTGTATGTATACGTTAACACTCTCTTAAAATTATTGGAGATAATGCAAAGCTAGACGCAATTCTCATTTGCCATTGGTCGGTCAAGGTCGACCACTTGTTATGTCCCGGTGTTGCGACGAGCAGCATACGTCGCCTTTGGTTCATTCGATTAATGTTAGGCAGCCGCGACTGATTGCGGATAAGAAAAACTAGGTACATGTATTAAAATTATACCAAATAAAATTTAAAAATTGGTTTTGCAAATATAGGATAATTACGACACAAAAAATAGAAATATATAAATAATTTCATATTATATCAGAAGAGGTGTATTTTTAATAGTCACTTTCCATAATATTAGATTTTCCTCGTATTTTAAAAATAATTTCAAAATTTTCCAGCAATTAATCGACGAAAAAAGTCCCAGCCGAGATAATGTTGATACTCCGAAGAAACAAATTCTCCGTCCGTCATTCATCCTCGAGTTCAAATGAGATTAAGGCGTGCTTTCGCGTTAATGATCTGAAACGAAAATTTAATTCTGTCAATGTTATGCTCAGTCTTTTTGTTTCGGCGAAAGCTTTTACTGAAAGGTCCCTAAAAGCTTTACTAATTATTTTTGGACGTACACTTCTAATCCCCGAGTAAAGCTTACCAAAATATTTACAAGAACTCAGGCAGAATTAAATATAAACAAAAGTAATTATACCAGTTTATTGTCGAGTCTTAATAATTAAAAGCTTTAACAGGAAAACAACTAAAGTCAGAGAAGCTTTGAAAAAACAATGAATCATTGAGTAATTAACAAATAAATAATTATTGGTATACTTGTATTGGAGGTATACCTATAGTCTATTTTAGAAAAGTGTAGAGTAATAAAAGCTCATTATATATGCAAATGGACTACGGAGTGACCCAACGAATATTTAAGCCACTTTCATAATTTGACATTGATTTCATTGCAAAATTCTTTCTTTTCATCAAGTGTAGGTAGTACCACCCGGGTTTGGGTCAATTTATGGGTTTTGCCTATTGTTTTCCATTCACGAACACTGAAAATGGTATGACAAAGACGTGAATTATGTACATAGTATTAGGTACACTTATTTTTTATTAAACATTATAAAAAAAATAATTTAATGCATAAAATTTGCCTGCGCCTATGGCCTACACCGAAATTAAGCGAGACTGGACGGAATTTCCCATTTTATTACTCTACACCTTTTTAAAATACACTATAGTAATCCCGGTGGATCTTCACTAAAATCGCATGAATCAATTTGAAGAAAAGTTAGTTGTTAATACAAAACTAATGTTTTTATTTCATTCAATAGATTACATAATCCATGGATGGCGAACCAATGGCACGTGTGCCATTGGAGGCACGCGACGAAATAATTTGGGCATGGCATTAAGGAATTTATGTAATAAATACATATCTGTTATACGCTTACCACGACAAAATTGATTATGTTTTAAGGCGTAGATTACGAATCTGATGAACCACGTTTTTCTCAAAAACTCTAAGCTTTCCAAAATATTCGGTCCTAACGTGCAATTTTGTTTAGAGGTTACGTACTTTTCGGATGCATAATAGCAGCAATTTGATTCTTCTTTATAACTATTTATTTTATTGTAAATAGTAGTGAAATTTACCGTTCTTTATTAAAAAATCAGAAAAAAATTAATTTTCTGGGTTTTTTAATGCAAATTTTTACTTAAAATAATCAATATTCTTGCATTTAAGAGGATATATGTCATTTGCTTTTGAACTATCACTGGGATGAGGCACTTTCCTCTCCACCCTCGCCAACATTGAACGGCGAAGAGGTATCAACACGCCAGGGATCTTTTTTTTAGAAGTAACTGAAAAAGACGGAGGGGTTTTAGCACACTTCCTTTAAAATTGTGTCGCAAACAATACGAAGGTATTCGTCCGAAACCTAACCTCTACAAAACGTTTCCAACAAAAACAGATTTTTAGATTCGTAATCTTCCCTCCAAAGTATTTCATCCCTTAAAAAATCATCACTTTTGGGGTAGTTTGTAGGTATTTAGTTTTTGATGCTCGTGTAACAAACAGTTTGTTGGCACGTCATGACCATATTAAACATTTCTTTGGAGAAAATGGCGTAGAAATGTTCGCCATCCCTGACATAAGCCAACAAACTGTTTTTTAAATGTTGGTGTCGGAACAGTTAAAACTGATTTTGGATATACTTAATGTGCTTTTTTTCAGAAAAACCTGTTTTTTTTCGTGGTAGCTCTAGTTTTCGAGATGCAGGCTAATTAATTTCTATTTTAATAACAGGTACAAAGAACGAAATAATGGTATCTTTACAGGAAATTTGGTACCGAAAACTAGAATATAAGTATGCAGTTAATGACTATCGCTGCCTGGCATTCCGGCTGACCATAAAACTTTGACCTTTTATACCTACCTAAAACCCACTTCTCCACCATAAACTCATCCGCCCTTATTAGAATCATATGCACTGCCGTACCCAGTTCAGTTTACGACTAAATAATGAAATAAATGAAATAAAATTATTAGGTTTTTTTTATTATCAATTGTTTATTTTTAAACACCCTCTTATTTTCTCCCCCTTTTAGCAATTCTTGATAATTTTAATACTATTTAATAGGTTTTATTGTAAGTAACATAATTCGTTTTTTATTAAAAGATGTTTTGAAAATATTGATTAAATTCAGTGTAAAATGTATCTCTTGAAATTTTTTTAAAAGCCTACCGTTTGCAAATTACATTTGACAATAACAGATCACAGGTTGACAAGTCTTGATGTCCGCAGCATCACCTATTGAATTCCAATAAACAACAAATCAAATTCAATTCAAATAGGTTAAGATCGGGTAGTTCAAAATTGTTCAAAATTGTTCAAAATCCGCATTTGTACTCACCACACTGAGACCCTAAAAATATCTCCCTACCACCCAGCTCTAAAGTCAACAGGAAAGCAAATATTTAGACAGTCTTAAACTTGCATGGGATTTCCTGTGTTTTCAACCACGATATAGGTTTCAACCCGGTATAGGTGGGCACCGGCCCACCCTAAAAACATTGAGGGATTCGGTTTTGTAATGGAATTTTTCCGTGGAGGAAGGGGGACTTCACTAAAAAAATGTTGATGAAAATGGAGTGGTATAGAAGGATGTAATAAGAGATAAAGAGAACGATTATGACCTTTTTTTAGACTTTAGTTTGGACAAGAGGGGCGTTTTGTTTACCCCGCTTATGGCGTTATAGAGCGTGAAGGAGGTGATCTTTTTTTTTAGAAGTAATTTTTGATTTGGGTAGTGCCCACCCTAAAATTACACTGGTTAACAAGATTTTTGTCCCAAGCGCAAAAATGTCTGATTTCAATATAATTTTGCATGCTGAAATCAATCATGTTTTCAGAATTTCTCCATCACCCTTAGTTTTTATGTTCCAGTATATGTGATTATTTACCTATAAAATGCACGCATAGGTCTGTACTATAAGAGTCATCTAACAAAAAACTTGTGTCAGGCATTGCTATTTTATTATTTGTGTATTGTAACAATAACTTGATGTGACTAGAAATAACAAAGTGTGCTCTGTGTGTCACGCGGAACATGTCTTGGCTTGTTGAGACCTGCAAGCAGTTCCGAGTCCTACATAACATTTATTGTTGTTTTAGTTATCGGCTAGAGCTCAATGAATGAACATATACGCAGACTTTTTTAACGTTTTGAAGAATGTGCTGTGGTGCATTTTAAGCTATTGTAGTGTAACTCACCTGTAAAAATGCCAAGAAATTGTGTAAACCACCCGAACTCTTTTTGCTACATCTGCGGTGAATTGACATTTAAATCTCAAAAACGGTCTTTCACGCCTCTCGTTAATAAATGCTATGAACAGTATTTCAAGTGTAAAGTCGGCGATCAAGACAAAAGCTGGGCTCCCCATATTTGCTGTGTTACGTGTGTCAGACTTCTTACAGCGTGGGCAAAAGGTAAACGACATTATGCCTTTTGCTATTCCCATGATTTGGAGGGAACCATCAGACCATATTACCGATTGCTATTTTTGTCTTACAAATATCAGTGGTATAACTTCTAAATCCAAACATACTGTTAAATATCCTCATATTCCATCTGCACTGAGACCAGTGCCAGACAGTCCGGAATTACCTGTGCCTGACCCCCCACAAAATATGACACCGAGCGACGATGAAACTGCCGATGACGAAGTAAACAACGAAAGTTTTTCAGCCGAAAATATTGATCTGGATCCAACATTTACACCAGATTGGTCTTCTTGTGCGCCGCATCTTCTAAGTCAAGAAGAACTTAACGACCTTGTCCGAAAAAGCAGCATGGTTTTCTTTCAAGGACATTTGCAACGGCGTCTTGGGAAATCGTAAATCCGAAAATTACGTAGAGAATGTTAACAATTTATTGGTCTCATATAAAGCCATGGGTTGCAACATGAGTCTAAAAATACACTTTTTTCATTCACACTTGGACTTTTTTCCGAAAAACCTTGGAGCAGTAAGTGACGAACATGGCGAGCGATTTCACCAGGACATTCTGGACATGGAGAAGAGATACCAAGGCAAATGGAGCCCCGCTATGTTGGCAGACTATTGCTGGACGCTGAAGAGAGATGTTTCTGATGCAAAGTACAGTCGAAAGTCATATATGACCACATTTTCTAAGTAAATATATCACTTTATTTTTTCATAACTTATACCCATATTATAATATACCTATACGTTCACAAAAATTCATTGCTTTGTCACTTTAAAACCCTGCGTGATGGAAAAATTCTGAAAACATATATGAAATATGTTTAAAAAGTACTACCAAGTACACCCACTTCAGCTCGTGGGACAAAAAAAATCTTAAATTTTGTTGACCAGTGATTATCGGGCCCATTTGTGCCCACCCACCCATCCCAAAAATCCTGGCGCCGCCGCTGGTCGTGAAGGGCTCTAGGTTGGTCCCGTAAAGTTTTAAGGATTAAATCAATTTTTAAGGCACAAAAAGGTGGAAAATCGAAACTAAAAACCCTGCGTGATGGAAAAATTCTGAAAACATATATGAAATATGTTTAAAAAGTACTACCAAGTACACCCACTTCAGCTCGTGGGACAAAAAAAATCTTAAATTTTGTTGACCAGTGATTATCGGGCCCATTTGTGCCCACCCACCCATCCCAAAAATCCTGGCGCCGCCGCTGGTCGTGAAGGGCTCTAGGTTGGTCCCGTAAAGTTTTAAGGATTAAATCAATTTTTAAGGCACAAAAAGGTGGAAAATCGAAACTAAAAAGTCATTGAAGAAACTTTAATATCCCTAAAACTTTTGTGTGTACCATTTTTCTATAGTTTTCTTATGTTAAGAAAAATCGACTCTTTCTATACATATCATTAACCCTGTATAACTCACATAGTCTAACAAATTGAATATCCTTTAACATTGAATTTTTTCAACAGATTTTGGTATCAGTTTATAAAGACTTACCCAATTCAAATAAACTGTAGTATATTTTGCGCTTTTGTTTATTTTTACGAGTAAAAAATGAACTGGTAATTACGTTTTACCTATAATTTCTTTTTATTAATAACTTTTTACAAATAAATATAGTAATTTGTAAAAGCAGTAACGAGTTATCTTTAAAAATAAGCACCAAGGTTTCTTTAATATTGTTAAGGGTCGTCGTTTTCGTAAAAAATTGACCTTATTTTGATATCAAATCAAGAACTACTCAATGAAGATTAAAAGTAATGTTTTCTAAAAGATATATGTCGGGTTGCACAAAGAATTTTAATAATAATTATTTAACCGGCAAGTTTGGCTGTGACAGGCATCATAAGTAGGGGAGAGTCAGCTAATCGTGCACGGCGGCTAATCGTGCGCATGTCTTTATTTCCATAACCGGCAGTATATAATTCGAAATCGGTATTCAGGCGCCATCCCTTGCCAAGCCTGTGTACTATGACATATGAGTCAGTTGGATCGTTTCATTTTACTTATCCAAAATGGTCGCTTCGTTGTTTACGTATGTCGTGTGCTCTAATAGATGCTTCGAAAAAAATAAGCCGTAAGTTTTTCCATTTTTACATTTTTTGATAATCGTGTGCGTTAATACATTGCTTAATGAGTCCTCTTGACACTGATATATATCAAATTTAGGCAAAAAAATGTTTTATATTGTTTTAAAGAATTTAAAACCGAATCTGCCACTTTCGGTTAATCGGGCGCAGTGCGCACATAATATATCTTACCTCACAATATTATACTGGGCTCAGGCTCTAACACGTTTCGCTGGATACGCACTCCGTGACGTTAAGGTTGTAACTGACGGTCGGCCGCAATGTTGCCAGGTCAAAAAATTAAAAATCACCAGACCCTTGCTTTAAAAGTTGCCAGAAATCACCAGATTCTTAATTTCTCGCATTATCACATACAACACTATATAATTAATGTAAAATCAAATATATTGCTGTGCTGTGATTTCTAAAAAAAAAAAAAAAAAAAAAAGGTCATACCTCGAAAATAACATACCTCTTATTTAAGCTTTTGACGCCAGGGTGGGCACTCATGTTGTTTAAGCTATAAACATGAGTGCGCACCCCGGTGCCAAGACCTTAAATGAGATGTGTGTTATTTACGAGGTACGACCTTTTTTTTTTTTAGAAATCACTATATATAAAACAGTAACAGATACAAATTCTGTAAATCCCCCGCTACTAAAAAATATTCGGCACAGAGAAGTAGAGAGTTTCCAGACAAAGACAAACGCTTTTCGCTTTTGAAACCAATAAGTTTTTGCATCTATGTCACCATTTTTAACAAAGAAGAATAAAACACAATCAAGCCATTTTTCTCTCTTTTTTTTTGATATAAGCTTATCATCAGTGCCGAAAAATCACCAGAAATTAGACTTTTTTAAAAAGTTTTCACCAGATCACCAGATGGGGTTCAAAATCACCAAATCTGGTGAAAAATCACCAGACCTGGCAACATTGGTCGGCCGCAATGTCCCGGCAGCGTTGCCACATTTATTTTGGAGAATCTACCTTTATTTTTGCTTCTCTACTAAAAAAATTTTAAAAAATACTAAAAATCTACTTTACAAAAAAAAAGCTGAAAATAATAAATTGGTCTAATTTTTTTATTTATTGACGATACCTCAACATATAAATCTTAATACTAGAATAATTAAAAGAAAAAAGATCTTGAATTTCGTCAGTTTATAATATAGATTGTTATACAAAGTTTTATCATCCATTAACTTAATCATTGTTACATCGAGTTCAAAATTTGTGCAAGACCCAGTGCAAAGCCAAATGGTTCTGTTCCCATTTCCCATTCTGCTCAATACGATTGCTCATAAGCTCGCTTCATAATTTTCACATTAAAAGCAATTTAACACTGCGCATTTGTTTTCACTATTTAGTATAAAGCGAAAACCGTGTTGCGATTAGAATAAATTCAGTTGTTGGGGAAATACAACGGTGAACCCCCATAAGGCATAAAGGGGAAGCACCGACAAAAAAGCAGGCAAAGCAACCAAATGAATAAAAATAGCAAATTAGTTACACGCGTCTACCAACATAGAAATTAAAGTAAATAAGTACTTAATTAAAATAATTTTTACAATAATTATATTGTTAATGGCATATTTACATTATTGAAATTGATATTAAAATCTACCAAAATCTACTAAAGAAAATGTGCCTACTAAAATTTTCTGAAAAAGAGTGAAAAAAAAAAGTAGAAATCTACTAGATGTGGCAACGGTGTGTCCCGGAAGCTCGAATTTTAAATATCGGTCTAAAAGGTTTTGTTTTAATTACATTTTTCACTTTTCCTTGCCATTTCACTATACCCCGACTTCCCCTACTCGACAAAACCAATGTTTAATTTTTGATTCAAAACATTAAACAACTTTTAGGAACGTCTACCTCGGGAAATGAGGTAAATTCATTATATTATTTATAAAATTAAAATTCGATTAGATTCGTACGATTTTAATGACCTTTAAGTCATGACGCACGCCTAATCATTCACTAAGAATACTGTACTTAGTTTTTCAGTTGAACTGCTTTTTCTGAGAAGAGAGTCGCTTTTATTTATATTTATGTAAAAGTAAAAATAAATTAATATAAACAATTTACACTCGGATTTCCCCTGTTTACCTAATGGCAATAATTCAGTATGTGCTGTTATATCTCCTTTATAAAATTTCGCAAATACCATTTTACCATTTTTACTAATTCATTATTCAAAAGTTTTCAACTTTTAACCATTGACCTTAAGGCCTTTTTACATTGGGTGCAATTGCAAGAAAAATGGCCTGGAAGCATGCGCTTCGACGACGTTTTAATCAGCTGATGCACGTTTTCCCATTTAAAACCTGCATCAGCTGTTTAAAACGTCGACAAAGCGCATGCTTTCAGGCAATCTTTTCTTGCAATTGCATCCAATGTAAAAAGGCCTTTAGAGAAGTTGCAAAGCAATTACTACAGCAGACCACTTTCTTAAGTAAGTGCTTATACATTATATAACTGATAAATACTGATAATAATTGCTTACCAGGTAAGTATTGGAAATTTGGAGGTAATAAAAACGTAGTTTCCGAAGGCAATACATGTATAGAAAAAAATATACAGTCAAATTATACCACAAAAAGGTTTGTTCTACATTTAGTGAGGTAATAGAGGCTAAATTAAAATAGCCTTTAAAGTTACTAAATAGATCGGTAGGAGTAGGTAGGTACTATGACTATACATCTTCTGTAACGTGTCGAAATCTTGTTATTGGGGAGATTTTGCAAACCAACAAAATCCCGCTAATTGATCTTTCAAACGCTAAAATCTCAGCACTGTCTGATGTCTGAAACCAGATGTTCGATAGGCTGGAAATAATTATATTTGGCGCTGAATATGAAACACATTTTAATTTTTATAAAGTTGTGTGAGTGTGAATTTCGAGCAAATCACGTTTGAAATATCGTTTAGCGGGATTTGTTGATTGGCGAAGTGTCACTATTACTTCATCAATTAAAGGCTCTAACTCTATTTGCACGCTATTTATGATCTCCAATGATTCCTTTAATGAGACCGCAATCCTTTGTAAGTTTGTAAATCTATTTTAAATTGACCGTCTTAAAATTTTATTTGATTTCCGAATCTAGCGGAGTCTGTAGCATCCAAGTTTAATGTTTCTGACAATTTTAAAATAATAGAAAGCTGCTCTCAACCATGTTCTCCGGCGTAAAATAAACGGTTGTGAAGGTTCTGGAATGGCAGGACATAGTGCCGATGTAACTCTTTACTATTTATACTACTATTTCGCGGATCTGCAGAACAGGGATTTTATCTCTGGTATTAATGCATATACATCCGGATAACAATTTGGAAGTATTTCTGTTCCAAGATATACCGCATGTATTAACATGCAGTAAATTAATACAAACATTTTTTTAGAAACAGCCAGAAAGAAGCATGACCACCGCGTTATCACTAATAAACGTTAATGTAGGCATTTGGTGTTGTCCAGGGTTTTTTACTTTATCGAAAGAAATATAAGGACTCTTTACTGGGTGTTTGATAACAATGGGAAGTATAGGAAATGAACTATTTACATCTTAGGATTCGAATCCTAAATCGTATCGCAGCGGGCAGTCATTTGATACCAGTTTAAAATCTCGGCTGACACCTTGAATAAGTAATATTACGTCTTTTCTGCAGCAAGTTATGGATCGTATTTCAATCAAAAATCACCCTTCGATACCATAAACTGGTGAAAATACTCTGTTATCTTTTTTTTACGTATTTTCGTTTTTAAAAAATCTGGTCATCCCCTGTCATTAACATTTAACAAAAATAGCTCCCTGTCACCCGTTGCCACTCCTTAAAAATATGCATTTTAGGAAACATAAATTTACTGTAATATTACACATTACGGGCCGATTATAGAGTCTACCGATATCTGGTAGATGAAATTTATTAAGGGGGATTTCTACTGTGATGGTTTCAAAAAATCGAAATTTTTTTCTGGCGTTTTTCGACTCTCTATAGCTTCTAAAATAACCGTGTGTAAACGTTTTTACCAAATCTACTCCAAAAAAAAGTTACATCCAATTTTATGATTGCCGGTCAGTTCTCACCACTAGCCGCTTTTGAGTTAAGCCGCGTTCTCAGAGATACATTTTGTCGCCAGCGACATCATCTCGACCAATCAGGATCGTTAGGCCAGGCTCGCAAGTCGCAAAGAAGTAGGAAGAATCGCTAATGTTTTTCGAGGAAGAGGAAGGTGTAATCTACGGACCAGGCATCGCAGACTAAGTGACAGTGAGACTATTTGGTTGTGAGCCACCGTTGAAACTTTAAAGTTGTTTTTCTCAAAACCCGGTTTTTCGCGCTGGCGGAAAGTACTTCGGTATGTTCAAATTATCAGAATTTAATGATTTTGGTCTTAAAATGCTCAGAATACAAGTGGTTATAGCCCCCTCTAGAATCAAGTATTTTGAGATATTACAGAAAATGTTACGGCCCTTAAAATACAAACAAAATGGTAAATTTTCAAAAAAATTTTTAAATCTTACGCCATTTACAACATACAACAGTTACTCGAGTTTTGACTTGATTCTAGTGGGGGCTATAACTACATGCTTACAATTGAAGAATCTGGGTCAATTTTATTTTTGTCATGAATAGAAAAATTTATTTGAATTCCGCCAGCAAGTTACGTTTTTTTTGAGGGGGTAACTTCAGCACCCTGTAGCACCCTCAAGTGTTTCATTTTTTGGGGGTTGAAAAATTTTTTTTTGGTACATCTTATCTTTAATGAAAAGAATTTGTCTTATTATCCCCAAAAAAAAATCGTAAAAGCGATGAAATAGGACCATCACAGTAGAAATCCCCTTTAGGAGCAAGCGGTAGTCATCATGAACAATTTCATTTCTACCACATCGCGCGTGTTGTACTTGCGTCGGGTGTGTTGTACTTGCGTCGGGCGATGACAATACAATTTTTTTTCCTATATACAAAATATAAAAACGAAAAATTTCACGTTAATTAATTGAACTAAGAATAAATTGAACCTATATAATTGAGACTTTGAAATAACATTAAAGTTTTTTTTAAAAAAAAAACGATATTATCCTCCAAACTAAAAATGTTTGTGAACATTTTTGTATTAAATTTTCAATTAGACAAGCGAGGAAACGATGCCGCGTTTCACGCCGGTATGGAAGGCTTTTAAATGTTAGTTGTCAATTGGTTATTCGTAACGGACATGACAAAGAAATCTCCAAATGCCCTTTAGGTTTTTGTTCACTAATGATATTTAAAGTAATTTTGACCTTAAGATCCAGGCCAGCGTCAATCAATAAGCTCCCATGTTGAAATCCGCTGCTGACCTAAAGGAATCAAAAAATGCAAAATAATTAAATGTCCAATATAAAATCCCCTAGAGCTAACTTTAGCTCATTTCACAGAAAATAAACATTGTTTTTTTTATGTCGACGTTTTAAAGACATATAACCGTAAGCCTTACGTGCCAAAATAGACAAAAATAGTTTTCAAGGAACTATCAATAACCAGTTGAGGATTTTTCTTGAGTGTAGAAGTCCTAAGGCGTTTTTCAAGGAACGACTATAAAATAATCAATTACGTCATACTCATGTGACTTGCTTGCTACCTGTGGATAAGCCAGGAATACTTATTCTGCCGAGCCCATGCCTTGCACGTCTATTGAGGATAGGCCTTTTGGACTTCAGGCGTACTTTTATTACATATTTGATCTGAACGTAGATTTAAATGGAAAGAATAAGACACTTGACGTTTGTCTCCACTAGGAGATGTATAAATATTGGTGGAAAAAGGCTCCTTGCTTTTTATATAACTTACGATTCGAGTTTGAGAATTATTTCATGTGTGTATTTAAGATAAGATTATTATACAATATGTTGATTCGGTGGTAGATTTTTTATGAAACATGTTTTTAAATATCAAGATTTTTTTAAGGTTTTTAATGTTTCATATTTTATTAAAGTGTTATTCTACATATATTCCTATTATGGCTTTTTCAGGAATAACTTTATCATATTAGAGTTTGGATTTGTCTACGTGATTACCCTTATGTACAGGATCATCCAAACTAGACTGTAGAACTGTATATATTTTATTTTTATGAAAGGTATTTTTTTCCTGATTCCAAAAATATATAGCTCAACCCGTTTTTAAGATATGAGCGATCATATTTTTAAAAAGCTGTGTTCATTCTAGTTTAATACGTCTAAAATGTCTTGGAAATTAAAATATTCAATATGACCCCCCATAACGCTATCCTATTACTATTTACGTGGTTTTGATTTCCAATACACTCTAGACATATCGTAACTTTATTTTCTAATACCTCCTATTACGTTATTTTAATGCATCGCTATTGCGAGGATTTTCTCTTCCAAGGCATTCTAGACATATTAAACTAGAATTAACACAGCTTTTTAAAAATCTGATCGCTCATATCTTAAAAATGGTTTGAGCTATATATTTCTGGAATCAGGAAAAAAATACCCTTTATAAAAATTAAAAATATACAGGGTGTTCAATTGAAAATCAAACTTTACTCCACAGTTCGTTTGTTTTAAGCCAAGTAGCGTTTTAAATGGCAATTTTAGATGCTACGGTCAAGCATAGCTATATTTGTTTTAATAAAAATAAAGGGAAACTCAAAAAATAGGCCCCTGTTCAATCTAAATTCGTCGACCCTAACTTATTTATTAACTTTATTTGGATCTAATTATGTCAGATGTTTGAAAAGGCCAGATTTTAAAGATACATCTTCTTTAAATGGAAATTTGGTTAGTTATTCGTGCATTGGGTGGTATTTATTTAAAGATTTTTTGATTTTTAATTGTTCTATTAAGTTTTTAGCTTTCTTTTCATAATGTAGCAATTTTTTGTTATCTAAATTAATAAAATTATTATTATTATACTGTGATGTGCGTTTATATACCAAAACTTCTTATATTATTAAGTCTCATTTTTACACTTATGCCGTTGACTTATTTATATAATGCAGCTTCACAGTCTACGATTAATTTGTATACTTGTGACCAACTAAATTTCGATAACACCCCGATACTTTATAAATATTTAGAATCTTTAAAAATCTAGCCTTTCCAAACATCTAACAAAATAAAATCCAAATAATCTTATAAACAAATGAGACTTAGTATTGTGCTGTACTATTGAAAAGGCCGTACTAAGGCTTATCATAATATATAAAGTAATACTCTAATAAATGAGGAAACATTAAGAACCAAAAAAGGAGTTTTTATTCTTGATAATATTAAATCATTGATTTAATTTTTATTTATTGAAGTACCTAATGTTTGCAATTACTGCAAAATCCTTTTAAATTAAGAACTTACAATTTATTGTACTTGCAATTGGATACTTATACGATACTGATGTTTTTTGTGTAATTATTATAACTAAGTTAGAAACTTTATAAAAAAAAATGCATTTAAATCCGTCAATTAAAAGACAAGATTATTAATTAAAATTGCTTTACTTAGCCCCCAAAATATGTGAATGTGGTAAATTATTTATGTTTGCCCACATCCGATCCACCTCCGGATTCGGAACTGGAACTTTTCTCAGAAGCTCCTGCAAATCTCAGATATGCTATAAAATTATTCCAACTTTGATCCATTTTTTCTCCCATGCAAATAAACTGTTTACTAGTGTTAATTCTTAAAGCGTAGAAAGCCTGCGCCATCTTCTCCGCATACTGAGTAGACATATACTTCGTGTAATCGCCAACAAATTTTTCCAGTTCTTTAACATCTGACACTTTGTAGGTTTTGGGACATTTATGTGTTGATTGTGATGAGCTTGGCATAGCAAGAGCTTTTTGGCTCCCCACTGGCGTTGGACCTGCTTCATACGTATCTTCACTGTAACTAGGTGTTGGGGTTACTTCCGATGGTAAGGTGGAAATAATGGAAAAATCCCCGGAAGCTGACAAGTCTTCCCCATAAGTCTTTTTTGAAACTAATTTTTCAGTGGATTTTTGAAGTTCTTTTAAATCAATCGGCGGCGCAGCAATTTTCTTAATATGACCACCATTATTAATCAGTAGAGTTCTTACAGGAGTGCTTAAGTTTCTTATGTCGTAACTTCTGATCTGGTTATAAGTACCCACTGCTAGATCGCAGCTGCCTGAAAAATAGGCCAAACTAGACAATGCCCCTTCCAAGTTGCATTTGGAAACTATATTGTGCATTCGCAAGTCAAATATGCACAAAAATCCGTCAGTTCCAACTGAAGTTACGGTATTTTCCAAAAAAGCGATGTCAGTTATTCTTGCTGTATGTTCTTTGCAGGAAAAGAGAAGATCGGTTGTATCCCCATTCCAAATAGCCAATGTTCCTTCCTTACTTGCGCCGGCCAGTAAATTTGAATAATTGCTAAATAAAGTTGTGGATAGGGAGTAGCAATTTGGAACCATGAAGCTCGCTGTAGGTCGACCTTTGCCATCATATAAATAAATATTGCCATCAAAGCATCCGGCGAGGAGACTTTTGCAGTCGTGGGAAAAATCTAAGTTTTGAATACCGCTGGGTAATCTCCTGTACCTAAAATTGTATAATATATATGGGGTCAATTATTGGCTTCCCTAATTATTTTAGGGAAAAATTCTATTTAGGTTTATTAAAGAGCACTAAAACCCACATTCAAAAGAATAACTTTAGATATTTTTGATGAGCCCGTTTACGGGTTATCGCCGATTTATTTTTAACTATTTCTCCTTTTTATGGCCTCGTATTTGCGGGCACCAGTCAAGGTACAAGATTTGCTGGTTTAAAACCGATTCTATGCCGAGCAGATGCCTGGCACCATCATGAGAATAGACCTTTGTTGCGTAATAGAAGAGTTTTGGACTTGCATTGTCTTTATTTGTTTTAAATCATTACGTTTCAACTGGTAAATATCTCCAGTCGTCTTCAGGTGAATACCCACAGTATTCATATGCGACTCCAAAACTCTTCTATCATTCAAGAAACATCATTGTCTCCAACCCTTAAATAGATCTTTGTGGTTCAAAATAAAACATTTTTATAAAACTCTTGTTCACTGTCCTCTTCTGAATTTATTTTATAATATAGGCCACAGACATGTTAAACCTAATGACATGTAATGTTTTTAATGTTTAAATTAAGGCGTGCTCATGGGAAAGGTGATCGAACGCGCGCTCAACCACCGTATCAATTTATATTTTAATCGAACCCATTGACCGTAAAAAAAATGTATTGTTAGCTTTGACATTAAACTCTAAACCCAACGTTTTTGATTTGAGGACACTAATAATTTGCCACATGCAAAAATATTTTGAGGCATACATGCCAATTTAGTGGAAAATAGACGAAGGGATTTAAGGATTGAAGCAAAGACAAATTACTCTTAAGTCCGTACCGATTATTAGTTGCGCAGACAAAAGCTCAAATTAATAGATCAAAAAAAGCGCCTGCTAAGCTGTCATATTTTAAAAAGTCCTTTGGAAATGAACATGCGGACCAACCCTCTAAAATCTTCTAGTTCTCTTTTAGAAAGTATCTATCAGCGCACAGTATACAATTTGACCAATCTAGCGGGACAAAACGTATAATTACAAAATTCAGAAGATTTGATTGTCGATGTTGGGTTTACGTTATTGTTTGACAAGTCCTGACATATTTTACAGAGTGAGTCAACGATAGAAAGTTCATTTTTGCCTTTATCTTAAGAATTAGATAAAAGTTCGAAATACAAAAGTTGTAGAGACCATTGAGGTGCACATTTTAAAATTATGTTGGAGTGTACGGGGTGGCCTCAAAAAACGTGGCGAATATACATTTTTTTTTTAATACACCCTATATATTGTATTATTTTCTGATGTCCCACAAAATTCTACGCTTATTTTGTAAATGTCATATGTCTAAATTCAATAGTTTTTAAGATATTGACGTTTAAAATATGGCATTTTCAGATTTTGACATGCTGTAACATTGGAAGGGTTTATCTTAGAAAAAAATTTACCGGTTTTAACGGTTTTACATGTTAAACCGGAAATTGTAACTTTTAGATAGAGAATAAAAAATTAATGTAGAGAGGTGAAAACCATTTTTCTCTAAGATGAACCTTTTTAATGTTAAAGCCTATCAAAGTCTGAAAATGCCATATTTTAAGCGTCAATATCTCAGAAACTAATAAATTTAGACATATTTTATACAAAATAAGCGTAGAATTTAGTAGGGAATTAGAAAAAATACAATATACAGGGTAGCCCATGTGTCTAACAAAGTAATATACCGTATCTACTATTAACAATATCAAAAAAAAGTTTTTATAAAAGTTGTGAGGTATAAAAAAATATATGTTCTAAAATTATTTATAAACATACAGGATGGTCCAAAAAAGTAGGACAATAAAAAATACATTTTTTTTAAATGGAACACCCTAAACATTTTAGCATTTTTTGTTTCCTTACAAAATTATCCATATGGAGCCATATTTAGTTTTTTAATTTTTTGCAACGTTGCCAAACAAAATGCAAAATCTTAAAGTTTTGGTAAAAACATGATAGTAAAAGATTACCTGTATTTCTCAATAAGAGTATCGAAAATTGAAAATTTCTTGTGAGCTCTTAAGTTTAGGGATACAAAAACTGTCCTAAATCTTTAAGTACCGAAAATTTTGTACAGGGTGTTTTCTGTTGACATCCAAACATACAAAATTATAAAATACAATAACTCTTTTTTTAAATGAAACACAGTATATTTATTAGGCTTGTCTGATAGATATTGTAAGTATCTTTTATTATTGTTAAGTCATACCTAAATTTACTAGTTTCGGCAATATTTCGATTTTTATTTCAATTTTGGTAAAAAAAATTATAGTTTTTATTTTTCTAGTAAGCCATGACCAGCAAAGTTAAAACAAATGTAATTGAATATAATGTCATATTAAAATAAATGATAACCATAGTTAGTTACTTATTTATTTAGTTAAATAAAACTTCTTTTTTATTACTTAACTTGATATTGAAAATAAATTCACAAACATTATGAATATAAATATAATAATTATAAATATGACATTATATTCAATTACATTTGTTTTGACTTTGCTGGTCATGGCTTACTAGAAAATAAAAACTATAGTTTTTTTCACCAAAATTTAAATAAAAATCGAAATATTGCCGAAATTAGTAAATTTAGGTGTAGGTATGACTTAACAATAATAAAAGATACTTACAATATCTATCAGACGAGCCTAATAAATATAGGGTGTTTCATTTGAAAAAACAGAGTTATTGTATTTTAAAATTTTGTATGTTTGGATGTCAACAGAAAACACCCTGTAAAAAATTTTCGGTACTTAAAAATTTAGGACAGTTTTTTTATCCCTAAACTTACGAACTTACAAGAAATTTTCGATTTTCGATACTCTTATTGAGAAATACAGGTAATTTTTTACTATCATGTTTTTTCCAAAATTTTAAGAATTTTGCATTTTGTTTGGCAACGTTGCAAAAAATTAAAAAACTAAATATGGCTCCATATGGATAGTTTTGTAAGGAAAGAAAAAATGCTAAAATATATAGGGTGTTCCATTTAAAAAAATCTATCTTTTTATTGTCCTACTTTTTTGGACCATCCTGTATGTTTAAAAATAATTTTAGAACATATTTTTTTATACCTCACAACTTTTATAAAAACTTTTTTTTGATATTTTTAATAGTAGAGACGGTATATTACTTTGTCAGAAAAATGGGCCACCCTGTATAGGGTGTTCCATTTAAATAAACCTAAGGTATTTTTATATATTCCAATATAATTTTAAAATGTGGACCTCAACTGCAACTTTTGTATTTCACATTTTTAACTAATTCTTAAGATAAAGGAGAAAGTTAACTTTACTTTATCGTTGACTCAACCACCCTGTACGTGGAAAAGTGCACAAAACCCCGTTAAAGTTTGTTTGTGCTAGTATTGTTAGCTAGTAGCTGCTGAATGGTTCATTTTGCTTCGCTTGCTAGTATCGACACTTGCATAGCTTATTTTTTCAAATTAAATTAACGAGTTTTGTAATGGAAGCCAGGTCAAAAAGTCTTTATTTACGTAATTGTCCATAATTTTCTTTTCACTATTTTATATAATCATATGTATAATCATGCTGCTTAACGCAATTTTGAGTTTTTTATTCTTCCTCGTATATTTTAAGACTTTCACCTCATTTGATTTGGTATCACATATTTTGGTTTGAGGATATGCAAAACTTTTTCGAAATAAATTTTCAAAAAACAAACTCCGGCGGTCATGTAGGTTAAGACTGGCAGACCAAACAGTTTCACGTAGTCCTATCGGGTCCGCTGTGATACCACACGTGTTCCGTAGAACCCACCTTCATCAGATTTCCAATGGTTACACCGCAGAAGGATTTTACCAACTCATTCAAACCACCCACTACTATTTAGAAACCTTTCAGTCGTCAAAGTTGTAAGTTGCTTAGTTCCTCCAGGCTATCGAAAAATGGTTCAACCAGAGCAGTGAACCTTCTTCTTGCGAGGCCAGGGGATTCACACAGAAAATGTTGGATACTTTCTTCCTTTTCCTCATCTCTGCAACTTCTGCAGAAGTCGTTAGTGTGTATTTGCATACGTGCGGCATGTCTACTGAAGAGGCAATGTCCGGTAACAACCGCAGTAATATTTTTCACGTCTTTCCGACTGCGTCTCAATAGCTCTGCGGTTCTGGCGGTCATATAATAAATGCGTCATACAAGTAACCATCGATTCTACACTTGAAAATCATAGATTTGAGCTTAATGCCTAATTAAAATGTTGATCATTAATAAGATATAGGACGTTAAAGTTTAATTTCTAAATTAACTCTTTTCTCATAGCTCAATGTTGACATTTTTGTCCATGATATAATAATGTTTTCATGCACTCTACCGAAGTTTTCCTTAATAGTAAAATAATATGTTCTAGAGTAAGAGTATTAATTACATTACAATTAAATAACACGCGCGGAGTATGTTTTCTAACCTTGACCTACTACTCCATTGGTGCGTCATTTGGTACACCGCAGCGAAAAAAATATAATTTTTTGTACTTGTTAGAATAACTCCCGTCGGCCTGCGGAAAAGTATACTAGCCCGGATATTATCGACTTAGATATTACACTATCTTATTTTACATACCGTGTCAATGCTTTAGTATCCAAATTTAAAATGGTTACTTCTCCGCTTTCCATTCCTAGAGACAAAAGGTTTACATCCGTTTTCGAAAACGCTCCGGTGGAAACATTATTTAAAGAAGCACATTTCTGGGGAGATATTCGATTTTCTATTTTAGTCGGAGCTTTTACAATTATCGGTTCTCCTTTACTTTTCACGACCAGGATATTTTTTCCATCGCAGCACCAGGATATGTGCTTCACAGACATGCATTCTGGAGGAACTTCATAGGCTCCCATAAAATCTATGCTTGGCCATTTGTAAAACTTAACGTCTTTCGCGCATACTGCGAGTACCATGATATTAAGAAATTTTAGACCTGAAAAACCCAATAAAATAAGGAAATTATTCAAAATGACAGTTAACTGTCATAATGTCATATTGCAAAGAATTGTAATTAGATGTGTTACTGGTGGCAGTTTGTGTAAAAGGTGAAAGTAAACTATTGAGTTACATAATAGTTATTTACGATATAAGTGTTGTAAAGATTCATATTACAACACGAGATGTTAAAGTTGTCAAACGAGGCGTCAGCCGAGTTTAATAAAACATCGAGTGTAGTAATATGAATTTAAAACAAGAATATTGTACAAAATTTTATCTACTTTCATCTATGAATAAAAATATTTGGCAAAAGGCATTTTTAAAAATAAAAATGCACCTGCTTTTAAGTTTACTAATCAAGTTTTTTTATGTTACCTTTCACATAGTTACTGTTTCGCATGGTTACTGTCGAAACTTTATCAAACACATTCAAATATATAAAATGCGTTTTTCAAAATGAGCGATTCTGATGGAAGTTTACCCTCTGATATACATAGAAGCAGCGACAAACGAAGCGATCTCAAGTTTAGTTCCGACAAAATCCAAGGAGCGGTATGAGTTGGAGTATCAGAAGTTTGAAGATTGGTGCAAAGCTAACAAAATAAAGCAGGTGTCTGAGAAAATCCTTTTGGGTTATTTTTCCGTAAAGCAACACTCCCAGAAACCATCTACACTATGGACTCACTACTCAATGTTGGGAACTATGATTTCAGTCAAGAAAAATCAAGATATAAGCATATTTTCTCAACTAATCGCATTTTTGAAAAGAAGTTTAGAGGGTTACAAGGCCAAAAAGTCCAAAGTTTTCACAAAAGAAGACGTATGTAAGTTTCTTAGTACTGCAGATGATGAAACATATTTACTTATGATGGTTGTTATGAATCGGCATTTTTGGGGCTTGTCGGCGCGAAGAACTAGCTAAGTTAATGTTCGTTAAACTTCGTTCTCTTAATGTAACTCACAGGCGGTTTTTTGTATTCTATGAAAAAGGAAAATGCACCTCCCAGCCTGTCGGAATTAATAGTTCTGGAAGTATACCAAAAAAGATTGCAACAAAACTTGGATTGAATAATCCCGAAAAATACAGTGGACATTGTTTTAGGAGGTCCTCAGCCACCATTCTAGTTGATGGTGGTGCAGATATGCAGATGTTAAAGCGTCATGGGGGCTGGAAATCCTCTTCTACGGCAGAAGGCTACGTTAAGAATTCTTTAGAAAATAAGAAACAAATAGCAAAGAAGATCATGGGGTCAGACACGGATTTAATGATTGGAAATTCGAACGTAAAGGGCTCCATCCAGGCCCGTGCCTGGGGTGTTTGGCGCCTACGGGCAGGTTTCTTTGGTGCGCCCTAGTTAAAAAAAACATCCTATTTTCAAAAATATATTTCGGGAAAAACTGGTAATATTTTTAAATGTAAGAAACCTGATAAAAAATAATTAGAAAAGTATTTATTAAATTACCAAAACAAACAAAATCACAAAAAATATTTGGTAAGTATTATTCATGAGAAAATTAAAGGAGAACAAAATTAACGTAAATAAAATAAACAACAAAAATATAAATCAAAATAATAGTGACCACCAAGGCATCTACGGAGAGAACACATTTTTTGTGCTGTTATTAAGGCAAATGTTTGGTAAAATTTCAGATATATTAAAATGATAAAATATATGAATATTTTTTTAAAATTTGTAATAAAGAATCCTGAATGACCGTCAATTTTGCGCCCCTAAAATTTTGCGCCTGCGTGCATGCACGCCCTGCACGCTCGCCAGGAACGGCCCTGGCTCCATCACATCCACTTCTGGTATATAAATTTCTAACTGTAAAAAGTGTATTATTAATGTTTATAATAAACCTTAAGTGTTATATTTTAATTAATAATTAGTAATTAATTTTTTAATTGTTAATAATAAATCATTCTTCTAAAAAGTGTGGTGTTATTTAACAGCAAAATTTTAATAAAACCGTTTTTTTTTCATTACAGCACTAGTGCTGTAAAGGCATCTATTACTGCACTAGTGCTGTAATAGATGCCCTTACAAAACGATTTACAGAACTGTAAAATTCATATTACTAAATGAAAGTAGATAAACATTTTAAACAATGTTTAACTAACTGTAACATAAAATGACATTTTTACGTCGCTCCTCGGGATTTAAACTTGACGCTCGGGCAGCTGTCTAAACCTTGGTTAATAATTACTATTCTAAGGTTAATAATCGGTCAATAATGGTCGTTTTATAGGTTAGTAATGGAAAATATATTTTAAATATTTTCTCAAAATGTCTAACAAACATTTGTCGTTAATCACCCTGTATTAGAAAAAAAAATAGTGCACCAGTTCTGGTTTGCAAATGGCCTGACAATATTCGAAATATATTTCGCTCTAAATGAAATTCTTGCAATATACGTTATCAAATAACAGCGTGCAAAATAGCTTTGGTTTGCTAATTACCTAATTTAAGCTGTTGCAGGCCTGGGGATTGTTATTAGCTTTTAAATTTGAGGACCTTCAATAGGCTTTAAAATTGAATTGTTTTTGTGTATTTTTTTTATATTGAATTGAGTAGTCCGTTAATTTGTGATATTGCATATTAACAAAAAGACAATATGTGTAATTTTACTTTGCTATATCACTTTTTATTTATTGTCTTTTTGTTAATTTTTTTATAATTTTTGATTGGTAAGTAGTAAGCGTTTAGTCTCACAAAATAATTCTACCGGAACTAATATTCAATAAAATTGCATATTAATAAAGTGAAAAAAACTGCTTTAGTTAATTAGAATTTATTTTTTTTCTTCAGCCTGAAAATGAGCCAAAATAAAAAAACTCAAAAATAAGAGACTGTTTTTCAAAAAGCGTATAACATAAATATCTCTTTAACACAACCTTATGCATGCTAACCACTGTACCGTGACAAAGCGTAATATTCATAACGCCGAATTAGCGGCCGCACTTTGTCAATATTCCATTAACATAAACACCACGCAACTAGTTGACGACAACTGACCATTACACTCCGTAACTCATTAAAAATTGATTAAACATAAACAGACTTTATTATCGGCGATGCATAGAAGGTTCTTTCTCAAATTAGATTCGATTTTGAAGAAGGAAAATTTAATTTTTAAAATTATTTTAATATTCAGTTTATACAGGCTCTCTGCTACTGTTTTTGTAATAATTGCTATCAGCAATGCTAAAAAGTTGTTTTTTTTCCACAAAAATAAATTTATAGCCACCTTAATGAACAGCTGTCCATGTTAATAACATCTTTTTATGCCCATGTTAATGACAAAGAGTCTTGAATGTTTAATTAAAAATATAGACAAAATTAAGTTAAAAGTTCATCACATATCTATTAAAACACATCTTATATAGCCATGTTATGTATAAATAGGAAGAAAAAAAAACAAGCATTTCGAGACTTACCGCGTCCACGTTAGTGACACTTAGAAAAGATAACCATCTAAAAACTTGCAGAACTTTATTCAACAACTATTTTCGCCAAACTAAACAATCCGGATCTTGGTATTTACCCCCAGAACTAACGTTTTTGCATTATTGCCAAATCGTGTCCAGTTTAATGAAACTGAATCGTGTGTTTTTTTTTCTGTCCATGTTAATGACAACACACTTTGGGGTCGAACTCATTTGCTTAATAACCCCACCAGTGATGAATTATTGTATAAATTGGGTTATAAAATGTACTTTTTTAAACCTTCTATATCTCCCAGTTCTAACATAATATGTGTAACTATTTTATTCGCTGTAAAATATCTATGATTATAAATAAAATCATAAGAGGGACAGTCCACGTTAGTGACATTTCTGGTATTCAGCCGTCATTGAAAAAGTAAATAAAAGTGTTTGAAATGTGGCAAGCTATTGTAACTAATGGGACTCATAAAATGTCCATTTCAGCCAAGGAAGAAAATCCTGAAATTAAGGGTTCGCCAGTAATTACTCAGGGACGACAAAATTTACCCAAATGTGAGAATAAACCAGAACCGGATAAGGATTCTTATAATTTGGTGAAAGCTTACTATATCTCGCTCATTTTTAGGAATTATGAAGAATTACTCTGTATAGTGTAACGATAGAAAAAATTAACATTATTTGATACATTCTGGCTCAGGGGGATGATGTAACCCGGTAGTTCTTCCCCACTAAGACGCACCAGTGTAAACCCTTGATTTTTTTTACTGGTTTTCCTTGTCTAGAAAAGTTAATTAATTGAGAATGATTGGATTGAAAACTTTTTGCTTTGGCCTTGCTTGTTTGATTGGTTATCCGGTTTTCCCTTGGGTTATCCTGGGCCAGTATAATTCTGTCCGGTTCCGCCTTTGCCTGTAATTTGTATACCTTTCTAAAATACCCTTCGGAATTTTCCTTTCAACATTTTAGAATTTTATTAAAGATGTTAGGAGGATATGCCCGGCTTTTAATGAGAATCTGGAGACCGGGCGGATTGTTTTAAAAGTTTGTTATATCCTCGGGAATATTTTGCGTGTCTTATTGAAGCCGACGGTCGATTTAAAAAGCGGATGGAAGGACCTTCGAAATAATTTAATTTTTTAAAGTATGGCGATAAAGTTTTATAAGGTTTTTATTAAAAAAAAGACTTTATAAAGCAAATATACGTATCTTAGGGGGTCCTTACTTATCAATTTTAATTTATTAATTGTCTCACCCTCTATAGTCTATTTCAGAAAGGTGTAGAGTAATAAAATGGGAAATTCCGTCCAGTTCGGCTCAATTTCAGTGTCGGCCATAGGCGCAGGTAAATTTTGTGCATTAAATTATTTATGATAACTAACCAAAGAAAAAAAAAAGATAATTTGATAAAGAAGGAACTATTAGCAATAGCCAATTTACACAAAGATCGTTTTATGAAATATGCCGTCGAAGACACAGCTAAAAAACATAGTATAACTATGCTGCGCACATCGCCATATTATCATTGCGAACTAAATCCTATTGAACTTATATGGGCACAAGTGAAAGAATTTGTAACAAGACACAACACAACATTCAAAATAAAGGACGTTAAGCTACTGTTTGATCAAGCCATTGAGGAAGTGATATCAGAGAACTGGCGAAAAGCAGTTCATCATGTCATTAAAGAAGAGGAGAAAATGTGGGATCTTGACTACCTGATCGATCGGACCGTCGACCCGTTAAATATAACGTCAAGAGGAGATGACAGTTCCTCAGATGACGAAGAGTATTATGATTTTTTATAATTTAATTTCTGTAAAATGTATTTTTTGTATTTTGTATTTTTTTATAATGTTGAATAAAACTAAGTGTACCTAATACTATGTACATAATGCACGCCTTTGTCACACCATTTTTAGTGTGTGTGAATGGATAACCCATAAATTGACCCAAACCCGGGTGGTACTACCTGCACCTGATGAAAATAAAGAATTTTGCAATGAAATCAATGCCAAATTATGAAAGTGGCTTAAAAATTCGTTGGGCCACTCTGTAGTCCCTTTGCATACCTAGTAAGCTTTTATTACTCTACACCTTTCTAAAATAGACTATTATAGTTCTTTTCCTATTAGAAAAAAAAACTCCAGAATGATATCGGGTCATTTCAACTATTTGAACTGGTGCCCTAATGGTATTTAGTGCTACCTAAATTTAGTTTTTTCAGTTAAAAAATTTAAAACTGCAATTTCATTAAAATTAAATTATCTATATACATAAAATATGCTTTAAAATGATATTTTTTAAGTTTCCCTCCTACGTTTTCAGTTGTAAGAAGTTAGAGGGAACAATTCCAGTGTATGTTTGAAATTCTAATAGAGCAGAATATTTACTTTCATAGAATGTTTTTTTTTTACTTTGTACAAATCGCTACCTTCAATGTGAAAGCGATAAGGCACTGACAGTATTTTTGTACCTGGAGTATAAGTACCTCAAGAGACTGACACAAAATATACTGTGGGTCTACCATTCAAATCTAAAACAACTTTCAACACACAAAACTTTCTGTTTATGCGGAGGTTTTAACCTTACAGTCCTTTATTAAGAGTGCACATTATTGTTACAAGCCGTACTTTTCACTAAAACTACCTTTAAAAGTTTAAATACTTCCATAGCATTACATATTCACAACCGCCAGTTTATACTAACTTTTTTAAATGCGCCGACAGCGTTGCCGCATTACAGTAATACAAAGACACGGATTATCTTGCTATATTTATAATATTTAATATATATTATATATTTAAGATAAATCGACTAGCGAGCTCTTTTTCTAATCTCTACCTTAAATTCATAACTATTTGTAGTGATGTAACTGCAGATAGACTTATGTTTCTATGAATAGTGGCTATTTCTGCATTTAAGACAATTTGTCAGTTGAACCCCTGGAATTTTGACTGTTCTTTGTACTCAGTTCGTAAAAGTACTCAAAATTATTTAATATTTACAATGCAATAAGGGTTTTATTTACATATTTATTTATTTGGCTTAGTAGCCAAGAATAATCAACAATTATTCTGACATTATTATTTTTATTTTCAGTAACTATGACATAAACAGAAAACCAGCTCCACTATGATTGTCAGTTTTCTCCAGCAAATTTTACTCGTTCTCTTTTTGGCATGTCTATTTATGTCGACATGGGGCAACATTCACTCACAAGAAGACGGTTTCACTTTTGATTTACCTGACGACTTGAATGTTAAATTGGTGGGACAACCACGTAGTGTTTTAGGCATCAACGAATATGACGCTGTTGTAGGAAAAGTCTTCCATTTAGCAGTTCCTAATTCAAGGTGGAGAAGAAACCATCATGGCTTGGTGGTAAGTGTGAATTAGCATTAACTTGTATTGTTTAAGATGTCTAAAAAATAAATACTTAATATTATTGAAGTAACAAAGAGGAAGGTAAAGTATGATTTGGCAAGTACCCCACATAACAAATCTTATGTTTGCAATAATTCTATAGAATCTATAGTAAAATTAATATTTTTTTAAATTCGTGTTTTGTATACTACAGGGTATTTCCCAAGTTGATACTTCTTTTTTAGCTGTGTATAGAAGGCATTAATATAAACAACATTTTCAAATACCTTTTTTCAAAAAACTCAAAAACAAGGTACTTACATTCATTTATTACACTATGGATCAAATACGGTTCTGCCTAATTTGCCCGTTGAATAACATTAAGAAAACTTCTGGGTGTACGATGAGCCCGCAAGCGTTCTGCGTATAATCTCGAAGCAGCAGCCGCACTTTGACGACACTCACCGTAAATTAGCACCATATCTACTAGTTCATTGTTTTCAAATTTTACCATGTTCACGTGGTACCAATTTAAAATTAACTTGCTTCAGAAAAACACACCGCAGCGGATTGCCAAATAACTGACGGCCGACCCGTAAATTGCATGACTAATAAGACAAAAACAACATAAAGTATAGCAGGCTACGTTTTGATGACCAGGCTCGCACTTAGATTTTTTACTTCTGTATCTCGCTTATTGTTCAGTTTTTTGAAAAAAGGTATTTGAAAATGTTTATTTTAATGCCTTCTATACACAGCTAAAAAAGAAGTATCAACTTAGTAATCACCCTGTATGTAACCAGATTTCTTGGTTAGAATAGTTGATTATATCAATCACTGACAACGGTGGTGGAAGTATGAAAGGAGAATGGTCTTTACTTCTCAGACACCAGATGTTTCTTGCATGATAGAAGAGTATTGAACTTGCATTGTCAATTGTCTTTGACAATACAAGTCTTTGAAATGAAAGTAATGTAATTTTCTGAGAAATAAAAACCTCAGAACTTGACAGTGCTATTTTCCATTCACCTTGACTTTTTCCCTACACTACCTTTCAAGAGTGTTTATTTTAAGACATTGGGGATCGATTCTACGACGAGCAACTTAATATTGTAAAATTACTTTAATTTTTTTCTGTTTCAGGCTAAACAACGCAACAAAAAGAGCTTACCGCACTGGCTCATTTTTAACAAAAAGACTGGCATCTTCTGGGGAATACCGTTACCAGGTGATGAAGGAATTTTACATATCACTGTGTCTCCGCTTGGAGATGAAAACTTGTCTGAAAATATCGTTGTGCACATAATTGAAAACAATGAAGAAACTGCAACAACGACAGAAAAATGCAAATCAAACGAAGATAACACCATACTTACGTTACTTCTAGATAAGAATATTCGAGCGATCAAACCAAAACAAAGAATTCTTGCAGTCAATCACATAGCGAAGTTTTTTAGATTGCCATATGTAAGTAACTAAAATAGGACTAGACGGCTTTATTATTTTTTACTAGTAAACATATTTCCTACCCCCATGTGGATATTAACTGTACGGCCAAATTTCATATTCATTATTGCCAGTGCTACACAGTGTTACGAAACTATAATAATTATTATTAGAAGGGAAATTTTAGCGCGGTCTGATCCACGGAATTTTGAAGGATAAATTATGATAGATACTTCACATACAGTTGATACAGCATAAATTGGGCAATAGTACTTAATACTATTATTTATTTTTATAAATTATTATGTGTGAACCTTTTTTTATAGCAGTGTAAAACATATTAAGACATTTGAATGTTTGCCAAAAAAGTTTCAAGAATTGAATTAAACAAAACCATGCCTATGCAGATACCTACCATTAGTACAATAATTGCAATAATTAAAAGTCTATTTTTGTATATTTCAGAGTGCCTTTACGTTAAAACCACAACTGGAAAAAGATGATATCACTGACAGCTCAGTGGTACTTGCAGGACCTGGAAACATTCAGACACGGACGTCGAGGGTCACGTCGTATATGGAAGCATTGGTGGGATGCGATGGTCGGTTGTGGGAGGAAACGGCACCTCTTATTCATAATCTCAAACAGCAGGCAAGAGATGGGACTATAGCAGAAGTTTTGAGACTACCTTTGATTGGTTGGAGAGTCAAAACTGAAACGAAACCTATTCTGAGAAGTAAACGGCAAGCGGCTGTTGACGACTATGGTGAGTTAAACCTGTTTTTTATTTAAAAGTTATAGAACTCTAAAAACTCTGTTAGTTTGTCGATAAGCATTTTCAGTTTTTCTTATAGAGACGTTATATACTAATAATTGTTTGGTAATTAGAACAGAAAAAAAAACTTACCTGTTTTTTACAACTTAAGTCTGTCCTACGTTCTTTTCTGTTCGCAAATTTTGTACTCACTTTGTCATTAAAATTGTTTATTTCGGACAACGTGTATCTCCTGAAATCAAACCCGTCCCAACTTCCCCAACATTTCTCCTCTGGTATTTGGTATTAGTGTATCGTGATCAAAACCCTTTATATTGAAGGAATTCGTTCAAATCTAGCAACACTGGGGGTATGTGTTCAATCCACTGTTTCCAGATTCTTTTTATCGAAATCCTTCAAAAAGTTCTTCCCCAAAAGTGACTTCTAAAAAAACGTATTTGGAGTCAAGTGACTTCTAAAAAATCCTCCACAAATTTATTCTCCTCCTCAAATCAAAAGTGACTTTTAAAAAAGGTCCCTAGTTTTCCCATATAATGTCTCTTTTCTTCAAAATTCTTGTTATTCCTCCAAAACTGCCAACACTATAACCCTTCACAATAGGGTTTTCTGAGTAAAACCCTATCAATTCTTCACAATCCCAAAAATTCACCAAAAAACTTTGATATTGAAGGAATTCTTTCAATTTTGTCAACACTGGTTCAATCATACTTTTCCAATACTGAAAATTATAATATCAACCTTCTTAGGTTGTATACCGGGTCCGCCAACGTGGCGGGGATGGAAGATTAAATCATTATCGAGAAGCTTATCAAAAATACTAAACCAGCATAAGGTATCGACTTAAAAGCGGCATATTTTAAAAATATTTTACATTATACAGGGTGGCTCAAAAAAGTGTGGCGGAATAAACTTGCATTTTTTTAAATGGAACACCCTATATATAATATTATTTTCTAATTCCCTATACAATTCCACGTATATTTTGTATAAAATGCCATATTTTAAACGTCAATTACTCAAAAACAATTGAATTTAGACATATGACATTTTATACAAAATATACGTGGAATTGTATAGGGAATTAGAAAATAATATAATATATAGGGTGTTCCATTTAAAAAAATGCAAGTTTAGTCCGCCACACTTTTTTGAGCCACCCTGTATAATGTAAAATATTTTTAAAATATGCCGCTTTTAAGTCGATACCTTATGCTGGTTTAGTATTTTTGATAAGCTCCTCGATAATGATTTAATCTTCCATCCCCGCCACGTTGGCGGACCCGGTATAAACTTTGGCGCTATCTCTTGGTAGTCTCCTGCAATCTATCTGAGCATGCTTGTTAAAGGCTTTACAAGAATTGTAAAAACACAGAATTTCTTACTAGTCAGGTAGTAGTAAATATTTAATAATGCAATACAACTAATTATTGGTTCGCAAGACATATTTGTCGTGCTTCTATTTCTAACTGCTTTTTTTACTTAATTTCAGTAAATAACATGTGAGTAGAACCATCTTCATTTGTGCAAAAAAAAAAGTAAAACTTACTTAGATCTCATAAAGCATTGTCATGGTTTTTCAAATATTTATTTAAGATTGCTGTTATATTATCGGCTATAATTAGTGATACTAACTGACGTCTTAAATTCATTTGAATTTAAATGTTTCTATTTATGTCTTAAAGCATCGTCAGTTTTTTTTTCGTCACCTAAATTGTTTTTAGGTAGTGGAGATTATGACGACGATTACTACCAAGAATACGCTGAATACGATGACGAAGATGATCTCGGAGATGTCGAGTCTAATCCTCCTGGCCCTAAGCAACCAGTTACTTTGCCTTCGAAGTCCACAACCACGTCGAGCACCATAGCTTCGACCACTACAACAACAACCACTGTGCCAACTCCATCGTCTCATCCACATCGTCATCATCATGGTCAAACCAAGCCAAGTGAAGAATCAGATCCAATATTTTCTGTAAGTACCTATCCACATACACGACTAATAGCAAAACACTTTGTGAAAATAATGGGTTACCTGTGTACTTTAATGCAAAAGATAGATTCACCACTTTGTTTCAGCTTATGGGATTAATCTAATCATTATAACAAAATATATACGCATCTATAATAGTTTTATTAATTATCAGCTGAATGTGCATGGAGAAACAATTCCATGTAGCATTATTATTGGATTATTTCCAATAAGAGCATTTGAACGAACCGGCATTTGGAACGATTTTGGTTATTATGGTCGTAGGTTCAAACCCCTATCCCTAGAGTTTATTTTTAATAAGGTTATTAAGTTGGGTCAAAAACAAATATACTGTACACCAGAAGTGGACATCATATCTTATCGTATAAACTACTACAGTATTTTATGTAATGTACCATTTTACTTATAGGTGATAAGGGAAAAACCCGAAGAACCTGTTCCTGAAGAATCTATAACAGCTCCACCGCAATCACCTCCCACCACAACTGCACATGCACCAAAAGACCCGGGACCGACAAAAATAGATATACCGAAGCCGCACGAAGCTCTCGATTTCGATACAGAGTATGATTATGATGCATATGATGATGAAGACGATACTGAAGAGGATCCTGTAGAGAGCGAAACTATTATTCCGGATTTATCGAAAAAAATTGTTAATCCTGTGCTGGCTGAGACTGAGTCAAGTACTACGATTGAGGTGGGATCGACAAAGGGTACAACAAAGGATGTGCTGATAGAAGGTAAGTTTCGTTATAGAAATTTAATTATAAAAGAATAAAACAGACTAATGCAGTCCAAGTGTATGCAATATTATTTTAAAGATTGATTCTTATTATATCTGCGGTGGACAGAACTGCGGAACTGTTGCTATTAATCATTATAATGCATGCATAATCTGACATTTCAGACAATATATATATAATATTTTATTATGATAACATATTTAATTTTGTTGTAGCTCTTCCTGAAACTGAAATTTTACGAGTCATTACATCGACCAATAGCTATTTCACCACATCTACAACTACAAGCGAAGCTCCAACCACGTTCCAAATTGTAGAAGATACTGAACCACCGACTTATATAATCACTGAAGCTGCAGCGCCTGCAGAAACTACCATTATTACTACGCAAGAAAATGTGCCTGTTGTTTTTGTTAGTCCCACAACCACAACTACTACTACTATAGTTCCTAGTACAACTACAGCAAGTACTACAACTACGACTACACGGTCGTCTACAACTCAGCCTCTAACAACCCAGGATATTCTTCCTACAACTCAGTATGCTACCACTCTTATCGCAGAGCCTGTTACTACTGATGCAGAAACAACTCCGAAGGTGACGACAATTAGACAGAGTCCACCATCAACGACAGAGGCACAAGTTGTAACTGATATTATTGAACCTGTTAATAGAAACATTCCGGAAATAGTAAGAAATTTCAAACCTTACATAGAAAACAGGTTACAGTACAAGTCTGTTATAGCCGGCAAAGTATTTAGGTTTGTCATTCCAAAGAATACATTTAAAGATGCAGAGGATGGATATAATTTGACGTATGAAGTATTGGATACTAACGAACAACCAATTTCTAAGTCCTCGTGGCTTCAGTTTAATCCTTCAAGAAGGGAACTTTATGGACTGTAAGTACCTAGAATAACTTTATATTTTGAAATTAAATTTAAAAATACTTTTATTTGTTGCTTAGCCGCTGATTTAGAAATATTTTGTAGTAGAAAATGACTGTTGGCTTTTAACTAGACCTTAACCAAGACTTACCTAGTTATTTGGCGTTTAGACTCGATAAGAGATATATACGAATAAGTTTAAATTGTGGCAAAGTTGCACAATTCAGTGCTCAATCTTTTGGAGATATCTGATAAAAGCGAAATTTAGAAAATTTGTTTCTATTCTATAATAAATGTTTATTTATCTTCCTCAATAAACTTTTTCTTTGATCCTCCGAAGACGTGCACTTTTTTATTGTCACTTTTTCTTCTATATGTGGTGGCCTTGATAAAGACCTTATATAGGTCGGCAATTTTTTAAGTAAGAAGGAATTGTTTTTATTTGTCCTATACCCGCCAATATTTATTAGTATTAATTAAATTTAATTGTAAGGTAAGTAAATTAATTTGTTTTTGTGTTTACTTTTATTTTTCTGAAAGAAAAATTGTTTATTATTATTTTACACGATTAAAAACATTAAAGCAAATACCAACAAATTAATTTACTACCAAAAACAATACAAAATAATAAAGGACTCTTTTTTAGAAGCTAAATAACCAATTTTTCAGAGGCATAATAACCCACCCAGTCGATAAATAACAAATTTCTGATTACTCTTTGAACTTGGCATGAACTAGTGATCGAACATTGTAAAATCTATAATAAAAAATAGTTGCTTAAGGTACTAAGAGTAGTAGCCAGGATCGAGGATGGCTTTCTTGGTCCATACGAAAATATAGGCCAAGGGAACCTTAACAGCTTCCTCCAGCGGTTCTTATACCATCACAGCAACATTACATTAATGTCGCTCGACGTTTTGAAGGCCGAGGAAGCTCTAAAGGCGTCTTACAGAACGAATATATTAATATAGTATATTACGCAACAAGTGATGAAAGTGATACTCGTCAAACGAGGAGATATTTAGCACGAGGCGTCAGCCGAGTGCGGAAATTCTCCCGAGTTTTAGAATAATCACCTTCACATGAGTAATGTACACTATTTTTCCCACGACCACAAAGAATTATTAAAAAAGCTTTTGATTTGTGAAAAAAATAATTCAACACTAGTGTTAAAAAAATATATCAAAACTAGTGTTGCAATTAGCATACTTAGGATTATGTTCCACTTAATATCCGGTTTCATAATTATATATCATAGGAAGAACTAATCCTGGATCGACTTCTAGATTAACCAGAATGAAAAATTTTAAATTTAATCAAGGAAAGATGCGTTAAACATAAATTTAAAAAATCCACCCAACAAGGAAGATTTTAATTCAAAATAATATTATAAATTATTTAGTGTTCTTATAAAAAGTCAAATGCTCCTGATGGGATTTGAACCTGTGACCTTGCAATCTGTAGGCTAGAGCTACATTCTCTACGCTTTGGCTACCGATAAAGATTTGTTGTTTATTACATGCCACTCTCTTCAACGCGATTTGTTTTTTCTGGTAATAGATTTTCCAGTATAATATTAACATTTTTTATAGCTTCAGATGTCGTATTTTCACACTCTAATTCTGAATCACTCGACAAATACATGATAAATAAGTTAAACACTTTACAATTACTGCTTTCTAAAATTTGTTTTTTTTAATAAATAAGGGTTGTCTGTTGTCTGTCAAATTGGCACCATAGGTGTAAATTGGAAACCATGGAATGCTTGGTACTAGACAATGAACTTTTTATAGGGATTAGTCTTGCATTGACCTCATCCGAACTTGCCTTCTTACTACCTGTTGGCATTTTTTTACAGCTTGCTCTTAATATTATTCAGCAATATTAATTAATGGGGCTAGTTCAGAACCCCGACTGCGCCATGTTATGTTTAAGTAACAATAGTTTATGAAACTAGGTTAAAAATAATACAAAAATGTATAAATCTTCACTTATTTTTTATTGTACTATGACAATTGTTTCGACACACAGTGTCTTCGTCAGATAGTAGAAATCTAATGCAAATAATATTCTCTTAAAATATAATGGTAACCTACTCCAAAATAATGTACCTATTTTACAACTTAATAATAAAGACATTATAGTAATAAAGTACCGAACCCTAATTATGAAAACACACCTTTTCTTAACTATTCTGAAAAATATTTTTAAAAACTATTGTTATAATAATGTCAGGGAATACCGAATGGTTATATATTTAATAATGGGGAATTATTCAAATCGAGCTGATCGTTTAATAAAATATTTAAATTTTTGTATTTGTTAATTTCCATACTTTCTAAAAAATTAAGTTTTATTGATTTGTTTTCTACATGTAGAATTTCAAATTTGTCATCAAAATTATGTTGATCGTTATTAAGATGTAAGGAATAATGAGAATTGGTGAGTTTTTTATTATAGCTTGCTTTGTGTTCTTTAATTCTTGTTTCAAAACTTCTACCTGTTTGTCCGATGTAAACTTTTGGGCAACTACCACATTTTAGTTTATACACTCCACATTTTTGTTCTTTTTTGGTTCTGCTTTTGTTATTTTTAATTAGTTTGCCTAACTTATTATTGGTTTTATATGAGATTTTAAAATTTCTTTTCGTTAAGTAGTTTTTAGCTAATTGTGAAAGTTTTCCAGTATATGTGAGTGTTTTGTAAATTAAGTTTTTATTGTGTTTAAAAGTTGGATGTGCTAAACTAATTGCTTTATTTAGTTGTTTTTTGTTTATAATTTGATCTATTACATTAGGTTGATAGCCATTATTTACTGCTAGTTGCTTTATTATATTTAACTCTTGAATATAGTTTTGTTCTGATAACGGAACACTTAACAATCTATGGACAAATGAGTTAAAAGCTGCCATTTTATGGGAATATGGATGATTCGAACTGTTATGTATTAGAATGTCTGTATGTGAAGGTTTGTGATATATCGAGAAACTGTGTTTATTGTTTACTTTGGTTATTGTAAGATCTAAGAAATTTATCGAATTGTTTTGTTCTACTTCTAGAGTAAAATTTATGTTAGGATGTAAAGTATTGATAAAATTTAAAAAACTTTGAAGTTGGCGTTCCGTCCCTACAAAACAAGCTAGAATGTCATCGACATACCTATACCAATAAAGAAATTTACTACTCAAAGTATTTTTAAATATTCTATTTTCGAGGTTGTCCATAAATATTTCAGCTAACAGCGGACTAAGAGGGTTTCCCATAATTAATCCTTCTGTTGATAAATAAATTTTATTATTAAATTCAAAATAATTTTGATCTAAACAAACTCTCATATAAAACCAATAATAAGTTAGGCAAACTAATTAAAAATAACAAAAGCAGAACCAAAAAAGAACAAAAATGTGGAGTGTATAAACTAAAATGTGGTAGTTGCCCAAAAGTTTACATCGGACAAACAGGTAGAAGTTTTGAAACAAGAATTAAAGAACACAAAGCAAGCTATAATAAAAAACTCACCAATTCTCATTATTCCTTACATCTTAATAACGAACAACATAATTTTGATGACAAATTTGAAATTCTACATGTAGAAAACAAATCAATAAAACTTAATTTTTTAGAAAGTATGGAAATTAACAAATACAAAAATTTAAATATTTTATTAAACGATCAGCTCGATTTGAATAATTCCCCATTATTAAATCTATAACCATTCGGTATTCCCTGACATTATTATAACAATAGTTTTTAAAAATATTTTTCAGAATAGTTAAGAAAAGGTGTGTTTTCATAATTAGGGTTCGGTACTTTATTACTATAATGTCTTTATTATTAAGTTGTAAAATAGGTACATTATTTTGGAGTAGGTTACCATTATATTTTAAGAGAATATTATTTGCATTAGATTTCTACTATCTGACGAAGACACTGTGTGTCGAAACAATTGTCATAGTACAATAAAAAATAAGTGAAGATTTATACATTTTTGTATTCTTTTTAACCTAGTTTCTATAATGGATCTTCATCAAGTAACGGCTACATCTATTGAATATAGTTTATGAAACATATAACTTTATTGAAAATAATATAATGACACTGACAATTCCCAGGTAATCCACGAGTGGTCGCAGGAAAAATGTATATCAATAACAACAATATCTGATGTGTCCAGCCCATTCCAAAGAAAGGTAAAAAGACCCTGCCAAGCAACTACCGACCCGTCGCATTGCTTTCAGTAATTTCAAAAGTAATGGAGAAAGCTATTAACCAACAACTCCTAAAGTATCTGGAAGGGCATAACATTATCAGCGACCATCAATACGGTTTTCGTAAGTCCAGATCAACAGGTGACCTTCTGGCATATGTCACCCATCTTTGGAGCAACACCATCGAACATCATGGAGAATCCCGGGCTGTTGCACTGGACATCTCTAGGGCTTTTGATCGTGTTTGGCACGATGGACTTCTAAGTAAATTGCGATCCTACGGTATGCCTAATGGATTTTGTTTATGGTTAACCAGCTTCCTTAAGAACCGTTCTCTGCAAGTGGCGGTTGACGGGTTTCTCTCAGACACCTTCACCATCAATGCCGGTATTCCTCAAGGGTCCATATTGTCGCCTACCCTCTTTTTACTGTATATTAACGACCTTCTAGTGAAAACCCAAAATCCAATTTATAGCTTTGCTGATGACAGCACACTTGTCTCATCTTTTACCTTGACTCCCCAAACATCCGCTGCCGACGCACATCTTCGCAGGCAGCATGAAGTATTGCGCCTCAACAAGGACCTGGAAGAAATTTTGGCTTGGGGTGACAGTAACCAAGTCGAATTTAATGCTAAGAAAACCCAGGCAGCAGTCTTCTCCAAAAAGGTTAACAGTGCAGAACCGGATATAGTCATGGCAGGACACGCAATTCCCCTGGCACCGTCTATTAATTTGCTGGGGGTCAATCTGGGAGGTAATATGTCTTGGCATGATCACGTTGCCATAATTGCCAAGACAGCTGCACAGAAACTTGGTGTACTTTTCCGCACCAAAAGGTTGTACACACCTCATCAACTTTTGACACTCTACAAAGCCCAGATTTGACCATCATTAGAATATTGCTCTCATGTCTGGAGCTCTGCACCCAAGCACACCCTTCGGCTACTGGATTCCATTCAAAGGAGAGCCGTTCGTCTGATCGGCGACCCCGAGCTGACCAAGACCCTCGATAGCCTGGAGCATCGAAGACAGGTATTTGATTTGGCTCTCTTTTACAGATATTTTCATGGCAGGTGTTCGACTGACATTGCCCACTTGATTCCACCTAGAGCAATGCAAAACAGAAATACACGGCGAACCACTGCCGCTTATCCATATGTTGTTCAGCTTAGTACTCCTCGAACTTCATTGTTCAAGAATTCTTTCATCTGGAGAACGTCATCTTTGTATAATGATCTTCCTGAGGTCGTGTTTCCCAATGAATACAATCTTCAACGTTTCAAGACCAACGTTTTTCGCACTCGCACCGCTCCCAGAGCGCCTTAAAGGATTTTTCCTACAGTGCAGGTGTTTTATCATAAAAAAAAAAAATATCTGATATTTAACGAATATGGCACGTAGACACTGAAATGCCCGTTCTTCAATTATATTAAAAAAATTAAAAATAATATTAGTTACAATTTTTTTAAAACCTTAATACCTAATAGTATATACCGGGTGACAACGAATGTTGTTATCCCCCCTATTTTTTTCCGTAGTTTTATTGATACAAATTTTAAAATTTCAGGAGATTCTAAGTGTATATTTGGTTAATATTTAGTAAAGTTATACTTTTAAAATCACTTTCGGTTTGAACGGAAGTGGTTTCAACTTTTTTATTTTAAATAGAAACCTATTATTTTTATTCGATATTTGAATTCTACACATTATCATTTGTTTTTAAAATGGCTTTCAGGAAAACTTTTCAAGGAAATCCTTAGATGGCCATGGGCTCGCTAATATAACATGACTTTTTGAGAGTGGGTCATGGAAGTTTTAAGGTGGTCTATTTTATATTGAACAAGTAGGCTATGAAGTATTCTATGAAATGACAAATCTAGAAATAAACGAGGACAACTTTTTCTGTCATAAAACTGCATGAAATATGGCATGTCTCGATTTTTTTTCAATTTTAGCCGCTCCTTTAAGTATTATACCATACTTATGAAACATTTTTAAAAAGATAATTTAATAAGCTATTTTTTGGCCCTAACCGAATGGTTTGTTGCCATTTAAAAATATTGAGTAATTCTTTCTCATCGTTAAAAAAAATATGACATAATTATCTAAAATATTTTTGACTGAAGCATCTTTTGCAAAGAATGTTATTTTTTAACATAAACGGGTGAAAATAGACCACTTTAAAACTTCCATGGCCCACTCTCAAAAAGTCATGACATATTAGCGAGTCCATGGCCATCTAAGGATTTCCTTGAAAAGTTTTCCTGGGAGCCATTTTAAAAACAAATGATAATGTGTGATATGTCATTTTAAAGGAAATTTGCCGTATAATTTAAATATCGAATAATAATAATAGGTTTCTATTTAAAATAAAAAAGTTGATACCACTTGCGGTCAAACCGGAAGTGATTTTAAAAGTATGACTTTACTAAAAACTAACAAAATATACACTTACAATCACCAGAAATTTTAAAATTTGTATTAATAAAACTACGGAAAAAAATAGGGGGGGAACAACATTCGTTCTCACCCGGTATATATTATTGGTCAGAAAATTTATTTTTTAAGTCAATTTATTTTTTTTGCAGTCCTTTGGCAGAAGACGTATCAAACTGGATTTACACAGTAAAAGCAGTGGACAAAGATGGATCGTACGAACAAGACCAATTGACAATCCAAGTACAACAGCACAGACTAGAACGGGTTATTAATCACGAATTTATGTTGAACCTGCGCATTGAAAAACCTCAAGAGTACCCGCATTATGTGGACTGGTCTTTGAAAGTATTAAGGGCCCTTGGTAGAATTTATAATACTAATATGTCTGAGATTACTGTGAGGCATATTAATCATACGAGTGAGCCCGTTGTGTTTGCGTGGTCGAATGATTCTCTACCGACGAACTATTGCCCCAAGAGTGAAATTGAAGAGATATTTAAGGTATGTACAGAACCCGCCACGTAACTTAGTAAAACTCATATTCGAAAAAATCGTCCATTTTCTCAAAGAGACCAAAGTAACAACATAAATAGGAAGACAAAAATCACAAAGTCATGGTCTTAATCATGTAATAAAAACAACTAAGGTGACATGTTTCGCTCTTTACGGAGCATCATCAGACCTAAAATTGTATAGAGGTGTGACCCACATTACATTTTATACTATTTAACAGCCTACCTTCATTAAAACCAATAAATGAAATAACACATTAAAAACAAGACGAGTACCATGTCAAAACAAATAGGTTACGATTAATCTTAAAACTAACACAAAAAACGACAGTTATAAAAGCGGGTAGGTGGGAGAGTGAAGTAACTATACAGGAGAATACGACTAACCGAGCTAAGGCCAGTGGTGGAACAGAATTTTTTCCAGTTTGTTGGTAAATTCTATAGACAGAATTCTGGATTGGCTATGGGGTCCTGCCTCTCCCCATTCCTGAGCGAGGTTTTCATGGATAACTTGGAAAAATCGATTATGGCTAGCTATTTTTCTAGATTTCTATTAGCATATAAAAGATACGTTGATGACATTTTTATTGTCTGGACTGGTGATGACGTCGCTTTGGCCGATTTTCTTAATTTTGTTAACAACTTACACCCGAATATAAGTTTCACAATGGAACTAGAAAAGGACGGAAAGATACCCTTCCTGGACGTCCTGGTAATGAGAAGAAACAATAAAATCGAATTTGAAGTATATAGAAAGCCATCGTCGACGAACAATGTTATGCAATTTAACTCGAACTCACCTTATTCATATAAAGTCTCATCATTCAAAGCTTTTTTCTTCAGATTATTCAATTTACCCCTATCTAGAGAGGCTTTTAATAAAGAACTTTCCATAATAATGGGTTTCCCTCTAGGTTAATTAATAAAATTTATTATAAATTTGTCAACAAATACAAATTATCTTATAATATTTTACATCCGAATACAGTAAACAACCCAAGCAATTATAGGTCTCTAACATTTTTTGGAAATATATCTTTACAATTAGCAAAATTTTTCAAACCTTTTAATATTTCACTTGGATTTAAGACCGTTAACACTGTAAAACAGCATTTAGTTAAAATAAAAGATAAAGTTAATCCACTATCTAAGTCTGGCGTTTATTCCTTAAGTTGTGCCGACTGCCCTGCTGTATATATAGGTCAATCAGGTAGAAAAATTTCCACTAGGGTCCATGAACATCTTAGTTTAGTTAGTAAATAGCAGAATACTGATATATCTAACACCAAGTCAGCTTTTGCAAATCATTTGTTGGATTCGGGACATCAATTTTCAACATCTGAAAACGTAAACATACTGCATGAATGCGATAAAAGCAAAAAGTTAGATTTACTAGAGAAACTTGATATTACTAAGGCAAAAAAGAGCCCAGTCCTTAATTGCGTTAATGAAGTCTTCAACTTTGAACCTTACCTTATTTTTAATAACTTAAATTAAATAATTGGATATTTTATAACCTGTTTTGGTTCTCTCGCCTAAACTGGTTTGGCAGATTGACAACAATATTGGGCGGGGGGGACTTCTTCGTTTATATATTTTGTCTTTTTCTGCGCGTGGCCTTAGCTCGGTTAGTCGTATTCTCCTGTATGGTTGCTTCACTCTCCCACCTACCCGCTTTTATAACTGTCGTTATTTGTGTTAGTTTTAAGATTAATCGTAACCTGTTTGTTTTGACATGGTATTCGTCTTGTTTTTAATGTGTTATTTCATTTATTGGTTTTAATGAAGGTAGGCTGTTAAATAGTATAAAATGTAATGTGGGTCACACCTCTATACAATTTTAGGTCTGATGATGCTCCGTAAAGAGCGAAACATGTCACATGTTTTTATTACATGATTGAGACCATGACTTTGTGATTTTTGTCTTCCTATTTGTGTTAGTAAAACTCGTTACAAAGTAAGCGTTATCAATCAATCAATCAAAATACTATGTGATTACTAAAAGTCCCTTCTAATGTTATAAAAGACTCGTTACTTTAGCTTTTCGTTACTCTGAATTTAAATCTAACTAACTATTCTACCCAGAATTTTACAACGGACGGCTTCGTTCGTGGAATTGATAACCAATAACGGACAACAGACAAAACGTATCATAATTATTTTTCGTGCTGGAATCTGTTTTTACCTCGTCGGGCGACCGACGGCGTGTCGTTTTGCATGTACGTCGAAGAGATGGCGTATTAATATGTTGTTTTATTTGTTGTTGGGAAGCCATTGAGAAAAAAATTTCGATTTGAAGCCCATTTCTATTGTATTATCTATTGAGTTTTAATTCTGTTGGGTTGGGGAAACACAGGACTGGAAGTTACCTTGGAGAGACGATAGCAAATATTCCTATTTTTTATAATTTATATTTCTTTTTTAATTTTAACAGACATTTATTTTATAAAAATAATATAAATTGAGTATTATGTTTCTTAGATTGTATACCGTCAACAAATTGTGTTTAGTCAAGTTTACTCTGCACACTTGGTATTTAGAAAATTATAAAGTTATGGAGCATCGATTCCTAGAATCAGAAGCCCAAAAGCAGAAACGAAGTGTTATTTGTTTATATTTTATTTAAATTGAAAACAAATAAATATTTTAATTTTTTAATTCAATACGCGATGATCTATTCCTATTTGTTGTTATATTTTATGTGTTTTTTAATCACATATCTGAGAATTGACAATCATACCTAGATTTAATATATTTATACTAAAAAATACGAGTATTTGGCAATCGATCAAAGCTATAACAATAACAAATATTTTTATTTTTAAAATTAACGAGTCCTAATACCCAAAGTAACGAATCGGTCCAAGTCCTTAAAAGTAACGAAAATTTACATTACTGAATTCAACTCATTTATTCTTATTGGTTCTTGCAGAATTATTTCCATCCTGTGTGGATTTTTAATGTTTTTAATAATACATACAAATTTACATACCGAGTGATGCATCGTGGTCGGAAACATGGAAAATCCCATGCAAGTTTTAGACTGTCAAAATATTTGCCCCTCTATTGACTTTAGAGCGGAGTTGTAGGGAGACTTTTTTAGGGCCTCTGTGTGGTGAGTGCACATGCAGAGTTTGAACAATTTTGGACAACCCGATCTTAACTTATTTTAATAGGGTTGCGGTTGGTTTTTATTGGAATTCAACAGGTGATGCTACGGAAACCAGCATTGATTGAACTTGTCAACCTGTGATTTGTCATTGTCAAATGTAATTTGCACACGGTAGGATTTTAAAAATCTTTAACAGATACATTTTACAGTGGATTTTACTAATATTTTCAAATAAAACGAACATTATTTTCAAAACGGATTTTTTAATAGAAAACGAATTATTTTACTTACAATAAAATCTATTAAATAGTATTACATTTGACAATGACGAATCACAGGTTGACAAATCCAATCAGTGCTGGTGTCCGCAGCATCACCTGTTGAATTTCAATGAAAACCCAACCGTAATACTATTTAAATAGGATAATAAGATCGGGTTGTCCAAAATTGTTCAAACTCCGCATGTGCACTCACCATACAGATACGGAACGATGCTATTTGATTAAATAGTATTATTTTATTAAATACATGATCTACGAAACTGCATTAAGAATCCAGGTTCGTAACTTAAACACATACCTGATGGTTGCCGAACGGCCGAAACTCGAAAGGCGAAACGTTGTCATCAATTTCTGATAACAACAGAGATTATGGAAAAAAAAGTGGCAATAAAATGTAAAATTATTTTTTGACCATCTCTTTAAATAAAGCTAGGTAGGAAATATTTTAGGAGTTAATAAATTTGTAAATTGTCTTTTTTCGGCCAATATAAAATTTCACTTTCGGTTTAACGGAAGAAAAAAGCGATCTTCTAGATTCTTTTAAGGTAAACGTTTTAACAGAGTTTTAATATTTATTTGTAGATGTTGACAGCCAATGATAGAGGGGATCCATCTAGGGAATTAGGCTTAATGTTAGCTCCGGATTTGAGAGTGAAAAAAGTCGTAAATCGGGACTTGAGCATATGCGAACAGCAGCCAGCGCCACCTGTGACTCCGAGCACCAACTTTTCTCCTATTTTGCGTAATCCTGTGGATAATGTTAATGCCACTCTTGGAGAACTGCTCATCTATAAAGTGAAAGATGTAAGTATTTGAAATTTAGAAAAAACATAGAAACAAAGTTTTAGGCTTCAAAATATGTTAGATCAACATGATAATTGACATTTGTGTTAAAAACTAAAAATAATAACTAAAAGTTGAGGTAAATCATTAGTTTGATAATTCTACATTATTTAAGTGCATGCCCAGCACCTCAAAATAAATGTTAAAATACAGAGTCTTGGGGAAAAAGCGCATTATTTTTAATCCCGTATATCATGATATAAAAAAAACAAATATATTTAATATATATATACAGTGTGTCCACGGAAAAAGGAAAAACTTTTTTATTTGTGGGTTCATGAAAAAAGTTATTTTTCAAAAAAACTCCTGCTTGTTCTCAAACGACCAAATGCATTTTATTTTTTCAAATTTATATACCGGGTGTTCAGAATTTAGAACAATATAAAAAAAGCTAAGAACAAAGTACCCTTATGTGTAAAGATAAGATAAAAAGTAATTAGTAAAAGTTGTTGTGGTTGAAAACCTACGTCTCATTACCAAGTTTTGACTTATTAGCTAAATGTACAGAGACCGGCAAAAGTTCCAACTCATAAAATATGATTTGCTTTCAATTAACGCATTTTGCAAATTAGTTAGTCTTTAGAAGGTATTTCTTTGTATAAGCTTTATTGTATACTTTTCGATGACAATGGACGGACATTTTCCCTACGAAAAGGCGTTGAAAATTAAAAATTTAAAGCAAATCATATTTTATGAGGTTGAACTTTTTGCCGGTCTCTGTTTTCAACCACAACAACTTTTAGTAATTACTTTTTATCCTATCTTTACACATAAGGGTACTTTGTTCTTAGCTTTTTTTATATTGTTCTATATTCTGAACACCCAGTATATAAATTTAAAAAAATAATATGCTTTTTGGTCGTTTGAGAACAAGCAGGAGTTTTTATGAAAAATAACTTTTTCTCATAAACCCACAAATAAAAAAGTTTTTCCTCTTCGATAGTCAATCGGTGGACACACTGTATATAATATAAATATATTCTTTCGTCGGATCCTAGCTCTACTGATGAGCCATGATATGGCGAAACGCGTCTAGGGATGGATCTGACGAAACGAAAGGAAATTCTTCTTCTGTAAAAATATATTTGTCATGTGGATTTTCTTAATTTTCACAAAATCTTTATTAGTTATATTTGAATTAGTTCAAAAGAATACTTACTGTGCCATTGTATTGTATTGTTGTATCATCAGCTAATATATTCGTATTATTATTACAGGACACTTTTTATGACCCTGAAGATGTTGATCCATCAATGCTCAATATAACCCTGCAAACTTCTGATCTCCAGCCTATCCCTCCTACAAACTGGTTACAATTCGACAGCAAAAACCGCGAATTCTTCGGTATTCCTCGTAAAACCGGTAGGACAGAATACTTTCTCGTGTGCGTTGACACTGGAGGAATGAGTGCTCAAGACAGCTTGGAAGTGGTTGTTCATCAGGCACCTAAAAGACATTACAATGTGGAATTTAGTATGGCAGTAGAAGTTCCTTACGAGACGTTCTCGAATAATGCAGCTATACAGAAAAAATTTGTGGAAAAATTAATGGTAGGTAACAAGATCCCATTGGTAGATAGAATAGTTACATTAAAAATATTAACCTATTTTTTTATTAATGCGACAACTTCTTTACAGAACTAGATGGTTGGTTTAGAGTCATTTTTTTTATTTTGCGCGTTGACACATCTCAATGCCAAAATGTTTACAGTAGTCTAGGTGGATTTTAACCAGTGAATCTTTAAAATTGTATGAATCAAATTGAAGAAAGGTGTGAAAACAAAGTCTAATTTCAAAAACATTATACTAGATTATTAGCTCTACTATTTAATATTATTATTAACATTGATAATGAAAAATTTTGTTTTATAAACATTTTTGGAAATGACCACCTTCGCAAGCTTCCGCCTGTCTAATTTAATTTAATTATTTTAATGAAGAACGGTGTACCTGAGGAGAAAAACGCAAGAGACCATTTTTATGCAGAATTGACCAGGCTAATCCGAAATAATATCCACATGGAAAAATATCAGTGGCGTCCCACTTTTTTTATAAAAAATATATAACCGCTTCTTCATTTAGAGTTTTAAAAATTATTCTATTGGCGATAACGCTGAAACGAACGGAGATATCGAGCTATGGTATCATAATTATATCGCATGATTTATTTTTTCGGAGTAAAATCAGAAAATGTGTTATTATTGCAAATAGCGCCCTCTAGCATTTTTTTGAGAACTATTATAGACAACTAAATACGATCGGTGAAAGTACATACATTTCTCTTCCAAACAGTCTTTAGTTTGCTAAAATCGGATAAGTCGTTTATAATTAAGTAACAACGATTTTTTTATTAAAGTCGGTACGCCAATGAGCATAAGTACAAAATGATGCATAATTGTCCAAGCTTTTTAATGGTGTTACCAAAGACGTACCTTAATGTGGAATTTTTGGAAATTGTAAAATTTACTTGTCAATTACGCCCTCTTGCGGCAAAATGCGAAACTTAAAAATTATTTCCAGGATTTTCTCATGGCCACTCTAGTTATCATTTTTTTTCCCGAGGTTCTATGCCCAGTAATTTCCAAGATATGGCCGGTGGCCATCCATAATGGGACACCCGATACTTACCAGTTGAAACGTTGTGATTCAAAACAAATAAGTACAATGCAAGTACAATATTCTACTGCCGTTCAAACTATGAAAGATTGCTTAAATTTAAAAAAAAATGTTTTTTTATATAATAAAAACTAATCCTGGGTTGACCTCTACACTATAACCAGAATTAAAAATTTTAAATTTAATCAAGGAAAGTTGCATAAATAAAAAAAATTCACCCATTCATTTAAAATAATTCTATAAATTATTTAATGTTTTATAAAGAAGTCAAATACTCCCTGTAATACATGATACTCCCTTCAACGCTATTTGTTTTTTGTGGTAATGGATTTTCCAGTATATTATTAGCACATTTTCTAATTTCAGATGGCTTATTTTCACACTCTAATTTTGAATCACTCGATAAATACATGATAAATAAAATAAACACTTTGCAATTGCTGTTCCCTAAAATGTATTGTTTTTAATAAGTAGCCTGTCAAATTGGCACTAACTGTTTAAATTAAATAGTGTGCCTGGATATATTTTTCTTTTCAACACGCGTGTGATATACGTCACTTTATAGCCAAGTTAACCGTGTTTTTTTCTCATTTTTATAGGTGGTCGTAGGAAAAAGTTTTTAAAGCTCAGATTCAAAAATTAAACATGAACATTCAACATATATTTCCATTTACATGACTATCATGATGACGCACGGGTACAGATTCACTAGGACAACTGTATTTAAAAAAAAATTAAAAATCATTTTAATACCATTTAATAATAAAAATGTATTTTAAATCTTATAATTTATCACATATTATTAATTTTCAGGAGATCTTTGAGGAAAGCAGTCCAAATAACTTTTATTTTCTTCCATTCAAACCCAAGAGGGAACAATCGTTTGATTCTACTGTAGTCCTCTGGTTCAATAAATCTTTGCCAATTGAAAGATGTCCCTCTGAAGATATTAATCGGTTGGAATATCTGCTGCATAACAGCGAATCCAGAAGCATCTCGAGTCGTGTCCATCGAATAATGGGGCCTGATTTTACTGTTTCTACAATTAAAGTTCATCATATAGGTCAGTGAAAGTTATTTATTTAATATTCTTTATTCAGAGCTTATATAGTCTATTTGAAATTGATAGAGAGCAATAAACCCTAAATTATATGCAAATCCGTTAACCATAAGTGATTACAAATCAAAATTAATTTCCTATACAGGGTGTTACAAATTCGACATACCAGCATTGGAATCTCGGAAACCATACGAGTTAGAGAAACGGTTAAATGGGGGCAAAGTTGTGTAATTCGGTGCTGATTATAATGACGTTTTAAAAGTTTTCAAATTCCGAATACTTCCGATTTTATTCATAAAAAACCGAAATTTTGCAAAATCGTTTTTATTTTTCCCTGAGCTCATTTGACTAGCTATTTAAAAATAAATGACACTTTGTCATTGTCAATTTTTTCCTCTACAAAATGACGTTACTAAACTAAAGATCCGCCGTTTCGTCTCCGAGCGGCCATCACCAACTTTACTTTTTTAAATACGGACCTGGATTTTTTGTAACCGATTTTTAAACCCTCCTACTCTCAAAATGTAATGGCAATATTACTTTTTCATAATGATGAGTTGCACTTGCTTATTTTTTTAAATTCATATTTTTTACACTTCTTGTCAGTCCAGTCCTGGCAACGAATTACAATATTAATTAAAAACTTTATTTCATTTAAAATATTCATACCTAAGTAATATAATTTATTTTATAAGAATTTTCTAATAATTCTAAATTTACTAATTATAAATCCTAATCCTATACTTCTAAACGATCAAAGAGATTGCCGTTTTGCTCAATACAAAGATCGATTTTTCTTCCAATTTTATCCTACCAAATGCAACCTGTATGTAAATACCTAATATGAGCTTCTCGCCTTAAACATACAATTTTATCTTTTTCGATTAATTGAGACTTTCGATTCTGTTTCTCTCATTTAAGAATTAATTTCTGTAGAATTTTCCAGAGATTATTTCTTTTTATTTCAAGAATAATAATATTTTTGAAAGAATTCAATCGATCAATATTTCCTTACACTTAGTCGTTGCTAGGCAACGGAAAATAACTGTTAGGAAATATTTATTATTGTACTGTAAGAAAATATTTTTTTTTCAGACGTGTGAAAAACCCAATTTTCCGCACGGAGTTAACAAGTTGCTTGTAATAAGTTATGTCCTTTTACTAATTTTCGATTTACGGAAAAATAGTATGTATGCCTCTTAGAGAAAGCCACATTCCCGGACTTCGTATTGCCAGTCTCTGCTTGCGCCTCGATATACAATCTTTACGGTCCTCCAGGACTATTCAGCTTTTCCTATACTAGGTATACAATATACTATTTTTATTACAAGTAAAATTGTATCTAAAGTTTGAATTTCGTTTCTAAAATAGAATTAGAATGGTTCCTTCTTATACTATTCCTTTGTCTAAATGCTTCCTATGCCTTCCTGAGAACGGTTTTGATTGATGTACAGTTACAATCTTTCCCTCACGTATGAACTTGTAGATTGTCGACTTTCCAATTCCAGTCATCTTTAAATATACCTCCACTGTACAGTTGGCAGTTTTTACAATATTTTTGTGTACATTAAATACATTAAGTACAAATAATATTTCGTTGATTAATAATGTACATTTGGTCGCACGTTTAACTGAAATGAATCTCGAAAGGCTTTACATTTTTAACAACAGGAAATTAAAAAAATACCATAGGAGTAAAATACACCACAAAAACTGATTTATACTTTACTGAAGGTGTCAGGTAACTGCAGTAATAACATAATAATCGATTTGGAGCGATGGACCGGTTATAAATATTCTAAATTGGGTATTACCACTGACGTTGTAGCGACTGTGGTTGCCATACCTCTCTATGTTTAAAGAGTAGAAAAGGGATAAGCCTGGGATAAGCGTTTTTCTTATTTCACGTTTATCGAGAAGGTCATGGTTCAAGCGTTTCTTGTGTCGTGGGAGGTTATAACCGCAGTAATTACCGGTCCATACCTCCAAATCGCTTTAAGAAATATTAAATTTGTACACAGGCAGGTACTCCCATAGAATGCTCATTTAATTCTAATTTAGTACTCTACCAATTTCAAATAGACTATAGGGTGGAAAATATTTTTTCGTTTTTGGGTTGATGTGCTATCTTTATCTAAAATAAGTTTTATGTTAGGGGGGAGGGCTTACTAAAACAGTTTTAGTAAGCCGTCATTAGATACCTATAAGAAATATCTGGAAACCTTTTTTAAGTAGATGTAAACTTAAAATACCGCACAACAACTGAACGCATGGCTGCACCCATCTCAGTTATGGTCCAGTACATCTAGCTAGTATTAATAGAGCTATAGTTACTTTACTTATTTAGTATTCACCTGAAGACGACTGGAGATATTTACCAGTTGAAACGTTGTGATATAAAACAAATAAAGACAATGAAAGTTCAAAACTCTTTTATTATTCATCTTATTTTCTTGTTTTAGGGAACTGTAAAAGCAAACCAACAGTTATTACAACTCCAGAAACTGTGGAAACCACGAAGGAAATAACGCCTCCTGCGGCCGAAAGCGAAGTTATGGTTACTTTCATAATACCAATTATTATCATTTCGATTATGTTGTTTGTTGCTGCTGTGGCCGCTTGTATTCTATATAGAAAAAGAAGAATGGGTAAGATGAATGTTGAAGAAGATGGAAGGCAATCTTATGGAAATAAAGGTATATCTATAGAGATAAAAAAAGTATAAAACATGCCTTTTTCGACGATTCGTTCCTTGGATACTAACCACGTTCGTAAAGTAAATTTTTTTAAATGCCGACGGGGAACTTTAAATACAGTTTTAGGGGCATCTAAGCTTTATAAAGGACCCATCACAAGGCTTAAGAGAAGGCTTTCGGCAATTCTGAATTATTCATATTTTGTAGATCTTTACGTACTGATTAAAAGTGTCCATGGCCGTAATCCAATCCTATGACTAGTTTTTGAGTTATGGCATGTTAAAATTTGCAACTTTTAACTTTGAGATTTCTGCATTGTCTGGAGTTTTCAATAGTTTCTTACTCTTACTCTCAACTCTTTTATTTTTCTTTGTTGGTGAAAAAGTAGACCTTAAGTTTTCTTTCACTTATATACAAATAAAATATATACAGGATATTGAATAATTTATAGGCGGATTAAATAATTAATATTTAAAAACTATGAAATTCCACAAAAAAATTTTACTCATTTTTTAAATTTCGAAAATAAACGGCTAGGGCACCACTAGGGTTCTCACCAAATTTTAAGCTTTAAAAAAAGAATGTAACAAGACATGACGTGTATCGTCGACATAAAATTGACTACTGGGGCGCAACTATGTTAAAAAAAGCAAACGATTTCTAGCGACATCGCTATCGGTAGTTATGAATATTAGTACCTATCATGTTCAAGGGTCGATGAAATACTCGGGTGTCATCGGTACTTTCTGTCAAAAATCGGTAGGAATTTTATATTTGTTATATTGGTGGTACTACATTTTTTTTTGTTAGAACTTCAAAGATATTAAAAATTTTGCTGTTAAAAAGTTTTTAATTATACGTTTTAGCTGGTTTTTAAGATTTTTTGTATTTTGTAACATGAGACTGTGTACTGACCATAAAGAGATGATAGTGGAGTTGGCAGAAAAACACCCACCCAATCGCCTTTCTTGGTTTATGGCCTTCGTAATTTCTCTCCGTTTCCCTCCTTCCTCAGTAATATTTGATTAAAAATATTAATGGAGAACAATATTTTCGTTAAAATAAAGTAGTAGAGTTTAGTGTCCGTATAAGTCAATAGAAAAGAAGGTTTTTTAGCGGCATGTGGACAAAGTAGTGCATCTATCTTTTGCATTGAGTACACATCCAAAAAAAAAAGAAGATATAAACTATAATTGGGGCGCCAAATCAATAACAAATCATCCTCCCAGTAACTAAAGCTTCAGCAGAAAGACGTTTTTCCACTTTAAAAAGATTAAAAACATATCTGAGAAATCATTCAGGTGAAGAGCGTACAACAAGTTCAGCTTTAATTTATAAAAAAGTCCACATTGATATATGAAATAATCAATATATTTTGTCAAAAAAGGCGACGAATCACGGTTTAGTTTTTGGCAAAAAAATATGTTGTGCTTTAAGTTTATGGTTAATTTTTGTTTTTTCAATAAATAAAAAATATACCTTATTTTTAGTATTTTTTTGCTCAATTATACTTATTTCATGAAGAAATTTTTGTTTAACAAGTATAATATTATCTGTTTTATATTACCTATATTAGTGTATTTGTATAACTCACTACAAGTTTCTTTAAATGTATGTATTTTTTTATTTTGACATTTTTTTGATTGTCCAAAAAAACGTTTTTTTTGGCGTGGCACCCAAGAAATTTTTCGCCTTCGGCGATTTGCCTCCGGCGCTGGCTTGTCGGTTTCCCTACCTATTTGGGCCCCCCCCCCCCCCGAAATAAAATTCTGGCAACGCCAGTGCAGGTGGGGCCAAAATATCAAGTGAAAAATCTTTAATGAGAAGACAGGGTGTTACAAATTCGATGCATTAACATTGCTATATCGGTAACTGTAAGAGATAGCGATTTGGTTAAATGGAGGTAAAGTTGCATAATTTAATGCTGAATTATTCGGAAAAAAACGAAGAAATAAATTTTTGTCTTAATATTATATATGACAAAATATTGATTATTTTTAAAAACAACCAAGAGCATTTGCTTAAGACAACTATTTTCTCTTCAAGAAAATAATTTTATTTTTCAGATACGACGTTCGTTTTTTAAATGCCTATATCAACTTAATTTTTTTAAATACGAACCTGCATTTTTTTTTTAAATCTTCGAACATCTCCGCAAGTCATCGAAATTTGAATATTGTTCAGGATTGAAATATGCAACTTTGCCTCTATTTAACTAACTCCCTATCTCTTATAGTTACAGAGATATCAATGCTATAATGCATCATATTTGTAAAACCCTGTATAAAAAATCGAAAAAAACTTATCGACTAATTAATGAAGCATTTAATAAGGTATTCCAGTTGTTCTAACAAAAAATGTTCATAAAACACTAACATTTTCTTATGAGAAAACCCCATACGTCTTTGTTTTTTATTTGAAAATGATTCAATGACTTTTGTTCTTGAAGTTGCCAATATTCTTTTTTTTTCGGCAGACAACATACCTAAAGTCTTTCATTTTATTCATTTTAAAACTGATACACCTAAACCTGGAATCAGCAATATAATCCACTGACGGATTAACCTAAACCTAACCTACAAGCATAGAACTATAATTTATGTTAAATAGTAAAAACTATTTAAAAGAAAAACATTTTAAAATAAATATCTCGACAGGCAAAACCGTTTTAAAAACAACTGCCATCTAGTAGCTAGTAAGGGTAGCAAAGCCTAAAGCATAACTATATAGCCTTGTAGTGCCCTAACCCGATTGGGACTCTTCACTCTCAATAAATAAAACATTATATAAGTAACAATGTATAAGTAATAATTATAAAGTAATTATATAAGTAAGTAAGTAAGAGTTTTTCCATAGTTAGGCGTTAATAGACATCAATGTCTTCAATTAAAAATTATTCACATTTACAAAAAGAATGAAGCGTAGGGAGTCAAAGTAATAATAATTATAAATGAAAAATAAAAAGCTTGGTGTGCATGTAGGTAGGGCCATGGCACTGTGGCCCTACTGTACGAGCCGCCATTAACTTCAATGCCTAGAAGGATGAACTCTGTGGGGACCGTGCAAAATATGATGAATATGATGTACTGTAAAATACAAAAATACATTTGAATTTGTTCTCGTAATAATAAAAAAAGTTTTGTTACATCTTGTTAATTTATAATGAATAAAAGTAAATCAACGTAAACGAACAATTTACCTAAAATTAGAAGAAAGTTAAAATGTGCCAGATTTCTTGCCCAAGATTTATTAGTAACTGTAAATTTATGTTTTCAGGTATACCTGTAATTTTTCAAGAAGAACTAGAAGAGAAACCCGAACCTGGTACTAAAGCTCCGATTATCCTGAAAGACGAGAAACCGCCACTTGCACCCCCTGAATACAGCAAAAGCGGATCGTTAAAACTTGAAGATTCTGAACCATATCAACCACCACCTCCATTTACTCGTACTCAAGATAATGGTAGACAACCTAGACCCAAACCCACCCCCACCTATAGGAAACCGCCACCATATGTACCACCTTAACAATTACATTTTACTTTTTTCAGCAATAATTCAGACTGCCATTGAGCAATTTAAAATTGATGCGTATAAAAAAAATGTAATCAACTAGTAGAGGCTTTGTATTGTATTGAGTCACTGGATGGAATTTTATCAGTAGGTAGGTTTTTAAGAAATTGACCAAGATGGTAAGTATCAAAGGCTATGAAGAATAAACTTAAGGCTAAGACTTAAAAGTTATATACCAAAGGACCCATTATGCTTGTTTAAATCTATTTTTTTTTGTTATTTAAGGCGTTTTATTATTTAACAGTAGGTTTATGTATAATCAATTTTAATCTTAAATGTATTAAACAAAAACACAGGTTGGTTTAACCAATATGCCATATTTTGATATTGTTTAAATTTTAAGTCATTATAGGTACTTAAATAGACTGATTTTTTTTTACTCGTCATATCTTGAACCATATCGGTAAAAGTAAAAATAAAACCTTAATATTTATGTTAGGGCAGAATTTTTAGGGGTTTAGAAGTCTAGAGGTCTAAAAATCATATAAAAATGAGTTAAATATATTAATGAAAGAAAATACTTTATTACGAACAAATATTCGTTACCATTGCCCTTGTTTAGAATGTTTTTGTTATTTTTTTAAGCCAAGGATGTTAAAAATTTGTCTTTTTTTTTATTTTAAAATTATTAAAATTTTGTATTGGACGGAATGCCATTCTACCCGAATGAGGATGTCGCTGTGTAATTGATGATGGCGAAAGCCGAAACCGCTCTGCTACAAAATTAATTAAATGAAGCATCTACACGTAATACAATAGTTATTTTTGTATTAAGTGCGCAAAATAGGTGTTTTTTTAATGGCACATGAGATTGTAAATTTTTACCGAGACCGTTAGGTCGAGGTTAAAAATGCAATCAAATGTGCCATAAAAACAACTATTGCGCGCGAAATATAAACAACATTTTTTGTACAACTGTTTATTGTTAACTATTTTTTGTCGTGTTTAGAAAAAAAATCTAAAATCATAATTCATAGCTTTTAAGGTATTATTTCTTACACCTGTTCCCATTACCAAGAAAACCTGCGATAGTTTAAATTTTATTGATTGTCAAATCTATCGTTTTTCGTGTCAAAAGTTTATAGTTGTTTGCTCAAGTTTGGTACCATTTAAATGTCTGAAAGTGATAGTGAGACACCTCACGAAATTACGGATGCGGCAGAAATCGTTATATGAAATCTTTTGCCCGCGAAATTAAGAATCAAATATGAGAAAGTGTACACTCAGTTTCGCGAATGGTGCAACATAAAGAAAGTAAAAACCGTATCAGAAAATGTTTTGCTCTGAATTTTTGCATTTTTATACGAAAACATCAATCAGCTGAGCTTGCCGTGAAAAAATATCATTTTTTCACTGTCAAAAAAAGAGACGTTTTGTACATCCATAGTAACCAAAAACAGTCATCTTTTTTTGACAGTTGTACAAAAAGTATTTTTCTTTGATTCCTTGAACTTGTACACAACCATAACTAATTTTCCAGTACAATCTTGGTAACGTGAATACAAAAAATTCTAAGGAACGTTTATATTAGCGAAGTTTATAAAAATACATATAAATACATATGTAACAACTATTATTGCACCTAGCATACTACATAGTGTGTATTGATACAATAACCTAACCTAAGATACTTAACTAATCTTTTATAGCAAAATTTTTCTGCCTTTTCCTATAATTGAGCAAACTGAAAAAAGGCATTTTGATTTTCCTTTTACATTGACCACTCTGTAGTATGAACAGGGTTATTTATACTACAGAGTGGTCAATGCAAAAAATATTATGTTCATATTACTGAGTCGTTCATAAGAGTGCATATTCATATTATCGCGATTGTACTGTATATTAATGTACACTATACAGGATGTTCGTAAAAAGTCTTTATCTTAGAACAAAGTTGCTTAATTTAAATGCTGTACCGCCCTAAAATTCTATTATTAAAAAAAAATTATTTAAATTTTATTTTTATACGATTTTGTTTAAATTTTGTACTTTGACATATTTTGGGACGAAAAAAAAAAATTTCAAAATAATGATTAATATAGATCCATAGACGTAACACTTGTGTTTTTTAAAAATCGCACATTTAAAATTTCTACGCATTTGGGAGATGGATGTTGCTTCCCCTCCCCCCCCCCCCCCCCTCCCGTACTTTTTATTTCAACAGCCAATGACATATTCTATTTTAGAAAAATTCATGAGAGCTTGCTGCTTACTCGTTTAGCTAACGTTATTAGTGTATTTGTATGTCACTATAAATAAAGTATTTATTTTTTCTTTAAAAACTTTATTTATATGCCAAAAAAAATTCTTTTTAGGCGTGGCACCCAAATTTTTCGCTTTCGACGCTTGAATTGCGATTTTAAAGATCTGATCACTTTAAATTTTTGCCCACTTTGAGAATAAATTATTTTTTAGCTCCCCCATTTTTTCACCTACTTAAAAACCACTATAACTTCAAATTAAATTAATTATTGTGAGCAATATTAGCGAAGATTAAACATTCATTCTAAACGAGACGTTTACTATAACCCGCAAGAATTAACTTGAGACCTGAGCGCAGTAGTACACAGCGGCGCTCAGGTCTCAAGTTAAATCTTACGGGCTACACCTGCCAATGAGGAATGATTATTGAAACGCAACTTTATAGTATTCAGACAAGTATTCCATGAACCAGCCGATTGATACAGGAATGCACAAATCGGGTTATTTAACAAAACCTTGTTAAAAAAAATTACCTATCTAGGAATACTAATAACTATTAAAATGCGAAAGTGTGTCTGTTGCCTTTTTATTTATTTGGTTGTATCTACTTTCATTTCGAAACGGAGCGACCGATTGACATGATTTTTATTTTATGTATTCAATAAAACAGGACAGATATATGAACTACGCGAAGGGAAATATCGAACCGAGTTTGAGCAATCTCTTAATTAATATTAGTTGATGTTCACAAGTTGTAGTCGAGAGTCGAGAGCTCAGTCGGGTTCTAAGAGTCCTCCTAGCTAGATGAAATTACAAATCGCCCCCAAGCCTCTACACAACGCCCCCATTTTTTTTCTGGGTCTCTTACCGCCCTCTTTTAGGCCTACAGCGTCCACAAGGGGGCATTATCGCCCACTTTGGGAAAGGCTGGTATAGTACATCAATGTCATAAAATTAATTATTAAAGTTATATTTTTTTACTGACTCCTGGACTTCCGACCCCCATCATTTGGCTTTTATATATTTTGGTATTCTCAAATTTGCATTAATTATTAATTAAGGTTGTTTTACAAAATTTGATTTACTAAATCAAGTGTGTCATACATGATAATTTTAATTAATTTCTAATTTTGGATTTTGAATGGCACGATAGGAACCAAGAAATCTCGTATTTTTTATATTGTCTAGATAGCCAACGCCAGTCAATCTGTTTATTTTTAATTTAACTTGCGATTTTACAAGAAAATCCTAATATAGGTTTATTATCACATTAAGATTTTACTTTTTAGTTTCGTGATAGAATTTTTTATTAAAAGATTCAATGTTTTACATTGTAGAATATCTAAAAGTCCTTTTATGTTTAGCTCTTAATTATACATATTTACTGTAGTACATTATATTTATTTTACAATTTAATTTAAGTACATCACAACACGTGATTAAAAATATTTATTATAATTATTTACTGTAAATAAATAAGATATATATATTTAAAATATATATTAAAATAAGGTACATTGTAGCGATATACTATTATCATTACTAAATACGTATGTTACCACATCACTTTTACATCAATTTTGTAGATGCAAGAAACTTTTTTGCTGGTTTTATGTAAATGTATACAACTTTATATTATTTGTAAAAAAAAATTAATGTTAATTGATGTTAAGTGGCCGTTTGAATTGAATAAATTTGCTAAAAACTGATGCTAACTAACCAACATTAGTTAATAATGTGAATCCTGTATGTATTTTCGTGAAAATAACAATAAAACATGGATTTTTGACATAGAAGTAATATTTCTTTGTTTGTTTAGAATGTTTTTACAACATAGAGGTTAGTATTTTTGACCTTAAGATTGCAAATTGACTTTTTGTGCCGTTCAATTTACAATTTCATGTATTTATATACAGGATGTTATGAAAAGGACTTATTATTATATTAAATTGAAAAATGTTTTTGTCGGCGTACAGACTCGATTAAAATAGAAAAAGTTTTATGCCTCCGCTGGGAATCGAACCCAGAACCTCTTGATTACATGTCAAGCGCGCTGCCAATTGCGCTACGGGGGACTTATATTTTAAATTGGCGACTCCTAGAGAAACTAAAAATTTGGGTAAGGACCTCTAAAATCTACCTTCATTCCTATACTGTATTTCACATAAGCTTTTAGTGACTGACGATGACACACGTCATTTCTAGTAACATTCATTTTATAGAACTTATAGTTTGGTCAGGGCCGGACTTCAATTTTTATTAAAATGTTTGTGTGAAAATAAGATAATTTATTTGTAGTTCTAATTGAACGATTCCTCAAAAAGAATTACATAAACAAAATTTGTGATATTTAAAAAAAAAACACTAAAGTGAATTGAAATAGCATAAAATATAAAGAAACACATTTATTCATAAGTGTTGATATATTGGTTTAAAGCGCACATTTAATTCACAATAAAAATATAGATACAACTGGCTGTCGTGGCTCTAGTATTATGGATAATTCACTACCGTTTGTCGGTGCATTACATCGCAAACACGGTAACATTTATTAAAAAATTACTTACTTGATATACTGTGAATGCAATAGTCGTGATCCATATCTAAAAATATAAACAAACCTTACAATCAAAATATGTTTTGTCAGAAACATATTTATCGATAAAGATTTTAGAAACTTAATTTTGCCTACAATAAAAATAAATATGTTAGTCATTTTCAAATTTTCAGGACTACATTTTACCCTTTCTTTCTCCCTCTTAATTTTTGTAAATTCCTTACAATGCACCCATCTCGGTAACCAAGTATACCACATACAATAAAAATTACCAAATACAAATCAAATTAATAGCCTCGTCTAAAACTAGTTTAGATTCGTAATATCATGAAAATGTAATCTACTTTCCGATTATGATGTCATAGTTATACCATATGATTTTAGTTTTCGTGATAAAATAAAAAACGGTAACCATCACAAATTACGGTCTCTAGCTATTTTATTAGGAACTATCGTGTACCAATGAATATGACAATTCAAAAGTACTTACCTTTCTCTTCCAAACAAGCTTAAGTTTATTAAAATCGAATAAGTCGTTTAGAAGTTACAGCAAATTATATGATTACACTTTCAATAGATTCCCTCACTCTTATCAAGGTCGGTACGCCAATGAGGCTTAAACCAAATTGATGCAAAATTGTCTAAGCTTTCTAATGATGTTACCTAAGGTTTACCTTAAATTAAAGTGGGAATTTTCGGAGAAATTTAGAATTGCAATATTTAATTTTCAATTGCGCCCTCTTGCGGCAAAATGCGGAACTTAAAAATTATTTCCAGGATTTTCTCTTAGCCACTTTAATTACGATTTTTTTCCCTTTTTTATGCCCAGTAGTTTCCGAGATACGTCCGGTGGCCATCCATAAGGGGCACCCGGTATATACCGGGTGATTCACGACGAGCTTGCATTAGAACTTTTGAGGAAACTACAGAATATATGTTTTTGAAAATCTGTAGGTTTAAGTTTATCGATATGCTCTCTTAAACTAAAATATTAACATGTTTCTGCCACTTACGGTTATACCGGAAGTAGCTTCGACTTTCATATTTTAAATACAATATAGCAAATATCTACTAATTTCTGAGATATCTGCATATTTTGTAATTTTTTCGTAAATGCATAGCGATGAAATTATCCGTATATATTTTTTACCTTCGCTCCTGGACTAACATGTTGTTATTGTATAGTTAAAGGATCAACAAATCTCAAAAAATAATTAAACTTGGCATAAAATATACAGGGAGGTGACAATTAAAGGCTCATTGTAAAAAACTTTTTCCTCAAAAATTCTAATGCAAGCTCGTCGTGAATTACCCGGTATTATACCGTGAACAATTAAATCAAAAATGGAATGAACGGATGCGGTATCGAGCGCGCGATGTGGATTAATTAATTAAAAGAACTCAAAGAAGACACGCGGATTGCTGAAGTACGCAAAGAGATATGCGAGGGTCGAAGCATTAGAAGGCATCGATATCAGGTTCTGTAAGAATAATCTTTGGATGGGTTTAAGCTAATTGAAGGGCAACAGATTGGAGTTTTCAGTGTGTATCTTTGTCGTGTATGTCATGAATCTAGCCAACGTTCGTAAGAAAAAGCCGTCTTCGGAATTAAGGAATTTTTAAATCACACTTGTTGGCCAACGCGTTTGACAAGAAAAACGCCAATGCATTAATAGCTTGCGTGAAATATAGTATATAAAACTTTTTGAAAGATGACGTTTCTGTAAATATCTCTGTACATTACAGATTTTACTTTTAATGAAATGACTGAATCAAATACCAAGAAAATACATAAATAATGAAATTATTGTCAGAATATCCATGTTTTTTTTTTATAAAAATATAAAATATAAGGCGAAGTTCTTGTTCAAGACATGTGCTTTCTGTTTTTAAAAATAAACTGTTAAGAGGATTTCTGTTTGAAAGTTGGGGACAATGATGTTTCTAGAAAGACAGAAGAGTGTACTTGCATTTTCTTTATTTGTTTTAAATCACAACGTTTTAATTTTGCTTTTTTGCGACTGAAGATACTTAATACTAGTTGAAACGTTGTGATTTAAAACAAATAAAGACAATGCAAGTCCAAAACTCTTCTAATAGTAAAGAGGGTTGTCGATATTTACATTAATTCGACACAAGCGGATCTAGGTCGATTAGTAATAAATTAATCAAACAATGCAACCTTTAGATGTTAAATTTTTTCAGTCGTATACGAGGTTTCTCAAAAAATATGATTTTGGCTCAAGAGTTAAGTACCATTATTTTTGACAATATCGAAAACTTTTATGATTGTAAAATAGGGTAAAATATAGAGTTATCCCATTATTCGTAAAAAAATTCTCATTAATATATGGTGTACATTTTTTCCTGGATGTCTGTTTTTAAATATTTCAGCTGCTTTACGATAAGTTTTATAATTATCACCAACGATTAACACAATTTCTATTTTTTCTTGCACACTAAATATCAATTTCATCAATCAACAAATTTTATTTGACGTTCAATGGCAGATAAAATATGGCAATTTGAGTCAAAATGCATTCACTTAATCGCGGCCAACTAGAAATAAAAATTTTCGATACGTTACTCTTGAACCAAATTCATATTTTTTGTGAAACCTTTCGTATAAGACTGAAAAAATTTAACATCTAAAGGTTGCATTTTAGGTTTTAGTCCATGCCGACCTTTTCATGAATAATAACTTTTTTTCGTAAAATTAATAACAAAAAAGTTTTCCATATTATGATGGTGCGAACTTAAACAGACACACTGTATAATTCATTTTTGTGGGTAACTATTATGTTTTACGGCAAGCACGAACTTTTATCAAGAATAACATTTTCTGACAAATCAGTGATGCCTATCCAGTAAAAAAGTGTTCCAGAATATTGCATGTTTTTGTGCACACTGTAGGCCTATATAACGAATCATTTTGGATATGTTACCGACCAAACCCGATTTCAGGAAAAGATAGTTTTGCCTAGGCCAAACCAGTCTATATCCTAAAAGTTGTTCGGGTCTGGTTTGGTTTGTTCGAGTTTGCTCGGGTCTGTTCGTTCGTTCGTTAAACTAATTTATTCTGAAATCGGGTTTGGCCACATATATTATACACTATATTGCTAATACCATAATTCGATGATGACACCACAGGCAGATGATCAGGGTCCGTTGAGTTTGCGCATCTCGGAAATTTGCTTCTTGATGTAAACATTTGACAGGACCGACTTTCAAAATGTTTTTACAAGCTTTTATTTAAATTCACCCGTTAGTTCGGGTGTGTACAGTTTATGGTCAAATAAAACTAAGTAACCAATATTTTACATACCTGAAATACCTTATTCCTGGTATTGAACAGCGACTCACAAGTCGCTAAAAATAACAAAATGTCTGGTAAAGTTTTATACCTAAATTCGCACCCAAAACTGAAAAATAATATCCACAATCAGACACGAAACATCCGAACGAATACAACGTAAAAAAAACAACGAAACGACTAACAGCAACTTACAAACTAACAAAAAAAATGTCTAAAGTAAAGTTTTATAAATATTAACACCCAAAACTCGGAAATTAAAATTACACACGAATGAACGAAATAAAAGATTGCGTCGAATAAGAATACAACGGCGCGGCGAGCCGGTTCTGTTCAAGAGACCTTGGGTTTTGTTTACGTTCTGTTAGAAATCGTGTCGGTTGCCTAATTTTTTCCTACTGCGCAAGCACCACGGAGTCCAACTCAGGTTATTTTGAATCGCACGATGGGTGTATTCTTGCTTCGTGCGGCTGCTTGTATTGGCAATATAGTGTATGTATATATGTGGGTTTGGCCGGTAACAGATACATCATAAGATACATTTCAATTATTGACTGGTTCATGACAAGGTTCATACTATTTGCGAATGATTATTCATTTTATCAAATTGCAAAAAAAACCATTGGCACCCGAGGTAAGTCTTATTGGTCGGCAGTGAAAGCGTTATCTTTTGTGCAGCCGAACATTAGCATTTTGATAGGTTTGACTAAGTCATGAATTCTTCACTGATTTGGAGTCGCCTGTTAAACTAAATAGACACCTAATCTAATAATATTTCTGGTTGGCATCCCTTTGACAGTATTTCAATTGTATTAAATCGTTTAAAGTTGTAATTTCATTTTAACAGTTTCATCTTTATAACCACGTCACAATATGTATACTTAAATGATAAAATGGTATATCTATTAAAAAATTAATATGATCCCTATATAGAACCTTTAGAGTTGGTTTATGTCCCTAATCCAATAGTGCTTGATGGTTAAATTCAATAATATTGTAAAAAGTACTTATTAATAAGAAATAACCTACTCAAAACTCTTAAGTGATAAAACTGATGTAAAACAGTTCTATTGAATCTTGCAACCATCACAATAACATTTTGTAATAACCCATTGTTTCAATAAATTGTGTATTAAACATACTTCATGGTTGTTTTTTTATTGTCATTTATGAGTACCTATGGTATGCTGACCATTGGCATCTCTAAAGTTCAAAGATTCAAAAGGCAAATGGTTAAAATATAAAAGTTTTGAGAAAATTGTTTTGGTAGTAACTAATTTTTATTTCTTTATAATTATTAAAGCATAAAAAATTATATTATTACGTAACTTAGTAAGAAAGAGGGGACATGGGAACCCATGGGGGTGCCCCCTCCGGATCTTAGATATTTTTTTAGAAGTCACTTTTGATATAAGAAGTTTTTGATACCTCAGCCTGGGTTTTACCCTCACCTTACCTGCCTGAAATTAGGGGCCCCAGATTGCGTCGCGGGTCTAGGGCCCCCTACTACCAAAAATAGGCCCTGTACAAATTACAAACTTTTTTCTTTATAAATTTACAGATAATTATAATAAAAAATATTTACAGAACAAAACGTATGAAAAATAGCTATTTTATATGTTGACCCTTATTGGCATTTCAATCCCAGATCTGCCGATTTAGAGTGAATAGGTACGCGGTTGATAAAATTTTGCCACCGTTAATCACTGGAATTATACTTACCTACTAGTTCTTTAGAAATAAGAAAAAAATATTTCAAATCCCTTCGAAAAATTTTAAAGTTCCCATTATTTTTCTAGGGGTTTGGAATGCTTTTCTTTTATGTTTTAAAAGAAATCGGTGTACATACAGTGTACAAGGCAATTTAATAATATAAATTAGCGCCTTACAAAAAATTATAAATCTGTTAACAAAATATTAAAATACAGGGTCCGCCAACGAAACGGGGACGGAACATTAAATTATTTTTGAGGAACCTATGAAAAATATTAAACCAGCATGAATATGCACTTAAAAGCGGCATATTTTAAAAACATTTTACATTATACAGAATGGCTCAAAAAAGTGTGGCGGACTAAACTTACATTTTTTTAAATGGAACACCCCAAATATATTATTTCCTAATTCCCTATAAAATTCCAGGTAAATTTTGTATAAAATGTCATATTCTAAATTCAATTGTTTTTGAGGTATTGAGGTTTAAAATATGGCATTGTCAGACTTTGACAGGCTGTAGCATTGGAACGGCGCATCTTAGAGAAAAATCATTTTTACCTCCCTATCTTAGTTTTTTATTTCCTATTTAAAAGTTGCAACTTCCAGTTTAACATGGTAAACCAAAAAACTCGTTTTACAATTTAACGTGTTAAACCGGAAGTTGAAACTTTTAAATATGGAACAAAAAAACAAGATTGGGAGGTGAAAACGATTTTTTTTCTCTAAGATGCGCCGTTCCAATGCTACAGTCTGTTAAAGTTTGAAAATGCCATATTTTAAACGTCAATATCTCAATAACAATTATTTTAAAATAGTTTTATTTTAAACAGTTTTTACTGTTTACCATAAATTATTCTTGTAGGTTAGGTTTAGGTCAGTCCGTTGGTGGATTATAATAATTCCGGTTTATCAATTTAAAAATGAATAAAATAAAAGAGGAAAGACTTAGCGCTTTAGGTATGTAGCCTGCCGAAAAACATTTTGTAAACAATATTGATGAATTCAAGAACAAAAGTGATTGAATCATTTTCAAATAACAAAAAGACATACCTATAGAGTTTTCTTATAAGATAATTTGAGTGTTTTGTGAACATTTTTTGTTACAACTATTGCAAATGCTCCATTTAATTAGTCGGTAAGTTTTTCGATTTTTTTTATATACAGGGTTGTACAAATTCGATGCCACTAGCATTGCTATCTCCGTAACTACAAGAGATAGAGAGTTTGGTAAATGGAGGAAAAGTTGCATATTTTAATGCTAAACAATTTGTTAAAAAGAAATTTAATCAAATTTCGATGATTTCCAGATATATCCGAAAAAATGTACGAAAAACTTGTTTTTATTTTTTATGACAAAAGTAGGTAGGTACTTATTATTTTTTTAAAACCAAGGGCACTTTCTTAAGTATTTTACAAGATAATAATTATTTTAAGAGGTCAAAAGCTAGGTACTCAAAAATTTTTTAAAAATTCAGGTCCGAATTTGAAAAAATTGAGTTGAGTTAGGTATCTAAAAAACGAACGTCGTATCTGAAAAATAAGATTATTTTCTTGAAGAGCATAAAAAATTGTCTAAAGTAAGTGCTCTTGGTTTGTCCAAAAAATCAATATTTTGTAGTAGACAATAAAAACACAAATTAATAATTTTTTCTTGTGTTTTTTTCGGATGCTTCGGAAGTCATCGGATTTTTTTTAACAAATACTTCATCAATAAAAAGTGCAACTTTGCCTCCATTCAACCAAATTTATATCTCTTATGGTTACTGAGATAGCAATGTCAATGTATCGAATTTGTAACACCTTGTACTCTCATCAAAGATTGTTGACTTGATATTTTGGCCTCACCTGTATCGACTATCACGAGCCGCCACTGCTTGGTGTCAAAGTATAGCCCCGTTTGACGGTACGATTTTTTGGAATTCGCCTTATTTTATGTTAGAGTTGACAATATTTTTGATTTGAGAATTGAGAGGTTTCAAATACTGATTTCATCAATGATTAATTAGTCATTCGCCATTTTGTCAAATATCAATATAAAATTTCTAATTTCAAGTCAAAAGTGTATTGTTTTTTTTAAAATTCAATATAGTAACATGTTCAGTAAAAGTAAAATAATATTACTTAAGGGAAAAAGACAAATTTAATAAAAAACTACTTTGAAATATTTATTTTATAAGATCAAAAATATAGGTTACAAGTAGGGGTGCGCAAAATAATCGATTAATCGTGTAATAATCGATTATTCGATTAAGGATATATTTTTAATCGATTAATCGAAAAATCGATTAATCGAAAATTATTCGATTTTTCGATTAATCGATTAATCAAAAAATCGAAACAACTATTTCGATTTTTCGATATAATTTCGATTAAAATATGTCTTTTTCGATTAATCGGAATAATAACAATTTTTAGATTAATCGAATAGATTAATAAAAATATTTTGCGACAAAATCAACGATATAACGTGAGGCCTCTATTACGTATTACCCTCAAGTTTGCCTTGCCAAAATTAATAATAATTATTTAGATATTATTTCAATGTTATTTAAGTATATAATAAAAAAAATCGATAATTATTTTCGATTATTTGATTTTTTTTATATTAACTGATTGTTTTCAATAAGGCGATTCGAAAAAAAAACGATTAATCGATTATTTCGATTAGTCGATTATTTCTATTAATCGATTATTTTGATTAATCGATTATTTCGATTAATCGATTATTTTCGATTAATCGATTATTTTCGATTAATCGATTCATTCATATAATCGAAAATCGATTATTTTTTTTGATAATCGCCCAGCCCTAGTTACAAGTACTACATGCATGTAGGTAGGTACATTTTTTAGTTATAATAATCGTCTGTCAGTCTATTACGCGAAAGTAGTTCCTAAACTATAATATAAAAAATATATGCAAAAAAAAATTTTGGGTTGTCTTTAACGCGGGGTTAACGAAAAATTATAAACAACCAAACCAACCAAATTAAATATATTAAAATTGTATATAGATTTATGACATTTATACAAAATAAACGGGGAATTTTATAGGGAAGTAGAAAATATTATAATATATTGTGTTCCATTAAAAAAATGCACGTTTAGTCCGCCACCCTGTATAGGTGTAAAATATGCCGCGTTTAATTCCATACATCATGCTGGTTTAATATTTTTGATAAGTTCCTCAATAATGATTTCCTCTTCCATCCCCGCTTCGTTGGCGGACCCAGTATAAATAAACAAAAATCATTCATAGCTATAATAATAAAAAATACCTCTATAAACTATAAAAACGCGTTAAAGACAAAGTATGTTTGAAACAGTTAAGCAAATTTTAAAAAACAGGTTACCTACCAGGGTTGTTTAAAAAAGATATGATGTTATTTTTTTAAAACATGTTTTTTTTAACCCTGTGCAGGAAGATTTTAAATAACTAATTACTAACTTTGAAGCTGACATAAATGAGATTGGCAGAAATAATTTTCTTACTGTTAACCTGACGAGGTTAGCTTAATTCTTGATTGACAAGGTCAATTCAAAAGTATTCCAAAGTCTCTATTATTTACCAGATTAATGTTGAATTGCATACAAATTTTAAATAATTAACTTATCATGTCATTTGACTAAGTATGCCTACATAATGGATATTGCCAGACATTATTTATTATCTACTCACAATAAAGTTACCTAGTAAATTAAGAATTTAGCTAACTGGGTTACTTTATAGGTAAGAAAATTATTCCTAAAGTTCCTGGTTAGTTCACTTTTGTTTGAAATATTTATACAACCCAACATTAAATCTGTTAAATTTAAAACATTGCAATATTTTTGATCTTTTTGTTTAATTTTATTTGTGAGCACAGAAACCTTTATCACAATTACTTACTGTAAACCTTTTATTCAAAGAAAAATATACTTATCCAAAAATTATAAAGACAATGAAAAATAAACAATTTATAGGAAAAACAGTTTTTTATTTACGTTTTAGAATACAATATAGTTGGAAAAGTTAAAGCTATAACATCGATACGCAATTCACAATTTTTTTTACTAGGAGTTTTCTATAAAAATTAATTAATTTCTTTAAAGGAAAACTGAACTGTAATCCTTAGAGTTTAATACAGTAAATCTTTACACAAATTCAAAAATATATGTTTAATTTTAATATACTTATATGCACCATATCTAAACATTTTGTTTGAATACATTAAACAAAAATACTAGAGGCTTATACAAGTGGGATTAAAGTAGTGTGGACGTTATAACATTGTGCACTTGACACTTGTTAATTAATAATAATTTTAATGCTACAATAAAGAGTACAACAGATATAAACATAATAATAATGGGAAGAACTAAATTTGAAATAATGTGTAAGAAAAAATAGTTTAAAAATAAAAAATTGAAGAATAAAGATAGGGGTTCTTTGTTAGTAATACATGCAAAAGCCCCTTTAAATTGAAAATCACACAAAATATTATTACGAATATGCTTAAAGGATATTCAAAAGATAGTGCAACGAGGTTTCTTCTTCTTTTTAACTTGAAGGGCAGCACGTGTAGCATTTTCGAATACTTCTCTGACACCTTCCTTACTTTTAGCTGAACATTCCAGATAAGCAAATGCGTTGATCTTTTCGGCCATTGATCGTCCATCCTGAGGCTTCACTGGCTCTTGCTTCATTTTTTTCAATTCATTAATCGTAGTTGGATCATTGCGAAGATCTTTTTTGTTACCAACCAATATAATTGGCACATTGGGGCAAAAATGTTTAACTTCTGGAGTCCACTTCTCAGGTATGTTTTCTAAGGAGTCAGGGGAGTCTACTGAAAAGCACATTAAGATCACATCTGTGTCTGGGTATGAAAGGGGCCGAAGACGATCATAATCCTCCTGTCCAGCAGTATCCCATAACGCAAGCTCAACTTGCTTTCCATCTACTTCAATGTCCGCCACATAGTTTTCGAAAACGGTAGGCACATAAACTTCAGGAAATTGATCCTTACTAAATACAATCAATAGGCACGTTTTTCCACAAGCTCCATCACCAACAATTACTAACTTTTTTCTTATAGCCGCCATCGGACCTGCAAAAACACAAAAAGTTAACGCCTATTCAGTGACTAACTAAAGATGGCGGATATTAAATCACGAAACGAGAGCGGGGATAGATAAGGTTGACAAAAAAAAGTGTATAAAATAACTACCTCTTCCAAAGTCCTCTTGTGGGGGCCAGCAACAAAACATCCAGTTGAATTCACTGGGAATGAATTCGTTTTTCGCGTTTTTTGTCAATGACTAGGGCACCTAATACAAGAACGGAGATTATTTTTAAATAAACAAATCTATAAATTCCAACTTCGAACGGTCGATGATGTCAGGCTTGACATTTCGAAACGTCAAAAAATTCTATTCCATTCCTCATAAGACGTGGAAATCTTTTTTTGTTCCTTATTAAACATAACAAGTAGTAAAGGACAGAAACGAATACGATCGACCCCGCTCAATACATTTTGTCAAATGATATTGGATTGTGCTGTTGCACTCGAATGTACTAGAAATTGTACTAAATGCAATGGGTACGTTTCTAAAGACATGACCTTCTAGAATTTTAAAAATAGAAGAATACTAAAATCTGGCTAGGCAAAATGGCATTTGGACTGATTCTTCCGATTGGTGTGTTCGAGAGGCTGAGTGACGTCCGGGGTTCGCCTGTCAAACTGAAAACTATTTGTTTACTTTTAACAATTAGGCAATCCAACGATGTGTCCAAATGGCGGCTGGCTGGCAAATACTGCGTTGTAATTGGTGCACGTGACTATATAAATAATATTGCTGGTGACATTTAACGGGTGGCTTAATGCTTTTTACCAGCCAACCGCCATATTGAATCACGTGGTTTGGATTCCCTAATTGTCTTCTCTATGTTAGAAAAGTGAGTGAGACAGAATCTCTTAGGCCCGCTATATCAATCTCTTGGTAACTTCACCAACCAGATAATTTCCATGGAAACAATTGTCTCAACAATGGTTTCCATAGAAATTATCTCGCTGATAAAGTTACCAAGAGATTGATATAGCGGGCCTTACAAACTCATTTTGGGACGTTGAGTGATCTCGGTGCGGGCACCTTTTTCAGAAGGCCTAACCTTAAGTGGAGACCTCCATGTCAACGGTCAGAACTAAATAACTTGAGGTTAGTTTTCTACGACGTTTAAATTTGACTTAAATTAATAAACCCCTACTGTACTCTGCCATAGCCCTCTTAATTTAAAAGGATTGACGTACTGAGTGAGACTGAGTTCCTTAACACTTTCATTTCTGCACTTTGACGGATCCATCACTTGCCAGGGTTAGTTTAGGGTGATCTGATGAACAGTGGTGACCTCCATGTCAGCAACTAGTACTAAATAATTAGATGATTTTAAAAAGTATTAAGAATACCTTTCCAAAAGACATAGTCCCTCCTGTCAATCTGTTCCGGCGACACTGAGAATATGTATAGGGGATTAAATTTATTAGTTTTATTAGCAAAACTAGCGGCCTAGCGTAGACGTGCCTTAAAACTGGTGTCTGTTGTTTACATAAGTGGAACATATGTTAAGCCTCTTAAAAATAGTGTATATGGCAACTTTACTTTTTTATTCTTAATATTTTAGCTTTACGTAACTTTGACGGTTATCATATACGCAGTACTTAAATAAGCAGACTGAAAGAGGGGAGAGAATAAATACTTCAATTCTTTGGGTTCACCTGGATTCGTCAAAGTGCCGAAATTAAATTACTAGGAACAGTGTTTGCCAGATAATTTTTAGCGGTTTCCTTCGATGTAATCTGAAAATATCCTCATAATTCTTCAAAGATACAATTATAAGCCGGCTTTACTTCGCTGCCCCCTGATCAAAAGTTACTTCTAATAAAACGTATCTCCTTCCCCAAAAAAACCTCTCCTCTACAAAAAGTCAATCAATCTCTTAAACATAACTATAAAAAAAAACTATAAAAAAGATACGAAATGTTAATTCAAATATTTGGATGATTGAACTAATAGTTATTATCCAGGAAATTGGATATTTTTAAAAGATATATGGGAAATTAAAAATTTCTTTATATTTTAGTAGTTTTCTTAAAATCCTCTTTTCTTCATTACTTTACAAGCAAAAATTTGACGCCTTTATGTCTTGTCATGTTTTGACAAACGAATTTAATAACTGTGTTTAATTGGTCAACGCTTGATATGATTTGACAAGCAAAACTAACTTCAAATTGTTAAGTTCTGGCCGCTAACATACAGGTCACAATAGTCCCTCTTAGGCGCCCCCCTCAAGGACGTCCCAGCTCACTAATCATTTAAAGTGCCCAAAGGAAAGGGCTAGAAATTTTGTTTCACTAACTATTTTTATATAAAAATAAAGGTTATGTAAAATATCATAAAGCAGGAAATTATTATAGCCTTCTCGATTTTAGAACTGTGAGTGTATCAGAATTTAAGGAAGAGTAAGTGTACTTACTTCCTTAAATTCTAGAAGGCCATGAAAAACTTAAGTCAGCCAAAAGGTTTCCATTCAGCGATCGATACAAGTTAACAAGGTACCGCTATTTATAATAGATGGCGCTAGCAGGTAGTAAAACTAAAAATATTTTCAATGGATTTCAAACTGACTAACTGACCATAGCTTACATGCACACATAAAACTTCGAGAGTTGTCATAAACTACTGAAAAACCGATAATAAAAAATGGTAAAAACTGGTCAATACGTATAGGTAGACACGTAGACGATTGAGGCTGTACCAAATTTTATTTAGAGTATCCTGGAGGTTTTATTCTGAATAAAAAGTAGGAATAAACGCGTATCTTTTTAACGAATTCTTTTTCTTCTTCACAATTCACAAAGTTTAAATCCAATTTTTTAAATAATTTTCTTTTTAAGAATTTCGTGAAAAAGTTCAATTTGTAACGATTTTTTCAATTTTTGCAACTGAATACCTTTAGATAGAGGAGACGTTGGGGGTACCAAATTGTAAACTATTTAAGCAGGACATATCATTTTGAAGCTAAAAATTAAATATAAAATAGTTACATTTATGTACCATAATAATATATTATTTATATTGAGATCTTTCGATCTGACGACACGTACCTCAATTTTGATTAGATTCAAATACCTAAAAAAATGGTTATTCGGCAGCCGGGTAGTTTTAACACTTTAAAAAATATTTTTTTAAAACTGTGGATATTATATACATCTTTATGTATGTATTACAAATATATTTATTTTGGTATAATAATTTTTGTTTATAATTTTTCGTTAACCCCGCGTTAAAGACAACCCAAAATTTTTTTTTGCATATATTTTTTATATTATAGTTTAGGAACTACTTTCGCGTAATAGACTGGCAGACGATTATTATAACTAAAAAATGTACCTACCTACATGTATGTAGTACTTGTAACCTATATTTTTCATCTTATAAAATAAATATTTCAAAGTAATTTTTTATTAAATTTGCCTTTTTCCCTTAAGTAATATTATTTACTTTTACTGAACATGTTACTATATTACACTTTTGACTTGAAATTAGAAATTTTATATTGATATTTGACAAAATGGCGAATGACTAATTAATCATTGATGAAATTCGTATTTGAAACCTTTCAATTCCCAAATCAAAAATATTGTCAACTCTAACATAAAATAAGATAAATCCCAAAAAATCGTACCGTCAAACGGGGCTATATTTTGACACCAGAATGTAATTTTGGTACTAATAACATTGCTTATTTTTTTTATTTTATTTTTCTATGTTATTTTTTTACCCAACATAAATAGTATGACAGTGAGAAATAATCAGAAAACTCCGGGAAGCCGAAGTTACAAAAAGTATTCTGAAGAAGATTTAAGAAATGTGTGCTTGATGCTATTGAAAGTGGAATGCCAGTTCAAAGAGCAGTGATTTGTTTTCAAAATCCCATGGACTATTCTCCGAAACAAGTGTCTTGGCAGATACCAGCGGTCAGTAGGGCATTCGACCGGTGAACTGATTCGCGACACTTTATGTCCAGTGACAAAGAGGATATTTTCTTGAACCAAATGTGATATTCGTGAGGTATGTCGAAAAATTCTTAAACGTATTTTCTTTATGTAAATCGTCTGTTTTAACGCCGGGGTTTCTTCGATATTAGGACGCTTTAAAATACTATTTCGATAAAATTAATATATATGTTAAAGTAGCCATAAACACCGGGTAACTTTGACATGTCTATTTTTATTTTTTTTTAATATTGTCTTTAGAGCAATTTGGAATACATCAATTGATTCAGTAGGCCTGATTTGTTATAGTCTCGTTTAATTTACAACATTTGGTTAAAATGTATGTATACTAGGTATTTAAGTGTAAATATTTAGGTAAGTTTTAAATGCTCTCAAAAGGGCGAATTCCACAATGAGCGTCAGTAGGACATTTTTTTTGGAGGAAGAGACAGTCGGGAGCCACGTTCAAAGTTCGTTTAAAATTCACCTAACTATCCATTAAATTTCGAAAATTAAATTATTACCTCTCTCCCTCTGAATGGTTGGATTAAATTTGTTTTTTGAAACTTTTCTTTTGATATTCCTAGCTCTTTTTAAAGAAAAAATATTTTTTATAGGGAAAAATATGAATATTGGTGTCAATCCAAAATTTTTACACAAGACGTATTTTATTATTAATATAAAAAAAATTAAAAATAAACGCCCAAAATTGATGATTTTTTCAGAAATTATGTATTTGCGTAGATCTAAGAGCAGTTTTTGGTGCAAATGCTTAGGTTTTTAAATACTCCTTTTTAAGTGCCGTTTTATAGATTCATAATAAAGCATTCTCGTTTCTTCTCGCACTATTTTTTTTATTATAAATTATCACTTTCATTCTTTCATAAAAAATGTTTCAATTAAAATATTTATTTTAAAAATAAATAAGTACCGTAAACCAGGGTTATTTTACACGGCTAGGTGACTTTACACCAAGTTACTTTTCATGATACTTTTTTATATTATGCTAACTTTGGCAACAATGCGCTCGTGCATTGCGCTGTACTTCAAAGCTGACCAAACGACAAGTCGACGCAGGTCTAAACGGAAAACGCACGTGGTTGCAGTAAGGCATTAGTGCTTAATAAGTAAGGTTGTGGCAAATAATTGTGTATCTTAAACTTCAGAAGTAAGGTCTTTGGGGTCGAACTAGAAACAGTTAGGTAAGTTCTATCTATATTTCTGATAAGTATAGTCACCTAAGGTTGTCCTACCAACGTTTAAACAATATCTAACTTAAACTTATGATTATAAAAGTAAAATTTCGCAGCTGCGGTACAGTGATTTTGATCGCATGGGTGTCTTTACATGATTACTTTTTTGTTCCAGACTATGTAAATATGGGTCGAATTTACAAAAAAAAGTTGGGATCCAGAAGATATCTCATGTACAATGCTGAGCAACTGCAGCAAGCTGTAGGAGCCGTAAAAAATTATGGAATGTCTTATGCTGAAGCTGCTAGGCGGTATAAGATAAACAAAAAAACGCTTTGGAACAAAGTTAATGGTAAGCATCTTGCAAAGCCTGGGGGGCAACCTGTATTAACAGAAGTGGAAGAACGTCATATCGTGGACGTTGTTGTTGCATCAGCAGAATATGGTAGCCCAATAACATCACTAGAGCTTAGAATGATAGTCAAAAGATATTTAGATTCTGTTGGCAAACAAATCAGTAAATTTAGTGACAATCTTCCTGGAACTGAATGGGCTCTTAATTTTATAGATCGACACAAGGACTTATTATCGCAAAGAACTTGTCAGAATATTAAGGGTGTAAGAGCTCTAAAAAATGAAGATGAAATCAACATGTATTTTGATAACCTTGCCGAGAGTTTGAATAATGTGCCAATTCAGAACATACTTAATTACGACGAAACAAATTTATCAGACGATCCAGGTGCCAAAAAATGTATCTTCAGGAGAGGCATAAAATATCCAGAAAGAATTATGAACACGAGCAAAGCGTCTATATCTGTCATGTTTGCTATCAGTGGTGATATGAATGTCCTGGCCCCTTACGTGGTTTATAAAGCCGAAAGGCTTTATGATCAGTGGACCATCTGTGGTCCTCCAGGAACTCGATACAATAGATCCAAGTCAGGATGGTTTGACGCGTTTACATTTCAAGAGTGGTTTTCAACTATTGTATTACCATGGGCAAAATCCAGACCTGGGCCCAAGGTGATTATTGGGGATAACCTTTCGTCGCACTTGAATGTTGATATAATTATAGCATCCCAGCGTAACAACATCAGATTTGTATTTTTGCCTCCCCATTCCACCCATCTTACTCAGCCCTTGGATGTCGGGTATTATGCCCCGATGAAAAGGGCCTGGCGAAAATTATTAGAACAATTTAAACTGCAAAATCCAGCGGAAAAGGTTTTAAATAAAACCTCCTTTCCATCGCTCCTAAAAAAATTAGTAGAATATTTGAAACTAAAGGATAAGGAAAATATTGCAAGCGCCTTCAGGGCCACCGGAATCATTCCTTTGAACAGGAATCAAGTTTTGAAAAAGCTGCCCCAGGCAAGGGCAGAAGAACACGTCGTGATGCAAAGAGTGAGCGATAGTCTGCTAACCTTTTTAAAAGAAACAAGAAATCCGTCACAGCCTGCGGAGAAAAAGCGAAAGAAAATGTTGAAAGTGGCGCCAGGGAAATCGGTTTCCTATGAAGAACTTTGGGAAGACCAAGAAAATACCACACCCGAAAGTGAAGGGAAAAAGATATTTGAAGATGAAGAAGATCAGGACAACAATGATGACCTTTATTCTATTGAAGAGACCCTTGAAGAGAACTTTGAAGAAGACAGCGATGATGCCCTTCCACTGGATCATATTATACCAAAACCAGGAAAATTTGTTGTGGTAGCATTTCCAACAAAAAAAAGCATTCGGCACTTTGTGGGCCAAATATTGGAGAGTCAGGATAGGCCAGAACTATTAATAAAATTTCTACGAAAAAAAGGTAAAAGTTTCGTGTTCCCAACTGAAGATGATATTTCCTTACAGCAGGAAAATGATGTCGTAAAATTCCTAAGAGAACCTGCTGTTAGAAGGGGTGTTTATACATTTCATGGTCTGAAACTTGAAAGGTATAATTTAATGTAAAAACTTTGTTGTTGTTGTATTGTTTAGTTTCAGTATATTTTCGTATATTTTATAAATGCTTTTTATATTGTCGTTGTGTATTAAAGTATTTTTTCATTAAAATTGACTTTTATTTGATTATAAGTAGTATATAATAAGCTATATTCATGATTTACAAATTAGAAAAAGTATCTATGAGAGTTTCTGCGTGTAAAGACACCTATATTAAGCTGTTATGTAGTCTCTTAGTACGTTTTTAATACTCGTATAAAGTGACCCCGATTTCAAGGTGACTTTACACAGTTTTTAATAAAAAAATATATTATATAGCAGGTTATATAAAACAAAAATATTGTCTGAAAATTACTTTAAAAACCTTAAACTATGACATAGTTATAGCTGTGCCAGATATCTTTAAAAATAAACGAGATATTAAACGAAATATACCAAAATCGTGGTAAAGTAACCCCGGTTTACGGTACCTAATTGTTTTTATTGTACAAATATTTTATTGCATTGGGTTATATTTTTGTTAATTTAAAATAGCTCTAAAAAAGGTAAAACGGAACAGACAAGTATAGGTATAATAGAAAAATACTATAAAATATTATTCTTTTACTCCTTTTTCTTTAAAATTGCATCATAAATCAATAACTAAAACGATATTGCCTCCGAAACCATAATCTCTATATAAAACAGGACTAGGTTGCAATTAGACTTTTGGACCCGAGCTTATAGGCTCGGAAGGCGTATTTATGGGGGGGGGGGGGCTGCCGGGCTTCAGCCCCCCCTAAATACGCCACTGTTAAGTAGTTAACAGAAACTAGGTATACAGATCAGTCCATGCCAAAATGAAAACGGAAACCATTTGTTTGTTCGTGCTCTAATTACTTTATTTCTTTTTTGGGGGGTTTTCTACATAGTTTTATTTTCGCTACCTCCCTCGTGGAGATTAGTGCTAGCTTCTGAGCGAAGTTGATTTAAATTTAGCCTATTGGAATAGAATGAATCCTCCTCTCCAGAAACCTCATCTGTAACCAAACCTTGTCATCAGGTAGGAGAGGTTATATATAAAAGTTTAACTCTATACTCTATTTCCATCCGCTATGACATATCATACGAGATCGTAATTGATGGACGAAATCTGTGGAAAAACAAAACATTAAAAATTACTCCTGGGAAATAATCTGGTATACAGATGATGATCACTCGATTATTAAAATAATGAGATTTTTATCACCTTAACCACTGGATTATACAGGGTGATTCCTAAGTTGATACTTCTTTTTTAGCTGTATATAGAAGGCATTAAAATAAACAACTTTTTCAAATACCTTTTCTCAAAAAACTCAAAAATAAGCGATATAGAGAAGTGAAAAATCTAAGTGCGGGCCTGGCATCAAAACATACCCCGCTATAGTTTATGTTGTTTTTCTTATTTTTTATTAGTATTAGAGTATTTGTCATACGGGTAGTGTTGAACAATCCGGTGCGGTGTGTTTTTCTGAAGCAAGTTAATTTTAAATTATTGATAGGTACGTGAAAAAGGTAAAATTTGAAAACAATGAATTAATAGATAAGGTGGCAATTTATTGTGAGTGTGGCAAAGTGCTTCGAGATTATACGCAGAACGCTTTCCCTTGCGGGCTCATCCAACACCCAGAAGTTTTCTTAATGTTATTCAACGGGCAAGTTAGGCAGAACCGTATTTGATTCGTAATGTAAAAAATGAATGTAAGTACTTTATTTTTGAGTTTTTTGAAATAAGTATTTGAAAATGTTCTTTATTTTAATGCGTTATATACGCAGCTAAAAAAGAAGTATCAACTTAGGAATCACCCTGTATTAGAAAGTATGGTAAAACCAACCCAATAATAAAGCCCCATTAAATTAATTTTTTATGCACATTCTGCAGGTTGTATTATTAATAAAACGATTATAGATGCATATATATTTAGTTATATGGAACAATAATAACCTATTGTACCATATACATACATATAAATTATATCATTTAGTGTCTTGAAAAAGAAGGCGGAGCCTCAGTAAATACAATAAACTGAGATTGGTTACTTAGTACTTTATAAGGACGCCACAGAGGAATATAATTTTTATAACAATGTTGTCAACTAATGGGAATTTTCCAGATTTGTGAGAACAAAGCACAGAGGAATAATAGGTCGGCACTGTGTCCAACGGGAAAAGAGAAAGGTTTACGCATAGTAAATTAAAATATGTAATGTAATTAAATTACGTAGTATATTCGTAGGATATTCTTAAGTAGGTTCACTTGTGGTTGTGGGTTGCTAAAAAAAGACTATTTCCGTATTATGCGCATTCGTAGAATTTTTCTTTAAAAATGGGAATTTTTTAAGGTCGCAACACTGTGCAGCTCTGATAGTAAGAATATGAAATTTTGCCGTAGAGTTAACTGGAATAGACTACTTTTCTTGTCTTTTAGTGTAAAAGAAACAGCAAATTTCCATGTAGGAGTAGACAAATATTCTTTAAATTCTCTTAAACTCAATGCACCATAGAGGCAACCAAATTACTATGAACGTTTTTTTAAATTTAATTTTTTTTTGTGTTTATTTCATGAAGTTTTAGTATATTTTTAAAATATTTAAAAATATATTACATTTTCATTTTCTATAAAAATCTTTTATTGATAGACCTAAAAATATCTATATTAATATCTAAGACAATTAAATTTAGACAAATGACATTTTATACAAAATAAGCGTAGACTTTTGTGAGAAATAAGAAAATTATATAATATACATATAGGGCGTTCTATTAAAAAAAAAGTATGTTGGATAATTGGGACACCCTGTATAATTCAAAATAATTTTAGATTGTACATCTAATAATTTCTTCATTATAAATCTGTTTTTGAAAGATATTAAAAGGGTAAGTACTTAGTTGAGATGCTATAAAAACCTACGTCAGAGCCACTTATTACTTTTAATTGTGTGTTTTTCTTTATTTTTCTAAGAACCAATTACTTAATAACTTTTTAAATTTAATATTACCCAAGCATTTTAACGTTAGGTCAACGTCGGTGCCGTCGACTTAACTTTGTCACACAACGTTAACACGACGTCCTAGCGACCATAATTTACACCAGTTTGGGGAATTAAATCGGGGTTGTTACGACGTTGCCACGCGTCTTAAAGTTTATTAAGATTTATTTTGTTAACCATTGTTATAACGTCAATTTTCGTTTAGGTTTAGTAAATTAAACTATACTAGGTACATCGAAATTAGTCCAGCAAAGGAGTGTTTAAATTTTGAAGAGTAAAATGTATTTTTATTTTATTTATCATGATCTGCACTCACAGCGGAAAAGTAAAAAAAAGGGAAAAGTAAAAAAAAAGGGAAAAGTAAAAAAAATCGAAAAAAAAAAATTACATTTTGGATCAAATTGTGAACTAGTAAATCAACATTTATAGTTGTCGATTTAAATTCAGTTAAAATTATTAAAACGCATTTTATATCATTAACATTTAAAAAAAAGTACTTAGTCAAACATGGCGACATTTTAATCTTGTCCTTTTTTAATTAAAAATAGCGAGGTCCACAGTTCATTCTAAAATATTACCTTTTTTAACAATAAGTTGGAAAATGTACATTTTAAGACTCGCTAAGAACATTTTTAACATATTTAACACTTTTTTGAACTTAAACTTTAAATTGTTGGGCAAACTAGTGCAAACTTGACCTTAAACCGTCAAAAAGGTTGAAATTTACAATTGAGTTAAAACCTTTATTTTTGTAAAAAAAAAGAAGTACCTGGGAAAGAGAACAACATCACTTTAAAAATTCGAAAGCGCCATAATTGTTGTTGTTTTTTATACTTGTCGGTTTGTTTAAATTACATTTACTAAACTTTAAAATAGTTTAATAGGCAGCTAAATGAAATAAAGCCTGTTCCTCATTCTTGGGAATAGGATGGCGTACTGGTATTGGCCTTCGCACAACGAAAGGTGATTTAGTTGTTCTTTACAACGTTAAACAACGTTCTTGTACGTTGGATTTATCTCCGTCGCAACAGGCGACGTTTGGTAACATTAAAAAGACCGACGTTTACTAATCTAAGGAATTTTAATGTCGCGAATGATCTTTCTTGGGAGACGTTAAAAGCGAGAACTTAAATCGCCGATATTTAACGTCGTGGTGCCAAACTAAAATATATTAACGTAAATACGACGTTTATACAACATCGGGTAGTGCGGCATCTTGGGCATCTTTTGGGCAACCGTTTTTGGCAGCAGAACAACGTTAAACTTTATCAAAAATTAGTCGCAAGTCAAAGGATTACTCAAAAATGTAACTTGTTACTTTATTTACGCATTTCAATTATGCCTGGAGGAAATACCATAATTATTAAATTTTCATTTAATACGCAGCATACTTTCTATCCTACGGTATACTCTCATTATTCATCTCATTGTCCCCCCCCCCCCCCCCCACACAACGTTGTACTGAGTAAATCCCTGTATATATTCCTTGTAGATCTCCTTTACTACTAGATCTTAAGTGCTTTGAGGACTTAAGCCGAAGTTGTGGCTCTACATAATATCTATGACAAGTCCGTAGGTAAAATTTTTTAGTAAATAAGGAAGCATTTTTAAATTAAAATATTTTTGTTTACGATCGTACCTCGTCTTGTTACATCTTTTAGATACTGAATGAGAAATTAATTGGGTATGGGAGTGTAATTATCCTCTACCCTCTTTTCCTTGGCTGTAAATTCGCCTTTAATTTTAACTGGCAGATATTAAACCTGTACATGTAAATTAACACAGTACTTATTTTAAAAGCTTTTTCGTTGGAAGCATAATGGCATAAAATATAAATAATCACATAATTTTAATACTTATTAAAACACGTACCTACCATATCATAGTAATGTGCGAAATTTGATTGATTTTTGTTTAATAAACACGTTTTGTTATAAATGTATAAAAATAAACAATTAGGAGGTTTTGTCTAACCTTCATAGTTACCACGGAAAAATATTTAAATTATTAATCTACTTATTTCTAAGTAAAACCTAATTTTATTTTAACTTTTCTATATACATATAATTTATAGTATAAATTAGGGAGGTACATTATCTCTAGCAGGGCCGGCCCTAGACATTTTGGCGCTCCGAGCAAAACCTTAATTTTGCGGCCCCGTTTCTTTTTAAGTAAATCTCATGCGACCATATCAGAAAGTCAAGAAAACATTGAAAAAAAAATTTGAAAAAAAACGTTTTATTAAAAACTCATCAAATAACAAGATAAGCAATTTAGCACTTAAGGCAAAATAACAAAAATTAAAATGTAGTAATGCTAATTAAACTAATATTCCATATTATAAATAAATTCTAACTAACCAAAGTAATGAAAATGCCGTTTTTCTAACTTTTCTTTCGGCAAACTCACGAACCAGTGATTTCAAGTCTAATTTGTCACAAAGGTTTGGTGCGAATTTAAGTGTAGCCATAAACTTGAGAACTTCAACAGGGGTTTCCTTTTTTGTTAATTTTGTTTTATATTATATAATAAAGTAGGTGTTATGGAGACTTGTCGCCTTTAATTCTTCCCCACGTGACAATATTTCGAAAACTAAAAATTTTTAAGATATACAATTTTACACAAACTTACCTTTATTTTTAATGCTAAATAAGAAATAATTATAAAATTTGGGTGTTTCTATTTGAAAATCTAGACTTTTTGCAGTTTTTTCAATTTCATTTTTTATCTTATTTTTTAAACACCCTGTATTAATAGTTATTAAAATATTGCAAAAAATTTATTAAAGCAGGTCCTTTATAACAAGGAATCCTACTTAAATTAAACAAATAAGGCTTCTTTATAGAAAAAATTGATAATTATTCTAAGGCTTGCAAACGTCACGTTTTATTAAAAACTCAATCATCAAATAACAAGATAAGCAATTTAGCACTTAAGGCAAAATAACAAAAATTAAAATGTAATAATGCTAACTAAACTAATATTCCATATTATAAATAAATTCTAACTAACCAAAGTAATGAAAATGCCCTTTTTCTAACGTTTCTTTCGGCAAACTCACGAACCAGTGGTTTCAAGTCTAATTTGTCACTAAGGTTTGGTGCGAATTTAAGTGTAGCGATAAACTTGAGAACTTCAACAGGGGTTTCCTTTTTTGTTAATAATGACGAAACAATGCTAATTTCATCGGCTAGTTCCAGGGCGTTAAGATCGCTTGAATTTCCATCAGTTAAAACTACTTCCAAATCTTTGCAATAAGCCAGTAGCTCATTTCTGGGCATGTCTTTTAGACCAAAAATATTATACAAAAAGCTGAAATAATTACTGTAAGTATTTTGCAAATTATATCTGGTTTCCAAGGCATTTATTGCTTGATCTATAGTGTGAAAAAAAATCTATTTTATATTTTTGTTTGAGGTCTTGAACGGGTTCATCCGGACCCTTATACAAAAACGTTCTTGTTTTGCTTCTGACACGATGACGTGGCGTGGTGGTTTCAAAATTAGCTTCCACGTCAATCTCTGAAGCAAGCTCGGTTGCTTCTAAAATGATGCTCTCAAAAGCTTCATCTGATCTCAGGTTTTCAAAGAAGAGTTTGCAGTTGCTAAGCATATCAATAGCTTGTGACATATTAAAATTTACAGTTTGCTGATGGGGTTAATATGACTCAAAATTTTGTCAAATCTTGCAACGCGTTTTTGAGAAAATTCCCGTGACCCGATTTCAATGAAATTTGGTATACTTAGAAGGGTCCGATGACAATGCAGTATTATGAAAAATAATTTATTGATATGATATCAAAATGATAAAAAAATATTCTTTACTTTTTAGTGCATTTTATAAAAGCCTGACTTAATTTTTTTATCAGTTTATTTTCCATGATTTTGGCGCTCCGGACGGTCGCCCGGATTGCCCTACCCTGGGGCCGGCGCTGTCTCTAGAGAAAACTAATATCTGTCTGTTTCGCTCTTAGGTTCCAATTAATTTATGTAGGTAATCTTCTAATTCCATATAAACCCATAAGGTCAACTTTGAGCTAAACTAAAAAACGGCCGAGTGGAGCGCTTCGATCTTGGCTCCAATTTATATTGGGGAGTTTTCGCATGACACACTTTGGAGAATTTGCATTTTTTTTAAATGTAAACATTTTTATTTGTTTTGAAAAATTAATTAATTATATATGGGTTAAATTTATAGGTGGGTCATTGACCAATGACTTTATGGAGAAACCGCGCCGACATATATGGTGGAATTTTTAACTAATATAAATTCAGTATTAGAAAACCTCTTTATTAGCGGAGAAAATACGGGTGCCTTTATTTTTAGTTTGGTGCACTTTTTTTGTTCCGTTATGAAATTTACCCCTCTTTTGGGGGTACAAACCGCCCTAAACTTTTTCCCAAATGTAAAGGTATGTATTTCGATAGCTTGTTGGAAAGGGCATAAAAAAAGGAATACGACCCACTATACGGGGTGATTCACGTTGAGTGGCCTATTAGAAGATCTCGGAAACGAGTAACCCTATCTTTCTAAAAATTTGATAACAGGCATAATTGGTTTTGGGCTTTTAAAACATTATATTTTGACGTTTTTATTACTTCCGGTTATACCGGAAGTTAATGCTAACTTTGCTATTTCAAATAGAATACCCTGTATATTTTAGCATTTTTGATTACCTTCTTAAAATTTAAATAACGTTTGTTAATAATAATCTATTCCTATCTCTAACCGTTTTTGAGATATGAATTATGAAAGGATTTTTTTGTGTAAAAACGCTCCGAGAAGAAAGTTTAGTAACTCTGAAACTAATAAAGGTAAACATTTAAAATTTTCTAAGCTTTTAAGTAATGCATAGATCTTTAGTTTAAATTACTTAGGTTTTACGTTTTTTATACAGGGAGTTCTTAAAATTGTGTCAATGTTTCCATTAAAATAAATGTACATATACATTAGTCAATTTTTGCAAATGGAACACCCTATTTTTAGCTTACTAACGTGTAGAGAATTAAATTTCCTATCTAAATGCTTAATATGTTACAATCCACATTTTTAATGGTTTTGGAATTATGATCAATTTAAATAAAAAATCTTAAAATTTCTGTTTGTGTTAATGCGACATTATTTTTGAAAAGAAGGCTTCGACTGGGACTTTCATTTGGCTGTAAATGAGAAATAGCTAAGCAACGAACATAGGCTGTTAATAACAAATGGTAACAAAGCTCAAAATCAAACTAAAATCCCAGTCGAAGCCTTCTTTTCAAAAATAATGTCGCATTAACACAAAAAGAAATTTAAAGATTTTTTATTTAAATTGCTCATAATTCCAAAACGAGTAAAAATGTGGATTTAAACATATTAGGCACTTAGATAGGAAATTTAATTCTCTACACGTTAGTAAGCTAAAAAATAGGATGTTCCATTTGCAAAAATTGACTTATGCACATTTATTTAAATGGAAACATTGGCATAATTTTAAGAACTCCCTGTATAAAAAACGTGAAACCTAAGTAATTTTAACTAAAGATCTATGTATTACTTGAAAGCTTAGAAAATTTCAAATGTTTACTTTTATTAGTTATAGAGTTACTAAACTTTCTTCTCGGAGCGTTTTTACACACAAAAATCCTTTTATAATTCATATCTCAAAAACGGTTAGAGATAGGAATAGAATATTATTAACAAAAGTTATTTAGATTTTAATAAGGTAATCAAAAATGTTAAAATATACAGGGTGTTCTATTTAAAATAGTAAAGTTGGCATTAACTTCCGGTATAACCGGAAGTAATAAAAACGTCAAAATATAATGCTTTAAAAGCTCAAAACCAATTATGTCTGCTATCAAATTTTTAGAAATGTAGGGTTACTCGTTTCCGAAATCTTCTAATAGGCCACTCAACGTGAATCACCCTGTATTTACTTTTGCATTTCGGTATTCAAGACAAGATTGTACAAATTGTTGGAAATGTTGCCCATTTTTTCTTGACAAAACCCTAATCTAAAGTAAAATTCATTCTTGACATTATGTACTCTTTCCGGGGTTATTTGGCGAATTTCGTGTATAAGTCATAGCCTAAGTTCCTTTTTTTTAGCTAGCCTGCGTTGTCAAAACCAAAATTGTAGTATGAATTGTTGCTAAAATGGCCAGTTCTTATTTTTTTCTGGCTTTGTTCATTACCAAAATGCAAAAGTAATTAGTAGGTCGTATTTCCAACGAGCTATCGCAATACATACCTTTACGTTTGAGAAAAAAAAGTTGGGGATTGTATTAAAGGTATTTTCATAAAGGTTGTCCCAAAAAGATAGGGGTGGTTTCTACCCGCAAAAGAGGGGTAAATTTCATGACGGGACAAAAAAAGTGTACCAAACTAAAAATAAAGGCACCCGTATTTTCGTATTTTGTCCGCAAATAAAGAGGCTTTCTAATACTGAATTTATTCCAGTTAAAAATTCCACCCCGCCGCGCCGTGGGCAGGCAAGACGGTTTTTTATGAAAAAATCTGTTTAGGGTATTTTCTATGCAATTTTTTGTGAACATGATGGTTTTAATACCTAACATTTAGGAAAATAGTACTCATTGTCATAAAAACTAACTATTTCGTTCATCGAATTTTTTATTAAAGAACTAAGTATGTCATCTTACCGGTCTTTCCCCTTAGGATTGGAACAAAATCATTTAAAAGTAATGTTTTTTCTTCTATAAATTGCTCGACCTGTCATTTTATTTTTTATTTTTGTTGCGATTGTATTAAAGGTATTTTTATAAAGGTTGTCCCAAAAAGATGCTATGACAATTTAATTTATTACACTTAATTTTTTAAAATAGATATCCTAATTTTTAAATTTATTTTTGATTTCTGTCTATTCTAAACATAATTTCATGAAATACCTATGTTATATAGAAGAGGTGTCATGAATTGAAACCATGTATTTAAAATTACCTTCGAAAAAAAATTAACAAAAATAAGATTTCGGATTCGAGCGATTAAAAAAAAACAACGATGAATAATCAATAAATTTGTTCCAACCTTCACGTTCTCACTGTATAAATATAGGTACTGTATTGGGGTGGGTGTTCTGAAAGATGGGGGATAACCTTTTTTTTTTATAATGTTATGGCCCACACTAAAAAAAAGGTTTTAGAAAATTTTGCGCCACAGGCGAAATAGTAAGGAACATTTTCATTAACTAAATGTAAAAAGGACATTACCATGTCGCAAACATAACGCACCGTTATATCGCGCACTGGTATCAGCGGATCTTAGATTGTCATCAGAACGTTTATCAATATTTTTATTGCGCCACCTTCATTTTAGTGGTGGAGCTTGTAACCGGTCGCTAACGCTGGAAATCATAAATTAATACTTTCTGTGATTATAATTTTCCATCTACCGGGTAGTGCGTCCACATATATACATACACTATATTGCTAATACCATAATTCAATAATGACACCACTGTAGGCAGATGATCAGGGTCCGTTGAGTTTGCGCAGCTCGGAAATTTGCTTCTTGATGTAAACATTTGACAGGACCTACTTTCAAAATATTTTTACAAGCTTTTTTTTAAATTCACCCGTGAGTTCGGGTGTGTACAGTTTATAGTCAAATAAAACTAAGTAACCAATATTTTACATACCTGAAATACCTTATTCCTGGTATTGAACCGCGATTCGTACAAAAAATGATTATGCACTTTTTTCTACTCATCTTGAGACACAAGTCGCTAACAATTACAATATGTCTGGTAAAGTTTTATACCTAAATTCGAACCCAAAACTTAAAAATAATATCCACAATCACACACGGAATGCAACGTAAAAAAAGATGGAAACGACTAACAACTTACAAACTAACAAAAAAAAATGTCTAAAGTAAAGTTTTATAAATATTAACACCCAAAACTTGGAAACTATAACCACACACGATCGAACGAAATTAAGATGGCGACAAAATACAAACGACGACGAGCCGGTTCTGTTTGATATCGTGTCGGTTCCCTAATTTTTTACCCACTGCGCAAGCGCCGCGGGCCCAAACTCAGGTTATTTTGAATCGCACGATGGGTGTCTTGTCGCTTCGTACGGCTGCTTGTATTGGCAATATAGTGTATGTATATATGTGGGTGCGTCCGAACAGTACACACAGGAAGTCCCATGTAAATTTCGAGGTGATAAAATATTCGCACTCGCACGTATTAATTTTAAAGAAAACTTTTATGAAGATATTTTAAAGAGCTTAGTGAGAGTAGAATATCTAAAAAATTTTAAACCCTCCATTTTTATTCAATGCTTAAATTCTCTTTTCAATGACATATTACACTATATCATTTGTTTTAAAAACGGCCGTCTAGATCAATTTTCCTTTGTTTTCTAAAATGTCGATAACTTTGATAAAAAAGGTAAGCGGTAAAGAGAAGGCCATTTCAACCTGCTTTATAATATAAAATTGACTTGCTTGAAGAAAATGTGTCCGTTATGGCTATTATATTTACTACCTCTAAATTTTTCAAATAGCAACCCATCTTTGTTTTATTATAATAAAGGTATTCATTTAATATTCTTTCTAACAGTTGATTACAAGCTCATAATTATTTTTTAGGTAATAAATATATAAAAAATATCATAAATGTAATATCTGGACGCTTATAAGCTATGAGAAGGTATTTCAAGTATGCCGTGAAAAACAATTCGTTCATTTCAATCTTTATTATTATTATTTAATACCATTTTTTGATATTTTGGTCTAATGCAGAAATAATATTTTTTTTTGTGGGCGTGAGTAGGACATTTTTTTTTGGAGGGAGGGTTAGTAGGGACTACATGTATTTTCTGATATTGTACCTAGGGAAGAAGGCGGAAAAGCGCCGGAGGCGAAACATTTTCGAGGCCACGCCCAAACTTAAAATTAAATTATTACCACTCCCCCTCTGCATGGTTGGATTAAATTTGTTTTTGTAAATGTTTTTTCCTTTTTTTTGATATTTTTAGCTGGCTCTTTATTTAAAAAAAATATTTTTTATATTTTTGTGAAAGATATGAATATTGGTGTCAATCCAAAATTTTAATATTTAAGACGGATGTATGACTCTAACCAGCGTTTTTCGGGCTCGGTTTTTTATGATTAAAAATAAAGTAAATATCGCTCACCACGCCAGAATTGATGATTTTTTTAGAAATCATGTATTTTAAGAGCGTATAGGTCTAAAAGCAGTTTTTGGTGCCAATGCTTAGGTTTTGAAATACTCCTTCTTAAGTGCCGTTTTATATAGGTATTCATACTAAAGCATTTTCGTTTTTTCCGCACTATTTTTTATGTTATAAATTACCACAGTTCTAACAGTCTAATTGTTTATATTTATTTGAAATAGCTCCTAAAAAGGGAAAACGGAAAACTCTATATAAAACAGGACTTGTAGAAGAAAAAGTTCAAAAACTAAACGTTCCCTACAAGAAAAAGATTTCAGTCCAAGCGTGAGACGAAAAATTAGACTTGAACTCCTAGGCGGGGGGGGGGGGGGCTACCGGGCTGCAGAGAGTCCCTCTCCCCAAATACGCCACTGGCTAGACTGGTCTTGACTAAACTTCTTATAACTTATTCGAGTAAATAAATTCCAATTATCAAGTTTTTTGTTAATTTCTACTATTAGGTACCTGATTACTAATTTTACCTTATGATACACCTTTAGAAAGAAAATTAAAGGAACAATGATATTATAATAAAATTATGATGGGTTGCCATTTAAAAAAATTGAGAAATTCCGCATTGTTTATTTAGAAAACAGGTTGTCAATAAAATGGCCCTAATGGATACATTTTTCTCAAGTAAGCCAACTTTATACTATTAAGTAGATTAAAAAAAAACATTTTAACGTTTCCATGACCTATTCTTTACTACTTCTCTTACTTTACCAAAATTATGGATATTTTAAAAACAAAAGAAACTTGAACTGGGCGGCCATTTTTAAAACAAATAATAAATTGTGATGTCATTAAAAAGAGTTGTTTCTATAGAATTTAAATATAGAATAATAAAAAGGCAGTTCCATTTATAATTTAAAAGTTGACTTCACTTCCGGATCAACCGGAAGTGGATTCGAAGGTTTAAATCGGTCGAAAAATGGCAATTTACATACTTATTGCCGTATAGTATTTTTAAATCTTTACTACTAAAATTACGAAAACTATTGGGGGGGGGGGGGGGTGAACACAGTATGTACACAAGAAGAATTTCCTTTCATTTCGTCAGATCTATCCCCAGACGCGTTTCGCCATATCATGGCTCATCAGTAGAGCTAGGATCCGACGAAAGAAAGGAGCAACTCAAAACTGCTTGTACAGTATTTGGTGGGGCACACTAGCAAGATGATATAAGGGGCGACATCTGTGTCGTTGTTAGACACTCTTGAGCATACCAGCACCTTATATAAATAAGTAAAAATGTTAAGAGAAAATCACCTGTAAAGACATTCGTCACAATTACAGGAGTCCCGCTAGGCAGCGCTAACTCGCATCGGTTTATTTAACCGAAAACAATAAGTATAGAAGAAAAATTTCCTTTTATTTCGTCAGATCCATCCCCAGACGCGTTTCGCCATATCATGGCATCTTAACAGTATTTTTTAATTTATTGGTCAAAATTGACTGTTTGACGTCAATAACCTTGAAAATAATATACGACCTTTTTTAAAAATATTCATAAATTTTTTTTTTTTAATGAAAATCAATTTTTTGTCGGCACACAATTTCCAACATCCTGATAGTTAGATATCTGTAACAGATAACTTGTATATTATTAAGAAATATCATGAATCACAAAGAAATATCTCTTATTGGTAATTGGTAACTCTTATAGGGACCATTTTCATTTGCTTAATCTCTAAAATAAGCTTTATATTGTCAGAAACTTTTCCATTATACTGTTTAACCGCTCATATTTCACTGATTTTTTTACGATCCACAAGTTTTGAAACAACTTTATAATGTACATTTAACAAAAAGGTACATTTTAAAATTTAAAACGACTAATAATTATAAAGCTCCGTGTCCTGCAACTTTATCTGCAACTTTATTCTAGGGCAGCGAAAATGAGTTAAAATAAGCTTTAGTTAAAACTTTTCTATTTATCATCTTGATATACTGCATAGAATTAAAGTGGAACAGCAGTATCGTATAATAACTAGCCATTTATTTATTTAACTTAAAGCAGTGGCCGGTAGCGCAAAACCCGCGGCGGCGGCTAGGGCGCTTCAGCTATGCGGTGCGCCGCCCCTTGGCGTCGCTATTAGCGTCACGACGCCTCAGTCCGCCGCGAGTCCTGGCAATGTCGACGCTGTACGTCATCCACGTCCTACTAGCGGCTGATTGACTCTTAAACTTCATGTCGAGTCCCGGGATCATGAGCGCTGGTCCGGTGATCCCAGAATCCCCCAACTTCCATAATGACAACCCCAAACTCATACCGAAAGCCAAAAGGCCGGTGTCCTATCCATGTGGTCCCGAAAGTGACCTGGTTCCTGAACTACCCGGCGAAGAAGTTTCTCTTACAAAGAGGTTCTCTAGTGACCCGCTTAAGTTGCCTTCCAAGGCCAAGACTCAAGTGAAACCATTTACGAAAGAGTCCTTGGAAAGGCTTGAGCGAAAGACTATTCAACTGGTGCGCGAGTACGGCTTTCAACCGAAGAGGAAACTCAGTGTTGAGGATGGATCGCGCCTACCTGTGAAGTATGAACCATTCCCGAAGAAGTTGTACGGTCGACCACTTGAGGAGATTGACAATTTTATCTATGATGAGGTAAGTAGTGGTTTTAACAGATGACAAATCAGAAATATTTCATGATATTATATTGTGAACTGCTATTGTTAGTGAATTAAAGGAAATTAAATTATTAACATTTGAGATTTATTGCTAAAATGAAGTGAATAATTTTTTTAACCCACTAAGATTAAATGTCATTATATAGTATATTATCTTCGCCAAATTTGAAATGTTACTACACTCGTAGGTTAGTGTTGGTAATTCACTATTTTAAAAATGTTAAATATTATGGACAAAAATATAAATATATCTAGCACGATCAAACAATTTAAAGATTAGAGATTCATGAGACATTGAGGCGCGCGCTTCTTTTAGAGCAAGAAAATAGGTAGTTTCTTTAATTTTACAGCAATTTTTGCTCAAATTTTAGCCAACGGCGTTGTTATTCTTAATTTTTAAATCTTAAACCAATATTTTTTTTTTGGTTTATTAATATTTTTGTTTGCATTTTATTAAGGTCATAAGGGTCTGCGCTATCCAGGCCTAGCTGTATAGCAGTTAATATATTCTTCTGTTTACTGTAGTCTGCCCCTCTGTTCCTCCGCCCCTGGAAGGTGATTGAAGCCAAAAATATTTTTAAAAAATGGACAAAAATTGTTATAAAATTAATTGTAAAACATATTAAGAGACTGGCAAAGAGAGAGAGCGCGCATTTCTCTCTTTCAATTATACAATTTAGCTTTAAACATTTTCTGTTGGTTTACTGCTGGATATGTTTTTATCCATAAATGCTATTTTTAAACAATCTATATTTATTTATAGATTGTTTAATGTTAATATTAATATTTCCAAACTAGTTATGAAGTTTGTATATAAAATAATACGTTTCATATCACACAGTCAACAAGTAAATGTTGCAACGAATTTATTTAAAATTTATGTTTTTCTTCCAAAAATCTTTCGGTTAATTTTTATTGTGGTCCTTTTGAAGGTCATTGTAAGGTTGTCCAAAAAAAAGTTATGGTAATTTATTTCTTTGGACGGGAACTCCTATTTTTCATTTATTTTTGATTTATAAATAAAATTATTGTCATTTCTTGCCCTTCTTTCGAATTAGTCTTTTTTCCACTTCGTTCGCTGCCAGGGTCATTTCCGAGGGGACCTACAGCTTATCGTGGGTTTCGAACCACGATCCTTGGTCATGCGACACCCCCTAAGAGCTATCAACCCTTGGTTTCTTGCCTTTGCATGACCTACCGATTGGAGGGTGTATATCTTCTTCCGCACTCCACGAGATGTCCGATCTCATCCGGCCTGGTTATTTCATAAATATGTCATCATATATCTCAACTATTTCCGCGAAAAAAAAATCATCTTTTACTACTTTTAACAAGTTTTGAAATGACAATTTTATTGAAACATCCTTTGCGAGACACTTTGACTTAAGATAAAATGACAAAACATCCATTACAATCAAAGACTTTATTTATGACAATAATGTTTATGATTTAAGTTAGAATAAAAAAATATCTGTTATTCCAAATATAAATTTTCTTGCAAACACTCCAGCTTAATATATAAAATATTTCACGAATGTTTAGAATTTTATGCAGTAATTAAAAGAAAATTAAAAAATATTTATTAGAATAAATAAAGCGTGTTGTTACTATTTGTTTTGGCGACAAACTTTTTAGATGAAATTACCGCAATGAAAGATTGACGGATCTGAGCGATTTAAAAAAAAAGTAAATGGTTTCAACCTTCACATTCTCACTGTATTCATAGATGACACCCACAGTTTAATGAAAAACAGGAAAAATTATCGTGAAGCTTACAAACTAAATCCAATTTTTAGAAATAATTATGAAATTAAGAAAAATATCTTTTAGCTAAATAATTTTTATAATTAAATTGTAGAAAAGCGTGGTGTTAAAAAAAAATGTTATAGTGGAAAATACTGAAAAAAAAATTAGCTCTGGACTTTAATGTATCGAATATTAAATTTTAAATAATTGGAATGACTCTTTCAACTTCTTTGTCATTTACCGATCTTTCGTTCTTCCATTACATTCCTATAATTATTTATAATGTAATAATATGAGACCCATTTTGTGTGATCCAAATAATTACTATACAGGGTCCTGCGCCTCACCTCTCGTCTTCTCTAGCTCACTTATTAATTAAGTTAGGATTTTGGTATTTTGCAGACTTTACCTGTATCCTAGGGCGCATTTCAGGAAAATATTTTTGTTTATACACGGTGTTCCAAAAAAGTGTGACGTCATAAGGATCTGTTTTTTTAAATTACATGCCATATATTTTCTTACTTATTTGGATGCATCTTGTAGTTGCTTACATAGCCCTAAAATTTTAATGAAATCGGTTCAGTATTATAGGCGAAAAAAAATAAAAACAAAAAAAAATCAGTTTTGCATCAATGGTTTTAAAAGTTAATAAAAAATAAAAATAATGCCTCGTTATTAAAATTCTACAAAGGTACTTAATAAATAAAGTCCTAAAATCTCGTTTACCAAGTTTAATTAATACGAATTGTATAGGGTGTTCAAAATTTAGTGTCAAACTTTGCAAACTTTAAAGCAATTTATTTTTCTTATTTCAAATTGAAACCCTCTATATTATTATGTCATTCGATGCAGAATTAAAATTCAAACATTTGTTCTAATTACAACCCTATCGCAATTTCTAACGCACTAAGACTTATTTACAGAAAACTCGTTTTATCAACCGTTCCACCAGTCATTATTATATAATAAATATCAAAGGTGGCTTCAAAAAACAATTTATTGGTATTAAAGTTTATTAAAACGACAAAAGCCCATTTTGACTTTAGTTATTTTTAGTTTCAAATATTGTTAGATTAGTATTAATTATTTAAGCTATATTATTTTTTGTGATGGAATACAACCAAGAAAAGCTCGTAGATATGATTTTCATATTAGGAGCATGATAAAAGAATTTTTATTTGTCCTTTTAGTAAACTTTAATATCAATAAATTGTTTTTCAAAGCCACCTTTGATATTTATTATATAATAATGACTGGTGAAATAGTTGATAAAATGAGTTTTCTGCAAATAAGTCTTAATGCGTTAGAAATTGCGATAGGGTTGTAATTAGAACAAATGTTTGAATTTTAATTCTGCATCGAATGATATAATAATATACAGGGGTTCCAATTTGAAATAAGAAAAATAAATTGCTTTAAAGTTTGACACTAAACTTTGGACACCCTGTACAATTCGTATTAATCAAACTTGGTAAACGAAACTGTGAGACCTTATTTATTAAGTGCCTTTGTATAATTTTATTAACGAGACATTATTTTTAATTTTTATTAATTTTTACAACCAGTGGTGCAAAACTGATTTTTTTAGTTTTTATTCTTTTTCGCCTATAATACTGAACCGATTTCATTAAAATTTTAGGGGTATGTAGGCAACTACAAGATGCATCCAAATAAGTAAGAAAATATATGGCATGTAATCTAAAAAATCATATCCTTATGACGTCACACTTTTTTGGAACACCCTGTATAAACAAAAATACTTTCCTGAAATGCACCCTAGGATACGGGTAAAGCCTGCAAAACGTCATAATCCTAACTTAATTAATAAATGAGCTACAGAAGACGGGAGGTGAGGCGCAGGACCTTGTATATAAAAAAAATTTGAAATAACAATAGATATATTAAGACTAAAACTGATGCATATAGAAAAATTTGACCTACTTCGCGATTGGAGCGAACATCCGGGATAATCAAAGATGTTATAGAAGAGAATTTTTAATAGTGCATGATAAGATAAAGCTGACTGTGCCTAATTACTTTCCTGATCGGGGCGCTGAACAGGGGTGGGTAGGGACAAATATATAAAAAAACATTTTTACAGTCGCTTTGAGATATACTCGTAAACTTTTTTCAGGAATTATATCCTATTCCCAAAAATTGAAAAAACATTTTTATGAAAATAATTTTAGATAAAAAAAAACTTGTGTCAAAAGTTAGTCCAAAAATACTTTGGAGGGTTGTTTTCAGAAACACTCTCAAATTTATTCCAGGTATTCCACTTGGATTTGATGAATACATTTTATTCCAGAATATTGAATATTTACTATTTATGATATAGTATATATTTTGAGTACCTACTCTCGCTTGGACAGGGTTGACAACCTGTAGTACATCCAGGCAACTGTGGCCCACATTCGATAAAAAGAGAACCGCAGAGCTATTGAGACACAGTCGAAAAGACGTGAGAAATATTACTGCGGTTGTTACCGGACATTGCCTCTTCGGTAGACATGCCGAACGTATGCAAATACCTACTAACGACTTCTGCAGAAGTTGCAGAGATGAGGAAGAGGAAGAAAGTATTCAACATTTTCTGTGTGAATGCCCTGGCCTCGCAAGAAGGAGGTTCACTACTCTGGGTGAACCATCTTTCGATAGCCTGGAGGAACTAAGCAACTTACAACTTGGACGGCTGAGCAGATTTCTGAACAGTAGTGGCTGGTTTGAATGAGTTGTTAAAATCCTTCCGCGGTTACGTCGCATTAACCATCAGAGATTTGATGAAGGTGGATTCTACAGAACACGTGTGGTATCACAACGGACCTAATCAGGACTACGTGAGACTGTTTGGTCAGAACCAAGGGTCTGCCACTCTTACCTAACCTAACCTAACCTAACCTACTCTCGCTAGATGGAGTCAAAGATATGTGAATTCTTGTATTTTTACTTTTCATAACACAATTCACTAAAAATCTTGGGATTACAAGTCCGGTAGATAACTTATTTTATTACTAGTACGTACGAGAAGACGTCTGGAATATAAACGAGTACTGTAATAACACTTAACGGACGTGTCATATCATCATATGATATTTTATTTCATTCTGTCTTTATAATCCTTTAAAAAAAAAATAAATAAATATATATCACCCACAATATAATGAGCCTATTATGTAACCCATTTTAGCCTGTTTGAGTTACCTAATAAGTTGTATTATCGTACTAGTGATGTGATTAGCTTATTAAATTACTAGTGATGTAATAAACACATAATATAACTAATTTTTATTAAAAAACTGAAATTTTTTACTATTTATTTATTGGTATTAAAAGTAAAATTAATACCTAATGCTGATGACAGCACCTGGTCTGTGTTTTAAACGTTTTGGAAAATCAAAAATCAGAGCCTTAGATAAAATGTTGTATATCATACGTAGGGTAAGATTCATTACAGCACTCGTGTGATTACCACGTCCTCACTCGTTAGTTATATATGATTGTTGTTTGCTAGTCGAATAGATAAATATTATTATTTTTATTGACAACTTGTCACAAATCTAAAGTAAAAAGTAATTGTCTCTAAAATCAAAACACTTTACGGTATCTGATACTGTAATGTTCCATTTTCCGGCCGTAAATGATTATAGGGTAAGTAGATTTAATAAAGAGGATGAAATAAAAGTTATTTTTATACTTTTGTCACCGTACGATTTGTTCTTTATAATTATTATTTTAAAACTTAGGTAAATAAAAGTAGACGTCAAACTTTTACTACATTTTTTCCCTACAATTTAAGGAAGCTGCCGTGCAGCGAAACATGTCGTAAAATAATAATTTACCGTCTTAAAAATAAAGTGGAAATTGTAATAAAAGTTTGACGTTTTACTTCCATTTGCTTAAGTTTTAAATATGTACGACTTTTAACGTGCATTCTAGGGTTTGTTCGGTGCGAAAATTGCCGTTTCTTATTCTATATTATGATGCAACGTTGTTTCGCTTTTCCTTGGGTTCATTTTTCTAGTGGAATTGTATTTTTTATTGGAATTGATTTTTACTAGATAGCGCTACCGCAAACACCAAAAATGGTAGTTTATACAACGAGAGTGGATATGATGTATATATCTCACGAAGAAGTAAATTTTTTCTACGACCAAACTTACGAACCTTATGTTAAAACGGTAAAACTCGCGACACACTGCTCATGTTTGGTTTGGTGTTGTTAGGGTGAAAGAAATTCAATAATAATGCTACATGACATTAATTTTCTATGCATATTCAGCAGGTTACACTAATGATAAAACAATTATAGATGCGTATATATTTTGTTTATAACGGAGCTTTAGATTCATGGTTATTTAGATTGTATACTGAAATTTAATAATGAAGAAACATATTGCCAAAATAATTGTAGAAAGCGGCCAGTGATGAAATTCTGGATAGCACATACAGGTGTATGATGTACTAATTTTAATATTCATTTAAAATGTCGAACCCATAAATCATTTATTGCGTCTACCTTTTCTATAACTCTTTCATTCAATGACTCTTTCCAACCTACATATCTGTGTGCTATCCAGAATTTCATCACTGTTGCCTTTCTACAATAATTATTTTGGTTTTTTATATTTCTTCGTTATTAAATTTCAGTATACAAACTAAATACCCATGCATGAATTTATAACTTAGTTTCTTTTCTTTTTTAAAGTTAAAGTTATTAACGTGTTTCTACACGCAAATCAGTAGAGGATTACTTAAAGTTTCTTATTTCTTTTCATTCAATTGCATTATCTGATTTAGAAATTAGTGATAAACAGTACCCGCATCCAGGATTTTGGTCATAAAAAACTGTTATTGTCATGATTTCTGCACATTTTACTGAAGTGGTCGAATGGGTTTTTTCGTCTACTATCGTAAATTTATCTACGTGATAATTCTGGTGGCTCTGGAGAAGAGGCAGCAGCCCCATAGCCCCCCCCCCCCCCCTTTGATCAATGTTTTGACTGTCATAAATGATAGGGACCTAAATAACTGTTGACATAATTCAAATGTCTGATTAAAATAATCACGTATCAAATAAGTTACTTAAGGCCGAAAGTACTAGCAGCTAAAGTATCAATACAAAGTATCGTTTTCAAAAGATCGCTATACGGTTCCCTAAAAAAAGTCGCCAAATGTTAGTGATGTGCAACTTGAATACAAGGGATGGGAAGACTCGACTCTTTTTGATAACCCGTGTCTTATAAGATCATTCACAAAAATAATCCGTTCGCAGTGACCCATTTACTTGAACGAGTATCAGTAACAATTTTGTTTTAAATGATGATAAATAAGCTCAATATTTTGAATAAATGTTAGAATTTATTTTAAACGCCCAACACGGTACAAACAAATAATATTCTCTCTCTATCGTAATGAATCAATTGGCAGATTCTAGTAAATCGAAAGCTGCCAATACTTTGCTAGTCCATATCATTCGAACGATCGAACGAAGAGCCGGCGCAGTTGTATATTGGAACAGTATTGTCGGAACTTAGGGTCATTCATAGACCAGTAGTTACATTGTTATGCCACTTGCGATGATATATAAAAACTTGGGGTAGGTATTTAAAAAACGAAAAAGTTAATTTTAATTTTAACGGCTTTTAACTTCGCTAGAAAAAAATGACAGTTTTATAAAGTCCTCATTAACCTCTAAAAACAAAAAAGTAGTTCTATCTACTTAATAAAGGTTTCCATATATTTCTTCTTAAAAAGCCACCTGACGAATACGAAACCAACAAGCCAAAAAGACAAAAAACTGTGTCTACCAAATCCTCTGCGAATGTGGCCGATCTTACATTGGTGAAACACTAAGGCCATTCGAAACAAGGATCAAAGAATACAGAAACAACACGCTAAAAGGAAAGACCGAAGAATCAGGTGCAGCTGACCATGCCTGGACACACGGCATCATATCAACTAGACAGAAGGTTAAATCCTGCATTAAGATCCAAACTGAAAAAGAGGGAGTTTAAGGAAGCTGCAACTATACACCAGAGCCTAGATTTTTTTAGCAAAACCTCATTATATATCAGAAATTTTTAGAAACCGTTGTTAAATGGATGTAAACTAAGAATACCATGGACGAACTGTACGCATGACTGCACCCATCTCAGTTATGCTCCAGTGCATCTAGCTAGTATAAATAGAGCTATAGCCACTGTACTTATTTAGTATTAACCTGAAAACTATTGGAGATACTTACCAGTTGAAACGTTGTGATATATCCAAAACTCATTATCATTCAAGAAACATCATTGTCTCTAAGCTTTGAACAGACACAAGAAGTACTATATTTGCTGGTCTTAAGGTACGGATCAAGTTTTAATCTTCTAAAACATCTTAAGAGTGTAAAAATACGAGTAAATTATCTACGAACAGAGCCGAGCAAAACTGGCAAGCACCGTGGAAAAAGTAATTGCGAAATTTAAAAGTGCTGGCAAGCACTAAAGATTAAAGAAAAAAAGGAAAGACAACAAAGTCTCGGTCTCAACAAATATAATTAAGTGGTTACACGTGTTTCACCCTTTCGGGCATCATCAGACCTAAAACAAAAGACCTAACTAACAGATACACGAATAATTAAAGACCACTAATTATTCGTGTATCTGTTAGTTAGGTCTTTTGTTTTAGGTCTGATGATGCCCGAAAGGGTGAAACACGTGTAACCACTTAATTATATTTGTTGAGACCGAGACTTTGTTGTCTTTCCTTTTTTTCTTTAATCTATATCCGGTCTCTTTGAGAAATATGGACGATTTCTTCGATTAAGCACTAAAGAGCTTTCAATTACTTTTTCCAAAGTGCTTGCCAGTTTTGCCCAGCTCTGTCTACGAATTGCCCTAAAACCGAATTATAGCTTCAGTGTTGGAAAAGTCAATAAAACGTCCTTAAAAGAAACCAACCCTACATGTAATTAAAATTCCGCATTATTTATATTTAAGGCTTAAGGTCACGCAAGTTATATGCTGTAATGGAAAATGCCATGTTACACACATTTTAAAAAATCTAATAATAAAATACAAACAGCCAATAAATAATTTCGGTATCACGTTTTGTGAATCGAAACGTGCAGTCTTAGGTATATAATAGTGCTTATTTTGATAAATTTAGATTTTAAACCATTTGTAATTCTTATCGAAATACGTGTTTAAATTTTTCTATTTCTATAAGTCTCTATACTTGGTTAGAACGTTCAAAATGTAATCGATAGATTCTGGGTTCGATTCCCAGCGGAGGCATAAAACATTTTTTATATATTTATATACTTTCAGTTTATTTTAATACAGGAAACTATACATCAGGCGGCTTGTCTATAGGATCATTTGGTCAATGAGCCACCTACAAATTTAAACCACCATATTAATTTATTTCTTAAAACAAAAAAATATTATTAGTGTCATGCGGAAACTCCTTAATATATGTAGTTCAAAGCACTCGTGGCCGTATTTTACGTTAACCAATGGTTGACCTTATGGAACCTAAGAGCGAGACAAACATTTTTTTTCCGAGGGCCCATCTATACCCCGGATGCACTTGGGCCAGATTTGGGCCATTGTGCTCACCCTGTTTAATTATTCACATCCACCCAGTTTGTACAGGTAAACTGGGGAGAGAGTCAGAGTGGTTCTAGTTTTGGCTGCCCGAATATTCGTTGCCTCTTCCGATCTAGTGACTCGCAATGGCAGACTATGTGCTGTACTGTTTTCCTAGCTTGCCCGCACAATCTGCAGTTACATTGTTGCATTGTGTGCAGATGATTCTTGATAGCCATGTGTCCAGTCAGACTTACTGTAATAGTTCTCAGCTGATTCCTGTTCATTTGAAGCAGCTGTTTCGTTAGACTCGGGTCTGGATTCCCAATGAAGCATTTACTATGATGTAATCCCTGTCTATTATTCCAGTGGATTTTGTGTTCACCCCTGATCCATCGCTTTATGGCATCTCGTACCATGTACCTTGGTACCCCGAGTACCGATTCTGGACCAATGAATGTATTTTCTGAGCCTCTTTTCACCAGTTTATCGGCTTTTTCGTTTCTTGTAATACCTTCGTGTCCTGGTACCCACTGCAGTATTACTTTGCTTGCTTTTGCCAGGGCCTTCTCCTTGAAATTCCCATATCAGTCTTGAGATTACCTTGTTGCATATTAATGATCTAAGAGCTGCTTGACTGTCAGAATATATATGGATCCGCATATTTAGGTAAGTTCTCCTATTGTTTCCATATGCACACTGTAATATGGAGTAGATTTCTGCTTGGCACACTGTGGGGGACTTTTCCAGAGAAAAAAATAAGTTTTCTCCCGGTTTTACTCCGTGTATCCCAGCTCCAGATTTTTTATTTAAATTGCTCATAATTCCAAAACGACTAAAAATGTGGATTGCAACATATTAGGCATTTAGATAGAAAATTTAATTCTTTACACGTTAGTAAGCTGAAAAATAGGGTGTTCCATTTGCAAAAATTGACTTATGCACATTTATTTAAATGAAAACATTGGCACAATTTTAAGAACTCCCTGTATCAAAAACGTTAAACCTAAGTAATTTAAACTAAAGATCTATGTATTACTTGAAAGCTTACAAAATTTTAAATGTTTACCTTCATTAGTGTCAGAGTTACTAAACTTTCTTCTCGGAGCGTTATTACACAAAAAATTCCTTTTATAATTCATATCTCAAAAACGGTTAGACATAGAAATAGATTATTATTAACAAAAGTTATTTAGATTTTAATAGGGTAATCAAAAATGATAAAATATATAGGGTGTTCCGTTTGAAATAGCAAAGTTGGCATTAATATCCGGTATAACCGGAAGTAATAAAAACGGCAAAATATAATGTTTTAAAAGCTCAAAGCCAATTATGCCTTCTATCAAATTTTTAAAAAGATAAGTTTACTCGTTTCCGAGATCTTCTAATAGGCCACTCAACGTGAATCACCCTGTATACGTTGGAACTCTCTCAGAAACTACTGGGCATAAAAACTTTGTAAAAAATTCGTATTTAAAGTGGCTAAGAAAAAATTCTGGAAATGATTTTTAAGTTCCGCATTTTGCCGCAAGAGGGCACAATTAAAAATGAAATATTGAGATTCTAAATTTCTCCGAAAACTCCCACATTAGGGTATACCTTTGGTAACATCATTAGAAAGCTTAGATAATTCTCCATCATTTTGGTTTAAGGCTTATTAGCGTACCAATCTTGATAAGACGAGTGAGGGAAGCTATTGAAAGTGGAATCATTTAATTTACTGTAACTTCTAAACGACTTATCCGATTTTAGTAAACTTAAGCTTGTTTGGAAGAGAAAGGTAAGTACTTTTAATTATCGTATCTACTGGTACATGATAATTACTAAAAAAATTTTAGAAGGCACAATTTTTAATAATAATATTTTTTTTGATTTTATACCGAAAACCTAAATCATACGGTATAATTGTGACATCATAATCGGAAAGTAGATTACATTTTCAAGAACCAACCAAGAACCATTTAAGCAAAATAATGCGGAATTGCCTAGGCTTTCTAATGATGGTACCAAAGGTATACCTTAATGTAGGTATTTTTAGAGAAATTTAGAATTTTAATATTTAATTTTCAATTGTGCCCTTTTGTGGTGAAATGCGGAACTTAAAAATCATTTCCAGAATTTTCTCTTAGCCACTTTAAATACGATTTTTTTTACGAAGTTTCCATGCCCAGTAGTTTCCGATATACGGCAGATGGCCTTCCATAATGGGACACCCGGTATACATTTACGATGACAATTTTTCTTTCGGTGTATTTTGATAAATTTACATTTTTAACCCAGCCTGTATTGCCTATTGAAATAGGTACGTTATTAAATATTTTCCAAAAAACTTTCTTAAATTTACTAAATATCCGTAAACCTTGATTCATAATTTCAGCATTCTTGAAACTCTGAATGTAAAGCGTCTAATATTCATGAGTAAAACTGAGACTTCGACACTTTAATAGAGTCACACTCGGGTGTCTCTTAAAAAATTAAATTAATGATTAGGTCGATTAGCCCCTTGGAAAATTGAACCGTGAGGTTATATGGTTGTCAATTATTTATTGTATGTCTTCTGGAAGAATAGGGGAGAGTGAGGGAATAACAGTCACTTAAACTAGGTTGAGCACGATGAGCCAAACCAGGCATTTTAGTCTTATGGTTTCTCTTCGCATTCGGATCGGTTATTTTGTATTTACTGGGAACAGGCCTGACAAGAGGGGGGGGGGGGAGGCAGGGGGGGGGGGGCAAATTTCCCGGGCCCACGTCCCTTTTAAGGGCCCGTGCTTCGGCTGCGCAGTTAAAAAATATGATAAATAATGTAAAAATATAAAATTTATGCTAACAAAAAAATATTTTGTAAACATTACATGATTGTATAAATTATTATATTTTGAGATAAAAACGTTGCTAATTATTAGTATCTTAAATCTTAAACGATCGATGGTAAAAATCTTTCTAGCCTGATGGACGATTTAAGTTTAAATATAAATAACTGGCAGTCCATAAACAATGAATGCAAGTTAGTTGCTGAAAACTTAGATTTAATGGGAGACTTGTCTTCGTCTGAAAAAACGCAAAAGAAAATGAACAGCTTTTTTTGATGATAATAATCCAAACGATGTTTTTGTAGATTTACTCTTAAGTAAAATTTTTAAATATTGTATTCTTGGCTTAGATTACAAAGATCTTATAGGAAATATTGAGTTTTTAAACTTTTCTTTCTAAAAGTCCTGTTTTATATAGGGATTAAGGTTTTCGTCGCATACCTATCGCTTTAGTCATTATTAATTTATGATGCAATTTTATAGGAAAACAAGTAAAAAGAATAATATTTTATAGTATTTTTCCATTAATATATATATACTTGTCTGTAATATAACCCAATACAATAAAATATTTTTTCAACAAAAACAGAAAACAGTTAGATATTTATTTTTAAAGAGAAAACTTTAAGTTAAAATTTTAATTGAAACATTTTTTATGGAAGAAGTGTGATAATTTCTAATTAAAAAAATAGTGCGGGAAGAAACAAGAATGATTTATTATGAATATACAAAACGGCACTTAAAAAGAAGTATTTCAAAACCTAAGCATTTGCACCAAAAGCTGCTCTTAGATCTACGCTCCTAAAATACATTATTTCTAAAAAAAATCATCAGTTTTGGCGTGGTGAGCGATATTTACTTTATTTTTAATCATGAAAAACCGAGCCCGAAAACCGCTAGTTAGAGTAATACATACGTCTTATGTTAAAATTTTGGATTGACACCAATATTCATATTTTTCACAAATTTAATTTTTTTTTTAATAAAGAGCCAACCATGCAGAGGGGGAGAGGTAATAATTTAATTTTCGAAATTTAATAGTTGTCAGATGAAATTTAAACGAAGTTTGGGCGTGACCCCGAAAATTTTTTCAACCTTCTTCACTAGATATAATGTCATGAAATACATGTAGTCCCGACTGTCCCTTTCTCCAGAAAAAAAATGTCCTACTTACGCCCCCCCCCTAGCTCATTTTCTGGCTACGCCACTGCTTGGGATATATTTTCTCTATGGGAGTGGGCCCGGGATGCCCCACAGCCCCCGGGCCCGACATGGCTCTCGACGGCCCTGACTGGGAAGACAACCTTATTATAAATGTCGAAACTATTAATTACAATGTTTATGACTGGAATCATTTCATTTATACAATGTTGAAATATACCAAACTCAGATGGAGAACGGCAGATTGTTTTTTAATATAATTAGAACAGGAGTAAACTCTAAAAGTTATTTGCTGAAAGCATTTTAATCTAGAAAACAGTTAAACAGTAAGTAAATTAAGAGTCCAGACGACGCCACAGTGACATGACAAAATAATAAAAAGTATATAATGTTAGATTATTTTAAACAATTACTGATGGAAAATTGAGCCAATTAAAAATATAAACATCAATTAAATTAAAATGACTTATTTATGACTATCGTAATTAAAATGTAAAGAAAAGGGTTAATCTCATTGGCTTGTAGAGGAATGTTTAGGTCCAAAAAGCGACAAGAGTTCCAGGGATTTTTGTTAACTCCCACTGGTATTAACAAAGGGTAAGCTGATGGGCTTGAAAAAAATGTATCCGTTTAGGCTATTTTATTTACAACCTATTAGAAAAAACAAAAACAAAGCGGAATTTCTCGATTTTTTCTAACGGCAACCCATCTTTATTTTATTATAATAATATTTTTCATTGTGTGTCACAAGTTAATAATTAAATTTAGGTAAAAGTTGAAATTAACCAGAAATATCTTAAAAGTAATTTCTAGACCCATAGAAGCCAGAAGAAGTGTTGTCCAGACCAGTCTAGTATGACGTGGAAAACAAAAACATCATTTCGGCTTTTATTAGACCAACATGTCAAATGGTATTAAAAAAAAATTACGAAGATTGAACTGAAAGAATTGTTGTCCACTGGATCCTTGACATAGCTTCTCATGGCTTGTATGAGTCTAGATATTATATTTATCATATTTTTTGTTAATTTCTACTATTACCTTATAAAAAATTATTAACTTGTGATACAACGTTAGAAGGAAAATTAAATGAAGAAGAAATTCCGCTTCGCTTTAAAAAAAACAGGTTTTAAATAAAATAGCTCTGACGGATTATTTTCAAGGAAGTCAATTTTATATTATAAAGCAGATTGAAATGAACCATTTTAACATTTCTATGGCCTACTCTTTATCACTTATTTTGTTTTATCAAAGTTATGAACATTTTAGAAAAAAAAGAAAATCGATCTAGGCAGCCATTTTTAAAACAATGATACGGTGTGAATTGAATTATCGAATAAAAGTTTCCATTTAAAATTTAAAAGTTGACTTCACTTCCGGTTCAACCGGAAGTGGGTTTGAAAGTTTAAATTAACCGAGAAATGGCAACTTACAGACTTATTAACTATTCAAATTTTTAAATCTTTATTTTCAAAATTACGGAAACAAATTGGCATACTTTCCTGTTGTTGTGTTTATTTAAACAATAACATCTTTTAATATAAAAATATATTTTGGATTAAAATAATCATCATTAAAACGTTAATAGAAATATATATATTCTAAATAATAATATATTCGTTAAAACACAAGATTAAGAGATATACTATTACTTTTTTTCCGTGTGCGAATGGTTTTAGAATAAACTTATTCTTGGATAATACTACAGTACGAAGAAAAATACATGTTTTAAAACAAATATCAAAAGTCTTTTAACATTTTAAATTAAATGACGCGTAAAGGCCAAAGGGTTGCTCGGGATTTTGTCAGCTAAATAATTAACTCCTAAGCAGAAAATAATCCAAGTTTTGAAATTAGTTTTAATTAAACTTAATTATATATAAAACTTATCTTTTAATTTAATCCACGGATCATTAACCAATATTTTCCAAAACTTTGTTTTTTTGGTATGTTTAAATACGGCTTTATAATTAGAAATTATACTGTTATCAATACTTCTGAACCATCAATCAAAGGTTTTTTGCAGTTGTATATTTTAACTTAGATTTTATTTTTTTATTAAATTATATTTAAAAAAATCATCAAATTCCTTTGCCCGGCCCTTTCCTTGTTAATATATATTTTATAAATAAAATAGTGGAATTTAGTGTCCGTTAAAATATGTGTATGATGAGTATCAGTGGCGTAGTCAGAAAATATGCTCGGGGGGGGGGGGGGGCTTAGTGGGCGTAAGTAGGATATTTTTTTTGTGGAGAGAGGGACAGTCGGGAATACATGTATATGCGCAGGCGAAAAATTTTCGGGGCCACGCTCAAAGTTCGTTTGTTAAAAATTCACTACTTACTATCAAATTTCGAAAATTAAATTATTACTCCTCCTCCTCTGCTTGGTTGGGCTAAATTTGTTTTTTTAAATGCTTTTTTTTACTTTTCCTTTAGATATTCCTAGATGGCTCTTTATTTAAAAAAAAATGTTTTTTATATTTGTGAAAAATATTTTGGTGTCAATCCAAAAGTTTGACCTCAATTCGAGCCTCAATTTTATCATAATACGTATGTATATTATGACTCTAACCAGCGTTTCACCGGCTCGGTTTTTCATGATTAAAAATAAAGTAAATATACTACGCCAAAATTGATGATTTTTTCAGAAATCATGTCTTTTAGGAGCGTAGATCTAAGCGCAATTTTTGGTGCAAATACTTAGGTTTTAAAATACTCCTTCTTAAGTGCCGTTTTGTATATTCATAATAAAGCATTCTCGTTTCTTCCCGCACTATTTTTTTTTATTACAAATTATCACACTTCTTCCATAAAAAATGTTTCAATTAAAATTTTTACTTTAATTGTTCTCTTTAAAAATAAATACCTCAATTGTTTTTTGTTTTTATTGTAAAAATATTTTATTGCATTGGGTTATATTTTTGTTAATTTAAAATAGTTTTAAAAAAGGGAAAACGGAACAGACAAGTATATTATTATAATAGAAAAACACTATAAAATATTATTCTTTTTACTTGTTTTCCTTTAAAATTGCATCATAAATCAATAACTAAAACGATATGCGTCCGAAACGTTAATCTCTAAATTATAAAACAGGACTTTTAGAAGGAAAAGTTTAAGACCTTTGTAATCTAAACCAAGAATACATACTAAAAATATAAATTAAAAGTCCAAGCGTGAGACCCGAGCTCCTAGGCTCGAGGGAGGGGGGTGCAGCCCGGCAGCCCCCCCCCCTACTAAATATGATGTATGAGTATGATGTACTTTGTCCGCTTGCCACTAAACTTCTTTCTATTTATATTTTATGTGCTTCACCCTCTATCGAACAAACTCAGATTCTTTAAATATATTCCCAAAGATTCCCAACATTTTAAACCAGAAAAAAATTGCCATTCTTTAACATAAAACCGGTTTTACTACTTTAACAGTTAAGCTTTGGGCAAACCTGCGCGATGCAAAACGGAAACGGAAATAAGTCGGACTGACGCGACTGCTGCTAAAAACGAAATTCTGGCTGTCTGCGCAAATTTGTACGACCGCGAAGCGTAATTCTCACAAGTCGCAAACAAAAATACTATTTTCTACCAATTATACAGGTTTAATAAGACAATAAGTATACTATAATAACTATGATAACAGATTCTATATCATAAGTCCAAAATTACAGTAGTGCTTCATCACTTTCATACAAGTAGTGCCGCGGTACAAAGTTAGAGGAAATAATTCCAGTGTATTTTTGAAATTCTAATAGAGCAGATTATTTATTTTCATGGCATTTTATTGCAATGCGCGGAAGAAACTGATGAGTATACATAAATATTAATGAAGTACTGTTTCAAAGATTTGATTTTTTTTTATATTAAGATTACTGAAAAATACTTTAGGAAATCCATTGTTATTTTCAATTAATGTCCTAAAAATATTTGATTAAAAATGTACTAAATCTAAAAAAAAATAGTTTAAAGAAAAATATCCCGAAATATTTCGTTTAATGTATTAAATACCTTTACCGAGCTCTGTTTGGGAATATCTTACTACAATAAACGAATAACAGTTATCCTGATTATAGGTTTTCGTGTTTGTAGTGGTAGAATGAATCAATTTCCCCTGGGTAAAAATATATGATGTTTGAAGGCTGAACGTATCTGGAAAACGAAGCGATTAAAAATTAACAGGGAAAACAATAATCGTAAACACACAGAAAAGATTGATGAACTGTATAAATATTTCAATGTCGTTTATTTTTTTTTTTTGAAAAAATGACGACTTCATATTTTACATGTACCTACTTAATTCTTTAGAATTATTAATTTCTGTGTAAAACTATTTTAACATCAGGCTAGAATTACTAATAGATTTAGGCTACTATTATCTGACATTCTTGGAAGCTTAGATAAAATAATTTGCGTGTTTATCCTTTAAAGTTAGGGTTAGTGACGCATTCTCCAAATACCGGCTTTTGAGGCACAACGAGCTTTTTCATTCTAACTAAATTTATCATATTCAGCACTAACATCCTGATCTAGAACCTATTGAAATATAGCCTAATAAGACAAATCTTTCTAGAATGTCACAAAACTTTTCTAGACACAATAGACGCCGTGAAAACGGAAATTTTAAAAACGATAAGCTGTAAGTACGGGGGTACGATGGGAAATACAGAAAAACTAAGCCGCTGTTCAGTTCTGCTTGAATGACCATGTATATTTCTGGCCTAAAAACTTTTTTTGGCCTTATCTGATTTGTTCCCAGAGCACATCTCAGGCATACTCAAATACGAGTGAAAAAGTGCCATCTTGCTCATTTTACACCTTTGGTACAAAAATACCTATTGTTTATAAATTAATAAAAGTAGAAAATTAAACAAGGCAGGTTTACCAAAATTTTGTTTTTGCGTTAAATAATTTATAAATGAAATGCCAATTTGAACAAATATTTTAATCAATAATTGACAGTAGTAGTAATATAAATAATAATTAAATAGAAGGACAAGTACCTTGTAAGCGGTTAGCGTCGCACCCTAGTGGGTACTATGATATATTTCTGAAATTACAAATTGCAGACAGATAGTGAATCGCAAATATAGTCCTCTATACTAGATGTAAGGCCTAGTGTATACTAGCGAATTTTTAGCTCTATGATTTCACGTCCGGTGGCTTTGTTTCTGCATTTGAGTTGATTCCTACAGATGGCGATGCCGCAATTTCATTACTTATTAATTCTTAAAATAAGTCAAAAAAGCGCGTTCTCCCTGTTTCTAGAGTTGCTTACTGGTTATGGCTTTCCCTAGAGTCCTAATAAGGATGAGACGGCCGTCATTGTCTACCTGTTTTTCACCACTAATTTGTCCGCTTGTCTAATTTTTGTTTTTATTCTCCAGGTCCAAAATTAATATCAGTGACTCATCGCTTTTACTTGGTGAATAGCGGCTTGTACGAAGTGAGAAGAAAAAAAATTCCATAAGAATAAATATTTTGCTCTATTAGAATTTTAGAAACACACTGGAATTGTGTCCTCTAACCTCGTACAACCCGCTGCACTCTATATGAAAGTGATGAATCACTGACAGTAATTTTGGACAGTATATTTTATTATTACGGACACCAAACTTCTACTATAAATGATATTGTCAGAAATTATTTCCTCACATTTAACTACCATCGATTACCAATAAAAACCAGAACAAATACATTGAAGTACCTATTATCTTCTAGTTAATTAAATAAAACTTCTTTTTTTATAATATTTTGAAAATATAGAACTGTCAAATTTATAAACAATAAAGAAATGCCAGGTATTTTCTAACATTTATGTTAAGTAAATAAATTAAAAGAATATACAGGGTGTCTGAGATAAGGATACACTCTAGAGTAGTCTAGAGGGATCTCATAAATCATAGAAGATACACAGATGGTTAAATTAGAAAAAAGTTGCGCCCTACTAAATTCTGCCACATTGTGTTTTCAAATTTAAAAAACGCCGAATTCTTTCGAAGATATTTGTGCTAAACCGAATTTTCGCGATTTCGTTTTATTTTTTTCTGACTATATTTGAAGAGATAGGTTAAAATAAGGTTTACATTCTCATTACCACTTTTTCTCCTCTACAAGTTGGTGAAATTAGATTTTTAATCCAACTTTTCGTTTTTTTAAGAATCATCAATTTTGCTTTTTTAAATAGTTAATATTTAAGTTATTTAAGTAATATGAAAAGGTTGGCATTTAGAGCGAATAAATAAGAAATTAAAACGAATTTTTATAAATTGAGTTGGTTTTTAAAATTAATTGAAAAACTTGTCAAATTATAATAAACTTGTCAAATTAAAATAAACAATAAATTCCTATTTTATTTTAAAGTCTAGAATGGTTTTAAGGCATAACATTTACTATCGAACCATTGTGCTAGTATTTCACCTAAAATATTAAGGGATGTAACACAAAACTTTTTAAGAACGTGTTGACTACTTGTGCATAGATTAAAATAAAATACATTTTGAACATTTACTGTAGTTTAATCTTATTATCTATAATTTTAATAATAAAACTTTATTTTTAAACATAATTTATGGAATTTGCAGTTCTTTCGAAAACGGTTAGAAGTAACTTATATGTTTGTAGTACAAAAAAAAATGGTTAAGAATTTCTTCGGTGAATAGTCAAATAATATACAAGGTGTTCCATTTCAAAAACTTAAGAAAAAAGAATTTAAAATGTGTCGTTTTGACACCTTTTTATGAACAGCCTGCATAAAATAGTTAAACACCATTTGATTCATAATATCTCTAGATCCCTTGTGTTTTTTTATTATTTTTTTAGTTTTTAATTTATTACTCTTAAACTACAAAAGCAAAATAAATATGGAATGGAATGGAATATACAAATATAAATTACTTTAATGCGAACCTAAATGTTCAATAAAATACTGGGTGGTCTATTAAAAAAACTTTTTGTTATCACACTTTTTTGGGACACCCTGTATATGGAAATATATTTTCCTGAAATACAACCTATGATACAGTATAAGTTTGCATATAAATGAAATTCCTAACTTAATTCGTATAGGAGCTATAGAAGCCTGACGCACTATTGCAGAACACTGTGTATATTATACAGGGTAAGGACTTTAACTGGAATAAATTCGATATTATTAAAACTGCTGAAGTTGCGCCTACAAAATTTGGTATGTGGGCGTCTTGGAGCATGCGAAATTGGATTATGATGTCGGCGCAGTTGCCAGATTTATCAGCTTTGCGCTACACGTAGTAATTTTGTTATTTTAAATAGAATACCCAATTTATTTTGATTGCAGTGAATTGGGCGTGTCAAATTTAGTAAGATCCCAAATTAACAAAATTCTATCTTCACTAGTTTCTGAGACATGGCAACACAGCATTTTCAAAAAAAATTAAATTAAATTACTTTTTTATTTTAGAATGAGCATTGGGCTTTTCGTAAACGCCCAAAAATATGAATACATTATGAACAGTGGGCGCTGCTTTATATTTTCATGCTCATTCTAAAAAAATTGAACTCATAATTGAAAATGCTGTGTTGTCATATCTCAGAAACTAAAAAAAATAAAATTTTGAAAAATTGGGACGTTATTAAACGTGACACGCCCAATTCACTTCAATAAAAATAAATTGGGCATTCCATTTAAAATAACAAAATTACTACGTGTAGCGCCAAGCTGAGACATCTGGCAACTGCGCCGACATCATAATCCAATTCCGCATGCTCCAGAACCCCCACATACCTAATTTTGTAGGCGCAACTTCAGCAGTTTTAATAATATCGAATTTATTCCAGTTAAAGTCCCCACCCTGTACATAATAATATATATAGACATAAGTTCGCATCAAGCTTCAAGAAGAATTTAGAAATATTGTTAGGATTCACTTAAAAAAATATTAAAATTGGTTTATTATTAACGAAATAACAGCTTATTAATTTGGAAGTGCATTTTTTAATATTCGATTATTAATTCTGGTAGTGTATATCCAGCGTTTTCCCCTATTTATTTAAATTAAATACGTCAGTCAACAACATAAAAAAATTAGCAAATTAAATCCTGAAAAATTTTCGTGGGAAGCAGTGCCATTTATCAAGGGTACAAAACATGCATTCTCTTTTAAAGTTGTATACTTTCTGTAACCAACGAATTACGCAAATGATTATATACCCTGACAAAAAATAGGGGAACCCTTTTTTGTAGGGCTTTCAGATAAAAAAACTGAAATGGTTTTTGTGTCCTTACGGGAGATTGGTATTTAGGACAAAAAATCGAACTTTAACAAAACTGGAAAAAGTTAACAGCTAAGCTTAATTTACAAAGACATCTTTTATACAAAGAAAACAAAATTTATTTGTATTAAGAATATGGTATTTTCGGTCAGGCGTCCGTCATCACGCGGGAACATTTAATAAACTATAAAAGAATGTCTTGGAAGGGCGCGAAAGTTCCGCTTCCGCGACCTATGCGGTACTGCGACTGTTTGATATACACAGCGGTATACGAACGTGTTGACACCAGCAGACGCGGAACCGTTAAAGTGGCAACAGTGTGCATGCGAATGTTCCGCTGCGAGAAATTCGCAATGCTAATGTTTTGCATTGGTGTGAGGAATCCTTTATGATTAGAATGATAAAATTTGGCTTATTCATGGTGCTACAAACTCGTGTGCGTACAAAATGATCTCGAAAAACGGTAAGAGATACGAAGATGGTTAAATTGAGGCAAAGGGGAACTTAATAATTTGTTGAAAAAATATTGCAAATATTCCTAATACTTTCGGAGATATCCGGAAAAAACCGAAATTTTTAGTTTTGGTTTTTTATTATTTGCGCCTCTATTTTTGACTTGAAAAAAATACTTTTTCATAACCGTCTTTATGTTCTACAAGATGGCGTTATTAGTTTTCAAATTCGACGTTTCGTTTTTTAATTACCAACCTTAAGTCAATTTTTTTAAATTCGGACCTGGAATTTTAAAAACAATTTTAGGGACTTTTGGAAATTTAATACAATTTAATGGTTTTTGAAATTTTAACGTTTTGTCATCTTATAACAGATTTTTTCTAGTTATCTTTTCAGTTCATTTAGAGCCAAACCAAAAAGAAATATTTCTGATTTGAAAAATTCATTTTTACTCAAAGACGTCTGATACTTGATATTTTGTAGAAAAAAGACCTAAAGTCTCGGCCTCAAATATTTTTCTGTCTGTTTGTTTTTGTTACATGTTTCGCCTGAAAATAGCATCATCAGACCGTATAAACAGTAAAAAAAATGTTGATATAAAAGTAAGATAACTACTAGACTAACACTCCAATTACCTTTTCTTCACTCAGGAGCATTAATTTTTTTCTGTTTTACAGTATTTCGGTCTAGATCTAAGATAAAAACCATAGGACTTGATGTTATATTAATAAAATAAATAAAATACCTACTTATAAATAATAAAATTACTTCTCATGCCTTAAAAACTTGCTTACTTATATTGTTACGGTCAATCTTAAAATAATGGTGACATTTTGCTTACCAACAAAATTCCGCTAATCGATCTTTCAGAAGCTAAAATCTCTGCACTGGCTAGTACCTGAAACCGGATTCTCGATTCACTGGAAATAATTATATTTGCCGCTAAATATGAAACAGGTTTTTACAAAATTGTTTTTTTTTTCTACGGTTCGCCGACTACGTAGGCCATTTTGAACCGGTCATCGACCACAAATGTGATCTACCGACTGGGGAGTGTGAAACGGCACCTTCATCCTACGAGATATTCGATCTCATCCGGCCTGTCCGGCGTGAATAGGATGGCTAGGTTTCATTTTACACTCTTCCCTGAGGCAAGAGCACGCCGTGTTCCCAAGCGGTCATCCGCCCAAGTACTAACCGCGCTCGACACCGCTTAACTTCGGTGATCTGCGGGAACCGGTGCTTAACATGTCGACAGGCCCTTGCCCCAAAATTGTTTGTGTGGAGGCCGAGACAATCACGTCTGAAATAGCGTTTAGAGGGATTTTGTTGGTTTGAAAAATGTCACCAATAAACGGCCTAAATACCATATTTTCCTGTAACATAATGTAATTTTAATATTTTTACGTTATCCTAAGAATAATTTGAAATACTAAAGATGTAAAATTTGATGACAATACGTTAAATTATTTAATATTTTTTCTATATATAAAAATAAAATATAACCAGAACGACGTAGTCTGTTTTTTTCATTCACAAGCTCAATTTATGCGGTTATTTTTAAGATCAATGGAGATATAGGATATTTTTGTTTGTTGATTCGTACCACAATAATTCTCTTTAAGGGACAGATTCAGATGGTTTAATACAAATATTGACGTTTTTTCTTGACAGTGTCAGATTAGAAGACATTTTATTATTCTCGCATATTAGCAACTTAACCCACCAATAAAAAGTTCATCAGTTTCAACTTTAATTTTCGTAAAATACTGAATATAATATACTATTATAAATTGACCTTTTTAAAGAATTATTTGCTCCCAATGAAAGCCTTAACTTTAAAATCTATTTTAATGCAAACAGCGCTTGAACCTTTTTTTCCAAATATTGGGTAAGCCGAATGCCAGAAACTATTTTTAAAATATTTATAATAAAGTTTGTAAATAACACAAAAATTAAATCTAGAAAAATTGAATCAGAATTTTTAAAGAAATGATTATATCTTAAAATAGGTCAGATTGCTTTAGGAATAGTGTTTAATTAAATGGTATAAATGAAATCATACCTATTGTCTATTTAAATGTTATAGACTCTGTTGTCTAGTATATAAAATAAAAGAAATACAAATTTCTACGAACCCTGTTAGATGTCACTTTCTTTTAGTAGTAATACATGATTTTCTACTCCTATATTAGTAAACATTGTTTTAGGTACATTTCACTCTATAAGTAAATCCATTCTTACATACAAACTGTAAATCTATTCTTACATACAACTGGGAGGTATGATGCATAAAAACACACAACTGTGCGTTATGATATGATGCCTAGTATAACAATCAAGTCAGCCCTGAACCACTAAAATCGTGAGTTTATTTGACAATGACATTGTCATTATTTGAGATTTGAAGTTCAAATCCATACTTTATAAATTATATACCGATCTTTAATTTATTAGTAAGAGTCGTAGAAAAAGAATAGTACGTATTGCGGGTTGTACAGCAATTACACACTCATGTAATTACCGCACTCGCCGCTACTGGGCTCGGTCGCAAATTTTTCTATTTGTGCGAAATATGCTTTTTACCACACTTTATGGGTAATATACTATAACAAACTTGGTTTGGCGTAATTCTCTGGACTACATAGGAAAAACTTTAATGTTTTTATAAAGTGTTTTGAATTTTGACAAAAAGCACAAGTTAAGGCAGCTTTAATTCAAATATACTTTACGAACGGTATCTTGTGTCCTTTTCCAATATTTCAAAATATGCGCCTACGCTTCTAAAATGCGCCTACGCTTCTAAAAAACTGTGCAAAAACCTGGTTTTTACTTTTTTTGGCGAAGTGATTGTGAAAGATGAACGAAATTATTGGATTTTTAATGTATTTGAAATAAAAATAAAGATTATTCACTGTGTAAAAACCTTTCATGCTTGAAATATGACCTAATTTATCAGCCCAGTAGCATACAATAAAGACGATGATATAAACAACGCAACTTTAACAATTATTCTAGGACAGCAATAAAAAAATAAAGCAACAAAGTCACGCTATTCTGACAAAGAAGACTCGCAACAGCAATGCGGCTATCACTTTTAATTAAACAAAATAAGTCTTGGTATGCCGCAGAATTATGTTGTAGATCGCTCAAATTTAATTGGCCGACTTAGCAATTGCAAGGTGTAATTGCCAATAATTAGCTTACCTTAAACAACAATTAATTATTATCAGGGTAATGAAGGACTAGACATGAGCTACCAGTGGCTTATTTAGGGGGGGCTGCAGTCCCCCCTCCCCCCGAGCCTAGGAGCTCGGGTCTAAAAGTCTAATTGAAACCTAATTTTTCGTCTCACGCTTGGACCCTTAATTTAAATAAATAAATAATGTTTTCTTGGCTTAGATTACAAAGGTCTTGTAGAAAACGTTTAGTTTTTAATCTTTTTTTTCTAAAGGTCCTGGTTTATATAGAGATTAAGGTTTCGGACGCATATCGTTTTAGTTATTGATTTATATGATGCAATTTTAAAGAATAACGAGTAAAGAGAATAATATTTTTCTATTATAGACTTGTCTGTTCCACTTTCCCTTTTTTAGAGGTATTTTAAATCAACAAAAACATAAAGCACTGCATATTATATATATATTTTTACAAAATCAAAAACAATTACCTAGGTATTTATATTTATAAAAAAATATTTCAAATCAAAGTTAAAATTTTAATTAAAACATTTTTTATGAAAGAAGTGTGATAATTTATAATAAAAAAAAATAGTGTGGGAAGAAACGAGAATGCTTTATTATGAATATACAAAACGGCACTTAAGAAGAAGTATTTCAGAACATAAGAATTTGCACCAAAAACTGCTTTTAGATCTACGCTCCTAAAATACATGATTTCTGAAGAAATCATCAATTTTGGCGTGGTCAGCGATATTTACTTTATTTTTAATCATGAAAAACCGAGCACGAAAAACGCTGGTTAGACTTATACATACGTCTTATGTTATAATTTTGGATTGACATCAATATTCATATTTTTCACAAATATAAAAAATATTTTTTTTAAATAAAGAGCTAGTTAGGAATATCAAAAAAAAAGTTTCAAAAAACATTTACAAAAACAAATTTAATCCAACCATGCAGAGGGAGAGAGGCAATAATTTAATTGTCGAAATTTATTGGGTAGTTAGGTGAATTTTAAACGAACTTTGGGCGTGGCCCCGAAAATTTTTCGCCTATGGCGCTTTTCCGCTTTTTTCATTAAGTACAATGTCATAAAATACATGTAGTCCCGACTGTCCCTCCCTCCAGAAAAAAAAGTTATCCCTACGCCCACTGAGCCCCCCCCCCTAGTATATTTTCTGGCTACGCCATTGTGAGCTACCTATGATAGTTAACAACACTAACAATAGTTAGTCAATATTTAAGTAAATTTTCATGAAAAACAATCTATAATACAATAATTATGCCTAATTTTTTATATTGTTTAACTATCCATTTTATGCACAACAAACAATGGATTAAGTAGACTACAAATTTTGAAAAAAAAAGCGATGCGTATAATTTTAAATTTAAATAAATACACAAAAAATAATTTTATGTTGGAGATTTTAGTGGTTAAATTTTAAAATGTTACATTTTTTATGATTTGTAATTTCGTTTATAAAATACGGCATAACTTACTACCTTGTACTAGGTTTACACAGCTAACATTATTGCCTGAGCGTCGACCGAGAGCTATAATAGTATAGCTGTCTAAATCATGGTTAATATAATTTTTTTTCCATTATTAACACATTTACAAGATACTTATTTTTACAGTATTAATAAGTATAAAAAATGTTGACGTATATATTTAAAAGACCGGTTCTGTAACTTTTTCAATCAAGTTACCTGTGCTGTGGAATTGGCAAGATAATTGGTTTTTATATTGTCAGGTGGCTTTGCTCATGTCAAATTGAGGTTAGGTTATTTATCGAAATATTAAAGTGTTGATATTCTTTTAAATTATTGAAGTGATAAAGGGGGGGGGGGGGGGAGGTACACATTTTGTTAAATACTGGTCAAATGTCGAAAGTTTTTTCCTATGTAAAGTTTTATCCTCCTTTCTCCTTTAAAACATGTACGGAACAGTAAAAAAACTTAACCTGAATAAAATGAGTAGAACAGAAGGAGGCAATTACTTACTTCTCTGTTGTCTCTTAGCTACTCCACTAAGAGTAGGACTACGCTCAGAAAACCGAGTTATTGTTTCATGAAATTCAATATTATTTTATTATTTACTATTTCCTTTTATATAAAATAGTTCACCTTACAAAAAGTTTAAGTTTAAAAAGAAGAGACGTTTTCCGATATACATTTGCACCAGCCATAAATAAGTATGTATAGCTGAATATCTATAAGCAGTAGTTTTGTCGCATTGTCTAATGTTTCATATATTATACAGGGTGGGGACTTTAACTGGAATAAATTCGATATTATTAAAACTGCTGAAGTTGCGCCTACAAAATTAGGTATGTGGGGGGTTTTGGAGCATGCGGAATTGGATTATGATGTCAGCGCAGTTGCCCGATTTCTCAGCTTTGCGCTATACGTAGTAATTTTGTTATTTAAAATGGAATGCCCAATTTATTTTTATTGCAGTGAATTGGGCGTGTCAAATTTACCAATTTCTAAGACATGACAACACAGCATTTTCAAAAAAAGAAAATTAAAATTTTTTTAAATTTTAGAATGAGCATTAGGCTTGTCGAACAGTGGGCGCTGCTTCATATTTTCGGGCGTTTCCGATAAGTTTAATGCTCATTCTAAAAAAATTGAACTAATAATTGAAAATGCTGTATTGTCATATCTCAGCAACTAGTAGAAATAAAATTTTGAAAAATTGGGACCTTATTAAACTCAACACGCCCAATTCACTACAATAAAAATAAATTGGGCATTCCATTTAAAATAACAAAAGTACTACGTGTAACGCAAAGCTGAGAAATCTGGTAACTGCACCAACATCATAATCCAATTCCGCATGCTCCAAAACCCCCATATACCTAATTTTGTAGGCGCAACTTCAGCAGTTTTAATAATATCGAATTTATTCCAGTTAAAGTCCCCACCCTGTACATACTATGTGTGATAAAGTAAAATATGCACATGGTATACACTAGAACGGGGCTATTATGAAATTTCATGAACAATTTTTGATTATAAAAAAGAATCGTTTATTTCGATAAATCGAAACAAAGATAAAACTAAACGGTATGCAAGTTTCCATCTTGGTCTTTCATTTCATTGACTTAATGAACTTATCTGTTATCCTAAACATAAATGACACACAGAGCAAAACTCGTTTTCCCTCTTGGAAGGGCTCCCACAGTGTTCTCAGCAGAAATCTACGCCATATTATAGTGTCCGGAAAAATGGTTTTGCTGTTTAGCAAATATCAGATATTTAGTTTGTATACTACTTTAAACTATTTTCTAAAAGTACGGGCACAGGCGACTTTTATGCATCATACAGGACAAATAGATAATACGGGTTTTTTTACAGTCATATAGTGACACGTCACAAGGCTGACAATGCAACGCTGCTATTTATTATTCCGTAAACTCTGCTATTATTTTAAACATTTCACAAGTCACATACAATTTTATTTTAACCTCTCCCCTCTCTAGCCGAAGGACCCACCACCTGGCTCTTGATACAGGGCCCATTCACCACTGATCAGAGGGCGGACCTCAATAAGCGGATCTATTATATACTCTGACAGTCAAGCAGCCCTTAGATCGCTAATATGCAAAAAAGTAACCTCAAGACTGGTGTGGGAATATCAAGGAGAATTGGAGGCCCTGGCAAAAGTAAACAAAGTAAAACTGCAGAGAGTACCAGGATACGAAGGTATTACTAGGAAATGAAAAAGTCGATGAATTTGCGAGGAAAGGCTTAGAAAACATATTCATTGGTCCAAAGCCGGTACTCGGAGAACCAAGCTGCACAGTGCGAGATGCCATAAAGCGATGGAGTGAACACAAAATTTACTGAAACAACAGACAGAAATTACACCATAGTATTCATTGAATCTTCATTGAAATCCAGACCCACGACTAACGAAATAGCTGCTTCAAATGAACAGAAATCAGCTGAGAACTATTACAGGAATTCTGACAGGACACTTGGCTATCACCTGCACAGAATGCAACTGTACAATGGAAACCTCAACTTCAGATTATTCGGTCAAGTAAGCAAAACAGTACAGTACATAGTTTAGCCATTGCGAGTCACTATCGCAGAATTTAATGTTAGAACAGAAATATCGTCAAAAACTGAACCCAGTATGTACTTTAAATAAAAAGTTAACTTTAAACCAAATAGAAAATATGTTTTTCGGTAATATTTATTTTATTAACTTCATTAATAAATTGTTATAAAAGTTGTTACCCTAGTAACCAATAATAATTGTATTTTTCCACACTAGGTCAATTTGTTTTATTACAGATATTTATCTAGATCTAAATATGATAAAAATTATTTTTATTTCTACGAAATAGAATAATTTACATCAAAACGATGCGGATGCCGTGATTTTCGTACTAAATACGGGAAACCTTCTCATAAAAAAATTTAGTCGAAAATATTTTGCTTTTAACCTTTTATTGAATTTATAGCTAATAATTTATGTATGAAGTTCTTTTTCAATGAACGTCACAGAAGAAGTCGAAACAGAGCAATGAACCACTTTAGAAATAAATGAAAAATTGATTTTCCATATAATCTTTAACTATAACTCATAAATATGGTTGCCCTTTATAATAAGGTAGTAATTTTATAGGATTCGATATATTTTCACGCTTGTCAACTTTCTATTTCTAATAATTTGAATGTAAATCCTCGTCTAAATTTAAATGAACGAATTTAACCAAACTCATGGTAGGTTTATTTTCCTCATCGGGATTCACGCTTTCTTAATCATTCTTCCATGGCCTCCACAAGCTCATGACAATAATTCTGCCACGGTCGAAACATATATTATTTACTACAAACTTTTCCAGGGGTCTAGTCACTGGTAAACTGTTGTACAGATGCAGGGGAATACAAAACCAATAGGTTTCTAGTTCTGTGCCACGTATAACGCAAGACTCGGCTAAAAAACTATAAACTTAGAAATTTACTGATACATCAACTTCAATCATACAAATGTGGTAAAAGAAGGTACAACTATCTCTCCTAATACTTGAATAAAAAGTTCTATAGTATTCTACAAAAGACAGCTATGGAAATTAAATTCTTCAATGCAGAATTTGAAAAGAAAGCAATGCTTTTATTTAATGCGATAGGTTTGTAGCAACTGTGTGCACTTGTTGAAGTGGAAGGGAAGAAAACTTGTATTAAAAGTGCATCAAATTTTTATTAAAATTGCAGAGCGCTTGATATTGAAATAGATAGATACGTAAAAATATTTAATTGCTACGTGAATGTTGGTTTTTAACCTTTGTTTTTAGATCTCAGCAAAGTATATGATTGCATTAATAGAGAACTGCTACTCTATAATTAAGCAAATATGGAGTTAGGGGAAATGCTCATGCATGGATGCGATCTTACCTTTCGGATGGACAGCAGCGAGTCGTAATTCAGGACGAAAGTGGAATAATCAAATCTGATCTTAAAAAAAATACTATGGGTATAGCGCAAGGGAGTATTATAGGGCCTATTCTATTTATAGTTTATATAAACGATCTTGATGTTATGGGAGATAATCTTTCAGTAACTAACTAAGTATGTGGATGACACAAATTTATAGTGGCTGCAACGGATTTTCCGGAATTAAATCATAGGGCTAAAGAGGCATTTGTAGAAATAAACAATTGGTTTAGTAGGAATAGACTAATCCTGAATAGGAATAAAACAAATATTGTAATTTTTAGAACAAAATAAAATAAAATAAATCTACCAGATATTTTGAACATAAATAGCATTGAGCTAAATAGAGAATCAGAAACCAAGTTTTTGGGTTTCACCATCAATGAATTTTTGTCATGGGAGCCTCACATAAACTCCTTATGCTTAAAACTCGGAAGTATTGGATATGGCATAAAGGTTGTGTCATCATACATGGATAACGAAACAATTAAAGTTCTGTATCATGCCAATTTCGAATCGGTTTTGGGATACGGCATTATTTTCTGGGGTAGTAATTTTGAAACCCAACAAGTGTTTGTAGTGCAGAAAAGAGTAGTGCGACTATTACGAAAATTAAAATATTTGGAATCCTGTAGGGGAGTTTTTAAGGAATTAGGTATTAGGACAATTTATGCTTTATATATCTATTAATGCCTAATGTTTGTTTTAAAAAATAGGGAAACATTTTAGAACTTAAATGACCATAGTTGCAACACCAGAACTATTAATCTTTTGTATCCATTGCATCGTCTGACCCTATTACGTATTACATGTGTATAAAATTATATAATAAGCTGCCGATAACCATCAAACATATTAGTATGGAAAAAACTGTAAGAAGCTTGTTAATTAAAGTTGAACCATATACGATACAGGAGTTTCTTAGTCGGAATATGTAAAGCCTAGTTAAATTTCTTTTATGACGTCATTTCATTTTATAAATGTTACCATCGCTATATGTGACTGTAGTTTTATTATTATTATTTTTCTCAATGTTAGTTTTCACAGCTTTTTGTTGGTATTGCTGGTATTATTTACAGTACAGAGAAGAAATTCATCTTAACCTGTACTGTTTAGAAACTTTCGTACTATATGGCATGTTTGGAGGATGACGCTTTTCTGGATTAGTTGGTATAAATAACCTGATAGGCCCAGTTTTTCCAAGTTGGGCACCGATATTATGATCGGAATTATGTCGATTTTATCTAGCTTCCATATATTTTTTTATCTCTATAGCCAAATTCGAGTACTTGGTCTTCTTCTCCGATTCGGTTTTAGAGAGGTTGTGTGTTAGTGGGCAACCTATATCGATTATGAAAGCTTTCTTGTTGGTTTTTTCGATGAGAAGAATATCCGGACGGTTGTGGTCTACTGTTCTATCCGTTATTATTGGCCTGTCCCAGTATAAGAGATATTCAGGGGATTCAAGGACTGGCTCGGGTGAGTATTGGTAGTATGGTGGAAGGTTTTTCCTTAGCCCTAGTTTATGGGCCAGTTCCTTGTGGATGATCTTTGCCACCTGATTATGTCTCCCCAGGTAAGCGTTGGGGGCCATAGCACCACAACCCGCCGTGATATGTTCTATCGTCTCTCCAGGGCAGTTGCATTTTCTGCACACATCTTCCACATTCCTTTTCATGATGACCTTTTCATAGTTTCGAGTTCGAATGACACGGTCTTGGATAGAGATAATAAAACCTTCTGTTTTAGCGTGAAGCTGCCTTTTCTCTAACCAATTCAGTGACATTTCTCTATCTATGAGTGGATTTTGGAGTGCAGTAGGGTATTTGCCGTGTAGGCTTTCTCTTGCCAAGTTACAAGCTGTTGACTTGGCGGCGCGCGGATGATGTTAGGTAGTCCGTTTCGCTTTAAGTGGAGGGCTGTATATCCAGCGTCTGCTGCTACCACTTTTTTAAGAATTTCCCCATTCGATTCTTGGAAGTATTTTCTCATAGAGGTCTCTTGTGACTTGCGCAAGTTATATATATTAATGAGACTTCTTCCTCCCTCCTTTCGTTTTAGTTTTATTTTTATATTATTATTATTATTATTATTATTATTATTATTATTATTATTATTATTGTTTACGTCGTAACTTCTAACCCCCCACCAACGTGGCGTTCGGTCGGTGTCGCTGTAGTTGAATTAGTTCAACTTTACTTCGTTTATGTGTGGCGACAGCTGCTGTCATCGCGACACTCATTGAAGAAGTGGGGATATGTCGCCCGCGACAACCGTAGTTCTGAGACCGCGGCTTTACTGTGTTATTATCAAGTCAAAAATACTCAACTTTACCTCAACTGGCCTCAAAGTGTAAATTACCATACAATACAATCCATAAAATAACGAATCTAATTAATAAAATATCATCTGGAAGCAGGAAAACTGCCATTTATTTTGTTAATTGCTTATGGTTATTAAATATTTGTCATGCCCTGTAAACACAAATTATTTAACTTCCCTGCAGAAAACCAACAAGCGGTTTGTCGTCCCGTTTAAAACAACCTAATTAGTATTTTCCTAACTAATAATTTCTAATAAAATTCAATTAAATTTAATTAAACAGAGAAAGCGAGAGAGAAAATAAGGGAACACAAGGGGAGGAGCAGTAAAAAGGAGGGAAATCACAATTATTGACCTCGAAATTAATTGTTTCTTATAATTAGTCAAACACGAAAATTAATTCCATGAGAAATATTAAAAGTGGGTTTAGTTTCGTTTCAAAATAAATTTGTTTATTTGGTAGACCTCCACGGCGCTGAGCGTCCGGGGTTTGCATGCTGTGCACCCTTTCGTCTATTACCCGCTGTCCCCTCACCTTGTCAGTGGGAAATGGCAGTTTATGGGTCCTTAGACTCACTGCTAACAACGGTATGCCCTGTCTTCTTTCGTTAACATCTCAATCCTTTCGTTGTTTCGTCCTACTGGGACTCATCATATTGATCCTCTAGACTCCTTAGCTCATTGTTGTCGAGGATTTATTCGACACATGAGAGGTAGGCAGCATGGCTGCTCCTGAGTTCTACTTAAGGCTGATTAAGCCTTCTCTTTCGATCTATTTTCTTTTTGCTACATTTTAATATACACACAACAATAATTTTTGATTTCCCGAACCAATTCTAGCTATTACTTAGTTGATTTAAATAAAATTCTTTAGTTTTGGGAACTAAATATTATTCTTAACTATATTATAATATTAGTATCTAACCAAGCTTACTTAGTTGCCACAACTAGTAGCACGTACACCCGGCTACATTACATAGGTACGCGAGAGAGCGCGATTTAGTGTCCCGTCAGCTACTACCCTCTGCCATTATAAATTTTATGCGTTGTTTTATGACACTTAACAAAAGTGAGGTTAAGAATATACTTCAAAAAGGTGCAAATCTGTAAGATTAAATTTGTTACTTTTTATAATTGAATCAAAACATGTATTTCAGAGTACACCAATTTTTCCCAAAAAGTGCACGACGTTACGCGAAAATTGAAAATATAGAACCAAAATACAGTTTGCTATTTTCTGATGCAGGTATGCAAAGGGACTACAGAGTGACCCAACGAATATTAAGGCCACTTTCATCATTTGGCATCGATTTCATTGCAAAATTATTTCTTTTCATTAAGTGCAGATAGTAACACCCGGGTTTGGATCAATTTATGGGTTTTGCCTATTGTTATGTATTCACAAACACTGAAAATGGCGTGACAAAGGCGTGCATTATGTACTGTACATAGTATTAGGTACACTTATTTTTTTATTAAACATTATAAAAAAAAATACAAAATACAAAAAATACATTATACAGAAATTAAATTGTAAAAAATCATACTATTCTTCGTCATCTGAGAAACTGTCATCTCTTCTTGACGTTATAATTAACTGGTCGACGGTCTGATCGATCAGGTGGTCAAGATCCCACATTTTCTCCTCTTCTATAATGACATGATGGACTGCTTTTTGCCAGTTCTCACTTCCTTAATGGCTTGATTAAACAGTAGCTTAACGTCTTTTATTTTGAATGTCGTGTTGTGTCTTGTTACAAACCCTTTCACTTGCGCCCATATAGGTTCTATAGGATTTAGTTCGCAATGATACGGCGGTGTGCGCAGCACAGTTACACTATATTTTCGGCTATATCTTCCACGGCATACTTCATAAAACGATGTTTGTGTAAATATGCTATAGCTAATAGTTCCTTCTTTAACAAATTATCTTCAAATTTCTTGTTTTTTCCAAGATACCTGTTAAATGCAAAACGTAACTTCATAATCTACTACCTAACTAATCCCTACACAATATTTCGATTTTGACACTTTAGGCCAGAAAACATACCTTTCCTAATCCTCTTACGCAATTACCTACTTGAAATTTTAATATTAAAAACAATACTATTCCATCTTAATACCCGGTAACCTAATTCTCTAAAATTTTTGGTTAGTTATCATAAATAATTGAATGCATAAAATTTACCGGCGCCTATGGCCGATACCGAAATTAAGCCGAATTGGACGGAATTTCAATTTCCCATTTTATTACTCTACACCTTTCTGAAATAGACTATAACTGTACATTTTGTTTCCACAATATTCATGTTTATAATAATAATAACAACATAGGAAACTGGCTAAAATGTCTGTTCCACAAAAATCCATTTGGATTTAAAGAAATATTTTTTTAAATCTTGTTTTATGTCTGTCATCCAAAACTGAATATATCAATGAAAATTTGTTAGGCAAATTATTATGAACGCGACTAGACGCCCATGTTTGCTCGCATGCATAAAACATAAGGCCTTAAATTCGGAAATTTTATAAAAAAAAGTCCTAAAATTGTCATTAGAAAATATCTTTAAACAGTAACAGTGGCTTTCAATAAAACATCTTATACTCGTTAACAAAAATATAACATAGCACGAGGTACTTTTTTGATACAATTTCAAGAACCATTTGAAACAGTTTCCAAATATATTATTAAAATGTTCAAGTCGGTAAAAACTATGTTTTTCTATTGTTAACATAAAACACAAAATAATATTTTAAAGAAATATTCCACACTTAAAATTCTTATAGCACCCAAAACTACAAACCTTGCAATATTTCCCTTTCACAGTGTGATCTGTATTTTGGTGATGATTTTCTCACTGTTCTACTCATCTAATATTACAATCCTAAGGCTCCATTAAGATGATATCTACCCTTTTCTTCTTAATCCCATTTGTTCTCCTGAAAATGAATGCTTCTGCATTCGAAACATGTAAAGAATTTCTACTTTAAAGTTTTTTATTATTATAACAGTGGAGGAAGACTTCTTATTTCTTTCCTTCTAAAAAATACAATATTTACAAAAAAGTATATAATCTATCTTGTTCTGATTGCCCAGCCATCTATATTGGAAACACCCCTAGGTTCTTATAAACAAGAATCACAGAACACATCGGCAGACCAGAACTGGAACATCATTATTACGTAACTACAGGGCCATCATTAGATCAATCTGGGCGTGCCGTGATGCCTGTCCTAGTGAGTCGTTAGCAGAACTAATACAACTTATATAAACATAGAAGTTATTATACAGTATACAGTAGTAGTTTACAAGAAGACAAATGGACTAAAAATTGAAAGATACGAAAAAAAGTCACCCTTAATACACGTTTTTGCTTGTCTAGAAAACGATTAATCATAAGAAACTTCAATTTTTTTATACAGTGTGGGTAAAAACTGCAAAAATGTTATTTTGCTTAAGAGTAAACATACTTTATTTTGAAAGATACGAAAAAAAGTCACTCTTGATAAACGTTTTTGCTTGTCTGGAAAATACGATTCATCGTAAGAAATTTTTTTATACAGTTCTCTGGAAATTTTTTATTAACTTGCAGATTGTCATTCTAGTTATTGGGATTTCTACAAATTTCTCGGTAAATTGTTCCATGACGTAGCGGTATGAAACTTGACCATCTCCATAACATTGTATTATAAAAACTCTTTGTTCAGTAGATAGCATTTCTACTTAAATAATAATTTCATTAAATAAAGACATTGACAACAAGTACCAATCACCTTAAGTGTCATTATTATTTTAACTAGGTTCACCGGTCAGAGGTGTGCCAGCGAATCGTTTTTGGGAAATAATTTTTACATAGGTAAACCTTTTAATGAATTGTTCTATTTCGGTTTGTTGTGTAGAAAACACATTCATATGCATATGTCACCCATCTTTGGAGCAACACCATCAAACATCATGGAGAATCCCGGGCTGTTGCACTGGACATCTCTAGGGCTTTTGATCGTGTTTGGCACGATGGGCTTCTAAGTAAATTGCGATCCTACGGTATGCCTAATGGATTTTGTTTATGGTTAACCAGCTTCCTTAAGAACCGTTCTCTGCAAGTGGCGATTGACGGGTTTCTCTCAGACACCTTCACCATCAATGCCGGTGTTTCTCAAGGGTCCATATTGTCGCCTACCCTCTTTTTACTGTATATTAACGACCTTCTAGTGAAAACCCAAAATCCAATTTATAGCTTTGCTGATGACAGCACACTTGTCTCATCTTTTACCTTGACTCCCCAAACATCCGCTGCCGACGCACATCTTCGCAGGCATGAAGTATTGCGCCTCAATTATGACCTGGAAGAAATTTTGGCTTGGGGTGACAGTAACCAAGTCAAATTTAATGCTAAGAAAACCCAGGCAGCAGTCTTCTCCAAAAAGGTTAACATTGCAGAACTGGATATAGTCATGGCAGGACACGCAATTCCCCTGGCACCATCTATTAATTTGCTGGGGGTCAATCTGGGAGGTAATATGTCTTGGCATGATCACGTTGCCGCAATTGCCAAGGCAGCTGCACAGAAACTTGGTGTACTTTTCCGCACCAAAAGATTGTACACACCTCATCAACTTTTGACACTCTACAAAGCCCAGATTCGACTATCATTAGAATATTGCTCTCATGTCTGGAGCTCTGCACCCAAGCACACCCTTCGGCTACTGGATTCCATTCAAAGGAGAGCAGTTCGTCTGATCGGCGACCCCGAGCTGACCAAGACCCTCGATAGCCTGGAGCATCGAAGACAGGTTGGTGATTTGGCTCTCTTTTACAGATATTTCCATGGCAGGTGTTCGACTGACATTGCCCACTTGATTCCACCTAGAGCAATGCAAAACAGAAATACACGGCGAACCACTGCCGCTCATCCATATGTTGTTCAGCTTAGTACTCCTCGAACTTCATTGTTCAAGAATTCTTTCATCTGGAGAACGTCATCTTTGTGGAATGATCTTCCTGAGGTCGTGTTTCCCAATGAATACAATCTTCAACGTTTCAAGACCAACGTTAATCGCTTTTTTCGCACTCGCACCGCTCCCAGAGCGCCTTAAAGGATTTTTCCTACAGTGCAGGTGTTTTATCATAAAAAAAAAAAATTAAGAGTGACTTTTTTTCTTATCTTTCAAAATAAAGTATGTTTACTCCTAAGCAAAATAACATTTTTGCAGTTTTTACCCACCCTGTATAAAAAAATTAAAGTTTCTTATGATGAATCGTATTTTCTAGACAAGCAAAAACGTTTATTAAGAGTGGCTTTTTTTCGTGTCTTTCAAAATAAAGTATGTTTACGCAAAATAACATTTTTGCAGTTTTTACCCACCCTGTATAAAAAAATTAAAGTTTCTTATGATGAATCGTATTTTCTAGACAAGCAAAAACGTTTATTAAGAGTGGATTTTTTCGTATCTTTCAATTTTTAGTCCATTTGTCCTCTTGTAAACCCCATCCGTGGACATACTGTGAAATTATTAGAAACGAAAATTGGCCACAAGATTATTCATGTCTCTTTAATTGTGTAGAAAGTAGGGATTGTAATCCTTAAGCAAATAAATAATCCCGAGTTTTTCGGGATGCCTTTATGTACGCCCGGGATCCCGTGATCGGAAAAATGTGTTAAAAATGGTAGAACACAATGCATTTTAAGGCCAGGAGTGCTATTTAGGTTAACTATGTTTACTTAGGAACTTAAGAATTTACTTAATGAAATTTCTGGTAATGTCATAAAGAGCGATTTTTTTTCGATCCCGGGGTTATATTTTTATTTCCTGGGATCCCGGTGCCACAAAAGTATATTAAAAATTATAGCTATCCCGGGATTCTAGGATCCCGGGATTGCAATCCCCAATAGGAAGATATTGAAATATCTGTTCATGCTTTATTCCTGATGCAGTATTGTAAAATAACAAACGCGAGAAATAGAACAATACATTTCTAATTTCACATCCACATATCCAGTTTTTTTTTGCATACGTTATTTTAGAAAAATGGCGTGTAGAGGTTCTTTTTTTTCCTTTCCGTTCACTAACTTGTGTCAACTTTAGATTGAGCTATGGCCTACCTAACTCCTTAATTTTTAGTTTGTTTTCCAAAATTAAATCAAATTTAAATTTAGAATCTAAAAATATTCCCAAATTATTAAAGGATGCCTAATTTCTAATTTTTCACCAAAATAATTAATTCATCTATTTTTCGGCAATATTTTTATATAGCGTCATCATATTACATTGGCATACATATTGGTGCGAAAAACTACAAGTTTTATATTAAAGAATAAAATAAATATTTTATGTTCCGATAAATTGGATACGTTCCAATTTATGGGTGAGCCAAACAAATTGACTTTATTGAAAACTAATTCAGAATGTTTTAAAATTTAAACCTGCCGATAGATTTATCATCAAGGGGAAGTCAGGGATAATTAGATCTTTGACCTAAAATATATTTTAAATGTGTGTCACAGTACATTTTCGATTTATTTTACAATTTATTGGTAAATCGATAAAATTTAAAACCAATAGTGAAGTAGTGATCTGGTATACTTTATATTAACCTAGAAATATAACTGTTACCATAAGATTCATTTCATCAGATTAATCCCTAGACGCGTTTCGTCATATCATGGCTCATCAGTAGAGCTAGACGAAAGAAAGGAATAACTCAAAAGTGCTTATGGGTCGTTCTTGAAAAAAGCTGCATTTTCAGTGGGTGCATTTTTTTAAATTCGAAAATATAATCAGTTGGTTAAAAATTACCACGAGTTATTAAAAATGTCTCACTTGTTGCAAAAGAGTAGCCTGTTAATCTTAAAAATGATTTTTTTTCTGAAATAATTTATATGTGTTGATAACGGGAATGACGTGTGTATAACGGAAATAAGATTGCTTTAAAAACAACAATTTATAGTAAAGAAAAAATGGTAAAATATATTTAAAAAATATACTAATTTACTGCGTTTATAATGTATTAAAAAACACACAGAGATTATTGAAAAATAGTTTAATAAACTTTCTTGGAATCAAAAACAAAAACACTAAAGGACACGTATAATTCAATGTATCTTAAAGATAAATAATATTTTTGTTCTCATTCTTCTCATGTTCTGTTTTACCTCTTCTTGTCTGTCAAATTTTTCTGTTTTTCGGAGACATTTTTTCTATATTTTTAGGTCTAAAAATATAAAAAAAAACGGAATTATTGGGTGAAGATCAACTTCGTTATCATTCAGACATCACCGTTATCATATATCAATAACGGTAAAGACATAACGGAATTGATGACGTTGCATGTTTTAAATTTTATGTTATATTGTTAAAAAAAATGTTTTTTTCTACGTTAAGGCATAATCTCTGGTAAGGCGCATAAAATAAATACAAAATTTCACAGAAAAATATATTACTTACCTCAATAAACGGATAACGGTAACGACGATTTAAGATCGAACAAACTACTGAGCACATGTTTACATCGTATTTATCACGAAACACGCGACAATCATACCCTTACGTTGTTAACTTTGTACTGACCCATCGTTACGGAGAATCAACATGCATGCATGCGCCGACTAGCAGCGCATCTAGTGTTTGATACGAAGAATTATAATCTGATAACGGTAATGATGCCAGTAGTTAGTTACACGTACAAAGATTTATAATTTTTCAGTTTCCAGAACTTAAATTGATATTAATTGATCGGAAATAAACAATTTAACCTATATGCAACAATTAGAAAGTAGTAAAATTTAGGAATTTGCAGGTAGAATATTTTTTCTTGTAAGTTATCTTCCACAAATATGGTTGGTTACGATAACGGAGTATGACGTTTGGGAGAGTTTCATACAAAAACAACAAATTGTATTTAGGTAAAAGTAATATAAGTGGAGTATAAACATCATTTGTATTAATTTTGTGATTAGGAAATTTTTTTATATATATATAAAAAAAAAAGTAATTTTTTAATGGTAACCTCAAATTGAAGCTTTTGTGAAGAATGACCCTTATGCAGCATTTAGTGGAACACACCAGCAAGATGTTGCATGGAGCGACATCTGTGTCGTTGTTAGAGACTCTTGAGCATACCAGAGAAGTACTGGAAAAAACCTTAATCCTTAATTTCTATATTAGAAGATTTGAATAAAATATAATATGTATTTACTTGTTGAAATAACATTAAAGAAGATTTTTGCTGAAATTTTCCAAATCTATTTATAAAAAAAAAATAAAAGTAAAGTTAACTGGAATAGTCCACTTTTCCAATCACTTTAGTGTAAAGGAAACAGCAAATTTAAATGTGGGAGTAGAAAAAAGTTTTTTTGCGATTTCTTTGATATGAAATTCTATTACCAGGTAGTAGTTGTAAATGTTTTCTGTAATTTTAATTAATTTTGCTGAAAAGAGTTTTTAGTTGTGCAAGGCACTTTAAAGCATAACCAGTTTTGTGCTGATAATAGTATTGGAATTTTATAAAGCATCCATGAAATCTTCAGGTATTCTTGTTGAATTCTGATTATTGTTCGGAAACGCTTTCAGCAAATTGAATAGAATTATCAAGTGAAGAGCTTTTCTTATAGGCCCTATTGTCGGCTTCACCGAATACAGCTGTATGATTTCCCTGGAAACGTGAGAAAACGCGGTTTGTTTTTAAACCCAGACATTAAATAAAGCTAATTAATGGAAACAATAAACTTACAAAAGGGTTTAACAGCAGATATTTTTACCTTTTTAACCCAAGAGTCTTAATTTTATAATCAGCTTTTTAAGTTATCTAATATCATATAAAAGTAACAGTGGTGCTGCCAGACCCTTTTGTCACTATTATTAGGGTGATTCCTAAGTTGATACTTCTTTTTAAGCTGTGTTATAGAAGGCATTAAAATAAGCAACATTTTCAAATACCATTTTTAAAAAAACTTAAAAATAGGCGAGATAAAGAACTAAAAATCTAAGTGCGGGCCTGGTCATCAAAACGTAGCCCGCTATACTTTATGTTGTTTTTCTTATCTCTTATTAGTCATACAATTTACGGGTGGTATTGAGCAATCCGCTGCGGTGTGTTTTTCTGAAACAAGTTAGTTTTAAATTGGTGACGCGTGAAAATGGTAAAATTTGAAAATAATGAACTAATAGATATGGTGCTAATTTATGGTGAGTGACTTCAAAGTGCGGCTGTTGCTTCGAGATTGTACGCAGAACGCTTTCCCTTGCGGGTTCATCCTACACCCAGAAGTTTTCTTAATGTTATTCAACGGGCAATTTAGGCAGAACCTTATTTTTGAGTTTTTTGAAAAAAGGTATTTGAAAATGTTGTTTATTTTAATGCCTTCTATACACAGCTAAAAAAATAAGTATCAACTAAGGCATCACCCTGTATATGGCAAGTTTGTAGAATGACACTTTTCTGAAGTTGTTGCAGGTATTAATACCCTGAAGAGCCAAGTTTTTCCAAGTTATGTTTTGTGGAATGATGTCTATTTTTTCTAGCTTCCGTATAATTTTGATCTCTATCGCCAAATTTGAGTACTTGGGTTTCTTCTTCGGTTCGGTTTTAGAGAGGTTGTGTATTATAGGGCAACCTATATCGATTATGAAAAATTTCTTGCCATTCTCTTCGATAAGAAAAATATCCGGAATATTGTGGTCTACTATTCTATCCGTTATTATTGGCCTGTCTCAGTATAAGAGATGTCCAGAAGATTCAAGGGCTGGCTCGGGTGAGTATATTGATAATATGGTGGGAGGTTTTATTTTAGGCTTAGTTTATTAGAATGTTTTTTTTTATGATATAACACCTGCACTGTAGGAAAAATCCTTTAAGGCGCTCTGGGAGCGGTGCGAGTGCGAAAAAAGCGATTAACGTTGGTCTTGAAACGTTGAAGATTGTATTCATTGGGAAACACGACCTCAGGAAGATCATTCCACAAAGATGACGTTCTCCAGATGAAAGAATTCTTGAACAATGAAGTTCGAGGAGTACTAAGCTGAACAACATATGGATGAGCGGCAGTGGTTCGCCGTGTATTTCTGTTTTGCATTGCTCTAGGTGGAATCAAGTGGGCAATATCAGTCGAACACCTACCATGGAAATATCTGTAAAAGAGAGCCAAATAACCAACCTGTCTTCGATGCTCCAGGCTATCGAGGGTCTTGGTCAGCTCGGGGTCGCCGATCAGACGAACTGCTTTCCTTTGAATGGAATCCAGTAGCCGAAGGGTGTGCTTGGGTGCAGAGCTCCAGACATGAGAGCAATATTCTAATGATGGTCGAATCTGGGCTTTGTAGAGTGTCAAAAGTTGCCACCTAATTATGCCTTTCCAGATCAGCGTTAGGTGCAATAGCACCACATCCCGCCGTAAGTCTCATTGAGTAATAAGGGATGAATTCCTCCAATTGTCAATTGATTTGCTGAAATAAATCAGCACAACAGTCATATTTTTAAACAACTTCTACACGAAATATTATTGATAGTATATAAAATATATAGTTCCTAAGTAGTATTTTATTGATTACCATAATTGGGTAGATTTAAAGTTATTTTCAGTTAAGCGTACCTTAATGGAGCGCTTTATTGTGGCTCTTGGTAAATACGGTCGTATAATTTCGCTATAGACTTGAGAAAGCCGGGCTGTTTTGAAATGCCCTCATTAGTGCGTGTAAAGGCATGAAAATAATGATTTTCACTGGTAGTTTCCACAGCAAGACTTTTGCTTTTAGGTCACTGATATGAGTGCTTTAGAAATATTTTACTGTAGCCATAAAAAAGAAAATTCAGTAAAAAGTATAAAAAGGAATTTGGGCTGACAGAAAGAAACTGTTTATTAAAATGGCGCGGAATAATAAATTAAATTTAAAATTTAATTTTTTATAGCTAATGAATTGTTAAACTAAAGTTAGTTATTTGCTAAGTTTAAAGTTGAAAAAATGTACTATTTATTATTGTATTTATTTTATTATACTACGTTATTTGTAAAATACAACTCAACAAAACAAGTCATTCAAAAAATGAAAAGAAAATAAATTACAACAATGTGCAAATAACAATACGCAAACACACAGGTATGATACAAAATTACAATTCAAATGAACAGATTAGCCCACAAAAATTAGATGGTCAAAGTAACTTCCTTTTCCGTCGACCGTGTATTTACATCCGATATTAACGTTCCCAAAATCATTCATTAATGACCCCTATTAATGCATGATTTTGGTAATTAAAATTAAAGGCAGCCATGCAAACAAATCAACAAAATAATAAAACGTCAATCCAAAACGTCGTCCGCTGTCATTAGTATTTGTAGAATTGTGAAATCCGGATTGTAAAATAAAAGTTGTTAACTGTTTTTCTTCACTTTAGTAAAAAATACAGTCGACGAAAAAACATTGTAACCAACTCTTACATTAAAATGCGATTAATGATCTCGAACATTAACGCGTTCGCTACGCTCACGCGTTAAAATATTTCGATCATTAATCGCCATTATTAATGTACTTGTTGGTTAAATTACTATTAAAACCCTTCAATAGAGTAAAAAGCCCCAGTCAATAAAAATATGTTGAGTTAAGAGTATTACTTAGGCCCCTTATTGTTTGAGGTAAAATATTATTTTATTTACTGAGTTTTTTCTACATTTTGTTATCCTCAAATTTGGGATTTTCCACTATACAGTTCTAACCTGGATCATAGTAACGAATTTTCTTGTTTTCTGAGAGTCATCCTGAGGACGAAATGTCATTGAAAGCTGCGGTAAATGCAGATTGTAACATGGACAGCCATATTCACTAAAGGGTACTAAATTTAAAACCATCCTAAACTGACAGTTCTGGGTTTAAAATGACAAGTTGTAAATGGAACGCTGCTTATAGCGGCTCCGGAAATAAGATTTCTCCAAAATTCAAAAATACGTCCTCATAGATTTTTTAGGGGCAACGCTTTTGTCATGTGAAAAAAATTGGGACCCCAGGGAAAGCCCTAACGAACTTTTTTTTAAACTAGAGGATACCACTTGTGGCACCTTTTTGGAAAGTTTACCGAAAAAGGAATTTGGCCATATATTTTTTTTACATCGATCAAACCATGTGTCATAAATTTAATAAAACCTAATTTAAGGAATAATTACATCAACAATAACTTTAAAACTGTCATGCCCCTTTTTATTAGCATAGTCATTGTTGAAAATGTGCCTCATGAATCTGTTAGCATAGACCAAACCGATGCCGATAGCAGAACTCTTCCTTTACTCTTTTCAAAATTTCTGGCGTGAATAAACATATCTCTACCTGAATCATTGCCTTCAACTCTTCCAGATATCTAGGTCTGGTGACATATCCCCTTCTTTTTCAATTACCTTCTAATTAAAAATCTAAGGGTGCAGTATCTTTAGATTAGGGCCACCATTCTATAATTCCTCGCAGGCCTATAGTATCCACCTATTTGGAAATGTAATATTTAATAATTCTCTTAAATTTTTTGAAACGTAAGGAGGGGCTCTATACTGCTGGAAAAATATCCGTTGGTCTAGATTTCCATAATTAGGGAATATTCTTTGAAGTTCTGATATTAAAAACTTTACAAGAAATATAAGAAAATTTGTAAATATTACATTTCCAGAGTGGCCGCCCAGATCCCCCGATATTACACCCTTAGATTTTTATTTATGGGGCGATTTAACAAGAATGGTCTATGTCACCAGACTTAGAAATTTGGAGGAGTTGAAGGAAAGGATTCGGCCAGAAATACGTGTTATCACTCCAGAAGTTTTAGAAAGAGTTCTACCATCAGTTTGGGTTTTCCTAACAGATTCATGGAACACATTTTCAACAATTGCCATGCTAAAAAAGTTCATTTGTTTCCTTAAGTTAGTTTTCAATAAATTACTGACACATGGTTTAACAGATGTAAAAAAAATATGGACAAATTCCTTTTTCGATAAGCTTTCCAAAAAGGTGCCACAAGTTGATTAGAGCTGCGTCCCCTCCTTGAGGTTTCAATTTTCTTTACATGATTAAAGTGAGGCCTATAAAAAATCTATGAGAATGTATTTTAGGATTTTAGAGAAATCTTATTACCAGAACCGCTATAAGAAACGTTCCATTTAAAGTCCCGACCCTGTATATTATAATATACCTATAAATATTTTTAATATCCTGTATTTTGGGTTATAGTTTAGTTTTGTTTCTATGTGTTAAAATTAATTAGAACACATTTTTAAATGATTTAAATAACTACGTTTTTTAGTCGGGTTTGTATGATTTTGAATTTCTGTACATGTCAAGAGATCTGTATCAGCACTTCTTAATGTTTATTGGTCGAATTCTACAGTTTTTTTCTATTATTAAGAAAAAGTCATGTCGCTCAAATATTGCAATCATAAATATTCGTTGGAACGGTCACAGAGACGGTAAAATTTTATGGCGCTGACCGCAGACAACGCCGATGGCCGACGCTAAAAAGAAAAATAAGAAAATGCAAAAACGTACGTAGTGGTATCATCAAAAGTTCTAATTTGGCCCAAACGCCACACGGTTTTATAGAAAAAAACCTTAATTTTAACGCCCAATTCCGTAATTTACTGTACGAACATTATTAAACTTAAATATTTTATGAAGTAAAGGAAACTCGAAGTCTTCCCCATAAAATTTTCCCCCCTCTCAATTTCAAACCTTAAGTTCGGACGCTGCCGATTAGATGGCGCAGACTTTCTTATTTACCTCTGTCAAATTATAGATATCTGTTTTACTACATTATGTCATTTTCAGCCATGAACGTTGGATGTCACTTTCGAGCTTCACGAGCCACGCAAAAGAAAAAGGATTATTTCCTTTTCTGCCAACTTTGTTTAAAGATTTCTCGCAGTTTTTGAATTTTTATCTTACTATAAAAAAATGTTCTCCTCAGAGGTAAGTCATTGACTACATGGCCTTCCTTGTTTGGCTATTTTAAACTTCAAATAATTTTTTATCCCCTGATGGTGCTAATGATGAGGCCAGCTGGCCCCTAAATATGTACCCCAATATTTCTATTTTTCACCCTACTTAACCATTTCTATGGTAAAATAAAGAACTTTTTGGAGAAGACCTCGAGTTTAGTTATTAATAATATTAAAACTAAAACTAAATAACTGAATAATCGATCGAATGTCGGTACACGCGCAACAAAAAATGTTACTGATATATTTACACCGATTTATCGAATGACATGTTCAACTTTGGAACGACTAACTGTGCAGTTAAAAATCTGTAACGATTTGGCATACACACTTCCGACAAATCTGTACAGTTTGGACTGTGGAGTTACATCGTCACAATTTACCGGTACGTCTGTAGCCGCCTTTTAGTGAGATATACAATAAAAAAGCATACTACCCAACTGGTTGAAAAGCTAAATCTGACAAGACTAGTTCAAGAACTGTTTAAAACCGTCTTTATATCAAAACTCTAATAAAGCTACACTATCAAAAACGAAAAGTAATATCCATTTTTACTAAAATCAAACCTTGCGTGCCGGTGCAAGCATATCTCAAGGATAACAAATGAATTATGTTCTATCGTTAGCCAGTTAGATCTTTACTAACATAAAGCATGATGACTATCTAATAGATCTCCAGTTGTATTTGAAAACGAAAAATTAAAGGAATGAAATTGATCTGTAATATCGCTTAAGGAAAAATTTATTTGGGTAACGTTATTAATATTTTTTTTAGTGAAAGAACTTGTTTTGACAATGTAATTTAGGAATGGCCAATTTCTATCTTAAATTTTTTTTTAATGAGATCAATGTTAGGAGATTCTTTCCTTTAAAAATAGATATGAATTTGGAGGATTCGTCGTCAGGCCACGTGGACTTGATGAGTCTGTCACGACAAAATGAGGAAGGGATTAGAAGACTAGCGCATTTGATTTATCCTTGCCAAAAGTCCTATGGTAAAGGGTAAGTTTTACCACATTGTTCAATTTCATTTAAATCGTATGATTTTAAGAAACAGTCAGTGCGGTCTCGCATGCTTTCAGTTTATGTATTTTGACAAGTTTATATTTTGTTAGTTTTGTCAGTATTGGCTTTCGACTCTATTGTTGTTGGGTGTAACTTTAGTTTTTTTTACACAACCTATGTTGGGTCAGGATGTCCTCTGGTTTCAGTTTTGGTTTGCTCGAGTATTTTTTCTTCCGATCTAGTTATTCTCAATGGAAAACGATGTGCTGTACTGTTTCCTTGACTTGTCCGCATAATCGGCAGTTAAGGTTTTCATTGTACACTTCTGTTCTGTTCAGGTGATTCTTGATAGTGGCCATATGTCCTGTTAGAATCCCTGCAGTAGTTCTCAGCTGACTCCTATTCATCTGTAGCAGCTATTTCGGTAGTCTCGGGTCTGGATCATTAATGAATGATTTGCTCTGACATAGTCTCTGTCTTTTGTTCCAGTAGATTTTGCATTCACTTCTAATTCATAATTAGTGCATCTTGGAAAGCAGAATGTCTGTTTTGGACCAATGACTCTGTTTTCTGAGTCGTTCTTTGCGAGTTTATCGGATTTTTCGGTCCCTGTAATACCTTCGTGTCCTGGTACCTACTACAGGGTTCCCATTGATATTCTCAAACTAGTCTTGAGGTTACCTTTGTGCACATTAGCGCTCTGAGGGAGTATAAATGAATACACTTGTTGAGGTAATATCTCCTTTTTTCTGCTTGGAACACTGTACGAGACTTTCCCAGGAAGCAAAATGCGTTTTTTTCTGGTCTAACTCCGTATATCCCCGCTCCAGTACCCTCTTTGGTCTGTTCGTTTGTATACCAGATTATTGCCCCAGTAGTAGTTTCTGATGTTTTGTTTTTCACCAAATTTCGTCGATCAACTACGATCTCGTATGCTTTGAAAGGGTCTAACTTCGACACTAGATGTCGCCCCAGGCAATACAATTCTATAGATTTGTAGAATTGTTTAATCGGTAAATAATCTATTATTTTGACCACCCCTTACTGCTACGTATGTTAGCAAAGCGTCGACTTTTAGAACATTATCAAAGAGCAATAAAAACAGCTCATAAGTTTAGCTTTAACTGTATTTTATAAAGTTTAGTAAATGTTCGCCTCTATGTTATTACTTGTTTCTGTAAGAGCATAATTTTATAATATGCAAAACTTGCAAATGAGTTATTTTGTAAATCTTTGTTTAAAATGTGTAATTTTTATTGACCTCAACTTTAACAAGTAAATTTGCAATGCTTTGTATTATCCTATTATGGTACAGCAGAAATAATCAAAGTGAGTTTAATCTCCCTTTAAGTTTTATTTATTATTTTATGGATAGTACTTTGATAAATAAGATCTAGTAGTAAGTAAGTATATTATTAACCAAGGTTTATAGCTATTATTACGGCTCGAGCGTCGAGTTGAAAGCCCGAGGAGCGTAGCGACGAGGGATTGAAGACGAGAGGGCTATTATAATAGTATACCTATCTAAAGTATGGTTAATATACTTTTTTTCCACTACTAACATATTTACACGATACTTATTTTTACAGTATTATTAGATAATTATAAAAATATATATATATTTAAAAGATTGCTTCTATAACTTTTAAATTTTCTACTGCTGTTCTTTGGGGCAAAATTATAAAAAAATGTACCGAATGTTCTTCCTCAATGGGCCACACTTGATATACGAAAAACAGTATATTCCAATTTTCTGAATCAGAATTACTAACATGTATGTGTACTTCCTAAAAAAATGTTTTTAAGATGGTGGGACTTTGTACCGGAAATAGATATTCTTTTTTTAATTTTAGATGGAACAGCCTGTATATTTTCACATATTTGAATTTTCCTCAAAATTCCAAGACTTTTTCGTATAGAGCATATATGACTAAATTGAATCGATTTAGATAATATTGGATATTAATAATCGCCTTTTTTTAACTTAGACGCCCTGTAAATTCGAGATTGTTAAACTAGTAGTAGAAAAAAACTATATACATACCTCAATAGAAGAATGCGTTTCCTCCCTTAGATCAAACTATTTTCGGGAGAAAAAGTACTATTTGCCTTCCATGGAATGTAAATAGCTATTTTCTTATCTAGTGGCCTTTGTAAATGTCAATTGTTGATTAATGAAGTAATAAAATTAGTTTTTCTTCAAACGTCAATAAACTTGACGTTTTTCTACTAATTTTTTGACGTTAAAGTTCTACTTTTTCGTCAGAAGGTGGTAGTAGTAGTAAGTAAATACTTTTTCTTCCGTTGCCAATAGCAGCGGAAGTAAAAGTATGACTGTGTTCTCATGACTAAATATATATTAAATAATACCAGAAAGTTATAAACATACTTTATTTATTTTAATAAAAATAAAGTACAGCAATGTGACTTAGGGTAAATGTACTTTTAGGGTAATAGCATTCAAAAACTATGTTAATCCCTATAATAATAAATAATAATAAAATTAAATTTGTTTAAGGAGGTGCGTTTACCCATATTGGCCCTACATAACTATTTAAATACAACATTAAAAGTACAATTATTAATTGTAGCCCCAGAAAAATTAAGACTGCTTGTTACGATGGCCTGTTGGTTGGTTGTTTCGGTATTTTCTAGTGTTGAACTCTCAGTGAAACCACTTTCTGTCGAATTTATTGCAGTATTTAAATTATTAGTAATTGATTTATTATTATTTGGTTGTAAATTTTTTTTTGCAATATCTTTCTTATTAGTCATCGATTCGTCAATGTACCCTTCAGCTACAGTACTCGATTTTCACCCCCCGTGGTGCTTTAAACACGTAATGTCTGCCCCTGCATCTACAAGCAGTGTAGCTGAAGTTCTCCTTAGACAATGGCTGGTGTACTCTATTGCACCTGGTAGTTTTAAAAACACTGCTGCTTCCTTAGGAACAGCACTTATTTTATGAATTCCCATTACCATGCGACAACACCGACCATTTACAAATTTAAAAAAAAAATCTCTTCTCGCGCATACCTTCCGGGCGTAATGATGCATAGTTTTTATAAATGCTTAAATATTGCTCCCCAACAATAGTAAACGACCGCGGTTTCCTAGTTTTATTATTAGGAATTCTTATGTGAATCGCAGATCCTAAGTCTTGTATGTCATCAACGACCATTTTCACCATTTCTTCACATCGGCATGCACCCGATATTCCAATAACCAAAACAATCTAAAAATTATATATATTACCTTTATAAAAAATTTGTATACTTTGAGGTAATACCTAAATTTACCTTAATTCCCAAATATTGCTGATTAGGAGCTTCAGATAGAAATTTTTCAAACTGTTCCCTGGTGAATACTTTAGCTTTTTTGGGAATGTAGCCTTCGTTTTGCTTCTTTAAAAAAAGCTCGTAGCTTCAAATACTTGCTTATGTCTATTCCTTGTCTGATATTTAGCATTGATCTTAACATAGAATAATGTGACCACATTGTTGAACCTTTCATTTTTTGATTGCTCGCTAGTTCCGAAAAATATGCCAAGAGTACATTTTCAGAATTATTTTTGGTGTTTTTCTCATTGCACCATGCCTGGAATCTTTTAAACGCAGCTTCGTAAACACCACTGGATTTTGTTGGCAGCAAATTGTTCGCAACATTTGCTGCAATTTTGGCAACCTCCGGGGGCGTACAGGTAAATTCTGAGTCTGACATTTTAATATGAAGTAAATGTAGTTTTAAAAAATTCTATTTTTAAAAGGATAAAAATTAAATAAAGTTACGCAATAATGAATGCTGACACTTGTCAAATCGAATGGCACGTCGCTATCAAACAATATAATAATAAATCCATAGTAACGCTAGCCTCTTGTCAAAACTTAAAATTTTTAAATAAAACAATTAAAACATTTTGTATCTTTGTGTTTTCATATTTAAACAACGTCGGAAGAAAAAAAAAAGTATGTTTTATTCGGAGTAAAAGCAACTTCTTATGACTCGTCCGTAATTGCCGGACTCACTTTGTTCGTCCGGCAAACCAACAGACTCGTCAGAAAAGTATCGCTTTTACTCCTAATAAAACAATATACTATTTTAATTAATTTATTGTGACATTACTAACATTAAACTTTATTATGACCCGATTACGATTCTCTTATTCTAAAATATGGCATGTTATTCTTTCTCATAGCGTATATTTGTACATCCCTAAGAATCTGATATTTATTGTCAATTATTATCTCGTTATTTACCTACAAAAAATCACAATTGTTATGTCAAAAGATTTCTGCTTTAAAAAAGATTGTTTTCATAATAAACTATGGTCAATAATAATTGTCAAGGTAGAGAAAATAGATATTAAGGGTTAATTATCGGTTAATAATAGCCGTTTCATAGTTTAGTGGTGGGAAAAAAATGTATATACAGTTCCTAAGCGTCATAAAACAAATTAACGTCAAAACCAGCTCAATGTCAGAGGGATCGATGGGTTAATTTTCAGAATTATTAAATAAAGGACGTAATTCAAACACTGCAAAGTCTGAAAATGCTTTTCCATTTTAAAACTTCCCGTCTATAAATCGATCGGAAAAGTTGGGGAATGGTTTAACCTGCAATAAATTCCGTGTAATGATTTTATTGGTGTCAGTATTGTTAGTAATAAAAGGTAACGTTGACAATAAATAGTGTCAAGCACAAGATAAAATTTAAAAAAAAATTTTTTTACAGTATTATGAATTTAATGTAAAATATTTCTCGTAACTATTTAAGTCTTTTCGGGCACAAGTTTTTTTTCTGAAGGCCCATCCGTGCGCCGGATGCACTTAGGCCAGGTTTGGCCCATTGTACTCACCCTGTTCGGTTGTTACAACCACTCCGTAATCCCAGATTCTTGCACTAGTTTGTATAGGTCAACTGGGGAGAGGGTAAGGATGTCCTTTGGTTCCAGTTTGGTTGTCAGAGTAATTGTTGCTTCTTCCGATCTAGTGACTCGCAATGGCAAACTATGTGTTGTACAATTTCTCTGTCTTGTCCGCATAATCTCCAGTCAAGATTTCCATTGTACAGTTGCATTCTGTGCAGATGGTTCTTGACAGCCATATGTCCTGTCAGAATTCCTGTAATGGTTCTCAGTTGGTTACTGTTCATTTAAAGCAACTGTTTCGCAGGTCTTGAGTCTGGATCCCCAATGAAAATTTTGCTGTGGTCTAATCCCTGTCTATTGCTTCAGTGGATTTTGTGCTCATTCTTGATCCATCGCTTTATAGCATCTCGTGCTGTGCACTTTGGTACTCCGAGTGCCGGTTCTGGACCAATAAATGTATTTTCGGAGCCTTTTCTTGCGAGTTTATCGGCTTTTTCGTTTCCTATAATACCTTCGTGTCCTGGTACCCACTGCAGTATTACTTTGTTCATTTTGCCAGGGCCTACAGTTCCTCTTGGCATTCCCATACCAGTCTTGAGGTTACCTTGTTGCATATGAGCGATCTTAGGGCTGCTTGACTGTGGATCCGCTTATTAAGGTAACAAGTAAGTAGTAAGGGCACAAGTTGATAATTACACCAGTGATTTCAAAACTTTGATGTAAGAGGGAGGGAAAGTCATAAAAAATTGTACCGTTGTGATGTCCGAGAGGAACAACCATAGAGAAGCGACAAAATACGATCCAGCTCAGTGGCAGATTCAGGATTTGCCGGGCTTGAACTCACGACCATTGGATCCAAAGTTCTTCTCGACTACAGGATCATGTTGGAAATTATGGTAAAACCAACTCAATAATGGTGGTACATGAAATAAATTTCTATGCACATTTAGCAGCTGCATTATTGATAAATCTATTATAGATGCGTTTTTGTTAAATTGAATAGATTAATGACATTGTACCATAGACATATAAATTATATAATTAAGTGCCTTGAAAAAGAAGGCGGAGCATCCGTAAAAACAATAAACTGTGACTGATCAGAACCTTATAAAAATGTAGTATTTATAACAATGTTGTCAACTAATGGTAAATTTCCGGATTCGTGAGAACAAAGCACAGAGGAATGATGGGTCGGCGCTCTGTCAATAGGGAAAAGGGAAATTTTTACGCACAGTGTTATATTCGTAGGATATTCTTTAGAATTATTTGTGGTAGTGATCTGCTTAAAAAAGACTCTTTCCATATTGTGTGCATTCGTGGAATTTTTCTTTAAAAATGAGAATGTTTATTTTTATAGGTTGCAACACTGTGCAGCACTAATAGTAAGAATATGAAATTTTGTCGTAGCGTTAATTGGAATAGCCTACTTTTCTCGTCATTTAAGGGTAAAGGAAACAGCCAATTTCCATGTGGAAGTAGAAAAAATTGTAGAACAGAATAAAAAATATGGTTAAATTAAATTATTATAAACAATTTCCAATAAAGTTTTAATTAATATTTATTCTTTTAAAGTAATTTATTTTTCCCAATAATTTTAGAAATTAAATTTTTAATTTGGATTTGAATTTTTACTTGTAATTGATTTTGGGTCAGTAAATATATACCTAAATATTAAAATAAGGTAACTATTTCTAATTAATTAAAAATTAAAATATTTAGATTGGTTAGATTTAAATTTAAACATCCAAACATTTTGTTTTGGAAACGTTTTATTTAAATTTGCTTATTTTTAATAATACTTCAAAAATTTTTTTATGAGTGATTTTTTTCCTCTTCGCTCGCTGCCAGGGGCGTTCCCGAGGGAACCTACAGCTTAACGTGGGTTCCGAACCACAATTCTCAGTCATGCGACACCCCCCAAGGGCTATCAAGCTTTGGTTTCTTGCCATTACATGACCCACCGATTGGGGAGTGTGTACCTGGTTCTTCACCCCACGAAATGTCCTATCTCATCCGGCCTGGTTACCGGCGTGAATGGGGTGGGTTGGGAGATGATACATTTTACATTATTCCCTAAATTTTTAAACCTACTAAATTTCGGACACGTTTTTATTATGCGTATGCCCACTCCGGGGATCGAACTCGACCGTCACGGTCTAATGCCAGTACCTCACCGCTGAGCGACTGCCGCTCGACGGTCAGTTCCGAACTTTTAAAATTACCAAAATATTTCTAGCACTAATATAATCAATAGTTTTTTCATAAGGAAAATAATTTTAAAACAAAACCTTAGTTTCTTTTTTACACAATTTGAAAATGACATAAAATATTAATGTATTTTCATTGATTTTCCTTCGTAATAAAGTAAAACTTAGCTCACTTAAATTGCAAGCCTTCAAAATTTATATAAATAAGAGTATCATCTGCGAATATTTGCACTAATGTCATGTCATTAACAATTAGAACACTGAGACTACTGGCAATACCCAAATGTCAATTAATCGACTTCAAGTATTGATTTATTTAATTTAAATTTTTTGTCGAAATGCTAATCATTTTAATAGGTAACGTAAGATTATGACCACAAGAAATAAATAAAAAAGCCTTTGATTTGTGAAAAAATATTGCAGAACTAGTGTTGAAAAAAAAAATATCAACACTAGTGTTGAAATTAGCATACTTAGGATTGTGTTCCACTTAATATCTGGTTTCATAGTTTGTCAATAGGCTTTTCCTTTATTTGTAATTGAACATTTTAATTTTTTTATATTTTATATATCATAGGAAGAACTAATCCTGGATTGACTATTAGATTAACCAGAATGAAATTTTTTTAATTTAATCAAGGAAAGATGCATTAAACATAAATTTAAAAAATCTACCCAACAAGGAAGATTTCAATTCAATATAATTTTATAACTTATTTAATGTTTTTATATAAAAAAGTTAAATACTCCTGATGAGATTTGAACCTGTGACCCTGCGATCTGTAGGCTAGAGCTCTATTCTCTATGCTATCACTATCGATAAAAATTTGTTGTTTAATACATGATACTCTCGTCAGCGCGATCTGTTTTATCTGGTAATAGATTTTTCAGTATATTATTAACATTTTATATAATTTCAGATGGTGTATTTTCACACTCTAATTCTGAATCACTCGACAAATACATGATAAATAAGTTAAACACTTTATTGCTTTGTGAAATTTGTTCTTTTATTGAATAGGGGTTGTTTGTCAAATTGGCATCATATGTTTAAATTAAATAGTGTGCCTTGATATTTCAACAATAGTGTTAAAATATATTTATAAACACGTGTGTGATATACGGCGCTTTCTAGCCAAATTAACAGTGCTTTTTCCTCATTTTCATAGGTGATCGTAGGAAAATATTACTAATACAACAAAAATAGGACTAAACCATGAGATTCCGTCTTAATAACTTCTGTATAATAATCCTGCGTATATTATCATACTTCATACAACATTTCTCTATATCTATAGTATCATTAAAATCCCATCAAAGCGTCGTTTCGTGATGATAAACTAGGGCAATATTGACAACACGACATTTAACCTGGTATCCAGAAACTATTGATTTCATTTTATAAGTTGTATAAAAACAGGTGATCCGAATGCCTGTGTTTATTTTATTTAATGGAAAGGGAAACCAAAGGTTATTTTATAAAAATCTAAAAAGTATAGCAATCGCGCTGCATTGCGGTTTAGAAAAGCGGGTTGCGTGTCCGATGCCAACAAAGATTATGCCTTGCGTCACACAACATGGGTATATTTTCAGCAAATAACAGTAGCCACCGCTGGAAAGCAGGCAAGGCGTTTTAGGGTAGAACCAGTCGATGAAAAAATAGCGCTTTTCTAGTGCATTATATGGATTTCTTATAATTTTGCATGTCAAATATGACGTAAAAAACAATAATTAAAAAAAAATCAATTAATCTGAATTTTTTGCTTCTTTCACTACACCACAAATTCAAAAATATTTTCACGTATACCTAATCTCCCTAATGCTTGAATTATTAACGGAAATATTTCTTGAGTACAGGATTCGCAATTAGGAAGAATTTTCATAAAAAAATCGTCTTCGAAAAAGTATGTCCGGTGATTATTTCAAGAACGAGGAAGATTCGGTAAGAAAATTTTACACCAACATACAACGTGTCCAAGAGAGTTCTACACATTATTTGTGCGTAAAGAATAAAAACGCACAGTTGTGCGTTATGATGCCTAGTACAACAATCAAGTTAGTCTTGAACCACTGAAATAGTGACATTTATCTATTTTGCGTTTTGAATACTTGACACATTGTCATTATTTGAGATTTGAAGTTCAAAGCGATACCTTATTAATTATAAACCAATCCTTAATTTATTAGCAAGAGTCGTAGAAAAAGTATAGTATGGATTGGGTGTTGTAAAGCAATTACGGACTCATGTAATTACCGCATTCGTTCCATTAGTGCGCTTTTTACCAAACTTAGTACGTAATATACTATTTTACCACACCTAATACATAATATACTATTTTACCACACTTATTATGTAATATACTATTATTTACAAGGGGGTTACTCTTGCACAAATTTGATAAATTGTCAGTTTTGAAAGTTGTCTTTTTAATAACAATACGGTAATAAAAATCACTTATTATTTATCTCCTAGTATTATATGCGTATTTTGTACCACTTTAAAAAAAAATTGATTAGATATATCGTAACATTTTACATTAAAAAGGGGGTAAAATACTTATAAGTTTTTTAAATACATGGCTGGATATTTTACGTCACTCTAATACCTAAACAAATAAATAATGTTAGTATAGAAGAGAATATCGAAAATTTATTTTTATTGATGAAGCCGCCTAAAAACAAAAAAGCAAAAACATTTTCGTCGAAATATCTACACCTGCTAACTCGGCGTCATAATGTATGAGTTATATAGGCAGCGAGTCCATCGACAAAAAATATTAAGTATGGATAAATAATTCCCTGGATAGAAAAATGTTTACGCGAGCTCCGAAAAAAATATATTTTGACGTTTTTCAATCAGTAAAACAAAATTTCTTTTATTAGAATCACCCATTTTTTTAACTTGTCGGGCCAGGTAGATGCCGGCTAAGCTGTTTGATGTCGGCAACCTTTATAAATAGGTTTTCGATAGTACCTTCTATAATTAAGTACAATTATGACTTTTTCTTAGTATTAATAATACTTTTATTGAGGTTGAAAATTTAGCTAGTGTGTTATTGTTGTTAAATTGCACCAACCCTGACATCAAGGTTGGTGCAACAAGTATTTACCTGCTAAACTACGTTGTGTAGATGTTACTAGCCCTAACTCTTAATCTAAATACAAACGTTTCAATATAAAAACGATCGCTCTTGAAAGTCAATATCTTGTGTGTTCTTGATCAAAATAGTGACTCATACACTCATAAAAATGACTTGGTATTTGGTACTAATTTTTATTTGTTCTCGTGTTACCAAAAATAACTATTTTTAGTTAGGAAAACAAAAAAGATTTTTTTATTGGTTATATTTACCAAAAAATGATGCCATCAGAACAAAGAAAATATCTTGTTTTCATATTAGTTGGCAGAAATAAACTATTTTGTTTAGCTGAATTTAATCTGTATATAACTTATTTAAATGTTACATCAAGGTTCCTACAAACTTGTATTATTTATCAATTAAGCTTGTTGTAATAACACATTATAAATTTGTAGTCCCTATCATTTTGTTAATTTTGATTAAGATACATTCTTAGTTACCAGAACTAACTTTTCTTTTCAAGTAATATTATTCTTCATATTTATAACTAACGGGATCAACAGAGACTTGATGCCCTTGCCCGGTGGGTGACATGTGACATCATTTTAGCCAGGACTGTCAGGAGGTTATGTTTATGTTAGGGTGCTTTTGCGGTTCCGTGTCCATTTTTTCGTGTTTTTAAGGCAATTGGCCATTTTCATGGCCGTGCCCGTGTAGAAAATGGATGTGACAATATTTGGTGTAATTTATTTGTGTTTATTGTCTTTCTTGTGTACCTACTTATTGGCAGAAGGAAGTTAAATCATAAGTAAGTAAACATTTAATTTTTTATCATTGCAGTTGTACATTAGAAAGTTTAAATGAGATTTTTATAAAGCATGGCAAGGTGATCCGATGAGAAATAACTTAAAATAATTTTTTTTTGTTTTGTTTTTGTTCTATGTTCCATTTCTATAAAAGAACGTCATATTAATGTTTCTTAATCTGACCAAGTACAACAAATTTCATATAGCTGTATAGTTTAAATAGAAAGTCCAGGGGATATTTTTTGTTTTTTTATAATCGCAGTTGCAGATAAGCAAATTTAAATAAGGCCAATTCAGTTCTATAAGCAATTGAACAACCCAAAAGGTTGAGTAAAATAAGTTAAAAATCTATTGTTTCTGTTTTGTATTGCATAAGTATGTATTATAAAGAACATGAGAGAACAAGGACATTGGAAATTATTTTTTTTAAAGAAACCATAATACCTATCCATGATAATTTATTCCAATTAGTTTACGCATACCTAATAGAGTAGTAATACCAAGGCATTTTTTTATTTAAATGGGGACCTAGGAAGGAATTTTTTTTTAGTGAAACAGATTTTTTTTAAAGTTATTTCTATCAAATCAACTTGCTAGTTTTACCATGCGTTATAAGCAGTTCATTCAAACTTTCTAATGTGCATCTGCAAAGACAAAAATATAAAATTTTTACTTATTTATGATTCAACTTCTTACAATTAGAAAGTGCAGAAAAAAGATAATAAACACAATGTTGTGACTACATACGTAATTGTTAATCTATAAAAATTTCAAGTTTGTCCCAAATAAATGATTGCTTTGGCAATATTTGTAGATTGCATCTTTAACAAAAACAATATTGCCTTAAAAAACAATTTCAAATTTCCATATTTACACATTAGTTGGAACAACTAATTTTAAAAGCGGGAGTACCATATAAATTTAGTTATCCGTATATAAAATTTCGTTGTGACAACTAAAATTTGTAGGTTGAGTTGGTTAATGTTATTAATTAGTTCAACAGTTCTATAACGACAATTTTTTTTGGTTGTACAAACTAAGTTTTGGGTTGAGTCCGATTTCACGAAAATAAATAGTTGTCAGAACCAAATTTTAGTAATCCATACCATGTTATTTTTAAGAGTGTATTACACTCAAAAAATTACACTTATTAAATGTAAAATTACAAGTGTTACTTATACTTGATGAAGGATTAGGTTTTTTTCGTGTAGTAAATAAATTGTTTGCTTTAATTTTATACAGAAACATTCCGATTTTTTTTAAAATAAGCTCCACTTTCCTTCTCCATTTGATTATCTTTAGTAAAATGACATCCCCTATAAGGAATATATTTAAGCCCATTCCAGTTTTGTTAAATATTTATTAAGGACATAAATCTTGTAGCCATGAGCTCCTTGTAATGTTGTGAAGAAGCGTTGCAGTATTTCAAGTATTTTTTGGTATCCAGGACACGAAGTACGGCAAGCGGCAATATGTGATTTAGGCACTTACATCATGATTTTTTTTATTAGCAGTAAAAAATTATAGACTAGAAATGTATATTAAACGATCCGTCCTTTTTTAGAGAGCGAGCGACTGCGATGGAGTATAATGTATTTAGCACATAAGTTTTTTTTTACTCCCACATGGAAATTTGCTGTTTCCTTTACACTTTAGTGGCGGGTAAAGTTGGCTATTCCAGTTAACTGTGCGGCAAAATTTCATATCCATCCTAGTTAGGATATGAAACTGACCAATCACAGTAGTCAATTACAGAGAAGCCAAATTTACATGTTGTAAATTCGTTTTCTGACAGTTGAGGAAAGTTAGGTTAACAATATGCTTCAAAAATATGCAAATCTGTCAGATGAAATTTGTTCTTTTTAAATTTAAATCAAAACATTTATCCCATTGTCTACATATGTATACACAATATTTTCCTAAAGAGTACACGAAATGGTGCAAAAATTGAAGGTATAATAACAAAATTAATACAAAAATATATTTCTACCAAATTATTGTTATTTTCTGCCGAACTAAAGATTTGCATACAGACGCACTTTCTTATTTTAAAAATATCTTTATTTTCACTCATTTCTAGACAATTACTACAAGCTTTACATAAAATATACTATATACCTACCAAATGAACGTTTTCTTTCTAACCTTGGTAATTTTTTTTCATATAAATAATATATATTATTATAAATATTTGTGAACGGGACGGGGATATTTTCCGATATATTATTATTTTGAACGAGGATCGAACCCCAATTGATCTTAAAACTTTTATTATACGCAACAAACATAGAAAATTAACTGGTAATTTTTCCTTAAATGGTGGAACATAAAGATAACCCGATAAAACTGACGAAATTATAAGATTTCTAGAAAAAAAACATTTTTTACTAACATTTTTAAGGTTATGTTATTTCTACTTACACTATTGCCACTTCTCGTCTTCTCTTTCGACGTTAAGTGTGTTGCTAGTTTGTGAATTGGCGATTATTTTGAAAAATTTGACCATAGCGAACGTTAAAAATTCAATTAATGCACAAAATCCATTTTTAACTGTTTGAAATGAATTCTACAGCTATTTTGTTGTACTTGCGAAGTTATAATTATTTACGCAAGCAGAAATAAATCCGAAAAACCTATTTTTCTTCTGTGCATTTTAGTAAAACAATTATTGATCCAATTACCTGGTTAAGAAAATAAATTGTTCGTTTTTATTAATACATATATCGCATTTTGTCTGTTATTCTGCAAAAAGCCAAATGTGAGAAAGATAGATATATTCAAAAGTGAGTTTGTATAAATATAAGAACTACCCAAATCGATAAATATGTTACATTGTAATTTGGTCCGTGGGTTTACCATCAAAATGAATTTTTGTTCAATTGTTTCTTATTACCGTTCTCACAAGTTCATGGCCAACTTAAAAGACAAGTTATGATGCCTAATTTAAATAATTTTTTAAAATTCTTAGCATGAAGTTCGGAAGTTAAGTCGTAGAAAAAATATACTGTACTCGAGTGGATTGTCCTCGTGCGATATGGACATCATATCCACTCTTGTTGTACAAACTACTATTAGTAACATTTTTTTTACAGAACTTTTAAATTTTTATCTCAAATTACGAAGCGATTTTTCAACAACCTTAAAATTATTTATCGAATTTGGTTTTCTTGTCGCCTTTGATTCAAGAGACAATTTGAAGATTTATAAGAGAACCATGTTTTATAAACGAAGAACTTTTTATTTGTAAAAATAAAAATAATCTTTGACAGAGATATTTTTTCTTGCCAGTTATAATTACCGTTCAAGATAATTTACTGATTTGGGCCAAGAAAACCTATTTCTTCTGTGTAATACTAATAATAATTGTGTGTGATCCCATCCTTGGACTTATAAATGTATTTTTCTATTTCAACTTGGAAATTTGATCTTTGATTTACGCTAAAGTGATTAGAAAAGTGGGTTATTCCGTTTAACTGAGCGGATATGATTTCATATTCACCCTAGTTAGAATATGAAACTCACCAAGCACAGTGGTCAATTACATAGAAACTAAATTTACACTTTGAAAATCTTACAAATGGTTTTCTGACACTTAACAGAAGTGAGGTAAAGAATGTAGGGACTTCAAAAATATGCAAATTTGTTTTCTTGTTCATTTAAATCAAACCATTTTCCAATTTTTTCCTAAACAGTGCACGAAATGGTGCAAAAATTGAAGGTATAATACCAGAATATTACAAAAATACAGAGTGATTCCTAAGTTGATACTTCTTTTTTAGCTGTGTATAGAAGGTATTAAAATAAACAACATTTTCAAAAACCTTTTTTTTTAAGTTAAAAATAGGCGAGATACAGAAGAAAAAAATCTAAGTGCGGGCCTGGTCTTCAAAACGTAGCCTGCTATACTTTATGTTGTTTGTTTTATCTCTTATTATGCAATTTACGGGTCGGTGGTGAGTTATTTGGCAATACGCTGCGATGTGTTTTTCTGAAGCAAGTTAATTTTAAATTGATGACACGTTAAAATGGTAAAATTTAAAAACAATGAACTAGTAGATATGGTGCTAATTTATGGTAAGTGTTGTCAAAGTGCTGCGGCTGCTTGGAGATTACATGCAGAACGCTTTCCCTTGCGGACTCATCCTACACCAGAAGATTTCTTAATGTTATTCAACGGGAAGTTAGTCAGAACCGTATTTGATCCATAATGTAATAAATGAATGTAAGTACTTTATTTTTGAGTTTTTTGAAAAAGGTATTTGAAAATGTTGTTTATTTTAATGCCTTTTATATACAGCTAAAAAACAAGTATCAACTTAGGAATCATCCTTTATGGTTTTACCGAACTATTATTATTTTCTAATCAAACCAATGATTTGTGCACATATGCCTTTTCTTATTTCAAAAATATCCAGTTTTCCATTTATTTTTAGACAATTACTATAAGATTTAATGCATCAAATACATTTCTTAAAACCTCATAAAGAAGGATGTTGCAAATCATTCGAGCTTTCGAGTTTGTTACAAATTATTAGAGAAATCACCCTTTAAAGTATCATATTTTGTCATGGAATACAAAAACAATAAAATATATACAGGGTGTTACAAATTCGACATACCAGCATTGGAATCTCGGAAACCATAGGAGTTAGAGGAACGTTAAATGGGGGCAAAGTTGTGTAATTCGGTGCTGATTATAATGCCGCTTTAAAAGTTTTCAAATTCCGAAATTTTGCAAAATCGCTTTTATTTTTTCCTGAACTCATTTGACTAGTTATTTAAAAATAAATGACACTTTGTCATTGCCACTTTTTCTTCTCTACAAAATGATGTTACTAAACGCCGTTTTGTCTCCGAGCGGTTATCACCAATTTTACTTTTTTAAATACGGACCTGGATTTTTTTAAACCGATTTTTAAACCCTCTTACCCTCAAAATGTAATGGCGATATTACTTTCTAATAATGAGGAATTGTCCCTTGCTTATTTTTTTAAATTCATATTTTTTAAAATTGTATTTGCAAGATTGCATTTGGTAGGATAAGGAGAAGATCGGTTGAAAGGGCTGTCGCCAAAATTGGAAGAAAGATCGATCGTTTTATTGAGCGAAACGGCAACCTCTTGGAACATTTAGAAAATTAGGATTTATAATTAGTAAATTTAAAATTATTAGAAAATTCTTATAAAATAAATTATATTACTTATGTATGAATGTTTTAAATAAAATAAAGTTTTTAATTAATATTGTAATTCGTTGCCAGGACCAGACTGACAAGAAGTGTAAAAAATATGAATTTAAAAAAATAAGCAAAGATAATTCATCATTATGAGAATGTAATATAGCCATTACATTTTGAGGGTAGGAGGGTTTAAAAATCGGTTTAAAAAAATCCAGGTCCGTATTTAAAAAAGTAAAATTGGTGATAACCGCTCGGAGATGAAACGGCGGATCTTTAGTTTAGTAACGTCATTTTGTAGAGAAGAAAAAGTGGCAATAACAAAGTGTCATTTATTTTTAAATAGCTAGTCGAATGAGTTCAGGAAAAAATAAAATCGATTTTGCAAAATTTCGGTTTCTTTCGAATAAAATCGGAAGTATTCGGAATTTAAAAACTTTTAAAGCGACATTATAATCAGCACCGAATTGCACAACTTTTCCCCCATTTAACCGTTTCTCTAACTTGTATGGTTTCCAAGATTCCAATGCTGGTATGTTGAATTTGTAACACCCTGTATACATATTTGTTATTATTGTAGTTAGGTATAGTTTACTTAATTATTTTTTTAAAAATATTGTAATTTAACAAATATAAAGTAAATTCCTAAAAAAAAAAAATTTTATGAAAATGAAAATTTTCCAACATTAATTGCATTTATACTAACGGAAAAATACCGAAAATATTGCTTTAAATCAATAAGTGAATAAAATAAATGATGAGGTACTTAATAAAATAAATATTTAAAGAAACAAAGCATCTAATTTCTCTAAATAATCTTCTTGATTAATACCTACTCATTAAAATATTATTGTAGCACTTTCAGTATTTACATTTAAAACCTAAGGAATATAAAATAATATGCAGTCAATTATGCTGAAAAATAAGCCTGCATTATTAGGACGATGAAGCTTATATTGTATTAATAACATTTATGTAAAGCTAGTCTTGAAAATAATATTCGTTTAATTTGATAATATTTGCTAAATTTATTGTAAAATGTATCTGTTATAGATTTTTAAAAAGCCTATCCTTTGCAAGTTACATTTGACAGTGACAAATTACAGGTTGGCAAGTTCAATCAATCAATGGTGGTGTCCGCAGCATCACCTGGTGAATCCCAATAAAAACCAACCGCGGTCCTATTTAAATAAGTTAGGTTAGGTTAGGTTAGCGACCCTAAAAAAATATCCCCGCTCTAAAGTCAACAGGAGAGCAAATATTTGGACAGTCTAAAACTTGCATGGGATTTCCCGGTATATTGATCCACTGAAAGAATAAGGACTAATCCTAGAAATTTAAAACAAAAAATTATTGTTCTTTATTATTTTTATGTTGATTATCTTGAATACTAACATAATATTATTCTATTTTAAATTGAGCTTAAAATAATATATTTATGGATATTTTTAAATTTTAAATTTTTGATAAAAATTATTTTAACACCACTGAATTGTATAAGTGCAAAATAAACGCTTTGATTTTCATTAATTTATTCCCTAATACAAAGCTCATAAGAAGTATGTAGTTTTTTCATTAGGAAAAAAACAAAATTAATGCACATTTTAGCACCAAGGAGGCTTTTATTGGTATGCCTGTAAGTAAATTTTTATCTTTCCAGCGGGAAAATAGAACTTCTAACAATTAAAATAATTTTTTATAAATGTTTGTATTAAATTAGAATTATTTTTAAATTTTCAAAATTTTTTATCCCTTCGGGGCAAACGGTTGAGTTAAATAGATCAACCCAATTGTTTCCCATTTAATTATTATACCAAAAGAAATAAAGTATGAAGGTGAGACGTTTAAGAATTTAAATTTTGTGAAATAAGCCTACTACATACAATCGAGTTACAGAACATAGAAGAAAAAGGGCCAAAACTATTCTTTTACGATTGGAACAAATTTGAACAAACAAGGAATTGCTTTTGCAAACAAATAAAAGCTATACTTTTTGTACTTCTCGTTTAAGATTTCTCTTCAATAAAGTTCGATTTACAAGAATTCTTGATAGAGTCAGTCAGCTTTACGGATATGACGGGATAAACTTGTTTTCGAATCCAAGTTCGCCAATTAAACGGGAGGAAAAACACTTAAGGGAATATCGGAAATAGACAGATCCAATGTTTAATCTAAGTTAACTTAGCTTCATTAACAACATAAAGTTCTAAATTGTATTTGATCCGTTCAAGAAACTTTGGTCAAACTAGTATTAGAAAGTGACAGATCCGTTATACATTTTACAAAGCTTCTGATTGACTGTTATATAGTATTATAATACAGGGTGGCCCATTTGCCTGAGAAAGTAATATACCGTCTCCACTATTAAATATATACAAAAAAGGTTTTTCTAAAAGTTATGAGGTATAAAAAAATATATGTTCTAAAATTATTTATTTATATACAGGATGGTCCAGAGAAGTGGAACAATAAAAAGAATTTTTTTTAAATGGAATAGCCTATATAGTCGTACCTATACCTAAATTTACTAGTTTTGCCAATATTTCGATTTTTATTTCAATTTTCGTAAAAAAAACTATAGTTTTTATTTTTCTAGTTAGCCATGACCAGCCAAGTCAAAACAAATGTAATTGAATATAATGTCATATTAAATTAAATTGATAACTATAGTTACGTATTAACTTAATTAAATCAAACGTATTTTTTATTACGCAACTTGATATTAAAAATAAGTTCACAAACATTTAAATTATGTAAAACAGCAACATTAGACTCAACTCATGAAAGACGAAGTTTCGCGTCGTTTGTTCTCGGTTCAGTGATAGTCAATAAATCATTAAGCTCATTTTCTTTCGTTCAAACAGTTTTTCTTCTATTCCTTTTATGGTCATAGTCACGCTTCCTCTTCTGTCAAACCTGTCCATTAATTTTTCCAAAGCTGGTTTATTGGGTTGTCGTCTGTCTGGATATTCTCCATGATAAAGTTATGTTGCCAACAATGTATTTTTGTCACTTACACCAACAATGTAAATCATATGGCATTTCGGTACTTGAAAAAATAACGCTTCCTCTTCTGTCAAACCTGTCCATTAATTTTTCCAAAGCTGGTTTATTGGGTTGTCGTCTGTCTGGATATTCTCCATGATAAAGTTATGTTGCCAACAATGTATTTTTGTCACTTACACCAACAATGTAAATCATATGGCATTTCGGTACTTGAAAAAATAACGCTTCCTCTTCTGTCAAACCTGTCCATTAATTTTTCCAAAGCTGGTTTATTGGGTTGTCGTCTGTCTGGATATTCTCCATGATAAAGTTATGTTGCCAACAATGTATTTTTGTCACTTACACCAACAATGTAAATCATATGGCATTTCGGTACTTGAAAAAATAATTTTTTACATAAATGTTCAAATTACCGACCAGCACCTACATTATAAGAAGACCTCGTCGAAAAAATATTACATATACATATTTTAATTTGACATTATAATAATTAGTTGTTTCGATTTTGCTGGTCATGGCTAACTACAAAAATAAAAACTATAGTTTTTTTTACTAAAATTTGAATAAAAATCAAAATATTGGCAAAACTAATAAATTTAGGTATACCTAGATATGACTTAACAATAATAAAAGATACTTACAATATTTATCAGACGAGCCTATTAAATATATAGGGTATTTCATTTGAAAACACATAGTTATTGTATTTTAAAATTTTGTATATGTGGAGGTCAACAGAAAACACCTTGTAGAAAATTTTAGGTACCTACTTAAAGATTTTAGACAGTTTTTCTATTTCTAAACTTAAGAGCTTACAAGAAATTTTTGATAGTCTTATTGAGAAATACAGCTAATTTTTTACTATCATGTGTGTTCCAAAATTTTAAGAATTTTGCGGTTTGTTTGGCAACGTTGCAAAAAATTAAAAAACTAAATGTGGCGTCATATGGATAATTTTGTAAGGAAACAAAAAATGCTAAAATATATGGTATTCCATTTAAAAAAAATGTACCTTTTTATTGTCCGACTTTTTTTTTGGACCATCCTGTATGTTTAAAAATAATTTTAGAACATATATTTTTTTATACCTCACAACTTTTATAAAAACTTTTTTTTGATATCTTTAATAGAAGAGACGGTATATTACTTTGTCAGACAAATGGACCACCCTGTAGATAAACACTCGCAACTTTGTACACTCAAAAATAAATATTGGCAGTTGGTTATCTAAGACAATAACTTTAATATGTGTCAAAAAAGTATGTATGTAGAAGCATTCATGAGAAACGTTGCTACTGTCATTCTAATTAAAACAATTTTACAGTGGCGATAAGTTTTTGTAATTTTAAGTTATAAATATTCTGTATTAATTATCATAGTTTATATTTATTCTGTCATGTTTGTTTTACGTTCCATAAGATATGTATTATAGTTCTCTAGGGTATTTAACTTTACTTAATAGACGTATTCGGCAACGCCAGTGTAGCACTAATGTTAGTATGGTAAAAACAAATAGTTGACTTTGTTTTGTTTTTTGGTTCAGTCAGTTTCGGGAGTCCTTTACAGCTATGACGGTAATTTTAGAGCTGTCGTTTTAAAAAAGTTCTTGCTATTTATTTTTAACTAGTTCATTTATGGAGGTTGTATATGATGTGATTGAAAACGTACCAGAAACTTTATTTATGCAGGAACAGTTTTAGCTTGTTTTTCTTTCGCTGAAAACCGGCCACAGACACAAAGAGATGTACCGGGTGGTCAACTAAGAATGGCCGCCGGCCATATCTCAGAAACTAGTAATCGTACAGCATCCGGGTAAATTTTTTTATTTGATAAAAGTGCCGAGGAGAAAATGCTGGAAATTATTTTCGAGTTTTTTTTTCAAACACAAATTTTTCGATCTAGTAAAATAAAGTTGTGGGGGAATTAATTTTTTTTTAAAAATACGCCACGGTTACTCCGGTTTGGCATAACCAATGAACAAACTTAGTCTCCTTTAAGAGAGCTTTATTTACCCTATAAACTGCGCTTTGTTTTTAATCCTTGAGTTTCGGGTCGCCGCTAGATTGCGTTAACTTTTTCTCAAAAAAGTTTAATGTTTATTTTATCATGGTATGATAGAGACATACATCCTTAACATTTCGGTAAAAACACAAATTTGTAACTTTTTACAACCAGAGTTATTAAGAAAGTGAATTACATTATACGATTTTTTCTTTTTGCGAGCGTTTCAATTTTATCCATAAAATAATTTTACCACCCATTAATATTAAATAAATAAAAAGTTATAAAAATCGATGACATTCTTTAAATTACAAAATTTTTAAAACAATTAGTGAAAACACGAAGAAAATCCTAATTTTAACCTTGGTCATGGCTGGTACGCCCCCTTGCGGGTTTTTTACAAACTCGAAAATAATTTCCAGCATTTTCTCTTGGGCACTTTTATCATAAAAATATTTACCCGGATGCTGTCCGCTTACTAGTTTCTGAGATATGGCCGGCGGCCATTCTTAATTGACCACCCGGTACACAGGCATTAACGTGCATTGATGCACGAAGTAAATTATTGGATTAATTTCCTTGAACGCGCGTGCATAATTTCCATTCACACACAGACACTAATGAACGCGCGTTGTTGCCCGCGTACATCTCTCTTTAGTTCTTTCTTTCTCTTTTTTTTCTTCCTTTTCTTCTTTTTTTTTTCTTTATTTCTTTTTTTCTTTCGTTCTTTGCTTCATTCTTTCTTTTCGTTACTTTTTTTAAACCTTATTAATAATTAAATGTTTGTTTTCAGTCTTCATTTGTTGCAAATCAGACTTTGGACATTTAAACACACTTAGCCTTTAATTATCATACAGATTCGGCAACCTTCAAATAATAATACACAATTCATTTAACTATAAAAAACGAATGTCAAGAAATGCCAAAATCAAGTCAAGACAAAAAAGGTTTTCTTAGATTTCTTGACTTGGCTATTTCTTTGTACAATTACTATGCAATCGTTGTTCTCTATGTTTAGCACTCAATATTTAACACGATTTATTGCTTTCCTTATTCGTCTATAAACAAGTATAAGAGGACAAATATGCTTTTTCTTTGAGTTATTAGCAGACTTTAATCTCCGTATAACTGCCATATTAGAATATATATTTAAATTGTTATTTAAAACTCTGACATTTCCATGAATTGCTCATATCTTGCAAAGAAAAGTGTTTACCGCTTTTAAACTTAAGCAAGCGTCTGGCAGAAGTTATTTTAGCTTGAGGGGACATATTATGAGACACACAAACTTATTAACAAGCTTCATGTCCGTTATATATTATGGGTTGTGGTACGAGAGAATGGTGTTCTTGTAAACTTTGTTAGCTCAAAGCAAGTGAATATCCAACGTCCAACATGGCTTTGATATTCACCGTTGCTATGGTTACGTGACGTTAGTCACGCAAACAGCATAAGTAAGAATTTGCATTATGATGAAGGGCAATTTAAAAATAAATCAGTCGTATTCACCATTGTTTTAGCATTGGTTCGCCTAACCTTAAGGTATTTATTTTGAGGCTTCGCAAAACTTACGGATATAGATATCGTTTTTATGTGATTTACTATGTGAATAAAAAGTTTTGTTTTTATTTTTTAGTTAATTCAGTAGGTAGTGTGTTTTAAAAATGAACCCAATTAATGACATAGTTTGTAATTTGTTGGAAACTCCATTCAGTCGTTGGACAGATGAGGATAAGAGAGACGTCTTGTTACACGGGGTTTTAGTCAATGTTTGTTTAAGTACCCGCACTATATCTAGCTCTTCACCATTTTTTAGGACCGCGAGCCGCCACTAAAGAGCATCAATAAAATTGAACAATTCGGGCAGCGCCATGTGTTAGTGACCAATAAAACACTTTGCACCTTTTATTTAACCAGTTACAATAAAAACTTTATATTTATAAGTGAACTTTGTTTTGTTTCAGTTAACGTGTTAAATTATTTAATTCTTCATTGGCCTGATTTGACTGTAAAGGGGAACTTACTTGGCATAAGTTTATAAGTGAGTTTTCTTTAGAGAAACTCTCTAAATTTACTGATAAGTAATTCCAATTTATTTTGTAAGACTTGTATGTTACTCATGTAATCTTAAATTGCTTTTCTTGAAGTAAAACTAATAAAAATCATTAGTGGCTAGTAAGCAGCGCAGTGCGCAGTATAACTTCAATAAATGAAGACATAATTTAAAACTATCTAAATTACAATATGGCAGTTTTCAACAATATACAGGGTGTGTCAGTAAGGTGTCTGTCTTAGATAGCACCTAAACTATCAAAGATAGGAAAAAAAGTGTAATACAAAAGTTAAAGGGTTTTTTAGGATACATAATCTAAAAATATTTTCTAATCTACAGGGTGGTCCTAAAAAGTGGTACTGAATAATAAAAAAGAAAATTAAATGGGACACCCAGTATAACTTTCTAGAATATGATTCAATGGAATAAGGACTTTATAACCCTATTAAAATTTTTGAAGTGAAATGCAACGTTGCCAAGTAATTAATTTTTTTCCGAAATTTTAGTAATTTTTAGGGTATCGTTAAAAAATCATAGCAACTTGTGGATTAACCCTAGGCAAATATAATTTACGTTGTAAGTACTTTAAGGTACGATATATTGATTTATAATAATGTTTTTTAAATCTCTTATACAGAGCGTTCATTACACGTTGGACAACTCGATAGTTTTAAAAATGCTTTATTTCAATTTTTTTAGATAGGACCCCCCTAATTTTTTTAAGCAAAAGAATTTATCTTTCGAAAACCTTACTTTTTTGTTAAACATGTCATATATCTAAATATCATAGTTTTTGAAATATTTTAGGATTTGTCTTAAATCAGGGTAAAAAAGGAAAGTTCTAATTAAACTATTTAGTCAAGATTGCTTTGGAACAAAAAATAAATGATTTTCTTTGTCACAGCTGTCATTGCAAAATTATTTCGCAACATTTTGTGCTTTATTACTGTTTAGATTTTAGTTTCCTGAACTAACTCATATTTTTCTATTTCGATAAAGTTAGTTCGGGAAACTAAACTTTAAACAGCTATAAAGCACAAAATGTTGGCAAAATAATTTTACAATGACAGCTGTGACAAAGAAAATTATTTATTTTTTGTTCCAAAGCAATCTTGACTAAATTGTTTAATTAGAACTTTCCTTTTTTACCCTGATTTAAGACAAATCCTAAAATATTTCAAAAACTATGATATTTAGATATATGACATGTTTAACAATAAAGTAAGGTTTTCGAAAGATAAATTCTTTTGCTTAAAAAAATTAAGGGGGTCCCATTTAAAAAAATTGAAATAAAGCATTTTTAAAACTATCGAGTTGTCCAACTTATAAGAGATTTAAAAGACATTATTTTAAATCAATATATCGTACCTTAAAGTACTTACAACGTAAATTATATTTGCCTAGGGTTAATCCACAAGTTGCTATGATTTATTAACGATACCCTTAAAATTACTGAAATTTCGGAAAAAAATTAATTACTTGACAACGTTGCATTTTACTTCAAAAATTTTAATAGGGTTATAAAGTCCTTATTCCATTGAATCATATTCTAGAAAGTTATACTGGGTGTCCCATTTAAATTTCTTTTTTATTATTCAATACCACTTTTTAGGACCACCCTGTAGATTATAAAATATTTTTAGATTATGTATCCTAAAAAACCCTTTAACTTTTGTATGACACTTTATTCCCTATCTTTGGTAGTTTAGGTGCTATCTAAGACAGACACCTTACTGACACACCCTGTATATTGATATAAAAACATTTTACAACCATAATATTTATTAAAAGATTTTAATTTCAAAACAAATGTGTAATGAAAAATTACTTGCTGTAGTTTTTAATATCAGTGAAACTTTTCTCCCAAAAATATCCTGGTAAATAGTCATAAGTTAGAAGTATTAATTACAAAAATATTAAACTAAATCTAAAATCATAGTGTGAAAATACAACTGTTAAACACAAGAAAAATGGCCTAAATTGCATGGAAATAAATAAAATAAATTGCGTGACAATAAAAAGTTATGCTTGTTGTGTGACAACGTTAAGTCGACGGCACCGACGTTGACCCAACGTTAAAGCAGATTACAGCTATGAATATTTCTTTCAAAAGAAATAGTCTATTTGGCGAGTACGAGCAACATGTATTAACGCAAGGTTATAATGTATATTCCAAAGAACAAAACACTGCATTATTGACTTCAATTGATATATCGTCGATAAAAAGCCGATAATCTTCTTAGTCATAGGTTAAACGCCCTCTAGCGGTAAATTAAGGAAGGTAAAAATAATTTCCAACGATTTCTCATAACTGCTTTTGTAATCATTTTTTATATCCCAAAACTTGATGACCAAGGGTTGTTGAGATATGGCAGGCGCTCATTCCTATTTGGCCACACGGTATATAAAAGTATTATTTTCTGTTTTAAGTCCCATGGGCCGCCTTAACCCGGTCTGGCTGGCAGAAAGTGCGATACATTATTTAAATAAATAGGTTTATCCATTTTCCCATAATTTAAAAAGGTTTTCACCTACGGCGCGACGCTTTTTCGACAATTGACCATTTCAAATTTATTTCTCTACTTACTTATTTGAATTTATTTCTTTGGGACCCATGCTAGGTTTTTAAAATGCCACTTTTACGAGTAAATATTGATTTTAAGTTGGGTTAAACAAAAAATACTTTTTATTTCCTAAAATAACTTCTTTGGACACATATTTATAGTTTTATAACAAAATGTTACAATTTGGCCAAACGACTGTGAAACATCATACCACTCCCAAATTGAAACCTAATACTGTAAAGGTAAAATGACGTGGGATATATCTTCAGGAAACAGGAAATATAAAAACTACCCGAAAATGCCAAAGCTTTTGCTCGAATGTGATAGAAGAAAACCTAAAAACCTTTTTTAATAAAATATTTAACGGGCAAGAAAACCTCATGTTTCAGTAAAAGGGCCAGTATTTCATTTAATAACTGTGATCCTTTTTAGCTAGTAAACGGTTAAGTGGTTTAGGATTAAGTTTGCGACGAAAATAAAGATAGCTCAGAGAAGCTAATCTATAAAGGCAATACTATGTATTAAGAAGTATTGCAATAATTAAAAACATGAATAGTATCAGCTTTTGTATTTTATAAAAATTGACAAATGAGGAGTGATTCTTAAATGACTATAAAAAAGTAATACTCCCAGCGGCTGTGCAGTGCAGTTTAAAGCAAGCACAACAGTTTTTCACAATTTTTATAAAATAATAAAGAATCCCCCAGATCAACGCAGTGCTGCGGTGACAGTGACGAGTTCGCCGCGGTGCCACAGAACACAGCGTTAAATGGTGCAACCCACACTGCTGCGGTGGTTTCCCGCTGTGACAGAGTTTTATTTTGACAACGCCGCTAGTATATGTGTTTTGTGTTGCCTGTTTGATTTTTGAGCTGTCTACGACTGTTGTTTTAACATATTTTTAATAATAATAATAATAATAATAATAATAATATTATTAATATTATATAATTAATAATTATCACCGACACCACATACCTCACATATTTTATTCCTAAAGTTATAATAGGTTTAACTATATAAAACAATAAAGTAATTAACATTCGAAAAGGTACCTTCCTAGCACATAGCACAAGAAAGGTCGATTGCGTTATTCATCAAAAATTTTTAAAAAAATTGTAGGTTATATTCACAGAACAATAGAAATCGCTCTGCGCCGGTGTAAATAGCAAAAAAGGAAGAAACGCGGTGCATCGCTCGGTTTTCACCGGCACTGCTACACCGGGTTGGTCTGGAGGATCATTAACTAGTTGAGGCCTTGCGGTCAATATTCCAGGAAAAGTACTTCCATTAATTTCTTAATTATTTCTATCCTGATTTTATAAAAAAATGCTATGAACATGGCATTTAAATTATTTTGTTATAAATGCTTCATATTAATTTATCATAGTTACAGAGTTTCCTTTTCAGTAGGTTTTTAAAATGTTTGTCAGCAAACTAAATTTATGTGAAAAAAAATTGCACGCCAACGATTTACAGCGAATATGGTTTAAAAAATTACGATAAATTCCAGTTTTCAGGCAACTCAACCACCAAAATTCCTTATTAACCTAAAATATCACACAAATAAGACGAATAGTCGAATCAGTACATAAATCTATAAACCACAAGTTGCCTCTATTTTTCCAAAATAGATAAAATTAAATAAACATCATAATTCGATAATCCACTTTTTATACCACAGTCCCCATTCCCAAATCCCACCCACAATATGCATAATAATTTCTAAATACTTTTTTAATTGAAAGATATACCGCTATGTATATCCCGGAATGAAAATTAAACTGTTTTTTTTTTCGTCTGTTTTTCCAGCAACTTCTATGCAGAAACTATGAATTCAAAAGCAATAAATGACATCTTATTCACCTAAAGACGACTGGAGGAACTTACCGGTTGAAACGTTGTAATATAAAACAAATAATGAGAATGCAAGTCCAAAACTCATTTAACCTCTTTTAGGTTTTAAACAAAATAAATTCATTCACGGCAGTATGTAGATTACTGGAACTAGCCTGCGTACACAAACGTCGAGTTATTTAGATTTCTTACTTAACTAACCTAACAAAGGCGTCTCCCACGTGCGTGTCTTAATTAGTAAATAATTAGCAGATCTAGTTAATTGTATCAATATTTATTATTTTGCAACAAAGTAAGAAAAATAAAATAAAATGTATAAAGGGATTTTAAAAGTAAAAGTATAATAATAATAAATGTATTTTTATTTATCTCACAATTTTATACAAGATTCAAAAAGAAAAATGGCGGCGAGATCTAGCCTCCATGTTAGGTAATAATATTAGTACTATATAAATATAGAAATATAAGCAGTATTATAAATACAAGTATTCAGAAAATTAAATTGAATATTCCCTGTAAAGAAGTTTTTAAGCCAACTTACTATAAGTTCAATATTAAGACAATTATGAATCAAGCTATATTATTATGCTTAACACAAAAAATATATTAAAATTAATTATATAATTTGTTAACGAAATGTTTTTTTTTGTTTTAAGTAGAAGCACCATTTATTTAAACATTAATTTTTACCCATGCTTAGCTAGTGATCATTAACGATAAAACGTTTAACACCTTTTTTTAAAACTGGTATTTTATGAATAGCTATAACTTAAGCAGGTAATCTGTTGTAGATTTTTATTGAATTATACTAAAAGTATGTCTGAAACATGACTGAGACATGTATTCACACTGTTAACTGTCAATTATGTATAGTATCTCTTCTATAAATATTAATCCCATAAACAGGTTTTTCCCTAAGATAATGAGGGATCTCAAAGATTATAATTTTTAGCAAAAAGTTGCAAAATGAAGTTTGAATAGCTTAATCAAATTTAGCCACCTGAAGTCTTATATTATAAGGGTGTAATTTGAATATAATTATGAGTCGCATAGATAAACCTCAAGCAATTATTTTACACCTTCTGAAAGCTTAGCCTATCCTTCGCCAATGAAGCCTGCTAGCATCAACAACATCAGCATATGACAGAGCTAAGAGAATCAAGGTGTCACATAGTTTGACGTTTAATAGTTCTAGTGCAAATACAATATCTTAAGTTTGGCATAGACTTTTTGAAGAAGTCCAGCCGTATGTTTTTCAAACCTAAACTGATTATTCATGACCAACTCTAAGTTTCTAGCATTGTCCGTAGAGGAACATGTTCCTGTAAAAGATACACTAAAAGTTATCAAAAGCAGACTTGAGGAAGACCAGACACTACAGGAAAGAACGCCGCTACTTATCAAGGCCATCATGGAATTATTAGAATGTTGGCTCGATAATTCTTACTTCCAGGAAAAGATAGGGTTTTCAGGCAAGTGGAGGGACTACCGATGGGCTCATCTCTCTCACCAATAATCGCCAACATTTACCAAACCATTCCGGTTTGAATCTGAAGCAATAAAACAAGCAAAAAAGAAACAAAAAATGTGGCTAAGATATGTGGACGATACCTTTATTATTTTTTGGAATTTGGAATGGAAACGATGACGAACTCAGGGAATTCCTACACCACATTAATAGCCTGACGCCGACAATTAAATTTACTATGGAGAGAGAAGAAAATAATCAATTATCTTTCCTAAATGTGAACGTAACACCATCCATACTTCAGTGTACAGGAAACCAACCCATACAGGTCAATATCTGAATTACGCTTCAAATCACTCAAACAACACAAAACATTGCATAGTAAGAACGCTGGTGAATAGAGCAATTACCATATGTAATTCAAATGAAGCCCTCAAAGAAGAAACCCGCTACATCAAGACCGACCTCAACAAAAATGGCTATTGATAAACTATTGGAAAAACGCAAGAATCGGCCAAATACACAAAAGAAGCAAATAGAGACTCAATCAACACTTAACATTCCGTATGTCAAAGGAATATCTGAGAGAATTAGGAAACTAGGACAACGATACAACATCAATACTGTATTCAGCTCGAAAGACACTTTAAGAGGCCACCTGACGAAGACGAAACCAACAAGTCAAAAAGATAGGAAAAACTGTGTCTACCAGATACCCTGCGGATGTGGCCGATCTTACATTGGTGAGACTCTAAGGCCCCTTGAAACTAGGGTCAAGGAACATAGAAACAACACGCTTAAAGGGAAGACCGAAAAATCAGGTGCAGCTGACCATGCCTGGACACACGGTCATCACATCAAGTGGACAGAAGCTCAAATCCTGCATAAAGAACCCCATTGAAGGAAGAGGAAGTTCAAGGAAGCTGCTACCATAGACGAAACCCAGATTGTTTTAGTAAGCCATCATTAGATATAAGAAATATCTGGAAACCTTTGCTAAGTAGATGTAAACTTAAAATACCGCACTCGAACTAACCGCATGACTGCACACATCTCGGTCATGCTTCAGTGCATCTAGCTAGTATAAATAGAGCTGTAGCTGTATACCACAACGTTGTAACTGGTAAGTATCTCCAGTCATTTTCAGGTGAATACTAAATAAGTAATTTAGTATTCACCTGAAAATGACTGGAGATACTTACCAGTTACAACGTTGTGGTATAAAACAAACAAAGACAATGCAAGTCCAAAACATTTCTATCAGTCAAGAAACATCATTGTCTCCAACCTTCAAACAGACAAAGTTGTACCTTTTGCACGCACATTAAAATATGTGTTTAAATGATATCGCCTAATAATCTAATTATAAAAAATGAGTTATTTTTGTCAAATGTGCTAATTATTATTTAAAAATTTATTTCCCAGGTACCTCTATAGAGAGCCGCTAATATGTACGGAAATGGTCAATTATTCCCTAAAGTGAAAAATATATCGAAAAAGTTTAATACCAAAGTTGAGAGCTTTTAAAAATCCATTACGAACAAAAAAATTAATTATACAGGATTTAATACAAAATCATGGCGAAAAGAAGTTTCTATTTAAACGATACACACACTTCACAAATTTCTACTTCAATTTGTTTAACATGTCATATGTCTAAGTTTAATTGTTTTTGAGATAGTAACGTTAAGAATATGGTGCATTTTCAGATTTTGACAGGCTGTAGTATTGGAACGGTGCATTTAACAGAAAAATGGTTCTCATCTCCTCAGCTTAGTTTTTTATTATTAAAATGGCCAGCCACCATATTAACAAATTCTCAGATTTATCATCTTTTATTGCTGGATAGATGAAAACCAACATGAACATTACATTGTGTAGATGTGGTTAATAACAATAACACCTTTGATTATCAGTTTTTTTATGGACAGTGTAATATAAAACACATTTCGCAGAGAAATATCACTGACCCAAATACAAGATTGCCTAGAACACAAGCCCAAGCAAATCTTCTATAGGTTGTGATTTATGTCTTGCGGATTTTCTACACAATCCTTAACAGCAGGGAACAGACAATAAAATAAATAATGTATGTTAGTTTTATACCTTCAGTTAATTCTGAGGCAGGTGGTTAAATCATTCAAGGCATTGTACTATTGTATGAAATAATTATAAATTACCAATAATTGTTGTATTTTTTTGGGTCAGTTAAATTTTTCTATTTATATCTATGGACTCTTATTATAAGTATTTTTTAAACCTGGCTATTGGGTTATAAATTATACAAATACGTTTGGGAATGGAATTTGGAATAGTAGTTTGTATAAGAGTGGATATGAAGTTAATATCGTACGAGAAAGTAAATTAAGATCGACACTATTATAGGCAAAATACTTAAACTTCTAAGTGCGATATGGGCAATCCACTCAAGATGTACAGTATATTTTTCTACGAACCACCTTACAAACCTTATATATCATTGATAGATTTTTAAGCTTGCTTTTATTGATGATATGTAAAAATTGTTTTAGAGTAGTTCTTCCTAAATTTTCTCATTCATATTCACTAAAGGGATTTAAAATTTAGACCATCTGAATAATTAGATCTATGGTCTTAAAGTTGTGTTTTCACCGTGGCATTATTTTATTTGTGATATGACACGTCATTTAAAAACAGAACTATCAGTTTGGGATGGTTTTAAATTTAGAGCCCTTCAGTAAATACGGCTGTCTATATTTAAAAAATTGAAAAAAATAAATAAGTAGTTTTGAAATTCCTAATTTGTTATATTTCTTTTAAAAATAGATATTATTTTTGAACTTACTACATAAGTTTTAGACTTTAAAGATTAACAGCCGTAATTACTAAATAATAAGTGTCAGAATAAGTTAACTAAGTTTTGTATTTTAAATATTTTATATTTATAACAAAAACGTATTTTAGTACGTACTGTGTTTCTTAATAGAACTAAAACTGCATTTACAAAAATATCCCGGTCAAACTATTTATCGGCAAAACGATTCAATTACAAAAAATCAAATTAACACAAAAGTCAAATGGCATATACAATAATGTCACGGTGAAACAACTGTGAGACTATGATAGATCTAAATATTTCGATGGTCTAGATTTTAAACCCCTTTAGTGAATACGGGTGAAAATTTTACTAAAAAAGTCAGAACAATTTTACATTGTAGACGATTTTAGAACGATGTGTACAATATTAGCTATATGATGAATTTTTAATATTTATAGTTATATGATACACCTTTTATTTGTAAGGTTACAATATATTGCAATACGATTTACGTAGTCCTTGAAAGCTCACAATATATTAGGAGACGACTAGCCGTTCTACACTTAAGTACAGTAAAAATGTTAATACAAAAGTTGTAAGATAGATTAAGAGGACTATAATTTAATATTATTTTTGATTCTACAAGGTGTCTATAGGTTGAAGTAACATGGTCATACTTTTTAATGATTAAAAATCTCAACTTTTGGCTTGTGTATAAAATCGGTAAAAAAGGTTATAGTAGAATGTAATGTAATTATTGTTCCCTTCTTGTTTTTTTGAAAAGCATTAACTTTCATCACTTTCATGTAGAGTGCCTTGGATTATATGGAGTTAGTGTAAACAATTCCAGTGTATTTCTGAAATTTTAATACAGCAAGATATTTTTTAAATTCTGGTAATGGCGGTCTACACGAAAAGATAAATGTAGCTTTTATATTTTGTGATTTTTTAAAATTTATACCCATATTTACATTATTTGTAATCTGTTTAGTAAATTATTCTATAATTTTCCCAAAAAAAAGACAGATATTAGTAGTAGGTGGATTTTATAGCGATAGTTGCAAGCAATTTAATTTAAACCAATTTCTATTAATAATTTAAAAAAAAATATAAAGTACGTAAATGCAATCTGCTATTAAAGAGAATATCGCGAATTCAATGAGGTTCATTATGATACGGACGTTTATATATTACTTTATAACTTTTCCATCAGAGCAAATTTAAATAAATAAAAAAAACTACTTATCGGTAGGGAAACCACGTCGGAGTTTCTGGGATAATGGATCAATGATTGGATGCCACTTTCGTGCATGTATGTTTTTTGTTTATGTCATTTAGCCCTGACACAATCATATTTTTTATTACCCATAAAATGTATACATACAAATTTTTTTATTTTTTTATTACTTCATTTATTGAGATATCATATGGCTAAACCATAATTAAGTACCTTCTTCAAATAGCCACGTTATGGTTTTGTTTGTGTTTGTTTTATCGGAACATAAAAATAGTAACACACAATGGTTCCATATAAAATTTTATATTATTTTATATGACCGCATAAAGCCTTTATAGAAAATTATTGTTTTGCTGCATCGCTTTACGGTTTGCTCATGTGGCGCGGCTAAAATAAAGTATAACCTTTTACACAACATTTTTTTAATTCTAGTAAAAAATATATTTGAGGTGCCTAGCTATTTCATATCTTTAAACATTTTAAGACAGCGGATAAGATAAAAATGTATTATTTTAATAAAACATTTAGATGTTTTACCCACGTATATATCACATGTCAAAAACGCGAGATAAGCAATATCATTTTCTTCTGAATTATAGAGCATCATTTCGTTCGGGAAGGTTAATAAAAAAAGCATTATATTGTCAGGTAATTTGTTTGTTTAAAGACATACACATAAATGTTTCTTTTTTGGAAAGAAGTTAAATCACAATAGTAGATACTCTAAACCTCCAAACTTTAATATTATTATTATTATTTTTATATTTTCAGTGTTCTGTTTCACAGCTTTTTGTTGGCATTTCTGGTGTTATTTACAGTACAGAGATTCATCTTAACCTGTACTGTTTAAAAACTTTCGTACTATATGGCTAGTTTGGAAAATGACGCTTTTCTGAATTAGTTGGTATAAATAACCTGAAAGGCCAAGTGTTTCCAAGTAGGGCTTGAGATTTTTCGTCATAGCTCCCTCCACCGATATTATAATCGGAATGATGTCTATTTTTTCTAGCTTTAATATACTTTTTATCTGTATCGCCAAATTCGAGTACTTGGTCTTCTTCTCCGATTCGATTTTAGAGAGGTTGTGTGTTAGTGGGCAACCTATATCGATTATGAAAGTTTTCTTGGTCGTCTTTTCGATAAGAAGGATATCCGAACGGTTGTCCGTTATTATTGGCCTGCCCAGTATAAGAAATATTCAGGGGAGTGTATGACTGGCTCGGGTGAGTATTGGTAGTATGGTGGGAGGTTTTTCCTTAGACCTAGTTTATGGGACAGTTCCTTGTGGATGATCTTTGCCACCTGATTATGTCTCCCCAGATAAGCGTTGGGTGCCATAGCACTACAACCCGCCGTCATATGTTCTATCGTTTCTCCGATGCAATTGCATTTTCTGCACATTTCTTCAAGATGACCTTTTCGTAGTTTCGAGTTCGAATGACACGGTCTTGGATAGAGATTATAAAACCTTCTGTTTTAACGTGAAGCTGACTTTTTTCTAACCAATTCGTGACATATCTCTATCTATGAGTGGATTTTGAAGTGCAGTAGCGTATTTGCCGTGTAGAGCTTTCTCTTGCCAAGTTACGGCGCGCGGATGATGTTAGATTATCCGTTTTGCTTTAAGTTAAGGGCTGCATATCCTGCATCTGCTGCTACCACTTTTTGAAGAATTTCCCCATTCGATTCTTGAAAGTATTTTCTCATAGAGGTCTCTTGCGACTTGCACAAGTTATAAATATTATTAATATTGTTCGCCGCATAACTACATGTGGGCATGGACAATATATTAACTCCTCTACCAGTTTAAATTAGTTGTTTACTACTTTAGCACGTTCCAGATTTATGCTCTGAATTTGTTAACAATGATTTGGTTACTTTGTAGAATTTTTCTATGTGGCACGCAAGTAATTATTATTTCTTGCTGTAAAATAGTTTTATAAAAGTTAATTCAAGTAATTTAATAATTTTATTATTTACAAAACCTGTAAATTTTATATCAAAGTTTGTGGTCGAGCGGTATGGACACAAGGCAAATGTTTCCTTTGTTTTAGGTAAAAATATTTTTTTCGTTCAAGTGACAAATATTACTTAGTCAGTATGTGGGACTAATGAAAAAAAAACTTGTTTTTGATCTTTCTCATACCAATTAGGTTTACAATTTTTAAAATATAAATTAAAATTTTACTTTTTTTTTGTCGCATACGCCTTGCGCCAGGTGTTCTAAAATATAGGACAAGCTCTGAAGCCTAAACGCAGCCTCAGAAAAATATTTGTTTCCATAACTTGTTTTCCTAACTACTCATAATTATATTTTTATGATTAATATGACCAAGGAAGAAAAAAAATTTTCAAAGGATAAGTTGAAGACCATTTTAATAAAATTTTATTAGCATTCTCCTACATATAGTAGCGTGTCCGGGAATTTGTTTCGGAGCGGCTACAGGGATAGATATTTTAGATCGGAAAGGGGAAAGACATTGGGTGTAAATACCAACGTTAAAACATAAAAGACATAACTTGCAAGCACAACTTCCCTTGTGATGACAAACAACTTCTAAAAAATCCCTAACAACCCAAAACTTCTCCGAACAAAAAAAAACTTCGTCGTTTCGACCATCCTTGCTCCATAAAATTACTCTATAATGGGCAATTTTAAGACGTACCAAATACTGCTGATTTTTTAGGAAATCTCCTACTTGACACCCCCCCCTTCCGGGCGGCTTTGTTGCCTAATATTTGTTTAGTCTACTCGGGATTTAAGACGTGAGGGTTATAATAGTTGTCTAAACCGTGGTAAATATATTATTTTTTCTACTACTAACACATTTACAACATTAAATTATTTAATAAAGTTAACATACCTTCTTAGGGTTGTTTCTGTTTTTTCAGTCAAGTTACCTTTGCTTTAAAATTTGCAGCATTTTTTTATCTTGTCAAATGGCATTCTTAGTTGACAGTATTTGTCGATTAAATGAATACCTGGTTGTCTAAACATGACGTTTTCATATATTTTTAAAATAAAAAAAGGTCAAGTTGCCTGTTTTATATTGTTTTTGCCAGAAGCCTCTATTATTGACCGTCGTTATTGACAACATAATAGAGGCTTCTGGCAAGGGGTAAAGAAAACGATTTCTAAAGTTAATAATCGGTCAATAATGAGTGACTTTAAAATTATTAGTGGAAAAATTATATATGCAGTATCTGAATTAATATTATATTAGGGAAACTGTTCTTTTATCACATGCCACTGATTTAAAAATCAGCTCTCACTTGTTCCTTGTCCATATTTCTATTCTAAAATTAAAATTTTGGATATGGCCACCATCAGTCTCTGTTCATCTTTGGTGATAAGAAAAACTTTTTTTTCAGTTTATGAAAAAATTGAAAAATTCTCAAAAATTTTCTAGGGAGAGGGGGTTAAAAATAAAGTTTTTCTTATCGTCAAAGATAGACAACTAGTAGAGGCAGATGGTAGACAAACTTAAATTTTAATACAAAATTAACATAAAAAGATGAAAGAATAATTTTACTATATAAATTAATCGCACCACTCGATAAAATATTCAACGCAATTTTAAAGTAATTTAATATCCAAAAGACTAATACTTGCTTTTCGATAAAACCGGACATTCATATAGTACTTAATATGGAGAAAATTTCTAAAATATTTTCCATAAAAAATTTAAACACAAATTTATTTTATATGGAAAAAGAAAAGGCAAATTAAAAGTATACCGAATACATTGTTTGATCAACTATTTTTAGTTGAAGTTATTAATTTTAGTTATTTTGGTCAAAGAAATGCGTCATTAGTTTAATGTCATAAAGCATTTTTCCACCGATTTAGATTTGATTGATTAGCAAAAGAGTAATTACTGACTATTAATTAATATAAGACAAACATAGTGTTAAAACTAGTTTAACACATGCCAGTTATAAATGTATTGGGTAAACTAATGAAGATAACGATGTAACTTGTCCTAGAGTTAAAAAGATTTGAAAAAATAGTAATTTTTTTTTTTGACCGAGGGCTTTACTTGATGAAAATTCATTACATACAAAATTAAAGACAAGTGTTGGGTTACATAAAGATTTTTAACAAATATCCAGCAACTTTAACTGCAATATAAATGACTTCGACAGTTAATATTTATTTATAAAATTGCCCGATTAGTAATTTAAAAAATAAAGTTACCGGCCCACTGTGATTGTAAGAAAATTATTCCTTCTAATATCAGGTATCTCACCGTCAAAGTTGGTGGTTAGTTAAATAATGTTAAAATTCTTTATGCAACCCGACAGAACTATCTGCCAGATTTTCACTTTATAAACTATTGTTAAATAACGTGAAACTCTGACTTATTTTCTCTAGTCTAAAATTATTTTAGCTTAGCCCGTATTATGCTTTTTTATTTTATAACGAAGTCGTAACTATACAAAAAAACTTCTATAACAAATTTTATTATAAGTAGTTGTAGATATTGTTAATCCAATATATTGAAACTGAGGACAAGATACATAATCTGACTATACTGCATAGAACAGGTGTGGCTGATGTTATAGAAAGACATCTGGCACGTCCAACAGACGGCAGAAGGTCAAAGCGTATTCTGGAGTTCTTTGATACGAAGCTTATAGAAGCAGAGGCAGACCACCAACAAGATGGACGGAGGAAAAAACTAGACCCAACAGGCGCAAGATCGGAAGCGATGGCAAACATTAAAGGAGGCCAATTTCCATCAGTGGACGCGAACGGGTGTTTGATGATATATACAGGGTGACTCCTAAGTTGATACCTCTGTTTTAGCTGTGTATAGAGGGCATTAAAATAAACAACATTTTCAAATTCCCTTTTTTTTTTAAACACAAAAATAAGGTACTTACATTCATTTATTACACTATGGATCAAATACGGTCCTGCCTACCTTACCCGTTTAATAACATTAAGAAAACTTCTGGGTGTAAAATGAGACTGCAAGGGAAAACATTCTGCGTATAATCTCGAAGCAGCATTACCATTTTCACGTGTCACCAATTTAAAATTAACTTGCTTCAGTAAAACACACCGCATCAGATTGCCAAATAAATAATTGACCACCGACCCGTAAATTGCATGACTAATAAGACAAAAACCACATTGAGTATAGCAGGCTACGTTTTAAAGACCAGGCCCGCACGTAGATTTTTTACTTCTGTATCTCGCCTATTTCTAAGGTTCTTAAAAAAAGGTATTGGAAAATGTTGTTTATTTTAATGCCTTCTATATACAGCTAAAACAGAAGTATCAACTTAGGAATCACCCTGTATAATCCTTATACTAATTTCCTGAACTTTGATATATAATTTAGCATTATGCAATAATAGTAAGTCTAATTTTCGGAAAGTCCTAAATTAATTTTTTATTGCTCAGTCCCTACCTCTTCTCATGTCCAAGAGTGTGCCATTGAAATTATTCTTTGTGTAATAATACGGGATAATCAATTGAATAGTATACCTGGAAAGCCAGGAATATTTTTATTACCCAACCCAGAAGTTTTGTGAAAAATAGATTTTTTTAAATATTTTTAAGTTTACTCATTTGATGACAATTTTTTGGATTTATTAACCATGTAAATTTACTTTATAGATATCATAATCAAACTTGCCTGTTTACTTAATTATTGTTTAAAATATTGTGTGACCCAACAATATAATGATATCTCTATCTTGTTTGGCTTTTATTTTATATCTAGGACCTCGTCACAGAATAGTATATTCTGTGACGTCGTTATTTAAAAAAAAATATTTTATACTTTTAGAAAGATTTAATTTTTAATGCAATTTGGCTTTAATATCAAGAGTTATATAATTTATTATAGCTTCACATCGCTATTTTGACAGTTTTATAATCCAGGCGGCGGTGTTTCTCATCATCTAAGTTTATAGGATGACATTATAAGATAATAAAATGTTGCGCGTCGTGTTAAAACTTTACTACCCTGAGACACGTCTTCACTATTAAGTAATTAAGTATAAACGTAGTTATTATTACTAATTACTATGTAAGTTATAAATATTCTTGGCATTATTCACTAACTAGGAAACCATAAACCACTTTAATAATAATACATGCTTGAAAGAGATACCATTTAAATAGATAAATGTAAAGGTAAAAAGATTTTATCTACGTTCATTTAGTAATATGAATTTTACAGTTCTGTAAATTGTTTTCTAAGCAGTAGTGCTGTAATAAATGCCCTTACAGCACTAGTCCTGTAATGGAAAAAACGGTTTTATTAAAATTTGACTGTTAAATAAAACCACACTTTTTTGAAGAATGATTTATTATTAACAATTATAAAATTAATTACCAATTATTAATTAAAATATATCTTGATTTTTCTTGACTGAAATCATAATTCTCAACAGTAGTGAGTCCATAGTGTAGATGGTTTCTGGGAGCGTTGCTTTACGGAAAAATAATCCAAAAGGATTTTCTCAGACACCTCCTTTTTATTTTGTTAGCTTTGCACCAATCTTCAAACTTCTGATACTCCAATTCAAACCGCGCCTTGAATTTTGTCGGAACTAAACTTGAAATCGCTTCGTTTGCCGCTGCTTCTATATCAGAGGGTAAACTTCCATCAGAATCGCTCATTTTGAAAAACGCTTTTTATATTTTTGAATTTGTTTGACAAAGTTTCGACAGTAACCATGCGAAACAGTAACTATGCGAAAGGTAACATAAAAAACTTGATTAGTAAACTTAATAGCAGGTGCATTTTTACAGGTGTATTTTTATTTTTAAAAATGCCTTTTGCCAAATATTTTTATTCATAGATAAAACTAGATAAAATTTTGTACTATATTCTTGTTGTAAATTCATATTACCACACTCGATATTTTATTAAACTCGGCTAACCTGACTCGTTTGACCACTTTAACATCTCGTGTTGTAATATGAATCTTTACAACACTTATATCGTAAATAACTATTATCGACTGGCTTTAGTTTTAAAGATATTCGACCTGTACGTTACGATGGGTCAATTTTTTTATTTTTTTTTCTGTGGTGGTGAAAGTGGTGTAATGGTCTGATAATAATAGTTATTTTTTAATTTTTTTTAAATGTAACATTTAGGCTGGCCGCCACCGCGCCGCGCCGGTCCCTAAAATTGTCAAAGGTTGATGAAAATATTGCAGTTAAAAAAAAGCGGTTTAGCACCAGAATTCTAGTTGGATAAAGAATGTCACGCCCCTGTCACACCACCGTCACACTCATGATATAAATAAGACACGACTTAAAGGCTATGACGTCACCTTGTGAGTAAAATTTTTAGTGGAGACCATGGAAACAATTAAAATTACCATCTATTGCTAGGGTTACTCACTCACAAGATGACGTCTCAGTCTCTAAATATCCTATCTTGTAATCCTCGTATTATGTCACACCAGGTTAATTTAAATGTCAAATTTTGATGTGATATCTTTCATATTAGAAAAATTCCGAGTGACCTCTCTGGTATAGACAGCGCCCACATATCATTCCTTTGTGGGACTAGTGCAAACTAGAAAATAAATTTGAAGGGCCGTGGGGCAGGTTTGGGAGGGGGGCTAGATACTTCACTAATTTAAAAATAAGTTTTATGCGTAAATTGGAAACGGCAACAAAACACTGTGTCCTAATTTTATGAACTTTTAAGGGGAAGGGTAAAAAAATAAAAAATAATCTCCAACTTTTTCCACCACTTTCGAAACGAAAAAATTAAATAAATAACAAGCGGCCCACGGTATTGCACGTTCAGTTACTTATATAGGGTCTTATGGAATTAACTTATAATAGATTTACCGTCAATTCGGTGGTATCTACTTGCAAATTGCTAGTCAATAGCTAGCAGCTGTGATTAGATTGATGTATGCAAATTTTCTTTCTTAAAAATATTTATGGCACAAAATAAACTGAAGATTAGCCATTTTTAATGTAAACAAAAACTACAATAAATAAATTTATTTACACAATATATTTATCTTCGTAATATTACGATTTGAAAAAAAATTATTAGCTGAACAAAAATGTTAAAAATTACCAACTTCATGAAGAAATTCAAGACTTAAATATAAAAATTGCATGAATATAAAGACATTCCTAAAGACTTCCCCTAAACCAAACTTACCAGGCATTAGACGGGTTTTTATTTGTAAAAAATTTAGTTTGCCTTGACTTTAACATACCTAAGAATAGCTAAATGTTTTTGAAAAATAAGGTATAGAACAAGCATTGCAAATTAATAATTTGAAGAAGTATTCCATACTTGCAGTGGAGTGAAAATTAAAATGGAAGGAGTGTCTTATTTCCTTTCATTTAATTAATAAGGTTTTACGCCAGTGGCGGCTCGTCAGGTGAAGTAGGTGAAAGGGCTCTTCACCAAAAGAAAAAACCAGGAGTAAAGTTTTTCGACAATATTAATAATTAATGTACCAATACAGCTACCATTTTATCCCTAAAAAAATAATTATGTTCGAATTAATAATATTAATTTAATCCGAATGTAGCTAAATGCATAATAGAGCCACTGTTAACTCCGATGGACAATAATTATAAACACTTGTGCATTTTGGCACGCCCCAGTCGACCGGGTCCGTTAGCTCAAAGCAAGTGAGCCCACGACCCAACGCCCAATATGGCGTTCATATTCATCGTTGCTATGGTTACGTGACACAGTGACGCAAAAGGCATGTAATAATTTGCATTATGATGAAAGGCAATTTAAAAATAGATCACTTGTATGCACCATTGATTCGCCTAACTTTATTTATTTTGAGGCTTCGCGAAACTTACGGTTATAGATATCGGTTTAACGTGATTTACTGTGTGATTAAAAAGTGTTGTTTATTTTTCAGTTAATTCAGTAGTGTACATACGTACCTAATAAGTTGTTTGTTTTAAAAATGAACCCAATTAATGACAGTTTGTAATTTGTTGGAAACTCCATTTAGTCGTTGGACAGATGAGGATAAGAGAGACGTTTTGTTACACGGGTTTTTAGTCAATGTTTGTTTAAGTACCCGCACTATATCAAGCTCTTCACCATTTTTTAAGACCGTGAGCCGCCACTCTTTTACGCCATATTTACCTAATCTGTTGAGTGTTCATAACATGATTAAAAGGTAAATAACCAGCGAGTCTCATTTCTTATTCCATTCCTACATTTGTTAGAGTTGTATTGTCAAATAACAAGTAGTAAATGAATAAACCAAGCCTGACAACTACTGTTGCCACTGAAAGGTTTGTTGTAGTTAAACCTACAGGTGAGCTTTTCCTGAGAATACAGTTTACATCCGTGCATACTAACAATAGTTTATTGATTCTCTCGGCCCAGCTTTCGCTGTGCTTTGATATGGTGGAGCAATAACACAAAATTATTATTTTTGCAGATAGTTTCACAAAATAGAGCGCATCAAAGAAATCTTGTAGGCTAAAATGGGAATTGCAAAATGTCGTTCCATATACTAGAAATATGTATATCTATTCTACACCGTAAATTTGTAAGCAGATATCTCTTGTCATCTTTTTGAAGTTACACCTTATGTAAACTGCATTTTGCATTAAAGTTGATTCATATGAAATGTGATTACCTATAGGGTGTTTTACTGTAGATGTTGAATTGGCGTTTTCGCGGTTGATGGAGTTAGTCCGATGAGTCCAAATAAATACTAAATGGCTGTCATTGTTTAACCTGGTCCAGAGAGTCCATTTTTTTAAAGACTTGGTTACTTGGTTAATGAAAAAAGCAGCACACACTGTCGGATAACTATTTATTTCTTGGTTTGTAAATTTTTTTAAGTGTCCCTTTACGATAATAAAAGAAAAAAAATCACCTATTATCTTTTATGACAAACCGCTACTATTTTACCAGTATTTTACCGGTAGCCGACGCCATATTCTTGCCATAGTAGAATTGGCAGGTCAGGCTACACATGTATACCAATTCTTAGCCAATCGTCTAGACTCTAGAGGATTGATTTTAAAAAAAACTAATACCTTATTCTTCCGAATAGTATCTTACACGACTCGCAGGCGTTCTGGTAAATATTATTTTTCGACCTTGTAACGTAAACTATTACCGGACTCTTGAGCTGGTAAATGTGATTTTCTTATTTATAGATCGACCACTGGTTTTTGGCTGGTTTAAAAAAATAATGTATTCTGAAGGTTGCCTAAAGAAAATAATATTTTTGGTTCAAAAGTAACTTTCACCCAATAATAGTTATAATTATAAATATTACTTTTAACAAATAAGATTGCTTTTTTTTCTTTTTCATTCACACTCACAATTTTATTGTAATTTTCTGTAAAGTCAAGAATACCAAAATATTTTCCCTTATAAATAAACATAAATCAAAAAAACTCTCATCAGCCTGTAGCTGCCTAATGCTTTACTGAAAATAACGATAATATATTAGTGGCAATTATCTTGGCCCAGCGTTATTTTTGCTAAATAATAAAACAGCAATGCGCAAATAGACAAATTTAAAAATAGTGTTACATATGATGTATTTTGCCAGCACCACCTAAAAATTTATGTTTTTCATATACGAGTAAGCTTTGCCTTGAATATAAATAAGGGATTAAATGCAAAGTAGGGAAAATATTTTAATTTGACGAAAATGGCAAAGAAAATTTAAAATAAATTTTTATAAAAAGGTTCTTTACCGATTAATTTTTTTAGTTTTAATTAATTATTTTATTATTTAATAAGGCAAAATTTACATTCCCCGAATACAAAATTTAATTAAAATTAGCTGTCTCTTAAATATTTAAACTGCTTTATTTTGAACGAAAAATGCAAAATCAAGGGTGAAAATTTAAAACGACTAATACGCCATTTAGTAGGGAATACAGAAAAAAACTATACAGCAAAAACAAGCAGTGGCGTCTCGTAATGTTAAAATTAGGCAGTGCGGTATTCATGCAATACAAAGGTAGGACCTCGGGCACCCACTGGATACAGTGGATTATAAACTTGTTTTAACCCATCTCTATCTTACACCAAAACATTTTTAAATATACAAATTATTTCTGGATAAGAATGTTCTATGGTAAACTATAAGAAGTAATCTCGGTTCAAGAATATATCCAGCAGGCAGCAATATATGTAGCAGACATCTTGAGAAATTATGACGGTATAAGCTTTAGGCGCATTAATTTTTAGTAGGGATGACGTTGAAGATCGGCAGACCACAAACGTATAAGGAAAAACATCAAAGATTAGTTATTTATATTGGAATTATTATAATAATCAATCATTTAATTATATATGATAAATTAGCAAACGAGGATATAAAGCAAGATGATCTGAATTGTCTATGTATTATATTCTTGAAACAATGAAGATTTCTTACCTTAAAAGATAAAAAAAACATCAATAAATTATCATTTCCGCTTAAATTAAATAAAGATTTTTTAAAAACTTTTAACATTCGCCATTTTGAAATAGCTTGACAGAATCGCGCCAAAATGTATGAGCATATTGTACGAGATACTAGCTTTCAAATGATGTATCACATGCTGTATGTTTCTAATTAAAAAAAAATATCGATGTCGTCATATCTTTGACAAATGCCTATGAAAAAACAAACGAATAACGTCAAAATGTGACCATATATAAAACTAACTTGACGTGTCCGAGCGTTTTCTCCAAAAGTTACAGGATAAGGCTATATTAATTTTATTACGGACTTCTGGGCAACCCTGTATATACAAGACCCGTCCCATTAAGTTCCGATTATGTACTAATAATATAAATATCTATTAGAGAAGATTTAAGTAACTTAAACTGTGGTTTATTTAAATAAATTTAACTCTAAATAATTTATAATATTATTATACATTTTTAGCTGTGTATAGAAGGCAATAAAATAAACAACATTTTCAAATACCATTTTTCATAAAACTCAAAAATAAAGTACTTACATTCATTTATTACACTACGAATGAAATACGGTTCTACCTAACTTACCCGTTGAATAACATTAATCAGGCGCGTAAATTCAGGGGAGCAGGGCCCCCCAGACATCGCTAGCCCCCCTTCCCCAGAAAAAAGGCTGACGTTGTAAGCTCGCTACTCGCAAATATAGTGTTAATTTTTACATAACAACGTCATTTATGATATAACTAATCTAAAATTTTGACGTATTGCTTTTGCTTTAACATATTTTGCTGCAAAGCTGGCAACCAAACATACAATAATAAAATTATAATAAATGCATTTTGGTTGTCAGCCTCAAACTTATTTGGTAATTTTACTCGTTGAACTTTGGGCATGTTTATTCAACGATGTACGAAATAATCTTGCCAAATATCACTCTACCATAATTTTTTTATTGGTTAAATTTTCCATTTTTCACTCAAACTTTTTTGGCAATACTCGTTGAACTTTGGGCTTGTTTATTCAAAAATTAAATCCCTCGAGCTCGCTCTCGGGATCTAATCAGAATAAACAAATTCAACTCGAAAAATTTCCAAAAAAAGTTTTCGTGACAGCTGAAAAATCTAACCGATAAAAAAACGAGGATATTACTGTTGATTATTGACCAAATCTGTTAAAATTTTGGCGTGGTCCAAAAAAAAATGTCGTCTGCGGCGCATTTCGCCCACAGCGGTCTCTCCGCCGACCCACATCTACACGAGCCGCCACTGCAAGTGACAATAACAGAGCCACCCCAGGTCAGAGGGTTTGTTACGCCATTGAGAAAACTTCTGGGTGTTGGATGAGCCCGCAAGGGAAAGCATTCTGCGTATAATCTCAAAGCACTTTGCCACACTCCCAGTAAATTACCACCTTATCTTTTAATTCATTGTTTTCAAATTTTACCATTTTCACGTATCAATAATTTAAAATTAACTTGCTTCAGAAAAACACACCGCACCGGATTGTTCAACACTACCCGTATAACTAATACTAATAAGAGATAAGAAAAATAACAGAAACTATAGCGTGGTATGTTTTTATTACCAGGCCCACACTTAGATTTTTTACTTCTCTATCTCGCCTATTTTTGAAAAATGTACTTGAAAATGTTGTTTATTTTAATGCCTTCTATACACAGCTAAAAAAGAGATATCAACTTAGGAATCACCCTGTATATTTAAAATAATACTCCAATATTATTTGTATATATGAGATGAGATTATTTAAATTATCTCTTTTAATTTTATTAATTAAATTAGGTACCATTATTTGCAAATATTTATTTACGTTTTATTTTAAGGGTTCCGAATATAATATATAAATTCCTTATACTTTTTGTGTCGAGATATATCTACCAGTTCTAAAATAAATAATAATGGCTTGCAATAGCTGTTGTCAGTGAAATGTCTGTGTAACAATGTTTCCCATAGGATACATTGTGTTCCCTGATACAGTAACACAGTAACAATAGTTTATCGATCCTCTTGGTCCAGCTTTATTTGATCTAGAGAGGCTAAATATTTAAACGTTATTATTGTAATATAACTAGTTATAATTTCTATGGATAAGAGATAGTTTTGCATAAATTAGCAATGTTGTTAGGATTAACACTTTTTCATAACTATAAGCTGTGGCGGCCCGCGGTCTTAAAAAATGGTGAAGTATAGTGCGGGTACTTAAATAAACATTGACTAATTTATATTTTCTTTACGTGCAAACACACAATAAAAATTAAACTAAGTGGGTACGTACACTACTGAGTTAACTGAAAAATAAAAACAAAACTTTTTAATCACACAGCAAATCACGTAAAAACGATATCTATAACCGTAAGTTTCGCGAACTCTCAAAATAAATACTTTAAGGTTAGGCGAACCAATGCTAAAACAATGGTGCATACGACTGATCTATTTTTAAATTGCCCTTCATCACCGTATGCAAATCGTTACATGCTTTCGCGTGACTGACGTCACGTAACCATACCATAACAAGCCACTTGGACGTTGGGTCTTTATCTTCACTTGCTGCTCTGAGCTCACGAACCGAGGGTAGTGCACGGACACGATCGGCTGGGGCACGCCAAGATGCACGAGTGTTTATAATTATTGTCCATCGAAGTTAAAAGTGGCCCTATTATACATAGCTACATTCGGATTAAATTAATATTATTAATTCAAGCATAATTATTTTTTAAGGGCTAGAATGGTAGCTTTATTGGTATATTAATATTAAATATTGCCGAAAAAATTTCATCCTGGTTTAATTTTTTTTTTGGTGAAGAGCCCCTTTACCTACTTCACCTGACGAGCCGCCACTGACTATAAGGAACCTAAATTAAAAATTAATTCCCTTTATATTAAAAAAACACATTTCTTGGGGGCCAATTATAGAGGACTATAACTCTGAATTTTTAGATTTTTGTAACATACTTTTTAAGATGGAGGATGATGGTATGAAATTGTATTTAATTTAAAACCTCCTGGAGCAGCCATCAAAATATAGTGATCAAGATACCCATTTGACGACCTCTTTCATAAATATGATCAAAACGATGGTGCCATAGTTTTAATTCTTCAGTCTATTAGAGAAATCCCTAAAACATTATGCTTAACAATTAGAATTTATAAAAGAATTCAGAAAATCTTAAAAGAAAATAAGTTATTTCCGTGCAAACCCCATTTTAATCAGACATTGAGAAAAAAAGACTAGAAATTTGTTTATGGGCGGAAGACCAAATTAACGTTGAGTAAAAATATACCTTTTTATTAATACTGAACTGCGCAGAACCCAGAAGATCAGGTCTACTGGTCTCTAGAAAACACTGAATTTAGAACAATGAGGCTAAACCATTATTTTACAAAGGTAAACATGTGGTACTCGATATCTTATATACTAAAGGGCAGAATTACCGTTTGTTTAATATCCCAGGAAAAATTAGAAATTTATTTAGATTTTAGATATCAAAGGAAGCAATAGAAAAATGTGGTGAATTGTGATAAGTCTTCCTTAGTTTATATAATATTCTATTAAGTTTTATTTTTTAATTTAATAAATATAATGACGCATACAAATTAGTACTCTTAATAATAAACTGCTGTACAAGTGCTTTCGAGCAAGAAAAATTTCGCCTAAATTTAACAGTTAATATTTTCTGAACCAGATATGATATCGACCTACAGTTTTGAATGGTTGATAGATTCTTCCCTTGGGAAACAATTGTCAATGTTGAATTTTCTTTAACTGTAAGAAAATTGTATATACAGGGTGTTAAAGAAGACGATGATTTTTGCACCAATTTTAATGGCGTATAACTTTCACAATAATATTTTTAAATTTTATCACTCTACGTGAATTAAATCACTGGTTCATAGCAAAGAAAGTAATTTGTCAAATTTTTGGTACTGCTATATTTTAAGAAATACCGATTTTTTTGGAAAACCTTGCTTTATTTACATTTATTAGTAGCTAGATCTCACTGTGCGTTGTAATGTGCAAAATTTGCGAGTGATTATTATATCTTATGAAAAGCTTGATTATGTTCAGTATCTAACAATAGTTGTACCTAAATGTTAGGATGTACAGTGGCGTACTTATATGTTTATGGTTTATGAGTATCTCACAATTTTTCACGATTGTTTTATATTGGACAGTACTCGCCCCTAGATTAGGTGAATTTTTTCTTATTTTTCGCACTACAGGTATATTATACAGTGTGTTTACAAAATTTTAAAAAAGATAATTTTTTTTATTTAATTTTTGGAAAAAATGTATTTATTAATTTCTAACTTTCTAACACTATACTCATAAATCATAGACATATAGGTGTTAATAAGTACGCCACTGCACATCATAACATTTAGGTACAACTATTGTTACTGAACATAATCAAGCTTTTCATAAGGTATAATAATCACTCATAAAGTTTGCACGATACAACGCACAGTGAGATCTAGCTACCAATAAGTTGAAATAAAGCAAGGTTTTCTAAAAAAATCGGTATTTCTTAAAATATAGCAGATATCAAAAATTTAACAAATTACTTTCTTTGCTATGAACCAGTGATTCAATTGACGTAGAGTGATACAATTTAACAATATTATTATGAAAGTGTACAAGCCATTAAAATTGGAGCAAAAATTATCCTTTCCTTTAACACCCTGTATATAAAATTTTCTGACAGTTAAAGAAAATCCAACATTGACAATTGTTTCCCAAGAAATGAATCTATCAACCACTTAAAACCGTAGGTCGATATCATATCTGGTTCAGAAAATATTAACTGTTAAATTTAGGCGAAATTTTTCTTGCTCGAAAGCAATTATCCAGCAGTTTGGGTGAGAGAAAATATTTTGGAATTTCTAACAATAATGCGATAAAACTCGGTACTTTTAATATTTAAATTCTTTAATGAAATCTTGTACTTCGGCATAGAGTTTAATTTAAAATGTATATAATTATTTTTCTTTTGGTAGAAAATGATATACAAGGTGTAACTTCGCTTACGCAAAATAACGTTTTTGTATTTTTTAGTTTTCCTGATTAAAAAAATTAAATTTTTCAAAACATTTATTTTACAAGCAAAAACTTTTATAAAAAATGACTTTTTTTATATCTTTCACATTTGGTCCTCTTCTAAACCAATATCCGTGGACATACTGTATAAGTATAGTGCAATCATTCTATCGTGAACATTTTTAGTACTAATGTGACTATTAAAAATTTATTGATACTTCTGTTCAATATCAATATCACAGAAGTTCATAAAACACAAAATGATAAGTAGAAATCATGTCATGATAAAGTATTATAACCCATAAAATAGGTTTCTAACCATTTAAAAAAAATTGTTTGGGCATTATATTATAAAGATAAACTACGTCACCTAAATTTAAATTTGTTAGTGCTAACTATTAGCTAAACTTATAATAGAAATAAAGCTTTTACTTAGTAGGGCAGCAGGTATTGCCGATGTTGCAAAAAGGGAAACAAAGCAATACCGGAGGAATCAATAAGCTATTGTTAGAAAGTCAGCAAGTAAAATATATCCGCAGTTTGACGTTTATAAAACTCAAACCTTTGTGTTTCATTTCTATTAAAATCGAGTTAAAGTTTTTAATTATTAACGAGACAATTTTATGTTCTACAACCTAATCATTGTTTAAAGCTTGATTGTGAATAGACTGAAACTTGAAATCATATTGTGAATAAAGGATTAATTTAACTTAAATGACCGAAGTCAATTAGCTGAATATGTCAATTAGTTAACAGATTTTTATAGTAATTTGTAAAAAGAACAACAGAATGCAAATAAATAAAATAAAACAAAAATAAATTGATAATCCAATTTAAAAATTTCTATATAACTATTTTATTTCTACAATATTAGTGACTTTTTATTTATACAAATGTGGTAAGCGATAATTAGAATGCCTATTTCTACTCAAAAATGTAAATTATTAGAAATGAATAATTACCAAATTGAAGTCATGCAGACCTAACACTATCAGTCGGACTGACACTAATACTGACAATCCTGTGGCGTAGCCAGAAAATATGCTCGGGGGGGGGGGGGGGGGGGGGGCTCAGTGGGCGTGGGTAGGATATTTTTTTTCTGGAGAAAGGAACAGTCGGGATTACATGTATTTCATGATACTGTACTAATTTTCGGGGCCACGCACAAAGCTCGTTTAAAATTCACCTAACTACTATCAAATTTCGAAAATTAAATTATTACCTGTCCCCCTTTACATTGCTTTTGTAAATGTTTTTTTTTATATTCCTAGCTGGCTCTTCATTAAAGAAAAAACATTTTTCATATTTGTGAAAAATATGAATATTGTGTCAATCCAAAATTTTAACATAAGACGTATGTATGTATGACTTTAAAAAGCGTTTTTCGGGCTCGGGTTTTCATGATTAAAAATAAAGTAAATATCGCTCACCGCGCCAAAATTGATGATTTTTTCAGAAATCATGTATTTTAGGAGCGTAGATCTAAGAACAGTTTTTGATGCAAATGCTTAGGTTTTAAAATACTCCTTCTTAAGTGCCGTTTTGTATATTTGTAATGAAGCATTCTCGTTTCTTATCGCACTATTTTTTTTTTATTTTAAATTATCACACTTATTCCATAAAAAATGTTTCAATTAAAATTTTTGCTTTAATTTTTCTCTTTAAAAATAAATACCTAATTGTTTTTTGTTTTTGTTGTAAAAATATTTTATTGCATTGAGTTATATTTTTGTTGATTTATAATAGCTCTAAAAAATGGAAAACCGAACAGACAAGACTTGTGTGTTGTTGTGTGTATAATAGAAAAATACTATAAAATATTATTCTTTTTACTCGTTTTCCCATAAAATTGCATCATAAATCAATAACTAAAACGATAAGCGTCCGAATCTTTATATAAAGCAGGACTTTTAAAAGGAAAAGTTTAAAAACTAAACGTTTCCTACAAGACCCTTGTAATCTAAACCAGGAATACGTTATTTAAAAATTTAAATTAAGAGTCCAAGCGTGAGACGAAACATTGAGTTGCAATTAGACTTTTAAACCCAAGCTCTTAGGCTCGGGAGGGGGGGGGGGGGAGGGGCTGCAGCCCGGCAGCTCCCCTTCCCCTAAATATGCCAAAATAATAATGGAGTTCGAGATTTCGCCATGCCTTCACATGTAAACGGCAACGTTGCTGTTTTACTTCTTTTAGTTCTGAACTGAAGAAAATATTTTTTCAATTTATAGGACTACAATTACGTATAAAGCGAAACTCATTACAGAATACGAAATAGAAAGGAAATTTACATATAAGTTTCTCAGCTGCATTTTATAACAAAAAATTATGAATATCTTATGGAACTAAACTGAAACTTTGGACACTTTTTGTAGTATAGAGAATCTGATAAAAAATAAATGAAAAGAAGAAAATAACATACAATAATTAACAATAAATTGTCATAAATACAGAAGATCTATATACAGTGTAAACGCTAGCTCGGATTGTGACTAGGAAGCAAATGCTCTTGAACATCCTTGCAAAGTACAGTAGAACAGGAAGTCATCCTGATGCTATCAGGTCACGAATTAAAAATAGTAACGGTCATATAGCTGAATGAACGTTGGAAAAAAGCATGGGTGTGTCCCGGCACACTATACAAGTCTCTATGGCGTGTCAGAAGGTTATGCACAGCAGAACCCTTAGTAAGTTAATTAAAATAATAAGAAAGAAGTTCATTAAGTCTAATTTTATAAACTAGATGTACGACGTGAAGGTCATAACGCTCTTTAAAAATAAGTTATCCTAATTTGATTAAACAAGGTGTAATATGATAAAACTTGCAGTCATTAAATAGTCCGGTCAAATTAGACCAAAAAATGATAGTAAAGGTACATAAATTTACAAGCTAAAAATCAGTAAAAATGTTTAAAATACAAATACCTATAAATAAAATTTGTAAGTTCTTCAACATTCCCGTGTATGGAAAAAATTTGACTCGAGGTCAAAGGTCAAAAAAATTACTTTTTCGCGATTTTTAGCAAAACGGTAAGTTTTATCATAAAAATACTTTAGACAAAAATTGTAGATTATAAAATTATCTATACAAAATGTATTAACACTTTTTTTTCCTACGAGCCATCGTTTCTGAGACATAATGATTTAAAAAGTTGTAAAAGTTGTAATCGTCGATTCGAAAAAAAGTTATTCCTTATAAAAAGTTTTGCTTTTAAAATTATTAAGATTGGCTTAAGAATTTTTTTTTGTATATTACAACCCTAGAGATGTATATACGTGGCGTACTCATGCATATTATGACGATTACAACTTTTACAACTTTTTGAATCGTTACCTATATCTCAGAAACGGTGGCTCGTAGGAAAAAAAGTATTTATACATTTTTTATAGATAATTTTATGAACAACAATTTTTGTCTAAAGTATTTTTATGATAAACTTACCGTTTTGCTAAAAATTGCAAAAAACTCATTTTTTTGACCTTTGACCTCGAGTCAAATTTTTTCCATACACGGGAATGTTGGGGAACTTTCAAATTTTATTTATAATTATTGTAATTTGAACATTTTCACTGATTTTCAGCTTGTTGTAAATTTATGTATCTTCGAATGTGTAATTTGACCGGAACAAAAGCTAAATCCAATTTTTTCAAAACTATTTTTCTCTTTTTGAAGGAACGTAGGCTAGTAGACAATATGATAGTAGCCTAGATGGGATAAGATTAGCGAGTTCCACGGAACTTAGTAGCAGTATCAAATACCTTAACATAAAGTCCGTTACAATTACTGGCTCACGTCACACCTAATAATCATAACGGAAACAATAAAAATATAGTATATCTATTATTATATTTACTTATACAGGGTGTCCCATAACTTATGGGCCGTAGAGTAAGTGGAGATACTAGACATCAAACTAAGCCGATTATGTCATATAAGTTTTTTCGGATTGTTACTCATTCTAGAGATACAGGGTGTTGAAAGTAAAAGTTTATTTAAGCCATAATTTTAAAACGGTCTAATGAAGCGAATTGAAAGTTGGCATTATTATGTTTTTATGAGCAAGAAATAAGAATTTGTAGAAATTTTTAAGTTTTAAACTAGAGGGCGCTAGTTGCATGCACATGGCTTCATAAATCTATGATTTTTTTCTTACCTGTGATATTAGGTGTCATTCAATTATAGTTTCTTAAAGAAGGGCATTTTCTGAGATATTTCCCTTTAAACATCCCAAAGCATAAAAAACATAGTACATAATTAAATTAATATTTTAATTATCAAAAAAAAACTTATATCAAAAGTGATTACTTCACCACCCGCTTTAAAGATTTTTGATTTTTGGATATTTATTAATTAAAGGATCCTCTCAATTGACGTAAAATTCGGTTTGACAACCTTTGTCATTTCGAAGAACTTTAATTTTACGTGTTCAAAGTAATTTGAAGGCGAAAAATATATAAAATTCTGAAAATATGTCTCATTATTCAGCAAAGGAAAAAATACTCATATTGACGTTTAAATAAATCCTGAGAGAATTGAAAAAATATACGATTTAATCAACGACATGCCTCGAATCAAAAATTACGTCGGAAGCCGTGACATGGATCCAGCCAGTAATTGAACAGACTATAGAAGATTTTTAATATATCGTATGCTGTTTGAATTAATAAGGGAATATGATCTGAATATCTAAACTCAGAATCATTATGCAGTCCTAGTTTTTATAGTCCGGTCAAATTCGACTAAAAAATGAGAACGAAGGTATATAAATTTACAACAAGCTGAAAATCAGTAAAACTGTTCAAAATACAATTATAAATAAAATTTGTAAGTTCCCCATCATTCCCGTGTATGGAAAAAATTTGACTCGAGGTCAAAGGTGAAGAAAATGAGTTTTTCCCGATTTTTAGCAAAACGGTAAGTTGTATCGTAAAAATACCCCAGACAAAAATTGTAGATTATAAAATTATCTATAAAAATAAATTAATAATTTTTTCCTACGAGCTACCGTTTTTGAGATATACCGATTCAAAAAGTTGTAAAAGTTGTAATTGTCATAATATGCATGAGAACGCCACGTATATAAATCCCTAGAGTTGTAATATATGTTAAAATATTTTTCTATCGGTCATTGTAACTTAGACCTAAAATATAAAATATACATAAGCTATAACTATAAGAATATCAGGTAAAATGAAGCCCAGTTCCCTCATTTATACGTCAGTGTAACCTCGAGACAACATCTGTCTTCTGTTCAATTGTGTGCGTGGCTAGGGTCTTGTACCTGCTATAATAAATGAAATACCGTTAGTTTAGTCTTAAGAGCTACTCTGTAGTGAAAACACGTGTTTATCGTGCTGTTTTAAATCAATCGGAAATATATTCATAAAAAAATGTATCTACTTTTGCAAAGTGTCAAAATCATGTACTATTTTTACACGCAATAACTGGCTGTGATACGACATCTGCATTTTACAGGAGGGGTAAAACGACAAAATGTTTGAAAAACAAGATTTAGTTTAATGTGCTGAAGTTTTAAAAACAGTAATTCAACTCAACAACAAGTTGTCACTAATGGCATTCGCTTTCTTCTTTCAATGTACGGAGCTCCTAAAAAAACTACCTGCTTAGATAAGCATCGATATGCATGTTTCGTTAAAAATACTAAAAATAAAAAACAGGTACAATTAGCTTGTCTTCCTCCAACATCAGCTGCTGCTCATCAACATCTTCTTCGGGTATATTACCAAGTTCAAGTGTGACTTGGTTATCAGCAAGATCCTACAGACTGGGGTTGGAACTCCCACCTGCGCCGGAAAAGTTACTAAACACAATTTTTTGCAACTGCAAAAAGCGATGCAGTGTTAAATGTGGTTGCAAAAAAGTGAGACTGTTTTGTTCTCTGGCATGTACAAATTGTCAAGGCCCGTCGTGCTCTAATGTTGAATCACCAACAATTGAGGATTCGTTTTATTCCAACGAGGTGACTTGCGATACATCGCTATTGACGCAATTTACTTGCACCCAGAATGAAGATGAAGAAGAAGAACAAGAAGCAGAACAAGGAGAAAATCAAGAAGAAGAACAAGAAGAAGAATTTAAAAGTTACGAGTCAGACGAAAAAATTTTACTATTAATCAACATGACCTTTATCTTTTCCAATCTTTGCTAATTTCCGTTATTTTGCATAGTTTGCAATAGTTTCAAATGAAACAGGATCACAACTGACTGGTGAAGTAGGCTTACTGGGGAAACCACGTTCAAAAAAACGCGCTAAGTAAACTACCTAATTGGTGGCGTGTGCATATTATGACGATTACAACTTTTACAAATTTTTTATTCGTTATATCAGAAACGGTGGCTCGTAGGAAAAAAGTATTACTTAATATATTTTTTATAGATAATTTTATGATCTACAATTTTTTTGTGGTATTTTATTGATAAAATTTACCGTTTTACTAAAAATCGCGAAAAACTCTTTTTTTTTTACCTTGGATCTCGAGTCAAATTTTTTCTATACACGGGAATGATGGGGAACTTACAAATTTTATTTATAATTATATTTTAAACATTTTTACTGATTTTCAGCTTGTTGTAAATTTATGTATCTTTGAATGTCTAATTTGACCGGAGTATTATATATGAGTGCAATTTACAAACTAATAAACACGATATTTAAATATCCAGGATTTGTACTAACCAAATACTACGAGTTGGGTTTTTTCTCATTTAGAAATTGTGAGATTTAGAGATGTCAGAGATTAATTTAAGATCTTCATTAAATTTTTTACAACAGTAGCACCGTCAGATAGTAAGAAATACAAGTACATTTGTGTATCATATGCAAAGTTGCAAGATTAATTAAGAATAAAGGGACACCTAAAATGCTACCTTGATAAAATTTAGCTGTAAAGGGTTGTTTTTAATACCCGCTGGGATCTATTAGAAAAATACGTATCCAATAATTTTAATGCTACATTACCCAGGCCAAAAAATTCCAGTTCAGTAATATCATAAAACTTGTTATAATATTAAGTTGTTAAGTTAATTGTTATCCCATTCTTTAAAAAGGTCGTCAGTTATGGTTAACCCCGACTGGGTGGGTGGAAGAATATCATTTGTTTAATAATAAAGTTAAAGGATCCGCCACAACTTTTTCAAGGATCATAGTTAAAGTATTTTGTTAGGTCTATGATCTGTTGTTTCTGTCTTGTTCCCCTGCCCTGTTAGCGCAATACTGGACATTCGACAATTTTTGAGTAATTTAATGTATTTATCTATTTTCTTTATTACAGCTACACCATTACAATAAATATTGGTTCAAATTAAATGCTTTTTCTTTATCGCCAAATTATATATTTTATTTTTCTTCCAAGGGCCCGTCCATATGCCGGATGCAGTTAGGCAAGGTTTGGCCCATTGCACTCTGTTTGATTTTTCACATGCACTCGGTGATTTCTTGCACTAGTTTGTTTAAGTCAACGGGGAGAGGGTCAGGATGTCCCCTGGTTCAAGTTTTGGTTGCCCGAGAATTTGTTGCCTCTTCCGATCTAGTGAGTCGCAATGGCAAACTATGTGCTGTACTGTTTCCCCAACTTGTTCATATAATCTGCAGTTAAGGTCTCCATTGTACAGTTGCATTCTGTGCAGATGATTCTTGTCAGCCATGTGTCCTCTCAGAATTCCTGTAATAGTTCTCGGCTGATTTATGTTCATTTAAAGCAGCTGTTTCGTTAGTGTCGGGTCTGGATCCCCAATGAAGCATTTACTATGGTGCAATCCCTGTTTTACTTAACTTAGACATCGAATTAAAAAAAAAACTCTCGGAATCATTTTGTTTACTATTGCTAGCGAGAAAACTTTTCTTGTGCGATTCGTATTTATACACAGTGTATATTATCAAGCAAAAAAAAGGTAGTAACTCAAATTTATATTCCAACTGGTTCGCTATTCCTTATTCTACTAGATTTTTATTTGTACGAAATCTAAAATATTGCTTTTAAATTTGATAAAACAATGTTTTCCACTGGTTAACTTTTCCACTAACGGAAAGATTATTCATTCGAGGGTTCAAATACTTGAACAAAAAGACAAAAGATACTTTTAAACAAAGAATAAGCGCTCTATTTTCAGTTGAAATAAAATGGCAACGTAACGTGAATCCTGAATACCCATATTGTGTAGCACAACAGTATTTTTTAATGAACTTTAAGTAGTAAGCAAACAACAATTACGACGAAGTACTTATTTAAAAAAAAAAAGGATTAAACATTTATACTTAACAGAAGAAGAATTTCCTTTCGTTTCGACAGATTCATACCTAGACGCGTTTCGCCATTCGTCACAATTACAGGAGTCCCGTTAGGCAGCGCTAACTCATTCATACCTAAGTTAATTTATTTCAGTACCTAAAGTAAAGTTCCTATCTACGTAAGTAATTTCAAGACCGTCAAAAATAGTTTAAATATTCAGTATCGCACCCGGTATGTAGCCAAACATTTTGTTTTTGACTAAGTCTGGACTGCTAAATAAATGTCAATCAATCAAATTATTGAAGTGTCACTTGTTTGGATATATGTTGGGTTGCATAAAGATATATAACCATAATTATCTCACCAGCACTGTGACTGACATAAATCACATTGACTGGCATTATTTACTCACAATCAAAGGTGCCTGATTAGTAAATTAAAAATTTAGGTAACCGGGCCAGTATGATTGTAAGAAAATTATTTTTGGCAAAGTCATGTATGTCACAGTTAAATTTACTAGTTTGTTAAAAATCTTTTTTTACTCCCACTAGGAAATTTGCTGTTTTCTTTACACTTCAGTGACGAGAAAAGTAGGCTGTTCTAGTTAATTGTACGGCAAATTTTCATATTTTTACTGTTCAGTGCTACACAGTTTTGCGACCTTTAAAAATAAAGTTTCCCATTTTTAAAGAAAAATTCTAAAAATGAACCCAATACTGAAAAGTATTTTTTAGAAGATCACAACCACAAGAGATCCTAAAGAATATTCTACGAATATAACACTGTGCGTAAAAATTTCCCTTTTCTCTATTGAGAGAGCACCGGCCTATCATTCGTTCCTCTGTGCTTTGTTCTTACGAATCCGGAATTTTACCATTAGTTTACAACATTGTATAAAAATTAGATTTTTCTGTGGTGTTCTTATAAAGTACTGACCAATCATGGTTTATTGTATTTACTGAGGCTCCGCCTTCTTTTTTAAGACACTAAATTATATAATTTATATGTATATGGTACAATATGTTATCGATTTGTTCAATATAACAGAATAAATACGCATCTACCATAGTTTTATCAATAATGCAACCTGCTGAATGTGTATAGAAAATGAATTTTATGTAGCATTATTATTAAGTTGGTTTTACCATAAATTCTAAGATGGTCCTCTGGCCGAGACGGTTAAGTATCGAACTTTGGATCTAATGATCCAACGGTCGTGAGTTTAAGCCCGGCAGCCTGCAAACTTTTTAAAAAACTCTTTTTAAAACTTTTTTTGGCATAAGGTTCGTAAGTTTAGTCGTAGAAAAAATATACTCTTCAACTCGAGTGGATTGTCCATATCGCACTCAAAAGATTGGACACTCCGCTAACGGCGTCGTGCTCAGGTTACTTTTTCGTAAGATATGGACATAATTTTCACTCGTGTTGTACAAACTTCTATTATACAACCCGACATTAGCCTTTTAACGTTTAACCTTTTTTGTTTTTTTTTTGGTAAGAGGATTAGGAAATCTCTATCTAAATACCCGTTACAGATCTCCACACGGGTAGTGTCCGCCTCCTTGGACTAAAACCTTTCCCTCTCTGCTTCGGTATACCATACTGGAAACCGCTCCCGCATTACTTCGGTATGATATGCTTTTCTCCCAGGTTGCTATTATATAGTTCCTGACATAACCTCACAAGTTTGGCTGTTTAGCCTCTACTCTCTCGTTTTTTGGTCTCTATTATTTTCCTTATTGTTTGATAGGCTTTTTTACACGCGTTTTCACCCTCTACTAGGCTTTCCATCATGGTTTCTGCAGTGAAGGTGCTTCCTCTTTCATGTAGAAAATGTATTCGTTCTGCCTCCCATCTGGGGACATATGAAAAGCGTGTGTTCTGCGTCATCTTCTAGGTTACAGTATCTGCAATTGCGCGTGTTGGCTCTTCTCCGATCATGCAGGTATTTTTGGAAACAGCCACGTTTAACCTACTCTAATTTGTATAACTGTGTATAAAAAATAGTATATTGTAAAACACGAGCACGAAATGATACTAATTTTGCTATAATTCGTGCCGCAAACCTTTATCATCATAGGAAATCAGAATTCCATGTGAGTGGTAAACTGTACTTTTTTTACGACTATACATTTTTTTTTAAACAGAGAATCCTCTGAATCACTTTATATAAACCTAAAAATCGACAAATTTGTTGGCGTTTGTCACCGACACAATTTGGATTTCCAACGCAACGGCCACCTATGCATAAGTAAAACAGTATTGAAATGAATAATTTAAGTACAGGTTTGGCTATTTTCCACATCCTCTATCGAAGTCAATAGAAATGAAAACCAGTAGTAGGTGAGTGGTAATGTATATTGGATGGTTAGAAATATATGTATTTAAAATAGTAGTTTTTACTATAGGAGTTAATATGAACCATCCACTCGAGCTGAGCAGTATATTTTTTCTACGACCTGACTTATACGACGAACATTATACTAAAATTTCAAAAATAGTTATTTAAATTAAACAATGTATGTAGTAGGTAACCTGGGCCTTATCTAATAATAAGGTGTTATTACTATTAGATAGATAAAATGTAAAACAATTTAAAGAAACAATAATTTCGTTGGGAAATCTTTGAACCAAATTACACTGACTTATTTTGTCGGTTTCGGTAATTCCTTATAATTACACAAAATTATTTTGAATATATCCATCGTTATCACTATACTGTGTACTGAAATGTCCTTTTTAATCGCATGCTTTAGCAATAATATTAACGCAGAGCAATAAGCAAAATAGTTGTAAAATTCGTTTAAAAAAAAATTTAAAATTACTTTTGTATTCACTTTTAACATTCAAAACAACATAAACAACATAAAAGTAAAAAAGAAGTGGCAAGACTGCAGGGAGTCCGGCGACAAAATTGACAAAATGACGAGATAACCCCAAAAAATTGTATAATATTTTTGTACAAATCTTATAATTCCGTCTCTCTATCCGGTTTTATGAACTCATTTTCAATGTCCACGATTTAAGGAAGATTTACCAGTTTTTTTTCTATTTCTGTTGCGGATAATAAAAGTTTAGAGTAAAATGGGGGGACCCATCGAAAATAGCAGAGAATAGTGGAAAAACCGCGGTGAAAAATTATTTTCATTTCAAAAACCTAACGAAGGCAAATACAAAATTTCATTATGTTAATGCATTAAGTAAATATATTTTATGCTTTATATGTTGTAGGAATTGTCCAGAAATAAGTGGAAAACTGAAAAATTTGGGAATAAGAAAGTAAACATTTTAAAATATAAACAGTTTGGAGGTAGTTATTTAACCCTAGATTGCCAATGTTGAAAATATATACGTCGATGCCAACAATACGTAAATTTTATGTATAGTTCAAATATGTGCAAAAAATGTCTCAAACCTTTTGTTTTTTAGGGAAAAGTTATTACTTATTTTTGTTCAAAACTAACAGATGAATCTAAAACAAACGAAATAACCAAAAAATACACATAAGTAGATTAGTTGAACTTAGCGCATCCACAATACATCTATTCGTATTCAGCGAACTCATAACACATCTATACTTTAAATTGTCGTGTCAACAATTACTCTTTATTCGGTTACGTACAACCCTCAACTGCCACATCAGAAACGCGTCGGCAGCCGAATGTTGTAGTGGTGGCAGATGCACTGCTTGAGCGGCAGAACGAGGATACCAATAATAGGACAACTATTTCAGATTTTAAAAAAACTGTACGTAAATTTTACGTAGGTTGGCAATCTAGCGTTAAACGATTCTCTTTATAATTTGCATGGCACCTTTAGTACCTATCACCGTATTCCCTACTCCAAGTATATATTATTTAACTCGGTGCCGTGAACGAAACTTTAGTTCGGAAAAAATGTATTTAAAGCTCCTTTATCCGGTCACTTTCTGATAAAGGCAACAGATAATATTCATGTGGGAGTAGAAAAATACCATACTGCCACATTATTTGGTTTTATTTATTTTAAACATTAGAACTTACTGGAGCTATAAACTCAAAATATGAATATCTTGCCATGCCATCCCTAACTAACAAGAGGTTTTAAGTTTATTTGGTATTGTATTTTGTTATTGATAATGATATTTTGCCTTTACATGGCCAAAAAAACTACAGGAATTTGTTGGAAGTTAATAAAAACTTTATATGATGAAAAAATGTATCAAAATAGCTAATAATAATACAGTAATAAATCTCTTATTGTTTATTGCTTGAACATATGTACCTACACTAAAGAATATAAATCCTATACCTAAACAAACATTGTTATTAGAATGTGAAATAGTTATTTATTTAAAATTGCGCAAAGGGTCTACCATGCCTTTCGAAAATGCGATCTTGGGAACAAAATGTATATGGAACAATACAAGCCATACTCAATACGGAAAAACGTTAAATATACCATTTCAAGACCGAAAGCATAAGCCCTACGTCCGTTCTTTTTCCACAATTTGACATCACAATAGATCAGAAAAAAGCTTAAGGGTCTACTATAACCTTTGGGAATTTTTATTTGTGCTTTGTATTTATACCTTGAACTCAAATGACTAAAGTTAGACCTACAATTTATATCAAAATACCTATTTTTGTTGATTGAGAATTACTTTTACGTAATTTTTGGACTTTGACGTTGATTTTGCGTATATCATTTCGATGAAGTAAAAGACTTACCGGAAAATCGCGGATGTCGCATCGGCTTCACTGCTACTTGGACCAGTCGAGAGCAGCAGAAGCAGCACACGCGGGTATCTAGATAGAAACCGCGGGCGGTAGTCAAGCCGACGCAGACACCGACGCCGGCGATTCTTAGCAGCTGCGACCTTTCACCAAAAATTACACACAAACCCTTATAAGCAGTTTTTTTCTGCTGCCGACTTCGGCGGTCAATGACAGCGCCACCAAAACTAAAGAAGTTTAAAAACACAAGATGAAAAGAGGTGTGTTTCAATGTATTAACCGAGCAATTCTTTTATTTGTTGGTCGTGTGACCGATTATATTACTATTTTTGTTTCGACAACTTAAATAGAAAAGAAAACTTTAGAAACAGGAAACCAAACTTGATATTTCACTCAGATAGGAACGCATCGGTTAAAGAGCGGTCGGGTTGTGACGTAAAAAATAGATGTTTTTATCAGACAGCGTATATTGTTTAATTATTTATATATATAGCGTTCTACGCCTTTCGGTTCCCAGTTTCCATGCTTGTCGGTTTTCCCATTCTCTTGGCTGTAAGTTTCGTTCTGATATGGCTCTGCGTATTCCATCGATCCAGGTTGACTTTGGTCTTCCCCTATTTCGTCTCTCAGTTGGAGTCCAGTTTAGTATTTGTTTGGGGAGTTACTCATCGCCCATCCTCTCTACGTGGCCGTACCAAATCAGTTGTCGCTGGTCTATGTCATCCAGTATTGTCTCTCGAATTCGTCTATTATTTATTCGATCCATTCTAGATTTACCAGCAGCTCTGCGCCAGAAATCCATCTCCAAAACAAGCATTCTATGTTCTAAGCCTTTGTTCAACTGCCAGGTCTCGCATCCATATAATACGATAGTGTCATACAGCATTTTTTTTCTTTCTTTGGAGATTTGGTTTGACCACAGTATTGAGTTGAGACAGCCAATTACTTTCTTTCCTTTCATTATTCGATCTTCTACTTCTTTCAGTGTCCGGCCCGTTTTTTCAATTTTAGTTCCTAGATACGTGTATTCGTCACATGGCGCTATAAAGTTGCTGTGAGCGATTTCAAGGTCTTGTGATTCCTCACCAACGCATAGGTATTTTGTTTTATTAAAATTTACCATCAGACCCCATTTACCATACTCTTTAAGCACCTTTTAGTCATAAATTCCAGATCTTCTTTGTCGTGTGCTGGTCATCTGCAAAATGAAGCGTGTACAAGTTTTTGTCATTCCCAAGTTCAATTCCCATTCTGTGGCATGATCTTCGCCATTTTATTAGCACTTGGTTAAGATATATTTTAAAAAGAGTTGGAGACAGACAGCATCCCTGTCGAAGACCCTTTGACACTTGAAAGGGCTGCGACAAGTTATTACCCGTCTTTATCCGAAAGCCGGCTTGATCGTAGAGTTGTTTTATGGCCGATATTATTCTTTCGTTTTCTCCGTAAATAATTCAATAAATATTTAAAATCTGAAATCGTATATATTTAATGCTTTCTTGATCTATGCAGTAGGCTCAAAATCAAATGTGAAATCGCCCACTATTATCAAGTAATTATTCTTGAATGTTAGATGAAATGATACAAAAATATCTTTGTACAATAATGTACTGAATGTCGGCCAAGTGCTAGTAATCTTGCTGATAATCTATATTTTAGGCACGTTACTACCTACTTTCGGAAAGAAAGCAGGGCAAGATTGCGTTTTCAATTAATCTTTAAATAGTTTTTCCAATTCCACGTTCTAGACCTGAAACAAAATAATTTCCCAATGGTATAATTTTTGTTAACGTAGAGATTTCTAACTTTAGACTGCATACTTTGGTGAAACCTTCCCTGAAACATTTTGGTTTTAGTCAAGTCAGTGGCAACTCGTCTATGGTGGTGGTGCCTAAATATTAAAATCCATTTATCACCATCCAAAATTGATAATGTGTCGTAGTGTTTGAAAAAAAAAGGGCTAAAACAAAGAAGTAGTTTAAATGATCCCCTAAAGACCGGGATAGTACTTTAATATGGCCGACTTGTTTCCTGTAAATTAGTGGCGTATCCTGGTAGAGATATTTTAAAATGTATTTTAAATTTAGGCATCGAAATTATATTGAAAAAAAGATAATTTGTATTACGTATTTTATTAATATTGTAGGAGAGCGCTTTCCGCTTTCGCCATCATCAGTGCTATCACTAATCACCACTAACTCGCCATCATCAGTGCTATCACTAACTACCACTAACTCGCCATCATCAGTGCTAACTCTAACTAAACAATATTAATGTTTTTTTTTTAAATCAAGGATGTTTTATGCTTTGTTTCGTGTTGTCTTTTTTACCATTTTAAAATACTAAGTGGACGAAATGCCATCCTACCTAAATAGGGATACCATTGTATATGATGAATAGCACTGATGATGGCGAAAGCCGAAAGCTCTCTGCTGCAATATTAATAAAAGAAGTATTTACACGTAATACAAATTATCTTTTCTTCAATCCTACTCAACGTATACACAGCCACAGCTAATTTTCTATCAAAATTATAAGCAGTAGCGGCTCTTCGAAGGTGGCAAGGGAGGCTAAGCCTCCTCAGTAATTCTTATCCTCGTTAACATTTTCTTGGTAATAAAAAATAACTTTCAATTTATAACAAGCAAATATATTTTCAAATAAAACGTAGTTCGAATTATTTGATATTTTCTTTATAATTCTGACAATCACGCATAAAGCTTCTGGCTATTATTCCGCCATAGTTTTTTAGCAATACACTACTATTAGGATGAAATAAGACAGAGAAATAGCAGCTTCTCGCATTTTAAGTACAATAATCGGCAACATTTGGCAACGTCTACGGGAATGAAGCCTCTACCAATCACAAGTGTGAGATTTATCCACGTGCCATCTGTATGAATGAGAACACATGTTTTTACCGGCAATCGTCAAAATCGCTAGGAGTCTCGAGAACGACTTTCGCGCATTTCCGCTGTCTGTTATTTAGGTTAAATTTTAAAGTTTTCTACGTTTTGATTTAGTTTAACCGTCTAGTGATACTTTGGATTGTCTATAATTTGAATACGAGTACCTCAAGCTTTAATTTAAACTGTTAGTGGAGTGGAATATTTTTTGACCACCTCGCTTATTCTCTAAATTACGATGACAAACTTATAGTGAAAAACAGACCATTATTAAAAATATTTATAGTTTACTGTAACAGAGGTAAGAAATATAATAATATTGTTTTGCTGGTTTTGTTTACTATTTTCTTTCATCATCCTAATGGGAAAAATAAGGATTCCTAAGTAGAATGATCTAAAAAATTGAATACGCGGACTTGATTGAGGCACGAAAAATCACAACTATCATCAGTGTTAAATTTAACATTTATAATAAATGTTATTGGATCCGCTCAATTACACTTATATTAGTAATAAGGTTAGAGAAATCGTCAAATCCCTACAAAACTCATTAATAACTAATTTTATTATACAGGGTGCGCCAAACTCAGTGGCCTATTAGAAATATTTAGAAAACGACAAAAGATATGTTTTTGAAAATTTGAGTGTGTTCATAAGAGCTAGTGTTCTAGCGTTTAAAAATATGTTGAAAGGGGCGGTGTTGCCAGATCATCTTGAAACTCCTAGCAACTTTGGAATTTTAAATGAGACACCCTGTATATTATTTTACTTTTTGTTTCTGCTTAATAACACAAACATTTTTTGTATATAATAATCTATGCCTATCTCTTATAGTTTTTGAGATATTAATTAGTTAGTCATTTTTTGGGGCCAAAACATGCTAACCAGAAAATCAAATATTTTTGTAATTAAGGCACCTAGAAAGTTAAAATTTTTACAGACGATTCTTATAGCATGGCCCTCTAGGAATTTTGATGATATATGAAAATATTTTTACACAGAGAGTCACAAAAAAACGTAATCTTCGTAATATAAATTAATGCAAAATTCTCAACTTTTTTAAATAGAACACCCTGTATTTTATTTTCTTAAAAAAATCTAGTTTATATTTCCTATCAATAAGTATAACATGTTCCTATACCTATCTCTAACCAATTCGAACTTACAAGGGGCTTAAAAAAATTAATCACTTAATAAAAAGGTTTAAACACATTTAATAGTAGGCTTTGGCAGAATTTGTTCGGAAACAAAGGAAAGAGAAAAAATGTCAACCGAGATGTCAACTTAATTTCCTATATTATCTTATATTTAAAAAAATTATTTGTTCTATGGATTTATACGTCACACATTCACATTATTATACTGCAACATATTTCGTTCTATTTTTCTAAACTTTTTTGCTGTCATTGGAGATGAATTGGGATACAATTCATTAAATTGTCTACATGTTCTTGATACAATTTTATTACACTCTCCATGTATAAAAAGTAAATTCAAAATTTCTGCGTTTGAATAAGAAATATTGGCCATTTTAGTCAATAATTCAAAAACACAGATTATAGACAAAACCAATTAAGTTAACATTTTTTCTTTTTCATTTGTTTTCGAACAAATTCTGCCAAAGCCTACTATTAAATGTGTTTAAACCTTTTTATTAAGTGATTAATTTTTTTAAGCCCCTTGTAAGTTCGAATTGGTTAGAGATAGGTATAGGAACATGTTATACTTATTGGTAGAAAATATAAACTAGATTTTGTTAAGAAAATAAAATACAGGGTGTTCCATTTAAAAAAGTTGAGAATTTTGCATTTATTTATATTACGAAGATTACGTTTTTTTGTGACGCTCTGTGTAAAAATATTTTCATATATCATCAAAATTCCTAGATGGCCATGCTATAAGAACCGTCTGTAATAATTTTAACTTTCTAGGTGCCTTAATCACAAAAATATTTGATTTTCTGGTTAGCATGTTTTGGCCCCAAAAAATGACTAACTAATTAATATCTCAAAAACTATAAGAGATAGGCATAGATTATTATATACAAAAAGTGTTTGTATTACTAAGCAGAAACAAAAAGTAAAATAATATACAGGGTGTCTCATTTAAAATTCCAAAGTTGCTAGGAGTTTTAAGATGATCTGGCAACACCGCCCCTTTCAAAATATTTTTAAACGCTAGAACACTAGCTCTTATAAACACACTCAAATTTTTAAAAACATATCTTTTGTCGTTTTCTAAATATTTCTAATAGGCCACTGAGTTTGGCGCACCCTGTATATTTATCATCTCAGGCCTACTATCATTTAACACGGTAATAGCGTTTCTCTTTGTTCGAGTTCTGTGGTAGTAGCTCCTTGGTTGTATGAGGTGGAGTGTGACACGACAATATCAAAAAATACCGTTTTAAAGTAGCAGTTACTCATATGCCGACCCACCACTAGTCAGAAGTAGTTGTCGATGTTAATATTCAAAGTTGTCGATGATTAAGCAAGCAAGTTGTTTGTTTTGTTGACAGTTAAAAGTTTACAAATAAGAACCAATTCTGTTTCTGAAACTGGTGTATAATTTACTGTACAAGTTAACAATAGTGACTATTTGTTAAGTAACTTACTATTATTTAATTTTTAAATAGTTAAAATGTTTTATTTTTCAAGACTTCAGACCCAAATAGAGCCGTGACATACGTAACTACGCCATAAGAGCCGCAATTGGGTTAAGAAAATGTCTAGTTTGAACGAATGAAAGTACATAATTTAAAAGCAAAGCGCAACATGTCCGCAAAACTCATTTATTAATAATATTATTCTTAGGCTTAAGGGTGCGCTCGGATCAATCAATTTACATATTCAAAAAAAGGCTTAAAATTGGAAGCCCAACAAATCCGGTAGTCGGATAAACCGAGACAGGAAAAATATCCGTTGGCGGGAATTTGTTTAGGAAAATAAACCCTACTTCGTACTCTTGGGACGTTTATTTGAAATTTTGTGTTTGTTTGGTAAATATTAACAATAACTGATTTTAAAGGTATGGAAAATTTCTAACTCAGTATGTTGAAATATTTGTTGTAGGGTCATAAAAACTATTATGAGTTTATTTAAAACCTTATTTTGTATTTTTTATATAAAAAGTACGCATCATAAATGTTATACAAATTATAATAAAATGTACATTATTTAAATAGTATGAGAATAATATTCGCAATAGTTACTAATTCTTTTGGGGGGTTTCGGTAACTGTTAATAACATCATCGGAATTGAACTTCTGTTTACAAGTCAAATATGACAGATTATATTTATTTTTAGTTCTAAAGATGGGTTTAAAGTAAAACAAAAAATGACTTGGAAACGATCAGGAAAACAAAAACAAATCATAATAATAGTATTTCAGCTGTATTTTCATGGTAAGACTGCCCATTAGCCTGTCCACTAGTCTTCTACAGGGTGATTCCTAAGTTGATACTTTTTTTAGCTGTGTATAGAAGGCATTAAAATAAACATTTTCAAATACCTTTTTTCAAAAAATTCAAAAATAAGGTACCTACTTAAATTAATTTATTACACAATTTATCAAATACGGTTCTGCCCAATTTGCCCATTGAATAATATTAAGAAAACTTTTGGGTGTAGGATGAGCCCGCAAGGGAAAGCGTTCTGCGTATAATCTCGAAGCAGCAGCCACACTTTGACGACACTCACCGTCAATTAGCACCATATCTACTACTTCGTTGTTTTCAAATTTAACCATTTTCAAGTATCACCAATTTAAAATTAACTTGTTGCAGAAAAACACACCGCAACAGATTGTCAAATAAATAACTCAGCATAGACCCGTAAATTGCTTGACTAATAAGAGATAAGACAAACAACATAAAGTATTGCAGGCTACGTTTTGATGACCAGGCCCTCACGTTCCACTAGTTTAAAATTAACTTTCTGCAGAAGAACACATCGCACCGAATTGACATATAACTGCATAATTGCATGACAAATAAGACATACAATATAAAGTATAGCAGGCTACGTTTTGATGACCAGGCCCGCACTTAGATTTTTTACTTCTGTATCTCGCCTATTTTTAAGTTTTTTGAAAAAAGGTATTTGAAAATGTTGTTTATTTTAATGCATTCTATATACAGCTAAAAAAAATATCAACTTAGGAATCACCCTGTATAAGAATATACCGACTATATTTTGTATATTATGTATAATCTTACAATCTTAGTAGTTAAAGAAAAACCAATGTAAGTTATGGCCCTCTGGCAACAGGACGACGTAAACATATTTTTTTTATTTGTTTGTTTACTTTCAATTTCAATGAAGAATCAATTTTTGGTAGGTTTTTCTATTTTCCGAGAAAAGAAAAATACATATTTTCTTTAGTGAGCTTAATCGCAGCGAGGTTTTGAATCTTAAAAAAAAGATTTAACATTTAACAAATGTTTACTTAAATAAATACCAATAAGCGATTGTCAAGCTTTTCGACCAAAATTTATAATTTAAATCATAACCTTAGTGTTCTTAGTTCGTCTGGTAATAATTTTTTTTTTCTAGCTTCTTTTCTTATATAAAAAGAGGCTTTTGCTTGACAACTTATGACAGGGCTAACCAAAGCAACTATAGACTCCGTTAGACGTGGCGTCATTAATGTAAACATAAACTACATCAGACACTACTAATTTCTAGTATCTGTTTGAAGGTTGAAGACAATGATGTTGTAGTTTTAAGAAAAATATACCTACCGCTTGGAATACAGGGTGATTGCTAACTTGTAACTTCTTTTGTAGCTGCGTATAGAAGGAATTAAGATAAACAACATTTTCAAATACCTTTTTTCAAAAAACCAAAAAATAAAGTACTTACATTTATTTATTACACTATGGATCAAATACGGTTCTGCCTTATTTGCCCGTTGAACGACATTAAGAAAACTTCTGGGTGTAGAATAAGCCCGCAAGGGAAAACGTTCTGCGTATAATCTCGAAGAAACATCCGCACTTTTACGACACAGTAAATTAGCACAATATCTATTAGTTCATTGTTTTCAAATTTTACCATTTTCACCAATTTAAAATTAACTTGCTTCAGATAAACACACCGCAGCGGATTGCTCAACACTACCCGTATGACTAATACTAATAAGAGATAATAAAAACAACAGAAACTATAGCGGGCTATGTTTTGTTCACGAGGCCCGCACTTAGATTTTTTACTTCTCTATCTCCATTATTTTTGAGTTTTTTGAAAAAAGGTATTTGAAAAAGTTGTTTATTTTAATGCCTTCTATACACAGCTAAAAAAGAAGTATCAACTTAGGAATCACCCTGTATAGCTTAGGTAAAAGGTATCGCAAAATTTGTCCGATAAAGTATTTTCGATTCCTGAAGATACAGGGTGCAATAAAAGTATTTAAAATTTGTATTTTTTTTAGAGACCTTTGTCTGTTAGCGATTTACTTTTTAGTCAGGGTTAGTTGGTTGGTTGGTTTAAGGCGGGGGTCGGGCGTTCGGCCCAAGCTTCTTGCACTGCAGCCTAGTGGCTAATTGTGCTCCCCTATGCTGCTGGAAAAGGTTTGTTCATTTTATAAGGTCCAGCAAATTCCTACCAAGTTTGTCATGTAGGAGGTTATCTCCACATTGGATATCTCCGAAGATTTTGAGTCTCGGTAGTCGGAGTAGGTGTTTTCTTAAGCAGTGACCTGTTAGTAGGCCGACCACTTGTTTTAGCTGGGTGCGCGTTAGAGGCATCATTCCAGTTGATAACTTTTTGGAGGGTTTCCCAATTGTGGCCCTCGCTTGGGTATGACCAGGTTTTTTTTTTCGAGCAATTTGTATTTTGAGCAATTGTCGTATCGAGGAATTAGTTTTCGAGCAATTGATTTCGAGCAACTGATTTCGAGGAATTGCATTCGAGCAAATTACCTAGAATCGGCAAAGACCAGCCCCAACGGGGCGTTGCCTCGTTGTTGTGTCCTGGTTAGCACGCACTAACACAGTAGCTCTAGTAGATAGTTTATATTATGTATAATATAAATTTTGTAGAAAAACCTGAAATGTGAACATACATATCAATGAATAAAGAATGTTTTAAAAGTAAAAGTAAGCATCCGGAGGATAGATTCCGTCGGTTTATCTGTTTTGTAGGTATTGTGGTTTTAATAAAATTGTCAGTATTCAAGACATCATTATCATCTAAGAGTTCATCCTTACGTGTTAGGAAATATACGTAGCCTAATATTATTGTAAATATATTTTTTAATAGAAAAGAAGGTTTTTTAGCGGCAGGCGGACAAATTAGTGCATCTATCTTTTGTATTGAGTACACAGGAACGCCAAATGCAATGGATTCCCTGGGGCACAGGTAGACAATGACAGGCTGTTTCGTTCTTATTAGAACTCATCAGAAAGCCATAACCTGTAAGCGACCCCGAATACAGCGTAGAAAAATTGTGGGGATGCGATAAATGTTGCCTATATTAGTGTGTTGGCCTAACGTATTTGGTTTATTGTTGCTTTCTTCGACGACTATCTTTTGCATTGAGTTGATTCCTATAGATGGCGTTACTAGGTTTTCATCGCATTTTTATTTCTTAAAAATATCTTGAAACCAGAGTCTCGCTGTATTCGGGGTCGCTTACAGGTTATGGCTTTCTAATGAGTTCTAATAAGAACGAAACAGCCTGTTATTGTCTACCTGTGCCCCAGGAAACCCGTTGCATTTGGCGTCCCTGTGTACTCAATGCAAAAGATAGATGCACTACTTTATCCGCCTGCCGCTAAAAAACCTGTTTTTCTTTTTACTTATACGGACACTAAACTCTACTACTTTATATTTTTTAATGAGGACACGATATAACTAAAATTTTGATGGTCGTGAAGCAAACTGCTTTACAAAGATAAAAAATGATCCAAACCTAGTTGATTTTTTTATGAATAAAAGTACAAAAAATTGCATTGATACATTGCTAAATAAGCTATGATTAAGTAAGTACAATACTTATTCATCAACAAGTTCGTTTTACAAATAAAACACAAAGATTATACAGTTGGAAAGACCATAAATCATTTTTTGTAAATAATAAAATCTGGTAAATTATGTTCCGCCAAAACAGGGATCATGTAAATCAACGGTGAGCTTTAAAATAAACGTTAATGGAAAAGGGAGAAAGCGTATGCTAAATTAAGCTGTAAAGGTAGCGCATAAATAAATATTTTGTTTTACGATGTGTAATGAAAAGCGTCAATTAAGCCAGTAAAAATTCGTTTTTACATAAGTAACAATAACTAGAATGATAAAAGAGTTTTGGACTTACATTGTCTTTATTTGTTTTAAATCACAACGTTTCAACTGGTAATTATTTCCAGTCGTATTCAGGTGAATACTAAATAAGTAAAGTAACTATAGCTCTATTTATACTTGCTAGATGTTTTCATAAGAATTCAGTGGCGGCTCGCGGTCTTAAAAAATGGTGAAGAGCTAGGTATAGTGAGGGTACTTAAACAAATATTGACTAAAAACCCGTGTAAAAAAACATCTCTCTTATTCTCATCTGTCCAACGATTAAATGGAGTTTCCAACAAATTACAAACTATGTTATTAATTGGGTTTATTTTTAAAACACACAACTAAGTAGGTACATACGTACACTACTGAATTAACCGAAAAATAAAAACAAAACTTTTTAATCACACAGTAAATCAAGTAAAAACGATATCTATAACCATAAGTTTCGCAAGGCCTCAAAATAAATACCTTAAGGTTAGGCGAACCAACGCTAAAACAATGGTGCATACGACTGATCTATTTTTAAATTGCCCTTAATCATAATGCAAATTGTTACATGCTGTTTGCGTGATTGATGTCACGTAACCATAGCAACGGTGAATTTCAAATCCATGTTGGGCGTTGGGTCTTCACTTGCTTTGAGCTAACGGAGACAGTCGACTGGAGCGCGCCAAAAATGCACGAGTGTTTATAATTATTGTCCATCGGAGTTTAATCTGGCCCTATTATGCAGCTACATTGGGATTAAATTAATATTATTAATTCGAACATAATTATTTTTTAAAGGCTAAAATGGTAGCTGTATTGGTACATTAATATTTAATATGGTCGAAAAACTTTCCTCCTGGTTTTATTTGTTTTTTGGTGGGGAGCCCCTTTACCTACTTCACCTGACGAGCCGCCACTGTTGAAAAGCTTTATTTAATATATGTAAACTTAAAATACCGTACAAGAACTGAACGCATGACTGTGCCCAATTCAGTTATGCACCAGTGCATCTAGCTAGTATAGAGGAGTTACTTTACTTATTTAGTATTTACTTGAAGACGACTGGAGGTACTTACCAGTTGTGATGTAAAACAAATAAAAGTCAAAAACTCTTTTATCATTCAAGAAACATTATTGTCTTTAATCTTCAAAGTAACAATAACTAATTATTTATAACTTTAGTAATAGAAAATTTTTAGTTTACATTGATTATTATTTTGTTGACAATCCTTAAAAATAGATAATTCCCAATATTGTCATATATAGACATATGAATATTCTATTTTATCCTAAATTCAATTTTATTAGTTAAAAAGTTAATATTAAATATACCTACTGACCCAATAATTTGTTATTAAAACATGCAGACTACAAGGATGCTATCTTAGCATATTGCCGAGATCGCATTTTGTTACCAATCAATAACTGGGTTAGTTTATTGATACTGATTGGTATAAATAGCAGGCCGGCACTATGCAAAAGATACCACTTGGTCGACACCACTCGGTCAAGACCATTCAGGTCATCTCCATCGGGTCGGGACCATTCGGGTCTCGACCATTCCGGTCAAGATACCATTCAAGTCACGACCATTTTGGGAGATACGACTCGGTCCAGATAAGTAATATTGGGTCAGTAGCAGCGCAGAGTCCTGTTCCAATTATCAGCCCTTTGTCCTAGAGAGCTCGTCCCTAGCCAATAATGTTGTTGTAAGTAAAGTTTGATTTTGTGTAACCGTTTAAACTGCCGTTTCATATTGCATAATAAAGTAGGTGTTATGGAGACTTGTCGCCTTTAATTCTTCCCCACGTGACAATATACTTCTGTGTACGGCTGTATTTTTGAGAATAGTCTAGTGTGTAAAAATCTAGGGTAATATTTTTAATAATCTCTTCTAAACTGCTCTGGTTTATTTTTATGTCAGATTCTAAGCGTTCTATTTATCTTCATATTTTTAATATAAAAATGACTTTAACCATTTTTATTATGTAACTACCATAGTAATGTTACTATTAAGATTACTATGATTTTTTTAACTAAAGATATAGAAGCTTATCTTCGCCTTTTTATTATTACGTTATTCCATTATTTAGCAAAATACAGAGTCTCCTTTCCAGTTGAAAGGCTTTAGGAATATTAAATTAGACGATAACTGAGTGGTGCCCCTTAAAATCATCAGCATCCCTTGCCTACGACCGTCTGCCCATCCGACGAAAAGTTGCCATAAGTACGTGAGTACCTTTTGAGGATATATTTAATTTCCCCCTAAAAGTACGCCACAGTAGTCTACATTAAGTGACTTAATATTAAGTATCAAGTGTGCAGAGATTTAACATTTAAATATAAAAACAAGAATTTTTAAAATTCTGGATATCGTTGGCCTACATCTGGCTTTTTATCATAAGTACCTGGGACAGGGACAAAAGTTTCAAAATAAATAAAATTATGAAAAAATCTTTAACAATTATTTTTTTTTGTGTTGATAAAACTACTAAATAAATGCCCTTGCCATGTTAAAGAAATCATAATAATTATATTTGACTGGTAGAGATGTAAACATCTCGGCGCATTTCATTAAAAACGAATTCTATTCGAGATATACCATCACAATATTATGTGATGACAAAAATAAAAGCCTAATTAAAGTAGTGTGTACAACAAGAGTGGATATGATGTCCATATCGCACGAGGAAGTATGGATAATTCACTCGAGTTGTACAGTATATTTTTGCTACGACTCAACTTTTGAAATGCATACAAAAATTATTTAAATCAGGCACTATAACTTGTCTTTTTAGTTTGCCATGAACTTGTGAGAAAGATGATAAAAAAGAATTGAAGAAAAATTCATTTTATTGGCAAATCGATGGACCAAATTACACTGAAACATATTTGTCGATTCGGGCGATTTCTTATACAGGGTGGCCCATTTGTCTGACAAAGTAATATACCGTCTCTACTATTAAAGATATCAAAAAAAAAGTTTCTATAAAAGTTGTGAGGTATAAAAAACTATATGTTCTAAAATTATTTTTAAACATACAGGATGGTTCAGAAAAGTAGGACAATAAAAAGATACATTTTTTTAAATGAAACACCCTATATATTTTAGCATTTTTTGTTTTCTTACAAAATTATCCATATGAAGCCATATTTAGTTTTTTAATTTTTGGCAACGTTGCCAAACAAAATGCAAAATTCTTAAAATTTTGGAAAAAACATGATAGTAAAAAATTACCTGTATTTCTCAATAAGAGTATCGAAAATCGAAAATTTCTTGTAAGCTCTTAAGTTTAGGGATAGAAAAACTGTCTTAAATCTTTAAGTACCGAAAAATTTGTACAGGGTGTTTTCTGTTGACATCCAAATATACAAAATTTTAAAATACAATAACTCTGTTTTTTCAAATGAAACACCCTTAATTCATTAAGCTCGTCTGATAGATATTGTTAATATTTTTTATTATTGTTTAGTCATACCTATACCTTTAATTTACTAGTTTCGGCAATATTTCGATTTTTATTTAAATTTTGGTGAAAAAAAACTATAGTTTTTATTTTTCTAGTAAGCCATGACCAGCAAAGTAAAAACAAATGTAATTAAATATAATGTTATATTAAAATAAATTGATAACCATAGTTAGTTACGTGTTTATTTAATTAAATAAAATTTCTTTTTATTACGCAACTTGGTATTGAAAATAAGTTCAGAAACATTATAAATATAATAATTATAAATATGACATTTTATATTCAATTACATTTGTTTTGACTTTGCTGGTCATGGCTAACTAGAAAAATAAAAACTATAGTTTTTTTCACGTTTTTTCATGACTTAACAATAATAAAAGATACTTACAATATCCATCAGACGAGCCTAATAAATATAGGGTGTTTCATTTGAAAAAACAGAGTTATTGTATTTTAAAATTTTGTATATTTGGATGTCAACAGAAAACACCCTGTACAAATTTTTCGGTACTTAAAGATTTAAGACAGTTGTTCTATCCCTAAACTTAGGAGTTTACAAGAAATTTTCGGTTTCCGATACTCTTGTTGAGAAATACAGGTAATTTTTTACTATGATGTTTTTTACAAAATTTTAAGAATTTTGCATTTTGTTTGGCAACGTTGCAAAAAATTAAAAAAATAAATATGGTGTCATATGGATAATTTTGTGGAAACAAAAAATGCACAAATATATAGGGTGTTCCATTTGAAAAATGTATCTTTTTATTGTCCTACTTTTTTGGACCATCCTGTATGTTTAAAAATAATTTTAGAACATATATTTTTTTGTACCTCATAACTTTTATATAAACTTTTTTTTGATATCTTTAATAGTAGAGACGGTATATTACCTTGTCAGACAAATGGGCCACCCTGTATTTACACAAAATCACTTTGAATAGGTATACTATTTATCTTTCTCACATTCGGCCTTTGACAGAAAATAGACAAAAGCAATATATTAATAAACAAAACTGGCCAATCTCTTTTTCTGATCCATAGCCTGCTGCTTGCGTAAAAAACCCTAAAAACTCTTTTTACTGTGCAAAACAAAACTAAACAACTTAACCTTATAAACCGTGTATGTAGTTTAATTTCCACCATTTAAGGAACATTTATCAGTTATTTTTCTATATCTATTTTACAAAATAAAAGTTTCAAAGTCGATTGGCAGTTTTGGAGCCCCGTCATGGCAAAAAACTTATATACAAACTTTCATTTTGTTTATACATTTTATGCATTAAATCTTATAATAATTGTCTAGAAATGAGTGAAAAGCTAAAGATATTTGAAAAGAGAAAGTGCACTTGTACAGAAATATTTCCTAGTTCGGTTAGAAAATAACAATAGTTGGGTAAAACTATATTTTGGTTTTATATCTTTAATTTTTGCACCATTTCGTGTCCCCTTGGTAAAAAATAATATCGATCTGACCAACAACGAAGCCAAACATAGAAAGAAGACAAACAAACGTTTTAACTGGTCGAAGCAAAATTTGACATAAGAAACGTCAAAACAGCGCCACCATCGGGTCTGGAGGGAACCTCTGGACTATAGGCGGGACTTTCAAATATTACCATTTAAAAAATTTTGGCCGCCAAAATTTTAAAATGATATTTACAGCTTAAAAAATCATCAGGATCCTAATATTAAATTTTTCTATACTTGGAAAATTAAATGATGATTGTGAGTAATTTGTTGGCTGTAAATATCATTTTAAAATTTTATGTGCAAAAATTTTTAACATCTGGACAACCTTTCGACTATAGGCGGGACTTTCAAATATGGCAATTTTAAAAAATTTTGCATACAGAACCTAAAAATGATATTTAGGGCTATCAAATTATTCACAATAATCCTCTTATTTGATTTTTCAAGTAGAGTAGAAATTAAATATTAGGATTTTCTGATTAGATTTTTAAGCTGTAAATATCATTTTAAAATGTTGTTTATTAAAGTTGTACAATTAGAAATAAAACTTCAATCAGCTTATAACTAATTTGATTAGTAGGGGGAATCATACACCCAGTCTGCTCCACTAGTTTATTGTAAGGATTTCAATCTTTAGAAAATCCTAGTGTCGTATATGTTTTTTCTTTATATTCCCAAAATGTACTTACTTTCCCAGCTGTAGTGGCTCCCGTACTAACTAACCATTTATTCATGCAACATGCATAATCATCAAAGATTCACGTATAGGTACTTCTTGAAATAGCCAACCTAAAAGAATATAAAACAAAAAAATTAATGAATTACTTACTACATCACTCGACAGACTTAAAATTTTCTAATAGTCTAAATCATTGAATAGCAAAAAAAGATATTTTGTAGGTATTTGTGTTACCTACAATTAATAAATATACTAAAAATGATTTAGTGGTCATCTACATTAATAAAAGTTATTAAATGAAATTCAACAAAAACTCCGTAAAGTAAAAATAAGTTTGGAACATAATTATTTTTGCCACAAGTAGGTAAACTAATGTAATAAATAACGAATAAATATAACTAAAAAAATGTTCAAATTACGATTTACTTACCTGCAACAAAAAGAAAATGGTCCTTTTGGTAAAAAGATTAGAAAATTAAAAATAATATAAGAATATCAAAAAAGCTTGGTCTGATTTCCAGCTATGAAGAAAGAAAAAGGTCAATTCCATTTGTGCCATTGACATTGACATTACTAATGTCAATGATTTGTGCTCAACAGGGAAGTTAGGTTGTAAAATAATTTAACAGCTCGTGCTATTCATGTCAAGTACCTATCTCTTTCTGCATCAAGTTATCTCCATTCAATGTAAAAAGAGACAAATATAGTCAGACCAAATTCGTCTGCCGTAGCTCTCTTTGTAGAAATAACTACGTAGGTGTAATATTGAGATATAACTGATGGGGATAAACGTAGGTCCTAACTTGAAAAAGTCTGGAGGTCTGTCGTCACTCTAGCTTCGATCCCGCCCATAAGAAGTTTCACCGGGCCTGCTGACCAATTTGCATCATTTTGAAGTATATTCTTAACCTCACTTTTGTTAAGTGTCATAGAACGACCTATAAAATTTACAACATGTTAATTTGGTTTCTTTGTGATTGACCGCTGTGATTGGTCAGCTTCATATCTTAACTAGGATGGATATGAAGCTATATCCGTTCAGTTTACCGGAATAGCCCACGTATCCAATCAGTTTATTCTTGTAACTCACTGTAAAGCAGCAAATATCCATGTGGGAGTAAAAAAAATCTGTTGTAGTAAGCAAGTTATAGTAAAAATTGTACTTTTTAAAAGTTATCTTTATTCTTATTGGATAAATTAAATTTCATCAGGCCAAAGTTCCTAATCGGTCAGAAGCAGTGATGGAACTGAAGTAATCAAGAATCGAACTCCAAGAGCATTTACAAATTTCTGACTTCTTTTAGAAGTCACTTTTAAGAACGGTGGAGTCATTATTTCCAACCTTATTATTTGGTGCTTAGTACTCAATAAAGTAATTAATTCATAAAAGTACTTGAGTCCAAAGTATTCGATTCTTGAATATACCTGATTCTGTCGAACACTAGTCGGAGGCCGACCACTGATTCTGCGACCATGCTTGCTATTATTCCACTGTGTCAATGATAGAGTTCTTTTTTGTAATCCCCTCATTAGAAATCTAGGGTTAAATGATTCGGTTCCTATCATAATCTAAAAGTTGATTGACAAAAATGTTAGTATACCCATTTCTCACATTTACCATATAAATTAAAAAATAAATACAATCGCAGGTTACCAATAGAATTGATTTAAAATTGGCTAGAAAGTACTGCTATTCTGTCTAGTTTTTAATTAAGAATTATTTTCTTTTTATTTTTAATTTAACAAAGAGGAATGTTTTCATCAAGATGATTGTTTAATCGGAAGGGCCGAGCCCTCAAAAAAGAATTTTATACATCTCAATCCATCGTCAATGCCCGGCAATATCGGTTCAATTTTACCACCGTCCGTCCATCTGAACAAATTCGATAAGTGTAATCAATTTACTCTTCTGGCTTCCGCTACATGTCAGAAATTTCTACTTGCTGATCGTAGATAACACTATAACGTGAGGAAACGAGCGGATTCTATTGCTGCCCCACATGCAGCCGTCGATAAGATCGCTAATTTAGACGTCTTTTTTCAGTATTAAACCCCAAACTAATCTTGTTTTATGCATTTGACATATATTTGATTGGAAGGTTTTAAGTGACAATTTTTTTTATTATTTCACCTCAGGCGAAAAGATACGGGTGTCCCGCTAAGGTCGCCAGCGGCTGTATCTAGGAACCTATTGGTTATATGTACGTTTTTGAGAATTTTTTTTATAGATAAACCGACAGAAATAAAATACTGGAAATTATTTTCAAAGTTGTACGATTGCCGCTAGAGGGCGTGACTGATGTTTTTTTTGGCAGTTTCAATAATGTGTGGTAGTAATTAAAGTTTTGTGTGTACTATGTCGGTACGTTGGAGGGTTTAAGGAGTTTTAGTGGGTAGGTTTATTCAGTTAAGGAGATTCATCAGAGTTTCACTCTACCATGAGTCTCGAGGTTTATGGTGAGTTCCCTTTTCAGACTCTAAACCATAAAGAATACTGATAACCTCGCTATTTTTCATTAATGCTACTTTTAATCTAAAATTTAACTACCTCTTTTACTTTATGTTAGGCCGCTAATAAGAACTAATGATTTCGTATTTATTCCATTTATTTTTATTATTTTTATTTATCTAAAAACTAACTCATTAAAACTAATATTCTTTGTTTACAAACAACAGCTATTCTAAAAATCATATTTTGTTTACTGTACACCTAATGTTGACAGATTGATATTTGGCATCATCTCTCTCACCCACGAGGCATTTCCCGTATCTCTCACTCTATTTTTGTTAAAAAGTTTATGGTTTTTCTTATTGACTTCTGTCTGATTTTAGGCGTGCTTATGACACATTTTAGATGGTCGATTAAAAAAAGTCTGAAGGGCTTGTTTATGACCCCCCCATTTACATATAATTCCATAACAGCCTGTAGTAGAGAGTGAACAAGATCGAGGAATAGGCAATAATGTTTGGTAGTATATCATTTTTGGAATAACTGAGATCATTGCTAAATTTCAAAAAGAAGTTAAAATTAATTTTCTGTGAAATTTAATTGTATTAGAAACAATTGTTAGGTTTTCAAAAACTATAAATCGGTCTTCTGTATCGGCAAATAAATTAACCTTAATTACGAAAGCATACTAATCTGGGACACAAAAATGGAATAAAAGCCAAGAACTGAATAGTTACGTTCACCTTAGCTATAATTTTCGTTGGCATTAGATGCGTATCTGCATGGAGTCAGGTTATATTTGAGTTTCTTAACAACCACTGTGAAAATAGAAAATACTTTTATAGGCCAGTGCCGAATGTGAATCGCATTATTTAAAAATAGTTTAAAGTAGTTATGCTAGCGTATGTAAATAATTTTTAAATTGAAAAATGCTTTTGCCGGCGTACAGACAAGATTAAAATTGAAAAAGTTTTATGCATACATGTCAAGCGCTCTGCCAATTGCGCTACGGGGTACCTGAAATTCTCTCACCAACTTCGTTTATATAACTTATTCAATTTTATGTTAGTAGTAACAGTCTGGGATCTCCTGTGATTCACAGACCGGGGAGGGTGTTATAAGGGGAAAGGGATCTCACTCACTACCACTGAATATTAAGATCTATTTTTCTTTTATCCGTACATCGACGACATATAGCGTTATTAGCCGGAACCAGAAAGAGATCTCTGAAAAGTGACATCTAGCCGTAAATAGTTTAAAGTAGTTATGTTAGCGTCTGTAAATCATTTTTAAATTGCAAAATGTTTTTTCCGGCGTACAGACATGATTAAAATTAATTAAATAAAACTGTTCAGAGATCTCTTTCTGATTTCGGCTAATAATGCTATATGTCGTCGATGTACGGATAAAAGAAAAATAGATCTTAATGTTCAGTGGTAGTGAGTGAGTTCCCTTTTCCCTTATAACACCCTCCCCGGTCTGTGAATCACAGGAGATTCCAGACTGTTACTACCAACATAAAATTGAATAAGTTATATGACCGAAGTTGGTGAGAGAATTTCAGGTCCCCCGTAGCGCAATTGGCAACGCGCTTGACATGTAATCGTGAGGTTTTGGGTTCGATTTCCAGCGGAGGCATAAAACTTTTTCAATTTCAATCGTGTCTGTACGCCGGCAAAAACATTTTTCAATTTAAAAATAGTAACTCATGCAAAATCTGATATGGTAATATGTGTTTTGAAAATTTACTGCCAATATGCAATTATTAGGGAAATAGAAAAATTAGCTGCCTAACATTGGTAGAAATTACTAATACATTGTTTTGGTTATTTTATTTTTCAACGTGATCCCGTGATTAACGTCAATGCATGAATAAGTCCATATATGTTATCTGTATTTTATAAGGGTCTACACAAATACCAACTAGCTTCTGGGACCAAGCAAAAGGGCATTACAAAAATAGCAGTTACCTATGACAATACGTTAACAAAAATACTTTCGTATACAGAAATTTCTGCTCAGAAACGGAAAATAACTTTAAATCTTCCCCATGAAAATTGGAAAAAAATCTTGCTATTCAGTGCCTTCTTACTCCTTCATAGTTATAGTTTATTTTTGTAAGCATTTCTTCGGAACTTGGTAAGAGACCGCCAGTAAGTTTAATCAATGTGTACGTTCTTGTACCTACACAAATTGTGTAAAAATATGGACAGTGTAAGCTGACCACTTTGGTGTGAATTCATTTTACCGTCTGTACGGCGACCGCGTCGATCTGTAGCTACCTTAACAGTTTTTAATATAAAATATGTAAGTTCCCTTTTTTAAATTTTAGCTTCCAACTTGTGTGAAGATATTTCTAAATACTACTAACAGTAACATTTTAGTTAATTATCGAGTTGCACGGGTAAACATTCAAGTAATGTCGACATTCGACATACATATGATAAATAGGGTTAACATTTGGCCGCACAATGGTGCTTTTCAAGACAAAGAGATACAAAAGCATCAGCTTTTAAGCGAAAACGGTTACACAAAATGACGCTCCATTAGCCACACTTAGTCATCATTGGCCAGCAAGCAAATGATGCTGGCTGAGAAGTTACAAATGGAAAACCTCACATTTGAGTTACATTATATTATGATTAATTAAATAAATTTAACTTATGGGATGAATATTAATAACATTATCTAGATTTCTGTTATGTCGATATGATTTTCCTCAATAAAATAGCATCGATTAATATGCTCGTCAAAGAAGATACATTTTGTAACGTAAAGATAGAGATGATAAGAATAAAATTTGTTGTTTAAAAATAAAACTCGATATGTACATTAATAGTAGTTTGTACTGAGTCGATATGATGTACAGATTGTACGACGAAATACAAAACTTCCGAAAGCTATATAAACAATTTACTCGAGTTAAACAGTATATTTTTTTCTACGACCAACCTTAGGTTAGGTTAGGTAAGAGTGGCAGACCCTTGGTTTTGGCCAAACAGTCTCACGTAGTCCTGATTAGGTCCGTTGTGATACCACACGTGTTCCGTAGAACCCACCTTCATCAGATCTCTGATGGTTAGTGCGACGTAACCGCGGAAGGATTTTAACAACTCATTCAAACCAGCCACTACTGTTCAGAAATCCGCTCAGCCGTCCAAGTTGTAAGTTGCTTAGTTCCTCCAGGCTATTGAACGATGGTTCACCCAGAGTAGTGAACCTCCTTCTTGCGAGGCCATGGCATTCACAAAGAAAATGTTGAATACTTTCTTCCTCTTCGACCAACCTTACGAACCATATGTTAAAAATTTTTATAAAAATTTGCAGGCTGCCGGGCTTGAATTCACGACCATTGGATTCAAAGCTCGCAATTTTGCCGTTTCGGCTCGAATTAAGTTAGAAATTATACCAGCCAAGTTCTTGATCGGAACTAAAGATATGGGGTTTAGTTTCGATGTTACGCTATCAGAGATAAGGCGGAGTGACATTGTGAAGCAATGGCGATCCAGAGAAAGCTTAGTTTTTAAATTTTGGCGTAAATGGACACAAGATTATATACAACAGTTACGTTCAGCTCATTACGTGAAGAATCAGAAATCTACTAACTTTAAGGTGGGAGATGTTGTATTACTTCATGACCAGAATCGACCAAGTCTTACGTGGAAGTTGGTTTGAGTAACAATATGCTTTCAGGGAAGAGATGGAAGAACCAGAGCGTGCGAAGTTAGGACTAGTAATGGAACATGTCTACGGCGACCTATCCAGTTGTTATACCCCCTTGAGATTGAACAACTTTTGTCGGGGGAGGATGTTAAAAATACGGTCTAAACAATGAAGCCACCAGCGGCCATGCCCGTTTTTTGTCGCTATTCGGGGCGACAAGTAGTTGTCAGAAAAAAGTCAATGACAGTGACAGTTTTGTTGAAACGAACATTTTCATATTATTTTTATTTTACAAAGTTAAAATAGAACAACACTTGACCAGAACTGGATTATTATTTAACGGAAACGGTTATTATTTATAGTAAAACCAACTCAATAATACGGATACATGAAATTAATTTTTCTATACATATTTAGTAGGTTGCATTATTGATAAAACTATTGTAGATGCGTATATATTTTCTTATATTAAACAAATTAATAACATATTGTACCATTTACATATAAATTATACAATTTATGGCCGTTTGCACCAACATAACTTAACGCTAAGGAATCCTTAAATTGCTTTTTCGACTTGCACCAACCTTAAGGACGCCTTAAACGTCTCCTTAAGTGTCCTTTTCTTGAGTGCCGAAAATGGAGCACTTAAATGCTCCTTTACGATTTTTTTTAGGTTATCTTTCAATTTGTTGTTTATTTCTGCTGTCGTATTTTTGTTCAGTGCAGCTTTTGATATATTTTGCCTAAAAATGGAATATGTAGAAGATCTTGCGGATTTCGATTATATTAGACAATGATGCTGAGCTCATAGATTTAATTGAATATGGTTTTCCAAAAAAAATCTATCAAAGAACGAATTATTTCCAAACGATGGATGAATTAACTTTTTTTCGGCGTTTTCGACTTTATAAGGACTGTTTATTAAATATTAACCCAAATTGAACATGATCTGGAGTATACCCATAATAGGTAAAGTTAACAACAATTATATCTACAATAACATAACCTTGGAAATAACTTACCATATAAAATAGAAATTTATATAGAGAAAAATAAATATAGTTACTTCTAACATAGTTCTCCTAATTTGTTATTTTCTTTATATTTTAATGTTTTTAGAAATAATAGTGTTGCCCCAATGGACCAGTTATTAACAGCCTTGAGGTATTGTATTATGCAAGTGCAGGTCACCTTGTTCAAACGGCTGATATGATGAACATGGACCTATCAACTACTTCTAGAATCATTTCAAGAGTGTCCAGAGTCATTGCAAGGTTGCACATAATATTTTATAACGTACTGTTTTTTTGATGATATTATCACATAAAATTTAAAATAACTTTTCTTTTTCTTACTTTGACAATGTCACTATTTACTTTGTAAAAATGTATATGGCAATGAATGAATAAATAAATAAATTTAACAGGCATTTTAATTTAAGATTGTTTCCTATGTATGTCCATATGCCTGAAAGGCAATCCATTTTAAACGAGCAAAATAGTTTTTATAATGTTGCTAGATTTCCAAGAATCATAGGTGTTGTAGATGGGACTCATGTGAGGGTACAGTCTCCAGGTATGTATATAACCTATTTTAGTTTTTTACCTTGTTTCAAGCCTTTTTCTTCACTAAGGACCACTTTTTTCAATTGAGTGTTACCCTTTGTGAAAGGGGTAACTCCTCTTATATTCCTCTCTAATATGTAGCCAAACAAGCGACAGAGAGAAGAGTTAACCTGCTTACAAGGGGTAACCTTTGATTGCACTGAACTATAATATAAATCTGGAATGAACTCTTTATGAGATGCTTGTGAAGCCACATATTTTTGGTAAGACGGAATCCCGAGAAATTCGATTTCGTTCCAGTGGTTAATATATGTAGTTCATTGCTTGATTGAAAATAGTTTGATTAATTTGAACATAAAAAATTTAAATGCCGAGGTTAATTAATATTTTTTAATAAGTTAAATAATATTTTTTAGGGCATGAAAATGCTGAAATCTATAGAAATCGGAAAGTATATTTTTCCTTAAATGTGGACTATCCTATAATAAACATCAGTAAAAGATACAGCATCAGTTAAATTAGAAAAAAGTTGATTTTGTAGGGGCAATTTATTGTGATTCTGTGTTTCCATATTAAAAAAAACAAATTTGCAAATATGCCTAAGTACATATTTTTTTCCATATTACAGGTGATAGTGGATATCCACTGAGAAATTTCTTGTTGACCCCATTGCAGAATCCAGTAACAAGGGCTGAACAACTATACCAGGAGTCACTAGTTCGAACGAGAAACATAATTGAGAGGATTATTGGAATTTGGAAACGAAGGTTTCCTATTGTTGCTTATGGCTCAAGGACAACTAGCATTAAAGGCATTTGCCACCTTTTGCCAAGCTTCAGCCTTCTGCAAATTTGTGACTCCATCCGTTTTTTTTGTTTTCTAGGATTCCCTTTAATTGGCTAATTAGAGACATGAGCGCTATTGCCTCCTTATCCGTAAAATTTTTATCCCTTCTATTTTTATCACTCATTATAAATAGAAAAATTCTCACGAACACAGATCAAATACCTGAAATAAGGATTTCATCGGCCCAGCCAAAAATCCAAAAAAATTATAAATGTAAATAACAAAATAAAAACAAAATGGGATGTCATCTGTCAACAAAATCAGTGTCGACAACAGAATAATGAGAAATTGTATAAAAAACCAACGTTGCCATCTCCTAAATTTCATTTATAGAGGTCGCCACTACTTTAAGTCCTCCTTTGTTGAGTGGTTGTCAAAATCTTTTGGTGCAAGTGAACCATGCCTTAAAAAATATCTGTTCCTCAACTAATCATTCCTTAAGAAAAGTTTGGTGCAATGGGCCATTAGTGTTTTGAAAAAGAAGGCGGACGCTCATTAAATTCAATAACCTGTGATTGGTCAGTAGTTTATAAGGACGCCACAAAGAATCTACTTTTTATAACAATGTAGTCAACTAATGGAAAATTTCCGGATTCGCGAGAAATAAAGATCCAAAGCACAGAGGAATGATAGGTTAGGTTAGGTTAAGTAAGAGTGGCAGACCCTGACTAAACAGTCTCACGTAGTCCTGATTAGGTCCGTTGTGATACCACACGTGTTCCGTAGAACCCACCTTCATCAGATCTCTGATGGTTAGTGCGACGTAACCGCGGAAGGATTTTAACAACTCATTCAAACCAGCCACTACTGTTTAGAAATCTGCTCAGCCGTCCAAGTTGTAAGTTGCTTAGTTCCTCCAGGCTATCGAAAGATGATTCACCCAGAGTAGTGAACCTCCTTCTTGCGAGGCCAGGGCATTCACACAGAAAATGTTAAATACTTTCTTTCTCTTCCTCATCTCTGCAACTTCTGCAGAAGTCGTTAGTGGGTATTTGCATACGTTCGGCATGTCTACCGAAGAGGCAATGTCCGGTAACAACCGCAGTAATATTTCTCACGTCTTTTCGACTGTGTCTCAATAGCTCTGCGGTTCTCTTTTTATCGAATGTGGGCCACAGTTGCCTGGATGTACTACAGGTTGTCAACCCTGTCCATCTGTTCTGTGCAAGCTGCTTGGCCGTGTAGTCAATCTCCCCTTTGACCAATCCCAGTGGTTTGTTCACTGTATTGTCTGCTAGATCAGCTGGCATGCCTGCGCCCTCTCTTGCGAGCGCATCGGCAGCCTCGTTGATATCTATTTTGGAGTGTCCAGGAACCCAGCACAGAATAACCCGATGTTGGTTGCCAAGTGTGCATAGATTGTTGCGGCATCGCTTTACGAGCTTTGATTTAACGCTGCTGGAACAGATTGCCTTAATCGCCGCCTGACTATCACTGAAGATGGTGATTGACGAGGCTACTCCCAAGCCAAGGTGTTCTTGCAGGATATTGACCGCCTTCTCTACTGCCAGTACTTCTGCTTGAAAAATACTACAATAGTTGGGGAGTGTACACGATTTCTGTATTTGTAAACTTTCGAAAAAGACCCCGGCTCCCACACCAACGTCCATTTTTGAAAGTCTGTGAAGATTGCGTGATCTGTTTTCGTTATATTGTGATTGCCTTCATGTTATGTTATGTTATTGGGACAGAGTAATCAGTCGGGTCTCGTAGATTATTCCCCGGGTGGATCATTAGTATACTGCTGTGCCCGTAGTTGGTTTCCTTCCAGAATTTCGACTCTTTTAGTCGCAGGGCACTTTTTGCAGCTATACTTTTTCCATAGATATCCAGGGGGGTATATATAACATTACCTCTAGCGCCGCTGTCGGGGTTGACTTAAGGGCTCCGGTTATTCTTTAAAAAGCTGCCCTTTGTATCTTTGTTATTGACTTAGTGTGCACTGCTTTTTCCAAAGCGGTCCACCAAACCAGGACCCCGTATATTAATATAGGTCTTATACTAGCCGTATAGATCCAGTGTACTATGTGGGGTTTTAGTCCCCATTTTTTTCCAATTGCTTTTTTGCAGGCATATAATGCTACCGACGCTTTTTTCACTCGTTCTTGCAAGTTTATGCCCCAGTTTAGCTTGGAGTCAAGTACCAATCCTAAATACTTTGCTTTTTCCTTAAGCACTAAAGCATTATTGTCGAGTACTGGGAGTCTGAAGTTCTCGATCACCCTTCTGCGTGTGAATAGAACTACCTCCGTTTTTTCGGGGTTGATTTTTAACCCGCAGGAATGATAGGTCGACACTGTCTCTAAAAGGAAAAGGGAAAATTTTACGCACAGTATTATATTCGTAGGATATTCTTTAGGATCACTTGTGGTTATGACCTGCTAAAAAAAACTCTTTAAATATTTCGTGCACTCGTGGAATATTTCTTTAAAAATTAAAAATTTTATTTTTAAATGTTGCAACACTGTGCAGGACTGACAATAATGAATATAAACTTTTGGCGTACAGTTAACTATAATAGTCTACTTTTTTCGTCACTTAAGTGTAAAGGAAACAACAAATATCCATGTGGGAGTCGAAATAGATGTTTTCCTTGTACTGCTAAAAATAAACTTCTAGATAATTATCGATTTAAATAGGGAAATATTAGGCTAGCGTCGACGTTTATTTCATAAAGCAAGTTAGGGATAAATTTATGTATTAAATAGGATTAACATTAGGGCGCACAATGGCTGCTTGGCGAGACAAAGAGATACGACGACATCAGCGTTTTAGTGAAAACGGTTACACAAAAAGACGCTCTATTAGCCACGTTCAGTCAACATTGGCCAAAAAGCAAATTACGTTGACCGAGAAGTTCTTAATGGAAAATCTCCTTTTTAGGTAATGTTTTATTATGATTGGTCTGTCTGGTTGGTATAAAGGAATGACTAATATTGCCTAATACAGGGTGGCCCATTTGTCTGACAAAGTAATATACCGTCTCTACTATTAAAGATATCAAAAAAAAGTTTTTATAAAAGTTCTGAGGTATAAAAAAATATATGTTCTAAAATTATTTTTAAACATACAGGATAGTCCAAAAAAGTAGGACAATAAAAAGATACATTTTTTTAAATGGAACACCCTATATATTTTAGCATTTTTTGTTTCCTTACAAAATTATCCATATGACGCCATATTTAGTTTTTTTAATTTTTTGCAACGTTGCCAAACAAAATGCAAAATTCTTAAAATTTTGGAAAAAACATGATAGAAAAAAATTACCTGTATTTCTCAATAAGAGTATCGAAAATCGAACATTTCTTGTAAGCTCTTAAGTTTAGGGATAAAAAAATTAAATCTTTAAGTGCCACACATTTTTTATAGGGTGTTTTCTGTTGACATCCAAATATACAAAATTTTAAAATACAATAACTCTGTTTTTTCAAATGAAACACCCTATATTTATTAGGCTCGTCTGATAGATATTGTAAGTATCTTTTATTATTGTTAAGTCATACCTATACCTAAATTTACTAGTTTTGACAATATTTCGATTTATATTTAAATTTTGGTGAAAAAAACTATAGTTTTTATTTTTCTAGTAAGCCATGACCAGCAAAGTCAAAACAAATGTAGTAGAATATAATGTCATATTTATAATTATTTTATTTATATTTATAATGTTTGTGAACCTATTTTCAATATCAAGTTGCGTAACAAAAAATAAATTTAATTTAATTAAATAAAAACGTAACTAACTATGGTAATCAATTTATTTTAATATGACATTATATTCAATTACATTTATTTTGACTTTGGTGGTCATGGCTTACTAGAAAAATAAAAACTATTGTTTTTTTAATCAAAATTTAAATAAATATCGAAATATTAGCAAAATTAGTAAATTTAGGTATAGGTATGACTCAACAATAAAGATACTTACAATATCTATCAGACGAGCCTAATAAATATAGGGTGTTTCATTTAAAAAAACAAAGTCATTGCATTTTAAAATTTTCTATATTTGGATGTCAACAGAAAACACCCTATACAAAATGTTCGGTACTTAAAGATTTAAGACAGTTTTTCTATCCCTAAACTTAAGAGTTTACAAGAAATTCTTATTGAGAAATACAGGTAATTTTTTACTATCATGTTTTTTCCAAAATTTTAAGAATTTTAAATTTTGTTTGGCAACGTTGCAAAAAATTAAAAAACCAAATATGGGGTCATATATTTATGGATAATTTTGTAAAGAAACAAAAAATGCTAAAATATATAGGGTGTTCCATTTAAATTTTTTTATCTTTTTATTGTTCTACTTTTCTGGACCATCCTGAATGTTTAAAAATAATTTTAGAACATCTATTTTTCTATACCTCACAACTTTTGTAGAAACTTTTTTTTTGATATCTTTAATAGTAGAGATGGTATATTACTTTGTCAGACAAATGGGCCACCCTGTATATACTTGACAGGTTATACTATTATAAATAAAGTGACAAAGAGGTAAATACAATATCAAAAGTAGTATATAATGTACACTATTTTATACATTAATAAAAAAAGTATAGCGAAAAAGACATATACATATCGATTGAAAGGAGCGATGTGTTAGGAGTGATATGTAAAAACAAATCGATATAAACCAATCTACTATTCAAAACTAAATTTTTTTCCCACATTCGACACAAAACTACACATTTATTCGGATAAATAGAAAAGCAGGCGTATATTCAAAGGAAAAAAAAGCCAGGGTCAAGCCGATCGGTGGTGCACGGGGTGTACCATACCCGGGAAGCAAGTGTAGGGGCGGCATATTGAAAAAAGTTTGTTCGTTAAAAAAACTTTAAGGAATGAAAAATATATTTTGAAATTTTTAGCCACTTATGAATCATAAAATATTTTTTCTACTCCCGCATGGATATTTGCTGTTTTCTTTACACTAAAGTGACGAGAAAAGTAGGCTATTCCAGTTACCTTTATGACAATATTTCATATTCTTACTGTTCAGTGATGCATAGTGTTGCGACTTTTAAAAATAAATTTTCCCATTTTAAAAAAAAAATTTCACAAATGCACACTATAAATAATGAAAAAGTTTTTTTTGCAGATCACAACCTCAAGTGATCCTAAATAATATTCTGCGAATATAACACTGCGCGTAAACATTTCTCTTTTCGCTTAGGAGACAGCACCGACCTATCATTCCTCTGTGCTTTGTTCTCACAAATCCAGAAACTTCCCATTAGTTGACAACATTGCTATAAACACTAGATTTCTCTGTGGCGTTCGTATAAATTATTGACCAATCAAAGTTTATTGTATTTAGTTAAATTATATAATTTATCTGTATAATGGTACAATATGTTATTAATTTGTTCAATATAACAAAATATATTTGAATCTATAATAGATTTATCAGAAATGCAACCTGCTTAATGTATTATTTAGTTGGTTTTACCAACATTTCTGATATAATTCAGTGGCTGGGACGGTTAAACGTCAAACTTTGGATCCCATGGTCGTGAGTTCAAGTCCGGTAACCTGCAAACTTTTTAACATAAGGTTCGTAAGTTTGGTCGTAGAAATAATATACTGGTCAACTTAAGTGGATTGTCCCTGTCGCACTCGGAAGTTTGAGCACTCCGCCTACGGCGTCATGCACAATTTACTTCCTCGTGAAATATTGACATATCTAATCTTGTTGTACAAATTAGTATCATCAGCTGGAATTTTAAAAGAGAATAATATTTTAATTCATATACCATATAATATAACAAATAAATCCGCAAATCTTGATGTGAAAATACATTTGAAACAAATATTCAAAAGACCATCACTAATGTACACTTAAATAATTAAGCAAATCGGTAGAAATCTAATCGGCGCGGCGATTCAAACTTAATGTTAACTGAATATCGTTTGCGTACGAATATACAAGGTGACTCACGGTGGATGATACATTGGTACATTAGACGTATATGACGAACCAGCTAACAATTCTAAAAAACGTTAAAATTTCAAAAACAGTTTTCTTTCACCAAATTATTAAACCTAAAACTATGCAACTTTGCAATAATTTAACCATCTTGGTATCTCTGACCGTTTTCGCACGCGCGTTTAAATTTGAACCATCCTGTAGATCAGTTGATTAAATTCATGAAATAAAAGATTAAGATGAAATTTTGTAGACCGTTTCGCTCGATCCGTGTTCGCATCAAATGTCCATATAAAAAGTGAACATTGTATTTAAAAATAGGCATTTGCAAATAATTCATTTATATGAATATACCATCATAATTTATTGGAAATAAATCGACCATATTAAAATACCATCCCGATCGCTAGGAGAATATTAACAGGCTCTTTTTTTTATTTTTTTTATTCAAAGTTCTATAACAAATCAGAAGAAAGGTACAGCACAAAATGATTACTGTAATATTTTCTAGAAGCGTCCATTTTTTATTGAAGTATAACCACAACCAACTGATATAATGTTATATTATAATAAACTAATCTTTACAATTTTATTTTTACGTAATATCTGTTGGCCCAATGAAATTATAAAATAACTCCAAACAGGGTATTTTCATTCGGAACTTCTCGGCCAGCGTCATTGACTTTTAGGCCTATGTTGACCGAACGTGTTTAATGGAGCGTTGTTTTATATAATAGCTTCCACTAAAATGCTGATGCTATCGTATTTTTTTGTCTCAAACAGCAGCCATTGCGCTACCTAAAAGTACAGTTAAGAGCAAACAGTAGTCGATAAGTTATCACGAACAAATAGTGCATTTCCACCACATCGCACATATTGTACCTGTATCTGGCGATGGCAATTAAGTATGTATTTTTATACACTATTGGTAAACTCCAATCTAAGGTGCCGATATAAACGCATCAGACGGAGATTATTAGTAGCGTTTAACACGTTAAACAGAGAGCACGCTATCCCCTATCTCCCACCTTCGATTCTTTAGAACACGAGATCGAAGTAGGCACGGCAGCGACCGATACGTCGACTCGGCCTTTCAGTTGGAATGTAAGAGTGGTTATGTGTCTCTTTTTAACTGAAGGTTTTGCCCTTATGTGCCTTCTCTCTTGGTTGTATTAGAGATTTCGCACCCTAGATTCGAGTTTGCCAATAGTGTATACAAAATATTATAAAAACGAATTTTTCAAGAATTAAGTGGCGACTTTTAAGATAATTTATGGAACATCGTTTTTTAATTTTAATTAATGATAAGAAATTAATATGATAGCCCCACTATTTCTATTTTTTTGTTCTGCATGGCGGATGATATAATTTGAACCGATATAATTAAAACTTTAAAGTAAATTTAAAAAAAAAATTGAAAAAAATAAGATATTATCCGCCAAACTAGTTCTGGTGAACTCATTAGTAAACTTTTTGTATTACATTTTCAATTAGACAAGCCAGGAGACGATGCTGCGTTTCACGTTGCTGTGGAAGGCTCTTAAAAAATACCACGACAAGTTGTAATATGGCGTTTTAAAAATTTAAACGTTATACAAAAGTCGAGTCGGTTACTGCAACATATTTTCCCTTTGGTTAGAAGTAACCCGTAACAGATAATACGTTGGTCTTGAAACGTTGAAGATTGTATTCATTGGGAAACACGACCTCAGGAAGATCATTCCATAAAGATGACGTTCTCCAGATGAAAGAATTCTTGAACAATGAAGTTTGAGGAGTACTAAGCTGAACAACATATGGATGAGCGGCAGTGGTTCGCCGTGTATATCTGTTTTGCATTGCTCTAGGTGGAATCAAGTGGGCAATGTCAGTCGAACACCTGCCATGGAAATATCTGTAAAAGAGAGCCAAATCATCAACCTGTCTTCGATGCTCCAGGCTATCGAGGGTCTTGGTCAGCTCGGGGTCGCCGATCAGACGAACGGCTCTCCTTTGAATGGAATCCAGTAGCCGAAGGGTGTGCTTGGGTGCAGAGCTCCAGACATGAGAGCAATATTCTAATGATGGTCAAATCTGGGCTTTGTAGAGTGTCAAAAGTTGATGAGGTGTGTACAACCTTTTGGTGCGGAAAAGTACACCAAGTTTCTGTGCAGCTGCCTTGGCAATTGCGGCAACGTGATCATGCCAAGACATATTACCTCCCAGATTGACCCCCAGCAAATTAATAGACGGTGCCAGGGGAATTGCATGTCCTGCCATGACTATATCCGGTTCTGCAATGTTAACCTTTTTGGAGAAGACTGCTGCCTGGGTTTTCTTAACATTAAATTTGACTTGGTTACTGTCACCCCAAGCCAAGATTTCTTCCAGGTCATTGTTGAGGCGCAATACTTCATGCTGCCTGCGAAGATGTGCATCGGCAGCGGATGTTTGGGGAGTCAATGTCGAATATATTATAATTTAGTTTGTATTGTATTTAATAATCCTAAACCACAATTAATATTTGCAGTGGACATGAATGTATGGAACGTAGCAACTTTTGAGTAAGCATTGGCCAAAATGCAAATCAAAATCGATAAATTTTTAATGAAAAACCTACGCTTTGAGTTATTGTTTATGCCGATTAATTTAATTGCTTTCATAAATGGTTTTGAAATTCACTCGAATTAAAAAAAATATTGGTTCCAACTTTGGCATCGGTTACATTTTACGTTTATTTAGCGGATTTATGCCAGTTGTGCTGTTATTATTAATACTTTTAAAAAGTGACAACAGAACAATTATTATTTGTACACCGCATGTTAAATAAAGCTATATTTTGTCCTTCGCTATGTGATTAAACTGAACGGCAAATTTATGAATAAAAACGCATGTCTTTAAATGTAATATTTAATTTACAATTACGTAGTAATAGCTTTAGATTCATGTAAAATTACATCTATTTTATGCTATATGCAGTAGATTTTTTGCGAAAAGCAATAGAGAAATGGAGAAAAATGAACGGAAAGGAACTTTTTTTGGCAAACTGCTTTTTTAAAAAAAATAAATTTTCAATAAATTATTACAAAATCCTCATCTTTTACAAGACAACGTTTTAACCTTTATCTATTCGGTAATACCAAAATTGTACTGGTTTAATGACATATTGACGGTGATTTTAGGTAACTTCCGAACTTCAACTATTTTTGAAATACAGAAGAAGAATTTCCATTCATTCCATCAGATCCATCCTTAGACGAACGCGTTTCGCCATAACATGGCTCATCAGTAAAGCTAGGATCCGATGAAAGAAAAGAGCACCTGAAAACTGCTTATACAGTATTAGGTGGGGTACACCAGCAAGATGTTGCACTGAGCGACCTCTGAGTCGTTGTTAGACACTCTTAAGCATACCAGCACCTCTAACAAACTTCAATCACCTGTAAAGACATTCGTCACAATTACAGAAGTCCCGCTAGGCAGCGCTAATTCGCATCGGGTTTTCAAACCGAAAACAATAAATACAGAAGAAAAATTTCCTTTCATTTCATCAGGTCCATCCCTAGACGCGTTTCGCGTCGCACATTAATTTTGAAAATTTTTCTCGGCGCTTGTTAATAGCAGAAACATTAAATGTACTAAAAGTACTTTGATATTACTTAATAAATAAATATATTTTAAAATAAATTGGATAGTTATTTTGATTAAACCAAATTAGTTCGATGCGCGAATGAAGAATACCCAAAAGCGATGAATCATCCTTAAAATGGATTTTATAAGAGATTATAATTATCTTGTAAAATAATTTATATGAAGCCACACAACAGCGGTGTTACGAGACAAAGAATTACGAATGCATTAGCGTTTTAGTAGAAACGGTTAAACAAAGCGTCGCTACATTAGCCACGTTCTGTAAACATTGGCCAAAAACAAATGAGCGACAAACTTTTACTTAAAATGGTGTTAAAATATGGTTAGAATAAAATATTGTTCATGTAAGAATAAATACAATTTAGTAAAATGTTATCCTTATATCCAGAATATTGAAATAGTTTCCGCAATAAAAAAATTAGGGGAATTTTCTGTTGTATAGGTACACCATGCCAGTATTAATGATGTTGAGGTGAGTCACTGGCATTCGACCGTGGCGTTCTGAGTTCGATCCTCGGAGTGGGCATACACTCTTAAAAATAACATGGTATGGATTACTAAAATTTGGTTCTGACAACTATTTATTTTCGTGGGATCGGACTCAACCCAAAAATTAGTTTGTACAACCAAAAAAAAATTTTGTTATTGAACTGTTGAACTAATTAATAACATTAACCAACCCAACCTACAAATTTTAGTTGTCACAACGAAATTTTATATACGGATAACTAAATTTATATGGTACTCCCGCTTTTAAATTAGTTGTCACAACTAATGTGTAAATATGGAAAATTGACATTTTTTTCCAGGAAATATTGTTTTGGTTAATGATGCAATCTAAAAATATTGCCAAACCAATCATTTATTTGGGCCAAACTTGAAATTTTCATAGAGTAACAATTACGTATGTAGTCACAACATTGTGTTTATTATCTTTTTTCTGTATTTTCTAATTGTAGGAAAGAAGTTGAATCATAAATAAGTAAAAATTTTATATTTTGTCATTGCAGTTGCACATTAGAAAGTTTGAATGAACTGCTTATAACGCATGACAAAATTATCAAGTTGATTTGATAGAAATCACTTTAAAAAAAGTCTGTTTCATTTCTAAAAAAAATTTCTTCCTAGGTCCCCATTTAAATAAAAAAATGCCTTGGTATTACTAGACTAGGTATGCGTAAACTAATTGGAATACATTATCAGGGATATTATGGTTTCTTTAAAAAAAAGTATTTCCAATGTCCTTGTTCTCTCATGTTTTTTATAATACATACTTATGCAATACAAACAAAACAGAAACACTAGATTTTTAACTTATTTTACTCAACGTTTTGGGTTGTTCAATTGCTTATAGAACGGAATTGTTCTTATTTAAATTTTCTTATCTGCAACTGCGATTATTAAAAAACAAAAAATATCCCCTGGACTTTCTATTTAAAATACACAGCTATATAAAATTTGTTGTACTTGGTCAGATTAAAAAGTCATAAATATGACGTTCTTTTATAGAAATGGAACATAGAACAAAAACAAAACAAAAAAAAATATTTTTAAGTTATTTCTCATCGGGTCACCTTGCCATGCTTTATAAAAATCCCATTTAAACTTTCTAATGTACAACTGCAATGATAAAAAATAAAATGTTTACTTACTTATGATTTAACTTTCTTCTGCCAATAAGAACGTACACAAGAAAGACAATAAACACCAATAAATTAAACCAAATATTGTCACATCCATTTTCCACACGGGCACGGCCATGAAAATGGCCAATTATTGCCTTAAAAACACGAAAAAATGAACACGGAACCGCAAAAGCACCCTAACATAAACATAACCTCCTGATAGTCCTGGCTAGAATGATGTCACATGTCACCCACCGGGCAAGGGCGTCAAGTCTCTGTTGATGTCGTTAGTTATAAAATATGAAGAATAATATTACTTGAAAAGAAAAGTTAGTTTTGGTAACTAAGAATGTATCTTAATCAAAATTAACAAAATGATAGGTTCTACTAATTCATAATGTGTTATTACAACAAGCTTAATTGATAAATACAAGTTTGTAGGAACCTTGATGTAACATTTAAATAAGATATATATAGAGTAAAATTCAGCTAAACAAAATATTTTATTTCTGCCAACTAATATGAAAACAAGATATTTTCTTTGTTCTGATGGCATCATTTTTTGGTAAATACAACCAAAAAATCTATTTTGTTTTCCTAACTAAAAATAGTTATTTTTGGTATACGTAAACACGAGAACAAATAAAAATTAGTACTAAATACCAAGTCATTTTTAAGAGTGTATGTACAATAAAAAAAGTATGTCCGAATTTGAGTAGGTTTAAGAATGCAAGGAAGAGTGTAAAATGTATTATCCCCCAACCCACCCTATTCAAGCCGGTGCGACGACCATTCCGGATGAGATCAGATATCTCGTGGGATGCGGAAGAAGGTACACACTCTCCAATCGGTAGCATTCAATGGCGACAGAAACCGAGGGTTAGCCCTTGGGGCGGTTCGGAACCCACGTTAAGCTGAAGATCCCCTCGGGAATGGCCCTGGCAGCGAACTAAGAGGTAAATAGCCTTATTCGAAGGAATGGCAAGAAATGACAAATGACATGTATTTTGGGCGTATACTACGAATCTAATCATCGTTTTTACCGAAAAAGCTTAGTATTTTTTTGTTGATTCTTGATCATTATTTTCTTATTGTACTTCATCCTCATTCTTCATTGAAAAAGCAAAAAAATTTTCTATTTTTTTCAATTAAAGTTTTTACTTAAACTTTCGTCTTCCAAAATAATAGTTAATGTAGCATTAAATAAGGGTTTTTGGATTGACAGCCTACTATGTAAACGTATTTTATTTTATTTGGCTTTGAATTTAGTTTTTTTGCATTTTTGATTTAAAATAGCTCAAAATTAGGAGAAACGTGATATAAATGACCAGGCTATATAAAATATTGGTATCTCTACTATTTTTTTTTTAATGGCATCTCAAACAATTAAATACCTACGAAAGTTATGCGTCCTAAACCTAACCTCTATAAAACAGCACCCTAAAGAACGAATTAGGCAATCCAACGATGTGTCAAAATGGCAGCTGGATGGCAAAAACTGCTTTGTAATTGGTACACATGACCATCAAAATAATGTTGCTGGTGGCATTTAACGGGTGACTTACTGCTTTTTGCCATCCAACCGCCATATTTAATCACGTGGTTTAGATTCCCTAATAGGTATATCAAAAATTCTGCGTCGTTTTCGACAAAGAATTGTAACCTATGCCCCAATAGGTGTAGCTATAACAGTTAATAACCAAAGTGGGTGTTAGCCCTTTGGTGGGGGGGGGGGGGGGGGGGCGCATGACTGATGACCGTGGTTCGGAACCCACGTTAAGCTGTAGGTCCGCTTAAGAATGGCCCTGGCAGCGAACGAAGAGATAAGAAGCATAATTCAAAAGACGGACAAGAAATGACGTGACAAATAAAACCTACGACTGGAAATATTGTTAATTAATTTTGTTTAAATATTGTAACAAATTTATCATCAGGTTTTTGGTTGTTCATTGTATAGTGTAAAATAAAAACATTCTTTACTGTCTATTGATATTTTTTTAACTGGAAGTTTATTACAGTTATTGAATACGTAAGTTTACACAAAACCTGTCCCTAACCCTAACATTGACATAAAATTATGTTAACAGATTTTTAATTATTTATTTGCTGATGTACTGACAAAAATCAGTCAGGTCCGTATTTCATGTGTGTGAAGAAAGCAACGAAAATTAGCGGCAACGGTTTTTTTACCGTTAAACCTAGCCACGAATTTAGCGTCAAATTGTCAATTGCGCCTGCATATTTGGCAACGATTTATCACAGCAACGAAAATGGTTACATCTCCCTGTAGCCACGAATTTCTCAATCAGTTGGAAAAAGTGTGAATGTGGCCACGGTAGTTTAAAATATTAATATTTTTTAACTTTAAATAATTAGCAACGAATCTTAACTTTACTATCAATAAAATAATTAAATCCTAATTTCTTTAAAACTGTTGATTTAAACACACCTATTTTTTTTAATGAAGCTTAGCTTAAATCCTTACTATATTTCTAGCTTATATGACATACTCCAGAAAATGTCGGGGACTTTGTAAAAAATTAATAACTTCGAGATTCGCTTATAAATTGGAAAGAAATTGCATTTACATCCGAAATAAAAGTTTAGACGCCACCATATTATAAGGGATGTTAGACTATACCTATAGCTTACGTATCCACTATATGACATATTCCAGAAAATGTCGGGGACTTTGTAAAAAATTAATAACTCCGAGATGCCGCTTATAAATTGGAAAAAAATCGCATTTACATCCGAAATAAAAGTTTAGACGCCACCATATTTTAAGGGATGTTAGACTATACCTACAGCTTACGTATCCACTATATGACATATTCCAGAAAATGTCGGGGACTTTGTAAAAAATTAATAACTTCGAGATGCCGCTTATAAATTGGAAAAAAATTGCATTTACATCCGAAATAAAAGTTTAGACGCCACCATATTATAAAAAATGTTAGACTATACCTATAGCTTACGTATCCACTATATGACATATTCCAGAAAATGTCGGGGACTTTGTAAAAAATTAATAACTTCAAAATGCCGCTTATAAATGGAAAGAAATTCTATTTACATCCGAAATAAAAGTTTAGACGCCACCATATTTTAAGGGATGTTAGACTATACCTATAGCTTACGTATCCACTATATGACATATTCCAGAAAATGTCGGGGACTTTGTAAAAAATTAATAACTCCGAGATGCCGCTTATAAATTGGAAAAAAATTGCATTTACATCCGAAATAAAAGTTTAGACGCCACCATATTTTAAGGGATGTTAGACTATACCTATAGCTTACGTATTCACTATATGACATATTCCAGAAAATGTCAGGAACTTTGTAAAAAATTAATAACTTCGAGATTTTCTGGAATATTGCATATAGTGGATACGTAAGCTATAGGTATAGTCTAACATCCCTTAAAATATGGTGGCGTCTAAACTTTTATTTCGGATGTAAAGGCAATTTTTTTCCAATGTATAAGCGGCATCTCGAAGTTATTAATTTTTTACAAAGTCCCCGACATTTTCTGGAATATGTCATATAGTGGATACGTAAGCTATAGGTATAGTCTAACATCCCTTAAAATATGGTGGCGTCTAAACTTTTATTTCGGATGTAAATGCAATTTCTGTCCAATTTATAAGCGAATCTCGAAGTTATTAATTTTTTACAAAGTCCCCGACATTTTCTGGAATATGTCATATAGTGGATACGTAAGCTATAGGTATAGTCTAACATCCCTTAAAATATGGTGGCGTCTAAACTTTTATTTCGGATGTAAATGCAATTTCTGTCCAATTTATAAGCGAATCTCGAAGTTATTAATTTTTTACAAAGTCCCCGACATTTTCTGGAATATGTCATATAGTGGATACGTAAGCTATAGGTATAGTCTAACATCCCTTATAATATGGTGGCGTCTAAACTTTTATTTCGGATGTAAATGCAATTTCTGTCCAATTTATAAGCGAATCTCGAAGTTATTAATTTTTTACAAAGTCCCCGACATTTTCTGGAGTATGTCATATAAGCTAGAAATACAGTAAGGATTTAAGCTAAGCTTCATAAAAAAAAAATAGGTGTGTTTAAATCAACAGTTTTAAAGAAATTAGGATTTAATTATTTTATTGATAGTAAAGTTAAGATTCGTTGCTAATTATTTAAAGTTAAAAAATATTAATATTTTAAACTACCGTGGCCACATTCACACTCTTTCCAACTGATTGAGAAATTCGTGGCTACAGGGAGATGTAACCATTTTCGTTGCTGTGATAAATCGTTGCCAAATATGCAGGCGCAATTGACAATTTGGCGCTAAATTCGTGGCTAGGTTTTACGGAAAAAAAACCGTTGCCGCTAATTTTCGTTGCTTTCTTCACACACATCGTATTTCCTAGTTTATCATTTTAAAAATACGTTTTGTTATAAATAACTCGTAAATTACTAGGATAATACCCATTAAATTAGACAAGGACATTTATTTTCTCTTATTGTATTCTATAAAAAATTTAAGTATATTTTTGGACTAAAATAAAACCGGGAGCGACTATTTAACCACCTAGAAATTTACATGGAAAATGTGTCCTGTTCGGACGCACCACCCGGTGTTGCTTTTATATAAAAAAAATGTTATTAATATTTTACACAAAAACTTTTTTTCTAAAATTCGGGTTTGTTACATAGTAAATCTTTGAATTAAAAATAAAATTCGTTTTATCACAAATCAATAATACGACAGTAATAAAATTTTAAAAAAATGTCGTGGCTTATTTTTAGGCGTTTTGAACAAAAACATTGATAATTTCGAACGTATAAATCTTCTTAAGTTCAAAATATTTGGCAGATATTTTTTGGTACTTATATTAGGTAGATGTTTATATTAAATAGGATATTATTTTTTATGCAGTTTCTCCCAAATAATTCTTATGAAGAAGCGTAAAAAGTTTTTATTAAAAAATCGTTCCCCTAAAGATAGAACGCTCTTGCTTGCACTGAGTTGAGACAAGAATTTAAGATCTGACACAATATTTAAATTTTAAATTATGTTTATCAGCTATACACGAGGGAAAATATTTTTATTTCTTTTTCCACTGCTGTTATTTTGATGAAAATGTTAAAATTCAGTATATTATTTTAATACGATATTTTATAGAATATTTCGTTAACTCGACCTGATTTTAATAAAATTTAAGATATCCTTTAAAATTATAATGAAATTTAATATTTAATTAATTCTGATAAAGCTGATTATGCAGTGAACTTTGATTTAAAGTAACTGCGTAAAGCCAGAAGATTTCCCAGACGATTTAAACAAATATAACTGATTTATACCTAATTGAAAGAAAATTTTATTTAAATAATTTTTTAATATTAACCATAGCGGCTTATGCCAATTTACGTAAGTAGTTAATATAAAATTATAAAAAATAACTAACCCTCCTAGTTCTAAAATTTTCGAAAGTTTTATATACTTTGACGATTACCATGGAATCGGGTTACTCGTTGCATGAGACCATGGTTGAACGTAAGAACCACAAAGAATTGTGCGATATTTCCGGACTTTATAATATAATTGAGAGTGACGTCTAGTGATGCATTCGCCATTTAGTTTTTTGATTAATATTTAATACCTTTTTCCTTTTATCCAAAAATAAGCCAAATACCCACGTTTCAAGTATAATTACCTACAATTAAAAGTTAAGCAAGTTTGAATTTATGAAGTAATAAAAGCAGAAAACGAAAAATTGAAAAATTTCATTAATTTTCATTTTTTGTTTTAATTCATTAAACAAAATTTCTTTAGTTTAAAACTGTAGGTAATTTCTACTCAAGGACAGGTATTTGGCCCCTTTTTGAATAAACCAAAACGCATAAGAAATATTGATCAAAAAATGAAATGACCCATGCATCACTGGACTTACGAGCGTTTTCACACGGCACCATATATCGCGCGCGACAAATGGTCGCAATATTGCTTTTATACCAAATTATGTGTTTTCTAATGAGCCATTTTCACACACAAGCAATATTAGAGAACACATAATTTGGTGTAAAGCAATATTGCGACCATTTATCGCGCGCGATTTATGGTGCCGTGTGAAAACGCTCTTTTCTCTTAATAAAAAATATGGACGAAATGCATAAGGTATAAAAACATGATAATGATGCATAAAGAAAAACATTTTTTACAAAAAAAATAAGGTAGTGTCACGTTTCCGTGTTACTCCCTTACTAGCCACCGCTAAATTTTAAATATTCTCACTGCTGTTGGGCCTAAATGTTTCTAAATTTATTATTTAATATATTTTTGCACAATAATACATATCTTCATAAAAACTAATTCTTCTTTAAAACGAAAATACTTTTTCTTTTTTCGTCAGATTCATTCCTAGACGCATTTCGCCATATCATCGCTAATCAGTAGGGCTAAGAGTCGCCGAATGAAGAAAAACGATCTACAGTTAACGAGTTACTAGGATTTTTGGGATGGGTGGGCACAAGTGGGCGCGATAACTTTAGGGTGGGCACTACCCAAATCAGAAATGACTTCTTAAAACAAAGGTCGCCGCCTCCCCCACGCTTTATAGCGCCATACGCGGGGTAAACAAAACTCTCCTCTTGTCCAAACTGACGTCAAATAAATAGGTCATCATCGATCTCCTCGTCCCCTATTACATTATTACATCTTTCTATAATACCACTCCTTTCTTATCAAAATTTTTATAGTCAAATCTCCCTTCCCCCACGGAAAATCCATTACAAAACCGAACCCTTAATTTTGGGTGGGCACTAGGGTGGACAGTGTGGACACCCATGTTTTTAGAGTGGTTCGGTGCCCACCCTGCCCCCCCCCCTGGTGCTGTCGCTGGAAACAACACGGTATTCAAGAAATTTCACCTAATTCTGTACTATATTTTTTTTATAATTTGCTTTAAAAAATTATTGCTTCAAGTTAGAGGATTATGATTCTTGTCAAATCTAAATATCCTAAAGAGAGGAAAGAGGAAAATTCACGCGGCCTTAAATAAATAATAAAATATATTTAATTTGTTATTTGTACAGAATTATTATGTAAATTTAGTACAAACAATGTATTTAAATTAGCTTACACCTTTTTCAGGCTTATTAAAATTGCAGAAAAAACCAAAACAAGTAAATAGTACAAGAATATTCGAAAAAATCGTCCATTTTCTCAAAGAGACCAAAGTAACAACATAAATAGGAAGACAAAAATCACAAAGTCATGGTCATTTGATTGATGATTGAGACCATGACTTTGTGATTTTTGTCTTCCTATTTATGTTAGTACAAGAATATAATTAATATAATAAATGTACTCAAACTAAATAATCTTGGCTGGCGATTTTTGTGATGGGGCTTGGCTCGTATCCAAATTTTTTGTGGGCATTAACGATCTGCTTTAGTTATTTATTGAGTTTTATTGGTAAAATAAGTATTGTAATACATTTTGCTTTATTTTTTATTTGTTAAATATTATTATCAGTAATTATTACAAACTAAACTGATAAAGTTAATTTAAAAAAAAATGGTTAATTGAAATATCAATGCTTTAAATATGTCTTTTGTTTCAGGTAATGGACTTTAAAAACGTACATTTTTGTAAGATAAAGGGTATGTTACGATTTTGTGTTGTATTATATGTGTGTTTAAAATTATTTTTGTGTTGCATACGGTAGCCCGTTTTGTGTTTTTATAAGTTCTTATATTAGTGAAAATAGGTGGATGATCTATTCGCGACAGATTGTTGCTTTGTTGAAAAAGTAAAGAACCGGCAGGCAGATTTTTCAATGCAGTCTTTGGATTTTACAAGGTATAATTGAAAATTGGTGTCAGGCATACCTTCATACAGAATGATAATTAACTTTACAAAGCAATAATATATAATTTTGTTGCTTGGTACAAGAAGTGTATATGTCAGGTTTTGTGAAATTGATAATATTCGCTTTTAAAGTTTAAACCTTTAAATAGTCAATAAATAACATTAACATTTATGATTTTGTAAAATGGGGTTTAGATAATACTAGGGGCGTCGACATTTTGCCCTCATAAAATTTACATTTTTATTAGTACTTTGGCATACTTATCTCAAAACCGCAAAATAGTTACATATGCACTTCTTGTACCAAGCCACAGTTCATCAAACTAAATAGTTTAATTGCTATCGGGAAAATAAATATTAAATTCAAAAAATAAAAGATTCAAATTAAAGCATTGTTTTCCAATTAATAATGCTTTAGAATAAGGTTATGTTATTTTCACTTAATTTTTTTATTGAATGAATTAAGGCAAAACTATTGAAATTATTTTATTATATAATATATATTATAAATTATATATTATATATTATATATTATATATTATATATTATATATTATATATTATATATTATATATTATATATTATATATTATATATTATATATTATATATTATATATTATATATTATATATTATATATTATATATTATATATTATATATTATATAATTATTTAATCTGTTCTCAATTTTATTTGGAATATAATTTAATCATTAACTTTCCTGAATACGGTAAATTTAGTAATGATGAATGATGATAATAATAATGATCATAAGATCGATGACAATAATAAAACTATTACTAATGATAATTATTAAAAAAATATTAGTATCTAATAATAACACCCCCAGGTTTTAGAATCGCATTTTTTACACTGGATGCAACTAACATAAAATTAAATAAGTTATAGGGCCGAAGTTGGTTGAGAGAATGTCAGAGTCTTAGTAGCCCAATTTATTAAAGCGTTTAACATGTTATTGAGAGGTTATCGGTTCGATTTCTAGCCAAGACATACAACTTTTTTAATTTAAAAAGCTTTGTCTGTACACAGCTAAACATTTTCAATATATTGAAATTTTCATTGTTGGACTTATAAAGAAACACGAATTTTTTTGAATGTGTGATGCAACTATTACATTTTGAGTTAGAGAAGACGTTCTTTCGGGATCCCACTTAAAATTGATTGTTTGAAATTAAAAAAAAAAATTACGGTAAATTTTATCTTTTTAACCATTATAGCTTCCAGACAGTATGACAACAATCCTAACAAAATAAACATTTTTTACAATAAGTAAGGAGCGAAATAAAATGCTGGTATGAAGGCGCGCGACCCTCCAGGAACAGGTCTGCTTGTTCTTTCTTTAAAATGACAGTACGTAAGTTAATTTTTATCATTTTACAAGAAGAAACTCTTATCCTTAAATTTCTTCTTGTATAACCTGTTTAAACCAGCAAATACGTTAATATTTTCGAAAAATGTTTATTTGACAAAATATGTTATGCAAAACTGTAATTGTGTCCTGCAAAATAATTAAGTCATCACTTTTTACGGTTATAAACACAGAAATAAAATCCGAAAACCCAGCTTTGCTGTACTTTTATATGTCAAATCGTAATCCTGTATTTTTTGGGTCGCAATGATAATTAGCGTTTTAAATGGCAAATTGGGGCTAGTTAATACCTCGTTTGCAAGGTTTTTTAATTAACATTATTTTAATTTTCATTTTGTAAAACGGTGCAGGACAAAAGCTTAATTTAGGTTAGGGGGGTTCCAAGGTTATCTACATTTTACAACAAGCTTTTTTAATTTAAAGAATTACATTTTAATATTTTAAGTATAAGCACAAGAAGGGACTTACGAATTATTTTCTTCCTAACATTAAAACAGAAGACACGTGATTTTTAAAATTATTTTATTTTTAAATCAAATCTCCTTTAACTTCAACGTACCACATAATATACTGCAATTGATTTTTTTGATTTTTTTTCCCAGAAAAAACACAAGAAACTGGGGAAATGTAAAAAACTGGTCAACACAATAATGGAAATAGGGTTTCTACTGTATATTGCTAAGGTCAAGCTTAGTTTAGAACCTCTTTGATTTAGGAAATTTGACAAATCCGAAATTCTGGAGAAAACACTAAAAGGGAAAGCTCCATTTATTAGCAAATGGATACAGCAAACCTCGACGTTAAAATGCTAGCAATACATAATTATTAGATTAAAAATTATTTCCTTAAATCTTATGAAAGTAGTTAATAACTCAAAGTAGAGCTGTGAAGATATGAGGTAAAGGAAATTTAAAATCTTCTCCACAAAATAATTTAAAATCTTCTCCACAAAATAATTTTGTGGAGAAGATTTTAAATTTCCTTAAATATTTGTACTTATGCACAACCACTGCAAATAGCGACTCTAGTGCATATTCAATCAATAATTACTTCATATCTTGCTTGAAGATATATCACACTTGTTAGTTGTGGTTATCGAAATGCAGGAACGTAGAGTTCATCCGGCGTGTCGAGAAAACGTTAACACCTAACTAGCCTGACACATTTTCCAAAAAAAACAAATATCAGATTGAAAAGATCCAATCTTGTGCGAAAATGAGACCTCTCCAAATTTATAAAAAATACACATTTCACCCTATTTTTATCCAGAGACATTTAACATTCAGTATTGCGAAACATATAAATAATACACTTTTATGAAAAATCTCTGTTTTTCTCGTCGCTACCGGTTGCTAAGGAAAACAGAGTGCAGGGGGTACCATTATAAATAAAACACACGATACATTTTTTTTCAAAACTATTTTTTTTTGTATTTCGTTATATAAAATTTGATAAAAAAAATTAGGACAAAACCAACATCTTTCTAATAGTTTTTCAAAATGTTATTGATCTACTACTAAAAATTACTAAAAAACATACTTCTTTTTGCATGTTTTCAAATTATATTTTTGATTCAATTTAAATTTAAAACAATCGCTACAAATATACTATTTCTTGCAAATCGCTGTTTCTTTTACAGTTCGCTATTTTTGCGAATTATCATTACTAATGGCAACACTGCTAACAATAACAACGAATTTCAGGCAAAATGATCAATAACTTATTTAATAAGATTATTACTGAAGTGTTTTATATAAGAAAGGAAAAAAGAAATTTAATTACATTTTTGAAATTGTAATTGAATTTCTTTATTAAAAAGTAATTTAGTAAAAGTAATAGATCGCTGTAATTAATTCCTTTATTTAAAAAAATGTTTCATTACTTTTCCACAGATTACATTAATTTTAACCAAGTAATGATATTACAATTCCTAATAAAAAAAACACCAAAAAGTTTTTTAATTATATCATTTTATTACAATTATTATATCATTTTCAAGTTTCTGTCAACTATAAAAAAATGTTTGCATCAAATCCTCCTCGATATACTTTTTTGTGATCACTTCACTTAGTTTTTTTTTTATTTAAAAAAAGTAAGTGGGTAAAAGGTATTAGCGAGACCCCGTGGATGCGCTATTTTAAGACAAAAAATTACGGAAACGATAATTATAATAATAATAATAATAATAATAATAATAATAATAATAATAATAATAATAATAATAATAATAATAATAATAATAATAATAATAATAATTACTGTAAAATTAATGTATTCTGCAATTTCTGTGTTTAAGTTTTCTCTACAAAGTTTAATTTGTCAATTTTATTCCTGCTAAAAAATCCGAATGAGGCGAAAAAAAAAGAAAGAAACTAATTTTGGTAAAACTTTTATACACTGTTATAAAACTATGCACACAAAGATATCAAAATAATAAATGTCGCTAATTACGAATTTATTCACCCCTTCTAACAAAGTGGCAGCTACATTTTTCCAGTATTAATGACTAATGAGCCAATTGCGTTTGGGGCACTTTTCAACTAATATAAGTTTTACATTTTACGAAAATTGAGGCTGCACACGATAAACTGATTACTTCAGTGTTTGTAAGGGTAAAAAAAAATCACAAATTAATCGTATTATCTCAAACAAAGAAAAAACAATAATTCATGTTTCTAAGTAATATACTCAGAATTTACTTTATCTCACTGATTGACTCAAAAACAGAAGAAAATATTGTTGCTTATGGAATGTAGAATAAATTTGTCGTTGCAGTAACCATTTTTTGTGGCACTATTTTTTTTCTATTTTTATTGATATTTGCTGAAAACAAATTGACTACTAGATCATCTATTTCCTTTTGGAAATAGTTGGTGCCACTACGAACAAAAAGCACCGAACAAAGTGGTTGTACTACTGATTGTACAATCATAAAGAGAAAGAGTGAAAAGAGAAAGAGAGAAAGAGAGAAAGAGAGACAGAGAGAAAGAGAGAAAGAGAGAATGAGAAAATGAGAAAGAAAGAGAGAAAGAGAGAAAGAGAGAAAGAGAGAAAGAGAGAAAGAGAGAAAGAGAGAAAGAGAGAAAGAGAGAAAGAGAGAAAGAGAGAAAGAGAGAAAGAGAGAAAGAGAGAAACAGAGAAAGAGAGAAAGACAGAAAGAGAGAAAGACAAGTAAAGCCTATAAATTAATAAAAACGTCAACTTTCGTTTACATTTTTAAAGTAATAAAACTTTTAAAAAATGTCATTGGTTGGCAGCCTAGAGAACCTTTAAACTCTATGCCAGAGGTGATACTCCTCTCCTGATAAATTACGTTCAACAAAAAATGCAAAGTAAAAAAATACATAAAATAATAATAAGGAAACTTGTAGTAAATTATACAAATTCACTAATATAAGTAATTTAAAACAGATAAAAAAAAACATGTTGAACAAAATATCTTTATAAAATAAGCATAATTGAGCAAAAACATATTTAAAAGACGGTATATTTTTATTAATATAAAAAGAAAACAAAAAGTTAATTAATGATAAACTAAAATCAAAATAATAGAACAGAACATATTTTTATGCCTAAAACTAAGCCGTGAATCGTTTCCTGTTTTGGCCAAATATATTGATTATTTTATTAACATCAATGTGGATTTATCAATGAAATTCTTATTCATTTCAACTTATTTAAATTTTTTTTTGTGTGTAGTGGTTAGTTTGTCTTGGAAGCATTTCGCGCGACGCACCGCGCAGTAAATAGTAATATGATGTATTATTTCATTTGATAGTTTTGCCCTAATTTCGTTTCCTAATCATTTTTTTAATTTTCTGTTTTTTTGGATTTTAGTGAGGGGGTCCGCTCCCCTTCCCTTCTCCTGACTACGCCACTTCTAACCACCTTAGTGAAACCTCGATGGTGTGCAGGATGAAATTTATTACTTATTAGAATATTATGCTGATCATTTTTAATATAAATCTGCCGACAACACATTATTAACACAAAAAGGTTCAGCAAGTAAATAAAGTCCCCTGTTGCTCGTGACAATGAATTTGTTATCCTGAATTAATCCGCTTGGAGATTAATCGCTGTCACTTTCATCCATTTGACTGCGTATTTTCGTATCTTTCATATGTTTTACAAAGGTTTTTTCGCATCGACTTCTTCTGACCCTATTTTTGGTTTTGATTTTTACTTTCCTCGAAAGGAATTCTTTAATCATTTGCATTTCTGTCTTAGTTTTAATTTAAAATGTAGACTTTCCGTTTAACTGTTAAAATTAGAAAATACTTTTTATGTTAAAATGTATTTTCTTATGTTAAAAATATTTCGATGGCACAATTTCTATACAGGGTGTGTCAATAAGGTCAATAAGGGAAAAAAGTGTAATACAAAAGTTAAAGGGTTTTTTAGGATACATAATCTAAAAATATTTTCAAAAACTATGATATTTAGATATATGACATGTTTAACAAAAAAGTAAGGTTTTCGAGAGATAAATTCTTTTGCCTAAAAAAATTAGGGGGGTCCCATTTAAAAAAATTGAAATAAAGCATAAACTATCAAGTTGTCCAACTTGTAATGAACACTCTGTATAAGAGATTTAAAAAACATTATTAAAAATCAATATATTGTACCTTAAAGTACTTATAACGTAAATTATATTTGCCTAGGATTAATCCACAGGTTGCTATAATTTTTTAACGATACCCTTAAAATTACTAAAATTTCGGAAAAAAATTAACTACTTGGCAACGTTGCATTTCACTTCAAAACTTTTAATAGGGTTGCAATGTCCTTATTCCATTGAATCATATTCTAGAAAATTATACTGGGTCCCATTTAATTTTCTTTTTTATTATTCAGTACCACTTTTTAGGAGCACCCTGTAGATTAGAAAATATTTTTAGATTATGTATCCTAAAAAACCCTTTAACTTTTGTATTACACTTTTTTCCCTATCTTTAATAGTTTAGGTGCTATCTAAGACAGACACCTTACTGACACACCCTGTATATCCAAACGGTAAAATATTACGAATAGCAACATCTAGTCAATGATAGACTTTGATAGCAAACCTGCTACTCTAACACTAACAAAATGCTAGAAGATCACTTGTAAAGACATTTGTTACAATGCTAAGTGTTACCGCTAGATAGCGCCCTATCTGTAGTCGTCGGTACAAAGCTCCGAAGCAATTTCACTTACTGCACCGTTTGAATGATATGAACTTTAAGCTCTACTGATGATGATATGGGGAACGCATTTAGGAAGTAAGTTTGACGAAAGAACGGGAGAAAACTATTTTCATATTAAATCCTATTTAGTTATTACCAGTGCAGCGCTGCAGAGCTCTCAAAAAAATTAAGTAATCTAACTAATTTCTATTATCAAAAAGAAAATAATATAATATTCGACATGCACATTGTAAATAATAAAAAAATTGCTAGGGCGAGTGTACGATCGATGTCGGACGTTCGTCGGGCGTGCTCTGGGGCTCAATTGTCGAGTTATGATGACATTTTTTAATGCGACATTCGTGAAACATTCTTAAGCGAGATTTCAGAATCGAGTCCCAGAGCGCGCGACACACGAACGTAATCGGGTTTTTAGTGAACTCCGAACCACGCAAATAAAGTCGACCAGTGAAATAATCTACCGGCTAACGGTATCGCCGAGTTATTATTTAACTGGACTTGAAACACCCGCGTAGTACTCTGCTCTCCTCGTGTTTATCTAGAAAACTGACCCGTGATTTAACTGGAAAGTTCGCTGCAAAATTGTTTGTTTTTTTACGCGACTTTCTAGTTTTACCGTGCGTGAGATTCTCTTTTTTGTGACAATAATTATTAGAGATCATATCGCGATAGAAAACGGCGTTTCGACAGTTGAAAGCCACAGATGACATTCACAGCTGATTCTAGTTCCGCCGAAAAGCTACTATATTTAGTGTGGACCGTAACAAGTTCACATGTCAGTTCGCGTCCTATTATTTTCGTTATTTTTTGGTGTTTTTTAGTATTTTTGTGGCTGTTTTTTATATAGTGTATATAGAGTTTTCTGATTGAAAGTTATAGTCATTACTAAAATGAAGCATAGTGATTGTTTTGTATACCAATATTTTAACCATATATACCATGTTTTACGTATTCTACCTAGCTGGTGCAGTATTACCGGTATTTATTACATTCTTTAATATTCACGAGCAAAGGAGAGTAGTGTGTCGATAAGTTAAATTTTTTAAAAGCTTTGTCGATAATATTTATGTTACTAGTACATTACTTTATTGTAAGTAATTCCTATCACAATATCTAGTTAGTATTCAGTGGATACCTAATAGGTTCTTGACTTTTGTTCCAATTTGGATAACATCTCCAAAAGTTTCTTGACAACTTTAATTAAGAACGATGATTTAAATAGAAAAATTTGTAAAGTCTTCTTTGATAAATTAAAATGGGAGATAAGGAATAATATTTAAATATTTTTTTTTGTTAATGAAACATAAAAATAGTCCGGTCCTGTCTTTTTAGCCAACCTCTAAACGTAAAATAAACCAGACGTCAACAGGGTGCCATAAATGACAAGTGACCTGGCGTTTTCTTAAAAAAATTTGACTTTAACTGGGTACTATGGTAGTTGGACTTAATAAATGTGAAGATATTTTTTAAATATTCATACAAAGAAAGATCGAATTAAAAAAATTACCACACGTTATTACTGAAAAATAAGTTACACGCGCAAATTGAATGAAGACATTTATTTAAAAAATAAATATATTTTAGGATGTAACAAAAAAACTTTATACTGTTTTCCCGCTTGCATTAAATGGCGCACTACCTCTTCTAAAATTTTTAATAGCAAATAATCTAGGAGAAGCGTTGAAGAAGATTAGAAAATTATTAGAAATTGTGGTAACAGCTCTTTTCCTGCAATTTATTAAAAAGAAAGTACTCTCCGAAATAGACAATTTTAATGACAAAGTGATTACAAAATTTGCGAACAGAAAAGAACATAGGATAGACTTAATTTATAAAAAATAAGTTTTTTGCAAAAATTGTAGAAACACCTTACAATTTTCAAGCGTTGAGGGGGATTGGATATACGATGAATAACAAAGAAGATAGTATATATGACGAGGAAAGTGTCGGGCGCAGTCAATTGCCGATTTTTAAATTTAGATAGAATAGTTTAATTCCTTAAATGGCACATTTTTACTAAAATAAATAATTACTGTACATTTCAAATATGAAAGTTATTTATGAAAATCCGTTACATAAAAAAGACAAACGATGCGTATTTCAATAACTCCAAACTGAAGTAAACCATTGTTTAAAGTAGTGTGTCCCTCTCATCTCTTATTGATAACAGCGAGATGAGAGTGGTCTGGTCTCCTGCGAAATAAAACGAAAATTATTTAAGACTTAAGAAATCGTGCATATATCTTGTGATTTACTTTCGAGTTAAATAAAATTAAAGTGGATAAACAATAATTATAACATGTAAAAGTTAGTTGTTTAACCAGGGAGGAAAGGCCAGATCGTAAAAGGGGTGGCAATGATTTGTCGCTTTTTTTTCACTTCAATTATTTACCATTTTTTTTTTGATCCATACATACATTCCATAAATTCATTTTGCCATGCATAAATTCATTTCAGCTCGATAATTTTCGTCATATCCGCATATGATGCATCTGAAATAGGGTTTGCTGCGGCCCGAAATTATATTACCGGTTATCTGGCATGAAAATTAATTTTGCACGTTAGCGTATATTACGAAAGCTTATATTATTTACATAGTCGTTATTACTAAAATACAGATTAGTTAAATATTACAGGTTGTTTAATAATAACAAAGACGTGCGCCGGATACACTTAGACCAGGTTTGGTCCACTGTTTGGTTGTTACATCCACTCTGTGATCCCAGTTCCTTGCAGTAGTTTGTGTAGGTCAACTGGGGAGAGGGTAAGGATGTACTCTGGTTTTAGTTTTGGCTGCCCGAGTATTTGTTACCTTTTCCGATCTAGTGATTCGCAGTGGCAAACTATGTGCTGTACAGTTTCCCTGATTTGCCCGCAATATCTGCAGTCAAGGTCTCCATTGTACAGTTGCATTCTGTGCAGATGCTTCTTGACACCCATGTGCCCTGTCAGAATTTCTTTAATGGTTCGCAGCTCGTTACTGTTCATTCGAAGCAGCTGTTTCGTAAGTCTTGGATCTGGATCCCCAATGAATCTTTTGCTGTGGTCTAATCCCTGTCTGTTGCTCCAGTGTTCACTCCTGATCCATCGCTTTACGGCATCTCGTACTGTGCACCTTGGTACTCCGAGTGCCGGTTCTGGACCAATGAATATGTTTTCTGAGCCTTTCCTCATAGGTTTATCAGCTTTTTTATTTACTGTAATACCTTCGTGTCCCGGTACCCACTGCAGTATTACTTTGTTTACTTTTTCCAGTGCCTCTCGTTCTCCTTAATATTCCCATACCAGTATTGAGGTTACCTTGTTGCATACAAAGACTTGTTAAAAATGTATCTTTAATAATAGAGTAATTTAAATATTTTTATATAAGACCCACACTATAATGAGCTTATTGCGTAATCAATTTTAGCCTCTTTGAGTTGCGTAATAATTTGTATTATCGTACTTGTAATATAATGACCTCATTACATCACTAGTAATATAATAAACTATTATCGTTATATCACTAGTGCATGTACCTATTAAACCCATTACGCAGCTTATTTTTATTTAAAGAGAAGCAATTTTTTACAACTTATTTATTCAAAAAAATACTTATTTATTAGAATTATTAAAAATAAAATTAATACCTGATGCTGATGACAGCAAAAAATATATTTTTTTGGGGGTTTAAAATATTTCTTTGAAAAGAATACTATTTAGTTATTGTATTATCCTGTATATTTAAGAAACCTGAGTTTATTCGATAAATGGTAAGAATAGTGTCGGGCAAAGATAGTTCCCGATTTTTTATTTATTCTTTGTAAAGCAGTAATGGTATATTAAGTATTAAGTGTGGTTAAAAGCATATTACGTACGAATGGGAAAATTGCGAACGAGCCGCGTAGCGGCGACTGTGATAATTACATGAGTGCGTAATTGCTTTACAACACGCAATACGTACTATAGTTTTTCGCCACGACCATTACTGAATGCAATAATTCCAAAATTATTTTTGATAACAGAATGTAAAAATTCTCACTGTTGAGTTGAAATATTTATTCTGAAACACTTGCTTCTTATGCGTTTTGCGTGTATTTTAATATATAACAAGATACGGAATGAATATTCTGTAATTAATCTAAACGACATAGGTTGCCATGAATTTCGAAACTGTCAATGTCAGCAGACAAATTTTAGTGCAAGTCAAAATATGAGTGAAAAATCGGATGAATCAGATATGGAACTGGATAATACTCCACCTGAAATTACAAATATTGCCAATAGTATATTTGGTCGTGGAGAAAATATAGTCTGCTACTCGGTTAGAATGAAAATTCGATACTCGTGGTTCGCTACGCTTGCGTTCGGAATCTTCCACTCGGATCAAATATTTATTCCAACCTCGTTACAGAATCTACTATTCTACGACTCTAACTAATAAATTACAGATCGGTTTATAATTTATAATTTATCGATTTGAGCTTCAAATCTCAAATAATGACAATGTTACTGTCAAATATGCAATGCTAACTTGATTGCTATACTAGGCATTATAACGCACAGTCATGTGTTTCTATGCATCATAATGCACAATTGTGCGTTTTTATTCTGTACGCACAGTCGTGTGTAAGAATAGGGTTACTTATAAAGTGAAATGGTTACGTAAAATAATGGTTACTAAATAGAAGTAGAAAAAATATTTTTAATAGCATACTTTTAAACGATCTTTTTTCTATAAAGGTGTTTTGTACGTTTCTAAAAAGCTTTTATTGTGGTATAAAAGGTTTTGCCAAGGGCATTTTAAAATCCCGTACGGATCCCACAGATTCCAACAATTACAGTTTTTTCGTGCAATGTGCGAAAATGGAGTTTTTATGTTTATTATACACCATTTAGTATTTTTTAGGTGTAATTTTGTGAAAAATAATGTTTACAGATGAAGGTCAGTATATATTAGGCTAATTAAATAAAGACCTAATTTTGGATAATTTATGAATATAGCCCAGATTTTCGCAATTTAACTGTCAACAGTCAAAGGAATATTTAGAATATTTTTATACTGTAATATTTTATTAAATTAGTATTCATTAATGCATTTTTGTTTAAGCTGGTTTATTTCTGTACTATGCAGGGTGTCCCAGATAAGGATGCACTCTACAGGGTTCTCGTGAACCATAGAAGATACAGATATGATTAAATTAGCAAAAAGTTATGCCCTACTAAATTGTGAGACATTGTGTTTTCAAATTTACAAAACTCCAAATGATTTCGAAGATATTTGGGCAAAACCGAATTGTCGCGATTTCGGTTTTATTTCTTTCTGGATCTATTTGAATAGATATGTTAAAATAAAATGTAGGTACTTTCCGATGAATACTTTTTCTTCTCTACAAGTTGGAGTAGTTAGATTTTCAAAACCACCATCAACTTTTTTAAATATTTTCGGAAAGAGTTTTTAAATTTTAAAACACAATGTTGCAGAATTTAGTAGGATACATTTTTTTTTAAATTTTACCATCATTCCTGTATAGTGCATCCTTACCTGGAACACCCTGTAGAGACATTATTTTAAGTGTCTTACCCGATTGGCGACTTTTCTACCGACTACAATAAAAAAAAAACAATTTCGTATTGTATGGTTTTTTGTGAAGAAGCCAAATTTGATGCCAAAAAATATATAGGTGTACAGATTTGACAGATAAAACGCCATTTTGCATTTTTTTTAAACATCAATCCTTCTTTATAGTAAGGCTGCAATATATTTTTTATTACAACATTACAAATATGTAGTTGACAACATTTATTTTTAGTCGTTTCGGAGATACGAGGCTTCGCAGTTGCTGATTTTGTTCTTACACCATTAAAAATGAAAGCATTGAGATTAGAAACCCGTTGTTTTAAAATACTTTTATTAATACGGCCTTGCTGATTCTGCCCGAAACAGGTGGCAACATCGTTATTTTAAATGGAACACCCTATATATTATATTATATTCTAATTCTCTATACAATTCCACGTATTTTTTTTTTTGTATAAAATGTCGTATGTCTAAATTCAATTTTTTTTTGAGATGTTAACGTTTAAAAAATGCCATTTTTAGACTTTGACAGGCTTTTTTGTATCTTATTCGGATGATTCTGACAGTATTGCCAGAGTCAACTTACGCTTCGTGTAACAATGTTCACGGCTAGTACCATAATGATGGTTATTATGATACTTATTACATAGATAACTGTTATAGCACATTAAGAAAAACTTACCCGCATTAATAAACTAAATAAAATAATATTATTAATATATCTGCCCAAAAGAAATTGAAAAATAATTACTGCGAAACCCTTTTTCGAATTATTATATTTCAAACCATAATTTTACTTTATTTTCGAATTTCTTTACAAAAACAGATGCCGGCTTTTCCTTTCCCACAGCTAAAGGCAATTGTTTGACATATATAAAAGGATTTATTAGACAACGGTTTTTTAAAATTTAAACTGGAGTTTTATGCCATAAGGTTTGTTTTGTAAAAATGTAATTCATTTTGATAATTAGTTTTTCATGCTGTGTGGTGTCTTTCATTATTACTATTTAACAGGTTACTTACAGCACCGAAAATTTACTTTTTTAAACATGTCGAATAAAAAGGGCATCATTAATTTTAATTTTCTATATCTTAAAAAAATAACTTCTTCTAAATGCTATTAAAAAACAACATTCGCATACTTTGTTTATTGCCTCACTAGGGAATACTTAATTATTAACTCAGGGTAGATGCAAAGGGATTTTTTTTAATGCTCAGAACAATTTATAATATTTTCTAAACCTTCCAAGGAGTACTCGGTTCTCTTACTACTGGATAGGTATGCCACCCATACGAAAAATGTAGGACTTATCGAAAAGGCTAGAGATAACCATGTTGTACAGGGTGAGTCAACGATAGAAACAAGTTCATTTTCGCTTTTTATCTTAAAAATTAGATAAAAATTCGAAATACAAAAGTTGCAGAGACCATTGAGGTGCACATTTTAAAATTAGGCTGGAGTATATTCAGACTTTGATAGGTTGTAACATTGGAACGGTTCATCTTAGAGAAAAATGGTTTTTACCTCCCTATCTTAGTTTTTATTTTCTATCCAAAGAAGGATTTAATTGCATATTAAAATATAGTTTTACATTGCGAACAACTTTTCATAATTACAGTTTTAGATATTGTCAAAAATAAGGGTACTTTACTCTTGGGTAAAATTCATATTTTTTGACAAACCAAAATTTAAGATCTGATGGTTGCATTTTAGGTTTAAGACCATGCAGAAGTTTTTGTGAAGGATAACTTTTTTTCGTAAAGTTAATAATAAAAAAGTTTCCAATTAGTTGCCAATATAAGTAGACGCACGTATAAGATTTAAAAATTTGAGTAGTTAATAAATCTGTAAATTCCCATTTTTCGACGAATTCAAACCATCAAATCTGCTTCCGGTTTAACTGGAAGTGAAGTAAACTTTAAAATTTTAAATAGAAACCTCTCATTTCTATTTGATAATTAAATTCCCTAAAAAATTCTCTTTTTAATGACATATCACAGGTTATAATGTGTTTTAAAAATGGCCGACTAGATCAATTTTCTTTTGTTTTTTAAAATGTCCATAACTTTGATAAAACAAGGTAAGTGGTGAAGAATAGGCCAAGGAAACGTTAAAATGGTTCATTTCAACATGCTGTCAACTGTTACTGTTTTTAAAATTAAAAAAAATTATATAATATTTTTATAGAAACTTGTAGGGAGTTATACTAATACTAATACAAATAATTTAAACTTTATAAAATAAGCATAACTGAGCAAAAAAATAGGGTTTATTGAAAACCAAAATAATCCAGGGTGATTCCTAAGTTGATCCTTCTTTTTTCGCTGTGTAGAGAAGGCATTAAAATAAACAACATTTTTAAATAACTTTTTTCAAAAAACTGAAAAATATGGTACATTCATTTATTACACTATATATCAAATACGGTTCTGCCTAACTTGCCCGTTGAATAACATTAAACAAAGGCCGCACTTCTAAGACACTCACTCTAAATTAGCACCATATTTTTTAGTTCATTGTTTTAAAATTTTACCATATTTCACGTGTCAAGAATTTAAAATTTACTTACTTCAGAAAAACACACCGCAGCGAATTGCCAAAATAAATAACTGACGACCGACCCGTAAAATGGATGACTAACAATACAAAAAATGGACAAAAACTGAGATAGAGGCTATTTTTAAGTTTTAAAAAAAAATGTATTTAAAAATGTTGTTTATTTTATTGCCTTCTACATATACACAGCTAAAAAAAGAAGTATCAACTTGGGAATCACCCTGTATATTAACTTTAATCAATAATTATTAAAAGTCATAGTCATGTACAGATTATACATGCAAACTCCAATAAAACTTTTTAAATTAATAAATAAAATCCAAAGAGGGTGTCGCGCGCCGCGGGTGTATTTAAAAGTTTTAAGATTTGAGTGGATGTCAGTTTGTCTTGCAACCATTTTGTATATTGTAAGATGACGTGCTATTTTATTTGGTGCGTTATTGATAGGGTTGCCGTAATTTCGTTTTCAAATTAAATTTTAAATCTCTGGTTTTTGGATTTAGTGAGGGGGGGGGGGGGGCTAGCTACGCCCCTGCTCTATCAAACCAGACCTGCAAATCTACGGTAAAGCCACTATTGCTTTACACCCAGTAAAATGTTGTCAAAAATAACCCTAAAATACAACTAACTATGTATCAATCTAAAAATATACTATTTATTTAGTACACACATTGTCTTTTAAATTTGTCTATAAAATGTCACATAATAGAATTAATTACTATAATAATAAATGAACAGCTTGACCAAAATCACAGACCTTATCTGTTAAATTTCTTTCTTGCGTTTTTATTATCGTACAATTAAATTAGTTCCGGTCTTCGTGCTATCTTACATCATTATCAGCAAATAATGCTCTTTTTGTTAGATAATAACATCATTTGTTAGCCTGTCGAGGTAGTTTATTTTATCTTTATACTCAAGCCTTTATTGTCGTCGATGGGTTGGAAAACATCTGGAAATTTACTCATAGGTTAAATCACGAGGGCTTTGGATTTTGTGTAGGTAATTTTACGAAAACTTTTAATCGTAAAATGTTTCAGACCTAAAAATTTGACGATAAAAATCAGAAACCAACTGTTGTGGGCTTTTATAGCGAACTAACCACCCAGTTGCTTCTAGTAACTGTGTAGTTCTTTTTGTATTCTGTAGTTGTACTTACTGTATATTTATGAATGTGTGTTGTAATTTTTTTTGGTTTTTTCGCAGTTTGTTGCATTTTGTACATTGTTTAAATAAAAATAAATTTGACAAATCAATATTTAAGTGTTTAAAAATAACCTTTATAAAGACTACATTTTTAAAGTAATATTAGGCATTATTTTTAAAAATCAGCTAGACTTTACCTGACATCGTTCATCGATGATGTGAAACCATCCTTTCAGGGAGTAAAACCCCTTTTCTTGTTTCCGAATGTTTGTCAGAATCACGACGGAGCAGGGGTTTGTATATACTTATACACATACAAATATGAATTTAAATTAAAAACGGGTTTCATCTACTAAAAGGGTGGTTTCACCCCCCAATACATCTGATGGTGTGAAACGGAGGTCGGATGCGGAATCAGCGACCTTGAAAACATATAGACATGTGCATTTTTTTTTCGAAGGTCCGTCTGTACGCCGGATGCACTTAGGCCAGGTTTGGCCCATTGTGCTAACCCTGTTTGGTTGTTACACCCACTCCGTGATCCCAGTTTCTTGCACTAGTTTGTGTAGGTCAACTAGGGTAAGGATAAAGATGTCCTCTGGTTCCAGTTTTGGTTTCCCTAGTATTTCTTGCATCTTCCGATCTAGTGACTCGCAGTGGCAAACTATGTGCTGTACAGTTTCCCTGTTTTTTGCCTCATAATCTGCAGTTAAGGTCTACAATGTACAGTTGCATTCTGTACAGATGGTGTTTGCCAGCCATATGTCCTGTCAGAATTCCTGTAATGGTTCTCAGCTGGTTCTTGTTCATTTGAAGCAACCGTTTCATTAGTCTTGGGCCTGGATCCCCAATGAAGCTTTTACTGTGGTGTAATCCCTGTCTGTTCCTCCAGTGGATTTTATATTCACTTCTGATCCATCGTTTTATGGCATCTCGTACTGTACACCTTGGTACTCCCAGTGCCGGTCCTGGACGAATGAATGTATTTTCTGAGCCTTTCGTGGCAAGTTTATCGGTTTTTAATTTCCTGTAATACCTTCGTGTCCTGGTACCCATAGCAGTATTACTGTGTTTACTTTTGCCAGAGCCTCCAGTTCCTCTTGACATTCCCATACCAGTTACCTTGTTCCATATTAGCGATCTTAGAGCTGCTTGACTGTCAAAATAAATATGGATCCGCTTATTTATTGAGGTATGTGTGTATGTGTGAAATATTACCTAATACAAAACAAGTCATTCACACGAAATAAGTTTAACAGTGCGGGGTTGCATTTTTTAAAGTTTTTAGGTTTGTTCTAATGGGCGGTCTCCAGGAAAAAAAAATTATGTAATTTGATTGTCCCGGAATGACCAACTAAATTTCCATATCACCCCGATAATACATGTTTAGAATCTTTAAAAATTGATCTTTTCAAACATTTGATATAATAATATGCAAATAAAGTTCATAATTATGTTAGAAAACCTCAGTTATAAATATTACCATAAACAAATCAAACTTTATTATTGTAATATTATTCTTGAAAAAGCCCTTATAATGCGAAATATAATATAAGTTATTATGAAGAGGCTCATCTCGATTTTGGATGAATTTGAATTATATCCATATAAAGTCACGACCCTATTTAGTTTAGAACAAACTCGCATGTCTTAATATAACCATAGTATTTATTTCACAGTATTATTATGGCAATAGTAATTATTAATTTTTGTTATTGTATTTACGTAAAGATCTTGATTAGTATTCACTTAGTTATAACAACAACTTCAATAAAAATTATATGTCCAATTATTATGTTATATTTAATAATTTACACCACTTAAAAAGAAAATAATATAATAAAACATTAATAAACTGTACGTAGATGGCGCTCTAGCAGGAACCAGCCTGCAGTGTTTCTCTCCCTAATATCTTTGTTTTTCGATAGAAATAAGATTTTGTTAATTCTACAAGTTTGGGAAATTAAACATAGTGCCATAAAGCAGTTGTTTAGCAAATATTCATTGTGCATTTTCAGTCATTTGTTGTGAAAAATCCTTTGAAAATGGTGCTAACGCGCAACGATCTTGACGACATTCGAAGCCTATTTGCAACAGAAATGTCAAAGGGTGACTTTGCTAAGAAAATAATTGCTTCTATTTGCACTAAAATGGATGAGAAGTTTGAGAATTGAATGCAATGGAATCTGACGTAAAATCGCTTCATCAAGAAAATCTCCAATTAAAGAAGTCGCTAGACGATCAGGAGCAATATGCCCGGAGACAAGGCGTGCGCATATATGGTATACCTAAGAAAGATGGCGAAAACCCCGAATCTCTGAAGGTAACCGTTCTTGACCTATTTAAAAATTCGATGAAGGTAAACATAAGTGCGGCCGATATTAAAAAAATTTACCGCGTAGCATCGAAAATTCCAGTACCCGATAAACCGGCGGTTGTTTTGGTGCAATTTGCAAATAATAAAATTCGTTCGGACGTGTTCAAGCAGCGCAAGCTATTGAAACCTTTAAAAATTTCAATAAAGGAAGATTTAACAAAAAATAGAATTTCCCTGCTTCAGGCAGCGGTGACTAAATTTTCCTCGGCCAATGCTTGGTGTTTGCGTGGAAATATTTATGTTAAACTTAAAGATAATAAGGTGCATCGCGTCAGTGACGTAACCGAATTAAATAATCTTTCCTAAATATGGACAAAAAGGATATTTTTCATGTATATGTATACATAAATGTAAGTCATTGTTCTTTTCTTTATTAAGTTTCCACGATGATTTTCATGTATATATATACTTTGTTGTGGTCATTTTTTAGGACGGTGACGTTGGCACATCATTTGTTTTGAGGGTTTAAAGCATAAAGATATAGTATAACAATAATTTTTGTAAAAATAAGCTTTGATGTGCCAATTAATAAAAATCAAAAAAGTTTTTTGTTGTCCATGAAATCAGGCCTTTTTTTAAAATCATTTACTGTCTGGTATTTTGTCGATTTAATGAATAAAATTTTATTTTGTTTTTAAAGACAATCAAAAATAGTGATCTGAATCTCTATGCTATTTAAATTATATTATATAATAGAGTATATTAATTTATTTGTTTTTGCTATTAATTAGTTACTATTGTAACTACACTTTGTATATCCCTACTGTGTGCAAATTATACTTTGTCAATTACATTGAGGGAGCACTGGCTGGTATTTTGTTTACATTTTTTGATAATAATCAATTAATTGCGTTGTATATCGCAATCTAAAAATCATATATAGGATATATTTTTTATTTTTTTTATAGGTTATTTTCCTTATATCTTTCTTTTTTAGTATAGTATGATTGGTGATGGAGCAATTACCGTGGCGCATTTAAATGTGCGTTCACTTTTCCCCAAATTTATTGATGTTCGGGATCTCTTGTTGTCAGAAAACTTTGATATATTTTGTATTTCCGAGACATGGCTTAATTCTAGTATTCTAGACGAAAACTTACTTATTCAGGGATATAATCTTATTAGAAAAGATCGGGTTGTTGGGCGGGGAGGTGGAGTTATCATTTATATAAAAAATTCATTTACTTATAACATAATTTCTGTTAGCAAAAATATTGAACAACTATGGATAAAACTTAAAATAAAAAATGAAATATTCTCTGTTGGCGCGGTGTATCGCCCCCCTGACTTCAATATAAAAAACTTTCTGGATATTTTTGAGGCTGATATTTCGGCAATATTGGCATCGTGTGACGGCTGCTTGTGCTTGGGCGACTTTAATATTGATTTATTAAAACCAAATCAATCCTATGCATCTCAGTTTATTAATACAATTGAATCCTTAAATATGTCCCAAATTGTGAACGCCCCAACACGTATTACACCTACAAGTGCAACATTGATTGATTTGATTTTGACTAGTGATTCTGAAATAATTGATGATGTTCAGGTCCTGCCTATGCACAATTTATCCGATCATGACCTAACTAAGTGTACCCTGAAATTGACTCTTCCTCAAAAATTGCCAAATTTTAAGATTATTAGGGATTTTAGAAACTTCGATGTCGATGCTTTTACTGCAAACCTGCGTGCCGCCTCCCTCGACAACATCTTTCGGCATGAACATATTACAGAAAAAATTGAGATCTTAAACAACACCCTTTTGCACCTGTTTGATATTCACGCTCCTTTAAGAAAAATTCGTATTACTAAGAAATATGCCCCATGGTTAACAGATAATATACGTTTCCTTATGTCTTTAAGGAATAAAGCCTATTCAAAATGGCGCAAGACAAAAAACCCTGCTCATTATAACTACTACAAATCGCTAAGGAACTACACCACACTGGCGTGTCGTAAGGAAAAAAAGGCATATTTCTTGCAAAGGATAAACACTGTTGGTATAAACAAAATTTGGAATGATCTTAAATTACTTAATATTAAGAAAAAAAATATTGATATTCCTCCTCTTCTCGCAAATCCTGATCAAATCAATAATTATTACATAAATGGAATTACTAAACTAAATCCTAATCCAATCAAGATAGCTTGGTATGAAAATAATCTCAAACCTGGGGTAGATATATTTAAATTTCAATTGGTAAATTACAACGAGGTAGAAAAAATACTTAATTCCATAAAATCTAAAGCTACAGGTGATGATGGGTTAAATATTAGCCTGTTGTTGTTGGCATGTCCATATATAATACCTTTTATAACTCATATAGTAAATTGTTGTTTGGAAAGGGGCGAGTTCCCGGACTGTTGGAAGCATGCAATTGTTACACCATTGCCAAAAATTCCAAATCCTAAAGGCTTTAAGGATCTGAGACCGGTCAGTGTACTTCCTACACTATCCAAAATTCTGGAGAGGGTTATGGAGTCACAGTTGCGTGAGCACGTAAAAAGGTTTTCTATTTTACCTGAATTCCAATCGGGCTTCAGACCGGGACATAGTTGTGAAACTGCACTCTTGAAGGTCACCGATGACATATTAAGGGGTGTAGATCAGGGGCATCTTGCCGTGCTGACTTTGATTGACTTTTCTAAAGCCTTTGACACCATAAGTCACCAGCTTCTTTGTTCCATATTGAAATTTATTGGTATCGGTAATGAAGGTTTAAAATTACTGCAAAGCTTTTTGGACGCAAGAAGTCAGTCTGTTCTTGTTGCTGGTATTCAATCGGGGTCGCTTCCTATTTCTTGTGGTGTTCCCCAAGGCTCGATCCTGGGACCCCTCTTATTCTCTATATATACCTCACAACTTATAAATCAAGTAAGACATTGTAAGGTACATCTATATGCTGATGACACGCAGGTTTACCTTATTTTCGATCCTCGTGATACGGACACATCTCTGCAGGATATAAACGATGATCTATCCAGGTTGGTCTCAGAAGCTTTTGATCACTCATTATCTATTAATTCAAAAAAAAGCTCTGTCATGGTCTTTGGTCCTGCAAGGATTCGAGAGGTTCTTTTGCCATCGATTAAACTAAAAATCAACAATGATGAATTGCCCATACTTGACAGTTGTAGGAACCTCGGTCTTACAATAGATTCCACTCTAAAATATAGAGCTCACGTGAGCAACTGTATTAGAAAAGCTTATTTTAATTTAAAGATGATTTTCAATTCTAGAAATTATTTAACTCAAAAGCTAAGGGTTATCTTGTGTGAAGCATTGGTTTTGTCAAGGTTTAATTTTTGCGATAGTGTCTATGGGTTTTCAATAGACTCGTCCGATAAACGCCGCATTCAGGTATTACAAAATTCATGTCTTCGTCTAATATTTGGTATTCGTCGTAGAAATCATATTTCGCATAAACTAATAAATCTTGGCTGGTTGAACATGGGTAATAGGCGTTTACTGCATGCAGCTTGTCTGTTTCATCGAATAGTTCTAACTAAATCCCCTTCGTATTTAAGCAAAAAAATTAAATTTAGGTCAGATGTTCATGCCTTAAATATTAGATTTAGGGATCGTCTAACACCTCCCGCTCATAGAACCGAACAATTTAAAAAATCATTTTCTTACCAAATAACCAAAATTTATAACGAAATTCCCGAAAATTTCAAGTCTAAAAGTCCCACGTCATTTAAATCTGCATATAAAAAGCTTTTATTAAGTCAACAATAAATTTTTTAAATTTGCCACTTGTACGGAAAAATACTAGTTTATCTGAACTTCAATGGTTTATCCCCATATAATCTTTATTCAATAATTATGATTATTAATTTTATTCATGCCCCACGGTTATTTGCTCCTGAACAAGTAACTGTTTTTTTCCCTATATTATAGTTCTTCTATTTTTTTTTCTTGCCATAGCCTATCTATTGTATATGCTTAAGGTAAAGAACAGGGGGAGTGTATTGCCTCCAGGTTTTTACACTCCTATCTGACCTTCGGCATTTTCCATTAGGTACCTACACTTTAGTATTATTAAATGTATTATAATTACAATGGAAATAAAGACCTCATTTATTTATTTATTTATTTATTTAATATCGTTAAAATAAATATTACATATTTCTTTAAATCGCATTACTGAGAGTAGATAAAAATAATAACTAATAAATTATTATAAAACAAGCAAAAAATTTTTAATGTTACTAATAATTTAAGTCCTATAAACATACCATTGCACATACATGGATTTAGTTCCCTAGGTGCTAATACATAACTTCATATAGAAATTAATTAACAGTGTTAGATTTTATTTATATAATAAAAACGATTTGTTATAATATATAGTATGTAATATATTTCTATTTCTATTTAGGTAGTGAGTAAAGAACCTACTGCAGATACAACCCAGTGCACTTATGCTAAATTCATTATATATTTTGTCTACTCCTTTATTAGTAAACATTGTGTTACGAACAGTTCACTCTATAAGTAAATCCATTCTTACGCACAACTGTGCTTAAAAAATAAAAACGCACAACTGTGCAGTATGATGTCTAGTATAACAATCAAGTTAGCCTTGAACCACTCAAATCGTTACTTTTATCTATATTGCGTTTTGAATATTTGACAGTGACCTTGTCATTACTTGAGGTTCAAACCGATACCTTATAAATTATAAACCGATCTTTAATTTATTAGTAGAAAATAGTTATTTACGATACAAGTGTTGTAAAGATTTATATTACAACACGAGATGTTAAAGTTGTCAGTCTAGTTTAATAAAACATCGAGTTTTGTAATATGAATTTACAACAAGAATATTGTTCAAAATTTTATCTATTTTCATCTATAAATAAAAATATTTGGCAAAAGGCATTTTTAAATATAAAAATGCACCTGTAAAAATGCACCTGCTATTAAGTTTACTAATCAAGTTTTTTATGTTACCTTTCGCATAGTTACTGTTTCGCATGGTTACTGTCGAAACTTTGTCAAACAAATTCAAAAATATCAAAAGCGTTTTTCAAAATGAGCGATTCTGATGGAAGTTTACCCTCTGATATAGAAGCAGCGCCAAATGAAGCGATCTCAAGTTCAGTTCCGACAAAATCCAAGGCGCGGTATGAGTTGGAGTATCAGAAGTTTGAAGATTGGTGCAAAGCTAACAAAATAAAGGAGATGTCTGAGAAAATCCTTTTGGGTTATTTTTCCGTAAGGCAACGTTCCCAGAAACCATCTACACTATGGACTCACTACTCAATGTTGAGAACTATGATTTCAGTGAAGAAAAATCAAGATATAAGCAGAATTTCTCAACTAAACGCATTTTTAAAAAGAAGTTCAGATGGTTACAAGGCCAAAAAGTCCAAAGTTAAAGTGTTATATTTTAATTATTAACTGGTAATTAATTTTATAATTGTTAATAATAAATCATTCTTCTAAAAAGTGTGGTTTTATTTAACAGCAAAATTTTAATAAAACCGTTTTTTTTCATTACAGCACTAGTGCTATAATAGATGCCCTTACAAAACGATTTACAGAACTGTAAAATTCATATTACTAAATGAAAGTAGATAAAGTATATTACGTATTGCATTGTGCTAAAGCAATTACACACTCATGTATGTATCGCACTCGCCGCGCCGCTACGAGGCTCTTTTGAAATTTTTCCATTTAGACCTATACTTACTTTACACTTATAATACGTAATATAGGTACTCTTATTTAAAAGGATTGTGATAAATTTAATATTTTTGTAATACTTTGTAATTTTTTTTATTGCGACCTTTATTCTCAGTATTGAAATTGTTATACATTTATGTGTCTATTTGTTAAAGAGTTTTAATTATAAATTTTAATTTTCAAATAATAAGTTTTTACTGTTGTAATTAAGTACACCCTTATCATGCAGCTTTGTCAATAAGATTATGAAGTATCTTCTAATAATAAAGTTTATTTGAGTTTAAGTTTAGCAAGAATTGTAATTTCATGCTTTTGTTTGAAAGTTAATGGGTTCGAGTTTAAAATGAATTCAAAAGCTTATTATAAAGCTCCGGGTAACTCGAAATATCTGCGTAAAAAGCTGTAGAAAGCTTGAATGTGTTAAAAATATTGTTACATTTCGTATTTCTATTATGTGTTGACTTTCTCAAAATAAGCCTGTCTTTAAAGAAAGTAGTAAGACATGTAAGTTTTTTTTTGGTAAACATGTCCTGCGACTTAAATTATGATACACTTTGTTAGGCTATATCTATGTTACTCGTAATTTTTAAATAATTGCAGGTGCGGCTTGTCCATAAGGTCAATTGGTCAATGACGTACCTACAAATTTGACCCATCATATTATTTAATTTTTGAAACAAAAGGAAATAATTATCCTTCACAAAATCCAAGTTGCATAGTGTAAGTGTCATGCGAAAACTCCCCAATATAAGTTATTCGAAGCACTTGGATGTATATTACGTTAACTAATGATTGACTTTATGGGTTTATATTAAATAGAAGATAACAAGAATGAATTGGAACCTAAGAGCGAAACAAACATAAACGCAAGTCCAGAAATTAAAATAAGATAAGGTGGTGTAACAGTAGCTTATTAAAACGGTCAGTGATTGAAACACACTCGAAACGCTCTGAAATTGATGCAGATGCAACTCTTTGCTTTGTCATCAGCTCACTATTTTTATCGACTTTTACTTCTTATGCTACGAGGGTGGTTCAAATATAAACCGGCATTTTTGAATGAATGCGCGAAAAATTTAGTGTCGTAAAAGTGGCTGCACTGGATGTTAGACTGGTCTGTTACGAAGCGTAGAAAACAGCCGAGGCCGCGTAACCTCGCTTTTTAGTGAAGTTATAGCCATGAGGGAGAAGCATGTACCAGTGTCTGTTGCGCAACGCATCATTATTCGTTTTTTCGTCAAAGATAATGTTAAATCCGCAGAAATTTATCGAAAATTACTCGAGAAGTTCGGGGATGAGTGTCTCTCCAAGACTCAAGTGTATGAATGGTGTTCAGCTTTCGGAAAAGGCCCAGAAGTGGTGGCAAACTTGCCACATGCGCGACGCCCCAGAACAAGTTTTACCGATAAGAACGTCAGCGCTGTAGAAAAATTCATTTTGGAAGACCGACGCAGTACTGTACGGTACGCGATATGGCTGAAAAATTGGGCATCAGTAGTATTGAACAAATAATTCATGAACGGCTCGGTTACCGCTAAATTTTAGCCAGATGGGTGCCAAGACTTCTGAATTTTGCAATATTGCTGCAAGACAACGCCAGACCGCATACAGCTCGGCTTACGATGGAAACATTGAACGAATTGGGTTGGGAAACACTGGAACACCCTCCTTATAGTCCCGATTTGTCGCCATGCGACTATTATTTATTTGGATCATTGAAAGAGGCACTTGGCGGACTGCGATTTAAAAGCAATGCGGAGATAGAATTCTTCGTGCGCGAATGGTTACGTGACAAGCCGAGAGATTTTTACGAAAAAGGCATCCGAAAGCTTCCGGAGAGGTGGCAACAGTGTGTAGAGTGTGACGGAGACTATCTAGAAAAACTGTAAAAAATTTCAGCTCTGTAACTTTATAATAAAAATTTTTATAGCAAAATTCCGGTTTATATTTGAACCACCCTCATATGTTCCTTTATTAATATCATCGCGTATTCTTCTGTTAGAACGTAAATTTAAAGTCGATTATTTAACAAAATCAAGTAGACAACTGTAATATTTAAAACCTGTACGAGGTTCACGATACACTAACACCGGTATGCTAATACGTATAAATTCCCTATCTCTCTTCCTCATTGAGACGTCACGTACAAGGACGCTTTTAAGGCCGATTTACATTAGGTGCAAGTGTAAGTAAATTATCGTTTTATTTTTGATTAAGAAAATAATGCTATTATAAACGACATACTGCCTTAATTTATATCAGTTACTGCTTGTAGTTTTTGCTTATCATTTTTTAAACTAATTTTATCACCCCTTTCGCAAGCAATATTCTATTGTTTTGCCAGATCCTTATTCTTTGGAGTCCCCAAAATATTTTATATCTGTGCCTTTTGTGGTTTGGTTCCAATTGTTACAAATTACCCCAGCTTAGTTTGCCATTGTCAATATACAAAATCCTACACAATTTTACAATGAGTATAAAACTGCAGAGAAAGAACACAGCGGCACTGCTACTTGCTTTTCTAGTTTCGTTCTACCAAAATGCTAAATGTATTTAGCACTACCCTCGTTAAGGGTACCGAACCGAGTCGATATATATATATATATATATATATATCCCTTTTAGTTAATAATAATTATTAGTACACTATATATATAACTACTCGATCCCGAACTGAAAATAAAAAACAACAGCCACAGATTAGAAACAAACGTTTACGAGGGGGGAATAAACGTAAGCGTTCACGTTCCGTGTAATAATAATGACAGGGCAATGTCAGAACTGTTACTCGCGTCAAACGATTACTAAGCAACGTCCTCATATGTGACGATATGCGCAGAGATGTTCAAATTTTAGTTTGATTATCGGCATTGTAGGTGTATGTATCGTGGGTAGTAGAATCACAGTAAATTTTTTATTCTAGTTTTTTTTTTCACACAATAGTCCTTGCAGTTATAACAAAACCTTTGTAAAATCAAAAATAAACACTGTGTCAGATTTTTCTGTAGAAGGTTTATATTCATTGCCAATTTATATACTCTTAATCATTCCAGGCCAGACTGTCACTTTTGATTTTCTCCATCTTTAAGAAAATATTAAAATCTTTTAGTTGACTGAACAATCTCTATACATTGATTAATGGGAACTGACAAAAATCATTGTGTTCTCTAATTTTGCAAAAGAAAATTTATATAGCAAGGCCTTTTCTTTATGTTTGACTTGGCATGAAATATGGGTGTACAGGACAACAAGGCAATGATAAATTACAAGAAATGCGTTAAAAATTAGATTAAACCCCAAAACGCCGACTTTTTCATGAATGAAGTAAACTTTTGGGAATTTAGTCAATGGAGTCATAATTATTAAAAACCAGTAATGCAAAAAGTTAGTGTTTATGTCTAGGGCCGTAAATGATGAATGGTTTCAAACTGAGTTAGATGGTTGATGACGTAAACATATTTTATATATACATTATATTTCTGCATTGTTTTCTATATGTAATGAATGACTTTTTAATTGTATGCGTACAACGAATGGGACGATTCTGATTCTATATTTTATAAAGACTTTTTAAAGAGGTGAAAATAAAATACCAGTAATCAGTTTAATAATTAGGTTTACACTTATCAATAAGTATTTGACAGCGTATTTAATTTTTTTCAAATAATTGAGTGTGTTAAATATCAATCAACAGAGACTTGACGCCATTGCCCGGTGGGTGACATGTGACATCATTCTAGCCAGGACTGTCAGGAGGTTATGTTTATGTTAGGATGCTTTTGCGGTTCCGTGTCTATTTTTTCGTGTTTTTAAGGCAATAATTGGCCATTTTCATGGCCGTGTCCGTGTGGAAAATGGATGTGACTATATTTGGTGTAATTTATTTGTGTTTATTGTCTTTCTTGTGTACGTTCTTATTGGCAGAAGGAAGTTAAACCATAGGTAAGTAAACATTTTATTTTTTATCATTGCAGTTGTACATTAGAAAGTTTAAATGAGATTCTTATAAAGCATGGCAAGGTGACCCGATGAGAAATAACTTAAAAATATTTTTTTTGTTTTGTTTTTGTTCTATGGTTCATTTCTATAAAATAACGTCATATTGATGACTTTTTAATCTGACCAAGTACAACAAATTTCATATAGCTGTATATTTTAAATAGAAAGTCCAGGGGATATTTTTTGTTTTTTAATAATCGCAGTTGCAGATTAGAAAATTTAAATAAGGACAATTCAGTTCTATAAGCAATTGAACAGCCCAAAAGGTTGAGTAAAATAAGTTAAAAATCTAGTGTTTCTGTTTTGTATTGCATAAGTATGTATTATAAAGAACATGAGAGAACAAGGACATTGGAAATAATTTTTTTTTAAAAAACCATAATATCCCTGATAATTTATTCCAATTAGTTTACGCATACCTAATAGAGTAGTAATACCAAGGCATTTTTTATTTAAATGGGGACCAACGAAGGAATATTTTTCGTTACTAAGTATAAATTATATATGACATTCGTTTTAGAAATGAAACAGACTTTTTTTAAAGTTATTTCTATCAAATCAACTTGCTAATTTTGCCATGCGTTATAAGCAGTTCATTCAAACTTTCTAAAGTGCAACTGCAATGACAAAAATATAAAATTTTTACTTATTTATGATTCAACTTCTTTCTTACACTTACACATACAATGTTGTGACTACATACGTAATTGATACTCTATAAAAATTTCAAGTTTGGCCCAAATAAATTATTGCTTTGGCAATATTTGTAGATTGCAATATTAACCAAAACAATATTGCCTTGAAAAAAAATTTTCAATTTTCCATATTTACACATTAGTTGTGACAACTAATTTTAAAAGCGGGAGTACCATATAAATTTAGTTATCCGTATATAACATTTCGTTGTGACAACTAAAATTTGTAGGTTGGGTTGGTTAATGTTTTTAATTAGTTCAACAGTTGAATAACGACAATTTTTTTTGGTTGTATAAACTAATTTTTGGGTTGAGTCCGATTTCACGAAAATAAACAGTTGTCAGAACCAAATTTTAGTAATCCATACCATGTTATTTTTAAGAGTGTGATAGTGACCTAAATATACTACTTTATTTCGAAGAAAATAAAGGTATAGTTAGTACTGCTAGGAAAAACAGAAGGAAAACATCACAGTACTGCATTACGAGATTTACAGAAACACCAATACTCTTCATACAAGTACGAGAAACATACACACAACAAGAATTGCGGCAAGTTGATGAAGAACGAAGATCACACTTTTGTTTTTAAATGATGGAAGGCTGTAACAATTACAGAGATTTTTTAAACGACTTTTTTTGGAGACATGGAAACGCATAACAGATAAAATTTATAAAAATGTTCGGCAAGAAAATTTGTTTAGCAGTTTGTTATCATATTAGTATTAAAATAGATGTTTCTTTTGTTAAATATGTCATCTGTCCAAGATAACTCCAGTATTACTTTCAGGCGAATAGGTTTTCTGGATCATTTAAAGAAATAATAATAAAACAAAATAAATTCATTATCTCTTTACAAAAGAATTGCTTAAATTTATTGCAAACACTAATTTAAATTAGCTAACTGATTTTTTCAGGCCTTTTAAATATGCAAGGTTAAGCTGTGTCGAGCGCGGTTAGTACTTGGGCGGGTGAACACTTGGGAACACGGCGTGCTCTTGCCTCAGGGAAGAGTGTAAAATGAATCGACACCTAGAAATCCTATTCACGCCGGACAGGCCGGATGAGATCGGATATCTCGTAGGATGAAGGTGCCGTTTCACACTCCCCAGTCGGTAGATCACATTTGTGGTCGATGACCGGTTCAAGATGGCCTACGTAGTCGGCGAACCGTAAAAAAAAAATATGCAAGGAAAATTAGAGCATTAAAATAGGCGAAAAATAATTAAAAATGCGTCCAGACTATAGTTCTTTCCCGGGCTGAGGATTTTTTTGGCTGGGTTGTGACTCGTGTCTAGTCATCACATAAGAGTCAGATCCGGGCTTGTTTTATCGCATTTGTATCTTGCGTCTAAAGGCCGAGACACAATTAAAAAATAACCACTGGGCGATAAGCACTAAGAAACAGAAATAAATTTTGACACGTACAAACACATCAATCACGACACAATCAAATTTTAGGCAAGAAGCAACATAAATTAATATTTGTATTTTATTTTTAATTTCCTATTACTTGTTTCTAATTGCATATTGCTTATTTTTTAATTGTGTCTTGGCCTTTACATGGCACCGATATAGTAATGTATTGTTTTTGTGTTCTTTGTTCATTGTCAATTGTTGTTAATAATTATTTATATTCAAGTAATTTCTAGACTTTAGTTATGTCTGTTCCTTCGACGTCAATTACAATAATTAAGTCAAGCTGCGATCAATGCAATCCGTTCCAGCAACGCTAAATCAAAGATTGCACACTCGGCCATCAACATTATGTTACTTTGTGCTTAGAGATGTGTCATTCGTAAATGATCGATCGTTTTGATTCAATCACTTTCACAGATCGAACGACCGAATCTTGCTCAGCAGAAATCTATCAATCGTCACGTACCGACCGATACGTAAACTTGACCAAGATAGAGAGAGACAAAAAAAGGATTGATGTATAACTTATCAATTTGTTTCCCTTTGACAGCTCAATATATAAAAAAAGTAGTTAAATAGATACATAGTATTGAATATAAAATAAGGAAAGAAACGACTATTTGTGTAGAATCAACACAAAATTGGGACCACTTGTATGGCTCGCGCCTAATCGCGCTGGAATCAACCCAGTTTAAGTAAGTAAGGTAAGATCGAACAAATCCGCCAGCAACAATATAAGTTTGACCAGAGTTAAACATGTAAATTCAACGATTGTGCGCAGTTTTTACCTAGACGATGGCGTCTGGTGTAAACCTTTGTTACTTATTTAGAATAATAATAGCAGTTTTTACTTGTAAGCTAATTTAGTAGATTTGAGCTTATTCCACCCTGTAAAATCGGTCCGTAATGTGTCGTAATATTACAGGAAATTTCTATTTACTGAAATACATATTTTCAATGGCTAATATGTACTAAAGCACATTAAGATATACAAGGTGTTTCTCGGTGGATGGAACGTTACATGTTTATGAAAAACGGGTGATACGTTTTCTTCAAAATTTTGGTTGCGCAGATAAAAAAAACGTTAAAAAAGAGTAAAATTCGGAAAACTTTGAGGTTATTCATACAGGAATTAAACTTTTAGAAATTTAGTCAATGAGGTCATAATTATTTATGAAAGAGTGTCTTTTAAAGATCTACGGTTAAGTAGCAGAGAAGGCGTTAAGAATTTGGGTACTCCCCTGCTAGATATTGCCAAGTGTCAAGCTACTATTTTTCTTAATAATTATTTATTTATTTAGAAATTTAACCAATTATATTTATCACCGTTATTGGTAAAAAATGGTAGTTTGTAGAACAAGAGCGGTTATGATGTCCATATCGCACGACGCCGTGTTTAGAGTGCTCAAACTTCTAAGTATGATATGGTCAAACCACTCGAATTGACCACTGTAAAATTATATCGTGTAAAGTTACTTGCTGTTTAATAGATAATGTTTCGTGATAAGCAGAATAAGTGTAAAATTCATTTTAATATAATATAAACGGCTTTTGTGAATAAATTTAAATTTTTAACATTCGCGGTGGTAATTTTACCAAAATAGTAATCACATTCTATAATTCACATAATAGATAGAAATAGGTGGCAATACCGCCTACAAAATTAACAAATGCAAAACAACGACATAATACCTCATAAGTTTCATGACATATTTTTCTACAAATCTTATATATTTGTGTCTGTTTTATGTATTCATCTTCTTATGCAAGATTTACCAGGTTACTTTTCTATTTCTGTTGCGTATAATAAAAGTTTTAGGGTCGATTGGGGTTGGGGCCCCGTTGAAAATATCAGAAAAGAGTAGAAAAATCGTGGTTGAAAATTATTTATATTGCAAAAAACAACAAAGGCAAGTACAAACTTTTATTTTTATAAAACATTAAAAATATAAATTTCATAAAAATTGGGCTTTGTATAGGATCTGGGATAAATGTTTTAATTCAAATAATAAATGAGATTTACATCTTCTTAAAATTTGTTCTTAGTCCCACTTTTCCTTAAGTGTCATAAAACGATGCCTAATATTTACGTGTAAATTAAATTTCTTTGCCATCATTCCCAAGTTATAATGATCCGCCACCGTGACTGGTCAGTTTCATATCCTAACAAGGATAGATATGAAATTATATCAGTTCAGTTAACTGGTATAGCCCATTTATTTATTCATACGGTATTAAATGAAAATCAGAAAATATCCATTTGGGAGTAGAGAAAAATTATTAATCAATATTTAATCATCTTTGTTTTATTATTAAAATAATATTTTTCTTTTAGCTAATGAAATTTTAAAAATGCTTAATTTTGACAGCAGAAGGCTACTTAAAAAGCGCATTGTGTCCCCACACTCCGTAAAGAAAATTTATGTAGCTTGCTTTCTCTTTATATTTGATGTAGCATAAAATATGGGTTCGCAGGGCAGCAAGGCAGTGATAAATTATCACGAAAGCGGTGAAAATAAAATCAGTATCCAGAAACCTAAGGCCTTTTTTTTACTAAAATTTAACTTTTATCCAACGATTTACGGTGGATATAGCCATAGTATAACTGTGCTTTATTTAAAAGTTTTAATTGACTTTTAAAATGCGGTGTACTTATCTAGAGTAGAAGATAAATCTGTTACGCTAAAAACTAAATATACAAAAAAAAATCGTATTTTCGGTTAAAGTATTTTATTTAAAATCATTTACTTCAGAGCAATTGCAAATACTGAGTGTATTGATTGTCTCACAGTCAGAATGGCCGGGTTAAATAAATGTTTGATTTATTATTCGTGCAACTTTAAATGCGAGTAAATAATATCTGCCAATATCATTTATACCGCAGTCAAAGTTGCCTGACTAGTTAATTTTGTTAAAAAATTTTTAGTTTTAAATTTTAATAGAATTTTATGATTGCCTTCTACTTGCGAATTCCCCTAATCCAGTCGATCTACCTTAGGAATACTTCTAAGATTTGCCAATAGTGGATATGGTCACAAAACCAGCAATTTCGGAAGATATGGACGTCTAAATGGAGAAGGGGGGTAGGCAAAGAAGAACATTTGCCCCACCCTTTTTTTAAAGCGTATTTTTTATCCGAGGGCCCGTCCGTGCGCCGGATGCACTTAGGCCAGGTTTGGCCCATTGTGCTCACCCTCTTTGGTTGTTACACCCACTCCGTGATCCCAGTTCCTTCCACTAGTTTGTGTAGGTCAACTGGGGAGAAGGTAAGAATGTCTTCTGGTTCTAGTTTTGGTTGCCCGAGTATTTGTTGCCTCTTCCTATCTAGTGACTCGCAATGGCAAACTATGTGCTGTACATTTTCCCTGTCTTGTCCGCATAATCTGCAGTCAAGGTCTCCATTGTACAGATGGTTCTTGACAGCCATGTGTCCTGTCAGAATTCTTGTAATGGTTCTCAGCTGGTACCTGTTCATTCGAAGCAGCTGTTTCGTAAGTCTTGGGTCTGGATCCCCAATGAAGCTTTTGCTGTGTTTTAATCCCTATCTTTTTTAAGCGTAAACATTTACCTATTTAATTATTGTTACATTTTAGTTACTAATTCAATAATTTTTATTACTGACTGTTGATTTAATCATTGACTGTGCGTCGTAGCAACAATTAATTAGAGGAATATGGTATTTTTCTGTTCATCTGTCGTAGCCATCTGAAATATAATTTTAACACATGGGACAATATAGAAACAAATATTGCTAAAGAGTTGTGAAAAATAAATTATATACTTTTGGTAAATTGTTTTATCTTACGCATAGATTTAATTTAAAAAAGTACGTTGCACTTCCTAAGCAGAAAAATTAAAAAGAAAATCATCTTTAGCTGTTAGAAACAGTGCAGTAACTAGGGCTGTGTCGTCGGTGCTCCTGCACCAGGCGTAACCCGCAGGAGACGCAGTTGAGATGACTAAAACAAGGACAATATATCACGATACAATCCTACACCCTAAATAAAAACTACTTTCAGTAAAGCGATCCGTCGAAAGCCTGCAGACTGTTTTATATATACTGGGTGTCCCAAATTCCATGCTCATCATTGAGATCTCGGAAACTATAAAAGAAAGGTTAAAAGGTTAAATCAAGGCAAAGTTGCATAATTTGGAGCTTAAGTTATTACCGGCGAAAGATTAAAAAAATTCCGACTACTTTTGGAGATATTTGAAAAGGAACGAACATTTTATTATCCGTTTTTTTTTTGTGTCATTACTTAAAAACATATGGAAAAAACGGAAAGCGTTTTCCATAAACACTTTTTGAGGATGTATTTAAAGATAGTTCCTAATTGACGTTTTGGTTTTCAGAAATCATCATCAAATCTGACCTGAAGTTTAAATATTATTTTTTGAATGTTTTTGTTCCCCAAAAACATAAACAATTTTTAAATTAGAAACTATAGTTATGTGCATCGTCATAAAGTGTCTGTAGAAAGTGATTTCCGTTGTTACATATACAGGGTCCTGCGCCTCACCTCCCGTCTTCTGTAGCTGACCTAGGGCGCATTTCAAGAAAATATTTTTGTTTATACAGGGTGTTCCAAAAAAGTGTGACGTCATAAGGATATGTCTTTTTAGATTACATGCCATATATTGTCTTACTTATTTGGATGCATCTTGTAGTTGCCTACATACCCCCAAAATGTTAATAAAATCGGTTCAGTATTATAGGCGAAAAAAAATAAAAACTAAAAAAATCAGGTTTGCACCACTGGTTTTAAAAATTAATAAAAAATAAAAATAATGCCTCGTTATTAAAATTCTACAAAGGTACTTAATAAATAAGGTCCTAAAATCTTGTTAACAAAGTTTGATTAATTCGAATTGTACAGGGTGTCCAAAATTTAGTGTCAAACTTTGCAAACTTTAAAGCAACTTATTTTTCTTATTTCAAATTGAAACCCCTCTATATTATTATGTCATTTGATGCAGAATTACAATTCAAACATTTGTTCTAATTACAACCCTATCGCAATTTCTAACGCATTAAGACTTATTTACAGAAAACTCCTTTTATCAACCTTTCCACCAGTCATTATTATATAATAAAGGTGGCTTTAAAAAACAATTTATTGATATTAAAGTTTACTAAAAGGACAAATAAAAATTATTTTAGTATGCTCCTAATATGAAAATCATATCTACGAGCTCTTCTTGGTTGTATTCCATCACAAAAAATAATATAGCTTAAATAATTAAAACTAATCTAACAATATTTGAAACTATAAAATAACTAAAGTCAAAATGGGCTTTTGACACTTTAATAAGCTTTAATATCAAGAAATTGTTTTTCAAGGCCACCTTTGATATTTATTATATAATAATGACTGGTGGAAAGGTTGATAAAACGAGTTTTCTGTAAATAAGTCTTAATGCGTCAGAAATTGCGATAGGGTTGTAATTAGAACAAATGTTTGAATTTTAATTCTGCATCGAATGACATAATAATATAGAGGGGTTCCAATTTGAAATAAGAAAAATAAATTGCTTTAAAGTTTGCAAAGTTTGACACTAAATTTTGGACACCCTGTACAATTCGTATTAATCAAACTTGGTTAACGAAACTGTGAGACCTTATTTATTAAGTACCTTTATATAATTTTATTAGCGAGACATTATTTTTAATTTTTATTAATTTTTAAAACCAGTGGTGCAAACCTGATTTTTTTTAGTTTTTATTTTTTTTCGCCTATTATACTGAACCGATTTCATTAAAATTTTAGGGGTATGTAGGCAACTATAAGATGCATCCAAATAAGTAAGAAAATATATGGCATGTAATCTAAAGAAACATATCCTTATGACGTCACACTTTTTTGGAACACCCTGTGTAAACATAAATATTTTCCTGAAATGCACCCTAGGATACAGGTAAAGCTTGCAAAAGGTCATAATCCTAACTTAATTAATAGGTGAGCTACAGAAGACGGGAGGTGAGGCGCAGGACCCTGTATATTTGCCATATTACCTTCGGTTTTTCAACTCAATAAAATCATATTAAATAAGGCTATGTAGAACTAAAAATAAATAAACAACCGGCCAACTAAATGCAGGAATATGAGGGAATTAATTTGATAGCTTACTGCGGCGGTGGCTCAGAGTGTTGAGTTACTGGCATTCGACCATGGCATTCCGAGTTCGATCCTCGAAGTGGGCATACGCACCATAAAAAAAGTATATCCGAATTTTATTAAGTTTAAGAATGCAGGGAAAAGTATAAAATGTATCATCTCACAACCCACATTATTTACGCCATCTAGGCGATCATCCCGCATGAGATCCGTTATCTCGTGGGGTGCGGAACTCCTAAATCGGTAGGTCATGCAATAACGCAAGAAACCGAGGGTTGAGAGCCCTTTGGGGGAGTGTCGTATGACAGAATGGTGGTTCGGAACCCACGTTAAGCATTGAAAAATCAATAAAAAGTGCCATTTACTTTGATTTTTTAATGTGATTGTGATAAGTTTAGTTTGTGAAACTAAAAAAATAATTATCCCAATAAAGATGGGTAATTGAATAATTCTAGGACGGTGACATAACCCTAAGAAAAGTAGCCTTTTAATAAGGAGTATCTCAAAGACCGTTTCATGATGAAAATAATTTATGTTAAAGTATTACGAACTTTTCTAGTTAATTCTCGCATTTGCTAGTTAGTAAATTAGTCAAGAAACTAAAAGAGATTGTTCTCGTATTTCCGTGTAAGATTTTATAGCTGAACTAAAGTTAAACTCTAATACACCAGTTAGAGAAAACTTTACTATACTGCAAGAAAATTATAATTTAGCATTCTTTATGGCAAGATTGTTTTAATGGACTGTGCATTATTAATTAGGATTCAAAAAACTCTAAAAGACTTTACGACATTAAAGTCCACCTACAAAGAATGTAATGTTCGAATTTTTTTGTTTGTTTAATGTCATGAAAGGCTTCAAGAAGTGTACTGATGACAAGGTAAAGAATTAATTCGGATAGTTTATGTGACTCGACTTGAATTTAATAGAGCTATGGCACAGTTATATTTGAATAGGTGATCGCTTCGGAACATCATAGGTTAGGTTAGGTTAGGTAAGAGTGGCAGACCTTTGGTTCTGACCAAACAGTTTCACGTAGTTCAATTAGGTTCGTTGTGGTACCACACGTGTTCCGTAGAACCCACCTTCATCAGATATCTGATGGTTAGTGCGGCATACACCGCAGAAGGATTTTAACAACTTATTCAAACCAGCCACTACTATTTAGAAACCTGCTCATTTGTTCAAGTTGTAAGTTGCTTAGTTCCTCCAGGCTATCGAAAAATGGTTCACCCAGAGCAGTGAACCTTCTTGCGAGGCCAGAGCATTCACACAGAAAATGTTGAATACTTTCGGTTTGGAACATCATAAGACGTTTTCGTGTTTTTATCAGGAAACTTTAGGTTTCCATTCATTTTTTAAGATCTAATACCGTAACCCAAATATACGAGATTTTATTAGGTCAACTACAAGAATATTTGAATAATAAAAGTTACAACAACGTATGTAATATCTGAATCATAAAAGAGTTTTAGACTTGCATTGTCTTTTTTGTCTGATTAAAAATCTAATTACATCAACTAGTAAATGAGAAAGTATGATAATCAGAATGTAAACTTTATTTTAACATATCTCATTCAAATAGAGTCGGAAAAAAATAAAAAGGAAAATCTCGAAAATTTGGTTTTGCCCAAATATCTTTTCGGAGTTTTTTAAATTTGAAAGTACAATGTTGCAGAATTTACTAGGACCCAACTTTTTATAATTTAACTATATCTGTATCTTCTATGATTTACGAGATCTGTGTAGAGTGCATCCTTATCTGGGACATGCTGTAGAGTACCACTATTGGTTAACAGCAAAAAGAGACCATTATATTTTTTACTGCGAAAATAGATTGACTATAATTTTAAAAAATTATCAACAATTCTTTTAAATAAATAAACCATGTCAACTAAAATCTATATATTACGCTAGAAGCTATTTGTTTTAATCAATAAAGATAGGTTTTCGGTCGATAACAATTTTTGGCGGGCCTGTCGGGTTTAACGGGTCTGTCGCGCCTTCCGAGTTTGACAGGCCTGTTAGGCCGGCCGGGCTTTTGTGGCCAGTTGATCTTTCGGGTCAGCCTTGGTTGGCTTATATGCTTTTTAAAAAAAAATATTTGTAAAATAATTTTCAAGATAATCTGATAAAACACCATAATTTGCTATCTGGGCCCTAATAATTTTTCCCGGCTTGCTAGATCTGACGAACTTTTTGGGCCTGCCGGGCCTTACAGATCCGCCGGGTTTGTAAAAAAAATCACTTTGTTTAATTAATTGTCAAGAAATTAACCTAAAATGTAAAAAAAAATTAAATCGGATTTTAGGTTCGGAAATAATATAGCTTCAAATAGGGGGCAAATTTATAATGTTATGTTAATTGTATACAGGATATTATTTAGAGGTTTAAAAATAGGCACGATTTCATCCCGAATAAGACATAAAAAAAACGAAAAAAAAAAAATTTTTTAATTTGTTGTAAACTTGACCCTTGGTTATATATTTTTAAAAAAATTCCTTTGAAGAAAACTCGAAGACTTAGTGACAACATAAGAAAGTTTATTTCCAAAATCAACATTACAAACAATATTAATTCTACTTCATTATTTCGAGTTATACTCTTCCCTTATTCTCCCTTCACTTATAAGCAATTGTTAGCATAATGTGTGACGGTTTAAATGTAATAATATGGATAATGTTAAGTTCTTAGTTATTACATACAGGATCTTTGGAGGGTTGCAGCCCTTTCTAAGCCTTGTAATAATTTAAACAGTTACGAGGATCCATCAAATTTTTCATTAATAAGTTTTATGCCTCTGGTGCCGTTATTATAATATTTCTGAAAATTGGTTATAGGGTTAATATTTGTATACAATAATGGACCAAAAAATCTTTTTACAAAGGATCATGGGCGCCTAAACATATTTTTAAGGGTTAAATTTTATTTACTACTATGTACTATGTACTTTTATGTAACCAATTGTTTTTAACCCTAGAGTGCCAACCTACGTAAAATTTGCATACAGTTTTTTTTAAATCTAAAATAAATGGCCTATTATTGGTATTCTCGTTCTGGCGCTCAAGCATTCCATCTACCATTACCACAACATTTGGCTGCCGACGTGTTTCTGATGTGGCAGTTGTGGGTTGTATGTGACCAAATCAAGAGTGATTGTTGGCGCGTAAATTTTACGTATAGATGTGTTATAAATGCGCTGAATTCGTATAGATATGTTATGTATGCGCTAAGTTTAACTAATCTTTTTATGTGTAATTTTTTAGTTGTTTCGTTGGTTTTAGATTCAGTAAATGTTTGTTAGTTTTGAATCAAAGTAAGTAATTATTCTTCCCTAAAAAATTAAAAGAATTGAGACAATTTTTGCACATATTTATAATCTACTTAAAATTTACGTATCGTGTATATATTTTTCAACGTTGGCAATCTAGGGTTAATGACGTTTTAATAACTCAAAATAGGCGTATATTGCTTTCTATTAGAAACAAGTAAATACGAGCAAACCTATATTAGCAGTTTGTACAACAAGAGTGGATATGATGTTTATATCGCACGAGAAAGTAAATTGAGCATGATGCCGAAGGCTAAGAGCTGAATCTTCCGAGTGCAATATGGATAATCCACTCGAGTTGAACATTATATTTTTTCTACGCCCAAACTTACATGTTAAATTTTTTTTAAACGTTTGAGGCTGCCGGGCTTTAACTTACGACATTTGGATCCAAAGTTCGCGATTACGGCCAAATGATTATATAAGAAATTATGGTAAAATCAATTCCAAATACCGGTCGTGCATTGTAGCTTGAGCCCTGAGATGCGCAGATAATAGAAAAGGAGAGTCGGTGTACGACAGAGATACCTAATACCGCATTTTAGTAAAGTACAGTAGTGACTGCTAATCCTGTTTGCTAATCGGGCCCTGTTATGCAAAAAGCAACCAACCAATAAAATTTTAAAGAGTTAATTCTTTCTGATTGTTTTTTTAATCATTTAAATTTTCGGAATTTTTTTTCAAAACTAAAACTTTATTATTCAATATGTAACTTATATTGTAATTTTATTATTCTTACAGTAAAACTATTTTATATATTTTGACCATACAAATAATAAGGCAAGGGCCTGTCGACATATTAAGCACCGGTTCTCGCAGATCACCGAAGTTAAGCTGTGTTGAGCGCGGTTAGTACTTGGGCGGGTGACCGCTTGGGAACACGGCGTTGCTCTTGCCTCAGGGAAGAGTGTAAAATGAATCGACACCTAGTCATCCTATTCACGCTGGACAGGCCGGATGAGATCGGATGAGATCGGATATCTCGTAGGATGAAGGTGCCGTTTCACACTCCCCAGTCGGTAGACCATATTTGTGGTCGATGACCGGTTCAAGATGGCCTCCGTAGTCGACGAACCGTAAAAAAAAAAAAAACATACAAATACACATTGAGGGTTAGTTGCTTTTTGCATAATATGGCCTAATTATGTTTTTATTGTGCTTTTATGGCTGCCCTTTCTTGGAACAATATACATATTTACATCTATTCGTATGTGTTTAAATTGTTGGTGATCCTCAGTCATGGGTTTTCCATATTTAATGAGCATTTATTAATTCGCATCACTGGTTTCTTGATAATTTTATTATGGCCGACAAAATTTCGGCTTTATATAATTAAAGATGTATATACAAAATATGTTAAGAGTGTAAGTTTGAAAAGTACATGTATCACTATTATATATTACTTATTAGTTTCAGCTGTCTAACTCTTCTATTTCCTACAGAGAACCCTCGCTTACATCATCATCAGAGTATTCGCTTGAACTGCTGTAATTGTCATTCAAATGTATTATTAGGTTTTCTATAACAATATCCACCATGGGTTCGTTTTGCATATACCCAAATACAATTCTTTTTGCTTTTTTGCAACGTGATTTTGTTGCAAGAATTGGATTGAATTTTAAATTATTTCACGGCTTTGACCGCTCAATACTAGGTTTATGACTTTACATTTAAAAGGCATTATTACAAATAAAAACAGTAATAACTTTCTTTCCATTGAACGTCCTACTTTTCTGATAGACTGTACAGAAGTGTGCGTTTCAAAGATCATCAGATTAATGAGCTCCTGGATAGCTCCGCCCACCTGTTTACTGCGCACCCAAAAGTCAGAGCTCAAGCTATATTGCACGAGCTGTAATGTTACATGAAGTTAATTTTCTATTCACATTCGGTTGCATTATTGATAAAACTATTATAGATGCGTATATATTTTGTTACAATAAACAAATTAATAACACGAATGATAGAAGAGTTTTGGACTTGCATTGTCTTTATTTATTTTAAATTACAACGTTTTAACTGGTAAGTATCTCCAGTCGTCTTCAGGTGAATACAGTATTCACCTAAAGACTACAGTTATAGGAGGACTGGTATTAAAGTCACCTTAATTAGGCTTCAAAGATACGAAGGAAAGGAGCTATTTATTTATGTGAATGAAGAAACATATTACCGAAGTAAATTGATTAAAGTAATAGAGAAATTTGAGTGTTTATTTAGGCGAAATTATTAACCTTATTATGGAAAAGAGAATATACTGAATGTTGAAGTGGAAGAGGGAGTCTAATGTAAAAGGTGATGGATGAATTATAAATATTATATTATTTTAACACTACATTGCCAACCTACGTACTGAAATTAATGGCCTATTATTAATATCCTCGTTCTGCCGGCCAAGCAGTGCATCTACTATCACGACAACATTCGGCTGCCGACATGTTTCTGATATGGCAGTTGTGGGTTGTATGTGACTAAATAAAGAGTGATTGTTGGCGCGTAAATTTTACGTATAGATATGTTATGAATGCGCTGAATTCGTATAGATGTGTTATGAATGCGCTAAGGTCAACTAATCTTTAAATGTGCATTTTTTGGTTATTTAGTTTGTTTTAGATTCAGGAAATGTTTGTTATTTGTAAATGAAAATAGGTAATTACTTTTCCTTAAAAAATTAAAAGGTATGAGACAATTTTTGCACATATTTCTAATATACGTAAAATTTATGTATTGTTTGCATCGACGTGTATATTTTTAACGTTGGCAATCTAGGGTTAAATTTAGTTTTAAGTGGAGAAAACAAAAGTACATAAGAAAATTGTATTTAAATTAGAGATTTCTCTTCTATAGAAGCAAGAAGAATAAAATCTGGAAGTTTTTAAAAGGGAATCGTGGGCGAGAGTGTAGATTTTACTAGTATTTTTTTTTGCCATTTTTACAATTGTTGCACGAAAACTACACGCTATATGGTAATATTTGCAAAAGGGAAGATTTAAGTAAAAGTAATATGCCAGATTTAAAAAACTAGATGCAGCATCTCCTCTCTTCACCTTATGCGGCACCTCTCCCTACAGTAAAGAGAGGCGCCGAACTTTTACTAATCCCAAAATTACCATTTTTTTTTCATAATAATATGGTTAGTAAAAATTTAGTAAATGTTAATAGAAAAAAAAAATGTAATTTTTTTCATATAGTGCGGCAAGTCGCTCACACTTACAAATTAATACCATCGGCAGTTATTACGTTCTCAATACTGCACAGATAATATCGTGACACGGTGTCTTTATTGGTTATAAATATTTGATTGTGGTTATAAAACCAATTTATTGACCCTACTAAAAATAAATGGTTCTCAGTAAACACGCACAATTAAAACGGAAACATTATGGCTTTAAATTCCGCTATTAAATTTGACATTTATTTCAGTCGTTACATCTGTGCAACTTAATATTCATTTAAATTTTAAAATGTGTTACGCTACAACTATATTAACTAGGTAAATTTACACCTAAATTAATCTCATTATAAGGATTATGGTTAGCTTTATTAAGGGCAATTTAACATTTACAAACTGTGGAGCATGAAAATCACATATTTCGACGTTTTAAACTCTTAGAATTACATAACATTAGATTAAAATTTTTGTTGGTATAATTTGTGACCACACTGACTAGTATTTAGGGGTAGAAATTGTTGGGTAGTGGTCAGTAAAAAAGCTTAGAAGTTCAAATTTTGTATTAAGCCTACGTTTCGACCTCCATGAGATCATCCTCAGGCCGCTAAAAAGGAATCACATTTATTATTTGGAATGTAATTTTTTTTTAAAACTAATTGTTATTATTGACTAATATTTAAGACGTATTAGGATATACCTATTAAGGCATGTACAGGGTAAGTCAACGATAGAGTAAAGTTCATTTTCTCCTTTATCTTAAGAATTAGATAATTCAAAATATAGAAGTTGTGGAGACCATTGAGGTGCACATTTTAAAATTATGCTGGAGTATACGTGAAGGCCCAAAAGAACGTGGCGTCCTTACCTACTAATCCACGCGTTCTTATGTAATGCGCTCGGTTGTGGCTCGGTACCGAATTCTCTGCGGCAGCTCCATTCTGACGAACGCCTAAAATCAGCGGTCTCAGACTGCTCTATTTTAAGTTTTTAATAAAATGCGATAAACGCTGTGTAACTGAAAACTCGTTGATTTATCCGCGAAGGTATTGCGGCAAACGGTAAAGCAGCAATGTAAAGTGGGAGACGCTACAAGTGAATCCGACCTCATTAAAATTTGCCTTGTGAAATAGCGCTTTTTTACACGAATTATAAAAAACAAAGCAAGATAATAAATTTCTGTTTTTACCAATGGAAAAGTGGTATCTATGTGGGTGTAAGAAAGTTATTTTCATGCCAAAAAAAAAAAACAGGAAAAAATGTAAGACAATGAAAACCATTAAAAATAATGTTTAATTTCCTGGTATTCTTAAAAATATATAAAAAAAATTTAAATAACTTTCTTTCACTCCTCAATATCTGTAAGTACAAATTATAAAGTTTTCAATAATCCATTAATAAATATTAGCCAGGATTCGGGTCCGAAGCACCCAATGTTTATAGATATAATTTCGCATGGAGCTGGTAACTTTGGAGAAGAATTTAGAAATACTCTTCGGATGCTCTTAAAAAAATAAGGAAACGTGAATCATATCGTGGCCAATTTTCCTAGCTGATGTTTTTGATATGAATTTGTTAGCATGCATTTTAGGCATTTTCTAAAAAATTATATAAATATCCACAGGCACTCAATTTTGCGTAGCTCGATCGGCGCCCCCCCCCCCCCCTTCCTTACTTAATATCCACAAGCCGTTACTGTAGGAAATGTTAAAATTGAAACGAGCCGTTGGTTGGTTTAAAGCGGGGGTTGGGCGTTCGGCCCAAGCTTCTTGCACTGCAGCCTAGTGGCTTATTGTGCTCCCCTATCTTGCTAGAAAAGGTTTGTTCCTTTTATAAGGTCCAGCAAATTCCTACCAAGTTTGTCATGTGGGAGGTTATCCCCACATTGAATGTCTCCAAAGATTCTGAGTCTTCCTCGGGTCAGTGCTTCGCAGTTATATATGTTTCGTCCTCATCGCCGCAAAGCCTGCATTCAATGGGACCATTGTAAATTCCTACTCGGTGTAGGTGTTTTCTTAAGCAGTGGCCTGTTAGTAGGCCGACCACTTGTTTTAGCTGGGTGCGCGTTAGAGGCATCATTCCAGTTGATAACTTTTTGGAGGGTTTTCCAATTGTGGCCCTCGCTTGGGTATGACCAGGTATCCTGTTCCATCGGGACAGGTGTTGTTGTTGTGCCCACCTGTCTGATGCTGCTCTGGTTGCCTGTTTTGATATGCCAAGGGCGGGTTCAGGGCCCCCTGAGATTTTGAGATGATCCGGCTCTTGCCAGTTCATCGGCCTTTTCGTTGCCTGCTATCCCTGAGTGGCCAGGAACCCGTAGGAGTTCTACCTTGTTGTTCCTTGCGGCCAGGTCTTTCAGGTCGTTTAGGCACTCCAGTGTGATCCTCGATTTGAGTCGACTGGAGTTCAGGGCCTAAAACGAGCCGTTACTGTAGGAAATATTAAAATTCAAAGGGAAATATTAATGCAAAGTGTTATATATTCTTTAGAACCACTTGTGGTTATCATGGTTATTATCTGTTAAAAATAAGACATTTTCAGTATTTTGTGCATTCGTGAATTTTTTTTTTAAAAAGGAAAGTTTTTATTAGTTTTGTTAGAAAGGATAAAACGGAACAAGATTAGACATGAAATTAAATCCGTTCAGATTACTGGAATACTCTATTTATCCAATGATTTTAGTCTAAAGGAAACACCAAATATCCTTCTCAAACAATAAGATATCAAAACTTTTGATCGGTAGTGTAGAAAAATCACACGATATGTGATAAAAAGGATTCCATAACTTTTTAAAGCTTTTTGAGGGGGATGATCTAAATTTTCTTTAATTTAAAGCTCTGTGGAAGCGCTAAGCTGAGATCGAAAATTTTAAAATTACATGTAATATATAACGATTTCTTTCATCTAATATCCCACTGAATTGAATACGAAAAAAGAAATTAATTTTACTTTTAATGTATTTCTTTGTCGTTGTTGTGCTGTAATCTGTAATGTGATTGTATTTTTAAATCTAAATTTTACACATTATACCTTTGCCATAAAAATATTTTGCTTTATTTTACAAAAATTGAATGATTTGAATAACGAGAAGAAATACTTTACTTTTTTGGTCACGTACGCATGGATTAAAATTATTATATCTCTAAAATAAGTACATTTATTGGGATTTTGTAAATTTATTAATACTAATAATAATAAATAAGAACATACGTTATATTTTAGAAACTGAATATAATAATACTACAATACTGTGAGTGGGGGGTAACAGATTGTCGATTTGGTCCATTACTTTGCTAATTAACCAAAACTCAACCGATAAAATAACAATTAGTCATTTCGGATTTTACGGTATCATTAGCTACAGCTGGCAAAACTTGTTACAAACCTGAAACATTGAAATTGTAGGCCGCAATATTAGAATTGACGGGGTCAATTATATAATAGCAAGTTTACCGAAATTTAATTTTCGAATTTATTTATGGTTTGTTTATTCGGATTTTATCTCATCGTTTGCTGCCCGGGCTATTTTCGCTGGAACCTTTGATTTAACGTGGAATCCTCAGTCATTAGAATCAACCCTCTTTAACGGCTTTTAGCCCTTAGCATCGGGTTAAGACGTACCACAAAGCAGCATATTGGGTTCTTTACTTTTTATAATTTACCTAAATGACTTGCCAGGTGCCTGTAGTAATCTTATTTCTTGAATAATTACGCTGACGATACAAATATTATTATACAGGATAAAAACATAACTAATTTAATAAATAAATCGGCCAAACAGTTTTTATCTATTAAAGAGCGGTTCCATGACAATGGTTTGATCCTTAATGCCGATAAGTCTCAGTGCATTACAAAACAAATCAAATTTTCCTAAAACTGTTTCTCTCGGTGAAAGTAATACAAGTGTTGCGAGCCAGAGTAAATTTTTCGGCGTGTATATTGACTCATTTTTAATGTGGTGTTATCATGTTGAAGATCTATGTAGAAGACTGTTTAAAACTTGCTATTTACTTATGTAACAACAAAGTACTTAGATTTTAATTCCTCTAAAGTGGTTTTAGTAACTTTTGGTCGGATTTTTGAGTTATAGTCTAATATTTTGGGGCCACCAGGTATCTAATCTAGAAAAGCCCTTTGTGATTCAAAAACGCGCTCTCCGATTGATTTTAAATTTAAACTATAAGCAATCTTGTCACGGGTTGTTTATAAAGCACAATTTCTTAACCGTTCTGGCAATATTTATATTTGACAGCATAATGTTTATTAATCAACATCCTCAAACGTTTTCTCAATCCATACAGCACTAGACGTAAAAATATTAATTATAATTTTCTTGAACCTTAAGTGAGAAAATTTGTACATATTCTGTAATTACTTTTTATAACGTATTACCTAACAACATAAAGAGTCTCGAAAGATTGGATATATTTAAACGAACTTTGCACATTTATTTGTGCAACATAGAGCCCTATAACATATCTGAGTTTTTAACTAAATAGTGTGTGTCTTTTATAGTGTTTTATTAATTCTTTATTTAGTTATTTGACGTATTTCAAATTTCGTCATTGTACAAACCTGTTAGTTTCAAAGTACGATTAAATTACTTAAACATGTTTTTTAACAACAAAAATTACTTAGATTTTTATATAGAACCAAAAAATGTTAAAATATACACAGCAATCAATTATTTACAATAGCAGTTGATAATAACTTGACAATGACATAAAAATAACTTGACGATCACTTGAACATAACTTGACAATGATTTGATGATTATGTGGTAATGACTTAAAAATAAAGAACCTAAAAAATTAAAACACTTGTTTAATTGATGATTATTTTACTGTGGCAAAAATATCAACAACATTTTTTTTACATTACATTTAACTAATTTAATTTTTGAGGCTAAATTTTTATACAAATTCTTAGCGGTCTATGTCAGACCCCCATTAAAGATCGCCATGCAACTGAATATATTTATACTTATAGTATAAATCCTGGTACAAATACTTAACACTTACCCTGCAAAATTAGTCTCACTAAAATAATTATTAAACAAACACAAAAAAAATATTAATATTGGTGTCAATCCAAAATTTTAACATAAGACTTTGTATGACTCTAAACAGCATTTTTTGGGTTCGGTTTTTCCTGATTAAAAATAAAGTAAATATCGCTCACCACGCCAAAATTGATGATTTTTTCAGAAATCATGTATTTTAGGAGCATAAATCTAAGAGCAGTATTTGGTGCAAATGCTTAGGTTTTTAAATACTCCTTCTTACGTGCCGTTTTGTATATTCATAATAAAGCATTCTCGTCTCTTCCCGCACTATTTTTTTTATTTTGAATTATCACACTTCTTCCATAAAAAATGTTTCAATTAAAATTTTTACTTTAATTTTTTTTAAATAATTGTTTTCAGTTTTTGTTGTAAAAATATTTTTTTGCATTGCATATTTTTGTTGATTTAAAATAGCTCTAAAAGAGGGAAAACGGAACAGACAAGTATATAATAGAAAAATACTATAAAATATTGTTCTTTTTTCTCGTTTTCCTATAAAATTGGATCATAAATCAATAAATAAAACGATATTCGTCCGAAACCTTAATCTTTATATAAAACAGGATTTTCAGAAGGAAAAGTTTAAAAACTGAACGTTTTCTACAAGACCTTTGTTATCTAAGCCATACATTATTAAAAGATTTAAATTAAGAGTCCAAGGGAGAGACTAAAAATTAGGTTTCAATTAGACTTTTAGACCCGAGCTCCGAAGCTCGGGGGGGAGGGGGGGCTGCAGCCCGGCAGCCCCCCTAAATACGCCACTGTGCCACATATTATGTATCTATCTAAATATCCGAGTAATCACATTCGCAATATTGGAACTAGTATCCGGCAAACGTAACAAATCAAAGCAGAAAGCAATATGGTGGGTGTATACTTTGAATCGAACGAAGACGTAATTAATCTCTAGAGTTGACTGAAACTTATGCATCCTACCGAAGTGCCCTCAGTCGCATTTTTTCGGTAGTCATTAACAATCAACTTCCATGAGACTATTGAAATAAATTACCAGTAGGGTAAGTTAAAAACATTTTTTTTTAGATCAACAAACTACATAATAGATCACTTTTTAATAACACATTTTTTTTGCTATGGAAGTTGTCTTTAATTTAATTATAAGTATATAAGTTTATTTATTTTAAAAGAATTTAATTTTTGCCCCTTGGGAACTAAATCCCTGTATGAGCATTTTTAATTTAATATTTATTATTTATAACTTCGAGAACCGAAATTATTTAACTAATCAACTAAAGGTCTTTAATCAAAACACTTTCAGGATGTAAATGTAAGCAATAAATTATTATTTTATTATATATATTAATATATTATTTTTTATACTGGTAAACGGATAAAATAAACATTAACAAACTAAAAATCTTGCCTTATAATCATAAAATGTATTTTATTTTAATAGTTTTTTTTTGGCTAAATTAACACATTTGGAGTTAACGCTCATGCAACTGTTGATTTAACCATTTTAATTTTCTTACTATATAACGCATTTAATCATTATTTTAAAAAGTTGTAATTTGTTTAATTACATTTTTTATTTCTTTAAAAATGCATCGAGAGTTTATATAAATTTAATCAGTATAAATGTACAGTAAATTTATCATTAAAAAAAAATTAAATTAAATAAATACTAAATAATAATATGGCTGAATTGGGACACATTTAGGTTATTATTTAATAGCTTTGTTAGGTCACGCCTTGAGTACCTACTCCTCGGTTACTGGGTGTCCTTTCTATTAAACCCACATTAGTAACCTGGAAAAAATTCAAAGACGCTTTTCAAAGTACACCAGTTTTAAGCTGGATGGAATCTACCCTGAAATAGGGTTCCTGCACGATCGTCTCTTAGCAAGATTTTCAATGGAAAGCCTTGAAACACGGCGAACAAAATATCAAATTATCTTTCCACACAACGTACTTTCCGGGAAAATTGATGCTGGGAATATTTTACAGTCCCTGCACTTTCAGGTGCCAAGGCCAACTTCGCGTAATTACTTGACTTTTGCTCTACCAACTCCAAGGACAAATACACTTAAGTTTTCTCCATTACATTAAATATGTGAAAAGTACAACAAAATTTAAAATCAGTTAGATATACATGCGGCCTGCACTGTGGCCTCCGTTAAACGCTGGATTCTATAATTATTTACATATTATATACAGGGTGATTCCTAAGTTGATACTTCTTTTTTAGCTATGTATAGAAGGCATTAAAATAAACAACATTTTCAAATGCCTTTTCCAAAAAACTTAAAAATAGCCGAGTTACAGAAGTAAAAATGTAAGTGCGGGCCTGGTAATCAAAACTTAGCCCTTTACTTTATATTGTTTTTCTCCGTTTTTTGTATGTTAGTCATGCATTTTACGGATCGGTCGTCAGTTATTTATTTTGGCAATTCGCTGCGCGGCGTGGTTTTCTGAAGCACATTAATTTTAATAAATTGGTGAAAATGGTAAAATTTGAAAACAATGAACTAATTATCGTGCTAATTTATTGTGAGTGTCGTAAGTGCGGTTATTTCTTCTCTACATTCAGAAGTTTTCTTAATGTTTTTCAACGGGCAAGTTAGGCAGAATCGATTTGTAGTGTAATAAATGAATGTAAGTACTTTTTTTGGGTTTTTTGAAAAAAGGTATTTTAAAATGTTGTTTATTTTAATGGTTTCTATACGCAGCTAAACAAGAAGTATCAACTTAGGAATCACCCTGTATGTATATTATATAATTGTCATATAATTGTGTTATTATTTTCACTATATCTATGTTATTCTTCTTTTTGATAATGCTTTGTGTTATATTAAAACTTTTTTTATATCCTATTCGATAATTGAAACTCTGTAGAATGTGGTAATATTAAATAAATAAATAAAATAAAATGAAAGGAGACTCTTCTTCTGTATTATTTATTGTGTTTTAACAATCTCTTCATTAATTTTTTTAAAATAATTGTTTTAAATAAAAAAGCATTTATTATTTATCTCACAATAGCAAATATTTCTTGAAATTAAATATGTCATGATAATATACTACAAAACATAAAGAACTAACCGTTACCTTAAAATAAATATTGATTACTCAATCACTAGCATTTAAAGACCACTTGCACGAAACGTAGTTTGGTGTAAACTAATGAGCCTCATTTTATTTAAAATCCGGCCGCATATAACTAACTTGTTTAGTTAGAGGATTTTTTTATAGTCAGATGATTATCGTATATTTTTACATTATTTTTTTCCTACAATTTTTTTTTCCATTTGAGACGTTCGTGTAATGGATATGCTCGGCATATCCATATCCACTACCTATTTTCTTGTTTTCTTACTTGCGCGCTTTTCCCAAGACGTTAGATAAGATAATATTACACAGGACAGAAATTTTATTTTCCTTTGGTGTTAGTGCCAAATGGCAAAGAATATAACCCCAAAAGCCTGTCCTAAATTTTAGCATAGGGAACACTTTTTTTAAAGAAGTACGAAAAAAAAGGAATGGGTTTACCAACTTATTCATGTTATTGCATATTTTCAGAAGTTATTTAGTAAAGGGCAGAAAATGTCAACCTTTTTTTCCATTTTTATCCAGCTTAGCTTAAAGCTTACGCATGATTAGTAAAATATTAGAGATGGATAATAACCGTTAAAAAAATACTTTTCTACCCCTACATGGAAATTTGCTGTTTCCTTTACATTAAAGTGATTGGAAAAGTGGTCTATTTCGGTTAACTGAACGGATATGATTTCATATCCATCAACTGAACGGATATGATTTCATATCCATCCTAGTTAGGATATGCAACTGACCAATCACAGTGGTCAATTACAAAGAAACCAAATATACATGTAAATTTTACGAGTCGCTTTCTGACACTTAACAGAAGTGAGGTTAAGAGTATACTTCAAAATTATGCAAATCTGTCAGATACAATTTGTTCCATTTTAATTTAAATCAAAACATTTATCCCAGAGTCTATGCAAACACAATTTGAGTGCACGAAATGGTGCGAAAATTTAAGACATAATACCAACATTTCTACCAAAATATATTTCTACCATTCTAACTATTGATATTTTCTGACCGAACTAAAGATTTGAGCACAGATGCACTTTCTTATTTAAAAAATATCCAGTTTTCTACTCATTTCTAGACAATTACTACAAGATTTAACGCATAAAAGGTACACTATACTTACAAAATTAACGTTTTTTACTAACCTTGATTGGTTTTTTGCCATGCAAATATTTGTCCACCACGAAATTTTCTGATATATTTTGAACGGGGATTCAACCCCAATCCGCTTAATACTTTTATTATTTATTATGTTACCAAAGCTACACCTTAATGTAGGAATTATCGGAGAAATTTAGAATTGTAAAAGACTTTAAAATTTTAGTTACGCCATTATATTTCCTCCATCTCTTTACTATAATTTGACTTCATAATTAACCAAAAACGGCTGGTTGAATAATATATTCCAGTTGGGAGACGTACTCCACAATGTTAATCATATAGTGGTGACTACACTTAAATTAAATTCACCCACTCTATGCAGATAGATAACGAATTGGATTGGATGGAATTATGTCTATTAGTGTATCTCATCGTCTTTTTAGCATAATAATATCTCTAAATTTATGAATTTGTTGTTTGTTTACGGTTAATTTATGTATAGATAATTTATATTTTTTAACAATAATCACAACATACATATCTATAGGCTTTTAACGATTTTCTCTGAAAAATCGCTTTTCAGACCCATTTCGCATTATATCTTCATTTATATTCCGACCTCGTCGTTGGAGAAGTCTTTTTATGGCTTTTCTTCCTTTTACGCGGATTTTGTCAGTCAAAAGCCACAAAGCTAAACAAAGTCTCAGGTCATCATGTTTAAAAGGTCATAAAAAATATACAGTCGAGTTTATAAAACCGTTTTACATGTTGTGCCATTTTTAAGTTGGGTAAATTAGGGTTCAGCAAACTGTCACAGGGGCGCAGATCCGGGGCAAAAAGTCCTCCCATCCCAAGTTGTCCTCTCTAAGTAAGTCATAAAAAATAAAAACACTTGTAGGGAATAGCACGGCAAAATAATTGTTCTTTGTTTCAAAAGAGTCAAGTATTTATTGGGTACCTACACCAACTTCTCTCTACTCTGTTTGCCACAAATTAATATAAAGGTTTCTTTTACAGAAAAATGGTATACTTAAAAACGTATGAGCGGTATTTATGCTCCGGGCTTCTTACAGCTTACAACAAGAGCGATCAAACAAAACTCATAAAATCCACTTTGAACATTTTGTAGTGCACAAATTATGTTTCAGCCATTTTTGTGGTAGTAAAGATAATGGGTATTTTAAAATAATGGATTTATTACATTTTGGTTAACTTAAATTGATTTGTTGCAGTTTGAATCTCGATGATATTCATACTATCTACTTTATTTATTCAAGACGAAACTACGTAAAGTCACATCAAAGTTAAAAACAAAACATGCGGATATAATCATGTATCTAATTGTTATTAAGTATGGTATTTCTCTTTTCTCTTTGGAGACAGCGTCGATCTATCATCCATCTGTGCTTTGTTCTCACGAATCCGGAAATTTTCCATTAGTCGACAATATTGTTATAAAAATTAGATTTCTCTGGCATTCTTATAAAGTATCTACTGACCAATCACACTTTATTGAATTTTGAGTTTCCGCCTCATATTCTAAGACAGTAGATTATATAATTTATAAGTATATGGTACAATATGTTATTAATTTGTTCAATATAACAAAATGTATAAGCATTTATAATAGTTTTATCAATAATGCAACCTGCTGAATGTTCATAGAAAATTAATTTCACTTAGTATTGTAGTTAGTTTTATCTTATATGAGGATCTGGCGGTCCATTGGTCGTGAGTTTAAGCCCGACAGCCTGCAAACCGTTAAAAAAAATTTGAGATAAAGTTCGTAAGTTTGGTCGTAGAAAAATTATACTGTTCAACTCGAGTAGATTATCCACATTGCACTCGGAAGTTTAGGTACTCCGCCTATGGGATCGTGCACAGTTTACTTTTGCGTGAGATCTATTTATCATATCCACTCTTGTACAAATTACTATTGTTACATAGACAAAACTGAACAAAAAAAAAATCTTATTATTAAGTCTGAGTGCATGAAGAAGTCTATTTTTAAACTAAGGCTATTATATTGCTCCAGAGGCGTACTGGATGCTTCGGTTAAGCGGTTATTGTGTGATTCACTAGTTTTATCATCTTTTAATTACTGCGACGTAGTCTATGGTTCATGTTTGACCGAGGTCGATGCTCAGAGAATTCAAAAAATTCAGTATTATTGCATACGCTTTATTTGTGGTATACGTAGAAGAAATCCGGTTAGTCATAGGCTAAGGATCTTGGGTTGGTTGAACATGAGGGATAGACGGCGATTGCACTGTACTACTTTTTATCATAGATTAATTACATCAAAAATACCGTCTAACCTGAACAGAAAAATTATATTTAGAGCTGATGCACATGCTATAAACATAAGACACAAGGGCACGATAACACCACCACGTCATAAAACTACTTTATTTCGGAGGAGCTTTACTTATAATGTATCTGCGGTTTACAATTTAGTACCGGCAAGATTTAAAGTATATGCGGGAAAATATTTTCAATATGTTATGAAGAAATTTTTGTTGGGAGAAATTTAAGATTATTTTTTCACCTTTTGATTGATTTTAAATCATTAATAGAAATTTCAATATCAAAAAATCAATTTTTATTTTTGTCAAATTTTTTTTATTTAGTGGATTTTTCTTTTTAGAAACTACATTTTTTTTTCTCTGTTTACTTAACAGATATGTTCGAACGTTAAGTTAACTTATTATTATTTTTATTTGTTTTTGAGGAAATTGTGCACTGATGTACTCCGATAAGGAGCATTGTTTATAAAATTTATATTATTAGTGAGTGGTATCTTATAAGACCAACCTTTACAATAGTAAAGGATGAACTTCGCCTTTTCAGAAGTTGAAATATGATCCATTTTTTATTATTTTTATATTTTAGATTAAACCTAAATATTGAAACTTTTGAATAAAGATTTTATTTATTAATTTATTAATCTGCTGTTTTATTTCTTTTTTATTTCGACTCAGCTTTATCTCAAACACTAGAATAAATTAGACAAAATGCGGGTGCCACATGCAAAATCAACACAACACTATCACCCTAAAACGACCGTTAAGCCCCCAATCCCTAAAAGTACACCAGAACATATATTTATGATATAAAAAAGCAGATTTATCTACGTATTTATTTAAATAAAACATACCTACGCGCTATTTCCGTTCCATTTTACAGGTCTATATCGTTTTATTTAAAGGGCTATTATTTCGATAGCGCAGAACATATTTCATCTGGATGTTTATTCCAGACTCGTCGCATTCAGCGGACTTATAAATCTCATCAAGGTTATATAAAACGTGGGTTTTTATGGATTTTTCCCTTTTATCAAAGAATGTCTGCAGAGTTTTTACATTTACATCTCTACTAGACTCTAATGTTATAAATGACAGTGTCTGTATTTTTTGTGAGATAAACACGTTGCCTTAATATTTCAGACTCGCTTAAAATTTTTTTAAAAAACTGTTGACGACATATGGTCTATGCTCCTAAATAGTAGTTTATACAACAAGAGTGAATATGATGTCCATATCGCATGAGAAAGTAAATTGAACATGACGCCGTAGGTGGAGTGCTCAAACTTCCGGGAGCAATATAGACAACCTACTCGAATTGTACCTACAGTATATTTTTTCTACGACTCAACTTCCGAAATTATACTTAAAGTACTTACTAAAAAAAATTTAAATCATGCATTATAACTTGTCCTTTTAGTTCGCCGTGATATGAGAAAAATGATAAAAAAACAATTGAGGAAATATTCATTTCGTTGGCCAATTCATGGACCAAATCACCATGTAACATATTTATCGATTTGGGTCATTTCTTAAATGTAAACAAAATCACTTTGAATATATCTGTATTTCTCACATTCGGCCTTTTGCAGAATAACAGACAAAAAGTGATATATTTATTAATAAAAATAAACCTATTCTCTTTTTCGATTGAAAAGCAATGATTATAGCTAGTTTGATTAAATTGTTGTGCTGATATGCACAAAACAAAAAAGGGTTTGTCTAGATTTTTTCTGAAATGTATTCCAAAAGTACTGCAAAGTAGCTGTAGATTTAATTTTAAACAGTTAAAAAGTACTTTTTGTGCATCAATATGAACTTTTAACGTTCGCTATGCTAAATCTTTTCAAAATAAACGCCAAATTACACACTAGCAACATTGTAAACGTAGAATGACAAGTGGTAATAGTGTAAAACCTTTAGTAAAAAATATAATTAATTTTTTTCTAGAAATCTTATAATTTCGTCTGTTTTATCTGGTTTTATCTACTCATCTTCATGTTCCACCATTTAAGGAGAATTTACCAGTTTTTTTCTATATCTGTTGCGTATAATAAATGTTTTAGGCTCAAAGTCGACGCGCCGATACGTCTTTGCTCCGTTCTTATCTATCGTTAAAAAGGAATGGCACAAAATTGTAATAAGGTCTGACAACTAGCTACCCTCTACTACCGGGTAAAATGTAACAACAAATATTGAGTCAAAAGTTCGTATAGTTTATTATTTTAGTATTAACTTAATATATTACAGGCAATTGTCGCTACTGTTGTAAGAATTATATTTATTAATTTCTATAGGAACATTTATGAGAAAATTATTTTTATTCTAATAATTAAGTACCAATAATATTATAATATAAGAAATCATAACTTTGTTTGTTGTTTGATGGCTGTAAAAATATAAAGATCCAAAAAGTCTATCGCTTTATTATTAGGCGTCCGTACGCGACCAGATGTTAATTATAAAATGGTCTAAGTAAAACCATTCGTTAAGATAAATCACAATAATAATGTTAAATTTGCGGTGCTTACTCTATAACTATAGTACATTATATACCTAGTAGAAAAAGCTGAACATTCCGGGACGACCGTAAAGATTGCATGTCGAGGCGCAAGCCGAGACTTACAATACGGAGTTCGGGAATGTGGCTTTTTCTACGAGGTATATATACTATTTTTCCGTAAATCGAAAATTATTAAAAGAACATAACTTATTACAATCAACTTGTTAAAATTTTGAAATAAATATAATTAATTTAGAAAATAAGTTTTTTTAGCGGTAGGCGGACAAAGTAGTGCATCTATCTTTTGCATTGAGTACACAGAGACGCCAAAGGTAATGGGTTCCCTGGGGCACAGGTAGACAATGACAGGCTGTTTCGTTCTTATTAGAATTCATCAGAAAGCCATAACCTGTAAGCGACCCCCAGTACAGCGAGACTAAGCTTTCAAGGCATTTTTAAGAAATAAAAACGCGATGAAAACCCAGTAACGCCATCTATAGGAATCAACTCAATACAAAAGATAGTCGTGACGAAGCAACAATAAACCAAATACGTTAGGCCAACACACCAGTATAGGCAACATTTATCGCATCCCCCAATTTTTCTACGGATTTGTAGTTTCAAATAAGTTCGCGCTGCAGTATACCCACTGTGCGCTGCCAACCCGTAACTGGGGGTCGCTTACAGGTTATGGCTTTCTGATGAGTTCTAATAAGAACGAAACAGCCTGTCATTGTCTACCTGTGCCCCAGGGAACCCATTACCTTTGGCGTCCCTGTGTACTCAATGCAAAAGATAGATGCACTACTTTGTCCGCCTGCCGCTAAAAAAACTTCTTTTCTATTTAATTATACGGACACTAAACTCTACTACTTTATTATTAACTTTGTTTACAAATAAAGGATGAAATAAAATATTTGTGTTGTAACTATGGAGACACAGTAATATTGAATTGTCAAGCTTAACACATTTTAGTTTTCAAGTTGCCGTACAGAAATAATATTTCCTTACAGAACAATAATAAATATTTCCTAACAGTTATTTTCCGTTGCCTCGCAACGACTAAGTGTAAGAAAATATTGACTTTTTATTTCAGAAATGTTATCAAATATATCAATATTTCCAATCGATTTTCGGAAAAACATTTTTTTAGAAAAAAAATGTTTATTGACAGTTTTTCTTACTGTTAGACCTACAATGGAAATCTACTCTCTCGCACATTCCAAAAGGATCACGAAATTTGGTTAAGCTGGAAAAATAATTCTGGACTACAAAAAAACTGAAGTAGTTAAATTAATAACCTCCTGCTTTCTTGCAGTCGGTCAAAAATAAATTAGCTACAATTTGCAACGTTAACTTAAACTGGAAATGTAATTTTTTTAACACAGTATCATTCCGATGAGAATTTCCCAATTAGTTTTAGAATTTTATTACAAGATTTTTAAAATGCTTTATCAGGATCAAGATAAATCTATAAATTTTCCCGGTGTTGAGCATAAACAGTTTTAAATAAAATGAAAATCCCGATACCATTGGCCTTTATTTATGGGAAAACGCTAACTCTATGCTAGATACGAACTATAAAAATGCTAATTTCGAAACCGTTTAAACGATTAGCATATATTGAGCTTAAAACTGCAACTTTTAAATATTTTTAAATCGATAAAATATGCTACGATATGCCCTTAATTCACTTAAAGAAGTACTTTATGTAAAGGATGATACAGGGTCCTACAATAGTGCGTCAGGCTCCCAAATGACTTAAATTAGGAATTTCATTCATATGCAGACTTATACTGTATTATAGGGTGCATTTCAGGAAAATATTTTGTATATACAGGGTGACCCAAAAAAGTGTTATAACAAAAAGTTGTATTTTTTAATGAAAAACCCAGTTTTTTTTCATATTTAGGTTCATATGAGAATCCTTTATATTTGTCCAACATTTTATTTATTTTGCTATGGTGGTTTAAGAGTAATAAATTAAAAACTAAAAAAATTAAAGTTATACGGTCCTGAAAAAAAAATTTAAAAACCATCTAAATTCATTTTTTAAATCATGGGATTGGATGAGATTTATGACAAGGGGTCTAGAGATATTAGAAATCTAACAGTGTGTTATCTTTTTTATACAGGATGTTCATAAAAAGGTTTCAAAAACGACACATTTTAATATCCTTTTTCTCAAGTCTTTTAAATGGAACATCCTGTATATTATTTAACTATTTATTGTAAAATTCTTAAACAATTTTTTTATACTATAAGCATATAGTATACCGTTGTCGAAAAAAATGCAAATTTCATATATTATGCTGAAAAAGTCAATTTTTATTTTTAAAATATACATACGCGACTAGACTAATAAACTACAGTAAATGGTCAAAATGTCTTTCATTTTAATCTGTACACAAGTCAAGACATGTTCGTGAAAATATATGTTCACATCCCTTAATATTTTAGGGGAAATACTAACAAAACTGCAAAACAGTTCATTTAGTAATGGTTAGGTTATGCCTTAAAACCATGGTAGACTTTAAAATAAAATATGAATTCATTTGTTTATTATAATTTAACAAGTTATTTAATTAATTTGAAAAAGTTGTTATTTAGGGCGAATAAATTATAAGAAATTAAAACTAATTTTAATAAGACGAGTTGATTATAAGCTTTGTACTTGGTGAGAGCGCCCTAAATATTAACTTTTTCTGTATTAATTAAATAACTTGTTAAGTTATAATAAATAAATGAATTTCTATTTTATTTCAAAGCCTACATTTAAGGGCATAACCACAGCCCCCTGTTAAAGTAAATGGGGCAATGGCATAACCTTTACTAACGTAACTATTTAACTTAAAATATTAAGGGAAGTTAACAGATCTTTTCAAGAACATGCTGACTTGTGCACAGATTAAAATGAAAGACATTTTGAACATTTAAAAATAAAACTTTATTTTTAAACATATTTTAAGAAATTTGAAATTTTGTCGAAACCCGTTGAAAATAACTTATATGCTTGTAGTACAAAAAATGCTTAAGAATTTTAAGTTGAATAGTCAAATAATATACAAAGTGTTCCATTTGAAAAACTTGAGAAAAATTAATTTAAAATGTGTCGTTTTTGAAACCTTTTCATGAATATCCTGCATAAAATAGACAAACACTATTAGATTTATAATATCTCTAGACCCCTTGTCATAAATCTCGCCCAATCACATGGTTTACAAAATGAATTTAATGATTTTTTTTTATTTTCTCGTAAAACCTAATTTTTTTGGTTATTAATTTATTACGTTATTTAATTTAAACTACCCAAGCAAAATAAATAAAATGTATGACAATTATAAAGGACTCTAATGCGAACATTAATATATAAGTATATACCTATATAAGCTATAGAAGCCGGACGCACTATTGCAAGACCCTGTATATGCATATGAGGAATGGGAAATACAATATTAACGCGCGACAATTCCATCTATTTGAAGAAGTAGTCCATACTTAAAAAATATATATATATAAATTCCATCTATGTTATTTTATAGTATAATCTACATAGAAAGAAACACTATTACATAAATATTTAATTAGAATTTTCCATTTAAAAATAGTTACTATTTATAAATAATATTAATCAATAAATAAAAATTACAATAACATCACAAACTTTAATGAGGTTGGAAGACATTATTTTCTCATAATCAAAGTTGCCCGGTTAGCGTAATTCTTAATTTACTAATCAGTCAACTTTAGTGAGTAAATCGTTTCTTTCACTGTCATTGATGTAACAATCCAAGTTTTCTGGATAGTTTACACAGCTCGAAAAAAAAAGTTATGTTCACTAGACTAGATCTTCAAGTCGATATGTTTTTGAAATCGTTGAACCCAAATCCGTCGTCCGTAGATGTATCAGGTCCTGAGAAGGTGAAACCTGTTCTCGAAGAATGTTAGTCAGAATCACGACATATAGCAGTACAAGTACAAAAAGTTCTCGGGAGGGATGTTTTTTAAAAGGCTGTCTTACTCATATCGCATAGGAAATTTTTCAGGAATCGAATGGCATTATCACAATTTTAGGGCCCGACAAGGTCTCTTATAGTTGATAATAGCACAATAAGCATAAATCTGACACAATCATTAAAGAAAACGCTTCAATTCTTTGTGAAATCCTTTCTAGTTATCACTTTAAAATTTAGTAAATCTTTCTAGGATAACATAATTTCGATTTACCTTCTTAATTGTTTTTGTAAGATTTTTGACAAACAAATTTTAATATTTAATATTATTACGATCTATGTTTTCATGGGACTTATTAAGTTGTCAGTCACCACTAAGTAAATTATTTCTAGTTTTACGGATGAGTTAGCTAAAACACAACGACTTGTCAGAACAATATGAAGGAATAATGTTGTGATAAATGATCACATAATGGTTTCTAGGAGCTTATATGAAAAAATTTAAATGTTAATGGATAGGTATAATTAAAGTATATTATACAGGGCGATTCCTAAGTTGATACTTCTTTTTTAGCTGTGTATAGAAGGCATTAAAATAAACAACATTTTTAAATACCCTTTTTCAAAAAACTCAAAAATAACGTACATACGAATGTACGAGTGTATGAATGAATATTTATTACACTATGGATCAAATACGGTCCTGCGTAACTTGCCCGTTGAATAACATTAAATTGAGTGTAGGATGAGCCCGAAAGGAAAAGCGTTCTGTGTATAATCTCAAAGCAGCAGCCGCACTTTGACGACTCTCATCGTAAATTAGCATCATATCTACTAGTTCATTATTTTCAAATTTTACCATTTATACGTGTCACCAATTTAAAATTAACTTGCATCAGAAAATCACACCGCAGCGGATTGAAAAATAACTGACGACCGACCCGTAAATTGCATAACTAATAAGACAAAAGCAACATAAACTATAGCAGGCTATGTTTTAGTTTTTTACTTCTATATCTCGCCTATTTTTAAGTTTTTTGAAAAAGGTATTTGAAAATTTTGTTTATTGTAATGCCGTGTATACTAAGTTAACCCGTAACCCGTACAGAGTCACTTTTAGGACATAAGTCGTACAGTGGGGTCTGTGAGACACCTATATACACCATATATACATTTATATATTTTTGTAAGCGTGTAAAAATGGTCAGGTTATAAATATACATATATTTAAAATTAGTTTCTGAAAAATTTTTATGAAAGTCATATTTTCACGAAAATATTTACTTACTTAAACATGTCAAATGATTTTTATCTGTAAAGAAACTAAATGAACAACAGTAATATGAAAAAATATTTATAAATTTTTATCAAGAATTACAAAAATAACAAGCTTTATTTTAGAGGACATTTTTACACTCTTTACATAGGAAAAGTGCACTCTAAACATATTGGGTTTTAGACATAACACCTAAGTACTGGGTTTTACGTGTAAGTCTTTTGGGACACAGTCTGTTTGTCACCATACCGAGCACGTTTGGACGGCCCCGGAGCTGAATTTATTATAAACTTTTTTTTTTAAGTTACTTAACCCGTACAAAGAGGTCTCACAGACACTTCCGTACTTTAACTCGAAATAACTTACGCGAATGTTCACCTATATCGCTCAAAATCTTCAAGCACATTGCTGTCTGCCCTACTTAAAGGTAGATTGAAGGGCAGAATGATGTAAGAAAAAGTTGAGGAGCAGCTGAGCGGTATTTGTTGACAAGTGTCTCCCAGACCCCATGACACGGGTTACGGGTTAAAAAAGAAGTATCAACTTAGGAATCACCCTATATAAGAATGGGTATATTTTGGTTGTATGGGATTAATTAAATACGTCATGATCTTAGCCCGCGATAATGCTCTTGGCCGTTAAGCACAGCAGTTCATTGTTTTGCTTTGCAGTGTTGTAGTCGATTTGTGTAAACGTTCGTTTCACGATAATTTCAATTTTTTAATCTGCACAAATTGTCCAATAGCATGCGAGATACTAAAAAGTTATTTTTCGAGGGTTTCGTTGTTAAACAAATGCAGATTAAATCTATTGAAATATCCATCACTGATCAACATTTTTCTCGTTCAGATATAACCGTAAGTCGTTGTTTTATATTTCTCCAAAGAGTGTTTGTTAATAAAAGATCAGTAAACATACAATGTAGTCTTGGTGGTTCTTTACCCGCGCGTCATAACTTATTCGCCATTAAAAACATATGAGTCTAATTTCATAAATCGGACAAAATAGACTTATTTACTGTACCGATATTCGAATTTGAAAAAAACATTTTCAAGATTAAATAAGCTTTTTAGGCACCAAATTTAAAAAACTCAAAATAAAGTATAATTCAATATGAAAAGCAAAAAAACTATGACAAGTCATAGTCAATGGAGAACCTCAATAATCCTAAGATTAAATATTCAGTTTACATCGCTTTCATATAATTTGTTCTCTGTTTAATATGTTTCATAGGTAACAACGTATTGCAGAGTAGAATAATGCATGGAAGACGTTACTTAATGTTTCATTCACCTTTATGGTAAGAAAAAAGATGGATAATTGTAACGACATACCACTAATATAATTGTAGAAAATCCATTCTCACCCCACCCTTTTTACTTTAAAATTCATTGATTAAAGATGGTTCCCTTGACTCCAATAATTCTAAAAACAATACATTTATCGCAAATTTTTTTTCTCCTCCCTATATTGTAAACAACGCATTTTGACACTGTTTTGAAGGACGTAAGTAACAATTATCAAAAAGGTATCGATTGCCCTTGACGACGGGTTGTTAGTCAACTTACCACCCTTGGGTGGTAATAATATATGTCATATAAAAACAATGATTTATAAAATTATGAACATTATTTACAAAATTTGGTTAAATGTTTTCGCGTTTTGTTTCAATTTGTATGAAATGTTCTGACTCCATAATTTCTTCATCTCTAACCAAGTTTTCTGTTACTCTAAAAGTACTGCAGGAAACTTCTGGCTTCGTTATATTGTATAAAATTTTATTTGCAACGTTTTTTTTATTGTTGACGTTCTCCGCTACATAGCTTTCCGCAATAGTTGCAGATCTCCATCCGCCAAGTCGCTTGAGAGCTAAGACATCAACTCCAGTATTCGCTAATAAAGTGGCCGACCTTCTTCTAAGGGAGTGTCCAGTATACTCCTTAAAGTTCTGAAGGTTCAGAAATTTAGCAATTTTACTTGGAACTGAAGAAATAGGGTTTTTCCCGACAGGCTGGTTTAAGCACTTTCCATTTCGATATTGCATGAAGAAGCGAGGATTAAAATTCGTCATTCATGAGATCTTATATCAATGTAATTTCGAACTATTTTGAAATAACAAACCTTATATTTTTTTATACTTGAAAATATCTGTTTTCCTCTATGAAAAGGGTGGACTTCAGCATGGAATATTCACACCATTAGCTTAATGGAGACTTTAATACAGCAGACTTTTCGTGAAAGTACGCCAAGAACACGGTTTTTGAAACTGCAGTAGCAGTCTTTGTTTGGCACCATTTCTTGAAGTATTGATACGTTGCTTCATACCACTTCGTCGATTTTTCTGGCAGCAGCGACATACATGCGATATTTGCTGATTCTTCTATATTCATTTGGCTGTTATACAAATTAATAATTTCAATTTCGCTTAATTTTTGGTAATAAACTGTCAGCTTAACTTAACGATAAAATAACAATGCTTATGATGATATAAAAACCGGTCTAAGCTGCCGATAATTTCATGCGAGAAGTGTTGAATTAAATTAATAAAAATCCAAGAATAAATTCTGCGGGGAGGAGAAAAAATAACCATTTGTTTCCTACTGTCTAGTAAATCTACTTACCCTGTACCCTTTTGCGGCCGGTAAATAGAACATTAACTGTAATGTGTTGCCTAGCAACCATGTTTTGATTTTAGCAACAATGACTTTTTAGAATAATATTATGGGTTATAGTAAACCAAAGTTGAACTTGTAAATAAAAATGATGTTTCGCTAACAATGTAGCTTCGTCAGATTACAACGATAAATAATAAAAAGACAAAATAAATAAAAAGTGCAATAAAATTTAGAGTATTAAAGATATAAATTAAAACAGTGGAAGGATTACTATTGTGACAGTAAGGTAGTACAGTTGACAGGAGATATCTACCTGACAAGTAGAATGTACGTCCCGGGTTTCCTTTAATGAATGAATAAATGGCTACTAATAAATCCACAGTGTCTCAATTTAAATCAATTACATGACATGGTAAAGTGCTCTGTGAATTCGAAAAACCTGTATTTAGTTTAAGTAAATAAAAACGGGTACGGAATAAATGATCAAGCGGTAATCGCGGCAATCGATAAATTACTGTAACAAACATTTACGCGTCGGAATGAGCGTGAGCATCTAAATTCACGCGGTTAAATTCCGAGTAAAGTCCGCTATTGGTATATCCTACAAATACTTTTTGCCTGTCAATTCCGAGAATACATATTAGGACGTCGTCAACAACATACAGAAACTGTTGGAAAAGAGGATGTTTACTGATTTTGTCTTATAAAAAATCCATAAATATTTTAACCAATAAGGGACTAAAATTCCCGGTTTCTCAACATTCAAGCTATAGAATCGATAGCTATTTGTTAGATAAAGTTATCGCACCAACAACCTTATACAGGTTTCCACCATTACGTAGAAATAACAATTCAATAGATATATTGTTCTTTATGTCAAACTGACAGCTTTGTTAATAAATATGTTTCTTATTTCTGATTTTAACGAACTAGAAGAACAATTTTTTTCGAGGAAATCTTAAATGCCACAGTCAATATGAAAATAAAAGAGTTTAATTAGTAGTAATAAATGACGTTGGCGTGAAGGTTATGGGAGCGATATCAGCCCATTTTTCATGAGATATTTATTAGGTAACTTATGCAATATATAAGCAGTTTATTGGTTTCATAACTTTATTTAACAGATCGGTGGTGTTTCAGTGGTGCTTTAGAAACTAGCCTTTATGGTTACCCATAATAAGACCATTGTTACTAGTGTATATTTTATCGTTGTACTGAGTATAACCCGTTGAATAACCCTAGATTGCCAACATACCTAAAATTTAAGTACAGTTTTTTTAAAATCTGAAATAAATGGCCTATCATTGGTTCACGTTCTGCCGCTCAAGCAGTACATCTACCATTGCCACTACATTCGGCTGCCGACGTGTTTCTGATGTGGCAGTTGTGGGTTGTATGTAACCGAATAAAGAGTGATTGTTGGCGCGTAAATTTTACGTATAGGTGTGTTATAAATGCGCTGAATTTGTATGGATGTGTTATGAATTCGCTAAATTCAACTAATCTATCCAAGGAAACCAATCGGAAGTTGGTACTATGTTAAACCGTTAAAACCGTTTTTTTGGTTTAACATGGTAAATCAGAGGTTGGTTTTTTTGGAAAGAGAATAAAAAACTAAGATAGGGAGGTGAAAACCATTTTTCTCTAAGATGAACCGTTCCAATGTTACAGCCTGTCAAAGTCAAAAAATGCGATATTTTAAACGTCAATTACTCAAAAACAATTGAATTTAGACATATGACATTTTATACAAAATATACGTGGAATTGTATAGGGAATTAGAAAATAATATAATATATAGGGTGTTCCATTTAAAAAAATGCAAGTTTAGTCCGCCACACTTTTTTGAGCCACCCTGTATAATGTAAAATATTTTTAAAATATGCCGCTTTTAAGTCCATACCTTATGCTGGTTTAGTATTTTTGATAAGCTCCTCGATAATGATTTAATCTTCCATCCCCGCCACGTTGGCGGACCCGGTATGTAATACACGAAAAATTTACGTATTGTTGGCATCGACGTAATATTTTCAACGTGGACAATCTAGGGTTAAATAAATTAAAAAAAAAATAAAAAAACATTTGTATTGTAAGTGTATTGATAATTTTTTTTTGATAAAATTAACATTATTTAAGGTAAGAAGTTAATTAACAAAAGTAATAGTTTTATCGATAAATACGCTGGGTAATAAAGTAGTCACATCAAAAGAAATAAGCTTAGCATTATTGGGTAAATTAATATTATTTTCTAATTCAACAGAATTTTTTATTGCAGATTTTACTGTTTAGAAATGTCGATTTTAACCCACCTCAAACCTTAGTTTTTTCAAAATTGCTTATGATGTAACTATTTCGCGAGTCAACGCTGCCATAAGCAAAAAGAATCAATAAGAGCTGTTTAGTCAGAAAAAATTCGAATTAAAAGGTCGGTTATTAAAGTCTGTTAAAATAATTTGACACCATTCACATATGTACAAAAAAATATCTTGTGAATTCCTATACTGTTTGTCCAATTTCTGGCAAGAAACAATGGGTACATAAAAGATTAAAAGTTAATACGAAACGCGAGACACCTGTTGAATCAACTTCTTGTCAGGATAAACCAGCCTTTAAGCCCACATCGTCAAATCCCTTTCCTATTGATATTATCTTGACCTATATTTCAAATGTATATTTAACCTATCCCAAATCATGTAACGTAATACTAATTAAATTAATGACAAGTTCCGTTTCTCGTTAAAATTGAATGATCCAAATTGTTTAATATTTGGATGTGTTCCCTTGATTGAGACATTTGATTCGGTATCAGGAGACTAATATTTATTGACCCTGAAATTAATTGTCTGACACACAAATTAGAAACAGTACTAGTAAGTTATGGCAGATAGGGTATGGCATCAGTCATCTATATTGAATTTGGAATGTGAAATTGTGTTTGATTGATGGTATATGTTACCACTACGATATCAGATTGTCGCTTAGGCGATATTTTCAAAATATAATGTTACATAATGTCAGAAATAACGCTCTACGACGTCAGCATAAGGAGGTATAGTTAAATCTTATTTATGGGATTTTGACAGAATCCATTTAGAAGGTTTTGTTTATGTTAGAATAGGCCTGAGTATAGCAAATGTAAAGGAGGCAGTAGTATAGAACGATGGTTTAAGATGATACTTTTTTTTAAATTTTCGGATGGTTTTGTTTCGAAACATCTTTTAAAAATTAGTAAAATGAACAAACTTATGATCCATAATTTCTCTATTCTCTTAGTTACATAAAACGTAATTTCATATTTGTTTACCAATGGCGTGCGTGTTCCCTTAGTCTACTGGATATATTCCTAATTGATCACTCCACTTATACCTTAAGTCTTAAGTGTTCACTTTTGCCAATCACGTTACGACTGTAATATCGTCTTTCGAAGAATCAAAGTTGGCTGCATCCCTGACGAACATTGCGGCTAACTTGGCGGATTATTACGAAAATCGTTAATGTCGTTTTTAAACAACTTCACTTGTTTTTTTTTTAGAGTATTACTCTCACTATCAGTACTCATATAACTACTCGTAAAAGTAGATCGATCTCGTTTTCGAAACTCGTATCGTTGTTCGCGTTTGGACATTTGTGTCCCTTTTTTGCTTTGTTTTTACTTATTTTTTATTGCCAGGATAATTGACCGGAGTTTTAAAGGCAGTTCGTATTCTTGTAAATTCTTTTGAATTGTAAAATATTTATTTATTTATTTATTTATTTATTTCATACACTGTTTTACAGTTTCCCAGTTACAAAACAGGTAGAAAACAGAATTTAATTAAGTAAAAATAAAACAAATTATTTAACAATTAACATAAAGATTAGCAATATTTAAATTTATGAAACTAACAATACGGTAGTAATAATAGGTACCCTACAACAAGAAATAATTTAAAAAAAGTAATTAATTACATACGTAGTATAGGTACTAGTGATAAAAATGTCTTTTGACAGCGCTTAAGCTACAATTAAAGACATCATAGGCATGGACATTGTCATTGTAACATGTACACATCCTAATGATGGGAGAATATTTGAAGACATTGGTTCGTGAAGGTGGTAAGTAGAAGGTATATAAGTTACGGGCATTTAGAGAAGGAATTCTAAAGTTCAGTTTGTGCAGCAGCTCTTCACAAATAATATTGTTATTGAGCAGTTTATGTAAAAATAACTGCGTAGAACATGTGCGTCTATCATGTAATCTAACAAACGAGAATCTTTGCAGCAGCTGGTCATGAGGAAAACCTCTGTCGGGATACACTCCATCAGATCTATACCACAAAGCTTTCAAAAAACGTCTCTGAACGCTCTCAATAATATATTTTATTAATAAATGTTACAATTATATTTAAAACTTTTCGTACAATATCTACTTTACAATAACGTATCCTCTTAAACCGTTGTTTAATAAGACTGCCTCCTTTACATTTTCTATACTCAGATCTATTCTAACATAAACAAAACCATCTAAATGAGTTCCATCCAAATTCCATAAATAAGGTTTAACTATAATAGCGATGCTGATGTCGTATATCAGTCACGCACAGCGTTATTTCGTATAATAATGAAAAAAGTTAGATTACGACTAAATGCCTGATGACCTAAAAACAATGTTTTTCTACTCCCACATGGATATTTGCTGTTCCCTTTACACTAAAATGATTGGATAAGTGGGCTATTTCGGTTAACAGAACGGATATAATTTCATATCCATCACAGTTAGGATATGAAACTGACCAATTACATTGGTCAATTACAAAGAATGTGAACAGAAGCCGAACTTCTGCAAAAAAAACACACTGGAGGAAGAGAAAGTTGCCACCATATACAGAATCCAGGTTGTTTTAGCAATACTTAAGTTACGTTAGGTTAGAGTGGCAGAAGGATTTTAACAACTCATTCAAACCAGCCACTACTATTCAGAAACCTGCTCATTTGACCAAGTTGTAAGTTGCTTATTTCCTCCAGACTATTGAAAAATGGTTCACCTAGGACAGTGAACCTTTTTCTTGCGAGGCCAGGGCATTCACTTAGAAAATGTTGAATGCTTTTTTCTTCATCCTCATCTCTGCAACTTCTGGAAAAGTCGTTAGTGGGTATTTGCATACGTTCGGCATGTCTACCGAAGAGGCAATATCCGGTGACAACCGCAGTAATATTTCTCACGTCATTCCGACTGTGCGTCAATAGCTCTGCGGTTCTCTTTTTATTAAATATGGGCTACATGTTATTAAATCTATCTGTTTTGTGCAAGCTGCTTGGCCATGTAATCAATCTCCTCTTTGACTAATCCTACTTCACTGTATTGTCAGCTAGATTAGCTGGCATGCCTGCGCGCTTTCTCGCGAGCACATCAGCAGCCTCATTGCCATCTATATTGAAGTGTCCAGGAACCTAGCACAGAGTAACCCGATGTTGGTTGCCAAGTGTGCAGAGATTGTTGCGGCAAAAAAAGTGACGAAGTCGTATCTACTCTCCAGAAGGAACATGATAATGTAGGGTTAGGAACAAAAACACCAATCTTCTTTCTTACAAATAATTTGTGAGAAGGAAGATAGGGCTCTCTGTTCCAAACCTACATTAAAAAAAAGCAAGCGTTCATTAGATAAAAGAAATATTTGGAAACCTTTGTTAAGGAAATGTTACCTTAAAATAAAACCGCGCACGAATTAAGTTCATCACTGCACTCATGCTTCAGTGCACCTACATATGTATACAGCTATAGTTATTATACTTATTTAGTATTAACCTTAAGACGACTGAAGATACTTACCGGTTGAAACGGTGTGATTTACAAAGTCCAAAACTCTTCTATCATTCAAGAAATATCATTGACCTTTAAACAGAAACACAATGTTACAAAAGCTAGCTTTACAACAAAGTTTTATTACTTAATTAAAATACAATTAAGCAAGTATATTTGTTAAAGCTACTTAAGTCTTTAAGTAAAACGAATAAATAAAATATTTATTTTTAATTATAATCTGGAGTCAACTACATAGATATGAATTTACACGATTAAATTCAACTGACCCGGAAATAAAATCCACAGCGACCGCGATAATCAAGGCAGACTTAACTTATTTCCAGCGTGCTTATTTCCTTGCCGCCACTTGGTTTATTACTTTTTTTGCACAGTAGGGCGATTTGAAATATTTACCGATTCGCAGATTTAATCATGGCAATAATTGTGAATGTGAACTACGCTTGGATCATCATTTGAAGTTATTAATTATAATTATATCGTTAAGGAAGTTGCAACGAACAAGAATTCTAATTAAATATTATTTTTGCTCGTTTATAAAAAAATAAGCTTTAAAGCTTAATTATTTTCCTTCAAATCAATGCATTTAATATGTTATGAATATAATAAATATTTCTTTAAATTTTGGTTTTATAAAGTCTACTTTAAACAGGGTGTTTTTTAAGTGAGTGCCGATACTTAATATTTCTTTAACATATAGCGTATTCCATTTAAGAAAAAATAAATATAAAATAATTTTGAACTGTAGATCGAATACCTCCTTATAATTTTGTTTTTAAAAAATATAATAAAGTTGAGATACTATGGAATCCTGAGCCATACGCTTTTATTTCAATTAGGTTAATGTAGCCTGCAGTAACAGCTGATGACTTCCAGCCACCATTTTTTTTAATGATGTTCAGGACGTTGCTAAATGTGTAATGCAAACTCGTCTGAAGAAATGACCAGCAAATTAACTCTGGGTTAGGTAACTTTAAAAATATAGCGATACCACCCAAAGCTTTGACAATTATGTTAAAACCGATTCCATTACTATAGGTTAAAACATGACTTATTGGTAATTTCGTCTCTGCAAGAGGCTCCATTATAACCAATTGTAAGAACAAGCTAAACTATTTTTCCAAGCATTAAAGTATATATATTTTTTTGCTTTGTTTTCAAGAAATTATTAAAAATGTATAAAAGCTAATGCTTCGCGGCTCGTTTGCTAAATTGATGCGTGTTCTAAAATGACGTCTTATTAAGCTTGTATACATAATCTTGTTAACATTATTAAGTTTAGTTTCAGCAAGGAAAATGTGGCAATGTTAACAAGACACTTTTGTAATGACAGAGTAAAAAGTCAATTATATCGTTATTATTCAGCCAAAGCAGTGTTTCATGAGATAAAAATTCCGCATGATATTATTAAGTAAGTAATTTATATTATTGACGCTGTAGACAGACTGCTTAAAGTTCTGAGTGCAATATGGATTATGGATAATACACTAACTTGTCGTGTTAGTTGGCCGTAAACTTGTGAGAAATATGATGAAAAACAATTGAAGATAAATTTATTTCGTTCGCAAATCCATGGACCAGTTACACTAACATATTTGTCAATTTGGGTCATTTCTTATATTTAAACAAAATCACTTTGAATATATCTATCTTTATAAGAAAGTGCTTTTGTGCACAGAACTTTAGTTCGACAAGAAAAAAGTTTGAAAATTTTGGTTAAAATACAGGGTGATTCCTAAGTTGATACTTCTTGTTTACCTTTGTATAGAAAGAATTAAAATAAACAACGTTTTTAAATACCTTTTTTCAAAAAACTCAAAAATAAGGTACTACATTCATTTATTACACTATGGATCAAATACGGTTCTGCCTAACTTTCCCGTTGAATAACATTAAGAAAACTTCTGGGTGTAAGATGAGTCCGCAAGGGAAAGCGTTCTGCGTATAATCTCGAAACAGCAGCCGCACTTTGACGACACTCACCGTAAATTAGCACCATATCTCCTAGTTCATTATTTTAAAATTTTACCATTTTTACGTGTCACCAATTTAAAATTAACTTGCTTCAAAAAAACACACCGCAGCGTATTGCCAAATAACTCACCACCGACCCCCAAATTGCATGACTAATAAGAGATAAGACAAACACCATAAAGTATAACAGGCTACGTGTTGATGACGAGGCCCGCACAGATTTTCACTTCTGTATCTCGCCTATTTCTACGTTTTTTGATAAAAGGTATTTGAAAATGTTGTTTATTTTAATGCCTTCTAGACACAGTTAAAAAAGAAGTATCAACTTAGGAATGTATATTTCGGTACTATTTCGTCCAGTCTATAGGAAAAATTGGTGTAAATATTTTGATTTAAATAAAAAAATAACAAATTTAATCTGACGTATTTGCATATTTTTAAAGTATATTCTTAACCTAACTTTTGTTATGTGTCATAAAACGACGCGTAAAATGTACGTGTAAATTTCTTTCTTTGCAACTGACCAATGTGATTGGTCAGTTTCATATCCTAACTGGGATGGATTATATCCGTTTCTATTAACCGGAAAAGCCCACTTATCAAATTATTTTAGTGCAAAGGGAACAGCAAATATTCATGTGGGAGTAGGAAAATCTGGAAACAAAACGCTATAGAGGTCGAGGTGGAAGATAATCCTCCCCCACTCTGGTTTTTAATAACTGAAGAAAACAAATTGTCTCTAATGTTGGGCTGCATAAAAATGTTTAACAATAATTAACTAACCACGAAATTTGACGGTGCCATAAAGGACATTGATACAAATACTTTTCTAACAATCATAGTGGACCGGTTACCTTAATTTTTAATTTATTAATCAGCCCACTTTGATTGTAAATAAATAATTCCTGCCAGTGTCACTCATGTTGTAGTAAAATTTGCTGGGATTCATGCTTAGCAATAGTTCGGTAAAAAGATATGTTGCTATTATATCTTCAATTTTCGCAGCGCAACTTCGTGCACTCTTTGGGAAAATGGGTGTGTGGATGGGTTCTGGGATAAATGTTTTGATTCAGATATGAAAAGTAACAAAATTGATCTGATTTGCATCTTTTTAAAGTATATTCGTAACCTCACTTTTGTTAAGTGTGGTAAATCGACGCGTAAGATTTTCAACGTGTAAATTTGGTTTCTTTGTAATTGGCCACTATAATTGGTCACTTTGAAGGTCGGAGACAATGATGTTTCTTGACTGATAGAACAGTTTTGGTTCTAACTTTTTCACAATCTTCCGGAAAATTGGTCCGTGATCTTCTTCCAGTGTGTATTCTTTGATTTCCTCAAATCACTGTTGGAGATTTGCGAGTAGAGAAGCTCTTTTAAAACGGTGGTAGTTGATCTGGGAGCGTATTAGGGCTTTGCTAGCGTTGTTTAGAATCTTCTGCGCTTATTGTCCTGGGATTGGTGACTTAATCCTAAAGCCATCTGGAATAATTCCTTGCTCCCTTGCTCGTAGTAGAAACTGAATGTGTGTTTCGTCCTTTGTTAATTTTACCTTAGATTTCTCGTAGTTACGAAACTTATCACTAATACCGGGTCCATACCGGGCTTCTAGTGTTTGTTTGAAGGTCGGAGACAATGATGTTTTTTGACTGATAGAAGAGTTTTGTATACTTACCAGTTGAAACGTTGTAATATAAAACAAATAAAGACAATGCAAGTCCAAAACTCTTCTATCAGTCTTATAATTGGTAAGTTTCATATGCATACCCTTCAGTTGACCGGAATAGGAAAAGTATTTATTATTATTTGCCGGATTGTTAAAATAAAAACTATAACTTAATTTGTAAATATGAGGTAACAACCACTATTTCATGGTTTTACCCAATTTCTCGAAAAAAGCCAACGTTATAACATTAAGCTTAAAGAAATAAATATAATATTATTAAACATAACCCTCGATTGAGCGATAGCAGCGAGTTTTATTTCAATAATACTGTTATTGATTGGAACACTATATTTTTTATTAATAAAAAACACTTTTTTCTTAACTGTTTTTAATAACTTCGGTAGCGCTAAATAGAATCTAATATCCTTAAACGAAGTAACCATATACAACAAAATAAATCATTAATGGTAACTTAACAATGGATAGTTTAGTTGGAAAGAAATGAAAGAGGTTTTTGTAGGAGGAATAAGAAAATTTTGGGGTATGTGTTGCGGTCCTAATTATAATTGATTTCCTTGCACTTAGGTAGGTATAAACTAAACTAATGAATTTTGTTTATAATATACTGGTCAGGTACTAAATATGTGCGTGCTTGAGTATTTATTATTGGCATCAAACACGCAAGGTGCGGCCACAACTGGCGATCATATGACATTTTAGCTACATTATATAAAAATGTTAATATGCTAGTAACTAAAAATCGGTGACAGTTAAACGGAGAAGGCGTAGAGCCGATCAATAAGAATCTTAAGTCACACATTCCATTGCAGATTTGGATCTTTTGCTCGCGCCTGCTAAGCTTTATTCTACTAAATCCTGTAGAATCCAAAATATTCGGATATTGACTATAACCGTTTATACTATATTTTATTTATTTATTTATTTATTTATTTATTTATTTATTTATTTATTTATTTATTTATTTATTTATTTATTTATTTATTTATTTATTTATTTATTTATTTATTTATTTATTTATTTATTTATTTATTTATTTATTTATTTATTTATTTATTTATTTATTTATTTACATAGTACACTACAGAGAAAACTCCAACTGGCACTTAAACTACAACTAAGAATAAAAAGCACAACACAATGACATTACTCTACATAGGTTGTTCAGTAATTCTTCTTTTAAATTGGGAGAAGTTATAATAAAACAAATCAATGTGAGAAAAACATTGATTGTTATTACGAGCCAATCTACTTACAAAACCGGTAAACCCATAATTTGTTCTATGCGAGCCTTCAATAAATAAATGTTGTTGCCTCGTTGGTCGTTGAGGAACACGAAAAGAAATATTACTCAACAACTCACTACAGTCTATAGGACCGTTTATCAACTTATGCATGAAATATACCATTGCCTTTTTTCTGCGTTCTTCCAACGTATCAAGACCAATAAGCTTTGTTTTTACATTATAAGACACATTGAAGCAGGGAAATCTATATTTGTACAATAGAAATGAAAGAAATTTATTTTGTACCTGCTCAATACGTCTTTTATGACATTGGTAAAAAGGTGACCATACTACAGAACTGTATTCTAAAACACTACGAACCAGACAATTATATAAACATAAAATAGCTTTAGTATCACGAACATTTTGACAATTACGACGAACAAAACCTAGCATTCTATATGCTTTGAGAATAATACCATCAATATGTTTATTAAAATTTAATTCACGATCAAATATTACGCCCAGATCGTTATAATTATGAACAACGTCCAATTGCTCACCTTCAATAAAATACTTAAATATAACAGGACTTTTACATCGATAGAAACTTAAAACTTTACATTTTTTGACATTCAATTTTAGATAATTACGTTTACACCACTGAACAAGATTATCTATTTCTGATTGAAGCATTCGACAGTCATTTAAAGATTTAACAATACAAATTTTACGTAAACTTTTAATGCTTTGACGTGTCTCTTGTCAAACGCGTTAGCCAACATGTGTGTTTCTTAATACCGAAAACGGCTTTTCCTCACAAACGTTGGCTTGATTCATAAGAGATGGATATATTACTGACTGTGTATTTACATGTACACGACAAAGATACATGCTGAAAACTCCAATCTGTTGCCCATCAAGTAGCTAAAACCCGTCAAAAGATTATTATTACAAAACCTGATATCGATGCCTTTAGTATGTGTATCGCTTTCTAACGCTTTGATCCTCGGATATTTCTTTGCGTACTTCAGCACTCCGCATGTCTTTGAGTTTTTTCAATTAAACAGCCGCATCGCTCGCTCTGCACCGCATCCGCTCATTCCATTTTGGTTTTGATTGTTGACGTGTTGAATAAGTGCAGTGTTATTGTTGTTTTTTGGTATTTTTAGAAATTATTTTGTATATTAAGAATTTCTGGTTATAACCTGTTGGACTTTGTGTATTTGTGAACTGATCTTTTTATGAAAAAGTAAGTGATACTTCATGAAGTATTAGGCGCAGACCCTTTGCGGGCCGCGGCCTCAGGATGGTCGCGCATCTCTGATGAGTCCCAATAGGACGAAACAACGAAAGGATTGAGATGTTAACGGAAGAAGACATGGCATACCGTTGTTAGCAGTGAGTCATACCGAGCCGTAAACTGCCATTCCCCACTGACAAGGTAAGGGGACAGCGGGTAATAGACGAAGGGGTGCACAGCGTGCAAACCCCGGACGCTCAGCGCCGTAGAGGTCTACCAATACACAATTTTGTTTACCGATAGGTACGTCCATCGGGTTTCGAGGTAACCAAGGCAGGCCTGTCATTTAATTTGATGTTAACATTCCTTGCCTCACTTAAAATAAAATGTGAGGTCATCCTTGTTTCTGATTCTGGGTGCTCATCAGTGATCTGGCTTGGCAGTGTGACACGTTCGATGTCCAGTTAGCACTTTATTAGTTATTTGATTTCAGGCATAAGAACGTAAATTAAAATACTTTACGAACTTGTGCGTAAAGTGTGATTCTCTCATTCGTAAAAAAAAGTACTACTTTACACACTTGTTGCATAACTAACTATTTTGTTTCAATGGTAAAGTTACTTTGGACGCCCATGGTTGCTTCTAGTAAAAATAATGGAATTTTCCACAACAGCGAAAATTTGGCGACAATGAATTAAAAGGGGATTTTATGTATTAAAAGAGAATCAGAAACGGCATAATGTTTTAATCAATTAATTGAGCATTTTTTACAGGTTTTCCTTTGTTCCATTTCGTATACTGATTGCTGCTTGCAAACATATTTTATTACGAGTTTTTTCCGTTGGCGTTTTCGGTATCGCAAAATCATTCGAAAAAATAAGTTTAGATATGTTATTTTTACAATTTCGATTAACTTAATACTGATTTAATTATGTCACTTATTGTAAGTAGTACTTACCTGACGATTGAGCGATAACAAATTTTTCACATGATTGAAACGTAAAAATCAATTTAAATATCGACTAAACTAAATTTTAAAAAGGCTTTTGTTATAATCAAATCGCCGCAGTGGCTCAGAGGTGAGGTACTGGCATTCGACCGTGGCAGTCCGGGTTCGATCCCCGGAGTGGGCATAGGCATAATAGAAAAAGTATGTCCGGTATTTAGTAGGTTTAAGAATGTAGGGAAGAGTGTAAAATGTATCATCTCCCAACCTACCCCATTCACGCCGGTAACCAGGCCGGATGAGATCGGATATCTCGTGGGATGCGGAAGAAGGTTCACACGCTTCAATCGTTAGGTGCAATGGCAAGAAACCGAGGGTTGATAGCCCTTGGCGGGTGTCGCATGACTGAGGATCGTGATTCGGAACCCACGTTAAGGTGTAGGTTCTCTCGGGAAAGGCTCTGGCAGCGAGTGAAGAGATAAAAACCCAATTCGAAAAAAGGGCAAGAAATGACACACACTTTGTGCGGGAGTAAAAAACTAAGATAGGGAGGTGAAAACCATTTTTGTCTGATGACCTGTTCCAATGTTATAGCTTGTCTAAAATGTCATATTTTAACCTCAATATCTCAAAAACTGTTTAATTTAAATATATGAGATTTACAAAATAAGCGTAGAATTTTGTGAGGAATCAGATAATAATACAATATATAGGATGTTCTATTTAAAAAAAAACCCTAGGTATATTCGCAACGTTTTTTTGGTTCTGGACGTCTGGTTTTTACTACAAGTTTGACATCGTAATTTAGGGAATTAAACTAGTGGTTGGTTAAAAAATATTCCACTAAATGAAATCCGGCGGCATTTTTTTTAAAATTATAGGTAATCCATCACTAAACAGCTAAACTAAATAAAAGATCCAACTGATACGATGTTCACTTCACAAACCCGGCGAAACCGCGAAAGCTTTAAAATATAACCTAACAAATATCAGAGTAATGCACGCTAAATTCGTTTACGACACACGAGACGAGTTAGCAGGCGTTAAAAATCAGGTGATCTATTCACATGTGGGAAAGATCACACTTGTGATTGGTTAGAGGCTGCTTGCCAGTAGACGTGGCCACATATTGTAGTTAAAATGTTAGAAACTAATATTTTCATCTCAAGATTTCGTGTTTATCAGAGCTTATTAATGTGGCTTTTAGGAAAAACCATGGGGACTTAACAGCCACCAGCCTCATGCAATAATAGTCAGATTGTAAAAAAATATGAAATAGGTAGTGGAAAAATAACTAATAAGGAAACAAATAAAGAATCCGAATGAAAACATATTACATATTTGCTTGATGTAAATTAAAAGTTACTATTTAAGTAGTAAATCAAGAAAATGTGTAGGAGGGCAAGAATTACTGAGGAGGCTCAGCCTTCCTTGCCTCCTTCGAGGAGCCGCCACTGCTAAAAGCAGCAAGTTAATTATTCACTAGTTAATGACCCACTGCTAACGAGGTAGAGTTGCGTGAGTATATTTTCATTGTAGATTTTTTTTATTATATTAAGCCGTTCAAACGAACTTGATTTAACCAAGACTCAAATTATCCTAACGATTTATTTGAAAATTTATAAGCTTAGAATATTTCTAAACTCATTGGGGTCGTTTTAACCCAAAAACCATAACACGAAACATGCGATACTCGATGACTGATAATGTTCATTTCGGTATACAATTTTTGTTGTTCTGTCCAGTGCGGAATGTTCGGGCAGTTCCGGTTTGGCCTATTATGCTCATCCTTTTTAATTCTCATGTCAACTGTAGAGGGTAAGAATGTCCTCTGGTATCAGTTTTGGTTATTCGAATATTTATCGCCTTTTCCGATCTAGCGATTCGCAATGGTAAGCTATGTGCTGTACTGTTTTCCTGATTTGTCTGCATAATCTGCAGTTAAGGTCTTCATTCTACAGCTGTATTCTGTGCAATAACCATGTGTCCTGTCAGAATTCCTGTAGTAGTTTTTAGCTGATTCCTATTCATTTGAAGCAGTCTTAGGCCTTTTTCCTTAATGAAAGATTGGATCATGTAATCCCTGTCTGTTGTTCTAGTGGTTTTTGTGTTTACTCCTGACCCATCGCTTTATGACATCTCAGACTGTACATGTGGGGACTCTGAGTGACGGTTCTGAACCAATGTGTTCTCGAGCCTTTCTTTGTGAGTTCAAGCTTTTTCTTTTTATGTCATACCTTTGAATCCTGGTACCAATTGCAGTGTTACTGTTGCCAGGGCCTACAATTCTCCTTGCCATTACCATACCAGTTTTGAGGTGATATTTCTGCAAATTATAGGCAAAGTAATAAAACCGATAAAAATAAACTGACTACTTGCACACAGTGTATGTCCGTTGAATTCCATATACCTCTATGACCATCAATTTTTTGAGATATTTACGTTTTTTAAGCCCCGGGGTGCCATTGTGAGACGGAAAATATATTAAGATATTCTTGATTTACTTATCAGGCTATTTAGATTATAAGTATTTAATATTCTGTCAATGTCACAGTGAAAGGATAATAGCGACTAAACAGTATTATTAAATAATATACTCCTAATAAAAAATTTTTTTTCCAGAATATTGGTTTATTTGAAAAGAAACCAAAACTTCATCAAAAGACTCATTTGTTTATCTCAGCAATCTAAAAACTGCTCGAACCTTTAATTTAAAGCTAAGATAAAAAATTCATGAATATAAATAAGTAGGTACTCGTTTGCATTTAAAGCTTGGGATGATTGAAAATGGCTATTTTAAGTGGCAAAAAAGTTAAATTAGGGAATTTTAATTTATAAAACTGTTCACAGTCTGAAACTTTTAAAGTATCTGGAATCAATTATCTTAAAATTTATTTCATATTTACAATAAATAATTTACTAAGTATTCACTGGAGCTTTAGAATTAAAACTATTCCAATATGGATTTAAAATTAAAAAAAAAACCTTTGACAACTTTTTAGTTTTGAACCGTGAATGCATTTTTGAGAACTAATGACCACTACTGGGGTCATGTATAAATGAATCTATTGTCGCTACCACGGCTTGATTCAAAGAGCAATTTACAAACCAAATAATATTATTTTCAATAACAATATCACATAACATATAATAGTCAGTTTTTGCCAGCTACCAAAATTCCGGAGGGTTATAAGAGTTATGCCGGAATGTAACTTTCGACACACGAGCCTATGATCCTAATTCTTTTCTTGTACATTGTTGTATTTCTTGACAAATAATCTCAATACCCAGGTGATACAGCAGTTCTACTATAGTAATCTTATTTAAGTGATTGCATATTAAACAATATATTATTAATTTGCCGATAGCTACAAGAAAATTCCAAAAGTCCCGCATAAAATTAGGATCAATTAAAGGAAAAAGATCTAGGAAAAACGCGCGGACCCATAAATTTTTATTTTTAATTGTGAATTTTTTAATATAAAAAAATATTATACAGGGTGTCTCATAGAACTATCGTGACGTCTTTAACCATTTTTTTAAATGGAACACCCCATATATTGTATTAATTTCTGATTCCCCACAAAATTCTACGCTTATGCTGTAAATATCATGTGTCTAAATTCAATAGTTTTTAAGATATTGACGTTTAAAATATGGCATTCTTTGACTTTGACAGGCTGTAACATTGAAACGGTTCATCTTAGAGAAAAATGGTTTTCACTTCCCTATCTTAGTTTTTTATTCTCTATCCAAAGAAACCAACCTCCGATTTACCATGTTAAACCGTTTAAACCGATTTTTTGGTTTAATATGGTAAATCGGAGGTTGATTTCTTTAGATAGAGAATAAAAAACTAAGATAGGGAGGTGAAAACCATTTTTCTCTTCTTCTTTACTCATTTTTCTCTAAGATGAACCGTTCCAATGTTACAGCCTGTCAAAGTCAAAAAATGCCATACATGACATTTACAACATAAGCGTAGAGTTTTGTGGGGATCAGAAAATAATACAATATATAGGGTGTTCCATTAAAAAAAATATAAGCAGCCACGGGAGCGATCGATACGTCGACTCGGCCACACCACACACATATCCCCCCCTTTCAGTTGGAATGTAGGGGTGGTCATGCGTCTTTTTTTAACTGAAGGTTTTACCCATATGTGCCTTCTCTCTTGGTTGCATTAGAGATTTCACACCCTAGATTTGAGTTTGCCAATAGTGTATATATGTGTTGTTTATGTGTATATATAAGTTTGAGCACTCCGCTTACGACATCGTGCTCAATTTACTTGTACAAATTACTATTCTTTACCCCGACGCTACGCGTTTTGATAAAATTCTCTCGCCAGTAATGACAAAATTGTAATCTATTATTTTGCTTCTATACAATGATCTTAAAATAATTGTGTAAAATAATTTATATTCAACTTACACCATTAACGTAAAGGTATATGTATATTTATCCTTGGTGGAGACAAAAGTCAGGTTTTAACACAAAGTTGGCATTACCACAGTAAACTGTAAAATTTGGATAGCATCATTATCGACTTTGTTTAGCAAAAATCGAAAAACAATGCTGTGATTATCAACATTTTTAAAAAATTTAAAGCTAAAATAGAAATATTATTATACAACACACTTTTTTTAAATAAACGTTTAGAACACTTACCTTTTTGGATAACAGCAGCTCTTCTTTTAAATTGACGTAAGCTCTAATTTGTACATCACGTTTTATGTTAAATTAAAACACTTTAGAGAAATCACGTTTATTTTTTTACCCTTAGGATGTAACAAAATTACACAATGTTTTGAAAAATGAGAGAATCAAAACTTTATAATAGCATACAAAATAAACACTGTTCTAGTCCTTCGCTGTCACAGAATTTATTCAAATTGGTTTATTATACGATCTAAATGAGTCAGTGGCGGCTCGCGATTTTAAAAAATGGTGAAGAGCTAGGTAGAATGCGGGTACGTAAACAAACATTGACTAAAAACCCGTGTAACGAAACGTCTCTTTTATCCTCATCTGTCCGACGATTGAATGGAGTTTCCAACAAATTACAAACTATGGCATTATTTGAGTTCATTTTAAAAACACACAACTAAATATGTATGTACACTACTGAATTAACTGAAAAATAAAAACAGAACTTTCTAATCACACAGTAAATCACGTAAAAACGAAGTCTCTAGTTTCGCGAAGCCTCAAAATAAATACCTTAAGGTTAGGCGAACCAATGCTAAAACAATGGTGCATACGAGTGATCTATTTTTAAATTGCATAATTTATCATAATGCAAAATGTTACATGCTGTTTGCGTGACTAACGTCACGTAACCATAGCACCGATGAATATCAAAGCCATGTTAGGCGTTGGGTATTCACATGCTTTGAACTAACGGACACGGTAGGCTGGGGCGCACCAAAATGCACGAGTGTTTATAATAATTATTGTCCATCGGAGTTAACCGTAGCCCTATTATGCATATCTACATTCGGATTAAATTAATATTATTAATTCGAACATAATTATTTTTTAAGGGCTAAAATGGTAGCTGTATTGGTACATTAATACTTAATATTGTCGAAAAACTTTCCTCCTGGTTTTATTTTTTTTTGTGAACCTACTTCACCTGATCAGCCGCCACTAATATAAGTTAAAACAAGTGTACTAAATTACATTATCACCTGAGAAGATACTGTGTTAGCAAAATATGCTATGTTTTATTTTAAATAAAATAAAAATATTATAGTTTAAAAAACTTTGTGTTTTTCTGTAACCCATAAGATTAGTGATATTAATAATGGTAATTGTATTTTATAATCAGGACCATCACTGAGTGTCACCTTATGTATGACTATGTTTAAGGGGAGTATAGATACGTAATTTAAGTTTTGATGCGTATCCATTGTATTTAATGGGGCTGAAGAATCGGACCCTAAATGGTTTTAAATTTCATACACAATTGATAGTCAATTTAGACTAAATTATAAATAAAACTCTTTTAAGTAAACCTTAGAAACAATTTTAAGAATATGAAAAAGTGGTATAATTATTCTGTTCTTAAACACTTTTAACTGAAAACTTACAGTGGGCTGCATAAAAAAAATCGTTCTCGGTTAGCTTAACCGTGTCTTAAAAGGATGAAAGTTAATCAAAGCCTACTGCGTATGTGCGCAAAATTACCTAAAATTTTGCAAGAGATGACCGCTGTCATTGATGTTAGATGCCAGTTCCTGTAAAATATAAGGTTATTTTGCAGAAATACAATGTTGTCCTTGGCAGCCTCTGATTAAATTGTGTCTTTTTAATACGCGGTTAAGCTAATCGAAAACTATATTTTTTTATGCAACCCGCTGTTATTGTTAAACTCATTTATAATGTGAATATTTTCTATATACAGTCCTGCACATCACCTCTCGTCTATAGCTCACTTATTAATTAAGTTAGTATTTTAATATTTTGCTGACTTAAATATTTTTGTTCATACAGGGTGTTCCAAAAAAAGGTGAAGTCATGAGGATCAATTTTTTTAGATTACATACTATATTATATTCTTACTTATTTGGATGCGTCTTATAAATGCCTTCATACCAATAAATTTTCAATGAAATCGGTTCAGTATTAGAGGCAATAAAAATAAAATAAAAACTAAGAAAAATCAGTTTTGCACCACTGGTTTTAAAAATTAATTAAAAATAAAAATAATACCTCGTTATTAAAATCATACAAAGTTACTTAAAAAATTGGGTCGAACAGTCCCGCTTACCAACTTTAATTGTACATGGTGTCCAAAGTATAGTGTCAAACTTTAAATCAATTTATTTTACTTATTTTAAATTGGAACCCCTGTATATTATTATGTTATTCGATGCAGAAATAAAAATCAAACATTTGTTCTAACTACAACCCTATTGCAATTTCTAACGCATCAAGACTTGTTTACAGAAAACTCATTTATTTTATCCATCAGTCATTATTATAAATAAGCATCGAAGGTGGCTTTGCAAAACAATTTATAGGTAATAAAGTTTATTAACGTAACAAAAGCCCACTTTGACCTTAGTTATTATATAATTTTAAATATTGTTAGATTATTATTAATAATTTAAGTTATATTATCTTTTGTGATGGAATACAACTAAAAAGAGCTCGTAGATGTGATTTTCATATTAGGAGCATGCGAAAAGAATTATTTTTGTCACTTTAGTAAACGGTAATGCCAATAAATTGTTTTTCAAAGCAATAATAACTGTGTGGAATAGTTGATAATTGAATTTTCTGCAAATAAGTTTTGATGCGTTAGAAATTGCGATAGAATTGTAATTGGGACAAATGTTTGATTTTTAATTTTGCATCGAATGACATAATAATATACAAAGGTTCCAATTTTAAATAAGAAAAATAAATTGATTTAAAATTTGCAAAGTTTGACACCAAACTTTGGACACCCTGTACAATTCGTATTAACCAAACTTAGTTAACGAGACTCTTGGACCTTATTTATTAAGTACCTTTGTATAATTTTAATACCGAGGCATTATTTTTATTTTTAATTAATTTTTAAAACCAGTGGTGTAAAACTGATTTTTTTTAGTGTTTATTTTATTTTGCCTATAAGACTGAACGGATTTCATTAAAATTTTGGGGGTATAAAGGAATTTATAAGAGCCATCCAAATAAGTAAGAATATAATATAGTATGTAATCTAAAAAATTTGATCCTTATGACTTCACCCTTTTTTGGAACACCCTGTATGAACAAAAATATTTTCTTGAAATACGCCCTAGGATATAGGTAAAGTCAGCAAAATATTAAAATACTAACTTAATTAATAAGTGAGCTATAGAAGACGAGAGGTGAGGTGCAGGACCCTGTAGGAAAAATATATGGTTATACAATTTGTATTAATTTTTAATTTATAAATAAATTAAATACGTTTTATGTCATATTTCTAATTATATTTATTTTACTAGGTTCCCGTAAGTAACAAAAGATTTGGTGAGTGAGTTTTAAAAGTTAAACAGCTCGCTTTTATAACGAATCAACAAAATTTAGCGTCTCTTGAAAAACAAACCAAACGACAATATTTTTAGTTTTTCATGAAGAAATATAACCTGGTTATATTTTCTGGACAAATAATTATTATTTTTAACATTTTCAATTTATGTTCTATGAAAGTATTCAAAAACGAACTATGCCGAAAAGGAAAAATACATTTTTTTATAGAGTAATTTTAAGTTAATATATTTGCCGCAAGTATACATTCGTTGTATACAGGAAGGTAGAGTAAGAGCTACAAATATAACATTCTTGATTGCGTTTCCGTCTTTCGTAACAATACCACCTGTTGATTTTACACAGAGATGTATTCAGTAAATTTATATAATTATTATTATATACTTTTTAAATTGGTTCTTATTATATCCTATCTTTTATAATCAAATAAATTACTTCATCACTCCTCCATTTCTTTTTCTCCTACAGAAATAACCAAATTACCAATTTTATCAAAACAATTAAATTAACCCTTTAAAACGTAAAATGTTTCAGTATGAATTTTAAAAAGATGTATCTGTAAATAATAGAAGTCAACGTGAACTATAAGAAAACCCTCTCTATTTTATTCTAATGAATATTTTATTGGCCTTCAAGCTGGCTTAACCAGTTAAAAATGCGATACTCAACCAATCAACAGTATTTTAATTTCAAGAAGTAGTCCATACTTGAAGTAAAGTGGCAAGTTAAATGGACAGGAATAGTACTCAAGTCAACGATCACTAAGATATATTCAATAAGAAATTTTAAACTGTTCTGCATGTTTCGAACGTATACACGTTCATCTTCAGAAGAAGTATAGTTTTATAGTATAGGAAATTATGAGTGATACCCTCATAGAGCTTTTGAGGAAGTTCGGTTATTGAATAAAGTGATGCTTCCATAGAAGTAGGAGAGAAAAAAAATACCACCAGGATAAATATGGGAGTTAAATGGTAATTTAGGGTAATGAACTGAGAAACTTATGTGAGAATGATATAGAAAAAGAGCAGCAACTTGAGTGATGGAGTATATTGTTGAAAAACTATTTTTAAATGGAGAAAATGAAGAATAAGTGTGTTGGCAAGACAGATGTACTATTGTTGTATGTATAAATGAATTGTGATGTTCGTACATGTCTGGCCAACACACTTATTCTTTATTTTCTCCATTTAAAAATAGTTTTTCAACAATATACTCCACCACTCAAGTTGCTGCTCTTTTTCTATATCATTCTCACATAACGTTTCTCAGTTCATCACCCTAAATTACCATTAAACTCCCATATTTATCTTTAGAACCTGGTAGTATTTTTTTTTCTCCCCTACTTTTACGAAAGCATCGCTTTTTCAATAACCTAACTTTCTCAAAGCTCTGGTGTCACTCACAATTTCCTATAGTATATAACTATACTTCTCCTGAAGATGAACGTTTATACGTTCGAAACATGTAGAAGAGTTTTAAAAGTTATTACTGAATATATCTTAGTGAAGGTTGACTTAGAGTATTATTTCTCCCCATTTAACAGTATTTTAGTTGCTAGTAGCCGAAGCTCCGATACGGCTTTGCTCTAGTCCTATCTATAGCAGACCCTAGACGATCAAACTTACTGACAGTCCTGAATGATGTCAATCTTTCGTCATTCTCGCATCAGTCTTTGTTCTAAAGAGAATTTACATTGGTCCAGCCACTAATTCTTGAAATTTGCTCTTGCACGATCATCATTACTGTCATTTCTTTATCAAAACTGTTAATCTGAATGATAGTATGGTCTGCTATAGATTTTCGGATGCCTTTTTACCGTGATATATATACGCTTCTTATTCACAAGGCGGCATTTTTTGCTGGAGCGTTTATAAAGATTACAGAAATGTAAACAAGAATGTTATATTTGTGGCTCTGCTGCTCTGCTATTTAATTGGCCACTCATGGTAGGTCTCTTGTAAAAGTTAAAATAAAAAAGAAAATGTGTCATTAATTTGAATATAATGTATAATATTCGTTTGGTTCCTTTTCGAGAAATGCTCACTAATTTAATTACCTACTTTGTTTTAAATAATCTAAATTTTATAAAATCGAGCTTATTCCCCTTTTTAAAGCATCTTTAGTAGTGGTTTCCTAATTATGCAATGTGTTCACATTTTTTACTCGGTTATAGAAATTTGTTTAAAAAATATTTAATATAATTATTACATGTTAATTAAAAATGTCAAAACCAAGCAAAAAATAAAAAAGCATTATATTATTGATTTTCAATAGACAAATACGATTGAAGAAAATTGTAATGTAAAACTTTGCCAATTAAAAAAAAAGTGTCTGTGATGATTTAATTTTAATAAACCTAATATACAGTGTGTAACAAATTTTGCTAACTCGGTAACTAAAAGAGATAGAGAGTTGGTTAAATTGGAGGCCAAGTTTTATATTTTAATGCTAAATAATGTGCTTAAAAGAAATTTAAAAATTTTCGATACTAATTATTTTAAAAAACCACGAGCACTTTCTTAATTCCCATTTTCTTGTGCTTCGAGTAATTTAATTTTTCATATACATTCAATTATTTTTTTTTGAGAAGCTTTTGACCTACTAAAACTAATGATTAATGTAATTTCGTTCTTTAGATACCCACATCAACGCTGTATCTGAAAATATATGTTTTTAGGGACATGAAAATTGCCTTAAGAAAGTGGTCTTACAATTTAGTGGAAAGTGTGATAAGTCATTAGTGTTAGGAGCTACTCAAAAATTTAAAATAAATTTATTGTATCTGAAAAATAAAATTATTTTTTTGAAGAGCAACAAAATGTTCTCTTGGTCTCTCAAAATAATCAGTATTTTATTACAAAACAAGAAAAATAAAAATTGATGACAAAATGTGTGAAATCATTAGTTTTGGGAGTTGAAAAGTTATTATAAAAATAATTTACGTTTTCATTTAAAAATAATTAATATGGGTAGCTAAAAATCAAAGAATCGTATCTGAAAAAAAAATTTTCCTAAAAAGCATAAAAGAGTGCCTTGAGAAAGTTTTCTTGGTTTTTAAAAATAACCAGTTTTTAGTCAAAAAAATAAAATAAAACAAATATTGATTTTTTTCGGATATTTCCGGAAGTCATCGGACCTATTCAGCATTAAAATGTTCACGTTTGCCTCCATTTAACCAACTATTCATCAACTATAGTTTTAGAAGAGACCATCGAAAATTCATTTAGAAAAAGGTTGCCGACATCAAACAGCTTAGCCGGCATCAACATGGCCATCTGGCACAAGTTAAAAAAAATGAGTTATTCTACACGAAATTTGGTTTTTCTGATCGAAAAGCCAGAGATAACGCTAAAAATGTATTTTTTCGGTACTCGTGTACAAATTTCTCCATTCAGAGAATCACCCGTACCTATATATTTAATTTTTTTTTCTCGGATGACTCAGCCTTATACAGGGTGATTCACGTTGAGTGGTCTATTAGAAGATCTCGGAAACGAGTAAACTTATCTTTCTTAAAATTTGATAACAGGCATAATTAACTTTTAGCTTTCAAAATATTATATTTTGACGTTTTTATTACTTTCGGTTATACCGGCAGTTAATGGCAACTTTGCTATTTCAAATGGAACACCCTGTATATTTTAGCATTTTTGATTACCTTATTAAAATCTAAATAACTTTTGTTAATAATAATCTATTTCTATCTCTAACCGTTTTTGAGATATGAATTATAAAAAGATTTTTTTTGTGTAAAAACGCTCCGAGAAGAAAGTTTAGTAACTCTGAAACTAATAAAGGTTAACATTTAAAATTTTGCAAGCTTTTAAGTAATACATAGATCTTTAGTTTAAATTTCTTAGGTTTCACGTTTTTTATACAGGGAGTTCTTAAAATTGTGCCAATGTTCCCATTTAAATAAATGTGCATAAGTCAATATTTGCAAATGGAACACCCTATTTTTTAGCTTACTAACTTGTAGAGAATTAAATTTCCTATCTAAATGCCTAATATGTTACAATCCACATTTTTACTCGTTGTGGAATTATGAGCAATTTAAATAAAAATTCGAAAAATTTCTGTTTGTGTTAATGTGACATTATTTTTGAAAAGAATATGACAACAGGGCTAAGATAAATGTCAACTTTAAAATCATTTTGGTCAAAGCCAACTTTACAAATTGGCAAACAAAGATCAAAGGCAAACGAGAATCTCAGTCCGTTTCTTTTCAAAAATAATGTCGCATTAACACAAACAGAAATTTTTAGATTTTTTATTTAAATTGCTCATAATTCCAAAACGAGTAAAAATGTGGATTGTAACATATTAGGCATTTAGATAGGAAATTTAATTCTCTACGCATTAGTAAGCTAAAAAATAGGGTGTTCCATTTGCAAGAATTGACTTATGCACATTTATTTAAATGGAAACATTGGCCCAATTTTAAGAACTCCCTGTATAAAAAACGTGAAACCTAAGTAATTTAAACTAAAGATCTATGTATTACTTGAAAGCTTACAAAATTTTAAATGTTAACCTTTATTAGTTTCAGAGTTACTAAAATTTCTTCCCAGAGCGTTTTTACACAAAACAATCCTTTGGTAAATTAATATCTCAAAAACGGTTAGAGATAGAAAGAGATTATTATTAACAAAAGTTATTTAGATTTTAATAAGGTAATCAAAAATGCTAAAATATACAGGGTGTTCCATTTGAAATAGCAAAGTTGGCATTAACTTCTGGTATAACCGGAAGTAACAAAAACCTTAAAAGATAATGTTTTAAAAGCTCATAGCCAATTATGCCTGCTATCAAATTTTTAGAAAGATAAGTTTACTCGTTTCCGAGATCTTCTAATAGGCCACTCAACGTGAATCACCCTCTATTGGTGTTTCTCTGTATGGAGAAATTTTTACACGAGCACCGAAAAAATTAATTTTTTACGTTTTTTTTTTGGCTTTCCGATCAGTAAAACGAATTTTGTGTAGAATGTTTAATGGTCTCTTCTATACCGAGATAGCAATGATAATGTACCGAATTGGTTACACCCAGTATTGCAGCATTGCAATTATATTTCAATAAAAACGTCTAATAAAATAGTTTTTCTTCTTTCTAATTAAGAAAAAGTTATGTTTCTAATCAGTGCAAAAAGTAATACACGACTGCCGCAGACGAGAAAAATATTGTTTAATAGCCGCCTATCATAGAAAAAAAGGTGATCACATTGATATTAGATTTTTTAATACTATATACAACCAATCTTTTCTTCTTATATTATACAACAATTATTACCCACATTCTGCCCTACAATGTATAGTTGAAATACATAAATTGAATAATTTGCTTTAGTTTTCTTACTACTAGAAAATGAATAGTTCTAACGTGTAGAACGATTGGCAATGACATCGCCGTCGGCGCGTTCTTTATTCACTCAAGTTAGTATTTAATCCTTACAGCATTCTTCCGTAGATTTTAGTCTAAATCAAAGTTTTAAAACAGTGGAAAAAGAGCTTTTCAGTTATTTCAATTTATCTATTTAATCTTGTCATAAAAATATGCGCTCTTACAGCGAACAAGGTAACTTGCGTCGTACTTCTAATATTGAGTTGCATAATGAATGTATACAATAATTATCTAATCAGGCAACTTTGACGTTGTCAAAAATAATTCTCTTACAATCAAAGTGGTTCGGTTACCATTATATCTAGTTAACTAATCAGGCAACTTTCATTGTGATTAAACCTTTTCAGCCACTGCTATTGATGTCACAGTCCAAGCATCTGGCTGGTTAATTATTTTTTAAAATCTTTATGCAACCCCACATTAAATAACGATGGGCAATCTTTCTGAAAATGAATTACATAATAATTAATGTGGTAAAGAGCATTTTCTATATTATAATTGCTTGTTTGCCAAATTTGTTTCTAAATACTGGGGGACCGCTATCAATGTAGAATTCCATAGCAACTAAACTATTTAATTTTTTATTATTTTTCAAAAGAAGAGTTATAAGGAGTCAAATTTTTCCAGATAGTCAGGGCATATCCAATATACATTTTTTTAAATGAAACATTATAGTATTTTCTAATTAAGAAATTCCACGTATATTTTGTATTAAATGCTATATGTCTAAAATCAATTGTTTATGAGATATTGACATTTAAAATACGGTTTTTTCATATTTTGACAGTCTGTAGTATTGGAACGGTGCATCTTAGAGAAAAATGGTTTTCACCTCCCATCTTAGTTTTTTATTTTCTATCCAAGGAGATTAACTTCCGGTATAAACCAAAATAAATGTTTTACGGTTTAACACGTTAAACCGGAAGTTATAAATTTTAGATATAGAGTATAAAAATTTAATATAGAAAGGTAAAACTTATTTTTCTCTAAGATGAATCGTTCCAATGTAACAGACTGTCAAAGTTTGAAAATGCCATATTTTAAACGTCAATATCTCAAAAGTAATTGAATGTAGACATATAATATTTTGATCAGAAATAAACAAGATATAGGTACCTGAAATCTTATAGGAAATTAGAAAATAAAAATATAAAGGGTGTTCTATTTAAAAAAAAAAGTATGTTGAATATGCCCTCACTATTTGGGACATCCTGTAAAACCTAAAATAACTATAAATTGTAGATCTAATGCCTCCTTATAATAGATGCTATAGAATTCTGCGTTGAAAGCGGGCCACCCTGTATATTCGGTTTATTCGCCGTATTTTTCAACTGGTATTTGAAAAAATTGAATATCCTGAACTAAAAATAATAATGAATTGAGCACATTTTACGGAAGAATACTTTATGAATCAATTTTAACTTGTGACCCCCAATATTATGGTAATCTTATCGCATCCGTAATAATTAAAGAAATTCTAAAATATGATACATACTAGGGCAGATCACCTTCTACAATAAATTTAGTTTTATAATATAGTCCCACTCTATTCTTATTCTACTACCTCTGTAGGTGCAACTGCTGTATAGGGAATGTGGTAATAAAATAGATTTTAATAAACTAGTTTAGTTTTTTCTTTTCTTAGATTTTGCTTTTAGCCTGCCATGCACGATCTAAATCAACTGTATAATTTTATTGACTCTAATAAATTTAAAGATTAGGAATTTGTGCTATTTTTGTAATAATGTCGATCGATTTATTTATATTGTAGAAAAATTACTCTATAAGTAACATTTTAGTGTCTGTGCTTTAAATCACAACGTTTCAACTGGTAAGTATCTCCAGTCGTCTTCAGGTCAATACTAAATAAGTACAATTTATACTAGATGCACTGGAGCATAACAGAGATGGGTGCAGTCATGCGTTCAGTTCGTGCGTGGTCTTCTAAGTTGACATCTACTTAACAAAACTTTCCAGATATTTCTAATGAAAGCTTACTAGAACAATCCGGGTTTTGGTGTATGGTTACAGCTTGCTTGAACTTGCTCTTTCTCCAGTATGGTTCTTTATGCAGGATTTGAGCTTCTGTCTACTTAATATGACGTGTGTCCAAGCATGATCAGCTGCACCTGATTTTTCGGTCTCTTCTTTTAGCGTATTGTTTGTGTTCCTTGATTCTTGTATCGAGTGGCCTTAGTGTCTCGCCCTCGCCAATATAAGATCCGAAGACTTAAAAAATCAGGTGCAGCTGACCATGCCTGGACACACGGCTATCATATCAACTGAACAGAAGGTTAAATCCTGCATTAAGATCCAAACTGAAAAAGAGGGAGTTCAAGAAAGCTGCAAGTATACACCAGAACCTGGATTTTTTGAGCAAAACCTCATTATATATAAAAAATTTTTAGAAACCGTTGTTAAATAGATGTAAACTAAGAATACCACGGACGAACTGAACGCATGACTGCACCCATCTCAGTTATGCTCCACCACATCTTGCTAGTATAAATAGAGCTGTCTGTAATTGTTATACTTATTTAGTATTCACCTGAATACGACTGGAGATACTTACCAGTTGGAACGTTGTAATTTAAAGTAAATAAAGACAATGCAAGTCCAAAACTCTCATTTTATTTTTCTAAGTACTAACTAAAATCTTACAAAATAGTATATTTTTATACAGGGTGATTTCTAAGTTGATACTTTTTTTTTAGCTGCGTATAGAAGGCATTAAGATAAACAACAGTTTCAAATACCTTTTTTCAAAAAACCCAAAAATAAACCCAAAAATAAACTACTTACATTCATTTATTACATTACAAATCAAACACGGTTCTGAATAACTTGCCCGTTGAATAACATTAGGAGAACTTCTGGGTGTAGAGAAGAAACATCCGCACTTTTACGACACTCACAATAAATTAGTACCATAATTAGTTCATTGTTTTCAAATTTTACCATTTTTACCAATTTATTAAAATTAATTTGCTTCAGAAAACCACACCGCGCCGCGAATTGCCAAAATAAATAACTGACGACTGATCCGTAAAATGCATGACTCACATACAAAAAACGGAGAAAACAATATAAAGTAAAGGGATACGTTTTGATTACCAGGCCCGCATTTAGATTTTTTACATCTGTAACTCGGCTATTTTTAAGTTTTTTGAAAATGTTGTTTATTTTAATGCCTTCTATACACAGCTAAAAAAGAAGTATCAACTTAGGAATCACCCTGTATACTCCTTATCTTAAACTTTATCGGATTTGGCAAAATCAAAAATATGTTGACTTGAATAGTGTGTGGATGGCCTTAAACACCAGAAATGATTGCATGTTAACAAAGATTTAAAAACAAGTTACATACGTAGAGCATGTAAAAACTTTTTTATAATATAGTCCGACCATCAAAATCAAAGCTACATGAAAAAACAGATAAAGACCACAGCTGATCAAATAAAAAACCTATCGATCTATGGATTTACACTATAGCAAATTTCAGGGACGTGCAGGGAAATTTCAGAGAAGGGAAGCAGGTTTCCAAAATTACCTATTTATAATGTAATTTTATTTCATCGATTTCTGCAAACATCTGCCTGCACGAAAAAAACAAACACATTTTTTATTGCAGGCTTATGTATACCTGTTTATTATATTTATTTTTTTTTAAATAACTTTGCGAAAAAAATTATTTGTCTAACAAATAACGCACCGCAATACAGTACAGTTCCAACCTCCGCTGTGGTCAAAACTTGGCAAGCAGCTTGGAAGAAATAGAGACCCATATTTTTTATTGTGTAAAAATGTTCATTCACATACAAAAATTATTTATGCAAAATATTACAGCTTAAATATCGCCACTTAATTTTTTAGAAATAATTAAAGTTCGTCGTGTGACGTCACGTAGAATGAATAGCTAGCTCTCGCTCCACGTACGCTTTGACGTCACAACTATAATCGCTTCAATTTAATACTTAAGGATTAAGAAAACATTTCCTTGTGAACTGTGAGTCTTATTATTTTTCAAATTTAATTTTCATGTTCCCTATTAAAGCCTTAACATTCTTTGAATGTAAAAAGATAAGGTAGGGGTTTAAATTTTAAAAACTTTCAATTTTAAATGCATAACATAGGCTCACACCGGGCCAATAAAAACGTTCTATCATGGTGTGTTTTCCGCCATATTAGAAAAATACCTAGAAAGTTTCTGATTGTTCAAAAGCAGCAGTGTCTTCGTGGGTCCAGCGATAGCGACCTATTCATCATTCATTTTTGTTTTAAGATTCAATCAGGTTATCTTTCTGGTCATCCTTAAAATTTAAAATTACTACGATCACGACATATATTTTTATATATTTTAAAAACTACTGGAAATGTTCACATTCATACAGTTAAAAACGAAATACCTAGGAACCGTTTCTGTAATGGTACAGGTTAGTTTAAGGGTTGGAGACAATGATGTTTCTTGAATGATTCACAGTATTTAATTAAAGATAACTGGAAATACTGGCCAGTTGAAACGTTGTGATGTAAAATAGATAAAGACAATCTAAGTCCAAAACTCGTCATCAATCACGGTACCTACATGGTTAGTTAAAAAAAAGACTTAGTTTTTCTCTTACATAGAAAGTCCTGTATATTTTTGGAAAATGATATACTTAATTTCTTAAAAGACAAATTTACGGTATAGGGTTTAATGAATTTATCCTTAAAAGGAAAATAAATATTAAATAATTAAAAAGAACACAGTTTTATTGTTTGTTTGGGTAGGTATTATATGCCAAAACATTACTGGATAATTTTATATTGCTGGATACATTACCAAGGGATAAAAGGAACGTTTTTAGCGGCAGGTGGACAAAGTAGTGCATCTATCTTTTGCATTAAAGTACACAGGGATGCCAAAGGTAATTGGTTCCCTGGGGCATTTCGAAAAAACGTTTTCTATACTGCTGTTTATTGGCCAACCGTACTTGGTTTATTTAGTTTTATGTTTTTACGTTTGATGGCTATCTTTTGCCTTGGGTTAATTCCTAAGGATGGCGATACTGGGTTTTCTTCACATTTTTACTCTTAAAAATGTCTTAAAATGCATATTTTCGCTGTACTGGGAGTTGCTTACGGGTTTTAGCTTTCTGATTAGTCCTAACAAGGACGATACAGTCTATCATCATCTACCTGTGCCCCAGGGAACCCATTACCTTTGGCGTCCCTGTGTACTTTAATACAAAAGATAAATCGACTATTTTGTCCGCCTGGGGCTATAAACTTTCATTCTATTTACTTATACGGACACTTAACTCTACTAATTTATTATATTACTTACCAAGGGACTTTTTTGTCTTTACTTACAGTTATTATGTAAACTGATTTGTCCATAATAAGAAATTCTTTATCCAGATAAAAGGAATATCTGGTTTCAACAGACTGGCGCCCCGGCTCATTTTGGTTTAAAAAATCGTTAATTTTTAACCAAATAAGTGGATAGGGAAGAGAGGCAAAATGGAGTGGCCTCATCGAGACCTCTCCTCTTTGGCGTTTATTTGTGGAATAATAAAAAAATAAAGGTTTACAAAAATAGATCGGGTAATATTGAAGATTTAAAAGTGTTGCAATAGAAATTTAATGTGTAAGATTTAATGGACTAATTTTGACAACATTCTACAGGCTTAGCTATTACCTACGTAAAAATATAAAAGTAACTTTTGTTCAATTTTTAAATATTTTTTTATTAATATTGTTTTCTTCTTAATTTATTTAAAATTTGTTATTTTGATGAATACAGGGTGATTCCTAAGTGGATACTTCTTTTTTAGCTGTGTATAGAAGGTATTAAAATAAAAAAATTTTCAAATATTTTTTTTCAAAAAATTTAAAAATAGGCGAGATACATAAGTAAAAAATCTAAGTGCGGGCCTGGTCCTCAAAACATAGCCTGCTAAACTTTATGTTGTATGTCTTATTTTTTATGCAATTTACGGGTCGGTGGTCAGTTATATGGCAATTCGCTGACATGTGTTTTTCTGCAGAAAATTAATTTTAAAGTGAAACGTGAAAATAGTAAAATTTGAAAAGAACGAACTAGTACATATGGTGCTAATTTACGGTGAGTGTTATCAAAGTGCAGCTGCTGCTTCGAGATTATGTTTAAGTTAGGCGGGACCGTATTTGATCCATAGTGTAAAAAATGAATGTAAGTATCTTTATGTTTAGCTTTTTAAAAAAAGGTATTTGAAAATGTTGTTTATTTTAATGCCTTCTATACACAGCTTAAAGAGAAGTATCGACTTAGGAATCACCCTGTATATCCATCAAAGCCTATATCGGTATATTTCTATTTTAAGGGACTCTTTAAAAATAAACAAGAGGTTCTATTAATTATAAAAAAGTAAGTATTTTTTGACTAACTCTGTATAATTACCAAAATAGTTTAGCCCTTTCTAGGTGCAGTGGCGGCTCGCGGTCCTAAAAAATTATGAAGAGCTAGATATAGTGCGGAAACTTTAACAAACATTGACTAAAAACCCGTGTAACAAAACCACTCTCTTATCCTCATCTGTCCAACGACCGAATGGAGTTTCCAACAAATTTTAAACTATGTTTGAGTCAATTTTTTTAAAACACGTTCACTATTGAATTAACTGAAAAATAAAAACAAAACTTTTTAATCACACAGTAAATCATGTAAAAACGATATCTACAACCGTAAGTTTCGCACAGCCTCAAAATGAATACCTTAAGATTTGGCGAACCAATGCTAGAACAATGGTGCATACGACTGATCTATTTTTAAATTGCCCTTCATCATAATGCAAATTGTTACATGCTGTTTGCATGACTGATGTTACGTAAACATAGCAACGGTGAATATCAAAACCATGTTTTGCGTTGGGTCTTCACTTGCTTTGAGCTAATGGATACGGTCGGCTGGGGCGCGCCAAAATGCACGAGTGGTTATACTTATTGTCCATCCGTAACTCTATTATGCATAGCTACATTCGGATTAAATTATTATTATTAATTCGAACATAATTATTTTTTAAGGGTTAAAATGTTAGCTATATTTTTTTTGGTGAAGAGCCCAGCCCCTGTCTAGGTGTGTCGTTTATTACTATAAGGATGTTTGAATTTAAAAAAGAAAATTATATTCAGTAGTTTTTAAAATACAGGGTGTTATGGAATTGATGCATTATATTTAAATGGTTATTTCCATGGCTGTCATAGTTAAACACTTCGTACTTCTTTTCAAAACCACCGTTTCAAAAGTGAGATAAGTATCCCTAAAAGCAGACCGAATTTGCCGGACGCCAACGGGGAACATTTATTTGTGTTGGTAAACTATACTTTACGCCCGAGTCAGTCAGTCAAATTTAAACGAGAACAAAAGACGGCCGCAATCTCACCTTGCTGCCTTGCGCAATTTCAGTCTAATCGCGTTCTTAATTTTGGTTTCACTATTTCTTTCTTTAACTTTACACTATTAAAATTTGTATTTTGTAATTAAATTAATAATTTTTGATGTGGGTCTTTTAGCACAGTTGTGTTTTGTGTTTACAAGTTGTAAACGTTTGTTGTGATGTAAATTTTGGTAAAAATTTTATTCATAGATTAGATTTATTGTTTTTATTATGGTTGTGCCAGTTTCGGGATTAAGACAGGATTAATTTTTATTTCCTAACTTAGGACTAGTAATCACAAGTAAATTTCTTTATTAATTAATATATCAAATAAAAACAAAGACATGTCCCTTTTTCTGTGACGGCCCCTTTCCAGTGACGGCTTGGTCAAGCCACAATACCAAAAAAAATGTTCTCGTTTAATATAGTGATGCAGCATTTAAAAATATTTTTTTTAGTCTCACATGAATATTTGTTCTTTCCTTTACACTAATATTTTTCCTAGAGCCTATGCATACACCAATATTCCCATAGAGTGCTCGAAATGTTGCGAAAATTGAAGTTATAAAACCAAAATGTACAGTGTGTCCACGGATGGACTTCACTATACTTGTAAACTTATGTATTTTCAGTTTTTCGAAAAAAGTCATTCTTCATAATTTCTTTTGCTTGTTGTATAAATATGATTTACGTTGAGAAACTTTGATTTTTATGTACAGGGTGCGCAAAAAATTTAAAAATGTAGATTTTCAAAAATAAAAATTTTTGAATTAAACGTTTTTGAAGCATCAAAACTAAAGAGCTCAGAAGGAGAAATCGAAAATCCGAATGAAGTTTATTGATAGGATTTGTGGTTGGTATGATATTTTATATTGAAAATTTATTCGATGGAAAAAATTCTATACTTTATTTAACTTATTTACACTGAGATAAATGACAAACAGTAAAATGTATTCAACATAAAACCCTTCAACGTCGACCAGTTAACACCTGAATCGAACAAGTTAAATAATAAAGTATACCAACCACAAATCCTATCGGAAAACTTTATTTGGCTTTCAGATTTCTGCTTCTGAGCTCTTTCATTTTGATGCTTCAAAAAAGTTTGATTCAAAAATTTTTAATTTTGAAATCTACATTTTTACATTTTTTGCGCACCCTGTACATCAAAATCAAAGTGTCTCAACGTGAATCGTATTTATACAATAAGCAAAAGAAATTATCAAGAATGACTTTTTTTCGAAAAACTGAAAATAAATATGTTTACAAGTATAGTGAAGTCCATCCGTGGACACACTGTATGTTTCATTTGGGCACAAAAAACAAAACTCTCCAGTTTTCCACTCATTTATAGACATTTACTACTAGATTTAATGTATAAAATGTATATACAAAATAAACGTTTGTACTTACTTGATTTGTTAGTTTTTGCGATGATAGGGCTCCAAACCCAATCGACCTTAAACCTTTTATCATACGCAACTCATAGAGAAAAATAACTGGTAAATTTTTTTAAATGTTAAAAAATAAAGATAAGTACATAAAACCAGATAAAACAAACAAAATTATAAGATTTTTAGAAAAGAAATCCATTTTTAAGGTTTATTCTGGATTGCTATTTTTCGTTTTGTTCTGAAAAAAAAGTGTTTGTTCTGGTTTGTTGTGCAGGCAAATGCTATGGTTTAGAAAAATAAATTTTCCATTTATAAATATATCGCTCTTTGTCTGTTATTTTGCAAAAGGCCAAATGTGAGAAAGATAGATATTTATAGTGATTTTGGGTAAATATTAGAAATGACCCAAATCGACAAATATGCTATATTGATGAAATAAATTTTTCTTCGATTCTTTTTAATTTTCTTTCCCACGAGTTCACGGTCAATTAAAAGACAAGTTATAAGGTCTGATTTAAATAATTTTAAAAATTTTCGTATGAAATTAGGAAATTGAGTTGTAGAAAAAATATGCAGTACAACTCGAGTGGATTGTCCATATTGCGCTTAATTTACTTCCTCGTGCAATATGGATATTATATCAACTACAAATTATTATTTTCTTTGAATGTTGTGATATCAGGATTTACCGGTTTAAATAAAATGTTAATTCCAAAACAACCTATATTTACTTTTTTGACACCCTGTATAATAATAACATTTTGTGAAAATTTCTGATTTTACTCATATTCACTGTTTTATCGATACTGTCTTTGTATTACATCAAGTTCTTGTCTTCTTGGCATTATTCGTTAAATTTACACCCTTTCAACAGACACCGACGATATACGAAGTCTTCACTTTTTATCAGATTTCTCATGTTCAAATCTCCATTAGTTTTAAAACTTTTAAAAAAATTGGTTTAAAGTGTATGTAAAACGAATGCTTAAAAGGACTTTGAAGTTTGCCAAAGTGATTTCATTATATCTAGTACGTGTTTTGACTGTCTCAAGTTTAAATCCGCTTGAATTAATTTCTGTTTTGCGGGATCTATGAAATGCAAATATACCATTAATTTTCAAATACCTTTAGTCAGTTTAATTTAATTGGGTCTAAGGCAAGAGCAGATAGTTATTATATAATTTCAGCTAAATTATTATACAGGTAAATTTGCGCAAGCACAAAGAGAATTTAGCAGTGCCAGGTCAGTATTTATATTAATATTTTCAATAAGAAATGAATAGTTTATATGTAGGGCTAGATGTAAGATTATAAACAGAAATCTCTCTCTTTCGTCTTAGAAATTTATTTGATTAAAGTCAGAATCTACGCGTTTCGGCCAACAGGGCCATCATCAGGGCATACTGTAAGAAGACAAATAGCGAGTTGTATTAAATAAAAAATAATAAAACTTACAGGTCATACGGTCAAAACACATAAAGACTAAGTAGGGCGCACCCTAGTCAACAAAATCAATAGTCAATCACCACACTATGTTACAATATATAGTATATATTTACATTTGTTCAATTAAAATAAAATTTAGAAAAAACATAAACAATTAAAATTAAAATTGCAGTGAATGTCAGCAGCAGAACTTACATGGACTAACAGCGGGTTGCATAACGAAATATAGTTCCCGGTTAGCTTAACCGTGCATTAAATAGACAAAATTTAATCAGAGACTGGCAAGGCCAACTTCATGTTTCTGCGAATTAACCTTATGTTTTATAAGAACTGGCATCTGGCAGCACTGACAGCGGCCATCTTTTGCAAAATCTAAGGCAAATTAGCGCAAACACGCTGCAGGCCTTACCAGCCTCTAATTTAATTTCGTCTTTTTAATACGCGGTTACGCTAACCGAGCACGATTTTTCTTTTTGCAACCCATTGTAAATTTAAACTTTATTTTATTTAGATAGAATTAAAAAAACCTTATCGTATCAAACATCGAAGCAAAAAAAAAAGAAATGAGTCAGTTCCGTAGGTAATATTGAGAGGAGAAAGAAGGGGTAATTTTAGTTGAAACTTTATTAAAAATTAATTAATCTTTAAAAAAATGGATTGCAGCTACATAATCACGATATACAAGATTACAGCTCGTGCAATATAGCTTGAGCTCTGACTTTTGGGTGCGCAGTAAACAGGTGGGCGGAGCTATCCGGGAGCTCATTAATCTGATGATCTTTGAAACGCACACTTCTGTACAGTCTATCAGAAAAGTAGGACGTTCATTGGAAAGAAAGTTATTACTGTATTTATTTGTAATAATGCCTTTTAAAAGTAACGTCATATACCTAGTATTGAGCGGTCAAAGCCGTGAAATAATTTAAAATTCTTGCAACAAAATCACGTTGCAAAAGAGCAAAAAGAATTGTATTTGAGTATATGCAAAACGAACCCATGGTGGATATTGTTATAGAAGACCTAATAATACATTTGAATGACAATTACAGCAGTTCAAGCGAATACTCTAATGATGATGTAACCGAGGGTTCTCTGTAGGGAATAGAAGAGTTAGACAGCTGAAACTAATAAGTAATATATAATAGTGATACATGTACTTTTCAAACTTACACTCTTAACATATTTTGTATACCGGGTGTTGCATCGTCGAGCGGAACATAGGAAATCCCATGTAATTTTAAATGGGGTCAATTATTGGCTTCCCTAATTATTTTAGAGAAAAATTCTATTTAGGTTTATTAAAGAGCACTAAAACCCACATTCAAAAGAATAACTTTAGATATTTTTGATGAGCCCGTTTACGGGTTATCGCCGATTTCTTTTTAACTATTTCTCCTTTTTATGGCCCCGTATTTGCGGGCACCAGTCAAGGTAAAAGATGACTCTCAAATAAAGTTGTCATTTTGAAATGTGTGCTTTATTATTATAAAAACTCGAACATCGAAAATATTAGCCATGAATTACACTTCTGAAGAAAAAATATTGATGATTAAATGGTATTATCAAGGAAATAGTTATCAAAATGTGTCAGACATGTTTGCTGCTCTATATCCGAATAGACCGATACCTGCAAAATCTACAGTTGAAAGGACTATCAAGAAATTTGAGACAAAAGGCACTGTAATAAATAACTGCAGATGTGAAGAAAGGCAGGAACAAAGAAGAGATGCAAGAAATGATAGGGACTTGCAAAGGCAGGAACAAAGAAGAGATGCAAGAAATGATAGGGACTTGCAAGTTTTATTGTGCGTGGAAGAAAATGATGGGAAGATCAGCACAAGGAATCTTGAGGATGACATAGGATTAGATCACACCACAGCGTTACAAGCTTTGAAACGACATAAATATTATTCATACAAATATGAAAAGCACCAAGAGATAAGAGATAGGGACGAAATACGACGACAGGAGTTTTGTTTTGGTATGATTGAAAGAGCAAACATGGAAAGGGAATTTTTAAAAAACATTTGTTACCTTAAACAATGAACCCAATGTTCAAAATTATCGATATTGGAGCAAAGAAAACCAACACAGGTTTGTCAAAACAAGGAAGCAATATCCACAAAAAGTTAATGTTTGGGCTGGGATTTTCGGAGAAAATATTATCGGGCCATTATTTCTTACACGAATACCTACTTTACATGATGCCGCCATGGAAAATCAGGATGGCTGCCCGGCACATAGTACCCTGGCTGTCCGGAAATATTTAAACCGTGCTTTTAATGGAAATGTTATTGGCTTAAATCATACAGTAAATTGGCCAGCCAGGTCTCCTGATTCATCGCAAAATGATTTCTTTCTCTGGGGCTATTTAAAAAACAGGATATACAAAGATAAAAAATACTCAAATCTAGACGAGTTAAAAAATGCTATTTCTGCCGAATGCAATAGAATTTCAGTTTACCGACTAGCGAATGTAAGAAGAGAATTTTATGATCGCCTCGGTTATTGTCTAGCAGTCAATGGAGGAATATTACCATCTTCTTAAATCCTAAAGTTCTAACAATTTAATAGTACCTACCTATTAATTAGTAAAATATTGAAACATGTAAAATGTAATAATTAACCTTGTAATTGGATACTTTATTTTAGTTTTATTCAGATTAATTTGTACTCATAAATACACCTTTATTATTTTCGATATACGAGTTTTTATAATAATAAAGCACACATTTCAAAATGACAACTTTATTTGAGAGTCATCTTTTACCTTGACTGGTGCCCGCAAATACGGGGCCATAAAAAGGAGAAATAGTTAAAAAGAAATCGGCGATAACCCGTAAACGGGCTCATCAAAAATATCTAAAGTTATTCTTTTGAATGTGGGTTTTAGTGCTTTTTAATAAACCTAAATAGAATTATTCTCTAAAATAATTAGGGAAGCCAATAATTGACCCCATTTAAAATTACATGGGATTTCCTATGTCCCGTTCGACGATGCAACACCCGGTATACATCTTTAATTATATAAAGCCGAAATTGTGTCGACCATAATAAAATTATCAAGAAACCAGTGATGCGAAGTAATAAATGCTCATTAAATATGGAAAACCTATGACTGAGGATCACCAACAATTTAAACACATACGAATAAATGTAAATATGTATATTGTTCCAAGAAAGGGCAGCCATACAAGCATAATAAAAACATAATTAGGCCATATTATGCAAAAAGCAACTAACCCTCAATGTATCCAAGTTTGTATGGTCAAAATATATAAAATAATTTTACTGTCAGAATAATAAAATTACAATATAATTTACATATTGAATAATAAAGTTTTAGTTTTAAAAAAAGTTCCGAAAATTTAAATGATTAAAAAAATAATCAAAAAGAATTAACTCTTTAAAATTTTATTGGTTGGTTGCTTTTTGCATAACAGGGCCCGATTAGCAAACAGGATTAGCAGTCACGACGGCTTTACCAATCAAATTCCACTTTTACTTTCTACGCGGACTGTACTTTACTTAAATGCGGTATTAGGTATCTCTGTCGTACACCGACCCTCCTTTTCTATCATATACGCATCTCAGGGCTCAAGCTACAATGCACGACCTGTACCTTGTTCATTGGGATTTTGTGGGGAGCGGAATTAGGAGAGAACAATTTCTATGTTCTCCAATACCTCTAGGTTTTGTCCCTTGTCTAAATGATGTAAAACTTTAAAATTCTCGTCTATTTGAAAAAAATTATTTGATGTTTTTAGATGAGTACCAAAAGGTGATTTATTGTCGTTGTAATCTACTAGGGTTCTGGGTTCAAGTGCATGCAAGACGATGTTCATTTTGTAGGCTCCAGTACCGATAATTTTGTATATTCGACTGATAATTTAATGTAAACGTGCATTCGTCTAAGAAGCAAATATTTTGTAAAAAATATCTGTTGTTGTTAGCTCGCCTCATTATTTTAAAACAAAAAAATTATCTTTGCTCTTCATTCCCTTCAAGCAATTCTTAATGGTTATACTTATATGAATAATATTTATCTTTTTTTAAAGTTCGCAGTACTGTAATGTAATGTTTCTCTGCCCCCCTATCCCAGAGTGCTAGTGCTGATATTTTTATTTTCTTCAACGTGAAGTATAACTGTCCTGTGCATTTGCAAATGTTTATTACATTGCCTTTCGTCTCAAACTCAGTAATAACTTTTTGTATTGCCGACTTGGTAGGAAAGGGCCTATCAGGGAAATTAATGGAAAACATTTATGATACAATACTTAAGCTTCTCCTCGCAGATTACCATTTTATCATAGTGACTTTTTCTACTATTGTGTAACTCATAATAATTACCTAGGTAAAAAATCTAATTCTTTCAAATTACATTTGACAATGACAAATCACAGATTGACAAGTCCAATCAATGCAAGTGTCCGCAGCATCACCTGTTGAATTTTAATGAAACCAAACCGCAATCCTATTCAAATAAGTTAAGATCGGGTTCTCCAAAAGTGTTCAACCTCCACCTGTGCACTCACCACACAGAGACCCTAAAAAAGTCTCCGTACAACCCTGCTTTAAAGTCAACAGGAGAGCAAATATTCGGACAGTTTAAAACTTGCATGGGATTTCCAACCACGATCTACCACCAGGTATATTAAAAGGGATTAATATAAGAAAACTCTACATGTTTCGGATATAGCGATAGTTATAGATGGAAACTTGGTGAATGTTACCTTAATAGAGCCTCAAAATTACATTAGGACATGTTTATTTAAGTGGATGAAATAACATTACCAAAGTAAAAAATTAATTATAGTAACATGAAGACGAGAGGATTTAAATGTTGTTTGTTAAAAGGAAAATTATTAACAATGTCATGGGGAGAGAAGAAAATAAACTTCATTAGTTTCTTCATTCACTTAAATAAACATGCCTAACTGCAACGCTCAAGCTCTAGCAACGGAACATTCACTCATTTTTTTTTCTATAACTGTTCTATTCAATTTAACTCCTGAAGATGCTGCTACAACCGAACCATGTAGAGCTTTCTTATAATAATCATTTTTCAGTCAATTTTACTGAGAATAAAATGAATAAATTAAATAGGCAAATCCCGATTCTTAAAGAGAATGTCTTATTTTTTTATGATTTTTTTTTTAATTTGACAAAAGGGTGCGAGAGGTTACAGATAGCAAAACAATCTGCAGATTCCCATCTTGGTCTCTTATTTTGTTAGTTTAAAACCATGCTTGGTTTATTTTTTAGTGAAGTTTATTTTGATTGATTGGCTGATAATTATTATGCTTATTCATAATCTTTGTCATTAAATTATACATGTTTTCAATCAGGTTGAGGCTATGGTTTATCCAACATTAAATAAAAGGTTCTATTTATATTAAAACCAAGATAAACTAAAAAAAAACTTTATTTAATATCTTTAATCTAGTAATCCAACTGATTGAAACAGTTTAAATGTTGGAAAATGACGTAAAATTGGATAAAAGTAAAAGACATAAATGGACAGAGCGATTTTAACAGGTTAAAAATAAAGAAAATGGCGGTCCTACAAAATAAAGCATTTGATAGTAAAGTTCATCGGTTTTCTGTTTGCATTATAACCTATCAATAGCTAATTTTCACAAATGAATGAGTCCGCTATTCGAATCTTTAACCTCTTGGTATTCACTAAATCCTGAAACCTGAATTTCGGTTCGCTAGAAAGATTAATATTTGCCGCTCAATATGAAACAGGTTTTTATCAATTAATTTGTGTAATTTCAGAGAAATCCGCATTTAAAATATGGTTTAGCGGGATTTTGGTGGCTGGCAAAAATTGACTAACATTCAAATAACTTAAAATAATTCATAATATCCAAACCCTTAAAATAACCAGCAAAAAAGAATAAAAGGGAATCAGGGGATTTTAAGACGGCTCGTCCATAAGCTTTCAATCAATTGGCAGGAAAGAGAAATCTGTAATGACTTTAGAATCTTTTAAAAGATATTTGATTAAATCTAAAACCACTTTCACTTTATCGATTTTAGATCATTTTAAATTAGATTTTTAGTGCAGTGATGTTTCGCTTGTTAAACAAATTCGTCGACTTATGATGTAAAAGTTACTAGGACACCTCACAAAGCTTATGGAAAATGGCTTTCGGCTAATTTTTTCGATTATTGTGAGATTAGCGTCCTAAATCAAATTCATGTAGGTAGGTATTTGCGGGACAATAAAAAATAATTCCCTCTTAATTAAAAAATTGCCGACGTCTCGACCTTTATTTGGTCTTCATCAAGGCTATTTCTAAAGTAAAGGAATATTTGTCAACATTCATTAAAACCATCTCCAGTGATCATACCGGGAACACCCATTTAAAACAACAAATATTTATGTAAATAAACAACCTACACGACAACGAGTAATGTAAATCTTTCTTACTGTTAATCTTCGACAATACATAAATATTTGTTCCTATGTCTAATTTAAATGTGTGTTCCCGGTTAGATCTCTGGAGATGGTTTTAATGATTATGTTGACACATATTTCTTTACTGTATAAATAGTCTTGATAAAGACCAAATAAAGGTCGAAATTTCGGCAATTTTTTAATTAAGAAGGAATAATTGTTTTTTATTGTCCTATACCCGCAAATACCTACCTACCTAAATTTTTCTGAATTTTTAGTGTTTCATAAATCTTGACTTTTTGAGTGTCCATGGCCGTAATCCAATTATATGATTTTGAGTTATGCCCTTTTAAAGTTGGTAGGTAACATAGATATTACTATGAGATTTTCTGTATTGTCTGGAGTTTTCACTAGTTTTCTAAAAACTATCAACTTTTTATTTATTTTTCTTTATTGGTGGAAAATTAGGCCTCGGATTAAATAATTAATCATATTAAAAAATGGTGAAAATCCAAAAAAAAAATTACCCATTTTTTGAATTTCGAAAACAAACGGCTAGATTTTGTTTATATTTGAATGTCTTGTAAAGCCAAGCTATAGAGGCAAAAAAAAGGATAAAGGTTGATGTAGAGCATATTTCTAGGGTCGGCAGACTAAAGAACATACCTAGATCATGAAACATCAAAATGTATTTTTTCATATTTTTAATTATTTTGTGTAACTCGTTGGCTCTGACTAAAACGCATAAGTCGCCGTAGTCTATATTTAATAAAACTATGGAGTAAAGTTTTGGTTTTTTCAATGGAACACCCTGTATATTTTTTATTTCTATATTTGTAAGATATAATCTTGCAGACTTAAAGTCGGCTGGAAATTAACTACCTAATTATTTTCTGGAAGTTTTACATAAAGAAATTTTACTTGAAGCTTTAGGCTTCAGATCCGTTTAATTTATTTAAGTGGGCATATTGCCGGTTTAATCAAGTTTCTTTATCAGTTTCAAAATCACTGCAATAAAGATTACTCTACACCAACATAAATTTAAAACTTTAAAGGAGTTAATAACACCAGACCAGATTATATCAACGCTAATTTCATATGGAATATAAACGTTAGAGCACGAGTTTATGAGAGAAATAAAAGATACAGCCTGCTTGGAAGGGGTACTAAAATATATTTTTCTAATCCTATATTGGTAAACATTGTTTTTTCTACTCCCACATGAAAATTTGCTGTTTCCTTTACACTTAAGTGGCGAGTAAAGTAGGCTATTCCAGTTAACTGTGCGGCAAAATTTCATAACAATTCTAGTTAGGTTATGAAACTGACCAATCACAGTAGTCAATTACAGAGAAGCCATATTATTTACATGTTGTTCTTAAAAGTACTGACCAATCACAGCATATTATTTTTACTGAGGCTCCGCCTTCTTTTTTAAGACACTAAATTATATAATTTAAATGTATATGGTACAATGTTATTAATTTGGTCAATATAACAAAATCTATACGCATTTATAATAGATTTATCAATAATGCAACCTGATGAATGTGCATAGAAAATTAATTTCATGTAGCATCATTAATCAATTGGTTTTACCATAATTAACTAAACGCTTCGATAGTCGAGACGGTAAAGCGTTTTACTATAGATCCAATGGTCGTGAGTTCGAGCCCGGCAACCTGCAAACTTTTTTTTACCATTTTTTAGCATAAGGTCGTTGAAAAAATATACTCTTCAACTCAAGTGGATTGTCTATATCGCACTCGAAAGTTTTACTTTCTTCTTTACTTTCTCGTGTGATATAGACATCATATCCACTCTTGTTGTACAAACTACTATTACGTACAGTTCACTCTATAAGTAAATCCATTCTTACGCACAACTGTGCGTTATGATGCCTAGTATAATCATCAAGTTAGCCTTGAACCACTCAAATCGTGACATTTATCTATCTTGCATTTGGAATATTTGACAGTGACATTGTCATTATTTGTTAATTTGAAATACAAATCGATACTAATCGATAAATAAATAAACTCTACAGGAAAGTTCTCTCAGCATTTACTTATTTATATAAGTTTGTTGGAGGCGCTCGATATGCTTTGTTAGTGCCCAATTTCGACACTGATGGCGCCGCAGGCTCCATCTTACATGGTTTCAACTCCTGAACTATAATATAGTTGTGTGCTTGTTTTCTTTATTCTTCAAATTCTGTAGCCTAAATAGTCAGCCATAAGATGGCGAAACGCGTCTGCAGATGAATCTGACAAAATGAAAGGAAACTCTTCTTCTTCTGAAAATATTTGTAGTCATGAATTTTTTTTCATCCAGCTTTGTACAAACCGCTGCTCTCGATATGAAACCGATGAGTCAATGACAGTAATTTTGAACCTGGAGTATAGTAACATGTTTTTTAAAATCAAGGTATTCCTTAGAAAATCAAACACATAAATAAAACAAGCCATTCTTCGTAATACATTCTTACAAGCAAGAAAACCAAAAAAAAATGGGTCGCGAATCACAACAATATTCTACCTGCCATGCTGACTCAGACACCAGTGGAAATCGAACATTGAACTAATACAGAGAAAATAAAAGCTTGGGCCGGCCAGTGCAACATCTGCCTAAAATCACATGTTCGTTCTTTCAAAAGAATTGTTGTCTTTCTTACCCTGCCTAACCTCAAAAGCAGCCATTGCTATATACTGTTGCCATAATATTACCCTAGTATTAAACTTACATACAGCTAACTTACCTCGTATATACAGGGTGCTACAAATTCGTGTGCGTACAAGGGGATCTCGAAAACGGCAACAGATACGAAGATGGTTAAATTAAAGGAAAGTTGCATATTGTATTTTGGGGCGTAATAATTTGGTTAAAGAAAATTGTAAATATTCCGAATAATTTCGGGGATATCCGAAGAAAACCAAAATTTTTAATACTTAGTGATTTTTAATTTTTTGCGGTTTATTTTTAACTTGTGAAAATAACAAAAATCACTTTCTTATAGCCGTTTTTTATGTTCTATAATAAGGCGAAATTAGTTTTTCAATTCGACGTTTCGTTCTTTAGATACCAACCTCAAGTAATTTTTTTTTAAATACAGACCTGAAATTTTAAATGCAGTTTTAATGACTTCTAAGCTTTAGCTATTTAATAGAATTTGAAGATTTTTAAAATTTTAACGTTTTATCATCTAATAACACATTTTCGCATATCGACTTAAGATATACAGGGTGTCCCACCGGGAAACGAATCGATCTATATATAGAAAACTATACATCGAAAAATTTTGAAAATTTGACAGTATGCTGATGCTGATGGGGGCGACCGGGCTAAAATATTTTTATAATGGTGGCATTTCCGGTTATACCGGAAGTAAGTGTCAACTTGCTTATTTTAGATGGGATACCCTATATCTTATTACATTTTTGCATTCTACGCAAGATTCTAGGCAGATTTTGTATACCATGTCCTATACCTATGTCTAAACGTTTTCGACATATTTGAATTTTTATGTCAAGAATGACGTTTGCAAGCCTTAGAATAATTATCAATTTTTTCTATAAAGAAGCCTTATTTATTTAATTTAAGTGGGATTCCTTGTTATAAAGAACCTGCTTTGATAGATTTTTTATATTATTTTGATAACTATTATTACAGGGTGTTTAAAAAATAAGATTAAAAATGAATATGAAAAACTGCATAAAGTCTAGATTTTCACATGGAAACACCGGCGTTGAAAAACAATCAAAAATCTATGAAGCCGTCACTTACCATTTAAACATTATTAATAAACACATTGTGATGGCTTCTGTTTTTGCGGATATCGAATGGCAAATGTGACATGATATAACTTTATCACATTCTCCATAAATAATAAATAAGTTTAAATAATCTTCGTTTGTATAATTTAAGCGCCCGGGAATGATTATTAACAATGTTAAGTGATAGCGTCATAGATTTTTTTAGCATTTGATTGTTTTTCAACGCCGCCATAGCCAACTAAGAGTAACTGAACTTAAAATCTGCAGCAAAATCCCCATATAAAAATAATAAATTTGCAATATTTCGATAACTAAGAATTTTTGGGATATACAACCTTATACAAACTTACCCTTATTTTTAAGGCTTAATAAGATATAATTATAAAATTTGGGTGTTTCCATTTGAAAATCTGAACTTTTGACAGATTTTTCATTTTCATTTTTAATTTTATTTTTTAAAAATCAAAATATTATAAAAAAATCTATTAAAGCAGGTCCTTTATAACAAGGAATTCCACTTAAATTAAATAAATAAGGCTTCTTTATAGAAAAAATTGATAATTATTCTAAGGCTTGCAAATGTCATTTTTGACATAAAAATTCAAATATGTAGAAAACGTTTAGACATAGATATAAGACATGGTATACAAAATCTGCCTAGAATCTTGCGTAGAATGCAAAAATGTAATAATATATAGGGTCTCCCATTTAAAATAAGCAAGTTGACACTTACTTCCGGTATAACCGAAAGTGCCACCATTATGAACATATTTTAGCCCGGTCGCCCCCATCAGCATACTGTCAAATTTTCAAAATTTTCCTATGTATAGTTTTCTATATATTGATCGATTCGGTTCCCGGTGGGACACCTTGTATATTATATCAATAAAATAAATAAAATACTAGGTACTAAAAATAGAATTACTTCTCATGCCTTAAAAACTTCCTTACTTCCTAGATTATTGTAATGGTAAATCTTATTGAAATAATAAACAGCCTAAACACTATAACTTTCGTAATTTTAATAATTAATTAATTCTAAAAATAATTGCCTGGGCCGTGATAGTAAAAAAAGAATAATTTGAAATATTAATAACGTATTATTTAATAAAATGTTATAGTTTTAAAAACCTTTAAATTGTAATAAATTCCTAAAGCTTAGAAGTCGTATTTAAAATCCCATGTCAGTATTTAAAAACATTGACTTGAGAAGGAGGTAGTAAGCCAGCTGCATTCGCCTATTTGTTCCAACATTAAAAATGTATAATTGTCAATATTTATTTTCAGCCGTTTCGGAGATACGAGACTTCGAAGTTGGTGATTTTGTTATCATCGATTTAACAGAAGCTTTGAGATTAGAAACTCAATTTTTTCTGGAGATACGTAATTTCTTATGGCGGAGCCACCCATGCTATTGTCAAATATGTCAGATGTCAGAAAATGACAGTTACGACGCCATTTTAAATTTTTTTTAAATGGCAACCCACATTTATAACTACACCAATGTATTGCATTTCGCGATCCGATTTCAAAAATATATAGTTGTCGATATTTATTTTCAACCCTTATGGAAATACCACCGTATCAAAAACTGCATCGTACAATTTATGTGTTTTAAGAATCTTACCCCATTAAAAAATAGAAGCTTTATGATTAAAAAATCAATTTTTTCTGAAGATACGTAATTTATTATGGCGGAGCCACCCATGCTAATGTCATATATGTCACATGTCAGAAAATGTCAGTTACAACGTCATTTTTAATATTTTTAAATGGCAACCCATATTTATAACTACGTCAGTGTATTGCATTTGGCGGTCCGATTTCAAAAATATATAGTTGTCGATATTTATTTCCAACCCTTACCGAAATACGACTGCATCCAAAACTGCATCGTACGATTATGTCTTTTAAGTGTCTCACCCCATTAAAAAATAGTAGCTTTAACATTAAAAACTCAATGTTAGACATCTGACATATATGGCAATAGCCTGGGTGGCTCCGTCATAAAAAATTACGTATCTTCAGAAAAAATTGATTTTTTAATCATAATGGTTTCTATTTTTTAATAGGGTGATAAAACTTAAAACACATAATCATACGATGCAGTTTTTGATACGGTCGTATTTCCGTAAGGGTTGGAAATAAATATCGACAACTATATATTTTTGAAATCGGACCGCGAAATGCAATACACTGACGTAGTTATAAATATGAGTTGCCATTTAAAAAAATTCAAAATGGCGTCGTAACTGTCATTTTCTGACATCTGACATATTTGACAATAGCATGGGTGGCTCCGCCATAAAAAATTACGTATCTCCAGAAAAAATTGAGTTTCTAATCTCAAAGCTTCTGTTAATTCGATGATAACAAAATCCCCAACTTCGAAGCCTCGTATCTCCGGAACGGCTGAAAATAAATATTGACAATTATACATTTTTAATGTTGGAACAAATAGGCGAATGCAGCTGGCTTACTATAAAGTAGGGTTGCCATTTAAAAAAATCCAATATGGCGTCGTATCTGTCAAATTTGTAAACATAAATTTTTTTTACATCAAATTTGGCTTCTTCACTAAAAGCTGTTAGGGAATACATAATTGTTTTTTTATTGTGGTCGATAGCAAAGTCGCCAATCGGATGAGACACTTAAAATAATGTCCCTGTACCTATCTAAAGAACGAAATGTTGAATTTGAGAACTAATAACGCCATCTTGTGGAATATAAAAAACGGCTATGAGAAAGTGTTTTTTGTTTTTTGCCCAAGTCAAAATTAAAGGCGCAAAAAATTTAAAACTAAAAATTTCGTTGTTTTCGGATACCTTCAAAGGTATTCGGAACATTTGCAATTTTCTTTGACCAAATTATTAAGCCCCAAAATACAAAATCACATTGTACGCACACGAATTAGTTGCACCCTGTATTACTAATTAATAAATTAATTGATTTAATTCTGTCACAATATCGTAATCATGTGTCAATCAGTTTTAATTAACTTTCCATTTAACTCAATTTTCGGCATGGATAGACTTGTTGAGTTTTGCACGGAAGTTATCCATTTAATTCCAAAGGTCTTTAGATGGATTATTGTTATTTGCGGCCCAGTAATTTATTAAACACTTTGCATTTAAAATTAGCTTTTTCGTATATTTTGAAATTAAGAAATTTATCGGAAAAGGAGGTTAGATGCATGACTGGAAATTACAGTAATCGTAATATTTTCTATTCTACTTTTCCAAAATGGAAAAGTAATTTGAATTTTACCTGTATGACAAATAATTTGGGATATGTTATAATTAAAGCTAAAACATTTTTATTATAACCAATATTCAGGGTGCTACAAATTCGTGTGCGTACAAGGGGATCTCGAAAACGGTAAGAGGTACGAAGATGTTTAAATTGAGCTAAAGTTGCATATTATGGGGCTTAATAATTTGTTGAAATAAAATTGTAAATATTCCATATACTTTCGGAGATATCCGAAAAAAACACACATTTTTAGTTTTGCTTTTTAATTTTTTGCGCCTTCATTTGTGACTTCGGAAAAAAATAAAAACACTTTGTTATAGATGATTTTAATGTTCTAGAAGATGGCGCAATTTGTTTTCAGACTCGACGTTTCGTTCTTTAGATACCAACCTAAAGTATTTTTTTTTATACGGACCTGAAACTTTAAATACAGTTTTAGGGACTTCTAAGCTTTAGGAGTTTAATAAAATTTAAAGATTTTTAAATACTAACGTTTTGTCATCTAATAACACATTTTTTTAAATTACCAGTTTATTTCGTTACGGTTCTGAACTTTTAGAGCCAAACTAAAAAAAATTATGATTTGATGAATCCGTCAATTTTTACTCAAAGAGGCATGATATATTGTAAGAAAAAAGAACCAAAGTCTCGGCCTTAAATATTTTTCTCTCTGTTTCCTTTATTACATGTTTCGCCTGAAATTAGCATCATCAGACCTTATAAACAGTAAAAAAAAATTAAAGTTGTTTTGAAATAAACTTAAGCACACATAACATACCTAAACTAACACTCCTTATATTTTCTTTCTGTAGCATTACTTTTTTTTATTTTACCGTATTTCTGTCTAGATCTAAGGCAAAAACCATAGGACTTAAGATATAATATGTCATATTAATTAAATAAATCAAATACTAATAAAAAATAGAATTACTTCTAATGCCCTAAAATCTTACTTACTTCCTAGAGTACTTTTAAGGTAAATCTTATGGAAATAATAAGCGGCCTAATTGTATTACATTTTTAAAGCTTAGAAGTCCCTAAAACTGTTTTTAAAGTTCCAGGTACGTATTTAAAAATATTGACTTGAGGTTGATATCTAAAGAACAAAAAGTCAAATTTGAAAACGAATAACGCCATCAAAAACGGATACAAGAAAGTGTGTTTTGTTTTCTTCCCAGGTTAAAAATAAAGGCGCAAAAAATTAAAAGCAAAAATTTTTTTTCCGAAGGTATACGGAATATTTACAATTTTCTTTCACCAAATTATTTAGCCCAAAAATGCGCAACTTTGCCTTAATTTAACCATCCTCATATCTGTTGCCGTTTTCGAGATACCCTGGTACGCACACGAATTTGTATCACCCTGTTTATATAAAATTGCAAAATAAAAAGTTTTGTTCATTGACATGTAATATTGCCCAAAATCCCTATTATACATTATGGTGCCGTAGGAACCCCTATTTTGAAAAGGAACGTTCTATATTGTACGTTGCCACATCAAAAACGCATCGGCAGCCGAATCTTGTGGTGGTGGTAGATGCACTGCTTGAGCGCCAGAACGAGGATAACAATAAAATAGGCCAATTATTTTGGATTTAAAAAAAAATTTACGTAAATTTTACGTAGGTTGGAAATCTAGGGTTAATAAAAAAAAATGTAAAACCAACAAACCACAATATCAATATATTAGTTTGCCTTTTGTTACTTAGGTATATATAACAAGCTCGCCATGTCAAAATTGTTTATTTTCTAAGAAAGGATGTAGTTTTGGCTACGAAGCAGTTTTTGTCGGAAATGCTGAGTTTTTAAAATTTTCCTTTTAAAAGTCCTGTTTTGTATAGAGATTAAAGTTTTGGACCCATATCGTCTTAGTTATTGGTTTGTGATACAATTTTAAAGAAAAACGAGTAAAAAGAATAATATTTTATAGTATTTTTCTATTATATACTTTTCTGTCCCGTTTCCTCTATGTTTAGAGCTATTTTAAATCAACAAAAATAAAATATTTTTACAACAAAAGGTAACCATCAGTCTCCTTTATTTATTTTTAAAGTTAAGAATTAAAGTAAGACTCCTAATTTAAAAAACACTTTTTTATTGAAGAAGTACTAATTTGCGATAAAAAAAAATAGTGCTGGAAGAAACGAAAATACTTCGTTATGAATACGGCACTTTAAGAAGGATATTTCAAAACTAAGCGTTTGCATACAAAATAGATTCGTAATCTATGCAAAAAGATACATAATTTCTGACAAATCATTAATTTTGGCACGGTCAGCGTATAATAGTTATTTATGTAACATGTGCAAAAAGTGTGTTGCACATGGCATATTATTCACCCAGACGTAGTCGACGAGTATTAATTTAAAAATTGCCCGATCAACCCCACTAAAGGTACTTTATATGAGTAAGTTAGGTTTTATGGTTTGGCCAAATTCAAAAAATAGGACAATGATATTTTGCCGAGTTCAAGGGTATGATTACTGCGGCTACCTACTTTGTGGCCGAATTCTAGTACGCTCAAATAAAAATACTAAATATTGTTTCCTGTTCGAAAAATTACAGTTTTTGTATTATTTTTAGGATCGTTTTTGGAACACGTATGTATACGTTGAAAGAAAAACCAAAAAATAAGTAGTTATTCAAAATATTTAAAACAATTATTAGATATGGAGAGATATAAAAAACAAAGATTCAAAAATTTGTCTAAAATCAAATAATATTTTCCTTTCATCTTGTCAGATCAATCCCTAGATGCATTTCGCCATAATATGACTCACTAGTAGAGCTTGGATAAGACGATAGAAAGGAATAACTCAAAATTGCTTATACAGTATTTGGTGCAGCACACCAGCAAGATGTTGCATGGAGCAACATCTGTGTGATTGTTAGATATATTTGTATATTTAAACGCGTCACTAATCATTGGTTTTTTTTCCAAGCTTTTTGTAGTCTTTCTGTAGCTACATAGTTTTCGCCAAGATTCCTAAAATTTCCGCCTGTGTGCGTCTTGACCGTAAACTTATGAGATCTTAGTGCTTTTTAAAGCCAAAATAGTTGTTGAATATAGTATATTACATAACAAGTGATAAGGATGATACTTTTCAAACTAGGAGATATTCAGCACGAGGCATCAGCCGAGTTCGAAAATTCTTGGAGTTTTAGAATAATTACATTCACTCGAGTAATGTACACTATTTTTCCTACGACAAAGAATTATTAAAAAAGCCTTTGATTTGTGAAAAAAATATTTCAACACTAGTGTTGAAATTAGCATACTCAAGATTATGTTCCACTTATTATCTGGTCTCATAGTTTGTCAATAGGCTTTTCCTTTATTTGTAGTATAACTTTTTCATATTTTATGTATCATAGGAAGAACTAATTCTGGTTTAACCACAATGAAAAATTCTAAAATGTAACATAAATTTAAAAAATACACCCAACTAGGAAGATTTTAATTCAAAATAATTCTATAAATTATATAGGTAATGTTTTATAAAAAAAAAGTCAAATGCTCCTGATAGGATTTGAACCTGTAACCTTGCTATCTGTAGGCTAAAGCTCTATTCTCTACGCTATGGCTACCGATAACCATTTGTTGTTTTTTCTGGTAATTTTCCAATATATTATTAACATTTTTTATAATTTCAGATGGCGTATTCTCACACTCTAATTCTAAATCACTTGACAAATATATGATGAATAGTTAAACACTTTGCAATTACTGCTTTCTAAAGTTTGTTCTTCTTAATAAATAGGGGTGGTCTGTCAAATTGGCACCATATGTTTAAATTAAATAGTGTGCCTTGTGATATACGGCGCTTTCCAGCCAAATTAACCGTGCTTTTTTCTCAGTTTTATAGGTGTACGTAGGAAAATGATTAATTTATTAATCTCGGTGTTAAATAACATAACCATTAAAATAAAATTGTCTCCTATAAAATCTTTCTTTTGGAAGTTTTATATAAAAGAACCAATCAGTGCTTCCTAAGCCAAACCGATAATTTAAAAGTTTTACCCAAGCAAAGATTATAACTTAAAGCTCTTCGGTTGAAGTTAAGTTAAAACTAGGCAGAGTTTAATTCGAAAATCGTGTGAAAGTTTCGCGACAATTTTAAATTCGCCATCGTGGTTTAAGTTTAGTTTAAAGAAAATATTTGTAAAAATATACAATATACATATACATACAAAATATACAAATCTTTATTTCTATCTTAGTAACAGAATGACAATATTACAGGATATTATTCCAGAGATCGACGCTTTAGCTAATTATAGTTCAATAGTCAAAATAATTATTTATTCTTAAAAATATCTTGAAAGCATATTTTTGCTACAATGGGAAATGCTTACAGGTTAGGGCTTTCTGATGAGTCCCAATAAGGACGAAACAATTTACCTGTGCCCCAGTTTGGTATCAATGACTAGTTAAAGGTTTAAAAATTTGTTGATCTTGTGTTAGGTTTAAATGTATATCTTTCTTCGGAAGAAAATAATTCTTAAAGTTGGTCCAAATATACTAACACAAATTAGAGTATATTTTGGAAATGAAAGGTATATCTAAAAATCTGCTAAATGAGAAACAACGTCAATGGATAAGTCTTTCGATGTATTTAAATTGAAGTAAATAGTATGTCTAACGCTAATAACCTGCAAGATATTAAACAAAACTATAGTATTTCAAATGTCAAAAAGATATTACGGTACTAAACCGTGGCTTATGATTTTTTATTCGGAATTTCATTTAAGACGGTTGATAGGTAATTCCCAGTTTTTTTTTAGATGGAATTTAGTATTTAGAAGGTGATGTTACTGAACCAACCTCCCCCTTAATAAAGGAAAATTTAAAACAATAAAAAGTTTTCTACAAAAAATTCGGAGAGACATGGAAAAAGTGCCCAAGAATTTCCAATTAAAATCAGAGCTCTATTTCATACTTTTATTTTTTCAAACAAATAAATTAAAGATATATATATTGCTTTATTTTTTAAAGCATGTTATATTCTAAAATTTAAAAAATATTTAAAAAACCAAATTTAATTCAAATATGTGTTAGTAAAAGGGGGTATTTTAAACCCACCCGAAAAACTTTTAAAAAAAATAACGTATATTAAATAAACAACTTAATTCATGAAATTAATTAGTAGTTTGATGAATTTTTAACCACATGTGGGCGTGGTCATGAGAAAGTTTCGACTGCTGCACTTTTTCACCTTTCCTACTCCCATTTAATGGCTCCGAAATAAAATTGTAAATACAGCACTGCCAATGACACCATAGAAATCACGGTACTTACCATTAAAAAAAAATTAAGTATACGTTACAATATTGAACTAAAAATTAGAAAATTTTTACCAATAGCTTATCTAAAGCAGGAAGCCAAGTGTGAAAGTCTCTGAGATTTTTAGTCTTTATAGAAAAATGTTATAACTTAACTTAAATTACTAATAACGAATAAAAGCTGTAAGGAATATATTTGAAAGCCTAACTCCGCTTTCTAGCCTAGTTTCCATTTGTTCATTATTCGTTGGAAACAACACGCTATTGTCTTTCTCTTAATGGCTCGTCTATGGCATGCCAAGTCTGAATAAAATTCAAACAAAAGCTCTCACAAAAGCTTAGTGTTTCGTACAAATATAAGAAACACATTTTTAATCTTTAATGCAAAATGTGGCGTCTGCTAGAGATAATCTCAATATGTTTGTTAATGAGCCCATTTTTTTTAATGATTTATTTTTTTATAAAACCGTCATGAAAATTTACGAGACCAATATTTATTAAAGGTACGATGAGAGCTAAATAAATATTTTTAATAAGTGGTAAGTACTTTTATAATGATCTTGAGGAAAAATATTAAATACAAATAAAGTGTTTCCTTTTATTTTGTCAGATCCATCCCCAGACGCGTTTCGCCACCAAAAGATTAGTATGTCAGGCATTAATTAACTTGCCAAAAATATTTCAAATCAACAGTGGAAGTTAGCACAATAATTATCGAACAGGTAACACAAAACACGTGGCTGATGGTTCGTCAAAATAAAACGCTGTCGCAATAGAAAACGCAAGTTCGATACCGCAGCGGTGAGAGTAGCGCCATTTACCGCTGTCATCTGTGGCACCGCGGCAAACCCGTCAACGCTGCCGTCCAGCGTTGCCAGAGCTGGTGCAATTGTACGAATCTGGTACATTTCGAACGCATCTGTACAAAAGTACATTTACACCATTTCTGGTACATTTTTATTCTCGTGCCGGCCCCTATCATTTAATAGATAAAACTCACAGAGGCAGTTTTGCAGTCAAGTTTTTAATATTTCATCCCCCTATCGCCATCTATGTATTGAAGGCAAATCTCAAAAATTTAGCAGATCACGGCGGTATCTGACGGAACTGTAACTTAGAAATCTTTGACAAAATATGGCGCAAATCCGAATCATTTAGTTCGGAGAACTGTCGAAATTCTTCTTTTGGTACGACTTTAAAAAATAAGTAATTTTTGATGGCTGTACAAAAGTTCAAAATCTGGTACATTTTATGTTTTGTGATTTGTACAATTTTTTGATACCCTCTGGCAACACTGCTGCCGTCATCGCAGCACCGCGTTAGTTTAAGAGATCCTTTACTTTTCACTAAAACTATTTAGAAAAACTGACATAATTTAAAAGCGCGACAGCTTCAAAATCGCTATTTTATACTGCTTTTGCTTGCATGCCATCACCGTCTGCTGGGCTATTCAGCGTGGCCATATTACAATGTTAAAAAGTCTCAGAAACTGTTGCCCTGTTTATTGTTGGTTTCCCATGGGCGTGTGGCGAGAACATTTTGATTTTGGGAGGCCTGACCCAATTTTCTTAACTATCGATTTAAAACGATAGTATAAAGTTTTTTCTATGATACTCAAGGAATAATCCATTTAAATATAAGTAGTTTCCAGAACACTATGTATGTTAGATTATACAGCAAAAATAATTTTAAAAAATCCATTGATTGCAGTGCAATGTTATTACTTAAATTTGACGATAGTAGTTATATATTCTTCTATATACAGGCACTCTAATCATATATCCAATACAATATGCTTCTTATTAGTCAAGAATCAATTTTATAGTATATTATTGGTTGCTACCTATTTATATTTTATTTTCAAAAATAATTTCAGTAACGTATCAATGACGCCACCAACATTTTTATAGTGCTGCTCTGAATTGAACGTTGTTGTATTCTGCTTGTTTGTTGTATGTATGTTTGATTAGAGTGGCGCTTTCTATTTAAAATAAAGTTATCAAGTTATATCACTAAAAGCTTTTTTGAATTTATGGTAGTTTGAACAGAATAGTCTCGCTGTATTGGGAGTTGCTTACAGGTTATGACTTTCTGATGAGTTCCAACAAAAACGAAACAGCATGTCATTGTCTACCTGTGCTCCAGGGAACACATTACCGTTGGCGTCCCTGTGTACTTTAATGCAAAAGATAGACACACTACTCTGTCCGCTTGCCGCTAAGCTTTTTTTTTTTATTAAAAATTAATTTTTTAAAATTTTGCCATGAAGGCGCATCATAGCGACTGTCAAATCCAATGAACCAGTATCAGCTAGGTCTTGACGCTGGTCATCAAATGTCAAAGACAATGTTGTCACGTCCAGATTTTAGGGTGTGACGAGGGACGTAAGGTAGCACGGGACCTTGGCGACTATTAGAAAAATAACGTGACTTCGAAAACAAATTTATTAAAAAGATAAAAATAATAATTACCTGAAGGGTTTACAAGAAAATCAAAAATAATAAACAGTTTGGATTTAAACCTTTAAATTTTAAAATAAATTTCTACTTACATTAATTTGGGCTCAACGCTGGCGTTTGGGTGTCTTGAGGACCAACAAAATTTCACATTTTTAGACGTGGACGTGTCACTTACCGGAGCACTAGTACCGATAGATAGTTCTTCCCTCAATCATGTGCCGTTTCGTCAAGTCAGCAATTTTTCCCACTTTAGGGAAATAATAAACTTAGGTCGTGAACCCTATTTTTGCTGATTTGATGACACCACAATAGTTGTTAGATCGAGATGTACGTATAACATTTCATAATTGCAACTTTTTAAGATTTGTTTAATAAACTTGGCGCCGGTTTCATATTGCACGAGGAATGACCTGTGTTTACCGCGAATAATGATTAGAATATTAAAATGGAAAATATATTAATTTATGAAATCTTCTGATCTTATGGTTCCCTATCGTGACAATATTATAATGATGTATCTGCCATACCGACCGAAAAGCATATTTTTATAGGAACCCGTATTTTTCTAGAAATTTTCAATGCATGAAGCCGTGCGCGTATAGTATTATCCTTGTTAAACGATACATATTCTAATTATTTATTTTTGTTTCAGACATTCTGCGTTGTGTCAAAAAGATTTCGAAAAAACTACATTCATCGATTTACAGCCACGAACTCCATTTTTATATTTAGCCCGTTTAATTCGATTCGAAAAATCTGTATATATCAATGCACAAATCAATACTTCGATTATATGGTCATGACCACCATATTGCTCAACTGTGTCTTCCTAGCGATGGCGGAAACAATTGAAGAAGCAGAGTAAGTATAATTAACCCTAAAAAGTTATACAGGAAATAAGTATAATGGGAGTAGTTCAAACACAAAAAATTAAATTCTGTAAAACTTTTTTCTTTGGTGCTTTTTGATAGCTCATTATCTAACCTGTTCTTTTGTCTAATTAAGTGGAATTTTTTAAAATAGGCGCCATGATAGTTGGGATATGCTATACAGGGCGGCCCATTTGTCTGACAAAGTAATATACCGTCTCTACTATTAAAGATATTAAAAAAAAAGTTTTTATAAAAGTTATTAGGTATAAAAAAATATATGTTCTAAAGTTATTTTTAAATATACAGGATGGTCCCGAAAATAGGACAATAAAAAGATCCATTTTTTAAACGGAACACCCTATATATTTTAGCATTTTTTGTTTTCTTATAAAATTATCCATCTGACGCCATATTTAGTTTTTTAATTTTTTGCAACGTTGCCAAACAAAATGCAAAATTCTTAAAATTTTGGAAAAAACATGATAGTAAAAACGTACCTGCATTTCTCAATAAGAGTATCGAAAATTTTCTAATATCTTTAACTACCTAAAATTTTGTACAGGGTGTTTTCTGTTGACCTCCAAATATACAAAATTTTAAAATACAATAACTCTGTTTTTTCAAATGAAATACCCTAATTTATTAGGCTCGTCTGATAGATATTGTAAGTATCTTTTATTATTGTTAAGCCATACCTATACCTAAGTTTACTAGTTTTGCGAATATTTCAATTTTTATGTAAATTTTCGTGAAAAAAAACTATAGTTTTTATTTTTGTGGTTAGCTATGACCAGCAAAGTCAAAGCAAATGTAATTGAATATAATGTCATATTTAAATAAATTAATAACTATAGTTACGTATTTATTTAATTAAATCAAACTAATTTTTTATTTACGCAACTTAATATTGAAATTAAGTTCACAAACATTTAAATTGTGTAAAACAATACCATTAGACTGAACTCACGAAAGACGAGGTTTCGCGTCGTTTGTTCTCGGTTCACTGATAGTCAAATCATTAAGCTTATTCTCTTTTGTTCACACAGTTTTTCTTCTATTCCTTTTATGATCTTCGTTACGCTTCCTGTTCTGTCAAACCTCTCTAATTTTTCCAAAGCTGGTTTATTGGATTGTCGTCTGTCTGGATATTTTCGACGATAAAGTTTTGTTACCAATAATGTATTTTTGTCACGTACACCAAGAATATAAATCATATAGCATTTCGGTACTTGAAAAAATAATTTTTTTCATAAATGTTAAAATTAACGGCCAGCACCTAGATTATACGAAGACCTCGTCGAAAAAATATTACTATTATAAGTATTTTAATTTGACATTATATTTAATTACATTTGGTTTGACTTTGCTGGCCATGGCTAACTAGAAAAATAAAAACTATAGTTTTTTTTCACGAAAATTTAAATAAAAATTGAAATATTGGCAAAAATAGTAAGTTTAGATATACGCATGACTTAACAATAATAAAAGATACTTACAATATCTATCAGACGAGCCTACTAAATAAAGGATGTTTCATTTCAAAAAACAGATTTATTGTATTTTAAAATTTTGTATATTTGGAGGTCAACGGAAAACACCCTGTACAAAATTTTAGGTACTTAAAGATTTAGGACAGTTTTTCTATCCCTAAACTTAAGAGCTTACAAGAAATTTTCGATTTTCGATTTTCGATTCTCTTATTGAGAAATACAAATAATGTTTTACTATTATGTTTTTTTTTTTTCGTGCAAGGGCCTGTCGACATATTAAGCACCGGTTTCCGCAGATCACCGAAGTTAAGCGGTGTCGAGCGCGGTTAGTACTTGGGCGGGTGACCGCTTGGGAACACGGCGTGCTCTTGCCTCAGGGAAGAGTGTAAAATGAATCGACACCTAGCCATCCTATTCACACCGGACAGGCCGGATGAGATCGGATATCTCGTAGGATGAAGGTGCCGTTTCACACTCCCCAGTCGGTAGATCACATTTGTGGTCGATGACCGGTTCAAGATGGCCTACGTAGTCGGCAAACCGTAAAAAAAAAAAAAAAAAAAAAAAATATGTTTTTTCCAAAATTTTAAGAAATTCGAATTTTTTTTGGCAACGTTGCAAAAAATTAAAAAAATAAATATGCCGTCATATGGATAATTTTGTAAGGAAGCAAAGTGTGCTAAAATATAGAGGGTGTTCCATTTTAAAAAATGTACATTTTTTGTCCTACTTTTCTGGACCATCCTGTATGTTTAAAAATAATTTTAGAATATATATTTTTTTATACCTCACAACTTTTATAGAAACTTTTTTTATATATATCTTTAATAGTAGAGCCGGTATATTACTTTGTCAGACAAATGGGCAACCCATTATTGAGTTATTAATTATTATACTACTGACCTAATCCCTTGAGACCCAATTTTATAAAGTCCATTTAAACCGAGGTTCAGTTTAAATCGAAGAAACGTCAAAAATGATCATTTTATAATGTGGGATTAAGAGCACAGTTCGAGTTAAAAATGATTTACCTTGTCATAACTTATAAATGACAATTTTTGACATTTGAAAAAAATGAACATACTTTTTACAACGGATTATAGTCTGATGTTAAATTTATAGATTACAATTTTTAAATAAGAAAGTAAACAAATCTTAAAGTCTCTAGGCGCATATCGAAAAGTAAATTCTTTAACAGCTGTCGAGGGAGCAAGGAAACTTTTCAGCTCGTTTTTAAATTTAACGTTTAAGGGTGGTTTATCACCTACATTCTCTAGAGATATAATGTTAAGTTTTCTTTACCATTATAATTATAGGTCTTGTACTAAAATTAAAATTTACAATTTGCCCAAGATGTTTGTCTACTATTCTAGTTGTCTATCTTTGCAAATAAAATAAAACTTTTTCATTTTAACCAGAGTCTAGCTTAAAGTTTCCTGGTTAGTTAATTCTTGTTTAAAATCTTAGTGTAATCCCACATAGTTTTTAAATCGATTTATTTTTGTTGCTTGTGTTCCAATATATCTCTGGAATAAATTATATTGAAACACACAACAAAAGTTGATTTTGTAATTATATTAAAGCGCAACGCTTAGTTCATTTTATTTAGCCGTAAATGATAACCGTAACTAGTTGACTACAAAAAATAAAACGGTATAATTAGCTAACCAACAGTTAACGCCAAGCCCACCTGCTTAATTGTACCTATCCTAGGTAGACAAACATACCTAAGAGCAAAATAAGATTTTATATTATATGTAATGTACCGTAAGCAATCTTGATATGTGAAAACAAAATAGTTAATTAGAAAAATATTTTTAAAACGAAAAATAAAATAAAAAATCTCCTAATGTTCTATAAACTAAAACATTTTGACTTTCTGAAAAATAAAATTAAATAATTTCTTGTATATACGAGGTATCTTCAACTAAGAGAAAACTTGACCAAAAGATTACCTTTCATCTAATATAGTCCATTTACCTCACTTCTTTTAGTGTAATTCTTTATCAAAAAATTAAAAAATGGATTTTATTTAAGACAACGAGTCGTAACAATTCTTAAAATTTATTAAGATATATCTATTCGATAGATAGATATCTATTATAACATGTCTCACAGCAGTTAGACTGTCAACTTTTCTTCTTTTCTTGTATTGTACTCTCTGAGTGTTGCTATTTGCTACACATACTACTACCTTTATCTAAACATAGTTCCACTGTTAACTGCTTAATAGTATATTACGTATTAAGTGTGGTAAAAAACATATTACGCACGAATGGAAACATTGCGAACGAGCCACGCAGCGGCGAGTACGGTAATTACATGAGTGCGTAATTACTTTACAACACGCAATAAGTACTATACTTTTTCTACGACTCTTACTAATAAATTAAAGATCGGTTTCTAATTTATAAAGTATTGATTTGAACTTCAGATCTCAAATAATGACAATGTCACTATCAAATATTCAAAATGCAAGATAGATAAATATCACGATTTGGGTGTTTCAGGTCTAACTTGATTGTTATACTAGGCATCATAACGCACAGTTGTATGTTTTTATGCATTATAACGTACAATTTAGTGGTTGAGACAGAACTGTATTTGTCATTTAAAACCTTTTTAGTCACTGTAAGGATGGGCTTAAATTTTAGTGTCATACCGGAACTTAGTACAGCCGCTGCTGTTTCATCTGTACAGCGGCAGTGTACATTTCTTCATGGTTTAATATACTGTTGAGAATGTTATAGAGTTGTTATTTGCTTTAGTTTTACTGAATCTTACTTCCAACACTTATTTAGATTCGCATAGTCGTTGGTATATAAATAACCTGATTCGCTTTTGTGGTAACGTACCCAAATCTAATGGTATCTTAAATGAAAAAAATAATCTTAAAATGAAAAGTCAGGAGGAAAGAATGTAGATGCCAACCATAAGTCAATGAATCTGTTGTTTCATTTTTAGAGAGGGTTTCTCCCTTTTACGTGTTTCCCGTACTTATGGTCTTACTAAAATAATTTTGAATTGTTCCATTTTTTTACCTCTCCGTTGCTGTTTTTTAATTGTTTCTATCTTCTTAGTAGAACTTTTCGTAAACGGTGACTCTATTTCCTAAAAATTAATAATCCCAAAGGTTTTCTGAAAATTTTAGTAACTATTTCTCTAATAAGAAGTATCATATCAAAACTTCTATTTTTCAGATACTAAAATAAAAATAAGTACAACATTTATAAAAGGTACAGTTTTGTTGTTTTTTTTTCCAAGCCTATTTCTGTTCAGAATTATAAACCCTCATGCCAGAGCCAGTCAATAAATAATTTGCAGCCGTTGTTAACCATTCGATTTTGGCATTATGAAACTGTATTCAATGGCATTGTCTCTCTCGGAGAATATGGATGTCTGCTACCGTTGTGGCTATTGTTTGATGTGATTTAGCTGATATGTCACGTATGCAACATTGTCGGTATAGGTATAGGTGTGCTGTGAATTATCCTTGATTTTTACAGACAAAATGCAAAGGGCCGTAATGTAAAAATAAAATATAGAACTATGTCAACGAAGTCGGAACTAAACTAAAATAAAAGTCGTTCTTACATACACCGGTAAAACCGGTGTCGGCGCCCGAACCGGATGCAATCTAAATAATTTTGCATATAGTGTAGTCCGGCAATTTAGCAGCAGATTTCAGCAAGTGCAGCCAGGGTTGAACTCAACAATCGAATGTCGGACCGATCTTTGATTTTATTGTTTGTTTATTCGACATTGTCCATGCAAGCCAACTAAGTCGTCTGTCTTAACCCTAGATTGCCCATGTTGAAAATATATATGTCGATACCAACAATACGTAAATTTTACGTACATTACAAATATGTGCAAAAATTGTCTCAAACCTTTTAATTTTTTAGGGAAAAGTAATTAATTATTTTTATTCAAAAACAACAAACATTTTCTAAATTTAAAACAATCGAAATAACCAAAAAATATACATAAAAAGATTAGTTGAACTTAACGCATTCATAACACATCTATACGAAGTCAGCGCATTCATAACACATCTATATATAAAATTTACGTGCCAACAATCACTCTTTATTCGGTAACGTACAACCCTCAAATGCCACATCAGAAACGCATCGGCAGCCGAATGTTGTTGTGGTAGATGTACTGCTTGAGCGGCAGAACGAGGATACCAATAATAGGCCAATGATTTCAGATTTTAAAAAAAACTGTACGTAAATTTTACGTAGGTTGGCAATCTAGGGTTAAATTCAGTATTTGGCAGTGTTTCATGGTGGTCACCACTACTGCGTAGTTTGTTAATTATTTATGATATTTGAATTATTTTTCAAAAATGAATCTAAAAACTGCCATCCAAGTATCTGACAGTCAACAAGCGATGCATTCAAAATTGTCTTTGGTTTTTCATTTTTGATACAGCATTCCAAGGAGATAACGTTTATTCTGAATAATAGCAGGGCACATCTTTCTTTTACGACTGCTAAAACTGCAGCGAAACCGACTCCGGTGTTACCGGTGTATTTAATAACGGCCTAAGCACGCGTATTAAACTCTCATGAAGACGATTCCGCCAAGTTAACTTGTTTTCAGAGAATTTCGCAAAAATGAAATTTGTTTAAAAAGTGTACAAATTTCCCTTTTTAAATATGAAGTATTTAAATAAACTAATAACATATTTACTGCCGATGAAATAAAAAAGTTACCCCTTCAATTAAGATAAGGATTCAAAATCTTTGATTGTTCTAAAAAAGTTAATTTTTGCAATAGCATTTTAACTCTTAACAAAATATGCAGAAACTGAAAAAATATATCAAATATTTTCAAAAATGACAAGATAAATACATTGCAAATACTTGGATATACCAAAATTTGGTTTATTTAATGATAATTATGCAATAAGTAATAAATTTGCTAGGTACAGTTACAGTCATTACATCTTGGGCAGGTTGTTTAGCTGTGTACCATTCATTTTACTATAATAAAACATAACTGTGGTACCTGTTAAACAGATTACCTACTTAAAATGTCATCTTAGAAAGAACAATAATAAATATCGGTGTTTTAATTTGAGAAGAATGTCAATCTTAACGACCCATCAGAAAGTTTGGTAATTATCTACCCACTCATATACCAATCCAAAATTGATGATTTTTCAGGAATAATAAATTTTGGGGCTTGGATTACGAATCTGAAAACGATTTTCAGCGGTCACACTTAGTGTTTGAAAAGTCGGTGTGTATAAAGGATAGGTTTCTGAGGCAAAATCACACTTATATTGGTTTCTGACATAGGAATTAGGAAAAAATTACTAAAACGAATCATGTTCCATGCAGTTTGGTAGTTTTTTCATCTCTTTTTGTTTCTTTGGGGGCACTTTTTAACCAAAATATAATTTTCGGTTCGTCCAACACAACAATATTATTTTGTATAGGCTATAATATTTTCTTTTTTTTTCTGTACTTATTGTTTTCGGTTAAATAAACCGATGCGAGTTATCGCTGCCTAGCGGGACTCCTGTAATTGTGACGAATGTGTTTACAGGTGATTTTCTCTTAGCATTTTTTACTTATTTCTATAAGTTTGTTAGAGGTGCTGATATGCTCAAGATTGTCTAACAACGAGACATATGGCGCTCCGTGCCACATGTTACCGGTGTGTCCCACCAAGTGCTGCATAAGCAGCTTTAAGTTTTCCTTTCTTTCGTCGGATCCTAGCTCTACTGATAAGCCATGATATGGCGAAACGCGTCTAGGGATGGATCTGACGAAACGAAAGGAAATTCTCCTTCTATAATATTTTAGTTAAAAATTCAACAAAATGTATCGTTTTTTTTTTTTTTAATTTTTCTTACTCTGAAGAAGTTTAATTATCATTGTATAACTAAAAAATAGTGAACATTTACAATAAAGGACAATTGGAAAATTATATGGTCGTGGCGTAACCGCTAAAAAAACAATACTTTCAGAAGGAATAAGTCGAAAACTAAGCGTAACCGCCGAAAATCGTTTTCAGATTTGTGATCTGTCCCAAAATATATTAGCTCCGAAAAATTATTTAATTTTGCAGTAGTGAGTGTATAATAGATAATTTCCGAAAATTTTAATATTGCATTGTATTTAGCAGCAATGTTGGTCTAAAAAGAATGTTTCAGAAAGGCTTATCATTCCAAAGAGCACGATTAATTTAATAAAACAAAGTGGCAAGAAACGTATTCCTTGGAAAGAAAACCTCGAAGTGGTCGTCTCAAACGATTCGATGAAAAACAGGATTATAATTTAGTAAACGTATTAAGGGACCAAACTTTTAAATCCATTATAAGAGCTAAAATGGAGATAAAATTCCCGGGATCTGCGAGAATAGCTTGACGAAGGGTTAGACAAATATCTGAATTGCGCTGTCATCCAGCAGCTAAAAAGCCGTTTTTAACCGAATAATAAACAAATAAAGAATAACGGGTCGGTTTTGCGTAACAGTATTACCTTGAACCGTCAGTTTTATGGGAACAACTAATAATTACGGACGAGAAAGTGTTTTCAGTCTTGCTATAACGGAAGAGTAACAGTACATATTTACCCAACAGGATCGAAATAGTAGTCGATTGTGTGACTGAGTGTCACTTTATTGAAGAACGATTTAATATAGAGAAATACATGAATATTTTTCAAAATACCATGTTACCTTCTGTATTAGAACTATTTCCAGAAAGGCATTTCACTTATCAGCAAGATAACAGTCTCATTCACACAGCCCGACAAGCAAGGGAATGCATGGAATAGGAACAAATTACCATTTTACCATGGCCCTCACGTAGTCCAGATTTAAAGGTAATAGAAAATGTTTGGAGTGTTTAGTCAAAAAAGAGAATGATATTAGGCTATAAAATTGAATAAATTTTTAAAAAATATTTCAGAAGCGTGAAATGAGTTAAATCCGGACTTTGCAAGGGCTTTGCTAACTTCAATGACTAGAGGGATAAACTTTGTCTTGGATAAAGAGGGGGCCGTGCTAAAATATTAAAATTTAAGATTTAAATTTGTTATAGTTTGTTCTTTTTTCGAAATAATAAAAAAGTTCTGCTACATCTTGTTAATTTCTAAATATTAAAGTTAAGTAAATTAATGCTAAAGAGCAACGATACATACACCTACAACGGAATGCCGAAAATCAAACTAAAATTTGAACATCTCTGCGCATATCGTCACATATGAGGACGTTGCTTAGTAATCGTTTGACGCGAGTAACAGTTCTGACATTGCCCTGTTATTATTATTACACGGAACGTGAACGCTTACGTTTATTCCCACGCATAAACGTTTGTTTCTATATAATCTGTGGCTGTTGTTTTTTATTTTCAGTTCGGGATCGAGTAGTTATATATATATATATATATATATATATATATATATATATATATATATATATATATAGTGTACTAATAATTATTATTAACTAAAAGGGATATATATCGACTCGGTTCGGTACCCTTAACGAGGGTAGTGCTCGGTTATGTATTTAGCATTTTGGTAGAACGAAATTAGAAAAGCAAGTAGCAGTGCCGCTGTGTTCTTTCTCTGCAGTTTTATACTCATTGTAAAATTGTGTAGGATTTTGTTTATTGACAATGACAAACTAAGCTGGGGTAATTTGTAACATTTGGAACCAAACCACAAAAGGCACAGATATAAAATATTTTGGGGACCTCAAAGAATAAGGATCTGGCAAAACAATTGAATATTGCTTGCGAAAGGGGTGACAACATTAATTTAAAGAATGATAAGCAAAAACTACAAGCAGTAACTGATATAAATTAAGGCAGTATGTCGTTTATAATAGCATTATTTTCTTAATCAAAAATAAAACGATAATTTACTTACACTTGCACCTAATGTAAATCGGCCTTAAAAGCGTTCTTGTACGTGACGTCACAATGAGGGAGAGAGATAGGGAATTTATACGTATTAGTATACCGGTGTTAGTGTATCGTGAACCTCGTACAGGTTTTAAATATTACAGGTGTCTACTTGATTTTGTTAAATAATCGACTTTAAATTTACGTTCTAACAGAAGAATACGAGATGATATTAATTAAGGAACATACGAGGGTGGTTCAAATATAAACCGGAATTTTGCTATACAAATTTTTATTATAAAGTTACAGAGCTGAAATTTTTTACAGTTTTTCTAGATAGTCTCCGTCACACTCTACATACTTTTGCCACCTCTCCGGAAGCTTTCGGATGCCTTTTTCGTAAAAATATCTCGGCTTGTCACGTAACCATTCGCGCACGAAGAATTCTATCTCCGCATTGCTTTCAAATCGCAGTCCGTTTAGTGCCTCTTTCAATGATCCAAATAAATAATAGTCTCATGGCGACAAATCGGGACTATAAGGAGGGTGTCCCAGTGTTTCCCAACCCAATTCGTTCAATGTTTCCATCGTAAGCCGAGCTGTATGCGGTCTGGCGTTGTCTTGCTGCAATATTGCAAAATTCAGAAGTCTTGTCACCTATCTGGCGAAAATTTATAGGTAACCGAGCCGTTCATGAATTATTTGTTCAATACTACCTACGCTGATGCCCAATTTTTCAGCCATATCGCGTACAGTACTGCGTCGGTCTTCCAAAATAAATTTTTCTACAGCGCTGACGTTCTTATCGGTAAAACTTGTTCTGGGGCGTCGCGCATGTGGCAATTTTGCCACCACTTCTCGGCCTTTTCGGAAAGTGGAACACCATTCATACACTTGAGTCTTGGAGAGACACTAATCCCCGAACTTCTCGAGTAATTTGCCATAAATTTCCGCGGGTTTAACATTATCTTTGACCAAAAAAACGAATAATGATGCGTTGTGCAACAGACACTGGTACATGCTTCTCCCTCATGGCTATAACTTCACTAAAAAGTGAGGTTACGCGGTCTCGGCGTTCCGGTTTATATTTGAACCACCCTCGTAGCAGAAGAAGTAAAAGTCGATAAAAAAGGTGAGCTGATGACAAAGCAAAGAGTTGCATCTGCATCAATTTCAGAGCGTTTCGAGTGTGTTTCAATCACTGACCGTTTTAATAAGCTACTGTTACACCACCTTATCTTATTTTAATTTCTGGACTTGCGTTTATGTTTGTTTCGCTCTTAGGTTCTAATTCATTCTTGTTATCTTCTTTTTAATAATTACGGACGAGAAAGTGTTTTCAGTCTTGCTATAACGGAAGAGTAACAGTACATATTTACCCAAAAGGATCGAAATAGTAGTCGATTGTGTGACTGTGTGTCACTTTAGTGAAGAACGATTTAATATAGAGAAATACATGAATATTTTTCAAAATACCATGTTACCTTCTGTATTAGAACTATTTCCAGAAAGGCATTTCACTTATCAGCAAGATAACAGTCTCATTTACACAGCCCGACAAGCAAGGGAATGCATGGAATAGGAACAAATTACCATTTTACCATGGCCCTCACGTAGTCCAGATTTAAAGGTAATAGAAAATGTTTGAAGTGTTTTAGTCAAAAAAGAGAATTATATTAGGCTATAAAATTGAATAAATTTTTAAAAAATATTTCAGAAGCGTGAAATGAGTTAAATCCGGACTTTGCAAGGGCTTTGGTAACTTCAATGACTAGAGGGATAAACTTTGTCTTGGATAAAGAGGGGGCCGTGCTAAAATATTAAAATTTAAGATTTAAATTTGTTATAGTTTGTTCTTTTTTCGAAATAATAAAAAAGTTCTGCTACATCTTGTTAATTTCTAAATATTAAAGTTAAGTAAATTAATGCTAAAGAGCAGTTTACTAAAATTTAGAAAAATCAAAATCAAAATTGGACAGATTTCCTCCCCAAGATTTAATGGCCGTAACTGTACTATACACATTTGAAGAACATGGTTGAATTAAGGATACAATACAGCATATTTATTGATACTACTTACTTGATGTTCATTATTAAACTGTACTTCATTACAAAAATACAATTTAAATGGCCATCGACCGAGGTCCTTCAGCCTTTATTTATTGGTATTTTTACTGAATCAAAGATACGTCGAGGTAGAAGTCGCGGTGACATTATTAACGATAATACCATAACATTTTCGGGAATTTGTTTTCTTGGTAAAGACTACAGGTGTGTCAATAAACCATCCATTCTACTGGTATATTGCTTTTGATACAACGCTTCAGTAAAGGCAGTAATTTTGTTTAAAATAGGAAAATATTATTAAATTAAAGTATATCACAATCCCTTTTTTAATAATTATGTCCTATTTTTAGTATAGGACCGCTTTGTTACTCAGATTATTGCATACCTACTTTTATTACTTTTTAAATTTTTGATAGTTATGTTCTTTACTAAATTTTAAAAAATTAAGACGAAACTTTTGGTTATTATAATTTTATTACGGCAATACGTTTACAAAACAATATAGGGGGAACTTGTTAATTTTGAATAAATTCAGTACAATTTTTTTTTAAAAAATGCCCGTAAGTATTAGGATTTTAAATGACAACACTAGTTTTTTATAATTTTTTTAAGTGCATATTAATTTATAGAAAACTTTCAAATTTCTATTTCTTGTTGTTTAATGATATTAAACAAACAATAATTTCACCAGAAGTAACTAGACATTTTCAAAACGAATTTTACTTGCGTCAAAGACATATTTTGAATATTCCTGACTACTTTTGGAAAAATTAAATTAAATTACTTTTTTTTTGTTTAATATCTAATAAATGACAAAAAATAAAAAAAATTGTACTTTTGTATAATATTTCACTTAAAAAAAATAAATCTAGGATTAAAATTTAAAAATATTATCGATGATATCATTCATTCTCTAACTTGGGACTAACTGTATCAATATTTTGTTATAATACCACAACTTAAAATGTTAAAACAAGTGTCCGGGCATTTTTTCGAAAATAAAACTTATTGGATTTACTGACTTTATTCCGAGGTACAAACTAGCACTGTATAATTGGAAGAATAACACTAATGTAGATAAATACAGGTACATACAGTTAAGGTCACAACTACACTAATAAATTATTTTCTTAGTAATGAAATTTTAATTATATTTTAACATCTAAACAAATGAACTAACTAAATCTTATGTTTAAAGAAAAATCAAATGTTATATTTACAAGAGTTTTAAATGCTATAATTAATTAATTTTAATTAATTAATAATTAAATTAATCCTAAAAACGTATTTATCTTTACAATTTTATTAACGCTGAGTCAAAAATCAAGTTATTTCTATTTTTGGTAAAGAATTTTAAACAAACTAGCACATAATGATAATTAGAAAATTCAGTTATAGCTGTACAAAATATAACAATTCAATAATTTACCGCTTCTGGTTCACAAATAGGCGGCAACTTTTGCTGGAGATTTTATACAGAAATGTAATCAATAATATTCTATTTGTGGCGCTTACTTCACAGTCACTATGATTTGCTATTAATAATGGTGAATGGCACACAATGGAATTATTGTATAGCATTTTTATTCAAGATATACTTGATTTTTAGGACTTCTTGTTTAACAGAAAATTAAAATTATGATCTATGCCATAGATCTATCAGCTGTTTTATAATTTTTGATACATTTAACCGTTAAGCTTTCAAATATCTCATTAATATTGGAGGATGAACTTGCATTAGTCGGTCGAACACAACATTGTGTTAAACCAATACTGGAAAGGCCAACAGTAAACTCTCCATTGAGTCTGATCAATGGAAGAGAAAATCTTTCTGGTGGACCCAAAAAAAAGTCGAAGTCCAATTGTATTGAATAAAATTGACATTTTATGGCGGAACCGCTTGAAATATTTTGAAAAATAAAAGGACCTTGGAAGACTATGATCCCTTCGCAATCAGCCGGTGCTAAAATAGTGCCGTAAACAGTGGTTCCGTGAAGTAAAATGCAAAAATAATAATTCCACATTGGACCGCAACACTTCCTTGACATCCGTACTTTGCAATCTATTGTGTTGATTGTAATGTTCATGTTTCCTTTAGGTGAGTTATCCGCACATATATCCGAAGCTTTTTTCAGTAAACTTGACATGGCCTCTTTTCTGATTGCTGCAAAAAAGATAGTTATATTACTAACAAAGATGACACTCCGGTTTTTAACAATATTAGCCGGCCACTAATGTATATATCCTATTAAATCGGACACTCCTGATAAAGGCCGGCTAACGTAAACCTCCGAGTAAATTGTGCAGTTTAATGCCTACTTAAGTGTTTACTATTATAATATATTTAAAATGTAGATTAAATTTGTATTTGTTTTTTTATTTTTATGGCAGCGGCATATGTGCAGTATAAACATTTTGTTCATAGAGTCATGAATATCAGTGAAATATGTGAATAATAAAAAAAAAAGATTTACTCAGTTGGCAACTCAATATAGGATGATAATATAGCATTTTTAAGAAATGTTAAATATAAACGCCGAATTGCTCAAGTTACAGGTAGAAAAGTTACTTGCGTAATTTACATTAATTGATATTTTTTAAATTTAAATTCTTAACTTTAACTTTACAATTAGTAAAAAGTGAGTCGTTTTTTTATAGCTAAAAATATACTTTTTAATTGGCATACGAACTTTAATCAACGACGTTAATGACCGGACAAATATAGAAACAATGAAATAAAATATAATATTTCCAACATCGTCCACGGATGGGAGGAGGTATTTTCGTTATTGGCAGGGAAATTACGATAGTGGCCAGAAAACATGGTTTAACGTTAATATCTAGTACATGTAGTCAACAAGCAAGATACAATACTACCAGTAACAGAAATATTAGTATTTAAATATACATTATTAAATAAAAATTAAATTTACTTCAAAAACTATATATTGTTTTACGCCGACATAATATATCTTAGCAAAAGAATTGAATAAGTTAAGTTATAGTATTCTGCTGTAATATTCGTAAAATACAATCATATTATTCCTTCTAGAGCATATGCGAAGTGTCGGTTTTATTTTTCTTATAAAAATAAATTATTGTAAAAAGTATGATATACGTTTCTTTGAAAATTTAGAAAATTTTAAAATATATCATATACTTTTCTTCAAAATTAATACAATATTAAATGTTACGATATACATTTCTTCATTCATTTTCTGGTAACCTCATCAGTCAGATAATTTACGAAGAAGCCATTGTTGAGAAAATTGTTTTCATAAAAATTATCTGGCTGGTAAAGTTACCAGAAAATGGATAATATGGTCCGAGGAACGATAAAATTCGGCATACTTTTTTTTGCGTCACCACACTTCTAAAAAGTACGATTATACTTGTCTTTATGTGTTTGCTGCACAAAAGTGTTATTTTTCGTTGTTTGCCTTTAGGCATCTGTCTTCTAATTTATTGTCAGGCATCCAACTAAATATTCACGGACCGTACATCGTATCGTTGTGATTTTAAAGAAACTAGGTTTGAAACACCTTTTTTTCAAATTTGAATTCGCAAAATCAAATAGTTTTGAGATCTGATCAGATATCATGACATTTTATGTTTTTATATATATGTAATAACAAATCATGTTTATTTCCGTCGGTATGTCGCTAGCGTAAAATTTTGTATATAGATTAAGTAGTTACCGTATCACCGAATATACTTTAGTACAGTAATAGAGTTTTTACGTTTTTAGCGGCCGGCGGAAAAAGTAGTGCATCTATCTTTTGCATTAAAGTACACAGGGACGCCAAAGGTAATGGGTTCCCTGGGGCTTGTTTTCACGTCTGATGGCTATCTTTTGCATTGAGTTTAATCCAACGCCATACTCGGTTTTCATCATATATTTATTCTTAAATATATCTTAAAAGCATATTTTCGCTGTATTTGGAATTGCTTACAGATTTTAGCTTTCTGATCCCAACAAGAACGAAAGAACCTGCCATTATCTACCTGTGCCCTAGGGAACCGATTACCTTTGGGGTCCCGGTGTACTTTAATGCAAAAGATAGATGTACTACTTTCTCCGTCTGCCGCTAAAGAAACCTTCTTTCTATTATACTTTAGTAGTTTTCGTTAAATTAATAAAATTAATATAGATAAAGGAGAATAATATTTAGTTTAGTTTATTGTTGAATGTCAAAGAATGAAAACAAAATTTTCAGAAAATAGCAGATTTATAAATTCCTGCGTTTGTGTCGATTTTGTCATATACTTTCTATTGAAAAAATTATGGAGGGGAAAGCTACAAAAAAACAGTGCTAACATATCGATTAACTTTTTTTGGGTAATTAAACCAATCTAAAGGTTTATAAAAACCCCAATTTTGTCAATATTTGTACAAGAGCCAAAAAATTCAAAGCAGTCGTGTTTTTGTGTTTATTTTTAAAACAAACAAATTAACTTTATTGTTGTCCCCTACGAAATTTATTTTGTGCTTACAGCTTACACAAAATCATATTTTGCGATTTTTGTAGAACTCGTGTTCCAAGGTATTTCAATAAATATTCTGGTCAAAAAATAACTCTTCGGGTAATTTTATTGCAAAAATATTAATTTTAGAAATAAAAGTTTTTCATTTAAAAAAAATTGTCTTCATATCGTTTAATAGTTCTCAATTACATCTTAACTTTTAGGTTTAATGATAATGAAAAAGTGTTTAATTTTGTCGGTCTATCGCTCTGTTTTTTCTCAGGGTTGCGACAATTTAAATCAAATTATTTAAATTATCATTTAAATTTAGATCACGATTTAAATCAACTGATTTTTTTAATTTTTAATCATGATTTAAATCAAATTATAAATTTCTGTAAAAACAAGTCGCCGAAGCAAATACCTCATCAGGACATTAAAAAAAAAGGAAGATAGTTTATTTAAAACGAAGTGTTTAGATACATTATGTAATCAAGTTTAATAAATAAATATTATAACCCCTACAAAATAAAAGTGACACACAACACTATTTAAGGTGATTTTAGGGCATAAACTTAACTTAATTTTGACATTTAAAAAAAAATGTTTTGACAAAATTTATGCAAGATTAAACCCAGTGTGCTTTGCTTTGACGTGAGCTTAAGAAATCTTGGCGTTTTCATGGCAACCGTGATGAAAATAAGCGAATTTGATTTTTGACGTTCCACTCGTCTGATTTAGTCTTGGATTTTTATTTAATTATTAGTTGTGGCACGTTTATAAACTTAAAAGTAAACCATAATGATGTGTGCATATTTTCCTTTATCACAAACGGCTTTAAATTCGGGTTCAGTAAATTATCCAATAAAATACACCTCTAGAAGTGGCGTCTTATCTTCATACCGTTGTTTTTCACTCGAAACTAGATTTTCTAAGAAAATTTTCACTCAATATAATTTTTACTTATAATCAATAATATAAGACCCTCGAGCTAAAGCTCTCGGGGTCTTATCAGATTATAAGTAAAAATTACATTTCGTGAAAATTATCAGAATCGATTTCTTGTAAAAAAACAGCGGTATTACCGATAAGACGCCTCCTCTATCGGTATATTACTGTTGAAAATACCACTATCCTTATGGGACTTTTTATACGTGAGTGGAATATTCACGTCAATACAAGTCATTTTGTATGTCACCGAGGAGATTTTCTAACTGTAAATCTAGACAACAAATATTTTTGGGCCAATAGAGACAAAATAATTCATTCATTATTGCCATATTTAAGAAAAAAATCAGTATAAAGTGATAAAAATAAAAAAATCACAATTTAATCAATCGAAAAACTCAGAATTATTGATTTAAAAAAAATCGTGATTATATATATATACATTAAATGTTTACAGATAAAGACAAATTATTATTTTTGAAGAGTTACCTCTAATAAAACTAAAATATATTTTAAGCTAAAGATGCAAGTTAGTCAATGTTAAATGATTTTTTTTTTGTTTTAAAAGTGTTTTTTTGGAAAACATATGACCTTGTAGTACATTATCCGTTGCAGTTGAAAAAACAGACATAATAGGCTATAGAATTATTGGCTCATTCTTTTTTTTAATGTAATTTAAATAGAGAACTGTATCTAAATTTCCTTCAAACATTTTTAAGACCAGAACTTTAAAGAATATTACCTAATTATAAAGATAGAGATCAAAGGATTTTTATCCCCGGATATTACACCCTTAGGTTTATATTTAGGAAGCGATTTAACAAGCAGTTAAGTGCAATGAATCGGGCAAAGATAAGTTATTAAGTCACTCCAGAGGTTTTAAAAAGAGCAAGGGAAAAGTTATTACGCTAAAAAAGTAGCATTCCAGTTTTAATGTTATTTTTAATGTAGGTATTCATTAAAAATGAATTTTTATTAAATTGCCGTTTTGGATTCTAAAGTCAAAGTCAAAGTCAAAAAATCCTTGATTGTTTAAAGAATAATAAAATTCTTGTTAACAAAGGTCAAAAATAAAAATGAGTAACTTTAAAGTACATCCATATGCATGCCTATACACTTAATATTAAAATAATACACACAGATTATCGTATCACTGATGGATCATTAAAAAATTCATCCAAAGTGTAGTAAGCTTTTTCAGTTAAGAAACGCTTAGTTAGTTTCTTAAACTTTTCAAAATTTTGTTGCTTTCTTAAAGCGAGCGGAAGATGATTAAATATTTTCTTACCACCATATATAAAAGATTTTCTAATTTGTTCTGAATGAGGTATAGGTAAGCTTAAAAAAAAGATTGACGCGTATTATAATAAGAAGGCAACAACAGCTCACTTTTATATTTTTTATATACAAGACAGGCAGTCTCTAAATTAAAAATAAAGCAAAGAAACAATATTGCATGCCTTATAAATAGTGGGCGACAAGAATCCCGAGAAGAAATCTTATTCCCAGAGCTGCTATCAGCAGTGTTCCATTTAAAATCCCCACCCTGTATATTTAAATAGAATGTACTTACTTGAAATCATAAAAACCCTTTCAGCTTCCAAATGTTGAATGCTTGCAATAAAATTTCGTTGACTTCTTACACCTGTCTCCAATATTTTTTTCGCTTGGCAGATCAACTTTTCCAGTAAAATTATGTTATGGATTATTGTATTCTTCTTACGAATACACGTTTCTGTTATCATATACTTTTCTTGTGGTTTAACGCTTTGTATCAAGTAGGAATTTCCTACGTAGTAAAGATTCTTTAACAATGTGCCCGTGTAGGCTAAAACCCATCCTTGTCTTTTGCTATCGGCATTGCCTTCTTGTAGGATAAAGCGTTTTATTGTATTCCTTCTCTCTCGCCAAAGAAATCGAATACTTTCTCGTTCTTTTATCTTAAGATTGGGTTGACTACGGTTAACGTTTGGTGGAATTGCTGGTAAACCAAAACTAAGCGGACTTGATGGTCGGGTGGGTTCAGGTTTTGTGGCTGTAGTAGCAGGCTAAAATAAAAAAATAAGAATATTAGAAAATTTGTAAAACATTTATTAAATGCCTTTGACAGCCAACGTTTTTATTTGGAAATATTAATACAACTTTATCCAACAAGAGTGGATATGATGTCCACATCGTAGGAAGTAAATTGAGCACGACGTCGTAAGCGGAGTGCTCAAACCTGCGAGTACAATATGGACAATCCACTCGAGTTAGTATATTTTTTCTACGGCTCAACTTTCAAATGTATTATTAAAAATTAAAAAAAAAACAATTTAAATTCGGCATCATAACTTGTCTTTTTAGTTAGCCGTGAACTTGTGAGAAAGATAATAAAAAACAATTGAAAAAAGCTCATTTCGCTGGAAAATTCATGGTTCAAATTATACTATAACATATTTATCAATTTGGGTCATTTCTTATATTTACACAAAATCACTTTGAATCTATCTTTCTCACATTCGATCTTTTCACAGAATAACAGACAAAAAGCGAGATATTTATTAATAAAAATGAACAAGTTATTTTTCTCAGCTATAGATAGTTTGATGAAATTGTTCTGATAAAAATGCACAGAAAAAGTTGCTATCCTGTATAACATATAACATAATAACAGAAATTTTGGAAATGAAAAAATTGAATCATTTGTTTTCCAGAAATCTTAAAATTACCAGATAATTTTTCATATCTGTTGCTTACAATAAAAGTTTTAAGATCGATTGGGGTTGAATAACCGTTCAAAATACATATATTAGAAAATATTGCGGTGAACAAATATTTGCATGGCAAAGAACCAACCAAGGTTAGTAAAAAATGTTTATTTTGTTGGTATATAGTACATTTTATACTTTAAAATTTGTAGTAATTGTCTAAAAATACAAATATTTTTTTTTAGATAATAATGTGCTTCTGTGCACAAATTTTTAGTTTGGTAGAAATATATGGTATTAATTTTGGAATCCTACCTTCAATTTTCGTACTATTTCGTGCACTCTTTAGGAAAAAAGTGTGTATGCATAGACTCTGGGATAAATGTCTTGATTTAAATTAAAAACAAACACATATGTGACAGATTTACATATTTTTGAAGTATATTCTTAACCTCACTTCTGTCGAGTGTCAGAAAACACAGACTCGTAAAATTTATAACATATAAATTTGTTTTTTTTTGTAATTGACCCCTGTGATTGGTAAGTTTCATATCTTAACTAGGATGGATATGAAGTTATATCCGTTTGGTTGGAAAAATGAGATTACTTATATCCACATATAAAATATGCAGCATAACCTGTATCGAATAAACATAGACTAAAATTGTATATTATGGATTAATTAATGCATTTATAGTTAATACTAGAGAAAAATGCATATCAGAAAATTACCAGTTTGTTGTTAATAATTTGTCAACATAAATTAAGAAATATGTCTCACTTATTGAAATTGAACGATATATATTTTTGGTGAACCTTAATTATACCTCTTGTTTAGTTGAAAAATCACTATAAATAAATTAACTAATAATAGGTATGTAAATTGAATTCTAAATTTAATGTGCATCATATCCGTTACTAGCGATAAATTTACAATTTTGCTACAATTACTCCGAAAAGAATGATTTCTAGCCGACGCTTTGTTATGCACTTTTAATAGAAGTTTTAAAACACCTCAAAGTAATACTGTTTGGTAAATAAACGGTATTTTATTGATACAGCCTGGTAAACCGCTAATGTTACCAAAATGATTAATAAAATCTAATAAAGTAAAATTGATCGTATAATTATCGTAACATTTCGAGTAAATGGAGAAACTGCTGGGAATTCAGCAGTTTATCATTCTATAACTGGTTTTATTATATCCATAAAATAATACTTTACAATTTGGCTTTAAGCGTTTAAAGTATAAAATAAAGATAATTAAAACGATTTATCATTTTCATCAAATGTTTGTTAATATCTATAAATTATGAAGTAATTGTTCTTTTGTGACGTATACATGTGCGCTGTACAGGATGTCCCTAATTCGGGCCTCATCATGAGGATTTCGAAAACTATAAGAGATAGCATCGTCAAATAGTGGCAAAATTGCGGAATTTTATGCCCAATAATACCGTAAAAAAATATTTTAGTTATCATTTTTAGTTTTAGAAATATTTGAAAAAAACTAAAATATTGAGATTTTGTTTTTTTAAATTGGCCGACTTATTTTATCCGCTATAAAAAAACAAACACAACATTGTTAAGGCAACTTTTCGTGCTCCATATCGTGGTGTTTTTAGAATTTCTTTGCAACGTTTCGTTTTTGTGGAACCATGATCAACTTTAATTTTTTAAATACGGACCTGTATTTTTTATTTTATTTTTTATATACTTTTTAAGCCCTGAATTCAACCATGTATCACACCAAATTATATCAAGACGTTTTTATGTCATCATTTCATCATCTGCAATATGATAATTGTTTTTAAATAAATACGGCTCTGGTGTTAGTTACTTAATTATTTTTACCAAATACAACATGTAAATCGATCCCGAATTTATTAGTTATAGAATTAATTTACTTACTATATAACATAATATTTCTATTTTTATATAACAAACTATAAAATAAAACTAAACAAAACAAAGGTGGCATTGCAGATGATGAAATGATGACATCAAAACATCTTGATATAATTAAGTGTGATACATGGTTAATATCAGGGCTTAAAAAGATTTCAAAAAATAAAATAAAAAATACAGGTCCGTATTTAAAAAATTAAAGTTGTTCATGGTTCCACAAAAACGAAACGTTGCAAAAAAATTCTAAATACACCACGATATGGAGCAAGAAAAGTTGCCTCAACAATGTTGTGTTTGTTTTTTTATAGCGGATAAAATAAGTCGGCCAATTTAAAAAAACAAAATCTCAATATTTTAATTTTTTTTTCAAATATTTCTAAAACTAAAAAAGATAGCTAAAATATTTTTTTACGATATTACTGGGCACAAAATTCCGCAATTTTGCCACCTTTGACCGATGCTGTATCTCCTATAGTTTCCGAAATCCCCATGATGAGGTTCGAATTTGGGACACCCTGTACAGCTTAAGAAAAAATAATTATTTTAAAATTTAATAAATTTATTTTATTTCGGAAACCAATACATAATCGAATCAAAATATGACCTGTTAAATTCAGTAAAAGCCTTATGCCCCCCCCCCCCCCCCCCCCCTGGCACTTTAGATATTATTTATAAGGAAAAGTTGGTTTCAAAGTTAGGTATATCCAAAATTCGTTCACATTGAAAATAAATGGGAATTAACCTTTTTTGTAAATCACCCTGTATAAAGAGTAGATTGCAATCATTTCACTTTAATAAAAATAATCGTAAATGTTATGTGTAAGTATTCAGTGTCAAATATGTTGTGGAATTTTCTTTAAAAAAATATTAAAATAATTCCCAACCATTTAAAAAAGAAAAGTTGATGATGGTTAAAAAAACGAAACGTCGGATTAAAAATCTAATTGCTTCAAGTTGTAGAGGAGAGAAGTAGTAATAAAAAAGTAAATTTTATTTAAATGTAACTCTTCAAATAGAGTCAGAAAAAAATAAGAACGATATCGCGAAACTTCTTTGGAAGAAATCGGAGTTTTCTAAAATTGAAAACACAGTGTTGCAGAATTTTAGTAGGACGCAACTTTTTTAAAATTTAATCACCTTAGTATTTTTAATGGTTTACGAGATATCTGTAAAGTGTATCTTTATCTGGGACACCCTGTATAAGCAAACAATACACAATCGATTACATTTTAGTTATAGCCACTTGCATTTTATTCATAATTCTGGCAATATCTCATCGAGATGTTGGAATTGCAAAGCGGAATTATTGTGGAGATAAAAATTTAAAATGTTATCAAATTAATAAATGTAATTAGTTGACTACAAACTGAAATCGCCGCTTTACTCCATAATTACCAATATGAAGTCTTTTGAAATTTAATTAATTTTTTTAATTGACAAGGACGACACAGCACTGTGATGGCTACAGTAAGTACCTACGCAAAATAATAATGTTATGAACACTGTTTTGCACTGCTAATAAAATTTTGATGAAAATATGGGCATTTGAAAATTAAGTCTTTTACTATTTCATTATTAATGGGCGCAGTGTATATTCTGTAAGTTTACAGCGTCCATGTAAATGATTTACGCCAAAACGAAATTAAATATAGGGCATTACCCGAAGCTTTACATTAAAAAATGGAAAAATTGGATGCATTATTTTTATCTGAAGAGTTAAAGTTACGTTTAAACATTTATTAGGGTCCTGCACCTCATCTTCCGTCTTCTATAGCTCACTTATTAATTAAGTTAAGATTTTGATATGTTGCAGACTTTACCTGTATCCTAGGATGCATTTCGGGAAAATATTTTAGTTTATTCAGGGTGTTCCAAAAAAGTGTGACATTATAAGGATTTATTTTTTTAGATTACATACTATACGGGGTGTCCGGTAACTTATGGACCGTAGAGTAACTAGAGATACTAGACATCAAACTAAGCCGATTAAGTCATATAAGTTTTTTCGGATTGTTACTCGTTCTAGAGATACAGGGTGTTAAAAGTAAAAGTTGATTCTCGAAAATAAGCCATAAGTTTAAAACGGTTTAATGAATCGGATTGAAAGCTGGCAATGTTATGTTTTTATGAGCAAGAAGTAAGAATTTGTAGAAATATTTAAGTTTGAAACTAGAGGGCGCTAGTTGCATACACTGGACTTCATAAATCTATAAATTTTTTTCTTACCTGTGATATTGGGTGTTTTTCAATTATAGTTTCTTAAAAAAGGGCAAAAATGTACTTGATTGATCTTAATATCTTTAACGGTTTTCGAGATATTTCCCTTTAAACATCCCAAAGCATAAAAAAACATAGTACATAATTAAATTATGTTAATTATTAAAAAAAAACTTATACTAGATACTAGACATCAAACTAAGCCGATTGAGTCAGATAAGTTTTTTCGGATTGATACTTGTTCTAGAGATACAGGGTGTATATAATTTATGTATTATTAATTTAATTATGTACTATGTTTTTTTATGCTCTGGGATGTTTAAAGGGAAATATTTCGAAAACAGTTAAAGATATTAAGTTCAATCAAGAACACTTTTTGACTCAGAAAATGCCCTTCTTTAAGAAACTATAATTGAAAAACACCTAATATCACAGGTAAGAAAATAAAATCATAGATTTATGAAGTCCAGTGTATGCAACTAGCGCCCTATACTTTCAAACTTAAAAATTTCTACAAATTCTTATTTCTTGCTCATAAAAACATAACATTGCCAACTTTCAATTCGATTCATTAAACCGTTTTAAAATTATGGCCTATTTTCGAGAATAAACTTTTACTTTCAACGCCCTAGAACGAGTAACAATCCGAAAAAACTTATATGACATTCATTAAAATTTTGTGGATATGTAGGCAACCATAGAGGCATCCAAATAAGTAACAATATTTATGGCATGTAATCTAAAAAATCCTTATGACGTGAAACTTTTTTGAAACACCCTGTATAAACAAAAATATTTTCTTGAAATGCGCCCTAGGATACAAGTAAAGTCAGAAAAATATCAAAATCCTAACTTAATTAATAAGTAAGCTAACAAGACGGGAGGTGAGGTGCAGGACCCTGTACAGGGTGTTACAAATTCGACATACCAGCATTGGAATCTCGGAAACCATAAGAGTTAGAGAAACGGTTAAATGGGGGCAAAGTTGTGCAATTCAGTGCTGATTATAATACCGTTTTAAAAGTTTTCAAATTCTGAATACTACCGATTTTATTTTAAAAAAAAAACAGAAATTTTGCAAAATCGTTTTTATTTTTTCCTGATCTTATTTGACTAGCTATTTAAAAATAAATGACACTTTGTCATTGCCACTCTTTCTTCTCTACAAAATGACGTTACTAAACTAAAGATCCGACGTTTCGTCTCCGAGCGGCCATCACCAACTTTACTTTTTTAAATACGGACCTGGATTTTTTTAACCAATTTTTATACCCGCCTCCCCTTAAAATGTAATGGCGATATTATTTTCTTATAAAGATGAATTGTACTTGCTTAATTTTCTAAATTCATATTTTTTACACGTCTTGTCAGTCCAGTCCTGGCAACAAATTACAATATTAATTAAAAACTTTATTTTATTTAAAACATTTACAAATAAGTTTCATGAATAAGTTGTTCATGTTAGGTATTTACATACAGGTGGCATTTGGTAGGATAAAGGGAAGATCGGTTAAAAGGGCTGTCGCCAAAATTGGAAGAAAAATCGATCTTTTTTATTGAGCAAAACGGCAACCTCTTTGAACATTTAGAAAATTAAGATTTATAATTAGTAAATTTAGAATTATTAGAAAATTCTTATAAAATAAATATTACGTATATATGAATGTTCTAAATGAAATAAAGTTTTTAATTAAAATTGTAATTCGTTGCCAGTACCGGACTGACAAGAATTGTAAAAAATATGAATTTAATAAAATAAGCAAGGACAATTCATCATTATGAGAAAGTAATATCGCCATTACATTTTGAGGGTAGGAGGGTTTAAAAATCGGATGGTCGCTCGGAGACGAAACGGCAGATCTTTAGTTAAGTAACGTTATTTTGTAGAGGAGAAAAAGTGGCAATAACAAAGTGTCATTTATTTTTAAATAGCTAGTCAAATGAGCTCAGGAAAAAATGAAAACAATTTTGCAAATTTCCGTAGTATTCGGAATTTGAAAACTTTTAAAGGGGCATTATAATCAGCACCGAGTTGCACAACTTTGCCCCCCATTTAACCGTTTCTCTTACTCCTATGGTTTTCGAGATTCCAATGCTGGTATGTCGAATTTGTAACACTCTGTATATGAAAACAGAAGGTTTTATTTTAGATACTGCTGAACTTACCCTTAAACTGGAATCCATTGGTGACTGTTTAGTTATTTTTCAAATAGTGCACACCACGAATTAATATTTATTAATATTAAACTGTTATATCTAACAACACAAGGATGAATTAAAACCATATTTCAAAGTGGTGATATTTATAGAAAAAACAAAATACATTATAGATCTAACAGGTAGACAATAAGGCTTTAATAATTAGAATATACACCAGGGCCTTTTTTCAATAAATGTATTAACTTCATACCTAATAATTTAATTGACTGTTACAAATTAAGGGATTAAAATAGCTTACTACGAATAATCACTTTACCTGAATTGGTAACGATATTAATTTATGTCTTTTTCTAGAAAATATAATTGCTTATAGCCAAATTTAATTATGTTTGGGTAGAGATTAATGGGGTATTGGCCCCCAGTAGTCTGTTTAATTACAGAGACATATTACAGTAATATTGATCATTTTACAAATTGCTGTTTTAAGTGGTGGCAATTTTTCAGAAATAATTATCATCTAAGTTACCTTAGTGCGAATAGTGTTGTTTATTAATGGATAAGTTTACATTGGCGTCCAAGAAAATATTTGCTTCAATTGCTTAGATACAGCAGGGGGGGGGATCGATGTATAGAAACATTGTTTAAGAAATTAGGACAATATGTGTTATATTTTATTAACTTTAAAATGTCTTTATCTGTACAAAGGCTCAGTAGTGTAGCTTTAAAATCCGTTTGTATGAGGAAATCTTGCGTCGAAAACAAGAAAGCTACTATTAAAATAGCGCCACGGGTGATAAGTGATTAGCAAAATTAGAAAAAACTACAGACATTCTAAATATAAAATTGCAAGTTAATTGGATAAATCCCTTTACAAAATAAAAAAATTATTACACCCGTATTCACTCAAGGGTGTTAAATTTTGCATAAAAAACTTTAACAATACTTAACTAACCAGCAACTTTAACTGGGACATAAATAAAGTTTTCAGAATTTTTTTTTCACACTGAAAGTTGCCTGATTAGTAAATTATGAATTACGTTAACCGGGCCGCCTCGTGATAGAATAATATCTGTCGATTTTAATTGATTTACAATTTCATCGTTTTATCGATAAATATTTTTATCGTGATGTTATTGCATATTGAGTTTTAGTTCTAATAAAAAACACAATATGTGCTTTTATCTTTATGAATTTAAACATAACGACAATTTTTTTTTTCTAATTTTATCTATTGCGAAACCTTTTTTAAAATTTTTAATTGTTGGTAAAATAATAATATTAATCAAATGTTTTATTTTGTTGACGTCTGGCTTGGTCTGCTGTTATTTTTATCTCCATGAGAAACCCAACATTTGGCATAAAAGAATAATAGCTTTTCGCTTGTCGCTGAATATTTGATAAAAAATTAAATAATCTACGCCACAGAGGAATGTTAGGTGAAGCGTCTCACGTAAAAGCAAATTAAATTACGGCATTAAACGACCAGCATGCCTTGCAACATGCCTTATTAGTCATGTAAGTTTGATTGCGTAAACCTCTATGAATTAGGTTTATAGTTTAGTACATTATTAATTTCATTAGAAAACACGATTACTAACTTTATTGACACAGATCTATAAAAGTTTACAAATATCAATTTGAAATTAATAAATACAACTATAATAGTTATTTACGATATAAGTGTTGTAAAGATTCATATTACAACACGAGATGTTAAAGTTGACAAACGAGGCGTCAGCCGAGTTTAATAAAACATCGAGTGTAGTAATATGAATTTACAACAAGAATATTGTACAAAATTTTGTCTACTTTCATCTATGAATAAAAATATTTGGCAGAAGGCATTTTAAAAAATAAAAATGCACCTGTAAAAATGCACCTGCTATTACATTTACTAATCAAGTTTTTTATGTTACCTTTCGCATAGTTACTGTCGAAACTTTGTCAAACAAATTCAAAAATATAAAAAGCGTTTTTCAAAATGAGCGATTCTGATGGAAGTTTACCCTCTGATATAGAAGCAGCGGCAAACGAAGCGATCTCAAGTTTAGTTCCGACAAAATCCAAGGCGCGGTATGAGTTGGAGTATCAGAAGTTTGAAGATTGGTGCAAAAAAATAGAGGAGGTGTCTAAGAAAATCTTTTTGGGTTATTTTTCGTAAAGCAACGCTCCCAGAAACCATCTACACTATGGACTTACTACTCAATGTTGAGAACTATGATTTTAGTCAAGAAAAATCAAGACATATTTTAATTAATAATTGGTAATTAATTTTATAATAATTGTTAATAATAAATAATTCTTCTAAAAAGTGTGGTTTTATTTAACAGCAAAATTTTAATAAACCCGTCTTTTTTCCATTACAGCAACGATTTACAGAACTGTAAAATTCATATTACTAAATGAAAGTAGATAAAGTATATTATTGAACATATAGCTTATTAATAGTGCAGTGGTTATAAACATTTATTGTGATGACTGTACTTTTGTCCGAAGCGGTAACCTTAAAATCGGGCATCATTTGCAAATTCAAAATAGTTTGCTTGTGATTAATGTATATTTAGGAATAACCCACTATTTGTTAAGGACTGGTTGGAAAATTGTTTTCATAGGTAGGTAATAAGCTAGTAAACATTTTCCGTAATTTCACATATGCTCTTTGTGTTACACCAGGCTATGGACATCTCAAATACGTTTCGAGATTTCTCTGGTTAAAGTTGATTCAATGTCTTATTTGCAATATAATATTAATAATATTATCACCATAAAATTTAAACTAAAAATTTTCAAAATTTGAAAGGCTAATTTTCTTTTAATAAATTAATTTTTTTAATGAAAAAAATATAAAATAGAAAAAATCGTATAGAGTACATGTTTTATAAAGCAATTAGAGCCTTTGTCCCATTATAAAACTCGGCTCGTTTTCTAACATTGATGCGCGCTATAAAATGATGCTTTATAAAACGTGTACTTTAATATAGGTACTATTATAATACATAACTTAGTGGACTTAATCTGACATTTGTCATTAGGTATGCAAAGGGACTGTAGAGAGACCCAATGAATATTTTAGCCAATATCATAATTTGGCATTGATTTTATTGAAAAATTCTTTATTTTTATCAAGTGCAGGTAGTACCACCCTGGTTTGGGTCAATTTATGGGTTTTGCCTATTGTTATCCATTTAGAAGCCCTTAAAATGGTGTGACACAGGCGTGCATTATGTAATGTATATAGTATCAAGTACACTTATTTTTTATTAAACGTGAAAAAAAAAATACAAAATTCAATTAATACATTATACAGAAATTAAATTATAATATTTCTCGTCATCTGAGGAACTATCATCTCCTCTTGACGTTATAATTAACGGGTCGCCGGTCCGATCGATCAGGTAGTCAAGATCCCACATTTTCTCCTGTTCTTTAATAACATGATAGACTGGTTTTCGCCAGTTCTCTGGTGTCACTTCCTTAATGGCTTGATCAAACAGTAGCTCAACGTCTTTCATTTTGAATGTCGTGTTGTGTCTTGCTACAAATCGTTTCACTTGCGCCCATATAAGTTCTATAGGATTTAGTTCGCAATGATATGGCGGTGTGTGTAGCACATTTACACTATATTTTTCAGCTATATCTTCCACAGCATATTTCATAAAACGATGTTTGTGTAAATTTGCTATAGCTAATAGTTCCTTCTTTATCAAATTATCTTATTTTTTTCTTTTTATTTTAGTTATCATAAATAATTGAATGCACAAAATTTACCTGCGCCTAGGGCCAACACCGAAATTGAGCCGACCTGGACGGATTTTTCCATTTTGTTACTCTACATCTTTCTGAAATAAACTATAGTTGAAACATAGTCTCGAAGTATGTATTATTTAGCAAAAAAAATAAATCCTGATTTTAAAAATTATTTAAATTAAAAAAATATACGATTTAATCAACAACATGACTCGACTTAAAAATAACTTCAGAAGCTATGTGCATCCAGCCATTATATGTTCGGACACTCATAGAAATGTTACAAAAAAAATGAACACTGCAGAACTGACCAAATGTCTGCCCACAATTTCGATATAAAAATTAACTAGACTTTGTTATTTTTAAATATATGTTTTTTTTTGTATAAGTTTTATAACGCTATTACTGTAGTCCCGTTAGAAACCTCGCTACTAGTGGCTCATTTTCTAATATTAATGCTTGCTATACAAAACTTTTATTTTATTATCCTATTTAACCTATTTTTGTGTCACATCAAGGTATTAACAATATCATTTTCAGTATTGTTAGAAGCTTGGCGATTATTTTAATCAGATATTTTATTCTCGTCATTTATGACCTTTAACAAAATCAATTATTTAATAATTTATCCGGGCTACTATCATAAATAATTTGATATTATTATCAACATGAAAAGAGAAAATAATTGTATAAAATATTTTCCATTTAAATATCAATGTAGAGTAACCGCCACAAATATTTTGTTTTTCCGCTTTCCGTAATTAAATAAATAAATACTACTATTAAAAAATTAGGAAAATCCAAAAAAAAAAAATTTACTCATTTTTTGAATTTTGAAAACAAACGACTAGATTTTGTTTATATTTTAATATCTTGTAGTACCAAGCTGTGGATAAAAAAAATGGATATAGGTTGATGTAGAATATATTGCCGGGTATTTTATTTAAAAAAAAAATTGAAAATTCACCTGAAAACGTAATAAACGACTTTTAATTGATTCATTTAATTATTATGCCAATCTAGGCAATCTGTAACCATTTTTTTTTTACAATAATTATTCTCTAACACATTCTTATCTAAGATATACAGGGTCAACCAGTTACAATGATTTACACAACTGAACATTTTTAAATATATGAAAATTAAAAATGTTTTTTTTATCAAATGACAAAATATTATTGGTAAATTAAAAAATATTTTTTTTTCGAAAAATACCTTGGCTCTTATACACAATACGTTCAGATTATCTTAAGATCATACAAAAATGTGTTTTTTTATAATTTATATATTTTATATATTTAAAAATTTGCACTTGTGTAAATCATTGTAACTGGTTCACCCTGCATATGTTAAATAAGAATGTGTTAGAGAATAATTATTGTAAAAAAAAATTGTTACAGATTGCCCAGATTGGCATAATAATTAAATGAATCAAATAAAAGTCGTTTATTACGTTTTTAGGTGAATTTTCAATTTTTTTTTTAAATAAAATACCCGGCAATATATTATACGTCAACCTATATCCATTTTTTTTATTCACAGCTTGGTACTACAAGATATTAAAATATAAACAAAATCTAGCCGTTTGTTTTCAAAATTCAAAAAATGAGTAAAATTTTTTTTTTTGGATTTTCATAATTTGTTATTAGTAGTATTAATTTAATCCGCCTATAAATTAATCAACATTCTGTACATATTTTATTTCTATATAAGTGAAAGAAAACTTAAGGCCTACTTTTCCATCAATAAAAAACATAAAAAAGTTGATAGTTTTTAAGAAACAAGTGAAAACTCCAGACAATGCATAAAATCTTAAAGTAAGAAGTTGCCAATTTTCAAAGGCCATAACTCAAAAACTAGTCATAGGATTGGATTACGGCCATAGACATTTTTAATCAGGACGTCAAGATCTAGAAAATACTAAAAATTCAGAAAAATTATCCGAAAGCCATTTCCCATAAGCTTTGTGCGGGTCCTTTGTGTAATATTTAAAAAAAAATCAGTAATATTTGCAGTGGTAGGTATTATTTTAATTAATGTGTAAGAAGATTCTCAAAGAACCCTTTGGCCGCCAGATAATATTCTCAACAATTATAACACTTTCTCTTATATTGGCTAGTTGGTATGGCGAAATTCTATTACAAACTGCTGAAATTAAGTTTTTTAGTTGTTTGAGATTTTTGTGCCGAACATTCTTATAAATTGTATCTGTTATGTGCCCCCATAGGGAAAAGTCCTTTGAAAAAAAATCAGGAGACCTGGCCGGCCAGCTTAGCACATGGTTTGATCCAATCGCATTTTCTTAAGAAGCGTCACGAAGATAGTGCCTTATTACCAATGGAATTGTGGGCTGGACAGCCGTCCATCTGAATCCAGATCTTCTGATTTTCACCAGCGACAGCTTCCAGTGCAGGTTTAAAGTAATTTTGCAACAGATCCAGAAAACTTGCAGATGTTCATGTTTGATCCAGAAAATAGGACCAATTATGTCGTGTCCAAAAATCTCCGTCCAATCATTAATTTTCTTGAGGGTATTGCGCTCGTGTAGCGATTGAACATTTGGTTAATGGTTTAACGCAAAGAAGTACAGAAAAACAAATATTTCTTAAAAAGTCTCTTATTGTTACAGCGTTTCATCATTTTAAAACAAAAGTTTGATTTCGTTCTTCTGTAAAACTCGTAATGCAGTACTGTTATGTTTGCCTGCGGGTTTTCCTAGCGTCCTGGCACTAACTATACCTTTATTTTCTTCGACATGAAGCAGTAAATTTAGGTCATTATCATTATCTCTCTCTTGAACCCTATTATTTACAGTTATACATCGGCATTTACTTAGTACGGTATCTTTGGATTAAAATTTTTTATTAATTTTTCTTAATGTTGATCTACCTGGAATGGGTCGATTAGGAAAACCTACTAAGAACAAGTCGGATACCACTTGATAACTATTTACGCCGTAGTACCATTTAATTATTGTAACTTTTTCCTTAACTGAATAGCTTATATCGATTAAAAATATTCAACGCAAAAACTATTTGAAAAAATTAAATACGCTGTCAAATATTGACAAGTGTCAACCTAATTATATTGGTAATTATGGGATCCAATCCACGTGATTCAATATGGCGGTTGGATGGCAAAAAGCATTGAGTCACCCGTTAAATGCCACCAGCAATAGTATTTTTAGGGTCACGTGTACAAAGCGGTATTTGCCATCCAATCGCCATTCTGACACATCATTGGATTGATTAATTGCTAGTATTTTTTTATTTTAACCTAAATTAAAATTGAACAGAATCGTACTCCAGAGTTAAGCTAGTTTGAGGACAGAATTTTTTTATTATCTTAAAAATGGTATAATATGTAAAATAGTTCAAAATCGGTAGACATTTTAGTCTCACTAAGCTCTTTAAAACATCTTCTTTAAAATTTATACGAGAGCGAATATTTTATCTCCTCGAAATTTACATAGGAAATCTAATTTCACAAAATGCGAAATATTTCAAAAATCGTCAAATTAAAGTTTATTGAACCTTAATAAAACTTACTTTTATTTTGGTCGTAGAAACCGAAAATGAATTAATATAAAGAGCATTTTCTTAAAAAAAAATTAACTGTGATACGTTTCGTGTTTTTGGGACTACCTGTACAATGTACCGGGTGGTCAACTAAGAATGACCGCCGGCCATATCTCAGAAACTAGTAATCGTACAGCATCCGGGTAAATTTTTCTATGACAAAAGTGCCCAAGAGAAAATGCTGGAAATTATTTTTAAGTTCCGCATTTTGCCGCAAGAGGGCGTAATTGAAAAGTAAGATTTACATATCTCCGAAAATTCCCCATTAAGGTATATCTTTGGTAACACCGTTAAAAAGCTTGGACAATTATGCATCATTTTGGTCTTATGCTCATTGGCGTACCGACTTTAATAAGAGGGGGGGGGGAGCTGTTGAAAGTGTAATCAGTTAAATCGCTGTAACTTTTAAACGACTTATCCGATTTTAGCAAACTAAAGACTGTTTGGAAGAGAAATGTATGCACTTTCACCAATCGTATTTAGTTGTCCATAATAGTTTTCAAAAAAAAAAATGCTAGAGGGCGCAATTTGCAATAATAACACATTTTTTGATTTTACTCCGAAAAAATAAATCATACGGTATAATTATGATACCATAATCGAAAAGTAGATGAAATTTGCTAGAAGAAATATTTAACCCACAGCTCGATATCTCCGTTCGTTTCAGCGTTATCGCCAATAGAATAATTTTTAAAACTAAGCGATTATATATTTTTTAGAAAAAAAGTGTAACGCCACTGATATTTTTCCATATGTGTGTATTTCTGATTAACCTGGTCAATTCTGCATAAAAATGGTATCTTGCGTTTTTCTCCTTAGGTACACCGTTCTTAATTAAAATAATTAAATTAAATTAGCTCTACTATTATTATTAACATTGATAATGCAAAATTTTGTTTTATAAAAATTGTTGGAAATGACCACCTTCACTTAATAGGCATGCATGAAGGTCATTCTTAGTTGACCACCCGGTACAATATGAAAATAATTTTAAAATGTACATCCAATAGGCCTTTATCAACCCCGAAAAAAAAATTTCCAACACAAACAATTGAATAAACCTGTATTAAAGTATGTCTATCAAGAAAACTAAGCATTGTGTTGTAAAGTGTTGTTTAAATGCAAGTGTCAGTATTTCAAAATATTCTCATTCTTTTCTAGATGGAAATCGCAGCTTGTCAGATGACAACTACAGTAATTGAAAGTTTTTGAGTTATGAAACCAGCTCTATGAGCCAATAAATAAAAATAACAGTTATTTTTAACATGTAATGTAAACAAAAACACTGAGATTTTTATCGAGTCGACGGACGTCATCGAGTCATCGCGCCTGCAGAGAGATTTTAAAATTGATCGAATTTGTCCATGTTGTTAATGAGCTGAAAAAGAGGTTTTATTGATGATGCACTCCCATTATAGCACTGACTTAATAATCTAAATTACTGAATTATTAAATATAAGAATAATCAAAAATCCCAGTCAGGTGTTTAATATTTTATCCGATTAACAATTTTGTTTTTAATAACTACAACTTCCAATTTGTTTCAGGTATGCTTTTTTAGGAATATATTCGCTCGAGATGATAATAAAAACCATAGCCAAAGGTTTTATTTTAAATAAGTATACATATCTACGGAACCCGTGGAATTGGTTGGACTTCATCGTCATCACCAGCGGGTACGCTACCATTGGGGTGGAGGGTGCCAACTTAGCCGGCCTTAGAACCTTCAGAGTTTTGCGTGCCTTGAAAACGATATCAATTTTGCCAGGTAAGTCTAATTTTTTTTGACAAATAACATAATTTCCGTTTAATATATTGCGCTTTAATTTGGGAAAGCAAAAAATGTATTTATCTTCTACCAGATTTTTAAAATTTGACGTTTCGTTCATCAGAATCCACCGTCAAGTCAGCTTTTTTAAATACGCACCCAACTTTTTAGATAATCTTTAAAAAAAAAGTATGAAGATTTTCTCTATACAGGGTGTTACAAATTCGACATACCAGCATTGGAATCTCGGAATTATGGGAATTAGAGAAACGGTTAAACGGGGCAAAGTTGTGCGATTCGGTGCTGATTATAATGCCGCTTTAAAAGTTTTCAAATTTCGCATACTTCCGATTTTATTCGAAAAAAAACCGATACTTTGCAAAATCGTTTTTACTTTTTCCTGAGCTCATTTGAATAGCTATTTAAAAGTAAATGACACTTTGTCATTTGCCACTTTTTCTCCTCTATAAAATAACGTTACTAAACTAAAGATCCGCCGTTTCGTCTCCGAGCGGCCATCACCAACTTTACTTTTTTAAATACGGACCTGGATTTTTTTAACCGATTTTTAAACCCTCCTACTCTCAAAATGTAATGGCGATATTACTTTCTCATAATGATGAATTGTTCTTGCCTATTTTTTTAAATTCATATTTTTTACACTTTTTGTCAGTCCGGTCCTGGTAACGAATCACAATAATAAATAAAAACTTTATTTTATAAGAATTTTCTAATACTTAATGCTAAATTTACTAATTATAAATCCTAATTTCCTAAATGTTCAAAGAGATTGCGTTTTGCTCAGTACAACGATCGATTTTTCTTCCAATTTTGGCGACAGCCCTTTCAACCGACCTTCTCCTTATCCTACCAAATGCAACCTGTATGCGTTTTTCCATGGTATCTACGTCATTTTTATAAATAACATTTTTTAAAGCCCCCATAAAAAAATAAAAACGATTTTGAAAAATTTCGTTTTTTTTTCGAATAAAATCGGAAATATTCGAAATTTGAAAACTTTTAAAGCGGCATTATAATCAGCACCGAATTGCACAACTTTGCCTCCATTTGACCGTTTTTCTAACTCGTATGGTTTCCGAGATTACAATGCTGATATGTCGAATTTGTAACACCCTGTATACAGGGTGATTCCTAAGTTGATAGTTCTTTTTTAGCTGTGTATAGAAGGCATTAAAATAAACATTTTCAAATACCTTTTTTCAAAAAACTTAAAAATAGGCGAGATAAAGAAGTAAAAAATCTAAGTGCGGGCCTGGTCATCCAAACGTAGCCTGCTGTACTTTATGTTGTTTGTATTATCTCTTATTAGTCATGCATGGTGAGCTATTTGGCAATACGCTGCTGTGTGTTTTTCCGAAGCAAGTTAATTTTAAATTGGCGACACGTGAAAATGGTAAAATTTGAAAACAATTTACTAGTAGATGTGGTGCTAACTTATAGTGAGTGTCGTCAAAGTGCGGCTGCTGCTTCGAGATTATACGAAAAACGCTTTCCCTTTCGGGCTCATCCTACATCCAGAAGTTTTCTTAATATTATTCAACGGGCAGGTTAGGCAGAACCGTATTTGACCCATACTGTAATAAATGAGTGTAAGTATCCTATTTTTGAGTTCTAATGCCTTCTATGTACAGCTAAAAATGAAGTATCAACTTAGGAATCACCCTGTATACTCACCAAGGAGTCACCTGTTTAAATAAAATGCGGCAATTCCATTAACACATAACACCCTGTATATAATTTGGACCACAAAGAACTTACTTTACTTTCTATAGCCCTATTATTGGAAAAAAAACGTATTATTTTTTTAATAATCAAATTATTATTAAAGCTATTTAAAAATTAGTATTTAGTAGATGAGTCCAGCATAAGAGTTTTTCAAATCAACTGTATTTCGCATGTTAAAAATTTTCAGAATTTGAAATATACAGTAATTAAGGCCAGTATGAATTGGCCTTTTTCAGGCAATATTCAGGCAATATTTCAGAATCTATAACAAGACAAAGAACTTTTGAGTCTTTAGCTATTTAGTAATGCTAAATGTATACTTCTTTAATTACATTTTCTTGGTCATAATAGAGCGTTTTCACACGGCACCATATATCGCGCGCGACAAATGGTCGCAATATTGCTCTTACACCAAATTATGTGTTTTCTAATGAGCCATTTTCACACACAAGCGATATTAGAGCATAATTTGGTGTAAAGCAATATTGCGACCATTTATCGCGCGCGATATATGGTGCCGTGTGAAAACGCTCTTAGTGACAGCCTGCAACTATTTTTGAAATATCTATCTTGTCATTCGTAAATAAAATAATTAAATGTACAAAAATTTCTTCAGTATTTCTTATTAAACACGTATCTATATTTTTGCGACTGGAAAATTCTAAAATAGTGATGGTAGACTCTTAAGGAATTACGCCTAAATAAGCTTCAATAGCATCAATAGATGGTTGATTGCCAAAATCAACCATCTATTGATGCTTTACCAATTGTTGCGTTCGTAATCTAGTTAAAAACTTGTTGCTCTAAACAAGGAACAAACAATGGCAGGAAGTTAGGTCGAATATTAACTGCCAATAATTCTAACAAATGGCTCGTTTTCGCTAAAATACCTGGCAAAATATCGAATATTTATTAAACATTTTCTGAAAATTCGAAATCAGTCAATATATTTAAATTAACACAATTTAAGGAATTTGGTAAAAGAGAAAGTTTTACACTGTTCAATAAATTGATTAAATATATTGTTATTATAGCTATATGAATTGTCTTTACAAATATGAAGTATTTACGAGTTTTAATTAGCAAACTAATTAAGAAATATTATAGATATATAAAGTTTTTATAACAATAAAGCACACATTTTAAAATGACAACTTTATTTGACAGTCATCTTTTACCTTGACTGGTGCCCGCAAATACGGGGCCATAAAAAGGAGAAATAGTTAAAAAGAACTCGACGATAACCCGTAAACGGGCTCATCAAAAATATCTAAAGTTATTCTTTTAAATGTGGGTTTTAGTGCTCTTTAATAAACCTAAATAGAATTTTTCTCTAAAATAATTAGGGAAGCCAATAATTGACCCCATTTAAAATTACATGGGATTTCCTATGTCCCGCTTGACGATGCAACACCCGGTATACTAAATGTTTAATTTTTTATTTTCTTTTCCACAAGTAAATCCTTTTTCGAATTTTGCGTTAGTTTATAATAAAACAACAAAGTTCTGTAATGTTATTGAACTGAGTACTTGTTTTTTTTTTAACAATAAAGAAAAGTAAGTACGAAATAGTTATTTTTGTATTGAGTGCGTGAAGTGAGTGTTTTTTTAATGGCATATGAGAGTGTCAATTTTTTGCTGAGACCGCAGGTCGAGGCGAAAAATTCTCTCGAATATATAGCAAATTCGGCTATAGCTAACATGTTACCGGCGAAATCAAGATTTATATACGAGAAAAATTATAATCAATTCCGTGAATGGTGCGGCAAGAAAAATATACAAAAAGTGTCTGAAAAGGTACTTATATGCTATTTTGAGGAGAAATCAAAAACTGTAAAACCTTCTACTTTATGGAGTGTCTACTCAATGTTGAAGAGTACATTGAATGTTAAAGAAAATATTGATATAAAGTAGTTTTCAAAATTGGTGCCTTTTATTAAGAACAACAACGTCGGATACCGAGGGAAGAAATCTAAAGTTTTATCGAGAGACGATATTAATAAATTCATTCAAGAAGCTGATGATGAAACAAATTTACTTTATAAGGTACAGATGATCAAAATTTTGTATTATTTCAGTAATTTCAATATTTTTTTAATTGTAGGTTGCGTTAATTTTGGGAATCAGCGGTGCTTGTCGCCGTGAAGAATTATTGAAGGTAACTATTGATGACATTGAAGATACCGGGTCTATATTGATTGTTAAAATACCGGATACAAAGACCTATTGCCCAAGAATGTTTACCGTTTCAAATTCTGATTATATTGAGATATATCGCAAGTATAGAGCACTAAGGCCGTCCCATACACACAAAAAGAGATTATTTTTAAAATATTCAAGAGGAAAATGTGTTGACCAACATGTGGGAATAAATAAAATAGGGGAAATTCCTAGCTTGATTGCAAAATGGCTGGGAAAAGAATTGCATAAGAGCTACACAGGTCACTGTTTTAGGAGGAGTTCTGCAACTCTCTTAGCCAATGCAGGGGGTAACATGACATCTATAAAACGCCACGGTGGTTGGAAATCTGCCGCCATAGCAGAAGGATACATAGAAGATAGTTTGAGTAATAAAATTGATATTTCTAATAAATTAAATTGTTCCTCTACTTCCAAACAAATCAATATAACTGATACAATTGTGGACTGAATTTTTCAAGGAATATCTAGCGTTTCTGATCAGCAGCAAGGTGGACCAGCTTCGGGAATTAATATTGGAAGCAATTGTTTGAACTTCACCATCAATTATTATTGTAACAAATGAGATTTTTTGGTAGTTGGTAATTAATTAGTAAATTTGTACAAAAAAATGCAATACATTTTTTAAAAAGTAATGTTTTATCGTTTTTTTTGTAAATCATTTTTCCAGTTAAAAAAAGTCTTTTTTTCACTGTTAAAAAAACAAAAGGTTTACGTATCGATAGCGATGAAAAAATGTCAACTTTTTTTGACAGTTGTACAAAAAAGAAGATATTTTGTCAAATCGTCTGTGGAATAGATACCTCAAACATATACCCTGCTTATTAGCAGGGTATATGTTTGCCATAAATATTCTTGCTTATTTGGTTTATTAACCAAATTAAGATTAATTATAACAGCCCGTCTTATAAAACTAATTTAGAGCCCTAATACTCGTATATGACGCCAAATATATTCTTCCTGCAAATTTTTTTAATTTTGGCATTGTGTTCCTGTAATAGTTAAATACCTACCAAATAAACAATATATTTACTTACTTTTTCATTAAAAAAAAACTTTACAGATACACACAGTCCAGCAGTTTAAAACCAGAAAGTCTAAGCACAAAATAATAGGAAATTGATCTCTAAAAATGCCAAAGACAATTAATACTACTGCACTTATTCAACACGTGAACAATCAAAACCAGAATAAAATGAATAGATGTGGTGCCATGTGCGGGATCCGGTTCTGTTATTGTATTGAAAGAACTCACATAAGACACGCGTATTGATGAAGTCCGGAAAGAGATATGAGAAGGCACAACCGTAAGAAAAAGATACACAAATTAACGGCATCGAGGCCAGGTTCTGTAGCAATAAGATTGGAGTAGTCAGTGTGTTGTGTGTTGGCCAACGCGTTTATAAAACCCAAACTTTTTTAAACAATAACTTCGGAAATAACTTATTTTTAATTTTATATACGTGGGAATTTTAAATGGAACCCTGCCTATAGTGCCTCTAGCAAAAGGATTTCTCTAAAATCCAAAAATACGTCTATATGAGCCTCGCTTTTGCCTTGTAAAAAAATAGGACACCAAGGAGCGGGGCGCAGCCCTTACTAACTTTTTTTTTCTAATTAGAGGATACCACTTGTAGCACCTTGTTGGAAAGCTTATCGAATAAGGAATTTGTCCATTAATTTTTTTTACATCTGTTAGTTTAGGGTGTCTAAATATTTCTTATTTTTGACATTAATATATAACTCATCCGCATATTGTATTGTAGGAATACTTAAAAGGTTGATCAGCGGTATACAGGGTGATTGATACTTCTTTTTAGTTGTGTATAGAAGGCATTAAAATAAGCAACATTTTCAAATACCTACCTTTTTTTTTAAAACTCAAAAATAAGGTACTTACATTCATTTATTACACTATGGATCAAATACGGTCCTGCCTAACTTGCCGGTTGAATAACATTAAGAAAACTTCTGGGTGTGGGATAAGCACGCAAGGGAAAGCGTTCTGCGTATAATCTCAAAGCAGCAGCCGCACTTTGATGACACTCACCGTAAATTAGCACCATATCTACCAGTTCATTGTTTTCAAATTTTACCATTTTCACGTTTCACCAATTTAAAATTAACTTACTTCAGAAAAACACACCGCAGCGGATTGCCGAATAACTTTACTTCTGTATCTCGCCTATTTTTAAGTTTTTTGAAAAAGGTTTGTGAAAATGTTGGTTATTTTAATGCCTTATATACAGAACTATATATATATTACCGGCCAAACCCGATTTCAGGATAAACTAGTTTGGCCTAACCCGATTTCAGGATAAACTAGAGTTGCCTAGGCCTGTTCGGGTTTGTTCGTATTCTAACAAACCCGAACAAACCTAAACAAACCCGAACGAACCCGACCAGACCCGAACCACTTTTAGGATAAACTAGTTTGTCCTAGGCCAAACTAGTTTATCCTGAAATCGGGTTTGGCCGGTAAATATATAGATTAAAGAGCAATGGGCTCAGGACTGAGCCTTGCAGTATGCCTGTATTATTAATTCGGGGACCGATAAGGTTATTTTGATTGTCATGAATATATATATGTTATGTGCCTGTGAGAATCAACCCCTTATTTACTTGATAAGTCCTAATATATTATAAGAAACAAGTATTTAAAAATAAATGTCTACAATTTGCGTGACCTTTATGTTATAATAGTTTTAACGACAACTAACTACCCGAACCTCTATTACACATTAAGGATTCTATTGGTTACTTTTAGGCACTAATGACTAAAACGGGGCTTTATCTTTATGCCTTCGTCCTCTAGTTAGTGTTACGATAATATTTTCCCTTTCCTTTATATAGTATGCTTTAAAACGCTTCGTTGCACTCAATCAAACAATTTACACTGCTCATGATAATAACCATTTTCTGTTTGACTGGTTTTAGTTGTGTTTATCTTACGAGGGGCGGTAAAAAATGTAATATGTGTAATATTACATCTTTTATTGTTACGAAGAGACGTACAGAACTCAATTTAATAAAAATATTTCACCAAAAAGAGTTTGTTCTTGACTTAAAATCGGGTTTTTCAAATAATGTGCACTCCATTGGTAATTTCGCTATTATTAAAGATACAGAATCACTTAAATTAGCAAACCAGGGGACTGTTTACTCATTAGAAAGATCTAAAAGAAAATAAGTCAACATCGCATTTTTTAGCTATAATAAATCGCCTGAACAATTTTTTTAGACTCACTCAATTATTGTTCATAATTGACATAAGGTAAGGTGGGTAAGTGTGTAGCAGAATTTTGAAAGTACACATATGTTTCATTTAAAAAAAAAACTCTTTAACATATTGCATTAATATTTTGGTACCAAACACTTATGGATGTTACCTACACTCCTACAGGTATAGTATATTACAACCTTATGTAAAAACATATTATTTTAACTTGCCATTTTTTTTTTTGGTTTTCAGACCGATATTACACACTTACCCTACAAAACGGGGGAACTGTTTAAGGAGGTCCTATTTCGGAATAAATTGTATGTATTCATACCTAGGAGAAGTATGTAAAATTACAAAATTTAATTGTTCAGTAGCTGCTTAAATTTTTTTATTATCTCTAAAACTTTTCAAGATATAAACTTTTGATTAACAAATTCTTCAGGGTCTGCCCAAATGAAAGAACGTGATGTGGTTGCAACTAATGAAAGTACTTTTCGTGTAAATTTAACTTCATCATCATGACCAATATAAGGTTACGAGATTTTATACTCGCAAAACCAACAAGCACCCAATCATTGACAGTATATAATACATATACACATTTACCCCGTCAAAATACTACACACCTCACCTGTAATTAATTTAAGAGGGAGGCAAGTGTGTACTACACAAAAATAATTACAAATTACTAACCTAGGATAAAAATACCAAAACTAAATTTAAATTTAAATATTATTTACCTTATTTATACAGAAAACCGATTAAAAATCTAACTAGGTAAGTTGATGATCGTAGATTCAAACTTGGGCGACCAATTGCATGTTCACCTCACGACAACCAGTTGAGAAAAAAAGAATGTTTATGTCTAAAATAGAAACCTCTAACTATTGCTGTTGTTTTACATTTGAAAGTAACCTTCTGGAATAGTCCATAGATGGCAACACTTATCAATATATGATTTAAAGATTATTTGTTCATTACACACTTACCCCAAATATACACTTACTCCACCTTACCTTATTTAACTTTCATATGGCTGTTTTATCCAATCACGAAAATGATCCTAGTTTTGTCAGTTTACCTTTTTAAGAACTACAATTTGACACTAACTTCTGGGTTAATCGGAATAAACGGCCTAGACTGAATGGCAACAAACTGTAAATGTCACCACAACAAAGGTTTAATTAAACAAACTGTCCAAATATTTGCTCCCCTATTGACTTTTGAGCGGGGTTGTAGGGAGACTTTTTAGGGTCTCTGGGTGGTGAGCGCACATGCGGAGTTTGAACAATTTTGGACAACCCAATCTTAACTTATTTGAATAGGATTGCAGTTGGTTTTTCATTGGAAGTCAACAGGTGATGCTGCGGACACCAGCATTGATTGGCCTTGTCAACCTGTAATTTGTCATTGTCCAATGAAATTTTTAAACGGTAGGCTTTTTAAAATTATTTAACAGATTATACTGGATTTAAGAGTCTTCCATACCAGCGCGAAACGCGGCCTTGTTTTCTGGCTTGTCTAATTGAAAATTGAACACAAATATTTTACTAAGGGGTTCACAAGAACGTCTAGTTTGGCGGATAATAAATCTTATTCTTTTTCAAAAAAAAAAATTAAAAATGTATTTTAAAGTTTCAATTATATAGATTCAAATTATATCATCGGCCATGCAGAACATAAAAATAGAAATATTGCTAGCTATTCATGTCAATTTTTTATTTTCCATTAAAATTACAAACGATGCCCCGATATTATCTGGCTGTCTCCACTGACGCTGCGCCACTTAATTCTCGGAAAATTATTTTTTATAATATTTAGTTTATAAAAAATGACATTTTATTGCCATCGCCAGACACAGGTACAAAAGACGCGATGTGGTGGAAATGCACTATTTATTCGTGATAACTCATCGACTACTGTTTGCTCTTAACTAATACTTTCAAATAAAACAAACATTATTTTCAAAAATATAATTTTTAAATGATCGCATTGATAGGAAAAGTCAACATCGAAGGATCAAAAAGCAATTCTACGGATTTTAAAACAAGATAAATTAAACGATAAACGTCTGAAACAGATTTGAATGTTTTTCAAGAGAAACGCATATCGTAAACGAAGATGTTTTCTCTTGTGACAATAGAAATTATCTTATACAAAGATAACTTCCCTAGAGTCAATTTCAGAAAGGTGTAGAGTAATAAAATGGGAAATTCCGTCCAGCTCGGCTAAATTTCGATGTCGGCCATAGGCGTAGTTCGAAAAAAGTTCACTCTTATAATATATAAGATTCTAATAAAGCTTGGCCAGGATGACAGTATTCCGTTGATAACTAGAAAACTTTTATGGAAGCAAGCTATCATTCACGACGAACAGAGAAGACTCCAACTTCATCTTGGAGAAAACAAGAAATTATCGACTGGTTAACCACCAAAAGTAATGAATTTGAAGTTAATTTGATAAAGAAGGAACCATTAGCTATGGCAAATTTACACAAACATCGTTTTATGAAATATGCCGTGGAAGATATAGCTGAAAAACATAGTGTAACTGTGCTGCGCACACCGCCATATCATTACGAACTAAATCCTATAGAACTTATATGGGCGCAAGTGAAAGAATTTGTAACAAGACACAACACGACATTTAAAATGCAAACTGTTAAGATACTGTTTGATCAAGCCATTAAGGAAATGACACCAGAGAACTGGCGAAAAGCAGTCAATTATGTCATTAAAGAATAGGAGTAAATGCGAGATCTTGACCACCTGATCGATCGGACCGTCGACTCGTTAATGATGACGTCAAGAGGAGATGACAGTTTCTCAGATAACGAAGAATATTATGATTTTTTTTTAACTTTAATTTCTGTATAATGTTTTTTTTTATATTTTGTAATTTTTAATAATGTTTAACAAAAAATAAGTGTAGCTAATACTATGTACATAATGCATGCCTTTGTTACACCATTTTCAGTGTTTGTGAATGGATAACAATAGGCAAAACCCATAGATTGACCCAAACCCGGGTGGTACGACCTGCACTTGATGAAAATAAAAAATTTTGCAATGAAATCAATGCCAAATTGTGAAAGTGGCCTAAATATTCGTTGGGTCACTTTGTAGTCCCTTTGCATACCTAATGAGCTTTCATTACTCTACACCTTTCTGAAATAGACTATAGCCTCTAATAAATTAACGTTCAAGAGAGTTTAGTACTTTGGGCCAAGAGCACCTGTCGTTACAGTGTATTTGTAGCATTTGATATATTTATTAAGGTACACCGGGGTAAGCGGAACCGTGAATTTTAATAACTTCTGTTTAAACGTTATTTAAAAAAAATGTATCTCATAATCTTGTTCATAGTTGGCAGGCTTACTGGTTAGACATTATTTTAACAACATACCAACATAGAAACCGATAAAAAAATGCCCTTTTTTTCTAGGATTTTTTAAATTTTCGCTGTTCTTGGGTTACACTTGCCCCAGGTTTGTGGGGCAAGTGTAAACCAAGGCACGTTTTCTTATTTGGACGTAAGAACGTTGACCGGGGTAACTGTAAATAATTAATTTTTTCGAATGCTACAAGAATATTTATTTCTATTAACAAAAAATTAACAATTTAACCAACATTATATGTGTGAAAAACAATGCTAAAAGATATTTTTCACCGTTTATTACTATAGGCGTGGGTAAATGGGTAAAAATATTATCCTCATTGACGATGCTTGTATCTTCTACAACAGGCCAATAAAATGTGGATGTGTTACCAATTGTTCGGCAAAATTTTACCTCCAGACATGTTTTTTTCTCTGTGAGCTGGCCTACGTACATTTTTAACCTGCTTTTTCTGATCGAATTTAATGATGACCCAATCGCCAACATTTATTTTTGTTAAGTCGAGCTGCATTTGGTTCAGGAAACTGATTTCTTTATTTATCTCTTCGACACTAGAATTGCTTGAGAGGCTTTGCACATCTTTAAGAAAGTCATCATCAGTGGATAGTCTTTCTCAAATAAAGTTTTCTTTAGTGTAGCCCTTTTTTTCTCTATTTTTTTGCTTTCAATTCTCCCTAATTCTTCTAACTCGTCATCTTCACTGCTACTACCTTTACATATTTTTTTCTTATTTTGATTTTTTTTCTCTTTTGCTTCTCAATTTCTTCAATCTGACCTGAACCTAACATAGGTTACACTTTTCCCATTCTGTGATTTTTTAGGGGCAAGTCTAACCTAGCTCGTTTCTTCAACGTAAACAAATTTTTTGTGACCCATAGGTTTATAATACAAAAAAATATTGTTTATGATGTACTTACCTCAAAAAGTTTATTTATTACTATAACTTTCGTGTGTGTTACAACCACCGACAAAAAACACGTGTTAACTCGTTATGCGAGGTAAATCGACAACCTTGACAACAGTGTTATTGTCGAAGCGCAAATGAATCGCTAAGGGCTTTCTATGCAACAGAGTATGTAAAGGATGTAGTGGGCTGGTATGCAATAGGTAAAGCCAGTTTACAGAACATTGTTTTATCAGGAATAAGCCTGGGTTCCACTTGCCCCGAATTTCCACTTATCCCGGTGTATCTTACTAAAATTTTAAAAAATATACAACTTTGTTAAATAATGCCATTTTCACTGCAATATATTTGTTTTCTGGTTAGCAGAAATAATAAAACCTTCCTTTCTATGTTTCAGGCCTTAAAACCATCATTAACGCTCTACTGCACTCATTCAAACAATTGGCAGAGGTCATGACACTAACCATTTTCTGTTTGATGGTTTTCGCCCTGTTTGCTCTACAAGTTTACAAGGGCGAACTTCGCAACAAATGCGTCTTTAAGATGGACGATAACAACGCCTCGTACGAAACGTGGTTTAAGTAAGTATAAAGGATTTTGGATGTAGGTCAAAAGTTGCCGTCTAATGATACAGAAAGCGAGTGTAAAAAGTTTCCACTGATAAGGGCTTTTTGATGGTATTTCATAAGACTTCTACTTATATTCCTACTTCGATACTGTTCCCTAAAAGTTCAGTTATTATAATCGCAAGAGTTTGGAATGTTAAGAAAACCCAGGTTAAACTCAACGGCATGTCATATTTTTTATCACTATTAAATTAGGTAAAATAAGAGGGGGATTTAAAAATAACCAGTTGAAGCAGTATCGTAGCCAGAAAATATGCTCGGGGGGAGGGGCTTTTTTTTCTGGAGAAAGGGACAGTCGGGACTACATGTATTTCATAATATTGTACCAAGTGAAGAAGGCGAAAAAGCCCGCGGGCGAAAAATTTTCGGGGACACGTCCAAACATTCACCTAACTACTATCAAATTTCGAAAATTAAATTATCACCTCTCCCCCTCTACATGGTTGGATTAAATTTGTTTTTGTAAATGTTTTCTTTTCGTTTTTTTTTTGATATTCCTAGCTGGCTCTATATTTAAAAAAAAACATTTTTTATATTTGTGAAAAATCTGAATATTGGTGTCAATCCAAAATTTCAACATAAGACGTATGTATGACTCTAACCAGCGTTTTTCGGGCTCGGTTTTTCATGATTAAAAATAAAGTAAATATCGCTCACCACGCCAAAATTGATGATTTTTTTTAGAAATCATATATTTTAGGAGCGCAGATCTAAGAGCAGTTTTTGGTGCAAATGCTTAGGTTTTGAAATATTCCTTCTTAAGTGCCGTTTTGTATATTCATAATAAAGCATTTTTCTTTCCGCGCTATTTTTTTTATTATAAATTACCACACTTGTTCCATAAAAAAATGTTTCAATTAAAATTTTTACTTAAATTTTTCTCTTTAAAAATAAATACCTAATTGTTTTTTGTTTTTGTTGTAACAATATTTTATTGCATTGGGTTATATTTTTGTTGATTTAAAATAGCTCTAAAATAGGGAAACGGAACAGACAATCATATAATAAAAAAATACTATAAAATATTATTATTGTTACTCGTGTTCCTATAAAATTGCATCATAAATCAATAACTTAAAACAATATGCGTCCGAAACTTTAATCTTTAAATAAAACAGGACTTTTAGAAGGAAAAGTTTCAAAACTAAACGTTTTCTACAAGACCTTTGTATTCCAAGCCAAGAATACATTATTTAAAAATTTAAGTCCAAGCATGAGACGAAAAATTAGGTTGCAATTAGACTTTTACACCCGATCTCCTAGGCTCGAGGGGGGGGGGGGGGGGAGGTGCAGCCCGGTAGTCCCCCCCGTAAATACGCCACTGAGTTAAAGATACTTTGTTTCTAGTGTTATTAATATGAAATTTATATAGTGTGAATGAAATAAACACCTAAAGTTATTTTCATTTAAAATTCAACCTTTTGTTCACGGTACGTTCACACTACTATTTCTTTAAATTAATTTATTTGACAATATAATAAATTAAATTTGACCATTTGATGGTAACAAGGAAAAAAACAAGCCATCTCGTACGAAATCCAGGTACTACTTTTTGCGCCTCACTTATATTCAGAGAAAAAAGAAGCTAGATTTCTTTAAATAAATCATTTCAAAATACGTATTTATGGGAATAACACGCTACGTTAGCGAGCTACTAGTGAAAAACATGCTATGTCATAAATCGCGTGATAATTCAGCTGTTTAAGAATTTTACTATTTTGATTATAGAGTATTTTTAGTTATCTTGATGTAAGAATAGCTTGAATAAGTTTTCAAATTAATATTTAGTTAATTTTGCAAAATTAATTTTAGAAAACAAAATAAAACAGGTCGTTATTTTTGTTTTGAAAATCGATTTCTAACAGACCTAAAACTTTTACAATTATACAGGATGTTACAAATTCGACATATCAGCATTTTAATCTCGGAAACCATACAAGTTAGAGAAACGGTTAAATGGGGGCAAAGTTGTGCAATTCGGTGCTGATTATAATGCCGCTTTAAAAGTTTTTAAATTCCGAATAATTCCCATTTTTTCCAAGAAAACCGAAATTTTGCAAAATTGAGTTCATTTGACTAGCTATTTTAAAATAAATTACACTTTGTCATTGCCACTTTTTCTCCTCTATAAAATGACGTTACTTAACTAAAGATCCGCAGTTTCGTATCCGAGCGGCCATCACCAACTTTACTTTTTTAAATACGGACCTGGATTTTTTTTAACCGATTTTTAAACCCTCCTACCCTCAAAATGTAATGTCGATATTACTTTCTCATAATGATGAATTGTCCTTACTTATTCTTTTAAATTAATATTTTTTACACTTTTTGTCAGTCCGGTCCTGGCAACGAATCACAATATTAATTAAAAACGTTATTTTATTTAAAACTTTTACAAATAAGTTTCATTGAAAAGTTTGTCTAAAGTTCATGTTAAGATGGGGCGCCGCCGCACAATACCAGGACAGTAAAATTGTTTTTAAATGAAGAGTTACCTGATAAGTGGATCGGAAATGGTGTAGCAATAGAATGGACAGCGAGGTCGCCAGATATGTCGTCGCTGAATTTCTTTTTATGGGGGCTTTAAAAAAATGTTATTTATAAAAATGACGTAGATACCATAGAAGAACTGGAAGAACGCTTACAGGTTGCTTTGGGTAGGATGAGAAGAAGATCGGTTGAAAGGACTGTCGCCAAAATTGAAAGAAAAATCGATTGTGTATTGAGCAAAACGGCAATCTCTTTGAACATTTAGAAAATTAGGATTTATAATTATTAGAAAATTCTTATAAAATAAATTACATTACTTATGTATGAATGTTTTATATAAAATAAAGTTTTTAATTAGTATTGTGATTCGTTGCCAGGACCGGACTGACAAGAAGTGTAAAAAATATGGATTTAAAAAAATAAGCAAGGAGAATTCATCATTATGAGAAAGTAATATCGCTATTACGTTTTGAGGGTAGGAGGGTTTAAAAACCGGTTAAGCAAATCCAGGTCCGTATTTAAAAAAGTAAAGTTGATGATGGCCTCTCGGAGACGAAACGGCGGATCTTTAGTTTAGTAACCTCATTTTATAGAGGAGAAAAAGTGGCAATGACAAAGTGTCATTTATTTTTAAATAGCTAGTCAAATGAGCTCAGTAAAAAATAAAAACGTTTTTGCAAAATTTCGGTTTTTCTGAAATAAAATCGGAAGTATTCGGAATTTAAAAACTTTTAAAGCGGCTTTATAATCAGCACTGAATTGTAAAACTTTGCCCCCATTTAATCGTTTTCTGTGGTTTCCGAGATTCCAATGCTGGTATGTCGAATTTGTAACACCCTGTATAACAGTTTTGTTGCTACTGATCTAAGACAGCATATACATATAAGAAAAGTTATTTAAGATAACGGGATTAAAATAGTGACAAATTTCAATACCAAAATATATGACTTATGTCGGGTTGCACAAAGAATTATAATAATAATTAACTAACTAGCCAGTTTGATGGTGACATACAGGGTAGCCGTTTAGTTTGGCAAAGTACAATCCATGGGCGTAGCCAAGGTGGGGCAGGGTGGAGCGCTTGCCCCCCCCCCTGAATCAAGGAAAAAATTAAAAAAACACAAAAAATAAATTAAAATATCTAAAATTAAAAAAATAACATTTCAACATTCGTGCGTGCCACGACACATCATCTATAGTTCTAGTGAATTGAGCGAGCGCTCAACTACCTACCTACTACCAAAAATCTCAAGTATTTTGTCCTGTAAGTGCAACTTATATTAAAAAAATCACAAACATTATAAAAAAAACACCGTGAAAATGCCGATGTTGAAAGTCAAAGTGTTGTAGCAGAAGCTGAAACAATCGCCGAACATCTTTGAACAGATTTTAGTATGCCGCAAGTCTAAAATCAGCAGAAACATCGTGCAAATCCTCCAGCAGTCTCCTAACAAGTTTTGGAGAGGATCATTAATAATTCCGTATAAAGATTCAGTAATAATGTCTCTAGAACAGCGTTTTTCGAGGAGAACTTACCCGCATACTCATTGCTTACGTTGCACTCTCACGTAATGCTTAATATAACATATGAGGATTAAAAAAAAAAAAACTGAAAGTTTTTGTAGTATACAATTAAAATAGTTTCATCGGTGAAGCTGAATTTTGGTACAACCAATGGAAAGAGAAAAATGCGTCAAGGGCCGAACTAAAGGAAATAGAACTAGCCCTACTAGTTCAAGAAACACAATTGTTTTACCCAGCTATAAAACAGGCGCTTCTAATTTCCCTTGCACAGCCCTGCACAACGGGCACTATCGAAAGATCTTCTAGCACTTTGCGCAGGGTAAAAACATGGTTAACAAATGAAAGAAAATCGGCTTGTTGGCATTTGAATGATGAGTGTGCATAAAAAGAAGGTTCTGGAATGAGGTAAAAGAAAAATTTGAAAACGAAATCATGTCAAAGTTTAGCCAGAATCCCCATAGGCTAGTCCTTAAATAGGGTTTAGGTTAGTTCTCGCGGCACTCAGGTATGGCCCTTAAGGTGGATTAAAGGTCAGTTTTCTAACCAGTAATAAACAGTATAAATTCCCCATTTTTTTGTGTGTACTAACATGATGTGTTAGGATATTTATAAATAAAATTGTTATTTAATCGTTTAGAGAATTTCAGGTGGTTCATTGTCTGTACGGACGACCCTCGCCTTGCCGGTTGCGACTAATTAGTTTTAATGTTTAAATAAAAACTTTTTTTATAAGTACTTTATTGACCAAGTAGAGGATCTTTTAATATCCTAATAAATAATCAGTTTCGTTGTAAGAAAAATTTTTTGCCTACCTTCTCTAAAAAAATTACCATATTTTTAGCGTCGCAAAATTTGGCGGCTTTCCGGGTCACGATTAAAAAACCAAAACACTTAATCACAGTAAATATTACAAGGAGTCACTTTGTTTGGCAAGTTTGACTCAAATTTTTACAATAATTTTTTAATAAATATAAGTATACCTAATACCTCTTTCGGGCCCTCAAAAATGATTTAATTATATTGTTTTAAAACATCATAAATATCTATGAAAAGGACTTGCGAAACTAATTTAATTTACGAAATTTGGTAGCACTTATAATTGAGTGAATTATTGACGAATTATGGACGTGGCTCCGAAAATTTTTTTCCGCCTTAATACTTATTTTTGCCCCACCCTGGAGAAAATTCTGGCTACTATGTCAAATGCATCAGTATACTTGCATTAAAAACATTAATATCAAAATGGAAGGGCAGTAAGGTAGTTATAACGTAAAATTATTATTGACTTTATAGGGTGACTCAAAAAACGAAGAAAGATTTTTTTTTAAATAAATAACACCTGTATATTATTGCATTTTTGAATTAGAGAATTCTACACCTATTTTATATAATACTCGTGTCTAAGTTCAATTGTTTTTAAAATATTGACATTTAAAATATGCCCTTTATCCCAGTTTGACAGGCTGCTGCGTCCAAATAATGCATCGTAGAAAAAAGCGGTATTTACTCTTTCTCTCTCTCTCTCTGTAGCCTACAACCCAGGGTGGGTCCTCGCTGACTTTACAATTTGCCTCCACTTGCTGCGGTCCATCATAAGTTCTTCTGGTCGCTGGATATTTAGGCTTCGTAAATCCGCCGCAATATTGTCTTTCCACCGCATCCTTGGTCTTCCCAGCGGCCGCTTTCCTACCGGGGTCTCTTCCCATACCAGCTTGACGACACGTTGATCTTGTCTTTTAACATGGCCGGCCCATCTCAATCTCTCTGACTTTATTATTTTCACTATATCTGGTTGGTTATATAGTTCTTGTAATTCCCTGTTAGTTCTAATTCTGTATAGCTGTGTGGTGTTGTCCTTGATTGGTCCATATATCCTTCTAAGAATTCTTCGTTCTGCTATTTTCAGTCGGTTCTCATTTTGTTTCGTCATCGTCCATGTTTCACATGCATATGTCATTATAGGTCTTATAACTGCATGGTAAATTGTTATTTTTGTGCGGCGGGTTACATTTTTCGATTTCATTATTTTTTGTAGCGCAAAACAGCAGCGATTGGCTCCTTGTATTCTGTTATTAATCTCTTGTGTTACATTGTTATCAGAGGTGATCGTAGCTCCCAAGTATTTAAACTGATGGACCCTTTCAAAATTATAGTTGTCCATTGTCACGTTCTGTCCTATCCTGTCACGTCGTTCTGTTTTTGTTGTAGTCATGTATTTTGTTTTATCTTCGTTTATTCGTAGGCCAACTTCTTTTGCAGCCTTTTCCAGTTTGATGAACTCCTCCTTGACGTTGATAGTCGTATTTCCCACTATATCTATATCATTCGCGAATGCCACCACAATGCGAGGACCCTGGTTTCTAAATAGGAGCGTTTCCATGTTTGCCTTTCGCACGGCGCTCTCCAAAGCGATGTTAAAGAGTAGTGGGGATAACGCATCTCCCTGTTTCAGGCCACTGTTGATTGAGAAAAAGGTTGACAGTCTTCCCTCAAGTCTTACTGCACTTGTAGATCCCTCCACACACGCTTTTGTGAGCCTAATTAACTTTCTCGGTACGCCCAGTTCTGCCATGGCATTCCACAGTTCCACCCTTAGGATGCTATCATAGGCCTGTTTAAAATCTATAAAAAGCTGGTGCAATGTTTTGTTGTATTCCCAACACTTCTCCATTAACTGTGTAATAGTGAATATCTGGTCTACTGTTGATCGATTTTTTCTAAAACCACACTGGTAATCTCCTATTTGATACTCTACACACGCAGTCAATCGTTCTAATAGCATTATAGAGAATACTTTATACCCTGTGTTAATAAGGGATATACCCCTATAGTTTGCACAGCACATTTTATCGCCCTTCTTATGTATGGGTATTATAACGCTTTCTTTCCAGGGGGTTGGTATTTGCTCTTCTTTCCATATTTGGCAGATGAGTTGATAGAAAGCAAGTTCCAAAGTCTCTCCTCCATGTTTTATACACTCTGCCGATACAGTGTCGTTTCCTGGGGCTTTGTTGTTTTTTAGTTTGCGGATAGCTCGTGATACTTCTCCCATTGTAGGTTCTTTCACTAAGGGGTCGGCGGTAAGATATGTATAATCACGCCCGACTTCCTCTGTCTGTACATTCAGTAATTCATCAAAGTATCTTCTCCAGGTCTCTATCACTTCTGCTTCACTTGCAATGAGGTTACCTTCGTCATTTTTTATGACAGTTCCAACTCTGGGTCTAAAGCCGTTTTTTATATTCTTTACCTCCTGGAAGAAATGTCTAGTTCTGTTGTTCACTCTATTTGACTCTAGTTCTTCAAGAATATTTTCCTCGTATGCCCTTTTCTTGGTTTTTATTGTCTTTTTTGCCTTTTTTCTGATCTCTCTGTATTTCTGGGTGTTTTGCTCGTTTGGATTTTGCAGCATTCGTTGTCGAACCTGGCTCCTCAATTTCAGGATCATCTCACATTCGTCGGTATTTACTGTCCAATCTTAATTTTTTATTTTCTACCCAAAAATACCAACTTTCGGTTTATTTTTGCTGGGTAATGTCAGCCAGACGGGACCTACAGCTTAACGTGGAATCCGAACCACGTGTATGCACTAGTTATCCTTTTTTTTAAACCAGACGCAACGAAATTGCGAAAACTCGGTTTTTCCAAAATATTTTTGGAAGGAGTTTTTAAATTTGAAAACAGAATGTTGCAAAATTTAGTAGGGCCAGTGGCTGCTCGTTAGGTGAAGTAGGTGAAGGGGCTCTTCACCAAAAAAAAAATAAAGCCAGGGTGAAAGTTTTTCTACAATATTAAATATTAATGTACCCATACAGCTATCTTAAAAAAATAATTTTGTTCGAATTAATAATATTAATTTAATCCAAATGTAGCTATGCATAATAGGGCCACAGTTAACTCCGATGAACAATAATTATATACACTCGTGCATTTTGCCGTGCCCCAGCTGACCGTGTCCATTAGCTCAATGCAAGTGAAGACCCAAAGCCTAACATGTCTTTAATATTCATCATTGCTATGGTTACGTGACGTCAGTCACGCAAACAGCATGTAACAATTTGCATTATGATGAAGGGCAATTTAAAAATAGATCAGTCGTATGCACCATTGTTTAAGCATTGGTTCGCCTAACCTTAAGTTATTTATTTTGAGGCTTCGCGAAACTTACGATTATAGATATTGTTTTACGTGATTTACTGTGTGATTAAAAAGTTTTGTTTTTATTTTTCAATTAATTCAGTAGTGTACGTACCTACTTAGTTGTGTGTTTTAAAAATGAACCCAATTAATGACATAGTTTGTAATTTGTTGGAAACTCCATTCAGTAGTTGGATGGATAAGAATAAGAGAGACGTTTTGTAACAAGGGTTTTTAGTCAATGTTTGTTTAAGTACCTTCATTATACCTAGCTCTTCACCATTTTTTAAGACCGCGAGCCGCCACTGAGTAGGGCGCAACTTTTTTCTAATTTATGTTCTATGGTTTACGAGATCCCACTAGAATGAATCCTTATCTGGAACACCCTGCAAACCCGTATCGCAACATGTAGTGATACCAATCGCATCGTCTGTGAGAGCCGTTAGCCATTTACAATCTCATAATTTAAGGTTTTGATGTTGGTTCAGAAGTTTATGATCTTAAACCATTATTAATACTCATATTTACTAAAGTGGTTTAAAACTTGGACCATCAAAATATTTAGATTTATAGTCTCACAGTTGTATTTTCATCATAGCGATATTTTAAATTAATTATGACGCTTTGGCAATAATTTGATTTTTTTTGTAATTAAATCGTCGTACCGATAAATAATGTGACCGGGATGTTGTGCTTAATATAGTTTTAGTTCTATTAAAGAACACAGTACGTACTAAAATACGGTTTTCTTAATAAATTTGAAGAAAAACCAAACAAATATTTACATGGTGTCTCTAAAAGGTGCGGAAAAAAGCTACCACAAGTTCCTAAGGCGTAAATATGACGATCTAACCCAACTACCCACCAAAGTGGATGATTTCGGAGATACAGGGTGTCAAAAGTTCAATTTGGATTTCATTTTTTATAAATAACTTTTTTAATAATTGGTGTATTGTCACAATATTTGCCTTGGATAGGGGTGGGGGGGGGGGGAGGGGGGGTTATGCGGGGTGAGAAATTATAATCTGCTCTCATTTTTACTGTAAAATAACTTTTTTGAGCCACCCTATATTTAACTGTTAAATAAAAATTCAGATTCTCCAACCTCTTTTACCTAAATAAGGTATACGTGGTAAATTGAGTAGCTGTTTTTGAGATATCTGGATTTAAAAAATTCACTTCTTGTATGACCAGGTCTAAATTATTGTAATAATTGAACACATTTGAAGCGTAGGCAATCAATTAAAATAACGTCACTAAAAACTAAAAAACCAATTAGGTAGGTGTTTTTTTCCGCACCTTTTAGAGTATAATACAAAATTTAGTTGACAATAATTGTCATGTTAAACCCTGAGCTGTCAGTTTCGGATGGTTTTAAATTAAGAACCCTTTGGTAAATACGGCTGAAAGGATTTTCGTTAGTAATACAACAAGTGCTTTAAAATTGCCGATAATTTTTTACGCGTGTTTTCTTTTAATTTCACGACTCCGAAGGAGAACGTAAAGAAAAATGGCAATACCATCCATACTTCAGTGAACAGGAAACCTACGCATACAGGTCAATTTCTGAATTACACTTCAAATCACTCAAACAGCACAAAACATGGCATAGTAAGAACGCTTGTGGATAGAGCAATTGAATCGCATTATGCAGAAAGGACGTAAGTCACAAAATTTGGTTTCGAGAAAAACAAAAAAATGTGTTTGTAGTGTTTATTATGTATATTTTAAGTATTTTAAAAATAGTGATTTATGAGCACAAATAATAGTCACAAAAACATTAATTTAAATATTTCGTTAGTGTTTGCATAGTTTCAATTTTTTTTTTGAAAAAAAGTGACTTAAGTCGTTTCTGCAAAAAAATAGCAAAATATTTTTTTAGGAAAATTAATTTATTAGAAAATCGACATTACATGTTGTTTTTATAAGATTAATAACAATAATATAAACAAAAACATTATTTCTCATCAGATTGTTAAGTAGTAGTGGGCCATGACAAAACTATATTATTGTAAAACTCCTTGTAAGGCTCCTCAACGATTGTCATACATTAAAGGCGCGCAGATCGGAGTTTTATGGGCTCGACATTTCATGCAGAAAGGTAGTAAGTCATTGACTTGCGTCCTTTCTGCATAAAACTACTAGTAAAACACTAGTACAAGGTGGCAAATGGGACTAATATCTCTTCTGCATAAAAAGGTGTATTTTGGTATACAGGGTGTGTCAATAAGGTGTCGGGCTTTAATAGCACCTAAACTATCAAAGATAGGGAAAAAAGTGTAATACAAAAGTTAAATGGTTTGTTAGGATGCATAACCTAAAAATATTTTAAAATCTACAGGGTGGTCCTAAAAAGTGGTACTGAATAATAAAAAAGAAAATTAAATGGGATACCCAGTATAATTTTCCAGAATATGATTCAATAGAATAAGGACTTTGCAACCATCTTAAAATTTTCGAACTAAAATGCAACGTTGCCAAGTAATTAATTTTTTTCCGAAATTTTAGTAATTTTAAGGGTATCGTAAAAATATCATAGTAACCTGTGGATTACCCCTAGGCAAATATACTTTACATTGTGGGTACTTTAAGGTACGATATATTGATCGGTAACAATGTTTTTTAAATCTCTTATACAGAGCGTTCGGTATAAGTTGGACAATTCGACAGTTTTAAAAATGCTTTATTTCAATTTTTTTAAATAGGACCCCACTAATTTTTTTAGGCAAAAGGATGTATCTTTCGAAAACCTTACTTTTTTGTTAAACATGTCATATATCTAAATATCATAGTTTTTGAAATATTTTAGGATTTGTCTTAACTTAGGGTAAAAAAGGAAAGTTCTAATTGAACAATTTAGTCAAGATTGCTTTGGAACAAAAAATAAATAATTTTCTTTGTCACAGCTGTCATTGCAAAATTATTTCGCTAACATTTTGTGTTTAATTACTGTTTAAATTTTAGTTTCCTGAACTAACTTTATCATAACTCATATTTTTCTATTTCGATAAAGTTAGTTCGGGACACTAAATTTTAAACAAAAGTGTTAGCGAAATAATTTTGCAATGACAGCTGTGATAAAGAAAATTATTTATTTTTTGTTCCAAAGCAATCTTGACTAAATTATTCAATTAGAACTTTCCTTTTTTACCCTAAGTTAAGACAAATCCTAAAATATTTCAAAAACTATAATATTTAGATATATGACATGAAAAAAGTAAGGTTTTCGAAAGATACATTCTTTTGCCTAAAAAAATTAGGGGGGTCCCATTTAAAAAAATTAAAATAAAGCATTTTTAAAACTGTCGAGTTGTCCAACTTATACCGAACGCTCTGTATAAGAGATTTAAAAAACATTGTTATCGATCAATATATCGTACCTTAAAGTACCCACAATGTAAATTATATTTGCCTAGGGTTAATCCACAGGTTACTATGATTTTTTTACGATACCCTTAAAATTACTAAAATTTCGGAAAAAAATTAATTTCTTGGCAACGTTGCATTTTAGTTCAAAAATTTTAAGATGGTTAAAAAGTCCTTATTCTATTGAATCATATTCTGGAAAATTATACTGGGTGTCCCATTTAATTTTCTTTTTTATTATTCAGTACCACTTTTTGGGACCACCCTGTAGATTTTAAAATATTTTTAGGTTATGCATCCTAACAAACCATTTAACTTTTATATTACACTTTTTTTCCTATCTTTGATAGTTTAGGTGCTATCAAAGCCCGACACCTTATTATGCAAACATGAATTTTGACAAAACGTGACTTAAGCCCTTTCTGCATAATGCGATTCAATTACCATATGTAATTCAAATGAAGCCATCAAAGAAGAAACTAACTACACCGAAACGGACCTCAACAAAAATGGCTACCCCATGCATTTAGTTGATAAACTATTGGAAAATCGCAAGAATCGGCCAAAAACACAAAAGAAGCACATGGAGTCACAATCAACACTCAACATTCCGTATGTCAAAGGAGTATGTGAGAGAATTAGAAGACTAGGACACCTATAATACAACATCAATACGGTATTCAGCTCGAAAGATACTTTAAGAAGCTACCTGACTAAGACAAAACCAACAAGTCAAAAAGACAGGAAAAACTGTGTCTACCAGATCCCCTGCGAATGTGGCCGATCTTACATGTAAAGAAAACACTTATAAGTGAGAAATTATCCGGTTAATTTTAAAGCACGCATGGTATTTAAAAGAATATTTCACTCATGTATAAATTTTCCCATAAGAAACGTTAAAAATAAAAAAATATCAGCGGATATACAACGTTGTCTAGGCAACGTTGTATATCCAACACACAACAATCGAACCTATTTGACGAGACAGTTTTTTTTTTACCTTTTTACTGCGAACGTGATCGTTATTGTTATGAGTTCCCTTCGGGAAATTCATTGCTTTTGAAAAACAAACCCTCTCAACAGATAACGACAAAGATATAATTATGGCATAAATGAATATTTTTCAATTGTTTGTTGCTATTTGTTAAGTTTTTTTATAAAATAAAAAAAAAATTGTTATTGGATTTCAGTTACAGTTTTAATTATGTTATATGAAATTGAAAATTGTATGACAACAAATTTTTTTTATATATATTTCATTCTAGAAATATTCTCCCTAAATACCGCTCGTGCATAAAAATTAACCAGATAATTTTTAAGCACTCGTGGTATTACCCCCGAATATTTCACGTTTCTAAATGCATAACTTTAATAACTAAAAATTAAAACATGCATTTTTATTAACTAAAAAACAATTAACAATATTTTTAGGTAAGTTTACTAACTTAAAAAATATTATAATCGGGGGTAATACCACGAGTGCTTAAAATTTACCGATAATTTTTATGAAAGCTTGTTATTTATAATTCCACGAGTTCGAAGAACGAGTGGAATTAGTATAACAAGCTTGAATGAAAATTATCTGGTTAATTTTTATGCACGAGCGGTATTTAGGGAGAATATTTCTAGAATGAAATATATATAAAATTTTTTTTTTTTTAGGTAAATAATATTTATATTTTTTCATTTATGCCATAATTATATCTTTGTCGTTATCTGTTGAGAGGGTTTGTTTTTCAAAAGCAATGAATTTCCCGAAGGGAACTCATAACAATAACGATCACGTTCGCAGTAAAAAGGTAAAAAAAAAACTGTCTCGTCAAATAGGTTCGATTGTTGTGTGTTGGATATACAACGTTGTCTAGGCAACGTTGTATATCCGCTGATATTTTTTTATTTTTAACGTTTCTTATGGGAAAATTTATACATGAGTGAAATATTCATCATTATGTAACTAACTTTGAAAAATATAAAAATTTATCAACAAACTGACACTGACAAATATTTGAATTGCCATACTGGGTTACCCTGACGACGCGGTATTTTCGTTTTGGTGTTTTCGATTTTGTATATCCGCTGTAAGTTTTCGAAAATACCACTGTCCTTATGGGACTTTTTATACGTGAGTGGAATATTCATAAGTTATATCACAAGAGGTGAATATTTTTTTGAATATTTTTTGAAATTTTGCACAAAAATGTCAAAAAATATTCTAAATAAAATATTTACCTCAAGTGGTATATGTTGAGATTATATACCAAAAAAAAAAGAAAAAATACAACGAAATGCAAGATTTTTAAAATGATTTATGTAGCTACTAGAAAAACGGACAAAACGAAACAAAACCTAAACAACATCAAAAACTTGATTTGTTGAAAGGGATTTTTGTTATTATAGAAACGGTCTATAGCAACCATCAAATATTTTAAACTTGTTATGATGTTGTTATGCATTGGCATTGTTGTGGCAGGTGGCCCGGGGTATATCCACTTATGCGGGGTATATTCAGTATAATATGCATCTGATTGGTCGCAAAACAGCGTTTAATTGGTCAGAATCGGATTGAGGTATATAATCAGTGAAAATCATAATTCATGTCGTAAAATTTACGTAGGTACTTGTAAATTTTTCTTTAAAATGATTCAAACGGGGTACACATTGGTGACATTTTGCAAACCAACAAAAACCCTCTAAACCCTATTTCAAACGTGATTTTCTCGAAATCCGCACAAACAATTTTGTAAAACTCTGTTTCATATTCAGCGGCAAATATAATTATTTCCAGCGAATCGATAATCCGGTTTCAGGTATCAGCTAGTGCGAAAATTTTAGCAACTGAAACATCGTTTAGCGGGATTTTATTGGTTGGCAAAATGTCACCATTATTTTAGGAATTTTTGAAAATCCTATTCACGATATAAAATAAAGGACCCTCAGACTTTCAAACTCCTTTTATAATAATTTAATATGCAAAGTACCAAGAAGAATAATTTAAAATGCAGTTATAATCGTTTAACTTTTCACCGAGACTTTTCATCTAATATTTGTTTGCCACTTTTGGTGCCAAGTTCTTTTTATCTACATTATAAAGTAAGTTATGCGGGACGAATGCCAACTAACCTATAGGTATATCAACAATCGAAGGAAAAGAAGTATTCTATGTATGCATTTGCTTTATTACGCGTAACATTTTTTGCTTAATCTTTTTTCTTTATCAAATGGAATACTGTAACTTTACCTACAGAGTGTCATAGAATTGACAGAATTATGTAGGGTCCTGCAATGGTTTTTTTTCGTTTTTTTTTTTAAATTCGCATAGAAACTATAGAAGCCTGACCTTGCATGACTCTGTATTTACACGGGTGACTCCTTGGGTATCTTAGAGAAATAGTTTATATTTTATTTTTTAATGGACCATTTAAAAAGTTGGGTAGAGACCCCTAAAATCCTCATTTGCCGGACAAAAGAATTTACCTAAGAATAAACGACGCGAGATCTGATAATGATTTAATAATGACGTCTGGCCGGTCTTCCTCATTCGCTCTTTCTTAGCTAAGTGTTGTAAGTTTTTTGTCAGTCTCGGATTTTTGTGCTAAGTTTAATTTTAATTTTTTAACTTAGAACAAGACAGGTAGTAACATCACCATAAAGCACGGATCACTCACCTCTATTACTCGAAATTTCACATAAAAAGAAACACGAGAGTCAGTCAGTCAGTCAATATCAAAAAATAAATTGTGAATTTTGCGTCTACTAGCAATCCACATTAAAAATATTTTTTTGAACAGTGTTTTCATATCAAGATATATGTCAATTTATTCAAAACTGTGTATACTAACAGGTTCATTATCAATAAGATCGATGTATGTCACAAATTCGATGCTCCTCTTTATGCCCAAAGTTGTAAAAATTTCGAAATGTCGAACTTTGCAAATTGCTATATTCTATTTAATCCTTCTAGAAGCTAGATTTATAGCTGTAACTTAAACAAAAAAAAAAGTTTAAACTGGAACTATACAGGGTGCGCCAAACTCAGTGGCCTATTAGAAATATTTAGAAAACGACAAAAGATATGTTTTTGAAAATTTAAATGTGTTCATAAGAGCTATTGTTCTAGCGTTTAAAAATATTTTGAAAGGGGCGGTGTTGCCAGATCATCTTGAAACTCCTAGCAACCTTGGAATTTTAAATGAGACACCCTGTATATATATTATTTTACTTTTTGTTTCTGCTTAATAACACAAAGATTTTTTGTATATAATAATCTATGCCTATCTCTTACAGTTTTTGAGATATTGATTAATTAGTCATTTTTTAAGGCCAAAACATGCAAACCAGAAAATCAAATATTTTTGTGATTAAGGCACCTAGAAAGTTAAAATTTTTACAGACGGTTCTTATAGCATGGCTATCTAGGAATTTTGATGATATATGAAAATATTTTTACACAGAGCGTCACAAAAAAACGTAATCTTCGTAATTTAAATAAATGCAAAATTCTCAACTTTTTTAAATGGAACACCCTGTATTTTATTTTCTTAACAAAATCTAGTTTATATTTTCTACCAATAAGTATAACATGTTCCTATACCTATCTCTAACCAATTCGAACTTACAAGGGGTTTAAAAAAATTAACAACTTAATAAAAAGGTTTAAACACATTTAATAGTAGGCTTTGGCAGAATTTGTTCGGAAATTGAATGAGAAAAAATGTCAACCGAGATGTCAACTTAATTTCCTATATTATCTTATATTTAAAAAAATTATTTGTTCTATGGATTTATACGTCACACATTCACATTATTATACTGCAACATATTTCGTTCTATTTTTCTAAACTTTTTTGCTGTGATTGGAGATGAATAATGATACCATTCATTAAATCGTCTACATGTTCTTGATACAATTTTATTACACTCTCCATGTATAAAAAGTAAGTTCAAAATTTCTTCGTTTGAATAAGAAATATTGGCCATTTTAGTGAATAATTTAAAAACACAGATTATAGACAAAACCAATTAAGTTGACATTTTTTCTTTTTCATTTGTTTCCGAACAAATTCTGCCAAAGCCTACTATTAAATGTGTTTAAACCTTTTTATTAAGTTATAAATTTTTTTAAACCCCTTGTAAGTTCGAATTGGTTAGAGATAGGTATAGGAACATGTTATACTTATTGGTAGGAAATATAAACCAGATTTTGTTAAGAAAATAAAATACAGGGTGTTCCATTTAAAAAAGCTGAGCATTTTGCATTTATTTATATTACGAAGATTACGTTTTTTTGTGACGCTCTGTGTAAAAATATTTTCATATATCATCAAAATTCCTAGATGGCCATGCTATAAGAACCGTCTGTAAAAATTTTAACTTTCTAGGTGCCTTAATCACAAAAATATTTGATTTTCTGGTTAGCATGTTTTGGCCCCAAAAAATGACTAATTAATTAATATCTCAAAAACTATAAGAGATAGGCATAGATTTTTATTTACAAAAAATGTTTGTGTTATTAAGCAGAAACAAAAAGTAAAATAATATACAGGGTGTCGCATTTAAAATTCCAAGGTTGCTAGGAGTTTCAAGATGATCTGGCAACACCGCCCCTTTTAAAATATTTTTAAACGCTAGAACACTAGCTCTTATGAATACACTTAAATTTTCAAAAACATATCTTTTGTCGTTTTCTAAATATTTCTAATAGGCCACTGAGTTTGACGCACCCTGTATATTATTAGACAAATTGGTACGAATAACGGTTACCCCCTTGCGTTGATTAATAAGTTATACTTTAGACATTTAAACAAACATCTCAATAAAACTCATATCTTAAACACTAAATCTATCACTAAATACTATTCTCTGCCCTTCTGGGGATCTATTTCTTATAAACTAAAAAATATTTTTAATTCCTTCAACTATGATATAAGTTTCAAAACTCAACATTCGTTAAAATCTCTATTATGCAATTCTAAGGACTCTGTTCATATCACTGATAAATCTGGTGTCTATAGTGTTTCTTGTTCTACGCAGGGCTGTTCAGCTACCTACGTCGGTCAAACGGGCCGTAAGTTCTCAGTCAGAGTGGGTGAACATTGTAAAGAAATTGTGAAGGCCAGAAACCAAAACCTTTCTCCGTTAAAAATTAAATCGAACTTTTCCAGACACATATGTACGGAAAACAACTCTTTCAATCCTGATTCCAATACTGAATACCTTCATTTGTGTAACAAGAGCAATAAACTAGATCTTCTTGAAATTTTGCAAATTAACAAAATTATAAACAACATTAATATAGACTGTTTAAATGATCAAATTCAACATAGCTGCTCTCATTTTTTCAACTCCCTTAATTTTGAGTAGTTACCCTTTTGTTACACCTTTTACTAAAAGTAAGTTTGTTCTCAAAATTGAAGACTCCCAGACTATCTGGTTTTCATTTCTTCTCACGTCCCCACATGACAAGATTAAGTTCTATTTAAAGGTGTTTCCACTTAACTTATAACTATATAATCTAGTATACTTTTTCCTAATCTTTTCTTACAGTGCTTACTAACAAGAGTTTTCCAAGTGTTATATATTTTCTCTTTACCAACTTGGACTTTAACCCCGCAGTGTTTTATGGTTATTTCCCCCATATTACTAATAAGTTTGAACATTTATTGTGTGCACTATACTTTTTTTTTTATGATAAAACACCTGCACTGTAGGAAAAATCCTTTAAGGCGCTCTGGGAGCGGTGCAAGTGAGAGTTCATATCATCACCATTTTTTTATAGTACCTTTTCATTTCTTAAGACAAGTTTAGGCTCCCACATTCTGCCTTCTTGTTTTAGGTTATGCAACTAGATATCTTTTGTAAACCCTGACTGAGCCATTGATATTCTAGAAAATTCCATTAATCTCACATTTTGCTCTGTGACAATAACCCTTAAAAAATTTTCTCAGTTGTAGCCTTCCGCTTATTCAGAGTAATACCATAACTAATCCAAGTTTTTTTCTGTGGTCTCCTCTTATTTTTCAATGAACTGTCACTAATTTCACCTAATAATCTGTCTTTTTGGAAAAGCACGCGGTAGCGGTCGAGCTGAATTAAATTTTTACTTCTAAAAAGTCTTTATAATGAAAGAATTTTTTTAAATTCAATTTTTCTATTTTTACTTTAACTATGTTTATTCGTAAGCCAATGAGGTAAGATTTTTCTATATTTGGTAACTTGATGTATCCTAAAAAGATGTCTTTTTCTTTTTCAGGTTTACATCCAGCCAATTTTAATTACTAAAAAATTTTTAATAGTCTTCTTCCTCACACTTACATCCACTTCTTCTCCATATTTTTTCTCTAATGACTAGCTAACATTTTTTTGCTTAAATGTTCATTCCCTTTCAAATCTCATCTTTCGACAGTTCTTTCACACAAAGATGTTAAATCTTTCATTCTACCTTTAAAGTTTTCAGTGCCTTAAGCCTCAAACCCATATACTTTTCTTATTCACAATGCAATGTGTGTATCGGTTTCCACACCGTTCTACTCATTTTATACCAAACCTATAATTGTGTTGCTCAGTTAGGGTGATATCTACTGGTTTTTTCTTCTTTTAATTTTTCTCCTGAAGATGAATGCTTCTGCATTCGAAACATGTAAAGAATTTGATTAAAATATTTCTATAATATAACAGTGGAGGAAGACTTTGTGTTCTTATTTTTTTACCTTCTAAATTCCCACTCCACTTTAAGTATGGACTATTTCTTCAAGTTATAAAAAAAGTCACTGAAATGAATCACATAATCCATGGTGGTGAACGTTTACCGTGTTAGATACCCTATAACATAAATGTTTATAAGACATATAAATTTAATTCTGTAAAATAAAACCCTGAATACAAATATGATAAAAATTGTCATCCGTTATATTATCATTATTGAAATTGGGATGTGAGACACGCTCGCAAGGGTCTCGCAAATCCTAATGGATGAGACGTGGAAGATGACTTCATGTTCACTTATAATAGCGAATATAAGCTTGTTAAAGGGTTAATAGTAGAGATGTATTGTGTCGTCCGTAAACTAAATACTATAGTTTTTAACCAGAACGCGTTTAGATGTTTATGGCAATACTATAGATATTACGGTTTTCGATATAAAATACAATAGTAGTTTTTCTACTCCCACATGAAAATTTGCTGTTTCCCTTACACTTAAGTGGCGGGTAAAGTAGGCTTTTCCAGTTAGCTGTGCGGCAAAATTTCATATCCATCCTAGTTAGGTTATGAAACTGACCAATCACAGTAGTCAATTACAGAGAAGCCAAAGTTACATGTTGTAAATTCGTTTTCTGACAGTTGAGAGAAGTTAGGTTAACAATATGCTTCAAAAATATGCAAATCTGTCAGATGAAATTTGTTATTTTTTAATTTATATCAAAACATTTATCCCATGTATACACAATATTTTTCTAAAGAGTACACGAAATGGTGCAAAAATTAAAGGTATAATAACAAAATGAATACCAAAATATATTTCTACCAAGTTATTGTTATTTTCTGACCGAACTAAAGATTTGCGCACAGACGCACTTTCTTATTTCCAAAATATCTTTATTTTCACTCATTTTTAGACAATTACTAAAAGCTTTGCATAAAATGTACTATATACCTACCAAATGAACGTTTTCTTACTAACCTTGGTAATTTTTTTCTATATAATAATATATATTATTATAAATATTTATGCACGGGGATATTTTCCGATATATTTTGAATGGGGATCCAACCCCAATTGATCTTAAAACTTTTATTATACGCAACAAACATAGAAAATTAACTGGTAATACTTCCTTAAATGGTGGAACATAAAGATAACCCGATAAAACAGACGAAATTATAAGATTTCTAGAAAAAAATCAATTTTTTACTAAAATTTTTAAGGTTATATTAGTTCTACTTACAGTATTGCCACCTCTTTCCACGTTAACAGTGTTGCTAGTTTGTAAATTGGCGATTATTTTAAAAAATTTGAACATAACGAACGTTAAAAATTCATATTAATGCACAAAATCTATTTTTAACTGTTTACAACGAATTCTACAGTTATTTTGTTGTACTTTCGGAGTTATAATTCTTACGCAAGCAGAAATAAACCCGACAAAACTATTTTTCTTCTGTGCATTTCGGTAAAACAATTATTAATCAAAATATCTGGTTGAGAAAATAAATTGTTCGTTTTTATTAATACATATACCGCTTTTTGTCTGTTATTCAGCAAAAAGCCGAATGTGAGAAAGATAGATATATTCAAAAGTGAGTTTGTTTAAGTATAAAAACTTACCCAAATCGATAAATATGTTACAGTGTAAATTTGGTACATGGGTTTGCCATCAAAATTAATTTTTGTTCAGTTGTTTTTTATTACCGTTCTCACAAGTTTATGACCAACTTAAAAGACAAGTTATGATGCCAAATTTAAATAATAATAATTTTTAAAAATTCTTAGCATGAAGTTCGGAAGTTAAGTCGTAGAAAAAATATACTGTACAACTCGCGTGGATTGTCCATATTGCACTCGGAAGTTTGACTACTATTGTATAACAAGAGTGTATATGATGTCTATATCTCACTAGGAAGTAAATTGAGCACGATGCCGTAAATATGGACAATCCACTCGAGTTGAACAGTTTATTTTTTCTATTACCAAACTTATGAACCTTATGCTAAAAAATGTTTAAAAAAAGCTTGCAGGCCACCAGACTTGAACTCTATAGACATTCAGTAGGTTGTATTATTGATAAAACTATTATAGATGCGTATGTATTTTGTTATTTGGAACAAATTAATAACATATTGTAACATATACATATTAATTATATAGTTTAGTGTCTTAAAAAAGAGGGTAGAGCCTCAGTAAATACCATAAACTGTGATTGGTCAGTTATTATTTATAAGAACACCACGGAGAAATCTAATTTATATAACAATGTTCTCAACTAATGATACATTTCCGGATTCGTGAGAACAAAGCACAATTTAATGATAGACGGAGCTCTCTTAATAGGGACAAGGCACATTTTTACGTAACGTTTGTCGTAAAGTATTCTTTAGGATCACTTGTGGTTGTGATCTGTTAAAAAATACTCAATATTGTGTGTATTTGTGGAATTTTGCTTTAAAAATGGAAATTTTATTTTTACTGGTCGCACATTGTGAATCACGGAACAGTAAAAATATGGCAATTTGCAGTATAGTTACCTGAAATAGTTTTACCCAAGAACAAACGGGTTTTTCCGCTTGGTTTTTTTTTTAGAAAACACGTTAATAAAATACACCTTAAGGATACATTTTTCTCAAGCAAGTCAATTTTATACTATTAAGTAGGTTGAAATGAATCATTTCAATATTTCCATGGCCTACTTTTTACCACTTATATTGTTTTATAAAAGTTATGGACATTTTAGAAAACAAAGGAAAATTGCTCTAGGCGGCAATTTTTAAAACAAATGATAAAGTGTGATATGTCATTGAAAAGAGAATTTTTCAAAATATAAATCGAATAAAAATGGGGGGTTTCCATTTAAAATTTAAAAGTTGACTTCACTTTCGGTTTAACCGAAAGTGGACTTGAAGGTTTGATTGGGCCAAAAAATGGTAATTTATACACTTATTAACTCCTCAAATTTTTAAATCTTTACTTTTGAAATTGCGGAAAAAATTGTGTCGCTTTTTTACGTCCCCGAGATACTCATTCCGAGTAGGGAAGAGTGGGAAGGCAATCAGAATATAACGAAAACAGATCACGCAATCTTCACAGACGGTTCAAAAATGGACGTTGGTGTGGGAGCCGGGGTCTTTTCCGAAAGTTTACAAATACAGAAATTGTATAGACTCCCCAACTATTATAGTATTTTTCAAGCAGAAGTACTGGCAGTAGAGAAGGCGGTCAATATCCTGCAAGAACACCTTGGCTTGGGAGTAGCCTCGTCAATCACCATCTTCAGTGATAGTCAGGCGGCGATTAAGGCAATCTGTTCCAGCAGCGTTAAATCAAAGCTCGTAAAGCGATGCCGCCACAATCTATGCACACTTGGCAACCAACATCGGGTTATTCTGTGCTGGGTTCCTGGACACTCCAAAATAGATGGCAACGAGGCTGCCGATGCGCTCGCAAGAGAGGGCGCAGGCATGCCAGCTGATCTAGCAGACAATACAGTGAACAAACCACTGGGATTGGTCAAAGAGGAGATTGACTACACGGCCAAGCAGCTTGCACAGAACAGATGGACAGGGTTGACAACCTGTAGTACATCCAGGCAACTGTGGCCCACATTCGATAAAAAGAGAACCGCAGAGCTATTGAAACACAGTCGAAAAGACGTGAGAAATATTACTGCGGTTGTTACCGGACATTGCCTCTTCGGTAGACATGCCGAACGTATGCAAATACCCACTAACGACTTCTGCAGAAGTTGCAGAGATGAGGAAGAGGAAGAAAGTATTCAACATTTTCTGTGTGAATGCCCTGGCCTCGCAAGAAGGAGGTTCACTACTCTGGGTGAATCATCTTTCGATAGCCTGGAGGAACTAAGCAACTTACAACTTGGACGGCTGAGCAGATTTCTGAACAGTAATGGCTGGTTTGAATGAGTTGTTAAAATCCTTCCGCGGTTACGTCGCACAAACCATCAGAGATCTGATGAAGGTGGGTTCTACGGAACACGTGTGGTATCACAACGGACCTAATCAGGACTATATGAGACTGTTTGGTCAGAACCAAGGGTCTGCCACTCTTACCTAACCTAACCTAACCTACGTCCCCGAGGTTCACTACGCTCCTCTCGGTCTCGATATTAGAATGACCATTAGCATACTGCATTCTTTTATACACAAGTTTTGAACATACTTTTTTTATTAAGTGTATGCCCTCTCCAAGAATCGGACTCGGGCCGTTACGGCTGAATACCGGTATCTCAATCACTGAGCTATCATCGTAACTAAGCCAGTGGCGGCTCGTACAGTAGGGCCGCGCTGCGGTCGAGCTGAATAAAGAAAAAACTTTTTCTTCCATAAAGCAAAATGTTAGAATTTCATAAAATTATAAGCTTATTTATCCAGTTTAATTACGTTTATTCGTAAACTTTTGAGGTAAGATTTTTCTATATTTGGCCACTTGATGTATCCTAAAAAGATATCTTTCTCTTTTTCAGGTTTACCTCAAATAATTATGGTTTAAATTAAAGTAAATTTCCTATGAATTTTTAATAGTCTTCTTCCTCACACTTTTATTTACTTCTCCAAAATAATATGTTCTCTAATGACTAGCTTATAGCTTGTCACTTCATTCTGATTTCTCGACAGTTCTTCCACACAAAGATGCTAAATTTTTCACTCCACCTTTAAAGTTTTCACAGTACCTTAAGTCTCAACCCTTATACTTTTCTTATTCACAATGCAATGTGTATTGTTTTCTTCATTCATTTTACACCGAACCTATATTTGTGTTGCTCAGTTAGGGTGATATCTGCTGGCCCTTTCTTCTTTAATTTTTCTCCTGAAGATGAATGCTTCTGCATTCGAAACATGTAGAGAATTTGACTAAATATTTCTATAATATATCAGTGGAGGAAGACTTTGTGTTCTTATTTTTACCTTCTATATTCCCACTCCACTTTAAGTATGGACTACTTCTTCAAGTTGAAATTAAATAATGATTTATCTTGCATTTATTGACTTTGCAAAGACGCACGGGCTTGAAATTGCAACAAAATGCAAATTCTATCGTCAACATTCTTCTAAGACTTTACAAGCTCTTTGTTTTAGGACCTAAACGACTCGTCAACATATAATTTAATTTCCAACTTACTGGAAACATCTAGTGACGGCTCTTTTATATTGTCATTTGGCCAATGATCTCCCACATCAAATCTATTCTCATGTAACTTAATATTTCATTTAATTAAATAATTATTAAATATTAAATTTAAACATTAATATTGTTTAAAATTTATCTAGCAACCAACCAAACTATCAAACATTTCCTTGGAAGGCTGGTGTTGCTCTGAAACGTTATCGATCGGATAAAACAGCAAATTCTTGTTTTACAAGACACTTCTTCAAAGACGTGCATAAAAAAAACAGCATATAAGCGGTTGTGAAATTTTGAATGTGACGCTCTGCATTCTATGCATTTACAATAATTTATTAAGAAAACAGTCATTAAACATGTGTGCGATAATTAAAAACTAACACCAACGAACCTTTTTCTTTATTTTATATTTATTTGTGACAAAATATCAAATGCGATTTAAAAAAATATCCTGATAAATGCATTTTAAAATAGTAAAAGGTTCCGATCTTTAAGCGTTCAGGAAATGAATGGTATTAGGACCCGAGCGACCATAGGCGTAGTTAGGGGGGTACTTGGGGGTGCTAAGCACCCCTAAAATCTAAATTAGCACCCCCAAAAAATATTTACATTTACAATATACAGGGTGTGTCAGTAAGGTAACACCTAAACTATTAAAGGTAGGGAAAAAAGTGTAATACAAAAGTTAAAGGGTTTTTTAGGATACATAATCTAAAAATATTTTCTAATCTACAGGGTGGTCCTAAAAAGTGGTACTGAATAATAAAAAAGAAAATTAAATGGGATACCCAGTATAATTTTCTAAAATATGATTCAATGGAATAAGAACTATGCAACCCTATTAAAATTTTTGAAGTAAAATGCAACGTTGCCAAGTAATTAATTTTTTTCCGAAATTTTAGTAATTTTAAGGGGATCGTTAAAAAATAATAGCGACCTGTGGATTGACCCTAGGCAAATATAATTCACGTTGTAAGTACTTTAAGGTACGATATATTGATTTATAATACTGTTTTTTAAATCTCTTATACAGAGCGTTCATTACAAGTTGGACAACTCGATAGTTTTAAAAATGCCTTATTTCAATTTTTTTAAATGGGACCCCCCTAATTTTTTTAGGCAAAAGAATTTATCTTTCGAAAACCTTACTTTTTTATTAAACATGTCATATATATAAATATCATAGTTTTTGAAATATTTTAGGATTTGTCTTAATCAGGGTAAAAAAGGAAAGTTCTAATTAAACAATTTAGTCAAGATTGCTTTGGAACAAAAAATAAATAATTTTCTTTGTCACAGCTGTCATTGCAAAATTATTTCGCTAACATTTTGTGCTTTATTACTGTTTAAATTTTAGTTTCCTGAACTAACTTTATCATAACTCATATTTTTTTATTTCGATAAATTTAGTTCGGGAAACTAAACTTTAAACAGTAATAAAGCACAAAATGTTGGCGAAATAATTTTGCAATGACAGCTGTGACAAAGAAAATTATTTATTTTTTGTTCCAAAGCAATCTTGACTAAATTGTTTAATTAGAACTTTCCTTTTTTACCCTGATTTAAGACAAATCCTAAAATATTTTAAAAACTACCTATGATATTTAGATATATGACATGTTTAACAAAAAAGTAAGGCTTTCGAAAGATAAATTCTATTGCCTAAAAAAATTAGGGGGGTCCCATTTAAAAAAATTGAAATAAGGCATTTTTAAAACTATCGAGTTGTCCAACTTGTAATGAACGCTGTGTATAAGAGATTTAAAAAACATTATTATAAATCAATATATCGTACCTTAAAGTACTTACAACGTAAATTATATTTGCCTAGGGTTAATGGACAGGTTGCTATGATTTTTTAACGATACCCTTAAAATTACTCAAATTTCGGAAAAAAATTAATTACTTGGCAACGTTGCATTTTACTTCAAAAATTTTAATAGGATTGCAAAGTCCTTATTCCATTGAATCATATTCTAGAAAATTATACTGGGTGTCCCATTTAATTTTCTTTTTTATTATTCAGTACCACTTTTTAGGACCACCCTGTAGATTATAAAATATTTTTAGATTATGTATCCTAAAAAACCCTTTAACTTTTGGTTTACACTTTTTTCCCTATCTTTGATAGTTTACGTGTTATGTAAGACATACACCTTACTGACACACCCTGTATAGGCCATAGGCTAATTTTAGAACTAACCTATTTTTACTTCAGCACCCCCAGTGTTGACCGTCTAACTACGCCTATACCGGGCGAGCAAAATTACCTGAGGAATATAAAAATCGTTATCTTTAATACGCCTTAAAGGCTTCATCATAAAGAGGGAGGCACATACCCAAGGGGTTCCACTCTTTTACATTTAAAGCATTCATTCCGTAATCAACACAATAATAAAATTCAACTTGCATAGCTTCGCGTATTTTGGAAACATCAATTTAAAAATCAACAGATTTTACACAGCTTGATATTTTAGCCATTACCCCGTATAAAAAGACATAAAGTAAGGTAACACACATTGTACTTAGTAGTCCAACTTAACAGACTGATTGAATATTGATGAAAATATGGACTTTTAAAATTCAAGTATTTTTTTTTCGAATTATAAAATATAACAATTATAAAATTATTTTTAGCTGGACTCGAGATCCAGAAAACTGGTTAAGGCACAACACCACAGAAGATCCATTGCTCTGTGGCAACGTTACGGGATCCCGACACTGTCCACCGACCCATACTTGCCTTTGCGTGGGGGACAATCCCAACCATGGATATACCAGTTTTGACAACTTCCTCTGGTCGATGCTGACTACGTTTCAGTTGATTACGCTTGACTATTGGGAGAATGTTTATAACATGGTAAGTTTATTTTTTATATTTTTTTTTCGCGGAAATAAGATTAAATACATTTTAAAATATCGAAACCTTATTATGCTAAAAATTAATATCAACTACTTGTTAAGTTTTACTATTTTATTTAGTTTCCTGATACGTGTTACTTTTAATCAAAAAAATTATACGCCACTGATCTTTTTTAAATGAATATAATACTTATAATTAGCCTCTATCTTCTCATAAATATGGTATCTTGACTTGTTTTCGTCAGGCACGGTTTTAAATTAAAAAAATTAAATAAAGTAATAAATACGCCTAAAAATAAATTTTTTTGGTTTTTAGAAACTTGCTTTAACTATTTTGAACAAAAAAGATTAAATTAACTAGAGAAAAATTATCGATAATCGGACAACTACATTTAATAAACTGTTAAAAATGTCCGTTTTTTGTAAGTATGGACGCTTCAGCCCTCCTTCTCATCGACTCGTGTACTCCTCGGAAAATCCCTGGAGTATTTCTGACAGAACTTCTTATAGCTTCACAGGTAACTATTATGCGGTTTCGCAATTCTTTCTCGGTTTGATAAGACTTTGGTAAACCAAAGTCTGAAGATGTTCCAAAAAAAAATTCAAACTGTGTAGGTCTGGGGATCTAACTGGCCATCAGTCTGTTCCCCCACCTATCCAGCGATTATTGTTACCAGTTTCTTGAAAATAATTTGCCAATTCTGTTGGAAGTTGTTTCTGTGTTTATGTACAAGGGTGTACCTGCACATTTAAGTGGGATGGCATGTGAATTTTTAGATCAAAAATAATTGCTGGATAGGTCTTGGGGGAACAGAGTCATGGCTAGCTAGATCCCCAGACCTAAACACATGGGATTTTTTTTGGAACATCTCAAGACTTTGGTTTACAGTCAACCGAGTCCAACCGAGGAAGAATTGCGAAACCGAATAATAGTTTCCTGTGAAGCTATAAGAAATTCTGTAAAAAATACTTCAGGAATTTTCCAAAGAGTACGCGGGTCGATCAGAAGGAGCGCTGAAGGATGCATTTTTACAGGAGGCGAACATTTTTAACAATTAATTCAATATAGTTGTCCGCTTGCAGCTAATTTTTCTCTAGTTGATTTATTTTTTTTTGTTCATAAAAGTTTTAAAAAAGTATTTTTATGCGTATATATTATTACTATATTTTAAATCGAAAACCATCCACCTGACAAAAACAAGTCAAGAGACCATTTTTATCAGAAAATAGAGGCTTATTATAAACACAATATGTATTTTTTTTAAATCAGCGTATCCTTTTTTTTGATTAAAATTATTTCAGGGATTGTTATCAGAGACGCCACTGATGAAAATTTAAAAAACCCTTATTCCTGGAAAAAAATAATTTTTATGCGTACTTGGCATGTACCAAAATTTAAAAAAAAAAAACAAAGAAATTTTAGAGAAAAATTGGAAAAAAAAGATTTTTTAAATTTGAACACCCTCAAAAATAAAGCGGTTGCGGACCTATGTATTATCTCCGTTTCAAATTAGCATTTGATTATGAAACACCCTGTATAAAAACGTAGACGATACCTTTAAATACAGAAATGAGTAGAACCAGCTTAAATATTGTTCCAGAAGAACAAATAAGGCCCTAATATACCCAGCACGACCCCGAGGGTCTCTATTTCATACGTATTCAGGGCATTAAAAATAGAACAGCTAATTCCGTATGCAAGACTTAGTTTTCTGCCTCAATTCCTTTTTGATATTGGTTGACTATATTTATTTAAAAAATAAAATATCCCAATAATTTTATTTATTTAAAGAGATGCTTTTGTATAAGAAATTAGTCTATTTTATTTGCCATTTTCCTGCTATTTGAAATCATATATAAAATAATGACCTATACAGGGTGCTACAAATTCTCGTGTGCGTGCAACGCGAACTCGAAAATGGTAAGAGATATATACGAAGTTGGTTAAATAAAGGAAAAGTTGCGTATTTTGTGGCCTTATAATTTGGTAAAAGATTATTGTAAATATTCCCAATAACTTCGGAAATATCCAAAAAACCCGAAATTTTTAATTTTGGTTTTTAATTGTTTGCACCTTTATTTTTGTCTTTGGGAAACAACCAAAAAATACTTCTTATAGCCGTTTTTTGTGTTCTACAAAATGGCGTTATTAGTTTTTAAATTTGATGTTTCGTTTTTTAGATACCAACCTTAAGTCAATTAGAACCAAAATTAAAAAATAGATTAGTGGTTTGAAGGATTAGTAAATTTTTACTCAACAGAAGAAAGAAAATAGACGTCTTAGGGATAAGATCGGCGTTATTATGATAACCAATGTATTAAATTATTAATCTTCTAATATTTACGATCTCGATAGCGATCGAAGCATTCGATACGTCGACTGCTTCGACCGCGTGTTCTAAAGAAGGCAAAGTGGGACTGGTGGGAGGTAGGGAATAGCGTGTTCTCTGGTTAACGTGTTAAAAGCTACTAATAATCTCCATCTGATGCGTTTATATCGGCACCCCAGATTCGAGTTTGCCAATAGTGTATGTCTAATATATATGGATAAATCATAGAAAATTCACAACTCACCTAATACCAGGAAGCATTCTTTCTAATTATTATAATAATAATAATAATAATAATAATAATAATAATAATAATAATAATAATAATAATAATAATAATAATATAAATAATAATAATAATAATATTAATAATAATAATAATAATAATAATAATCTCCATATTGGACAAGAGAAGCTTGGCAATATAAATATATCAAAAGGTATATTTCAAGGCGACTCTTTAAGCCCCCTCTGGTTCATTTTGGCCATGAACCCACTGTCCTCACTACTAAAATCAACATCCTACGGATATCGTCCCAACTTAACTGAGCATTTTAGAATAAACCACCTTCTATTTATGGACGATATCAAACTCTACGCTGAAAGCAAAACCCATCTACAGTCCCTAATTCAAATAACCAAGACATTTAGCAATGACATCAAAATGTCGTTTGGATTAGACAAGTGCGCAATCTTAAATGTCGTACGCGGAAAGACTGAACAAATTCGTGGACTGCTTGAAGGCATAGATATACTAGATGAGGACAAAACATATAAATACTTAGGCATCTCCCAAAACCAACAAATAAACCACACAAGCCTAAAAAGGGAGTTTAAAAACAAATACAAAAGCAGACTAACAAAGCTTTTTAATACTCACCTGAATGCTGGTAACCTTACTACTGCCATCAACACCTGGGCAATATCAATACTAACCTACTCATTCGGAATCCTTAAGTATTCAGACACGGATTTGCACGAATTAGATAGGCTTACGCGCAGGCTGCTAACAAAATTCAGATTCCACCACCCACGCTCTGCACTTGAAAGAATCTACCTAAAACGAAAGGAGGGAGGAAGGGGTCTCATTAATATATATAACTTGTGCAAGTCACAAGAGACCTCTATGAGAAAATACTTCCAAGAATCGAATGGGGAAATTCTTAAAAAAGTGGTAGCAGCAGACACTGGATATACAGCCCTTTACTTAAAGCAAAACGGATTACCTAACATCATCCGCGCGCCGCCAAGTCAACAGCTTGTAACTTGGCAAGAGAAAGCTCTACACGGCAAATACCCTACTGCACTCCAAAATCCACTCATAGATAGAGAAATGTCACTGAATTGGTTAGAGAAAAGGCAGCTTCACGCTGAAACAGAAGGTTTTATAATCTCTATCCAAGACCGTGTCATTCGAACTCGAAACTATGAAAAGGTCATCTTAAAGAGAAATGTGGAAGATGTGTGCAGAAAATGCAATTGCCCCGGAGAAACGATAAAACATATCACGGCGGGTTGTGGTGCTATGGCCCCCAACGCCTACCTGGGGAGACATAATCAGGTGGCTAAGATCATCCACAAGGAACTGGCCCATAAACTAAGGCTAAGGGAAAACCTCCCACCATACTACCAATACTCACCCGAGCCAGTCCTTGAATCCCCTGAATATCTCTTATACTGGGACAGGCCAATAATAACGGATAGAACAGTAGACCACAACCGTCCGGATATTCTTCTCATCGAAAAAACCACCAAGAAAGCTTTTATAATAGATATAGGTTGCCCACTAACACACAACCTCTCTAAAACCGAATCGGAGAAGAAGACCAAGTACTCGAATTTGGCTATAGAGATTAAAAATATATGGAAGCTAGATAAAATCGACATAATTCCGATTATAATATCGGTGGAGGGAGCTATGACGAAAAATTTCAAGCCCAACTTGGAAAAACTGGGCCTTTCAGGTTATTTGTTCCAACTTATTCAGAAAAGCGTCATCCTCCAAACTTGCCATATAGTACGGAAGTTTCTAAACAGTACAGGTTAAGATGAATTTCTTCTCTGTACTGTAAATAACACCAGCCTTACCAACAAAAAGCTGAGAAACAGAACACTGAAAACATAATAATAATAATAATAATAATAATAATAATAATAATAATAATAATAATAATAAATGCCTTTATTTATAATTAAAAAAAAGGTATTACATTTAATATTAAAATACATAAAATAACTATAATTCGACGACACCCAATGGCTATTATCAGGTAATATTCATTTTGGTTGCTCGACAACGCAGGAAAAGAACGGAATTTCGTTAGCCTGATAAGATGAAATCTAAGGCTGTTTTTTTTTTGGGTACCCCACTCCTTGCCTGCGTCGCGTACCCAGTGAACACGAACCCCATCAATGGTAAAATATAAAATAAATTGACTATTATCCGCCGTTTTGCCCGGGTAACGAACAACACTTGTTCGTTACCTTTACCATTGTCAACATGTCTTTTTAAATCAAATATGTTTTATATTTTGTTTCGTGTTGTCTTTTTACAATTTTAATATTGTTTTTGAAACATTGTGTGGACGAAATGCCATTCCACCTTGAGGATATCATTGTATACTGACGAATAGCACTGAGGATGGCGAAAGCCGAAAGCGCTCAGCTAAGATTTTAACACAATAAAAAAATTTTACACGTAATACAAACCCGACTCTCTTCTTTTCTTCAATTTTACCCTACGTGTACACAGCCACAACGAATTTTCCAAAACTAAAAATGTTTTTTCTGACGAACCCTGTATAGTAATCGCAAATCTGATATTCAAATTGTAGTTTCAGCACAAGCAGACGTTTTTATAAAAAATGACTTCGATACCTACTAATAAAAAAGTTTTTCCTCTTCCAAACTCTATCCGTGGAGACACTGTATATTAACCCATAAATAATAAAATATTATTCACTGCAAATTAGGCAAATATTATATATCAAAACCTTTTTTTAGAATCGTAAAAATCTAAACTTCCTATCGTTAGAAATTCTTCGAACTAACATTAAAAAATGATAGTTAATGAACTTGCTAGCAGCTATTCCGAACACTTATCTGCATTGGCTCCTAAACAGCACTCAATAAATTATAGTTCTAAATACACATATGCCATTGACGGAATAGGAATTTGTGAGTGGTTAACCACTCCCATTACGTTTACTTGGTTACCTTCAGATTATCTATTATTTAGAGATTATCTACTCGAATGTAATAAATTTTCTTTTTGTTACCTTTTATTCTATAATTTTAAGGGTAGATGCTGGTGCTTAGTTATTTTTTGGGCTGTTTCTCTACAGTTTGTCTGCAAAAGGATAAATCAATGTAAACATATTGTCAGATATGGACATTTAATGTCGGATATGGATTGGTACCCTTAAGGATGAATTAATCATTTCATATTTCGCTGTGGTGCTAAGACTCTTAATAGGTGTTGAGTCTGCTGATAAGAATAGGTGTAGTAGAAAGATAGTGTGTAGACAAGGACAAGGACATTCCTAGTTTTGTAGGAGGAGTTTGTGGTCGAAAGTTGATTAACATAATTGTTTGAATTGGTTAGGATAATTTTGAATAGTCCATCCAGAGAAATTCCCTCTTTTAATAAATTGCTGACATAACAAAAAAGAACCCCTTCTTCCATCCGGTAAGGGTTGCAAAACTCAAAGAGACACTTGCTCCGTGGAGTTGTTTTACGTTTTCAAGTATAAGGGTAACCTCTGCTCGTTTGGTCATTTAAGTCAAGATGTAGAAACACAATCTCAAATCAGAGCAGTTTCCCGCCAGTGAGTAAGTGATCTTTGTAATGTTTATTTTACTTGTTAAATTGTATATTTCTCTTTTGGCCTGAGTTGACTGTAAAGGGGAAATTATTTCTCTTGAGCTTAGAATAAATAGCGTCGTATGTGAGTTCTAAGGGAACAACTCCTCTTTAGCGAAAACTCTTTAAATTATCTAATTTAATAACTTTATTTTTATTTCTTAAGACGTGTATGTATTCCATCATAATCAATTGCTTTACTTTGCTTCGCCTTAATAAAACTATTAAAAATCTTTGGTGTTTTAGTAACTAAATAGAGTACAACAAATTAAATAAAATAAAACGTAATTTTAAACTATCTAAGCTACACGTTCCCGTCGCCTATCATTTTGATACGCGACAATATCGCTACACTGTAAAGTGTTTGCTTGTAAATAAATATGTAAAATTCACTTGATGAAAAATATAATTATACAAAGGGCGTAAAATACGAAAACGTTATTTTAAGTAAGAATAAACATATCCACCCGTATTCACTAATGCCGGCTATATCAATCTCTTGGTAACTCTACCAGCCAGATAATTTCTATGGAAAAAATGGTCTCAACAATGTTTTTTTTTGAAATTATTTTTTTCTACTCCCACATGGAAATTTGCTGTTTCTTAATTAAGTGACGAGTCAAGTAGGCTATTCCAGTTAACTGTGCGGCAAAATTCATAACAATCCTAGATAGGTAATGAAATTGACCAATCACAGTAGTCAATTACAGAGAAGCCATTGTTGTTCTTAAAAGTACTGACCAATCACAGTATATTATTTTTACTGAGGCTCCGCCTTCTTTTTCAAGACTCTAAATTATATAATTTAAATGCATATGGTACAATTTGTTATTAATTTGTTCAATATAATAAAATCTAGACGCATTTATAATAGATTTATCAATAATGCAACCTGCTGAATGTGCATAGAAAATTAATTTCATGTAGCATCATTTATCAGTTGGTTTTCCCATAATTAGTTTAATGTTTCGATAGTCGAGAGGTAGAGCGTTTTACTATGGATCCAATGGTCGTGAGTTTGAGCCCGGCAACCTGAAAACTTTATTTTACATTTTTAGCATAAGGTTTGTAAGTTTGGTAGTAGAAAAAATATACTGTTCAACTCGAGTGGATTGTCCATATTGCCCTCGAAAGTGTGAGCACTCCGCCTACGGCGTCGTGCTCGATTTACTTCCTCGTGCGATATGGACATCATATCCACTCTTGCTGTACAAACTACTATTTTGATAAAGTTATCAGCAGATTGATATAGCGGACCTAAAGAGGTTTAAAATTTCTGTTTTCGAAATATTTAAATTTAATAGTCTCACAGTTGTGTTTTCACTGTGGCATTATTTTTTATGCTATATGATGGTTTTATGTTAATTTGATTTTTTTGTAATTAAATGGTCTTACCAATAAACAATTTTACCGTCATGTTGTTGCAAATAAAGATTTAGTTCTAATAAATAACACAGTACGTACTAAAATACGTTTCTATTTATAAATTTGAAGAAGAACCAAAAATTTTTTTACACAAATACGTCCTCAGAGATTTTTATGGGCCTCGTTTTATCATGTAAAAAAATTTGGACGCCAAGGAGGGGGCGCAGCCATAACCAACTTTTTTTTACATTCGAGGTTACCACTTGTGGCACCTTTTTGGAAAGCTTATCGAAACAGGAATTTGTCAATATATTTTTTTTACATCTGTTAAACCATGTGTCAAAAATTTAATAAAAACTAATTTAAGGAGCAATTCTATTAACAATAACTTTAAAACTGTAAATATAACTTTTTTAGCATTGCAATTGTTGAACATGTGCCTCACGAATCTGTTAGCACAGATCAAACAAATGGTAGAACTCTTCCCTTACTCTTTCTAAAACGTCTGACGTGAATAAACGTATCTCTGCCCGAATCCGTGCCTTCAACACTTCCAGATTTCTAGGTTTGGTGACATATACCGTTTTCGCTTCATAAATAAAAATAATGTAATATCCGGAAGATTCTCAAATAACCTCTACAAGTGTATTACGTCATCTGAAAAATACGTACGCGTTGTTAAACTTCATGATTTTACGAACACTTTTAATGAATACATACATTAAACTAATTTTACAAAAATAAACCGCAAAGATCGCAATTAACAGCGGACCTAAACCCGATACGTAAAATTCATGAAGGCAAATACAAGCCTGGGAATTCGATGCTTCCAATTTATTTTGAGGATCCCTAACTCTCTAAAACTACCAAAAACCCAAGTAAAAACACAACTTTGTGTATCTATACGACTCTCCATTCCTTATCACAAGTTTCATCGACAACTCAGTTACCAAGTTTCGCCCATCAGATACAAATTGGAAAATATTTATTGGAACCTCTCAAAACGTATTTGTAAACTGTAAAAATTATAAATAATTAAATAAACTGCCAATATCATGGTAATATGTATAGTATATGTTCGTAGATGGAGTTTGGAAGAGGACAAATGGACCTAAAAGTAAAAGATATGAAAAAAGTAACTATTTATAAAAGTTTTGTTTGCCTAATATATAAATGAGATTCACGTGATGAAAAATTTAATTATTTATACAGCAATTAAAAAATGCAAAATCGTTATTTTGCGCAAGAATAAACATATTTTGTATTTCATTTTCTACCAAAAGAATAAATATTAAATAAGTTTTAAATTAGGCCTTAAACCAAATATTTCATTAAAAATGTAAATGTTAAAAGTAACGAAATTTATCACATTACTTTTAGAAACTCCCAACTATTTTCTCTTACCAATATATCCAGAGTACTAATTGATACATATATGACACAGAATAATGACACTTATGGATATGTTGGTCAAAAATCTTTGGTAGTAGTCATGGGGATGGCGAAGTATCATATCGGTACCTAATAGAGATATTTAAAGAAAAATTTGTGGAAATCCCATATGTGAAATGACAATCTGCAACATAACAAAAATAAGTTTCAAAGAATTAATATAAATAGGAAGACAAAAATCACAAAGTCATGGTCTCAATCATATAATAAAGTAAACTATGGTGACATGTTTCGCTCTTTACGAAGACCTAAAATTGTATCGAGGTGTAACCTACATTACATTTTTATACTAGCAACCATACAGGAGAATACGACTAACCGAGCTAAGGCCAAGCGTAGTAAAAGCCAAAATATATATACGAAGAAGTCCCCCCCGCCCAATATTGTTGTCAATCTGTCAAACCAATTTAGGCGAGAGAACCAGAACAGGTTATAAAATATCAAATTATTTAATTTAAGTTATTAAAAATAAGGTAAGGTTCAAAGTTGAAGACTTCATTAACGCAATTAAGGACTGGGCTCTTTTTTGCCTTAGTAATTTCAAGTTTCTCCAGTAAATCTAATTTTTTGCTCTTACCACATTCATGCAGTATGTTTACGTTTTCAGATGTTGAAAATTGATGTCCCGAATCCAACAAATGATTTGCAAAAGCTGACTTGGTGTTAGATATATTAGTGTTCTGGTATTTACTAACCAAACTGAGATGTTCATGGACCCTAGTGGAAAATTATCTACCTGATTGACCTATATATACAGCCGCGCAGTCAGCACAACTTAAGGAATAAACGCCATACTTAGATAGTGGATTAACTTTATCTGTTATTTTAACTAAATGTTGTTTTACAGTGTTAACGGTCTTAAATCCAAGTGGAATATTAAAAGGTTTGAAAAATTTTGCTAATTGTAAAGATATGTTTCCAAAAAGATGTTACATACTTATAATTGCTTGGGTTGTTTACTGTATTCTGATGTAAAATGTTATAAGATAATTTGTGTTGACAAATTTATAATAAATTTTTTTAATTAACCTAGAGGGGAACCCATTGTTTATTGAGATTCTTCTTATTATGGAAAGTTCTTTATTAAACATGTCACCATAGTTTATTTTATTATATGATTGAGACCATGACTCTATGATTTTTGTCTTCCTATTTATACTGTTACTCTGGTCTCTTCGAGAAAATGGACAATTTTTACGAATTCAAAGAATTAGTTCTGTTTCAAATCTCTAGAAGAAGAAAAGGAAATATGACCAAAGCGATGCCGCCACAGGTTTAGTTCTTCAGACTTTTAAAGGTGTGTGATGTGATGTTTCTGGTATATTGTGCTAATCATTTACAGCCGTATTCACTAAGGCCCAATATAAGTTTAAACCTAGGTTTTAAACGAAGAATAACTGTAAAATCGTAGAAAAGTCAGAAATGGTCAATCTATAATGTGAGGTTTTCCTTAAATTTATAAGGAAAAAGGTATTTTAGTATGTATAAGTACAGTAGCAAGAAAAGGCTCAGAAAATACACTAATTGGTTCAGAACCGGCATCTTGGAATATGGATGGATCAGGAGTGAACACAAAATCACTGGATCAACAGACAAGAATTACACCACAGTAAAAGCTTCATTGCTGATCCAGACCCAAGACTTACGAAACAGCTGCGGCAAATGAGCAGGAATCAGCTGAAAATCATTACAGGAATTCTGACAGAACACATGGCTGTCAAAAACCATCTGCAAAGAATGCAACTGTACAATGGAGACCTTGACTGCAGATTAGGCGGACAAGACAGAGAAACTATACAGCACATAGTTTTCCATTGCGAGTCACTAAATCGGAAGAGGCAACAAATACTCGGGCAACCACAACTGGAACCAGAGGACATCCTTACCCTCTCCCCAGTTGACCTACACAAACTAGTGCAAGGAACTGGGTTTACGGAGTGGGTGTAACAACCAAACAGGATGAGCACAATGGGCCACCTGGCCTAAGTGCATCCGGCGCACGGACGGGAACTCGGAAAAAAAATGTACCGTGTTCTTAAATTGAACTAAAACTGTATTTGCAACACTATCTCGGTAAAACGATTTCTTTACAAAAAAATCAAATGTACTCAAATGCGTCACATGGCATATCACCACGGTGAAAACACAACTGGGAGGGCATAAGATCTAAATATTTTGATGGTCTAAATTTAAACCTTTTTAATGAATAAAGGTGTTAAAATTTGCAACAAAGAGGTAGTAATCACCATATCATCAAAAATAACTCTAAGGTTGGTTCGTTATTGTTTTTATAATCAGTCCTAAGTAAAGTCTGAACTGAAAAGCATCGACTGCCATGACAGAAAAGTATCGCCCTTTCAGGGCAAACAACAACCCCACCCGGTAGGACTTAAGTGTTAGTAACATAATGTGCAACACTCAGGCCCGGTTATACAATTACGACTTAAGCTTCATTTTGACAACCACTTTAAATTCTTGCTGGTTGTCAAAATGGAGTTTAAGCTGGGTTCAACGTTGAATCACCGTAATTCGGACAACCGAATCTTAGAGCATCTCAGTTTAGAGTGGCTATACTTTCCTAAATTATTGTACATTTTTAAAGGTAAATCTGAAAACCGTTTGATAACAAAATAGGTTTAAAGATTGTTTTTCAATTCAATTCGACTTTTTATTTAGATAAATTCAGAGACTTCTCTTAAGGTTAATTTTTAAACTTATAAATCGGAAAATATATAAAAATAACTGTAATCTTTACATACAGCGTAATAAATCGCTTGTCAGACCCAAATTAATGACGTTCAGTGCGATATGCTAAATAATGTAAAATAAAAACACTATTTAAAAAAACGTTACCAAAAACCTTTTTTATAAACCACCACTCCATGTCCGTTTCATCAACATATTTTATTTAAATGGGTTTTACGTGTCGAAGCGACCCGACACATAAAGGATACAAGAGTCAATTTCCGGAAAATTAAGTTTTACTGTGGAGTAATTTTAAAACTAACTGCTCCTGAGGTTTTTCGGGTCGCTGATCATCCCTTTAAATTTTTTCGTTCGGCGATGAACAAAATAAAGCTGGGTAGTTTGCGAACGAACTAGCTCAAAAGATTAAGTCTTGTAGCTGAACTAACAGATTCAACCTAAAATATTAAAAAGAGATAATAAATACGAACTAAGAACTGAAATTTCTATGTTTAAATCAGCTGATTTGGCTAGTCAGAATAAGATTAGCTGTTTTCCTATATTCAATGTTATTATATGCTTGACATCTTGAAAACTATGAAAGATAGCAAAGGTTAAATTGGGGCATAAAATTTCATCATAGATATTATTTTGCGCAATTTTATAAGGTCGATTTAAATCAAGATCCAGTTTAAATCGGAGAAATGTCAAAAATGGTAATGTTATAATGTAGGATTGACCGCAATGTTCAAGTTAAAATTGATTTACCTGGTCATAACTTAGTATAATGTAACATAACAAGTTATGACCAGTCTGTTTAAAGGTTGGAGACAATGACGTTTCTTGAACGGCAGTAGAGTTTTGATTTTGGATTGTCTTTATTCGTTTTGAATCACAACGTTTTAACTATCTTCAGTCGTCTTCAGGTGAATACAGTAGAATATAACTGACGACTAAAGATACTTACTAGTTGAAACATGGTGAATCAAAACAAATAAAGACAATGCAAGTCTACAACTCTACTGCCGTTCAAGTTATGATCAGTTTGATTACTCTTTATAGTGTAGGAGTATCACGAACTTTTACCTATTCCGCGAGATTTTTTGTGAAGTGATGCATGTAGCTATGCATAATAGTAACGCCGATTCATAATAATTATAAGCACTCGTGCATTTTGGCGCGCCCAGCCGACCTTGCCCGTGATTTCAAACCAGTAAGTGAAGACCCAACGCCCAACATACACAGTCAAGTAGCTCTTATTTTTAGCGTTGCTATGGTTACGTGACGTCAGTCACGCGACAGCATGTAACAATTTGCATTAAGATGAAGGGCAATTTAAAAATAGATCAGTCGTATGCACCATTATTTTAGCATTGATTCGCCTAACTGTAAGGTATTTATTTTGGAGCTTCGCGAAAGTTACGGTTATAGATATCGATTTCACGTGATTTACTGGTAATTAAAAAGTTTTGTTTTTATTTTTTAGTTAATTCTAGTGTAAAATTAGTCAATGTTTAGCTCTTCACCATTTTTTAAGACCGCGAGCCGCCACTGGGTTCTTAATAGTCGCACCTTTCCTTCACAAAAAATTCCACGGAATACATTATGCTCCTGAATTATTAATTGAACTTTGCTGTCAATCTCACATTATAAATCGACCATCTACGATTTTAGATTATTCTTCTATTTAAACTTAAATTTAAGAGGATTTTATAAACTTGGCTAAAGGGATTATTTGATCATTAAAGATATTTAGAACGTTCTAATGAAAATAAAGTTTAATTATTAATAAAAGTTTATTAGTATTATTTCTAACTAACCCTGTACATTACCATTATAGAAATGGTTTCGTCTTTTCTAAGAGTGTCATTTTCAGGTATATGCTTATGTTAGTTTTTAAGAGATTGTATTAAACAGTTTTTAAAATATTTTCTATATTTCAGACTTAAAATATACTGGAAAATGTATTGTTATAATATTTTCCTTTATTTTCAGGTGCTGGCATCTTGTGGTCCAATTAGTGTTTCATTTTTTACCGTAGTTGTATTTTTTGGTTCGTTTTACCTCATTAATCTAATGTTGGCTGTGGTAGCACTTGCTTATGAAGAAGAAGCAGAAATAACGCAAGAGGTAAGTAGCTAAATGATACTTATTTTAATAGTAAAGGATTTTTTCTTACAGATTTGTTTTCTTCTTTATCGTTTTGCTATACCAAGACCAAGTTTATTTTCAATAAATAATTTGTTATTTATTAAATAACGCACTGGTTTATCTATATTATTAACTAGTGACGGGAATAATGCAATATTTCCATATTTATGAATCAGATTTGTTTTATTGCAGTTATTTACGAACATTTTTGCAACCTGACTATTAATAATTATTGGTATACAAAATATGTTTCATAAAATGCAGCAGATAATTTAAAATATTTATGAAAAATTACTCTGAGATTTAAAGAGTTTTTAGAATTTCCAGTAAAAACTATACAAGGTAGTAAAAAAAAATATTTAACTTACTTTACTTTTTATAAAAATCTTGCTTTGTTCTTTAATGTAAAATTTAATTATAAAAACAATTTATTAAAACTTTCCTTTCTGAGAATTGGAATTACTTCCTAAACTTCATTGTCATATCCGAATTTTAAAACTAATTATCCTAATGATCTATAGCATAGTATAAAACGTATTTTGTGTACAAATAACAACTAACCTATGTTGAATTTTTTGTAAACACAGGAGGCAAAAATCTGAAACAGATAAATATATAGTCCTTTATAACGAAGTCGTATCTACTCTTCAGAAGGGACATGATCATGTAGGGTTGGGAACAGAAAGCCCTATCTATCTACCTTCTTACAAAAAATATTTTATTAATTACAACCTACGCGTTTCGGCCTACAAGGCCATAATCAGGACGTAAAGTAATAAGGTCAACACATATAGACCACCAGCAGGACGCACCCTAGTCAACAAATCAATTAATAAAAATAAACACTTGGCACATTGTTTAACATGAAAAACACATTTACACTTGTTAAAAAAATTAAAACTTGGAAAACAACGACAATCAATAGATTAAAAATTAAAAATTAGTATGCATTTTAGCAGTACATATATCAGATTTATGTACTGCTAAAATGCATAATGTTCATATGGCGATAGAAAACGGCGTTTCGACAGTTGAAAGCCACAGATCACATTCACAGCTGATTCTAGTTCCGCCGAAAAGTTACTAGATTTAGTGTGGACCGTAACAAGTTCACATGTCAGTTCGCGTACTATTATTTTCGTTGTTTTTTGGTGTTTTTTAGTATTTTTGATGTAAGTAATGTTGATGATAGTGGCTTCGATTTTTCTGACGATTCAGATTAATCAGTATCACATTAATATCAATAATAATAGAATGTTGCGAACTTCGAGTGTACCTACACTGTTTTAATATTTTCACACAATAATTCTAGTACGGGTGGTCAGAATTCATAATCATATGTATCTTTAACGATATTTAAAGCAGTTCGTCTAAATGCATTTAAAGAATCATAGTTTGTTATGTCTTTTGTTAAGTCATTATACTATTTTAGTAGTTTGTGAAATAGAGTTTTCTAATTGAAAGTTAGAGTCATAACTAAAATGAAGCATAGTGATTGTTTTGTATACCAATATTTTAACCATATATACCATGTTTTACGTATTCTACCTAGCTGGTGCAGTATTACCGGCATTTATTACATTCTTTAATATTCACGAGCAAAGGAGAGTAGTGTGTCGATAAGTTAAATTTTTTAAAAGCTTTGTCGATAATATTTATGTTACTAGTACATTACTTCATTGTAAGTAATTCCTATCACAATATCTAGTTAGTATTCAGTGGATACCTAATAGGTTCTTGACTTTTGTTCCAATTTGGATAACATCTCCAAAAGTTTCTTGACAACTTTAGTTAAGAATGATGATTTAAATAGAAAAATTTGTAAAGTCTTCTTTGATAAATTAAAATGGGAGATAAGGAACTTAATATTTAAATGTATTTTTAGTTTGTTAATGGAATAAAAATAGTCCGGTCCTGTGTTTTTAGCCAACCTCTAAACGTAAAATAGACCAAACGTCAACAGGGTGCCATAAATGACAAGTGACTTGGCGTTTTCTGAAAAAAATTTGACTTTACCAATTTTTAATTTTTAATCTGTTGATTGTCGTTGTTTTTCAAATTTTAATTGTGACACTACATGAAAATATATAGTCGATACCGAGTTGGGATAGTCACAATATATACAGGTTTATAGTTGTTAAAGTGCAAGGGAAGAAAAACTTGTAGTAATCCATTAAGTAATTTAATAATTAATGAATTAATTAATGATTTAATACACTTAATATGATGCGTTTATCATCTTATACTGGGGGTCCATTGGAACATATCTGGTTCATAGTCGACTTTATAAAAAAACTGCAAATGTGGTAGGAATTAATGGTGTGCATCTTTTGAAAATAATGTTAAATATACAGGGTGCCTCAAAAATGCACGGTGTACTAATAATGCAACTCGGTAAACCGGAAGTTATAACTTTTAGATAGAGAATCAAAAACTAAAAGTATGACGTCATAAGATCTATTTTTTTAGATCACATAATTATATTTAATTATTTGGGTGCCTCTTATAGTTGCCTTCATACCCATAAAATTTTAATAAAATCAGTTCAGGATTATAGGCGAAATAAAAACTAAGAAAAATCAGTGTTTTCAATCAAGTTTATTAAAGTGACAAAAGCTTCAACTTTAGTTATTTTATAGTTTCAAATATTTTGATATTATTAAAGCTGTATTATTTTTTGTGATGGAATACAACAAAGAAGAGCTCGTAGATATGATTTTCATATTAGGAGCATGCGAAAAGAATTATTTTTTGTCACTTTAGTAAACGTTAATACCAATAAATTGTTTTTCAAAGCCACCTTTAATATTTTATTCATAATAATGACTGTTGGAATAGTTGATAAAATGAGTTTTCTCCAAATAAGTTTTGATGCGTTAGAAATTGCGATAGGTTTGTAATTAAGACAAATATATGATTCTGCATCGAATGACAATAATATACAGGGGTACCAATTTAAAATTAAAAAAATAAATTGATTTAAAGTTTGAAAACTAGGAGAAGCAAAAGATAGGGAGATGAAAACCATTTTTCTCTAAGATGAAACATTCCAATCTTACAGCCTGTCAAAGTCTAAAAATGCCATATTTTAAACGTCAATATCTCAAAAACAGTTGAATTTAGACATGACATTTTATACAAAATGAACATGGAATTTTGTGGCCACTTAGAAAATAATATTATTTTAAAAATGCATGTTTGTTATACCTTGCTTTTCTGAGGCGCCCTGTATTTAAAAAATTATTTTTTAAAGATGCACACCATAAAACCCGTACCATTTTTGTACTCACAATTTTTATAAAGTCAAGTGTTAATAAGATATCTTCTATATTATACTATATGCCAATCCAGGTTAATACTCAAAAAATTAGAGATAAGCTGAAATTTGGTATGGTGCTTTGTATTAAAGTGGTAAATGTAACCTACACCCCTAGCGGTGAGTCGTTAAGCTCTTCCCCCGAAACAACCTTCCAAGGGGGAAATAATCCGCCTTCTGTTACTCTTTATTATTTCTGGTATATTCTTTACTGTAATGATGTCAGACTTAAGTTCAAGTACAATTTTTTATAATAATATAGCTTTGGCAGGTGAAACATTCCATGAGAGTCCTGCATTAATCCAAGTTCAAGCACTTTCATTCAACCTTTTTTGATCCTGAAGAGGAATGAGTGTCTTTTAACCAAGATTTGAAAAACAGTAAAATAATGGGGCTTCCCCCTAAGAAAATGGGCTATTCATGATCTTCTCCATAAAATATACGCCTTCACTTTGATGCTTAATATCTAGAAGTGAAACATTTTTTACTTTGAAAATAGTTAGTGACAAATACATATAGTTATTGGTTTTTGGTGCAAAAAAAGACTTAAAGAAGATTTATTCTTAATTTAATATATTTTACCGTACTTGCCAGAGTAATCTTATGTTGCTATTTTGGCCCGACACAAATAAATTTGGTCGTGGTTGTCTTTTTAGACTTTAAATCCAAAATACGGATCAGTACCTACTTGTCAAAGAACAGTTGAGTTAAGTTAAAATAACAACCAACCAAACCTGCCAAATTTACCCTAATGTAGGGTTAGAAACAGAAAGCCCTATCTTTCTTCTTACAAATATATTTATTAAAACTAGAACCTACGCGTTTCGGCCTACAAGGCCATCATCAGGACATAATGTAATAAGTTCAACATCAATAGTCACGTGCCACAAGTTTGGCAGATAGGGCTTTCTGTTTCTAACTCTACATTACCATGTCCCTTCTGGATTTAGATACGACTTCATTATAAAGTTACCCTAATTTGTGGTATTTAATAAAAAAAAGTTTCTAGTATGTTTAATAATTTTCTAGGCTAACTCGACACGTTGTTTTTATGTTAAAATTTTTTTCAGGAACGTAAAAAAGAATTAGTGGATCATCGAGAAGACTCCACGTTTAGTTTCGACCCGACAAATTTAAACGTAAGACGGTTATCGAAACAAAAAATAAAGAAAATCGACGCACGAAAAGGCGTCCTATTATCGTCTTACACAAGAAAAAAGACGAGGCGGCGAAAAAGAAATCGAGGTTCGACCAATCCGAAGTCTGGAAACGTTTCGGATAATAGCGGCAATAAAATAGAGAGTAAAGACTCAATATCGAATAAACCTTCTCCAAATAAAAATATCAGGTAATCTTTTTTATTTTACTTTGTTCCTATCTGCGGTATATTGAATTATATAAAAAATCTAGCCACGAAATAAGTTTATTGGACGTGTTTTTGTTTTGTTGCTTCTATAAGAACTGATATCATATACACTCTAGGTGAAATATTACTGTCATTGCTTTCATCTCGGGAGCAGCGGATTGTGAAATGTCGGAAAAAAAAAATTCTATGAAAATAAATATTCTGCAGATATAAGAGTGGCAGAAATACACTAAAATTGTTCGTATAACCCGGTGCGATATAAAGGGTCCTGCACCTTACCCCCCGTCTTCTATAGCTCACTTATTAATTAATTATGATTTTAAAGTTTTGCAGGCTTTACCTGTATCTTGGGCGCATTTCAGTAAAATATTTTTTTAAACGGGGTGTACCAAAAAAGTATGACGGCATAAGGATCTATTTTTTTAGATCACATAATTATATTTAATTATTTGGATGCCTCTTCATACCCATAAAATTTTAATAAAATCGGTTCAGTATTATAGGCGAAATAAAAACTAAGAAAAATCAGTGTTTTCAATCAAGTTTATTAAAGTGACAAAGCTTCAACTTTAGTTATTTTATAGTTTCAAATATTTTGATATTATTAAAGCTATATTATTTTTGGTGATGGAATACAACAAAGAAGAGCTCGTAGATATGATTTTCATATTAGGAGCATGCGAAAAGAATTATTTTTTGTCACTTTAGTAAACGTTAATACCAATAAATTGTTTTTAAAAGCCACCTTTAATATTTTATTCATAATAATGACTGTTAAAATAGTTGATAAAATGAGTTTCCTCCAAATAAGTTTCGATGCGTTAGAAATTGCGATAGGGTTGTAATTAAGATAAATATATGATTCTGCATCGAATGACATAATAATATACAGGGGTTACAATTTAAAATTAAAAAAATAAATTGATTTAAAGTTTGAAAAGTTTGACTTTAATTTTTGGACACCCTGTACAATTCGTATTAATCAAACTCGGTTAACGAGAGTGTTTGACCTTATTTATTAAGTTCGTTAGTATAATTTCAATAACGAGGCATTATTTTTATTTTTTATTAATTCTTAAAACCAGTGGTGAAAACTGATTTTTCTTAGTTTTTATTTTTCTTTCGCCAATAATACTGATCCGATTTCATTAAAATTTTGGGAATATGTAGGCAACTATAAAAGGCATACAAATAAGTAAAAATATTTATGGCATGTTATCTAAAAAAATAAATCCTTATGACGTTATACTTTTTTGGAACACCCTATATCAACAAAAATATTTGCCTGAAATGCGCCTTAGGATACAGGTAAAGTCTGCAAAATATCAAAATTATAACTTAATTAACTTATTAGCTATGTAAGATGGGAGGTGAAGTGCAGGACCCTGTAAAAGAAAGCGATGAATTACTGAGAGTAGTTTTGGACTTCGAGTATAGATACAGTTTCGAGAATATAGCCAGGCTGGAATTTCTGGGGAATCGGCTCCCGTGCTTTTGGACCTCAAACCAGGCAGGGCCGCCATTTTATATTGTTAATAATAACCCTTATTACGTATTGTGGCAAAATAAATATCTCTGCACCCGACATTGGCACTCAACATAGAAATCTTCGGGCCAAAATAAAAATAATATTTTGGTTTAATACCAGCTCCAACTTTGTGTCAAGTCTGTCGAGATATTTCCCCGTTTCCTATGGTAACTAGCTTGTTTTTTTTTTTAAATATTATGTCTTACATTATTTTATAAATATATTACATGTCCATAGAAAGTTTTTAAACATGAAGCAATTTAAATAAAGTAACTATTTTTTTTCAATTTGGCAACATGGCTAAATTGAACTGTATTTGATAACTAAGATTTTTACAAATAGTGAGTGTAATTTAAAAACGTAAAATAATTATAATATATTAAGTTGGCGATACTCAAATAATTATTAAAATTTATCAATTTTGGCATATCTTTTCCATGTATAAAAAAATTTGATTTGACTCGACTATTTTACTGCGACATCGACGAATGGGTGGGTGGGGTCGTTAAAACCATATTTCTTTGTTTCAATTAATTTAATTTTTATTTAATTATTAGGTCGGTTACACCAAGTCGTAGTCCCAGTCCTAGACATAGTCTGCACAGCGGATCTCCAAGACCGCAACAACTTTCCATTTCATATCCAACACAAAAGCATGTCCAACTAGCTGATGTTAAGTATTCAGATACTCTTCATCCTCATAAAATTTTGGGTAAGTACCATAAATAATAATAATAATATACCGGATGGTGCATCGTGGTTGGAAACATAGGAAATCCCATGAAAGTTTTAGACTGTCCAAATATTTGCTCCCCTGTTGACTTTAGAGTGGGGTTGTAGGGAGGCTTTTTAAGGGTCTTTGTGTGGTGAGTGCACATGTAGAGCTTGAATAATTTTGAATAACCCGATCTTAACTTATTTGAATAGGATTGAGGTTGGGTTTTCATTGGAATGGATGCTGCGGAGAGATTGATTGGACTTGTCAACCTATGATTTGTCATTGTCAAATATAATTTGCAAATGGTAGATTAACAGATACATTTTACACTGATATTTTCAAATAAAACGAACATTATTTTCAAAACGGGTCTTTCTTTTATACTTGGAATCTACCGTTTTTGTGATCTCGATGTTATAAGATAGACTATACGCTTTTGACGATCAAAAGCTTATCTTATGAAGGTTTATTTTGCCATTTTATGCCCATTTTAGTAGTTTTAAAACTATTTTTTTACACTGGCACAATATAATAATTTTTAAATGAATTTGAACCTCCTCATTGCTCGCTAGCCAACTTTTTATATTTTTCTTAATACTAAGTTTATATTTTTATCTCAATATAAAAATAATGTTGTTGCATTAAAGTAAAGTTACACTTTAATTAATATTACGTTTTCTTCTTGTATTACAACAATGTGGTGGTTAATTCTTATTGCAGAAAACCGTTCTTTTACAAATGCGGCAAATAGTCTTCCTTAATCGTGCTCCAACTCGATTGAAAAGAATATTGGATAAATTTTATTGTCCTTTAGGGATTTATTTTCCAGTTCAGAAGACAAAGCAAACTGAAAAAAGTATTATTTGAACCACAGACTGGAAATTAAATTAATAAATCGGTTGGTTATATCCTTATATTGTGTCTAAATAAAAATGCTTTGAATAGTTTTATTAGGTTTTGCAAAACTTATTTATTATGAAGGAATAGGAGTTTTTTACTATGAGTTTTCGTATTAATTTACATAATTTTTTCGTACCATATTATTATTTAAATATCGTATGATTTCGCAATTGCAAAAAAGTATATAATATTAGGTAATTAGAACTCTTTTAGGCTAACAAGGTACTAAAAATAATACTTTTTGAGAATTATACAATATCGGACAAATTTAAATTATTTCAAGCTCAATAAGGAAGATTGACCTGATGAGATTAAAATAAAGCACTGGATGTTTCGCGCGCCATGGCATTTTAAATGTAAAAAATAAAGCAAATAAATCGTATAAAAACTACATTTTAAAATAATTATAGCAATGTAATTAAAAAACACAAATTAATAGTAAAAAAATAATTAAATAATTCCTAACTAATATAGTAGACACTGTAGGGGTTTGAATTAAAAAGAGCATAAAAAATGGACTGTATATATGATTGGTTGAGGAGATGAGAGTTGAGAGTAGAGGTTTAAATAAAACAGTACGGCGGCAGCGTGACAAAAAGTATAAAAATGGCCTACCTTTGGTTCATCCTTTACGGCTTGGTGGCCACCAACTTGATCCTAGAGAAGAGGGATGCCACAACCCTGGATCGGGACACTGCACGTCACAATCTGTCTTAGTTTGAGAGTTTTATATAACATAAAAATGCCGGAAAATATTCCGGGAGCGAAATTTGCGTGAGTTCTTTTTAACGACTTTTTCGAACTGTCTTTTAGACGCCCGCGCAAGGTCCAATCGGCCAAATACAAATTGTCACGTGGTTAACACGACTACAGCGACTTACGCGGGGAATTAATATTAAAGAACCAACATTTTTGCTTATGAAAAATAAGTAAACTTATAAATTAAATATTATTGAGATGAAACCTAAACATACCGCCCATCTAAAATGGGACATTTTACCAAAAAAAAGTGAAATAAATTCTACGAAGCTAAACTTAAAACAAATTCATTTAAATTTACTTTACAAGACAAAAAAAACAATTTTAGTTTAGAGGCAGGGGACACACTTTGGTAACTGGTCGTTTTAACAGACCTTTGGCGGTGCGCACAGTTACAACGCGTATTACTCCATCCGAACCCGGATGCACCTCAGTAACACGACCTAAAGGCCATTTTAAGGGTGGTATAAGCGCGTCTTTAAGCAACACGAGTGTGTCTTGTAAGACTGGAGTGGACGGTTCCGTCCATTTACTACGCTGCATTAAAGTATGCAAGTATTCTTTATTCCAACGTATCCAAAACTGTTGATGTAATGCTTGTAATAGTTGGAATCGAGATAAACGTCCGATTTTGATTGAGGTTAAATCAGGCTCAACAAAAGAGTTTAGAGGTTCCAAATTTAAAAAATGTCCGGGTGTAAGCGCTTTAAGATCGTTAGGATCTGAGCTTAATGGACAAAGTGGTCGTGAATTTAATAACGCCTCAATTGAGACTAAAACAGTATTAAATTCTTCATAGGTTAAAATTTGTGTGCCAACAACACGAGATAAATGGGTTTTTACTGATTTTACGCCACTTTCCCAAAGAGCTCCAAAATTGGGACTAGCGGGGGGATTAAAATGCCATAATATGTTTTCTTTCTCAGCAACCTGCTGCATAATAGTTACAAGTTCATTATGGGCTCCTACGAAATTTGTGCCGTTATCACTAAAAATATCAGTAATTTTGCCTCTGCGGGCTAAGAAACGACGCAAGGAGGCTAAGAAACAATCAGTTGAAAGGCTAGAACAGAGCTCAAGATGTATAGCTTTCGTAACCATGCACACAAATATACAAATATAAGACTTGTAAGTTTTTGCTCCTCGTAGTTTACCCATCGTAGTGGTGAAAGCCCCGGCAAAATCTATGCCAACCTTCTGAAACGGTTTGCATTGGGCTAAACGAGCCTCGGGAAGATTCCCCATAGGGGGTTGAGGGCTCTTGGGATTAGCTCTAAAACATCGATAACAATGTGACAGAACGTGGCGAATAGCCCTTTTTGGAAATATAATCCAAAATTTTTGAACGATTAAATATTGGAGGGTTTGTTGACCTGGATGTAGAAATTTATTATGGGTGTCTTGAATAATAAGGGTAGTTAGTCGATGAAGACTGGGTAAGAGAGCGGGATGTTTTTGTTCAAAGGAGAGGTGAGAATAGGATAGGCGTCCGCCCACCCTCAAAATACCATCGGTATCAAGAAAAGGATTCAATTTTCTGAATAATTTGGGAAGGGGATTATTATTTTTTAGTCTTTTAATTTCATCACCAAACACAGTTCCTTGGATATATTTTGTCAAGCGCATAAGCGCTTTGTCTAACTCTTGCACCGAAAATGCCCCACTTAGAGTAGTTAAGGAATTTTTATTAGACATAAAGCGTAAGAATCTAGCGACGATGCGCAGAATTTTGTCGAGGGAAGAAAATCTGTCTAATAGTTCGAGGAGATAGTCCCGGCGTTGAATCACAGTGGCGAAAACAATTTTTCTTTGCTCCAAGGCCGATTCTTCGGGCTTAAAGCGTTTATTGAAGTTGGGCCACAACTCTTCGGTCTTGCTGAGAAAATCAGGTCCCGCCCACCATAGCGAGTGGTCAAGTAATTGAGAAGGCAAGAGACCGCGTGAACCACAATCTGCAGGATTATATTCTGACGGAACATAAAACCAACGATCAGGAGCTACCTTTTCCTGTATGTGGGTAATCCTGTTAGAAACAAAAGTATTATATTTATGAGGGGAAGATTTTATCCAAGATAGAGTGACAGTGGAATCCGACCAAGCATAAATCTGTCGAAAATTAATTTCATTCTTAAAAGCTTCCATAACTGAGATCACCAGATCTGAGAGCAGCACTGCTGCGCATAACTCTAATCGGGGAATAGAGATTCTTTTTAAGGGAGCAACACGAGATTTTGCAGCTACAAATGATATTTTTATCTGGTTGGCTGAATCCATAAATCGAAAATATACGACGCTGCAATATCCATAAGAGGAAGCGTCCGAGAATGCATGAATCTCACAAACTAGGTACTTAGACGCGAGAAGATGACGGGGTAATTGAATTTTAGAGAGCAGGGGTAATTCTTCTTTAAATTTACCCCATTTTATAATAATGTCATCGGGAGGTATCGCGTCCCAATGAATACCTAGAGTCCAAAGGTTTTGCATAATTAGTTTGCCAAAAAGAACAATGGGAGTTAAAAAACCTTCGGGATCAAAGATACGAGCTACATCGGACAAAATATTACGTTTTGTGCAAGGGGTTTGTTTAATGCTTACATTATAGGTAAATGTATCTGATGATGGTTGCCACCGAAGACCTAATATTTTTACTTGTTCTTCTTTATCATCGAAGGAGAGAGGCTTAATCTGGAGCAGAGAATCCGGGAGATGAGTCAACAATCTAGGATTGTTGCTCGCCCATTTTCGTAATTCAAAACCACCCAGGTTTAGGAGCTCCATCAGCTGATGTTGAAGCTCTAAAGCTTCTTTGATACTATCACAGCTGCAGAGCAAATCATCTACATAGATAGAAGTTTTTAAAGCCTGGCAAGCAAGAGGGTAAGTTAGCTGATTGTCATTAGCCAGTTGCTGAAGAGTGCGAATGGCTAGAAACGGGGCCGAAGAGACACCATACGTAACTGTCGATAAACGATAATCTTTGACAGGCTCGTCGGCGGAAAAGCGGAATAAAATTCTTTGATAATCGCACTGAGCCGGAGTAATTAAAATCTGGCGATACATTTGTCGAATATCAGCAGTAAAAACTACAGCGTGAAGTCGAAATCGCAACAAAAGTGTAAATATATCCAACTGTAGTTTTGGGCCAACTAATAGGGTGTCATTTAAAGACACATTAGTCAAGTCTTTCGTGGAAGCATCAAACACAACTCTGAGTTTTGTTGTGAGACTTTCAGGGCGTAAAATACAATGATGAGGTATATAATAAGAGTGGGGAGCTTGTAAAGGATCTGAAATAATTTCCATATGCCCAGCTGATAAATATTCTTTCATAAAATCACAATATTCTTTACCAAGAGAGGGGTTATTTTTGAGACGACGCTCTAGATTTAAAAATCTTCGTAAAGCAATATCACGAGAACCGCTAAAAACTGGAGAAGCTTGGTCCCTAAAGGGGAGAGAGACCACATATCGACCAGTAAGAGTTTTATAATGAGTGTTTATAAATATTTTTTCTGCCGCTAGCTCGTCGGGGTTATGCTGAGGAGTTTGAGCAACTTGCTCCAGTTCCCATAACCGTTTTATGGAATTTTCAATTTGAATTGACGTACAAAATGTGTGTACGCTAAAGTCATTTTGGAGAGAAACCTTGCCCATGATAACCCAACCAAAGGCAGTGTTAAGGGCTGACGGTTCCTGAGGATTAAATGAGATTGATTCGCCTTTTAATAAAAAGGCAAAAACCTCAGCACCAATAAGCATATCTATTGGAGATGAAGTATTAAACTGTGCATCAGCTAAATTTAAATTTAAAAAAGTTTCAAATTTTTCTTGAGGTATGTCAATACTGGGCATGTTTGCACATATTTGGGGTAAAACAACAAACTCCAAATTTAAACAAGGTTCATAGGAGAAATGAGGTTTAACTACACAAGTGACGGCTTGCGTGGCATTAGTATTCAGGGGCCCAAGCCCACCTATGGAAGTGTTATGGGAGTAGCAAGTAACACCTAGTCGCTTGCAACACTTTCTTGTAATAAAATTAGCCTGACTAGCAGAATCTAATAAAACACGGACGCTTTGAAATTGTCCCCAAGCATCTTTAACATGTATCATCGCGGTGGACAATAAGACCGTGTGATTGCGGGGTAGATTAGCAACTAAAGAACTTATAGAGGAGTTATTATGTAAGTTATCCATCGTAGGGGGAGAACTAGCTTCAGCTTCGGCATTAGTAGCATGTAAAGCACGTGAAACGAGGGATGGCGTGGAAGTAAGGGGGGTTGACATATATGACGTCGAGCTTGGAGCATTGGATAACCTATTTTGAGACGATTGAGACTTACTTTGTGAGTCAAAATGTAAAAGTGTGTGATGCTTTAAGGAACATTTTCTGCAAGTGTGCAAAGATGTACACGCGGGGGAAATGTGCCTGGTACCTAAACAATTTGTACACCATCGTTTAGATTTTACCATATTATACCGTTCCTGGGGCGTTTTTGCCAAAAAGGCTTGACAATTATAAATGGGGTGAGGATTATTACAAACAGGACAAGTTTCTTTGCGATCAGTATTATTAACAAATGTTTTTAATTTATTTCGAATATTTTGAGTATTTTGAATTTTTACGGGAGAAGAGGTTATATAAACAGCCTCTAGGGCTTCGCATTGTGTTTTCAAAAATTCTTTTAAGATTGTATAATTTTTTGAGCGATTGCCGGGATTTTTTAATTCAGCATGACATTCAATTTCAAAACGGGTTGCCGTACTTTGATTTAAACGCTCCATGAGCATATTAAATAATACAAAATCCCACTGTTGAACAGGGTAATGTAAAGCATTTAACGCCGCCAAGTTTTCTTCAAATTTATCAATAAGATTTCTTAAGGCGCCGACTAAATAATCCTCGGGCAATTTTTTTGTATTTTGTATATCCTGCCAATGAGTTATTGCGATAAGTCTAGGATCCTGATATCTACTAACAAGAGTATTATAGGCAATTAAATAATTCACGTCACTTAATGGTGTACATTTAACTAAAGCAAGTGGGGCTTTATCTAAAGAGTTTATCAAATAGCTAAATTTTTCGACATTACTTAAATGCGTATTGGTATGAATAAGTGAATTGTACAAGTCAAAAAACGTTTTCCATTTTTTGATATCTCCTGTAAAAATAGGGATTTCTAACTTGGGTAATCGAACATTGTTTTGATTTAGCGAGGACCCCGAATTTGAGGCATTTAGTTGCACAGCGGGTTCGTCCTTAAAAAGGCCAAAATAACTAGCTTGAATTTCAAAATAATCAAAGTCAAATAATTCCCTTATAGTTGCCTCGCTTTTCAATAGATTTTCTTGATTTTCTTTACCTGCGATTAAATCGATAATAAGTGAATGATTTCTATCAAAATCGTCGTTCAATTCCTCAAGTTTTTTATAGCGCATTTTAAAATGCATACGTGCATTTTGATCTTGTTGAGCCTTTACAGCAATAGCCAATAATTCTTTAACACGAGAAATTGCAGCATTTCTGCGGGCATAATATACATCGAGTTTAGACATTTTTTAGTATTTTTGAATTATTTAAATACGAGAAAATAGAACGATATATTTTATCAACATGAGTTTGACAATTCGCACAACAAACGTAAACAAAATTGTTAATGCGAATTTAATGACTATTGCACTTCAGACCGCGCTGCTAAGGAGGGAGTATAATGCGTGAACTGGTGCGCCTTCGAGTCTCTGCGATCTAAACTAAAATGTCCAAAATGATTGGAATATTTTACACATTCCAATGACTAAATTTTTTAATTTTTAATTGATTTTTAAAAATATAAAATCCGTGGTCGAAGTAACCAAAAATGTAGGGGTTTGAATTAAAAAGAGCATAAAAAATGGACTGTATATATGATTGGTTGAGGAGATGAGAGTTGAGAGTAGAGGTTTAAATAAAACAGTACGGCGGCAGCGTGACAAAAAGTATAAAAATGGCCTACCTTTGGTTCATCCTTTACGGCTTGGTGGCCACCAACTTGATCCTAGAGAAGAGGGATGCCACAACCCTGGATCGGGACACTGCACGTCACAATCTGTCTTAGTTTGAGAGTTTTATATAACATAAAAATGCCGGAAAATATTCCGGGAGCGAAATTTGCGTGAGTTCTTTTTAACGACTTTTTCGAACTGTCTTTTAGACGCCCGCGCAAGGTCCAATCGGCCAAATACAAATTGTCACGTGGTTAACACGACTACAGCGACTTACGCGGGGAATTAATATTAAAGAACCAACATTTTTGCTTATGAAAAATAAGTAAACTTATAAATTAAATATTATTGAGATGAAACCTAAACAGACACCTATATCAGGAACATTGTGAAAATAAATAAACTTAAACAAAAATTACTGAAATAAAAATAAAGTTTTAGTGGAAACTAAACAGAGGCATTTATTGATGTGGGTCATATTTATCTAAAATATCACAGAAAGTATTTCTAAACGGAAAAAAATCAAAAATAATAAAATGATCAGTTCTCGATCCATTATAAATGACCATGCGTAAATTTTTATGAATGGTAAATTTACTATATTTGCTGATGACACAACAATAATATGTAATAGTAAATATTGTATTGAATTAATTTAAATAACAAATAACAATCAAAAAATTATAAACCTAAAATTTTGAAAATTTTTATTCAAAATCTTTGTGTTAATAAACATGATATAGAAAAATTACATAAACATTTACTTCAGATTATCATGCTGTGAGAGTACGTTCCCATGAAGTAGAGAGGACAGTTTTTTAAATGTTTATTTTGTTTTGGTAGAATCCCTTTTCAAATATGGAATTTGGTTCTGGTGAAGTTCATGTCAATATATTTTTCTTTCCATTTTTACTTTTTAGGCAAGTGCTATCGGGTATATTTGTAATGCAAGATCTAGATATTCTTGTAAACAAAAAATTTTAACAATAACTTAAATTTTTATGTTAACGATTTGTTTGAAAAATAATTTATTTATAATACAAGACAAGATTTTATATTACAATTATGTATACCTATTTGTTCTACAAGTATTTTAAAGAAATCGATAATTCTGTGTGATTCTATATTTTTAATTCTCCTCCAGTTTACATATATTTAAAAAAAAATATTTTAAAAATTGTTAAAGATTTGATATTGGAAAAGCATATTAAAACTAATATAATAGTACGTTTCTAGAATTTATCACTACTTCACGTGATATGATCGACATTTAAAATTTGTTTTCACCATAATAGTATAATTAGTACTTATGTATTGTACATTATATATAGACCCTAAATTGATGATGCGCCACAGGCGAAAAGTATTTGCCCTTTTTTTAGGAACAATTAAATTATCATTTAAAAATATAATAAAATGCGAGGGCAGTCGAGTATTAAAACGATGTGCTGCACGCGAGAATTCTGGTTTTATTATAAATTATTAAAGCTTACGGGAGATACAAACCCCTTCACATCTGTTTGCCCCGATAAAGCACTGATGCGTCAAAGTTCACGGGTGACCACTTAAAACATTAATGAATTTTTACTTGTTAACCCAGCAAAGATAAGATTAGTTCCTTTCAATTCTCATAAAAAATTAACCACATGTTAACCTCTAAGTTATCTTCTTTAAAAGTCTGATGAAAACGAATCTAAATAATATCATGTTTTAAATAATCGATTCTCTGAATGTGGATTTGTATGAATTTGAATTTTCAGGTCCAACAAAAAGTGGCATGCAAAGCAGACAAGCAAGTAGTAATAGTGGCGAAGGAAAACAATCATCTTTGGATGATTCTGGAGTGGTGGATGATCATGAGGAAGGTGACGGTACGTCAGAAGACGTTGGGTCACACATGCATTCATCGTTAAGAGTAAGTGCTTACATATTATATATTTAATCTGTTAGTTTAACAAAAAAAAAGGGTTATTGGAAGATACAGGGTTATTCACTACAAGGGTCCTTTAGAACTTTTGGTAAAACCATTTACAATATGTTCTTGAAATTCTGCAAGTTTATATATTGGCGTGTTCCTTCCGGTTATCGCAGAAGTAACTGTCAACTTTTGTGTTTTAAATAAGATGTGATTAACTTTAATGTGAGTAGTATAATAGGCGGGGTATTGGGACAATTTAGTGCCGTCTTGTTATCCTCGATTCTAGCCCAATACGGCATATTTTCACCCTTTTAACTACTTATTTGAGCTTGTGAGGTAGTAATAAACAAATTTACCGCTGTTGACCAAAAAGACCTTGAAGTTGATCATAGAGGCCTTATCAATCGAGATAAAACTCGCCAGACTGGCTTCATGGCTAAATATTGAATCAAATTATATTTTTACTAATTTATTTTAATTTCTGTAAATATTTGTTAAAAGGAAGCAAAAACAATTTCAGCAGCATTTATTTAACTTTGGGCAATTATTTGTAAAAAAAACAATTAATACAACGTACCCCATTTACGTCGGTAACTAGGCCGGATGAGATCGGATATGGGATGCGAAAGAACGTACACACTCCCCAATCGGTAGGTCATGAAATGGCAAGAAACCGAAGGTTAATAGCCCTTGGGGGTGTCGCACGACTGAGGATCGTGGTTCGGAACCCACATTAACATGTAGGTCCCATCGGAAATGCGAACAAACAGAAAAAAATTGGAACAAACAACCAATATATATTTTTGATCTTTAGTCTAATGACCTTGTATACTAAATTAGTACGTTTAGAATCTTGAGAAAATCCAATAAAAATGTTAATAATTATTCTTATTATATTTATAAAATTATAATATAATATTTACAATTACAAAGTTGACAGCTACTTCCGGTTAAACAGAAAGTATCAGAAAACCCCCAGTATATTAATTAATTTTATAAAATATTTTCTCAAAACTCCTAACGGACGCTTATATAAAAATATTAAGTGTTTAAATAAACGTAATTAAAACATTGCAGTTTTTGCACTATTTCATATAAGCGACCTACTCGTATTTCCATATTCCTAATTATATCCATTAATTTAACTGAAAACGTACGTGTTTATGACAGAGATCGCGAGGAATACTAAACTTTTGATAAATGTGCGGATTTATTTGCTTCCACGGATGCATAGAGTAAAGTAGGGTATATATTATGCGGTTCAATAATACTAAGGATTTCTAAATAAGTTGTCGTCGGTATCAAACACAAAATCTTAAGGTTAACAGCTGTAGTAATAAATTTGGCTTTTCTAGTGTCTTACAGACGGTCTTCTTATAATATACTACTTGTAAGGAATAAATGTGTGCTTTTTTAAAATCGTATGAACAATATAAGACACATTAGAGTCCTTGACAATATCTGGAATTCTTACGGTAGGCTTTAAAATATGCCATAACTTCAATTGTCGTGGCCTCGCTTATTATAAAATTCTTTCTTGTCTTTGTTTTGGCAAAAATACCGTCTCTAAATTTTCGGTAGAGTCTTAGAAAACATCGCTTATTCGATTGAATGCGACGTGGATATACCTCAGAGTAGGATTTTCTTGCTCTCGAAGAGTATTTTCTGCACACTAAGTAAGTTTCTAACATCACATTTTTCTGCATGGGTAAAACCATATTTTTTTTAAATAATAACTGACACAACTAAACTTATAAACAAAAAAAGAATAAAAACCGTGCCTACTAAAATAAAATACTTCATAGAAAATGATCATTGTTTTCCAAAGTCTTCCAGATGCCAAATAAATATTAAATAGTAGGATGGTGACGTGGTCTTCATAGCCTCCTTATTATTTTATTACTATTAATATTTAAAAATTGAAATTGACGTTATGTTTGACTTTAGTAGAAAAGTCATTATAAGCTTTTTTGTTTAAAATGTAAAGCTTTAACAGATAAAAATATGATATACAGGGGTTTCCATTAAAAAAAAAAGAATTTTACTTCTAACCTCAAAAACACGATGCTCTACTGTTTTTTAATTCTTGTATCTTAATGAGTTGTAAAAATAATACTAGTTTGCAAATTTAAACAAATGGGCATTTTTAATAATAACACACTTACCAATGGTGGACAGTTAATTGGATATTTTATTATCAGAAAAATGCTCGAATATGTCAATTAGTATTTTTAGTTGCTCATTTTTTAAAGTAAAAAGTTAGTAGTTCCAGGTGAGAGATGTGATGTCATGTGAATATTCTTAAAATGAAACACCCTCTATGTTGCACTATATTGCACTATGTTGCACTATTTTCGAATTCTACCTTGAAAACTGAATAATTTTTGTATAACCAATCATATCTCTAAATTCAGCGGTTTTCGAACTATTGACGTTTGAATTTTAAAGATTTGGAACATTTACGCAGCTGTAAAAACCAAACGCATATCTCTTACCTGGAACACTCTGTATACTAACTTTTTACTTCAATAAATGCGCAACTTAACATACTAATTGACATGTTTTAGTGTTTATCTGATAATGAAATATCTGAATTTTAAATGTTTTTGTGGAATCACGTATATATAGATATATTTTAGCATGGAGATGCTAACCTTGAACCATAATTTGGAGATAATGGTCAGAAACTCTTAAAACACATTTCCATACATAAAGGGACATTTAATTCAATAAATGGAGGGGGGGGGGGGCAAGTTATTAATATATTTAACAAAAATAAAACTAATATTAAATTAAACAAAGGAGATAATTTTCTTTCCGCGCTACTGCATCTTGCCATAATAGTTATTTATGCACCAAGGGTACTAATTAGATGTTTATGTCCCGAGGACGATGCTCTTATAAACCCGAGAGTTTGTAAGTTGCATGAGGGCATTAACATCTACTAATTCCCGTGGTGCATACAAAGTTTCATGTCGCACTTCGTTACTGTATTACAGTATAAATATTGAGAAAATTATTTTTTTCTATTGTCTTACTAGAAACCATCATTCGACCTCGAAACAAGGGAGCCCCCTCTAAATTTCCTAGGGCAAATTTTATAAAGTCCTCTTGGTTGGTTGGTTTGAGGAGGGTTTGTTCGGCCTATTGTATCTCATTTGCTTAACGTCTGGGTAATGTCAGCCAGACTGGACCTACAGTTATTTACGTGGGATTCAAACCACGCGTATGCACTCATTTTTCCATCAGTAAAGGCAGGACTCCCTCAATAGTCTTACTCGGGAGCACACCAGTATCATATTGCATTCGAACCTCTAAAATATTGGGTATACTTTTTTTTATTAAGCGTACATCCGTCCTGGGGATTGAACCCGAGTCACCTGCGGCCGAATGCATGACATACTACTGAGCTGCGATACTGTGGCCTCTCCTCTTATTTACTTAACGCTAAGTTTAAACCTATATAAATTAATAAGTAATACAACGATTATATTTTTTATTTTAAATTGCCATAAAAATTGTTTTGACACAAAGTGTCCTCGTCAGGTGGTCGAATCTAACTAAGATTTTTAAAAATTTGGTACAATTCCAAAAAATTATTAAAACTGCAATAAAATAATTAAGTAATAATAGTAACCAAATCAATATAATATATTAATATATAATAATAACTAAATATACTATAAATTTATTATTTATTGAACAATGAGAAGGAAAATTTCGACAATTTAGGATTAACAATAAATGGAGCAATCAACTAAACGAATACATGGTGTAACCTAAAAATTTGATAATGAAGAACTATTTAAGTCCAATAGATCATTTAAATAAACATTTAATTTTTTATATTTGTTAATTTCTATTCAAGTGAATTTAAGTTTACGGATTCATTTTCTTGGTGTAGTATTTGGAAATTATATTCAACATTATGTTTTTCGCTATGTAAGTGTAGGGCATAATGAAAATCTGTATTATTTTTGTTGTAACTATATTTATGTTTTTTATTACGTTTATTAAAACATCTACCTGTTTGTCTTATGCCTTTTTAACGGATTTAATCAAATAAAAGCTTTTTTAAATTTGTTTTTAAACATTAGTTTATTTATTTCTTATCATATTGTCCTCGGAACTGAATCACCATGTAAAATTTTAACTCAATGCGATCAAAAATTTGCATTGAAAATGTCGGCAAAAAATGTATTTTCAATTATTATATAATTTGTGAATACATTATGCCTTTTGAGCTAAACAGAGTGGTTTTATAAAGCCAACACATTTTTAAAAATCGAGATAAATGACCAGCCAAATCCCACAAGAGGGCTTCTGCTCGATTTCCAAGTTCTAATGGACTATTTATTGCAAATTTGAATATTGACTGGCAAATGCAGAACTTTGCGGGCATGATAAACACTCGGCGTCTGCTGGAAAATTTGGATTTATTTCTTAATATTCTAAAGCTTCTTTTATTTATCAGATTAGAAACCACAGCAAAGTTGAATTTAGGTATTTTATTACATTTTGGAGAACACATCCTCGGTATTATTTCAAGAGGCTTATTATAGAAACAGAATTTATATAAAGCTGTTAAAGATATAGAGATATTCTTGTCCATTCAAGTTTAAATTATTTTAAAGAAGGTTCTTGGGTATTTGGACTTACAAATAACAACCACAGGTTTTCTTGGTTTCTTTATTGCAACGTTTCGCAGAGTTTGTCTGCTTCATCAGGCCAAAATGTCGTTGTTGTTGAGTGAATGTTTAACAACTTTCCAATACATAATTAATCACAAAGAAATGCAAGAGACAAAAAAAATTATAAAGAAAATTTCTTTTTTATATTACAATTATTATTACTAGTTTGGCTTTTAGATGATATCACTATATCGTCCTATTACATACATTTTTTTGCCGATGAGAGTCAGAATCCTTGATAGCGTAACTGGTAAGCGTGTTGTAGTGAAAATATAGAGGTTCTTGGTTCGAATCCGGCTCGAGCAATAACTTTTTTTAGAATTATAAATATCTGGAAAGCACACTAAAAAAACTTCCATCTTAAGATTTCAGTAAGTTTAATACGCGGTTAAGCTATACAGGGTGTCCCATAACTTATGGGCCGTAGAGTAACTGGAGATACTAGACATCAAACTAAACCGATTATATCATATATAAGGTTTTTTTTTGATAATTAACATATGAATTTAATTATGTACTATGTTTTTTTATGCTTTGGGATGTTTAAAGGGAAATATCCCGAAAACCGTTAAAGGTGTTAAGATCAATCAAGTACACCTTTTTGACTCAAAAAATTACCTTCTTTAAGAAACTATAATTGAAAAATACCTAATATTGCAGGTAAGAAAAAAAATCTTAGATCTATGAAGCCCAGTGTACGCAACTAGAGCCCTTTAGTTTAACTTAAAAATTTCTACAAATTCTTGCTCATAAAAGCATAATATTGCCAACTTTCAATTCGATTCATTAAACTGTTTTAAAATTATGGCTTATTTTCGAGAATAAACTTTTACTTTCAATACCCTGTATCTCTAGAACGAGTAACAATCCGAAAAAACTTATATTTGATGTCTAGTATCTCCAGTTACTCTACGGCCCATGTTATGGGATACCCTGTATATTCTTTGTGCAACCTGCTGTTAGAGTTACTTGTATAGGTTAAGTTTAAACTAAGTGACAGTTAAATTTACGTTTATACAGTAACATTACAGCATAAACTTAAGCTTTATTAACTGACACTTGTAGTTTAAACTGAATCTATACAAGTGGACCTTCGTGGTCCAAGAGACTGAAAATGAAACGAGTTGATTGAATTTTGTTGAAAATATGGGCATTTGGAATAATAGTAGTTTTTTTTAACTATTCCATAATTATTGGATGAAGTTTATGTGAAATATTGTTTTAACATCATGTAGGGTTGGGAACAGAAAGCCCTATCTTCCTTCTTACAAAAAATATTTTATTAATTACAACCTACGCGTTTCGGCCTACAAGGCCATCATCAGGGCGTAAAGTAATAAGGTCAACACATATAGACCATAAGCAGGACGCACCCTAGTCAACAAATCAATTAATAAAAATAAACACTTGGCACATTGTTTTACATGAAAAACAAATTTACACTTGTTAAAAAATTAAAATTTGGAAAACAACGACAATCAACAGATTAAAAATTAAAAATGTGTATGCATTTTAGCAGTGAGATATATGTACTGTTAAAATGCATACAAATTTTTAATTTTTAATCTGTTGTCTGTCGTTGTTTTCCAAATTTTAATTTTTTAACAAGTGTAAATGTGTTTTTCATGTAAAACAATGTGCCAAGTGTTTATTTTTATTAATTGATTTGTTGACATAATGTGGACGATTACACTACTTTCGATCTCTCCGCAAGATATACCAGTAAAATATTAACGGATGGTTCTTTTACGTTTTTTCTTAAACACCTTGTTCGAGACTTTTGAGAATCTCCGTCAATTTATTATTTTTCCGATAATCGATTGGAAATATTGACATTTTTGAAAGAAAAAGTCAATATTTCCTTACAATTAGTCCTTTCTAGTCAACGGAAAATAACTGTTAGGAAATATTTATTATTGTACTTTAAGGAAATATTATTTCTGTGCGGCTACTTGTAAACTAAAATGTGTTAATCTTGACAATTCAATATTACTGTGTTTTTATAGTTACAACTCAACTATTTAAGGGCTTCCTTTATTTGTAAATAAAGTTAATAATATTTATTTCAAAATTTTTACAAATTGATTGTTATAAGTTATGTCCTTTTAATAATTTTCAATTTATTAATTGTCAGTCTCGGCTTGCGCCTCGACATACAATCTCTACGGTCGTCCGGAAATGTTTAGCTTTTCCTACTAGGTATACAATGTACTGTTACTTTAAAAACTCAACAATATCAAAAACAGTGCAGTGGAAAACGTTTGTTGTCAAACATATTGATTTCCATAGTTATATCTGGGACAGATTTGACTACTAAGGTTTTAAAAATTAATTTGGAATAAATATTATAATACAAAAATATCATTTTAGTTTAATCAAATTAAAGTCGTTGTAGAAAAAAAACTATGTTTGCAACTCGTATGCAAAATTCTTTGGTCATCTCGAACAATTTTCGCCTACACCTCGTCAAAAATTTTTTGTTCGCGATGACCAAAGTAGTATTTCGTACCCTAGATACAAAAATAACTGTTTTTTAACAAAATATTTTTTCTATCGGGAGGTGTAAAAGACACACCTATATATTTCATAAATCCGAAAAGGTATAAAACTAGGCTGGTCATAAATAACTTCTGGCATTGATATTGACTTTTCTGTTGTAGCGCCTCGAGGTAACACCTGTTACTGTAGCCGTAAGTCCCAAAGAAATTAAGGTTATTAAGTGCAATGGCGTTGGATCCAACAAGAAGAAAACTGAAATGTATACACTTCAGCCCGACTATCTTTCGCATATTGTCGTAATAAGTAAGTATTAAATTATAGAATAGAATAAATCTATGATCGACTTAAATATTATACAATCGATGTCATAATAACGCGGCATCATAGTTTTCTATATAGGGCGATTCATGATAAGCGTTCGTTAAAACTTTTGCGAAAGCTTCTAAAAATATATTTTTTAAACTTATAATTAGATACTTTAGAAACGCAGTATAGGAATGTGCAACCCGTTTTTCTCTAAAGTGCACCGTTTAGTTGCCAGAGCTTGTCAATTGTCAAATACCAATAACTCAAGAACTATTTAGTTTAAACGTATGCTCTGAAAATGTGTATAAAATCTTGACAAAACCCAAAAATATAAAAATTAACAATCATATCAAGCTTAAAATAACAATGTAATAAAAAAAAAACGCCACTATTTTAGTTAACGAGGGCACATAGAAAAATTAATCTTAACACAAGTTTAAATTAAATATTTTAAGTTCGGACGAACGCTCGTCTTAAATCATCCCGTATATACACAAAAGTTTTATAAACTCATGTGCGTACAGGATAATCCAACCAGGACTAAACAGGGGCCTATTTTTATTAAAACCAATATAGTCATCTTATTTATGTCTGACCGTAGAATCTAAACTTGCCATTTAAAAAGCGACTTGGCTTAAAACAATGGAACTGTGTCGTAAATTTGTTGTTTTTTCAATGAAATACACTGTATATTTTTAATTTTTATGAAAGGTATTTCTTTCCTGATTCAAAAAATATCGAGTTTGTCTATATTAGTTCAAGCCGTTTTAAGATATAAGCGATCAAATTTTTAAAAAGCTATATAATTTATACATCTAGAATGCCTTGGACGAGTAAAACCTCCGTACTAACGATGGACCAAAATAACATTTAAGTGGCGGTCTCTAAAGTTCAAGTTATGTCAAGTCATTGTCTACCTTGCCTGAGGTGCAGGTAAAACTTGTTTCTTTCACTTTACCGTCGGGTGGCATAAATAATTTTAATAGTAATTTAACCAACAAGTACATTAATAATGGCGATTAATGATCGAAATATTTTAACGTTAATGTTCGAGATCATTAATTGCATTTTAATGTAAGAGTTGGTTACAATGTTTTTTCGTCGACCGTATTTTTTACTAAAGTGAAGAAAAACAGTTAACGACTTTTATTTTACAATCCAGATTTCACAATTCTACAAATACTAATGACAGCGGACGACGTTTTGGATTGACGTTTTATTATTTTGTTGATTTGTTTGCATGGCCTTTAATTTTAATTACCAAAATCGTGCATTTACAGAAAATCATGCATTAATAGGGGTCATTAATGAATGATTTTGGGAAATCGTGCATTTACAGAAAATCATGAATTAATAGGGGTCATTAATGAATGATTTTGGGAACGTTAATATCGGATGTAAATACACGGTCGACGGAAATAATAATTAACGAACCAGCAAGTTTGACTATGACGTACATGACATTAGCAGAAATAATTTTTTCACAATCATACTGACCCTGTTACCTTAATTTTTAATTTCCTAATCAAGCACCTTTGATTGTGACTTCATAATGCCTGTCAATGTCAGTTATGTCACAATTAGACTTGCTGGTTAGTTAATTCTGGTTAAAAGTCTTTGTGCATGAAACGTTAGACGTTTGTGGAAAACGAGTAATCGTTTTCTTCAAAAATGTAGTCGCCCAGATAAACAACAATAATATATCGTTTTAAAATATTTTCAGCAATGCGGCGTTGCCGCTCATGCCAGAAACAGGTGACAACATCGTTATTTTAAATGGAACACCCTATTTATTATATTATTTTTTAATTCCCTATACAATTCCACGTATATTTTGAAAAAAATATTATATGTCCAAATTTAATTATTTTTGAGATATTGACGTTTAAACTATGCAATTTTCAGACTTTGATAGGCTGTAGGATTGGAACGGCGCATCTGAGAGAAAAATGGTTTTCAGTAGAACCATTTTTTTGGTTTAACATGTTAAACCGAAAGTTGGTATTTTTTGATTAAAAATAAAAAACTAAGATAGTTTTCTCTCAAAATTCAAAAATTCAAAAAATTCAAAATTGTTTATTCATGTTAAGAATTACAATAAAAACAGTAATGTACACACGTCAATAAATATAAAATATCAAAACTACAGAAATACATCCTTCTTTAAAAATCTAGACAAACCAAACACTTCATAGACATCATTTACATTTAAAATAACAAAGAGTATACTATGGACTGAAATATTTAAAATATTCCTCATTTGAATAAAATGGATTTGAAATTAAAATTTGTTTTATTTTTTCCCTAAATCTATGAAATGGTAATTCCCTCACGTCCATTTGTAACACATTAAAATATTTTATAGCCCAGTATCCTGGGCTATTCTGACACCTCTTTAGTCGCCAGTAAGCTGGCACTAAGTTGCCCTTGTTCCTGGTAGGATAGGCATGCACGTCTTGATGGGTCGCAAATAAATGGATATTTTTCTTGACAAAGATCAAATTCTCAAAAATGTACAGAGATGGTAACGTAAGTATACCAAGCCTCTTGAAGCTTGCTCTACAATCATCCCTGTAACCAAGACTGCTTACCACCCTAACCGCCCTCCTTTGAAGCCAAACAAACGTTGGGCACCCAAGTCATGGCCCCACACGAGAAGGGCATACGAGAGCTGTGAGTGAAAGGTCGCAAAATATGCTGATCTAAGTACTTCATAGGATACATTCTCTGCAAGGCGACGTAGCAGATATATAGTTTTATTTAGTTTTGAGGTTACAGCCTCAACATGTATATCCCATTGTGCTTTTGAGTCCAGCAAAACCCCAAGAAATTTAACTTGACCAACTGAGTCTTTCACAGTCCCAACCTCTCTCAGTGCAGACACCATTCTCTCTCTTCTCTCAGATGCGCCGTTTCAATGCTACAGCCTGTCAAAGTCTGAAAATGGCATATTTTAAACGTCAATATCTCAAAAACTATTAAATTTAGACATATGACATTTTATATAAAATATACGTGGAATTGTATAGGGAATTTGAAAATAATATTATACAGGGTGGCCCATTTGTCTGACAAAGTAATATACCGTCTCTACTATTAAAGATATGAAAAAAAAGCTTTTATAAAAGTTGTGAGGTATAAAAAAATATACGTTATAAAATTATTTTTAAGCATACAGGGTGGTCTAAAAAAGTAGGACAATAAAAAGATACATTTTTTTCAATGGAACACTTTATATATTTTAGCATTTTGGGTTTCCTTACAAAATTATCCATATGACGCCATATTTATTTTTTTAATTTTTTGCAACGTTGCTAAATAAAATGCAAAATTCTTAAAATTTTGGAAAAAACATGATAGAAAAAAATTACCTATATTTCTCAATAAGAGTATCGAAAATCGAAAATTTCTTGTCAGCTCTTAAGTTTAGGGATAGAAAAAATGTCTTAAATCTTTAAGTACTTAAAATTTTGTACAGGGTGTTTTCTGTTGACATCCAAATATACAAAATTTTAAAATACAATAACTCTGTTTTTTCAAATAAGACACCCTATATTTATTAGGCTCGTCTGATAGATATTGTAAATATCTTTTATTATTGTTAAGTCATACCCATATGAAAAAAACTATAGTTTTTATTTTTCTAGTAAGCCATGACCAGCAAAGTCGAAACAAATGTAATTGAATATAATGTCATATTTATAATTATTATATTTATATTTATAATGTTTGTGAACTTATTTTCAAAATCAAGTTGCGTAATAAAAAAGAAGTTTTGTTTAATTAAATAAATACGTAACTAACTATGGTTATCAATTTATTATAATATGACATTATATTCCATTACATTTGTTTTTACTTTGCTGGTCATGGCCTACTAGAAACATAAAAACTATAGTTTTTTTCACCAAAATTTAAATATAAATAGAAATATTGCCAAAACAAGTAAATTTAGGTATAGGGATGACTTAACAATATCTATCAGACGAGCCTAATAAATATAGGGTGTCTCATTTGAAATAAAAGAGTTATTGTATTTTAAAATTTTGTATATTTGGATGTCAACAGAAAACACCCTGTACAAAATTTTAGGTACTTAAACATTTAAGACAGTTTTTCTATCTTTAAACTTAAGAGCTGACAAGAAACTTTTGATGTTCGATACTCTTATTGAGAGATACAGGTAATTTTTTACTATAATGTTTTTTCCAAAATTTTAAGAATTTTGCATTTTATTTGGCAACGTTGTAAAAAAATAAAAAACTAAATATGGCGTCATATGGATAATTTTGTAAGGAAACAAAAAATGTTAAAATATATAGGGTGTTCCATTTAAAAAAATGTATCTTTTTATTGTCCTAGTTTTCTGGACCATCCTGTATATTTAAAAATAATTTTAGAACATACATTTTTTTATACCTCACAACTTTTATAGCAACTTTTTCTTGATATCTTTAATAGTAGAGACGGTATATTACTTTGTCAGACAAATGGGCCACCCTGTATATAGGATGTTCTATTTAAAATAACGGTGATGCTAAAAATATTTTAAAACGATAGACCATGGTTGTTTATCTGAGCAACCAAATTTTTGAAGAAAACGTAATACCCGTTTTCTATAAACGTCTTATGATCCATGCACCGTGAAACATATTGTATAATAACATTACATTTATTAACACGTCTTTTTTACACACTTTACTATGTTTTACTGTTTTGTAAATATTTTAATTAATAGGGTCGGGGTATCGTCAAGATTATCTTAATGATACCGCTTGGGTCAAGAGAAAGGTAGCTTTGTCGGGACAAAGTGTCCTCTTTAATTATGAATGTGCTACATGCAGAGTATCACAAAAGCTCCTCAGTAGGTGTTGTTAATTAAATTTAAACAAAATAGGAAAATGAACAAGTTTATCTTGCAAAGTCTATTTAATTTATTTCTTTATGCCATACCAGTACATTATTGTGTTTTTATACCTAGATACCATCTATATAATGGATTACTTTATGCCCGTGCGGGCATAAAGTACACATTATGGCCCGCGCGGGCATTAAGACGCAAAAAATAGGTTTCAATTAACTTATTCTTTATTAACAAATTATAAATTTACGTTTATATTTTATATTTATTATTATATATAAAAAATAAAAATATATAAATTTACGTTTGTGTCCGTGTGTCCGCATGAAATGGCATATTTTTTAGTATTAGGTATGGGTAAAAATTAAAAAAGCAGTTAGTTTTTGCTTGCTTAAAAACCAAAAATGACGTATAATGAAGCAACTGCACGACTTGCGTTACCTGTCAAATTTGACATTTTTTATAGGTTCAAAAATGTCCTTATTTAATAAAATATCGAAAAACTTTATTCGAGAAAGTTGTTTATTTAGGCATTTTTAGCCTCTGTGTGAAATTTTGACAGTCTAATACAATTTTTATTTTTGCCAGTTTCTTGAAAATTTTGATCAACCCTCGTAGAGTAACTTTTATACATCGATGTAAAACCATTTACCTTTACTTCATTTGTTATCTTAATGCAATTTTATGTAAAATTTTTGTTTCCAATTATTTATTCATTTTGCTTCAAAAACTGAAATTGTTATTGTATGTAATGTTTGATGCAAAGTTCATCTAATTACATCAGTTTTGCCAAAAACGACGTTTCTTATTTTTCTTAAGTTAGTAAACAGATGTACAAAAAAAAAATATTAGGAAGCTTTCGTTGAAATTTTACTTAATTAATATTGGATTTGGCAAAACTGATGTAATTAGATAAACTTTGAATCAAACATAACATACTGATCAATAACAATTTAACAGTTTTTGAAGCAAAATAAATAATTGGAAACAAAAATTTTACACAAAATTGCATTAAGATAACAAATGAAGTAAAGACAAATGATTTTACATCGATGTATAAAAGTCAATCTACGAGGGTTGATCAAAATTTTCAAGAAACTGGCAAAAAATAAAAAATGGATTAGACTGTTAAAATTTTATACAGAAGCTAAAAATGCCCAAATAAATAACTTTCTCGAATAAAGTTTTTCGATATTTTGATAAATAAGGGCATTTTTAAACCTATTTTATTAAAAATGTCCAATTTGACAGGTAACGCAAGTCGTGCAGCTGCTTCAGTATACGTCATTTTTAGTTTCTAGGCAAGCAAAAACTAACTGCTTTTTCAATTTTTACCTATACCTAATAATAAAAAAATATGCCATTTCATACGGACTTTCTTGCAGACATTGTATATTATATTTATTATTTAAAACGAACTGGTATGACATAAAAGTTTGTATGTACCACGGGTACTAATCGATATATAACCTCGGGCGACTTATGAACCCTCGGGCCAGAGGCCCTCGGCTTTGTAACAATGTCACCCTCAGGGCATAATCATCTACTTAGTACCCTTGATACATAAATAACTATTATGTCTTATACCATTTGGGAAAATTATAGTTAAATGTTAGCCAAAAACGACATGAAATAAATAACCCTCTACTACAAAGGAAATAAATACCTAAGCTTGTTAACGGTTTTCACTTGACTTTTCGAAATCCACTTGGGTCGAGTATAAGGAACTTGTAAAAAGGTAATTGAACGACCTTTAAAATTATATATCATTCAATTCGCCATCCATCCTATTTAGAATGTTAAGGGTTGTTTTTAGCCCCGCTAGAGGGTTGATATAATTTAATTGAAAACCAGCTTGAAAAATATTCCCCTTGAAAATAAAAATGACATGTTTTTGCAGATTTACATATTTTGTAGAAGGGCTTAAATATTATGGGCGGTACATACGTTATTGAATTGAAAATCTGAATAAGAACAATTTTTTTAAATATTTTTTATTTTGGACTGGGCTGCCGCGCCGGATTAATCAGGCAATTTTGTTTTTAAGTACAGATTTTGCTAATCTATTATAGGTACATAATAAAAATAATTTTGTCTATTTGAAGGTTGGATACAATCATAGAAGAGTTTTGGACTTGCATTGTCTTTTTTGTTTTAAGTCACCACGTTTTAAGTATCTCCAGTCTTCTCCAGATGAATACTAAATAAATGCAGTAACTATAGCTGTATTTATATTAGCTAGGGGCTTTTGAGCATAACTGAGATGGATGCAGTCATGCGTTCAGTTCGTGTGCGGTATTAGTCTAAGATTGCATTTGTTTAATAAAGGTTTCTAGATATTTCTTATATCTAATGAGGGTGACTACCTGGGTTCTGATGTATGGTAGCAGCTTGCTTAAATTTCCATTTCCTTCAGTGTGGATCTTTATGCAGGATTTAAACTTCTGTCCAGCTACAATGATGGCAGTGTGTCCAGGCATCGTCAGCCGCACCTTATTTTTCGGTCTCGCATATTATTTCTGTATTCCTTGATCCTTGTTTGGAGTTGCCTTAGTTAGTGTCTCACCAATGTAAGACTGACCACATTTGAAGAGGATTCGGTAGACACAGTTTTTCCTGTCTTTTGGGCTTGTTCATTGCGTCTTCGTTGACTTCTTAAGGTGTCTCTCGAGCTGAATACCGTACTTATTGAAGTTTGTGTCATTGTCTAGTCTTCTAATTCTCAGATACTCCTTTAACATACGGAATGTTAAGTGTTGGTTGTGCATCTTTTTGCTTCATTGCATTTGGTCTCTAATATTTTATCCACTAATCTCATGGGGTAGTCATTCTTGTTGAGGTCGGTCTTGATGTAGTAAGTTTCTTCTTTGAGGGCTTTATTTGAATTATAAATAGTGACTGCTTTATCCACGAGCGTTCTTAATATGCAATATTTTGTGTTATTGGAATGATTTTATGTGTAATTGAGATATTGACCTGTATGCATATGTTTCCTATACAGTGAAGTTTGAGTAGTATTATCATTTTTATTTACGTTGACATCTAGGAAAGGAAATTGATCGTTTTGTTTTTCTTTTTTCTCCATTGTGAATTTCATTGTAGGTGTTAAGCTGTTAATGTGATAAAGGGATTCTCTGGGTTCGTTATTGCTTCTATTACAAATAATAAAGGTGTCATCCACATACCTGAACCAAATTTTTAGTTTCTTCTTTGCTTGTTCTACGTATAACTGCATCCATATCAGATACACTTTAGTGCACCTAGCTAATATAAATAGAGATGTAGGTAGTTACTCTACTTATTTAGTATTTACCTGAAGACGACTGGAGATACTCACCAATTGAAACGTTGTGATTTAAAACAAATAAAAATATGCTACTCCACAACTCTTGTATATATCAAAAATAATTTTATTTTAGATAGCGAATTACCAGACCGTAACTGCTCGTGTTGCGAAAGATGTTGCATGGATTACGATGGATGGCTTCAATTTCAACAAGGACTTTATCAAATTGTTAAGGATCCTTTATTTGAACTAGCGATAACAGTGTGTATAGTACTTAATACCATGTTTCTGGCTATGGAACATCATGGAATGAGCGAATCGGTATTACGGGCCCTAGACATTGGTAATAAGGTAACTAGTAATGTTTTGTCATTAAAAATTTAAAATGTAGCTACAGAGTACTGCCCTTTAAAATTAAATCTACTGACAAAAATATTTTTAATTGTTGTTACGTTTTATGTTAAAAATTTCATATATATTGTATGTTAAGTTAACTATAAACAATATATCAAGGTAACCTTATAGATGCCTGCAAAATCATGGCTGCTTTCGATGTACCTGAAGACAAACACATATTATTCAGTTCATGGTAGAGCGTATTAGCGGTTTGGTTGGAGGGGAAGATAGACGATCGTAATGTGTTAATTAAAGTAAAATTAAGAATATGTTCACATCGGCATCGAGTTGTTTATTAATCAATGATTGTTTAAAAGTTCTTAAAAATTGAACTTTGTGATTTTAAGAAAGGGAATATTCAGATTTAATGTAAATGGTTTCAATTTAAGAGCATTTGTATACACACCGATGATTATCTGATGTCGTAATAACATTGTTTTATACCAGTAGCCTGCACACGTGCGTCCGATATTATCAGATCCAGTAGAAATCCTTTCCGACATCCTGCATTGTCAAACGGTTGCTATACCGGACCGATAAATATACATTGTTAAATATAAGAACGGTTACTTTACAAACGAAAATAGCGTAATTTCCAATAAAAATCATATGCAATGTACAAGAGACAGGGTCTGAACACCGACACTCCGATTATTACCATTCCGATATCCGATAAATGTCGGTGAATGTATAAACTCTTACCGGACCTCTCGCAGAATCTTGCAAGCTTATCAAACCGGGATCTTTGTCAAAACTCCATTTTTGAGTAGCCGGAGTTTTATTTTTTTCTACTCTTAAACATCCTAGAAGGTCGTGCTACTTACAGATATCACACATATAGTGAAGTAATAACTTAAACTGATGAATCTCTTACAGATCAGCTAGTAACTTTTGCAAATTAACATAAAAAGGTAGAGACATGGAAGACTTCGTCAGGTCATACATAATTTACCATAGGAGCTGTTAAAATAACAAAGACTATGTTAATTATATTTAAACATCTATAGCATAATTAACGTTTACTTCCATGTATGACACGACTCTTTTAACGTTCGATGACGAATCATAATTACCATCAATTTGTTTAAATATTCTTTTAAATCATCACAATGTCGTTGTTGATTCTATATATAATTCAAGGACTTTCTTACAAAAAAGTTAATAACATTGTTACAGAATTTTTTACAATTTCATTATTTTGGCGGCTCAATTAAAGTCGAGCTTTGTACTCTCTCTAACAGTTAAAATATATTAAATTTGAACGATTACAGCGGGACACTGGAAATATTCTTTTTATGGTTATATATTATTTCAAAGTCTATACTTGACGATTCAAAAGTTTTGTATTTTTACCATGTTACAAGATGTAAAATAGATTATAAAGAGAAGCCACAAGTAAAACTTTGTCACTACAAAGAATAAAATTTAAAGTCAACTTTACTCTGTCATTTTTCACTTTAAAACATTATTGACACCATTAAAGTACAACATATGAAGAGAAGCTAAATGTATACATTTTTTCCATCTTGTTAATTGATGCAAAAAATGGGCCTTTCACCCATAATAACAATATTTCTTCAGTGGACTTCCTGCTAATGGCGACTTCAATAGAAAATTAAAGAATTCAAAACACTTACTTGTAAATATTTTTACGGACAATAATATATTGAGTGATTTGTCAATAAAATTGAGCGAATATTTTATTCTTAAAATTATGAAGTAAGCCTGGCCCACCCTGCCTACCCACAAGAGCTACAAAAAAAAGTCGTACAAATAAATCAATTGCCACAATAGTAAAATTTTGACAGCACCAGCATTAACCTCCTTAGGCTAATATAGAAAATTTTAATTTTTGCTCTACATTTTAGGTGTTTACCTCCATATTTACTTTTGAATGCTGTCTAAAAATAATGGCTTTGAGCAAAGATTTCTTTCACTGTGGTTGGAACATATTTGATTTAATTATAGTGTCTGCTAGCCTTCTAGATCTTATTTTTGAATTGGTTGATGGTCTATCTGTTCTAAGAGGTCTTCGTTTAGTAAGTATTTCTATTAGTATTAGCACAGTATACAGGGTGCGTCAAACTCAGTGGCCTATTAGACATATTTAGAAAACGACAAAAGATATGTTTTTGAAAATTTAAGTATATTCATAAGAGCTAGTGTTCTAGCGTTTAAAAATATTTTGAAAGGGGCGGTGTTGCGAGATCATCTTGAAACTCCTAGCAACTTTGGGATCTTAAATGAGACACGCTGTATATTATTTTACTTTTTGTTTCTGCTTAATAACACAAACATTTTTTGTATATAATAATCTATGCCTATCTCTTATAGTTTTTGAGATATTAATTAATTAGTCATTTTTTGGGGCCAAAACATGCTAACCAGAAAATCAAATGTTTTTGTGATTAAGGCACCTAGAAAGTTAAAATTTTTACAGACGGTTCTTATAGCATGGCCATCTAGGAATTTTGATGATATATGAAAATATTTTTACACAGAGCGTCACAAAAAAACGTAATCTTCGTAATATAAATAAATGCAAAATTCTCAACATTTTTAAATAGAACACCCTGTATTTTATTTTCTTAACAAAATCTAGTTTATATTTCCTACCAATAAGTATAACATGTTCCTATACCTATCTCTAACCAATTCGAACTTACAAGGGGTATAAAAAAATTAATAACTTAATAAAAAGTTTAAACACATTTAATAGTAGGCTTTGGCAGAATTTGTTCGGAAACAAATGAAAGAGAAAAAATGTCAATAGAGATGTCAACTTAATTTCCTATATTATCATATATTTAAAAAAATTATTCGTTCTATGGATTTATACGTCACACATTCACATTATTATACTGCAACATACCTATTTCGTTCTATTTTTCTAACCTTTTTTGCTGTCATTGGAGATGAATTGGGATACAATTCATTAAATCGTCTACATGTTCTTGATTTAATTTTATTACGCTCTCCATGTATAAAAAGTAAATTCAAAATTTCTGCGTTTGAATAAGAAATATTGGTCATTTTAGTCAATAATTTAAAAACACAGATTATAGACAAAACCAATTAAGTTGACATTTTTTCTTTTTCATTTGTTTCCGAACAAATTCTGCCAAAGCCTACTATTAAATGTGTTTAAACCTTTTTATTAAGTTATTAATTTTTTTAAACCCCTTGTAAGTTCGAATGTTATACTTATTAGTAGGAAATGTAAACTAGATTTTGTTAAGAAAATAAAATACAGGGTGTTTCATTTAAAAAAGTTGAGAATTTGCATTTATTTATATTACAGAGATTACGTTTTTTTGTGACGCTCTGTGTAAAAATATTTTCATATATCATCAAAATTCCTAGATGGCCATGCTATAAGAACCGTCTGTAAAAATTTTAACTTTCTAGGTGCCTTAATCACAAAAATATTTGATTTTCTGGTTAGCATGTTTTGGCCCCAAAAAATGACTAATTAATTAATATCTCAAAAACTATAAGAGATAGGCATAGATTATTTTATACAAAAAATGTTTGTGTTATTAAGCAGAAACAAAAAGTAAAATAATATACAGGGTGTCTAATTTAAAATCCCAAAGTTGCTAGGAGTTTCAAGATGATCTGGCAACACCGCCCCTTTTAAAATATTTTTAAACGCTAGAACACTAGCTCTTATGAACACACTCAAATTTTCAAAAACATATCTTTTGTCGTTTTCTAAATATTTCTAATAGGCCACTGAGTTTGGCGCACCCTGTATAGTGTGTCCACATATAGGGCTTAAAGGACACAAGCCAAAACCTTTAGGTTTTGGCTTGTATATAAAATAAATGAAATTAAGTTGATAATATTAATTCATATCATTATCCTAATTTCAATTGAGCCATTAGTTTCCATAGTTAAATATGATTGTTAATTGCTTGCCGAATAGTTAAATATTAATATTTTAAGTGACAACTAATCAAAAATCGATTGTCATTATATTTCTAAAATTGGTTACTATTGACAACATATTACGGTATCTGATATTGTAATGTTTCATTTATCGGCCGCAAATGAGTACAGCGTAAGTAGATTTACTGGACAGGATGAAATACAATTTAGAGGAGTTTTAAACTTGCATTGTATTTATTTGTTTTACATCACAACGTTTTAACTGGTAAGTATCTCCAGTCATCTTTAAGTGAATACTAAATAAGTATAGTAACTACAGCTCTATCTATACTACCTGAAAGAATTAGAAGACTAGGACAACGATACAACATCAATACAACATTCAGCTCGAGATATACCTTAAGAAGCCACATGACGATGACGAAACCAACAAGCCTAAAAGACAGGAAAAACTGTGTCTACCATATTCTCTGCGAATGTGACTGATCTTATATTGGTGAAACATTAAGGCCACTCCAAGCAAGGATCAAGGAACACAGAAACAACACGCTAAAAGGACAGACCGAAAAATTAGATGCAGCTGATCATGCCTGGACACACGACCATCATTTTAAGTGGACAGAAGGTCAAATCCTCCATAAAGAACCACACTGAGGCAAGTTCCAGAAAGCTGCTTCTCCCTCATTAGATATAAGAAGAAATAACCAGAAATCTTTGTTACGTAGATGTAAACTTAAAATACCGCGCAGAAACTGAACGCATTACTGCACCCATCTCAGTTATGCTCCAGTGCATATAGCTAGTATAAATAGAGCTGTAGAGACTGTACTTATGTAGTATTCACCAGAAGGCGACTGGAGATACTTACCAGTTGAAATATTGTGATGTAGAGCAAATTAAGCCAATGCAAGTCCAAATTCTCATTTAACATAACCTATATTGTAATAAATATTTTTCTTTTAGCTGCGAGTGCTAAAATTAGCTCAGTCATGGATCACCATGAAAGTCTTACTAAGTATTATTATCAGTACTATCGGAGCACTTGGTAATCTAACCTTCGTATTAGTAATAGTAATTTATATTTTTGCCGTTATTGGTATGCAACTATTTGCCAAAGATTATACTGACGAGAAGTTTTTTCCTGATCCTATACCCAGGTAAGTTTTAGTCAACTTCGTTTTATACAAAATATAAGATTATGAATACTAAGTGCTGCAAATTCGTGTGGGTACAAGGGGATCTCCAAAACGGTCAGAGATACCAAGCTGGTTAAATCGGGCCACATTTGCGTTTTTGGGGGCTTTATAAAAAACGGTGTATATTTTATATTGACATTTTAAATGACCCTTTGAAACATCTTTTATTCGTTGTTTTGTTAATAAAAATTTTTTTAAACTATTTTAAAATTCCTTTGAACTTTTTTGGGTTGTTATTGACATATCTAATTTATTAAATTCAGTCCTTTATGAAATACTGATTTATAAGTTTCTGTAGGAGAGAAAGAAATCTGTTCTATTATAAAAGGTAGGATATAATATGAACCAATTTAAAATATATATAAAATTAGTTTTCTGAATACATCTCAGTGTAATATCAACAGATGGTATTGTCGCTTAATTTTTTTGTGGCTCTTACTTTAATTCTATTTTTATTAGTGTATTTTTATTTATATTATTAATATAATGTAGGTATACATTAACTCCTATGGTTTTTGCTTTAGACCTGGAAATACTTTAAGACAAAAATAATTTAATGCTCCCGAGTGAAAATAATTAACTGCAGTGTTAGGGTAGTTATTTTGTAAGAAAAGCAAAATTTTGAGGCCGAGATTTTGTGTCTTTTTTTCTTACAAAATATCAAATAGCAAGTCTCTTTGAGTAAAAATGGACGAATTCTTCGAATTAGGGTAGTTAGCTTACCGTAATGTGTGTTTGTTTCAAAAACAATTTTAAAATTGCTTAACTGCTGATGATGCCAATTTAAAACGAAACATGTAACATAAACAAATAGACAGAAAAACATTTGAGGCGAAGACAAAACGATAAAATTTTAAAAACCTTTAAATTGTATTAAACTTCTAAGGCTTAGAGGTCGCTAAAACTGTATCTAAAATTTCAGGTCAGTATTTAAAAAAATTTACTTGAGGTTGATATCTAAAGAACGAAACGTCGAATTATAAATCTAATAACGCCATCTTATAGAACATAAAAAACTGCTGTAAATTGTTTTCAATTTTTTCACAAGTCAAGAATAAAGGTGCAAAAAATTAAAAACCGAAACTAAACATTTCGACTTTTTTCGAGGGTATTTAAAATATTTTCAATTTTCTTTTACCAAATTATTAGGCCCCGAAATGTGTAACTTTACGTCGAGTTAACCATCTTCGTATCTCTTACCGTTTTCGAGATCCCCTTGTATGCACACGAATTTGTAGCACCCTTAAAGTTTTTTCTTGTCGTCAAAGGTAGTCTGCTGGTAGCCTCAGAGATTCGTAGTCACCAAATTTTAATTTTATAACTAATATCCCCTCCAAAAAACTGATATTTTGTGTCCTGAGGTATATAATTATATAATAACAACCCTTAAGTTTGTTTTTATCTCTTTTAGGTGGAATTTTACAGATTTTTTTCATTCTTTCATGATGATTTTTCGAATTTTATGCGGTGAATGGATCGAACCTTTATGGGATTGTATGCGGGCTGAAAGCGCTGAGGTAAGTTAGAAAGAATAAAAAGTAACAATTACTAAAATAATAGTGTCGTACACTGGGTTAACGGCTAGTAAATCATAATTACATTATTATTTATATAAGTATTATTATTATTATTATTATTATTATTATTATTATTATTATTATTATTATTATTATTATTATCATTATTATAATTATTATTATTTTTTAGGGACCAGGAATATGTTTGGCTGTATTTCTTCCAACTTTGGTTATGGGAAATTTTATGGTACTGAACTTGTTCTTGGCCTTGTTGCTTAATAGTTTTAACTCCGAAGAACTTAAACATCGAAAAGAGGTATGTAAAGATAGGTATAAAAAGATTTAATATCCGCAGGTATTTACAATATCTCATAACTATAATCATATAATAATTGTCATAAATTTAAAAAAAAAAGCTAAATATCCCAAATCAACGTATGTTTTTGTCGCCGACTGTGAACGAAATCTAGTATAATCTGTCTGACTCATACCTGATTGCAACTATTTCAGATGTGAAAACACCTGATAGGATTCGTTCGTGTTTTTTGTATATTTCAATTAGGTTTAGTAATACTATAACAGCAATAAGGAATCATTTTTAGTCTTGATCTGTTATATTAAATAATTTTTCTTTTAACAAAAATGTATCATATTTACACAACATATTTTATATTGTAAAATAATATATTTAAGTGTACTATACAGGGTGCTACAAATTCATGTGTGTACAAGAGGATCTCGAAAACGGTAAGAAATACGAAGATGGTTAAATTGAGGCAAAATTGCGTTTTTTGGGGCTTAATAATTTGGCGAAAAAAAAATTGTAATTATTCCGAATGCTTTCGGAAATATCCGAAAGAAACAGAAATTTCCATTTTTGGTTTTTAATTTCTTACGCTATCATTTTTTCTTGGTAAAAAAATAAATAACACCTTTTCATAGCCGTTTTTTTTTGCTCTACAAGGTGGCATTCATTTTTTTTCAAATTCGACGTTTTGTTCTTTAGTTACCAACCTCAACCTCAACCCAAAGTCAATTTTTTTAAATACGGACCTGGAATTTTAAATACAGTTTTAGGGATTTCTAAGCTTTAGAAATTTAATACAATGTACAAGTTTTTGAAATTTTAACGTTTTGTCATCTAATAACACATTTTGCAAATTCTCTTTTTCATTTCATTACGGCCCTGAACATTTAGAGCCAAACTAGTCTTGGCCTCAAATATTTTTCTGTCTGTTTATTTTTGTTACATATTTCGCCTCATCAGATCTTCTAAACAATAAAACAAATTTTTAATTGTTTTTAAAATGAACATAGGCGCATCGCAGTAACATAACTAGACTAACACTCCAGTTACCTTTTCTTCATTCGGAAACATTATTTTTGTCATTTTACAGTATGTCGGTCTAGGTCTAAGACAAAAACCAAAGGACTTAAGAAATACGTTATAATAATAAAATAAATAAAATACTAATAGAAAATAGAATAACTTCTCATGCCTTAAAAACTTGCATACTTTCTGAGAGTATTGTACATCTTATTGAAGAAATTTACGGCCAGAACACCATACCTTCATGTAATGTAATTTTAATATTAAAGTAATTCTAAAAATAATTGCCAAAGCCGTAATAGTAAAGAACGGATATTTGAAATGCTAGTGATGTGTTATTTGACGACAAAACGCTAAGATTTTAAAAATCTTTAAATTGTATTAAATTTCCATAGCTTAGAAGGCGTTAAAACTCTTTTAAAAATTCCAGGTCCGTATTAAAAAAAAATAATTGAGGTTGGTATCTAAAGAACGAAACGTCCAATTTGAAAACTAATAACACCATCTTGTAGAACATAAAGAACGGCTATGAAAAGGTGTTTTTTTGTTTTCTTCCCAAGTCAAAAATTAAGACGCAAAAAATTAAAAACCAAAACAAAAAATGTCGGTTTTTTTCGAATTTCACAAGATTATTGCGCCCCAAAATACGCAACTTTGCCTCAATTTAATCTTCGTATTTCTTACCCTTTTCGAGATCCCCTTGTACGCACACGAATTTGTAGCACCCTGTATAGCAGTTTCTTGCCATATTTCATTTGAGAGTCGACGCCGACGTCTATACTATTTTCCTCATAAATATCACCTACTTTTGGCGATATGTGTCTGTCCCCGTTCGTAGAGAATTATGTGAGGCTTTCGTCATCATCATCGTCGTCGGCGGCGCGGCGTGGCGTCGGATTTCCGACATTTTGACTTACTTTAGAATTTGTTTTCGAAACCGTTGGAGGTGATATATTTAAACTTCCTTAGTTTTCTAGAGGGATAACGTTTCAGGTCACATTCTTTACGGATGAGGTCGAATTGGAAAATTCGCATATACTTCCAGGTTAAACGGTCAGATGGGCCGCCTCAAATATTTATTTTTCACAATACATGTTTCTGTTAAAATGGCTATAAAGATTTACAAAATTTTGAAATTACAATTTTAAACTCAAATTTTTCACGGTTTTTAGTTTTTCTTTGGTAAAATATTTTTTTATGTAAATATCATGTACTCTAATGGAAACAGCTCGTTGAATTTCATTTGAAATATTTTATTTGGGTCCCTAATCATTACTATAAAGATGTCATCAGATTTCGAGAACAACGTTTTGTCTTTTAGATATCATCATCAAGTAGGTATTTTTTAGATATAATCTTGTATTTTATAATACAGTTTCGTAAATCTTGCTTCTAATAATGTTTTTGGGCAATAATACTGTAACCAAATATCAACGTTTTGATCCTACAAACACATTTGAAATGGACTGCTATAATGCCATTAAAAAACGAATATATCCAAAGATGTAAAAGCATGTAAAATGACTTACCTCGAAAGTTACGTATTGAAAAATGAGTTAATCAGAAAAAATATTTTAAAAATAAAAATTACAATGGCTTTGTTCGCTTTAAAAAATTAAATCATTTTATTAAGTCGAAAACCTTAAGCGATGTAAAAAAAATTTGGTATACTTATGCAAAATGAGTTTAAGATTTCAGGAACGTCGCAGACTCAAAAGTTTTCGGCGACGCGGCCCAAACGTTAACCTGACCTGTCAGATTGTCAACTATTATAATAAGTATTTTTTTTCTCAAGCAGTACAGTAATAGTTATTTATTATACAAGGGAAAAAAGCATTAGATTTTAGCTCGAGGTTGTGTTGTCTCCCGACGCGAAGCGGAGGGAGACAAAAAAGCGAGAACTAAAATTTAATATTTTTCCCGTGTATAATACACTATTTTTTTCTGTGACGGGAAAAATGACGATATTATTACAATATATTAAAGTCAGAAAAGTATCGATGTGAAATTTGACTTTTTAAACTAGTAGGTAGGCTGTTTTACTTATAGCGACAATTGGACCTGCGTTTTTAAGGAAACCTTTAAAATAATCAAATATCTGTCAATTTAATTCCGTGATTTAATATAAAAAGTAAGAACTTTAGTGGTTATTTAGTAGTTATTTTAAATAATATAAAGTTTAAAATGTCTGATTCTGAGTTTTCTCTGACTCCACCGGAATTAGTAGAAGCAGCGAAAGTAGCGTCACAAAAATCGCGCAAAATTTACAAAAATGCGTTTTCAAGATTTATGGAATGGAAGATGAAAAAGGCATGCAGTTCTTTGTCGGAGACGGTGTTATTGGCCTATTTTTCGGAACTGACACAACAATAAAAGCCATCAACAGTGTGGTCGAATTATTCAATGATTAAAAGTATGTTACAATCCAATAATAATGTAGACATTTCAAAATATTACAAACTAATTACATTTCTAAAACAAAATGGGAAAGGTTACATGCCCAAGAAATCTGCGATTTTTACGAAAACAAATATTAGATAGTTTTTAAATAATGCTCCCGATGAAGTTTATTTAATGGCCAAGGTTGTTGTTTTACTTGCGATTGCAGGAGCTTGTCGAATAGGCCAGGTAACATTAGATGATATTGAAGATTCGGGAACGTTATTAATTGTGAAAATTAAGCAAACAAAGAATTATGTCAACAGGAGATTTGAAGTTACTGAAAAATATATTAAATTTTACCGAATGTACATAGCCCTTCGTCCAACAGCAGCAAAGGATCGCCGCCTATTTTATGCACATCACAATGGAAAATGTATCAATCAAGTTGTGGGTAAAAATCAGTAGCTAATTTTCTTCAACTTGAAAATGTTACCTTATACACGGGTCATTCATTTCGAAGATCGTCTGCTACACTTTTGGTTGAATCTGGGGGAGACTTGTTGACACTCAAGAAACATGGCGGTTGGAAGTCATCAACGGTTCATGAAGGGTATGTTGATGAATCGGTAGCACACAGGACAGAAATAGCTAATAAAGTGTTAAGAACCTTGGCAGTCCTGAAAGAACACCCGATTTGCGACCAGGTACATCAACGGTAGTTGTGTCCATGGCAGAAAATATAATTTCAACACGAGAAAATTCGACTGTACCGAATAGTAAAATGAACATGTCATGCATGCAATGCACATTTAATAATTGTACTTTTTGATTTAAAGAAAATGCAACTTTTTGTATAATAAAATATTCTAAAATTAAATATCTACCTTTACTTATGTGTGTAAAAAGTAATCACTTTTTTCCCGGGGAAAAAACTAATTTTACAAAAAGTGACATTTTATTACCTGTCAACAGAGATAAAATGTCAAACTTTTTTCCCGTCACAGAAAATTTTTTATTAATCTTCAGGTATTTCTAGTTGTAGAATATTAATTGCTTACTTTTTAAAAATTTTAAAATAATTTTCAATTTTATTTTGAGAAATTGCAATCCATAATATTTTCAACCCTTATAAATTATAAATTAAGATACTTGTTTGTGTTAAAACGCTTAAGCTTCGTTAAATGCTTAATTGTGCTATAAGATAAATTCTTTTTTATGACCCCGTTAATCGTTGTTTTCGTTCTCCAAGATTTATGTTTGAGGTTAATTGTGTGATAACAGGAAGTTCGTAATAAATCGTAATTTCGTCTTAAGCTATTGGATATAGGCGTATTATTTGATTTTTGTACCCCATATTTTTAAACTACATTTTTTTGATATCAAAATAATATTACTATGTTTCCATTCAAATAAGAAGAGATATCTAAATGATGCCAGTAAACTGTTAATATCACGCACTGTACCACTGATGGGATGCGTACAAGAACAAACAGCAGTCGATGAGTCATCACGAACAAACCGTGCGTTTCTACCGCAAAAATATTACAAAAACGAATTTTACCAGAATTAAGTGGTGAAGATTTTGAAGATAATATCGAAGCATCGTTTGTAATTTTAATGGAAAAAAAGAAATTAACGAAAAAGAGAGAGACAGCCGCAATATTTCTATTTTTATGGTCTGCATATACAAGATGATTCCTCCAAGTTGATACTTCTTTTTCATCTGTGTATAGAAGGCATTAAAATAAACAAAATTTTCAAATACTTTTTTTTTTAAACTTAAAAATAAGTATACATTCATTTATAACACTATGGATTAAATAAGGTTCTGCCTAACTTGCCCGTTGAATAACATTAAGAAAAATTCTGGGTGTAGGATGAGCCCGCAAGGGAAAACGTTTTGCGTATAATCTCTAAACACTTTGACGACACTCACCGTAAACTAGCACCATATCTACTAGTTCATTGTTTTAAAATTTTAACATGTTTACGTGTCACCAATTTAAAATTAACTTGCTTCGGAAAAACACACCGCATTGGATTGCAAAATAACTCACCAAATTGCATAACTAATAAGAGATAAGACAAACAATATAAAGTATAGTAGGCTACGTTTTAATTACTATTTTTACTTTATCTGTATCTCGCCTCTTGTTAAGATTTCTGAAAAAAGGTATTTCAAAATGTTTATTTTAATGCCTTCTATACACAGCTAAAAAAGAAGTATCAACTTAAGAATCACCCTGTAATTTTCAATTTTTTTTGGCAAAGAATAAAGTATCATCCGCCAAACTACAAGTTCTTGTGAACCCTTTAGTAAAATTTTTGTATTACATTTTCAGTTAGAGAATCCAGGAAACAAGCAAGACACTTAATCGCTGCTTTATAATAATATGTTATTGAGATTAAAAACAAACCAAATAATATTTTGGTGGGTTTCTTAATCTCCTAAAAACGATCTAAACAAACCAAATAATATTTTGGTGGGTTTCTTAATCTCCTGAAAACGATCTCTAAAGCGAGCAATAATAATTAATCTTTTCCTTGACTTAAATTTAAACTAATTATGTCATAATAGGAGGTTGGTGATGAATCTAAGCTGGCGCAAAGTTTTCAACGGATAAGGGATCTTGTCAGGAGCCGTCGCTTACAGGAACAACGCCAGAACGAAAACAATTCCCGTTTAGAGCAGATTGTTCGGGAAGTTATGCAAAGACATGCCGAAGAGGAAGCCATGAAAGCAGGTAAAAATATTCATAGTCCATTCGCCCACTGACTTAATTATTTTAGATGGGGTGTTTCTGAACCTTTGTAATATTTTTTTTTTATATTTGGTATTTCTTGGGTATATTAGGTTATTGATAAACAACTCATTGTAAGTCAAGACGTTTCGTACGCTTCTATCGTACTTCATCAAGTTTATTTAAACATCTAAAAATACAAAAGTTATAAATATAAAATACAAGCACACTTTTCGACATAACAAAAACATTATGTAAAACTATTTTCTTAAAATTTTCAAGTTTTAACACACATTATACAATACCTAACATTTATTTGTTATTTACATACAATAATTGTCTAAGAAAATAGAAAACAGATAAAAATAAAAATAAAATTTAAATAAAATAAGGAAACGTACCTTGGAGCTGTTGTTAATTATTTTATAGAGTGTGTCCGCGGAGAGAAGGACAAATGAATCTAAAAGGTAAAGATACGAAAAAGTCATGCTTTATAAAAGTATTTGCTGGTAATATAAATGATATTCACGTTATGAAAAATTTAATTTTTTTATACAAGGACCATATAAAATACAAATTTGAACGTGTAATTATTGTAAATATGTAGGAACTATAGTCTATTTCAGAAAGGTGTTCGATGTCGGCCATAGGCGAACGTAAATTTTGTGCATTAAATTATTTATGATAAGTAACCAAAAATTTTAGAGAATTAGGTTAACGGGTATTAAGATAAAATAGTAGGGGAAAGGAGGATAAGATGGCGAATCGGGTAAGATGACGAATTGGAAAATTCCGATTATTGTAATTAGATAGCGCCACTTAATTGATTGCCGAGTGTAGTAGGTGTGCTTCGTAAGTTGCCTATGTATTAACATCAAAATCTGACTTACCTTGTTGACGATATTTCGCCACTTGTGTTTAATGGTTATGTCATTATAATATTAGTGTAAGACGAAATAAGCTTTATAGCGTTTGTGTTGAATCTTATTTTCAATCGGTAAGTATTTTCTTCAATGTTATGGTATTGTTTACCCAAAGCCCATTAAGTTTTCGTGAAATAATATCTCTTTGTTGGTTAATACAAAACTCGATTCAAAATTTCCTGGTCGGCTAAGATGACGAATTCGCTAAGTGGGCAAGATAGCGAATTCGTCATCTTACCCGACCGAAGGATGTGGCGGCATTATTTCATGTGGCTTACGATAAGGTAGCCACAATAAAAAATGCCGTACAATCTTTCAGAGCAACTGGATTAGTCCCACTTAATTCTCAAATATTTAATGATTCTGACTTGAAACCCTTAATGACCACAGACAAGCAATACCAGCCTTCCAAGAATGTCGACTAAAACTTAGACCATAATGTCACTAATGCTCTTTCAGCAAATATTCATTGCAGTAGAAAGAACATCTCATAATACTTCCTCTAATGTCTTAGATATTTCACTACCAGGGCCGTCTAATGCAGAATCATTGAATTGTCTACCTCACTTGCCTATTGCTGCTTATAAATAAAAGAGACAGAGGAACTCTGCATAATATAACGAATACCCCTGTTTAAAGTGCATTAGAAGAAAAATAGAATGAAAGGAAAACTAACGAGAAAAAAGAAATTAATCGAAGGAGAGAAGAGAATAAAAGAAAGAAAGTTGAAATAAAGAAAAAGCAGATTCAAAAAGGCAAACATGTTAGAAAAGTAAGGTTTGACGATCATGATGATGGGGAATCCGCTGACTCCTCCATATCAGTAAATTACATGGAAGAAGATGACGATAATGTGGAGGAATAAGAAGAAATTTGTTTAATTTGTAACGATTCTGAAAAAAATGAAATTTGGTACGCCTGTTCCCTCTGTCATTAATGGGTTCATGCAGCATGCTCAGGACTAACATCCGCAGAAGCGAAGCGCAAAGCATCTATTTGCGACTTTTGTGACAATGACTAATATATCTTTCTACCTACTGTTTTTCTTTTATTCAATAATCCTCGGCATTTTACCCGCATGCTTTCGTCATCTTACCCATACATGAGGGCAAGATGACGAATTTGTCATAAAATTTTGAACTTACGAAAAAAAAATTACAGTGATGATAAGAAGCAAACTGTTGGAAACTAAAATTATCCTGGATGCGCTAAAATACGAAACAAAGTTTTAGGGCAAAATATGACGAAGAAAATAAAAATATATGCTTACTGTCGTCATCTTGCCCTCCTTTCCCTATTGTTTGTAATATTAAAATTTCAAGTAATTACGTAATTCAATTCGGGAGATTACCTCGAGGACATGAATTGTATGTGTTTGAGGACTATTTTGGTGAAATGATAAAATATCTTCCAGCTGATCCAGTAGTAGTTATGGATACCGCAAGCTATCATTCACGACGCACAGAGAAGATTCCAACTTCATCTTGGGGAAAACAAAAAATTATCGACTGGTTAACCACCAAAAGTATTGAAGTTGAAGATACTTTGATAAAGAAGGAACCATTAGCTATAGCAAATTTACACAAACATCGGTTTATGAAATATGCCGTTGGAGATATAGCTGAAAAACATAGTGTAACTGTGCTGCGCACACCGACATGTCATTGCGAACTAAACCTTATAGAACTTTTATGGGCGCAAGTGAAAGGATTTGTAGCAAGACACAACACGACATTCAAAATGAAAGAAGTTAAGCTACTGCTTGATCAAGCCATTAAGAAAGTGACACCAGAGAACTGGCGAAAAGCAGTCCATCATGTCATTAAAGAAGAGAAAATGTGGGATCTTGACCACCTGATCGATTGGATCGACCCGTTAATTATAACGTCAAGAGGAGATAACAGTTTCTCAGATAACGAAGATTACTATGATTTTTTATAATTTAATTTCTGTAGAATGTATTTTTTGTATTTTATATTTTTTTATAATGTTTAATAAAAAATAAGTGTACCAACAATAGACACAACCAATAAATTGACCCAAATCTGGGTGGTACTACATGCACTTGATGAAAATAAAGAATTTTGCAATGAAATCAATGCCAAATTATGAAAAGGGCTTAAAATCGTTGGGTAAATCTGTAGTCCCTTTGCATACCTAATGAGCTTTTATTACTCTACACCTTTCTGAAATAGACTATAGTGCTCTGGAAATGTAGGTCAGACATAGGAATTTCTAAAAAAAATACGATAAAACTCTTGATATTACATTTTTTTAATAAAATCTTTCACCTCGGCTGAGGGTTTAATTAAAAACCCATTTAATATTTGTTCTTCTAGTAGAAAAAGATATACCGGGTGAGTCAACGATTGCGCGGAGCAATTTTATGGCTTGAAGATAAAATTTGTCGACAATAAGCTTTTGTGTTAAGGTATGGTTGGATATCAGGCACATTTAAAAAATATTTTGAATTATACAGGGTGCGCCCAAAAAGTAGGGTGTCAAAAAGGTACATTTTTTTTAAATGGAACACCCTATATATTGTATTATTTTCTGATTCCTCACAAAGTTTTATGCTTATTTCGTAAATGTGAAATGTGTAGAGTCAATAGTTTTTGAGATATTGAAGTTTAAAATATGGCATTTTCAGACTTTGACAGGCTGTAACATTGGAACGGTTCATCTTAGAGAAAAATGGTTTCCACCTCCCTATCCTAATTTTTTATTCTCTATCTAAACGTTACTACTTCCGGTTTAACATGTTAAACCTTTAAAACCGGTTTTTTGGTTTAACATGGTAAACCGGAGGTTCATTTCTTTAGATAGAGAATAAAAAACTAAGATAGGGAGGGGAAAATCATTTTTTCCTAAGATGAACCGCTCCAATGCTACAGCCTGTCAAAGTCTGAAAATGCCATATTTTAACCGTCAATATCTCAAAAACTATTGAATTTAGACATATGACATTTACAAAATAAGCGTAGAATTTTGCGAGGAATCAGAAAATAATACAATATATAGGGTGTCCCATTTAAAAAATGGACCTTTTTGACACCCTACTTTTTGGGCGCACCCTGTATAATTCAAAATATTTTTAAAATTTGCCTGATATCCAACCATACCTTAACATAAAAGTTTATTGTCGACAAATTTTATCTTCAAGGCATAAAATTACTCCGCGCAATCGTTGACTCACCCGGTACAAGGTACTCTTACTCAAAATAACGTTTACTTATTATTTGTGCTCCCTGTGTAATTAGATTAGAACGTAAATCTATTTTATTTTACAAACAAAAACGTTTATAAAGGATGACTTTTTTCGTATGTTTCATTCTTTGGTTCATTTGTCATCTTCTAAATCCTATTCGCGGACATACTGTATACCAAAAGAAATAAAAGTACCTACATGAAAACAATATAAATGCTAAAATATACATAACAGCAGGTAAGTATCTACAGGGTGTCCTAAAAGGTATGGTCAATAATTAGGATTTATGGAGATTGAATCAAAATAAGGTTAGAACTTCATATAAAATGTTCTTCTATGTCTCCTAATTAACGAGCTACGGTTCTAGTCTAAAGAGGGAACACTGATGATGGTTTTCACTAAATATTTTCGAAGCCGTCAAAAATAAAAATACGAAATATTAAAGTTTTGGTAAACTTTGTGCGCTGAGTCCATTTGTTATCTCCGAAATGTAGGTTTTTTTTAAATGGTGTCAAAAGGAGGGGGAATGAAGTAAAAATAAACATAAATTTTTTTTGCTTTTAGTTTTCTCCACTTTTTTATGTTAGACTTAAGGAACCTTATGTTTCTTTACAAGAAACATGTATTCTTAGTTGGACACAATTTGATGAACCGTTTTCGAGATAAATCGACTTAAAATTTAGTTGATTATTTTTATAAAAATCATATTTTTTAATAGAAAATCTTTTTTTAATTAGTGATTTTTGGTTTTTAACTTCCGTTAAGTGTCAGAAAACGACTCGTAAAATTTACAACGTGTAAATTTGGTTTCTTTGTAATTGACCACTGTGATTGGTCAGTTTCATAGGCTAACTAGGATAAAGTGTAGTGTAAAGGAAACAGCAAATTTCCATGTGAGAGTAGAAAATATTTATATATTGTACAACAAGACGATAAAATTGTACTTTATCTTTGAGAGTGTTTTTTAGCGTCGAGACGTCAGTCGAGACGCTAATTTCGCTCGAGAAGCTAATGCGATTTTATCGTCCTGTGCAATATAACATTTTTTTCTATAGTAAGACTTCAAATTCAGGTGAAAAATAAAATTTCAAAGAAAATTATAATTTTTGGCACAAAAATCGCAACTGTGTTGCTCCGGTACTAGGGATATGAATAACTTTGTCAACAAATTTTACATTTTGGTTTTTGTGGAGTGTTCAGTATTTTTGCGTTTTGTGTCCGAAGTGAATACGAAATGTACGGAAAAAAATTAACACCAGAAGAAGAAAACCTGCCATCAGATGTAGAAGATACAGCGTTGCAAGCAGAAATTGTATTATTGCCCCAAAAATCTAGGATGATGTATAAAAAGGAATACCAGTCCTGTAAAAAGTAGAAAAACATCAAGAATATATATATATATATATATAAAACAAAAAAAACAAAATATATATATATATATATAATATGGCGTGAGTGAAAAAGTGCTTATGGCGTATTTTTATGAAAATTCGAAGAAAGCGAAGCCATCGTCATCGTCATTAGGGTCGCATTCGATGCTGAAGCGTACGTTGTGGTGTTCCAAAAATAGATGTTTCTAATAATGTTAATTGTTAATTATACTTGTTGTTAATCCTTCGAATTAATGTATATGAATTTATAAATTTAATTGAACAAAAAAAGTTAAAACATTTTACCTACCCTTGCTGTTAAAGTGTTACTTTATCTACCCTTGCGGTTAAAGTAATACTTTATCTACATAAAAGGGTTGCTATAACAACATTTTAAATCAGCTATATAAAAAATAATATTTTACCCTCCAGTATAAAATTAGATCTAAAAAATGCTACAAAACATCTTTTCCTCTAAAAAAAATTAAATTATAATTTTACCAGTTGATTTAATTACACAAACAATTTGTTAAAAATCCGTTCCATATTCAGCGGCAAATACCATTCTTTCGAACCGAGAAAACAGATTTAGTGAATGCCGAGATATGAGGGCTTGAAAATTCGAATAGAGAAGTTTTATTGGATGGGAAAAACTGGCTATTACCATAAAAGATATTTTGTCACTGAGTACTACCTACAATAAAGTGGAAACTAAGAATACACATTTACAACGTACAGGATTAATTACTTTCATTGACCAGGCTAAACTAGTTAATTTTTCTGTAATAATAATGTTATTTTACCTGACTAATATTAATAAACTCACCCTTATTAAATTATGTTATGTCTGTGTATAACCGTATTAATTTACCAGCAATTAGTATTATGTATTGATATTTTTAAGTTTTCTGGAAATTTTTCTAATGAATAGTAATGACCTCATAAATCGAATTGCTAATTAATTCAAGAATTTTATTTTTATAATTTGTTCTGAAATAATAACCAAAAAGTACACTTGAATAAAATTCAAGTATATTTGTCAAAAATCTATTAATATAATTACATTGTCTACAATATCTTAGAATATGATACTGACTAGCAATTTCAACTGCTCTTTTATAAACTCTGGCATCATAGTTTGTAGTATAATTTTAAGTACAATAATAGACGTAACCTAATAATATTATGAGTAAAGAAACTTTAAAACAAACGGTTATTTCAAAATTTGGGATGGCAACCAAAAGCCGCAATGAAATTGTTGAAGAATTGGAAAGAATCTGCAAAAGACTTCGTCTAGAAGATAATGTTAATGGATTAACGATAGAAAATAAATTGTTTGATAAAGCGAATTCTTATCTGGAATACTACGAATCAGTCACAAAATTCCAAATCCATCTCTTTGACATATTTGAAGATGAAATGGCGATCAAGTTACAGGATCAATACGATTACGGCACGATCAGGCGAAAAAGGAACATTGGATTTTAAAATATATACATTTTTGAACATAGCACAGGTACAGCTTAAACTTACACAGCTAAAACAACATTAAGCCTGGCCCCGGAGGTGAAGAATGTAAGTACCATTTGAATATATTTTGATTACACAGTTCAACCGGCGGAGATCCGCCATATTAGAATACGTAATATTAAATAAAATGTTAAAGGCCTTTTTACGTTCAGTTTACTCTGCTTGCAATTTTATTACTTACAAATTTGCTGTTTTAAAATGACGATTTGGAAAAATATAAGAACGGAGGTATTTTTACCAGATTTATTCATAGTAAACTTATATGATAAGTATAGTAAATATAGATGGGACCATCGGAAATTCATTTATAAAAAGGTTGCAGAAATTAAACAGCTTAGCCGGCATCTACCTGATGGCCATCTGGCCAAACAAGTTTTTAAAAAAAAATTAGTTATTATACACGAAATTCGGTTTTACTTATGGAAAAAACGTTAAAAATATATTTTTTCGACAACCCTGTAATAGGTGTAAGTTATCCGAAAAAAATGTTACATAATATATGGGTGATGGGTGATGTTTACGTTAAAAAATAAATTTTTAACGTTGTTTCTAGCTTTTCAATCAGTAAAACAGAATTTCGTGTAGAATAACCCATTTTAACTTGTTGGGCTAGGTGGCCAGATAGATGCCGGCTACGCTGTTTGATGTCGGCAACCTTTTTATAAATGCATTTTCGATAGTCTCTTCCATAAAGGTTAGGTTAGAGTGGCATACGTTTAATATTTCAGACATTTTCACGTAGTCCTACTTTTCCATAAAGGTTTATTCATTTCTCAGCTAGCGTTGTAAAGTAACCGCCATAAATATAACATATTGTTTACTTCTGTAAAAAACTTCAGCAAAAAATATCACAAGGAAATTATAAATTAAAAAATCATTCACTTCATTTAATAGGTATACAAAATATAAAGTTTCGATAATCTATCCCTTCGTGTTCAAAACGAAGAATCATTTTTTTGCTGGAGTTTTCATACAGAATTGTAAACAATAATGGTTTATTTATCGCGCTATAAATTATCATGGTTGTAATATTTTTTCCTTAAAACAATATATCTTAGTAAAGTTAGTGCCACAAATAAAGCATTGTTGACATTTCTGTGTTCTGTAAAAAGATTAAGCGACAATAACACCTATTGAGATCACAGAGGTATAAATTAATATAATTAATTTTACATATATTTTAAATTGGTTCATATTATATTTTAGGATTACTTTAACACTCCTACAGAAATGAACCAATTACCACTTTAACCCTTTAAAACGTAAAATGTTCCAGTTTTAATTTAAAAAATAACGAATCTGTAAATAATAGCAGTCAACGTAGACTATAAAAAAGCCCCATCTAAATATTCTGTTGGCTTGTAAAGCCCATTTTAAGCTTTTCATTGGTTTGGTCAGTTAGAAATTCAAAATCGACCCATCGACATTATTTCCGATTGCTTGTAGCCGACGTGACCGAAGCGCCAATACTGCTTTGCTCTACTCTTTTTTATAGCAAACTCTATACCTACTAGGAATGGCCAACCCTTATACATTTTAAAAATATATTTTAAAAATATTTTACATTATACAGGGTGGCTCAAAAAAGTGAGGCGGACTAAACTTGCATTTTTTTAAATGGAACGTTAAAACGGTTTTAACGGTTTAACATGGTAAATCGGACGTTGGTTTCTTTGGATAGAGAATGAAAAACTAAGATAGGGAGGTGAAAACCATTTTTCTCTAAGATGAACCGTTCCAATGTTACAGCCTGTCAAAGTCAAAAAATGCCATATTTTAAACGCCAATTACTCAAAAACAAGTGAATTTAGACATATGACATTTTATACAAAATATACGTGGAATTGTATAGGAAATTAGAAAATAATATAATATATAGGGTGTTCCATTTAAAAAAAAGTTTAGTCCGCCACACTTTGTTGAGCCACCCTGTATAATGTAAAATATTTTTAAAATATGCCGCTTTTAAGTCGATACCTTATGCTGGTTTAGTATTTTTGATAAGCTCCTCGATAATTATTTAATTTTCCATCCCCGCCACGGTGGCGGACCCGGTATGTTGCGCTTACTCCTCCTCTTTTACAATTTTCGTTTTTTTTTAATTAAATTTTTGAATGGGGTGTTTTAAAAATGTGACATTATAACTTAATTTTTTACTTCTTCCTTTTCATGTAATTATTTTCCTTTTAGATTGTATTACAAGCTTAACATAATTTCTAAAGGATGGCTTACTACAACGGCGTTTAAAAATTGTTTATCTGATAGAACTAGAAGAAAAAGATGTATTTCTGTCTTCATTGAAACATACCTATTAACTCCAGATTGAAGTTTAGGATTAAGAGTTATAGTAGTAATTAGATAACTTACCTATCATACTATAAAATATATCTATTTAAATCATTAAAATTAAATGGCTGATACCTACAGTTTTTTTTTTGATAAAGTAAAATAAGATATTTATGTTAACATAATTTTAAGGTATTTTATGTAGTTATTTTTTAGTTGTAGGTATATTATGTTTATATTATATTATCTTTATAACAAAAAAGTATATTTTGTTTTTATGTTTTGTTATTTTATTATTGTTAACACAATTTGTATAAAGCAATAAATTATATGTATTTTATAGATTTTTATACTGTGTAGGTTTTTTTAAGTAAATTTTCTTCATACCTAATAATAAAAGTCAGATATGTTAATAATGCGTATGTATAAATACGCTATTTTGTTAATAAAAATATATTTCCAAAGCTAAACATTGATAATAGCCAGTTTTTTCAAACACCAACAAAATTCCGCTATTCGATTTTTCAGACGCTTCTTTAGAAAGAATGGTACTTGCCGCTTAATATAAAACAGGTTTTTACCAAATTGTTCTTGTAGTTTCAGATAAATTTGCCTTTGAAATATGGTTTAGCGGGATTTGGTTGGTTGGCAATAACTGGCTATTGGTGACATTTTGAAAACCAACAAAATCCCTCAAAAGGCTATTTCAAACGTGATTTTCTCGGAATCCACACAAACAATTTTGTAAAAACCTGTTTCATATTCAGCGGCAATTATAATTATTTCCAGCGAATCGAGAATCTGGTTTCAGGTATCAGCCAGTGTGAAGATTTTACGGCCTGAAAAATCAATTAGCGGGATTTTGTTGGCTTGCAAAATGTTACCAATAATGGATTCACCAAGCCTAAAACTAGTACAGGAAGCTCATAATGAGGGATAATATAATCATTATTTAACACATAAAACTTATTTATTTTAAAATGAAAAGAGTTTTTTTCCCTTTCTTCTACAAACTTCATCTCTAGACACCTTTCGTCATATCATGACTCATCAACTTTTCTCATTTTAAAATTGCTTCGGAGCGTAAAACTCTTAATTGTGACTAATGTTTTTGCAAGTAATCTTCTCTGGCATTTTGCTTATTTCTATAAGCTGTGTTAGAGGTGCAGGTATATTGTTGAACATTGACTAGATGTCGCTACTCGTAACAGTTTACCGTTTGGATTTTTTATTTAAATCATTAACTCCATTTCATACAGGCAATTAAAATTAAATTACATGAAATTACATACTGCATATTTCTTTTAATATAATATTTATATCATGACATAACAATTCTCTTTTCTCCAATTCTTGGACTGGAGCTGGGCTAGTCCAGTTAACTAAATCTAAAACATTTTATATTTATTTTTGTGATTGATAAACAGTGTTGCAACCTTTCAAAATAAAATTTCCCATTTTTAAAGAAAAATCCCACGAATGCACAAAATACTAAAAAAGACTTATTTTCAGCATATATCACAACAACAAGTAGTGGTCTTAAAGAATAACCCACGAATACAACACTTTAAGTAAAAATGTCACTTTACCCTTTGGTTCGCCGACCTATTATTTCTCTGTGTTTTCTTAAGAATCCGGATATTTTCCATAGTTGGCGACATTGTTGTAAAAATGAAATTTCTCCTTAATTACTGACCAATGTTTGTGTTTACTGAGGCTCTGCCTTCTTTTTCATAGCGTTTAATTGAACTTATTTATTTTATAGTTTTCTATATCATACAATTTTGTTTAATAGCTATAAAAAATATAAACGCATCTATAATAGTTTTATCAATAAATGCATCAAGATATTCATATATTATTGGATTGCTTGTTATAATTTCTAACAAGAGCATTGTGATCGAATGGTAAGATGCTAGGCTTTGGAGCAGAGGGTCGTTGGTTAAAACCTTGCGTTTGTAATTTTTGCTTCTACTACAAAATTTAGAAGTTGGGTCGTAGAAATAATGAACTGTATAACTCGCGTGGATTGTCCATATTACACACGGATATCATATTCACTCTTATTGTATAGACTACTATTGTGAGAATATTTTTTATCTCACAAATGACCGTCAATAGGGTAGAATTAAAACTGCAAACTAAAAATCACTGTTAGAAATAACATACGAAAAAAGTTCTTAATAAGAAGACGTAAAAGTAGGAACAAAAAAACCTCTCTTGATGTACAAACTAATATAAACAATAATTAACTAATCAGGCACCCTTTACTCTGACATAAATGACGTGGTACATCTTTTTGAGTCTTTGACCGAAATTTCTATGGATGATCAGATGGTCTGACAAAACATCTACTCTTATTAGGGTTTCCATTTTAATAAAACCCTAAAAAAAACATGGTCGTAGAACGTAGTAGGTAATAGAAGAATATGGCATATCAACATCAACTCTAAACTAAACAACGTTGGTTTATATCAACAAATTACTGTTTAGAGACATTATAATCTGGTTGGTACAAAGTTCGTGTTTTTTGGTCAAATAAACCATGAGTTCGACAATAGGGCGATATAGTAAATATCTCTATATTCTTATACGTGAATCCAAATCTATTACTGATTTCATTAAAGTGGTCGCAGTACCTATAACGTTCTTCATGTTGTGAAAGAAATCACAACCGAATAAAATTAAACAAAAATTTAACACCATTTATTTTTACCTTTATTAAAATTTTATATATTATACCTGTATACCTTCATTGTCGAATTTTAAAAATAATAAAATACCAACAACCTAATTGAATAAGCATTTTTTGTTTTATTAGCAGAATATCAAAAATCAAATCAACAGTTTCCAAGGGATAAGCGAAGTTACCAAGAAGCAATGAATAGACCGATATCGATTATTAGCTATGACATACCAGACTATCAGGTAAGTCTATGTAATAACAAAAACTAGTTGGCATCAGCTTTTAAGCAAGCCAACATCCATGACACGGGACCCACAGTTTAACGTCTCTTCCGAAAGACGGCGCACCTCTATCTCTAATATCCGAGCCCAACCAGAGCATAGAAACTATAATGTCATATATCAGAACATCAACATCTATAGTAATAGGTTCACTATCACAAGACCAGTCGGAGTACGAGCGTCCGAATCATAACCTCAATTTAAATGAGATCAATTAGAAGTCCTGCCGAGTAAAACAATGGTAATTCCACCATGGCTAGTCCCTCAAAATCGTATTGGAGAGGACCTGACAAAAAAACATTACTACTCTGGGTATTTACCGACAATCACTGTTAGAAATCCTACAAGAATTTCGAGACACAATTTAATTTACAGACGGCTCTAAAATAGACACATGGAGTCGAATGCGCCTTTATTGTGGACAACACTGGCACACTCTTAGACCCTCCTTCCCTACGCATCGATTTATACTGCAAATCTGTATGCTATTTGGCAGGCCCTAAGATTCTGTGATATGATTATTGAAGCAAGTAATATTGTTATTGTATTCATCATTACTAAGTGCCCTCCAATCCATCTCAATCCCATTTTTAGACGACCCACTTAATCCTACCTCTAGTGATGCACCTGAACGAGATTAGCAAAGCAGTAACGTTCGTATGGGCACCAAGTGACATAGGCATCGCGGGAAACAAACTGGCTGACACAAAAGCACGTAACAAACCACATTTGAATCACCAGTCGTGAAACTGCTAAGGAGGGATGATGTCAAAGCGCACTTAGAGCTGGACATAAAAGGAAGAAGGCAAGGAGAATAAAACCAAGTCCGCGGCAATTTAAAAACAATCAAAACCTCTGTTCAAAAATGGAAACCTTCCGTAGACTTAACAAGGGTCGAACGTATACAAATTGACCGATTACTACTAGGTCATAAAGTCCTAACACACGCACCTTTGGGAAAGATCAGAACAAACCGTATGCGAACGATGCGCGGAACCCTTAACAGCACAGGTAATATGGGCCTGCCCCCAGTGCAGAAATAGAAGACAGATCTATGACCTATCAGAGAACCTAGTCGAAAACCTGATGCTTCAAAAAAGTTTAATTTTTTTTTACTTTGTGAAATCAAATTTTTATTGTTTTAGCGCACCATGAACAATAAAATTAAAGCTTTTTAATGCGATTTCTATTTATATTACGAGCAAAAGAAGCGAGAATGGAGAATGACAAACTTTTTAGTTAAGTCCACCTGTGGACACATTGTATAATATATGAAATTTATTTCTTACTAAGTATTACATTTTTATTAGGATATACTGCTAGAAAATTCAAAGGATGCCTCTTACAATCAACATTACACTATTCTATTAAATACAAGTTCTAAGGATGTGGAGACACCTCCTAGAAGTAACAAAAATGAAGCAAGACGATTACGAAATATGTCTTCAGGTGTTGCAACCACAAACAGCAGTAGAGGTAAGACTTCTATTAGATTATAAATAAATATGTTCATAACTTTTGTAAAAGAAGGTTTGCTATTTAAAAAAACAAAGCTAAATTTCTCCATATTTTCAAATAGCAGTAGCGCCTGCAAAATATTAAATAAAAATCAAGAATTTTTGACAATTCTTTGTGGTCGTAAGAAAAATGGTGTATATTACTCGAGCGAGAGTGATATTCTAAAACTCGGAGAATTTCCACACTCAGCTGTCGCCTCATGTTAAATATCTCCTCGTTTGAAAATAATTACGTTTATCACTTGTTATGTAATATACTATTTTTGCAATAAGGTAATAATAAATTTGGTAGCCGGTTAGTATAATAAAATATCCGAAAGTTAAAGGCCAGCAACTGCCATTCAAAGCAAAATTATTTCTAAAACTGCAGAGTGACCTAAAATGCGAATAAGCATAACTTTACTTTTTTCAAGAAGGCGCCCTATTTTTTTATGGCAATTTAGAATTCTGGGAACTAAACCAAGTCGCTGTAAAGCAGAAACGTATACAAGGGGGTAGTTACCTCCTCCAGACTAAAAAAAATATGAAAACATTCAGTTACTTCGTCGTTAAAAAAATGGTGAGCAGGAAACAAGATTTTTCAACACTTTAACCGATTCTTTAAAAGCAAATTATGCAGCAACCGCTGACACCTAAAACAAAATATTCGTTTCATCTACAAGAAGCTACTACTAGTTCATAAAATCGGGTTTGTTGTTTTAGAAATTCGAGAAAAATTATTAACCCATTTCTTCTTAGTTTGTCATGCCGGCTTTATTTAATAAATGTGTTTATTTATCTTCCTCGATAAACTTTTCTTTGATAATAACTTAACACTGGCTATTTTAATTTTTCCTTGAAAATTCATATTTAATTTGAAGTATCTAAAAGTCATTTAACCTATTTACAATGCAAGTTAAACAAAATTAGTCTTTGGATTAACATTCTTGTAAGATGAAATTATTTATTTTAGATACAGAAAATACGATTCTTGATAATAAAAGCGAAAAACAATTTACATCCACGGAATCGGAACCAAAAGAAGAAAAGGAAAAAGAGAAATGTGAAAAAAGTAAAGAAGCTACAACGATTAATTTGCAACCATGGCAAACATTGGTGTCTTATGTTGATGAGATAACGTTAGGAGGTAAACGAGATTCAAAGGGACAATACGTAGATGGAGCGATGAATTTTCCGGGGTTTGGTATAAGAAAAACAGCCAAAATTGCACCAAATTGTTTTCCGCAACAAATTTATGATAGGTAGGTTATTTTTCATTTAAATAAAATGCTTTTTATGTTCTTTAATGTGTCCTTTTTCCTATATTGTTTTATAATTTATACAAAAGATATATCTTTCTTTAACTCAGATTTAGTCTAATTAACTTAAAGAAATAGTTCATACTTGAATTGGAGTGAGAATTTAAAAGATTAAAAATGAAAATGAAAAAACTGCCAAAAGTCCAGATTTTCAAATGGAAACACCCAAATTTTATAATTATTTCTTATTTAGCATTAAAAATAAGGGAAAGTTTGTATAAGGTTGTATATCCCAAAAATTCTTAGTTTTCGAAATATTGCCAATTTAGTATTTTTATATGGGGTTTTGCTGCAGATTTTAGGTTCAGTTACTCTTAGTTGGCTATGACGGCGTTGAAAAACAATCAAATGCTAAAAAATCTAGAAAGCTGTCACTTACCATTTAAACATTATTAATAAGCACATTGTGATGGCTTCTGTTTTTGTGGATATGTGACATGATATAACTTTATCACATTTTCCATAAATAATAAATAAGTTTAAATAATTTTCGTTTGTATAATTTAAGCGCCCGGGAATGATTATTAATAATGTTAAGTGACAGCGTCATAGATTTTTTAGCATTTGATTGTTTTTCAACGCCGCCATAGCCAACTAAGAGTAGCTAAACTTAAAATCTGCAGCAAAATCCCCATATAAAAATATTAAATTGGCAATATTTCGAAAACTAAGAATTTTTGGGATATACAACCTTATACAAACTTACCCTTATTTTTAATGCTAAAGAAGAAATAATTATAAAATTTGGGTGTTTCCGTTTGAAAATCTGGACTTTTGACAGTTTGTTCATTTTCATTTTTAATCTTATTTTTTAAACACCCTGTATTAATAGTTATCAAAATATTATAAAAAATCTATTAAAGCAGGTCCTATATAACAAGGAATCCCACTTAAATTAAATAAATAAGGCTTCTTTATAGAAAAAATTGATAATTATTCTAAGACTTGCAAACGTAATTTTTGACATACAAATTCAAATATGTCAAAAACGTTTAGATATAGGTATAGAACATGGTATACAAAATCTGCCTAGAATCTTGCGTAGAATGCAAAAATGTAATAATATATAGGGTGTCCCATTTAAAATAAACAAGTTGACACTTACTTCCGGTATAAACGGAAGTGACACCGTTATGAAAATATTTTAGCCCGGTCGCCCCCATCAGCATGAGCATAGGTACTGTAAAATTTTCAAAATTTTCCTATGTATAGTTTTCTATATATAGATCGATTCGGTTCCCGCGGTGGGACACCCTGTAGTTATGTTCATGTCTGTGATATGCTTATATTTGTTTCAATAACAATTTTACATTTTTTAACTTAAACATACATAAAAATATTTGAGGCTGAGACGTTGGACCTTTTTTCTTACGAAATATCAAGTCTTTTTGGGTAAAAAATGGACTAATTTTTCAAATTCCAAATTGTATTTTTTAGTTTGGCTCTAAATGTTCAAGACTGTACCTAATGATATGTAAAAATAATTTTAAAAGATGTGTTATTAGGTGAAAAGACGTTAAAATGGTAAAAACATTTAAGTTGAAATAAATTTCTAAAGCTTAAAAGTTCCTAAAACTGCATTAAAAATTCCAGGTCCGTATTTAAAAAAATTGATATGAGGTTAGGATCAAAAAAAAAAGTCAACAATGAAGACGCAATAAAATAAAAACCAAAACTAAAAACTTCGCCTTTTTTCAGATATCTCCGAGGGTATTCGGAATATTTATAATTTTCTTTCACCAAATTCTTAAGCTCCAAAATGAGCAACTTTGTCGTAATTTAACCATATTTACATCTCTTACCGTTTTTGATATTCCCTTGTACGCACACGAATTTGTAGCCCCCTATATACACCTATTAAATAATATTTATAAAATTTAATTAATATTTTTTTTAGGTTACCGTGTATAGAAGACTGTCTAAAGTCAAAAATAGGTGTAAAATGGACCAATTTTCGCAGTGCTGTGTTATCTATAGTAGATACCTCTTCATTTGAGTGGTTCATATTAGTGTTAATATTTGCTTCCAGTGTGACATTATGTTTTGAGGATATTCATTTAGATGAGAATCCTAGACTTAAGAGTTTGCTTTATTGGACAAATTTGGCCTTTTCGATAATATTTGTGATAGAAATGTTTTTTAAATGGGTGGCCTTGGGGTTTTATAAATATTTTACTGGTTTCTGGACGTTGTTGGATTTTTTAATAGTATTCGTAAGTATTATTTTGAAAATATATACTATTCTTTAATAAATAGTTTACAGTTAAACTCAACGTATAAGAAGAATGTCAATAATAAATAACTCCTGAGTTTATTAACATAAGTAAATTTAATTAAAAATGTTTTATCGTTATTCACTCAAACTTTTTTTTATCAAAATTATGTAATATTTTTTTACCGGCAGGGTGTTTTTTAAATTTAATTTCTATAAATAATTATATTGTGTGTGGTGAATATTTAAAAAAAAAATATTTCTAACACAACTGTATTATTTTGTCTGCTTTTTAAATATTATTTAGCAGGGACGGCTAATGGGCAATTTTACAAAATGTAGGTAATAAAGTAACGTTCACAAATATAGTATTCTTGTTTATATTTACGTCTTCTGTAAAAAACACCAGCAAAAATTAAGACAGAAAAACAGTCAACGTGGACTACAAGAAAATACACTCTAATGAATATTCGGCCTTTTGGGCCCATTTTACGCTCCTTATTGGTTTAATCAGTTACGAAATTAATCATCATGTAAAATTTAACCAATGGACAGTATTTCCGATTGCTCGAAGCCGACGTGCCGATAGGGCTTCGCTTTATTCTTATCTATATATCACGTTAAAAAGGGATAGAACAAAATCGTAATAGGGTCTGGAAACCAGCTATCCTCTACTATCGCAGGTAAAATGGTAACAAAAAGTATAGAGGCAAAAATTCATACAAAATTTTATTATTTACTTAATATATTACCTATATGCGATGTTGCTTCGTTTTGATCCTACAGGGCGCTAAAGTTTTCAAATTAATTTCGTTTTTTTGGAATAATTTCTAAACGCCTTTATCGATTTTCACTAATTTTGCGACTAAGAGTGACTATTATTAATAGCACGTTTTGATGTATCTTTTTTTAATACCTGCAAATTTAAAAATGGCGTGTGATTGGTAAATAAAAGTTTGTCTTTTTGTTACTCCCCGTATAAATGACATTAATTATTTCTTTGACACTAGCTGACTTCATGTTGAAACTTTTTTGTCTCCTTGTAAATTTTGGCCAGACATGCAATTTCTCTAAAAAAAAATATTTAAAATACCTTGTAATTCATCATTGCTGTTAATTTTGAACGAAAAACTTTTAAAAAAATTTAAATTCTAAATAACTACCAACTAGTTTGATTTTTATAACAATTGTAGGAAATGTTCACAGTGTTAATGAATATATATATATATTTTTTTGTAGAAAAACTGCATGTCTGGTTAAAAATTAATAAGAGACAAAAAAGTTTTAAAATTAAGTCATTATCAGAAAAATAATTAGAGTCATTTATACGGGGAGTAACAAAAAGACAAACTTGTATTTACCAATCACACGCCATTTTTAAAATTGCAAGTATTAAAATAAGATTGCGTATACGTCAAAACACGCTATAAATAATAGTCACTCTTAGTCCCAAAAATAGTGGAAATCGATAAAGGCGTTTAGAAATTATTCCGAAATTACGATATTAATTTGAAAACTTTAGCGCTCTGTAGCGGCAAAACGAAGCAACATTGCATATAGGTAAGTTTGTCTAGATCGTCTTATTTTTGGTTAAAGAATTTGTGGTGAAGCGTTGTACAGTCAATTCAAGGACACCCTGTACTGTTGTTAGGAATATACTGGTTAAGTTAATTTATTTAATTTTTAAATATTTTTATTTGATAAGAAATTTTATGTTGTATAACTTTTCTAGGTTTCTTTGTTTAGCCTTTTGATAGAAGAAAATGAAAATTTAAGAGTGCTCCGGTCCTTAAGGACATTAAGAGCACTACGCCCACTCAGAGCAATAAGTAGATGGCAAGGCATGAGGATAGTAGTCAATGCTCTTATGTATGCCATTCCAAGCATTTTTAATGTATTGCTAGTTTGCTTGGTATTTTGGTTAATATTTTCTATTATGGGTGTGCAGTTTTTTAGTGGTAAATTTTACAAATGTGTGGATGAAGAAGGTGAACGATTAGATGTAGATGTAAGTATGAACATTTTTTTAGATGCTATCGAAGGGTCTCTGTAGGCTATTAAATATGTTCTAGTTAAAAGTTTTCGCTTTCAAATTACTTTTAACACGTAAAATTAAACTTCTTCGAAATGACAAATGTTGTCTAATCGAATTTTACGTTAACTGACAGCATTCTTTAATTAATAACAGACCTACCTTATTTTTGATTTTGAATTTTTAATTAAAATAATTAAATTAAATTAGACGGGCGGGGTGGTCATTTCCAACCATTTTTATGAAACAAAATTTTTCATTATCAATGTTAATAAAAATAATAAATCGTAGAGCTAATTTAATTTAATTATTTTAATAAATAACGGTGTGCCTGAGGAGAAAAACGCACGAGACTATTTTTATGCAGAATTGACCAGGCTAATTAAAAAAAATATCCACATGAAAAAATATCAGTGGCATCTCACTTTTTTTCTAAAAAATATTCTTTATTTAAATTTTTAAAAATTATTCTATTCGCGATAACGAACGGAGATATCGAGCTGCGGTTTTAATATTTTTTTTAGCAAATTTAATCAACTTTTCGATTATGGTATCATAATTATACCGTATGATTTATTTTTTCGGAGTAAAATCAAAAAATGTGTTATTATTACAAATTGCGCCCTCTAGCATTTTTTTTGAGAACTATTATGGACAACTAAATACGATTGGTGAAAGTGCATACATTTCCCTTCGAAACAGTTTTTAGTTTGCTAAAATCGAATAGGTCATTTATAAGTTACAGCGATTTAACTGATTACACTTTCAACAGCTTCCCCCCTCTTATTAAAGTCGGTAGCCAATGAGCATAGGACCAAAATGATGCATAATTGTCCAAGCTTTTTAATGGTGTTATCAAAGATATACCTTAATGTGGAATTTTCGGAGATATATAAACTTTTATAATTTACTTTTCAAGTGCGCCCTCTTGCGGCAAAATGCGGAACTTAAAAATTATTCCCAGGATTTTCTCATGGCCACCTTAGTTATATTTTTTTATTTCTGAATTTCTATGCCCAGTAGTTTCCGAGATATGGCCGCTCGTCACCCTTAATGAATCACCCGGTACAAACAATAAAATGTGTGGTTAATTTGATAATTTCCAACGCCATTTTCTCGGATACTGGCTTAGATAGATATCGAATATGATGCATGTTGTAAGCATAGAATTCTTAGTAAAATTTATATCTATAAAAATATACAGGATGTTCTATTTAAAATAACAAAGACAACTTTGTTATTTTTTTTTGTTATCGTCCATGGTGAGAAACTGTCGAGCCTCTTACATATTCAAAGAAGGGTGGCTAGTTGTTTCTACAACATCGCCTGAAACAGACTGTAAAATGCCAAGGGTGGTTCAAGTTGAATAAAAACGAACTTTAAATTTGTATTAACAAATTATTTAATTTACTGTATCTTCCGTTGTTTACGAAATCTACAATAAGTTAAATCAAATACAATTTGACATTGTCTGAAATCAATCTTAAATTTAAATACCGGATCAGTAACGATTGAAATAAAATATTGTTTTAAGATCAAAACAATACAACTAACTATGTACAATAATACTACTAAAAAATACTAAATCAAAAATACAATAACCTTCGATCATGAAATAAATACAAATCTCAACAACCTATGAACAGTTGTTCAAAATCTATAAATCAAAAATGCTTTTTACATTTAAACCTTAAAAGAGCCCGAACATAATAATGCTCAAAATTAACTTTTTATTCGAAAAGATTCACTTAATGTCAAAGTCACTTTTCTATTTTTTATAATCACGAAAACAGTGGTTTTTATAAATTGTTTATTAACCACAAGGCGGGTAAATCAATGTCGAATGATTTTTAAAAACTATGAAAGTGTTTTACATTTACATACAAATGTAGCTTGGATGCAACCAATTTCTTTTGATTGCAAATATTTGCAAAACTGCTCGTACTTTGATTGGATTGACAACTAGATTAGATCCTACCTTGATCTACAGGTCTTCTATTTTAAATAATCAAACATTTCACAAGTACAAATACATCACAAAACTGTTTTTCTTATATCACATACTGAGGTCAGAGTGTAGACCTTCAGAGTGGAATTATTTACGGGAACTTAAGAGTACAGTCAACTGCGAGTATAACCACGAGATAATAACACGAGTTTTGTAAGAACACGAGTTATTTTTAATCTATTTTGAGCCTGAGAAACAGGAGTGTTTGACAGGAAATTCACAGTGAGAAATGCAGTTGATGTCTTGCTTCACTTTATTGGAGACTGCCAAAACGAGAATGTTTGACAGGAATTTGCCGAAAGCCGAGTGTGACTTGGCGCGATACGTTCAGTTGCTGACGTACAGAACGGGGGTGTCTTGCCAGCGAGATTTTATTAAAACTCCAAAAAAAACAAAGCGTGACTGAACAATGTGAGATACTATTTCTATCTTCTTTAGAGACCGACCGACGGGGGTGTCGGAAACGGCGAGAGATTTACGTCAAAATCGAGCGTGTCTTGACCCCGAGATATCTACTTCGTATCTGGCTTCTGATCTGACCGACGGGTCGCGGAACAGCAAGAAACCTGTGACCTCCAGAAGGGCCAATGATTGATTAGTGACGCGAAATAGGGACCAATAGAAATCTATATTTTAGATTAGGGGTGAGAGAAGACAAACGAGAAATGCAAACCGTCTGTCTGTGTTCTATAAATAGAAATTTCTTGGAATGTTATCGAGTTGAGACGTGTAAATTTGTCTATTTGAGAGTTTTAAACTGAGGAAATTTTATGATTTATTCTGTTTTCGATGCATTGATTTTTAGAAAGGGCAAATTAAAGATATTTTAATGAGAATAATAATTATTGAAAATTTAATAATTCCAGTGTTGGAACTAGTTTTCCAACATACTACCCCGCGTTGAAGGATTCATCCTTCAACTCAAAAGATAGATGAAAGTGCAAATTATTCATTTGGAGAATCACCCATATTTGGTAATGGGCAGATTTTAACTATGGATCTTTTATATATTCCATCAGCTGTTCTTAATGTGACCATTCGAACCTTTCCGTCAGGTCCGGGAATAGTTTCAATAATTCTAGCCAAAGGCCATTTAAGAGGGTAAGAATCATCAAAATCTTTTAAGAGAACAACATCATTTACTTTTACATTGCTAATGGGAGAAAGCCATTTGGGTCTATATTGCAACCGATTTTTGTAAATTGAGAGCAAATTCTGAATAAGATTAGATAAGAGAAGCATCGCGCGAAGTTCTAATCTTGGGAGAGAAGTAATTTTAAGGGGTGCTACACGAGATTTAGAAGATAATAAATTTGAGGAAACGGTTCCATCAAAATAGAGAGTGCGAACATATACACACGCAGCATATGCCGACATGCTAGCATCAGCAAAACCATGGAACTGAACTTTTATTTTGCTGTTATTCACAAATAAATTCCTAGATATTTTTATTTTTGTGAGATTTCCAATATTAGCTATGAAATTTTCCCAAAGAGTGAGAATGTGAGGATCAGTGATTTCTGTGTCCCAATCAATTTTTATGAGCCATAATTTCTGCATTATTAACTTTCCTAGTACTATGACACAGGAAACTAAACCAAGAGGATCATACATTTTAGCGATAGTGGAGAGAATTTCACGTTTAGTTAAACGACCTTTAATTTGAATTTCAGGGGGTGAGAAAGTAAAATTATCTGAAATAGGGTCCCATTTCAGGCCTAATACTGAGCTAGGGGATTCTTCGAAATTCAAATCATATTGCAAAGTTTTTTCTTGTGACATTTTTTCAAGAAATTCTTGCGAGTTAGAGCACCATTTATGCAACTGAAAACCATGAGAGTTTAACAGAGAGTTGAGTTCGAAATATATTTTTTCTAAGTCAGTTTGAGAATCACACCCATAAATGATGTCATCGACATAGGTTTGATTGAGCAAAGCATCTGAAGCAAGGGGAAATTTTTCACTATTTTTAATAGCCAAATCGTTTAAAACACGAGTTGCCAAATAAGGAGCACAGTTAGTACCATACGTTACTGTGGAGAGCTCTATACATTTAAGATCTTCATCAGGGTTGTTTCGCCAGATAATATTGGACAAGAAACATTGCTTAGGATTAATATTTATTTGTCGGTACATTTTTTCGATGTCCGAAATTAATACGAAAATGAAGGATCTAAATCTACATAAGATATCATAAAGGTCAGGTTGAACCTGAAAACCTTTGAGTGTCACATCATTAAGGGACAAGCCACTGCTTGTTTTGCAACTGCCATCAAAAACTATTCGAATTTTTGAAGAGACGCTGTTTTCACGAAATACAGCATGATGGGGGAGGAAGTATTTATTAACTTCGAGATTTTTAGAATTTAATTCAACAAGAGAGAGGGGTACATACTTAGCATGACCTAAGTCTACATATTCATCTATGAATTTAGAGTAGTCACATTTCAGAGAGGGATTTTTCTCAAACTTTCTTTCAAGGTTTAAGAAACGTTTTTGTGCTATATAAAATGAATCACCTAATTTTTCATTTTCTTGAAGGGTTTTTAGGGGTACATTTACTTGATACCTGCCATCAGGCAAAATCTTAGTGGTATTCAAAAAAATGCTTTCAGATTGTTCATCTTCAGGGGAAAGAAGAGTTTTTTGAGGTAAGTCCTCAATAGTCCAGAATTTTTCAATCAGACTATCCAATTTAAACTGTTCATCGTCAGTTTGTAAAAGGAGAGAGACATTTTGATGTACATTTCTTTGTACAGAGAGAGAGAGGTATTTGAGGAGGAGCTACTATGAGCAGTGATTAAATTGTGGGGAACGCATCCAGCGATTACCCAACCTAGATAGGTTTCTTGGAGTACGGGTAGGTTTCTACCGAGCTTAATAATACCTTGCAATACAAGATTATAATAAAGGTCAGCGCCTATTAACATATCGATTTTTTGGGAGTTTCCAAATTCAGGGTCAGATAACTGTATATTTTGAGGAATGGTTAGGCTGGATACATCTATACTAACTTGAGGGAGATTACAAGTGATATTTGGAAGAACGGCGCAAGACACTTTAAACTTATGGCGAGGATTGACCTTGGAGTAAAAGGTTAAATTGGTCATGGTATTGGAAGTTGAGCCAATTTGAGAGATGCCCGAAATGCGAAGTATTTTATCATAAGTTTGGAGTTGTAGTTTATTTACAAGATCTTGAGTGATAAAAGAATTTTGTGAGCCATTGTCCAACAGAACTCTGGCGGAGATGCGAACGCCTTGTGCGTTATACATGTAGACAGAAGCAGTAGCCAATAACACATGAGACGTTTTCGTCGAAATTGCAGAAAGAGACTGCGAGACTACGGGATGATTTTGAGAATCATTTGAGTTTGCGTTTTGGCTTAAACTTCGATTCTGAGCAGAGGAGTGATTGCGATTACTAGTGAGAATTTGAGAATTTTCATTATTTAAGGTTCGACCTTGAGAGGAACTATTTCTGTTATTATGTCCTTGAGTATTTCTAGAAGGGTTTACAGTTTGGGGAGAAGAGGTCTGTCTAGGGTTTGTACTATGAGCAACGTTATTACGTGTATTTTGATTATTACTTTGCAAATTGTTATTGTAAGGAACAAGATGTAACAGTGAATGATGTTTTTGAGAACATACAGAACATAATCTAGTAGACTGGCACTGATTTGCCTGATGTTGAGAACCTAGACAATTAAAACAAAACTTTTTTGATTTAATAAAATTGTGTCTTTCAGCAACTTGTAAACTTTTAAATTTCATGCAAGTATATATCTTATGAGTTTCATGACAAAATAAACATTTATCATTATTTACATTTGAGTTGTTCACATGAAAAGATACATTATGAGCCTTTTTTGGAACATTGCCTTCTAAACTGGCCAAGTTTTCCAAAATAGTGCAGCGCTTATCTAAAAAGTTAAAAAACTCTTTGATATCTGGAAGGTTTGTAAGGCCTCTCTCAGATTCAAAAGTCCTTTTTGAGACAAAATCTAATTTCTTTTCGAGTAAGTGAACCACAATTAAATTCCAGAGTTCTTCGTGAGATAAATTTAAATTTTTTAATGATTCTACATTGCGTTTACAATTTGTAACAAAATCTCTTAAGTTTTGTGAATTGCATTTTGTAATTACTGGAATGTCTAACAAATTAAGTAGATGACTATTTATAACAGAATTTTTATTTTCATATCTGTCCTTGAGAATGGTTATACCTGAAACGAAGTTTTGGTTTGTTACCGCAAGAGTATCAATTAGTTTTAAAGGTTCGTCCTTTAAAAATGATTTTAAATACATAAATTTTTCAATGTCACTTAAAGAGGGATTGTTGTCTACAAGCGCTATAAACAGCTGATAGAATGGTATCCATTCTGAGATTTCACCCTTAAAGGTTTTAATGTGAATTTCTGGTAATCTTACCTTAGGCACAGATTGAGAAGTAACCTGTGATGAAACATTTGAGGGAGAGCTTTGCAAGCTTGCTTTTTGTAACGCCAAAAGAGATTGAATTTTACTTTTTAACTTAGCACATAAATCATAAAATTTCTCTTCAGTTTCATGATGATCTTTATCATCGGGGTTGAGTAATTCAATTTCATCTTGAACTTCAGTGTAGTCAGAAAAAGCCTTATTTAAATATTCTACACGAATTTCAAATTGACAGTGGTTTGTTTCTAAATCATGATTGGTGGTATACCAATTACATATGCGAGTGATAATACCTTTATAATTACCGCGTTTTTTAATCAAATTTTCCATTTTAGTCATTTTAAATTTTTTATAAAAATCTTTAAAACACCATTAACAAAGAGCGAGAGTCGTACGAGCAGCTTTTACAATGCAGAGTGCGTAACTTATCAAAATAAAATCACATGAGAGCAAAAGAGAGAGAGCGAAAATTTTTCACATAGAGGAAGATTCAGTAACATATATTTTTATCAAAACTTTAACTATTAATGATCCGGCTCGAAGGACCACTTTTAAATATGGTGAGAAACTGTCGAGCCTCTTACATATTCAAAGAAGGGTGGCTAGTTGTTTCTACAACATCGCCTGAAACAGACTGTAAAATGTCAAGGGTGGTTCAAGTTGAATAAAAACGAACTTTAAATTTGTATTAACAAATTATTTTATTGACTGTATCTTCCGTTGTTTACGAAATCTACAATAAGTTAAATCAAATACAATTTGACATTGTCTGAAATCAATCTTAAATTTAAATACCGGATCAGTAACGATTGAAATAAAATATTGTTTTAAGATCAAAACAATACAACTAACTATGTACAATAATACTACTAAAAAATACTAAATCAAAAATACAATAACCTTTGATCATGAAATAAATACAAATCTCAACAACCTATGAACAGTTGTTCAAAATCTATAAATCAAAAATGCTTTTTACATTTAAACCTTAAAAGAGCCCGAACATAATAATGCTCAAAATTAACTTTTTATTCGAAAAGATTCACTTAATGTCAAAGTCACTTTTCTATTTTTTATAATCACGAAAACAGTGGTTTTTATAAATTGTTTATTAACCACAAGGCGGGTAAATCAATGTCGAATGATTTTTAAAAACTATGAAAGTGTTTTACATTTACATACAAATGTAGCTTGGATGCAACCAATTTCTTTTGATTGCAAATATTTGCAAAACTGCTCGTACTTTGATTGGATTGACAACTAGATTAGATCCTACCTTGATCTACAGGTCTTCTATTTTAAATAATCAAACATTTCACAAGTACAAATACATCACAAAACTGTTTTTCTTATATCACATACTGAGGTCAGAGTGTAGACCTTCAGAGTGGAATTATTTTACGGGAACTTAAGAGTACAGTCAACTGCGAGTATAACCACGAGATAATAACACGAGTTTTGTAAGAACACGAGTTATTTTTAATCTATTTTGAGCCTGAGAAACGGGAGTGTTTGACAGGAAATTCACAGTGAGAAATGCAGTTGATGTCTTGCTTCACTTTATTGGAGACTGCCAAAACGAGAATGTTTGACAGGAATTTGCCGAAAGCCGAGTGTGACTTGGCGCGATACGTTCAGTTGCTGACGTACAGAACGGGGGTGTCTTGCCAGCGAGATTTTATTAAAACTCCAAAAAAACAAAGCGTGACTGAACAATGTGAGATACTATTTCTATCTTCTTTAGAGACCGACCGACGGGGGTGTCGGAAACGGCGAGAGATTTACGTCAAAATCGAGCGTGTCTTGACCCCGAGATATCTACTTCGTATCTGGCTTCTGATCTGACCGACGGGTCGCGGAACAGCAAGAAACCTGTGACCTCCAGAAGGGCCAATGATTGATTAGTGACGCGAAATAGGGACCAATAGAAATCTATATTTTAGATTAGGGGTGCGAGAAGACAAACGAGAAATGCAAACCGTCTGTCTGTGTTCTATAAATAGAAATTTCTTGGAATGTTATCGAGTTGAGACGTGTAAATTTGTCTATTTGAGAGTTTTAAACTGAGGAAATTTTATGATTTATTCTGTTTTCGATGCATTGATTTTTAGAAAGGGCAAATTAAAGATATTTTAATGAGAATAATAATTATTGAAAATTTAATAATTCCAGTGTTGGAACTAGTTTTCCAACAGTACACAAGTACGATTGTACCTGAAGTGACAGGCAGACGTTTGAATGCTCAAAATATGCGCACAGTGTAACCGTATAACTTACCAAAATTTCATAATAATGTTTTATTTTATAAGGACGTGACAAGCTGGGCAATAATTTCGTTGTCACCCGGTATATTAGAGATATTTGATAGGTGTATTATAAATCATATTTTATTGTTTTTTTTTTCAGATTGTAGATACAAAATGGGACTGTGATAGATTAAATTATACATGGATGAACTCCAAAATATCATTTGATCATGTAGGAGTTGCATATCTTGCCTTATTTCAAGTTGTAAGTAAGATCATATTAGGACGCTTATGTACTTAGTTGGGGAAGGGTTGGTCCACTTATCCTAATTATTGCAATAAAAAAAAAGTATAAATGCAGCATACTTTTTTTTTAATTACTGGAAAACTAAGGGATTTTATAATTAGAATCATTCGACAACCTAGTTCCTTTACCTCAAGTTTTAGGCCAAGTTAGGCTTACGTAAAATAAATATTTGAATACAATTAGAAATGCGTGCAAAAGTGTACTTAAAGACATTGTCAAAAATAACATTACACTTGTGAATTATCAATTATCATTTATTATATTTTTATATTATTATATGATCTGATTAGGTAAAATACCAAAATTTGGTCACAAAATCAACATTTTCCAGTGATTATCAAAATTAAATTAAGTCGCTTGTATATCTGAAATATGTGGTAAAAATTATTATTTTTAATAATAAATAAGCACAGGAGATTAATCTTTAAAAAAATGTCACCAAGTCGTATATTATGCAGTTAACAGACACAACTTTTACCATTTATTATTAAAACATTGTTATGATCCACTGTGGTAGGCTTGAATCATACGTGTCAGATAAAGAATGTAAGTTAACGCACACTCCATTCATCCATTAACATTTTGACGAGCACTTCAATGGCCGGCGCGTCGACATTTACGATCCTATCCTAAAATTATATTTTTTTATTTAAAACGTTAACTTTTGGCTCGACTTCCGGTTAACTTTCGGATGTCTGATTTAGTGGAAAGTTAACATTTTCTTTTGAATGTATAGAAAATACAAATCCAACCCAGGAATATGTAAGCGGTTTTTCTCAGATGCACTGTTAAGATGATAATATATACAGCCTGTTATGGAATTGCCTTATTTAATTTTAACCCGGAAATCCTGATATGATAACCTTCGAAGAAAAAATATTTTTATATGGTGCATTGCTTTATTAAGTAATAAAATTCACCTTGTGTGTTTTTGATCTCGGCACCTTCACTGCCTTACTCACGTGCGTTTGTTTTGATTTTGAACTGTTAAACTAAAGGAAGAAACTCAGTGACTTTACAATGTTGTATGACAGTGACCTACTAAATAAGAGTTCACTGACCTTATGTCATAATAATATTAGGTATATTCAAACTTTTTATAAATTAATTTTAAATTAAACATACCTCAGCAAGAATCATTAAAAACTGGCATAAAAACCATAATAAAATAAACAAATTCTTTTAAATCGAATCTGCGATTCACGCTTTGAAAATTATCCCATATTTCACAACAAAAATAACACGTTATTTAAGCAAGTCCACGTTGAAAATTCTTTGTTAAACTATTTACTTCATATGGGGTCCTTATGCAAGTACTTGTTTTTGTTCATATTTTTCTTTTTTCTGCAATAAAACCGACAACACCTTTTGTTAATCCCCCAACACAAACACGTTTAAGCTGTCAATTACCTACAGTTACAAAGTACGCCGCTAGCGATGGCGCTGCTTTAGTTAATGATAGGCGATGTGTATCGATGGTTCTCTAAACATCGGTGTCTTGTTACCAATATATTTTGCCATCGATAATAAGGGCCACAAACAATGAAAGCATCGATATTTAACATTTGAAGTTTGATACTGCGTTTTAATATAAGACGCCACCCTTTTATTTAGAAATTAGTTTGGTGATGTGGAGTTTCAGCTGATTCTGATGAACCTCGCTCATCACTAATTTAATTTGCAGTTATGGTCAAAAACATTAAGTTACCCAGCAATGCACCAAGAATGTCATCTTGGAATAAAAAATAACCTTTTCGTGTCTTGTCTGTGTATTATGTAAAAACGTGTTTTTATTCCGTTGAGTTGTCTCCGTGAAACGCGGGGTTATAATTTTCTTCGTGGAATAACATCTTCTTTTAAGAAAAAATGCGATCGTTAAAAGTCAAAAGGGGCAAAGCATAGTTCCACACTATAATAGTCTCGAAATTTTTGGCGAGTGCCTCTTTTGGAATGTAAAACATTAAAAACTGGTAAATAGGCACGGTTACTAATGGTGAATAGGTATCTACTCGTTATTTTTTATTAATGCAACTTTTAATTTAAAATTTGGGAACCTATTTTACTTTATGTTGGGCTGTTGATGATGCTGTATTTATTTTATTATTTTTATTTCACTAAAAAGTGAAGCAGTTAAAAAATAGTTTCTTGTTTACTGAACACAAACAGCTGATGCATGAGTTCATCTAAACCCATATGTTTTATTTACTGTACACATAATTTTGTCAGTTTGATATTTGGCAACGTTGCCACTCAATCTCTCTCACTCGCGAGGCTTTTGCTCATATCTCTCACTCTTTTACATTGAGAAGTTCATGGCTTTTATTCATTGGCGTCGAGCTGATTTTAGGAGTCCTTACCCCACTTTTTAGTTAGTCAATTTAAAAAATATGGAGTAGAATAGGTTTGTAGAGGCTGTGTGTACTTTTTAGAAGTGGAAGGGAAGACAAATGTTTGTATTCAAGTGCATAAAATTTTTTCTCCACGACCATTACTGAATGCAATAATTCCAAAATCATTTTTGATAATAGAATGTAAAAATTGTTGCTCTTGAGTTGGAATATTTATTCTGAAACACTTGCTTCTTATGCGTTTTGCGTGTATTTTCATTCCATAACAAGATACGGAATGAATATTCTATAATTGATCTAAACGACATAGGTTGCCATGAATTTCGAAACTGTCAATGTCAGCAGACAAATTTTAGTGCAAGTCAAAATATGAGTGAAAAATCGGATGAATCAAATATGGAACTGGATAATACTCCACCTGAAATTACAAATATTGCGAATAGTATTTTTGTTCGTGGAGAAAATATACTCTGCTACTCGGTTAGAATGAAAATTCGATACTGGTGGTCCCTCACGCTCGCTACCCTCGCGTTCAAATTTTCATTCCAACCTCGTTACAGAATCTACTATTATTTAAAATTTGCAGAGCGCTCTCGGCTTCCTAAGTCAGGGGGCAGTACAACATCTATGGAGTGTTTTTCCACCCAAAGAGTCACCCATTTAAATATAATAAGGTCATACCATACACGCTTTTTCAAATGCCAATACCTTAAGAACTATTCAGTTTAGAAACATATTATGTTATACAAGATTTTAGAATCTTGAGCAAAATCCAAATATGGAATAAAACTAATTGTATCATATTGGAAATAACAAATTTGATAGCTAATTTCATATAACCGAAAGCGATAGATAATTTTAAGTATATAGATCACATAAAAAATATAAAGTCGCAAAGTTTCAAGAAAATAGTGGTGTGTTTTCAAGCGTTCTAACTAACGCGTCACGAATCGTTCTGTATAACCATAATGTGGCACACATTTTTTATTGATTTTTAGGCAACGTTTGAAGGATGGATGGAAGTAATGGCTGACGCAGTAGATGCAAGGGGTGTAAACTTGCAACCAAAGAGAGAAGCCAATTTGTATGCGTATATTTATTTTGTGATTTTTATAGTGTGTGGATCATTCTTTACTCTTAATTTATTTATAGGAGTAATAATAGATAATTTTAATATGCTTAAGAAAAAGGTAAAAATTATTTTATTTTGAACTATAATCCTATATATACTGAGTGACAAATAAGTAGAGAACATTGTAAATATTTCAAAAACTATTAATTTTTTTTTATTTACACATCCACATAGTTAATAAGCCACATCTAGGAAGTATGAAACCTGGATATGTGCAGGATATTTAAAAAAAAATACTAACTTTCATATTTTAAATAGCATTATTTCCTCTATATTTTTTCAATATCAATTCAACGATATTTTATTTTATGCATTCATAAGTCAAAATCCTATAGATTTATGTAAAAACATTTAACTAATCATTACTTTATTGTTTATTTATTTTCACTTAAAATTAAAGCACCAGTTCGGAAACTTAGATTGAATTGAAGATGACTTCGATTTATGCTGAATGGCACCATCAATAGACATAGCTGAGGATATTGGTCTGCCGTTATTTCTCAATGAAAAGTAGAAGCACATACAGAAAGACCAGAATAAAATTAATATTTACACTTGTGGAACTTTTTTATTGATGAAAATCGTACGAGCAAACTTTACTTGCAATTATTAGGTTAACAAATTATTCCATAGAATAGGTAATTAAAAATTGTTCATCTAGACCGAAAATATATTGGGTTACAACAGGATGGCGCTCCTGCTCATTTTTGTTTACAAGTGGATAGAGAAGAGAAGTGAAATTTAGTGGCCTGCCAGATCCCTAGACCACAACCTTTTGGATTTTTATTTGCACGGTGATTTGAAAAATATCGTTGTTTTAAAAAGTAAATAAGTTATAATAGCTATAGTTAACATGAATATTCTAATAAAGTAACATTTTTTCAAATTTTAGGTATTCCTTATTTACATTGTTGTTCTTGTTAATCATTTATCCTTGTATGTTGTTTTGACAGAGAAATCCATCCATGGTAAATTTGTCTTTTAAGGGACTATTAGATTTTTCAAAAATATGCAAGACGTTGTGTTAAAATAAAGAATTAATGATTAGTTTTATTTTTTTAAATAAGTATACTATTTTGACATATAAATATACTATGCTATAATAATATATATGAAATATTATTTCATTGAATTTACCTGTTAAGGGATTATTTCATTCTTTAGAAATACCTATTCTACTTAAAATTTTCAAATAGTTCAGTTTTTGAAATATTTGCAATAAGTGACATAATATAACCATAGTACCATAGTACCATAGTACTTTAAAATTGATAATCAATTTTTTGATATTTTAGTATGAAGGTGGAGTTTTAGAAATGTTTTTGACTGAAAGCCAAAAACACTACTATACGGCAATGAAGAAGCTCGGAAGGAAGAAGCCTCAGAAAGTTATCAAACGACCAATGAATGCTTTTTTAGCCATGTTTTACGACCTGTCGAATTCCCGTCGTTTCGAAATAGCAATATTCGTTTTAATTTTTCTTAATATGTTATCGATGGGCATTGAACATTATGGTCAACCTCATGCTGTGTTTTTTATTTTAGAAGTTAGTAATGCATTTTTTACGACAGTATTTGGCTTAGGTGAGAAATATTTTATAATTGTATAATTATTTTACGATGTACACTAGAACAGGTTACTTCATAATAGGGAAATAAAAAAAAATTTTTGGTCAGGTTATTTTCCAACATTTCAACTAACCTAATTTTTACTGAGGTGCGCTACCTGTGCTATAAATAAGCAACATGTATTATCCATCATTTCATTACTTTCATAATGTTTCATTGTCACGTTTAAATAATTTAAAGTAATAAAATGCTTCCATAATATACAAGGTGAAGTTGATACTTCTTTTTTAGCTGTGTATAGAAGGCATTAAAATAAACAGCATTTTCAAATACCTTTTTTCAAAAAACTTAAAAATTGGCGAGATACAGAAGTAAAAAATCCAAGTGCGGGACTGCTCATCAAAACGTAGCTTGCAATACTTTATGTTGTTTGTCTTATAAGTCATGGTCAGTTATTTGGCAATCCGCTGCGGTGTGTTTTTCTGAAGTAAGTTAATTTTAAATTGGTGACACGTGAAAATGGTAAAATTTGAAAACAATGAAGTAGTAGATATGGTGCCAATTTACGGCGAGTGTCGTCAAAGCGCGGCTGCTGCTTCGAGATTATACGCGTGCCGTTGCGGGCTCATCCTACACCCAGAAGTTTTCTTAATGTTAGTTAACAGGAAAGTTAGGCAGGACCGTATTGGATCCATAGTGTAATAAATGAATGTAAGTACCTTATTTTTGTGTTTTTTGAAAAAAGGTGTTTAAGAATGTTGTTTGTTTTAATGCCTTCTATACACAGCTAAAAAAAGAAGTATCAAGAAGAATCACCCTGTAGACATTAAACGACTAGTTGCCAACTGACTGACCAGTGTACTGCGTAATTCAAGAAATAAACATTTACCTGATTTAAATATTATTTTTTAATTTTTAGTATAAGGTTCGTAAGTTAGGTCGTACAAAAAGGATACTGTACAACTCGAGTGGATTGCCCATATTGCGCTTGAAAGTTTTAGTCCACTTCCTTGTGTCACTCTTATACCGGGTGACAACGAAATTACTACCCAGCTTGTCACGTCCTTCTAAAATAATACATAATTATGAAATTTTGATAGATTGTATTGTTGTACTCTGCTCACATTTTGCGTATTCAAACGTCTTATTATTATTAAATTATTAAAATTAAAATAACAAAGTTGTGTGCACTTTCGGTTCAACCGAAAGTGACAGTTAGACGTTTTATACTAAAAATGTCCACACAGTGTAGCCACATCACCTACCAAAATTTCATAATAATGCTTTATTTGATAAGGACGTGACAAACTGGGTAATAAGTTCGTTATCGCCCGGTATAATATGTACCATTGCGATAAAAAAAAAAAAGTAGTACAAGAATTAGTAGTCCCAGAATAACTCTTGGTCTATAAGGATATCGAGAAGTGGATATCGTCGTCACTATGAAAACAATATAATTATGCCACCTAACTTTTTAGACGTTACAATGAATTTGGTAATCTACTATATACGTGGCGAAATAAAAGTATTGAAATAAAGGTGCTTTAAAAAATTTACCTACCTTTTAAAAATGGATAATTTTTTAAGTTTTCAAAATAAAATAATAGAGTATGTATAACAACTAACGATTTATATATTGAATATAAAAAAATCCAAAAACAACAAAAGCCAAAAGTGGAAAAACAGTAAAAATACAAAATTTTAATCAATAATAAACATTTCTAAATGCAACATCCTAAAAAACATATACTTAAAAGCAGCTGTTTAATATTTAGTTATTGCGCAGTTATTTTCAATTACTTTTTGTAACCGACGCAGCATACTTAAGACTAAGCTTCTTGTATACTCTTGGGTTATATTATCCCATGCTGCGTTTATCCCCTGGCGTAGTTCTTCTTTATTTCTTGAATGAAAGTCATGTTTATACATGAACTTGGCCATTTCTCCCCAGATATTTTCTTGGGGATTGAGGTCGGGGCCCTTCAAAGGCCATGGTAAAACTTGGATGTTATTTTGTCGAAAGTAATCTTTTACTATGCGGGCAATATGAATGGGAGCATTATCTTGTTGGACAATATAATTTTGATCACCGAATATGACTTCAACCGATGGTACCATAACATTATTTAATATGTTGCAATATGTTCCTGCAGTTAGCCGCCCTTACACAAATTGACAAACTCCTGGACCTCGAGCACTAATCCAACCCCACACATTTACGGAAAAATGTCCACTTTGATTTGTCTTGTGCGTATATCTTTCAGCATACCGTGTGTATATGGGTCTATATACTCGGACTTTTCCACTATTACAGGACTGGAACGTTTTCTCATATGAAAAAACTACAGACTCCCACAATTGGTTTTGGTATTCGTGAGCAAATTGTACTCTTCTTTGTTTATTTAGTTTGCAGAACACCTATTTTTGAGTTCAGACTCCCGAATTCTTCTTCGAGCTGTAATTAAAGATCCAGGAAAATGGGTTTCTTCTTAAGCATTAATAGCGGTCCCGAATGGGTTGTCCCTTAAATAATTAAATTTTGATAAAGTGTTTCTTGACCTTTGTAATAAATTTTTATTTGGTAATTCTTGGGTTTACAAGGTTACACAAAAAACAACTCACCTGTAACCTTGTAAACCCAAGAATTACCAAATAAAAATTAAATAATTAATTAAAGTTATATCTTCGTCATCGGTGGAAACTTTTGGGCGACCAGAACCTGGGTTTCTCACAATACTTCCATGTTCTCTAATTTTGTATTTAACCAACAACACTGTTTTTTTGTTTATCCCTAATGCGCCTGCAATATCCCTTATGGGAACCGCATCCCTTAATCGCTTATATATGATCGATTTTTGCTCTGAAGTTAAAGACATTTTTTTTAAATTACATGACACTGACACAAAAATTCTTGTGACACTGAGTTATCAGTTTGAAAGAATAGTATATTGTTTTATTAGGAGTAAAAGCGATACTTTTCTGACGAGTCTGTAGGTTTGCCGGACGAACAAAGTGAGTCCGGCAATTACGGACGAGTCATAAGAAGTTGCTTTTACTCCGAATAAAACATACTTTTTTTTTCTTCAGACGTTGTTTAAATATGAAAACACAAAGATACAAAATGTTTTAATTGTTTTATTTAAAAATTTTAAGTTTTGAAAAGGAGCTAGCGTTACTATGGATTTATTATTATATTGTTTGATAGCGACGTGCCATTCGATTTGACAAGTGTCAGCATTCATTATTGCGTAACTTTATTTAATTTTTATCCTTTTAAAAATAGAATTTTTTAAAACTACATTTACTTCAAATTAAAATGTCAGACTCAGAATTTACCTGTACGCCCCCGGAGGTTGCCAAAATTGCAGCAAATGTTGCGAACAATTTGCTGCCAACAAAATCCAGTGGTGTTTACGAAGCTGCGTTTAAAAGATTCCAGGCATGGTGCAATGAGAAAAACACCAAAAATAATTCTGAAAATGTACTCTTGGCATATTTTTCGGAACTAGCGAGCAATCAAAAAATGAAAGGTTCAACAATGTGGTCACATTATTCCATGTTAAGATCAATGCTAAATATCAGACAAGGAATAGACATAAGCAAGTATTTGAAGCTACGAGCTTTTTTAAAGAAGCAAAACGAAGGCTACATTTCCAAAAAAGCTAAAGTATTCACCAGGGAACAGTTTGAAAAATTTCTATCTGAAGCTCCTAATCAGCAATATTTGGGAATTAAGGTAAATTTAGGTATTACCTCAAAGTATAGATATTTTTTATAAAGGTAATATATATAATTTTTATATTGTTTTGGTTATTGGAATGTCGGGTGCATGCCGATGTGAAGAAATGGTGAAAATGGTCGTTACATTACATACAAGACTTAGGATCTGCGATTCACATAAGAATTCCTAATAATAAAACTAGGAAACCGCGGTCGTTTACTATTGTTGGGGAGCAATATTTAAGCATTTATAAAAACTATGCATCATTACGCCCGGAAGGTATGCGCGAGAAGAGATTTTTTTTAAAATTTGTAAATGGTCGGTGTTGTCGCATGGTAATGGGAATTCATAAAATAAGTGCTGTTCCTAAGGAAGCAGCAGTGTTTTTAAAACTACCAGGTGCAATAGAGTACACCGGCCATTGTCTAAGGAGAACTTCAGCTACACTGCTTGTAGATGCAGGGGCAGACATTACGTGTTTAAAGCGCCACGGGGGGTGGAAATCGAGTACTGTAGCTGAAGGGTACATCGACGAATCGATAACCAATAAGAAAGATATTGCAAAAAAAATTTTACAACCAAATAATAATAAATCAATTACTAATAATTTAAATACTGCAATAAATTCGACAGAAAGTGGTTTCACTGAGAGTTCAACACTAGAAAATACCGAAACAACCAACCAACAGGCCATCGTAACAAGCAGTCTTAATTTTTCTGGGGCTACAATTAATAATTGTACTTTTAATGTTGTATTTAAATAGTTATGTAGGGCCAATATGGGTAAACGCACCTCCTTAAACAAATTTAACTTTATTATTATTATTATTATTATTATTATTGTTTATTATTATAGGGATTAACATAGTTTTTGAATGCTAGTGCTATTACCCTAAAAGTACATTTACCCTAAGGCACATTGCTGTACTTTATTTTTATTAAAATAATTAAAGTATGTTTATAACTTTCTGGTATTATTTAATATATATTTAGTCATGAGAACACAGTCATACTTTTACTTCCGCTGCTATTGGCAACGGAAGAAAAAGTAAATACTTTTTCTTCCGTTGCCAAAAGCAACCGCCTTCTGACGAAAAAGTAGAACTTTAACGTCAAAAAATTAGTAGAAAAACGTCAACTTTATTGCCGTTTGAAGAAAAAATATTTTATAATAGACCAGCAGATTAAATTATATTTTGTTATGTTATACTTTTTTTTTATCGCAATGGTACTTGACGTCTTTAGGATTTTTAAGGCAAAATACTTTTAGTTAGAGTTTTATGCTAATAATTATTAAATTAATTATTGTTTAAAAATTATTAATTAATTTTGTATTTTTTGTAGAGGCCATAGTTAAAATGATAGGTTTAAGATACCACTACTTTACAGTGCCATGGAATGTGTTCGACTTTTTGCTAGTGTTAGCTTCCATTCTTGGTATTTTGATGGAAGATATAATGATTGATTTTCCTGTTTCGCCGACTTTGTTAAGAGTTGTTAGGGTTTTTAGAATAGGGCGGATTCTACGACTTATTAAGGTGTGTAAATTTTTTTTGTAAATCAAAATTCAGAAACTATTAATATTTGTTTTTGTATTTTAAGTATTTCTATGTTAGGTATATAGGTTGGGGAGAGTGGGGAGCATTCGACCATCGGGAGGATTCAACCACCCTCTATATACTCGTTAGTAATAAATATTTTAAGTACGGCCCACGAAAAGTGTAACCTCTACGTTCTAAATAGCTTACGCGCCAAAACTGCGAACTGGTGTAGAGTGTCTTGTGCATTTTATGTTATTTAAGTTAGAACACGCATTTAAAGGTAAGGTTTTTTCATTATAAGATTTTGTTTATTACAGTTTATGTTTTTAGTTTTGTGAAATTTTACGTATTTGATCTAGTTTTAATATATCTTTCTCGTCTTGTGAAATAACCTAAAATTGTTCCGATGTATTTTTAATGGCAGGTCTGTATTAGGCCGCATTATGGGGAGTATTCGTACCATTCAAATTGGATGGTGGTGATTTATATTCATATCTTTTATACTTATATATGAAATTTCAGATGCCTAAAGTATACAAGAGAAAAACTCAAGAAGTCGACGAGAGTTCTATCAAGAGAGCATTAAGGGATCATTTTAAAAACAAAATACCTATCAGAGAGGTGGCACGAAACCCACCCGTGAAGAGATTTACTTTAAACGACGACAACACCTCTGACAGTGGTAAAAGTGACAACTCAATTGAGATGGCTGATACAGACGGATCTGGAGACGACTATAGAAGAGTTCCCGTTATTGGAAAGTTGGAAAATCTACATTTGTCTGTTTAAAGGTTGGAGTCCAGAAGTCCAAAACTCTACTGCCGTTCAAAAAATCTACATTTGTTTATTATATTGGACAAGTTCTTTCAGTTAGCGGAACCAATATAAAACTTAACTTTTCTACGAAGAAAAAATACGTCTAACACTTTTGTGTTTCCCCCTATTGAAGATATTTCTGTGGTTGAGAGAGACGATATTTTAAGCATTTTTCCCAGAGCCAGAAATGTGGGAACAGCAAGAACGTTTAACTTATATACAATCAATTTTAACTTAAAAGGGAGGGATATTCGTTAGCCGAACGAGTTTCCTATATTTTTAAAATAAGTATTTGTTTTAATTAATCTTAGGAATTATTTTTGTATAATATACGTTTTGAAACAATATTTGTTTCATTAAATTATATGGTCCAATCCACCCCACTCCATGGTCGAACTTGCCCCAGCAGTAGGGAGGATTTGACCACTATGTGGTTTGTCAAAAAACGTTAAATTAAAAAAAGTTTATAATATTTTTTTTTTGTTTTATTGTTTTCTGTTGTGCCAAACTGTTCTGTGGGTTGACTCACATATCAAATAACAAAAATTATCAAACCCATTTTTCATTAGAAATTTTTGAATGATAAGCGGTCGAATGCTCCCCACTATCCCCTACCTACAGCGAATTATTACTTTAATATAATTATAATATAATATTTTTTTTACACTTAAACAGTTTATTATGGTTCTGTGTTTATAAACTGAGCCCAATAATTATGAAAATTGAATTTTAGGAGTGTGTTGATTACAGATTTATATTTAACAAATTCATTTTCCTCGTCTCGAAAACCTCCCAATCACAAAATTTTATTTGAAAATATTGGCTACAGAAAAGTTAAAATGGAAAATCGAATCCCCTTGGACTTCATATATCTCGGTTATTATCAACTTTTGAACTAAGCGAAGTTTGGCCAAAATGCAATATTTTTATGCAAGAAATTTTCAGTTTTACTGAGTACCATTAATTATTATGATAAACTAAAAATGGAATAGATTGAACAAATTTTGACGAAAATATCAAAGTTTGTAATTTCAGTACTTTTTTTTACATAAGTATTTCATAATTATTAGACGCAGTGCATATTACAATAAATAAATAACCTGTCACATTTAAATAACCAATTTTTCCTTCCTATTTTTACTAGAAAACAACGTGATAATATTTTAGGGTGTGGTTCCTCAAGTCATTTTATGAAGAAAAGTCCATATAAACATATGTTTTTTTCTTTAATTCGTTTTTTGTAATATCTCCGAAAGTACTTTAGGTAATACTTTCAATTTTGGCATGTGTTAATAGGATATAAAACCACATGTTTTAGTTATAAAAGTTTTTTTTGGTCCCCCCAGTGGCGTCCCTGAAACATGTCCTCTGATATTTTTTAGAAAAAAAGTGGTACGCCACTGACATTTTTCCATGTGGATAATTTCTGATTAGCCTGGTCAATTCTGCATAAAAATGGTCTCTTACACTTTTCTCCTCAGACACACCGTTCTTAATTAAAATAATTAAATTAGCTTCATTTTGCATACCTATTAAATGAACGTGGTCATTTCCAATAATTTTTATAAAACAAAATTATGCATTATCAATAATGATAATAAATAGTAGAGCTAATTTAATTTATTTATTTTAATTAAGAACGGTGTACCTGAGGAAAAAAACGCAAGAAATCATTTTTATGCAGAATTGACCAGACTAATCAGAAATATTATCCACATGGAAAAATGTCAGTGGCGTCCCACTTTTTTTCTAAAAAATATCAGAGGACATGTTTCAGGGACGCCACTGGGGGGACCAAAAAAAAACTTTTATAACTAAAACATGTGGTTTTATATCCTATTAACACATGCCAAAATTGAAAGTATTACCTAAAGTACTTTCGGAGATATTACAATAAACGAATTAAAGAAAACAAAATTTAACACCCTGTAGCAAAAAATTTAAGCCGTTTAGGACATATGTTTATATGAACTTTTATTCATAAAATGACTTGAGAAACCACTCCCTAAAATATTAGCACGTCATTAAGGAACACCCTATATATAATGTTTGTAATATTTAACAAAATCATATAAAAATAATGCAAATATAATATTATCAAATTTCTTTTACCTATTCATTTTATTTAATTTTTAAAGTAAACGTATAGTAGATTTAAGATAATGGGCCTAATATTTTGTAGGCTGCAAAAGGTATACGAAAACTACTGTTTGCACTTGTTGTTTCTCTACCAGCGCTATTTAATATTGGAGCTCTTCTAGCATTGATAACCTTTATTTATGCTATAATTGGAATGTTTCTTTTCGGCCATGTCCGTCAACAAGGTAAACATTAGATAATTTTGTAGTTTTAGAATTAGGAAAAAAATATGTTTTCCATATTTTAGGCATTTAATATTTAATAATTTAATCTAACAAAAGTTTTGTATCCTTGAAAATATAAAATTAGGAACATAGTAGAGGATGATGGTATGTTTTGCGTCAAGTACCAGAAAGACTATAAAGATGTTATGATATCTGATATATTTTTTAGTAATCCAGTTTAAAAACCACCGTTTTTCTTTATACCAATCACGGTGTGATCTGTTTTTTTTACACAGATTAATTAAAATATATAATTGACATCCTCCTACCCTTCTAGCGTATGCGCAATACTCTCAGTGCAGTTGTTGCAAAACATAACAACTTTCTGTATTGCTATTCTACAGACTTAAGACATTATTTTGATACCATAAGATACTAATAATTTATCCTCAATTAAAACTATAAATAATACATACCATGGAGTAACATTTTCCTTAGGAAATTGTCATTTCAGTAAAAAACAAAGGTACGAAGCTGAGATGATGACGCTAGATACCCTTTTAATAATAATAATTATAGTAATATGAATTTATAAAAATTATATTATAATTAAATAATCATTGTTGAAATTAACATACCAGTTAATACAAAAAAGTAGGATTTTAATTAGCAATTAATCATTCTTTCTTTACAACCCTAAGAAAATGTTTTTTTTTATAATTTCTAAAAGTCGAATAGTTTAATTTTTCCATATATAATTGTTAATTATATATTACTGAACTATTATATTTAAGAGAAGTTTTATATTTTTCAATATTTATTGATATTTCCAAATTATTTTCATTTCTATGTTGTAGTTAATACTAAATTGATTTTTCTCATATAGATAATAGGGTTTTTTAGTAGAAATTCTTTTATAAATAAAATATTTTAGGTTAATTTTGCGTCTAAATTTTAGTTTTATAATATTATGTTGTCAATGGGTTTATTAGATAATTTACTAAGGAAATTATTAAAAAATAGAAGTATTAGAAAGAAGAAATATGAGAAGAAGAAAAAAAAAGTGCCATAAGAAATGTAAATGTAAAAGTATTCATAAAAGTGATAACAAATTAGAAAGTCTTAAAGGATGAGACCACATTTACCAGGGTGGTTATTTGGCAATCCAACGTATTTTATTATTAAAACAATGTAACATGAATTATTCTATGAGAAACACCGCTCACTTAATACCACATTATGTATTTTTTAGGTTTATTTATATTACTTCCTCCCACTTGCAACTGTTCAGTAAATTAATCATTAAAATACACCTGCATTAAGGAAGTTTCTTAACTTATAATTTATTATAACTATATTTAATAGTATTTTTACTTATTATAATAAATCAAACACCTCAAATTTTTGGTGTCATAAGAATTCAGAAGTCAAATAGCATGTCAACCACTTAAAAAAATAATTTTTCTAGGGGCGCTGGACGATATGGTAAATTTCGAAACATTTGGTAGATCTATGCATCTGCTTTTTCGTCTAATAACCTCAGCTGGGTGGAATGACGTTCTCGAGTCGCTTATGATTGAGTATCCTAATTGCGATCCTCATTATAGAAATCAAACCAATGGAAATTGTGGATATCCTTTGCTCTCCATCATATACTTTACTAGCTTTATTATCATTAATTACATGATTGTTATTAACATGTATATCGCTATTATTCTTGAAAACTTTAACCAAGCCCATCAAGAAGAGGAAATTGGTATTGTTGAGGATGATTTGGAAATGTTCTATATTAGATGGAGCAAGTAAGTAATAAAAATGGTTAACATTTTTTTTTTTGTAAAAATCATTTCACTATTACCAACATATTGGACAATATTGTTACTTATAATATTTTCAATAAGATGTATTAATTGGTAAAACTTGTTGTCTAGATTTTCCAAAATTCGCATGTGACTATTTTTTAACAGCAGCCTATTATAACTTAGCAACTAGTAACCTAAACTTACAGTAGTACAGTCACAAAAATATAACTGTGCTTTAAATAAATTATTATTTTACAATATATAAATAAATAGTTTATATTTAAAGTAGAGTGGAAATTTAAATGGAAGGAAATAGGAAACTCTAAATCTTACCTAACTTACATATTTTAGAAATAGGTGAGGCATTGTTCTTATGAAGCTTTGGTTAAATTAAATTTCATTATAAGGTTGAATGAAAAAAGATTGGCAGAAACGTACTCTTGGAAATTAAGAAGAATAAAATAGAAAGGGAGCTTTCTTAAAGCTTATAGTATTTAAAGCTTGACTTGACATGTTAATGAAATCTAGTCTAGAGATGAAATATTTGTGGATACATGCAGCAAAGCAGCAAGCAAAAATCCTCACTGTGTGATCTGCCTTATTAACTCGATATTACTCAAAACTACTTTCGTATTTTACAACATGCTTTAAAACAAAAAAAATAATATTGATAATAATATTACTAATAATAATATTAAACGTCTTTTATTCAATTGAAGAATACAATTAGACGATATCAGTGGTGGTAGAATTATATCGTGTTACAGACAGAATTTTAACAATAAATAAAACCAGCCACTTTAAGGGTTGAACATGACATTGGCAGAAATACTTTTTTAAAAATCAAAGCCTGTTTACTTTAATTTATAATTCAACAACTTCGATTGTAAGATCTGCCACGGTCATTTATGTCACAGTCAAAGTTGCTAGTTAGTTAATTATTATTAAAAATCTTTACGGTACAACCCGACATTTGAGTTTTTTATTTGTTTCCATTTATATAATATTTGTTTTTAACTGCAAGTTTACGAGTTTGAAAGTAGTAGGACCTTCATCGTAATACTGTCTTACCTTCATACCAATATTTTATAATTACCAAATGGTTTAATGTAAATAAATATAAAATTATTTAAAATACTACGAGTATATACCAGGAGTATTTAGGCTGGCAGTAACATTTCAGTTGAATAAAGTTAAGGTATTTCTAACTAAATTTCATTAATAACAAAACAGATATATTTTTTTTACTATTTGATTCCTAACCTAACAATATTTTTACTTTATAGTTACCTGCATCCTATTTTTACACATCTTTTAATTCTTAGGTACGATCCACATGCTACACAATTCATTGGTTTTGCTCAGTTATCAGAGTTCATTGCATCATTGGATCCACCTCTTGGCATAGCAAAACCTAACACCGTTGCTTTGGTCAGCTTTAATCTTCCAATTGCAAGAGGAAACAAAATCCATTGTTTGGATATTCTTCACGCACTAGTAAAACATGTTTTGGGTCACGTTGAAGAAACTGATAACTTCAGACAAGTAAGCATACTATTACAATATACAATTTCTATCAATAACTTTAACTGACATACCAATTACTAAGAACTGATTGCTCCATGCAATTATTGTAATATCCAGTTTAAAAAGAAATTCTTTTATCAAAAAATATTTTTAGTTACAAGATCAAATGGATATAAAATTCAAAAAACAGTTTCCTACTCGTAAAGAATTGGAAATTGTTTCTTCGACTCGAATATGGAAGCGACAAGATAAGGCGGCCAAATATATCCAAAAAACATGGAGGGAACACCTGAAGTAAGTTCATATTTTTAATTTAATTATTTTATTTTTAAATTAACCATTATCATTAACAAGGGGATTAAAAGTCCTTTCTTAAATTACATATTTCTTTAATTGGAATATTTTCATTTTTATAGGTAGGAGAAGGATAGTGGTCGCATTTCCTAATGGAATACAAAAATTATAATCTTTAAGCTAGAATTGTTCGGTAATATATTGAGTCCTTTTACCTCAAAAAATAAAATTTCTTTTCAGAGAGCTTGTCAGTACTTTTTGAAAAAAAAAATAGGAAAAGTTGATAAAATAACAGATAAGGAGAACTGAACTTCTTATAGAATAATGATATATCTCGAAGTTCGCATTAAATAAATGAAATTAAAATGTTTTTTTTTACCACAAAATAATTTATTTCTACAAATTGTCAAGGCAGTGACCATAGAACATATTTATTTGGATGTTGAGACCAGTAAAATGAGATGTTATATACATACATTTACTTTTACTATTTTGTTAAGATCTATCTTGTATTTATTTATAAAATCCTTTGATGCTGAAAGAGTTAATAACCCAGAATACGTGTTAGTGAGTTTATTATCGATTTTTCAAAATTATATATTTGCCACTTTCCGAATTCGCCAGTAATTAAAGTTATTTTGGGTACCACAAAACATCTAATTAAAGTAAAATTGTATGATTAATACTTTGCAACGACTAACCCATTATTCCAATAACAAATATTCAGTTATAGCTCCTTTTACATAAAAAAATTAGCTGCAATTATTGTAAAGTTATACACATCTTGGATTTACTTTTTAAATAAATAAATGTATTTTTATTGATTTCTATTAGTCTGAACCTACAACCGATATTAAATGTACAGTTAATCGTTCTGAATATGCTGAGTAATATTTAAACTTTTAGGCGCAAGAGAGAAAAAGAACGTATAGCTGAAGAAATAGATGAAACGACGCAAACATCATCCCCCGGTGACTGGCGCAGTCGCCTGTCTACCTTTCTACACGTACATCGCGGCTCTCGCGCCTCCTCTCGCAAGTCCTCTCGGGCATCGGACGCAAGCGACCTCAGCGAGCTTGGTGGGCCTTGGCTAAATCTGCCATTGCTGTTGCTCTCGAGTGCCGCTAACGTGCCCCCGGAGGACCTGGACCTGAGGCGCGAGTCCACCGATGGGGTGAGCATAAAAGTAAGTCAGGCGACTCCCGATGCTGGATCACCACCCAAATCAACGACACCTTCAGGTATAGATATCATATCAAGTTTAATTTAAAGATGTAGGTGGTAGACGAGCGCGTCAATACTTTGGATTAATTTGGCAAGTTAGCGTTGTACTTGAACTAAAATATCTCCTTTGGCAGTTTTTTTTGAATGGTCGTGCTGCAGCTCTGAAACCTACTTCCCTCCCTTGTTTTGGAGAGTGGAGAATACGAAGAAAAACACACCTATTTATCTTTTTGTGGGGAAAGTCTCATTGGGACAAGGTAAAATGTAACACTGAAAGGGGTTTCGAAGCAAGAAGTAAATCCCGACTAAGAAATGGTGCCAAGAACCCCCAACCTCAGCTTATGGCCAAAAATGTTTTTCTGTTTAATCGGCTTAGTTCCTTTAGGATGGGGAATACGGGAACATGAAGAGGGTTTCGAGGCAAGCGGTAAGTCAGATGTTACTAAAGGGACAAAATTAGTATTTTAGAGGCCCTTTTAATCCTCAGAGTTGTTCATAACATCCTTCTGTTACGACTCACCTCGCTGAAAAAAGACCCGGGGTTTTTGACCATCGGCGAGGTTGACGGGTTGTTGGAACCACCTCTTGCTCGAAACCCTAAAAACCCATTAAGAAAGGGTAATTTTAGATCGTTTTCGTGGGTTGCGGGGGAGTGTGGTGAACTGTAACTCTTTTTTTGTGTTTCCCACCCTCAAGAACGGGAGAAAAAGTAGGTCTTAAAGCTGTAGCATGACCATCCGTCTTACTTTTCGGATTCCTCCACAAGACAAAATGCCTTGATCCTGTGCCCTGATAAAATCATCTTCGCTTGAAGAACGTTGTTCAAGAATAGACTGACTGATCCTATGAAACTACCATCGTTCTTATTAAACAAGAAAACATTTGGGCAAATATATAATGTCAAAGTTCTTCTCTATTTTTGACTTTTGTCCTTCCTGGACTATTTGTCGTATACATTTTTTAAATAAAATTATGTTACTTTTACTAGGTGACTTTTATATGAAAACTTCCGGTTTTACAAGTTATTTGAGTCCGTTGACCTGATATATCATTGGTGGTTTTACTCAGAAATTATGTAGAAGTTGCATTACTCAGAGAACAACATACACCTCTTATAGCTTTAACGTACCCGAAAGTCAAATATCTATTATACTTCAATTGGCATTTCTAACATAACATCAATAACGCGCATCAATACCATGTAAATAAGAAAGGAACATTTCTTTTCGTTAGTAGTTGTATATTAAAAAAAAAGTGCTCTCGAAAATAATCTTGTTGATAAGGGAAAAGCAAATTAATTTTTCGGAAGATTTATTTCTAACTTCAGAGTAAGAAATACTTTATTATTTCAAAACCTTATTTTGTATATATTACTTTAAAAACAAATGTAATAGAATAATGACTTAAGCACACAAAAAGTGCTGTAAAATAGCAAATTATTAGTAATATTTTAATTACTGTAATATTAAATAGTTTGTTTTTATTTGTATATACTAGGTATAAAGTAGAAAAATAATTATTGGCATATGGAGTTAAAATATTTTGAAGACAAATTTTCATGTTTATGTTCATATGTTTAATTGCTTTTCTACCCAGGGTTTTGCTATAGTACCATAACATCTATACGAGTTAAGTTGGGAAATGCTTGCATGTACTAACTAAGGCCCGGTTGTACAATTGGATCTTAAGTAAGAGTTTCTCAAAGCTCGACCTAAAGTTGAACTTGGTTCAAAAAGGTAATTCTGTTTTATAATCAATTCCTATCCACAGATCTGCTCGGGTGGGATCAATAATTAAATTACCATGGTTACGCTATCAAAAAAAATAAAAAGTTTGGAGTATTTACAATAATTTGCAGCTACTTTTTCCATGCATTCAAACACAAAACGATCTGCAAATTTTTTCTTCAAAAAAGAATGTCTACTACTAGCTTAAAAACTCAATAATATTTACTATTATAAGAGATTTATCGATATATTGTCGGTGACTCAAAAGTATTAGTTGATTTGAGAAAATATTTTCCTATCTATGAAATATACAGTATAAATCAACATATGAATGAAATTCGTAACTTAATTCGTATGGGAGCTACGCAAGCCTGGCGCACTATTGCAGGACTTTGTATACAGGGTCCTGCACCTCACCTCCCGTCGTCTATAGCTCACTTATTAATTAAGTTAGGATTTTGATATTTTGCAGACTTTACCTGTATCCTAGGGCACATTTCAGGAAAATATTTTTGTTTATACAGGGTGTTCCATGACGTCATAAGGATCTATTTTTTTAGATCACATGCCATAAATATTCCTACTTATTAAGATGCCTCTTATAGTTGCCTACATACCCACAAAATTTTAATGAAATCGGTTTAGTATTATAGGCAAAAAAAATAAACACTCAGAAAAATTAGTTTTGCACCACTGGTTTTAAAAATTAATAAAAAATCAAAATAATGCCTCGATATTAAAATTATAAAAGGCACTTAATAAAAAACAATCTCGTTAACCAAGTTTGATTAATACGAATTGTTCAGGGTGTCCAAAGTTTAATGTCAAACTTTGCAAACTTTAAATCAATTTATTTTTCTTATTTTAAATTGGAATCCCTGTATATTAATATGTCATTCGACGCAGAATTAAAAATCAAACATTTTTCCCAATTACAACGCTATCGCAATTTCTAACGCATCAAAACTTATTTTATCAACTATTCCAACAGTCATTATTATGAATAAATATCAAAGGTGACTTTAGAAAACAATTTATTTGGTATTAACGTTTACTAAAGTGACAAAAAAGAATTCTTTTCGCATGTTCCTAATATGAAAATCATATCTACGAGCTCGTGTTGGTTATATTCCATCACAAAAAATAATATAGCTTAAATAATTAATAATAATCTAATAATATTTGAAATTATATTATATAATACCTAAAGTCAAAATGAGCTTTTGTCACTTAAATCTTTAAAAAAAACTTTAATATCAATAAATTATTTCGCAAAGCCACCTTCGATATTTCTTTATAATAATGACTGGTGAAATAGTTGATAAAATGTGTTATCTGCAAATAAGTCTTGATGCGTTAGAAATTGCGAAAGGGTTGTAATTAGAACAAATGTTTGATTTTTAAATCTGCATCGAATGACATAATAATATACAGAGGTTCCAATTTGAAATAGGAAAAATAAATTGCTTTAAAGTTTGCAAAGTTTGACACTAAACTTTGGACACCCTTTACAATTCGTAATAATCAAACTTGGTTAACGAGACTGTTTGACCTTATTTATTAAGTACCTTTGTATAATTTTATTAACAAGGCATTTATTTTAATTTTTATTAATTTTTAAAACCAGTGGTGCAAAACTGATTTTTCTTGGTTTTTATTTTTTTTTCGCCTATAATCCTTAACCTACGTCATTAAAAATTTGGTGGGAGGAAGGCAACTATAAAAGGCATCTAAGTATGTTAAAATATATAGCATGCAATCTAAAAAAATAGACCCTTATGACGTCACACTTGTTTGGAACACCCTGTATAAACAAAAATATTTTCCTGAAATACACCCTAGGATACAGGTAAAGTTTGCAAAATATCAAAATCTTAACTCAATTAATAAGTGAGCTATAGAAGACGGGAGATGATGTGCAGGACCTTGTATAAAATTGAAGAAAAACAACGTTTAATAATAATTTAAATTGAGGTTATAACCAAGTACTATTCTAAACATCAGCGGTAATCAAAACTCCTCAAATAAGAAGGGCATTAATGTGATAACATTGTATATTAATAGTACCTGTCCACTGACGACTGCCAATTTCCATTTGCCATTTATTGTAAAATCTTGATTTAATGCACTTTTCCTAAAAAATCTCTCTACTATGCGGACCACACAAAATCGTAACTTTTTCAAAATTCTAATAAACCATAATATTGCAAGAGACGTAGGTAGAATTTATTTTTCTAAAAATACCTACACCACCTTCTGCAAACGGCGATTATTTCATTTTTTTCAAGTCTTTCCAGAACTCAGATGATAGAAATTCTCGGCGCCCCTTACTTGAGCCAAAGAGGTAAGAATTAGGGCGCGATCTTGCCAAAGTTAAGGTAATTTACGTTACTTGGGGAATGCCAAATCACTACCTTTCACAAATTTAACACATTCAACTAGACAAGCTTACACATTTAGTTTGGTAGAAATGCTTTATAGTGTCACCAAAATCACAGAAATAAAATACATTACAAGTTGGCGTAAGAAATTCAACCACTCCGACAACACAAAAAAGAACCTTTAATTTACTTTTCCTTTTAAATAGGTAATATGAACACATATACTTTGGAAAACCTAAAGTCTCTTTTTAGGTTTTATGGAAAAAGTTATTATCCAGGGTGTCCCAGCGGGAACCGCTTCGATTTACAGGTTGTCGCAGAGATGGATGCACTCTACATGGTTCTCGTAAACCATATAAGATATAGAGATGTTTAAATTAGAAAAACGTTGCGCCCTACTAGATTCTGCGACGTTGTGTTTTCAAATTTAAAAAAAAATCTGAATTTTTCCGAAGATATTTGGGCAAAACCGAATTCTCACGATAACGTTTTTATTTTTTTCTCTATTATATCTACGACATATGATTTAAGATCTTTTTTTATGTCAGCAACTACGTTTGCAGACCCTTAAATAATTATTAATTTTTCTTATCATTAAGCCTTTGTTATTTAATTTGCGTTGGATTCATCGCTCAAAAGGACCTGTTTTGATAGATTTATTTTATATATTAATAGTTATTAATACAGGGTGTTCAAACAATAACATTAAAGGTTAAATTGAAAAAACTGCAAAAAATCTATACTTTCAAATGAAAACCTAAAAATTTGATAATTAATTTTAATTTAGCATTAAAAGTAAGGGCAAATTTGTATAAGGTCATTTATTCCCAACACATTTAGTTTTCAAAATATTGCCAATTGTTTTTATGTGGCGATTTTGCAGCACATTTTAAGTTTAGTTACATCTAATTGGCTTTGATGGCGTTGAAAAATAATCAAATTTAAATGGAAAGTGACAGCTTTGTACATTTCCTTACCATTTTTCAACGCCGTCATAGTTGGCTAGGAGTAACTGAACTTAAAATGCGCTCCAAAATCACCACATAAAAATATTGGATTAGCAATATTTCGAAAACTAAAAATGGTTAGATAGACAACCTTACACAAACTTACCCTTATGCTGCTAAATAAGAAATAATTATAAAATTTGTGAGTTTCTGTTTGAAAATGTAGATTTTTGCATTTCATTTTTGATCATTAAATATTCTGTATTAATGGTTATCAATATATTATAAAAAGTCTATTAAAGCAGGTCGTTTTCAATAACGATTGCAATCGAAATTAAATAACTAAAGCTTTCTTATAAAAAAAATTTAAAATTATTTTAGAACCTACAAACGTAATTTTTAAAATAAAAACTGAAATATGTCAAAAATGCCTAGACTTAGGTAGGATATTTTATTCAAAATTTTATATGTTATTTGTATAGTTTTTCATTTATAGATCAAAGCGGTTCTCTCTGAGAACCCCTGCATATTGTTATCATTCATTACTTTTATGTTTTTTAAAGCCGCCATATAATAGAAAACTCTCTACATTTAAGAAAATAAGCAATAATTCAAAATAATATTAAGGCTTTCGGTATGATCTTTTTTATATCTACTTCAAATCCCAATCAAATCAAACTAAATGCGGTTTTGCAAGGCCCAGCTTGAATAGGTAATCTTAAAAGAAACAATCTAATACTAAACTTATATTTACTCATTACGCATCTTAGACGCCAGCTAAGCAACATCAAAAGAATAATTAGGTAACAGAAACATTTTTTTAACATAACAAGTTTTCATTTTTAGGTGGCCCCCGTCGGCGAAGTCTCTATAATTTCTTCCTTCGGCACCAAGACGCAGTAGAAAAATCTGATCCCGCAAGTGCAGCTACCTCACCAGTTTCTCCAAGAAAAGAATTTAAAGAATTAGGTAAACCATCGCCCATTGTTACCCTATCACGGATTTAACAAAGTAGGTAATCAAATTGTAATATGATTAATTTGTAAATTATTTTAGGTGCTCAAACACTACATCCTTCAATGGCAGAAGAACCACCTCCTAGGCGTGGCAGTCTTATTCGACGCAAGCGAGTAGGATCAGTAAAAGCTCGCCCTACTTCCGTCACATCGACTAGTGGTTGTCAAAGAACACAATCTGAGAAATGTACTTACAGTTCAGACGTAAGCATTCTCGTGACCGAAGCCTCTCCGGAAAGTGCATCTTCTAAACCATCACTAAATAGACAAAACAGTGAAACGGTAGTGCAAGTGTTGGTGCATCGGGAAAGTGAAGAATATACCCAAGAGGAGGAACCTGAAACGGCTAGGTTACTCCCGACGGTCGAAGCAGATTCTTCATCTTTACAGCCGAGTCAAGAACATCGGACTGAACCAGTGACTGATGTTAAAATAGATATAAGTAATCCTGAAAGTAATGATATTACTAGCTGATCTTAACTTTCTATCGTAGTCTAAGTTACTATGTCATGATATTTATTTTTAATGTCGATTCGGTTTGAATTTTTTTATAAAATGTTATTTAGAGAGACGAAAGAAACCAATCCAATTCGTATATAATTGATAAGCTAGCTATTGCTTTTGAAATAACAAGAACATTGTATCGTTTATTTAGTATACTTTATATGATTGGCACCATACATGATTGAGAAGTTTTGGACTTGCATTGTTTTTATTTATTTTAAATCACAACGTTTCAAATGGTAAGTATCTCCAGTCAATATTTACCGAAAAATTGGAGATACTTACTAGTTGAAACGTTGTGATTTAAAACAAGTAAGCATAATGATAATTTACCTCACATATATAGAACCAATCAGAACGCTAATTTTCATAGCAACCACTTTGGTAACGAGGTCTTACCCGATAAAACCTACCGCTAGCTCGATAAGACCCCTGTAGCTTTTTGTCAAACAAACAGTAATTTATTTCAAGAAATCAAGTTTAATAAATAAATATTATAACTCCTACAAAATAAAAGTGACACACAACAGTATTTGAGGTGATTTTAGGGCATAAACTTAACTTAATTTTGACATTTTTAAAGAAATGTTTTATGACAAAAGGTATGCAAGATTAACCCAGTGTGCTTTGCTTAGACGTGAGCTTAAGAAATCTTGGCGTTTTCATGGCAACCGTGAGGCAACAAGCGAATTTGATTTTTGACGTTCCACGCGTCTCAGTTAGTAATTAATTGTTAATTGTGCCGCGTTTATAAACTTAAAAGTAAATCATAATGATGTGTTTGTATATTTTCCTTTATCACAAACGGCTTTTATTTCGGGCTCAGTAAATTATCCAATAAAATACATCTCTAGAAGCGGCGTCTTATACCTTTGTTTTTCACTCGAAACTAGATTTTCTAAAAAAATTATTACTCAATATAAATTTTATTTATAATCAAAGATAAGACCCTCGAGCTAGAGCTCTCGGGATCATATCAGATTATAAGTAAAAATTACATTTCGGGAAAATTTGTCAGAAAATCGATTTCTTGGAAAAAACAGCGGTCTTACCGTTAAGACGCTTCCTGTATCGGTATATTACTGTTGAAAGTTCAACACTTCTATATAATCTAAAATAACATCATTGTCTCCAATCTTAAAGCAGACACTATTAGTATTGGTGTTATTATAAGTTTTTTAAATAATTTTATTCGCTGAAGTTAAATATATTTTTTAAGTGGATGCTTATATATGATCGCCATGTCCTGTATCAACAATCTTTGCTTTTCTTTGTGTAACAATTTCCAAAAATCGTCATATCACCAGCCACTATCAGCAATATGGCCAATTATTCAAAGCTAGTCGGTCGTATTGTCAATGTAAATTCAGCTATGGCGGTGTTTTCTTGGACAAAATTTAAAAAATTTAAATCATATTTAAATGAAAACTCGGCCAAGTCGTACTGCTAAACTAAATTCAGAGACGGGATGTACATTTCCTTTCGCATCAGGAAGAGTTGCTGCATTTAGAAAGGTGCGAGTTACAATCGACAATCAAAGTACGATGTATAAGCGTAGTATGTTTCATCTCACAGTCTAAACTTCTAATGAACTGCCTGGCGAAAATGCTATAATAATATATTCACAGCGAGCAATTCAAACAAATAGACGGAATTCGTGGAAATGTTCGGTAAATTTCCTTTAGAATAAAACGATAAAATTAAAGATTATACTTTTTTTTAGCTTTCGAAAGGCCGCGTTTATGAATAAGTCATATTATACAATCATAAATGACGTGAATAGTATTACAATAAGTTTGCAACAATTTTATAAGTAAATATATACATGATCAACGTAAAAAAAGTATTTTAATAGATTTGTAGGTTCAAATTAGGTCTATTTTAAGGTTTTAATGTAAGTATAACTTTAAATATCCAAACACTAAAAAAAGGTACCTTCTTTATGACCTGCCGAAACTGACTTTGGCAGAGTTTTAGTGAGTTTACAACCTCAAAAATATATTTAACAAATCGTTATTAAAGTTAAGGGTTCTTTTATTTCATGAGATTTTTTTTTGATAGCTAAAGTTCTAATAGTATGTAACCATAAGTCGCCGACTTATAATCTGACTGTATGATCAGGTTTATGGACAAACGCAATGTTGAAAAAAAAATCAAAAAAATATGTAAAAGAATTTAACTCTGTAGTATGAAATGGTTCATCTGTAAAAAATTGAGACGTTATTTTTTAAAATAATTTTACAAAATACCCAAAAAGCAAATAAAACTACTACTGGAAAAAATATCGACACCGCAAAGGTATTTTTGTAAGATAAAACATTCTTCTCTTTGGTCCGGCTCTCTTCGGACGTACTATTTTTTAAAATAACATTTTTAACAACCTATTTTGAATTCTATAGCTTCGATAGAAATAGGATAAACATAAAATCAAGATTAAATAGAATTAAAATAAAGCTATTTGGTAATACTTCCATACAAATGACAGAAATTCATATATAAAGTATCATTTGTAACATACACAAAATAAAGTTACCGATAAAATGACTTAAATAAAAAATAAGAACCATAAATTAAATTAGTTTTAAAGCAATAACTAGCAATCAACATTTTACAAAATACAAATTTTATAACATTTCCAAAATAAAATTTATGGGAAATTTAAAAAGTATACATAGAAATACCAAATTTACTATAATGCACGATATTAAGTTCATATTATTTTGCGACGTTATACGTCATCAAGTGAATAATAAATAAAGAAAATTGCAAAAAAAAAATATTTTTTGCCAAAGAAAAAAAGCTCGTCAAAAGTAATTTTCATTGTACCCCACTTCGGGGGGTCTTTAAATAGGTTTCCTCTAACTCAAAGAGTATTCACCTCAACAAATCATGGTTGTACTCCTTTATAAACCCACTAACAAAACATTCATAGTTTTAAAAAAATCAAAATCAATTTTTTATTGAGTCAACTATCTTTTAAATCTCTAATTTTTTTATTCTCATCTAATCAAGTCAGGTGCAAGTACAGGTTACTAGGATTTTTATTTACTTTTAAGCCTCAAAATTGGAATTTAAATAAAATGAAATGAATTTTCGTATTCTCCTGTATCTTAAAAAGTTTTAGTTGCAAAAATCTGAAAAAAGTTTACGAATCTCTAGATCTCTAATAATTAATCTATGGTTTAAAAAAATAAGTGTTTTAAGGGATAAACCACCCCTAAAAAAATAATTTTTGTCTAACCACATAAGTAAATGGTATTTAATTTTATACATAAAAAATCTTTATTCAAAATCTCTTTGAGATTTCAAACTCAATAATATTTATCTATTTTCAGCATTTTCTTCTTTGACCGCAACGTACTGGCGCCACTTGCACTGTGCTGTGGTTTTATTTCTAAAAAAAAGTATTTTTGTCTTTCAATTTCCTCTTTTGGTTGGTTATCGTCTATTTAATAACATATTCCAAGGTATTTTTTTAATTAAAAAGTCTGATGGATTATCCATAATCAAAATTTAAAAAAGAGTCGGGAGATGAAAAATTAATAATCGTGTAAGCAGGGCCGTCTCCAGACGTTTGGCCGCCCGGGCAAATTCGTAGAAAAGGTCGTTCTATTATTAATCAAGCGGACATAAAACAAAATCTTGTGCTTCTATATTTGAAAAAGCTTTTGTTTCATTTAAATAATCTTTTTTATGAAATAACCTTCCTGCAGCACAGAAAGTGCAAGCACATTAAATTTAAGGAAGAATACGTTAAAAAATAAAAGTTTCATTTTTAAGAATAAAAGTTTCCTAGCGCCCGTGGTAATAAATGATAATCAATAAAATCCAAATACAAGAAACCTTTATATTTCACACAAACAGTCGACACATATTACAATTTCAAAACCAAGACAATCACTTTGGTAAAGTCTGATATTAGTTAAAATTAGTGAAACTAGCATGTAATCTAGTTGATCACACAAAATTTTAATTAACCAGTTAAATTTTCCAATATCTAAACCCGTAACTAGTAATATCATTATAAATTTAAGGAGGAATTTTTCTTATCGCACAGTGTCGGCCTTCGGATTTACAAAATATTTTATAATCAGCCTACTTAAAAAGTTTACTTTAGACGGCGATAGCTGATAATGGTAACAAGCTTTATATTTTGTTAAAATCTTTGATAATTTACCTCACATATACAGGGTGTCCCGAAATTAGGTGACAATATTTTAAGGGGATAAAGTACATCCAAAAATAGGACTAAAATCCTCTATTAATATACCTTCAAAAACGCTTCGTTATGGGGCTAGAGCCCCCCGAATGGAAGCTATGATAAGCGGTTTTTTCACAATATCTCAGAAACTGATTGAAGTATCAAAACAAAATTTGATACATGTTTTACCCATGACAAGACGCAATAAACGTTTTGTTTAGCTTAGGTGTATTTCTTCCAGTGGCGTCCCACTGGGTAGGTAGTGAGGAGAGTATTGCCCTAACTTTTTTATTTGTAGGATTTTTTAACGCCAGGTGCAATTTTTAAAAGCACTAAAGTCTTTTATTGAAAAAAGATACTCTTGCTCCATTTATACCATTTTTCAGTAAAATCGATTTAAAAATTTTCGGTTTTTTACAACCCGTTGAAAAGGCTAAGGTGTTTTCTGCATATCTCAGCAAACACTTGATATTAAAACATGAAATTTATTAGAAGTTCTACTAGCGACAAGGCATATTTATTAAAGGATGTAACATTAAAATATTTTTCCAGTGGTGTCGCACGGATTGGAGCCTAAAGTAAATATTACTATTTTTTTTAATTTGAGGGGCTTTCCTTTTACACCATTTTCAAATTCTCCGTGCCTCACAAAACATAACACGCAGATCTAGATTTTGCATCCAACAAAATGGAAATCATTTCGAACATTTGCTTAAGAATTAGTTTCCCGTGTGGTTTTACAATTAAATTTGTTTTGCAATTTGTTATTCTTTTTTGTTTTATTTTAAGTCTCTTATACCAATAAATATTTAAAAAACAAGGTCTAAAAATCTGTTGAAAACCTTATATTCTGTCACATTACAATAATGGAAGGTTTTATTAACAAACAATTTAAAAATTTTAAAAAATTACATTAAAAGTATGAAAGCCCCTCAAATTAAAAAAAAATTGTAATATTTACTTTAGGCTCCACACCGTGCGACGCCACTAGAAAAATATTTTAATGTTACATCCTTTAATAAATATGCCTTGTCGCTAGTAAAACTTCTAATAAATTTCATGTTTTAATATCAAGTGTTTGCTGAGATATGCAAAAAAACACCTTAGCTTGTAAAAAACCGAAAATTTTTAAATCGATTTCACTGAAAAATGGTGAATCCTAGCGAAATGAAGCAAGAGTATCTTTTTTCAATAGAAGACTTTAGTGCTTTTAAAAATTGCACCTGACGTTAAAAAATCCTACAAATAAAAAAGTTAGGGCAATATTCTCCTCACTACCTACCCAGTGGGACGCCACTGGAAGAAATACACCTAAGCTAAACAAACCGTTTATTGCGTCTTGTCATGGGTAAAACATGTATCAAATTTTGTTTTGATACTTCAATCAGTTTCTGAGATATTGTGAAAAAACCGCTTATCATAGCTTCCATTCGGGGGGCTCTAGCCCCATAACGAATCGTTTTTGAACGTATATTAATAGAGGATTTTAGTCCTATTTTTGGATGTACTTTATCCCATTAAAATATTGTCACCTAATTTCGGGACACCCTGTATATGTAGAACGAATCAGAACGCTAATTTTCCTAGCAACCACCTTGGTAACGGGGTCTTACCCGATAAGACCTACCGCTAGCTCGATAAGATCCCTGTAACTTTTTGTCAAATATAGTTATTTTCCTAACAAGTGCGCAAAGTGATACTTTTCCGCACGCAAGTACAGTTGGACGAACGACGCGAAGCGGAGTTCGGATAAGTTCTTGCGTGCGGAAAAGCACTTTGCGCACTTGTTAGGAACAACATTTTTCCTACGAGCTTCATATCAGATAACAACAAAAATAAAAATATGATAATTTATTTAACAGTGTTTAAGCCTTTTTATGATTTGATAAAAATAAAAGTGTCGGTGTTTGTAGATTCTTGTGGACATAGAAACTGAGGAAAAATCTGACATCATGTGTCAAAATCGACATGTACATTTATTGTTGCTTGGCAATATTATAATCATTTATCACTATACGAGGTACTTAAAAAATACAGTTTTTTTCGTTTTAAGCTGAAATACAAATATCGGGAATTACGATTAAAAGATAAAAGAGAATACTCTTGCAACGGCTTCTCACATTGCCATAAAATAGTTTACAGCTACTAAAATAAATATAAATATTCCCTACCAAGGAGATTTTTGAATAGTTTTACTTTTCCGCACCCAGTGCGGATAAAAGTCTTATCCGCACTAGTGCGGAAAAGTGTAACTTTGCACACAAAAATGCGTGCGCAAAGTACTACTTTGCGCACGCTCGTAGGAAAAATAAATATTATAACCCCTACAAAATAAAAGTGACACACAACAGTATTTGAGGTGATTTTAGGGCATAAACTTAACTTAATTTTGACATTTTTAAAGAAATGCTTTATGACAAAAGGTATGCAAGATTAGACCCAGTGTGCTTTGCTTTGACGTGAGCTTAAGAAACCTTGACGTTTTTCTGACAACTGTGATGACAACAAGCGAATTTGATTTTTGACGTTCCAAGAGTCTGATTTAGTCTTGGATTTTTAATTAATTGTTAGTTGTGACGCGTTTATAAACTTAAAAGTAAATCATAATGATGTGTTTGCATATTTTCCTTTATCACAAACGGCTTTTATTTCGGGTTCAGTAAATTATCCAATAAAATATACCTCTAGAAGCGGCGTCTTATCTTCATACCTTTGTTTTTCACTCGAAACTAGATTTTCTAAGAAAATTATCACTCAATATAATTTTTACTTATAATCAAAGAAAAGACCCTCGAGCTAAAGCTTTCGGGATCATATCGGATTATAAGTAAAAATTTAATTTCGTGAAAATTTGTCAGAAAATCGATTTCTTGTAAAAAACAGCGGTATTACCGATAAGACTCCATCGGTATATAACTGTTTATAATATACAAGTTAAAATAAAAAAAGGATGTCTGCCTGCTGAGGTCGGTCTTGCTAGGTCCCCGAACCCTATAAATTTACGTATAGAATGCATACTACAGCTACGTCTCTATGGATAGAAGTAAGTAATCTCCGAGTATCCACACACCGCAGGCGAATTCAGACCACTTTCACTCAAAAGGAGGCATGCCCAACCTGTGGCTACTCATACGGCTGCTTAGGCGTAACATAAACGCTGAATTTTACATATAAAAAGATACATTATAAAACATACTTTCAGAAGTATTTCTTTAGAAAATAATTTCACAATTAGTGCGGTAAGATGAGCCTGATATAGTAGTGTGGCGTAACTGCCACTTGCGGAGTTTTAAGGAAAGAGTGATAAGACAAGAGTGACATATGTTTTTAAATTTGAAATGACAATTAATTGAGATCACAAATCCATGATGACCTGTTCTAAGTTAAGAAATAAAATTATACCGACCTCTTCAAAAAAATCCCAAATTATAATAAAAACAATAGCTATAAATCTAATAAACGATTAAAATTCGGTCGCTACATTACAACAAATAAACACAAAATACAACTGTAGGTACCAGAAGACTTTATAAAATGTTCTTAAGCAATTCGACATTGACAAATATCCACACACAGTTAAATAGTGTGAAACTAAGCAAACACACAACCTCCAAACAACCGAATGCGAAAGCCATTATTTAGCATTCGACTGAAATCGTTAAAAGATGAAAACCGGTGGCGAACACAATCGTCAGTCGTCATTCAAATTTAGTTCTGTTGTGGAGCCCATTGGCGTCCGTCCAACTTGGTTAAGGGGTTATTAACCCAACCTTTCAGATGGTCGGTTAAAAAAAAAGTATGGAATGTTTCTCTAGAATACCCAAGGAGCCACTTATTTAAATAAAATGCTTCAATTCCATAACACTCTGTATAAAAAGGTTAATTATGTTGAAATAACGGAAGTGTTTTATATTGTTCCTTATGTAGGACTTTGGAGCCTGGTGAGACTAACATCAGGTAGCCAGACATTATTTTTTATTTTAAAATTGTAAAATAATAGATCCCAAAGAAATATAGAGATTGCTGAAAATCAGTCTAAGAATATTTACAAAAATTGGGGGTTTTAGTTTATATTTAATTTATTGTACTTTATCGAAAACATATTCGCTCCGATCTCTAACTTAATTTTGCATAGATAATTGTGTTAACAAACGTGTGAATCCTTCAGCCGACACTGTTTTTAAGTGTGCAATGACAGGAAATTCCTCGTTCTTATATTGTTAATTTCTTCTATACTTCAAATATTTCTTCCAAAAAATACAAATTGCTAGTAAGCTAAAATAGTAGGCCATACATCTGGAAGATTGAAAATATCATATTATTAGATAGATAATTAAGAAAGTCAATATACGTATATTACCAAATGCTGTATAGTTTCTAGCTCCATATTTATAGAAAACATCACTGTATTAACAATTATCTATAATTCTATCAGAGCTTGTTACAATGATAATTTCTCTTGCGGATAAAACAAATATAATAATTCGCGTTGGAACCAAAAGTCTCTAATTGACTGTAAATATAGCGCCGAATCTTTAATTAACTGATTTTTAATGGATAATGTAGAATTATGGGTTAATAAAATGTAATTACACAATTAAAAAATAGGCTTAAAGAATTATGAGGTAGTTTTTGATACAAAGTGGTGTTCTGTAGACAATTTTAACAAAACTACAATGTTTCCTATAAACTTGAAAATATTTGAAACCAGTTTTATTGAAGGTGACATTTTTAAATACTAAGTTCAATTGTTTTGTTATTATTCCAAAGCTAATAAATATTTCAGAAATATTTCTATTACCACATGTTTGTTAAGTTTATTAATAAATATTCAATAGTCGATGACATTCTAGCTTGTTTTGTAGGGACGGAACGCCAACTTCAAAGTTTTTTAAATTTTATCAATACTTTACATCCTAACATAAATTTTACTCTAAAAGTAGAACAAAACAATTCGATAAATTTCTTAGATCTTACAATAACCAAAGTAAACAATAAACACAGTTTCTCGATATATCACAAACCTTCACATACAGACATTCTAATACATAACAGTTCGAATCATCCATATTTCCATAAAATGGCAGCTTTTAACTCATTTGTCCATAGATTGTTAAGTGTTCCGTTATCAGAACAAAACTATATTCAAGAGTTAAATATAATAAAGCAACTAGCAGTAAATAATGGCTATCAACCTAATGTAATAGATCAAATTATAAACAAAAAACAACTAAATAAAGCAATTAGTTTAGCACATCCAACTTTTAAACACAATGAAAACTTAATTTACAAAACACTCACATATACTGGAAAACTTTCACAATTAGCTAAAAACTACTTAACGAAAAGAAATTTTAAAATCTCATATAAAACCAATAATAAGTTAGGCAAACTAATTAAAAATAACAAAAGCAGAACCAAAAAAGAACAAAAATGTGGAGTGTATAAACTAAAATGTGGTAGTTGCCCAAAAGTTTACATCGGACAAACAGGTAGAAGTTTTGAAACAAGAATTAAAGAACACAAAGCAAGCTATAATAAAAAACTCACCAATTCTCATTATTCCTTACATCTTAATAACGATCAACATAATTTTGATGACAAATTTGAAATTCTACATGTAGAAAACAAATCAATAAAACTTAATTTTTTAGAAAGTATGGAAATTAACAAATAAAAAAATTTAAATATTTTATTAAACGATCAGCTCGATTTGAATAATTCCCCATTATTAAATATATAACCATTCGGTATTCCCTGACATTATTATAACAATAGTTTTTAAAAATATTTTTCAGATTAGTTAAGAAAAGGTGTGTTTTCATAATTAGGGTTCGATACTTTATTACTATAATGTCTTTATTATTAAGTTGTAAAATAGGTACATTATTTTGGAGTAGGTTACCATTATATTTTAAGAGAATATTATTTGCATTAGATTTCTACTATCTGACGAAGACACTGTGTGGCGAAACAATTGTCATAGTACAATAAAAAAATAAGTAAAGATTTATACATTTTTGTATTCTTTTTAACCTAGTTTCTATTAATAAATAACTGAAATATTTAAAATAAAAAAAAAACAATACCTACTCAAAATACATCTAAAGTTAAGGTATATACAATATACACTATGACCAAAAAAGTAAGCAACATAAGTAATATTTTTATTAAGTACCTACTAATTTCTCAGAAAATTGTATTTGCTTAACTGTAATAGAAGAAGATAAGAATTAAAAGTCTTCCTCCACTCTTATATTAAAGAAATATTTTAAGAAACTTCTCTACATGTTTCGAATGTAGAAGCATGTAGAGAAGCAGGCATTGTAATAATTATTTTTTTCTACTCCCACATGGAAATTTGCTGTTTCCTTTACACTTAAGTGGCGGGTAAAGTAGGCTATTCCAGTTAACTGTGCGGCAAAATTTTATAACCATGAAACTGACCAATCACAGTCAATTACAGAGAAGTCAAATTTACATGTTGTAAATTCGTTTTCTGATAGTTGAGAGAAGTTAGGTTAACAATATGCTTCAAAAATATGTAAATCTGTCAGATGAAATTTGTTCTTTTTAAATTTAAATCAAAACATTTATCCCAGAGTCTACGTATACACAATATTATCCTAAAGAATACACGAAATGGTGCAAAAATTGAAGGTATAATAACAAAATTAATACCAAATTATATTTCTATCAAATTATTGTTAGTTTCTGACCGAACTAAAGATTTGCGCACAGACTTATTTCAAAAATATCTTTATTTCCACTCATTTCTAGACAATTACTACAAGCTTTACATAAAATTTACTATATACCTACCAAATAAACGTTTTCTTATTAACCTTGGTAATTTTTTTTCATATAAATAATATATATTATTATAAATATTTGTGCACGGGAATATTTTCCGATATATTTTGAACGGGGATCCAACCCCAATTGATCCTGAAACTTTTATTATATGCAACAAACATAGAAAATTAACTGGTAATTCTTCCTTAAATGGCGGAACATAAATATAACCCGATAAAACAGACGAAATTATAAGGTTTCTAGAAAAAAAATCCCTTTTTTACTAAAATTTTTAAGGTTATGTTATTTCTACTTACACTATCGCCACTTCTCTTTCCATGTTAACAATGTTGCTAGTTTGTAAATTGGCGATTATTTTAAAAATTTGACCATAGCGAACGTTAAAAAATCATATTAATGCATAAAATCCCTTTTTAACTGTTTAAAACGAATTCTACAGATATTTTGTTGTACTTTCGGAGTTATAATTCTTACGCAAGCAAAAATAAACCCGATAAACCTTGTTTTTCTGTGCAAATCAGTAAATAAACAATTGTTAACAATGTTTATTAATACATATATCGCTTTTGTCTGTTATTCTGCAAAAAGCCGAATGTGAGAAAGATAGATATATTCAAAAGTGAGTTTGTATAAATATAAGAACTTACCCAAATCGATAAATATGTTACAGTGTAATTTGGTCATTGGTCAATGAGTTTGCCATCAAAATGAATTTTTGTTCAATTGTTTCTTATTATCGTTCTCACAAGTTCATGGCCAACTTAAAAGACAAGTTATTATGATGCCTAATTTAAATAATTTTTTAAAATTCTTAGCATGAAATTCGGATAAGTCGTAGAAGAAATATACTGTACAACTCGAGTGGATTGTCCATATTGAGCTCGGAAGTTTGAGCACTCCGCCTACGGCGTCGTGCTCAATTTACTTCCTCGTGCGGTATGGACATCATATCCACTCTTGTTGCACAAACTACTATTTCTACTGAGTATGCAAAGTCAATAAGCACATTGTGCATGGTCACGATCAATATTTACAATGATTATTTTTTTAAAAATCTTTAGTGCCCCATAAAACATTTTATTTCATAATAATATAATTGTCAGGTTTCTCTTCACTTTAAAAACACTCTTGAGCATAGAGTACTTATTTTACAAAGAACTCGGTTAAAATGTTTTTACATTACTTGATGTCGGAATCACATTTATGACTTTTCATAGCCATCTGCCATGTTTACCTTTCCATCCTGGGTGCGGCAGTCAGTAATGCCATATTTGAAGAATTTTTTAATACGCAGAAATTTAGCAACATAAAAAACTAATAAAGGAAAGAAGAATATTTTACGAAAATTACTAAAATATTCAATTTCTTGGATACCATATTTTAGTTCAATCATACAAATATTTGAATTCACATCACATTTCATATCTTTTTTATAGTTTTGTTTTTGATATTAATTGGGTACTTTTTTTAGAAGTCAATTTTGATCGTGGCGAAAGTATAGCCCGCTTACAATAATTGTAGCTTTAAAGAATTATAAAGAATTTTTTAGGTTAAATCAAAGAAAATCGCCAAATAATGTGGCAATAATGGCCTCAATGGAAATATAACCTAGAAATATACATGTTATTATGCGCATGCCGTATCTTTTCATATACTTAATATACCTTCTACTACTTTTTTTTACCAAAAATCGGCTTAAAGTCGTATCTGCCACTGCTTTGTTCCGGAAGAGTTAAAGAGTTCATTAATTAGTCGATCGGTCGATCTTGTTAATTTTTATGGTAATAAAATGACAATAAAGAAGCAATTTTCAAAGGTTTCTACCATGGACGGGGATAATGTATTCTGCACTTCAATTTGTTACCAACCTTGAGATTATTTTGGGAAATAAATGTAAATTTTTCTTGATCATAAAAGGGGAAATACAAAAAAATGTATAAAGCACAAATTTCATAAGACGCACGTGTCAGTTAAAAAACTCGTCATTTCTTGGCTTGTTCTTTAAATTTGACTCATGCGCTAAAAACGCTTCTTTAGTGACCATAAAATATGTTCGGGGGGCTTAAGTGGGCGTAGGTTAGGTTATGTAAGAGGGTCAGACCTTTGGTTCTGACCAAACAGTCTCACGTAGTCCTATTAGGTCCGTTGTGATACCACACGTGTTTCGTAGAACCCACCTTCATCAGATCTCTGATGGTTAGTGCGGCATAAACCGCAGAAGGATTTTAACAGCTTACTCAAACCAGTTACTACTATTTAGAAACCTGCTCAGTTGTCCAAGTTGTAAGTTGCTTAGTTCCTTCAGGCTATCGAAAAATAGTTCACCGAAGACGCAATGTCCATTAACAACCGCAGTAATATTTCTCACGTCTTTCCGACTTTGTCGCAATAGTTCTGCGGTTGTCTTTTTATCGAATGTGGGCCACAGTTGCCTGGATGTACTATAGGTTATCAACTCTGTCCATCTGTTCTGTGCAAGCTGCTTGACCGTGTAATCAATCTCCTCTTTGACAATTCCCAGTGGTTTGTTCACCGTATTGTCTTCTGCTAGATCGCGCATGTCTGCGCCCTCTCTCGCGAGCGCATCGGCAGCCTCGTTGCCATCTATTTTGGAGTGTCCAGGAACCCAGCACAGAGTAACCCGGTGTTGGTTGCCAAGTGTGCATAGATTGTTGCGGCATCGCTTTACGAGCTTTGATTTGACGCTGCTGGAATAGATTGCCTTAATCGCCGCCTGACTATCACTGAAGATGGTGATTGACGAGGCTACTCCCAGGCCAAAGTGTTCTTGCAGGATAGAAGTAGGCGTAACTGGGAGGGGCAGTCCAGACTAAATGTATTATTATTTTGTACTTTTTGCACTAGAAAGGCAAAACAACGCCGCAGGCGAAAAATTTTTGGAATCACACCTAATGTTTTAAAAAAATGTACCTACCATCATATTTTGGAAATGAAATTATTACCTCACCCTCTGTAAGTAATACATGGTAAATATGGGGTTCTGAATGTTTTTTTTCCTTTTGCCAAAAATACTAAAATGCCGTTTGTATAAAGGTCAGGTTTTGGATTCATTATAAAGCACTCTTGTTTCATTTTTCGCACTATAAATTATCACATTTATTCAATATAAAAGTAGAAAAAGCTATTTTTCTATTTTCCAGCCCGACACCCCCCCCCCCCCCCCTTCTGGTTGCGCCACTGCCTAAGACCGTTTAGATTTAATTTTGTTTCCAAAACATATAAAATGAGAAATTATTTTTCAAAAAAAACAATTTTAAACCTTTAACTATTCAATTTTTTCTAACAAATATCGTTCAATGAATTTAATAGAAAGTCGTTTTTGAGTAGGTATAAATTAGAAATTAAAATCTCGAGTAAAAAATACTCAATAGCCGTAATGGACAATGAATAATTATAATTTTACAAAAATATACTGTGTCACTTTTAACCTTAAACTGGTTCTGTTTTGCAAAATTTGTTAAATAAAATGATTTTCGAAAGTGTAGATTAATTCTAAATAGAATAGTTATACAGAAAGAATGTACATATAGAATAACTGTATAGTGTTATTGTAGTTAAGAGTGATTTTTTATTATTGTTAAAAATATATTCTAGATCTGCAGCGTTATGTTATGTCAATTAAACTTTTAAAGGAATAAATGCCTAAAATTAAAAGATAAGTGAACAAATTTAAAATTATAGTAAAATACAATCATAAATTTAGGAGATATAAACCAAATAATGCAACAATAAATAATGTTACTAAATAATAATTGTATAAGAGTTTAATTTCTTCTTTTTCAATGTAACCTTTAAACAGCTATTTTTCTATAAAACACTCTTACTGATATTATGCCCTTTCCCCTCCCTAAATCACCCTAGAAAAAAATATAAAAATAAAAAATTAGAAAAAACTAAAAAACATTAACAGAAAAACTTTAGGAGGCATATATGAAAAATTATATTTTTCTTATAATTTAAGGTGTACAAATATTTATGGATTGTAGATATCTTCGGGCTGAAAATTTTTATCCATGAAGAGAAAGAAAAAATACTTCACAAATATATTATTTATTATTTGTAAAGTATTTTTGGATTTTTCTTTGTCTTAATGGGTGAAAATAATAGTTACTATTTTTAATTTTATATTTATTTATATAGCTTTATTTCATTAACGACACACAAATAAAAATGTCCTTTCATTCCTAAATCCTATTTCATTAGTATTGTACATAATAATATTATTTGCCTTACGGGTTTTACTTTTTTTATACTTTGTTTACTTAATTTATATTCTATATTTTATTTTGATTACATTTCTTGCTTATTCTATTAGTACCTACGCATTACTAGTAGTGGCATAATCTTAGTTTAAATGTTTGCGAAAACCCCAAAAAACAACAACATCAAAAAAACCCGGAGCCGAATTCAAACCAGCACAAACGGAGCGAGACCTCGAGACTCTAGACTTAAATAATGACGTTTGACTAGTGTAAATAGATAATTTATAATGACGAATTGTTTTATATTATTTTGTTATAAGTTTCTTTGTCACAGTTCCGTTTAAGATGTAAACATTTGTTTATAGTAATGTTGTGATGGAAATTATATTATAATTGTGTATTTTGGCTAGTCTTAATTTTTTAAGGTAAGTTAAATTTTAAACTTAGAGCAGGTATCATCGCCATAAATCTATTATTTGACATTTTAAATAAAGACAACTTCAGCAATGGCAACTTCCTCGTTGAGCCATAATGCCAAAAAATTAATTTTGAATTTTCAATCATTGCAAGGTGATATTAAAAATTATTTTGATTAAACTTGTTTTTATGTCAGGATTTACGGGTTTAAATATTGTGCATCAATTCCATAACACCCGGTATATGCTATAAAGTCTTACGCTTATAAGAGCAGTTATTTACGTTAACAAAATTAGCAACTGCTATTGACGAAAAATATCCTCCGTCTTCACGGATCCGCGAACATTTTTGAGCTAGATCACTTCCCGTATTGCCATTTTCTTGTTCAGAACTTTGAACGCTATAGGAATGTCATTTTACGGACAATAAACTATTAAGAGATAATACTAGTGTATCTGTTAAAGGCCCAAAGGGATCATCTTCTTCTAAAAGAAAATTGACAGGTAATGTAAGTCTGTTTAAGCTAAGAGACATTTGGAGACTAATCAAATATTGAATTCGAATTCAGTCTGATCCTTCAAGGCGCTTTCATGTCGTGTATCATATTGAAATCGGTCCTAAAATTTTGACAATTGACAAGATGACTTATTGCTTTTAAAATTAATTTCTTTGTTTTGTTGTGTTTACTTTTGATATAATATAATTGCATTAAACATTCGTGCTGTTTTATTAGAATCTCTAACTTAACATGAATTATTTTTACATAAATTCAGGTCCATAGTTAGGTTGCGGCAATCTGACAGTTCCATTTCAAGTTGCGTTTTCACGACGTTTAGATCTCGGTGCGATTTAAAAAAAAAATCGAACTGAATACCCGATTGCATCCAATTTTGAATTCGGAAAGTGAACTTAGTTCGATTTGAATACCTCATGAAAACGTAGTAAATGGGTTATCAAAATTATCAATAATAATATTTTATTTAATTTTTAAGCAGAAACATTTTTTAGTGTTAGTACCCTTCGTATATAAGGCATCCCCCTCAGTATATTTAAAAGAGAGATTGGGGCCCGTAAAAGATTTTAACCCCCCTCCCCCCTAAGATTGCAAAAGTAGGTAACGAATAATTGTATTTGTCAGCATTTATTTATTATATTCTTTTTAAATTATTGCAAATACAACAATGTGTTTATAGAATGGGCAGTAATGGTAAACACTTCTGTGGATTCCAGGATATTAACATTTACGGTAACATCTTTGTCGGATCTAAAAAAATATTAAATATTAAAACTTTGCAAAAAGCAAACAGAAAAATATTTACTTGTTTACTAGAGTAATTGCTAGTTTTCCGTCAGGCCTTATAAATGCTATTGATGAAACTTCATCATTTTTGGTTGTATCCACATCGATTCTTACGGAATCAGGAACTAAGAATTTAGAGAAATGTCCCAGTGCGTAGAACATGGGCTGTTTGTAGAATTCACCGGATGTTCCATTTACGATTATCGGGGAATCGACGTTATTGTCAATCCAGTTTGGTCCACCAGTTTCGTTCAATGCCATATTCCAATCTGTCCATCCACCGACATCATAACGCAAATCCTAAATTAAATAAATACTGCTAAATATTTTTTTCAATTAGTAATCGTTTTTTAAAGGACATATCTTAATTTTTTAATGAAAGAAAGGTATCCTTAGTACCTTGCTATCGCCTACTGGGTAAATTATGTTAGTCTAAATTACAAATATATGATTTTTTTGTAAGTAAATAATTATAATTTATTAGATGCTTGCTTGATTTTTCGGCTTTTTTCCTCTTCCGACCTACAGCTTAACGTGAGTTCCGAACCATGATTCTTGGTCATGCGACACCCCCCAAGGGCTATCGACCCTCGGTTTATTGCCATTGCATGACCTACCGATTGGGGAGTGTGTATCTTCTTTCGCACCCCACGAGATGTCCGATATCATCCTGCCTGGTTACCGGGTGGGGTGGGTTGGGAGATGATACGATACCTTTTACACTTTTCCCTGCATTCTTAAATCCACTAAATTTCGGACATACTTTTTTTAATTTTACGTATGCCCACTCCGGGAATCGAACCCGGGTCACCACAATCTAATGCCAGTAACTCACCTCTGAGCCACTGCCGCGGTTATTTATTAGATATAGTTTTATTTTTATGTGATGAAATGAAGTCCTGTTACAATGTAACAGACTAATTTTCCTTAGGTAGGTATATATGGTTGTTTCAATACAAAACGTTCACAATATCTAAACTTTTATAATTTAAACTACTTATATTACTACGTTCACTGTAATACTTTCGTGGCAGTGGGTACCAGTACAAAAAAAGATTACAGGGAACGAAAATCCGATGAACTTTCGAAGAAAGACTCAGAAAAGGCATTCATTGGTCCAGAGCTGCCACTCGGGGTACCATGGTGCACAGTACGCGATGCCATAAAGTGATGTATCAGGAATGAACACAAAATTTACCAAAATAACAGACAGGGATTACACCACACAAATGCTTCATTGGGGATCCAGATCCAAGACTAACGAAACAGTTGCATCAAATGCAGAAGAATCATTTGAGAACTATTACAGGAATTCGGACAGGACACGTGTATGTCAAAAATCCTTTGCACAGAATGCAACTGTACAATGGAGAACTAAACTGCAGATTATGCGACATGTTAAGTAAACCGTACAGCATATAGTTTGCCATAGCGAGTCACTAGATCGGAAGAGGCAACGAATACTCGGGCAACCAAAACTGGAACCAGAGGATGTTCTGACCCTCTCCCCAGTTAACCTACACAAACTAGTGCAAGCAACTGGGTCTGAAGAAAAATCAAACAGTGGTAGCACAAGTGACCAATCCTGGCCTAAGTGCATCCAGCATATGGACGGGCCCTCGGAAGGAAAAAAATATCACTATGAACAAACAGGGGCCTTTCTAGCTAAATTTGTCATAGAATGCTTGTTGCTTGCAATTGAGTTATACAATCTTGCCTAAGAGGCTTACATTTCCTAAATAACATATGATATTAAGGTGTTTTTTCTCTGCAGATGAACGTGATTTTACACTTGGAGTTCAAGTACCGGGTTAAAGGAGCTTTTTCTAAAATTCATAGTATTAAGTGCAACTTTCCTTGCACTTGTGAGATTTAGAGTAGATAATAAAAAAAATCACTATATGATGACCAAACAAAAACGCATATTAGCTATTAGCTATTGTCAACCGTTTTTATTTAAACCCCATAGTAGGGGGTGGAATAACTCCCAAAACGTTAAATGGTAAGGTGTTACCTCATTTTAAAGCTTAGAGCATCTAGAGAAAACTAACTACTTCTATAAAATTGCACGAAGATTTAGTTTTTCAATTTTCTAATTCGTCAAAGAGGATTTTTTTGGAGGTTGAGAATTTCAAAAAAGGTGTTTTTGGGATTACTTTTTACTTATGCCAATTTTTGGTATGCCTATTAAATAGAAACACGTCAATTATAGATGAACAGCGTATTTCGCTGGTTCGGAAAAATAATTGTTAAAATGGACTTCATAAAAAGCATAATAGTATTTGTATCACACTTTGGTCCCTATCTTTGATAGTTCAGGTGCTATCTATGACATAAATCTTACTGACACACCCTGTATAATAAGTTGCCTAGGGAAATCAAAAACATACCAAGTAAAGCCATTTTTAAGAAAACCGTTTGTAGTATATTAGTTTCTAATGTTGTTTATATTTTTCGTGAGTTTATGGATTGTGATTTGTAGTTGGATTTGTCATGCTAATTGTAATTTAGTATACCTACCTATTTTGTATTTTTAAATCTAAATAGTCGTTCATCCACAGTTCTCTGTGGGTAATTTTTGACTTTTTCTATACCAATGTAAATTTTGGTCTCTTGAAATAAAAATTTATTTATTTATTTATTTAAACTGTCAACAATTTTTACTCTCTGGACTTTGACATTTTCTATTAGGAAACAAAATCAATTTATAATTTTAGAATAACCAAAAAAAAAGGATATTCTAAACACGTTGTTTTAGTCCAGTTTTAATTATCCACGGCCCTATGGTTTCGACCGAACAATATCTCATTAAGATATGACCTATTCTAGAGGAAATTACTCTAAAGAAGAATACAAAAAAATAATCATTAATCATCAAACATTAAAACTATTACTTACATCAATTATGTCATTTATATATTCTTCAGCTCTATCCCAGCTTCCAAGTTCTACTTGTTTCCCAAAGCCAAATTTCGCCATCGATCCTAAAATTAAAAATTGATTATAGTGACAAGTGTCAAAGCTTCTTAAATATCTTATACTACTACTTTAATTTGAGTGCTCCTCATTGTACTTATATATGTATAAATAAAGAATAGGGACCAAGGTTGTATCAATTCTCAGAAAAAAATTATTATTTCAAACACATAAATGAATTGTATCTTTGGTATAAAATAATTAATAGTCCCATAGTGTGTAATCAATATAAAAGGGAGATGCATAAATATTGACAATTTTTATCAGAGTATCAAACGAAAATAACATTGTAAATTCTAAAAACATTACAAAAACGGCTTGGAGCATCTTTAAAGCTGAAACTACTCAGATCAACAAACACACGAACATAACACTTAATGGCGATATTGTTGAGGACGCTTAGGCTGTCGCCGATATATTTTACGAAAAATTTAACATTTCTGCAGTCCCACATGGGCATCCGGATGTCGGCGGGGCTCCTGGGGCCCCTACAATGATGTTTCTGTTCTCTGTCAACGATCAAGAAATATACTATATCCTCTCCAATTTGCCTAACAAGTTCTCTTCGGGTCTATATAAAATTTCAGTAATTATTCTAAAATAAATTTCTAGGCAGATTTGTTCTCCTTTAATAGAAATCTTTAATGCAAGTTTTCTCACAGAAATTTTCTCAACCAACTTAAAAATAGCCAAACTAGTTCCAGTTTACAAGAAGTGAGATAGACAGGATATGGGAAACTACGGGCCAATTTCTCTTTTGTCATCAATATCGAAGGTGTTTGAGAGGGTCAGTTACACTAGGTTGATGAGAGTTCATCAACAAACTTTCTCTGCACTCAAAATATTTTTAAAGACAATCAATATGGGTCTGATGGTGCCTGAATCATTCAACACAAATAGCTATCTTTAATGTTCTGTATTTTATTCTTGAAAATGTAGATAAAGACGAAAAAGTCGCGGGCCTTTTCTTTGACCTTTTGAAGGCTTTTGATAGAAGTAATTATGGGATACTACTAAAGATACTAAATAAATATAATATAAGAGGCAACTGCTTACACCTACACATACAAGCAAGGGAACAACTAGTCGGTGATGGTAGCAGTTACCTGCATCTGCATCGACACTCCATAACACAAGGTGTCCTGCTCTGCTCTATACTAGGACCAGTGCTGTTTCTCCTGTACGTGAATGGCCTTCGCGAGGGGTTTCTGTTTGGTCTAATCCACCAGTATGCTGATGATATATTCATTGTACCGTCACATTTGGGCTTCTTTGGCCTCTCTGAAGCCTGTTTACGTGCAGCGAAACAGATGCAACAGTGGTGCACCATGTATGCTTTAAAACTTAAAAACATGAGTCACTATGCGTTTGGTGTGATGGAGGAACGGTGCTCGTGATGGAGCCCATTACGTTTTTGGGAGTTCAATTCGACACCTCACTGAGCTGGGAATATCAGACAAATACCTTGGTATCCAAACTACACCGTATATGTGCCTTGATTCGCATACTACGCAAAATGATCTTACTAAACACACTTCGACAGTTCTACTTTGCCTCCTTATAATCAGTTTGCTCCTCTCGTGGTGTCACCTCAGTTTTTGGTCTCCAAATATTACTATCCTTATACTTCCTAGCACTGGTTCTATTTGTCAAAAACCACCCCCAGCTATTTAACATCAATGTACAACACTATGCAGACAACATGACTGTGATCATCCATGGCAGGGCAGACCCATGATACAACTACAAGAAGATATGATACCGCGCAAGTGGGCGTGACTTTCGTGACGTCACCTTGTAATAATAAAATATTTTTAATTTGCTTGTAAAATAAGTAACATGCTGTTTCCATGTAAAATTTTGGTTTAAATGAATTCCTACGTACTTTAAAGAAGTTTTACTTTAAGCATATTCACATCTTAAAGTTTCAGTTAAGGAAGGTAAGTAAAAGAAAGTTTAAAATTTTGACAATAATCAATCTATCTATATAAAATATATGTTTTAAGATTTAAGTCACAGTAGAAATTCTAAGGCTAATATTATTTGAAATAAATTTATTAAAAATTTCATATAAAATTGCCTTTTAATAACGTAAACTACGCTTTGCCGTATAATTCGGCGCGTTCAATTCAAAAATTCCTAACAATGTGACGTTCGATCCACTGCACACCCTGTTGATATCATACCTTGTATAGTTGTATCATGGGGCTGACCTAAGTGTGCCCCCTCCCAGCTTGACCTTCTATGAAAAAACGCCACTCTACATGGCAATTAAGGCTTATAATCTGCTTCCACCCGACTTAAGATCGAAACCAAATTTAAATAAATTTAAGAAGCAAACTACCAAATTCTTACTAGATACTATTCTTACTAGTATATAACTTCATTGTAGAATTTATCCGCTAAAAAGTACAATCATTCTTTACAGAATTTTAACGTGTAGTTTTGTCTTAACTATTTTTATACTTGAATTGTAATTATTCTTAAATTATAACTGACTATTGTGTAGTACATTTTGGGTGAAAACATACTTTTTTACCACTTTCATTTGTAAAGGCAATAGTCTAATCCACTACAACTAATGTCATTCTTTACAGAATTTTTAATGTGTAGTTTTGCCGTCACTGTTTCATAACTGCTTGTCGCATTGTAAATTTTGTGTATTTTATTATGACTTTTACTTGTAAGGGCAACAGCATATACTACTTTTTTTACATTGCTGTGTCCATGTAATTTTAGCTGGCAATATCTGTATAATTTTTGGTAACACGCAATATCTTCTTTTAATTGGTAGAATGTCATCTAGGGTATATTTCAAGTAATTAAACAGATAGATCACCATCTTATGATATATTTTCGATACAAAACAGTAAAGTTTGAAAGAACCTATTATAGAAGTAGCTAAAGAACACGAATCTGATTATTTAGTTCATATTATTTAAGTAACGAAATCATGTGTGTTTAAATTTTTAGAAAACAATATTTAATACATACTTATTACAAGATACAAGAACGGGGTAATTGCTCAGTTAAAAATATAAGTAGGAAGACCGATACATTTTAAATTAAAATAACCATATCAATTTACCTGCACATGCCTCTGTGGCAAGACGAAACAAGTCCTTCTTATCACTTGTTATGAAATCCAAAAATGCTGCTGGTACAAACTTATCAGTATACCAATGAACGCCAACTCCATCGACATATTTGATTACTTCATCATCAGAAAGAACATACTAAAAGAAAGTAAAATCATTAAAATTTAGCTTTTTTTTTAGAAAATATAAGTTTTCTTTCATTACGGCAGACTCAGCCTTAGACGCGTTTGGTCATATTTATTGCTCATATTGATTTTGACTGGTGTAACGAAAGAAACAGTGATGTAACCATTTAAATAGCAAAAGACATAAACCTTAAAGCTATAGACACGCAGCGACGTCTTTTTTATTATATGAATATTGGTTAAAATTTCAGTTTAATTAAATCGCTGAAAATAGTTATTAACATGTTTCGCTATACAGTAGCTGTATCAAGTATAAGTAAAGTGTGTTGCTAATTTGACGATTTTCAACGACAATTTCTCGGACGTGACAAGATAGGTAGTAATTTCGTTGTAACCCGGTATAATAATAATGTACAATTTCCACTCACCAACTTTAAAATAGGCAGCAAGATACGTTGGTCATCATGTAAAATAATTTTTAAGTGTTTTTGAGTGTCCGAGTTTCTAATGGCTGGTCCAAGATATTGAGTAACCCAAGTCCTCTGAAATTATCGAAAACGATAAAGATTATAATCTATATTTACGAATACAACAGAACGGTTACATAACTTAACAACTATAGTATGTACCACGTTGGTATCTTAATTGCTTGGATGATTCATTTGCCATTGTAATTTGATTATTGTTAGTTCTTTATTTTATCTAGAAATCGGCCACATTTCGGTCTGCGATAAAACCGTTTTTAAGATATGAAATTCGTTCCTAGAGAAATTTGTCATGTCATTCTATTTTCAATTTGCAATAAGAGTTATTCAGGTACCTATACCAGTTGACACAAGAAAGTGGTATATAATTTTAAATATTTTCAACCATATATGTTATGTTGACCTCGAGTACCGATTATTTACAAACAAAAACAGGAAAGTTAATTACTGACATCCATACATCCCTGAAAAAATTATGTAACTTTGTTACAATACCATGTGGCCGAGACAAGACATATTAGATAATAGAAAATAGATAAAATGTATATTACGTTTTTTAAATAAATATAACTGTATCGCGTAATTTTGTTATAAATATCTCTAAAAGCTATATACAATATACAACTTATGGGCCGTAGAGTAACTGGAGATACTAGACATCAAACTAAGCCGATTAAGTAATATAAGTTTTTTCGGATTGTTACTCGTTCCAGAGTTACAGGGTGTTGAAAGTAAAAGTTTATTCTCGAAAATAAGCCATAATTTTAAAATGGTTAATGAATCTAATTGAAAGTTGGTAATATTATGTTTCTATGAGCAAGAAATAAGAATTATTAGAAATTTTTAAGTTTCAAACTAGAGGGTGTTAGTTGCATACACTGGGCTTCATAAATCAATGATTTTTTTTCTTACCTGTGATATTAGGTGTTTTTCAATTATAATTTCTTAAAGAAAGGCATTTTCTGAGTCAAAAAGGTGTACTTGATTGATCTTAATATCTTTAACGGGTTTCGAGATATTTCCCTTTAAACATCCAAAAGCATAAAAAATCATAGTACATAATTAAATTAATATTTTAATTATAAAAAAAAACTATATGACTTAATCGGCTTAGTTTCATGTCTAGCATCTCCAGGTACTCTACGGCCCATAAGTTATGGGACACCCTGTATATAGTAAATACAATGAAACAAATTAACAATAAAGAAAATGTATACAATATAATTTTATATATTATAACAACAATTTATTACATGAAAGACATAATCAATAATTCTCAAAAAGACCTGATATAGATTAAGAAAGGAAAGACATAAAGTCTCGTTCTTGGAAAGAAACACCGAGACTCTTCTTTCTTAACTTTTTGCATTACAAACACAGCTGTGGCTAGTCTCTATCTGAATAAAAACAGTGACGAAGAAAAAAAATGTAATCAGTAATTTGACCACGGTAGTTTCTAGTTCCCACGTTAGGGTTGATTGAGTCAGAACTTCTTATAGTTATTGATATTTAGATTTTAAGTAAGAAGAAAGTAGATTAATAGGAGACCTCTAACGCCATACTTTGAAAGCTTTTTAACTAGAAAACCACGAGGAACGCTTGTTGAGAAAATAAAGGGATAAACTAGCTGGCTTAGCCCTGTCAAGCCCCTCAACAGCAACAAATATGACCTTCGATACACTTACAAAGTGGAACAGTGCCTGTAAAATCCAAATTGGTTATCACTAAGACATTTTAGATGTCAAACTATAATGTTTTCATAAACTGTACAAAATTTAATTATCTTATCCCGCACGTATCATAAAAATATTAATAGAAAGTATCACTTTAAAGCAGTTCTAAATAATCTCACCATTTGAGATGAATTAAAGCCAACATTTGGAATCTTCATACCCATTATTCCATTCACTGGTTCGTTTTGAGTTGTTACACCCCAAAACAATATATCGTTTTGACGGTACGCATCAAAGAAGGCAACGTGATATTCTGCCCATAAATTCCAATATTGGTTTTTAATAGTTCCTAATCCATTATACCTAAAATTGACAAGTATAATAAGACCATGTTTAATGGCTCTTATCTTCTAAAAAAATAATTCCATCTTAAGAGAGCAGCTAGCGACCCTCTTCTCCCAAATAAAACCTTATTTGGTTATTTAAAAAAGTGATCAGAACCCTTTTTTAAATGCTAACAATATACGTACCCGTTATTGGTTTTCATCCAAATTGGAGCTGACCAGGCAGAAGCAAATAGCCTCAAGGGTTTATCGTCACGTAATCTTAATGCCTTTATTATATATGGAATCTAAAAGTTATAGTAAGTATTAATAACATTATTACTACCTAGTTGAATTGGTATCACATCATAAATTTTTTAAATTGTTATAAAAAATTAACTATAAGAAATAAACCTATTCCAAAACTCCGCTGAACACAGCTAAATAATTCTGACTTGTTTATTAAAACTTTTAATAAGCGAGTGGTCGACGCTCACCATTGAGTGGGATCTCGTAAACAGTAAGAGATACAGCAAAGATTTAATTGTGGCAAACTTGCACAAATTGAAAACGACTAACAAGCCGATGCCAAATTTGGGAAATTCCGTGTATCCCCGACAATATTCGGAAGAAATTGAAAATTCTCGTTTGAGTTTTTAGTTCTTCCTAGTTTTATTAAGAGAGGTGGCCAAAAATTAATTTTAATTTTCTTGATTCTTTTTATTTTCTTTAATTTGTTTTTATAAATGTATTATGATGTTTCGTATTTCAAGCACCATCTTTACGTATGTTTTTTTTTAAATACAGGTCTGTAATTTTTAATGTAGATTCGTAGAGCATGTATCTGATAAAAGAATAATCGTTAATCAAATGGCAACGATTAGATCCCAATTTAGAGAGATGGATAAAAATTAATTTTACTTTCCTTGATAGTTTTTATTTTCTTTAACTTGTTTTTAATAATTTATTATGACGTTTCGTATTTCAGGCACCATTTCAAGTATGTTTTTTTAAATAAGGGGGTGTACTTTTTAATGTAGATTCGTAGAGCATGTATCTGATAAAAGAATAATCGTTAATCAAATGGCAACGATTCGATCCCAATTTAGAGAGATGGATAAAAATTAATTTTACTTTCCTTGATACTTTTTATTTTCTTTAATTTGTTTTTAATAATTTATTTTGACGTTTCGTATTTCAGGCACCATTTCAAGTATGTTTTTTTAAATACGGGTCTGTATATTTTAATGTAGATTCGTAGAGCGTGTATCTGATAAAAGAATAATAGTTAATCAAATGGCAACGATTCGATCCCAATTTAGAGAGATGGATAAAAATTAATTTTACTTTCCTTGATACTTTTTATTTTCTTTAACTTGTTTTTAATAATTTATTATGACGTTTCGTATTTCAGGCACCATTTCAAGTATGTTTTTTTAAATACGGGTCTGTAATTTTTAATGTAGATTCGTAGAGCGTGTATCTGATAAAAGAATAATAGTTAATCAAATGGCAACGATTCGATCCCAATTTAGAGAGATGGATAAAAATTAATTTTACTTTCCTTGATACTTTTTATTTTCTTTAACTTGTTTTTAATAATTTATTTTGACGTTTCGTATTTCAGGCACCATTTCAAGTATGTTTTTTTAAATACGGGTCTGTATATTTTAATGTAGATTCGTAGAGCGTGTATCTGATAAAAGAATAATCGTTAATCAAATGGCAACGATTCGATCCCAATTTAGAGAGATGGATAAAAATTAATTTTACTTTCCTTGATACTTTTTATTTTCTTTAATTTGTTTTTAATAATTTATTATGACGTTTCGTATTTCAGGCACCATTTCAAGTATGTTTTTTTAAATACGGGTCTGTAATTTTTAATGTAGATTCGTAGAGCGTGTATCTGATAAAAGAATAATAGTTAATCAAATGGCAACGATTCGATCCCAATTTAGAGAGATGGATAAAAATTAATTTTACTTTCCTTGATACTTTTTATTTTCTTTAATTTGTTTTTAATAATTTATTTTGACGTTTCGTATTTCAGGCACCATTTCAAGTATGTTTTTTTAAATACGGGTCTGTATATTTTAATGTAGATTCGTAGAGCGTGTATCTGATAAAAGAATAATAGTTAATCAAATGGCAACGATTCGATCCCAATTTAGAGAGATGGATAAAAATTAATTTTACTTTCCTTGATACTTTTTATTTTCTTTAACTTGTTTTTAATAATTTATTATGACGTTTCGTATTTCAGGCACCATTTCAAGTATGTTTTTTTAAATACGGGTCTGTAATTTTTAATGTAGATTCGTAGAGCGTGTATCTGATAAAAGAATAATAGTTAATCAAATGGCAACGATTCGATCCCAATTTAGAGAGATGGATAAAAATTAATTTTACTTTCCTTGATATTTTTTATTTTCTTTAACTTGTTTTTAATAATTTATTTTGACGTTTCGTATTTCAGGCACCATTTCAAGTATGTTTTTTTAAATACGGGTCTGTATATTTTAATGTAGATTCGTAGAGCGTGTATCTGATAAAACAATAATAGTTAATCAAATGGCAACGATTCGATCCCAATTTAGAGAGATGGATAAAAATTAATTTTACTTTCCTTGATACTTTTTATTTTCTTTAACTTGTTTTTAATAATTTATTATGACGTTTCGTATTTCAGGCACCATTTCAAGTATGTTTTTTTAAATACGGGTCTGTAATTTTTAATGTAGATTCGTAGAGCGTGTATCTGATAAAAGAATAATAGTTAATCAAATGGCAACGATTCGATCCCAATTTAGAGAGATGGATAAAAATTAATTTTACTTTCCTTGATACTTTTTATTTTCTTTAATTTGTTTTTAATAATTTATTTTGACGTTTCGTATTTCAGGCACCATTTCAAGTATGTTTTTTTAAATACGGGTCTGTATATTTTAATGTAGATTCGTAGAGCGTGTATCTGATAAAAGAATAATAGTTAATCAAATGGCAACGATTCGATCCCAATTTAGAGAGATGGATAAAAATTAATTTTACTTTCCTTGATACTTTTTATTTTCTTTAACTTGTTTTTAATAATTTATTATGACGTTTCGTATTTCAGGCACCATTTCAAGTATGTTTTTTTAAATACGGGTCTGTAATTTTTAATGTAGATTCGTAGAGCGTGTATCTGATAAAAGAATAATAGTTAATCAAATGGCAACGATTCGATCCCAATTTAGAGAGATGGATAAAAATTAATTTTACTTTCCTTGATACTTTTTATTTTCTTTAACTTGTTTTTAATAATTTATTTTGACGTTTCGTATTTCAGGCACCATTTCAAGTATGTTTTTTTAAATACGGGTCTGTATATTTTAATGTAGATTCGTAGAGCGTGTATCTGATAAAAGAATAATAGTTAATCAAATGGCAACGATTCGATCCCAATTTAGAGAGATGGATAAAAATTAATTTTACTTTCCTTGATACTTTTTATTTTCTTTAACTTGTTTTTAATAATTTATTATGACGTTTCGTATTTCAGGCACCATTTCAAGTATGTTTTTTTAAATACGGGTCTGTAATTTTTAATGTAGATTCGTAGAGCGTGTATCTGATAAAAGAATAATAGTTAATCAAATGGCAACGATTCGATCCCAATTTAGAGAGATGGATAAAAATTAATTTTACTTTCATTGATACTTTTTATTTTCTTCAACTTGTTTTTAATAATTTATTATGACGTTTCGTATTTCAGGCACCATTTCAAGTATGTTTTTTTAAATACCGGTCTGTAATTTTTAATGTAGATTCGTAGAGCATGTATCTGATAAAAGAATAATCGTTAATCAAATGGCAACGATTCGATCCCAATTTAGAGAGATGGATAAAAATTAATTTTACTTTCCTTGATACTTTTTATTTTCTTTACCTTGTTTTTAATAATTTATTATGACGTTTCGTATTTCAGGCACCATTTCAAGTATGTTTCTTTAAATACGGGTCTGTAATTTTTAATGTAGATTCCTAGAGCATGTATCTGATAAAAGAATAATCGTCAATCAAATGGCACGATTCGATCCCAATTTAGAGAGATGGATAAAAATTAATTTTACTTGATACTTTTTATTTTCTTTAACTTAATAATAATTATGATTATAATTTATTATGACGTTTCGTATTTCAGGCACCATTTCAAGTATGTTTTTTTAAATACGGGTCTGTAACTTTTACTCTAGTTTCGTAGATCATGTGCCTAATAAAATAATAATCGGTAATCAAATAGCAACGATTCGATCCAAATAATAACATCTGTCAATCTTCGAAAACGATAAGAGATCCATCTAAAATTAAATGTCGACAAAATTGCACAATTCGGAGTCGGCTTCACTACCTTTAAGAAATTTGAAAAAGTTTTAATTCTCTCAAAGCAATTCGTAGAAGATCGGAAATTGTCGTGTGTGTTTCTTTTTTATGACCTTATTTACAAAACAAAACATAACAAATTTTACATGTTCAATGTAGATTTTTATATCCTATATAGTTGGTGTACCAAAATTTTGAATCCGACTATTCGTCTTCTCTATCTATCTATCTAGCACCTTTGTAAATAACGCCATAAAAAGAAACACAAACGACAACTTTCGGTCTTTTACGAAGAAATTATTCAGAATTTTTTAAATGCCTTAACAGTAAGTAGACTCCGAATTGTGTCACTTTGCAGCCACTTAATCTTAGATATGTAATCTCCTACCGTTCACGAAGACAAAGTTTAAATTTTACTTGTATTTTGTGACCACAGTTAAGTTTATCTTCGTAGAGCTTGTTGGATACTGCCACAGAATATACAGCTACGCATAGCTACATATTCTGTGATACTGGTCAATAATAAACCTTAGACGATCAAATTACTTATAAGTCGATGTTTTGACCTATATTAGGCCATCCTCAGGACCATAAATCTGGATCCTCCGTGTTAAAAAAATTAATTTAAAAAGTACATGCTGGGCATGGGGTAATACGTACCTATACTGTTTTAGCAGTTATTGGTAAAGGCAAATAATGAACAAGTATTGAACTTAACTTAAATATAAATTAGGTAATCTTTATCTAAAGAAGGTAATTTTCTCGTATTACCTTATACGTTTCATCTTCATCTTGCAAAGCAAATGTTTGTAACGTTTCATCGATTTCATCGACGTAAGTATATGGCCTAGTAGAAAAATCAGTTCCACCAATAGGAACTCTTCCTAAGCTGTATTGAATACCATCGTTGCCAAAATAACTTTGTAATAATTGTTCTTGAGCTGCTTCTGGTAATCTAGCAATATTAATACCCGTTGCATCAGTAAAAGCCCCACCAAAACCAATGATAGATTGATGAGTTTTACTTAGATCCGGAATTGTCACTGTAATAGAAGCTGAATCCGAGGAGTTTGAAAAACTTCCGGTGGTGGAGTAGATACCTAATTTTGCTTTACTCGAGGTATATAATTGATATTGGCCAGATATTAGATCAGCAATCCCGGGCACAGTATCACAGTAGTTTGAATCACAAACACAAACAGAGCCATACTCGGTTTCTCTTAATTTACATGGATTATCAGCAGTTACTAGGAAAACCTTCGTTAATAAATATATAAAAACAAATATGTTCCGTATTAGAAACATTTTACTATACTAAGGTGCCTACTGACTAAATTTGTTTTATATGATATTGATAAATTAAGTGAAAAACTATTTTATCTATTATCACTTAATAATAGGCGAATATTACTGATTAAAGAAGAGATTAGAAAATATGCACTTAAATTCAGCCAAAATATATACAATTGCCTTTAAGTGTGAACACTTATTCGTTGCTTTTACCACTGTCGGCATGTTTTTTAAAAATCAAAGATGTTTTATATTTTGTTTCGTATTGTCTTTTTTACAATTTTAATTGTTTTAAAACACTAAGTGGAAGAAATGATATCCCACCTTGAGGATATCATTGTATATTAACGAATAGCACTGAAGATGGCGAAAGCCGAAAGGGCTCTGCTACGATTTTAATAAAATAAAAGTTTTTACACGTAATACAAACTCTCTTTACTTCAATTCTACTCTAAGTGTACACAGCCACAGCTAATTTTCTAAAATATATACAGTTATATGCATTTTTTCGACAAAATACTGGTATGCAATATTTTTTAATTTATTATAGTAAAATAGGGCATAGAAGCACATTGGGTTCTAAAAAATATGTTTATTTAAAAAAAATTTCAACTATAAAGGATTGTCTTCTATCGGTAAAAACATGTTTATACAAAGAAAAGCTTTTTTAAATATTTACTGATGTAATCGGACAGTACTGCTGCTTAGGTAGTAAAGTATAAGGCCAAGATACAACTTTGTTGGATAATTTACCTTTAAAACTGCTTTTTACTGCAGTTAAAGATAATTAGATAATAATTTCTTCATTATTCTGTACAGTTACATCCAATTTGTTTCTTACTTGACCTCCTACGTTACCGGGAATGTTACATTTAGCTAAAAAAGTTTCAACAATACTTATTCAGTCTCTTGAAATTAAATGTATCCTCTTTAACGAGAATATTAAACAGTTTTGCCAACCAACCAAATCCCGCTAAACGATATTTCAAGGCAAATTTCTCTCAAATTGCAAAAATAATTCGGGAAAAACCTGTTTCATATTGAGGCCCAAGTATCATTCTTTTTCACGAAGCAAAACTTAAGTTTCAGGGGTCAGTGATTGCTGCGATTTTGGCATCTGAAATATCAAGTAGTGGTATTTTGTTGGTTTACAAAAACTGGCTTTTATGTCCGGTATAAAACACAAAATTAGTTCTTTAATGGTTTCGAAATGCTCTGCGTAGAATATTGCGGCCTTAATCCATGTTCCTCGCCGCGTAATTACAGATTCTGGAGGTAAACTAACTCCTAGTAATATCTCTTTATAAAACTGCACTCTAACTCTGGAATATTTTTAATCCACAAAGACCTTTTCACCACTTTAGATATTTTGAAAACAAATTTGAAATCACTAGTTTCACACCTAAAATACTGAAATCTTTTGACAAACTAAGACAGAAGTACGCAAATTCCTTTTTTTCAGATGGATTCCAAGCAGTAAGGCAGTCCTCACATGGGGAACCAGGGCCCGCTCTAGTGGCGTCAACCTGGGCCCCTGCCCAGGGCGGCAAGTTGGAAGAGCGGCATGAAAAATCCAAAAAAACACCATAAATCCCCGTTTTGCCTACCTATGTTCCTAGGTATATATGAAGTTTGAACCATTCCAATTCCCAGTTAACAAATTTAATTTCCTTTGTTTTGCCGTGCCGTCTTATTTTTAAAACAGTGACAATTTCGACGGATCCCTTTTCTTTTTAATATTATAATAATATCAAGCAATTCCGCGACAAAGCAAGCCGAACAACGCCGGCACCGGCACCGGTACTTTTTTTAGTCATGGCGGCGTCGCAGCAAAGGACAAGCTGGCGAGCGGTGAGGAATAGACAGACAATTTGCTGTTGTGGTAGGTATAAAACGAAGAAGGGATGAAAAAGGCGGCAATTTCTTGTTTTGCCCAGGGCGGCGTTATTGCTAGAGCGGGCCCTGTGGGGAACCCTAAAAGAAACTGTAGTAGCTAGAATACTAGGAGACTGGGCAACTAGGTCATCCAGCATGTACATTTGATTGGCGCTACCTAAAATGGGGCGACTGGAAGACCCGGCAACCCGAAAATCCGCGACTCTGCATGCTGGTTGCCATGCTCGTCTAGTCTCTTGAGTGAAAATAATAATAATGAAGCAAATTTTTAAGCCGAAATTCCTAAATGTACGGCCAGTAGCTCGCGACTGCATATCGGACGTGTCAGAGTGAGAGGCAAGTCGAGTAGTCTAGTCACCCAGTCTGCTAGTATCCAAGCTACAACAGTTTCTTTAAAGTTTCACCATATAAGAACTGCCTAAACGATTAAAAAAGAGTTTCAAACAAATATAGATTACCAATGACTAGGTTACCAGCAATCAAAATTTCGCGATATACCACCGCAGTGCATGTTGGGGTGATTTTTGGGGATTAAGCTCCCACTTGAGGGTTGGACACTCTTTTAATTTTGAAAACTCTGCCCTTGATGCATATAATTTTCACACGGCAAAACGTCAAAATTTTTTTTCTATTGGGTTATTTTAGATCTAAAATATCAATGACCTAAATATACCTACTCCACTGAGCGAGACTACTTGAACAAAATTGTAATTATTAGTTAAATAATATATATCTAATTATATATAGAAAAGTGATTTTGTATTACGTGTAAAAAATTTTTGCTTTATTAATATCATAGCAGAGCGCTTTCGGCTTTCGCCATCCTCAGTGCTATCTGAAAGTGAGAATTGAAAATATTTTTATAAAACGGTGGGTTAAAAATAATGAAAATTTATTTGAGGAATTTAAAGAATTTAAAACATTCTTGTGATTTAAAAGATCTAAAATTTGTTTTCAATACTCGCTCGTCAAGATTACATGATGACATCCTCATATAGGCCGAACGGCACTACGTCCACTTAATATTTTAAATTGATTAAAATTGTAAACAGACAATATAAAAACACAACATAAACATTTTGGTTTACAAAAAAAAAATGTTTATGTTATGTTTTTATATTGTCTTTTTACAATTTTATATAATAATAATAATAATTATGCTATTTTTGTGTGACCAGGTTATGATTTTCGTAAGACTTTTATATGATTTTTGTCAGATTTTATAAAGATTTTGAACAATAATCAACTAACCAGCAAGTTTGACTGTAACATACATGATATTAGAAGAAATAGTTTTCTCACAATCATAGTGGTCCGATTACCTTAATTTTTAATTTACTAATTAGGCACCTTTGATTGTGAGTAAATATTGCCTTCCAATGTTATTTATGTCACAGTCAAACTTGCTGGTCAGTTAATTATTGTTAAAAATATTTATGCAATCCAGTAAAAACTGTTTAAGATAATTCAAATCAGTTTAAATAATCTTACTCTTTGAGTATCTAAATTAAATATTAATTATTTTTTGTATATTTAAGATAAGAATAATTCATTTATTACAACAAATATTGATTTATATAATTAATATCATTTACGGTTACTGCAAAGTGTCATCCACTTCACCTTCTTTTTACATGAAAATATTAAAAAGTTTTAATACTCATAAACGTCGAGTTAATATGTATCCCCTAAAAATTGCAAGATCAAATATGTTTGCATGTTCTTACCTTATATTTCAGTCTCATCATAAATCACGTATTTTGGACGACAATTTTCTGAGTGTTCATTAGCTCAAGAGGAAGAGATGAGGACGAATACACGAATACGCTTCAAGGCATAAAATGTTAATTAGAAATAAATAACAATATAAATTATTTCCAACATGCAGAAACTTATTAACAGTGACTTATATCACCAGATGAAAGGTTATGGTTTAAAAACAAATAAAGACAATACGAAAATTCTATCATTCAATAAAATATTTATTGATACAAACGTGCGTTTATATATGTATTATTTAAAAAAAAAAAAAAAAAAAGTAAGTAAGACAAAATGTTATTTATAATTAAATAATCAATATGCCGATTAGCAAGTCGAAATTTGGAGATCACCACACTGCTTAGCTAATTGTTATTGTTTTTTATGATTTTGAATTGTTGCCTGACTATTAGTTTAGGTTGAGTGCCTGTAATTGGCTTTTTGCAGTTGATGATTTGAATAAATAAATTATCAGTGTTCATTGACTATAATCATTACCTATATAAATTCGCTAAAATGACAATAAATCGTTAAATCTGGCCAGTCTGTGTAACAGTTGCATAAAGCACTTGGTATCACCACCATACTACCTTAAAATGAACACGCAAATTTCGCAGAATTAAAATTGGTGGTTCTACTATGCCGTCATTTTGTGATAACGAGAAATTGCTAGACTCGCAAAACGAGACGAGAAAATTTTTTACGAGAAATTAGCAAATAAATAGATTTAGGTATTGTTGATAAAATTTTGCTTTTTTTTAAAGTAAGAGTAGCATTTAAAAATATTAATAATTATTGTCCTTGCATTGTACTACTCAAAAGTTGTTGTCTTTATTTATTTATTAAGATGTTATTCCTCTTATTCTTTCAACATTTTGGTTCAAAGTAAGTAATCTTCGTAACCTTTAATTGGAAAAACATTTTTTAGAGCTTTTTGCTACCTAAACTTTCATTACCTTTTTAATAATCAAAAACCAGATAGATTGGTGGTTGTGCCATGTATTTTATTTCATTTCATAATATCTAAATAAATAATTTAAAAAATGTCCGCTTATGTCTTATACAAATTTTTTTCATACCACTTGTTTTATTACTACCTAATAATTTCTAAAAATAATATATAACAGCAAGCAGAAAAATATATTTGTTTAAATTTTAGTACGGTAAAATTTTTATCATGTTAAAGATATGCTCTTATATTTATTTATTAACAGGAGTTTTTCTTGTAACTGCTGAAAATCCATGTAAATTAAGGGAAACGGAGGATGGCTCTGTATGTGTCTGTGACTCTACCTACTGTGATACCGTACCTGGGATTGCTGATCTAACATTTGGTCAATACCAGTTGTATACTTCAAGTAAAGCAAAATTAGGTATCTACTCCACCATCGGAATTTTCTCTAACTCCTCGGATTCAGGTTCTATTACAGTGAAAATTTCGGATCTAAGTAAAACCCATCAATCAATCATTGGTTTTGGTGGAGCTTTTACTGATGCAACGGGTATTAACATTGCTAGATTACCGGAAGCAGCTCAAGAACAATTGCTGCAAAGTTATTTTGGCAATGATGGTATTCAATATAGCTTGGGAAGAGTTCCTATTGGTGGAACTGATTTTTCTACAAGACCGTACACCTATGCTGATGAAATTGATGAAACATTAGAAACATTTGCTTTGCAAGAAGAAGATGAAAAGTATAAGGTAAAAAGATTAAAATATGGTGCCTTTTCGGTTTATTTCTTAGTTAACTATACAATTATTGTAGCGTGGAATGTTTTAATTCTTATACCTAGAACAATTTTTGAATGGATACTATAATAGAGGGCAGTTTTCTTCAATATTTATTTTATTAACATATACCAGTGTCATCAGTTTGGATGGTATTTTTGTTATTAATAATCTAAGTTGTCTGATTAAATCTAACATAAGAGCTGCTATGTAACCTAAAATCATTGTTGTCATAAGATTAGATGAACCTGGAATAAAAATTTAGATTTGTATAATTTCCTGGAAATAAGATATCGAGATGAATCAAAAAAAAAATAATAAAGATAAAATGTCAAGCTTAAAAAACAAGGGACACTAAAACAATACCCTACTGCTCAATTTCTCCACAGGATGTTTAAAAGTTAAAATAAATATTTCTTCTTTTTCCTTGTATATTAGCAAAATGATTAGTATTTTACATTAACATGAATCTATCGAATAGACAGCAGAGTTCGAGTTAAAAGTAATTTAACTGATCATAACCAAAACATTACAATGTCTGTTTGCCGGTTGAAGACAATAATGTTTCTTGAATGACAGAAGATTTTTGGACTTGCATTGTCGTTATTTGTTTTTAAATCACAGCGTTTCAACTGGTAAGTATCTCCAATCGTCTTCAGGTGAATACTAAGCAAGTACGGTAACATCATCTTTATTAATACTATATTATAAGTCCAAAATTAGTGTCAGTGACTAATAGCTTTCATATCGAGAGCAGCAGGTTATACGATGTTCGAGGAAAAAATAGTCTCCTCTACCTATTAGATCTTCAGAAAAAAATACTAGAATTGTTTCCTCTAATTTTGTACAATTCGCATAACTGAGATGATTGTAGTTAGGCGTTTAATTCGAGCGCGGTCTTATTCTAAAATTAAATTTTCTTACCAAACTTTCCATATATATCTTATATCAAATGTGGGCTTACCAAAACAACCTGGATTCTGGTGCATGGTGGTAGCTTCCTTAAACGTCTTCTTCCTCCAATGTGGTTCTCCTTGCAGAGCTTCGGATTCTGTCCATGTGATATTATGTACGTTCATCCAGGAATAGTCAGCTGCACCTGATCTCTCCTTTTAGCGTATTGTTCCTATGTTTTTTAATCCTTATTTCCAGTGGTGCTAGTATCTCGCCGATATAAGATTGGCCATATTTGCAGGTGATCTGCTATCGTATATTAATATAAATAAAGCTGTAGTTACTTTGCTTATTTAGTATTGACCTGAAGACGACTGGAGATAGTTACTATTTGAAACGTTGTGATTCTGATTTTCGTTCTATAGATTCATGTTATATTAAAATACTAATCATTTTGATATTACACAAGGAAAAACAAGATTTATTTTTTTTACTTTTAGATATCTTGGGGATAAATTAAGCAGTTAGATAGTGTTTTAGTGTACCTTGTTTTTAAGCTTGACTTTTTTTCATTATCTTTTTGATTCATCTCGAATCTTATTTCTAAGAAATTATACAAATCTAAATTTTTATTCCAGGTCCATTTTATCTTATAACAACAATGATATTATAGTATTCACCTGAAGACAACTGGAGATCTTACCAGTTGTAACGTTGTGATTTAATACAAATTAATATAATGCAAGTTCAAAACTCTTTTATCATTTAAATATGATGTTAGGTTACGTAGCAACTCTTAATAATAATAATAATATACTTCACCACTGAAGTTGTTGATGTTCAGTTTTAATAACATTCTCACCCAACATTTCTCATTTTGTCACTTTAAAGTACCCTTTTATTGACCATTCTCCCACCTTTATCTATAGAACTTGGTAGTATGTTTTCTCCCCTACTTCTATGGAAGTTTTTCATCATTTTTCTTTAATAAATAACTTCCTCAAAAGCTGTGAGTGTGTCACTCACAATTTCCTATTATTTATTATAATATAAGGTATACGTCTCCTGAAGATAAACGTTTATACGTTCGAAAGATGTAGAATACATTAAGAAAAGTTTTCTTATTGAATATATCTAAGTGAATGTCTACTTAGAGTATTATTTATCCCCATTTAAAAATAATTATGTTATACTGGCAGGAGAAGTATATCGTGCTAATAATGTTGGTTTTATGATTCATGTAAAGTCTTTTAAATAAAATATATAATATGTTTTTGTAATTTTAAAAGCTATTTCAGGAAATATTATTATCTCAATCCTGTGAACAGACATGAATTTTTAGTTAACCAAAATTTCTTTCAATCGGCTCATTATTTAAAAAGTTATTCACGTTCATCTTCCCATTTTAGAAAAATTACGTAGATTTCCACGTGGGATATTTTAGTACCCCATGATGAAATTAAACAAAAAATAAAGATAAAATACAATTCGCTCCCTTTTTCCAATTCTAAATTAAAATCGTATAATAGCAGCATTAAAACAAAAAAAACGGTAAGGTGAAGGTAAAACACCATGCAATATAAAGGGTTTCTTTAAATTTGAGCACTATAGCATAAAAAAATTTCAGAGAAAGTTGGTCTAAGAGCCAAATATATTTAAAATATGCCACCTTCCGTTTGCCTAATATTTTACCAATTATGCCCGTATTCTCCGTAATGCTTCAAGCCGGCTTACAATTTAATATATCTTAAATTGCTGATTCGTATTCGCGGTTGCTATTTGGAGACTTCCGCTCAATTAACTTTAAGCCCTAAATATTGCAGGCTTAACCACGCGTCTGCGTTGTATTTGACTTTTCTTTGCTCCTGTCTTGTAATACATATTCCTATTTTTCGAAGTAAATATGGAAATAGAAGATGAAATATTTATTGAGAACGATGGAGATATTTTGGATGTTATAGATCTTGGATTTTCAAAAGAATCTACAAACGAGAAGTATATTATCAACATCATCTTGTAAAAGTAGTTTTTGTGGGCGGTCCACCGCCAGTCAAAAAAATGTTCTGTTTCTCCTCTGCCACTTTTTTTGTAGCTCTTTCTTCTTATTGCAGTATAGTTTTTTTAGCTGTTTAGGATCCTGATAGTTATTTGAAGGATTTACCGCATTAAAGTCTTCCTCAACGAATTCCATACTTCTTCCCGTTTTTTTACGGAAGCACGGTCGGTTTTTTTTGTCCTCAAGAGTTATCGCATATTTGTCAGCGATTAATCCGAATAGGAATGATTTTTCTGAATATGTAAAATTACAGAACTTTTTTTCCTCCATTTTAGCAGGAAAAGGAAAAGTATGAAAGAAAGAAAATTTTATGTCAGTTGAAATTTGAAAATGTTTTGAAAGCTAAGGTTAAAAACCCACAATACAAAGTTAGTAACGATAACACAAAATAGGCGTAGATTGTCGTTCGTTGTTGCAGCTATTAACTCTTAAAAAAACAAGAGAATAACCGTATCGTTGCCAGCTCAAAATAAGGCTTAGTTAAGTAACCAAAAATTCTCTACTGTGTTTATCAAATTTAATTTAAGCCAGCTTTAAAATTTAAGGGAGCTTAAATTAAGTCCGCTTTATGAAAAAATGAAAAATACGGGCATTATTATAATAAATCCGTGAATGTTCTTAACTTTTAGATACCTTATATCGTGCGGGCATTTGATTTACGTGATGGGAAGCCATTTAAGCTATTCGCCTCTGCCTGGTCAGCCCCAATTTGGATGAAAACCAATAACTGGTACGTAATTTTTTATTAAAGTTTTCTTATCTTCATAATAACTTTTTTTATACATAAAAAGTAAATATAACCAGCTTTTACTAATTCTATTTGCATAAAAAATTATTATTATAATAACACAGCATTTCTTAACGCAATTTGAGGGAAAGGTGGGCTCAGCGAGTTGTTACGGTCATGTTATGATTATATCTACATATATTAACACGTTCGCTGCCATGAGATATACCGTATAGGTCTCACAAATTTGGGCCTTCAGGGTCGCAAGATACATATGTTGTGCCTTATTATTGTTGAGATTTCCTTTTAAGCCACGTGAGCCCACGGTTGTGCCAAATTTTACCATAGTCGGATCCAATTTAATAAAGGAACGTTTAATGTCTGCGAAAAATTTTATCTTCATAGTTTTAGAATGAAATTAAACAATTTTATTTTATGGTAAATTTCTCACTACAAGACATGCTTGTAAGTAAACAAATTGTTGTCTTTGGAAAAAGTAGTCCATTTTTTTTTTAAAGAGACCTAAATATATTTTTTTTTGCTGAGGTTGAACGTGGAATCTGAACCACATATATGCACTACTTATCTTTTTTACGCCCCCAGGTCTATGACGCCCTTCTCGGTCCCGATATTAGGAGTCAAAAGTAACATACTGCATTCTTTGATCCATTAAATTTCGGACATACTTACTTTGTTATTATTATGCATATGCCCACTCCGGGGATTGAACCTACTCACCTCTGACCCACTGCCGCGTTACCTAAATATCATATATCTTAGTCCAAATAATATAGTCCTGTAAGGCCCAGTTTTATAAAGTCCTCTTAAGTCTAAGTTTAAACCTAGGTTTAAACAGAAGAACATTTCTAAAATAGTAGAAATGACAGAAATGGCCGATTTATAATGTGGAATTGACAGCAAAGTATTCAACCTGGTCATAACTTGTTATAATATATTATATTAAGCTATGACCAGGTAAATCACTTTTAACTCGAATTTTTCTCACAATTCCAATCGGTTTAATTCGAAGAAATCTCTAAAATGGTAATTTTATAACGTAGAATAGACAGCAGAGTTCGAGTTAAAAGTGATTTACCTGATCATAACCAAAACAAAAATGTCTGCTTGCAGGTTGAAGACAATAATGTTTCTTGAATGACAGAAGAGTTTTGGACTTGCATTGTCTTTATTTGTTTTGAGTCACATCATTTCAAGTGGTAAGTATCTCCAATCGACTTCAGGTAACTACAGCTCTATTTGTATTTACCATGCTTATTTAGTATTCATCTAAAGAAGACTGGAGATACTTACAAGTTGAAACATTGTTATACAAAATAAATAAAGACAATGCCAGTCCAAAACCCTTCTTTTTTTATAAAATGGGGAAACTCAAAGTCAAAGTCTCAATCATGTCTTAAAATTTAATCAATGGGTGACATGTTTCGCCCTAAAATATGGGGATTATCAGACATAACATATAGAATAAAAAACAAAAATTAAAATTAACACGTAATAACATGACTTTGCAGCAAAGTCAAAAATTTTTTTTTGCAAAGTCATGTATATTACGTGTTAATTTTAATTTTTGTTTTTTATTCTGAATGTTAGGTCTGATGATGCCCATATTTTAGGGCGAAACATGTCACCTATTGATTAAATTTTAAGACATGATTGAGACTTTGACTTTGAGTTTCCCCATTTTTAAAAATTAAATAAAGTCTCTTTGAGAAATGGACTACGTCTTTGAATTTTAAAACCCTTCTGTTATTTATAGCATAACAAGTTGATGATCAGCTTAAATGAAATATTGCTGTCGATCTGACATTATAGTTATCATGACCAATTTTACTGTTGGTTAATATGTTGATTGCCGTCATTTTAGGTTTAATGGAGTAGGAACACTTAAAGACAAATACTGGACTTTATGGGCTGAATACTATATTAAATTCTTTGATGCTTATCTACAAAACGGCATACCGTTTTGGGGAGTAACAACTCAAAATGAACCAATTGATGGGATTCTGGGAGCGGCTGTTCAGAATATTGGCTTCAACTCGTCTCAAATGGTAGGGTTATAGAGTCCGGATTTTATGCAAATGCATATTTTGCATTTATCTTGAAAGTTGGCCATCCACAGCATATTTAGGGTACTTACGGCATAATTTGCGTATTTTTCTAATTTAAAAGGTAAAACCCAAAAGAAAGGATTATAATTATTTAAGGGCGGTTTTATTTTATTATTCCGTAAACAACAATTTAACCTTAATCTAGGTAGGTAATTCTAATTTAATTTCTTTGTCCAATCGCCTATAAATATTTTTTATGAAAATTTGATTCATGTAACTTGTCTGGCCCATGGATTAAATAGAGTTGCATAAACTGTTAGAGCTTCCTTCCCTTTGGTCAATGACTTAATAACCAATGTGAAAAAAAATTCCATAAAAGCTTTTTATGCAGAGCATTTTCAAAAATTAAAAGAGATTGTTTCTCAAATTGAAGATGATTCTCAGTGTATTAAAAAATGCAAACAAATATTTCAAAATTCTAAAGTGGAACAACAATTGATTTATATAAAATGTAACTATAGTTTTGTAGCTGAAAGTATTTTAAAACTAGAAAAAACATCTAGTATTTTATTAAAGTCAATGGATATTGTAGAAAAATGCAATAATAATTGTAAGCAAGTACTAGGTAAGGTAGGAAAAGCAGTAAGTAATGTCGAAGTTAGAAGGAATAATAGAAAAGAATTAAGGTTTTAAATTTTTAATAAATGTTTCAAAAGTTTTGTCAGGGGAAAATGTAGATAATTTGGACTTTAAACTGAGCCTAGTTACAAAGTTAAAATTTTGTCCTAAAACATCAGTAGATGTAAAAAGATCTTTTTCATTATATAAACATATCCTTAGTGATAGAAGACAGATTATTTTAGTAAAAAACCTTGAATTACATATTGTAACCAGTGCATAATATAGTTCTGCGGAAAAATATTAATGTTTTTATTTGTATTTGTACCATAATGCAGATTTAATAACATCTTTACACGTTTACCTGTTTTTTGGTGGTTTTTAATAAATACATAATGCCTTAGTTTAGTTAAACCCTAATTTAATCCAACAATAAGTCATATTAGATTTTTCGTATTACTGCATATTCATGTTGTTTTTTGTATATATATTGCAAAATATATGCATATATATATGTGCATATCTCACACACGTTTGGTTGCATTGGTCTTTAGTTATAAAGTAACAGTTGAATATAGCTAACATTGTGTAGCTCCCAATATTGACTTGCAGACGTGGGTGTAGTTAGGTCGTTGATTTGGAGAGGACAGGCTAAACCTCTTATGTGTTTTAAATGAATTATTTTTATTGTCAATTTATTTTATATGAAAATATTTTTGAAAAAACACAGAATTTCTACTAGTCAGGTGGTAGCAAACATTTAAGAAAGCACGAAAATAAATTTCAAACCACCTAAAAGTGCCTTATACTATAAGGTTGTATTTCGTCTAAGACAGTTAGATAATAAAATACAAATCAGATTGCATAGTTCTACCAAGAACCATTCTTTTATTCCAACTCCATTTTTTATTTTTTTATTATCTTACTGTGTTGACATCACCAAAAAGTACATATTAGCTCTTTGAAAATATGCATTTTAGTAATCAAAAATTTGCTGAAATATTACAATACAGCTTATTTTACAGTGTAATTTATATTTAAATTTATTGATTTAATTTTAGAGAGCTTGGGTTTCTCAATATCTAGGACCTGCCATTAGAAACTCTGACACTCATAATCATTTAAAACTTATTTTAAATGACGATCAACGACTTTTCCTCCCCATTCTAAAGCTGGTAAGTAGATATTTTATTTATTTGCTAATTGACTAAAATCTAAAGGAAAGTAAATGGTGGAGTTGAACGTACACTGTGTTCTGAAGAAAGGAAAAAACGTTGTATTTCAGTGAAACTATTTATTAACACTGACGCCAAAAGCGCTATCGGCCTTATTTACTCAAGGCCATCATCAGGACTTAACGTAGTTAAACAGAGTTTAGAAAGCAATGCTGAGAAAGTTTTTGGTAGTACATAATTTATGTTTAAACAATCACCTAAACTTGGACAAAATGACATTAAATTTCAAATAATAAACACTTTGCTTTCAAAACTCTGTTTGACTAGGTTAAGCCTGAATGATGGCCTCCAGTAAATAAGGCCATAAGCGCTTGGGGTCAGTGTTAATAAATAGCTACACTAAAATACGTTTTTTCCTTTCTTAAGGTAAGTAGCCTGCATGGTTGCGAAATGTGTATTCATGTGGAAAATATTTTTTATGACATTGTCCGAAAATATTCTTACCCGTCGATTTTAGAGCGGGGTTGTAAGGAAGACCTTTTTAGGGTCTCTGTGTGGTAAGTGCACCTTCGGAGTTTGAACAATTTTGGAAAATCATTCACACAATCATTTTACACTGGATTTAACTAATATTTTCAAATAAAACAAACATTATTTTCAAAACGTTTATTTTAATAGAAAACGAATTATTTTACTTACAATAAAACCTATTAAATAGTATTAAAATCATCAATAATTGTTAAAAGGGAAAGCAAAAAGGAGGGGATTATAAAAAAACATAATTATTTTATTTTAAGAAAACTGTATAATCGTTTGAAATATTGTTATTTCTTAATTAAATGTTCAAGAGTTGATGCTGGGTGAATCTTTCAGATTGCATTAAAATAAAAATTTTTAACTGCTTTCAATTTTTAAACCTAACACTTTCATAAACAAAATTTTTTAAATGCCCCCAGAGGAAGAAGTCATTTGGTGAGAGGTCAGGCGACCTAGCTGGCTAATTAACTGCTGAGTTTGGACCTACAACGTGCCCAGATATTCGCGTACCACAAGCGAATGGTTGGCCGAGCAACCATCCATTTGGAACCAAATCTCCTGATTTTATCAGCGACTTCGTCCAGTGCGGGTCCAATTTGATTTTAAAGAAGATCTAAATATGTTGAACCCGTAAGATTTCTGCCCAAACATTCACTTTCTAAGGGTATTGGGATCGAGTGTATGCAAGCCGATGTTCATTTTGTAGGCTCCATTATCGATAATTTTGTATATTCGGCTAATTATTTAATGTAAACCTGTTTTCGTCTGAGAAGCAAATATTTTGTAAAAAATATGTGTTATTGTTAGCTTGCACCATAATTTCAAAACAAAAAGTGATCTTCGCTCTTCATCCCCTTTTAAGAATTCTTTTTTTTTTATGATAAAACACCTGCACTGTAGAAAAAATCCTTTAAGGCGCTCTGGGAGCGGTGCGAGTGCGAAAAAAGCGATTAACGTTGGTCTTGAAACGTTGAAGATTGTATTCATTGGGAAACACGACCTCAGGAAGATCATTCCACAAAGATGACGTTCTCCAGATGAAAGAATTCTTGAACAATGAAGTTCGAGGAGTACTAAGCTGAACAACATATGGATGAGCGGCAGTGGTTTGCCGTGTATTTCTGTTTTGAATTGCTCTAGGTGGAATCAAGTGGGCAATGTCAGTCGAACACCTGCCATGGAAATATCTGTAAAAGAGAGCCAAATCACCAACCTGTCTTCGATGCTCCAGGCTATCGAGGGTCTTGGTCAGCTCGGGGTCGCCGATCAGACGAATGGCTCTCCTTTGAATGGAATCCAGTAGCCGAAGGGTGTGCTTGGGTGCAGAGCTCCAGACATGAGAGCAATATTCTAATGATGGTCGAATCTGGGCTTTGTAGAGTGTCAAAAGTTGATGAGGTGTGTACAACCTTTTGGTGCGGAAAAGTACACCAAGTTTCTGTGCAGCTGCCTTGGCAATTGCGGCAACGTGATCATGCCAAGACATATTACCTCCCAGATTGACCCCCAGCAAATTAATAGACGGTGCCAGGGGAATTGCGTGTCCTGCCATGACTATATCCGGTTCTGCAATGTTAACCTTTTTGGAGAAGACTGCTGCCTGGGTTTTCTTAGCATTAAATTCGACTTGGTTACTGTCACCCCAAGCCAAAATTTCTTCCAGGTCTTTGTTGAGGCGCAATACTTCATGCTGCCTGCGAAGATGTGCGTCGGCAGCGGATGTTTGGGGAGTCAAGGTAAAAGATGAGACAAGTGTGCTGTCATCAGCAAAGCTATAAATTGGATTTTGGGTTTTCACTAGAAGGTCGTTAATATACAGTAAAAAGAGGGTAGGCGACAATATGGACCCTTGAGGAACACCGGCATTGATGGTGAAGGTGTCTGAGAGAAACCCGTCAATCGCCACTTGCAGAGAACGGTTCTTAAGGAAGCTGGTTAACCATAAACAGAATCCATTAGGCATACCGTAGGATCGCAATTTACTTAGAAGCCCATCGTGCCAAACACGATCAAAAGCCCTAGAGATGTCCAGTGCAACAGCCCGGGATTCTCCATGATGTTCGATGGTGTTGCTCCAAAGATGGGTGACATATGCCAGAAGGTCACCTGTTGATCTGGACTTACGAAAACCGTATTGATGGTCGCTGATAATGTTAAGCCCTTCCAGGTACTTTAGGAGTTGTTGGTTAATAGCTTTCTCCATTACTTTTGAAATTACTGAAAGCAATGCGACGGGTCGGTAGTTGCTTGGCAGGGTCTTTTTACCTTTCTTTGGAATGGGCTGGACACGCGCTGACTTCCAGCAGGATGGAAATATTCCTTTTTTGTAGGATAAGTTGAAAAGTCTACAAAATACTGGTGTAAGTTCATCGGCGCATGTCTTGAGAACAATGATAGGAATTTCGTCTGGACCAGAAGCTTTATTGACGTCGAGTCCTTTAAGAATCCGTTTAACAAGACGCTGACGGAACACGATTTCAGACATTTGCGATTGGACTGAGGGAATGTTGGGTGGTGGTTTTCCCTGAAAGTCTACAGTGGAATGCGAGGAAAACAGTTCAGCAAGTAGGTTTGCTTTATCCCCGGCTGTGGTTGCTATTGTGCCGTCGGAACGTGTTAGAGGTGGAATAGTTGACTTTGTAAAGTTTTGGCTGACGGCCTTAGCGACTGACCAAAAGGACCTTGATCCGTTAGGACTGGCAAGAAGTTTGTTTTTGATTCTCTCGTTATGAGCTTCTTTGCTTTGGTCTATCATTTGCTTACATTGGTTTCGGGTGGTAACAAAGATGGCGCGATTTTCAGGAGTAGGGTTTTTACTCCACTGTCGGTAAGCCAGGTTTTTAGATCTGACAGCACGCTCGCAATTCTTGCTAAACCAGGGATTGCCGTTAGAAGGGCGCTTTTTGGAGAAAGGAATAAAGGCCTCCATGCTAGTTAGAATGACGTCGGAGACCTCCTTTGCACAGACAGATGGATCATCCGAAGAAAAGCATACGCTTAGCCAGGGAAAGTTGCGAAAATGGTTCTTTAGGTCTTCCCACTTAGCTGATGTGTAGTGCCAAATCTTACGGGGTTTAGGAGGTTGTTCAGAACTAATTGGCAGCTCGCTTAGGGTTGAAATAAGTTTGTGATCGGAAGAGCCCAATGGTGGTTGTACGGTGACCGTATATAGGTCTGGATTTGACGTTAAAAAGAGATCTAAAAGACTAGCAAAATCCCCAGCTCGGTCTGGAACCCGCGTTGGTTCTTCTACGAGTTGAGTTAGACCAGAACTGATCGCAAAAGATTCGGCCCCTCGGCCTTGCTCATCGTTGGTGTTTGAGTATTTAAGCCAGTTGACATTGTGGACGTTAAAGTCGCCAAAGATAGCAACTTCGGCATTCGGATGATTGGTTTGCAAGAAGTCGATTGTGTTGGCTAGTGATGAGAAGAGGGCCCTGTAATGCATGTCGCTTGGAGGACGGTAAAGGCAGCATATAAACTTAGTGATTTTTTGTGAAGATATTTTAAACCACATTGCATCAAAGTCTTTCGGTTCCAGTATTTCCTCCCGTTGGCAGCAAAGATCATCTCGAATGAACAGACAGACCCCAAAGTTGAGTCTAAAACGGAAGTGAAAATCATATCCAGGATATAAATAGCTGACGGTGTTCGTTGACGCTCTGACTTTTGTCTCGGTCAGTGCAAGCACATGAGGCTTGGAAGATTGTAAGTGCTGGTGGACTGAATTGATGTTAGTGTTAAGCCCTCTAATATTGCAGAAATCAATTTTGAAGTTGTTACTTTTGGGTCTGTTAGCAACTGCAGGCGCCACACCATTTCCTCGTTGAGTGTTGTTGGAGGAACCCAGTAAATTGTCGGAAATGGTGGATAATTTATTGATTTCGCTTGATGAAGCCACAGGACCAGCCCCCACCCGGAGATCCGATCGGGGGGCGAGTTTACCTCCGGAATATTTTGATCTTGGAGCTTCCATCATGCTTCTTTTATACGGCCCCACCCTGGAAACCGGAAACATCAGCACAGCGACGAAACGTTAACTCAAAGAGCAACTTCACGCCGCCTAAACTGATGCAATGGTATCTCACCGGGCGATACCGGGTGGGCCAGCATCTTCCATTATCCATTATCTTGATGGTTTTATTACCTATATGAATGATATGTATGCTTTTTAAAGGTCGCAGTACTGTGGTATGTTTTTCAACCCCTTGCCCAAGAGTTCTAGTGCTGTATTTTTATATTCTTTGACGTAAAGAAAAATATTAATATCTCTATCATTGTTTTTCAGCTCTCTCATGATTCTATGCTGTGTATTTGCAGTTGTTTATTACAATGCCTTTCACCTCAAACTTAGTAATAACTTTTTGTATTGCCGAATTGGTAGGAATGGGTCTATCAGGGAAATAAACGGAAAACATATCAAATACAATACTGAAGCTTTTCCCACCATAGTACCATTTTATCATAGTGACTTTTTCTTCTATTGTGTAACTCATAATAATTTCCTAGGTAGAAAATGATTACTAGTAAAAAATTAAATATATTCAAATTACATTTGACAATTACACACCACAGGTTGTCCTATCAAGGCTGGTGTTCGAAGCATCACCTGTTGAATTCCAATGAAAAACCAACCGCAACCCTATTCAAATAAGTTAAGATCGGGTTGTCCAAAATTGTTTAAGCTCCGCATGTGTCCACACAAACATTCTAAAAAATACTTCGTGCTACCCTTGTACACACCTCATCAACTTTTGACACTCTACAAAGCCCAGATTCGACCATCATTAGAATATTGCTCTCATGTCTGGAGCTCTGCACCCAAGCACACCCTTCGGCTACTGGATTTCATTCAAAGGAGAGCCGTTCGTCTGATCGGCGACCCCGAGCTGACCAAGACCCTCGATAGCCTGGAGCATCGAAGACAGGTTGGTGATTTGGCTCTCTTTTACAGATATTTCCATGGCAGGTGTTCGACTGACATTGCCCACTTGATTCCACCTAGAGCAATGCAAAACAGAAATACACGGCGAACCACTGCCGCTCATCCATATGTTGTTCAGCTTAGTACTCCTCGAACTTCATTGTTCAAGAATTCTTTTATCTGGAGAACTTCATCTTTGTGGAATGATCTACCTGAGGTCGTGTTTCCCAATGAATACAATCTTCAACGTTTCAAGACCAACGTTAATCGCTTTTTTTCGCACTCGCACCGCTCCCAGAGCACCTTAAAGGATTTTTCCTACAGTGCAAGTGTTTTATCATAAAAAAAAACCGCTCTAAAGTCAACAGGGAAGAAAATATTTGGACAGTGAATAACTTGCATGGAATTTCCTATGGTTCCAACCACGATGCACCACCCGGTATACAAGGAGGGCAAAAAATGGAAAAGTTCAAAAGTTTACTTAGTAGATAGTATCTCTACTACAAAAAGTAAAGGAAAAATGTTTATAAGAAAATAAAAATGATATCTATATGTTTAATGTTATGATTCAAAATAATAATACAAACTTTTAATTTTTTTTATATTGTCTGTAAATTTCCCTGATAATATTAAGTTCATTTTAAGGTTTAAACGAATTAATTGTAAACAATAAAATTATATTTTCTTCACATAATTTTTTTAAAGTTTGTTCTTTCTGATGATGAAGTCCTCAAATATGCAGATGGAGTTGGTGTCCACTGGTATAGCGATTATTTTATTCCAGCATCATTTTTAAATCTAATTAAAAGTGATAAGAAGGACCTGTTTCGTCTTGCCACCGAGGCTTGTGCAGGTAATTAATGTTTATTAAATGTATTTTTAATAGGTAGGTACTCTCCTTTAAACGGTAACTTTGTATATACATTTTATGCAATAAATCTTGTAGTAATTGTATAGAAAGGTATGGAAACTGGAGATTTTTGAAAAAGACAGTGCATTTGTGCAAAAATCTTTAGTTTGGCTAGAAAAAACTAAGAACAGTTCGGTAATACTATGTTTTGGTTTCATATCTTTAATTTTCGCACCACCTCGTTTTCCCTTTGAATAAAATTGGTGTATGCATAGGCTCTGTGCTAAATGTTTTGATTCAAATATAAAAAACAAAATTAATCAAACATTTGCGTCTTTTTGGTTCTTAGCCTCACTTTTTTTTTAAGTGTCGTAAAACGAATCGTAAAATTTAAAACGTGTCAATTTGGTTTCTTGTAAAAATTGCACGCTGGATTGCTCAGTTTCATATTCTAACTAGGATGGGTGTATTAGTTGTTAACCAGAATAGCCCACTTATCCAATCACTCTAGTGTAAACCAAACAGCAAATATCCATGTGGGAGTAGAAACATTATTTTGGTGGTTCTTACAGAACTTTTTAGACAATCGATTAAAAAAATTTAAAACTTTAATATAATTCTACAATACCTTAACAAATTTTACGATCCAAGGCGGCATATTACCTAATGAGCTTGTACAGGGTGATTCATTAAGGTCGACGGGCGGCCATATCTCGGAATAGAAATTCAGGAAAAAAAATGATCACTAAAGTGGCCATCAGAAAATCCTGGAATTAATTTTTAAGTTCCGCATTTTGCCGCAAGAGGGCGTACTTAATTGAAAAGTAAATTTTACATATCTCGGAAAATTCGACATTAAGGTATATCTTTGATAACACCATTAAAAAGGTTGGACAATTATGCATCATTTTAGTCTTTTTTGTAATCGTTTAAATCGCTGTAACTTATAAACGACTTATCCGATTTTAGGAAACTAAAAACTGTTTGGAAGAGAAATGTAGGCACTTTCACTAATCGTATTTAGTTGTCCATAATAGTTTAAAAAAAAATTCTAGAGGGCGCAATTTGTAATAATAACACATTTTTTGATTTTACTCCGAAAAATAAATCATACGGTATAATTATGATACCATAATCGAAAAGTGGATGAAATTTGCTAGAAAAAATATTAAAACCGCAGCTCGATATCTCCGTTCGTTTCAGCGTTATCGCCAATAGAATAATTTTTAAAACTTTAAATTAAGGAACGATTATATATTTTTTTTGAAAAAAAGTGGGACGCCACTGATATTTTTCCATGTGGATATTATTTCGGATTAGCCTGGTCAATTCTGCATAAAAATGATCTCTTGCGTTGTTCTCGTCAGGCACATCGTTCTTAATTAAAATAATTAAATTAAATTAGACTGGCGGAAGCATGCCTATTAAGTGAAGGTCATTTCCAACAATTTATATAAAACAAAAATTTTCACGACGTCGTCGTATTCCGGAGGAAATCACGTAACTCCACATTTTTATTAAAATGGTATTTTAGTGCCATCTGTAAGATAACACTGTAAAATTTCATTAGATGGAGTTACGGAATTTTCTCCGGAATACGACGATAATAGAAAAATACTATAAAATATTACTCTTTTTACTCGTTTTCCTATAAAATTGAATCATAAATCATTAACTAAAACAATATGCGTCCGAAACTTTTTTTTTACGTCGGCCTATTTTTGCAGCGATGCCAATCACCGACGCCAGGGAATTTGTCACACACTATCTGGTAATTTTACCGAATCCCTCTTTGTCGAGCGTAAGGTTCTTTAACGTGCCAACATCTATGACACGGGACCCACAGTTTAACGTCTCTTAAACCAAATTCCAAATTTAACATCGACGTTGCCGGCCCCGGGGATCGTACCTGGGGTCCGAAACCTTAATCTCTATATAACATAGGACTTTTAGAAGGAAAAGTTTAAAAACTAAACGTTTCCTACAAGACCTCTGTAATCTAACCCAAGAATACATTATTTAAAAATTTAAATTAAGTGTCCAAACGTGAGACGAAAAATTTGGTCGCAATTAGATGTTTAGACCCGAGCTCCAATTCTCGCTAAATACACCACGGCCTAGGACTTTCTTTGCACAGAGTTTTCAATAGTTTTTCAGAACATAATAATATAAAAGTCTGTTTGATACTTTCACTAATTCAATTATGCAGCAAAGGATTAATCGTAACAAATTATTAGGTTTGCTAATAAGAAGACTGTTAACTTCCTAATAAGAGCTGAATAAATATCGAGAATCGCGTTTGTAATATCGAAAATTTTTGACTTTGAAAAATCAAAAAGCTTTTTTGCAGAAACTGAATATAATTTAAAATTTTAGAAAATTTCAACAAAAAAATAAGTACAAACTACCAAATATTCATAAATAGATATTTTATTGTATTATTAATTTTTAGGATATCACAAAGACGATAATAGAGTAGCTCTAGGGAGCTGGGACAGAGCCGAAGAATATCTTAATTCTATAATTGATGTAAGTTATAAAGTAATTCCTATGTGACAACTAAACATTGTAGATTGAATTGATCTATTTTATTAATTAGTTTAACAGTTCAATAGCGATTTGTTCAATCATAACTGATTAAACAAAATTTTATTTTTCTTAAATTATTTCGATTTAAAAAATTATTACTTATTCGAATCCCAAATCCAATACACCGCATGATACTATTACTTATAAGATAGAACCACTTGGCGATCCAATTTTGTAAGACATTGCAAATGACGTCACTCTGTGGCCACAATATTCCTTGTCGGCATTTAATTTTTTAATCAGGACTATTAACTAGTTAAGGATGCATGAACGTAGAGTTCTTTACTTTTGTACATTTGTAGTAAAGATTCTTAATAATCCAAACTTCCTATATCGCTTCGAAAGAGTTTGATTTTTGGTCACAATATTCATGATGTATGGGTTAGAGACAGAAGTACTTCTTCTGTCAGGTAAGACCCATCAGTCGTGTGAAATGGTTATGCAACCGTGCTCGCATCCTCGCTTGTGACGACATGCGCAGCGATGTTCAAATTTGAACTTGCTTATTGACATACCGTTGTAGGTTTATCGTGGTCACGTCTAGAGGTCTGCATGGGCCGGGTTTTCATCTCGGTCTTAACGCGGGCCGACCCGACTTTCGGGCTCGGGTGGTTCGGACCACTCAATCAATAGTTCGGGGTTTTGGGCCTTAACAATTTTTGCTGGGCCTGTTGGGCTTGCCGGGCTTGTCGGACTTGCCAGGTCTGACATGCCTGCGAGTTTTTCGGGTCAGCCTTGGCTTGCTTTTTTTTAAAGAAATATTTATAAAATAATAATTTTTAAGAAAATCTGACACCGTACCATAATTTACTATCCGGACCCTAACAATTTATTTCGGGCCTGCCGGGCCTAACGAACCTTCCAGGACTGCCGAGCTGTTAGGTTTTGATTGACGGGCCGGACCAGGATTCATCGCAAAATTCCGGCGCGGGCCGGGCTGGGTCGGGTCGTGAAATTCCGGCTTATGCAGGGCTCTAGTCACGTCTATTATATCTATAAAGCAGTATTTAACCACAACCACCATTTTTGCCACATCGTTTGATTTTCTAATATGGTTGGACGTCATTATTTTAATACTTGTTTTCTTCTTCATAAAATTTTAAATTTACCACCATTACGGTGTTGTCAAACGCGTCCCTGCCTTAACATCTTTGCAGAAGATCAGCTTAAAGCTAAGGCTAAAAAAACTATGAATGATAATGATTAAAGAAGAAACTATGTTTCATGCCCTCTCATAGTTGAATAATTTATATATTATATATTAACTATTCTTTGTGTATTAAGTATACCTGTTAATCTATTTGACATACTTTTTTCAGGATTTGAACTATGATGTTGGCGGATGGACAGATTGGAACATGGCATTAAATGAAACCGGTGGACCAAACTGGATTTACGGCATAGTGGATTCTCCAATAATAGTAAATGGAACATCGGGTGAATTCTACAAACAGCCCATGTTCTACGCACTGGGACATTTCTCCAAATTCTTAGTTCCCGATTCCGTAAGAATCGATGTGGAAATGACCAAAAATGAAGAAGTTTCATCACTGGCGTTTGTAAGACCTGACGGGAAACTTGCAGTTACGTTAAGAAATAAGTAAATCATGTTTAGATTTTTTTTCTGCCAAGTTTTAATATTTTATCTTTTTTTAGGTCTGACAAAGATGTTACTGTAAATGTTAATATTCTAGGATCCACAGAAGTTTTTACCATCACTGCCTATTCCATAAACACTTTGTTGTATTCACAATAACTTAAAACAATTATTGTAATATATTGTGTATTAATAAACCTTTAACATATAAATTGCTATATTTTTCCAACCCTCATACAGGGTGATTCCTTAGTTGATACTTCTTTTTTAGCTATGTATAGAAGGCATTAAAATAAATAACATTTTCAAATACCTTTTTCAAAAAACTCAAAAATAAAATACTTACATTCATTTATTACACTATGGATCAAGTACGGTTCTACCTAACTTCCCCGTTATATAATATAAAGAAAACTTCTGGGTGTAGGATGAGCCTGCAAGGGAAAGCGTTCTGCATATAATTTCGAGGCAGCAACCGTACTTTGACGACACAAATTAGCACCATATCTACTAGTTCATTGTTTTCAAATTTTACTATATTTTCACGTGTCACCAATTTAAAATTAACTTGTTTCAGAAAACCACACCGCAGCGGATTGCCAAATAAATAACTGACCATCGACCCGTAAATTGCATAACTTATTCTTATTAATACAACATAAAGTATAGCAGGCTACGTTTTGATGACCAGGCCCGCACTTAGATTTTTTACTTCTGTATCTCGCCTATTTTTAAGTTTTTTGAAAAAAAGTATTTGAAAATGTTGTTTATTTTAATGCCTTCTATACACAGCTAAAAAAGAAGTCTTAACTTAGGAATCACCCTGTAGACTTATAGTTATTAATACCTGGGTTCAGGTTTTTCTAATACCATAGATGTAGTAAGTACACCAAATTTTACATATTGGTTGTTTATTAATTTTTTTTTCTAATATGGTTTGTCAGATATGATGTTAAAATAAATAAAAAATGCATAAGTTAGATGGTAACCGTTTCAATTATAATTTTTTAAATACCTAGGTGGGTTAAAATAGATATTTTATTTACAATAAAATCTGTTGGTTTCCGCAATTATTCAACGTTTATAGTAATTTGTACTATTAGAGTGGATATGATGTACATATCGCAAGAGGAAGTAAATTAATAAAAAACTTTCGAGCGCAATATGGACAACTCAACAGTATATTTTTCTACGGCTCAACATTCAAATGTCTTATTAAAAATTTTAAAAAAAAACAATTATTTAAATCAGGCATTATAACTTATCTTTTAGTTGGTCGTGAACTTGTAAGAAAGATATTAAAAAACAATTAAAGAAAAATTCAATTCCTTGGCAAATCCACGGACTACATTACATTGTAACATATTTGTCGATTTCGGACAATTCTTATATTTACACAAAATCACTTTGAATGTATCTATCTTTTTCACATTCAGCCTTTTGCAGAAAAAAAAAACGAACAAAACTTTTTTTCTGTGAGAAACAAAACGAAATAACATGACCTTAAAACAGAACAGAAGACGATAACCTTAAAAATGGAATTAATTTTTTTCTTAAACTCCTATAATTTCGTCTATTTTATCTAGTTATATGTACCAAATGTATGACAATATGGTGTATGAGACGAAAATTTATTGATGTTATGATGAAGGCATTTTAAATATTTTCAAACACTATTATTATCTAGAAGAAGAATGTCTCTTTATTTCGTCAGATCCATCCCTAGACGCGTTTCGTCATATCATGACTCATCGTAGAGCTGGGATCCGACAAAACAAAGAGAACTCAAAGCTGCTTATGGCAGCACAGTGGTGGGACACACCAGTAAGATGTGGCACGGAGCGCCATCTGTATCGTTATTAGACACTCTTGAGCATACCAGCACCTCTAACAAACTTATAGAAATAAGTAAAAATGTTAAGAGAAAATCTCCTGTAAAGACATTCGTCACAATTACAGGAGTCCCGCTAGGCAGCGCTAACTCGCATCGGTTTATTAACCGAAAACAAGAATACAGAAGAAGAATTTCTCTTTATTTCGTCAGATCCATCCCTAGACGCGTTTCGTCATATCATGACTCATCAGTAGAGCTAGGATCCGACAACAATGTTGCCAGGTCAAAATATTAAAAATCACCAGACTCTTGGTTTAAAAGTTGCCAGATTTTGAAAGAAATCACCAGATTCTCAATTGCTTCAATATATCAAGCCAATATTTTAAAGCAGGACTTTTGTACTTTTAAAAAAATCAAACAAATTACCTTCATGAAACAACCCATGAACATGCCATAAGAAACAAATTTGCTTTGCACGTAGTTACTCCGAGGGTACACCAAAGCGTTGGTCAGCGCTCTTTTGAATATATTGCACCAAGAATTTTTAATCTAATGCCTCATATCCTTAAGCTGGCTTGACATGGAGCAAGACAACCTGCAATGCAATGCAAGACGCAATTTTTCTTGATCACAGGCATGCGCAGTATAAGCCCAGCTGATCGATTTTCGCGAAATATTGCCATTGCAACTTTATCGGTTTGGTGCCATTTCTATTGCATGCAAGTTGCAATTCTAGGGAAAAATCTAGTTACTTTTGGTTTACCAACCAACCAAATGTCAGTCAGATCAGCTGATTTAGTTTGTATTGTTTAGACCTATTATTTGTTTTCTTTGTTCTGTTGAAACTGTGTGATAAAAATGGATAAAGTACCCTGCAGAAAGTAAGTATACATTTTTTTTCGTTTGTCCAGTGTTACTTCTCTGCATATTTGCCTCTATCTTTTTTTTACATTACCTTTCCGACTGTCGAATTTTTAGCAACTAATAAGTTTATAATATGTGGTTGAATAATTCTATGATTCCACATAGGGCTGACAAAGATAGTCTGGATTTATAAAAACATTGCTGTAAATTGAGAATGACCTATTATAGGTACTTTATAAATCATTTAGCAACCAATCAGGCAGCCTTTCCAACTGAATTGCATAAAAAGACAGAGGTCATGCAGTAGAATAGCTCTACATGCACAAAAAACACTGAAATTTTTTTTTAGGTCTGGTTTTGGCCAAGAGCAGCAACTTCGCTATTGATTCAGCTTTATGAGCAGCATCCATGTTTATATGTGACTACTTCAGCTGACTATCACAACAGAAACGTTAGGCAGAAGGCTCTTGAGAGCATCATTGGTCAATTTAATGAAAAAAACCTAACAAATCTTACCGTAGATGACCTGGCCTGGCCCACCAGCGCCTCGGTGCTCTTTTCTTTCCATCCGGCTTTAGAAGCAAGACTGCAGCAGCTATAATTATTGTCAGTGATGCACTGATCACTTTTTTCTTATTTATTTTGCTTTTTTCGGCTATTTTCATTTTTAAACGTCATTGATAAACAAAAACAAAATTTTGAGGTTAGAAAGACCCAGATAGCACAAACTGTATTTAAAAGCGCTTAAAAAGCGATGACTTTTAGCAAAGAACTGCTGGATAAGTACTTGCTTTTAGCATCTGTCGGGCACCCCGGTGTCCAGCCGGCCGTAACAAAATAAGCAGTATGCGCAGTGCAGTGTGCGCGAACGTCTTAGTGCTATAAATGTGCTTGAGGAGTGCATTCTACCAGCGATCAAATTCTTGCTTTATTGCAGTGCTTTTGAAGCGCTTTAATAATTTACTTCTTGAGCGGTATTGACGAGCATAAAATACTCATTTGCCAGTGACGCCTTTGTCATTTTATTTTTTGAGAAATACTTCAATATTTTTTGTTTTTTATATAAACCCATTAGCCGCTCTTCAAATCCAATTACAGATTTTAAAACTACGAAATTTACAAATGGAAACCATAATGTATTTTTATTTAAAATTATATAGTATATATATATTTTATTCTATATAATATACAAAATAAAAGTAATTGGGCTACAAAGACTGCTAGTGAGTTATTTTAAATAAAACAAAAAAATAAAGAAATATTTTTCAAAATACAAAATGACAAACGCTTCACCCTATTTATTTGATAAATAAAATGGCATTTTATTTTAAATATTTATTTGTTAGCTTTACATACAAATGAACATTTTTATAACTTAACAATTGAGACAATATTATAGCAATTTAATAATTGCTCTTTTTAAGAAAAATTGCAAGAAGCGTAAGCCTTAACGCCACGGCATACAAAGGATACTAAATACATTACAATTACATTTCTTAAATATTTTTTGGTGATCTGTTCCACTTTGGTTTTTGTAGCATTTCGGGACATAGGATTTCGTCTTATAGCCACTAAAAAAAAAATTAAAACCATTTATATCTAATACAAATCTCTTAAAATTCTGCTATCACTAGAATAGCTAAATAGTGTCTCTGATTATAATATATTTGGACTTCCTTAAGAGTGAAGTCATGCATTCGCCATTTTATTTTTTGATCAATATTTCTTATCTTTTTCGCTTTATTCAAAAAGGCGCTAAATAGCTGCCCTTGAGAAGCAATTACATACAGTTTTAAAATAAAGAAATTTTGATTAATAAATTAATAAAAGCAAAAAACAAAAATTTGTCCATTTTTCTTTTTCTGCTTTTAATTCTTTATAAATTCAAACTTGTTTAACTTTAAATTGTAGGTAATTATGCTTCAAATATCGGTACATATTTGGCCGATTTTTGGATAAAAGGAAAAAGTAACTAAATATTGATCAAAAAACGAAATGGCGAATGCGTAACTAGACCTTACTCTTTATACCGCAAAACCTAGATTTAAGTTTAAAATTAAGAAACATGTATCTTTCTACTTCAGAATTAATTTATATAGAGACTATTATGCCTAATTTTATGTTAATACTATTTACTATACACATACACTTTCCAGGTAATGGTATATTTTTTTTACCGCAAATACTATATAATTTATTTTATTTTAGTATTTTAAAAAGTAAAATAAATTGGACCGTTAGTTAGTTTTTTTTGAAATGTTCTGCATTTTACAACTAACATTTTAAAAAAATATGTCATTTCACATATATAATTCATATACCATTAACCAGAACCAGTAGAACTTTACTACTAACGTTTCAAGTAAAATAAAAAATACAACTTTGCTCTTACCTAGTTATAAATTCATAATATTCGTTAGTTCCTTAAAGCATTGTTTATTATTTCTCCCTGTCCAATTATAGGGTATTGCCAAGTCATCACTTATCAATAGGCCAAGCAGCTTTCTGGTGGTGTCAAAAATATCCACTTCACCAACGGTTTGAAAGAGTATACACTAAAAAGTAAATTTAATACTAAATAAATACCTTCATTTTCATTTAATTTAAAATCACATGACATGACCTTTTCATTGTGCAAAAACATTATGACTTTTTAAACACTCCAGATAAAAAAATCATGCAGCCAAATGTATTATATTTTTTTATATGGTACCTAAATGTAGGTAATTATAATCAAATTCAAAAAATACACTTATATAGGTTGTTTTTCTATATTCTTGTCAGAAATACACTACAGGTTCATTCCACAAAAAAAAATAGACAAATAAGCAATAATAAGTTGTTTATTTGTTTGCCAGATATTTAAAAATGGACCTCCATTCAGAACTTTGAATCTTTTAGCTTTTGTAGTGAAAGAATAAAAATAAAAAGGTATTTAGGAAACATGTTACTAATTTATTCCGAAATACCATCAATATTCTATTATAGATATTATATAAATAAGGACTGTTTATTCAACTTCATAATTGATAATTAAAAACTCCGTTGTTTATTCTAACTTTTATTAAATTAAAAAGGAGTGGAATAAATTAAAATTACTTCTTTTAGCTTTTTAATCTAAAAACCATTTTTTATGTTATATAATTTAGTCGTAAAGAACTGGGAATTACAAAAATAACACTATTCCAGTATAAAGAATGACTAAGAAGTTGGATAATAAACCTGGCTTCCATTGATAGACGCCATTATATTTTTTATTTGAGAAGCAAGAATCAACGCTTTTCATTTTTAAAAACAGTTTAAAAATAAGTCTTACCGTTCATCCAAGCAACCTGGCATTCAGCATATTTTATCTTGAATAAGAAAACAGCACTTTAACACCTCACCTCAAAAAACAAACACAAAGTGGTAAGGAAAAAATACCCATGAGCGAACGCCATTAAAAGACCGCTTAAACGTTATAATGACATGACAGAGGACAGGAAACAACCCTTGGACCGTTCGGTAGGTACCTGGTCTAAGAAACAACCAATTACGGTTTTTAGGTCAAATGTACCTCTCAAGCACTTTAAAAGCAGTGACTGTTTAAATACAGTGCACTGGTCATGCTTTAAAACCGCTGCAAATTTGCACTTAGCTATGTGGCAAAATGCATGTAATATAAAGCACTCCTAGAGCATACTCAATTGATATGAACAAATTTGAAAATATGCAGTACTTGCGAAGCACTTTTTGAGTATATCCATAATAAAATAGTACTTATGAAATACTTTTGAAGCATTGATTTTAAGCGCTTCTTTTTCCTTAGTCGGCCGTAAGTATTTAAGCAGTTGTGTTGCAGTCTGTGCTATCTGGGGATGGTTTACTTGTTTTTTTTGGAGGGATTGGCAGCAGTGTTGCAATGGCAAGAGACTTGCATAATGTCAAACAACATGAATCGGCAATACTTTGACCTTGCAAGAAATTGCATTTGCAATTTGCAATTGTCTTGCTCCATGTCAAGCCAGCTTTAAGGCCTTTTTACATTACGTGCAAGTTGCAAGTGCAAGTGCATTCAATGCAAAAAAAGCATTGCAGGTCGTTTTTACATTGTTGCAAGTACTTGCATGCAAGTATCTTCACAACAGATATTACCAACTTATAAATTCCGATCAGCTAATGTAACTCGCGGGGTTATGGTGAAAAACCAGACAAACTTACCTCGTCACAAAGGAGCTGGCATGGCAAATTGCCTATAAAGGAGCATTTTCATTAAGTACAAACAACAAAGAAAGCCGGCTGAATGTTGAAGACGGTAAGGAAACCCTTTTTTCTTCTGTGCGGCAAGGGGCCATTAGTAATCCAGACAACAACAAAGAACTCTTCTTTTTTTCTGCGACATACTTTAATTTAAATTCACAAAAAATAGTCAATAATCTAAACAACAAAGCCACAAAATAAATAACAAAACGAACGAAGTCAACGTCCAACAACACTTTTTTGGAGGTTATGTTCGTAAGTTGGTAGTAAAGAATATTACTAGAAACTTTTTATGCTTATACGCAAGCACGATAGACCTGGTGCAAGAAAGTAAACTTGTATCAGCTGATCAAAACGTCGTCACAGCGCATGCTTTTAGGCGATTTTTCTTGCAATTGCACCTAATGTAAAAAGGCCTTTAGAAATGAATCCGCAAGAAAGTCCTTTAAACAGAAATTTACTACTTGGCTAGTTGAAAATGACATCAAACTAGTATAATTTCTCTTCTTCTCTGTCCTAAAAAAAAATTATTTACTATATTCTGCATACTTGATTTAAGAGGTTTTTTTAGCATTATTTTGTCTTTTCTTTTGTAATGTGTTTCTCTTCTTCTCTATCCTAAAATCCTTTTTCCTACGTCTCAACAAGTTTAAGTATTTACTATATTCTGCATACTTGATTTAAGAGGGTTTTTTTAGCATTATTTTTCTTTTCTTTTGTAATGTGTTTGTTATTGTTACTGGGTATTATAAGTTGTTCTTGATTTAACAAAGAAAAAGTAAGTGTTTTGAATTTTTAATTTTATTTTCCTTTTGTTTTCTTTGGTTGGTTTTAGAATATCTGGTCTGTGGTTTATCTGGGCTTTTTTTCGGATGTTAAACGTTATTAACTTATTAGGTAAATTAGCTAATAAATAATTTTAGTTATTATTTGGGCATACAACCATCCTGGACTGCTGACAAGTCTTCTTTTAGACTTAGTAAGTCCAGTTTGGAAAATTATGGTCATCTTATAGTATCTATTTTCTAGATTCGCTAACCTTTGCTAATATTTATTTTTTGTTGTTAATAATAATATGTACTAAGACTTAAGACAAAATAAATATTATTATTATTATTATTATTATTATTATTATTATTATTATATTATTAAAGTAGTATGTAAGGGCACTATATACGGGGTGACAATTTGAAAACGAACAGCATTTAATATTGCCTCTACCAATGATAGTATGAAAATTTGGCGAAACACGTCAATTGATATATCGAGGGGGACATTTTTTAAGACATTTGTTGTCGTGTTACTTTCAACCCCCTAACCCCCAGGGCACCTACCCCTAAAATTTTAAATGGCAACCCCCTATTTATTTTGCCATTTTTGTGTTCCTTATAAAATTCTACATAAACTGTATCTATTTTTTTTTTCAAAAAATGTAATTATTTTATTTTTTCTAGTGGCAATATCGAAGACGAAATGTAAATAAATAAAGGAATTTGGAATGTATTTCTACATTTCGTCTTCGATATCGCCACTAGAAAAAATAAAATAATTACATTTTTTGAAAAAAAAAAATGAGACTTATGTAGAATTTTATAAGGAACACAAAAGTGGCAAAATAAATAGGGGTTGTAATTTAAAATGTTAGGGGTGGGTGCCCTGGGGGTTAGAGGGTTGAAAGTAACACGACAACAAATGTCTTAAAAAATGTCCCCCTCGATATATCAATTGACGTGTTTCGCCAAATTTTCACACTATCATTGGTAGAGGCAATATTAACTGCTGTTCGTTTTCAAATTGTCACCCTGTATATGCGTATTATAATATGTTCAAGACTAGAGGTCTTTTGGCATTAGGGCAGTTTGGTTCCAATTAACACAGAAACGATATCTTTGACAACATCCACTGGGAAAGGTATTTTTTCATGCCTATCGCTACCTACACGGTTATTAACATTTTAATATCCGATAATATATTAGGTGGTCATTGGGACACGTAGAAAATACTTCAATTGATTTGATAATACCTAAACAAATAATTTTAGAAATGTCGCTGGTTATACGTTTATAGTATAGTGACCGGCAAAAAGTTGGACCCATATGGGAAACTTTTTTATTATTGAAAATGTAAAAAACTTTTTATGCTGATAGAATCTGCATGATTAGTAACCTAAAAATTTGTTTTGACATTAGTCACGTGAATACTCGTTTGTCTGGAAAATTGAAAAGTATATAGTTTGTTGTGTAAATCTGGTATTAGAGCACAAGACATTAAAAAAAAGTTATTTGAAAAAAGTGCTTAGATTGTAATTTTATGCTGGTGTGCAAAGTTTAAAACAAAAATTCAGAAAAAAAATATTTTTTTTAAATTTAAAAAAATATCAAATGGTATTCTCATATTTCCATTAATTTAATGAAAATGTGTTAAATGATTAAAAACCAACATTTAAACATTTTTATTATCTTGAAAAACTGTTATTCGCTAAAATTCAAAATTTAGCTTTTTAGTATGTAACTGGGTTCGTCCAGGCCCTGTATCTAGCAACCATATTTACCAATTATAGGTATTTCTGGAACAATATACTTACGAAAGGCAGTTCTTTCTAATTTTGAACAAATTTTAACGTGTTTCCTTAAATTGCTCCTACCAAATTAAAAATTAGAAAAATAATTCTTGGAAACAATTTCTAAAAACAAGTAAATTTGGTAGAAGAATCTTTAGGAGACACGTTAAAACTTGTTAAAAATTAGAAAGAACTGCCTTTCGTAAGCATATTGTTCCAGAAATACCTATAATTGGTAAATATGGCTGCTAGATACAGGCCTGGACGCACCCAGTTACATGATAAAAAGCTAAGTTTTGAATTTTAGCAAATAACATTTTTTCAAGATAATAAAAATGTTTAAATAAAATGTTTAAATATTGGTTTTAATAAATTTTCATTAAATTGATGGAAATATGAAAGTAATATTTGATATTATTTTAAATTAAAAAAAAATATGATTTTAAAATTTTTGTTTTAAACTTCGCACACCTCCAGCATAAAATTAAAATCTAAACACTTTTTCAAATATCTTTTTTCAATATCTTGTACTCTAATACCAGATTTTCATGACAAAATATTTACTTTTCAATTTTCCAGACAAACGAGTAGTCACGTGGCTAATGTCAAAACAATTTTTTAGATTAATAATCATGCAGAGGCTATAAGAAAAAAAGTTTCCCTTATGGGTCCAACTTTTTGCCGGTCGCTGTATATGTTTTCATACTTACTTCTTTTATCAGTTATATAAAAATTTCGAAAAACAATATAAGTATATATAAGCACATAAAAAATATAATAAGTACTTAATAGTGAGATCTGAGTATCTTTTAAAAATATATGTTTTTAATTTAAGTACAGTAAACTGGTCATAATGTTAAAAATTTTCGTTTGTATTTGCTTATTTACAGGAGTTATTCTAGTGACTGCTGATAATCCGTGTAATTTAAGGGAAACTGAAGATGGCTCAGTTTGCGTCTGTGATTCTGACTACTGCGATACGGTACCTGCCATTGCCGATTTAACATTTGGTCAATACCAGTTATATACCTCAAGTAAAGCAAAATTAGGTGTCTACTCCACCACCGGAAGTTTCTCTAACTCCTCAGATTCAGCTTCTATTACAGTGACAATTTCGGATCTAAGTAAAACCCATCAATCTATCATTGGTTTTGGTGGTGCTTTTACTGATGCAACTGGTATTAATATTGCTAGATTACCAGAAGCAGCTCAAGAACAATTATTGCAAAGTTATTTTGGCAACGATGGTATTCAATACAGCTTGGGAAGAGTTCCTATTGGTGGAACTGATTTTTCTACAAGACCGTACACCTATGCTGATGAACTTGATGAAACATTAGAAACATTTGCTTTGCAAGAAGAAGACACGAAGTATAAGGTAAAAATAGTAAATTGTGATGATTTTATATATCAGATTTATGCCTAGGATAGGTATACTCTGTAAAATATTTTCTAAAAATGGATATAAAGCCGTTCTTTATCTTAATAAGGTTGCAAGGTTTGATTCATCTTGTGAGTAAAATTTATTTGTAACCATGAAAACACAATGAAAATGACCATCGGTTTCTTGGGGTAATTACTCACAAGATGACTTCACAGCCTGTAAATATCATAAGTTATAACTTGTATACACAAAGTGCACGATAGTTAGTTCAAAAATGTAAGATAAAAGTACAATAAACATTAAAAATTTGCGTGTGATATCGCTAACTAATGTTTTTAACTTTTAGATACCTTATATCCTAAAAGCATTAAGTTTACGTGATGATAACCCATTTAGACTATTCGCTTCTGCCTGGTCAGCTCCAATTTGGATGAAAACTAACAACTGGTAAGTATTATTGATTATTTTTATATTATATTCTGAATAGCTAGTCAATAAAAGAAAAATAGCGTTGTGCCATTCTAAATGTATGTGATTATCGTGACTATTAAAATATAATAGTCATATCTTGATATATAATGTTGTTTAAAAAATATGAAACTACCTAATTTACAGATTAGGCGGTATTTCAGTACCCTGTCTCACTATTCGTCAATGAAAATACTATTTGACTTTAATAAATACTAACTTAAATGTACTTTTGGTAAATCTAGAAAAACTGCATTATATAGTGTTTCATAAAAGAAGTACAATTAAGTGTTATTGATCAGACTGTTCAAAAAGTCCTTATATGAATATCTTAACTAAAAATCAACTACCTTGCATATAGATTGAGGACAGACCACTCAAATACATCGACTCGTCATCTTACAAGAAAGCATATTGCCATATTGATAACACAGTATCATTACGTGAAGTTGCAATATTACACATCAGATTGTATTATCACATTACTCTGATATGTTACCGGATATGCTGAATATACTTAATAATTTTTACTGGAAGAAATAAATATATATAAATAAATTATATGAAGAGGAGAAAAAGGTAGCTGCTATTAAAGGAATCATTTTTGTTTCTTTTTTATCTCATTCCAAGTCTCCTGTCGTCTTCTCTGATCTCAATAATCCTTATGTTGGACATTGCATATGAACCCGTACTTCCTGACCTTTTCAATACTTTCTTCTTTAATCACATGCTCCTAAGATTTGTGAATAAATACCGACTGATACGCTGATCTGAACTTAGCAGATAATGAAAATAGGTGGTATTTTCTATTGAAATTGAAAATTTAGGTCTTTCAGATTCATTGTTTGTTAATATGTACTTTATTTTTATATAATCCACTCCATCATAAAGAAAGTTCCGAGTTTATTGGAAGATTGGTTGTTTAGACAAATTGTGTAGGTTTTTCACCATTCTGGGGTTTGTTTTTGGTTATAACTCGAACGAACGGCGAGGCCGTACTTCATAATTTAAAGAAATCAAAAGACCCAAGAAAAATCTTGTCACAAGTATTTTTTATTTAAACTTAAAATAAAAAAGGGTGTTAGAGTTTTTCATTCATACAGACTTATTTATAAAAACATAGGAAAAGAAATGATTATTAATATTGACTCTTAAACTAATGATAATAAGCGGTATTGTGACACTGACGATAGTTGGTCTAAGGTGGGAATAGATACATTAATTCTAGTTGTGTGAAGAGTTTTTTAAACTCAAGTTTTTCATGACATGTTTTTGCAAAAAGTGTAAGAAAGGTGGGCCTAATACACATTGTATCTAACTATCTAGATGCAACATTCATTGTTTTTCGAGTTTATCATATTCAATAGTTGACCCTCCATTTTTAAATTAGAAATTTTAAGATAAAAAGCAATTGCCAAGATAAACTAATGGCCACTCATATAATGTTGATGCTATTATAAAAAAATCTAAAGTGTTTATTTGCATTCAATCCAAAAACACAACAAAGTAATAACAGCCGGGCCGCTTAAACGTTAAGGCCGGTATGCCCATATTTATAGTTGTTCCTTGAAGCTTCCTTAATAGAAGAAAATCTCAAGTATTTCTCAACTTGACATTGATTGATAATTGATATTGACAGATTCTTGGGAAATTCTTAAGGACTAATTTTTGTCTATATAATCCTTTTTGTCACGCGAGGCTTTCTTAAGCGTCGAGGCTTAAGGAAAAACTATATGCGGGAATAATGCCCGTATTTATAGATAAATAACGTTATATACAAAAGTTAGTACTTAAGGATTCCTCAAGGAACTGTTAATATCAATCAATGTCAAGTTGAGAAACACTTATTTTCCTTAAGTACTTATAGCCTCAAGAAACGACTATAAACATGGGCATAGAACATGATGTAAATAAATAAAAGAGCCAGCTTTAAAATCTTGTTAAATTGGGCGAAACATTAAAAAAAGTTGTTATGAGATTAGCGTCCTCATTTAAATTAAAGCAGGTATAGGACAATATATTATGTAAAATAAATTTTTAATAAATTAACAAGAACACTGTAGTGTTATGGTAGACACCAGTCGACAGTTAGGGAGAATGGTGGAGACCGAGAGATGCGAATTGTCATTATTCTTATTTCATATAAAGTTATATGATTCATGAATAATTGTTATTTAAACATAACATGGCACAGTCCCATTAATTAATATTGTTGAATATTATTGATAGCAAGCCGTACAAGAATGCCAAAAGGTAGTAATTCCAAAGAATGCCCAGCAAGGAATAGTATATGCACAAAATGCAATATTAATGCAATAGTATATGCACAAAATGCAATCGGCCATTTAACAAAGTGTTGTTTTAGGAAATCTATTAAAACTATTGAACTGAACGAGGATCATGAAACTTTATACATCGAGTATTTAAAAGTAATACAAATTAACACAAGATTTGAAAATATGAGCGAAAAATTTAGTAGGACCTCTCAGACCAACGCGATTCAGCGGCGGTAGTGGTGACTTCTTATACCGATGCGGTGCGATTTATATTGTTCTGTGAATGAGAGTTTGATAATAATAAGTTTAACCGAAGTTAAAACGTAAAGAAGTGCATATAAAGAATACCATATTTTAATGCTTTAATAACGCAAAGATGCAAATGGTTTATATGTATTGTCAATCAAACAGGGTAAATGGCGTTATGAAAATATATAGGTGTTCATTTGGGTTCTAAAAAAAACAGTAGCGGCTGGCCATAAATCTTAAAACATAAATGGTAAATTTTCTTATTTAGAGATATTTAAAAATGTTTTTCTAGAATATGTTTTTAAATCAGAGCTTAGGTACTCATGTATAAGGGTTAATAAAATCGCGCTAACCTATCCTATATGGGACACGTTGACTAGCTTTGAGTATAACTTTATTTAAACCATATCTGCCCATAAAGATAGGATCAACAATCGAGTAATATATCACAGGCCAATAATTATCAGGATAAAAAAATAATTAGTAAAGCTCTTCAACCGATAAGCATTTTGAAATATAATTGAAAATGAAAATCAATAAAATTAATCGGTAACCTTTGAATTATATATACACTTACAGAACACAATTAACTAACAACACAAGGATCAAATTGTCGTGGTTGAGAAGCGTCATCGGATATGTCCTTAACTATATTGTAATTACATTGTTTCAGAATGTAAATTGCTCGCGAACTTATCCTTTCGCGAATTAGAGTCGGTCTCCCCTTTTATTTTTTTATTTTAACTATAACATCCTCTATATTTTTTTGAAGAATAATTACTTAGAAGTATCTAGATTCAACATAATGGATGGCACCCTCGCTCATTTTGGTTTACAAGTGAGAAGTACGTTAAGTTTTTGATCGAAATATTTCCAAATCAGTAAATAAGGAGGAGCCGCATAATTAAGTATGACATAGACACATTGAAGTGGGGTGATTCAAAAAATAAGGTTTACAAAAATAGACCGGTATATGTTGAAAATTTATAGTCTTGGATTAGAAATGAAATACGTAAAATATCTTTGACAGTATTATAAGGAATTTAGGGACTTGCTTGGCTTTTGCCTAGCTAATAGTGGCAAATATTTAGAACATATTCATAAAGTAACTTTTAAATGGGTAAATGAGGCACTTTAAATCTATCTCAACCAGTATATTAAACATATGGGGGGTTTACATTCTACATATTTCAGATGTAGTAACGTCCATCATCAGGAACAATACAGTGTATTTAAAGTAAGGGAAATTGGTAACAATAGTCTTAATAGAGCTTTGTGGTTAAATTAGCAAAAAACACACTACCAAATTTGAAGAGGAACGAGGTTTTTTTTACAGCAGCTAGAAGTTTTAAGAATTTATGATTGAATATTTGTTATAGTTAAATTATTGATATTTCTGTGATAAATATTTATGGGCATAGCTATTCTTTAGTAATAAAAAAAAAACTAAAACTTTAAATTGCAATTTTAAATCATTTGTTTTTATGGTAGTCCATTAAACAGGGTGATTCATTGTTGATACTTCTTTTTTAGCTGTGTATAGAAGGCATTAAAATAAACAAAATTTTCAAATACCTACCTTTTCTATAAAACTCAAAAATTAAATACTATCACTTATTACACTATGGATCAAATACGGTCCTGCCTAACTTGCCCGTTGAATAACAATAAGAAAACTTCTGGGTGTTGGATGAGCCAGCAAGGGAAAGCGTTATGCGTATAATCTCAAAGCAGCAGCCGCACTTTGACAACACTCACCGTAAATTAGCACCATACCTACTAGTTCATTGTTTTCAAATTTTACCATTTTCACATGTCACCAATTTAAAATTAACTTGCTTCAGGGAAACACACCGCAGCAGATTGCCAAATAAATAACTGACCAGTCACCCGTAAATTGCATGACTAATAAGACAAAAACAACATAAAATATAGCAGGCTACGTTTTGATGACCAGGCCCGCACTTAGATTTTTTACTTCTGTATCTCGCCTAATTTTAAGTTTTTTGAAAATGTTGTTTATATTAATGCCTTCCATACACAGCTAAAAAAGAAGTATTAACTTAGGAATCAGCCTGTCTATTTTGTATCATAATAGTTTTCGTTATTATTAGTTTGTCCAACACATGACCGTTATGACTGCCATTATCAATGTCATTTTAGACAAGTAAACTATCAAATAACTCACGTTCATATTTAAAGTAGTATTCGATTTATTTATTACTATTACAAGCAGAATTTTTACACAAATTGAACGGGTTGACTGAAAATCCTTCTTCAAGTATGGTAAAACTTCTCGATTTCTTGGTTCTAGTGTCTGGCAAAACTACGTAACAATATTTCCCTTTGTCTTGAATATTTTCTATTTTTAAATTGACCAATTCATCGCATCTACAAGCACCGCTAATCCCCATAATCAAAGCCACTTTCATCAATATTTTTAAAGACGTTATTCAAATCAATAAATTATAATAGTGATAATGATCAGTGATCACAGACTAGAATGACGACTTAAAGGTTGTGGATAAAAAAACCGTTACGCGATTTTATAAACTGCATCGTTCGATTATACAGGGTGTTATGGCATTGCCCAAGTTATATTTAAATGGATGACTCCTTGGGTGTCCTAGAAAAACACTCCATGGTTTTTTTTTAAATCGACCATCTAAAAAGTGGGGTAAGGACCCCTAAAATCACTTCTCAATGTAAAAGAGTGAGAGATACGGGGAGAAGCATATCCTGCAAGGGAGAGAGATGGGTGTCACAACGTTGCCAAATATCAAACTGTCAAAATCAGTTTCAACAAGTACTCGTTGTCGGGAGCTTCGTTCAAGAACTTCTCTATTTCAGGTCGTTCTAATGTCTTGGATTTCTTTAGTTTTTATCCCTGTGATTTGCTTTTCAAAAAGCTTGCTAGTTTGCCATATTTTGAAATATCTTTTTTTTTTATTAAGGTGAATAGTCGAGCGAAGCATCTAGTATTTGGTCCACAACGACGATGGGGCAAATTTTTTTTGCAAATGTAAAAAATAAGCCAATAGAACATTTTCATCGATACCTTTTATCTTCCGTGAATTCTTCCAAAACTCAAACATTTTAAACTCCTTGTCGTAAGCATCTCGGGACTTTTCTGGCAAAATCTGCATCGCTGCTTCTTCCGCTTCCGTAAGGATATCCTCAGGAACGTAATTTTCATCGGTTTCCTCCATTTCCTATAGGTTTTTTTCTTCAAAAAAGCTTCCCTTTTCTACAGGGAAAACTGACAAGTGTCAACATTTATTTAAACATTTGCTATTTTTAACATGCCCGTGGCAACCAAACAATCAACCAACTTTGACCAAAATGTAAAAAAGTCACTGCCAAGACATTCTGACATTTATACGGTATGTTCATGAACTTATTAATTATTATTATCTCATAAAAAATCATTTCTTCCACTTGTTGGATAAAACATTGTATGCCACTTGTGTGTTACGTTACCTAAGTCACTTGAAAATTTATGTATAAATCTTTCTCGCGTGACTTATTTTCAACATAACACACTAGAACCATAAATAACTATTTATCGGGCTGGTTATTTTAAAATTTATTTTTAAGACATTTTTTAAGTTTTTGCATTATACTTATTTGTTGGTGTTTAATTTTGAAATTGTGATTTGTAATGACATTAAGGGTATTTGCACAGATTGTATATTTAATTCCGTTAATTAAAACTTTGGTCACGTTACACGGTATTTCGATATTAGAACTGTGATGTAGCCATTGATTTATATTTATGGTGACATTTACCATCATTTACCATCCACCACCGTTTCCATAACTTCTGATTTACCCCTCCCCCTTCCCTCCCCCCTCTACCGTTCCCATAACCTGAGTACAAATTTTGGCAAGCTACATTTTATAATATGTGATCTACTTATGTGATCAACATGCTAATTATTGAAAGTAAAAGGGAGAGAGTTGGTTGTACACTGTGTTCTAAAGAAAGGGAAAAAACTTTGTATTTCAATGTATTTGTTTATTAATACTGACGCCAAGCACTTTCGGCCTTATTTATTCAAGGCCATCATTAGGGCTTAACCCTAAAATTAAGTAGGAAATAAACAAGTTGTAAAATAACAATAAGAGAGTACTTACTAGTCAAAATAGAGTTTTGGCAGTACATAACTTATTTGTAAAACAATAACCTAAACTAGGACAAAATGACATTCAAAATAATAAACACACTGACGTCGTAAAACTAAACTTCAATAAATAAATAATTGTAATATAAACATGACATTTTACAAACAGAAGGATACAAACATCGGTCTTGAGAAATAAAATAACAGACATAAAATTAAAATTCTGACAAGGCCAGGTAATTTAATTTAAGTGATAGTAAATGCTCACAAATTTAAATTTAAAAATATTATTTATTATGCTGATTATTACCAACCTCAATTTAAGGTACAATGGAGTAGGAACACTTAAAGACGAATATTGGAATTTATGGGCTGAATACTACCTTAAATTCTTTGATGCCTACCAACAAAACGGCATACCGTTTTGGGGTGTAACAACTCAAAATGAACCAATTAATGGAATCGTGGGAATGGCTGTTCAAAATATTGGCTTCAACTCGTCTCAAATGGTGAGTTTATTTCTTAAAGTTACAGTCAGTTGATTACCTATACCATAAATTCAAAACTAAATGAAGTGACTTGACAACTTCTTTTATCAGAAAATAGCACCATAAACAAACATACACAGGTAAAATACAATACTTTCAAATTCATAGCTGCACTATCAAAATGTTGATGGTTGTAATATCTTTTAGTAGGTTTGGCAACTCAGACTGGCCAGTTTTCAATAGAATCGGACGGGCAACGTACATTGTTAAAATTCCGGAACTTAGTATTGCTACATGGAAGTATCTTCCAACTTAATCAAAATAGGAAAATTCAATTGTCGGAATCCATTAACGATAATTCCTAAGAGGCACGTTGCCAACGTCGGTTCTTCTGAAAATATTGCTGAAAACGATATAGGTAACTTTGAAACGGATAATATAATGGACAAGCTTAATGACGTCCGTAATGATATTGAAAATTTCGCGAAAAGTAGTGAAGTTGCCAGTCAAGTAGTTAGTGTAGATGTAGAGCGTCCTACGCTTGAGAGAAAACAAGTTTATCATTTTTATTACAACAATACTTAATTTATATAAGGGGAGAGTTGTGTAATATATTTCATTAGGAACGATGCTTGAGGGCTTAACCCGATCTTAGATAGTCCAATTTGATCGAAAGAGAAGGCTGGGTTCCCTTGGGCACAGGTAGACAATGACAGGCTGTTTCGTTCTTATTAGAACTCATCAGAAAGCCATAACCTGTAAGCGAGCCCGAATACAGCGAGACTCTATTTTCAAGATATTTTTAAGAAATAAAAATGCGATGAAATCCCAGTAACGCTATCTATAGGAATCAACTCAATGCAAAAGATAGTCGACGACGAAAGCAACATAAACCAAATACGTTAGGCCAACACACCAGTAAAGGCAACATTTATCGCATCCCCACAATTTTTCTACGGATTTGTAGATTCAAATAAGTTCGCGCTGCAGTATACCCACTGGGCGCTGCCAACTCGTAATACACCGTGTTTCTAAAATAAAGTAGTAGAGTTTAGTGTCCGTTAAATAGAAAAGAAGGTTTTTTAGCGGCAGGCGGACAAAGTAGTGCATATATCTTTTGCATTGAGTACACAGGGACGCCAAATGCAATGGGTTCCCTGGGGCACAGGTAGACAATGACTATTTACTTATACGGACACTAAACTCTACTACTTTATTTTAAAAACACGGCATTGTATTACGGGTTGGCAGCGCCCAGTGGGTATACTGCAGCGCGAACTTATTTGAATCTACAAATCCGTAGAAAAATTGTGGGGATGCGATAAATGTTGCCTATACTGGTGTGTTCGCCTAACGTATTTGGTTTATTGTTGCTTTCGCCGATGACTATCTTTTGCATTGAGTTGATTCCTATAGATGGCGTTACTGGGTTTTCATCGCATTTTTATTTCTTAAAAATATCATGAAAACAGAGTCTCGCTGTATTCGGGGTCGCTTACAGGTTATGGCTTTCTGATGAGTTCTAATAAGAACGAAACAGCCTGTCATTGTCTACCTGTGCCCAAGGGAACCCATTGCATTTGGCGTCCCTGTGTACTCAATGCAAAAGATATATGCACTACTTTGTCCGCCTGCCGCTAAAAAACCTATTTTCTATTTACTTATACGGACACTAAACTCTACTACTTTATTATTGAAAATATTTTTTAATACATATATGTAGTCAAGATCAATCATGAAAAGTAAAATCACGTAGGTGTCTACTATACGGAGATATTATTCCAACAATAGATGGCGTCACTTTCGAAACCTGTGTGACGTCATTAAAAATCAATAATGGAATAGTACTGAGTAATGGATATTACGTTACTTACAAATTAAATATTAAATATTTTAAATTATGTAGCAGCTTTTAAAAATTTTCCTTCCACCGTCGCCTACGTCAATGTACTTTACATGATTGATTTTGACTCGAGTATAACATGATGGCTGGGCCTAAGTTGAAGGAGGTAGAAATTGACCCTAATATTTCGAAAAAGCATATTTTTTTGTATTAAAAAGTTAGGGAAGTGAAAGGGTGGAAAGTGATGTAAACAAATTTCATTTTATTCATAATACAACCGATATTATAAAAATATTGGTATATTATACAGTGTCACTGGTAAACCCAACTAGCATTTTTACGTTGCACCGACGTTATATTTTTCAACCAGACGTTGAAAAGTTACGTCGATCTGACGTCGTGAAGACTCGATTTTGCACCAATTTGGTGACCAAAATAGGGATTGGTAAGGACGTCAGTATATGAATTCTACACATTATAAGTAACTAATTTTACGTATATCTGTTACTTATACTGCACCTAAAATGTAGGGAAGTTTGAAAACTATCTGTATTTTACTTCTGCACGGGTAAACATACTAGCACTAACAAATATGACCAACTGATATTTTGTGGGTTCTTTCATAAAATATAAGTAGGGGAGAGTTGCCTAAGATGGGGTACTTAGGATTAAAAGGTATATTTTATGTCCTGATTTAAAAATTATGTCCTTTGATGTCAGTAGATTATCTATAAATACTATTTACTATTTATGAATCATTGTTAAACTAAAGTAATTTAAGTGAAACGAGAGTAAAAACGCATTTTTTTAAACAGTGTCTACTACCCCATCTTAGCCGAATGTGCGTATAAGATGGGATTTTCCGTCGGGTAAAATGGGGTATATTAATGAAGCTGTTTTTTTTATAAATTTACTACTTTTAAAAGGAACAGGTAGTTTTAATAGTGACAACTAACGAAAAATACATAATATAATAAAGCGTGCAAAAATTTTATGTAAAAGAAGGTTTTAAATTATTGGCATAAATCGCAGGTAAATGCGTCGCAATCATTTGGCTCAACTCCTGCACATGCCTCATTTGCCCAGTTTTTGCACTTTTTACACTGGATCCATCCTTCCATACTTTTAGAGTTGGAAAATAAGTCATCGCAATATAGGCAAAATGTATTTTCTTCTGTTTCACTCTCGGAAGAACTTTATCTTTTTGTGTTTTTCTTTGGCATTTTTTTTTACCTTTGCTCCTGGTATTAATTTCTCCACACTTAACACCTTTTTCACTTTCTATTTTTTAATGTCAACAACTTTTTCTTTCTTCTTTAATTCATTTTTATAGGGCGTTGAAGTAAGAACTGCTGTTTTGCCGCGACGATTTGTATTTTCTGCTTTTTTATGTGGTGTTTCAGGCACCTTCAATAGGTCCCCAGGAGTTATTAAAAAAGAAGAAGTTAATTCTTTTGGTGGAGTCTGCTGAGTATTAATAGGATTGTTCTTTCCTGACGTAAAAGGTTCTGTACCAACAGAAACTTTGGAGACATTACCTATAAAAAATTGAATTAAAGTCGTTTTACCCGAATTCCGTTCACCCCATCTTACCCGAAATGCGTTCACCCCATCTTACCCGCACTGCACAATGTTGAGATTATCCCAACTTTTAATTAAAAAACATCTTAAAATCAAATAAACATTAAGTTAACCATATTGTGAAAACCTTAGAGTCTTATATTTAGTATTTACCTTATTAATTTTCTTTAAAATCAGTTCAGAAGCACTTTTAAAACACCGACACGACAAAACAGCGATACCGTTGAATTTTCAATTTCGGCCATATTAATTACATAAACAAAGATATCTTCTCAGAAAGTTTTATTGATGGTGCGTTTGGGTTAAAAAACTTATTTAGGCTATTTCTAGTAGTTTTACGAATAAACCACGTACCCCGTCTTAGCTATCCACCCCATCTTAGGCAACTTCCCCCTAATGGCTGCTATATAAAGAGCTTACTCTTACTAGAATAAACTTATTTAGAATGTTTCGGTCGCTTCAAATTAAAACACAAGGAACTTTACTGTCAAAATTAGGCAATACAGAGCGTTAAACATTAAACGCCACTTAATTGATCAAATTAATAAAGTAATAATACTATATCTTGAATAAAGGAGAAAACTTATATAAATTAAACTATAGCATCTAATCTAAAACTCAAAATACGTAAAGTAGGTTATTATAGATAAAATAGGGGCAGTTTCCAATATTTGGTTTTATGTTTTCCAAACACGAAAAACGACACCCTAAAATTGGCTCCCTTCAAAACATGGCGAAGTCACTTCGTTACCTAAATGGGTTTAATGCACGCTTTAGGAAAGAATCAGTCTAACAGAAATGACGTATAGACAGATTTAGTTAAAATAAGTATACTAAAATAGTGCATAGGTAATGAAAGTGCAAAACTTTGAACTCATTATTACTTCAAGTAAAAAATTTACTTTTTGTATATCTACTCTTAGTAATATTTTCACGTCCGGCCGACCATAAAAGAAATGAGTCATAGAGCGACGTCTGGGTAACTCCTTTTAGCATTAGATATTACCCCGGAATTTAAGGTCATATTACTACGTTTAAATGACGTAAGAGTCGATGACTTAACGACCTCAATCCGAAAAAAACTCATTGACATCTACACGACGTCATTTAGCCGATAAATACTAACTTGTCATCTTAAGTAACTGTATTACCCAAAGTTATACCAAAACTGACGTCAGATTTAGTTCCTATGTAGTCTTAAGTCGCGAAAATGCTAGTTGGGAAGTATCTATCTACTAATCATATGCGATTTTTTTTATGATAGTAAATTACTTTACGCATTATCGTACAAAGTTAAATTTAATACACTTTCTTTAGTGCGTAAAATAAGTAGGTACGGTAGTAGAAAAAAGGATTTTTAATTGTTTATCTACGTGCTAAATACGAAAAATTTCGAACAAAATCGATTTTTTCTAACCCGTCATTTTTAAATCTCGATAAAGTTATTTAAATGCTATAGTTTATTTATTTCCAACTGGCTAAAAATTCAATCAAACGCCCGTGGATACTCGACCTAAGCAAATTTCTTGTCTTATTGTGTCTTGTTTAAAATTTTAAATACGATACTGTTCAGATCGAGTTTCCACGTGTGTATTAACTTTCTGCCAGTTGGAAACAAATAAACTATAGTTCTTTATTATCAACATGGGTATTTTCTTTTCAATAATATCTTAAACCCATAATTTTTCAAAAATACATAATATAAAAATAATTTCATACCTCTTGAAAAAGCGATTTAGAATCATTAATTTCGAACAAAATGCACATTCATTGATCCAGTTATGAATTTATTGTTAAATTTAAAGATTGTTTTTTTAACTCGGTCATCTTTTCACAACTTCATAATTATCGTGAATTATTTTGTTTGAACGTAATAATACTATATAATACTTTGCATCAATAGGAAACTTTCCTATATTTTTTTTATTGCTTTAGTCACACACACACGGCGTGACCGCTCTGGCTTGTGCCTCGCTGTATTACTTCTCTTAATTTTTGAAAAATAAATTTTATTTATTAATCCTATACATTTATTTTTTAATTTTAGAGGAATTGGGTTTCTCAATATCTTGGCCCCGCCATTAGAAACTCAGACACCCAAAAACACTTAAAAATTATGTTACATGACGACCAACGCGTTTTCCTTCCTATTCTAAGGATGGTAAGTAAAATTACGTTTTTAATTTAGCCATAAGTTTATTAAAATCCGAAATCAATACAGCTTGCATTCCTTTAAAATAATCTTCAAGTAGAAACAACATGAGAAAACAATAAAATTATTAAATTTAAAAGATGTTTCTTAATGACATCCTATAATATTTGGAAGTGTTTTACCTCAAGTGATTTTATGAAGAGTAGTTTAAATGAACATTTGGCGATGGCACATAACCGTAATGGCTTATATTTTTTTTTACTACAAGGTATTGCATTATTTTTTTGAAGATAACAGCTAAAGTACTTTAAATATTTTTGCCAATGGGTAATTTTTTGTTTTAGTTTGTTCTTTCTGATGATGAAGTAATTAAATACGTCGATGGAGTAGGTATCCACTGGTATAGCGACGCTAATGTTCCAGCATCATTTCTAAACTTTATTAAAAGTGATAAGAAGGACCTATTTCGTCTTGCCACCGAGGCCTGTGCAGGTAATTCACATTCAGAGTATTATCGCATGCTTACTTTCAAATTGGCCATGCGCGGTAAAGGCTAATTTTAAAGTGCGCATCCGATAATACTCTGAATATGTTCGAGATCGACTCCGCGAAAAGACCTAATATTAGTTAAACCAACGCAATAAACATTTCTCTGACTAACGACTAATTTTGTATCTTTATAATGACTTCATTTTTGTTAATGTTTTCTTAATGAACGGTTATGGACCGTAAATTGACCTAACATAAAAATTTCGTTTTCTAAGTAGACTTCGTGTAATAGTTAAAGCGCTTATAGTTATTTTATGGTAAATAATTTGACGTCTGAGTAATGTCGGACTTTTTTTTCATTTGGACAAGCATAATTTTCTGGAATTTGTGAATCACGTTGTCGCCTTTTCCACCTACCAAACTTGGTACAAATAATGTCAATTCTTTTTTCATCATTCGCGGCCAGTTAAAATAAAAATAAGAAATTTGTCGAAAATAACCTTACTTATTAGACCTACCCAAACCACGTGACTTTTCAGCTGTCAATTTGCGCCTGGTTGGCAAACAGTAAAAACAAGGGTTATAAACATCCATTGTTTGCATTGATTCAGGTAGTTTTTTACCTTTGTTGGAAGTTTTGGGAGTTTGTCATACCTACAATTAAAATATTAAAAATAGTTAGAACTAAATAATTCTCTATACATTTTTATAACTTTGACGCTAGCTTTTTATTCTAAACTGGTTTATGGTAGCCATAAAACAACTTACAATTCACTCTAGCGCCCGGTTTTATAGACTTCAGTTACCGCTATTCCGCGAATATCGTCTGTTTTCAAAAACTCAAGTATATTTATTCAACTCTGGCCTGATGTTAGGTTTAAGTTAACTAGCGATTAATTAAAAATGACCGTAATGACCAGTTTTATGAACTTTTTGTAATAAATATTCGAAATATAAAATATTCCCAAAAATTTTTAATAAAGAGAATTATTAATTAACTTATTATTATTTATTTTCAGGATTTTTGGCAATAAATGGTAAAGATAAACCAGTAATTCTGGGAAGCTGGGACAGAGCTGAACAATATATTAACGATATAATTGATGTAAGTTCAATTAAACATACCCAATGTTTCAAGCTGCAAAATACAAAGCCAAACAGATTCAGCTTCACTTTTGACCTCTGTTTCGCGTATTCGCCAATCTTCGGCAGCATATTGGAACATTGCACGGACGTCACTTGAATTATACCCTCTAACTCAGACTAAATATCATATTCTCTAAGGAACTCATAATTTACCATTTTGGATACCTATACTATTTATTTACACAAACCACAATACAATACTATGATTTTCAAATTAGTCGAAAACAGACAATGACATGTACTTATTAATGATTTAGTAAATGTTGTCAAAAATTAAAATTGCGTTTCATATCGGATATTTTGAAATCGTTTACTAAAACAAGAGAAATTTAATTTTTTTAAAATTTATAATCAGCTAATAGTTCATTTGATAAAGTAATTATTTGCTTGGTCTTTAACGCTGCAATTTAATAAATACATAATTTACTTTTCGTTTTAAATTAAGTATACTTATAGGTACTTACCTATTTGTTATATTTCAGGATTTGAGCTATGATGTTGGTGGATGGACAGATTGGAACATGGCATTAAATGAAACCGGTGGACCAAACTGGATTGACAATGAGGTGGATTCTCCGATAATTGTTAATGGAACCTCAGGTGAATTCTACAAACAGCCCATGTTCTACGCATTGGGACATTTCTCCAAATTCTTGGTTCCCGATTCCGTAAGAGTGGATGTGGATTTGACTGAAAATGATGACGTTTCATCACTGGCATTTGTAAGGCCTGATGGAAAAATTGCTGTCACTTTAAGAAACAAGTAAATATTTTTTTGATTGCTTTTTATTAACTCTTAATAATTAATTATTTTTTTAGATCTGACAAAGATGTGACCATAAATGTCAACATCTTGGAATCCACAGAAGTGTTTACCATCAATGCTCGTTCCATAAATACTTTGTTATATTCACAATAAGTTAAAACGATTTTAATTTACTGTAGATAAAGTTTTAATATATAAAATGTTTACTGTACGTTAGATTTTCCTACCATATACTTACAGATACAGGAGACTGAGGAGACCTTAGTTTTTTAAATCGATCGTCTAAAAATGTTTACATCATATGATATGCCACATACGGCTATGCTAATACACCAAAACAAGATTAACCATAATAACCCTGCCTTATAAAACTAGTTTAGATTAGTAATATATGACGTAAATTATATTCTTCTACCAACATTTTTAATTTTGTCATTGTGTTCCTGTAATAATTAATTACCAAATAAAGCATTCATTTACTGACTTTCTCATAAATAGAACCCTTCACAAATACACACAGTCCAACAGTTTATAATCAGAAAATTTGTCTACAAAATAATAAGAAAATGATCTCTAAAAATACCTAAAACTACAACAATAACAATGCACTTGAACAATCAAAACTAAAATGGAATGAACAGATATGAGATGCAGAGTGCGCGATGCGCACTGTTTAATTAAAAGAACTTAAAGAAGACACGCGGATTGCTGAAGTACGCAAAGATATATGCGAGCCAATGTTCGTGAGAAAAAGCCGTTTTCAGAATTAGGGAATTTTTAAATCACACGTTGGCCAACGCGTTTGACAAGAGAAACATTAAAGCATTAAAATCTTATGTGAAAAATAGTATACTAAAACCTGAATTTGGGTTCGTTAGAAATAATAATATTAGCCTCTGAGAGAAATTCGTGTTTGGAATAGCGTTTAGGTGATTTTGGTGGATGGCAAAAGCTGGCTTATATTTGGTAATAACCACGATATACTACCACCGGTGGTATACAAATATATAACAAACCCGATAAGCAGGCCGATAGTGACCTACGCCGCGCCAATTTGGTGCAGCGTGTCAGACACCCAGTACAATAGAATACAAAACATATTACTACGACAAGTACTATCAGAATCAAGACGAACTTCACTAAGACACCTACATCAAGCGACAAACATACAATACATTAAAGACTATGTATTCGACATATCACAACAATTTTACGAAACACAACCACAGAACGCAATATTAACAAGAGACTTAACAAACATACGACACCAGGACGAGCCATTTTACAGACCGATATACTATAGACTTCCAATTTATTTGCAAAATAGGCCAACTTAATAAACTGTACATAAAACGTAGCAACAAGTATAAACTCCATATAAGGAAACAATGATACCAAAAGAATAGATAATATAAAAAATATAAAACAAACGTGACATAGAGATACAAAATAAAGCAACGCCCACTTTTTAAGCAAATTGCAAATAAATTGTAAAAGATACCAATAGACGGACAATACAATAACCCCATTTTCTGTACCACGGAAGTAAGTCCCGCCCATTTCCAAAATCCTCATCCACGTGATAGTTCCGAAACTTTTGTTTAAGTCAAATTGACAAAATATGCTACACCTGTACCTGAGTAATTAAAGCTAGTTTTTTGCACCGTTTTTCCAGTGAAACATATTGCAAAATTTTAACAATCACCCCGAATATCCATAAAGAAAAAATTATAGTCTATTTACCTAGGGCAAACCGCCTCGTTGACGTGTCCTGGTTAGCACGCTAAACCAGAAGATATAGTTTTAAAGTAATATTATGTAAATAATATAAACTGTAAATAGAATGATAGGTATGTAAAACAAAAAACAATGAATAAAGTATGTTTAAAATAAATAATAATAAGCAGGCCGGAAGGACCCATCACAAAGCCTATGGAAAATGGCTTTCGGCTAATTTTCCTAAATTTTTAGTGTAGACCATGGCCGTAACCCAATCCTATGACTAGTTTTTGAGCGATGGCATTGCAAAATTGGCAACTTCGTATTTTGAGATTTTCTGCATTGTCTGGAATTATCGTGTTTCGTAACTATTAATATTTTTCTTTATTGGTGAAAAATAAGGCATTAAGTTTTCTTTCACTTATATAGAAATAAAATATATACAGGTTGTTGATTAATTTATAGGCGGATTAAATAATTAATATTATTTAAAAATTATGAAAATTCAAAAAAAAAGTATACCCGTTTTCTGAATTTCGAAACTAAATAGGTAGATTTTTTTCATATTTTAATATCTTGTAGTACCAAGCTATAGAGAAAAAAATGGGCATAGACGAATAAAGAGTATATTGCATGGTATTTTATTTCTTAAAAAAATATAAAAATTTACCTGAAAACGTAATAATATGATGAATAAATGACATGAATTTATACCTAAGTATATATATTTATTATAATTATTGTTTCATTTAATTTTTAACCATTCTGTCACATTTTTTACAATAATTATTATTTGACACATTCTAATCTTAGATATAATATAAGTTTTATTTATACAAGATGCATTTAAACTAGTGTAGAGTCCTAATAAAATGTTTTTTTTCTTTCGTAAATTATATATTGCTCTAAAGTTAAAGTAAAATATCAATATTTGTTTTTGTTTTCATTTTAAGAGAATAAACAAAAAACATAAATAACATAGGAGTACCCCAGGAAAGTATTTTGGGTCCTTTATTTTTATATAATAATGACATGCCCAGTAGTATTAAAATTTGCTAAAATTCAAATGTTCGCAGATGATACTCTTATTAATATTAGTGGTAAAAATATTTTGGAAATTTTTCAAGTTATAAATTCAGAACGTGTTTTATTGTCAAATTGGTTAAAAGTAAACAAATTAAAATTAAATATGTTTATAAAACAAAATGTATGGTTATGGGTTTAAATTTGAATTTAACCAATTTAAATATTTTAATTGATGGAGACAGATTGGAAATAGTTACTTAACTCATTTAAATATTTAGGTATAGTAATTGACCCAAAATTAAAATTTAATATCCAATTTGAAAATTTAATTTCTAAAATTGTGGGATAAATAAATTACTTTAAAAGAATAAGTGTCAATTTAAAATTTTATTCGAAAAAAATTGTTTAAATAATACTTTTATTTTGCCATATTTTGTATATTGTTCTACAATTTCGTTTAACGCTGATGAAGGTACAAAAAACAGATTACAAATTTCACAAAATAAAGCGATTCGAATTTTACTTAATATGGATAGATATTCAATAATTAATATAATGTTAAAAAAATTAGAATGGTTAAATGTAATAAATTTAATATTATTTTTGGTTTTGATATTTATTTACAAAGTTAAAATGGTATCATATTTAAAAGAGACCTGTTCTGAATTATTGTGATCATCATAATTATTATTTAACGAGAAATAAAAATAATTTTTGTCTTAATACTTTTTCAAAAAACGTAGCTTATAAATCGGTATTTTATAAAGAGCTTATTGAATTTAATAATTTAAATAGGTCAATTAAAACACAAACAAGCTTAAAATCATTCAAACAAGGTTTAAAAAAATATTTAATAACACAACAAGATAAATAAGAATGTTTCAAAAGGTCATTTAAAATTGTATTTAAAAAAAATTAATTAATTATTTAAATGTATTAATAGCCATGTGCTAAATACCCATTTATTTTCCTCAATAGCTTGCTACTACAAGATACTATATTTATTTTCTCAATTGCTAGCCAAAATAATTAAATTTTACCTCCGCCGTCCCTGACTTTTATCGTTTATTCTCGTAAACAAAAACTATTTTACCGTATATCATTAAAGGTTGCCACTGGCCATAAAATGTTCTGGAAACTACTGGGACGACTGGGCACAGAAACGCAGTCAAAAAATCGTAATTAAAGTAGGTAGCTGTGTGAAAATCATGGAAATAATTATTAAGTTCAGCATTTCGCTGTAAGAGGGCACAATTAAAAATGATATATTAAAATTCTAATTTATCCGAAAATTTCCAAATTAAGGTATAATACCTTTCGTAATATCATCAACAGCTTAGTTAATTCTGCATTATTTTGTCTAATTTTACATTGGGTGCAATTGCAAGAAAAATGGCCTGGAAGCATGCGCTTCGACGACGTTTTAATCAGCTGATGCACGTTTTCCCATTTAAAACCTGCATCAGCTGTTTAAAACCTCGACAAAGCGCATATGCTTTCAGGCAATTTTTTCTTGCAATTGCACCCAGTGTAAAAAGGCCTTTAGTTTATTGGCCTACCGATCTTAATAAGAGTGACGAAGCTTTTAAAGTGTAATCATTTAAAAATAGCTGTAACTTCTAAACGACTTATCCAATTTTAGTAAACTTAAGCTCTAGCAAGAGAAAAGTAAGTTCTTTTAATTATTGTCGTATTCATTGGTACACGCCAGTTCGTAATAAAATTGCTAGACTAGACCGCTCAATTTGTAATAATACCAGCTTTTTGATTTTATCTCGAAAACTTAAATCATACGGTATACAACTATGACATTTACTACGTTTTCATGAGGACTGAGTTCGATTTGAATATTTTTTACCCTATTACTTTCCAAGGCGTTTTCATTGCAGTTTTCAAATCGAATTGAAATCGATTTCAATTCGGATTTGAATTTTCGACATTTGGCTAGCCTGGAACAGAAATGATCCAAAAGACATTTTTTCTCAAATAAAGATAATGGTATTTTTGAACTTTAAAAACAGCATTTCACCTAATGCAGAATAGATCCAAATGACTTAGCTCGTATGCTTTATGCAATTCTATATAAATCACTTCTGTATTTTCATGTTTTAATTAAAAATGTTTTGCAGAACTGATCCAGTTCACGGGTCGTTACTTGAATTACTTTAATAATTTTAAATGTCTAGTGCAGAAATGATCCAAAGATTTTCGTTACTTGGATCACTTCAATTATTTAAGATTGTTAGTGCATAAATGATCTATGTGACAATGCTGTCAGTTGGATTCATTTTATTATTATTTTATTGAAAAATATTCCGTGTTATATTAGTGAAATAGTCTATTATAATACGCATTATTTTTCGGGCCAATAACTAAAACAAGTAGAAGACAGCATGACTTTATTTCTGAACGCATTCTTTCTAATATTAAAGTGATTTTTTGAACGCACTACTTTATAGATTTCGCGATGCCTCAAGGCCGTGCTTAAATAAAGCCATCATGTTCTGTGAATCATACGCTGATCAGCTGTAAGTAGCCGTTGGTGTTTTTGTTTGCAATATTTTATTGATTCTTGTGTAGTGTACTCAGTAAAAATGCCTCTTTCTCGGAGTCAAAAAATTCTCCAAGCGGCATTACAGATTAAACAACGACCAAGCAATGAACAAAATGACGATACCATCATAACATTTGCCGGTAAGTTTATTTAAGTACTTTTTAAACTGTTACGTTTAAGCATTGAATTGGGAAATTAATAATAAAAATACCAATAAAAATATTAATATTCATATAATATTACACATACCTCCCTTTCAAACATCAAAAAACTTCTATAATGTTAAAATATTTACATTTTAGAATCATTTAGATCACTTTTGTTCTGGTCAATGAAGTCAAAATTTAAGATTGTAAAATAGTTAGAGCCAAAAAATGGCAACTTGGATCACTTCAGCTTTCGACTTAGATTAAACTGGACACATTTTTTATGTTAAATGGAGCATACAATGTCAGTTGGATTAGTTCTGTTTAAGCATTTTTACAGTTGCACAATAAAATTGATAATAAAATAATAAAATAAATAGTTTTTTAGTTATCTGAATGAAGAACTATTTTAAATAATTTGGCAGTTAGTAAAGGGCCAGGCACAAAATACATTAAAAAGTTGTATATACACAAAAAAATTTTATCCCAGTTATCGAGCAATATTTGCTTGAAAATAAAACTATAGAGTCAAGAAGTACAATTTATTAAAAATTTTGCCTATTTTACTCTAACCACTTTTCATTGTAATTTGTATTTGGTCCTTCAAGTAAAAATAACTTATTTTACAGCTGAAGAAGTTTGTAATGACAATGCTGAAAATGGTTCTACTAGGCAAGCGCATAACTATATCTCCACTGAGCATTCCTCCGCCGAAAAAACACGATCTTATCCATTGTCAGAGGCCGGGTCACCTCAGTCAGATCCGTACGCTGACAGTGGCGATTCATATCGTCCCAGTGATCATTCACTGGAATCTTCTGATTCCAATGCTTCCGAAAATGACGATGTAGGAGATGGTGAAATTGTTGAACCTGAGCGAGAAGAAATTGAGGAAGCTGTGATTCAAAATATGGGTAAAACAAACGAAATTTTAAAACGTAAACGACGTGATGAGAGCACATGGGCTAGGAACGTGATAAAAAGGAACAGGAATCGAGGTGAAGAATATGTTAATTACAGAGGAAACTGTGTTCCACGTAAAACCTTCACGCCGGTTTTGTGTAATTGCCGAAAGAAATGCAGCGACAAAGTTTTACCAGAATTACAAAATATCATTCATTCGCAATTTTATGCATTAGACTGGAATGGTCAAACAGCTTGGATTTGCACAACTGTAAAGATAACAGCTCCGAAACGACCAAAGAAAAGAAGAAACCAGACACCAAGCCATAAACAACATAGCCGAACTTTTTCTCTCAACCAGTCTCAGGTTTGCAAATCATTTTTCCTGAAAGTAATTCAGATATCCAACAAAAGATTGGATTACGCCTTAAACAAAAAGAGACACCCGGATACTTCAATGCCACTACCAGATAATAGGGGCCAAGGACCTTCAGGCAATAAGATTAAAGATGAAGTAAAGAACTTTATTAAACATCACATAGAAAGTTTCCCGCGCTACATGAGTCATTATGGGGATCGAACTTCTTCTCGCCAATATCTAGCACCCAACTTAAATTTGCAAAAACTTTATGTACTTTACAAAGAGAAATGTCAAGAAATTGGTAATATTCCAGCAAAAAAAAGTTTCTACGAGTCAATATTCCGCACATACAAGTTATATTTTTACATCCCAAAAAAGGATACATGTAAGTCCTGTGATATTTTTCGTGTGCAAATTCAAAATGAAATTGATGCTGTAAGACTATTGCAGATTAAACAAGAACAAAACGATCATCACCTTCTGGCCGCTAAAGCTAGAGATTTATTAAATAGCTACAAACAAATTTCCCTCGCAAATAACAGTACTTCATGTTTGATGACTTTCGATTTACAACGTACCCTTCCAACTCCACTGGTACAAACTGGAGAAGTTTACTATCTAAGGCAACTGCAGACTTTCAATTTTGGAATCCATCTTTATTTATCAGTTGGCGAAGTAATAACAATGAATATGTGGTATGAGACCACTGGAGGTAGAGGATCTCAAGAAGTCATATCTTGCCTTTATTATAACTTACAAAATGTTATACCTGCAAACATAAAAACTCTATATACTTTTAGTGATTCGTGCTCTGGACAAAACAGAAATTGGAATATGTTCTACTTTATGATGTTTGTAGTAAATTTCTTCCCAAATTTATCTGAAATAATAGTATGTTATTTGGTAAGCGGACACTCATTTCTCCCAAACGATTCTGATTTTTCTGATATCACAAAAGCGCAAAAGAAGAAGGAATTTATTTATACTCCAGAACAATGGATGTCACTTGTAGAGCATTGTCGAAAAAAAAATCCATATACTGTTATTAATATGGTTGGAAAATTCATTGACTGTAAAGATCTCTCTAAAAACATGGCTAAAGCTGGACAAAGTAGTAACGGAAATCGTGTGCTAATTTCTAAAATGAAAAAAATTAAATTTGTTAAAGGTGATAGCAAAATGTACTTTAATAGCGATTACTCCGACAATTACGATAGTTTGGAGTTAAACAAGTCCAACGATAAATCATTTTTCGAAACATTATCGTATTTTAATCCATCCGAAGGGAACAATTCAAAATCGATTACACATGTTAAAATGCAAGACCTCAAAAAGATGCTTAAATATGTACCTCCAATTTATCATCAGTTTTACCTAAATTTGCCTCATCTTAACCGTAGAGGTGATGCCCAAGAAGATAACAATATTCTTCCAAATTTATTGGGAGATGAAGAGGAAGAAAATGATTAATAATTTGATGAGGTATTAGGAATGCAAGAAAATATTTTTTTTAGTTCTATTTACTTTTAAACTTAATGTTTATTGTTATTTGAGAAATATATTCCTATATATTATTATTTACAGCTTTTTATTTCAGTTGGGATTTTTTAAAACATAACTTTTAATTTTTTTGTTAACTCAGAAGTGATCCAAGTGGAAAAACTTTTTTTTTTTAATAAACCAAAGCACATATTTTAGGTTTTTTATATAATAAAACATTTTATATGTGATTTATTATCCAATGCAATACCTCAAGTTTAAAATCTGTTTAAGTTGTAATTTTAATTGAAATTAACCTATATTGTCCATTATCTCAATATTTAAAAATTGCTACTTAGATCAGTTCTGTTTCCGTCTAGCCATTTGTCAGCTGTCATGCGTCAAACCGGTGGTTAAAACCGCTCTTTTCTCGTGCTTGTCTATGTTTTTGCTTTTAGATTTTGTTTCTATTGCTTTTTTGGTCGTTCATTTTTACAACGTTTATAACAGAACCGCCAAAACCAAACATAACATAAGAACTATTTCTAGGTTATGAGAATCATATTCCGTTCCGATCTCGAACCGTTTTCATGATTAAAAACTTCGTTACGATCCCGATACGATCCCAAAAATTGGCGAATCGACCTTGAACTGAAAACGAACTCAATACGGTAAAAATACCTGTTTTCATGTGTTCAATTCGGATTCAAATCGAACTGAATCCTCATGAAAACGTAGTAATTATAATCGGAAACTAGATTAAAATTGCGAGGCAAAATGTAAAGACCGCCGTTTAATATACAGTGTGTCCACGTGTAAGTTGACGGCATATGGGAAACTTTTTTATTATTAACTTTACGAAAAAAAGTTATTCTTCATAAAAAGTTCTGCATGGTCCAAAACCTAAAATGCAACCATCAGATGTTAAAAATTTTCAGTCGTATACGGGGTTTGTCAAAAACGACGAATTTTGCCCAAGAGTAAAGTACCTTTATTTTTGACAATATCGAAAACTGTAATAAAGAAATGTTGTTCGGCATTAAAAACTATGTTACAATATGGAATTATACTGAAAAATATTTTTTTTTATTTTTACAAATTTATCGGCAATTTGAGACAAAATTTGTAAAAATAAAAAAATATTTTTTTAGCGTAATTACATATTAAAACATAGTTTTTCATACCGAACAACTTTTCATAATTACAGTTTTCGATATTTTTAAAGATAAAGGTACTTTACTCTTGGGCAAAATTCATAGTTTTTGACAAACCTCGTATACGACTTAAAATATTTAACATCTGATGGTTGCATTTTAGGTTTTAGACCATGCAGAACTTTTTATGAAGAATAACTTTTTTTCGTAAAGTTAATAATAAAAAAGTTTAATATATGCCGCCAACTTACGTAGGCACACTGTATTCTTTTGTATTAGCCTAGAGTTATTGCCAAAAAAATAATTTTTACACTTTAATTGCAGAAGTGAAGTGCTTTCATAGTTCCGTGGTCAAACATTTCACGACAAAAAATATTTCTAACTTTTATTATTATGTAGCTTTGTCACACATTATTCCAATGGCCCAAAAACGACTTGTTAATATCATAATCATCAAATACTTCTAATGTAAACATGATTCTAATACCGTCATTATCACGTTATTCTTAAAGTACACAATTGACATTTGAGATGACAAAATACTGACGTCATATTAACGTCAGTCTGCTGCCTGATGGGATTTGGCCACCTAAGGTGACGCAAAGCACTGTACGGCCCACGGCCCCTTTATTACTTACATACCACCTCTATCGCCGGGTCTAGTGGTATATAGAGTAATAAATAGGTCGGTACCAAGTAAGACTTGTCACTCTCTCACTACCAAAGATGGTCAGAACCCCCTTGGGCAGAAAAAAAAAAACACTTAAAAGGGGTTCTGACCAATCAGGATCTTTTTTAATATGACGGAGATCACGCTTTTTCTAAAAATGATTTTTAATACAAATCCTGTCATTTTAACGGCTTTTATGGCTTTCTTCCAATGAAAGAAAAAAATTCATTAAACTGCGCTTACAACTAGATGCATGAACGAGCTATTATATTCTCTTTGTGATCAACAGGTCCGATAGTCGTAGCAGTATTTAGGACCACTCAGTCAACTATCGACTTTTTAAATTTTAGGTTATATTTTGATAATGCTAGTCCTGATAAAGGAAGTAGGCAGTAATTTCGTTTAATCTCACTGACGTGGTTATAATGATAAAGGCCTAAAAACATTACTGATTCTATTTTTATATAAGGGAAATGTTTGCAATAAATGTTGTTCTCCTTATAATAAAATTGTCCTACTTAAGTAATATTTCTTTCGCGCAATCTGAAGAATTGCTTCTTATTTTTAAAAGCAGAACGCCCAGTTTAGCAAAATATGAAGCATTTGCCGATGCCGCTATTATGAGTTTTCATGTGCCGGAGAATACCATATTTGCATCATTCAAATTTGTTGCTTCCGAATCTGACCAAGGAATATTTGGTAAGTTGTTACTTAGGTATAATATTTACTAGGATTTTATGACTAACAGTAGCCTACATCGTTGCATACTGTCTGAGTATTCAAATTATAATTTGACCTAATAAGGATTGTGGATAATTTTAGGAGTTTAGCTCTGACGACTGATATAATGTGACAGACTATGTACCTAGGTACTATGTGACCTGATAAAATTTCACTTTAGTGTGAGTTGTCTTCTGACTATGTAGGTAGTAGTGATGTCAATTTTCGTTACTTTGTTGGGTATTAGGACTCATTACTATATGTAAATTGTTACTTTTATTTTAATTGTGCTATTGTTGTTATAGTTAGGAGCACCTTCATTGTAAGGAAATCATTTCTGACAATGTCATTTACATCACAGTTTAAGTTATCTATACCTACCATAAATCAAGACACATTAACACCGGTAGGTATGCCTATGTGCTTGAATTCTTTATCTCTCTCCCATATTATGCAGTAACATTACTGCATACACTGAAATTTAACTGTCACATATTGTTTTAACTGAACCTATACAAGTGGCCCTAAGTAGCATACCATTGGAGGTGTATTCTGCCACAAACATTTTAGTGACATACTTAAGTAACTTGACAATCTCACTTTAATCTAATATCCACTGGTTAAATACAATACTCTCAAATTCAAAGCCAGACTAGTAAAATGTTGGTCGTTTAATTGATGTCATTGAAAATATTTTTAAATTCGTAGTGTATAGAGAGGGGTCACCCTCCTTATAAATGTACTTTGATTGAAATTTTTGGGACTATTTCCAATGATTCTTAATAAAAGTTTTTAACAACAGATTATTGAATGAACAATAGAAATTGCCAATTAAATTATTATCGCGTGATTTCCTGATCTTGTTTATTATTATAGCAAAGAGACGTTTAAAAAGATTTTTCTGCAATATGTTTTGTATCACCTAAAATTTACAGTATTTAAATATAAGCGTCAATTCCATAACACATGATAGGTATCTAATCATCTACCCTATAGGAGCTTTATACCATTTATAAAAATCTTATAAAATGGTGGCCAATAAACTGATTTTTCTACTTGCTTACTAATTAATTTCCTGAAATGTGAGAGGTTTAACCCTGGAAATGATTAATTCTTACATAATATATATTTTATAGTGATTTATAGTTGTATTGAAACAAAAATGTCAAAAGCAGGGTAGGACTGCCCGAGGGGTTTTGAGATTTCTTTCTTTCTCCTACCCAGGAAATGCTAAATAATCAGGTCACTACTTACAGCTCTATTTATACTTATGTCTATATTAATAATTTTATTGCACAAAAATGTTAATCAATAATACTGACCAGGCTGCTTTAACTGTGACGAGAATTACATTGGCAAATATAATTTTCTAATAAAGTGCCAATGACATTTATGTCAGTCAAAGTTGCCCGGTTAGTTATTTATTGTTTAAAATCTTTGTGCAGCCCAACATATATATGTTTTAACTGTCTTTTTTCTTACCTATTCTTTTTACTGTAACAGTTTTGACAGTTACCTACTTATAATAAAAAACTTTTTTCTAATTTGTTACTTTAGATTTTCTCTTTTATTTATGTATCCACTCTATAAAAGGTAATGACGCTTTGTTTATTTTATATTTACCTCAATATTTACATAATTTCTTTATTTTAATAAACATTTAAAGAAAAATGTCAAATATCTTAAGATATTATACAAAATGTAGAAAACTCGTTATTGTAGAAATATTATTTTCTACATGTAGAACATCAAATAAAATAATTTTTCACCTACTTATATTTGCTCTTCAGGGAAACCAACTTAAATGAACAAAAGAATAACAATTCTTGTTAATTTTTAATATGCAACGTATATTTATGTTAGTTCTTCCTTCTGTATATTTACTTATTTGAAGTCCTAGCCTAGCTCTAAATTTATTCCAGTTTTTTTTACATATTTGCAAATCTGCAGCTCTGTGTGTGGGATGTACAGGGATATAAGTTAAGGTCTTCTCCGATTTGAGAAGGAGTGAGAGATACACACTACAGGCATCTTCATAAAAAGTGAGAATTCGACATTTGCCACGGGGCTGACTCGGCTACAGCTAGTAAAGATACACACCAAACAGCTACAAGGGAGAGGTCGCCACTTGCCCCCTTTAAAGACGTCCCCGCACCTGAGTGTCGAAATGAAAGGGCTAGGAATTCTATCTCACTTATCCCTTTTAAATTGAGAAGACTATAAATATTTTCTATACAACCCAGACCCGGACTTAAAACAACTTATATTTTTTTATAAATTTCTTAGCAAAATATAAAGTAATAAAATATTTTTACATGAATTGGTTGTGAGGATAGAGTAAGTACATAAAAATAACTTTTGACATATCATAACGGTAAACTTAGGTGTTTATTTGTATAATATGTAGTAAAGGGTACCTTTGGCTCCTATGTTAAGGCCGATTTTCTTTAGGTGCAAGAAAATGATCGTTTTATTTTTGATTTTGATTTGTCCGCTTTTTATGTCAGGTTAGAAACGTCAGTCGCGTCAAAAGGTTATGCAACCGTGCTCACACTCACATGTGACTGTATGCGCAGCCATGTTTAGAGTTTAATTCAGTGTTACGTTTTTAAAGGATCTGCTGCGCTGTTACGCCTTTAAGCAATCTGTCACGTTTTCTTGAGCTCTGATTTTTTTTTGGTAGGAGGAGAAAGGACCTTTTTTTGTGGTTTTTTAGTCATCACTTTTGTTCGGATTCGCCGTTTGCGGACGTTCTGTAAGGGCGTTGGCCTTTTTTTTTTAGAAGTCACTTTTGATCGAAAGGAGAGATGAGGTATCTATAATGTGTTACTATTTTTGTAAATCTGTTACGGTTTTAAGCTTATCTGTTACGATTGAAAAAAAATCGTGGCAACACTGGTTCAACTTTCTTAATCGGCATTCCGTTGCAGGTGATCCTGCTCATATTTCTATACTATATTTTTTAAAATAAGTCCAGGGACTTATCAATTACACACACTTTGATAGTGCGGCTCTGAATTTGACGGTACAATTGGGTTGCGTTCACAGTTAACGTCGGACGTTCGTCGGGCGCGCTCTAGGGACTCGATTCTCAAGGTATGACGACATTTTTCCAATGCGACATTCATGGACATTCTTAAGCGAATATCAGAATCGATTCCCAGAGCGCGCCCGACAAACAACTGTGAACGCGACCTTGGGGTAAATGCGATACTAATCTGGGGAAATAAGAAAATTCCTATATCAGCTGATCAATGACATATCCTATCATGATCACAAAATAGTCAATTTAGAATTTTAACTTAAATGGGACCGTCCGGTCCATATATGTTTTTTAGTAGTCCCGACACTTAGTAGGTAGCGCTAGTTATTCATTACAGAATGACTAAAGTTTTCTTCGCGCATAAATTTGAAAATTTGTTTCAGTTGTCATTGTATCCTTGTTTTGGCGTGTATCAGTTGTCAGGTGAATTTCACAGAAAGTGTTTATTTTGTGCGTTTGTTTGTTAGTGCGTTTAAACTATTAGACTTAATGATCCTAAAAGCTAGTGCAATGTTGCCAGGTCAAAAAATTAAAAATCACCAGACCCTTGCTTTAAAAGTTGCCAGAAATCACCAGATTCTTAATTTCTTCGCATTATCACATACAACACCATATAATTAATGTAAAATGAAATAATAATGCTGTGATTTCTAAAAAAAAAAAAAAAAGGTCATACCTCGACATACCTCTCATTTAAGCTTTTGACGCCAGAGTGGGCGCTCATGTTTGTTTAAGCTATAAACATGAGTGCGCACTCCGGTGCCAAGACCTTAAATCAGATGTACGTTATTTCCGAGGTACGACCTTTTTTTTTTTTTTTAGAAATCACTATATAAAAAACAGTATATATAAAACAGTAACAGATACAAATTCTGTAAATCCCTCGCTACTAAGAAATATTCGGCGCAGAGAAGTAGAGAGTTTCCAGACAAAGACAAACGCTTTTCGCTTTTGAAACCAATAAGTTTTTGCATCGATGTCACCATTTTTAACAAAGAAGAATAAAACACAATCAAGCCATTTTTCTCTCGTTTTTTTTAAGATATAAGCTTATCATCAGTGTCGAAAAATCACCAGAAATTAGACTTTTTTAAAAAGTTTTCACCAGATCACCAGATGGGGTTCAAAATCACCAAATCTGGTGAAAAATCACCAGACCTGGCAACATTGAGCTAGTGGGAAAGGCTATAGACTATTGGCTAAAACCTCGGCTAAAACGTTTACTTTGCCATCTAGGCATACACTTACAAATTTATTAAATATAATACCTTTTAAGCCTAGTATAAACGACCATATTGTTTGACACTATGGAGAAAACTGTTCAAAAAATGAAACCTATAGATAAATATGGTATTTTACTATTTGATGAGAAGTTACTTGACAGTTTAATAACCTATGACAGTAAGGACGAAATTAAAGGCATTGAAGACTTCGGGATGGGCAAAAGAAAAGGCGAATTAGCAGACCATGTTAATGTGTTCATGGTAAAGAGCTTATTTCGTCAATGGAAACAACCAATATGCTATACTTTTAGTGGAGGACCTGCAAGAAGCCAATCCTTAAGAGTCTTAATTAAGGATATTATAAGACAATGCCATAGGATTGGTTTAAAAATTTTAGTAACTGTATGTGACCAAGGAGGACCAAACCAGGCTGCAATTAATCAATTGTTAAGTGAAACAAATGAACATTGCTTAAAAAATGGTACTGAAAACAAATATTTTGGATTTTTGGTAGATGGTATAGAAGTAATTCCACTATATGACACACCCCATTTATTTAAAGGACTAAGAAACAACCTTCTTACAAAGGATCTCCATTTCTGTATGGATGGAAGAGTTCAAATTGCAAAGTGGAAACATATTGTACAGTTTTACTTTTTGGACCCTGAAGATCAAGATGTACGAATATGTCCAAAACTTACAGATCAACATGTTATAAAAGACAAAATCAGAAAAATGAAAGTAAGCTGTTGCACGCAAGTATTTAGTCTTCAAGTTGGGACTTTAATGAAGAAAATTATTAGTTGGGGTAAGTGCCCATTAAGAAACAACTTTATGCAGATAATTCATTTATTGCTTTTTACTATTTGTACAATTTCTCAATTTATATCATGTATATTTTTGTTATATATTATTATATTACAAAGTGTTTATTAGTGTATTTCTATTGTAAATAAATAATTTTGTTACAATAAAATTGCCTCTTAATATTATTAATGTCATTTGAAGAAATATTTTTAAATGTAACTTTAAAAAATGAAATTATATTAAGTAAATAATAATAACTAAGAAACATTATTTTCAAACTGTTACATTTTTTGAAGTTCCATTTAAAAATAATTCTTCAAAGGCGAGAAAAATATATTTTACTGTAAAATTGCAAATTGGCTCGCATTCACCAAAAAATCAAGAACCGAAAATGCTTGGTGCTTACATCCACCAGAGGCGCTGAAATTTAGGTCCAGTCGGTAACATGAAACATAGAGTTCTAAATTAGATTTATTTTGTGATCATGATGTAAACTATCAAAAAACGATTGGGTTTGCTAATTTGATCATAATTTGCTTTGATTTATAAGTAACAGGAGGTCAAAATATAACTGCCGACATATTCCAAATGTAATTGATAATAATTAAGCGTTATTAAAATAATTATGTATGAAATGCGATCTGGGCTGAAAGTACCAACCCAAGACAATGTATTTTTAATATTAGCTTGTGTAACATGGTTTTAAACCCAAAGTTAACCGTTTAATATAAAGGTATAACTAGTCTTTTATTTTTAGGATGTGAAACAAGAAAGGTATCAGTTTACCTTAAATATGGATCCCCTCCCGCTATTAATCCAGATGGATCACCATTTCCTAAAGAATTTAGAAATATTTCAAGATCTAAAATATTTAATATTGAATTCGAGACTGATAATAAGGACGCATATATTAACATGACCTCACCAAATCCAGGAGCATATTATGCTGCAATATTTTTAGCCTACGAGGATCCAAGATATCGCAAGATATCACCACAAGGTTAGTATTATTTAGTAAAATTAACGTTAAACACGCGGTTGAACTAAGTATTTAGAACCAAAAATAAGTAAATATTTTTTACATACCAGCCTAGTATATGTTAATTTATAAGCTACCTATGCTGTATTATGTCCGTTTACATACATATTTTTTTCAGAATATTTAACTAAACAGTAACTTTAACGGTAATATATATATTTTTTTTTGATCGAAGAGAGAAGGCTTAATCAGCCTTAACTAGAACTCAGGAGCAGCCAAGCTGCCTACCTCTCATGTGTCGAATAAATCACCGACAATGAGCTAAGGAGTCTAGAGGATCAATGCTAACTGGACATCGAACGTGTCACATAGACGATTGACCATCTATAGGCGCAGACCATTTGCGGGCCGCGGCCTCAGGATGGTCGCGCGTCTCTGATGAGTCCCAGTAGGACGAAACAACGAAAGGATTGAGATGTTAACGGAAGAAGACAGGGCATACCGTTGTTAGCAGTGAGTCCAAAGACCCATAAACTGCCATTCCCCACTGACAAGGTGAGGAGACAGCGGGTAATAGACGAAGGGGTGCACAGCGTGCAAACCCCGGACGCTCGGTGCCGTGGAGGTCTACCAATAAACAATTTTCTTTACCGATAGGTACGTCCATCGGGTTTTGAGGTAACCATGGCCAGCCTGTCATTTAATTTTATGTTTTCCTTGCCTCACTTAAAATGAAATGTGAGATCATCCTTGTTTCTGATTCTGGGTGCTCATCAGTGATCTGGCTTGGCAATGTGATACGTTCAATGTCCAGTTAGCATATTTTTTTTTTGTTGTGCTAAGGTTGGCGTTAAGAGGCCCATTGTATCCCCTATCGTCTGGGTAATGTCAGCCAGACGGGACCTACAACCTAACGTGGAATCCGAACCGCGTGTATGTACTAGATGCCCTTCTCGGTCCCGATATTAGGAATCACTAGTAGCATACTGCATTCTGTTATCCACTAAATTTTGGACATACTTTGTTATTATGCGCATGCCCATTCTGGGGATCTAACCCGGACCGTCACGGTCGAATGCCAGTACCTGACTTCTGAGCCACTGCGGCGGTTTTGACGGTAATATACATTCGAAAAAGCTGTCCATTTTCTCCAAGAGACCTAATATACATGATATTCTGTGGCTGGTTAGTTAATTGTTTTTAAAAATCTTTATACAAACCCAACGTAAGTATTATAAATAGTGTCGTATATAAAAATGGTAGGCGACTGGGTTGTATAACTTAGATGGTTTTAATTTATATTTTAATTATTCTTTAATATTTAATTTTCTCCCCTTGGTGCGCTATCTGATCACTGTAACACTAAGGATTTGTTAAGAGATTTATTTGATGAACAGCAAAACGATGACAGGTTATAATAATGCGAATAAGATACAATTTTACGACCTAAGATTAAAAAACGGTGAATTTAGGTAGTTTTCTAATAAGGAGAGAAACTGTCCCTTTATACTCACTTCAGGAAGATGTTATTCCAGCAAGTTTAATGAAACAATTCCTTCTTACTAGACATCTCTGACCAAAAATGAGACGTATACAAATTTATAGAATAAACAATTTAACGTAAAGGACACTTACGCAATTGGAGCAAAGTAGACTGGTTCTATTGCAATACCATTCATGGCTTTGAAGATTATGGAAATTTAGACTTAAGTAGTTACTCGGGCAGAGGTTACCCTTACACTTAAATACTTTTTACAACTATCCGAGTAAGTGTTCCTTGCAGCTTTTATAAAGTTTTGCAACCTTTACCAGATGGAAAACGGGGTTCCTTTTTGCTATATCAGCAATAATCCTTTATCCCAACCAATTCAAACAATTATTTTTATTAACATTCGTCTACAAACTCCTCCTACGAAACTAGAAGTGTCCTTGCATTTGTTTTATACACTATCTTTCCACTACACCTATTCTTATTAGATTAAACACCCATTAAGAGTCTTAGCACCACAGCGAAGTAATCCATCCTTAAGGGTACTAATCCATATCCGACAATAGGATAACAGTCCAGTTTTGATTTGATTGATTTATTCACCAGTTAATAAACATATTTTTCTTTGGTTGTCTATTTTAGTTAAGTTTTGTTTTTATTTTAGGTTTAACACAAAGTTGTAAAGCATTTGCTGACACTGCACTATACGTAAAAAAAATTGATGCTCCAACAATTATTTCGGAATTTCAATTGGTAGATGTAATTTCTCAGTCAAACACAAGTAGATATTTTAGTGTACTCGTTCCGGATAGTATGGATCATGCAATATTGAATATTGAAAATATTCGTTTCTCAAATAGTGTAAAACAAGTTGTTTTGAGAGTGCAAGGTAGAAAACCTCCAACTACTCAAAGCTATTTGATTCAAAGCGCATTAAACAACTCGAGCCCTTCAGTGCAAGTTCTATTTGCAATAGAGCCACTAACGTGGCATTATATTGAATTTGAATTTCAGACGGGCTCTATAACTTCAATGGAGGTATCTGAGCTTAATTTCGAAATAAGATTTTTTTTAAATAGAATGCCTGCTAAAAGGTATTTGGTACATACGACTGGAAACACAACACTGTACAATATGTCAGTCATAACGAAAAGCTATCAGACTTACAAATTGACCGATGTGCAGCCTTATACACAATATAATCTCGTAAAAGAAACTTCTTCTAGAAGTTTTTCTTTTTCGCACAAGTTACCACCGGAAATGGATTACAATATGCTTGTACCTATAAACGTGACGTCAAATGAATTCTCTGTGCTGAGGTTCAACTTACAAGCGGGAACTGATATGGGTGGAACATTGCAGTACACCATTGCATTTAAACCAAGAATAACTAGACAATCCAAAAGAGTGCTTAGTCTAACTGACGAGCCCCCTAATCACGTTATTATTGGGTGCATACAAAAAAATAGCATAGCGATTCCCACTTGGCCTAAATACTGTATGTCAAATGATGTTTCAATGCTTTCTCCAATTGTTCTTAATTCGACAACTAAGAATTCAACAGTTTTAATACCCTACCCAGAAGGCGGCGCATGGTACGCTTCCTTTAAATTATTCTGCGGAACATGCGAATCCTGCCTATGTCCAGAAGCCTGCCAACAAGATTATGAAACATGTGTTATTGACTGTGAGTTTAACTGTACTGATGATTGTCAAAATTGTGTTGAAAATTGTAGTAACACTATTATAAACAAAACTGAATGTTTAACATGCAACTGTGATGGTGCTTGTCAAAGAAATTCCAGTGGTACTTGCAATTCCAGTGTTATTTTTGATATAAGTTCTGCCCCATGTTATTATGGTGACTGTGGGAAACAAGGAAAGTGTAGTCTCCTCATATCTGATGGAATTGCGTATTCGTCTTGTATCTGTACAAACAATTATAGAGGTGAGTCAAAATCATTAATTTTGTTTGATAGTTACATACAGGGTGATTCCTAAGTTGATACTTCTTTTCTAGCTGTGTATAGAAGGCATTAAAATAAACAACTTTTTCAAATACCTTTTTTAAAAAAACTCAAAAATAGTCGAGATAGAGAAGTAAAAAATCTTAAGTGCGGGCCTGGTTATAAAAACATACCCCGCTGTAGTTTCTGTTTTTTTTTTATCTCGTAATAGTATAGTCATACGGCTAGTATTAAGCCAACCGCTGCGGTGTGTCTTACGAAAGCAATTTAATTTTAAATAGATACGTGAAAATGGTAAAATTTGAAAACAATGAACTAATAGATATGGTGTCGTAAAAGTGCGGATGTTTCTTCAAAATTATACGCAAAACGCTTTCCCTTGCGGGCTCATCCAACACCCAGAAGTTTTCTTAATGTTATTCAACTGGCAAGTTAGACAGAACTGTAGTTGATTCGTAGTATAATAAAAGAATGTAAGTACTTTATTTTTGAGTTTTTTGAAAAAAGGTATTTGAAAATGTTAATTTTAATGTCTTCTATACGCAGCTAAAAAAGAAGTATCAACTTAGGAATCACCCTGTATAACATGATGTAGTAACGTTGGCGTCTGTAAATAATTTTTAAATTGAAAAATGTTTTTGTCTGCGTACAAACACGATTAAAATTGAAAAAGTTTTATGCCTTCGCTGGGAATCGAACCCAGAACCTCTCGATTAGACCTCAAGCGTGCTGCCAATTGCGCTACGGAGGACCTGATATTCTCTCACCAACGTCGGTCATATAACTTATTCAATTTTATGTTAGTAGTAATAGACTGGAATTTTGAGGACTACAATTTACCCTTCGTTTCTCCTCCCCTTAATTTATTTAAATTCCCTACAATGGGCCCACCTCGGTAACCACATACAATACAAATTATTATAGACGAATACAGATCGAATTGATAACCTCGTCCTTTTTTAGGGTCAGTTCAATAACAGTAATAAAAGAGAAAAATTACAATAAAAATGTTTGCATTGTAGGCCATGCCACATATACGGCTATGCTAATAAACAAAACCAAGATTAACTATAATATACTCGCCGTATAAAACTAGTTTAGATTCGTAATATATAACGCAAAATATATTCTTCTAGCAAAATTTTTCAATTTTGTCATGATGTTCCTGCAATAATTGATTACCAAATAAACAATATATTTACTTACTTTTTCATAAATAGAACACTTCACAAATACACACAGTCCAACAGTTTAAAACCAGAAAGTCTACAAAATAAAAGAAAAATGATGTGTTAAAATATTAAAAACAACAATAACACTGCCCTTATTCAACACGTGAAAAATCAAAACCAAAATGGAATGAACGGATGCGGTGCAGAACGCGCGATGCAGCTCGGTTTAATTGAGAGAAGTCAAAGACGACACGCGGATTGCTAAACTACGCAAAGAGATATGCGAGGGCCGAAGCGTTAGAAAGAGATACATTTACTAAAGGCATCTATATCAGGTTCTGTAACAATAATCTCTTGACCGGTGTTAGCTGATTGAGCAACAGATTGGAGATTTCAGTGTGCATCTTTGTGAAGAAAAGCCGTTTCCGGAATTAAGGAATTTTTGAATCACATATTGCCCAACTCGTTTACCAGAGAAACGTTACAGCATTACAAGCTTACGCGAAAAATAGTCATCTAATAATTAATTTAGATTTATTGTAATTTTTTAAATAATCTAACTTCTTATATTTTTTCTAATATTTGTATTTTTACTTTCTCACTTACAAAATAATGATGGTTAAACTCAATTAAAAATATTATTATTGAAACGTATTGTCAGGAGAGTTTGAAACTAATGAATAATAAATATTTTTTCAGGATTTGACTGTTCTGATGGATCTCAAGCAACTCCATTCTACTTGGTATTATTGGAGTTTCTACTGTTAGTTATAAGTAACATATTTTTTTTACCAGCAGCGTACATTGCCTTTAAAAGAGAATATTACGTTGAAACCATGTCGTACTGTTCAATATTTATATCTTCTTCATTTTACCATGCTTGTGATGCAGGTGAAAATATTATTAGCTTTTGTATTTTTCGATTAAACGCATTACAGTTTGCAGATTTCTTTTCCGCCATGCTAGCAATATGGTTAACTATGTTAGCAATGGCAGATTTACCTCATATACACTTATCACTTTTACAAATGGGTGGTGCCATGATTATAGCATTTTGTGTCACCTTAAATAGATATGCAGTTTGGATATTTGCACTGCCAACATTTGTAGGTCTATTTATTATTATTTTAAGTTGGTTTTTAAAATATAGAAAATATAGGTCGCGATTTATAGAAAGAACATATTTACGTTATAAACTACCAATAGGAACAATTTTTATAGTACTAGGTTTTATTATTTATGGCGTATTGCAAACCCAAGACAATTATAAATATTTACATTCTTTTTGGCATATAGTAATGGCCACTGGTGTGATCTTTGTATTGCCCAGGAAAGAAACATTCCATGCCCCTGCATTGTTGTAGATTTTTTTATATACTTATATTTGTCTGTTTGAAGGTTGGATACAATGCTGTTTTCTGAACGGCAGTAGAGTTTTGGACTTGCATTGTCTTTATTTGTTTTGAATTACAACGTTTCAACTGGTATGTATCTCCAGTCGTTTTCAGGTAAATACTAAATAAGTGTGGTAGCTACAGCCCTATTTATACTAGCTAGATGCAGTCCGTGCAGTGATGCATAACTAAGTGGGCGGAGTCATGCGTTTAACTCTTACGTGCTTTATTTATACTAGCTAGGTGTCATGACACATAACTATATAAGTCATGCTCATTCCCTTATGTGGTCTTATTCTAAGATTATATTTACTTAACAAGGTTTCCAGACGTTTCTCATATCTAATGAAGGTTTACTAAAACAACCTGGGTTTTGGTGTAAGGTGGCCGCTTCCTTAAATTTCCTTTTTCTCCAGTGCGGTTCTTTTTGCAGGATTTCGGCTTCTGTCCACATGATATGATGGCCGTGCCTCCAGGCGTGGTCAGCTGCACCTGATTTTTCGGTCTCTCCTTTTTGAGTCTTGTTCTTATGTTCTTTAATCCTTACTTCGAGTGGTCTTAGTGTCTCACCAATATAAGGTTGGCCATACTCGCAAGGGATCTGGTAGACACAATTTTTCTTGTCTTTTTGGCTTGTTGGATTCGTCATCGTCAGGTAGTTGCCACACTTATGTAATATTCATCTAAAAACGACTGGAGATGCTTACCAGTTGAAACGTAGTGATTCAAAACAAATAAAGAATGCAAGTCCAAAACTCTACTGCCGTTTATACTTACATTTGTTAAAATATTTGTTATGTTGATTAGTAAGGACGAAAATGCTATAATGTTTACTTGGTTATCCTATTTTTAAGGCTTTTAAATATATATAATCAAACCCTACCTTGCTATAATCTTGTTAGCTTTCCAAACGCTAGAACAGTCGTTATTAGGAATGTAATTTCTCAAATTAATTGTTATGAAAGTCGACATATGTATAAAAAATGTCGATTTCATAAAAAATAGTAAAATATAAAATATCTTAATTATAAGTATTGAACAATAATACTTAATAGTAAAAATTATAAATATTTTTTTAAATGTCTATTTTGGTGTGTTAATATTTAAACAGGTCAAGCCAATATGTCAATTTAAAAAATTGTTTCTAGACTTTTCTTGATATAGTTAGTGACCACACTGACTAATATTAGAGGTAAATTGTTGGGTTATGGTCAGTAAAACAACTTGGAAGCTCCAATTTTGTATTTGGCCAATTCGACCTCTATGAGGTCATCCTCAAGGCGCTAGAAAGAGATTTTATTTATTAACAGTTTGCAATGTAATAATTTCATGTTAAATTTATTTTTTTATATACAGGGTGCTATAAATTCGTGTGCGTACAAGGGGACCTCGTAATCGGTAAGAGATACGAAGACGATTAAATTAGGGCAAAGTTTTGTATTTTGAGGCTTAATAAAAAGAAAATTGTAAATATTCCGAATACTTTCGGACGTATTCGAAAAATACCGAAATTTTTAGTTTTGGTTTTTAATTTTTTGGGCCTTCATTATTGACTGAAACAAAAAAAATTTATAGCCGTTTTTTACGTGTGTTCCAGATGGCGTTATTAGTTTTTAAATTCAACTTTTCGTTTTTTAGATACAAACCTCAAGTCAATTTTTTTAAATACGGACCTGGAATTTAAAATACAGTTTTAAGAACTTCTAGCTTTAGATATTATATAAAATTTAAAGGTTTTTGAAATTTTAACGTTTTGTCATCATTCTAATAACACATTTTTAAAGTTATCATTACGGTCCTGAACATTTAGAGCCCAACCAAAAAAAAAATATTTCTGATTTTAAGAATCCGTCCATTTTTAGTCAAAGAGGTCTGATATTTGATATTTTGTAAGAAAAAAAGACCCAAAGTCTCGGCCTCAAATATTTTTCTTCTGTTTATTTTTGTTACATATTTTGCCTGAAACTAGCATCATCAGACCTGAAGGCCGAGACACAATTAAAAAATTAGCAATGTGCATCAAGAAACAACTGATAGGAAATAAAAAATATAAATATTAATTCTTGTTGCTTAAAACTTGATTGTGTTGTGATTGATTTGTTTGTACGTATCAAAATGTATTTTTGTTGCTTAGTGCGTATCGCCATCTGTAGGAATCAACTCAATGCAAATGATTGCCATTAGACGTGAAAACATAAGTAACAATAAACCAAGTACATTAGGCCAACAAATCCAATATAGGAAACATTTTTCCGCATCCCTACACTTTTATTATTACTTATACAAGTTTATTGTTACTCATAAACAAAAGAAGCTTAGCGGCAAGCGGACAGAGTAGTGCGTCTATCTTTTGCATTAAAGTACACAGGGACTCCAAAGGTAATGGAATCCCTGGGGCACAGGTAGACAATGACAGGCGGTTTCGTTCTTGTTAGAACTCATCAGAAAGTCATAACCCGTAAGCGACCCCCAGTACAGCGAGCCTGTTCTTTCAAGGCGTTTTTAAGAAATAAAAGCGCGATGAAAACCCAGTAACGCCATCATAAGGAATCAACTCAATGCAAAAGATATAGCCATCTAACGTGAAAACGTAGAAATATAAATAAATCTAAATAAATCAAGCACGGAACGGCCACTTCACCAGTATAGGAAACATTTTTCGCTTCTCCATACATCTCCAAGCTTTGTGGATTCAGATCTAGATCACGCTGCAGTCAGCCACTGGTTTTGCAGCACTATTCCGTAAATGCCGTGTGTAAGTATAAATAAAATAGTAGAATTTATTGTCCGTTAAAATATATAAACAAAAGAAGCTTAGCGGCAAGCGGACAGAGGAGTGCGTCTATCTTTTGCATTAAAGTACACAGGGACGCCAAAGGTAATGGAATTCCTGGGGCACAGGTAGACAATGACAGGCTGTTTCGTTCTTGTTAGAACTCATCAGAAAGTCATAACCCGTAAGCGACCCCCAGAACAGCGAGCCTGTTCTTTCAAGGCGTTTTTAAGAACTAAACTGTGTATTTTAATGCAAAAGATAGATATTGTACTACTTTGTCCGCCTGCCTTTAAAAACTTTCTTTCTTCTATAGACAACATTATTGTCTATATCCTTAAGTTTTCAGTTTTGTAAATATTTTTTTTTCCATATTATCATTTTTGAAAGCTACTGTAACTGTGTCGTTATTAAGTTTCTTGCTTAGCCTTTCTAAAAGTTCTTCTTTTGTTGTGGTATTCTACGTGTGGTTCCTAGTTTGTGTGTTTTTTTTGTTAAGTTTATGTTGATAATTATTCTTCCGTGTCGAAATGTTAGCCAAATACAAAATTTGAGCTGCTAGTTGTTTTACTGACAATTACTCAACAATATCTACCACTAAATAATTTCTAGTATAGAATGACTTATAATAGCATAACTTCATTTTGTAATAAGCTGGACTAGCATGCATCAGCATTAGCCGATACGATGATCTGACGATGCTTGATTATTTACTTCTTTATCATATCATCAATATTAACCGATCTTGTTCATGAATGCCAAGTAAAAAGAAGAATTTTATCTTAACCGCGAATAAATTCCCTTTTCTTTCCTAAAAAGCTTGTGAAAACAAAACTGTGTAGTAGCGAATAATATATTTGATAAAATAAATATGCTAATAATCCAAAAAATTAATTATTTTCAATACTTAATACACTTAAGAGTGAAGTCTAGTAATACGTTCGCCATTTTATTTTTTGATCAATACTGATTATCCTTTTCGCTTTATTCAAAAACGAGCCAAATACCCGTCCTTGAGTAGCATATACCTACAGTTTTGAACTAAACAAATTGTGATAATTGTATTTTTCTTATTTCTTTATAAATTCAAAATTAATTGTTTAAATTTAAATTGTAGGTAATTATGCTCCAAATATAAGTATATGACCGATTTTTGGATAAAAGGAATATTGATAAAAAAGAAATGCGTGACTAATCCACATCAACACGAAAACACTGACATTGTGAATTTTTCGCAGTGAAACATTCGCAAGCACTGCTGTCACTATAGCGGTTCCGCGTCTGTTGGTGTGAACACCTTGGTATACCTCTGCATATCAATCCGTCGCGGTACCGCGTAGGTCGCGGCAGCGGAACTTTCGCGCCGGTCTGGGGGATCATTAAATGACCACTAATACGCTCGTTTTACAAAGTTTTTTAGTAGAAAGTAACTATGAAAAAACCAAAATTTATACAAATAGAGTCTAACGCCAGACAAGCTTCGTTTTCATGAATTTTATCAATTGCAAGATATTATGACATTCAGAGGCTGTGACGTTATTTTGTGAGTAATGCCCGTATTTATAGTTCTTTCTTGAGGAAGTCTCGACACTTAAGAAAGCTTCACCTGCCAAAACGGATTTTATAAACAAAAAGTAGTCCTCAAGGATTCCTCAAAGAACTGTCAATATTGAGTAAGGTCCTGTTGTTGCCACCTGTTTCGGGCAGAAGCGGCAACGCCGCATTGCTGAAAATATTTTCAAACGATATATCATGGTTGTTTAAAATTTATGAAAAAAACGTATCACCCGTTTTTCATAAAAGTCTAACGTTCCATCCACCGTGAAACACCCTGTATATATACCGTGATTAATATAATCATGGAGTGGTTTAACCGCCAGTCAATAGCTAAGAATATATTTTCGAGGTTTAAAAAAAATAACAAACACTGTTTTTATTTTAAGCTACTCGAGCTTCATACTTTACCGCGTGATTTTCACGTAGCACCAAGAAAAACTACTTACTTGTCAGGTGACAATAACATAAACATGCAAAAAAATAATTTTTTCACCTATAGATTTCTTATGCAATAAAGCTTTAACAAGTAAAACTATAAAGTCACATTTGCTGTATTTTGTCTGACATTGTTTCAAAATACTAATTCAGATTGCTTGGTACTACCAAGAAAAAATATTTTGGTCACCACCTATACAGGGTGTCCCATAACTTATGGGACGTAGAGTAACTGGAGATACTAGACATCAAACTAAGCCGATTATGTCATATACGTTTTTTCTTTTGATAATTAAAATATTAATTTAATTATGCACTATGTTTTTTTATGCTTTGGGATGTTTAAAGGGAAATATCTCGAAACCAGTTAAAGATATTAAGATCAATCAAGTACACTTTTTTGACTCAGAAAATGCCCTTCTTTAAGAAACTATAATTGAAAAGCACCTAATATCACAGGTAAGAAAAAAAATCATAGATTTATGAAGCCCAGTGTATGCAACTAGCGCCCTCTAGTTTGAAACTTGAAAATTTCTACAAATTCTTATTTCTTGCTCATAAAAAAGATAATATTGCCAACTTTTAATTCGATTCATTAAACCGTGTTAAAATTATAGCTTATTTTCGAAAATAAACTTTTACTTTTAACACCGTGTATCTCTAGAACGAGTAACAATCCGAAAATACTTATATGACTTAATCGGCTTAGTTTGATGTCTAGTATCTCCAGTTACTCTACGGCCCATAAGTTATGGGACACCCTGTATACCGGTTTCGAACTCTTTTGTTCTCATTAGTATAGGGTACGTTTTTATGAACACCAGAGATATTGTCATCAACCTCTTGCTTTTCACCAAAAGTTTTTCTCTGATAGTTTAGAAGCAAAAGGTTTTGAAAGCCTTCGCGAAATTTATCGTGTAAGATTTACGACTTTATGATTAATTTGCATCGAGATTTACATTATCACCATTATCCGTCGTATGGACAAAACTATTGTCAAAGTCAACTTCAATATTCTTATTTTCAGTTCTTATTTGTTTAGACTTTGCCTAAAAATGATAAACTTCACGACATAACAAATCACAAGATTTAATTTCTCTTTGTTAAAAGTTATCCGACCTTGACATAACGGATCACAATAATTTTCGGAAGTGTCTGATGCATGGGACTCAGACTTAAGTCGTTATGTGTGTCAGTATAATTGCTTTCGTAGCATTGTCAGTTAAAATGTGACTTTTCACAAAAGTTTTCTTATCGTTAAATCTATAGGAAATCGTTTAGCAGTTTTCGTTCTAGTTTCTTATTTTCTATTCAAAATTCGTTTCCAGTTTAAATAACATTTCTGTCCTTAAGAATTAGAGCAGCCATGCCATTATTTAAACGGCAAAATGCATTAATCTAATGTCCTTTTAGACAGATTAGAAAGCTCTGCGCAAAATTTATTACGAATCTACGTCATTCTTATATTGCATGTTTTTACTTGACTCGAGATGTTTGAAAAGTTACCTTCAGGAAGTTGAAAATTTTAGATGAATACGGAGGCTGCGAAACGTTTTTCTCCGAGTTGTAGTATTAAAGAACTACAGCTGATCACAATAAAAAAATATGTCGTTATAGATCGATTAAAATTTTTATGGTAGGTTGCACCGTTACAAGATGTGAAGCAATAATTAACTAACCAGACAACTTTGACTGTGAGAAAATAATTTTTGTTAATGGCATTTTGGCACGGTCAAAGTTGTATGATTAGTTATTTGTTGTTTAAAATTAGACTTCGTTTTAAATTTTTCTACTCTACTTTTAAAAAAATGTAAGGGAAACTAGGAACTTTCCTCTACAAAATAATTACCCACATTTGTTTTATATGCTATTTTAGATATGGTAAAAAGTTTTGTGAGCTTAAATATAAGTATAACAAACATAAGACAGTGCGTAAAAGTCTTAAAACGGTATGTATCGTTTGTCCAGTTATTTTAGGTTATTAAGTAAAAGACATCATTTAATATTGTAAAAATTATTTGCCTAAATATTTGAAAATTATTATTGAAAGTGATATCGCATTTTAAAAATAAGGTATGGCAAGCGAGCAATGAAAACAAGAAGGAATGCATAGAATCTTAACCTGCAGGTATAAGAAAATGGCATAAATGAAGTAATAGAAATATGGCCTGGTGACACAGAAAAATTAAAATCATTCAATACATTTTTTAGGTAGATTTTATTTTATTTATTTGAGAAATAAAATACCCAACAATATACTTTACATCAACCTATACTCATTTTTTCTCTATAGCTTGACACTACAAGATATTAAAATATAAACAAAATTTTGCTGTTTGTTATTACAATGAAAAAAATGTTCATAATGCCCAGTGAATTTCAATGCCCGGTAATTATTATTAAAGAAAATATTAAACAAATATTGTATTAATTTTTAAAAAAATTACTAATATTCTGTTGTTTTTTTTTGTAATTTCATTCTTTACTTTCCATTGTAGGAAATGTTCCTACTCCTTATCGTACAGGGCTTTAGACTTTACCGATAATAAGTTTTCCTTAGCTTTTTTTGCATTTTCATAAAATATTTTGTGAAATTTATATATTTTCGCCATCTGTATCGTTATTAGACACTCTTGAGCATACCAGCACCTCTAACAAACTTATAGAAATAAGTAAAAATGTTAAGAGGAAATCTCCTGTAAAGACATTCGTCACAATTACAGGAGTCCCGCTAGGCAGCGCTAACTCGCATCGGTTTATTAACCGAAAACAAGAATACAGATTATAGAAATAAGTAAAAATGTTAAGAGGAAATCTCCTGTAAAGACATTCGTCACAATTACAGGAGTCCCGCTAGGCAGCGCTAACTCGCATCGGTATACAGATCTGTATTCTTGTTTTCGGTTAATAAACCGATGCGAGTTAGCGCTGCCTAGCGGGACTCCTGTAATTGTGACGAATGTCTTTACAGGAGATTTCCTCTTAACATTTTTACTTATTTCTATAAGTTTGTTAGAGGTGCTGGTATGCTCAAGAGTGTCTAATAACGATACAGATGGCGCTCCGTGCCACATCTTACTGGTGTGTCCCACCACTGTGCTGCCATAAGCAGCTTTGAGTTCTCTTTGTTTTGTCGGATCCTAGCTCTACTGATGAGTCATGATATGACGAAACGCGTCTAGGGATGGATCTGACGAAATAAAGAGAAATTCTTCTGTTATATATTTTCGTTTATAAAACGCAAAAGACGCTTAAAATAAATAACCCTTAGCAACCGTCAAGCTTATTCTATGACAACCGATCAAAGCTCACTAAATACTAAAAATTGGCGAAAATAGTTTTAAAAAAACAGAAATTTAACTATTCATATTTTAAAACTAATTAAAAATAAAGTATTGTATACACCACAGGCGTTACTAGACTATAATGCCCATCAGGCTAAAACTATCCCTCGGGCTAGTTGCTTTCGCCTTCCGGGCATTATAGTCTCCTTAACGCCCTTGGTACATAAATAGCTATTTCATAAACTAAACATAATTTGTAGTACATAGGGTTAATTATAGTTGTGGTATGACAAACTTGTATTCCTTTTTTTTTAATTATTCCTATAGAATTTTAAGAGTTTACTATTCGATTTGAAGACTGTAATTCTAAGCTTTACTTTCGATTTATCAGGTAGTGTTTTCAGTGTCGTTATTGATGTTTCCATGACGCAAATTATTTTTTTTAAATTGACTAAACGTAAAAATTAGTTTTTAATATTTATATTTAACAAACTCTGCTGATAAATGTAACTTTCGGAAAAGAGGGATAGCTGCCATGGGTGTTCGGTACCACTGGAAACAGTTTCTCAAAAATTAGATAAATTAATAATATTGTTAATACACACTGGAGTGTTGATTACAAAGTAAATTATTGTTCATTTCTCCTGTACTTGTGTCTGTCGAACTCGACCTTGCTAGTTTGTACAGGAGCAATTTGTCTGACGAACTGAGCCATTCTGTACTCCAGGTCCAAAATTACTATCAGTGACGCTTCACTTACATATCGAGAGCAGCGGGTCGTACGAAGCCAGCGGAAAAAAAAACATAAAAATAAATATTCTGTTCTGTTAGAATTTTAATAACAGACTAGAATTGTTTCCTCTAACTTAAACACAACAATTATATACAACCCGCTGCACTCTATATGAAAGCGATGAATAACTGACATTAATTTTGGACCTTTAGTATAGTTTGTTTGCACAAACAAAACAAAGTTCTTCTTTTGTCTTATTGTAAGGAAGTAAACTTTTCTACTGCGCCTCTTAGCTGCCATAAGAGATTGGTTGGTTGGTTCAAGGAGGGCTGATCTGTTGTCAGTATACTGCAGCCGAATGGCTTATTGCATCCCTTTTGCTTAACGTCTGGGTAATGTTAGCTAGACGGGACATACAGTTTTTTTACGTGGAATCCGAACCACGCGTATGCACTGATTTATCCGTCAGTGCCCTAAAGGCAGGACTATCCGCCCTCAATGGGTCTTATTCGGGAGTCAACCAGTGGCATACTGCATAGGAATACACGGGTGTACGTGTAATAAAAAATTTTTTTTTAAAGTTAAGAACCTCTAAAATTTTGGGTATACTTTTTTATTACACATACACCCGTCCCGGGAATCGACCCGGGTCACCTCCGGCCGAATGCGACAGCTCTTACCACTGAGCTGCCATACTGTGGCTAGGCCATAAGGGATTACTTACATAAGTTTTTTGTTGCCAATAGGGTAGATCGAGTAGAAAGGCCAAAACCAGCCTTGACCAGAACTCAGGAGCAGTAAAACTGCCTACCTCCCACATGTCGAATAAATCATCGACAAGTATGGGCTAAGGAATATGAAGGATCATTTTGATATCGGACATCGTACGTGTCATATTGCGCAAGGCCACAGATGAGTCGCCCGAGAATGGCGCAAACGTGCGTTCGCGGAATCGATCATGTCAAATGACAGGCCGGCCATGGCACCTCAAAACCCGATGGACGTACCCATCGGTAAACAAAAAGTTCATTGGGAGCTCTTCACGGCGCCGAGCGTCCTTGACGTGACTTGATCGATTCCGCGACCAGACGTTTGCGCCGTTTTCGGGCTACTCCATAGGCGTCTGTGAGGGGGGGGGGGGGGGGTGGCAAGGGGCACCCCCCCCCTGGAAAAGTTTCTTCGGACATCACACGTACGATGTCCGATATCAAAACAGAGTAGGTTTAAGCTAAAGTGCAATTTTTTGAGAAAATGCAAGACTGAAAACCATGCATTTATCCCAGATGAAGGCTGTATTTTTCTTTTTCTAATATTTTTATTTATAAGTATTTAGTTAAATTTTTTTAAATGTAACTTTTTAGATATTTCAATTTAAAAATGTCTGTAATTATATTGTCACGTTTAAGAACCCCCGAACAAATTTTGATCGAGCTCCCTGTAGTAAAAAAATTATTTCCTTGAGATTAAGATTCTCATATTTTTGCTGTCAGAAAATAGATTAGGATAAAATTTAAATTGTTTCTAGAATACCAATGTTAATTTAATACATGACACCATAGATTAATTTCTGTGATATAGGTATATGTATAGAAAATCAAATATATGTGTATTATATTTTTAACCTAAATAAAATATTTCAGTCAACCATATTCTTCTTATTATTAAACCCTAAAAAATGTAATTAAGTTATTGGGTAGCGCCAGGAAGAAATAAATTTACCCGCCATTTTTTCAATAAAGAGGACGTAATTTTAACACGAATGAAGTGGATTTTTGGCATGTTGTTACACGCCTACTTACACATTTAACTAAAGCCTAGTTCTCAGAACTTCGTTCTGTCGCTGGCGACACGTGATGTAAGCAATAGAAAATGAGTATTGGAGTCACATGTCAAAATACTCATATTCTATTAGTCACAACACGTGTCGCCAGCGACAGAACGAAGTTCTGAGAACTAGGCTTTACGGTTATTCTTAAGCCGGGTCCAGACTATGTAACAAAAAACGTTATATAACAAAGTTTTATAACTTGCTACAGAAAAGAAAGAAAAAAAAGTTATAAAATACAGTGTTGTACAACTTTTTCTTGTTTTATAACATGTTTTATGTTATCCATCAGATGTCGGTAAAGATCAAAGGAAGTTGTAAAACTTTGTTGTATAACACACCCCGACTTGTCTACACTTGAAAACACGTTGCTGAAACAACTAGTCGTGCGCCGGCAACCGAGTGATACTTCGTCTAGTATTACCAGAACCATTGCACCGGGTGCATCGTTGCGTCGGGATTTAGTGAAAAGTGTAGTTATGGATTGGTCGAAAGAACTTACCACTCATTTAATTGAACTGTTTCGTGAACGTGAACAACGAGTATTATGGGACCCTACCGGCCGTACCCAAAATCTTCGTTTAACGCGCCGGCGCCGTCTAGACAATATAACACAAGCTGCCGCAGAGATAACTACATCCTCTACGTTTGGTGCCATTTTACATACTGCTTAACTAATGAAAGATTATGATGTATTTGTTTTGTTATATAGTTTGAATGCTCCTTGAAAATGTTAAGTTTTCTAACAAGTTACACAACAAGTTAATAAAACAAATTTGTTATAAAACTTTGTTATATAACGTGTTTTGTTACATAGTCTGGACCCGGCCTTATCAAAAACTAAACTTTCAATTATCTATATTAAGTGACGTAGATGAAAACCAAATGATATGTAACATAGGCGATACGGAGCCTTCTGAAAGGTGCAATTGTGTCAATGGTCTTGGATAACTTAAACTGTTGGTCCAGCCAACTCATACATATTACTGTTGGTGGCGTAGCCAGAAAATATGCTAGGGGGGGGGGGCTGAATGGGCGTAAGTAAGTAATTTTTTTTGGAGAAAGGGACAGTCGGGACTACATGTATTTTATGATATTGTACCTAGGGACGAAGGCGGAAAGCGCCGCAGGCGAAAAATTTTCGGGGCCACGCCCTGAGTTCGTTTAAAAATCACCTAACTACTAAAAAAAATTTCGAAAATTAAATTATTAAAATTTGTTTTTTTTAAAGTTTTTTTTTTACTTTTTTCTTGATATTCCTAGCTGGCTCTTTATCAATAAAAAAACACTTTTTATATTTGGGAAAAACATAAATATTGGTATCAATCCAAAATTTTAACATAAGACGTATGTATGACACTAACCCGCGTTTTTCGGGCTCGGTTTTTCATGATTAAAAATAAAGTAAATATTGCTCACCACGCCAAAATTGATGATCTTTTCAGAAATCATGTATTTTAGGAGCGTAGATCTAAGAGCAGTTTTTGGTGCAAATGCTTAGGTTTTAAGATTCTCCTTCTTAAGTGCCGTTTTGTATGTTCATTATAAAGCATTTTCGTTTTTTCCCGCACTATTTTTTTTATTATAAATTATCACACTTCTTCAATAAAAAAATGTTTCAATTAAAATTTTTGCTTTAAATTTCTCTTTAAAAATAAATACCTAATTGTTTTTTGTTTTTGTTGTAAAAATATTTTATTGCATTGGGTTATATTTTTATTGATTTAAAATAGCTCTAAAAAAGGGAAAACAGAACAGACAAGTACCTATATAATAGAAAAATACTATAAAATATTATTCCTTTTAACTCGTTTTCCTATAAAATTGCATCATAAATCAATTACTAAAACGATATGCGTCCGAAACCTAAGATTAAAAACTAAACGTTTCCTACAAAACCTTTGTAATCGAAGTCAAGAATATGTAATTTAAATTAGGAGTCCAAGCGTGAGACGAAAAATTAAGCTGCAATTAGACTTTTAGATCCCGAGCTCCTAGATTCGGGGGCTGCGTCCCCCCCCCCCCTAAATACGCCACTGTGACTGTTTATATTATAACTAGCATAGTAACAGACATTATTGACCATGGTCATCAATAATGAGTGTTAAGTGAGAGAAAATCGATTTCCTAAGCTTAATAATCGGTCAATAACGGCCGTTTTATAGGTTAGTAGTGGAAAAATATACTTACCTACCTATTTATAATATGAATTTTTGATATTCGTGAATGATTTTCTTATTTCTTATAAAATTTTTTTTTTTTTTTAATAACCGTTTTGATTTATTCCTTTAATGTAATTTTCTTGACTAAATGGCGAACGTCAAAATATCTTTTAAAATGTAACAAATTTAGTTCGCACTTGGTAGGATGTAATGTAATGTAAAGTATTAATGTAAAGTTTTCATTTCTTGGTAGAACCATGCAATCCGATTTGTATTTTATTATCTAACAGACAAAATACAACCTTATAGTATAAGGCACTTTCAGGTGGTTTGAAAGTTTATTTTTCATGCTTTCTTAAATGTTTGCTTCCACCTGACTAGTAAGAGATTCTGTATGTTTACAATTTTTACAATATCTTGATAATAATTGGTTCTTGCTTTGGATGATTGAAACAACTATTCCTAAAAATAATTTATTTATTTCTTATTTTAATTAATTTGACCTATAATTAGGCAAATATCTTTGACGATAAAAAAAACTTATACAATCTTAATGTTACGTACTTATTCCCAGAATTTGTACCTTTTTTTGATATACTTAGAGGAAATCTTAGAACTTGGATATTATCTTAATTTTATCGCTATGTGTGTCTTTGATCAGCGGCCCTCATACGTCCAGTCCTACTGACTTATTTTTTTGACTGGTTTTAAATTCCATAATATGTCACTATAAAACCTAATTGTCTATAATATTTTCTAGTAAAGTTTTTTGATATTTCTACGAACAAAGTAATATGTTCCTCTCAAAACGTCAATCAAATTAAATACTCCACCAAAATATAGTAACAGCTATATCGCAAAATACTTTTTGTATTATAAGTTATACAAATATACCTGACAAATTCTAATATTTTTATAAATACTGCACCTAATAAAAAAATTTCTATATTATCTCACATTTCTTGTCATCATTCTAAATTCCATGCTCACCAACAGGATATTGGTTGTTATGTTATGAAAGTTGTAGAATTCATTGTTTTTAACTACACTATTATATAACAAGGATTATTATCATTGTGTTTTTTAAATGTCAGTATAGCTCTCGCTATCATTTTCTGTTATAATATTAAAGTTTTCTATTTGAGTTTTCCCGCTTCAGTGCCTTTAGTGCTACAATAATTGACATGCATGAAATCGATATACAGAGTGGCGCATCGAAAACGAAATAGAGACATTTATTGGAGCTCAATTCTTTTTTGGAAAAACGCTCAGACCCGTCGATTTTGTTTTCGACGAGGACTCAAAATTGCCAAAAAATCACGTTAACACGTGCAACCCCCTGGGCGGGGGTGGCACCACCCTAAAATCTTAAATGGAAAGGGGGGTCGAGTGATACCTTATTTTAAAGGTCCCTTTATAATGATTTAAAATTCATGTACCTACTTTAGTTCAGTAGTTTTGGAGATTTATTGATTCAAAGCTTCTTCTGCCCTTCTTATCTTTCTTTAAGAAACACATTTTTTTGCCCCAAAAACGCTCCAATCGCTATTTTTAACACCAAAATGATAAACAAACCATGGGCGTAGTGAAAAAAAGCTTTTACTTATTAAGTAAATGCTGTTACTAAAATTTCTTCTGTAAGTAGTACTACAAACTAATCTGATGTACCTATTAAAGCCTACTTTAAGCTTTAAATCGATAAATCTCCAAAACTACTGAACTGAAGTAATAAAAGATTTAAATGTTATAATTGATTCATTTAATTATCATCAAAGTTGTAACAATTTTTTTTTTATAATAATTATTTTTTAATCTTTTATAATCTTAGATATACAGGGTAATCCAGTTACAATCATTTACACAAGTGAACACTTTTAAATATAGGAAAATTAAAAACGTTTTCTTTATCAAATATATTATTATTGTTAAATTATAAAATATTTTTGTTAGAATACATTCGCTCTTGTTCAAGTACAGGGTGGCCCATTTGTCTGACAAAGTAATATACCGTCTCTACTATTAAAGATATCAAAAAAAGTTTTTATAAAAGTTGTGAAATATAAAAAAATATAATTTATGTTCTAAAATTATTTTTAAACATACAGGATGGTCAAAAAAAGTAGGACAATAAAAAGATACATTTTTTCAAATGGAGCACTCTATATATTTTAGCATTTTTTGTTTCCTTACAAAATTATCCATATGACGCCAAATTTAGTTTTTTAATTTTTTGCAACGTTGCCAAACAAAATGCAAAATTCTTAAAATTTTGGAAAAATCATGATAGTAAAAAATTACCTGTATTTCTCAATAAGAGTGTCGAAAATCAAAAATTTCTTGTAAGCTTTTAAGTTTAGGGATAGAAAAACTGTCTTAAATCTTTAAGTACCGAAAATTTTGTACAGGGTGTTTTCTGTTGACATCCAAATATACAAAATTTTAAAATACAATAACTCTGTTTTTCAAATGAAACACCCTATATTTATTAGGCTCGTCTGATAGATATTGTAAGCAACTTTTATTATTGTTATTATACTTAAATTTACAAGTTTTGGCAATATTTAGATTTTTATTTAAATTTTGGTGAAAAAAACTAAAGTTTTTATTTTTCTAGTAATCCATGACCAGCAAAGTAAAAACAAATGTAATTGAATATAATGTCATATTTATAATTATTGTATTTATGTTTATAATGTTTGTGAACTTATTTTTAATATCAAGTTGCGTAATAAAAAAGAAATTTTATTTAATTAAATAAATACGTAACTAACTACATATGGTTATCAATTTATATTAATATGACATTATATTCAATTACATTTTGCTGGTCATGGCTTACTAGAAAAATAAAAACTAGTTTTTTTCACCAAAATTTAAATAAAAATCCAAATATAGCCAAAACTAGTAAATTTAGGTATAGTGAAGACTTAGCAATAATAAAAGATACTAACAATATCTATCAGACGAGCCTATTAAATATAGAGTGTTTCATTTGAAAAAACAGAGTTATTGTATTTTAAAATTTTGTATATTTGGATGTCAACAGAAAACACCCTGTACAAAATTTTCGGTACTTAAAGATTTAAGACAGTTTGTCTATCCCTAGAAATTTTTGATTTTCGACACTTTCATTGGGAAATACAGGTAATTTTTTACTATCATGTTTTTTCCAAAATTTTACATTTTGTTTGGCAACGTTGCAAAAAATTAAAAAACTAAATATGGATAATTTTGTAAGGAAACAAAAAATGCTAAAATATATAGTGTTCCATTTAAAAAAATGTATCTTTTTATTGTCCTACTTTTTTGGACCATCCTGTATGTTTAAAAATAATTTTAGAACATATATTTTTTTATACCTCACAACTTTTGCAAAAACTTATTTTTGATATCTTTAATAGCAGAGACGGTATATTACTTTGTCAGACAAATGGGCCAAATTATTTACTAGACATTAAGACATTTCAAATGCTTTTAGAAAAAGAGCTAGTGTGAACTTTACGGCAAATAAAAAAAATATATTTATAAAATTAAAATAAACTTAACTTTAGAACAAAATATAAATTAAGAAATTTTTTTTTTATTATGACTAAGATAGTCTAAACGCGTTTTGTACAAAAGCCACGTATCTACTAAAAAAATATAAATCACCTTTTTAATTCTCTATTTTTAATAGGTTCCATTTGTGTAATTCATTGTAACTGGATCACTCTGTATATTAAAAATTAAAATGTGTTTAAAAATAGTTATTGTAAAAAAAATTGTTAGAGATTGTATAATAATTAAATGAATCGATTATAACAAATTAAAGTCGTTTTATTACGTTTTTAGGTATATTTTAATTTTTTCTGAGAAATAAAATACCACCCAATACACTCCTATATCCATTTTTCCTTTTATAGTTTGGTACTACAAACTCAAGCCGTTTGTTTTCGAAATTAAAAAAATGTGTAATATTTTTTTTTATTTCTATAATTTTTAAATAATATTAATTATTTAATCCTCCTATAAATTATTTAATATCATGTACATATTTTGTTTCTATACAAGTAAAAGAAAACGTAAAGCCTAATTTTCCACTAACAAAGAAAAATAAAAAAGTTAATAGTTTTTAAGAAACAAGTGAAAACTCCAGACAATGCAGCAAATCTCAAAGTAAAAAATTGCCAACTTTACAAGGCCATAACTCAAAAACTATTCATAGGATTGGATTACAGCCATGTACACTTTTAATCAGGACGTCAAGATCTACAAAATACTAATAATTCAAAAAAATTAGCCGAAACCCATTTCGCATAAGCTTTGTGGGGGGTCGTTTCATTCATTTTTTAAATTCTAGTAACTACCGAGATCCCAGTGGTGAGCGTCAAATTCGGAACACACTGTATAGTTAACGTCGTTGTCAAAGCCCTGAGCTCTTAGATTCTTAATTATACTTAATTTCTAAATTTTTACATTGAACACACTGCCAAACGGAAAACTCTTCCATTGGGCGTGGAATAGTTTTTCATATAATTGGTTGGAAAGAACAAAACTACTTGTCAGCGAGTTTTATACAAGCTATTTCTAATTTTGACAAATAACCCCTTAAAAATCAAAGGCGTGTGGGTTATTTTGAAGAAGCTTGTAATTTGTTAGAAACAGTAGCTTTTTCATAACTAATTGTAAAAAGTAATACGTGTTAAAACTTTATTTAATTGTTAACAAGTGTTACAAGTTTATTTAATTGTTAACAAGTAAAGGCACCATCTGCATGTGTTAAGTTCAAAATGTTACCTACATCCATAGTTTTAAAGAAATACTTAAAAAAACATGAAAAAAAAAATGAATATCTTATAAAGATTGCATTTTTAATAGTAAAAATGTTTAAAAAATCATAATTTTATTGCCAAAATAAATTATTTTAAATTATACATAATCGGATCATATTCAGCATACTTTTTTTTTAATGAAACAGCCATATATACTAGTATTTTATAATTCCCTAGATAATTTCACGTATATTTTGTAGAAAACGTCATATTCCTAAATTTATTTGTTGTTGAGATATTGACGTTTAAAATATGTTATTTCCAGATTTACAGGCTGTAGCGTTGGAACTGCCCATCTTAAAGAAAAATGGTGTTCAGTTGCCCATGTTAGTTTTTTATTCTCTATCGAAAGAGACCAACTTCCCGTTTAAAGTTGTAACTTTAGATAGATAAACCCTTGTTTCTAATATGCCATATTATACAAAATATACGTGGAATTTACTAGAGAATTGAAAAATAATATAATATTGTATGTGTTCCTTTAAAAAAAAAGTATATTGGATATACCACTACTGTTTGGACACTCTGTATAGTATTTAGATATAATGCCGTGTTAAAAGATATTAAGAAGTTGAGTAGTTTAGATGCTATGCGATCCTGCGTTGAGAGCAAGTCAACCTGTATACTTTATATATCGCTATAATTTTTTACTGATATATCTATCAAAATTAGAAAAATCTTTTATAGTACATATATACAGGGTGTGTCAGTAAGGTGTCTGACTTAGATAGCACCTAAACTATCAAAGATAGAAAAAAAAGTGTAATACAAAAGTTAAAGGGTTTTTTAGGATGCATAATCTAAAAATATTTTATAATCTACAGGGTGTTCCTAAAAAGTGGTACTGAATAATAAAAAAGAAAATGAAATGGGACACCCAGTATAATTTTCTAGAATATGATTCAATGGAATAAGGACTTTGCAACCATATTAAAATTGTTGAAGTGAAATGCAACGATGCCAAGTAATTAAATTATTTCCGAAATTTTAGTAATTTTAAGGGTATCGTTCAAAAATCATAGTAACCTGTGGATTAGTAGATTAACCCTAGGCAAATATAATTTACATTGTGGGTACTTTAAGGTATGATATTATTATATTGATCTATAATAATGTTTTTTAAATCTTCTATACAGTGCGTTCATTATAAGTTGGACAACTCGATAGTTTTAAAAATGCTTTATTTCAATTTTTTTAAATGGGACCCTCCTATTTTTTTTAGGCAAAATGATTTACCTTTCGAAAACCTTAATTTTTTGTTAAACATGTCATATATCTAAATATCATAGTTTTTGAAATATTTTAGGATTTGTCTTAATTCAGGGTAAAAAAGGAAAGTTCTAATTAAACAATTTAGTCAAGATAACTTTGGAATAAAAAATACACAGCTGTCACACATGTCACAGCTGTCATTGCAAAATTATTTCGCTAACATTTTGTGTTTATTACTGTTTAAGTTTTAGTTTTCTGAAATAACTTTATTCATAACTAATATTTTTCTATTTCGATAAAGTTAGTTCAGGCAACTTAAACTTAAACAGTAACAAAGCACAAAATGTTAGCGAAATAATTTTGCAATGACAGCTGTGACAAAGAAAATTATTTATTTTTTATTCCAAAGCAATCTTGACTAAATTGTTTAATTAGAACTTTCCTTTTTTACCCAGAATTAAGACAAATCCTAAAATATTTCAAAAACTATGATATTTAGATATATGATATGTTTAATAAAAAATTAAGGTTTTCGAAAGATAAATTCTTTTGCCTAAAAAAAATAGGAGGGTCCCATTTAAAAAATTTAAATAAAGCATTTTTAAAACTATCGAGTTGTCCAACTTATAATAAACGCTCTGTATAAAAGATTTACAAAACATTATTATAGATTAATATATTGTACCTTAAAGTACTTACAACGTAAATTATATTTGCCTAGGGTTAATCCACGGGTTACTATGATTTTTGAACGATACCCTTAAAATTACTAAAATTTCGGAAATAACTTAATTACTTGGCATCGTTGCATTTCACTTCAAAAATTTTAATATTGTTGCAAAGTTCTTATTCCATTGAATCATATTCTAGAAAATTATACTGGGTGTCCCACTTAATTTTCTTTTTTATTATTCAGTACCACTTTTTAGGACCACCCTGTGGATTATAAAATATTTTTAGAATATGCATCCTAAAAAACCTTTAACTTTTTTATAACACTTTTTTTCTATCTTTGATAGTTTAGGTGCTATCTAAGACAGACACCTTACTGACACACCCTGTATAACACTCGTTTTTCCTATATTAACATTCGTTTTACCTTTTAAAAATATACTAACTGGTAATAACATACTTCGCCTTTCCGAATTTTTATATAAATAACTATTATATTTTAAAAAATTGCGTTTTCGTTTTATCCCTTTTACCTTAATATACACAAACGACTTATTTGAATAACACAGCGAAAATGTTTGTTACTTTTTGATATTTACATTTTTTTAAATACTCACTCATCATAAGTTAGGTATTCTTAAAAACCCTAAGAAAAAAGACATTTTAAAATAAAGCTTTAGTCCTCTTAAATTGTTCATGCATTAAATATTAGTTTCTACAACTATTTAGTAAAACCTTTTTTTGTGGTTTTTGATAAATATTTTAATTCGTTATTTTACATTATATTACATAAAATCGCAGAATTGTAAATATAAAATCACGAAGCGGGTCGGTGCAATTTCTGGATATTCATTTGATTCATGCCTGTTGTGCTGTAATTATGATTCGAAATTTGGCTTATTATTTATACTTATTCCATGCCACACTATACAGGGTGCTATACACTCAGTTTAATAAACAACAATTTTTGGACCCCCTATATACAGGGTGTTATGGAAATGGCCTATTTATTTTAACTCTTAAATCCTGAGATGTGCTGTACTTAATAAGTCAATCAGTTTTCAACATTTTTTTTGTACCGCATGGCGTGCTACTGGTGAAGTTTTAGACACCGCTACATAGGATGACGTGTAGAGATAAATGAAAATTAAATCTACGTCAAAAATCTAAGACGGGTACAAAATGTACAACCTTAATAAAAAATAAATCGTTATTACTACGATTAATACTTTAAAATACATCCAATATTTTAACACACCCAAAACCTGTTTAGGCTGGAAGGTTCAAAGAAATAAAACACTGTTTTAAACTGACTACAATCCTTTATTCAGCATACACATTTTTTGTACGAATATTCGTTGTTATAAAAGCCACGAAACAATTGTTATTTCAAACTATACTTTTTACCAAAACTACTTAGAAAAACTACAAACAAAACAACTGCTTTTGCTTGTATGTCGCTGCACTATCAACCGGTAAATATAGTCTTGCGGCGTTAGAGCACAGTTCATAAACTGAAGATCAGTTGGCTCATCAGTTATACCATACCTATTTGCAGAATTTTCTGCAATGTGCAGAGTTTTAGCTTACAATAAGGGCAAATTAAGAGAAGAAGAATATTTTATAAAAACTACAAAATATGAAGAATTTTTCATTTCGCTTATGTGTTTCAAAAATATCCAATTTCCTATTCTTAAAACAAACTAACGCAATATTAAATAAAATAAGAAATGGGGTTAACGTATCACCAAGGGCAGGCAAATCTTTAAACTACTTACAAATCCAATATTATATCTATATTCATATTTTGATGATGATGCCAGTTTAAGGCAAAGCATGTAACAATGGAGACATTTTGCAAATCAACAAAATCCCTCTAAACGCTATTTCAAACGTGAAACAATTTTGTAAAAACCTGTTTCATATTCGGCGACAATTATAATTATTTACAACGAACCGAGAGTTCCGTTTCAGGTATTAGCCAGTGCGAAGATTTTCATCATCATCATCATCATCACTCAGCCCAACTGCGTCCACTGCTGAACATAGGCCTCCCGTAGTCCAATCCAACGTCCTCGATCTTGTGCTGCATTCATCCAGTTTGACTCTATTCTCTTAATATCGTCGGTCCATCTTGTTGGTGGGCGCCCTCTGTTACGAAAGGCCTCCTGTCGCGGTCTCCACTCCAGAATTCGCCTTGTCCATCGTCCGTCCGTCATTCTCGCCACGTGTCCAGCCCAGTTCCACTTTAACGTTGTTATGCGTTCTATTGCATCGGTAACTCCAGACATTTGGCGAAGTCTGATATTGGAGACTCTGTCCCTCAATGATATGCCCAGCATTGCTCTCTCCATGGCTCTCTGTGCTACGCGAATTTTATTTATGGTTTTTATTGTTAGTGTTAAAGTTTCTGCTCCATAAGTTAGCACAGGAAGCACACACTGGTTGAAGACCTTTCTCTTTAGACAGATTGGAATGTCCGACTTTAGAATGTTGCTTAGCTTTCCAAAAGCTGCCCAACTTAAGCCGATTCTTCGCGCTATCTCCCGGGTTTGGTTGTCTCTACCTATAAGAATTTCATGTCCCAGATATTTATATGAGACTACTTGTTCTATTTGATTTGGACCTAGGGAAATTTGTTCGCTCACTACCAAGTTGGTCATGAACTGGGTCTTACTAAAGTTGATTTTTAAACCTGCCGTTTCCGAGACATCATTAAGTCGCCTAAGCATTTCCCTTGCCTCATCAATTCTGTCCGCAACCAAGACGATATCGTCGGCAAATCTCAGATGATTTAGTCTCTCACCATTGATATTTAGTCCCATAGCCTCAAAATTTTTTGGAACACATGTTTAAAAAGATCGATTTTGAGGCGAAGATTTTACGGCCTGAAAAATCAATTAGCGAGATTTTGTTGGCTTGCAAAATGTCACCAATAATAAACAAACCGAAAAATTTTGAGGCGGAGACTTTGTGTCTTTTTTCTTACAAAATATCAAATATCCAGGTATCTGAGTAAAAATAGACGAATTCTTTGAACTCCATTTCTTTTGGCCTTTCTTATGTTTGTTAAAATTTTTTATTGTGAAATAAATTCTAACCCTTGTATATGAAAAAGTAAGTAATCAAACTGAAAGTACCTATATATATAGATGTGCAAAGGTTATTTTAGCGAGATCATTTTAAAATTCTTTCAGATCGAAAGTTAATAGGCTAATGGCAGTTTCCACCAACTAGTTTATAAGAAAAGAATAGCTGGGGATCACCTAAGGTTTAGGGCTTGTACCAGGGTTGATTTATTTGTGTGGGTAGGACAGCAAATAAAAAGGCGGAAACTCTTTCTTGGGGGAAAACAATTTATTTTTGTAGGCAATGCAAAGCTAAAAATAAATTACAAGTTAGAAATTTTATGGAATTATCCGGAAAACTGACGGAGCCTTAAGTAGAACACCTTAATTATTTCATATGCCTTTAAACTTAACAAATTTTACAAGTTACCACTCACCTAATACCAGGCAATATGCCGAAATTAAAAAATATTTGAATTTGGCAACTGACACCACGCGGCTACCAGCCTTGCAAAATACATACTTAACTGAAAACTGTTTCTCGGTGCCAGCATGAAATCTTCAGGCGATGGAACTGATTCACAAAAAACTAGGCCACTAAAAAATTAACCATTATCAGTAGCGTCGTTCGGATGTTGCTCGATAAATTGAGTTAAACTGTCTCAGGCTTTCCTAACTTTAAATTCGTTCCACCACTAAACTTTAGGGAATTCCTTACTAAGTATGGAAAATGCACAACAACATCGTAAATATCTTATAGCCACACTAAAAGAGAAGAAGACATGTATTCTTAACCAAAAAAACAAAACTTTGGTTTTACATATTTTATGTAACTCTGGTTTTACTTGTATTGTATTCCGGTGCTTCTTTTCTTAAAACGGAGAATCGGGGTAAAAGAGCAAGATCTCCAAATTATTCCCAACGGGAAAACGACTTGGTAAACCTAGTCTTAGAATTTAAAGAAGTTGTTAAAAACAAGAAAAGAGAAGGGGTATCTGTTCAAGACAGGAACGAAGCTTGGAAAAAAATTAAACCGAAATGTAATGGTGTTTCTCCAGAATTAAGATATCAAACAGTATGTTCTTTAAAAAAAATATGAAAAAAGTAAGGAAGATCTTAGAAAAAAGTGTGCAGAGCAAATAAAATAGCTTTATATGACTGGCGGGGTGGGGGATCCGTCCCCAAAAATGTTGGATGGTAATGATGACTTTCTATCGTAAAGTACCAATCGATGGGTACCTTTAGGTGGTTCCAGCCGCTTAGTTTCGCACTCAGAAGTTGTGACCTCTGTTAAGTCGCCTTCGTTTTCGCCAAATGCGTGACTGATTGATAGCGGATTTTAAGTCAATAAAATTCAGTAAAAGTTATGTTACTTGATCGATAACTATTGTAGCTTTAGTAACAACCCAATTTTTAAATGTCATTAATGTCAAAAGCAAGAACTTTCTACGATGAGCAAAACACTCAGATGATGTCTAAGCAGGGGTACATTCAGTTGGGCTTCTTACTAAGCAGTTCAGCCGCTGGGACCGCCTGAATGTACTCAATTTTTGGTTGAAAAGTTCTTTTGACAGTGATGTCCAATACATATTGATTGCACAAGTATCACGTTTTCACCGAGGCATTATTGGATGTGCCATATGATCGTCTTACCGATAAATAATTTGATTGGGATGTTGTTGCAAATGCAGTTCTAGTTCTATTAAAGAACACAATACGTACTAAAATACGTTTTTATTTATAAATTTTAAGAAAAAGCAAAACAATATTTACAATACAGAACTTAGTTGACTTATTCTGACACTCGCCATTTTAAACACAGATCTGTCAGTTTAGGATGGTTTTAAATTTGGGACCTTTAATGGATACGGCTGTAAGTATTTAAATTATAAACATACACAATACAATGAAATTGACCGACACAATATCTTGTGTTGTAATTATCAGCTAGAGCTCGGAACAAGCCTTGTATTTCACAGTTTGCCTGATACAAACGGTAAACGATTAGGCGGGGAGGTGAACCGGTCAATTCCGTTTAATCGGCATGGCGTAGTGAAATAACTGGTCTTTAGTCTATAAACTGTGGTTAGATGGTAAGAAAAAAAGGCACGACAAAAGGTTGCCATATTTATCATATTAATCTTACCATTGGAGTGGCGCATATGGGTTGATTTTAGGGATCCTTACCCAACTATTTTGGCGGTCGATTTTAAAAAAATATGCAGTGTTCCTCTAGGACACCACAGAGGCACCCATTTAAATTTAATAAATAATTTCCATAACACCCTGATGTATTTCACAATAAACTTGTGTGATTCTGTGATAATGATATTCTCCTGTATGTGAAACTTCAGAAGAAATAGTTTACATTGTCACCCTAGTGGGTTACGAAAAAAATGTTGCTTTTCAATTCTGAAAGTGTTAGTTCAGAACCTGGTTAAAAACCAACAACCAAAGAACATTTAAAAAATGTACTGTTATTCGCATGGCATCGAATTAATATCTCGGATAATGACCTCATTATACCTCTTAAATAAGGATTAAACCAGGGATTAAACTAAACTAAGAAATTAAAAGTTAATAGTATTTTCGTATAGGCACTTTTATATTTCTAAATTAAACTGAACTAAAAGTTACTAACTTTTAACTTTGGGCAATGTTCGTGTAGCTGGGGATATTTCGTTCTCCATTCGTGAACATCTTAGCCAAGAAGAACATTTGGACCCATTACAATAACCTAACATTATTGTGTCTGCGATTTGTCTTTTAAAACTTTCTTTATTTCTTAATACATATTTTCACATGTTTAGCTTTCATACTGCTATGATTGTATGATATTATTATTATATAACCTAACTTTAAAACTAGTTCCGGCTGAATTAACAGTGTTGACCAGGGCACAACAACGAAGCAACGCCCCGTCGGGGCTGGTTTTAGCCTAATTAAGAAAAAACTGGCTCTTTTGTGTTTGAGCGGCAGGTTCCGGTAATCTTTAACCGCCATAAAGGAGTTTATTTTACTTGTGCTTTAAGAGACTGTGTTGTTTGTTTGTAAATTTAGAAAATATTTATGCTTGTTTCGCTGGAACAACGGTACGAAAAAACCAGCTTTAGTTACTCAGGTACTATGTAGCGTTATGTCGTTAGATTTGAATAAAAGTTAGGAACCATCGAAGGGAGGGGTTTATGAGTGGGCGGGATTAACTCCACGCGGTACGAGAAGTTGGTTTTACTTTCTTGTCCGTTCGTTAGTGTCTTTGCCAATTTACTTGCATTTTGTTCTTTTCAGGAGGCGTTGCCTTTTTAGGTTATCTATGTGACGCAACGTTTGCATTTTTAAAAGAATGTATATGATTTGTATCATTTAAGCTAATTTACTGAAATGCGATTTTTGATATTAATAAAATGGAAATTATTTTCTCACTTACTTTTTGTGCGTTTTGACACTTTAGTTTGGCCTATTTTTTAAATAAATTGGCAGCCTGTAGTATATTGGTCGATGAAATGGTTCGTCCTGGTATCGTATGTTGACCAAGTTTCTGGTAAGTATTGCGTTTTGCGGTTGCGTTTCATAAAAGTATTGTGCAATGTCAAAAACGTGTCGTTTGATGTATTGTACGTTAGTCGCTTGATGTAGGTAAGTATGCTAAAGGTGTATGTCTTGTTTCCGATAGAATTTGTATTGTGCTATGTTTTGTAGTTTTTGTATTCGTCTAAATTGGTGGTCAGAAACGTTGCACCATATTGGCGCAGCGTGTGTCAGTACTGGTCTACAATGTGTCTTTATTGAATATTTTTGCTGCTCCACTTTAAATCTTGACAATTGAAATCGGTGATTTGTTTTAAGTGCTTTCTTTTATGGTCATGACAATGCTTGCAAAAAAAAATTAATTTTGGTAGTTAAGTTTAATTCTTAGTTTAGTTCAATTCTTAATTCATAGGTATAATGAGGCCAAAAAAGGTGAAGATGTCAATATTTAAATATACATAGTTAGGTATAGGGTATCGTATATAAAAATTGTCTTGAATTATCCTAAGAACCCAAAAAATCAGCTACTAGAGCCATCAGGACTTGAAAAAGTTACATATTAATTTATAGAAACTAGAAACTTAGCAGCAAGCGGACAAAGTAGTACGTCTATCTTTCGCATTAAAGTACACAGGGACGCCAAAGGTAATGGGTTCCCTGGGGCACAAGTAGACAATGACAGGCTGTTTCGTCCTTATTGGGACTCATCAGAAAGCAATACGATATTTTTACGAATAAAAATATGATGAAAACCTAGTATCGCTGTCTGTTGGAATTAACTCAATGCAAAAGATAGCTATCTAACGTGAAAACACAGAACTATAAATAAATCAAGCACGGAACGGCCACCCATCCAGTATAGGAAACATTTTTTGCTCTTTCCTACACATCTCTACGGTTTTGTAGATTTAGATCTAGAGCGCGCTGCAGTCGCCCACTGGTGTGCAGCACTTATTCGTAAAACTGCCGTTTAGAAATATAATATAGTGCTGCACACCAGTGGGCGACTGCAGCGCAATCTAGATCTGAATCTACAAAACCATTGTGATGTGTAGGAAAGCGCAAAAAATGTTTCCTATACTGGATGGGTGGCCGTTCCGTGCTTAATTTATTTATAGTTCTATGTTTTCACGTTAGATGGCTATCTTTTGTATTGAGTTAATTCCAACAGATGGCGATACTAGGTTTTCATCATATTTTTATTCGTAAAAATATCTTGAAAATATATTTTCGCTGTAATGGGAATTGCTTACAGGTAATGGATTTCTAATGAGTCCCAATCAGGACGAAACAGCCTGTCATTGTCTACCTGTGCCCCGGGGAACACATTACTTTTGGCATCCCTGTGCATTTTAATGCAAAAGATAGACATTCTACTTTGTCCGCTTGCCGCTAAGTTTCTTTCTATATATTCTAACGGACACTAAATCAAACTATATTAATTTATTTCGATAAGTTTTTGATGGTTAAAAATCGAACTAAAAAAACTCAACCCGATTTTTCTTAGTGGAAAATTATAGTCTGTTTTACCTACACCAGCTATTGTCCGGGTCAACAAATTGACAAATAGAGCGAAACAAATGTAAAAAAACGTTAACAAAGTAATTTTTTTTGCCTATTCATTAAATCAGTATACAGGGTGATTCACGTTGAGTGGCCTATTAGAAGATCTCGGAACCGAGTAAACTTATCTTTCTAAAAATTTGATGGCAGGCATAATTGGCTTTGAGCTTTTAAAACATTATATTTTGACGTTTTGGAATTATGAGCAATTTAAATAAAAAATCTTAAAATTTCTGTTTGTGTTAATGCGACATTATTTTTGAAAAGAAGGCTTCGACTGGGACTTTTGTTTGGCCTTGAATGAGAAATAGCTAAGCAACAAACATAGACAGTAATTAACAAATGGTAACAAAGCTCAAAGTCAAACGAAAATCCCAGTCGAAGCCTTCTTTTCAAAAATAATGTCGCATTAACACAAACAGAAATTTTAAGATTTTTTATTTAAATTGCTCATAATTCCAAAACCACTACAAATGTGGATTGTAACATATTAAGCATTTAGATAGGAAATTTAATTCTCTACACGTTAGTAAGCTAAAAAATAGGGTGCTCCATTTGCAAAAATTGACTTATGTACACTTATTTAAATGGAAACATTGACACAATTTTAAGAACTCCCTGTATAAAAAACGTGAAACCTAAGTAATTTAAACTAAAGATCTATGTATTACTTGAAAGCTTAGAATATTTTTAATGTTTACCTTTATTAGTTTCAGAGTTACTAAACTTTCTTCTCGGAGCGTTTTTACACAAAAAAATCCTTTTATAATTCATATCTCAAAAACGGTTAGAGATAGGAATAGATTATTATTAACAAAAGTTATTTAGATTTTAAGAAGGTAATTAAAAATGCTAAAATATACAGGGTATTCCATTTGAAATAGCAAAGTTGTCATTAACTTCCGGTATAACCGGAAGTAATAAAAACGTTAAAATATAATGTTTTAAAAGCTCAAAACCAATTATGCCTGCTATCAAATTTTTAGAAAGATAGGGTTACTCGTTTTCAAGATCTTCTAATAGGCCACTCAACGTGAATCACCCTGTATAATGAAATTCCAAATAGTTGTAGAAAAAGTATAGTAGTATAGTACACTAATATGCTAGTTCTCTACATCACAGACTCGTGGCAATTCTCACTAGAGTGCATCTCGACGTCGGTAAACTCCGTAATAAACTCGCTGAGTTCAATAAGCGATGATCCGGAAATGTCATCTAGAGATTGGCCGCGACTGACCTTCTTCGGTAAGCCGCAACCGCATGGTCTATTTCAGGTAGCTGTCACCAACCATTTTCTTCCGTTGAGGTAGGATCGACCGGGACTATACCGGGAACATTTTAGGGATGTCACCTGTTCTCCCGAGGAGTTGCTAGCTGTGTGACCTGTAACAAAGTTAATACAGGGTGTATCATAATTGAATGTTAATCCGAAAGGGCGATAATACTTGGACGATTTTAAGAATAATAATTCTTTATATAAATATAGATGCGCAATCGCGTTATTTTTGAGATATATTTAAAAAAAAACAAATTTTTTCCCAATATCTCTAAAACCGCTTTGTATTTTTTTTTTCATTTTTGATACATTCCAAGTAGGGGAGCCTGTTCGACAGTGAACCAGTCGGGAACAGTGAACCACAACAAAATTGAGAAATCTGACAACGTCACAAATTACTTATTTGGTAGAAACGGTCATAAGGTGATCCGCTGTTGTCCCTTCAGTCAACGGGCGTCTGCTGTAAAAAGTACACGTGGTGTTTAAGAAAATTTGTTTTCGTGTGAAAGATTGTAAAAATTTCAAGTAAGTATTGGGATTTTTATTATTTTATAGCTTCTTATCATCTTCACAATTTATCTTGCATGGTATTTTCAATGTATTTGGCCATATATACAGCAAAACTGTTTTTGTATTTGTAACGTTTTTCTTATATTTTTATAGCCAAATAAAATGGCGGTGCCGGTGGTACACACTGAACCAAATTCAACGGTTCCACAGTGAGCTGGTTCACTGTGGACCCATAAGTTAAATAATTAAATTGTATATCATGGTGCACATATCCTTGGTTTACCAGCTTAATCATTTTTGCACTTGGGATTACCTATGTTATTTTTTTTAGGATGCCGCGTCACAAAAAAGTAAAGAGAAAAATTGGAGCACACACAGAGGAGCAAATGAGAGCTGCTCTAGAAATGGTCGAATAAGGTATAAGCCGACGTCAAGCAGCTAAGCAAAATAATATCCCCTATCCCACTCTTCGTCGTTATGTACAAAAAAGGACCGAATTTGGTAATACCGTTCCATTAATTCCCAATTATGAAGTAAATCGGGTATTTACTTTGGCACAAGAAAATATGTTGGTTGATTACTATAAGATGTGTGCACTTAAGTTTTATGGATTGACCATCAAAGATTGCAGACAAGTTGCTTATGACATGGCAAGACTGAACAACATTAAAATGCCAGAATCCTGGAAAAGAAACTCCATAGCAGGCTTGGAATGGTTTCGATGCTTTCGAAACAGGCATCAAGATATCTCATTAAGAAAACCAGAATGTTGTAGTCTTGCAAGGGCTACGGCGTTTAACCGAGAAAATGTTAAAACATTTTTTGATAATTTAGCACATGTTTTAAAGAGAGAGCCGAAGTTTGCCGATGGAACGCGTATTTACAATTTAGACGAAACTGGAACTACGACAGTTCAGAAGCCCCAAAAGGTCATTGCTCCAACTGGATTATCAAACGTCGGAAAGGTGACCAGTGGCGAGAAAGGAACTTTGGTAACAACATGTTGCATGGTAAGTGCAACTGGACATGCGTTGCCCCCAGCATTTGTTTTCCCTAGGAAAAATTTTAGAGACATAATGCTGCATGGATCTCCTCCCGGAACCTTAGGACTGGCTGCTCCTACTGGATGGATGAACTCTAATCTATTTGTTGATGTTATGAAACACTTCGTTGCCCACACCTCTTCATCACCAGCAAATCCATCATTGCTAATCATGGATAATCATGAATCTCATCTATCCATAGAAGCGTTAGATTTAGCAAAAAGTTCTGGAGTCACAATCCTTACTTTGCATCCACACACATCAGCTAAAATGCAGCCATTAGATGTGGGGTTACTAAGTCCGTTTAAGACATATTACTATTCAGCTATGGAGTCATGGATGCTTCGTTATCCTGGAAAGCCTGTAACTATATACCAAATTGCTGAGTTTATCGGTCATGCCTATCCAAGGGCAATGACGCCTATGAATGTAGTCGCAGCCTTTTCCAAGTGTGGAATTTTTCCTTTTAATAGGGACATATTTTCCGACATTGACTTTTTACCAAGCAGTGTAACAGATCGCCCTCAACCTGACATTGAAACAGAAAATGCTCAACCTGGAACAAGTAAATCGGCTCCCATTGAAATAATTGACCCTTTCTCATCGAGCATTATCACCGAAGAGCCTCAACCAGGACCAAGTGGAACCTCAAATATTGCAAAAGATCCAAGTTCCGAGCCTACAACTAAAACATTTATAACACCAGATATATTTCGTCAGCCGTTAAAGGCAGGTCCTCGCACTGATAAGAGAAAACGTAGAAAAGTTAGAAAAAGCATAATAGCGACAGATACACCAGAAAAAGATGCCATAGCTATCGAAAGAGCAGGTACGAAAGCAAAGCAAAATAAATGCAAAAGGCAGGTTTTACAAGATTCGACAGGACCCAATAAGGTCCTATCTAAGAACCCAAAAACGAGGCGCAGACAGAAATCTGATTCAGAGACAGATGAATCTACAGAAGAACTTATAAGTAGCAATAGCTCATCTGGTAGTGAATGGTATGATGAGCCGGAAAATGATATTTTAATTTTAGATGAAAATTTTGCTAATTTGCCACGCAATCCTCAAGTAGATGAATATGTTTTGGTTCACTTTACAACAAAAAAACTCTCGATCTATTATATAGCGAAAATTCTAAAGCAGAACGATAATGATGATTATTCTGTATCATTTTTAAGAATGAAACATAAAGAAAACCAGACATTTGTGTTTCCAACAGAACTGGACTCTGCGGATGTCAAAAAGTCTGATATTAAGTTTATCCTCCCTTCACCCCAAATCATAGGTACCAAAAGAAGGCAAGAAACATTTACTTTTAAAGTCAATTTGTCTTTATTAAATATGCGCTGATTTTAGGGTTATTTAATTATTTTATTTTATGCGTTACAATGTGTAAGATTTTTTTATATTCCCTTATTTGTAGAAGAGTAATTATTTCATTTTTATTTTGTATTCGTATTTTATGCTGCAAATAAAGTTTTTCAAAAATTTGATTCATTACTGTCTTCATAAATAAGGTTGGCTCACTGTGTATTTAGGTGTGGTTCACTGTTAAAAGTACTATGGTTAAGTGTGGACCAAACCTGGTCCACAATTAACCAAATGCAATTTTTTTTAAATTCAACTATTTGTTGTTTTTTTTTCATTTTCTAAACCAAAAATTGTTCCAAAACCGAAGGTATGCAGCGTTTCCAATAAACTCCTGAAAAAAAAATTGCATACCGATGAAAGTAAAATTTTTTACAGCATTAAAAAAAAAAGTGGTTCACTGTCGAACAGGCTCCCCTACGTATGAACATACATTTTTTCCACTATAAAGGTTTTCTAAATTTTCGTCAGTGGCGTCCCCGTTAACGTTCCCTGAAATACTTTTAACCGAAAAAAATGATACGCCACTGAATTTTAAAAATAAATATTTTATTTATAATTAGCCTCTATATCTTCATAAAAATGATCTCTTGACTTTTTTCCGTTAGGCCAACGGTTCTCAATTTGAAAAATAAAATAAGGTAATAAATACGCATAAAAAACATTTTTTTATTTTTAAAAACAACTATTTTGAACAAAAAAAAAATTAACCACCCACATACACATACGGATATTTTCAACAGTTAATTTATTGTAATTTTCCGATTTCCGCTAATTTTTCCCTGGTTAATTTAATTTTTTTTTTTCTTTAAAATAGTTATGTTTATAAAAATAAAAAATGTATTTTTATACGTATTTTTCACTTTATTTTATTTTTTAAATCGAAAATCCACCGCCTGGTGAAAACATGTCAAGAGGCCATTTTTATGATAAGATAAAGGCTAATAGGATTATAAATATAATATTTATTTAATAAAAAATCAGTGGCGTACTATTTTTTTGAATAAAAGTATTTCAGGGAATATTAACAAGCATGCCACTGATGAAAATTTAGAAACCCTTTATCCTGAAAAAAAAAATTTATGGCATGTCCAAAATTTAAAAAAAAATACAAAGCGGTTGTAGAGATATTGAAAAAAAAATTTAATTTAAACACCGTGTATCTCAAAAATAAAGCTGTTGCGTTCATATAAGGAATTATTCTTAAAATTGTCCAATTATTCTCGCCCTTTCGGATTAGCATTCATTTATAAAACACCCTTTATAATGATAAAAATGGTTACTTTTAATTAAAATTTTTAAATGAAATATAATTTCCAGCAATGTACACCCTGAGTCAAATTAATATACCTACTAACTAAGTTTTAAGATTAATTGTAACCTGTTTGTTTTGACATGGTACTCGTCTTGTTTTTCATGTGTTATTTCATTTATTGGTTTTAATGAAGGTCTGATGATGCTCCGTAAAGAGCGAAACACGTTACCATAGTTCATTTTATTATATGATTGAGACCATGACTTTGTGATTTTTGTCTTCTTATTTATATTGTTACTCTGGTCTCTTTGAGAAAGTGGACAGTTTTTACGGGTTTTTAGTCAATGTTTGTTTAAGTACCCGTACTATACCTAGCTATTCACCATTTTTTAAGACCGCGAGCCGCCACTGCTCTCATCTGCTTTTTGTTTTAAATAATTACTTTTTTTTCAATTCAGGAAGTAGTGCAACCCATACCACTGCGGAGATTAAGCTCGCGATTCTCGCTGTGACAGCGTTTTATTTTGACAACCCCATCTGCACTATTTTCGTCACTCACCGCCACATCAGCCACGTGTTTCGTGTTACCCGCTTAATTGTTGCGCTGACTTCCACTGTTGTTTAGACATATTTTTGCTGCACAGACCAATAGAAATCGCAACGCACCGGTGTGAAGAGCCACAAAAAAATAAACGTGGTGTACCGCTCGGTGACCACCAGCACCGTCACCGCTATCGCCGCACCGCGTCGACATGAAAGATTCTTTAAACGTCAATCTGTCACACTTTTATGAATAGGCCTGACTTTCGTTTTACTTAGTCTGTCTCAAATATAAGAAGGACGAGTTTGCGAATCACAGTTTGAGAACCGCTAATCTAATAAGCACTACGTTTATCGCTCAAGAACTAGTGACAGCTTTAACTTATGTATCTGATAAAGGCTCGAAGTTTGTGAAATACCAATGCTATATTACCTGAAGACTATTCTAAGAGCCTTGCTGAAGGTCATGGAAATTTCAAGCCGAATCACGCATCTCGGAAACTGCAAAAAAATGTACTACGATTTCTTGATAATTTTAAAATGTTTAATAATTCATTTCCTAATAAGTATATTAAAACAATTGCCAATCCTCGGCCAGACTTTTCTCAAAAACTGTGTGTTTTACACAAAACTATTTACAAAAATTAAAAAGCATAAAATTATATTTAACCCAGGATATATCGGGTGCTACAAATTCGTATACGTACAAGGGGATCTCGAAAACGGTAAGAGATACGAATATGGTTAATTAAGGCAAAGTATTTCGGGGTTTAAAAATTTGGTGAAAGAAAATTGTAAATATTCCGAATACCTTCGGAGATATCCGAAAAAACCGAAATTTTTAGTTTTGGGTTTCAATTTTTTACGCCTTAATTTTTGACTTGGGAAAAGACAAAAAGACTTTCTCAAAGCCGTCTTTTATGTTCTACACGATGGCATTATTAGTTTTTGAAATTCGACGTTTCGTTCTTTAGATACCAACCAATTATTTTTTTTAAATATGTGTAAGTTGACTTCAATTTGGTATCGAAGGAACAAAATGTCGAATTTGAAAACCAATAACACAATCTTGTGGAATATAAAAAACGGCCATGAAAAAAAAACCTTTTTTGTTTTTTCTCCAAGTCAAAAATGAAGGCGCAAAAAATTAAAAACCAAAACTTAAATTTTTGTTTTGTTTTCGGAATATTTACAATTTTCTTTCATCTCTTTCAAAATCTCCTTGTACGCATACGAATTTGTAGCACCCTTTATAAGTACACTTTTTTTGTTAGAGTGTTTGGCTACCTTGTTTTTTTTTTGGTTTATATTTTGCTCATATTTTAACTTAAAAAAACCTTGGTATGTTTATAGTTACACTAACGGTCTCTATTTACCTTTCTTTACTTATTTATAATAACTTTTCTTCCCGGTTAAACAATTTCTTTTATATCATAGAAGATTAAACTTCATACGTTATTCATGTTGTAAACATATTTTTAGAACATTGAGTGCTCAAAGCCGTAAGAATGTGATTTACTTCAAAGAATGCTATTATACAAGCCACATTTGGTTTTTGTTATTTTAGAATTTTAGTAAAATATGATTATAATTGCATGAAGTAACTGTCAAAGAAAATTATCTAAAAATAATAGTATATTATTGACCAAGGTTTAGACAGATACAATAATTGACCGAGCGTCGAAGGAGCACAGCGACGAGGGATTTAAGACGTGAGGGCAATAATAGTTGTCTAAACCGTGGTAAATATATTATTTTTTCCACTACTAACACATTTACAATATTTAATTATTAATTAAAGTTAACAAAACCTTCTAGGGTTGCTTCTGGTTTTTCAGTCAAGTTACCTTTGCTTTGAAACTTGCATTTTTTTTTTATCTTGTCAGATGGCATTCTTAGTTGTCAGTATTTGTCGATTCATAAAAAAATTCAAGTGTTTTTGATAAAATGAGCGAAGAAACTATTACTGATACGTGCACTCCTCCAGAAATGAGGGTGGAAGCACAATAAATTAATGATGAGTTGCTACCCCAAAAATCTAAGGTTTTGTATTTAAAAACCTACTCAGTATTTAAGGACTGGTGCCAAACAAAGAAAGCTGAAATACCTGGTTGCCTAAACATGACGTTTTCATATATATTTTTAATTAAAAAAAGGTCAAGTTGCCTGTTTTATATTGTTTTTGCCACAAGCTTCTATTATTGACCGTTGTCAATAACGACGGTAAATAATAGAGGATTCTGGCAAGGGGTAAAGAAAAACGATTTCTAAAGTTCATCGGTCAATAATGAGTGATTTTGAAGTTAGTAGTGGAAAAATATATTTTTTTAGTTTTTATAATTATTATTATTTTTACTGTAAAAATAAGTATCTTGTAAATTTATTATAGTGGTAGAAAAAAAATGTACCTATGATTTAGACATTATAGCCCTCGCGTCTTTAATCCCTCGTCGCTTCTATCCTCGTGATATAAATTCGACGGGCAATAATGACAACTGTCTAAATAACTACCTAAAGGAAAAATTGCAAAAATATCTTTAAAAAAATTAAATATACAACTATATATTTTTTTATTTGCAGCTGTTAGTCAATTAGTTATATCGTTGACAGACTATCGAATAAACCTTAAGTGTTTTTGTAATACTTGAAGAAAAGTTATTTTTATGCAAAAAAATATAATAAAGATGGGCACAATTCTGGTCAAGAGAAGGCAATGCTTTTGGTCTAATTTAATATTACATTATAAGTATAATTTTGCATGGAACTTTGGAAAAGAGTTGAGAAATATTGGTTGGATACTCTTTATTGAGAGAAAATAATTTCTATTAGACCTATTTATACTCACATTTAAAACTTCGTTTTATGAGAAACACAGTTTAAGGATACAACTTTCGACATTCGTCAATTTGAAGAAATTCGGCGACAGCAAAGAACAAAAACGAATTTATTTTACGTGCGAAACTCTTAAATCTGATTATACTAATATGGCTTAAGCTTAGTTCAACGTTGAACCAAGCTCAAACTTAATTTTAACAACCAACAAGAATTTAAAGTGGTTGGTAAATCAAAGTTTAAGGTTGGTTGAACGCTGAACTAAGCTTAAGACGTAATTGTACAACCGGATCTTAAACTTTTATGTAACCAAATATTTCGGATATTTTTGAAGCCCTATCTATATGTGAAATTGACCCGGTAAAATTTAGGGCTCACTTTATTTAACTTACTTTTTATTTAAAAATGATTACACACTGTGTCGAAATTAAACTATAACCCAAAATATAAGTAAATAGGTGATCAGATGAACAGTAAGGCAGTTCTCACACGAGGAAACTTAAAAAAAAACTGTAGTCGCTTGGCTACTAAAAGACTGGGTGACTAGGCAGCATGTATATTTGAATGGCGCTACCTAAGTTGCGGCTACTGGGAGACCCGGCAGCTCGAGTATCCGCGACTCGGCATGCTGGTCGCAAGGGCCTCGATAATTTTTTCTTTTGGGGGGGGGGGGGTAACAAATTAACAAGATAAATTTTTAAAACATTTTTATTGTTTGGATGCCTTTGCCCCTTGGCATATTGAGGAAAAGAATTATAAGGTAACAAAACTTATAATAGAAACTAGGTTAAAAAGAATACAAAAATGTATAAATCTTCACTTATTTTTTATTGTACTATGACAATTGTTTCGACACACAGTGTCTTCGTCAGATAGTAGAAATCTAATGCAAATAATATTCTCTTAAAATATAATGGTAACCTACTCCAAAATAATGTACCTATTTTACAACTTAATAATAAAGACATTATAGTAATAAAGTACCGAACCCTAATTATGAAAACAGACCTTTTCTTAACTATTCTGAAAAATATTTTTAAAAACTATTGTTATAATAATGTCAGGGAATACCGAATGGTTATAGATTTAATAATGGGGAATTATTCAAATCGAGCTGATCGTTTAATAAAATATTTAAATTTTTGTATTTGTTAATTTCCATACTTTCTAAAAAATTAAGTTTTATTGATTTGTTTTCTACATGTAGAATTTCAAATTTGTCATCAAAATTATGTTGTTCGTTATTAAGATGTAAGGAATAATGAGAATTGGTGAGTTTTTTTATTATAGCTTGCTTTGTGTTCTTTAATTCTTGTTTCAAAACTTCTACCTGTTTGTCCGATGTAAACTTTTGGGCAACTACCACATTTTAGTTTATACACTCCACATTTTTGTTCTTTTTTGGTTCTGCTTTTGTTATTTTTAATTAGTTTGCCTAACTTATTATTGGTTTTATATGAGATTTTAAAATTTCTTTTCGTTAAGTAGTTTTTAGCTAATTGTGAAAGTTTTCCAGTATATGTGAGTGTTTTGTAAATTAAGTTTTCATTGTGTTTAAAAGTTGGATGTGCTAAACTAATTGCTTTATTTAGTTGTTTTTTGTTTATAATTTGATCTATTACATTAGGTTGATAGCCATTATTTACTGCTAGTTGCTTTATTATATTTAACTCTTGAATATAGTTTTGTTCTGATAACGGAACACTTAACAATCTATGGACAAATGATTTAAAAGCTGCCATTTTATGGGAATATGGATGATTCGAACTGTTATGTATTAGAATGTCTGTATGTGAAGGTTTGTGATATATCGTCCATATGGACAACATCGAAAATAGAATATTTAAAAATACTTTGAGTAGTAAATTTCTTTATTGGTATAGGTATGTCGATGACATTCTAGCTTGTTTTGTAGGGACGGAACGCCAACTTCAAAGTTTTTTTAATTTTATCAATACTTTACATCCTAACATAAATTTTACTCTAGAAGTAGAACAAAACAATTCGATAAATTTCTTAGATCTTACAATAACCAAAGTAAACAATAAACACAGTTTCTCGATATATCACAAACCTTCACATACAGACATTCTAATACATAACAGTTCGAATCATCCATATTCCCATAAAATGGCAGCTTTTAACTCATTTGTCCATAGATTGTTAAGTGTTCCGTTATCAGAACAAAACTATATTCAAGAGTTAAATATAATAAAGCAACTAGCAGTAAATAATGGCTATCAACCTAATGTAATAGATCAAATTATAAACAAAAAACAACTAAATAAAGCAATTAGTTTAGCACATCCAACTTTTAAACACAATGAAAACTTAATTTACAAAACACTCACATATACTGGAAAACTTTCACAATTAGCTAAAAACTACTTAACGAAAAGAAATTTTAAAATCTCATATAAAACCAATAATAAGTTAGGCAAACTAATTAAAAATAACAAAAGCAGAACCAAAAAAGAACAAAAATGTGGAGTGTATAAACTAAAATGTGGTAGTTGCCCAAAAGTTTACATCGGACAAACAGGTAGAAGTTTTGAAACAAGAATTAAAGAACACAAAGCAAGCTATAATAAAAAACTCACCAATTCTCATTATTCCTTACATCTTAATAACGAACAACATAATTTTGATGACAAATTTGAAATTCTACATGTAGAAAACAAATCAATAAAACTTAATTTTTTAGAAAGTATGGAAATTAACAAATACAAAAATTTAAATATTTTATTAAACGATCAGCTCGATTTGAATAATTCCCCATTATTAAATCTATAACCATTCGGTATTCCCTGACATTATTATAACAATAGTTTTTAAAAATATTTTTCAGAATAGTTAAGAAAAGGTCTGTTTTCATAATTAGGGTTCGGTACTTTATTACTATAATGTCTTTATTATTAAGTTGTAAAATAGGTACATTATTTTGGAGTAGGTTACCATTATATTTTAAGAGAATATTATTTGCATTAGATTTCTACTATCTGACGAAGACACTGTGTGTCGAAACAATTGTCATAGTACAATAAAAAATAAGTGAAGATTTATACATTTTTGTATTCTTTTTAACCTAGTTTCTATAATGGATCTTCATCAAGTAACGGCTACATCTATTGAAAACTTATAATATTTAATGTAGTCAAGTGTAGGCAAAAAACTTTTTTTGTCAATCTTGGGGGGGGGGGGTAATTACCCCCCCTATCGACGCCATTAGCTGGTCGCCACGTTACTCCAGTCTCTTGAGTGACGCAAAATAATAATTATGGCGCAAATGTTTAAGCTGAACTTCATGATGTGCGGCCTTTAGCTCGCGACTGTGTGACTATAGTATCGGCCGTGTGAGGATAAAAGCCAACTCGAGTAGTCTAGTCGCCCAGTATCCACGCTACTACAGTTTCTTTTAAGTTTCTCCGTGTGAGGACTGCCTAACGCAACATATATCAGTACTAATTAGTTTCGATCATATTAACTTATTTGACACTGCAAAGTTCTTAGATTACCAGTAGATTAGTAATGTGATCGGAAACGCTAACAAATAATTGGAAAATTAAAATTGGAGACTATGTCGACCGACTCCTTAGTTGACCTATACAAACTACTGCAAAGAACTAGGATTACCGAGTGGATGTTAAAATGAACTAAGGTGGGCACAACAGGACAAAGCTAACTGAAGTGGTTCTGGCTTGGACGGACACTAGAAAAAGTTTACCATTACCAATGATTTAATTTATTTAATGTTGTTCTTGATGTAAATCATTTGTCAAACTAGCATTTAGCACGATTTTTAGTTTACATTTTATGTTACGTCAATGTTCCGGTTTTAAACGTTTGAATCACAGGTTAATTCAGCAGTTCAAGTTGTCAAGTCGAATTTTATGACGTAAGCAGAACCCCTTTTCTGATTTTCCTTAGTTTAACTTCAATGATCCATCAATTTAGCTAGAGAGATAATAACCCAGCTGGTTAACATACCGAAGTTTCCTACTTTAACAATAAAATCGTGCCTAAAACGCGACCTTTACCCTAATAAAACATGGAAATACGCTATTGGTTCAGTTTTGCCTACCTACATTGTCCCAATAAACGATTACTTATCATTAGACGAATGCAAAAATACGATCAGCATAAAATTAATTAAATTTAAAAAATAAATCGCTATTGTATAATAATGGACTTAGAATATACAGAGTTAGAAGTATATGACAAACCAGCTAACGAATCGTTTTGGTCATATACATATACCCGAACATGCTTTATTAATCTAAAATATTTTTATTGATACAGTTTTCCCACTTTAACCAAAAATTAGTAGCAACTTCGCAGTTTTAAATGGACTACCCTGTATTTTATGATATTATTGAGTCCCCTATTAATTTCGCTACAACTTTGGTATACATCTCTTACCGTTTAATAATTAAATTAAATTTTATTACGGAAAACTAAAAAATATTTTTAATGCCTAAAAATGTATGGATAATTAAACAATCCCTGGGGGACTTTAACCCTGTGGCCAAATTTTAGTTGCTATACACAGGGTGGTTTAAAAATACAGTTAATTTGGTTACTTGAATAGGTTACCATAAGTATATTTTTTCTAATGTAACATCCAGTAATGTAACATATTATCACCGACTTGTAAAGCTACTTAAATTGGCTCTTTATTTTTGTATATCATATATATACCTAACTAGTCAGATTGTTGACATATAAACCATTATTTGTAAAATTTTCTTGACAATTTAATTTCCATTTGGTTTTAAGTAAGTATGCCATGACAAAGTCTTGTTTGATATAGAGATTAATTATTTTATTATTGTTATGTTATCTTGTTAATAACTATCGATACAGGTACCGAATATCATTAAAAAGCACTAAAGAAAACTATTCAATGCAGTACTTATAAATTTATTTATTTTGACCGTGTGATAAAAATAATCCTGAAAAGTATAAATATCCTGAGGTTTATTGGCGGTAAATTGGGTACATTTCATTAAATTTTATACATGTTCTAGCGATAATTTTATCACAATGTCCAAATAAAATAATTACATTCATAACAATTGCATTTATTGTTCCATGATTTTTAAGGGAATTCAGTACCTGTATCAATAATAATTAACAAAATACCAGAACAATAACGAAAGTAATATAATTTTTATGTCAAACACGAGTTTGTCATGGCATACTTACTTAAAACCAAATGAAAATTAAATTGTCGAGAAAATTTTGAAATAAGTCCAAAATCTGACTAGTTAGGTATAGATATGATAATAATATACAAAAATAAAGAGCCAACTTAAGTAGCTTTATAAATCGGTGACTGTATAGGGTGTAACATTTAAAAAAATATTCGAATGGTCACCTATTCAAGTAACCAAATATCGCATCTAAGATTTAATCGTAGAGGTAAAAGTCCCCTGATATTATTTAACTATCCACCAATTTTCAGGATTCTAACATTGCAGAGTTAAAAAATACCAACCTTTTTTAAAATTAAAGTATAGGATAATGTTAAACTAAAGTTGTTAAGAAATTAATAGGTGGTTCGAAAAATAAAATACAGGGTGTTCCATTTAAAATATCGAAGTTGCTACTAATTTTTGGTAGAAGTGGCTACACTGTATCAGTGAAAATATTTTAGCCAAATAGAGCGTGTCTCTGTATGTAAATTATTAAATTTTCAGAATGATTTGTTAGCTATTTTGTCATATACGTCTGGGGTACCATCTACCGTAAATAACCCTGTATACAGTAATAAATTAAAGTTTCTTATGATTAATCGTATTTTCTAGCAAAGCAAAAACGTTTATTAAGAGTGACTTTTTTTCGTATCTTTCAATTTTTATTCCATTTGTCCTCTTGTAAACCCCATCCGTGGACATAGTGTAGAACAGGCCAATAATATAAAAGAAAAACTCCCAAGAATGATTTTTTTTATATTATTTTGTTCAGGTACTCATAACTAATACCTACAAATGTTTTGTACGAATCCGCAGAGTAAAATTCAGGTAGGGAGCGATAGATAGTCAAAAAAAAGAGCTTCTACCTACCTTAATCCACCCAGAAGGTGTGGCGGAAGCGAATTAATCTATTTTTCGACAATCGCTATCTCCATGACTAAACAACTTGAAATTTTACATGCAAATAAATTAACACAATATTTTTGTCTGCTAGCAGTCTTCGGCCTGAAAAGAAAAATGTATTTTTATTTGCCGCGCGCAATCTCTCATACATAAATTAGATGGGAACCCTCTAATGTGTCTTTATTTTCGGACCGTTTAATTAACATTTTACTCACTGGCTGTGCGATTAGACACAAGCGTCTAATTATCATGAGCATAATCCTAATTTATGAAATTAGTATTTGCGCGCCGTAACAACATAATCAGAATTGTCCATTTTTATTAACTTTCCGGGCAAAAATAAGTCGCGCTTATTGCTTAATACCTATATAAAATACAGATAGCAGATAATCTTAGTAGCCCTAGTAGCTTTAGCACGCCAACCCTTTTGATTTCTTAATACCGGGATCCAGTACAAATATCCAGAAACCTTAGAAAAGTTGTAACTTTTTATCATAAATTTTTTTGTAAAACGGGTAAATTTATCTTTTTTGATAATATCTATATAAAGCAGTAAAATACTAAAATGCTCGACGGACCGTAGCAGCTCAGCTTTGTAAAGCTTAACAATTTAGTGCCAAAAAAATCTGTTTTCAACAGCTGCTCTTTTCCAAGACGAGTTTCCTAACAAATACACTTTCCTTTTTAGACTAACAGACTGTATTAGGAAGTTACTTGCTGAGCTTGTATTTTGACTGTTTAAAAAATCCTTAGACCCAAAAAGAAGTCGTTGAAAACAGAAAAATTCTAAAATAAATTAACTGATAAATCAACAGAAGGGTATTTTTAAAGCTCTAAATTATGCTATTTAATTTTCGTAGATTTGCCGGCACAGATGGGGTACCAGTTTACAAGTTTTCCTGTCAGGGAAAAAAATCCAGATAAAATCGGAACATTATAGTTATGTTTTATTATTTTTTCATACAAAAGTGTATGAGGAGTTCACATTATTCAGTCACTGATGATACTTTTGGGAATTTTACTTTACTACCAAAACACACACATAAAAACACTTTTTGTATTATATTATAAAACAAAACAACAAAAATATAAGTGATGCTACGAAAATAAAAATAAAACTTTCTAGACTTAAACGATACATATAAAAAAAGGTTAATGAAGCAGAGAAATTCGGGAAATTTGTAACATATTTTATTATAAACGCAAACAAAGATACATTAGCTAAAGGTGGAACTATATTACAGTTTTTCATTGAGATTTGTGGGCAAAAAATTATTTTTTTGTATTTTAGGAGGTTTCTTTTTAAATACTGACCCTTCTGCAAAATTCGACTTAACTGGAAAAAAAGAAGCAAGTAATGTCCTTCATCTTCATTATTTATTAAATTTTAATTTCTTTCCAGTTAAAAAATGGAATGGAAATGGAATTCGTAATGACGCGATCGGACGTCGTAAAACCTCAAATATGTCTAAGTTATCCGGACGTCTTACCCTAGACACAGATTATTATAAAAAAAAGATTTGCATATACAGGGTCAGCAATTATTATTAAAAGATTTTTGCATCTAAAAAAGTATAGGTATTTTTTAAAATACTGGTACTCGCTATAAAAATACAAATATTTTTAATCAAGTAATATTGACGTTTCCTCGAATCTCATAGGTTATCTATATACGTATATAGACGTGAGGCTCAACATTGCTATATTTGAAATAAAATGCCCTGATATATTGACGGTTATATGTGAGCAACTGATTAGCTAAATCTCGCCGACTGTTTATATCCAATATCTGTTTTGCTTGCCATGATATAAATACTTTTTATTTATTTATTATATTTGAGCATTTTTCAATTATATGTAAAATCCAAATAACTATTGTTCAATATCTTATACCCATCTTAAAATCCGAAAGCGCCAATCAGTTCACCGATCAAGACTCATTTTTTTTCACTCTTGACAGTTTGCAAGTTACTCTTATTTTTTATACTTCTGTTTGATTCAATTTGCCTGGCTGCGTGTTAGTATAGTCTTTGTAAATAGAAAACAGATTTTATTTAAAAAAAATGTTTTGGGTGTTGGGGTTTATTATTGTCCAATCGTATAAATATCAAAGTATCCGTCAAAACAGTTGGAAATAAATATTTTTTAATTCTAGCTAGATAACTTTGTTGGTACGGGATTGCTTTTATTAATAAATAGAATTTTAAAAATTTTTCGCCTAATTTAAATTTTATAAGTTTTGGATATGTACATACAGTATAAAATAATTCTCCTACACTCTACTAGTAATAAGGTAATATTTCTACATATAGCTACACCATTTAAAATTTTATATGTTAGATAAATATTATGGACTTTTCGTACAGTTAAGTTTGTTGCTAAAATTAATCTCTATTCTAAAATTGACGTCGCCATTCAGAAAATTACTTAGATATCTTTTGGTTTTTAGTTGTTTAGCCAATTGTTATTAATTGATAATACTTAAATTATCGGGATTACGTCATATGATAATTTTACCATTGAATACATAAAACATTACTAGTAGTTTGTATTGGATATGATGAAAGTTACATAGGTATAGAGTTATTCAATTTAGCTGATACACGCGCAATTGACTAAATGTGTCACAGAATCCCGTCAATTATACTACTTACCAAAATGGATAATTTACTCTAAACACTTTATTATTTTAACCATTTTGGCATCAGTTATATATATATAGGACAACATGTAACTTTTTATATAATAAAATTCAATTTTCTTAAGTCATATGAAGTGTATTATTACTTTTGATTTGTTAAGTAAATCACTTCATAAAATCTGCTTTCAAAATTAGCCGTTGAACTTTATACTTTTGGTGTTTTACTTGAAAATAATTTTTTTTAACATATTCTACCTAATATTATTTTTACAAAGTGATAATGCATTTTTTAGAAATATTATTAAACATTATTCACCTGTAGTTCTTGTCCGCCCAATATCCCGAAAAAATGTCAGTACCTACTTACTGTTCTTTAAACGAATCAGTAATTCGTTATGAATTTATCAAAATATCGTAGTAAGCTTCTAAAAACAAAACTATTTAATTATTAAAATGAAGCATTGCCTACCTTGGGAACAATAAAACAAAGTCCAACCAAAATAATTTCTTTATATTTAAATTTTTATCCGTGTAATATCCGGCCATATTTCTGTGTATGTAGAGGACCAGGACCGAAAAGTTAATCGTATAACATTTAAATATCATTTCTACGAACGCATTCCTTGCCAATTAATCGTAAATTCGATATAAGCATCCCGTATAACAGTTTAAAAAGCAGAGACTGTACATTGTATTAACCGCCTATGTGAAAGCAAAAGCACTGCCTTTATACGAGTGGAAGCGAGCCAGAGAGCCGGTAGGCAGTAAGCTATAAAGAGAAAAAATACACGTGACTCGCTCAGCCTCTGTCAGCCATCCGCCCAAGCTTGTAAAATGCATTGGTGCCAATCTTCCAATTTTGTCATAGTTTTAAAAAATACTACGCGTTCTCGATATAAAACATGTCCCTATTCAATAATTAGGTTAGTTATGATCTTAATTTGTAACTTAAATTAAGAAGTACTCTTATGATGATTTAAGATAATTTTAGCTAATAAGTATTTTAAATTATAATTTACATAATAATTGACTTGGGGTTCAATCAAATGGATGTTAGATTTAAAATCTAAATATAAATCGAATGTGGATAAAATGTATTCAAAATAATAATACATATTAGTGGTTTTGCCCTGTGTTTGCTTTTGCTATAAACGTCGCGCGTCGCCGTCGGTTGTCGAAAAAAAAATGGAGAAGTGGACATGTCCACGTACATGTAATTGAGGTAATGGCGATGTCAACAGTCTTGAAAATTTTTAAAGTCAATTGTTTAGAAATTAAATGTTTGCCTATCCTGTTCAAATGGCCTTGCACGCCACTGGTTATACGTCATCCCTAGACATGTTTCACCAGATCATGGCTCATCAGTAGGGCTAACAAATATTAACTCATTATGGCTTGTGAATAATACCTAAAGGATTTATTCATTATAAACTAAAATATGGTAATGCTAAAATTGACTTTACCGAAGGTAAGTAGTTACGAACAGGTAGTTAATCGGATAGGCGTAATATCTATAATAGAAATATGGATATGTAATTGATCTTTATTTGTCAGGAATTTATATCCATAATTAGAGATAACTTATTAAACACTAAAACGTTTTGCGAATATAGCTAGGCAAATATAATTTAATATGTTACCTTCTGCTGCTGCCCTGTAATTCTTATTAGACGACGTGAAATGCCTTATGAGCAATTTTCGAAGTTCTCTGTTGAAAGCCAGATATATCCATGGATTAACACAACTATTCAGACTGTATAGAAGGGTGAGGATGGTAAAGGTAGACCCTGAAAAAATTATAGGTAACAATATTAAATATCATTTTAGATTGGGGCATAATTAAAGTTTAAAACTTTTTTCATTAACTTATTTTGGATAAAAACAATATCAAAAAAAATGAACATGTTAGAATAGCGTCTAGGCTACCTTACAAGTATGTTATCTGAACCGGGTTTAAGTTTTTTTTACATTATATTTAACTTATATCGGGTGGCACAAAAAATTTTAATAATAATTATTTAGCCGGCAAGTTTAACTGTGACAGACGTAAAATTGACAAAAATAATTTTCTCAATCATACTGGCCCGGTTACCTTAATTTTTAATTTACTAACCACGCACCTTTGAATGTAAGTATATAATGCCTGTCAAAGTCATTTATGTCACAGTCAAGCTTGCCGGTTAAATAATTATTATTAAAATTATTTTTGCAATCCGACATTATTTGCTTAAAGATTTTGTTTTAAATGTAATAGATGCCACCTCTTCCAATCTTTATCATTTAATACCAAAACCAGAATCAGATAATTTGCAAAAAATACCGTAATATTAAGTTAAATTTACCACTTTTTTATTTCAACATTATAGCCCGGTTTTAGCGTTTCTCTCTTCTATGTTGGGTTCCGTGTTAAACAAACTCATTCATCAATCTATCTGCCAGTTCTACTAACTAATTTTGGATCATAAAAGCCTTTTTTTTTAGCTTTTTTCGCTACCAGTTCATTTTTTCAATCACCTTTGCCTATTACCCAGGTTATCTTTCAAGAGTAATTATTTATAGCAAATGTGGGATCGATTTCACGGCGTACTTTGAAGACTTTTTTGTTATCTTAAATTACAAAAAACCTACTGAGGCGTCTATAAAACATACATAAACTAAGAAATTATTTAACACACTTGGTACAAACTGGCCTCACTGTTTCTTAAAAAAAAAATTTCAGTATTTCAAAATTAAAATTCACTCTAAACATTTTAACAAGATCCAAATATTTCTTCGTCTTAGATTTTAATTTTTCTCATAAATATATGTTTTGCAATATGAAATTACTTTTATTATTTTTTAGACCTCTTTATCAAAATTGTTTTAAAACCTTTTTTTGTTCTAACCGTCGCGTCGCTATGATTTAACCAAAATTACAAAACAATTCTATAAAATTAAGCTTCAAGTAATTGGGGTTTAAAATGGAATTGTCACTTTATTTTGGGTTTGTAAATTATTTCCGCTATTTCTTTGTCCCGTCGTTTCAAATACTTTACTAAAAAGTGTTTCCCTTTACCCTTTTTAGTAAGCAATGCGGTTGCGGTAAAAAAAACATTTCCAGAGTTTTTCTACTTTAGATAAGCATCCCAACAATTTCAGGTTGGTTTGTTTAGATCGGTATCAGTTCTTTAATAGTATTTTGTTTCATCCCGTCCAGTAAATCTACTTATCCTGTACTTATTTGCGGCCGGTAAATGGAACATAACAGTATTAGATACCGTAATTTGTTGTCTATAGCCACCATGTTTTGAGTTTAGAAACAATGACTTTTTACTTTCGATTTTTGACAAGTTGTCACTTGAAATAATAATATTTATCTAATTTATCTATTTAACAAGCATAAAACCATCATATTTAACTATGAAAATCAATGGCTCAATTAAAATTAAGGTAATATGATTAAAATTACGAACAAATTTTTTAAAATTGTAATATACATATTTACTGATTCATTTTAAAAAGTATTATAAAGACAGGATGAAATGAAATATATACGATACAGGTCCATTAGCTGTAGAGTACTCGTTTATATTTCAGACATGGCTGTCGCGTCGCCTCGTCCGTAAAACAACTGTACTGCTATAAGTCATCTACCGGGCTTGGTACTTTACGTTAGAAGTCCTCTAGGTGACTTATGACAGTACTCAGTACAGTAATTATATTCCAGTAAAACAACGCATACTGTAATAAGTCGCCTACCGAACTTGTAACGTAATAGTATAGTAAGTGGCAGTAGAGTTTTAGACTTGCATTATCTTAAATCACAACGTTTCAACTGGTATGTATCTCCAGTCACCTACAGGTCACCTGAAGACGAGTGGAGATACTTACCAGTTGAAACGTTGTGATTCAAAACAAATATAGACAATGCAAGTCCAAAACTCTACTGCCATTCAAGAAACGTCATTATCTCCAACCTTTAAACAGACACTAGTATATTAAGTATTAAGTATGGTAAAAACCATATTACGTACTAATGGAAAAATTGCCAACGAGCCACGTAGCGGTGAGTGCGATAATTACATGAGTGCGTAATTGATTTATAATACGCACTATACTTTTTCTACGACTCTTACTAATAAATTAAAGATAGGCTTATAATTTATTAAGTATCGATTTGAACTTCAAATCCTAAATAATGACAATGTCACTGTCAAATATTCAAGGGTAACTTACGTATTATACTAAGCATCATAACGCAAAAATGTGTGTTTTTATGCATCATAATGCACAGTTGTGCGTTTTTACTCTTTACGCACAGATGCGTAACAATGGATTTAATTATAGGGTAAATTTTTTAAATTCTCTAATTTTTTTCTCTTATTTTTCTAGTTCTTTTCTCTAATACTTTTTTCTCATGGATATGGTCTTTAAGTTAGTTTAAGTACTTTTTATATTTATTCTTTGCTAGATTAAAGTCTCAGTCTTCGTTTTTCTTAATAGTTCTTGTGTTTTGTTCTATACACTTCTACTAATTTCATATGCGCTCGCGAGAGAGGGCGCAGGCATGCCAGCTGATCTAGCAGACAATACAGTGAACAAACCACTGGGATTAGGCAAAGAGGAGATTGATTTCACGGCCAAACAGCTTGCACAGAACAGATGGACAGGGTTGACAACCTGCAATACATCCAGGCAACTGTGGCCCACATTCGATAAAAAGAGAACCGCAGAGCTATTGAGACACAGTCGGAAAGACGTGAGAAATACTACTGCGCTTGTTACCGGACATTGCCTCTTCGGTAGACATGCCGAACGTATGCAAATACCCACTAACGACTTTTGTAGAAGTTGCAGAGATGAGGAAGAGGAAGAAAGTATTCGACATTTTCTGTGTGAATGCCCTGGCCTCGCAAGAAGGTTCACTGCTCTGGGTGAACCATTTTTCGACAGCCTAGAGGAACCAAGCAACTTACAACTTGGACGACTAAGCAGGTTTCTGAACAGTAGTGGCTGGTTTGAATAAGTTTTTAAAATCCTTCTGCGGCGTACACCGCACTAACCATCTGATGTAGGTGGGATGTATGGAACACGTGTGGTATCACAACGGATCTATGTGAGACTGTTTAGTTGGATCCAAAGGTCTGCCACTCTTACCTAACCTAACCTAACCTACTATTTTCATGAATAAATCCTCTGTATAGATCTTAAACTTAGTTTAAGTGCTGCACAAGAAAAAAGAAACGCAACACACCCAACTTATATTTTACTAGACGCTACAATGCTACCCCAAGAACGACAGTAATGCCCTATTTGGAGGGTTTTAACCTCCTTGCCAGGGCTGGACATAAAATAATACTGAGGTGTTCTTTCAAACATTAAAATGGACCTTTCACTAAAAAAGCAACTTTCTGACAAACATTTATTTTTAGGCGTTTCGTTTATGGAATATAGTGTTAAAATAGGTCGTTAAGTCTAAAAGAAGATAAGTATAAATTTTGCACAAAAGAAAATTGGCTACGTTAACAGTAACATGATCACTCGTAAAATAAACACATTTTTGGTTCTTTTAGTTAACATAAGAATCTTAAAAGCAAATAGTAGTCGATGAGTCATCAGGAACAAATAGTGCATTTCCACCACATCGCGCATATTGTATCTGTGTCTGGCAATGCCAATAAAATGTATTTTTTTGTATACTAAATATTATAAAAGCATATTTTACTAGAATTAGGTGGCGCGGCGTCACTGGAGATTTTAAAAATAATATCGGGGCATCGTTTGAAATTTTAATGGAAAATAAGAAATTAACATGAGTAGCCAAAAATTGAAACTTTAAAATAAATTTTCAATTTTTTTTTAAATAAGGTCTCATCCGCCAAACTAGCAGTACTTACTTGTTAACCCCTTAAAAAAATGTGTATTACATTTTCACTTAGACAAGCCAGGAAAAGATGCAGCGTTTCACTCTAATATGGGAGGAATATTACATTTTTTACTTAAATCAAGAATGATTAGAATAAACAAATGTTCTTAAAAATTACATAACTTATACAATCTTTACGCCGTTCATGCTATTGTACGATTGACATTGTTGTAGCCGCTTTAAATCTTTAGCATGTTGAGAATAAAGGATGTTATGTTTTTATTAAATTAATATTATTGTTCGAAAAACAAATACTTTATTTGGAGTACCCGGTCAGTAAATTATGCAAATCTCTCGAAGTAGTATTCTATTTTTCTAGGTATGTAGGTTCTTGGTACGAAAGACCCTTCTCCGTCCTACCTATATACCTATTTCATTATTCTAAGAAAATATTACAGTCCACAGTCCAGTTAGTCGTCGTTTGTTTCTTCCGTCAACAAGAGCTCGATATTGTTGACCTTCATTACATTTACATAAACTCTACCCGTTGTCAGGGTGGTTCGCGAGTACAGCGATTATCGGTCAACCATGGCTTTTATTTTATTTTATTGAGTTCATCGGAGGAATTTGTGAACTTTTCTTTTATTCGTTCTCCCCAATGAGTGTTGAATAACAAAAACTGTTATAAACGAGTGATACTTTGAAGTTAAAATAAATAATTGGAAAAAGTTATCCCTATAGTGTTTATTCGGTACAACCTTAACCACCCAAAATTAAACCAAACTAAAAACAAATATATATTTATGGTTTTTTAATGGTTGTTATTAGGGGGAAATACCTTATCGAGTTTTTAAATATTTCTTTTTATAAATATTTATTGTGAAGTTAAATTTGGTTTGAACTTTCGTTATTAGTTCTATCATTTACTGCGTGTTTATCTTTAATTACTTCGTTTATGGCAAGTTTACGGTAATTAATTGTTGTTGGTTATATTCGTTTAAGCTATGTGTTTGTTCTTTAGTATGTTTGTTTAAGTCTGTGATGGCATTTTTTGTATGTTTATGCCCATTTAGTCGGTTTTGAGTAATTGGTTTGTCATTCCAATAATTTTTTTGTAGGATCATTATAGAAACAGAATAGACAATATATTATTTATTCATTGATAGTGAATTGCTTTTAACGTTTGTAAATAGGGTATTCAATTTATCGTGCAATATTATGACATGTTGTTATGTTATGTTTTTTTAATATGACGTTTATTTTTCCAGATAAATCCTACGTGTATGACAAAGCAACCTATTTATTTGTATTGCTAAATTTATGTTTTATTTAAAGCATTATTTTATAGTGTTTCTGGAGTTGCTTACAGGTTTTGCTTTTGGTGAGTCCTAACAAGGACGAAACAGCTGTCATTATCTACCTGTGGCCCAGAAAATCTATTATTTTGGCGTTTCTGTGTACTTTAATGCAAAGAACAGATGCACAACCATATCCGCTTGCCGCTAATTTTTCGTTTTATTTTATTGTTACTGACAATAAACTCTACTACTTTATTTAGGTATTTCACAACTTGTAAACGGATAGCGTCGCACCCTGGTGGGTACGCCGGTGTGCTCTATTTTTGAACCTGTGAATTGCAGGAAGTTGTAGTGAATTGCAGAATGCGGTTTCCTATACTAGATGTGTGGCCTACCATGGCTTTGTTATTTAGTGGAATATTAGCCATTTTCGTTCGTGGATAAGGGAAACTGGTGCCATACGTACTGCTTACTGTTCTTGGTATTTTCTTGGTTCACTTTCTTCATTTTTTTTCAATCGAACTCAAAAAATTTTTCTCCAAAACGGAATATTTTTAGAGAAAAATTTCAAAAAGTTAAATTTTAATTGACTTTGATTAATAAAAAATGATGGAAAAACTCATACATTTATTCCTGTAACTTATTTTATTTTTACATGTTGGCAGGAAATTTACACACGAATATATTTTTTTCTGTATACCTACTCAGTTGGCATTAAATTTACCAATGGAATTCGCAAATTAATTTCAAAATGTCAATATTTAATGTAATCAAACAAAATAAGACCTGCCGGGCACTTATCAGTACCTGCCGGGCAATTATCGATAGCTAGCGTGCAATTATCATTTATCCTCAGGGCATGAAAATTTTCGGATTTATAATTCAAGCTTAAGGGAGATTCGGTAAGAAAATTTCGCAACCAAAAATATGCGTTTTTGCCTTGACAAATAGTTCAAATCTGTCATTTCGCACAAATAAGACCACACAATATATAATAAATTACAATAATTGTAATATTACTTTTAATAAATAAAAAACTACAGTACTTTGCGAGATTCGGTACAGTAAACACAGTTTTTTATCGGAGTTAATCCTTTACCTTATCGCTTCTTTTTTTGTGACTATTAATATTAAAATTAATCGTATTTAATGTATAAAACATTTGTGCTACTTGGCATAGGAATTTAAAAATAAACATGAATCCTCCCCTAGATGGGGTGGATGCAATAGTGCAAGGAACACCAAGTGATGACCTTAAAATAAGTGATTCCAACTCAAACCCTATGGATTTACCTGTCGATGACCAACAAAAAATATTAACACCAACTAAAAAATATTTTAATGTTTACTCAGATAAGTACAACCTAAATTCTATATATGTTATGATTGAAAGTATCAATAAAAATAACCTGGAGCGTGTGCATCCCCTAAGAGTAGGATATATTTTACATAAGAAATTAATGACCAAAAATATTGTAGAACTAAAATCAGTCGGAAAAAATCGTGTAAGAGTACAATTACGGTCTCTTAAAGACGCCAATGATTTAATTAAATCGCGAGGTCTGGAACAAGAAGAACTGCGGGCATTTATCCCGAACCATATACTGGAAACCAAAGGTGTAATAAAAGGTTTCGATACGTACTTCGACGATTCATATATACTTCAAAATATTAAATCATCAAATCGAGTCCTAAGTATGAAAAGATTTACTAAGAAAATACTTAAGCTAGGACAGAAGGAACCTATCGTTGCGGGCAAAATCCTCACTTCGAGTCCTCCCCGCGGGCGCCCGCTGGTAATGACGAAAGTCAGCTAAGACTGAGTCTGGCACATCAATTGCCTTCGCTCAGTCGTGTTGTGAGGTACCTAAATCCGAGGTGGTGTGAGCAACCGTGCCTAGGATGGAAGGCTGAGGGTGAAATCAGCCTTTAACGAGCTCCTGTGGTGGACCAGGCAATCACCGCAGTATTAGCGCCTTGTCCTGGTATGCCGGCTCTGCCAGGATCGACCTTTATTTCCGAGCTTACTCGTGGGACCTACATGGAAAACGAAAAAGAAAAAACAAAAGAGAACGCTGAAGATAATCAGCTCAAGCTACCAGGCGGTGATTCGGTCACCGAGGGTAGCCCATACAGTATTAATGAAAGCGAGGAGGAAAAGCTGCTACGATCACCTGACACAAAGCAGGCGGATCCTAAGGACAGCAAACCTCACAGAAAGGTATCAGCTGGTACAAGAAAGATGCGACAGTGCCAAAGGGCTAGGCATCTTCTAGTAAAACTGGAAAGCAAACAGCCAGCTGAACTCTCAAGTAGGGACAATGGGACGATAAAGTGGGCAAGAGAACTCTTGGCCCAAGACCCATTCCACGTCCCCTATACGTATCAAAAACCGGGTGCAACCTTCGAGAGAAGTGTCGCTGGAAAGAGGACACGTTCTACAGACGATGAGAGCACCCCAAAAGAACTAAAGAAAAGGAAGTCCTTTCCACAGCAAGGCAAAGCTGGAATGTCTTCTAGGGGACTTACTGCGGAGACCAAGAAAGTCTCTGCGGTAGTTTCAAAAACGAAGAGTTCCGCTGCGCTTAGTAGTGGAGGGGGCCAGAAAGAATCTGCTTTCAGGGAGCGGTCCGACAGTAGAACAATGTCGGAAGTGACCCGCAGCAGCCTCCAAGTGGCCGTGATTGATGCCGGCAATAAATGCTGGAAGATCACAGCAGACCGCTGGATCCTGGTTGAAAGGAGGCTAACGGAAATCCTTATGGAGTTTCTAATAGCCAATCCTGCCGACAGGATCCCTCAGTACGACACCTCAGGATGGACTAGAGGAATAAAGATCATCAATTGCACTGATGATTTTTCCTTAGCATTTCTGAAAGAGAGTGTCAAAAAGATCGGACAACCTTGGGAACTTGCCCAATTACAGGTCATCCCCCGCTCGGAACTTCCAGAGTGTCCGAGAGCTAGAATTTGGTTGCCAGTGCCAACCATTCCAGAGAAGTCCTTGCTGCCACTCTTGGCAGCCCAGAACCCGAAGATTCCTTGCAAGGAATGGAAGGTTCTAAAGATGGAGGACCCAAAACCCACAGGGAGGAGCGTAATCCTCCAGCTCACAGACGAGTCGCTACCAGCCCTAGAGGAAGCTCAGTTTAAGCTTCACTGCGGCTTTAATGCGATCGCTGTGAATATATATAAGGGCATCCCCAAACACAAGGGGATTGACCAGAAAGTTAATCTTGCCAAACCCAAGCAGGATGTCGGAAGGAAGGAGGAGACAGTGACATCTGCCACGGTAATGGAAGATGAACAGAGTGCGGCTCCAGAGAAGGAGACGACTCAAGAAATGGAAGTTGAACCACAACAGACGCCCAGCGATGTTGCGAGTGGTCCAAATCAACCTCCACCACAGTAAAATGGCCTCTAGCCATCTGGCTCTTCTCATGGAGGAGAAGGGCCTCGACATCGCCTTGATCCAGGAACCTTGGGTCAGAAATGACGCCATATGTGGATTAAGGCTAAGAAACTACTCTCTCTATTACGCCAGGGGCAATGGTAAGCCAAGAACTTGTATTTTAGCTAAAAATAAAGTATTCCTAATGCCTAATTTTAGTAACCAGGACATAACAACGGTCAAACTGGAGCGCAAAGGAGGGACACCAATAATACTGTCATCCGTATACATGGCGAATGACGTTCCAACTCCATCGGTAGATGTCCAAAATATTGTGGAATCTACCAGGATTTCTAAGCAAAGCCTAGTCTTGGGATGTGATGCCAACGCCCATCACACAATATGGGGTAGCACGGACATCAATGACCGAGGTGAGTGTCTTTTTAATTTTATTATAAATACTAACCTTAGCTTATGCAATAACGGTAATACACCTACATTTGTTACTGCGAACAGACAGGAAGTTCTGGACGTCACGCTTACAAATGAATCCAACGATCTAAAGGTACAAAACTGGAGAGTATCCAGCGAGGATTCGTTCTCGGACCATCGTTGGATTCTATTTGATATCAGTGAGTCCACGTACTTGCCTACACCATTTCGTAACCCTAAAAGAACAGATTGGGAAAAATTTTGCGGAATCATCTCTGGAGAACTGGCAAATCCTCCCAATAATCTCTTACCAAATAAGGCTTCAATTGATGAAGCAGTTAATAAACTAACAAATACCCTGGAAGCAGCATTTTTCAAAAGCTGTCCGATAAGCAGACCAGCGAAAAAGCCATACCCACCATGGTGGAACGCAGAGCTGGGTCAGCTAAGAAGGGACATGCGAAGGCTATTTAACAAAGCAAAGAGCAAACGTACTGAAGATGAGAGCTCTTATAGAGAGGCTCTAAAGACGTACAAGAAAGCGATTAGAAAATCTCAAAGAAGCGCTTGGCACAATTACAGCGAGCGGATTGAGAGTACAAACGAAGCCGCTAGACTTAGAAAAGTTCTATCAAAGGAGCCTAGTGCTCCCTCTTTTCTAAAAAAAGATGATGGGACATACACAGAGAGTAGTGGGGAAACCCTTGAACTGCTGATGGATTCCCACTTTCCTGGTAATACATCGGCCATAGAGCCCCTTATCGATCAAGGAGACGTTCCGGATTTGAATAGCATCAAATCAGTAGTCACTTACGATAAGCTAGAATGGGCGATTGACTTATTTGAACCTTACAAATCACCAGGATTAGACGGGATAATGCCCGCCATGCTACAAAGAGGGAAGAGAATACTGATCCCTTGGCTCTTGGTGATATACAGAAGCAGCTTGCATTTTACTTACATGCCGGCTGACTGGAATAAGATAAAAATAGTCTTCATCCCTAAGGCTGGTAAGAGCAGTCATGTAACCGTCAAAGACTTCAGACCAATAAGCCTGTCTTCGTTCCTTGTCAAAACATTGGAGAGGTTACTGGATCTGCATATCAAGAACTCGGTGAGAGAGCGAGAATTAAGCTCGTCTCAACACGCTTATACCAAAGGGAAATCAGTGGAAACGGCGCTACACGAAGTAGTAGGCACTATTGAGAAATCCCTTAACAATAAAGAGTACACCCTAGGTACCTTCTTGGATATTGAAGGAGCCTTTAATAACGTCACGACCGAGGCAGTGTGCGACGCTCTAATAGAAACAGGGGTCGATAACTACATCTGCCGTTGGATTAGGAGGATGTTGAAAGGCCGTCAAATCTGCTCCAGTTTGGGAAGTAGCGAGATGGTCAGATTTGCTGGAAGAGGAACTCCGCAAGGCGGGGTTCTGTCACCAACACTCTGGCTGAGAGTTTTAAATAAAGTTCTCATAGCGTTGGAGAAGGCTGGAATAAAAGTGATTGCATACGCTGACGATATAGTTATACTAGTGTCAGGTAAATTTGTAAACACAATCAGCGACCTAACAGGAATGGCGCTACGAATACTACAACAGTGGGCCATGAAATGCGGGTTAAAAATCAACCCCGAAAAAACGGAGGTAGTTCTATTCACACGCAGAAGGGTGATCGAGAACTTCAGACTCCCAGTACTCGACAATAATGCTTTAGTGCTTAAGGAAAAAGCAAAGTATTTAGGATTGGTACTTGACTCCAAGCTAAACTGGGGCATAAACTTGCAAGAACGAGTTAAAAAAGCGTCGGTAGCATTATATGCCTGCAAAAAAGCAATTGGAAAAAAATGGGGACTAAAACCCCACATAGTACACTGGATCTATACAGCTATTATAAGACCTATATTAATATACGGGGTCCTGGTTTGGTGGACCGCTTTGGAAAAAGCAGTGCACACTAAGTCAATAACAAAGATACAAAGGGCAGCTTGTTTAGGAATAACCGGAGCCCTTAAGTCAACCCCGACAGCGGCGCTAGAGGTCATGTTATATATACCCCCTTGGATATCTATGGAAAAAGTATAGCTGCAAAAAGTGCCCTGCGACTAAAAGAGTCGAAATTCTGGAAGGAAACTAACTACGGGCACAGCAGTATACTAAAGATTCACCCGGGGAATAATCTACGAGACCCGACTGATTACTCTGTCCCAATAACATGCTTCGATAGAAGGTATTCTATACTCATTCCGAGTAGGGAAGAGTGGGAAGGCAATCAGAATATAACGAAAACAGATCACGCAATCTTCACAGACGGTTCAAAGATGGACGTCGGTGTGGGAGCCGGGGTCTTTTCCGAAAGTTTACAAATACAGAAATCGTATAGACTCCCCAACTATTGTAGTATTTTTCAAGCGGAAGTACTGGCAGTAGAGAAGGCGGTCAATATCCTGCAGGAACACCTTGGCTTGGGAGTAGCCTCGTCAATCACCATCTTCAGTGATAGTCAGGCGGCGATTAAGGCAATCTGTTCCAGCAGCGTCAAATCAAAGCTCGTAAAGCGATGCCGCAACAATCTATGCACACTTGGCAACCAACATCGGGTTATTCTGTGCTGGGTTCCTGGACACTCCAAAATAGATGGCAACGAGGCTGCCGATGCGCTCGCAAGAGAGGGCGCAGGCATGCCAGCTGATCTAGCAGACAATACAGTGAACAAACCACTGGGATTGGTCAAAGAGGAGATTGACTACACGGCCAAGCAGCTTGCACAGAACAGATGGACAGGGTTGATAACCTGTAGTACATCCAGGCAACTGTGGCCCACATTCGATAAAAAGAGAACCGCAGAGCTATTGAGACACAGTCGAAAAGACGTGAGAAATATTACTGCGGTTGTTACCGGACATTGCCTCTTCGGTAGACATGCCGAACGTATGCAAATACCCACTAACGACTTCTGCAGAAGCTGCAGAGATGAGGAAGAGGAAGAAAGTATTCAACATTTTCTGTGTGAATGCCCTGGCCTCGCAAGAAGGAGGTTCACTACTCTGGGTGAATCATCTTTCGATAGCCTGGAGGAACTAAACAACTTACAACTTGGACGGCTGAGCAGATTTCTGAACAGTAGTGGCTGGTTTGAATGAGTTGTTAAAATCCTTCCGCGGTTACGTCGCATAAACCATCAGTGATCTGATGAAGGTGGGTTCTACGGAACACGTGTGGTATCACAACGGACCTAATCAGGACTACGTGAGACCGTTTGGTCAGAACCAAGGGTCTGCCACTCTTACCTAACCTAACCTAACCTATCGTTGTTAAAACACAAACAGTTCTTTTAACTTTTGAAGGTAACATCTTACCCTCGAACATTTATATTGATAGCGTTATTTTCCCAGTTAATGCATATTATGGTAGGGTAACACAGTGTTACAAATGCTTGAACTATGGTCATATTTCGAAGCAATGTAAATCTAATGTTGAACTTTGTATTTCATGTGGAAAAAATAAAATTGAAGATGATGAACACCTATGTAATGCAACAGACATACGTTGTGTTAATTGTAAAGTAGGTACTCATAAATCTAATTCTAAAACCTGTCCCTTTTTTATTAAGCAGCAAAATATTAAAAAAGTTATGATTGACAATAGAATCACATTTAGGGAAGCTGAAAGTCTTTATGATAATTCATATGCAAATGTTGCCATTAGTAACAGATTTAATTTAATAAAAGATTATGATGACTACAGTGCAAACTTTCCCCCATTATCAAATAATAAACAGACTTTTTCAAGTCAACAACCCAGACAGATACCAAAAAGGACTCCACCCTCCTTGTCACAACCCATGGCCAGTACTAGTAAAAATGATTTTACCAATAATAAAAAAAGAAAGCATACTTCTCCTACTTCTCCTAGCTCAATGTTTCCTTTTGTATTTGGACCAACTACTCCGATTCCCCCTAATTATAATATTGACATTGACAAAAATAAAATGATCAGTGAACAAAGTCAGCTGATCGATACTTTTGCTGGGTATTTTATTAAATTAATGGAAAATTTTAATTCTTTAGAAGACCTTAAAGAATTGCAAATAGATACTTTAAAAAAAGGTTTGGTAGAAATTTTTAAATCGACTCATAATGGATCCGATAAATAAAGAAAATTAAATTCGATTTTTGCAGTGGAACTCGCAATCTGCTGTAGCTAAAAAACGTAGCCTTGAAATTTTTTTTATATCAAAATAATATTGATATTGCCTTGTTAAGTGAAACCTGGTTTCGACCAGGTCAAAATGTCTCTTTTACAGGATATAACATTCATCGTGAAGATAGAGCAGATGGTAAAGCCGGTGTTGCTATTTTCATAACAAAAAAATTATCATATTGTCCAATAGTCTTTGTACGCAATTTTAACCCTGGTGTGATGGTTTGTGGTATAAAAATTGTTATAGATAATAAACCTATTTCCCTTGTTTCGATTTATAGGCCACCTAATATCAGGACAAATCAAGATGACTGGCGTAATATTTTTTCACAAATAGCACCCCCTTATCTTATAGGTGGAGACTTTAACGCACATAGTGGCGTATGGGGATCCTATAAAAGTGACCATATAGGAGAACAAGTACTTAATATAGTAGAAGACCTTGATTTGGTAATCTTAAATAATGGATCTGCTACCAGACAGCTACAGCCTGGTACTGTTGATCTAAGTCTTTGTTCACCTGATATATCTACCAAATTTAACTGGAATACCGAGTCTGACACACTGGGATCAGACCACTTTCCAATTGTAATAAATTTCGATTGGTCTATTACAACAAGGCAAAATCCATCCAAAAACCAAATGGAATACAAAAAAAGCAGATTGGAAAACTTATACTAGTTCTATTGATATAAAAATACGGCAAGCCCCCTTATTCCAAGACATCAAAGAAAAATACAATTATTTGTTAAATTGTATAAATGATGCTGCGCAGATAAGTATACCGATTAATAGGCCATACTCTTTTTACCGTCGCCCCCCTCCTCCTTGGTGGGATCCAGTAGACTGTGACGAGGCTATTCGTACAAGAAAAGAAGCTCTACGTGAATATAAAAATGTCCCTACTTTAGAAAACTTCTTAAAATGTAAAAAAGTTGAGGCGGAAACAAAAAAATTTCTTAAGAAAAAAGCCAGGGACAGTTGGATTTTATGGTGTTCTAAACTAAATAAAAACACTCCTTCTCAACATTTATGGTCACAGGCAAAAAGAATGACTAGAAAAAATATATATCAAAAACCCTATGGTAATCAATGGTTCGAAGATTTCTTTTGCAAAATTGCACCTCCTACGGTGCTAAATAGTCTAGAAGGTGGCTTGGATGAATTTCCAATTAATCATTTTCTTTGTAGACAATTTTCTATTAACGAATTGGAATGTGCCTTAAAAAATACACAAAACACGGCTCCTGGTTACGATGATGTACAGTACTGTATGCTGTCACATCTCCCTTTCAAGGCCAAAATCCTATTGTTAGACATTTTTAATAGTATTTATCTGTATGGTAGAAAAATTTAGGATTTTGAAAAAGTTATAGTAATCCCGATACAAAAACCAGGCAAAGATCCTAATTTGGGTACTTCCTATCGACCTATTTCATTACTTTCTTGTATTCTCAAGACATTGGAGCGCCTTAATAAATTTTGTTTGGAGTATTGGCTGAGCAACCATAAACTTCTGCCGGAAACTCAATACGGATATAAAAAAGGTTTTGGTTCTATAGATGCTGTTTTAGATATTGTAGTTGATATTCAAAACTGTTACACAGATAATGAATATCTTACGACGTTGTTTCTTGACATTCAAAGTGCTTATGATTCTGTAGATTTAAAAATTTTAGAGGAAAAAATGGTTTCCAATTTTCATATCCCACTTAATATTTCAAGGTCGATTGTTAGGCTATTTAATTCAAGGCAAATATTCGTGAGAAATAGTTTAAATAAAAAAGTTGGCCCTAGATATGCTTTCACTGGTTTACCACAAGGATCAGTACTCAGTCCTCTACTTTTTAACCTTTATACGGCTGATATACATAAGTTTTCACTTTTTAAAATTGTGCAGTATGCTGATGATTTTTGTATTTACATTCAGAGTAAAAAATATCATGAGAGTTTAAGGTTACTCTCAGAAATATTTGGAAAAATTTTTAATTGGTTTAGGATGAATGGTTTTGAGATCTCTGCTGAGAAATCAGCTGTTTGTGTATTTACTAGGCATAACACCCCGAACTTGGATTCGGTTAATTTAAAAAATTGTGTAATTCCACTTGTCACGGAGTTTAAATATTTAGGGATTGTATTAGATAAGAAGTTAAGCTGGAAACAGCATATTAACTATTTTTCAAATAAGTGTGAAAAGGGAATAAATTTTCTGAGGTCCATTATGAGAACTTGGTGGGACTGTGATGTTCAAACTGCGTTGATTTTCTATAAATCATATATTAGATCTATTCTTGACTATGGCAGTATTTTGTATGGTTCTTCCTGCAAAACCCATATACAGAAGGTTGACCGGGTACAATATAAAGCATACATTTGACTTAACTAATAACTACTGGCATCATAAAAACTCCCCCCCTTTATGCGAGGCATTTAGAAACTTCAATGAGATTCTAAATCAAGTTACTCCGTTGTGTATAACAGATTACGAATATCATAGTGGTTTTCAGGAAGTTGCGTTGAAAATCCCTTCCTTTACTGACAACAAAATTCTTAATATTCATATTCTAAAGGCAGAACTAAGAGAACATAAAGAATGCGTCTTTATATATACTGATGGGTCTAAAACAGAAGTAGGTAACGGTGCAGCCATATATTTACCTCAACTCAACAATGAATTTAAGTATAAAGTTGAAAAAAGCTGCAGTATTTTTACTACAGAGGCCCTAGCTATTTGTAAAGCACTTAATTTTGCACTCGAATATGACAAGCAATATTTCGCTATATTGTCTGATTCTATGTCTGTTCTAAAAGCAATAAATAATATCCAGCTTTGGTCCTACAAAATTAATCCTATATTATGGCACATTCGAAAATTATTACGTCAAATCACTCTGCAAAAAAAGCATATAACATTTATTTGGGTAAAAGCACACACTGGAATACCAGATAATGAATATGTAGATACCCTAGCCAAGGATAGCACTCTCAATGGAACACCTATTAGCTCTAGTCTCACTCTTACCGATGCGCATGTCCTTCTAAAAATACAAATACTGGAAAAATGGAAATTAAGATGGAAAACCTATTGTAACACATCTTCAACAAGATATTCACTTCTTGTAAAAAGTATTCCCAACAAATACTGGCATAAAGATTTGATAGTTCCCAGACGATTTATAACAACCATTATCCGACTAAAATTGGGCCATGCTTGTTACCCAGCCCACCTAAGTAATATACGTATTGAAATAGAAATAAAATAAAAAACATAAAGTCTTTCTCCACTGGTTTATTAAACATAAAGTTAGAAGGTGGTAGATGTTTTACATGTTTCGGGTGTAGCAACACCCATCATCAGGAACAAAATATAAAGAGAAAAATTCATAGAAAGGAACAGACGTAAATGGTGAGTGATAATGAACCTCGATGGAGCTCTCATCAAGCCATGGAAGTTTAAATGTTGAAAAATGGGATAGTGATTAGAAGAAAATTGACATATTTAAGTCTTAACACTGACCATGGGCAACAGGTAACAGTGGTAAGAGGGGGCCCGTTTGGGCAAAGAGAAAAATTTTAAGAAATGTAAAAAATGGAGACTCACAGGTCAAGAACCCTCATCACGGGAACCGTGGAGAGAAAGAAAATTTATTAGTTTAGCCCTCTTTTTAAGGGAAAAAATAAAATATTTTAGTTAAGAAAAGTAAAAGGCATAGAACTGATGTAGAATCTGTAAAGAATAAAAGAAATTGTTGAATAAAATACATTGAAATGATTATTTTAACAATTCACTAGTAAAATCTCTTTTATATGCACAAAAACGTGGACTTACCTCAGTTCATAGCCGAAAAACTAAAAAATTTTAAAAAAATTTTAAAACATTTTAAAGAAAATTTTTATTTAGGGGAACAAGCCCGAAAGGGCTGGAACCCCAGTGGTCGTTAATTTTAACATAACCAAAATTAGACTTTTTAAAAAAAGAACTAAAAAAGACTGGAGAATCGGAGTATTTTTAAACCTTGTATTAGGCACGAGGTCAAAACGGAAAAGAATTTGAACTTGAACTTGAACCAGTGATTCGTCACTTGACACAGATCTTCAAGGTGGGGAAATGACATATATTTTAGCGGGTAATTTGAAGGAATATTTTAAATAATAACATGACGGGAAGAGCTCAATAGAGGTTCAATAAGATAAAAAGGGTAAATACCACAGCAAAGCGAAATACAATTCAACCCCAAAATTCATAGCAAATGTTAAAAAGAAAGAAAAATAAAAATAAAAAACATTAAAAATTCCCTGTCACCACTTACACAAACAAAAGCATTGTACATTTTGGTGACCTCTATTGGGAAAGTTTAAAATTATTTAAAAGTTAAAGTTAGAAGGATACTGTAAAATGAAGCACTGAAGGGTAGAAATCTAAAACATCAACCGCGACATCTACAAATGGAGGGTTGAAGTAGGTATATGAGGTAACTGTAAAACAAAAATTATAGCTGAAGGCTGGGTTAATTAGAAGTGTGGTTAGAAAAATTATTTTTGAAAATAAAATAAAATAAAGTAAAAGGACCGAAAAAGGAACGTTAGACCTAGAGAAGGGTAAGTTTAATTATTCAAAATTGAGAGAGTTAAAGAATTGAGTGGCACCATGTTGAAGTTGGTCATTTAAGCAAATAATATTATTATTGTTTAAGGTTTTGTTAATTTCAAGAATTTCTAACAGATCAAGTTTGTTACCCTTATTACAAAAATGTATGTATTCAGTATGAGAGTCCTGAATAAAATTGTGTTTATTGATATGTATGTGTCTAGAGAAATTAGATTTAATTTTAGAAGGTGAAAGATTAAGATTTTGAGCCTTCTCTATTTCTTTACAGTGCTCCTTAATTCGGGTTGAGAACTTACGTCCTGTTTGGCCGATGTACACAGCAGAACAACCCTCCGTCGAACAATGCAAGCTATAGACACCCGACCTATCGGAGGAAGGTATAGGGTCCTTAGTGTTACCAAGGAAACGCTTTAAAGAGTGTTGTGTTTTAAAGGCTATATTAATATTGAAAGGTTTAAAAACATTCTTAAGTTTGTAAGAAATGGGGCCCCAAAATGGGAGGGAAAAGTATTTCTTAGGGGTTGTGTCTTTAGATATAAGGTTTTGGTTAATGCATTTGTTTAAATGTTTATAATATATTTTATTGATCAAATTTAAAGGGAAGTTATTGTTAATACCTATTTGTTTAATTAAGTTTAATTCAGTTTCAAATTCTTCAGTGCCCAAGGGGATAGAGAAAAGTCTGGAGAAAAAAGAGTGAAAGGAAGCAAATTTTTGATTGTGTGGGTGGTTAGAATTATATGGGATAATGGAGTCTGTGCTAGTGGGTTTATGATAGATAGAAAAATTAATTTTATTATTTAACTTTGTTAGTTTTAGGTCCAGAAAAGGGATAGAACCATCAACTTCCATTTCAAAAGTAAAATTGATGTTGGGGTGTATAGAATTGAGGAAATGGATGAAAGAGTTAAGATCTTCTTCAGTACCAGTAAATATAGCAAAAATGTCATCCACGTATCGTTTAATAAAAAATATGTGTTTAAAAAGGGAGTGAGACTGTATTTTGGATTCAATGAAAGACATGAAAACCTCTGCTAACAGAGGGGAAAGAGCTGAGCCCATAGCTAGTCCAGTAACCTGTTTATAAAATTTGTTGTTGAATTGGAAAAAATTTTGTTTAAGAACTAGGTCTACTAGAGTGCAAAGGCCTTCTACATGTTCAGGTACTAGATCGGTGTTATCGGTTAGTAGGGTTTTAATTAAGTTAATACAGTCATTAGCGGGTATACTTGGGAATAAATTAGCAACGTCAAAAGAAACAAGTAAAGAGGAGTCAGGGATGTGTAGATTTAGAAGGTCTTTAGAAAGGTCTGAAGAATTTTTGACAGAAAAAGAACTTTTAAATTTAGTCAGATCTAGTAATGTATGGTTAAGCCAAACACTTAATTTGTGGCACGGTGAACCACAGTACGACACCACAGGTCGGACAGGGATGTTCTGTTTGTGAATCTTGGGGAGACCATAGAGCAAAGGGGTTGATGGGTTGATAGGTGTGAGTTTAAATTTGTTAGTATTAAAGAAGATAAGAGTATTGTTGACTTTCTTTAAAGTAGTTTTAAATAGTTGAATGAACTTATCAGTTGGGTTATATTGTAGCAGCGAAAAATCATCAGAGGAAAGGAAATTATCGACCTTATCAACATAAAGTGGTCTCTCCAGGATTACCAAACAATTGCCCTTATCGGCCTTAGACACAACCAAATTATTATCAATGATTTTGGATTTCAATGATTTAAGTGCTCTAGTCTCACTTGCATTGTTCGGCTGAGGAATATTAATATTATTATAAAATTGATTAAGAGATGTAGTACAGAGGGATCTCAATGTGTCCTTCTTTGTAGTTTCGTAAGTATTAGATATTATGTTTTCGCAATCAACAGCAATGGTCTCAAGGTCTTTGATTTTAGGTTGAAAATGGAAATTAAACTTAAGACCCATATTGAGTAACCTCAACTCGTGCTCATCGAAACGAGTGTCACTCAGGTTGAGGGTTCTATCATTAAACTTGAAACCATCATTGCTGATATTTTTTGAAGGATCAATGTTAAATTCTGAATTAAAAATTGTATCATCAAAACTAATGTTATTAGTGGTAGAATTATTTGATTCATTGACAAAAGTAGAATTAAAAATATTCTTTGTATTATTAGAATTGTAGTTAAAGGAAAGATTGAGTTTTCTTTCTTGATGGTAACTTAGATTGTTTAATTTAGTTTGAAGACGTTGGAATTTAATAGTTTTTTGATCATAGACATAATTGTTAAGAGAAAGACACAAGGAGTCCCATTGAGCTGGGTGTAGAATATAATTTAATTCGTAGAAAAGAGATTTAAGTTTTAGATTAATAAGATTAAGTTTGAAATACTGTTTTTTGATCTCTTCCTTTAGCCAAACCTTGACTGCTGCCTGGATAGCTTTCCTTGAAGATGAAGAATTGATGTGGGTTCTAAGGGAGATGTACCTCGGCTGTAGGTTCCTTCGAATGCACTCGCTGTTGAACCATATGTCCAGTTCCACCAACTTTCTCTTGAGCAGGATTTCCTTGTATTCACGGACTAGAAAGGCCTGACCGGCTCCTTTAATTTTGAAGAAGTAGTCCATTCTTAAAGTGGAGTTAATTTATAGAAATAAAATAAAAAACATAAAGTCTTTCTCCACTGGTTTATTAAACATAAAGTTAGAAGGTGGTAGATGTTCTACATGTTTCGGGTGTAGCAACACCCATCATCAGGAACAAAATATAAAGAGAAAAATTCATAGAAAGGAACAGACGTAAATGGTGAGTGATAATGAACCTCGATGGAGCTCTCATCAAGCCATGGAAGTTTAAATGTTGAAAAATGGGATAGTGATTAGAAGAAAATTGACATATTTAAGTCTTAACACTGACCATGGGCAACAGGTAACAGTGGTAAGAGGGGGCCCGTTTGGGCAAAGAGAAAAATTTTAAGAAATGTAAAAAATGGAGACTCACAGGTCAAGAACCCTCATCACGGGAACCGTGGAGAGAAAGAAAATTTATTAGTTTAGCCCTCTTTTTAAGGGAAAAAATAAAATATTTTAGTTAAGAAAAGTAAAAGGCATAGAACTGATGTAGAATCTGTAAAGAATAAAAGAAATTGTTGAATAAAATACATTGAAATGATTATTTTAACAATTCACTAGTAAAATCTCTTTTATATGCACAAAAACGTGGACTTACCTCAGTTCATAGCCGAAAAACTAAAAAATTTTAAAAAAATTTTAAAACATTTTAAAGAAAATTTTTATTTAGGGGAACAAGCCCGAAAGGGCTGGAACCCCAGTGGTCGTTAATTTTAACATAACCAAAATTAGACTTTTTAAAAAAAGAACTAAAAAAGACTGGAGAATCAGAGTATTTTTAAACCTTGTATTAGGCACGAGGTCAAAACGGAAAAGAATTTGAACTTGAACTTGAACCAGTGATTCGTCACTTGACACAGATCTTCAAGGTGGGGAAATGACATATATTTTAGCGGGTAATTTGAAGGAATATTTTAAATAATAACATGACGGGAAGAGCTCAATAGAGGTTCAATAAGATAAAAAGGGTAAATACCACAGCAAAGCGAAATACAATTCAACCCCAAAATTCATAGCAAATGTTAAAAAGAAAGAAAAATAAAAATAAAAAACATTAAAAATTCCCTGTCACCACTTACACAAACAAAAGCATTGTACATTTTGGTGACCTCTATTGGGAAAGTTTAAAATTATTTAAAAGTTAAAGTTAGAAGGATACTGTAAAATGAAGCACTGAAGGGTAGAAATCTAAAACATCAACCGCGACATCTACAAATGGAGGGTTGAAGTAGGTATATGAGGTAACTGTAAAACAAAAATTATAGCTGAAGGCTGGGTTAATTAGAAGTGTGGTTAGAAAAATTATTTTTGAAAATAAAATAAAATAAAGTAAAAGGACCGAAAAAGGAACGTTAGACCTAGAGAAGGGTAAGTTTAATTATTCAAAATTGAGAGAGTTAAAGAATTGAGTGGCACCATGTTGAAGTTGGTCATTTAAGCAAATAATATTATTATTGTTTAAGGTTTTGTTAATTTCAAGAATTTCTAACAGATCAAGTTTGTTACCCTTATTACAAAAATGTATGTATTCAGTATGAGAGTCCTGAATAAAATTGTGTTTATTGATATGTATGTGTCTAGAGAAATTAGATTTAATTTTAGAAGGTGAAAGATTAAGATTTTGAGCCTTCTCTATTTCTTTACAGTGCTCCTTAATTCGGGTTGAGAACTTACGTCCTGTTTGGCCGATGTACACAGCAGAACAACCCTCCGTCGAACAATGCAAGCTATAGACACCCGACCTATCGGAGGAAGGTATAGGGTCCTTAGTGTTACCAAGGAAACGCTTTAAAGAGTGTTGTGTTTTAAAGGCTATATTAATATTGAAAGGTTTAAAAACATTCTTAAGTTTGTAAGAAATGGGGCCCCAAAATGGGAGGGAAAAGTATTTCTTAGGGGTTGTGTCTTTAGATATAAGGTTTTGGTTAATGCATTTGTTTAAATGTTTATAATATATTTTATTGATCAAATTTAAAGGGAAGTTATTGTTAATACCTATTTGTTTAATTAAGTTTAATTCAGTTTCAAATTCTTCAGTGCCCAAGGGGATAGAGAAAAGTCTGGAGAAAAAAGAGTGAAAGGAAGCAAATTTTTGATTGTGTGGGTGGTTAGAATTATATGGGATAATGGAGTCTGTGCTAGTGGGTTTATGATAGATAGAAAAATTAATTTTATTATTTAACTTTGTTAGTTTTAGGTCCAGAAAAGGGATAGAACCATCAACTTCCATTTCAAAAGTAAAATTGATGTTGGGGTGTATAGAATTGAGGAAATGGATGAAAGAGTTAAGATCTTCTTCAGTACCAGTAAATATAGCAAAAATGTCATCCACGTATCGTTTAATAAAAAATATGTGTTTAAAAAGGGAGTGAGACTGTATTTTGGATTCAATGAAAGACATGAAAACCTCTGCTAACAGAGGGGAAAGAGCTGAGCCCATAGCTAGTCCAGTAACCTGTTTATAAAATTTGTTGTTGAATTGGAAAAAATTTTGTTTAAGAACTAGGTCTACTAGAGTGCAAAGGCCTTCTACATGTTCAGGTACTAGATCCGTGTTATCGGTTAGTAGGGTTTTAATTAAGTTAATACAGTCATTAGCGGGTATACTTGGGAATAAATTAGCAACGTCAAAAGAAACAAGTAAAGAGGAGTCAGGGATGTGTAGATTTAGAAGGTCTTTAGAAAGGTCTGAAGAATTTTTGACAGAAAAAGAACTTTTAAATTTAGTCAGATCTAGTAATGTATGGTTAAGCCAAACACTTAATTTGTGGCACGGTGAACCACAGTACGACACCACAGGTCGGACAGGGATGTTCTGTTTGTGAATCTTGGGGAGACCATAGAGCAAAGGGGTTGATGGGTTGATAGGTGTGAGTTTAAATTTGTTAGTATTAAAGAAGATAAGAGTATTGTTGACTTTCTTTAAAGTAGTTTTAAATAGTTGAATGAACTTATCAGTTGGGTTATATTGTAGCAGCGAAAAATCATCAGAGGAAAGGAAATTATCGACCTTATCAACATAAAGTGGTCTCTCCAGGATTACCAAACAATTGCCCTTATCGGCCTTAGACACAACCAAATTATTATCAATGATTTTGGATTTCAATGATTTAAGTGCTCTAGTCTCACTTGCATTGTTCGGCTGAGGAATATTAATATTATTATAAAATTGATTAAGAGATGTAGTACAGAGGGATCTCAATGTGTCCTTCTTTGTAGTTTCGTAAGTATTAGATATTATGTTTTCGCAATCAACAGCAATGGTCTCAAGGTCTTTGATTTTAGGTTGAAAATGGAAATTAAACTTAAGACCCATATTGAGTAACCTCAACTCGTGCTCATCGAAACGAGTGTCACTCAGGTTGAGGGTTCTATCATTAAACTTGAAACCATCATTGCTGATATTTTTTGAAGGATCAATGTTAAATTCTGAATTAAAAATTGTATCATCAAAACTAATGTTATTAGTGGTAGAATTATTTGATTCATTGACAAAAGTAGAATTAAAAATATTCTTTGTATTATTAGAATTGTAGTTAAAGGAAAGATTGAGTTTTCTTTCTTGATGGTAACTTAGATTGTTTAATTTAGTTTGAAGACGTTGGAATTTAATAGTTTTTTGATCATAGACATAATTGTTAAGAGAAAGACACAAGGAGTCCCATTGAGCTGGGTGTAGAATATAATTTAATTCGTAGAAAAGAGATTTAAGTTTTAGATTAATAAGATTAAGTTTGAAATACTGTTTTTTGATCTCTTCCTTTAGCCAAACCTTGACTGCTGCCTGGATAGCTTTCCTTGAAGATGAAGAATTGATGTGGGTTCTAAGGGAGATGTACCTCGGCTGTAGGTTCCTTCGAATGCACTCGCTGTTGAACCATATGTCCAGTTCCACCAACTTTCTCTTGAGCAGGATTTCCTTGTATTCACGGACTAGAAAGGCCTGACCGGCTCCTTTAATTTTGAAGAAGTAGTCCATTCTTAAAGTGGAGTTAATTTATAGAAATAAAATAAAAAACATAAAGTCTTTCTCCACTGGTTTATTAAACATAAAGTTAGAAGGTGGTAGATGTTCTACATGTTTCGGGTGTAGCAACACCCATCATCAGGAACAAAATATAAAGAGAAAAATTCATAGAAAGGAACAGACGTAAATGGTGAGTGATAATGAACCTCGATGGAGCTCTCATCAAGCCATGGAAGTTTAAATGTTGAAAAATGGGATAGTGATTAGAAGAAAATTGACATATTTAAGTCTTAACACTGACCATGGGCAACAGGTAACAGTGGTAAGAGGGGGCCCGTTTGGGCAAAGAGAAAAATTTTAAGAAATGTAAAAAATGGAGACTCACAGGTCAAGAACCCTCATCACGGGAACCGTGGAGAGAAAGAAAATTTATTAGTTTAGCCCTCTTTTTAAGGGAAAAAATAAAATATTTTAGTTAAGAAAAGTAAAAGGCATAGAACTGATGTAGAATCTGTAAAGAATAAAAGAAATTGTTGAATAAAATACATTGAAATGATTATTTTAACAATTCACTAGTAAAATCTCTTTTATATGCACAAAAACGTGGACTTACCTCAGTTCATAGCCGAAAAACTAAAAAATTTTAAAAAAATTTTAAAACATTTTAAAGAAAATTTTTATTTAGGGGAACAAGCCCGAAAGGGCTGGAACCCCAGTGGTCGTTAATTTTAACATAACCAAAATTAGACTTTTTAAAAAAAGAACTAAAAAAGACTGGAGAATCGGAGTATTTTTAAACCTTGTATTAGGCACGAGGTCAAAACGGAAAAGAATTTGAACTTGAACTTGAACCAGTGATTCGTCACTTGACACAGATCTTCAAGGTGGGGAAATGACATATATTTTAGCGGGTAATTTGAAGGAATATTTTAAATAATAACATGACGGGAAGAGCTCAATAGAGGTTCAATAAGATAAAAAGGGTAAATACCACAGCAAAGCGAAATACAATTCAACCCCAAAATTCATAGCAAATGTTAAAAAGAAAGAAAAATAAAAATAAAAAACATTAAAAATTCCCTGTCACCACTTACACAAACAAAAGCATTGTACATTTTGGTGACCTCTATTGGGAAAGTTTAAAATTATTTAAAAGTTAAAGTTAGAAGGATACTGTAAAATGACGTTTTGACCTCGTGCCTAATACAAGGTTTAAAAATACTCCGATTCTCCAGTCTTTTTTAGTTCTTTTTTTAAAAAGTCTAATTTTGGTTATGTTAAAATTAACGACCACTGGGGTTCCAGCCCTTTCGGGCTTGTTCCCCTAAATAAAAATTTTCTTTAAAATGTTTTAAAATTTTTTTAAAATTTTTTAGTTTTTCGGCTATGAACTGAGGTAAGTCCACGTTTTTGTGCATATAAAAGAGATTTTACTAGTGAATTGTTAAAATAATCATTTCAATGTATTTTATTCAACAATTTCTTTTATTCTTTACAGATTCTACATCAGTTCTATGCCTTTTACTTTTCTTAACTAAAATATTTTATTTTTTCCCTTAAAAAGAGGGCTAAACTAATAAATTTTCTTTCTCTCCACGGTTCCCGTGATGAGGGTTCTTGACCTGTGAGTCTCCATTTTTTACATTTCTTAAAATTTTTCTCTTTGCCCAAACGGGCCCCCTCTTACCACTGTTACCTGTTGCCCATGGTCAGTGTTAAGACTTAAATATGTCAATTTTCTTCTAATCACTATCCCATTTTTCAACATTTAAACTTCCATGGCTTGATGAGAGCTCCATCGAGGTTCATTATCACTCACCATTTACGTCTGTTCCTTTCTATGAATTTTTCTCTTTATATTTTGTTCCTGATGATGGGTGTTGCTACACCCGAAACATGTAGAACATCTACCACCTTCTAACTTTATGTTTAATAAACCAGTGGAGAAAGACTTTATGTTTTTTATTTTATTTCTATAAATTAACTCCACTTTAAGAATGGACTACTTCTTCAAAATTAAAGGAGCCGGTCAGGCCTTTCTAGTCCGTGAATACAAGGAAATCCTGCTCAAGAGAAAGTTGGTGGAACTGGACATATGGTTCAACAGCGAGTGCATTCGAAGGAACCTACAGCCGAGGTACATCTCCCTTAGAACCCACATCAATTCTTCATCTTCAAGGAAAGCTATCCAGGCAGCAGTCAAGGTTTGGCTAAAGGAAGAGATCAAAAAACAGTATTTCAAACTTAATCTTATTAATCTAAAACTTAAATCTCTTTTCTACGAATTAAATTATATTCTACACCCAGCTCAATGGGACTCCTTGTGTCTTTCTCTTAACAATTATGTCTATGATCAAAAAACTATTAAATTCCAACGTCTTCAAACTAAATTAAACAATCTAAGTTACCATCAAGAAAGAAAACTCAATCTTTCCTTTAACTACAATTCTAATAATACAAAGAATATTTTTAATTCTACTTTTGTCAATGAATCAAATAATTCTACCACTAATAACATTAGTTTTGATGATACAATTTTTAATTCAGAATTTAACATTGATCCTTCAAAAAATATCAGCAATGATGGTTTCAAGTTTAATGATAGAACCCTCAACCTGAGTGACACTCGTTTCGATGAGCACGAGTTGAGGTTACTCAATATGGGTCTTAAGTTTAATTTCCATTTTCAACCTAAAATCAAAGACCTTGAGACCATTGCTGTTGATTGCGAAAACATAATATCTAATACTTACGAAACTACAAAGAAGGACACATTGAGATCCCTCTGTACTACATCTCTTAATCAATTTTATAATAATATTAATATTCCTCAGCCGAACAATGCAAGTGAGACTAGAGCACTTAAATCATTGAAATCCAAAATCATTGATAATAATTTGGTTGTGTCTAAGGCCGATAAGGGCAATTGTTTGGTAATCCTGGAGAGACCACTTTATGTTGATAAGGTCGATAATTTCCTTTCCTCTGATGATTTTTCGCTGCTACAATATAACCCAACTGATAAGTTCATTCAACTATTTAAAACTACTTTAAAGAAAGTCAACAATACTCTTATCTTCTTTAATACTAACAAATTTAAACTCACACCTATCAACCCATCAACCCCTTTGCTCTATGGTCTCCCCAAGATTCACAAACAGAACATCCCTGTCCGACCTGTGGTGTCGTACTGTGGTTCACCGTGCCACAAATTAAGTGTTTGGCTTAACCATACATTACTAGATCTGACTAAATTTAAAAGTTCTTTTTCTGTCAAAAATTCTTCAGACCTTTCTAAAGACCTTCTAAATCTACACATCCCTGACTCCTCTTTACTTGTTTCTTTTGACGTTGCTAATTTATTCCCAAGTATACCCGCTAATGACTGTATTAACTTAATTAAAACCCTACTAACCGATAACACCGATCTAGTACCTGAACATGTAGAAGGCCTTTGCACTCTAGTAGACCTAGTTCTTAAACAAAATTTTTTCCAATTCAACAACAAATTTTATAAACAGGTTACTGGACTAGCTATGGGCTCAGCTCTTTCCCCTCTGTTAGCAGAGGTTTTCATGTCTTTCATTGAATCCAAAATACAGTCTCACTCCCTTTTTAAACACATATTTTTTATTAAACGATACGTGGATGACATTTTTGCTATATTTACTGGTACTGAAGAAGATCTTAACTCTTTCATCCATTTCCTCAATTCTATACACCCCAACATCAATTTTACTTTTGAAATGGAAGTTGATGGTTCTATCCCTTTTCTGGACCTAAAACTAACAAAGTTAAATAATAAAATTAATTTTTCTATCTATCATAAACCCACTAGCACAGACTCCATTATCCCATATAATTCTAACCACCCACACAATCAAAAATTTGCTTCCTTTCACTCTTTTTTCTCCAGACTTTTCTCTATCCCCTTGGGCACTGAAGAATTTGAAACTGAATTAAACTTAATTAAACAAATAGGTATTAACAATAACTTCCCTTTAAATTTGATCAATAAAATATATTATAAACATTTAAACAAATGCATTAACCAAAACCTTATATCTAAAGACACAACCCCTAAGAAATACTTTTCCCTCCCATTTTGGGGCCCCATTTCTTACAAACTTAAGAATGTTTTTAAACCTTTCAATATTAATATAGCCTTTAAAACACAACACTCTTTAAAGCGTTTCCTTGGTAACACTAAGGACCCTATACCTTCCTCCGATAGGTCGGGTGTCTATAGCTTGCATTGTTCGACGGAGGGTTGTTCTGCTGTGTACATTGGCCAAACAGGACGTAAGTTCTCAACCCGAATTAAGGAGCACTGTAAAGAAATAGAGAAGGCTCAAAATCTTAATCTTTCACCTTCTAAAATTAAATCTAATTTCTCTAGACACATACATATCAATAAACACAATTTTATTCAGGACTCTCATACTGAATACATACATTTTTGTAATAAGGGTAACAAACTTGATCTGTTAGAAATTCTTGAAATTAACAAAACCTTAAACAATAATAATATTATTTGCTTAAATGACCAACTTCAACATGGTGCCACTCAATTCTTTAACTCTCTCAATTTTGAATAATTAAACTTACCCTTCTCTAGGTCTAACGTTCCTTTTTCGGTCCTTTTACTTTATTTTATTTTATTTTCAAAAATAATTTTTCTAACCACACTTCTAATTAACCCAGCCTTCAGCTATAATTCTTGTTTTACAGTTACCTCATATACCTACTTCAACCCTCCATTTGTAGATGTCGCGGTTGATGTTTTAGATTTCTACCCTTCAGTGCTTCATTTTACAGTATCCTTCTAACTTTAACTTTTAAATAATTTTAAACTTTCCCAATAGAGGTCACCAAAATGTACAATGCTTTTGTTTGTGTAAGTGGTGACAGGGAATTTTTAATGTTTTTTATTTTTATTTTTCTTTCTTTTTAACATTTGCTATGAATTTTGGGGTTGAATTGTATTTCGCTTTGCTGTGGTATTTACCCTTTTTATCTTATTGAACCTCTATTGAGCTCTTCCCGTCATGTTATTATTTAAAATATTCCTTCAAATTACCCGCTAAAATATATGTCATTTCCCCACCTTGAAGATCTGTGTCAAGTGACGAATCACTGGTTCAAGTTCAAGTTCAAATTCTTTTCCGTTTTGACCTCGTGCCTAATACAAGGTTTAAAAATACTCCGATTCTCCAGTCTTTTTTAGTTCTTTTTTTAAAAAGTCTAATTTTGGTTATGTTAAAATTAACGACCACTGGGGTTCCAGCCCTTTCGGGCTTGTTCCCCTAAATAAAAATTTTCTTTAAAATGTTTTAAAATTTTTTTAAAATTTTTTAGTTTTTCGGCTATGAACTGAGGTAAGTCCACGTTTTTGTGCATATAAAAGAGATTTTACTAGTGAATTGTTAAAATAATCATTTCAATGTATTTTATTCAACAATTTCTTTTATTCTTTACAGATTCTACATCAGTTCTATGCCTTTTACTTTTCTTAACTAAAATATTTTATTTTTTCCCTTAAAAAGAGGGCTAAACTAATAAATTTTCTTTCTCTCCACGGTTCCCGTGATGAGGGTTCTTGACCTGTGAGTCTCCATTTTTTACATTTCTTAAAATTTTTCTCTTTGCCCAAACGGGCCCCCTCTTACCACTGTTACCTGTTGCCCATGGTCAGTGTTAAGACTTAAATATGTCAATTTTCTTCTAATCACTATCCCATTTTTCAACATTTAAACTTCCATGGCTTGATGAGAGCTCCATCGAGGTTCATTATCACTCACCATTTACGTCTGTTCCTTTCTATGAATTTTTCTCTTTATATTTTGTTCCTGATGATGGGTGTTGCTACACCCGAAACATGTAGAACATCTACCACCTTCTAACTTTATGTTTAATAAACCAGTGGAGAAAGACTTTATGTTTTTTATTTTATTTCTATAAATTAACTCCACTTTAAGAATGGACTACTTCTTCAAAATATACGTATTGTTCCCTCTGACAAATGCGATTTGTGCGATATAAAATGTGATTTAGACCACTTATTCTTGGAGTGTAGAAAGTATGACAATGATGTTAATAGCCTATTTGAACAATTAATTCAAGAATGTAAAGTCGAGTGCCCATTTAATATCCTAAATCTCTTATCCCTCGAAAATGTAAAAATCTTTAATGTACTGGTAAGCTACTTATATAAAACTAATTTAAAACTGTTAGTCCTACCTATCCTAGTCTTTCCCTATGTGTTTTCCCTTTTTTTAGTGGTCTTCATTCCTTGTATGTCTTAAAAGAAAGTCGCCCTGACAGACCCCAGTGGCGTGAAGCGTGTATCCCTGTTTGATTGTTTATAAAAAAAAAGTTTCTTTTACTTCTCTACTTTGTGACTGGCTGTATGGCTGATTAGCCAAATGCCATTAATAAAAAAAAAAAAACTAAAAAAAAAAACTAAGATAAAATGTTAACGTGTTAGCTATTTATTCTGTAAATTTTCTACCGAATACCATTCGTGCACTTGGTATTAGGTATCCCCGAAAATTTTCAAAATTTAAAGACGTTTATTAAGTTGCGAAGAAGTTTGTTAAGTTATAACAAATTTTCCTAATACAAATTAATCATTAACTAACCTTAATTCTGTTAAATAAACCTACCTACACTACCCATACCATGGTATGTATATTTTAAAATTTTGATAGGTGATACGTTTTCATTGTTGCAAAGCCATCAATGTTAAAAAATAACAATTCTGGAAATTTTCAAACATTTTCTCTTATTAATATACGAAAATTATTGGGTAACATTTTTAGTTGAATTTGAACAAGGGAAATTTCCAGTGTAATTTGACCTCTGGAAGTTTAAAGAAGATGAATATTTGTGGACATTTCTTTCGTTGCCATGGTAATGATTCAAAATATATTCTTCTGATTGATTGATTGGAAAAAGTGGGTGCGAAATTATCACTTATAATCTCCCAGAGCGTAAATTATATCCGGAAATTTTTTCGAGGTCGCGATTTTATTTGAAAATTTCACGAGGCGTCAGCCGAGAGAAATTTTGTTAAAAAAACTCGCGACTAAGGAGAAATTTCCGGATTTATTATTCAAGCCCGAGAAAGATTCGGTAAGAAAAATATGCCTGTTTACCTTGACAAATATTTTAATTCTGTCATTTCGTCTCATTATTTTGACGAAAGGGAAATTTCCAGTAAGTATAATTTGGCCGTCAGAAGTTCAAAAAGCATGAGTATTTGCGGAAATTGTCTTCGTTATCATGGTAATGATTCAAAATGAAATATTCTGATTGATTAGAAAAAGTAGCTGTGAAATTTTCAGTAAAATTATTATTGACAATATCTGTAAATTGTTGTATTTTCTTAAATCAAGCTTATTTTCTAATTTATAACTTTAAACCAAAACCTTTACAAATATTTTTTATGAGTGTCATAAGATAATTTTTATAACGCCCTATTTACATTGTTGAGAATTCATGTTTTAGCTAATATTAATTTCTCTGATGCTGTTACTAATTTTTTTAAATACTTGTACGTCCTTGTCTATAGCATACATTTTTGAACCATTAAACCATTTAAATACTTTTATATACCTCTCCCTGGGAATTGGCATAGAAGCTGACGCATGTAACGCTGATAATACGAGAAAAAGTTTTTACCCTTCCGTGTGATTAAAGTGTGAAATGGAGTTTCAACAAGTCAGGAAAATAGGTTTTAGCTTTTGGAGAGTTTAAACTAAAGGCTCATTTTGTCTTTTTTTAAAGAAAGTGTGTTACAATATAGTAATAATTCGCAGTTTAAAAATGATATAAGGGTTGGACACTTAATTACTAAATCAATATATTTTTACAAATGTTGGGGCTTTGTTTAATAATAAATGACCCAAATTGGTTGATAATGTTGCAATCATGCATCAGGAAGTAAAGCTTCTTGACTAAATTTCAAGAGGTTCTGGGTTTAATTTCCAGTGAAACCATTTAACTTCTTCATATTGTAAAATTTTGTCCAACAAAAATTAAAACGTTGTTTCAGCCCGAGCCATAACAATTTTGTCATTAAAATGAATGGACACACCTTAAACGACGATGGACAGAGATGGTTGTCAATCAATTAAAAATAATACCTTTGCTTATTTTTATTATGATTGTACATTTTGTGCCAGTCTTGGATCTTTAATGATGCCATTCTGATTTTTAAATGAACCATCGCACGACGACTATACTAGAATACTATCTACATGGATCTACGTTTCCCTTGGTGTAATTACTCTTGGCGGGATATATAGTGACGTGGTGATGGGTGAATTGATGCTTCTCTAAAGACAAATAGTCTCAAAACTCGCGTCCGCAAGTCTGGCAGAGGAATAAGAGAAGGTATAGGTTAGGTTAGGTAAGAGTGGCAAACCTTTGGTTCTGACCAAACAGCCTCACGTAGTCCTAATTAGGTCCGTTGTGATACCACACGTGTTCCGTAGAACCCACCTTCATCAGATCTCTGATGGTTAGTGCGGCGTAAACCGCAGAAGGATTTTAACAACTTATTCAAACCAGCCACTACTATTCAGAAACCTGCTCAGTCGTCCAAGTTGTAAGTTGCTTAGTTCCTCCAGGCTATCGAAAAATGGTTCACCCAGAGTAGTGAACCTTCTTCTTGCGAATAAGAGAAGCTCTGTGGCTTCTTCTCTTGCTTCTTTTTCTGCTTCTGATTGACTAGCATTCACGCCTCATGCCTTAATAAAATCCGACGGATTCTAGGTAGTAAATCAGGGGCCCCCTGCCCTCCCCCGTAAGTGGCTCTACCCATAACCAATAATATGAAGGACTAAAGGGAATACAGAGTTTGAATATTTCACAAAATTTTGTAGATCATGTAATTAGTGAACAGGACCGCTATATGGGGGTTTTAAATAAAATTATAAAAATAAGTTTCATATACATTAAAAAAAAATCACTGAAAAAAAATTGTATTAATATTTTTAATTTATAACTACCAAAGATAAACGTTACTTCTTTCGAAACATGTAGAATTTTCATCATTTAATTCTCATTAAATAATTAAATATAAGCGGAGAAAGATTATAAGTGTCATATTTATTTTCTTTCAACTTGCAACTCCTCTTCAAACATTTTTTAACTATTACATTATTAATTAGGTACATGAATGTGGCCTGCGGCGATATACTTAGAAAATCGGGAACAGTGTGTTAAATTAAAAAATGTTGTATCTGAAAAGCAATTCGTCAGTTATGGAGTTCCACAGGGATCTGTCCTTGGACCTCTACTATTTATTATATATATTAATAATCTTTTCTACCATCTCATTCCCGAGAAGGAAATAATTTTCGCAGATGATACAGCTCTTGTGTGCCAGGGGCTTAATGTTGATTTTTTAAGGGCTGAATCCCAGAATTAAGAAGATAAAGCCAATGCCTGGTCTATCTCTAATAAATTTCAATTAAATCTAGGTAAAACTCAGAAACTTGTGATTTCATCAAATAATAAAATTACAAATGGCAGTAGTGTCATACTATTGGGGATAAAAATTGAGGATCAGCTGACTTGGAATAGCTATGTTAGTTTTTTAGCATCTAAGCTCTCAAGTTACCTCTTTTTGCTTAGACGATTGAAAAAATTGCTTGATTTAAGTATGTTAAGGACTGTATATTTTTCACTTTTCCACTCCCATCTCACCTATGATGCTTTAGTATGGAGTAACAGTCATGCGTCTCTTACAGTTTTCCGGTAGCAAACGCGGGCCATCAGAATTGTGGCTGGTCTGCGACACAGGAAGCACTGCCAACAATTTTTTATTCAGCTTAAAGTTATGCCACTGCCGTCTGTTTACATATATCAGACACTTTTAGAGATTTTGACTGTTAATCACGACTTTCACGCGTATCATACAATGGGGGCGGCTCTGCTAAGGCCCACTCGTTTTAGACTTGACAAATCTCGCAAGAACTCACTAGACTTGCGTATTTATAATAAGCTCTCGATGATGGTAAGGCAATATAACTATGTCAAATTCAAAAGCACTATAAAAAATGCATTCTAACAAATGGATTTTACTCTCTGCAAGAATGTAAAGATATAGCTTGAATAACTATTGTTATTATGTCAGGATCAAAGTATAATCTGAGATTCTGGTTTTACCATTATATTTTGTTTTTCTCTCTTCTGACTTTTGAGGAGGGCTCAGGAGTTTCCTAACTAACGTCGCGTTCTGTGGAAGGTGTGGATATGTATTTTTTTTTAATTTCACTTTTTTAACTTTATGTTGTATATATTATGTAGTATGTTCTTTTCTAAGATACATTTTCATACTTTAAATGTAAATGTGTGTTTGTGATTTACAATACTTACCTGTATTACTGAAATTTTTTTTTTGTATAATATTTGTAATTTGACTTGCTACTATTATACAAAAATGTATAGAATATAGTCAATAAAATTTGAAGTTTATATAACTATGTCGATGGTGGATACCTTTAAGGCATACCAACGTTACCGATGAGCCATGATATAGTGAAATACGTCAAAGGTGAGATGTGACAAAATGACAGGAAATTCTTCAATTATATTGTTGACTACGCCACATAGTGATAATTCAGTAAAATAAACATTTAATAAAACTTACAACACATATAATAGAATACCAAGAAAGTTTTAGTTTTCTTCCATAATGAAGTTTTAGGCTGGATAACCCGCAAAGCTAATAAAAAGTTTGTACACCTACTCCAATATATTGAACTGGAATAATTCTATTTTCGGAACACAGTAATTGAATTCAAAACAACAAAATTATCAGGAAACAAACCTTACTTGGCTTGCAATTCGGATCTAGTGGAAAATGTAAAAAGTTTACCAAATCCAAGAGAGAAATATTTTATTTTGTCACACAAAGTTTACCCAATATTTTAGGAGCTTGCGAGTATAAAACTCGTAGAGGAAGTAAGGGTAATTTGGAATACTGTTGGTAATTTGGAATACTTACTTATTAAAGCTAGGAGTAGCGCCATCTCTTTAAATATTGTATAAACTACTAGTCTAACATATTTTTAGTAGACAGGTGTTTCTGTACTTATTTTGATTTACGCTAAAGGTCAAACACATGTGACAAACTGCAAGTGGGATTACTAAAACCTTTATAGTGTAAATAAAATCGGTAATCATCGCTTCGATATTTTAACAAAAATAAACTTTGTTTGCGTCCGGAGGTAAGTAGAGGCTTATATTTTAAGTTATTAATTGTATATGTTAGAAATAACATCGAGAACCCATTTACTTTAAATGCAGCTGGACGTTATTGGCTAAATGAATTTATATTGCGAAACAACAATGTTCTGTCCATGCAGAAGCCAACAGGTACGTCATTCGCAAGGGCCCTTGGTTTTACAAAAGAACGTATGGATGAGTTCTACAATCTTTTGGAAAATGTTTACGAAACAAAGACATTTACAGCTGATCGTATTGTTAATGTGGACGAAACGAAATGAAGCAGAACCATTAGAAGAACCCGAAGTAAAGTCATTACCAGAACACTATTCCAAATTACCCTCACTTCCTCTACTTATTATTAGAGATCGGATCTTAATATTACATTCCAGGGATGGAATCTGTATTTCTCTGATTATTGTCCATTTTTGCTAAATTTATTTTATAATTTGTTTAGATATCTAATCTATAAAAACACAAATATTCTTCATAATTAGAGTGTCAACGCAGGATTTTATAGCATCTAAACTACTAAACTTTTTAATATTTTTCAAAAACAGAGTTGAAGAGAGGCATTAGTTTTACAGAATAATATTATTTTAAATTATACAGGGTGTCCCAAATAGTCTGGGTATATCAAGCATACCTTTTTAAAAATGGAATACCCTATATATTATATTATTTTCTAATATCTCTTCTACGCTTATTTTGTATAAAATGACAAATGTCTAAATTTTTATTTTTTTTGAGATATTGACGTTTAAAATATAGCATTTCAGAGTTTGATAGGCTGTAAAAAATGGTTTTCACCTCCTTGGCTTAGCTTTTTATTTTCTATCTAAAAGTTACAACTTTCGGTTTAACATGTTAAACCGGAATTTTCAATATTCAGTAATTAGTTCTAAACAACTTTTATTAAAATAATTTTTCAAAAACAATTACGATTGTTTTTTAAATGAAAGTTCAATGTTCACATGTTGCCGTTTATCGGAAAAATGCCCTGATAATGACGATTTATGAACGAATAACCGTCCTTTATTTCAAAGGACATCCGTTTATATCAAAAGAAACTTATTTTTGTGTGTGTGTTTTTAAAAGCAACAGTGTTTTGTGACAGGGACGACTTTTTTTTTAAAAGTCATTAGTCACTTTTTTTTTATAACAGGCACGACTTTTTGTTTTTTTAAAAGTCACTTTTGATAAGACAAGAAGTTTTTCTATAAATGTGTCCTTTAAACTTGGCTTGGCAACCTAAATACTAGGTAAAAAATAACAGGTATTTGTAACAGGTACAAACTTGGAATTGGAACGTAAAGTCCCTGTTACAAAAAAATACTGATTTGTATCAACTCTAATTTGCCTTTTAAAGTGTCCATTGACACTCTGATCAGTGATCTGTTCATGAAATCATGAGAAACCAATAATTACGGGTTCGGGACCAAAATGACCATACGCAAATACGGTTTTGTATCTGGCAAGGTGGAACTGAAGCTAAAACTGACAATGTATGTGGTCCTCTAAAAAATATTTCCTCTGGACAAATTGTTTTGTTTATGTTTGACGAACAAGAAAAACCATCACCTTAAAAATATGTTGATGAAAATGGAGGCACCGATGTTAGTCTAGCATAGTCAAAAGTACTGAAAATTTCATTAAGGAGGGGAGGGCAACACCAAATAACCCCAGTGAAGTACACTGAGAAAAGCTTCAGCAAGAAATTCTTTGCTAGGATTATTTTGGCTGTAATATTAAATTTTCAACCTACGATAGCAAAATGAATTTCTTATTGCAAAAGAAACAATTTACCTGAAAACTCTTTCTACCGGTTACAAAAACCTTTGCTATTATAGAAAACTTACATTATGATAACAGCTAAGTAAGTATTAATAAAAAATTATTTTCTAGGACTACTATTTGCTTTGCTGAGGAAGTAATGCAGTTTGCTGCTTTTGAAAAAAATCTTTATAAAAAAAATCTTTTCTAGCGCTCTAAAGCGTGTTTAAAGGGGTAGCAAAATTTTTTGTTGGAATTGGAAAAATCGTAACTGTTCGGTTCGAATCGGATTATTTCGTGGTGACAAATTCAGTCTGATTGGGCCAATTTTTATATTGAGCATCAGTGGCATCGGTGGCTGTTGTTGGTGACCATTATGACTCGACATTTGTCTCATCTTTTCCAATAAACATTGTCTTGGCTCAAAAATGTTTCCAGTGTGCAGTGCTTTATTGGATTGTGACATCAATGACAGTGTAGATTTTTAATATCAGTGTTAAAAGACCAAAGTTATTTTAGTTTTATGTTAATTTTTTATGTTATGTGTTTAGTTAAACTGTTGTTTATTTAATAATAATTTTGTGTGAGTCAAGTTTTAGAGAAAAGAAAATTAGTAATTCTTTAGCAAATGCTATTCATAATAAAAGTCCTTAAACTAGAATACAACTTACCAAAGTTTTAAACACGGTATGATTTTTAAAAGGAAGATTTTAAGAAATATCTCAAAAGTAAAATACTTTCTTTTTCTAAATAAAATACAATGTAATTATTATTTTACCTAATATTCGGGCTAGATACAGAAAAAAGTTTAGATATTTGTTTAAATTTAAAGTGAACAGATATTTTTTAATAAGATATGTTTTAACCACTTAAAGAAAAAAGCAGTAAAATATTATTGTTTTTTTTAAGCAGCTAAAACTGAAACTATTTTTAGGTTATGAATTGTTGTTTTCTGTTGTATTAAATAATAAAGAGACATTTTTTTTTTAGTTTTAAATCTTTGACAACCTATTCAGACGTGGGGAGTTGCATGATATAAAATATGATAGAGTTACCTGAAAAATAAGCTTTATACTATGTTTAATTTTTGATATAGCATGGAAAATATTATTTTTAGTAACACAATTTTAAATGAATCAAAATTTTTTGAAACTTACGTATCCAAAGTAAAAAAACTTGGTTTATATAAATGTGTTATTAAGCATAATATGTTCTCTAGAGTATATTAAAAATTCAACAAAATATACGGCTTCTTTTTTGGGCCACACCCCACATATTAGAGCAAATAAGTGGTGCTGTCATAATAAACCACTGTACTATTATAGCAATGCTTACTTGCTACCGTAGCTAAAAAAGGGTTCCTGAAGTAAGTAGGTACATTCTGACGCAGCAAAGTAACTTTCTTGAAATAAATAAAAAAATCTTTCTAATATAGCAAAATGTTATACTGATATTGAAACAAAAATTCTTGTTTCAATAACGATGCAGATGGCGTAGAAAAGTATCTTTATTGTTCTAGCAAAGTCTCTTTATAGCCGATGGTCAGTTACTTTGCTAATACAACATTTTTGTTTACTTGAGCTAAGTGATCATTCTTTATAAAGTGACTTTATTACGACAGCAAAGAAATTACAGCCAAATGGATTTTACTGTCTCAGGTAGTTTCTCTTTTGTCCCCTATGTTAGCATTTTTCTTTATAAGCGGTATAAAGATTTTTATAAGGACAGCAAGAATCTTCTCTCAGTGTATAATTTTGGAGATATAGTACAGGGTGATTCACGTTGAATAGCCTATTGGAAGATCTCGGAAACGAGTAAACCTATCTTTCTAAAAATTTGGCAGCAGGTATAATTGACTTTGAGCTTTTAAAACATTATATTTTGACGATTTTATGACTTCCTGTTATACAGGAAGTTAATGCCAACTTTGCTATTTCAAATAGAACACCCTGTATATTTTAGCATATTAAAATCTAAATAACTTTTGTTAATAATAATCTATTCCTATCTCTAACCGTTTTTGAGATATGAATTATAAAAGGATTTTTTTTGTGTAAAAACGTTCCGAGAAGAAAGTTTAGTAACTCTAAAACTAATAATGGTAAACAATTAATATTTTGTAAGCCTTCAAGTAATACATAGATCTTTAGTTTAAATTACTCAGGTTTAACGTTTTTTATACAGGGAGTTCTTAAAATTGTGCCAATGTTTCCATTTAAATAAATGTGCATAAGTCAATTTTTGCAAATGGAACACCCTATTTTTTAGCTTACTAACGTGTATCTAAATGCCTTATATATTACAATCCACATTTTTAGTCGTTTTGGAATTATGAGCAATTTAAATAAAAAAATCTTAAAATTTCTGTTTGTGTTAATAAAACATTATTTTTGAAAAGAAGGCTTCGACTGGGATTTTCGTTTGACTTTGAGCTTTGTTACCATTTGTTATAAGTGCCTATGTTTGTAGCTTAGCTACTTCTGATTTTTTCAATAAAATTATTCACAATACAATTAAATCACAATAAATACATAAGTAACTAAGTAAGCTGACAAAAAATTATTATGATACTTAGACACTTACCATGAATATAAAATATATTTAAAATATCGTTATTAAAATAATAATTATTATTATTCGCCACTCTCAGATATGACAACAGGCCTAAGATAAGTGTCACCTTTAAAATCATTTTGGCCAAAGCCTACTTTACAAAAATAATGTGGCATTAACACAAGAAATTTTAAGATTTTTTATTTAAATTGCTTATAATTCCAAAACAACTAAAAATGTGGATTGTAACATATTAGACATTTAGATAGGAAATTTAATTCTCTATACGCTAGTAAAGTAAGTTCTTGACCTGTGAGTCTCCATTTTTCTTATATCTTTCTCTTTGCCCAAATGGGCCCCTCTTATAACTGTTACCTGTTGCCCATGGTCAGTGTTAAGAATTAAGTATCCCAATCTTTAATCATTAACTCATTTCATATTATTTTATCTTTCATGGCTCCATGAGAGCTCCATCGATGTTTACTACCATTTAACTTTGTTCCTCTCATTTAATATAACTATTTTTTCTCTTTGTATCTTATTCCTGATGATGGGTGTTTCTACACCCGAAACATGTAGAATGTCTACCATATTTTAATTTTATTACCTTATTAAACCAGTGGAGGAAGACTTCATGCTTTTTATTTATTCCCCTAAAAAATAGGGTGTTCCATTTGCAAAAACTGACTTATGCACATTTATTTAAATGGAAACATTGGTACAATTTTAAGAACTCCCTGTATAAAAAACGTGAACCTAGATAATTTAAACTAAAGATCTATGTATTACTTGAAAGCTTACAAAATTTTAAATGTTTACCTTTATTAGTTTAAGAGTTACTAAACTTTTTTCTCGGAGCGTTTTTACACAAAAAAATCCTTTTATAATTCATATCCCTAAAACGGTTAGAGATAGGAATAGATTATTTTTAACAAAAGTTATTTAGATTTTAATAAGGTTATCAAAAATGCGAAAATATACAGGGTGATAAATTTGAAATAGCAAAGTTCGTATTGACTTCCTGTATAACCGGAAGTAATAAAAACGTCAAAATATAATGTTTTAAAAGCTCAAAGCCAATTATGCCTGCTATCAAATTTTTAGAAAGATAAGTTTACTCGTTTCCGAGATCTTCTAATAGGCCACTCAACGTGAATCACCCTGTATAATATAATGTATCATAGATTTTTACTAGTAACTTTAAATACTTTAACTTCGCCATTTGGCATTTTTCTGTTTAAATTTTTTTTATTTAAACCCCTAAGCTTCAACGTCCATATATCCTCCCTTTATAACCCATTTATTATATACAATTTTAAACACAGAGCCTTTTGACATTAACTTTTGCTTTCAAATATTTACTCTTGCATATTTAACAGGGGTCCCTAAAAGACCCATCATTAACGCTTATTTTAGTTTTAATTGCATGGAAACTTTTAAAGCCTAAAATGCGAATACAGACTAATTTTTATGCAAGTGTACCCATAACATATTGTAGAACAAAATTCGTTTTTATCTTTTTGTGTTCAACAAAAAAAATTTTTTCGTTTGTACTGTTAAAATAGGTAAAAAGAACCATATTTATCTACATAATAGAATATTAACAACTCTATTCTTTAAATGATTCTAAATTTAAAACCGTCTTAAATTGACAGTTCTGAGTTTAAAAAAGTTTCAGAAGAAGACAACTAAGGGTGGTTATTATAAAGAAGGCAAAAGTTAACTTTAATTTTAACGCGGTGTTAACTTCGCTAGAAAAAATGGCAGTTTTATAAAATTCTCATTAACCTTTGAAAACAAAAAGGAGTAAATAATATCTTTTAACAACCTAACCTGTAACTTGTCGTCAATATCTTCGTATAACAGTCATCACGAGAAGAACAGTTCATTTTTTTTGTTGATGAAATTAATATTCTTATATCCAGCGTAGAAGAATACAAAAACAATATAGATAGACTAAATACTGTCCATTTAATTCTTTAATTAGTACCTAATTCATCCAATAAAGTTTACATTGAGATTGTCAACCTAACTTCAACCTGTGACGTAATTCTACAAGTTAACCTTCGTTCATCTGTCAAATAAATTTTATAATACTTACCCTAAGTTGTCTATTGTAAATATGTTTTGATATTTTCTTTAAATTTTTAAAGCCAAAATTGGAATGCAATAGAACTATAACTATATTTGCAACATCTCGGTAAATTACAATTTATAAATAATAAAATAATTTAATTGTAAACAAATCATATTAACATAATAGTATAGTATCGTGTGGCCTATCCAAATAATGTCACGGGAAAAAGACAACTGAAAATTTCGATGGAATCCTTTAGTGAATGCGGGTGTAAGGGTCTTTGATTGTTTTGGGATCAGGACTGGACCCGGTTCTAGAATTTTAGCCATAACAGGCCTTCTACATTTAAAAAAGCAATGAAAATTATCAGATAAAGACTAATTTTAATTAACAGGCTTTTTGTACAGCGTGATGGCAAAATATCAAGATGTGTGAAATCTTCTGATTTTAAAATTAATATTGCTAAAATACTAAGTTTTGAAAATTTGTTTGTTACAGCTTCATGTTAGGTACTTACTGTGCCCACTACAGTACAGTGCCATTCGTGTCAATTAAAAAAAAATAAATTCCAAAAATCTTTATATAATTTAATCCCACTTTCCACGGTTTTCAAAGATGAAGAAAATTATTTGCTGATTACAGTTTTATATAATATATCTATTGTGCCCATTGCAGTTCAGTACCGTTCGTGTTAATTTAAAAAAATTAAGAGCGCAGTGACGTTATTTAAAAAATATATATATTCCAAATACGGTACGCTTCACAGCAGGATAATTGGCAATATAAAGATTTTTGAAATTACATTTTTTAAATTAACACGAACAGCACTGCGGACATGGGAACAGAAAGTACCTAATACAAAGCTGTAATCAATACTTTTTCGTACTTTTTTCTCGAAAACGAAGGGAGGAGTGGATTTCATGGCAGTTATTTTTTTTTATTGGACACGAACGACACTTCACTGTAGTGGGTACAGTATTACCTAACATAAAGCTGTAATCAATACATTAATGATGACATAATACATTGTACTTAGTGGTTCAAGAGACAGCCTACTCAATAAACTGAAAATAGAACGGATTAATTAAATTTCGATGAAAATATTACTTTTAAAATGCAAGTATTTTTTTACCTATTCCATAATTTTGTGGAAGTAGTCCATCTCTCAGTGGAGTGATATTATAAGTAGGGGAATAATACACACAGTCTGCTCCACTAGTTTATTATAAGGATTTCTTATTCAGAAAACCTTAGTGTCGTATCTCATGTCGTACATGTTTCAAAGGTAAAAACCTTCATCATTAGCGAAATGAAATGAAATTGTTACAAGAAGAGAGACCCTCAACATTGCATGTTAAACTGAGGAACAGAAAAAAGAAGAAAAAGGTTTGAATTAAGTTTTACATAATGTAATTAAGACAATTTCTGAAAACTTTTTAAATTAAGAAGTAGAAAGTAACCATTACGATGGATCTTTCGGAAACATTTTTAGTTTAATTTTCAGAATCATATCAACTAAAATTAAAAATCGAAAATTCAAAAAACGTGCACCAACAATTCGATAAAAAAAATTTTCATATTCAGCGGCAAATATCAATCTTTCTAACGAACAGAAATTCATGTTTCAGGAGTTAGTAAATGCCGAGATATTAGCAATTGAAAATCGAAAAGCGGGGTTTTGTTGGTTGGCAAAAATTGACTACGAACAACATCCTGGCGTTTAATATTTGGAGAAACATTTAATACGAACATAAAAACCAGAAAAGTAATTTCAGATCTCCATTTTCTCTTTTGAGATAGGTTCAAGATATTTTTTTTTTGGCAAATAATTAATTAATGGCGATAAATTCAACTCTCTATAAATACTAAAAACGAAGGCAGAAAAAGAGAAAAAACCTTACTGAGAGCGGAGCGGTCTTAGAAAAAAATATTGATTCGGCTTAATAAGAAGTACGGAAAAACAGTAGCGCCTTTAATTAAAGCCAAATTGCAATCTTAATAATCAACATACAATTTTTTCTACTTCCGAGGGCAATATGGACAATCCACTCGAGTTGAACAGTATATTTTTTCTACGACCTTATGCTAAAAAATGTAAAAAAAAAGTTTGTAGGTTGCCAGGCTCGAACTTACGACCCTTGGTTCCATTGTCTTTTCTTTCTTTCTAAAACTCTTTATTTATTACGTTTAATATTTTACAACATCAACTATATTACAAAATAATTTATTACTACTAGGTTTACGTTCACGATGTGAACTACCACCTAGAAAAGGCAGCCAGTCCAGACTGGCCGGGGTTGGTGTTAGCCCTTGTTGATACTTTAAAATTGTTTTTAAAGGGTCCTTCCCGGTGGTGACCTTACAGGACTGTCAGGGATATCATTTCACAAGGAAAAGTTTAAGGAAATAGTCGTATATACTAAAGTTTTATATATAAGCTGATTGGGAAAAATAACTCAAAAAACCAACCTTAACGAAATGGGGTAGATGTGATGATCATAGATCAGGTTTTCTATTATTAAAACGGCATTCATACTTGATCTTGCGCACTATCTCATTCATTCTGTTCTTTCGCACTATTTAATCCTAGTGTGTTATTTACAATATTTACAGTATATTTACAGATGTTATGTATTTACAGAATAAGAATAAGTGAGGATAGTATAAATTTAAAAAGGGTAATGCACATCGGTACAGAGCACGCATGCTTGTGTGTTTTGGAATTGAAGTTAGGGATTCTCAAAGTAAATTGGTAGCCGCGAATACACAGGTTTGTGTATGGCCCCGTGAATATTACGTATCCGGGTCAGATCTACTGTCAGCGTCGAAAGTTGCGGTTTTGTACGATAGAATTTGTCCGTTTGTTCGTAGATGTACTCGTTAATTCGTTGCATTCCTGTCATGTGGTGTAAGTCGTCTATTCGTGTATATCTGCCAGATGACGTAACACACCTTAGAATTTTATTCTGGAACCTTTGCAGCCTGAGCATTTTCGGATTAGATATGCTGCACCAGACGGGTGAAGCATATGTAATCACCGGCCTGATAATTTGTTTCCATTGTCTAACGCTCTAACGTCTGGACTATCGAAGCGTTTAGTTAATGATCGGAAAACCAACTGATAAATGATGCTACATGAAATTAATTTTCTATGCACATTTAGCAGGTTGCATTATTGATGAATCTATTATAAATGCGTCTAGATTTTATTATATTGAACAAATTAATAACAAATTGTACCATATGCATTTAAATTATATAATTTAATGTCTTGAAAAAGAAGGCGGAGCCTCAGTAAAAATAATATACTGTGATTGGTCAGTACTTTTATAAACAACAAAGGCTTCTCTGTAATTGACTACTGTGATTGATCAGTTTCATTACCTATCTAGGTTGGATATAATATATTCCCGCAGAGTTAACTGGAATAGCCTACTTTACTCACCACTTAAGTGTAAAGGAGACAGAAAATTTTCTTGTGGGAGTAGAAAAAATTAATTTCATGTAGCATCATTATTCAGTTGGTTTTACGATAATTAACTAAATGCTTCAATAGTCCAGACGTTAGAGCGTTTAACTATAGATCCAATGGTCGTGAGTTCGAGCCCGACAATCTACAAACTTTTTTTTTTTATTTTTAGCATAAGATCGTAGAAAAAATATACTGTTCAACTCGAGTGGATTGTCTATATCACACTCGAAATTGAGCACTCCGCCTACGGCGTCGTGCTTAATTTACTTCCTCGTGTGATATAGACATCATATCCACTTTTGTTGTACAAACTACTATTAACGTGTAGTCAGTGTGGGATCGGACATGGTGGCATGGCGGCAGTTGCCTCCTGGGCTAAATCTCAGAAGTTGTGGAGACCAAACCAGAACATTGCCAATGTTTCTAGAATATTTTAATGATACACTAAAATCAATGGATCAATGGATAGGTTTTTACCACTAAGATTGTAGCGACTGTAGTTTTAATGACGTTCTCGATATCTTAAGAGTAGAACAGGGATAAGTGTTTTTCTTGATTTCACTTTTATCGAGAAGGCCATTGTTCAAGCGTTTCTTATGCAGTGTGACGAAATAATTTAAAAAGAGCACATTCAACGTTAATAAAGGCTAAAATCGCAGATATTACCAGTCCAACGCTTCAAATTGCGTTAACTACACCGAGGCCCGGTTGTAGAATTATTGCGGTTTAGTTCAGCGTTAAACCATCTTTCAATTCGTGTTAAGGTTATACAAATAAAGTTTAAGCTTGGTTCAACGCTAAACTAAGCTTAGCCGTATAGGTACAAACAGATCTAAATGTCAAGATTCATGACTACGCTAGTAATTTTAGCAATATTTTCGCCTGCGTCATTATGTTTTTTGTTACCTACATTTAATACTTTAGTAAATTGATATTTTGGGGCACTGCGGCATTTAATATGGTTAACAAAACATTTTTTTTGTAAATTGGGAGAAATAATACTCAAAGTCAACCTTCACTAAGATATATTCAGTAAGAAATTTTAATTAGTTATACATGTTTCGAACGTATAAACGTTCATATTCGAAACATGTAGAACTAACTAAATTTTCTTACTGAATAAAATATATCTTAGTGAAGGTTGACTTTGAATATTATTTCTCCCAATTTAACTTACCACTTCACTTCAAGTATCGACTACTTCTTCAAATTTTTTTCGTAGCCGTCTTGAAAATAAAATTTTCGGTAAGATTGTACCACACAAATGGTACTGAAAGTTACTATTTTCGGGACAATTTTTTTTCACTTTCGAAACGATTTTGGATATCTATGTAGGCGGCTTTGACACAAAAATTAACTTTGTATTGTATTATGACAGCGCTTGTCACGTAACATTGATGTAAGTTTTTCGCTTTTCAAATCCAAAAAATGGAAATCAGTAGTGAAAATGAGACTGACATGATTCCACAAGAGGTTATTGAATTTGCTATAAAGTTCATACAAAACGGCTACAGAAAAAAAAATGTACGTAACATGATCCAAAAGTGATTTTACGGGTCTCACCTATGGCTCGTCCTGGAAAGTTCCCACTCATCCCGTAAAATATCACTTTCGGAACTTGTTACGTAAATTACTATTACCGGATCACAGAATGTGTAATTATTTTAAAATAACTATTTCACTTCAATCACAAATTTTGCAATCGGAGACAAAATAACGCTTGATACTTTATTTTTTAAAATATTGTATGTAACATTAACTGGGCTATTCTACTTTTTCATGCAGATAAGCCTGTCCCTCCTCAATATGTGAAAATAACAATTTTATCTGGGAACTGGGATTAAGGGGGGTAATATTAAATATTATAAGAAATTATCTGTCAGAGCGAATTCAGTATGTGAATGTCGAGGGATACATTAGCAACTCCCTAGTAACAGAAACAGGAGTACCGCAGGGCACGGTGTTGGGATGATACTATGATTCTTTTCGAAGACGATGAATGGGCATCAGCTCTGAGAAAGGCTGAGATCGGTCTTTTTAGAGTACGTATGTACCTGGACAAAAATCTACTAACATTGAACTATACTAAAACTGAATTTCTTGCTTTCTCAACTTCGGATGCAACAGCATGTGATACACAGTTACTAAAATTACACTATAACCAGTGCATGTTTATGTCTAATAATAAAATGTGTAAGTGTGACATGGATATCAAAAGAGAAAAGGTTATAAAATATTTGGATGTAATGGTGGACGAGCACCTGAATTGGAAATATCATGCACAACATATAAGTAATAAAATAAGATCAATAATACCCATTTTTTACCAACTAAGAAATATCTTATGCAAGCCACAATTAATAGCAACATACAAAGCATTAATTGAAACAATATTTAGATACGGACTAATAATTTGGGGTGGACTAAATAATACAAATTTAAGAATACTACAAGTCACACAAAATTATGTCATCAAAGTCATGCTAAAAAAAAATAAAAGATATCCGACTGAACAGTTATATTTAGACAGTAAATTTTTTGATATTAAGCTTCTCTATGTCTTACAGTACATAATTTTTACCCATACTTCTGTTATAGAGAAAAAAGTCAGTCATCAATGCGCAACTAGAGCCATCTCAAACCAGCACATAATACAAAATTTATATCGAAAGACGCGATGCCAAAAATTTGTTACTTTTATAGGTCCAAAATATTATAACACATTACCTGTGAGGATACGAAATCTTAGCAAGAAACATATTTTTATTAAGGAGGCTAAAAAGTTTATACTGACAAATAAAATTTTGTTTTTATAAAAATCAAAATGTTTAGTAGAGATGATAAAATATCTGAACATGTTCACTGGGTTGCGGCTGAGGTCTTGGTCTGGATATATGATAATAAACATATATATCTTACGCATCTATTGTAGATATGTTTTTAATATTTTATATACTTAACCTGAATAAGTTACTAAGTATTGTAAAGTATTTTTATTATAAGATAACGGAGCACAACACAAATTTTGCTAAAAATTTAGAGTGAATTGTAAAATACACTGTATATGTAATTTATGAAATACATATTTCAGTATTTGAGTTTATTTAATAAAAGAATATTTGTATATTATATCTTATAAGTCTTTCTTATTAAACTTTACTATATTATGGAATCATATTTTCATTTATCAATTTTTTTATTTGTGATAAATATAAGGTGCAAAGCACTAGGTAGTAGGCTGTACCACTGTTAATTTTTCGTGCTTTGTATCTAAGTTACTGTAGATATATTTTAAATAATTAAGTTGATATATAAAGGTATTATAGTACCTCGTTTTTATTAAAAAATGTCCTAAATAAAAATTTAATTTGACGGCAAATAATATTATTTTAATTTTTAAACGATTTTCGATGTTAAAAAAGTAACAAAATTGTCCTTAATATTTATAAAAATGTCAATATACGTAAGGCTTGTTAAAATTTGACAATAGGTTAAAAATTTAAATTTTTATTACTTGTAAAAATGTATTTTTTTAAAACTTTTTTGTTTCAATATACCTAAATTATTATTTCACCAAGTAACAGAGTGATTATTTTGCAATCGGCTTGTAATGTGCAATAATATTACAATAAATTCCTGTTTGCTAAAATGCCTATTTTTAATGGGCTTGTACTCATAATTTTTGATAAATGATGCATGACCTTTTGTTTAACATCTCATGACCACCAGTGGCGTGCATACAATATAGGCAAAAAAGCATTGCCTACCCTGGGAACAATAAAACAAACTCCAACCAAAATTATTTCCTTATATTTAAATTTTTATCCGTGTAATATCCGGCAATATTTCTGTATATGTAGACGACCAGGACCGAAAAGTTAATCATATAGCATTGAAAATCATTTCTACGAACGCATTCGTTACCAATAATTAATCGTAAACTCGATCGCTGTATAAGCAACCCGTAAGAGAATTTGGAAAGCAATGATTTTCATTACATTAACCGCCTATGGGAGAGCATAAGCACTGCTTTTATAAAGCGAGCGAGAGCCGGTAGGCAGTAAGCTAGAAAGAGAACAAATACACGCGACTCTCTAGCTGAGCCTCCGTCGGCCCGCGTTGGTAAAATGCATTGGTGCCAATCTTCCAACTTTGTCGTAGTTTCAAAAAATACTACGCGTTCTCGATATAAAACATGTCAGGTTAGTTAAGATCGTTATCTGTAACGTAAAATAAGAAGTACTTTTATGATGATTTAAGATAATTTTTGCTAATAAGTATGTTAAATTATAATTTACATCATAATTGACTTGGGGTTCAATCAAGTGGGTGTTAAATTTAAAATCTGAATATAAAACTAATGTGGATGAAATTTATTTATAATAATAATACATATTGGTGTTTTCGCCCAGTGTTTTCTTTTGCTATTAACGTCGCGCGTCGCCGTCGGTTGTCGAAAAAAAAAATGGAGAAGTGGACATGTCCACGTAATTGAGGTAATGGCGAAGTCAACTGTGTTGAAAATTTTTAAAGTCAATTGTTTGGAAATTAAATGTTTGCCTGCCCTGTTCAAACGGCTTTGCACGCCACTGATGACCCCCCTTTCTGACCTGCACGAATCTTGAATTAATCATAGATTTCTATTTATGATTTGCCTTTTATGTTTCGCTTTTGATACAGAAAGCCCACGGCAAAATTAAATTACTTTACATGTATAAAAATATTTTTGATATAGCTACTACAAAACTCAGGTTATGTAACTGGCTTGTTCTGTAGGTTACTGCTATGTAATTTATTGGCCTGCCTTACTTGAAGTAGATAGAGACAGCCTCCAAAAGCTGCAAATTGCATGCTTGCGATTTTGTTATAGTGTACGTAAATATGATCACATATCTCCTGTTTTTCGTGGGTTTAATTAATCAGCAAAATTGTCTCCAACGTTCACACATCTCGCCGGGCCGGAAGGATATTGTCTTCTCCATAGGGTCAAAATATTAATTTATTAGATCCATTTATACTAATTTATTTGTTTTAAAGGCGAACAAAGACACTGTTTTAGGCGTAATTGATTAAAAACAAAATAATAATTTTTCTAATTCTGTAAAAATTCCTGGAAGGGCGGAGTCCCAGAGTCCTCCCTCACGAGCCGTTACTGAAACCATCAAACGCCTAGTTAACAAAACCCTCTATAGGAGAAGAGCACATATGACTTAGTTTTTGCAAAACTATGAGTTTTTTAATTTCTGTCAAACGATTCCTGATACTATGTATATTAAGTATTTAAGATATATATGACAAACCGAAATAGAATGTTTTACTTCCCAATTTTTAAAATTATTTTATGCTTTAATTATCATTGGAGGTTCCTTTTTCGCCAGCCCAGTGGCGTTACCAAAGAAAACAGATTGTAACGCTGGGCTGGCTGCTTCAATCAACGGCTATTTACGCGTCGTCTGCGAGATGCAGAAAGCGAAAGAAAGGCGAAGTAGATTTATTTAACTACGTCTTTTTTCCGCCCGTTAGTCGTCTGATTGTGAAAGTATTTTACCAGACTTGTATAAGGGTGGGAGTATGCACAATAATGTGTTATTGTGCATACTGTTATTGTGTAATAATATAGATTATGTGTGATAGACAAACAAATCTCACAGAATAAACCGTCGGTAAATTATCTGTATCCCAAAAGTGACATTAGATAGGCAAAGTTTAAGATAAACAAATATGGGGACCGACAACACCCATTGTGTTATAAGGAAAAAAGTTTTTCTTCATATTTCAATATGAATACCTCCCAAAGTAATAGTTGTGATGAAGTCATTGTAAATTTAGGAGCTATCGATTCATTTTCTAGAAAAATAACAACTCTTATTATTATCATTCACTTTTGATCTATTCTCGTCTATTTAATACAGGGCATAAATCTTATTCTAACATCTAGCCTTTAGCGATTACGTTAAATGTTAGAATTATCAATCAGGAATACGGCCAATAATGGATACGGTACTTTTATATAATATAATATTAGCATAAGGCCTAAGTCAACAACAAAAGCAAGATACAAAACCAACATTGATATTTTGGTTCAATAAACCTCTGACCTCTTTATTAAAATAAAACAAAACAAGTAAACAGTTTAAAGCCATTGCTTTTGTTTACGAAACATGAACGTCTAATTAAACTGATGGGCCCAGAAATAAAACATTTGAACGCCTTTTTAAATCCTTCGCAGAATAATTTGACGTTTTGTCATCCACTGAATGTTTTAAGGATGACGAAATTAAAAATCTTTTCTTTAGAAATAAAGAAAATGTTTTTAATTAGGAAAAAATATTAAAATGTTATTTTTATAAAAATGTGTTTTGTAGCCTTTTTTTAAAGCTAATAAAATAGATGCTGAATGAGCTTAATATTTAACATAAAGCTTTAGTACCCACTTGTTACGAATGATTTTTTTTTATTTTCCAGAATAATAAAAGTTTACGTTCGGTTTAATTGCAAAAAGTGTTTCTGTAATTACCATTTTATTTATTTGAGAAGCTGACTTTATGCGTGGCATCTAGTAACATCTATTTCATTCTACAAATATGTTAGATTCTAAGGATTCCTTGTGTATATTTCGAACAAATTACAAAAATCAGGTACATTTGACAATACAGTACAAACTATAGATATTTATATTACTAATACATAAGGAATAACTTTCCGGGACGAGTATTTTATGGTTTAGAAAGCAAAGCGAATAATATACATCGTTTTATGTTCTACCTTATGTTTTTACCTAAATTACAATTGTATAAAAATGTTCAAGTGCTAATTTATGATATTTTTGAAAAGGCATAATAATATTAAACAAAAAACTGTTAATTAGCCTTCCATACAAGAGTGAAACGCGGCATCGTTTCCTGGGTTGTCTAGTTGAAAATTTGATACAAAAACTTTACTAAGGGGTACGTACGAAGTTCCAGTTTGTCGGATATCTAATTTTTTTTTTTTCAAAAAAAAATTGAACATTTAATTTAAAGTTTTAATTATATAGGTTCATCATCCGCCATGCAGAATATAAAAATAAAAATATTGCGGCTAGTCATGTCAATTTCTTATTTTCCATTACAAGTAAAAACGATACTCCGATATTATCTTAAAAATCTCCACTGACGCCGCGCCACTTAATTCTTCTAAAATTCGTTTTTATAATAAAATAGGTATAATTTAAAATAAAGGAAAACCCTCCAAAAAGTTATCAACTGGAATGATGCCTCTAACGCGCACCCAGCTAAAACAAGTGGTCGGCCTACTAACAGGCCACTGCTTAAGAAAACACCTACGCCGAGTAGGAATTTGCAATGGTCCCATTGAATGCAGGCTTTGCGGCGATGAGGACGAAACCGCCTCACATATCGTATATAACTGCGAAGCACTGACCCGAGGAAGACTCAGAATCTTCGGAGATATCCAATGTGGGGATAACCTCCCACATGACAAACTTGGTAGGAATTTGCTGGACCTTCTAAAAGGAACAAACCTTTTCTAGCAAGATAGGGGAGCACAATAAGCCACTAGGCTGCAGTGCAAGAAGCTTGGGCCAAACGCCCAACCCCCGCCTTAAACCAACCAACCAACCAAAATAAAGACATTTTATTGCCATCGCCAGATGTAGGCACAATATGCGCGATGCGGTGGAAATGCACTATTTCCTCATGATGACTCATCGACTACTGTTTGCTCTTAAGATTTTTTTATATTGCTTCATTTTCTTCCTTTAATTTATTCAAGTTACACAGTTTATTCTTAATTTCAAACAAGCACTTTGTAATAGTAGTGTCAGGTTTTAGTTACCACATGGCTATTTTGAATGATCTGTTAAATCATCCTTATTTGTTCAATCGTGTTAATAAATATTTTTTTAAACTCTTTTAACTGATTCTAAACTTTTAGTTTAATAAATTTGATTAGTCACAAAACAAGTTTTAATGTTTTGACTTTGCTGGTTATGCCTAAAAATAAAAATTACAGTTTTTCACGAAAATGTAAGTAAAAATTTCAAAACTAGTGAATTTAAGTATGGGTATGACTTAACAACAAGAAAATATACTTAAAATATCTATCAGACGAGCCTAATAGGAAAAAATTAATAGGGTGCTTCATTAAAAAAAACCAGTTATTGTATTTTAAAAATGTTCAGATATCAACAAAAAACACCTGTACAAAATTTTAAGTACTTGAAATATCCCTAAACTTAAGGGTTTACAAGAAATTTTCGAATTTCGAAATTCTAATTGAGAAATACAGGTAATTTTGTACTATCATGTTTTTTTCCAAAATTTTAAGAATTTTGCATTTTGTTTGGCAAATAAAAAAACTAAATATGGTGTCATATGGATAATTTTGTGAGGAAACAAAAAATTCTAAAATATATAGGTGTTCCGTTAAAAAAATGTATCTTTTTATTGTCCTACTTTTCTGGACACTCCAATATTTAAAAATAATTTTTGAACGTAAATTTTTTTATTTTTACAACTTTTTTTTTATAACTTTAATAGTAGAGACGGTAACATATTATTAAAAAGTCATATACCGGGTCCGCCAACGTGGCGGGGATGGAAGATTAAATCATTATCGAGGAGCTTATCAAAAATACTAAACCAGCATAAGGTATGGACATAAAAGCGGCATATTTTAAAAATATTTTACATTATACAGGGTGGCTCAAAAAAGTGTGGCGGACTAAACTTGCATTTTTTTAAATGGAACACCCTATATATTATATTATTTTCTAATTCCCTATACAATTCCACGTATATTTTGTATAAAATGTCATATGTCTAAATTCAATTGTTTTTGAGTAATTGACGTTTAAAATATGGCATTTTTTGACTTTGACAGGCTGTAACATTGGAACGGTTCATCTTAGAGAAAAATGGTTTTCACCTCCCTATCTTAGTTTTTCCTTCTCTATCCAAAGAAACCTACCTCCGATTTATCATGTTAATCCAAAAAAACTGTTTTAACGGTTTAACATAGTAAATCGGAGGTTGGTTTCTTTGGATAGAGAATAATTGTTACAAAATGTATAACTGCTAAAGCGAAAAATGTCAACTAGACATCAAAAATAAAACTCTTCGCCTCTCTACGTTGCGTTGCTGTAACTTGTATTTTTTAAATCGCTGAGAAATCAGCAGAAGGTACTAGATTTTTTTAGTTGCTTTATTGGATTACTTTTAGGAACATCATGTTCCTTCCTATCGTAGTCAGACACAAATCATTCGCAATGAATACAGAAGCGGATCGTAAGGATCGTGAACTGGGACTCTTGATATCGTAGACCTTTTTCAGGTAAAAGACAAATGTGAACTTGAAAGACGATTTATGTGTCTTTGACGGTTATTTGCTTTTTGAAAAGGGTTAATATTATTTGGATAAGACAAAACAAAAAATGCCACGCACAAAAATTTTAGAGAACTGGTATCTTGAAATGGCGACCGGCTGCAGAAAGTTGTCGAACTTTAGGTGAGTTTTGGCAATTTTTAAAATAAAGTGCTGTTGTTTTTTTACAAAAAGGTATAGATATTGTTTTTATATCTCTTCAAAGTACATTGATATAGAAGAAAAGTGTAATATTGCATTTTTGTCACAAAAAAATGCTCCATTATGGAGACTATACTCTACATTATCAATTATATGAGAAAATAAATTACTTTTAATTTATATTCTTTTTTTTTACAAAACCATTTAAAAAGAAAACTAAGAAAGGTCGATGCCGTCAGTGCAAAACTGGGGAAACGCACGGGATTTGAACCAAATGCAATACAAGGCTGTGTCTAGGAAAGAACAGGAATTGTTTTTATAATTTTCATAATTAAATTTAGTTTATGTTTTAAGGTTGGAGACAATGATGGTTCTTGAATGATATAGAAGAGTTTTGAACTTAAACTGTCTTTGTTCTAAATTACAACGTTTTAACTGGTAAGTATCTTCAGTCGTCTTCAGGTGAATACCGAGTATTCCAAAACTCTTTTATCATTCTAATTATTGTTTATTTTCCATGTTTATGTATGTTGTATTGTTACTCTTATTTATATTTCTTATTTTGTACCACTTATGTAACTTTTATTAGGTATGCACATAACATAACAAAGCACACATATTGCATCGATTTTATGGTGATATTCTCATATTTTTTTTGGTTTGGAAATTCTTAATAGTTTTTCTTGAAAATGGATTAAGTTTGTCATAAACTAATTATTTTAATATGTTGTTAGATTTTTTTAACCTCCAACTACTCATGCCAAATAAAGGGTTTATTGGACTACTCGGTAATAATAGTAGTCAGCAAAGGTCACAAATTTCACAATGCCCCTTTTCTAATAAATAAATATACATATTGAGGAGAGAGATTGACTTCTCTTTCATCCTCTTCTATTGCCCTCAGTAGGTCTTGTGCTTCCTGGAAGGACTGCGGCCACTTTAGCTTCACCTGATATGCGTATGTGGGTAACAATACCTGCTCAAAATGCACTCTTCCCAGATCACCGCTTATTTTTGGGGCTACTGTATCGCATAAACTTTAAATTTGCCTTAAAAACTTTATAACTTTTTTACCTGACTGCCTTAACTTTGCTTCAGTCACGTGCGTGTTATATAAAAATTCTTGGTTTAAAACGTCTATTGTTGCTGTCCAATCTGATCCCAGATTTCTTAATGCATAGATTTGCAACCATGTTTGCGCTTAACCCGGTAAATGCCAATTGTTTAACAATGCAGATTGCTCGGTCCAAAAAAATAAGCAAATTACCATCGTCCGAGTTAAAACCGGCGTGTGGTTGGCATGCGCCAAGGGTCCTAACGTGCTTTTTTAAGTTTTCGTTCGGCATATTTTCTGTTTTGGGCTTTGAACTGCTGTTACTACACTCGACAGTTAAAGAGCTAAGCCTTTCCGGTAAGCTCTCTAATTTTACAGATTTGTAGCTATACCTTTTGGTTTTTAGGGCCCTTATTTGAAAGTACTTTTTAAAATGGCTAGTATGACTTCATTTATGTCGTAGCCATAGTAATATCCTTTCAGATTTTTTTTATTTAAAGAAATAATTGTATAATCTTTTGACAATCATCATAGCGCACCTTCGGAGAAACACTGACGTAAGTGCAAATCTATAAAATGTCGAGAAAATACGTTTAAAGTTTTAAAAATGCTTTAAACGAAAAATAAAGACGCTACAAATACATTTACTAAGAATTTAAATTCAAATAATATTCTTTAATTTGTACACTTATTAGGTTCAGTTCGATTATTAACAACATTTTACAATTTGTACCTCTTAGAGGGACTTAAAAGGTAGTACTCCCTCAATTGTGTCATTGTAGCCCTAGACCTGCGTAATTTTTTAAAATATGACAATTGAATTAAATGGGGAATCGCATTAAAAGAAGGACTTATCTGCTACATTTAATGAAAAATAAACTAAAACAGGGTATTATAAAAATATCCGTAATATTTAGGTACAATATTAGTGTTTAACAGTTTTAATAAATCGTCTTTTTTTCTTCCTGTAATAGCAGTTTTAAAGCTATAAGCTTGTTTTAGAGTAGCATTATTGCTTTTTTGATTGATGGAACGACCAGTTCTGAGTGAGGCAGAGAGATCACTTTAATTTCGGAGATCATCTTTATTTAGTCGCCATTTACATTTTTTGTTGTGTTTAAACCCAATTCTTCTGCCAAGACTTTTAAATCATAAAAGTCGGTAAAATTTAATTCATTCATTTTAAATGGTTCTCCCGTTTTTTTTTGCTGTACTGATCAAAGAAATATACTGATCTGGGATGTATATGGGCCTGGATTTTTTGAAATATTTTATATTCTTCTCTATAAGGGAATGGGCAGTATCACCCTCGTTTTGAGTGTGTCCCCTTATGAGAAACTTGTGGGTAATACTGTTTAGGTTTAAATGAGTAACTGCATACAGGTACATAGCCAGTATAAATCTAAAAGAAAAAAAGTTGATTATACTCAGTATAAAAAAAATAGTTAGTCCCATTCTCAGTTATCAATATTAATACTAACCGGTTTTTTTGTTGCCCACAGCAATTATCCGAATAGAAAATTATGTTGCTGTTAGGATGACTCAGTTCTATATCTTTGAGATATTTAAATACACAAGAACCAATTTCAATTGCACCCCTATGTGCCAAACCTTTATTTATTTATCAGGAAAGTCAGCATTATTTAGAGCAACAAAGACACATTATAAAATAATATCATTTTAATCTTTAGGATAAGCGTTAAACTAGAAGAAACAATACCATAAAATACATTTGCGTCTTCATCGATCCAATAATCTGCAAGTTCTATGAAGCAACAAAGTCAGTAAGTACTTTTAAGGCTTTGTTGCCCCAAAATATCACTTTAATATTTGTCATATTTACCTTTGCGATAGTGTTGTTCCACGCACATACACTCAGCACGAAGTATCGCCCACAACTGACCGGTCGGGTGTTGTTACTCCAAGAGCGAATATCATTCGCGCCATTTCCACAAAGACATAGGCGGCATCTAGCGTCAAATTTTCAAGACACAATTATGTCTTTGTAATTCCAAAAAGGATATAGGTTTTGCAATATTTTTCCATTAAAATCTGACTTTTGGAAAAATTTGCATTTACGTCGTTGTTTCTCCGAAGGTGCGATAGAGTAGACATCGTCTGTTTGGCTATACATTTTAAAATCTTACTGATAACACAAAAAAATATAGGAAAGTGACCAGTAAAACTTAAAAATCTAGTTTTGTGATATGTAATGTTGTAAATATACTTTTTACTAACTTTTGTTAGGGGGAGTTTATGAAACGACTGCGACACTTTTTTTTGTAGGAATCACTTTTGATAGAAGTTCTTGAAAACGCAAAGTTTTGTTTCTTTTGTAGCCACTTTTGAACGGTGGAGAAAGTGTAGAAAAGGCTGCGAAGTATTTTATTTTATAGAATTAACTTTTAAGAACTTACACGTTTTTTTGGCTACCCCCCTATCACTTTATGTTTATAAGAAACATTAATACCGTGATTTTGTATCGGATTGGCGCGACGATACGGTACTACCTCCTGTTGTTACTGTGTTACTAAAAAAAAATCTACTTACTTTTTTTTCTTTTGAAGGTGCAGCGCAACTAATCGTCAAAAACATACCACTTTTTAAAAAAATTAATTATAATGGCACGGAACGCGACGGATAAAATACTGCGCGAGTTAGTAACCACAGTCAACAAATCCTGGAACCAGCGGGACTTATTTTTTGTTTTATAAATAAACATGGTGAAAAATTTGTAATATAAGAAAATTTTGATTGAAAAACTATTGACCTTACGAAGTATTTGATAACCAATGCTGAAAACCTTTAGTTTCAGGGTAGGCCTGTGCCTCCCAATTTTGAAAATTTGACAGTATATGCTAGTGCTGATGGGGGCGATCGGGCTAAAATATATTTATAATGGTGGCACTTCCCGTTATACTGGAAGTAAGTGTCAACTTGCTTATTTTAAATAGAATACTCTATATATTACTACATTTTTGCATTCTACGCAAGAATTTAGGCATATCTTGTATACCATGTCCTATACCTATGTCTAAGCGTTTTAGATATTTTTAATAGATTTTTTATAATATTTTGATAACTATTAATACAGGGTGTTTAAACAATACGATTAAAAATTAAATTGAAAAACTGCAAAAAGACTAGATTTTCAAATGGAAATACACAAATTTTATAATTATTTCTTATTTAGCATTAAAAATAAGGGTAAGTTTGTATATTCCAAAAAATTTTAGTTTTAGAAACATTGCCAACTTAATATTTTTATATGGCGATTTTGCTGCAGATTTTAAGTTTAGTTACTTTTAGTTGGCTATAACGGCGTTGAAAAACAATCAAATGCGAGAAAAATTTATGAAGCTGTCACTTACCATTTAAACATCAATAATTATCATGCCTGTGCGCTTAAATTTTACATACAAACGAAGATTATTTAAATTTATTTATTATTTATGGAGAATGTGTTAAAGTTATATCAAGAACATGGGACACATTTGCCAATCGATATCCGCAAAACAGAAGCCATCACAATGTGCTTATTAATAATGTTCAACATTTTTGGGATATACAAACTTACCCTTTTTTAATGCTAAACTAAAAGTAATTATAAAATTTGGGTGTTTCCCTTTGAAAATTTAGACTTTTTGCAGTTTTTTCAATCTTATTGTTTAAACACCCTGAATTAATAGTTATCAAAATATTATAAAAAATCTAATAAAGCAGGTCCTTTATAACAAGGAATCCCGCTTAAATTAAATAAATATAAGGCTTCTTTATAGACAAAATTGACAATTATTTTAAGGCTTGCAAACGTCATTCTTAACAGAAAAATTCAAATATGTCAAAAACGCTTAGATATTTATAGGTATAGGCATACAGGGTAGCGACTTTAACTAAAATAAATTCGATATTATTAAACCTGCTAAAGTTGCGCCTACAAAATTTGGTATGTGGGGGTTTTAGAGAATGCGAAATTGGATTATGATGTCGGCGCAGTTGCCAGATTTCTCAGCTTTGCGCTACACGTAGTAATTTTGTTATTTTAAATGGAATGCCCTATTTATTTTTGTTGCAGTAAATTGATAGTGTCAAATTTAGTAAGATCTCAAATTTATAAAATTCTATCTTCACTAGTTTCTAAGCTATGGCAACACTGAAGTTCCCTTAAAAAGTACCGGGACGCTTGTCTACCTCCATAGTTACTAAGTTATTGACAAGATTCAAGAAAAGTTTTTGTCTTTTCAAAATGGCCTATTTAACTTAAACTTTAAAAATAGAAATTCTCATGGTACTTTTTAATGGAATTACAATATTGCCATAGCTCAGCAATTAGTGAAGATAGAATTTTGTTAATTTGGCATCTTATTAAATGGGACACGCCCAATGCACTGCAATAAAAATAAATAGGGCATTCCATTTAAAATATTAAAATTACTACGTGTAGGTAGCGCAAAGCTGAGAAATCTGGCAACTGCGCCGACATTATAATTCAATTCCGCATGCTTCAAAATCATACATACTAAATTTTGTAGGCGTAACTTCAGCAGTTTTAATAATATCGAATTTATTCCAATTAAAGTTCCCACCCTGTACAAAATCTGCCTAGAATCTTACGTAGAATGCAAAAATGTAATAGTATATAGAATGTTCTATTTAAAATAAACACGCTGACACTAGGGTTGCCAACCCTCCCGATTTAGTCGGGAGGCTCCCGCTTTTTTACTTAACCTCCCGCCTCCAATAACACGACGGACGCCTAATAACTGTACAGCTGCCTTAGAGAGGGGCGACCTTTTTTTTTTTAGAAAGCACGTTTGATGATAGGAGGAAGAAATATAAGAGGCACGCCACAGCGTAAGGTCAACGGGGTATCGACCTTTTTTTTTTAGAAATCATCAATATAATTATTTTAAGCACCTCAAAAAAAACTTGTCCTCCAGGCACTATCCACTTCCCGCTTTTCAATTTTTAAAATCTGGCTACCCTAACTGACACTAACTTCCGGTGTAACCGGAAGTACCACCATTATGAAATTTTTTTAGTCCGGTCGTCCCCATCAGCATTACCACGATGGCAAACTTTGAAAATTTTCCTATGTATAGTTTTCCATATATAGTTCAAAGCGGTTCCCGGTGGAACACGAACACCCTGTTTGCAGGTGCTTTTATACCTATTATTAATTAACACTTCAAACTTTCTGCTCTACCTAATTTTATTTTTTGTAAATATTCTATAGCTTTAATAATAAAATAAGACAAAATTTAAAAGATATATCCGTATAGGTACATTATTTTAACTAAGAATACAATAACAAGTACTTATTTTCCACAAAACAAATTTCTCGTCTCCGAAATAAAATCAACCAAAACTCATTAGCATAATAAAGAACCTACCGCCTCGCATCGTGGTTTCAGTGTGTGTCGATGTTTACGGAATATTTTTCACCACGTCATAAGCTCGCTAGTATGCCCACTTCGGGTGAAACTCTCTTGCAAATAAATTTCTTGCTGCACAAAGTTCCGCCTTAAGGACAAATCCTTCAGCCTAAATACTATTCAAACTAAGTAAAATATTACATCATCATCAAGGGCAATTGAACATTTTTGGAAAATAATTTATATGTTTTTTATACTCGCAATGTTTTAATGTTCAATATTCCTGGGCCCGGTATAATAATATCGAAAAGCAAGAAGTAAAAATAGGGGTCTGCTATAAACTTTGAATATTTTTTTTAAAACAAAGTAGAAAGTTACTACAGTGTATAAATTTTTGACAATAGAAATTCCGAAAATAATCAAATATTAATACCTTATAAGTTTTGTTTGCCTTCTGGTAAAGCAGAGAAGGTTCTTTTTATTTATTCTCTTATTTTATTCGATCTAAGGTAAAGTTTTCGAGGTTTATAGAAAGTTTAAATATATTCTGCTTTTTGTTTACCCCGGATTCAAGTCAATTTATAGCTGTTTAAGCTGAGATAGCTTTAACCACTTTAGTATGCTATAAACTTGTTCTTATAAAAGGTTTCTGTTTACCAGGTGATTTGTTTTACTTTCCTCTGTCATTCTTTAAACATTTTAAAACTATTTTACGTTTACATTGTCTTATTTAATCTAATTTTAAAACCGAAATAAATGTTAATAAGGTGACACTTTTTTTATAATACATATATACAAGATGGCCCATTTGCCTGACAAAGTAATATACCATCTCTACTATTAAAGATATCAAAAAAAAGTTTTTATAAAAGTTGTGAGATATAAAAAAATGTATGTTCTAAAATTATTTTTAAACATACAGGATGGTCCAGGAAGGTAGGACAATAAAAAGACACTTTTTTTTAAATGGAACACCCTATATATTTTAGCATTTGTTCTTTCCTTACCAAATTATCAATATGACGCCATATTTAGTTTTTTAATTTTTTGCAACGTTGCCAAACAAAATGCAAAATTCTTAAAATTTTGGAAAAAACATGATAATAAAAAATTACTTGTATTTCTCAATAAGAGTATCGAAAATCGAAAATTTCTTATAAACTTTTAAGTTTAGGGATAAAAACACTGTCTTAAATCTTTAAGTACCTAAAATTTTGTACAGGGTGTTTTCTGTTGACCTCCAAATATAAATATTTTTAAAATAGAATAACTCTGATTTTTCAAATGAAACACCCGATGTTTATTAGGCTCGTCTAATAGATATTGTAAGTATCCTTTATTATTGTTAAATTATACCTATACCTAAATTTACCAGTTTTGGCAATATTTCGATATTCATTTAAATTTTCGCGAAAAAGTTTAGTAGTTTTTATTTTTAGGTAGCCATGACCAGTCATACCTATTTCCTTTATTAAATGTAAACTGTACGGCCCCGGTAATATTTAAACTAATATGTTGTTATATTGTGGTCCATATTTAAACCCAGGCATTACCCATGCTTAGAATATAAGTAGCTTCATAGAAAATACAGGATATTAAATTTCCTACAGAATGACGGATTAAAAAAATTTTTTGATGAAGTTTCAATGAGATATGATCGTTTAAACTTTGTCATATTTTTCGAATTTTATTGAATTTATAACAATATCATTTTGTTACTTAGTTTTGAATGTTATATGCAATATTGATCGTATGAGGCCTTTATTATGTATTATGTAGATTGTCCATATATTGTCAATATAAAATATTGACCATAATATTCACCGTCTGAGGACCGCTTTAGTTTATGTGAAAATATTTGAATATACTGTGAACAACTATAAAGTACAAAAAAATTTATATTTCTTCAATAATATTATGGATTATCATTAGGTAATTTTCTTTTTTTTGCAGCATCAATGTTTGAGTCAGAAATTTGTAACAAGAAATGTGGACATTTATACTTTCAATACTTGCTTTTCATCATTTCTTTTTACACTAGCAGCACTAACAGTCGCAATACTTTGCGCTTTTAACACCCTACGTGCTTTAGTAAGTATATTATTATCACAAAAAAGACACGTTTCCATTGTAGGAAAAATTGTCTGACATATCGAACCGAAATAGCAAAGACATATACATAACAAGATGGCGATGCACGGCCAAGTAAACCAAAATTTAGTTTTTGGCGTATTCTTGGCCAAATATTAAGCATAACTAAGTATATTTTGTCATATATTTTTGAAATTAGCATTTTAAGGATTCCTCATATATATACAGGATGTCCTATTTAACCAATCAAAACTTTAATTCAACTAACTTATTTGGGACACCCTTTGTAAATTTTAATAGGCGTATAAAATTCTTTAGAAAATATCCTATACAATTTTTAAATTTAATACTTTTTTCTAAATACTGAAATAAAAGAGTTAATAGGGGGTGACGTGTACATTAGAATGGATCACCCGGTACGTAAAACCACTATATATAGAAACAATAAACTGTGGAAAAAATATACTGACGTGTACAGAGATCTTAGCTTCAAACTGTTTGGGATCGTATCATCAAGACAAATCGAAACTTGTTTGTGCGGGAGGTGACTTACAAATTAAATACTATTATAATATTTTATGAGTTCGGTGTTGCATATGTGATAAGAGACATATCTCATGGTTTACTTTAATGGGTAAATAAATTTTAAATTGCGTTAATTAATTATAAATGTATTTTTTCATATACTTATGTTTTAGATAAATAGAGAGCAATTTTTTAGAAAAAGTAGTTATAAATTTGTTTAAAAAAAATAAATAAAAAATTATATACGTTCATGCATGCATATAACATTTATTTATTGTTGATCAATTAATTTAACATGTCTTTATTAAATAAAATTCATTTGCATACATTGAAAACAAAGTAACAACATGATATATTGTTATAAATTCAATAAAATTCGAAAAATATGACAAAGTTTAAACTGTGATATCTCATTGAAACTTCATCAAAAAATTTTTTTAATACGTCATTCTGTAGGAAATTTAATATCCTGTATTTTCTGTGAGGCAATGCCTATACCTATCTCTGCTCAAAAAAAGTTTTTTGCATAAAAGTAAAAAAAAAAAAAAATATTTAATTTTTTGCACTTTTTTGTTAAATTGTTTTTAATATAATTTGAACTGAATAGATTTGTAAATTTTTTAATTACACCATTTCGATAGAAAATCTAATTCTCAACAACATTTTTTTTATAAAATATCCCCAAATTTTGCTTCGTTTTCGAGATATACTCAAAAAACCGTAAGGGTTGCATTTTCTCCCCTATCTCCAGTTTCCCCCCTCTAATTTAATAGCACTCCGCGGTTTTTTCATTCTGAATGACCAATTGAACACTCTGTAATTCCTTATGATATGACATAATCAATGGCCTATCAGTACTGCCAATATAAGTTATCTGTCTCAATCTGGTTAATTACTGGAGTTTACAATTGTGAACCTAAAGTTGTACCGAACTGTATACTATTTCGCTTGGCAATACAAAATATTCAAGAACCTTCTTTTAGGATGCTTAAAAAAAAGCAACAGGTAGTTGCTTACCACGTAATTAAACGCATGGTTTAATTTTCTTTACTGTAACCAGCTCCCGGTGTACGTGGCGTTTACGATATTAATCTAAAAAGGAGGCTCTCGAAAAAATAACTTTTTTTCTATATTATTATAAACAGAGTCGCGAGTAAGCGAAGTAAGCAATATTATTTTAAATTAAAAAATAACGCTTTACACTTTTAACTCTAAGAAAATCTAATATTGTACTTCCGTCAAAAAGGTTTATTTAAATAACCCAATATAAGTTAGAAGCATGCAATACAGTAGATAAAGGTAACAAGAATATATTTTTAATATATGGTTATATTTGAACAGGTCTTGGATTTATGGCTTTTTTTATTACGCAATTTTTTCCCCCGCGACCGGAAGTGTGTCACATTTATTAAAATCCTGTAGTTATTCATGCTTCTTTTTGATCGGCAACCCTAATGCTCTTTCAGACAAAAATTCTAATAAAAACACAGCCATTACAAAGTTTAAAAATTAGTATATTACATAACAAGTGATGAAAGTAATACTTTTCAAACGAGGAGATATTTAGCACGAGGCGTCAGCCGAGTGCGGAAATTCTCCGAGTTTTAGAATAATCACTTTCACACGAGTAATGTACACTATTTTTCCTACGACCACAAAGAATTATTAAAAAAACCTTTGATTTGTGAAAAAAATATTTCAACTCTAGAGTTGAAAAAAATATTTCAACTCTAGAGTGGAAATACAAGGCACACTATTAATTTAAACATATGATGCCCATTTGACGGACCACCCCTATTTATTAAAAAGAACAAATTTTAGAAAGTTGTTTAGTGTTTAACTTATTTATCATGTATTTTTCGAGTGATTTCGAATTAGAGTGTGAAAATACGCCATCTGAAATTATAAAAAAGTTAAGAATATACTACTAGAAAATCTATTACCAGTCATAACAAGCCCGCTGAAGAAAATGTCATATATTAAACATAGAATTTTTATGTGTTGCCATAGCGTAGATACTAGAGCTATGGCCTACAGATCGAAAGGTCACAGGTTCAAATCCCATCAGGAGTATTTGACTTTTTTTTATAAAAACATTAAATAATTTATAGAATTAGGTATTTTGAATTGAAATCTTCCGTGTTGGATGAATTTTTAAAATTTAATCAAGAAAAGATGCATTAAATATAAATTTAAAAAATTCATCCAACAAGGAAGATTTCAATTCAAAATACCTAATTCTATAAATTGTTTAATGTTTTTATAAAAAAAAGTCAAATTCTCCTGATGGGATTTGAACCTGTGACCTTTCGATCTGTAGGCCATAGCTCTAGTCTCTACGCTATGGCAACACATAAAAATTTTATGTTTAATATATGATATTTTCTTCAGCGGGGCTTGTTTGCAACTCTCTAGTAACAAAAACGGGAGTACCGCAGGGTACGGTGTTGGGGCCAATCCTGTTTCTGGTATATATTAACAGTTTATTTAGTCTGAAATTAAATGCTAAAATTATTTCGTATGCAGATGATACTATGATTCTTTTCGAAGACGATGAATGGGCAACAGCTCTGAGAAAGGCTGAGATCGGTCTTTTTAGAGTACGTATGTACCTGGACAAAAATCTACTAACTTTGAACTATACTAAAACTAAATTTCTTGCTTTCTCAACTTCGAATGCAACAGCATGTGATACACAGTTACTAAAATTACACTATAACCAGTGCATGTTTATGTCTAATAATACAATGTGTAAGTGTGACATGGATATCAAAAGAGAAAAGGTTATAAAATATTTGGGTGTAATGGTGGACGAGCACCTGAATTGGAAACATCATGCACAATATATAAGTAATAAAATAAGATCAATAATACCCATTTTTTACCAACTAAGAAATATCTTATGCAAGCCACAATTAATAGCAACATACAAAGCATTAATTGAAACCATATTTAGATACGGACTAATAATTTGGGGTGGACTAAATAATACAAATTTAACAATACTACAAGTCACGCAAAATTATGTCATCAAAGTCATGCTAAAAAAAAATAGGAGATATCCGACTGAACAGTTATATTTAGACAGTAAATTGTTTGATATTAAACTTCTCTATGTCTTACAGTCAATAATTTTTACCCATACTTCTTTTGTAGAGAAAAAAATCAGTCATCAATGCGCAACTAGGGCCATCTCAAACCAGCACATAATACAAAATTTATATCGAAAGACGCGATGCCAAAAATTTGTTACTTTTATAGGTATATTATAACACATTACCTGTAAGGATAAGAAATCTTAGCAAGAAACATATTTTTATTAAGGAGGCTAAAAAGTTTATAATGAAAAATAAAATATTGTTTTTATAAAAACCAAAATGTTTAGTAGAGATGATAAAATATCTGTACATATTCACTGGGTTGCGGCTGAGGTCTTGGTCTGGATATATGATAATAAACATATATATCTTACGCATTTATTGTAGATATGTTTTTAATATTTTATTATACTTAACCTGAATAAGTTACTAAGTATTGTAAAGTATTTTTATTATAAGATAACGGAGCACAACACAAATTTTGCTAAAAATGTAGAGTGCTCCATTTACGAATTGTAAAATACACTGTATATGTAATTTATGAAATAAATATTTGAGTATTTTAAACTTATATTATATTAAGCTACTTAAAAAGAGAATTTATGTTTGCGGTCAATAACATGTATTCATGGCACCATGCATACTGTGCTTACGTGCGCAACTTTATAACTTCAAGTTAAAAAATTGAAATATTTTATCTACCTACAACGTTATACAAATTAAACTTACCTTCCAAAAACGAACTTTTAGGATCTATCGTGGCCCAAAGTTGCGCCACAATGAATGGCGCCGAACACAGAATATACATCACAATAACGGCTACAGTTTGTTTTACGGTGTTGATTTTCGCTCTGGAAATCAATGTAACTCTGTTTCTCTTCGCGCTATTTTTGCTGGTATTGCGAGGCCTTAAACTTGATTCAGAGCATCTCCAAATTTCTCGGCATATGCAACTGTACGTGTACACCAGTACCAGTAGGGGGATAATAAATATTGAGACGCTGTACCTGTAAGAAAATAGTAATTTATATAACGAGGTACCATTGCGCCCAAAAAAAACTGACAGAAAAATTGTTGTTGTAGAGTAGCTCCTTGACTATATTATTATGGAATATGTAAAATCAATTGAGGAAAGATTATCACTGTTATTATAATAGTTGTCATGGAAGTAAAAAGGTTTAATACCAAAACAACAATGCTAAATTTTTAGAAATAAAACAAGATTTTTTAATATTATGTTCCTATAAATTTTAATTTCAAAAATCACATTTAAACCTTAATATAATAACATGTTTTTTAATATTTGGAAGTTGCACCGTTATTATCGATTAAGACTTGTAAACGTTGTGGCATACCTAACACTAGGTTTCTCGTATACGCTTGCGTTATTGCATCCCATGCTTGCATTATCCTTTGGCTTAATTCATCCCGAGTTCTAGGCTGGAAGTTGTGTTTATACATAAATTTTGTCATCTCACCCCAAACGTCGATGGCCACACGGCAGAGCACTAATTTCATTTTCTTCTAAATAACTATGCAGTCTTTATGTATAGGAGTATTATCTTGTTGAAATATAAAATCTTGACCATAGATTGCGTCGACAGAAGGTATCATAACTTGGTTTAGTATGTTGCAATATAATGGTGCATTGAGCCTCCCCTGCACTATTTGGCAGACTCCTGGGCCCCTTGCACTAATCCAGCCCCAAACGTTTATAGAAAAGCGTCCACTTTGATTGGTCTTATTTTTATATCTTTCATCGTATCTCGTACCAGAAGGCCTATAAACGCGGATTTTCCGTTATTGCATGATTCAAAGGTTTTTTCATCGGAAAATATTACGGTTTCCCATATGTTCCCTTGATTTAGATATTCATAAGCAAATTCTACTATTCTCTGTTTATTTGCTTCGGCTAAACATATTCTATTGGCAGCACAACATCTTTTTATATCTGAACTACGAATTCTTCTACGCGCTGTATTAGCCAAACCAAGAATATGTGTTTCTTCTTTATCTTTTATTGCTGTTTCGAAGGGATGATCTTTTAGAAAATTAATTAATTCTATACCTTGATAGTCATTCAAAATTTTGGGGCGATCAGAACCTGCTTTTCTGCAATTTTGTGCTTAGCCAACAACACGGTATTTTTGCTAATCCATAATTCATCTGCGATGTATCTTATTTGATGCCCATCTCTCAATCGAGTGTAAATAATGGCTTTTTGCTCAGTGGTTAACGTGGGCATATCAAAAAATATTTCCTTTAACCCATCACTGTCAGTAACAAAATTTAATTTAATTGACAACTTCAAAACAAGCTAATAGTCTGGGAGATTAAACTACATTTTGCTGTCCTAGTTTTTTTTTGGGCGCAATGGTACATAAAACCATTTTCCCAAAAAGTTTTTTGTACAAGATTATTTAAAAGTCTGACAAATAAATCTTTAAAAATCGAAGAAGTACGGGGAATATTGAAATAACTTTTTGGGCCATTTAGATACTTTTTGCAATAGTTATAAATCAAGAGACAAATCCAAAGTCATTGACACCCGTATAGACAATAGAGGGTATTAAATTTAGACCATCAAAATATTTAGATCTTATAGTCTCCCAGTTGTGTTTTCACTGAGGCATTATTGTGGATGCCTTATGACGCTTTTGAGTTAGTTCGATATTTTTTGTAATTAACTCTTTTACCGATAAATAATTTTACCGGCATGTTGTTGCAAATAGTTTTAGTTCTATTAAAGAACGCAGTACGTACTAAAATACATTTATCTTTATAAATTTAAAGCAAAATAAAAACAATATTTACAATACAAAACTTAGGCTCGGTGGTACAATTACAACTTAAGCTTAGTTCAGTGTTGAACCAAGCTCAAAGTTCATTTTGACCACACCTTTAAAATGTTGTTGGTTGTCAAAATAAGGTTTGAGCTTGGTTCAACGTTGAACTAAGCTTAAGCGGTAATTGTACAACCGGATCTTAGTTGACTTATTTTAACACTTGTCATTTTAAACCCAGAACTATCAGTTTGAAACGGTTTTCAAAATTAGAAGTCTTTGGTAAAATACGGCTGTAAATGACTAATTTTTTCCTATACTTCATCAGATAATGATATACAGGGTGGTCCATTTGTCTGACAAAGTAATATACCGTCTCTACTATTAAAAAAATTAAAAAAAAAGTTTTTATAAAAGTTGTGAGATACAAAAAAATATATTTAATCAGTTTCCTGACACGTGTTTCGACCTTCTCAGGTCATTATCGAAGGAGTACCTTGTACTCCTTAATTGTTGAAACATAACAAGTAGTGATTTTTATTTTCCACATAATGGAAATTCCGTTTCACCAAGAATATAGCCCAACTCAAATAAGTTATAAAAAAATATATGTTCTAAAATTATTTTTAAACATACAGGATGGTCCAAAAAAGTAGGACAATAAAAACCTATATATTTTAGCATTTTTTGTTTCCTTACAAAATGGTCCATATGACGCCATATTTAGTTTTTTAATTTTTTGCAACGTTGCCAAGCAAAATGCAAAATTCTTAAAATTTTGGAAAAAACATGATAGTAAAAAATTACCTGTATTTTTCAATAAGAGTATCGAAAATCAAAAATTTCTTGTAAGCTCTTAAGTTTAGGGATATAAAAACTGTCTTAAATCTTTAAGTACCGAAAATTTTGTACAGGGTGTTTTCTGTTGACATCCAAATATACAAAATTTTAAAATACAATAACTCTGTTTTTTCAAATGAAACACCCTATATTTATTAGGCTCGTCTGATAGATATTGTATCTTTTATTATTGTTAAGTCATACCTATACCTACATTGAATAGTTTTGGCAATATTTCGATTTTTATTTAAATTTTGGTGAAAAAAACTATAATTTTTATTTTTCTAGTAAGCCATGACCAGCAAACTAAAAACAAATGTAATTGAATATTATCCCATATTAAAATAAATTGATAACCATAGTTAGTTACGTATTTATTTAATTTAATAAAATTTTGTTTTTATTACGCAACTGATATTGAAAATAAGTTTACAAACATAAATATAAATATAATAATTATAAATATGGCATTATGTTTTGACTTTGCTAGTCATGGCTTACTAGAAAAATAAAAACTATAGTTTTTTTCACCAAAAATTAAATAAAAATCGAAATATTGCCAAAACTAGTAAATTTAGGTATAGGTATGACTTAACAATAATAAAAGATACTTACAATATCTATCAGACGAGCCTAATAAATATAGGGTGTTTCATTTGAAAAAACAGAGTTATTGTATTTTAAAATTTTGTATATTTGGATGTCAACAGAAAACACCCTGTACAAAATTTTCGGTACTTAAAGATTTAAGACAGTTTATCTATCCCTAAACTTAAGAGCTTACAAGAAATTTTCGGTTTTCGATACTCTTATTGAGAAATACAGGTAATTTTTTACTATCATGTTTTTTCTAAAATTTTAAGAATTTTGCATTTTGTTTGGCAACGTTGCAAAAAATTAAAAAACTAAATATGGCGTTATATGGACAATTTTGTAAGGAAACAAAAAATGCTAAAATATATAGGGGGTTCTATTTAAAAAAATGTATCTTTTTATTGTCCTACTTTTTTGGACCATCCTGTATGTTTAAAAATAATTTTAGAACATATATTTTTTTGTACCTCACAATAAAAACTTTTTTTTGATATCTTTAATAGTAGAGACGGTATATTACTTTGTCAGACAAATGGGCCACTGTATATAAGTAACTGTCGATGCTTTTTTAGAGAGGAATATTACCGATTTTATAGAGCTAATCTAAATCTTCTAATATTGTCATAAAAACAGCTCCTTACTTTACAGCTGATTTTTATTGTTGTGAATTTTTGATATAACTTTGTGAAAATATTTTCTTCTTCATAATTAAGGTAAGTGGGTAAAGTTGTTAACTGACTTATTTTTAATTGATATTTTTAGGGAATAAAAGTGCTAGAACTGGTTTCCAAGAAGTTATTTTTCCCCAGTGTTATAAAGTTCTTTTTTTATCGGCGATGCTCTTGCGTTAATTTTTTTCATATTATCGTATAATTGTCTACGGAAAAAAACCTTTAGAAAGTTGGGAATTAAAATGTATTTTATTCACTTTCAGAAAAATCAGGAATATGCTTTTTTACGTTTTCCATTACAGGGATTCATTTCACCCAATTTCACTTAAATTTTTTTGACAAAAAATTACATAACAATAATTGTCGATTATAGGAGAACAAAAAATTAGTGTAAAAGTTACATGAACAAAAAATAGCCATATAATCGCTGCTGTCAATCTTTTGGATAACCTAGCTCAGTTTCAGATGTGTTGACCCCGTGTATCCCGTTTTAGTTTAAGGTTAAACTTAAATATAAGGTTCTCCTTAGCTAATATTTAAATTTAAGCAAGGCGGTGCAACCGGCCATAAAAGTCTACGTTAAATGCGAGAGAAAATAATAAGAATACCGAAAGTCTAGCTGATTGTTGAATATACAACCTATACTATATTAAGTTACTTAAGAAGAGAAATTATGTTTTCGGTCAATGACATAATATTACTGGCACCATGCATGCAACTTTATAACTTCAAGTTAAAAAATTGAAATATTTTATAAAGATACTTGAGTCAGCAAAAAATGTCTTATATAAAAGTTGTGAAGCTTTTAAAAATCTACATATTTGTAATAAATTGGAATATACAGGTTCGCCCAAAAAGTTGTGGATAATTAAAATTATATTTATTTTAAATAGAACACCCCGTATATTATTATTTATTTTGATTGTTTAGTTAATTTAGAACATTTTTCGTTAACCATACGTTATTCCTAAATTTATTAGTTTTGCAGATATCATGACATTTCAAACAGTTACAAAACACAAAATAAACTTTAATAAACAATTTAATAAGTTAAATTGACTTTTAGATGCCAAATTATTATTATCAAAGGTCAATCCTTTTTTGCTTCTCAGGTAAATACGACTACATGAAGAAAAATTCATGACAACAGCTATCCTACTAATCTAAAGCACTACAACTTAATGACATTACATAATATGATTGTTAATTACAACCAAAATCAAAAATACTGTGATATATTTGGTGATTCTAAGACTACGTTTGTAAACAAACTCAAAAAACGCAAAAAACGATTTTTAAATATAACAGATTTTGTAGATTTCTAAATTTTGTTGCCGCATTAACTTTAAGTATACAGGGTGATTCCTAAGTTGATACTTCTTTTTTAGCTGTGTATAGAAGGCATTAAAACAAACAACTTTTTCAAATACCTTTTCTCAAAAAACTTTAAAACAGAAGTAAAAAATCAAAGTGCGGGCCTGGTAATTAAAACGTAGCCCTTTACTTTATATTGTTTTTCTCCGTTTTTTTGTATGTAAGTCATGCATTTTACAGATCGGTCGTCAGTTATTTGCTTTGTCAATTCGCGGCGCGGTGGGGGTTTCTTTTAATAAATTGGTGAAAATAATAAAATTTTAAAACAATGAAGTAATTATGGTGCTTATTTATTGTGAGTGTCGTAAAAGTGCGGATGTTTTTTCTCTACAGCCAGAAGTTTTCCTAATGTTATTCAACGGGCAAGTTAGATTTGTAGTGTAATAAATGAATGTAAGTACTTTATTTTTGGGTTTTTTGAAAAAAGGTATTTGAAAATGTTGTTTATTTTAATGCCTTCTATACGCAGCTAAAAACGAAGTATCAACTTGGGAATCAGCCTGCATTAGGCGTGTAAGTTATGTGTGCTATTTTATATAATTAGTTCAAGATAAAACTGCTCTTGTCTCACTCATGAGTACATTTATTATTATTTTAGAAGTTGGCTATGAGTGGTCACCCCTAATAAATCTGTTTAATTGGGTTAATAATATGTTCTGTATCAACCTGTATTAAATAGTTTTCAATAAATAAATAAATAAAATAATACTTTATATAGCTTGCTGGTAATAGCACTCATTTTACTTCTATGGTTTACTCACTCAGCAAAAGCTTCGTGTGTAAATAGACTCGCAGGTTAGGACTAGCTTATTTTCTTCACGTTGATTATATAACATTCCAATATTTAAAAGGGCAACATGCTGTAGGACTAGTCAGTTTAATTTAGTTGCATATAATTTATTTAAATTAATGTTAAATAAAATTTAAATGTAGTGAAAAAACTGGTATATATCAAAATTTAATTCTTTTAGAATAAAACGTCTAGAAACAACCAAATACACTTCAATACAGGGCCGTTCCTAGCCCCTCTGCCGCCTTTGTGCAGAGCATCGAAAAGCCGCCCCCTCGGCCGCCCGTATATTTAAAACAACTAAATTTTTTAAAGTATTATTTATTTAAATATTAAGTAATATTTAACAACCAATAAAACAAAATATGAACCAAAGTGTACTTCCAAACTGATAAATTCCTTCTGTATTCTGCAATTTTATCATTTTCGCCGAACATATCATATCAAAGAGCGGGCATTTATCGTCCCTCTGTCGGAAGACGCCGAACGAACGCGTCATATTTTTTGTGAACTCCACAGACAAAACAATCTATTTTATATTCTATTTTTATTATATTATTTACCTATAAAAAAATTAAATTGTCTGTAATGTGAAAACTATAGACTAGAAGTTTTTTTGTCGTTTTTTAGGACTACTTTGTGTATGAAATTCAATTTTGCGGGTGTTTTACAGTTTTTGCCTGCGGCTTGCGGCCGCCCTTTTTAGTTTGGCCGCCTTTGTGCCTGCACAACCTGCACACCCCTAAGAACGGCCCTGCTTCAATATATTTTTTTTTTTCGTTTAAGCTCTGTTTATATAAACGCAAAGGTTCAGTTGATTAAAAATGTATGTAAACAAATATCTTCCTCTAGACCTTTTTTTAGATATTTGCTTAGGTAAACGGAGAAAGTCCCCTCTTGAGAACAATTTTACTTTTAATATCATTTATTGGAGCCCGTATCCATTAAGTATTTTGTATGGCAGTAGAGTTTTGGACTTGCACTGTCTTTATTTGTTTTGAATCACTACGTTTCAATTGGTAGGCATCTCCTTTCGTCTTCAGGTGAATACTGTATATATATTATACTGTAATACAGTATTCACCTGAAGACGACTGGAGATGCTTACTGGTTGAATCGTAGTAATTCAAAACAAATGAAGACAATGCAAGTCTAAAACTCTGGGGCCGTTTAAGAAACGTCATTGTCTCCAACCTTTAAACAAGTATTTTGTATGTTTTTAAAAAATTTTGCATGTCGTTTATACAGGCTCCTGCAATAGTGCGCCAGGCTTCTATAGCTCCTAAACGAATTAAGTTAGGAAGTTCATTCATATGCAGACTTGTACTGTATCATAAGGTGCCTTTCAGGAAAGTATTTTTTTATATACAGGGTGGCCCAAAATAGTGTGATAACAAAAAATTGTTTTCTTTAAAATGGAATAACCAGTATTTCATTACATATTTGGGTTCGTATTAGAGTCCTTAATAATTTTCCAAAATTTTATTTTATTTTGCTTTGGTAGTTTAAGAGTAATAAATTAAAAACTAAAAAAATAAAATTTTACGGTCTTGGAAAAAAAAAATCAAGAAAACATCTAAATTATTTTTTGAAACCATGACATTAAGGGAAATTTATGACAGGGGGTCTAGAGTTTGTTTCGAGATTTTCCGTGTTTTAATTTGTGTTTATTATAAAAAGGTGTTAGTGAGGAAACAATATGCAGAACTATGGAGAGCGAAAGTATGGTTAAAGCGAGGCCCGTAGTATGCTTCTGTCTGGCCTTGCCGATCCAGACCGTAGTTTAGATCTAAACAAAGCTAGGCCACTAGAATCCAATACACTATCAATATGAGCACGTGGTCGGCGACACCAAGACGCTAGGAGCCAAGGAACGACTCTATCTTCTGTTGGTCTGGGGGCTTGTCTGCTTACTATCCGATGAAGCGAGCGACGGCGGCGTTGAGGATGTTGCAACGTCTAATAAGATAAAATAATAATAGGAATCGCGAAATATGCGCAACCCGAACCAAAAACTTTAGAAGATCGGGAAAAAGCACGAAATACTTCAATTGTCGCCATTGTTCGTGCTATCGACTATTTGGCTGACCCGGCCCGATCGATAACGGAGGAAGAAGAAAAAAGAGACCCTGTTCCAACATGATCTCGATGGGAGTTTAATATTCCTCAGTTGACCGAGACGACTCTGAAACTAAATATTGTACGCGAAGGGAAAACATTTTTCATTAGAATAGCCGGTTTTCGAAGCCACTCCAGTTGACCAGTTGTGAGCCGATCAGCCACCACAAGGTCCCCCACTCAGTGGCGGATTAAGACGTTTGGGGGCCCTAGGCACAAATGGTCAGATGGGGCCCTTACTAAGGGTCGAGACACAAGTTGAAAGCTTGCCGTAGGCAAAAAAAATTAAAGCGACGATTCGATTAATTTTATTTATTGATTACATTAATTAAAGAGAACTAATCTAAACAATCTAAACATACATATATAAAAATACGTAAATGCGTAACAAAGTAACAACATGAAACTAAATCAAAATATGCATAAAATATAAATATAGAATATAGTATACTCATTGTCACTAATATTATTTCATACTAGAGAACTACCTTTCTTGCTTTTTTATCAGCAAAACTGTTTATTAAATCTTCACAATTAACTTTGTCTAAAATTGATGCTTCAATATTTAAAAGTGACAATGAAGATAGTCTCGTGTTAGTCATCGTATTTCTGTGATAGTTTTTAATACGTTTCAAAACGGAAAACGACCTCTCATCAGAGGCATTGCTGACTGGTATTGAAAGAAATATTCTATATAAAATTTCAATGTTTGGAAAAGTACATTTTAGGTTATTTTTTATAATACACTGAAGTATGTCAATAACGCGAACATGGTTTGTAGAAACGGAAAATGTGCCCCTGGCCAAAGCTACAAAATGATTATATTCATTTCGCACATTCTCGATATCAATATCATGTCTATAGTTTTTTTCAAGGTTCTTAAAACATATCTCGCGTTTTTCATTAGAAATGTCAAAATTAAATAAAATCTCAAAATTATCGAGACAATTTTTATAGCAGGCCAGTCTTCTTGCAAGTTCGCTCGAAAAGTTGTCACAAATAACGTTGAGGACTGAAACTATAAAATTTTCCCTACCCGTTATTCGAACATCATATTCATCGCTTTCGTCAAAAAATATTTTTCGTTTACGGCTTCTAGTATCTTCTTTGTAGGAAAGCTCCTGAGCATTAAGTAACGTTTTGGTTTCATTTTCAATTTCCGTGAAGCTATTTCGTGTGTCTAATACAAACTCTTTTAGAGACTCCAATAACATCACAGCGGTCAGTAAATCACATTCTTTGTTTTGTAGGCTCAGATTAGTGGCATTTATGCGTTTCAACAATCGTCCCCATAGAACTATCAGGAGAGCGGTTTCAATTTTCATTGATATTTTGAGCAACGATTTCGCCTCTGTCCGAGTTATGACTTTCTCTTCGGGATTATTGCCGATTTCCTCTAAACTGGATGCTATCACATGGTAATTTATTTTTAAGGCTCGTACTGCATCAGCGCGTGCTGACCAACGGGTATCACAAATGCGCTTTATATTGAGGTAATTTTTAGCTTCTTTGCATTTCTGGTGAAGGAAATTCCATCTCATGCATGAGGCTGAAAAAAACGTAAACAGGTTTTGTACGTAATTAAAAAAAGAAGTCGCCTGCTGACAAGATCCCGCTGCGAAATTTCCAACCAAATTTAAAGAGTGATTAGTACACGGACAAAATACTGCTGATGGAACTTTCTCCAATATTTTAGCTTGTAATCCGTTGTATTTACCAGCCATGTTCGAAGCGTTATCGTAAGCCTGGCCTCTACAATTTTTAATTTTTAAATGATAGTTTTCAAGTATGTTAAGTACCACTTCAAAAAGACTTTGGGCCGTATGAGAATGTATTTCTATAAATGTCAGAAATCTTTCGTTAATTTCCCCACCACAGACATACCGAATAATAACAGACAATTGGTCTACATGGGATACATCTGGTGTTGAATCAACTATCAAGGAAAAATAGATAGCTTCTTGAATTTCCCTGATTATAACCTCTCTGACATGTTCGGCCATGGTGAAAATAAATTCGTCGACTATAGTATGAGACATGTAACTAATCTTGCCTCTTCCTTGACCATATTTTTGTAAGTGACATTTCAAAAACTCATCGTACTCACTAAGGTACTCTAAACAACTTAGAAAATTACCTTTCCTTGTCGACTGGTTACTTTCATCATGGCCTCTTAACGCTAACCCTAGTTTACTTAGAAATTTAACTGTAGAAATTACTCTTCTCAAAACTTCCCTCCAATACTTTACTTCTGCTTCTTTTTGCAAAACCAGCTGAGTATCAATCCTTCCCGTTGTTCTAGACCGTTTAAGAAAAACACACACCGCATTAATATGAATATTTGAGGTCTCGTGAGCATTCAACAATTTAACTATGTTTTTAAAATCATCTAAACCTTTACAAAATACATTTGTATTATCAGATTTAAATAATTTGCACAAGTAACAATATACACTATTGCTTTTTTCACTAAATTTTAGCCACTCCCTAAACTCCTTTTCTCCATTTGGTTTAACTCTATAAAAATGTGATTTATTTAGACCTCTATGAATGATTCGCCCATTTTGTTTGTAAGTTTTTCGAACGTTCGACAATATTCCAAAATTTTTTGGAGGATTTGAAAGTGCATAATCCCTTTGGGTATCCGTTATAATGTTAGGCCATTGGGAAATATCGTCCGATAGAGTTAATTTACCACTAAGCTGATCAACTAACTGAGGATGTTGACACGAAATTTCAGCAATATTGGAAGTACAGGGTATAACGTCCAGACCTTTAGCATTTTCCATTAAAGAAGCACCATCACTACTCGCCTCACTCTCATTTATACAAGCACTTGCTTCACCTATGACAAGTGCTGAATGTTCTTCAGGAAGCCTAATCGGATTTGCGTTTTCTAATTGAATTGAGGTTGAGGGCAACACATCAATTATCTTTTCACAAGAAATTTCATCAGTTTTAGTATCTTTGGTTTTACGAATAAAGTCATCCAGTGAACCACGAAACTTCTCTTTCACTTTTTCTTGCTGTTGCTTCCTTTTTCTCTTTTCAAATCCTGATGGATAGGTCCTTTTTGACATCATTTCTTTTATCTGAAAATGTAAACAGAAACGTTATCCACCCACACCACAGCTACAGGCACTACAGCAAAGAACCATAAAATAAATAATCGAACATTAACATCAAGTAAATTTTTTTTTAATTGCTAATATTTTTTTGCTTAGATTTATAAACATAAAATACATTTAAAAAAAACACCCCCTATTTACGTTTTTTTATTAGTGTATTGTTACTCGATCAAATCATAAATCTAAAAACCGAATGTTTGCTTAGTAAAACCAAATTCTCGACGAGAAGGCAACGTCGCACGTCGCGGTACGAATCGCGAGACGGTCAAACTGGAGCTTCGCTTTGAACGGCCATTCTCAGTGGCCAAAAGCGCTCTGCAATTAAAAAGAAAGTTTTAAATAAAGCTACACTGAATACAAACATAATCTTATTCTTGATTTCACTTTGTACACAGCCTTACCCTATTTATACAATTTAGTTAGGCAGAGAAACGTGTGCCCTTTAAAAGTCTAGTCTAATTTAAGGGATAAAACCATACTGTTTACTATTTAAAGGTATAATTTCAGCATTCAAAAAGGAAAAGTTTAAAATTTACAATAAAATACTTACCGTTTCAAATATCAGCACTAAGGCACTAAAAAGAACTAACACACTCACTCCAAAAACTAAGGAGATCCGCGATCAATAACTGTCAATGAGCGTAATGATTAACGATCGTTATTATGAATATTACTGTTGCGATGTTGCCAAAATTTTTATTTCGGTTTCCTTTCTAAGTTGGAAGTTGGATTTTTTACGTTATATGTTATTTTTATGTTTTTATGTATGTGTATTATATTTGTAACACCTCGGGGGCCCCTGCGGGGCCCCCCTTGCTATGGGGCCCTAGGCATGTGCCTAATGTGCCTAATGGTTAATCCGCCACTGCCCCCACTATCTCCAAGATCAAGCAGAGCATTCATCCTTATTTAATGAATAATTATTTAATTATATTACCTAAAAAATAAAAAACGCAAAAATATTACTTTAGAATAAAATTTATAAAGCCTTATTATTAGACAAAAAATATACAATAAAATAAATTAATATTACATTATCTAGATATTTGTTTAGGTTTATTTTTAGAAAAAAAAGTCCCACATGCTGTTTTAAAATTGACTTAGTTTACTTCAAACCTATACAATTAATAACGATTATATTTTTTAAGGGTTAAGTTTAGCGTTTAATCCTAACTATCCGACTACTAAGTAAGCTCATAGTCGTGGTTGGTAGCTCAGTGGTTGAGTTACTGGCGTTCGACCGTAAAGGCCTGATTTCGATCCTCGGAGCTTAATAAAAAAAGTATGGTCGGAACTCTAGTGGATAAATAAATGCAGTATTTTGCTAGTTATTCCTAATATATAAACCGAGAGGGGTGTCATGAACCTGTGGGGAAGTAAAAAGTATAATCCAGTGCATATACGTCGTTCGGATCTCACGCTAAGCTGAAAACCTTAAAAAATATAATCTGTGTACTTTGTGCGACGAAATACATGACCTGAGAAGGTTTAATCGAAATTTGAGATATTTATCCTTCTTGCTTCAAGATTTCTGCATTCAATCATCGAAATAGATGTTATTCAGAGAAATTAGTTAAAAGTTCCATAAAATGATGGGTCATACACTCAAATTTCAAAGCCTAAATTTAACAAAATTGTGTTTAAGTATTATACTGGGTATGTCAGTAAGGTGTCTGTCTTAGATAGCACTTAAACTATCAAAGATAGGGAAAAAAGTGTCATACAAAAGTTAAAGGGTTTTTCCGGATGCATAATTCAAAAATATTTTATAATCTACAGGGTGGTCCTAAAAAGTGGTAAGTACTGAATAATAAAAAAGAAAATTAAATGGGACACCCAGTATAATTTTCTAGAATATGATTCAATTGAATAAGGACTTTGCAACCATATTAAAATTTTTGAAGTGAAATGCAACGTTGCCAAGTAATTAATTTTTTTCCAAAATTTTAGTAATTTTAAGGGTATTGTTAAAAAATCATAGTAACCTGTGGATTAACCCTAGGAAAATATCATTTACATTGTGGGTATTTTAAGGTACGATATATTGATCTACAATAATGTTTTTTAAATCTCGTATACAGAGCGTTCATTATAGGTTGGACAACTCGATAGTTTTAAAAATGCTCTATTTCAATTTTTTTTAAATGGGACCCCCCTATTTTTTTTAGGCAAAAGAATTTATCTTTCGAAAACCTTAATTTTTTGTTAAACATGTCATATGTCTAAATATAATAGTTCTTGAAATATATTATGATTTGTCTTAACTCAGGGTAAAAAAGGAAAGTTCTAATTAAACATTTTAGTCAAGATTGCTTTGGGAGAAAAAATAAATAATTTTCATTTAAAAAAATTGAAATAAAGCATTTTTAAAACTATCGAGTTGTCCAACTTGTCATGAACGCTCTGTATAAGAGATTTAAAAAACATTATTATAAATCAATATATCGTACCTTAAAGTACTTACAACGTAAATTATATTTTCCCAGGGTTAATCCACAGGTTACTATGATTTTTTAACAATACCCTTAAAATTACTAAAATTTTGGAAACAAATTAATTACTTGGCAACGTTGCATTTCACTTCAAAAATTTTAATATGGTGGCAAAGTCCTTATTCCATTGAATCATATTCTAGAAAATTATACTGGGTGTCCCACTTAATTTTCTTTTTTATTATTCAATACCACTTTTTAGGACCACCCTGTAGATTATAAAATAGTTTTAGATTATGCATCCTGAAAAACCCTTTAACTTTTGTATAGCACTTTTTTCCCTATCTTTGATAGTTTAGGTGCTATCTAAGACAGACACCTTACTGACACACCCTGTATATTATTAAAAATAGATATCTAACACCTAGTTCCTGTTACCTTACCATTACAAAAAGGAAAACTACTAGTAGAGTAGAAAATAAGAAAATGAACGAATGCAGTTTTTAAAGAAAACAGACTTGAATGCAAAACTATCTAGTTATTTTGAAGCCTGAATGCTATTTAGTGGAATATTTCCCGAAAAGAAATTTTCTTTCTTTGATATAAACTGGCGCGATACGTACTGCTTACTGTGTTTGGTAATTTTTTGTTCTTTAATTTTTTTTTCATCAAACTCAAAGAATTTTCTTTAACAAAAATTTATAAAGAATGATGGTTGTTATGGAAAAAAATCATACATTGTTGAATATGGTTCCTATAAAAAAAACTTATACATAGATCACTTTATTCCTGTAACTCATTTCAAAACCTATAAGCAAAGAAGAGCATTTTTACATGTTGGCAGGAAACTTACTTACGAATATAATTTGGGCATTAAATTTACCAATGGAATTCGCAAAATAATTTCAAAATGTAATTTTTTAATGTAACCAAACAAAATAAGACCTGCCGGGCACTTATCGGTACCTGTCGGGCAATTTGAAAATTGCATTCCTCTTACGGGAAATTTTATAAAGGAAAACTTCCAAAAAGTTTTGTGGTTGCTATAGTAGCGAGCTGAAATGAAAACTTTTTATTGGCTACAAAATACAGGTGTAAAATTTTAAATAAAGTGTACATAAATATTTAACACGTTCGTTACCGACTACCACTATAGTGGCGATCGGTGTCTAATGTGTGAAACCGACTACCACTTTAGTGGCAAAATTTATCATGTATTTTAAGCGAGTCTAAACCTGAGTCGGTTCGTTTCTATTGCATCGTTTGTATACAGCGGGTGTTAGGGAACATTATAAGTCACCTATATGCCATTATAGTGGTAGTTGGTTCCGGAAATGCACTAATTTTTGGCTTCTTCTGAATGTTTGTTTTCAGTTCATAAAAACCATTTGTCTAAAAGTTACAGCTTTGGTTCAAAACGTACAACGCAGTAAAAGCTTACGGTAACGAACGTGTTTATTTTACATATTTCCATTTAGAGGACATTAGCCACTGTCTTAATTTTTTGCATCACATACTTTTGAATGGTGACAGGTATCAATAACTAATTACAGGTCAGCAACCTTGAGGGGCAATGGCAATAGCTCCGAGTAGAACTGTTTTTGAATTTATTACATTTTTAAGACACAACAATGTTTAAAAACAAAAGAAAAAACTATAACTCAAAATGACAGTAAAAAAAAGTTATGCCATTTGTTCAAGAACTGGCTTGTAGATAGGCTGCATGACAGATTTACAAAGCACACACTGTAAAAATTGGCGCTAATTTGTAACAAATAATATTGAGAAATTTAAACTATATTCTAATTTGTAATTTTACTTTGTGAATTTAAATTAAATAATAAATTATTTTCTTTTACAACTGAAATTTGTATGCTGACTAATTTTGCAATAATAAAAGAGCTTAATATTTTAGGAGGACCATGAAACTGTAATTATGCAGTCATTTTTTACAATGTGTTTTTAGATCATAAATAAAATTTATAGTATTATTATCTGTGTAGTTTTTTATTATATATTTCTTTAATTAAGAGAATTTTGAAATATAAATTTTCAAGACTTAAAAACAAACTGCGGAACGTTTTCGCGTTTAAAACCACTGTGCACCATATATCAATCAGTTTTATTGTAAACCGCAGCTACAGTCGACGAGCTGTTCAGTGGTCTGGTAATAATTAAAATAATTAATTAATTGGATAATATCTGTCTCCTACAACTGTGCTTTACAGCACTATTTTCTTAATAATTAGGTGCGGGAATCGTATTTGTGCGGTAATATTCAATTATTCAAGTGCCATTGCTCCAGTGCCAAAATATCGTGGTGGCAATGATTGACTAATCCCATTGTCTTTATCTTATATGGCTGAAAGTAGAGTAAAATATTAAAAATTAGCTGTAAACTATACTTATGCAGAGAAAAAACAATATCGTATCTATATTCACTTAAAGTCCTTAACGATTTGCTACAATATTTAAAATTTTTAGCTTTTATATATAAGTAAGAGCTTTTGTTTCTCAAAAAGGTATATCCTTGGAATACACTTTATATGTCTAAAAACCAACCCTGGACACCCACAATAATATCGGCAAAAAGTTGTGGGATTCTCCCCTCAGGTCAATAAAACTGTACGTAATGCATTCCATAGGTTAAAAATATTTTACTCCAATCAAAAAATCTACGACGTTTGTTAGGTGCGTCAATGGTGTTGTCACACTTTAATTATTGTTCTCTTGTTCATTGTTCCTTCTTTACCTGTCTTAAAAAAATAAATACAAATTGTCGCTATGTCTGTTCGTTGCGAAAGTTTGATCATTTAACACATTATCTTTTTGAGCTTAAAAGGCTTAACATGAACAATAGAACAGACTTTCACTTTGCTGTTCACAAGGTAGTGCTTACCGGATCTCCTTTTTTGTTTAAAGATAAATTGATCCCCAGAAGTCAAAAGCATCAGCGAGACACCCGTTACAGGTCTGGTATTCCTAAACATTCAACAGCTTTAGTGTCTGTTTAAAGGTTAAAGACAATATTGTCTGTTTGAAGGTTGAAGACAATGATGTTTCTTGACTGATAGAAGAGTTTTGGACTTGCATTGTCTTTATTTGTTTTATATCACAACGTTTCAATTGGTAAGTATCTCCAGTCGACTTCAGGTCAATACTAAATAAGTAAAGTAACTACAGCTCTATTTATACTAGCTAGATGCACTGGAGCATGACCGAGAAGGGTGTAGTCATGCGTTTAGTTCGTGTGCGGTATTTTAAGTTTTTTCTTAGATACTCCATTGACATACGGAATGTTGAGTGTTGATTGAGACTCTATTTGCTTCTTTTATGTATTTGACCGAATCTGAAGCAATAAAACAAGCAAAAAAGAAACTAAAAACGTGGCTAAGATATGTGGACGACACCTTCATTATTTGGAATGGAAACGATGAAGAACTCAGGAAATTCCTACACCACATTAATAGCCTGACGTCGACAATCAAATTTACTATTGAGAGAGAAGAAAACAATCAATTACCTTTCCTAGATGTGAACGGAAAGAAAAGTGGCAACACCATCCATACAGGAAACCCATATATCTGAATTACGCTTCAAATCACTTAAACAGCACAAAACATGGCATAGTAAGAACGCTGGTGGATAGAGCAATTTCCATCTGTAATTCAAATGAAGCCTCTATTGGAAAATCGCAAGAATCGGCCAAATACACAAAAGAAGCAAATAGAGTCATAATCAACACTCAACATTCCGTATGTCAATGGAGTATCTGAGAGAATTAAAAGACTAGGACAACGATACAACATCAATATGGTATTCAGCTCGAAAGACATTTTAAGAAGCCACCTGACGAAGACGAAACCAACAAGTCAAAAAGATAGGAAGAACTGTGTCTACCAGATACCCTGCGAATGTGGCCGATCTTACATTGGTAAGACTCTAAGACCACTTGAAACTAGTGTCAAGGAACATAGAAACAACACACTTAAAGGAGAAACCGAAAAATCAGGTGCAGCTGACCATGCCTGGACACACTGTCATCACATCAAGTGGGAAGAAGCTCAAATCCTACATAAAGAACCACATTGGAGAAAGAGGAAGTTCAAGGAAGCTGCTACCATATACCAGAACCCAGATTATTTTAGTAAGCCATCATTAGATATAAGAAATATCTGGAAACCTTTGCTAAGTAGATGTAAACTTGAAATACCGCACACTAACTAAACGCATGACTGCACCCATCTCGGTCATGCTCCAGTGCATCTAGCTAGTATAAATAGAGCTGTAGTTACTTTACTTATTTAGTATTCACCTGAAGACGACTGGAGATACTTACCAGTTGAAATGATGTGATATAAAACAAAAAACTCTTCTATCAGTCAATACACAAAATAAAGTAGATTCATTTTGTTGTTTGGTTGGCCTGATATATTTGATCTGCCAAGTTTTATGTCTGATATATTTTTTACTTAAAACATGTTTAATAATGTGTAATGGTAAGTAAAGTTACTTTATATTATTTTTTTCTCTTTAATGTATCTATGACTTGTAATAGTCCAATCAAGATTTTTTTATGATATGCGTAGTCCGTTTTCTTGTTGCACAATTATGTATATGAATATTATATACCACAGTTATACAGGATGAAATGCAAGAATAGCTGGCGACTGCAGCTAAATCTCGCCCTGATATGACTGTTGTTTTTGTGGTTAAGATTAATTTTTTATGTGTCATTGGGTAAATAAAAAATGATTATTATTAATATTATTATTATTAAATACAGAATACACTGTGTCCTAAATGGATAAGTTTGACATACCACGATAGTTTTCTTTTTGTATTTAATTATAAAAATTATATTAGTTTATACATTTTTTAGGCTGTTCCATTGTAATTTTAAAAGAAATTTCAAGCTACAGAGACATACATATCCAATAACACATAAAAATACCAGTTTGTAAAATTAAAAAAAAAGGCGAGGCTCAGTGCTTCTGGTATAAGTTGTTGGGTAGTAAAATTCCTTATTGATATTAATTTTAAAACTTTTTGAGTGCCTCTGTCAATCAAAAAGCAGGAAAATAAATCAAACAGCTTTCTGTCCATGACAGTTTCGTGCTTAACAAATGCAACGATATGCATACACGGATATAGAATCAGATATTAAACGGGTTTTAAAATTTCTCTTAAAAAATGTGGATTAATAAATATACAAAAATCATATTTTACAAATTTTAATCTAATTCACTAAACTTTTGTTGAAATACAATATTTAAAAATATTATATTAAGTGATTTAAAATATACCTTTTGATATATTTCGTAGCTTTTCTAGTCCAATATGGAGGTTAGTATTTCATTGCTTTATTAGGGTGATTAACATGTTGTGTATTAGGTGGTGTATTTTGTAGATCTGCAATATTTTCTTTAGCCAGTCGTAAGGAACAAAATCAAATGTTACTATAATTAATGTAGCACATAGGGGAAAGGAAGGCAAGGTGGTGACAGTGCGCATATATTTTTATTTTCTTCGTCATATTTTGCCCTAAAACTTTGTTTCGTATTTTAGAGCATTCAGGATAATTTTAGTTCCCAACAGTTTGCTTCTTATTATGTAAATTTTTTTTTCGTAAGTTCAAAATTTTATGACAAATTCGTCATCTTGCCCTCATGTATGGGTAAGATGACGAAAGCATGCGGGTAAGATGCGAAGGATTATT